>OW618044.2:382980-3046013 GCA_939531255.2 Thera britannica
AATGAACAAGCTTTTCAACCTTTTGAAACATAAATAAAGAACCCTCTGATATTTTAATCACATTGTTAAGATTTTATGAACTTTTGACAAAAAATATGAAAACGAAAAAAGTTTCCTAACATGTATTGCTAGGAAACCTTTTCCAAACTTTTGCTAATAAAGACAAGTTGAATAACGTTATTCACTTGGTTGTGTGGTTGTGTTTGCTGTCGAGTTCAGAAAAGGTTTAAACCTTAGATATCAATGAATTTATTTGTAAAGAACAAACATGCCTCTATTTAACGACCGATACAGAAATATTGTCGGCGTAGGCTTTTGAACGCGTTATTCTAATTGCTGAAAAAACATTGGATATTTTAATTAAATAACCACATCGTAAAGGATTAAAAACATGCGATTAAAAAAATCAATCGTAATCTATTCAAAGTTTTGGTCAAATACTCTCTAAAAATTACCGGAGAAAAGTGGCTATGACATACGGACGGACAGACAAACAGACAGACATGACGAATCTATAAGGGTTCCGTTTTTGCCATTTGGCTACGGAACCCCAAAAAGTAAGTACCTCGGTATTATTAATTAAATATTGTGGACAATCCACACCCATTCAGAACAGTGATTGGGTTTTTATAATGTCCCAAAAGTTAAGACTCTTAACTTTTGATACATTATAAAAATCTTTGCGATTTCCTTAAGTGTAGACACTATTAAATCAATAAAAAATTAGTGATTAGGTTTTTCGCACCGAGGCCGTTTGAATCGCTTGTGGTGCGAAACGACAAAACACCCCACAAAACGACAAAACACCCCACAAAACGACAAAACACCCACAAAACAGCTAGCTTTTTAATTATTTATTTTTCAAACTAGAGTCAATAACTCACACTTAAACCACTTATGCTTATGCTTTAGCACTTATGCTTTTACTAATAATAAATCAATTCAAATGCGTAATTAGCTCTAGGTCACAACAAAACACGGTGATCTCAGATGTTTTCTTAAACTTGACGTCATGCTCTGTGATTGGTGTTTCTCTCAAAATGGCCAACTGCAGTATTTTACTATTTTATTTTATCAAAAAAACTTATTATTCTCGAATTTTTAAATTAAACTATATCAGTCTTTTAAATCCTTTTTCTTCTTATTTAACAGCAACGCTCTTGTCGGCGTAATGTATGTAG
Organism: Thera britannica; assembly: GCA_939531255.2. NCBI lineage: Eukaryota > Metazoa > Arthropoda > Insecta > Lepidoptera > Geometridae > Thera > Thera britannica. Next base: position 384,162 of record OW618044.2, read on the forward strand.
TATTTCTTTTGAGGGCAACCTCCTTTACCTCCTTATACGACATGACGGCGATCTTTGCTTTTATTTGGCTCATGTAGCTTATCCTTGGTCTTCCTCTTCCTCTCTTTCCTTCTACCTACTTATTTCTTTCTATGTGTTTCTGTATGTGTTCTATGTTTTTTTTTTCTCTTATAATTTCTTGTGTAGCCGTACCTTTACTCAATGTTCTTCTCTTTCTGTTGTTTAATTTTATTTAAAAGCAGTGTTTTGAGCCAAATAAAAAAGTTATCTATCTATCTATCTACCTTTCCTTCGATAATATTTCTGATAAAGCTGTCATGTCGTACAAGATGGCTCTTTCCTCGTCGACTCTATTTAATCGATCGATCGATTTGAGCGGTCGTTACCTATGTATCGCTGACACCGTACAGAGCGGTCGTTATGTTGAGGTTGCTCGTGAGTTGACCCACTTAATTTCCGCGAGTTTGCGAAATATAATTCGCAATGGCGCAATCACCCAAGCGCTCTGACACTATCCTGGTGCAGGAATTCCTGGCCTTCGTCCAACAAAAACTGGACCTTATGGACCAGGTTTCTCTGGAACAAATTCTTGTGTCCAGCTTCACCGAGGACCAGATTCTGGAAACGAAGAAGGTGCTTGCCGACACAGCCGTGACTACCATCCGCTTAATAACTAGGCATAGAGATGGACGCGGCAAGAAGGACCTGCAGGACATTTTCAAGGTGTTCTTAGAAACCGACCCGGATGATGTGCCCACCTACGTAGCACGAGACCACAAGCTGCCTCCCGTGACCTTTGACCATGTCGATGTTACGAGGTTGCTAAAGGATATCATGCTGCTAAGGACCGATGTCACAGATCTAAAGACAAAGTTGGACAATTCGGAGAAAATTATCCCCGAATTGAAGACGCAAGTCGAAGAATTGTGCAATAGTAAAAATACCGAAGCAGTGATTTCGCCCGCGTCAGCACGTAGCGTATGTGTGCAGCGTGGTGTCACCCGATCCCAAACGTCACCCGTCAGCAGCGCGACATGTGACACCGATGTGCAGGTTATTGACCGCCGAATTGCCCCGCGGTCAACCGGCGAAGAAGAAAAGTTATGCGCAAGCGTCCGGCCAGCCTCAACCGTCTCCCGTGCCTTGCGCTGTTTTGAGGCAGAAGGCACAAACGAAGATCCCCGTTGGTACATCAAAAAAAGTCGATAAAGATGGTTTCACCCTGGTGGAGAAAAAACAGAAACCATCACGAAATAAACGTGCTACCGCCAGCGTCATAGCAACAGAAGCCACTCTGCGTGCTGTGGACCCAACCAGCCTCTTTACCTCTCGTGATTGGACCCGAATACTTCAGATAATGAGGTCCTTCGCTATGTAAAGGAGAGGATCCGTTTCTGGATTAAGGACCCGCCACCAATTCAGCTACATCTGCAGCGGCTATATAGAGCCATCCGGAGTGAGAGACTCGGCCTTCAAATCGTACGTGCTTCAGGTGCCTGTGAAACATGGGGACATGTTTATCACTTCGGATTTCTGGCCGCCAGGAATCGTCTATCGTCGCTTTAGGGGTGCGCTAACGAAAAAATCCCATAAGATTTGAAGATTTGATTAGTAATTTTATTTTATTTTATGTATGTTAGTCTCTAAGGTATTTATTACTTAAGGACCCAAAGTGTTTCATTTTTGTAATGTGTGCGTTTTATGTTGTCTGAAATAAACGATATTATTATTAATACTTCTACGTTCGTTACTCTTTCTGTCCAGCTGATCCGTTCGATTCTTCTCCAACACCACATTTCAAATGCTTCCAAAAATCTCTTCGTGTCAATTTTTTTCGTGTGTTTTATAAAAATAGGACTTTATAATATTATGTAAATGTTATAAATCATAAATTTATTTTAAACCCAAACTAGATGCAATTTATGTTATAATTATGATATACCATTATGTTTCTTAAATACAAGGACATAAAAAATGCCTTTTAAAAATATATGAATCTATGATGAATGGTCGAAACGAAATTACAAAAATAAAGTCTGAATTACGTATTTACTCATTCATAATTATGATTATTTAATAAAACTTTACAAAAAATAACAGTAGACATTCAAGTGAACAGGTCACCGTTCAATTCAGGTCACCGCTCCAGGTCAGCCCGGGAGCTGCGTCAGGACCCAATTAGGTTACCTATGCGCACATTGCACGCGCCGGTACCTAGCTTACTTCTCCACTCATGCCCTAGATTTTGAAAGAAAAGAAAGAAGAAATATGTTACCTAGGTTTTTTTTTACTAACCTATATTGTCCCACTGCTGGGCAAAGGTACCTATACGTTTAATAAATTTCAAAAAGAGGGAAGATTATGAGATCTATAATTTCCATTCGTCATTAAGGATATTTTACAGACTTATATATAACGGACAAATTATACCTAGGTACATATTGCCCAGCTGATGTTCAATAAGCTGTATAAAAAAATACAGTTAGCATGAAGGCCTGCGCACATCTCAGCGAAGTCGATAGCAAAAAGCTGAAACGCAGTCATATTTAAATCTTTTCAGGTGATCGCCATCGCCATTGTCAAGATGTGCGCAGGCTTTTAAAGTTTATGGTGGCTAACGTCTGCACCTGTCGTTTTAACTATCTCCTTTTTAGGGCAGATTTTTCAGAAGTAGCGTTGATCGTTGAATAAAAAATGTCTATCCTTGTTTTTGACAAGCTTTCAAAGGAGATACAACATGAGCCCACCACGCAAGCGTGGCTTGAGGTAGGTCATGGTGGAAGGGGGCAAGCAAAAGGCTATAAGGGTGTGTGGACTTGGGGGCACGACCTACATTACACAAAATCAATACCCATTCGGATTCACTGGAAAATCGCATTTCTGTTGCTCAAGTTACGCACAGGAGCTATTTTCAAGGGGTTGAATTTTTACCTTTTGAGTGTCTTCAAAAATCTTAGTATTTTGTTTATATTTAATAGAAAAACTAAACATAAACAATAATATTACATTGAGTTAAACAAAGAAAACCAGGAAACGGTTGCCCTAGATAGCAAGTTCGGAGCAATGACCTCCCCTTTCCCATGTGGGCTAGTGCGCCGATGCCGCCAGCTCCAGGCAAACGTTAGCAGCACTGGCCTTCAGTCTGCTGTGACTGCTCTTACCGAGAACAGGTCCCCGCGACACTCAGCTATAACTGTACCTGCATAGTCGGTCCACACCCCCGGATCCTATCCAAGTCATCAGTTCTGCGCTGAAGCTGCTTAATAGACGACCAAGCCAGCTTATTTACTGAGTTTCGAGCGACAAACTCACTGAAGATAAGCACATTTAAGCAGAGAAGAAGGATTTGATAGAGCAGCACAGAAATGTCGTGCCTAAGTGAAACTTTGTGGACCATACTCCAAAATATGGTCTTTGCTTTTTGGAAAGTCGCGTTCTTTGTAACGTCATTAATCGCTTGCACCGTACGTCCGTGCATAAAGCTCGACAACATCATCCCCCGCTACAGACCGGGCGAGGACTCTGCTGACGTCAGCACCTGCTCCGAGGTAACCCCCAAGAAGGTAGTAAAGGTGAAGCAAACCAAGGCAAAGACCACCAAGGCGAAGACCACCAGGCCGAAGACCACCACGCCGAAGAAAATGCAAGTCACCGTGATCACCATCACTCCTCCTGCTGATGATGTCAATGTGCCAGCCGCCGGAGTGGTTGTGCAAGCTTAAAGGAGAAACTGCCCCCGCCCCGATGCCCCTTCATGCCCCCCTGCACTCGTATAAGCTACTGATTCCTGAGAGCTCCAAATTGTCTGGCTGAAAAGGATAAGAAAAAAGCTGCCCCCCTGCACTGATCTCTATGCTGCCCCCCCCCCTTCCTAGGTCCTTCTTGGTGTTTGAAAGTGATTGAGTGGCATATATGTATATAAATGTGTCCTTTTTTGCCATTTTTAGATTTAAGATTGTTAGTCTCTTGATATCACTATCTTGTTCATTAGTAAATAATTAGCTACTATTCTGCTTTGAGTATCCTTGTATGACTATTTCACTTTGTCTACTGTATTTAAAATTATTGTTATTTTTAAGATACCTACCTTTAGTTTCATCCCTTTATTGTTTGGGACGATAATTTTATTAATAAGACATTTTATTTTGTATAACTCCTTTTTTGGGACACTTATTTTCATTTTTTTATTAGGTAATATAAATTTTTATAATAATTTTGAAAATTATATGTATTGTTTCAAGTCTTTTTTGGCTTAGTTGCTAAATTTACTGACAAACTTTTAATTAAATTTACACTGCCAATGAGTAGCAAAATATTGTTAAAAATTAAGAAAATTGTCTAAGCAGTTAAATAAAGAGTTTTTTTATGTTTCTGCTTTGTGCTGTGTGCTGTGGTACGAATGTCAAATGTTATTCCTGTAGCTTTCATAATAAAAAACAAAATGTAAGGCGGTTGTTTTATTTCAATAATATATTCCTTTCCTGTTCCATCCTCAGTAGGTATTTAGTACAAAAAGATCCGAGTATATCTACCCTATCTGCGTTGATAATAAATAAATTATTTCATATTTATAATATTTCCATAATTATTACCAAGTCATATTTTGATAGCATCTCTAAATCAAACATAGAATAGCCCCAAATTAAGCAGAGTTTGTACTATAGGAAACAAATAGCTGCATATCTTCTTCTTCTTCCTGCCCTTATCCCACATTATGCGGGGTCGGCACAACATGTTCTTCTCTTCCACTCTCCTCTATCAGCCGTCATCTCTGTATTCACTTCCTTCTTAATCCATGTCATCCTTCACACTGTCCATCCATCTTTTCTTTGGCCTACCTCTACCCAAACATCCATCCACATTCATCCTCATCACTCGCCTAGTCACATGACTTTCATCCCTCCTCATGACATGCCCATACCACGCCAGCCTGTTGCTCCTCAATTTTTCTGTCACTGGTGCTACTTTCAGACTTCCCCTGATATACTCATTCCGTATCTTGTCCATTCGTGTCACTCCATACATCCATCTCAACATTCGCATCTCTGCCGCATGTACTCTTCTTTCGTCAGTCCCTTTCGTTGCCCAACACTCGGATCCATACATTACGACAGGTCTTATGATCGTCTTATAAATCTTCCCCTTAAGCTTAAAGGGCATCCGTGGATCACAAGTTGTTCCCGTGACCTGTCGCCATTTCATCTATCCCGCATTTATTATATTTTTCACGTCTCGGTCAATGTCGCCGTCGTTTTGTATTAATGAGCCGAGGTACCGGAAATCGGAGCAGACTGGTAGAAATACACCATCTAAGGTAATTGGGACAAATTTAGATGGACCACCGAAGTCACAAAACAGATGTTCTGTTTTGGTTCTGCTGATCTTCAGTCCGACACTCTCCAATTTATCCCGCCATTTTCCCAGCCTGCTCTGGACCTCAAGCGCATCTTCCCCGACAAGCACAATGTCGTCGGCGAACAGCATACACCAGGGTGCCTCTTCCTGTATGTCTGATGTCAGAGCATCCATTACCAGGAGAAACAGATAAGGGCTTAAAGCCGACCCCTAGTGTAAGCCTACAGCCACATTGAACTTGCCGGTAACGCCAGCCTCGGACCGGACGTGTGTGCTGGCTCGACTGTACATAGTTCGAATGAGCTGTATGTACTTCTCAGGCACTCCCTTAACTTTCATACTCCACCACAGAACCTCCCGGGATACTCGATCATACGCCTTCTCAAGATCTACGAACACTATATGCAGATTCCTGTGGACACGCCTGTGTTTCTCACATAACTGTCGCAGCGCAAAAATGGCATCCGTGGTTCCGCGGCCAGGCATGAACCCAAACTGGTTCTGTGATACCTCACTCTCTTCTCTCGTTCTTCTCCCTACAACCTTCTCCGAAATCTTCATACTTGTGACATGAGTTTGATTCCTCTATAGTTGTTACAGTCCTGTACATCACCCTTATTTTTAAAGATGGGCACCAGTGAGCTGTCGCACCGTTCATCCGGGATCGCCTCTTCCTGTAACAACTTATTGAAGAATAAAGTGCGCCACTTCCATCCATCCTTTAAAAACTTCCATACTTCAACTGGTATACCATCCGGTCCAACAGCCTTTCCATTCTTCATATCTTGTACGGCTTTTGTAACTTCACCCATACTTTTCTCTCTCACTAATCCTATGTTTACAGGGACATTTTCTAACTCCCCAATCCAATCATTCTATTCATTCATTAACTTTTTATAATAACACTTCCAACGCTTTTTTATTTCTCCATCGTTCGTCAAAACTTTCCCTACATCATCTTTTATATATTTAATGTGAATTATATCTCTTGCATTCTTTTCTCTCTTTCTTGCTATTTTGCATAAATCTTTCTGACCACTGGGGCTCTCCAGTGATTGGTACAATTTATCCTGTACCTTGGCCCTCGAAACTGCAACAGCTTTTTATGCTTTCCTTTTACACTCCATGTATTTTATCCTTTTATTTCCCTGTGTGTTATTGTTCCCATCTTTAACACTCTTCCAGTTTTTAAATGCATTCTTCTTCTCTTTCAGAATCTTTTGTTCTTCCTCGTTCCACCACCATGTCAATCTTTCAAAATCAAAGCAGGGCTTCCCCGTCTTGGTTTTTATTTCCAAAGCCCCACCTGCCGTGCACTCTTTCTAACCCCCCCATTAATCCTTCTCCGACTCGGACTCGGACTCGAACTCGGACTCGGACTCGGACTCGGACTCGGACTCGGACTCGGACTCGGACTCGGACTCGGAGTCGGACTCGGACTCGGAGTCGGACTCGGACTCGGACTCGGACTCGGACTCGGACTCGGACTCGGACTCGGACTCGGACTCGGACTCGGACTCGGACTCGGACTCGGACTCGGACTCGGACTCGGACTCGGACTCGGACTCGGACTCGGACTCGGACTCGGACTCGGACTCGGACTCGGACTCGGACTCGGACTCGGACTCGGACTCGGACTCGGACTCGGACTCGGACTCGGACTCGGACTCGGACTCGGACTCGGACTCGGACTCGGACTCGGACTCGGACTCGGACTCGGACTCGGACTCGGACTCGGACTCGGACTCGGACTCGGACTCGGACTCGGACTCGGACTCGGACTCGGACTCGGACTCGGACTCGGACTCGGACTCGGACTCGGACTCGGACTCGGACTCGGACTCGGACTCGGACTCGGACTCGGACTCGGACTCGGACTCGGACTCGGACTCGGACTCGGACTCGGACTCGGACTCGGACTCGGACTCGGACTCGGACTCGGACTCCTGTGTAGGTACAATACCTACATTTTATTTGTGCAATAAATAATTTTCTATTTATCACTTTCTGTTATATCTTGCCTATACCTACTCTTCTTCCTGCCCTTATCCCACTAGGTGGGGTCGGCACAACATGTCTTTTTCTTCCATTCTCAGTACTCACTCCTTTCTTGGACATATCATTTTTCACACAATCCATCCATCTTTTCTTAGGCCTACCTCTACTTTTATATCCATCAACATTCATGCCTAACACTCTTTTCGTCACATGACCTTCTTCTCTCCTCATAACATGTCCATACCACGCCAGCCGATTACTTCTCATTTTCTCCGTTACTGGCGCTACTTTCAAACTTCCTCTAATGAACTCGTTTCTTATTTTGTCCATTCGTGTTACCCCGCACATCCATCTCAACATTCGCATCTCTGTCGCATGCACTCTTCTTTCATCCGTCACCTTTGTTGCCCAACACTCAGAACCATACAGTACGACAGGTCTTATGATTGACTTATAGATTTTCCCCTTAAGCTTAAGGGGCATCCGTGGATCACAAGTTGTTCCCGTGACCTGCCGCCATTTCATCCATCCTACATTCATTCTGCTTTTAACATCCCGGTCTATCTCGCCGTCGTCCTGGAATAATGAACCAAGGTACCGAAAATTGGAGCAGACTGGAAGGGATACACCATCTAAGGCTATAGGAGAGAAATTGGAAAGACCACCAAAGTCACAAAAAAGGTGTTCAGTTTTCGTCCTACTGATTTTTAAGCCAACATTCTCCAATCTCTCTCGCCATTTTTCCAGTCTGCTCTGGACCTCGATTGCATTTTCTCCGACAAGGACAATGTCGTCGGCGAACAGCATGCACCAGGGTGCTTCTTCCTGTATGTCTAATGTCAAAGCATCCATTACCAGGAGAAACAAATATGGACTTAGAGCTGACCCTGGTGCAAACCTACAGCCACATTGAATCTGTCGGTTACTCCAGCTTTCGACCGGACATGCGTGCCAGCTCTGCTGTACATTGCTCTTACGAGCTGCAGGTACTTTGCTGGCACTTCTTTTTCTTTCATGGCCCACCACAGAACCTCACGTGGTACCCTATCGTATGCCTTTTCTAGATCAACGAACACCATATGCAAGTTCTTGTGCACACGTTTGTGTTTTTCGCAGAGTTGTCGAAGTGCGAATATGGCATCCGTTGTTCCACGCCCTGGCATACACCCAAATGATTTTGTGATACCTTGCTTTCATCCCTTATTCGTCTCGCTATCACTTTCTCCCAGGCTTTCATACTATGAGACATAAGCTTTATTCCTCTGTAGTTGTTACAGACCTGCACATCACCCTTATTTTTAAAGATGGGCACGAGCGTACTGTCGCACCATTCGTCCGGGATCGTCTCCTCTTGCAACAACTTATTGAAGAATAAAGTCTATTGCCTATACTTACTATTATCTGAAAACTTATACCATGTGACCATGTGATACTGACTTACACCTAAGAACTATGTTTGTACCTAAACTAAACCATGTCTAGGCAAAAAATGTATTGAGTATTGAGTACTTCAAGAATAATTTTCGAACAAACTGATTCCCTTGTTTTGTGTGACTAATATTCCAAAAAAAGAGTGTGTAACATTTTGGAAATTTATGGCTCATCAAAAACTACAAAATATATCCAAAGGCAGTATGTTCGTATGATTGTGACCAACATTGCTGGTTGAGCTTATAGGCCACTCTAAGGCCTCCACCGTGGCTTTAGCATTTAGAGTATCAGTTTAGTTCCACGTCACCAGCTCAAGAAAACGCAAATTTTAAAGTAATAATCTTACAAAATAATGTAGGTTTTAACAAACTTACACGATTTTGCCACCTTTTAGATTTTAAATTGGGCGCTGTCAAAGTTTTACAAAAAAAGTTATAGTTGCAATCAAAATAGACTATCAAACGAAACTAGCGTGGAATAGATAGTAGTTACGAAGGCTTTGCCATTTCGGAATTGCACGGACGGTACTTCACACATTGAACACCTACTCGCCAATAGTCAAAGATAATTGACACGGATCTAAATTAGAAACTCGTCATCCGTGAACATGCTATTTCCACAGCTCATTGCGTGCCAATGACGTCACAGGCTGCCAAACAACCCAACACGTGTTTGAACAGCAGCCATCTGAACCGTCCTGCTGCTCTCAAGCAAACATTTCATGCAGTGGCCAATATAACCAAGCAGTACGGTTGACTAATGTTACTATCTAACTCGTCAATGCTAACATACGGGGAGCACTAAACAAATAGTGAGCTTGGAATCACAGAAATAAACCAAAATACATACCGTATTATGTGCTTGGAAATAGTACATTGTTACCCGAGGATTGAAAGTCACGAATTTAAGCCCCGAGACGGGTTTGGCGCCCAAGCGTAGCGAGGGCGCCAATGGAGCTCGAGGGATTTAAATAAGTCTTTCATCCGAGGTAAACACTGTGCTTTTCATTACGAATACAAGGCAAGTAAAAATAAAAACATAATAGAAAAATGAGTGAATTTTATTTTACATAGGGTAGGTTTAAAACATGTTAAATGTTTTGCTCAAATCTATGTTATTTTAAAGAAATAGTTGAAGCTATATAATAATAAAGTCATTTAGAAAATATATTCTGTACTTAATACTATCTTTATGTCATTTAAATTTAAATTTTACATCGCGCTCTAATTAGACTTTTTAAACTTCTTACCGTTGTAATAGGTTTCCAACCGCCTTACTGTATAAAAAGTTGGAATTTGATTCAATAACCTCCTTGCTGTTTAGAAAGTTGGAACATGGTTGAATAAAAATGTGAAAAAAGAACTTGTTTTTTTTTATAATTTGATAGCTATCAGTAGAAAGCGATTCTCTCTAGGGCTGAAAGTATTACTTTCAATTAGGCCCCTCAGGCAACTTCAGACCTACTTTCCGAGTATGAGCAATGAAAACTGTATTTAAGTCGTACTTATCTGAACAGACATCACTAGTGTGCGACTGAAGTAGTAACACGCAGAGCTTTGCCGCTCAGAATACTGTCTCTTTGCCGTATCTATACATTCCAGTTGTCAATATATGTGCTTCAAACTGCAGTGGTATTTGATTTGTCAAAGGCCACGCGCAGCCATGCCAGACTAATCTAAGTTTATTAGTTCACTGATGTTGTGCACGGCATTTAGACTATTGTGCCGTATTAATCATATTAATTACCCATATGAATAGGCACTGAACGCATGGGTTTTCAGTGATGACGTGAGTGAAATTACACATACAAATTCTATAGTCTGCCAAAAGTAGGTACTACAGTCAAAAGGATTATCATTCCGTAAAAAGGTTTTTAACATTTCGATAATTAAAAACGTACTACACTATCGGGCCCCAAACTAAGCAAAGCTTGTACTATGGGAACCAGATAGCTGATATAATACTTGAATACTTTTGTTTTAGAAATACATACTTCGAATACAATATAACACCCAGACAGAGAACAAACATCGATGTTCACCACACAAATATTCTCTCGGTGGGGATCGAACCCATGACCTACAGCGCAGAAGGCAGAGCTACTACCAACTGAGCTGAGAGGCCAAAATTATGAGTCTATACTCATACTTTTATAAAAATATGATTAAACAAGAATGTATTATATTATCAAACCAAGTATTTTAATCCGTCTGAAACACAGGAATGGCTTTTATCATAGCTTTCCTTTCTGGTACTAAGTCTCTGCCTCGCTACCCTGAAAATCGATAGCCTAGATAGATTTTGTAATACACTGCGCGAACTCCATGCAATAGAGTACGTGAGAGCGGTTCTTGCTGCGCAGTGTAACGTAGAATGGCAATACGAACTTTTTGTATGTTTTGCGATCCTCGTTCGTCGTCAATTTGAATAAAATATGTGATGAATGTAAATGAAGGTAGACACAATGACATGTTTCTTTGAAAAGTCTTTCTCAATTGAATTGAACGACTCTTTATAATCTAAATATTACATTAGCTTTGTTTGACTAAGCAGTTTTCTGTTTAGTATTTGTTAAATTTCTTTTGTATCGTGAGTGATCTTAGACAGGAAATTAATTTTGTTTGTTTTTTGTACAGTACAGAAAAGAACGTGGTGTCGAACCCAGCCAACACTATGACAAAACTTTTCTGAGCTTGAATACTGTCACTGTTTTCACAAAGCAAAGTTCAAAAACTATCAGAACACATTTAATTCAAGCATGTTTCTTTGAATGAGGATTCATTTTTTGACAGCACTGCAAACTTTTGCTTTACCGAATTAGTCTGGACAGACAGACGGAAGCAAAGTGATCTTATATTATATGTTATGAAACTCGAAATACGAATTAAAATGGTTTATTTATTGGCAATCATTTCTCGGTCTGTCCTTTTCACCGTGAAGTCACGCTCTTTCAGCCGCGAGTTCGTGAAGTCGAATTGATCAAAATAAAATAGCTCCATTTTTTTTAAATCAGTGGCTGTGATTTTTAAACTGGAATTTTTCATCGTCGTAACTGGATGAGGTAGGTTCGAACGCGTTGGAATTAGTTTTTTTTATCCGTTGAAATTATTTTTTTTGCTCTGTTGGACATTTAGCTTCTTAGACATTCTGATCAAGAGGCCAAAAAAATTTGCCTTGCTTAGTAAATGCAAGTTTTTATTTTAAGTTTTTTATCATTTGTATTATGTATCACTGTATTACTCTTTCACGCGTTAATTTAGCCACTATTTTAGTGGCTGATATCACGAAGGGTCGCCGTTAATTGAATTTGAACCTTATAATGTCCAGTTGATGAGTTGAGTTTACTAAAGTACCAACTGGATACCGCTGTGTTTAAATTTGACTCTGGAACGCAATGTGAAACTATTGCGTTAAACGGGGGTTGATAGAAGGGTAGCGTGGCGAACCATAAATTAAATTCGTGGAATGGGATTTGTGCGTAAATTTCAGTTTTAGTTACCGCGCTTACGTTGAAAATGCTCAATTTCTGACATTTCATGCCACATGCCGAACCAATCCAGTTTTTCTTTCTTCCTGGAATTTTTATAAGCACTTATTCGATTTTGTCCCTGATTTTTCCACAGTATTATTTTAAGCTTTTACAAGAACCTCGTTACTGTACTTCAAAGTCTTATTTTCTATCTTCGTCTATTTTAGTCATTGACTTTTTTGTTTGAAGATGGGATAAAAACTTTGGTTGATCTGAAAATTTTCGTATCTCATACAACCTTCATACACAAAATAAAAACGTGAACAGATCTACAGTTGATTTTTTTTTTAATTATTTATTTTTGATCGCAGTCTATCAGAAGTGAACCCGTCATCTGATCTAATCTTAGGTACCTATATCTGCAATGCAAAGGGTTTTTCTATTCTAAAAATGGTCGATAACATTGAGAGGAAACCAACTCGTATTCAATTAGCGGCGAAACTTACTGCAAACTTTTTGTAAATGATCCAATTCAACTTTTTGTTTCCAACTAGCCTTTAGCCTATAGCTACCTACTTCATGCCAATCGCAGTATAAAATCACCCCTCCGAAACTTCCCCTTCGCAAGCTCGTACCGTCAGCAAAAAAAACTAAATTACGTTTTTGAAACACTTATTCATTCGTGCACCGTCACCATCACCATTATTCAACCAACAACAGCATCATCATTAAAAAGATTTCAATCCAGATTTTTCGGTTTTTTTATTTTTCTTATTAATGTTAGCAATAAATATCCTTTAAATTTAAAAATTTTTAGCTTTAGAATGTTTTCACTTTTTTTAATAAAAGCATTTTATTAGACTTTAAAGACATTTTAGTCCAACTAAAAAGCGTATATTCGTTAAAATACGCAATTTTCACGCGACTAAGTCTAGAAGAACAAGAATATTGAAGTATAATCCTCTTATAAACAAAGATTGAAGTTCTAGTGTTGTGCTAGTCCAACAAAGTGAGTTGTGAAAATACCAGCTTTTTATACGGACTGTACTTGACGATGGGGCTGCTGGCTTTATGCATTAAGTCATCTGACAGCGTTATTAGGATTGATGACGTCATCCTCAACTAAAAAAAAACTATGCCTGACCGGGATATAAAAGTATAGCTTTGACGTCATTTATTTATTTTATTTTATTATCATCGGTGACGTTTTGCACCATAGTTGATAGGCGGATGATGATTGAACGTGCATCATAGCCGATGCAAAGTTTTTTTATGACCAACGTAAAAGAACATCCATTAAAAAATGGCTACAATATTTACAATGTCGCCGGTCATTTAAGCCTCTCTAAGGCCATTACGTACAGCTAAGCCTTGTCACTTTTTGTTTGTTTTGTACAAGGATCATACAAAAAACCGATAAGAACCAAGCCGCAGTTTGTTACCGGTTCTGGTAGGTTGTTCCGTCGTCTGGATCGCCTGCCTCGTGCTTCTGTGTTTCAGCTTTAAAACGTTTCAGAGTGATCCTTATGTTACCAGTGATTAAAGAAATATTGATTTTGATAGAGATGGTATATAAGATAATAAATATAATAAAAAAAGTCGATCGGTGATCTGAACTCCGCTTTCTACCTGTAATACCTACAGGTGGAAAACAGAGTTCATTATAAAAACATTCTTAAAAATTTCTTTAAATTTTTCTTCTTTTCTTTTAAAAGTATTATTTTATTTTATTCAATTTAATGTTTTATAATATTTAGTAAATAACTACTAAATAAAATAAATTACACACTGATTATCTTTTAAGAAACGCTGGTAAGAAGTTTAATGTCTTATGCATATGCTTTTAAGACATCTTCAAATAATCTTGAGTGAATCTGAAGAGCTGCTACCAAGTCTTGGGATTATATCAAAGTTTCAACTTTTCAACATATTTGCTACCGCGACGCATATTTTTGAAAATATTTCAAGATTTTACATTTAAAAAACGGAAATATTGAAACCAAATTACTTTTGTAGCACTCTATTTGATGGAAAACTCGCACTTTGGTGACGTTACTTGGAAGCCTTTCCGCCAGTTTCAAAAGGCTTCAAAGCGAATACTCCGGGCAACCAATATTACGTTACTCCAATATTTCATTTTGTGGCGTGGAAGTGAAAACAGAGAAACTATGTTTGCTGGTTACGGTGACCGTAAAGACGGTGGGAAATAGCGTTACTACATCACTTTTGCGGTGGTCAATTTAATTAATTGAAGCGGTTTCTTTCAAATCTCATCATAACGCGTTATGTTGTTGCGTAAATATAATTGATAAAATTAACATAATTATGATTGTTGTGACAAGTGTATTATTTACTTACGTGTAAAATGTATAACGAACCGGAAGACGAAAAGAAGACCAGATGGACCGACGACATTGTTAAGATCGCAGCAAGCCGGTGGATGGAAATCGTTCTTCCTGGAAATGTGTAGGGGAGGCCTATGGACTTCTTCAGACTGATGATGATGATGAAAATGTACAATTCATCGTGATTCATATTCACAGAGAGTATCTATTTTTTATAAAATTCAATCAAAATTTAACAAAACTGGTTGGCTTATAGCGGTGACGCGTTTCATAAAAACAATGCTTTTAAATTTCCCAATGAAAAAGTAAGTTCATGTGAGTGAAGGCAGGTGTAGAAGTTTTTTGGCAAAAATAAGCGAGACAGCATTTTGCTGAAAATGGAATACAACCTCGAGGCTCCGTCATGGCTTACTACAGCCACCTTTTTTCCAAGTTTTCTTTAGATTGTCGATACATTGAGAAACATAATTATACATGATTTTCTACCTTTGTTATAATACCGTCGCTACTCGACTTTTGTTTGGAAGTGTGTTGTGTTTCTGTGAAATATTGAAATCCTAATCAAACTAAAAAAACTATAAACTATTATGTTGAATAAGTTATCAATTAGTTAAGTATTAAGATATCTAGGAAGATGTCTGTAATGCCTACAGATTACAGTTTCTTCAAAGAATAATAATTAGAAAAGTCAATAGATCATGATCCTTTAGGTTTTGTAGTTCTTTGAAGAAATCCTACTTCTTCCTGAGACTAAATTCAGAAATTCAAATGTCTTATTAATATTTTATAATACTTACAAAATTAAAATAAATACTTATTTAAAAACCCTTGATAATGAGAAATTTGCTTGCCTTCGTTATATCTTGTTGACCTAGATACACCTTTATTAGCCACCTATAAAATTGTTTTATGCTACGGCGTAGAGCTAGCTACGCCGTAGACTCTATTGTTAGATTCGCCGTACACCTAGCCACGGCATAAACTTAGCTAAGGCGCACAATATAAGGTTCATTTTCGAAAATAGCGTGATACAATATCCGTACAACGTATCAATCCAAGCTACGAAGCTCCGATGAAATATATCAATAATATTATATCTAAACGCTGATAGCTCCGGAAACCAAAGCCCCATTGTCAATAACATTTAATATTAATGTTTCATATTTCAAAACCATTTAAAGCCAGCTTCGAAAATTGGCCGGCTATGCACAGAAAGCAGGTTACAAGCGCTGGTTTGTAAAAGCTTTATGTTAGATTTCATCATGCTTTGTTTAACAAAAGGATTAATGGGCCGTTAAATGAAATCTCAGGTGTCAGGTTAATTTAGTTTTTATTTTACACAATACAAAAACCGGTAGGAACCAAACCGTAGTTTTATGGCTATTACCTACTATTTCGTATCTTATTTTTATATAAGCTGTGTAGATACTATAGTATAACTTTGAAGCGTAGCGTGTGCTGTCTTTGAAACTTTTGCTTTTGTATTATTGCATTGCATACGTCTGACTAAGTGAAGTGGCACCACACTGGAACTTCACTGCTATTATTTTAGACTATTTTTGATTTGTAAAAGGATCATATAAAAAAACAGTAGGAACCGAGACGTAGTTTGTTGCCTGTTCTTCTACGCTTGGTCGCGTGGAACTGGCACCTAGACTCACCTAGCTATAAGACGTTTCAAAGTGATTCTTGCATCGTAATGAATAAAAAATTATTGAGTTTGAGTTTGAGTTTGAGTTTATTCTTGCGTAGGCTTAGTCGCGTGGAACTAGCACCTAGACTCACTCAGCTTGAAATCGTTTCAAGTGTTCCTTGAACTATTGATATTGAAATTGAATTTGAAATAGGAGAATTTTTCCCTTTGAAATATCATTTAACAACCCTTTGATCATTCATAAAACCGCGGTAGGATTACTCGGTTATAAATAAATAAATATCATCCCCATCTGAACAGACTCGACTGAGCTTAACTCATCCTCCCACCCTCCACCCTCCACCCTGTTGAAACGAATACATTAAACTAACGTTGGGATTTATATTAATGTGGAATAGAATGATACTACCAATGCAAAATTATTGTGAGAGCCAAAATTAGATATTAATTAATCAACATTATTAATATTACTATTCAGCGTGGCAATTTCTCATGAGCCTCTCTGAGGAGCACTTGAAATCCTTTCACCGCACAGGTTCAAAAGAACCAGTGAAACGATAAGAAGAAGAAGCGTATCAATGCCGCCAAAGTCTTGGGGACGATTCCGTCTGGCACTGATTTGGGTCAGTTTAGCTATCTCTAGATCTTTTGTCTGCAGATAACCAAGCAATTTTTTGTGTATTTTGTATAGATGGTAAGTTTCATGGTGTAATTAAGAAAATGTTTGCTATATTTTTGTGTTCAAAGAGTTTTAAAATAAGCAACTGTTTCTTTTGCTGCTGTTTTTTTCATAATACACTCTCGATACCGTCCTAATAAATTGCCATTCAAAATTTTCTTTGTCACGTTACTGCCTCGTGCAATATGTTTTTGATATAAAATATCTCTTTTACCGGCACGGTTGCAAGGTAATTTTAGCCAACATATTCCATGCAACTTTGCTGGCCAATAATAGACCTTACACCGTGGGAAAACGGGTCAGTCAACGTGAAGGTTTTAAATTTGTTAGCGTGTAATTATTTATAACGAGCTCGTATCAAAGAGAAATGGATACAGTTATGCATAGTGAGTCCAAGCGCTAAATTTCATTTTTTGATTTTTTTGCCTTTTTGTTATCATTAGGGCATAATTAAGCCATAGGAAAACACTCTTGTAGCAGCTTCACTTTAAGTGGTATTTATTGATACCCCGTCCAAGCGCCTTCTATAACAAACGAAGTATTTTGATATGCAATACAAGTCCAAAAACCAATTTAAAACTAATATATAATGGAAAGCACATTTCCATTATACATTACTAGTCCAAACGACGTATGATGTTACGCATCAGTAGTCTACGCGACAGTGTTCGTATCTTCTGAACGTAATCTTTGTTTGGGTGGAAGGAGAGACGGCAGAATAGCCCAAGATGTAGGGTCATGTTTAAGGAAGCACATAATATTATACTAGTTTTCCAAAGTCAAAAAGTCAATTCCTTGGTCTACTTAATTGTTGCGCAGGCCAGAATACACGTATAAAATTAGACTTAGTGATCTATCCTCGAAAAGCACCCTGTATTGCTGAAACTGCAACTAATGCTTTATACTCCACAAGACTACAAGAAAGTTACGGCAAGCTGCAACAACAAATTACAAAATAGACAGAAACGGAATAAGCAATTGTCAACAAAAAAATATTACAGTGGACGAGAAGGTCAATTGGTTAAAAAATCGGTTGTCTGTAAAGTCGGTTTACTGACGATAGTTGAACGTGATAACGTCATAAGAAAATACTGATGGAATGGTTGCATTTTTCAAAAGAACATTTTAATTTTATTTGTTTGATAGATATTTTGTATGGATAAAGAGAAGGAAGTAAATGGAAATCACAATTGAATTGATCGAGTTACATTTAATGCAATATTAGGGTTATACCTAATAATTGGCAAGCTTTCGTTACTTTGTAATCTATAGTGTTTCCTTTGGTACACATTTACATTGAACGTTCGACGGTACTATAATGTCCTGAGTCATGAACATGAGACATAGAAAAGGCTCAGAATCTGTCATCTTAAAAAAGTATCGAGGAGGCCTATATCCAGCAGTGGACTTCTTCTGGCTGATAATGATTATAATTTTCTAGCAAAACATCTACCACTGCTTTTCCTAAAAACAACTGAATATTCTATCATCATCATCATCAGGATAAAGTTTGCATTATTCATAAAATAGTGGAATTCAAAAATGTATAATTTAGAAATACCACATTGTGTTTCTAGCTTCAAAATAGGGTTTGATACTTTTGTTTTGAAAAATGTATTAATTATTTTAGAAAACTATGGTTACATTTTTATGATGCAGTGAGGATTTGATACAGAACTGCTGCCATACCATGAGCTTCATAATATGGTTATGGTTATGGCTGTCAAAATTGTGTCAACAGTGTCAACACATTCAAACTCAAGAAGAAAATGAATGTGTGGGTCAGCCAATCTATACACAATTTGACAGCCATAGCCATAACCATATGGAGCTCGCGGTAGCCCTGCTGCCATCGTATAGAGATAGAGAATGATAAAAGCTACGATACAAAAGAAAATATATTATTTCATAAAAGGCGCGTTCATGTCTTCTGTATTGAAAAAAATAAAAAATAAAAATTATACTAACTACGCAATACATTAGCAATGATCAATTTCAATAAATAAATATTGCGAAAAATTCACACAACACTATCTAGCCCAAATTAAGCAGAGCTTGTACTATGGGAAAAAGATAGCTGATAATACTTAATACTTATACAGGGTGGAATTTTGTAATGCCACCTGGAGGGAAAGTACTCTTAATACTGCAGATAGAAAATTTTACTCAAACGAAACATTCCTTTATTTTTGAATAGAAAGCAAACTGCATTCAAAGATTTTCGAAAATTCTTTTCTCCCACACCCGGGAATCGAACCGGCTAAAATCTGAAAAAAATATACCCTGTACTTTTATTGCATCGATCGTTAGGGTCAATTATAAGGATGGAATCTCTCTAACGAACATGATAAATTAAATGAAGGAAAAACCAGAAAATCTTAAATTAATTTAATTATTTACAAAAAATGGTAAACTAACTATATAGTTGCTCGAAATGGGCTCCATTCTCTTGGATACACAAATTTATTCTATTAACGAATTCATTTGTAAGTAACCTTTAATAAAGTGTTGTGGTGAATATTATAAATCGTATTCTGAACTTCCTCATACACGCAGCTACGAGTATGTCGCCAAGGAGTCTGCATTACAAAAGATGGATGTTAGTTAAAGAGATTTGTAACTTGAAACTTCAGATTTCTTTTCATTTAATTTATCATGTTTGTTAGAGAGATTTCATCCTTATAATTGACCTTAACGATCGATGCAATAAAAGTACAAGGTATAATTTTTTCAGATTTTGGCCGGTTCGATTCCCGGGTGTGGGAGAAGAGAATTTTTGAAAATCTTTGAATGCAGTTTGCTTTCTGTTCAAAAATAAAGAAATGTTTCCTTTGAGTAAAATTTTCTATCTGTAGTATTAAGAGTACTTTCCCTCCAGGGTGCATTACAAAATTCCACCCTGTATAATATAAAATATACTTTGAAGCTTAACTCTGTCAAAGACGGGATTTAATCGACGTATTTTCTTTTGACGTCATTGGAACCGATTAGGGTTAGGTACAATTCAGATTTAAATAGTTTTTCATAAAGCGTTTTAAAATTTTAAACAAGCGTGGTACAGGTCGCAGAAATCGATAGTATTCGTTCCCGCTCACTCTCGGCGTTTGGGGCAGACGTTCCTCTCGCTTGCACTCGTGTCAATATTGCCGTCGTTCAGCGTATCGTGTTTTGATCTTTTCAAACACTGAGTTTTAAATAACTGTTCTTAGTATCTCTGTAACCTAATGTCAAAAGTATTAATGGAATTTACATTGTTCGATGTTGAGTGCAGTTTCTTTGGTGATGGGAATATTTAACAACAGTCAATTTGTGTTTTTATAAACATTCTTTCGTGTATAAAAAGAACGTAAGAAAGTAAAAGTTACCTGGAATAGATCTCATTCAGCGAAAAGAGTTGTTGTTTTGTCAAAATAATGTATAAGCCAATATTATATTACGGTGAACAAATTAGTCTTATAACGTTCGTCATGTATTGTATTGTCGGTGCTTAATTGTTTTTTTTTTCAAAGTAAATCCAGACTTTTTCTATCTTTTCTATAGCCATAATCCCCTCTTTTAACGCATTTTTAAAAGATAATCGTGTGTAATCAACATTAGGTAATGACAAACAGTGGCAAAGTAAACGTGCAATGTATATGTTATGGACCAAGTGATAAATTGGGCATTATACATAATGTCCGGTCATTATGAAAAATGCCCAATAGGAGAGGGCAATTTGATAATAACTATTCAAATAATCAAATTGGCCGGGCATTATACAATATGTATAATCACCTAATATCACTAATCCATCACCTTTTGGGCAGAGTAATACAAACATTATTTAATTACTATTTTTTTATTGTTATTGGCTAGCTCCGCTCATGGACGACCTCGCGAGCTTCTGGCTGAGCTATTCCAGAGCCAAACACGGGGCTCCCCGACTTGAGTTGGTTAGGTTGTTAGGTTTTTTTTTACATCCTTGGTAGACAAACACGGGGCTCCCCGACTTGAGTTGGTTAGGTTGTTAGGTTTTTTTTTACATCCTTGGTAGACAAACACGGGGCTCCCCGACTTGAGTTGGTTAGGTTGTTAGGTTTTTTTTTACATCCTTGGTAGACAAACACGGGGCTCCCCGACTTGAGTTGGTTAGGTTGTTAGGTTTTTTTTTACATCCTTGGTAGACAAACACGGGGCTCCCCGACTTGAGTTGGTTAGGTTGTTAGGTTTTTTTTTACATCCTTGGTAGACAAACACGGGGCTCTCCGACTTGAGTTGGTTAGGTTGTTAGGTTTTTTTTTACATCCTTGGTAGACAAACACGGGGCACCCTGACTTGAGTAGGTTAGGTTATTAGGTTTTTTTAATGCGCTTGGGAAATGGAGTTTAAGGGAAGCTTCCCTACTGTATCTATCAAAAGGAGGGGCTTTCTACGTCTTTTAAGCGACTTTAAAGTTTTTATTATCAAATTGCCCAATTGTCATGTAGCAATATAATAATGACCATGCAATGTGATAAATAAAGAAGAATTTATCACTTAGCCCAATAGAGCTAGACATTATGTATAATGCTCAAGCATTATGCTTCCAAACCACCAAGAGTTAAAAACATCTTGTCAAAACGCTGGTTCGGAGAGACTTCCCAGGTTCCCTAGGTTTGTTTTTTTATTGTACTTTTTATTTTTTAAGTACTCTCTTCAAAATTTTTCATCTTTTTTTTTATAGTTTGTCTACCGTAGTCTCTTGTTACATTATATATATAATTTTGTAATCTTTTTCATGTAAATTAATAAGTAAGCTCTAATAGTCTCTCTATGCGAAAACTGATTAATGGTCCATAGTTGTCTTTTTAAATTATCAATTAGAATATAAGTACTGTTTGTTTTCCTAAGAAATAAAAATAAAATAAAATAAAAATAAAATTATTCATAATGCCCGCATAAATCACTTGGTCCATAACATATACATAGGTGCAGTATATAGGTTAATTTAATCTCGGTTAGGTTATTTTATATCTCCTTTTTTTTCTATAACCAAAATATGAATTCATACAATCGCCCCTTATACAATCCCTTATACAATCGCCTGCCAGAAACCATCAAAAATGCACCAAGCCTTCCATCATTTAAATTAAAACTAAAATCATGGCTCCTTGAGAGGGCGATCTATAGTGTGGAAGAATATTTTAAATAGAATTTTATAATATTTTTATTGTATAATATAAAAATTGTTTATAATTTAATAGGTAAGTACTACCTACTTATGAATACGTATTATTTAAATGTATGCTATCTTTTTTTGTATCTGACCTATAATTTGTGATAATTATTAATAAATTGACTATCTGACTATATATTTATTGAAAAAGTGACTAATCTAACTAACCTATATAATATAGGTTCTAAACTATTTCCGCTATTTTTGCGGCGCAGTTTCTAAAAATTGTCGAGAGCGGATTCCCGGAAAAGCAGTCTAAATATTTTATCCTCAAGTGCTGGATCCAGTTCCAAACTCAATCAGCAATAATCTCGTTTCAGAGCAGCGGAACGGCGGTTCACAAATTTGATAAAAACAGTCGGATACAAATGTAGAAGTAAGGCCGTACATTTATATTGGCGCATACTCTATCAACCCCTCTGTTCGTAAGGACCTCTTGATATGATAACCTAGATTAAATAAGTCACAAAAGATATATTATTCAGTTGTATCACAGGAATCACCTTGAAACGTCTTAAAACGAGGTGTGTCTATAGGTGCCAGTTCCACGCTACTAAGACTAGATCATTGTTGTTTGTTCAGACCATTGTTTACTGGTTCTACTCGTAACTACCTAAACCATATTATACAAAAATATAATAAAAATTTCACGCGTGTAGCACAAATAGAATTAAAGCAAAGCAAAAGTAGCCTTGGCCTTAATTATAAGTAGTTTTATAAGATACAGTGTTGGATCAAGTAGGCCCACCTGATGTTGAGCGGCGTCAGCCATCAACTGCAGTACCATAAAGAGCACGCCCAGAAATCTTGGTTGAAGTGCTCTTAAGTTAAGTTTATTTATAATTCAGGCGTAACATAGATTTAATCTTAGATGGATATTCTTAATTGATAGACTTAGAATTAAAGTAGAATAATGTATTTTAGAATGTATGGATCTGAGCGTTGGGCAACAAAAGAGACGGATGAAAAAAGGTACTTATGGCGGAGGTGCGAATGTTGAGAGAAAGATGCGTGGAGTGATGAGAATGGATAAGATACGGGAGTATATCAGGATATCAGAGGAAGTTTGAAAACAGCGCCAGTGACAGAAAAATTGAGGACTGACAGCGAGGAAAGGAGGAGGAAGACATGTTGTGCCGACCCCACATAAAGCAGTATAAGTGCAGAAGAAGATATAGACTTAGAATAAGCATAGTTTTATTGTATGATCTCTTAGATTGTAGTAGCTCTGCTTTGTACGCTAGAGATCGTGGGTTCGATCCCCACCAACAATTGCTTTTATTCTTATTTAATCTAAGCCCTCAGGTTCTTGAAAACGTAGGTACTTTTACAAACTTTTATTTAAGATAGAGAGACAGGTTTGCGCTGTAGAACCCTTGCCAAAGATTTGAAGCTACTGCAGATTAGTACACTATCGTCTAACTGCATTTTAAGGGTTATTTTAGTCTCTATTTTTGAACTGAGGAACTCCACTTTTGCGAATAAGCGCGCCATTCAACTATCAACCCTATTTGTTAGTATAAAGACACTTTTTAGTTTAGACTAGTCTAATGATTAGATAGCGTTATACAGAGCAGAGCCTTATTAGCCTTATCTAGTAAATATTATAGGTAATTTTATAAAGCTACGTTTAAACCTAGGTCATATAAACATAGCATAGTTATTGAAATAAGCCAGTGTGGGTTTGACCTACAAAGAGTACCGACCGTTACGGAAAGCGGTCCTATAACAGCGTTAAACCCCACTTCTAAATGCTAACATATTTTTTAGTGTTAGATTAAGGAAAACTATACCAAGAGAGCTTCTTAGTTTAGCTAATACGCTTTAAAATGACACCTTACTGCGAATCCGAGGTCTTCAAAACATTTCAAACTCAACGCTATTTTACTTTAAACCCGCTACGCTGCCCTAAAGATTTGCAAATAATACTTTTTAAGAATAATTACATCCGGTCTCTCTCACCAATGTATGATCTTCACACAGCGTCAATATCTATAATTGATGTTGCTTTCGGTAGAGGTTCATTAAAAACGTCATAGTCTTAATGCCTAGTTTAGGTATATAGGGTGTTATTAATAATCCTGGCGTAGCGTTGGACTAGTTAATCCGTGTTTTGTCACATTTGCTCGAGTTGACAATTGCATGTCAATGCAAGAGACAAAACACGGATTAACTAGTCCAACGCTACGCCAGGATTATTAATAAGACCCATAAGGTTTAGGTATATACAGGGTTATTCATTATTAGCTGCAAATACTCGGGAATTAGGTTCAACAAATAAAATAAAAAATATTTATGAAATGATTTTTTTAAGTTTTGTTATGTAAATCCCGAGAAAATCGATAAAGAATATCCTTTGGAATCATTGGCGCCTGACCTATTTTGACCTTTGATCCGCGCCCGCGCACCGTGAGCGACTTTTTTGTGCACTTTGAGCACTATGCCAGTACTCTCAAAACGGTGAAGGAAAACATAATGAGGAAACCGGCGTGTCGTAGAACCTAAAAAAGTTCGAGCAAAACGTGACAAGGGTCACGCAAAAAGGGCCCGCCTGCGGCCTTCTTGCGGAAAAACCAGCCGCACATCAAGTGCGGATAATAAAATTTGCCGATTTTTTAGGCTATGCGTTATCCTACTTTATCTTATACCTTTAAACGAGAAAATCTTGTATATATATATATATATATATATATTTAGGATCTCGGAAACTGAACCAACGATTTTCACGAAATTTAGTATACAAGGGTTTTCGGGGGCGATAAATTGATCTAGCTAGGATTCATTTTAAGAAAATGATTATTTATTTCCGAGTTCAATAATTAAACATAAACTGAATATGTGACTGCTCCTGCCATCTATTGACGATTGTGAGCAACTAACTGCAAACATGTCCACCAGATGGCGTTGCTCAGTAAGAATAAACCAGTTAAGATGATAATAAATTATGACTCTTAGGATTTCTGTAAAATACAAATTAACGAAAAAAATTCCGAGCGAAGCTCGGTTACCAAACTAGTTACGTATTATAAACCCAAGTCGCCCGCTGTCTGTCTGCCGTAATGTACTTAGGTTTAGTTCTTTAAAACGAGTTATTCCTAAAACAACGCTATGAGGTTTGATGCGGTTTTTTTAACAGATATAATAATATAAGGATTCAAGAGGAAGGTTTAGATGTTTGACACATGCATAATATGGAAGGGAAACACTGATAATTTTAGAGTTTTTTAATGTGATGTCGTAAATGAATTCATTTTTTGCGCTTACATTACAAACACTGGCTAAACCCTACGAGATATATCAAAATAATGTACTTTTCTATTGTACACCTAAAAAAGGTACACAAAAAACACCAGATATACATATCCACTATGTTATACTATCATGGTACGGGATAACCCATAGAAACTGATTATTATTCTTTGCTTTTTACGAGATATAATGGATTATTTACGAAGCGATTTTAAGCAATACATCACTAATCCGCATTTAATTAAGCACCAATTAAGGCAATAACTAATTTGTAAATTACATTATACATTAAATATAATAGCTCATTAAGGCCCATGACAAAATGCAATTTCAATCATTTTTTTCGAAAACATTACAGATTTAAAATGTAGGGACGCAGCGGTTTTTATGCCTACCGGCTTACTGGTCTATGTCGCTCTTTCAAGAGTAACTCTAAAGAAAACACGTTTGTGTTGTCTTATGACAAAAAGCTGTGAACGTTGTATATAAAGACAGTCTGCAATATATTCAGTAACAGAATTGCACCCGTGGGAAGCCGGGCCGGGTTGCTATACATAAAATGCGAAAGTTATAATGGCGATGTTTGGATGTTTATGGCCCAATCACACCCTAACGACTGGACCGATTTGAATGAAAGTTTCAGCAAAGATAGTTTGTAACCTAGATTAGCAAATTTCTATATTCAGTGATATCATAAGAATCACTTTGAAACGTCTAAGTGCTAGGTGCGTCTTAGTAACAGTTCCACACAACTTAGCCTAGAAGAACTGACAGCTAACTACGGTTTAGTAACATTTTTTGTATAATCCTTCTGCAAACGTTAATTAAAATAGCAGTGAAAATATAGGTTCTTTTATATCTCAAAAACAAAACAGGAAAGGGAACAACTTTTCCCGGGAAGACGAAGCCACGGGTGGTCACTAGTAATAAATATTAAAAGTTGTTTATTAATTTAAAATCATTTGGCACTTTAACTGTTACTTTTTGTAAGTTTGCATTGCGCAGTCACATGCAACTGATCGATTCGTTGCTTTGCGTGCCATGCTTGCAATGCTTGGAGTACTTCCTTGCTGTATTCCGTTTGTTAGCAATACCGATCCAAACGAAGGCAAAATATACGCTCAAAACTTCTCAACTCTAAAACCAGCAGTTTAGGCATTTGCATTTGAAGACAAAACACAAAGATATGTACTTAACATTAAAAAATGTAGAAAATATTTTAGTTTACTTAGATTTAGCGTTGCAAAATCTGTAGTAGATTTTTTTTATTATAGCCTCTCGTGAATTCGTCTGAATCTGTTATACATAGGACTGAAAAATGATTATATCAAAACAAAAACTACTAATACAGTATGAGCACCTACTAAAGCGAATCCTACGGACTTGCCTTGATATTATCTAGTAATAGTTTATTATAGTGATAAAGTCAGTCGCACTTCTTTTATACTGCGTCATCATCGTCATCATCAAATGCAGCTCGTTTTGACCCACTGCTGGGCCAAGCCTTAGCCTAGCCATGCCTTCTACACTGCATAGCTTGCATTTATTTGACCGCGAAGTGAACGCGAGTAAATATAAATATCTCGATTGATAAATAACTCTCAGAAAACCAAATAATACTCAGGTTCAAAAAGCGGCGATGGCCTTTCTACCCGTCACGAAACTATTATCCGTAAAAACGTGCAGTCTTCTTGGGCCGTTCGGATGCGCCTCCATCCTTAGACATCCTGAAGTACCTTGGATACCAAAATATCTGAGAAGATGTCAACCAAAGTATCTTTACGGTGAGCCATTTTATTTTCTCTTATTTCGCGACAGGAGATGCATTGCCATCAATGTGTGGGTTGAATCAGTACCATTACTGATTCAACGTAAAAAATACCATCTTTGAGTTTTACATTGCCCTTATATCAAACTAGTGGCCGCCCGCGGCTTCGCTTCTCGTTCCCGCTACGCCATGTCCTCGTTTTTTTCCGAGATAAAAAGTGACCAATTAACCAAGTTTTAAATCGCATCTGTTCCACGAAGAACCATGAAACATGGAAGCAGTGATTGGACCCGGGGAGGAAACTTGACATACTGAATAAATAATGAATAATTGTGTACAAAAATAATTTATTTACATCATTGTATCTTAGAGTAATATAATATTATGAACTATAAATACTCTCTGCATTACTCTCTTTATTAAAAGTTTACTTAAATAAATAATAAATAATAAATATTGTGGACAATTCACACAACACTACCCAGCCCCAAACTAAGCAGAGCTTGTAATATGGGAACCGGATAGCTGATATAATACTTGAATACATTTTTTTTTGTAAATACATACTTAGAATACAATATAACACCCAGACAGAGAACAAACATTTATGTTAACCACACAAATATTTGTTCTCGGTGGGGATCGAACCCACGACCTACGGCGCAGAAGGCAGAGCTACTACCAACTGAGCCGAGAGGCCAGTCTTGTTGACCTTCTGTGTTCAAGGTCAACCAGTTAACTCCTAATAAGTATATTAAATAAAAAAAATAATCAACCATTACATAATATAAAAATCAAGTGTGTGGGTTTTCTCCATCCCCGCCAACTAGGATCTACTTCCCGTTGTGGTGGCAGATACCACTCGGTCTCCTGCGGTGAGTGAGGGAGTTTGTACGGAATGGAATCCGGACCTATTTTGTCGGCTGTCTGATGTCGTTCCTCGTAACAGACGAGACCAAAATAAAGTCTGCGTCCGTAACGCTAAAACTGCGTTAGTGCGCAAGAGCATCTTTTGCATGGCTTCATCTGTGTTTAACAAATTACCGCTATTTCTAAAAGAACTTCTGACTTGTTCGTTTCAGAGGAAGCTGAGAGCAATGTTCGCTGACAAATGTTACTACACAATAAATGAATTTATGACGGACGACTTACTGACAGACATTACATTTATTATTAATCAAATTATTAATATTATTATCATTGATTTTTGTATATTTTAACTGTGTGTGTTTCTTTCTGTTTTAGCATTTAATAATTGTTAATAGGTATTTTAGTTTTAATTTGTGAATCCTAATTTTGCATGCCCTTATAGGGCGGAATCACAATGGATGTAAAATTATTACTCTAACAACCCTTGTACATGTGAATGGGCAAATAAATACACTTTGAATTTAGCTTTTTGGATGTGGCATGGCGGAAGTGGGTAGTTGTGGGAGGCAAAAGTTTCGAAATGTATGTCTATCTTTTTCTAACACGTAGGGACTTTTCTATGTCTGTTCTTTTCTATCACAAAATAGTTTTTCTAAATATTCTTGATTTTGATAAGAAAAGTAGTCTACTCTATGTCCTTTAACGTTCTGGAACGATCTAGAATAATTTGATTCCCGGGCAAAGCAGGCTTTGCTGCACGTATATGTTATAAAACCAAGTATGTACGATTTTTCTCTATCTTCTCTCTAAAGTTTTAGATTTTGCCAAAATATTCTAGAGTTCTCTAGAACTATCTA
The DNA here is from genome assembly GCA_939531255.2 of Thera britannica. Taxonomy (NCBI): domain Eukaryota; kingdom Metazoa; phylum Arthropoda; class Insecta; order Lepidoptera; family Geometridae; genus Thera; species Thera britannica. The sequence continues at coordinate 413,031 of OW618044.2, forward strand.
ATATTCAAAATGGTATAAAGTGATCACCGGGTTTCGCTGCTTGTTTCATATTAAACATGCAACAGTCCTTATACTTACTGATAACAGAACAGGTGCGTTCAACGCCGTTTCATTCCTCTAAAAAAGAAATTTCTAATCAACCCGAAGTACTGAAACCGAATTCAACTAGGTAGATACATGAAATTCAGAAAAGCCTACGTCACGTCTTCGCTGCTTATTGGTCGGTGTATAAGTGACGTCACAGTTACATAAAACACAAAGCTTTACCATTCGTTATACTATGCAAGTAACGATGGAGCGAACGAGAAACGTTATATGAACCAGAAGATTTGGGCGCTGCCTCTGCCGTGTACTTTTTATGGTTCCGTAGCCAAATGACAAAAACGGAACCCTTATAGATTCGTCATGTCTGTCTGTCTGTCCGTCCGTATGTTTCAGCCATTTTTCTCCGAAACTATAAGAGCTAAACGGATGAAACTTGGCGAGTAGATGTATTTTGTAAACCGCATTAATATTTTTACACAAAAGTAGAACAAATACAAAAAAATTGGGGGGTCCCCATACTTGAAACTGAAATTCAAAAACCTTTTTTTCATCAAATCCATACGTGTGGCGTATCTATGATGTCTTTAAAAATGATGTTGAGGTTTCTTATATCGTTTTTTTCTAAACTTAATAGTTTTTGCGAGAGGCACATCCAAAGTGGTAAAATGTTGGTCCCCCCCCCCCCTGTAACTTCGAAAATAAGAAAATGATAAAGCTAAAAATGTATATGATGTACATTACTATGTAAACTTCCAACTATATTTGGTTTGAAAGAGATTTAGTTAGTAGTTTATTTTTAATACGTCAGTAATCGTAAACCGCAATGTACCTGTCGACGAACTATTAGTACTTCTATATTATATTACTTACTGCTACGGAACCCTTCATAGGCGAGTCCGACTCGCACTTGGCCGCTTATTTTTACTAGCCTATATCGTCCCACTGCCGGGCAAAGGCCTTCCCCAAAGACTTCCAGTTCCCTCTAGTCTGAGTCTCCACTCACCATCCCGACAATGCTTTCTAGGCCGTCCATGAGGCCGCCGTCCGTCAGGAATCCATGGGGTGATGATAGCCCACCTGTCGGGGCCGGGGGGCATCTGGCTGATCCTATAAAAATAACTTTGCTAGATATTTTTTTATAGTTATTGTGCTCACACGATATGAAATGGCATACCATATTATCTTAAATGGTAACTAAGGTGGTATCATCAAAAATAATGCTCAGAATGTTATATGCGTTTGACAAAAAGCTGATACTGATAGACATTGACGTGGTTGTTGCCATGTTCTGATGATATTTATGAATGACCAGGCTTTGAAGTTCGGGCCTATCTGAAGGCTTCGAAGCTTGAAGCTTCAATCTGCTCCAGCTCATATAACCAACTGACAAACATAGTACGAACTTCAAGACCTGCCTGTCTTTTTATAACCCATTTCGTTTCTACTATTCTCTTAATGTAACAGTTGCTCTTTTCACGATTGCCAATAATGCTTGTCTTTAAACACTCGTCCTAAAGACCTGCTCCAATAAACGTAGATTTTTTAGATAAACTATATTATTATACTGTCGCCAGTTCTACACCTATATTTTCACATAAGCCCCCAATCTCGTACACTCTCCCAACACACAGAATGCTTATGTAGAGCTGAGTGCCTGGTACTCGGTCACCACCCGAAGCTAAGCGAACTTAGCCGACTTCCCACGATCAGCAACGACTTTGGGCGGAATAAATGAATAAATTGTTGCTATCTGCTTACCTACATTCAACGATGCGGCAGCACAAGTGGGAGGGTACCAAGCAACAGGTCGGAAACCAATTCTTTCAGTCCCCGCGCCAAGATACCCACAACGAGCCTCCAGACGTTAAGATAGCAATAGTTGTTAAAGATATTGAAGCTACGCGTTATCTGTGTCATGATAATGTTTAAAATGTTGTATAACGAAAGTACAGCAGGTTTATTGGCATGTACGAAATAATAAATATAAGGACTATAAAGTTATAAAATACAGATGGTATTTTTAGTTTTTACCGTCGTAGATAACCTCATTACCATCAAATCACTTATTTACCATCAACCCACACCTAATTACATCATGGCGTTATTTTATTTTAATTTCTTAGGAAAACAAACAGTACTTTATATTCTACGTATGTATTCTGCGTACCTGTGTTTTACTTTCCAAAAACGTATGTGCACTATGCCAGTCAAACGGCGATGCAAAACATCGTGAGTAAACTTCATGTTCCATGTGCACAAAAGAAGCCTCTTTAAGGCGCACTTTAAATCCTTTCACCACACTTGGCTTGAAAGAACAAGTGACACGATGAGACGGAGAAGATGAATTCGTTGTAGTTCGTAGCCTAGCAGTCCCGATTACTATGAAGTCCACACCCAGCATTGCTATAATAGTTCTTGCAAGACTCCCTTGATGACTTGAGAGCACTGGTGGTGGTAGCGGCCCCGCCTTCCGATCCGAAGGTCATGGGTTCAAATCCACTCGTGTACCAATGAGTTTTTCTATCGAAAAATTTATGTGCACTATGCCAGTACTCTCAAAACGGCGAAAGAAAACATCGTGAGGAAACCGGCGTGTTGTAGAACCTAAAAAAGTTCGAGCAACACGTGTCAAGGGTCACGCAAAAAGGGCCCGCCAGCGGCCTACTTGCGGAAAAACCAGCCCGCACATCAAGTGCGCATGATAAACTTGCCGAACTCCCTTGATGACATACATGTTTTTGTTGTTCTCAGGGCTCCAGCAGATGATCACGTACCGCAAAGACAAGAACATGGATGCTGGAACTTGTAAGTAATTGATCGTAGCCAACGAAGATATATAGTGGCAACATTATGATAACACAAAAATAAATAAATATTGTAGACAATCCACACAACACTACCTAGCCCCAAACTAAGCAAAGCTTGTACGATTGGAACCAGATAGCTGATATAATATTTATATGCTTTTTTTTCTAAATACATTTTTAAGAATACAATACTCCAGTCAGAGAACAAACATCTGTGTTCATGTTCACTACACAAATCTTATCTTATACCTTTAAACGAGAAAATCTTGTATATACATATATATATATATTTAGGATCTCGGAAACTGAGCCAACGATTTCCATGAAATTAAGTATACAGGGGTTTTCGGGGACGATAAAACGATCTAGCTAGGATTCATTTTTAGAAAATGTCCCCCTAATCGTAAAGAAAATAATTAACTTTATCATAAAATCATAACTCCTAGCCCCATCTGTTGATTAAGTCATGAGTTAGTGGGACAGAGAACGCCATCTATTGACGAGTAGTAGAGTTTATTCGTATGTCGGTAAGATCGAAAAATATTAATTTTTAATCAGTATGTGAGTAATTCGTATTTAAATATAATTCACAACAACAGTTTACAAAAAAAAAATACCGAGCAAAGCTCGGGCACCAACTGCTAGTCTTATACCTTTAAACGAGAAAATCTTGTATATATAATATTTAGGATCTCGGAAACTGCTCCAACGATTTTCACGAAATTTAGTATACAGGGGTTTTCGGGGGCGATAAATTGATCTAGCTAGGATTCATTTTAAGAAAATGATTATTTCACCCCGAGTTCAATAATTAAACATAAACTGAATATGTGACTGCTCCTGCCATCTATTGACGATTGTGAGCAACTAACTGCAAGCATATCCAGCAGATGGCGTTGTTCAGTAAGAATAAGCCAATAAAGATAATTATGATTCTTATGATTTCATAAAAATACAAATTATCAATTAAAAAATACCGAGCGAAGCTCGGTCACCAACTGCTAGTATTTGTAAAATAAAAATAGCTTATTTATTTATAACAAATTTGCGTTACAAATTTGGTACAGAAACAACATATTTACAAAATATACAGGGTGGAATTTTGTAATGCCACCTGGAGGGAAAGTACTCTTAATACTGCAGATAGAAAATTTTACTCAAAGGAAACATTCCTTTATTTTTGAATAGAAAGCAAACTGCATTCAAAGATTTTCAAAAATTCTCTTCTCCCACACCCGGGAATCGAACCGGCTAAAATCTGAAAAAGTTATACACTGTACTTTTATTGCATCGATCGTTAGGGTAGAATAAAAGTAGTAGAGGTAGTAGGTAGTAGTAGAATAAAAGTAGTAGGTAGAGTAAAATTTTCTGTCTGCAGTATTAAGAGTACTTTCCCTCCAGGTGGCATTACAAAATTCCACCCTGTATAAGTATAACTATGAAATGGACTATGCATGGATGGATGGAAAGACTACCCCTTAAACTTACGCGTAAAATGTACAAGACGATCATAAGACCGTCGTCTTGCATGAAGTGAGTGAGTGTTGGGCAAGAAAAGTAACGGTTGAATAAACGGTACCTGTGGCGGGGATGCGAATGTTGAGATGGATGTGTGGAGTGACAAGAGTAGATAGGATAGGTACGGAAAGAGTTTAACAGGGGAAGTTTGAAAGTAGCGCCAGTGACAGAAAAATTGAGGAGCAATAGGCTGGTGTGGTACGGACATGTCATGAGGAGGGATGAAAGTCATGAGACTAGGAGAGTGATGAGTACACACACATCATATTATGTGGATGAATATGTAGACAAAAAAAACATGGATGGACTGAAAAGAGAAAAAGATAACATGGATAAGAAAAGAGGGAATACAGACGGAAGCGTTCCCAAGACGCTGGCGACACTATAAACTATATGTAAACTATCTATCTTACTATACAGGGTTATTCATAATTAGCTGCAAATACTCAGGAATTAGGTTCAACAAATAAAATAAAAAATATTTATGAAATGATTTTTTTTAAGTTTTGTTATGAAAATCCCGAGAAAATCGACAAAGAATATCCTTTGGAATCATTGGCGCCTGACCTATTTTGACCTTTGATCCGCGCCCGCGCGCCGTGAGCGACACTCTGAGTTCAGTCACCACCTGGGTGGGTCATCGTCCTGTTTTCCATGGCAATCATTATGCAATAGCCGTAAAAAAATTAATAAAAATAAAATTATGATACAAAACTTAAATCAAAATTAAAAAAAAATAATTACATATATATTTTTTATTTTATTTGTTGAACCTAATTCCTGAGTATTTGCAGCTAATTATGAATAACCCTGTATTATTGCTATTTATTTGCCTGTGATTATGCCATTTGGTTTTGTATGTTTGTATTGTATGTATGTGTACATTGTCCGAGCAATGGAACTCGTGAGATCTCGGTTCTGGACCAATTACTAGTTGTTTTTGTATCTATTATTGTAATAAACTATTATCCTAAAACCGGACACAACATCAGTATGACTACGGCGAGCTTCCTTATGGCTATGGCTATGGCTTTCGAATTTTGTACACATCGGCTCACTTACACTTTTATTTCTTCTTAGGTTTGAATCAGTTTTGATATATCCATAACTGGATCTCATGCACGGTAGGCCAGCAGCTAAAGGTCCACTGCTGGACAAAAGTCTTCCTATACATTTTCAGGAAGAAGGATTTTTCTGCATCGTCGGAACGTTAATATGAAGTCTTTACCCGTCGACAATGGTTACCGGCCGCCCGTCTTTCTTCAACTCAAAATTTCCAGATTTGAGACGGTTGAACCAAAAATGGACCGTTTATGCAAGCAGTGTTACATTTACACGTACACGTCATTTATATTTCGTGTTGTTTGCTCAGCGGTATTTCCCCGTACGAACTCATATTCAAAAATTGTACACACTCACGCACTAACATTACTCACTGACGCACTAAACTTTCGCTTATTTACATATTAATTAAATATAGTGCACTTTCTTTATTAAATAGGTGCTTTTGTTCCAGCTGCCGCAGACATAAAATAAGCCTCCTATTTGGCGGCCTTACAAGCTTGGTGATTGGCTATTGGATTTATATATTTTATGACGGTAAGTACCAAATAAACACCATTGTAAAAACTTAGGTAGCACTTAACATTATACCTACTCTTTCATCCTTATGCCTACTATAATTTGGGAGCTCATTTTTAAATCTAGATAGAAATATATTTTTTTATAAAGATCATCATCAGCTGCCCGATTAAACCCACTGCTGGGCATAGGCCTCTTTTTGCTTTTGCCACTTACCACGTTTTGGCCGCATTTGGTTGAGGGTAGCCCACCCTCAACCAAATGCGGCCCACGACGCTGACCATGTCGTCAACCCATCGTGCTAATGGACGTCCAACGCCTCTCTTCCCAGTCCTCGGTGACCACTCCGCCAATCTTTTGCACCAGCTGTCATCACTACAACACCTTGCCATGTGTCCTGCCCAACTTCATTTCCGCTCCATCATTCGTATTCCGACGTCATGGACCTTTGGTACGTCCTCGGATCTCGACATTAGGAACACGGTCTATAAACTTGATGCCGAGCATGGCACGCTCCATGGCACAGAGAGCTGTGTAACCCTCATCTTGTACACAGTTCATTTCATGCGTGAGTATCTATGTCTCGGTACCGTGAGTCATCGTGTGCAGAACACATTATAAACTAGCGGCCGCCCGCGGCTTCGCTCGCCCCGTTAACGTTCCCGTTGAAAAAAAAACATATTTATTCACCTTTTAAACCTTCTTTGGACCTCCACAAATCATTCAAGACCACCAAATCAGCCAAATCGGTCTAGCCGTTCTCGAGTGTTAGCGAGACTAACGAACAGCAATTCATTTGATAATATTTTTGTTGTCTAACTTACTACACACTACACAAAATATTGTCACTGTTTTATTTAGGTAATTCTCTCACCTTCTTCTTATCGTGTCACTAGTTCTTTTAGCATGAAGATGCCTATTCAGAAATAAAACCAATTGAAGCGGGGGTGGCACAAGGAAGTGTATTAGGTCCGGTCCTGTACCTTTTATACACCAACATTCCAGAACTAGAAAATAATACTATAGCAACCTTCGCTGATGACACTGCCATAATGGCTGTAGAAGCCTCTTACGCAGAAGCAGCAGAAAAGGTCCAAGTAGCAGTTAATAAAATCCATGATTGGACAGTACAATAGAGAATCAAATTAAATGAAACAAAATCAGTCCACTTTAACTTCAGCTACAAAAAAGAAAATTACCATCCTATTTTTATTAATAGCAAGCTCATACCATATGAAAATGAGGCAAAATACTTAGGCATGACGCTTGACGCAAAGCTACGCTGAAAAGCTTACGTCAAGAAGAAAAAGGAAGAGCTGGAACTAAGATACAAAAGCATGTACTGGTTACTTGGAAGAAACTCTCCAGTGTCCGTACACAACAAAATACTATTGTACAAACAAGTCCTTATGCCAGTCCTACCACCACCAGAGCTGTATACCATAGGTTCTTATGGACCTATGGTATACAGCTCTGGGGCTGTACCAAAAAGAGCAACATAGAAATAATCCAGCGATTCCAAAACAAAGTACTCAGGGGCATAGTGAACGCAGCCTGGTACATACGCAAAGACGATCTCCAAAGGGACCTTAACATTGAGATCGTCGATAAAGTGATTAAAAAACACGCAGAAGCTCATGAACAAAGGCTTCTTCACCATGTGAATGTCGAGGCAATCCAGCTCCTTGACAACACGGACCTAGTGAGAAGGCTCAAAAGGAAAAAACCTTTTGAGTTAGTGTAGTGTATATACAATAGTGAACTGTAGTGTAAGTGTAAACTAGTGCTACGTTTTAAGAACACAAGAACAAAGTGTCTCCAATAAGAAACGTGCTTATGGACACATTCTTAGAATAACAATGTAGAAATTTAAGTCAGCATAAAATTGCTCATTAGCCTACATTATGGGTAGATCGTAATCTTATCTAATGTATCCTTATTAGGATACATTATTTATAATATTATAAGTGTGCAAACTAATAAAAAAAAACTAGTTCTTTTGAAACAGTGTAGTGAAAGGATTTTAAGTGCGCCTCAGAGAGGCTTCTTTCGTGCACTTGGCACATGTTTTGGAACTGTTTTAGGTTCTATGACATGCCGGTTTTCTCACGATGTTTTCCTTCACCGTTTGAGAGCACTGGCATAGTAGGAAAAACTCATTGGTACACGACTGGATTTCGCCTCTGCCAGTGGCTTGGATCCTCTGTATGTATAAGTTAGTCCCTTCTTTATCCTATGAAATTATACTTACTGTATTTATCTATCCTAACATTGTATCCACAGTTCCTTCTCACATTTTTAAACATCTCATACATCTTATTTACTTTATATACTTATTTATAATTATATACTTTTAGTTAATATAAAATTTAATTTGTGTCTTACCTTTTTGCTTTGTTCAGATAATTATCTTGAAAACAATTCCCTTTCATATATATATATTCATAAATTTTATGTGCACTACCCGCTAAGAATGTCCGAATTACACAAAGGTTAACTGGAAGAGAATGCTCTCTAGCATTAAGTTCGCCTATGTACAATGCCATTTTTTTTTTGTTTTAGTGCAATAAAGAATTTTCTATCTATCTATCTATGGATACCTGGTAGGCCAACCAAAAGCTCTGTCTGGCTCTGTTTCTGGCTCTGGTTTTGAGTCTGTGTGAGTGCTCTCCAGTGTGGGTGACGTTTCGAGGATTTATTTAGTCAACACTCACACAGACTGAAAACCAGAGCCAGAGACAAAGCCAGACAGAGCTTGTGGTAGGTCTACTGATCAACGTCTAAACGCACGTGAATAAATTCTAATTTCTAATCCAAATATATCTCTATTCAATGGTTGGAGTAAATCACAAGGATCACTTTGAAACGTCTTAAAGCTAGGTGAGTCTAGGTGCCAGCTCCACGCGGCCAAGCCTAGAAGAACCGGCAACAAACTACGGCTTGGTTCCTACCGGTTTTTTTGTATGATCCTTTTACAAAACAAAAATAACAATAGCAGTGAAGTTCCAACGTGGTGCCACTGCACTTAGTGAAACGTAGGCAAAAATACAAAAGCAAAACCTTCAAAGACACACACACGCTACGCTTCAAAGTAATAATAAAGTATCTACACAGCGTATATACAAATAAGATACGAGAATAGTAGGTACAGACATTGCGGGACATCGGGCTACGTAGTTTTTTCATTAATATAGCTATCTAGAGTACAGTACGCTTTTTGAGAGCACTGGTGGTCTAGTGGCAGTGGCCCCGACTTCCGATCCCGAAGGTCGTGGGTTCAAATCCACTCGTGTACCAATGAGTTTTTCTATCGAAAAATGTATGTGCACTATGCCAGTACTCTCAAAACGGTGAAGGAAAACATCGTGAGGAAACCGGCGTGTTGTATAACCTAAAAAAGTTCGAGCAACACGTGTCAAGGGTCACGCAAAAAGGGCCCACCAGCGGCCTACTTGCGGAAAAACCTGCCCGCACATCAAGTGCGCATGATATACTTGCCGAACTTACTTACAGTACGCTTTATTAGATTCTTTTTAATGTAGGTTTTAAATGTTCAAATAGAATATAAGCTCCAGTAAATCGCTCCTTCAAAGAGTTTCGTGATTTCATTTTATAGATGGCACGTATGGCCTTTAGAAAATATGTTCCTAATAAAATCTACGAGGTAAATGTCTCTCCATTTAGTATAATTTTCAGGTTGTCCATGGCGCCAAACACTATTACAATTTCACAAAAACAAATGAATCATCATCATCATCATTATCAGCCCGAAGAAGTCCACTGCTGGACATAGGCCTCCCCTACCCTCGTGAGACCCCTGAGATCCCGTGATGCGATCCAAATACAATACAGGTTAAGTACATTTATCTACTTTGAGTAAATATTTCTGTCCAGATTCACTGTTTGGCCTTGCCTCTGACTATCCCTCACTAATAAAATAAAATTGCAAAATGATCCGAGATGAGCCGAGAATAAGGCTCCATACCTGATATTCATCGACTTCCGCTTCAATGGGATCCAATCCAATCCATATACCGAACAAATCCACTCTTAATGCTGTTCCTTGTACCACAAGTGCTCCAAACTCTATGCAACGCCATTCATTTCCAGAGCATACATGTTTACCAACACGAATGGACCAGAAAAGTGTTTGATTTATTAAATAAATATTACGTTGGTTAATTCGTTTGAAGCACTAATCGAGCGAATTTATCCCCTGAATAGTTTTACAGACGAATTAAGCGGGATGTTTATTAATCCAACAAACATTAACTAATTAATCAAACATTTTTCTGGGTCCGATAAACCGGTAATTTTACTAAGTACCTTAATTAACTACCATTTGCACGGCATATTGGTAGAGTACGGAAATGTTATTGACTCGCAAATAAACGTATTATTTAATTTCAGCACTTATGGCAGGATGGAGCCAGAAACATCGAAACATTTCCGCATAAAATATTAAAAATATATCAAATTACATTCATAGGAATTTTCGTAGCTTTTGTCAGTATGAAAACAATAATTAATTAATGAACGTGAGGAAACCCGTATTGCTCGCTGTCTTTGTCAGCTTGGCACGTATTGGTCTTTTCTTTGTTACGGATTAGGCCGTCTAGACTTTAGATCTTATCCCAGGCACTACATGAGGCATGAGTGAAACTTGCGCTTGACGCTGTATCATCTACAGCAGTGAGTTTTGTAAGATCTAATCTATCTCAAGTTAATATCTTATTTAATCCTGAATGTTTAAAAAATAATTCCCACTCGACTGTTGTGGTTTGTAGTAATAGATAGACAAATATGGTCTGAATGTTCCGTTTAAATTTTAAAACCCGTCATTTTCCGTGAAAAAAAAACATTTTTTTTTTGTTGATGGTACCGCATCAACCCCGCTCGTCTTTTGTTTTCAATTTGCTCTCTTAATGGTAAGCAAGTTTTAACTCAATTGACCAATTGATTGAAGAGTTCCGTTGGACAGACCTTGGCTCCATAACCAGACCAGGTCGTTGTTTAATGAATCCTTTTATTTTTAATTCTCAACTATAGAGGGTATTGACGCTGAGTGCTTTTTCCAATATACACCTCATTTTAGTAATACATTTTATTCATAAAAGTAATTTAGGTGGAATCGTAAGAATGAAGAATTGTAGAAATAAAGTATTTTTATTAACTAACCCGTGTCCTTAGTAGGTATTTTTTCAATAACCAATGAATAACATTTTGAACTTTGCTATGTATTAATTTAAATTATTAACTGATCTTGTAATACTTGCTTACGAGATTTGGTAATCAAATATGCAGTTTATAATTTTTTCTGATAAAAATTAATTAAAAAACCGTTTTTTTGTGAAGGCTTTTTTGCTTGAAAGCAAGTTTGCTCTACTAACACCAAGTTTAATCTGAAGTCTGTTTTCTTGTTTGTTTCAGGCAGGAACGACAAGGCAAGCCCTACGCTGGCCCCCAGCCATATAGACAACCCCCTCGTGTAGAAGGGGTTGTATAGGATTTTTTAACATTATGTCTAATTTTTTTTTTATTTTTTTTATTTTTTTTTTATTTATATATATATATTAATGTATTTTGATCTGCAGATAGCTCAACTGTTTTTTGTGTATTTTGTACATTTTGTAAATATTTTGTTTAATTGTAAGTTTCTTTGTGTAAATAAATATTGTTCATAGTTTATTATATCTGAAGTTATTATAAAAAGCACCCTACGCTTTTTTGTATAATATTATGTTTTTTTTTTTTTTTTTTTTTTTGAAATTATGAATAGGCTTTTATTTTAGTACATGAAATACCTAATTAAAAAGAAAAAATAAAAATGTATTTTTATATTGTAGGTATGTATTAGTTTATTTTTAGTTATATCTTATAATAAGTATTAGGATTTTAGTTTTAGTTAAGTAGTTAGTTTAGGTTAATACCTATCTAATTAGGTACCTAATAGTGAGTAGGTATTGAATCTATCTATCTATCTAATAAGACCTAACGTTGACCCATATTTCCCCAATACTTTGTTAATTAAAAGTTGTAATAAGTAGTATTCCCTTGATTTTTATTCAGTCTCATGACCTACCTTAGCTACCAGACGGCTTTGATCCCATCTTACCTTATTAAGGGGGTACGATTTTATTTTATATTAATTATTGTTTTGTTTTATGATTTTTATTGGACTTGAATTATATCTATAATTAAGTATCTACTCGAGAGCGCCGGCAGCACGTTGCGATCATTATGTGCGATCTGTCGAAGGCATTTGACGTCGCCGACCATGCTGTTCTAGCTGCGAAGCTGCAAGTATCTACTTATTTAAATTTGATGACATCAATAATTTTTAATAAACTGTGTATATTTAATTTAAAAAAGTTGCGTAACTAGGTAAATTTACCATAAGTTCTATCAGATATTGTAGGTACAAACAATGTTTACTTATGTTTAATGACGTGTAACCTTATCAACTTGTGACCAAAGGGCTGGCGCTTACCTAGGGCAAAGAATTAGCTTAGCTATTCAAAGAGGTAACGTTGCCAGCCTTTTGGGCACATTGCCTGCGGTCGGTGATCTGAACTCTGTTTTCTACCTGTAATACCTACAGGTGGAAAACAGAGTTCATATAAAATTTTCTAGTTTCTTATAAAGTGTAATTTTTATTTTTTCTTTTTAATTAGGTATTTCATGTTGTTTAGTAATAGTTTTTGTAAATAATGTATATTCTGTTGTAAATAAAATATATTATTTCACTTTATCAACTTGTTATCAATAAATGAAACTGAAACTGAAACTAAACCGATTTCCATACAAACTTAATTTACACAACTATGGGCGAATAAAGTATTAATGTACACTGAAATAGCTGTAATAGGCTTTTACAGTGGTCCTTATTACCAGCCAGTTACATAAAGTTGGAGTGTCAGCCGTTGGACGTGGCAGTCGGGGCTTCAGAAAAAGAACTAACAGACTTTTACGTCTATTTTGAAACAGTGGTGTACAAAATTGACTCTATGCTAAAAGCTGGTATCCGTTAGAAAGAATGACGAAAAAATTACTTTTTTGGTTTTTTATTAATATTTCTGTTATCCCACAGTTTTCTCCAACTTTATATAACTGGCCGGCAATAAAGACCACTGTAAAATTCTATTACAGCTATTTCAGTGTACATTTATACTTTGTTTGCCCATAGTTGTGTAAATTCAGTTTGTATCGGAATCGAACAACCTTAATGCTTTGATCCCCTACTGTTTCATTTAAAAATATAAATTTCAATTTTCAATTTGAATTTCAATTTATTTATTCCAGAACCACTTTGAAACTTAACTAAAACTTAAAAATACTTAATCTAATAACTAGTCATTTACTAATTACAATAGCTAACATTTTATATTTTATAAGTGAATCTAAATATATAAAACTCTTTCGTTACTGACTGACTCACTGACTGACTGACAATCAACGCACAGCCTAAACCGTTAGTCCTAGAAGCATGAAACTTGGAGGGTATGTTCCTCTTATAGCGTAGAGGTGTACTAAGAAAGGAAATTGGAAAATTCTTTCCCGAAGAGGAGAAAAAGGGGAAAAAAGGTTTAAAGAAAAATCAACACACAGCCTAAACCATTAGTCCTAGAAACATGAAACTTGGAAGATGTGTTCCTCTTATAGAGCAAAGGTGCACTAAGAAAGAAAATAGGAAAATTATTTCCCTAAAAGAAGAAAAAAGGGAAAAATAGTTTAAAGAAAAATCACAAAAAATTGCTTTACAAAATACGCAAAAAAACAGAAAAAAAAATCTGCTACCGCAGCTTCTGTCACCAAATTTGAATACACACAAAAGTTTACATAAACCCCACCGTAACCACTAAGACAAAATCACGGAAAACACCTATCATACCGAAACTAAACACCGCACCGCTTCGAAAAATGGCTAAAGAACATGCTCAAAACTATGGTAACCAGCTGGTCATATTAAATTAAAAAAATCTGATTCGATTATACACCAACACGCATACGAAACCCTAAATTAGCCACTAATACAACATAAAATCACAAAAAATTGCTTTACAAAATACGCAAAAAAAACCATTAAAAAATTTTCAGCTACCGCAGCATCTGTCACCAGGTTTGAATACACACAAAGGTTTACAAAAAAAATAATGATAATCACTTAGACAAAATTGCGGGACTCATCTAACATACTTAAGCTAAACACCGTTGAAAAAAATCGGCTACAACAGCACTCGCCTTCAAATTCAAATAAACTCTAAAGTACATGCTCAAAATCATGGTAACCAGCAGTTGGTCACGTCAAATTAAAAAAATTGATTCGATTATACACCAACACGCATACGAAACCCAAAATTAGCCACTAATATAACATAAAATCACAAAAAATAGCTTTACAAAATACGCAAAAAAAAACGTTAAAAAATTTTCTGCTACCGCAGCATTTGTCACCAGGTTTTAATACACAAAAATGTTTACAAAAAAACCGATGATAACCACCAAGACAAAATTGCGGGAATCATCTATCATACTTAAACTAAACACCGCTGAAAAAAAACAGCTACAACAGAACTCGCCTTCAAATTCAAATACACTCTAAAGTACAAGCTCAAAACTATGGTAACTTGCATTTGATCATGTCAAACTAAAAAAACCAGATTCGATCATACACCAACGAATACGATACCTAGCCCAAATTAGCCACTAAAACAAATCACGAAAACGAGCTTTACAAAATACGCAAAAAAAAAACATTTAAAAAGTTTCAGCTACCGCAGCATCTGTCACCAGGTTTGAATACACACAAAGGTTTACAATAAAACCAAAGATAACCACTTAGACAAAATTGCGGGAATTATCTATCATACTTAAATTAAACACCTCTGAAAGAAATCGGCTACAACAGCACTCGCCTTGAAATTCAAAGACACTCTAAAGTACATGCTCAAAACTATGGTAACCAGCAGTTGGTCATGTCAAATTAAAAATTCAGATTCGATTATACACCAACATGCATACGAAACCCCAAATTAGCCACTAATCTAAATATATAAAATCACAAAAAATAGCTTTACAAAATACGCAAAAAAAAACATTATAAAATTTTCAGCTACCGCAGCATTTGTCACCAGGTTTTAATACACACAAATGTTTACAAAAAAACCGATGATAACCACCAAGACAAAATTGCGGGAATCATCTATCATACTTAAACTAAGCACCGCTGAAAAAAAACGGCTGCAACAGCACTCACCTTCAAATTCAAATACACTCTAAAGTACAAGCTCAAAACGATGGTAACTTGCATTTGATCATGTCAAACTAAAATAAAAAAGCAGCCAAGTGCGAGCCGGACTCGCCCATGAAGGGTTCCGTAGCATCAAGTAACATAATATAAAGGTTCTTGTAGTTCGTCGAAAGGTAAATTGCGGTTTACGATTTATGACGTATAAAAAAAAAACTACTGAGTAGATCTCGTTCAAACCAAATATCGTTGAAAGTTTGCATAATAATGTACAACATATATTTTTTTTAGTTTTATCATTCCCTTATTTTAGAAGTTAGAGGGGGGGGACCAACTTTTTTCAACTTTGGAAGTGTCTCTCGCGCAAACTATTCAGTTTAGAAAAAAACAATATTAGAAACCTCAACATCATTTTTGAAGACCTATTCATAGATACCCCACACGTATGGGTTCGATGAAAAAAAAATTTTTGAGTTTCAGTTTGAAGTATGGGGACCCCCAAAATTTATAGTTTTTTTTCTATTTTTGTGTAAAAATCTTAATGCGGTTTACAGAATACATCTACTCGCCAAGTTTCATCAGTGTAGCTCTTATGGTTTCGGAGAAAAATGGCTGTGACACTGTCGGACAGACAGACAGACAGACAGACAGACAGACAGACAGACAGACATGACGAATCTATAAGGGTTCCGTTTTTGCCATTTGGCTACGGAACCCTAAAAACAAGAATCAATTATACACCAACGAATACGATAGCCCAAATTAGCCACTAAAACAAAATCACGAAAAAGAGCTTTACAAAATACGCAAAAAAACATTTAAAAAAAATCTGCTACCGCAGCATCTGTCACCAGGTTTGAATACACACAAAGGTTTACAAAAAAACCCATGATAACCACTAAGACAAAATCGCGGGAAGCACCTATCATACCAAAACTAAACACAGCTGAAAAAAATCGGCTACAACAGCATTTACCATCTTTCGAACACACTTTATATAGTTTTGAATGCAAACTCAAAACTAAGGTAACCAGCACTTGGTCATGTAAAACCAACGCATACATAACCCAACTTAGCCACTAAGGCAAATTCACGAAAAACAACTCTCAAAAAATACGCAAAAAAACAGTGAAAACATATCAATAGTTGTCCGCTTTCCACCATAAAATAGTTTCTTTTAAACGAACTCAAACTATGACTTTATACTAACCACGTGGACGAAGTCGCGGGTGACAGCTAGTTACATATAAAATCTTCGTCACATAGATCAAATGGATCGATTCATTCACGCTGTCTACTAGGGCGCTGGCCGGTACATCTCCAGCACATCTAAATCTTCGAAACTCATCACGATAATATGAAAATTATTCATTTTCAATGATACCTAACCTCTAAACAATCCACTACTGATGACATGTCTATTGACGGTTTGACGTTAGACCATAGTTAAACTAGGGGTCTCTCGGGTTTATCTTTTAGTCATAGATTAAACCTGGTTTTGGAGATAGGCTATGATTTGTAATAAGGTTTTGTCTAAACCATGGTCAAACTAAGGTATCATCTTTGGTTTATCTTTAGTCCGTGTTTTATAAAAAGGCCGAGACTACTTAGTTCCGGTTTAAACCTAGCCTAAGTCATGTTTTTGTAATAAGACCGAATCAGTCTTTGTAATTAGGTAACAGCCATATCAAACAGACATTTTTAAACAATAACTAAATTTTCAATCAAAAGATAACAAAAAATAAAGATCTTTCTCATATAAATAAAACCGCGTTTTTCACTAATAGTGACTGCTCTTACCCCGGTATTTTGAAACAAAAAAAGTTGAAGTATGGAAGTTTTTAAAGGCGGATGGTTGGAAGTGGCTGACTTTGTTCTTCAATAAGTTGTTACAGGAAGAAGCGATCCCGGATGAATGGTGCGACAGCTCGCTGGTGCCCATCTTTAAAAATAAGGGTGATGTACAG
The DNA here is from genome assembly GCA_939531255.2 of Thera britannica. Lineage (NCBI taxonomy): Eukaryota > Metazoa > Arthropoda > Insecta > Lepidoptera > Geometridae > Thera > Thera britannica. Next base: position 430,196 of record OW618044.2, read on the forward strand.
GACTGTAACAACTATAGAGGAATCAAACTCATGTCACATAGTATGAAGATTTGGGAGAAGGTTGTAGGGAGAAGAATGAGAGAAGAGAGTGAAGTATCACAGAACCAGTTTGGGTTCATGCCTGGCCGCGGGACCACGGATGCCATTTTTGCGCTGCGACAATTAATTGTGAGAAACACAGGAATCTGCATAATTATGGTGTTCGTGGATCTTGAGAAGGCGTATGATCGAGTACCCCGGGAGGTTCTGTGGTGGAGTATGAAAGTTACGGGAGTGCCTGAGAAGTACATACAGCTCTTTCGAGCTATGTTCAGTCGAGCGAGCACACACGTCCGGTCCGAGGCTGGAGTTACCGGCAAGTTCAATGTGGCTGTAGGCTTACACCAGGGGTCGGATTTAAGCCCTTATCTGTTTCTCCTGGTAATGGATGCTCTGACATCAGACATACAGGAAGAGGCACCCTGGTGTATGCTGTTCGCCGACGACATTGTGCTTGTCGGGGAAGATGCGCTTGAGGTCCAGAGCAGGCTGGGAAAATGGCGGGATAAATTGGAGAGTGTCGGACTGAAGATCAGCAGAACCAAAACAGAACATCTGTTTTGTGCCTTCGATGGTCCATCCAAATTTGTCCCAATTGCCTTAGATGGTGTATTCCTACCAGTCTGCTCCGATTTCCGGTACCTCGGCTCATTAATACAAAACGACGGCGACATTGACCGAGACAAAAAATAGAATAAATGCGGGATGGATGAAATGGCGACAGGTAGGTTGTGATCCATGTATGCCCTTTATGCTTAAGGGGAAGATCTATAAGACGATCATAAGACCTGTCGTAATGTATGGATCCGAGTGTTGGGCAACGAAAGGGACTGACGAAAGAAGGGTACATGCGGCAGAGATGCGAATGTTGAGATGGATGTGTGGAGTGACAAGAATGGACAAGATACGGAATGAGTATATCAGGGGAAGTCTGAAAGTAGCACCAGTGACAGAAAAATTGAGGAGCAACAGGCTGGCGTGGTATGTGCATGTCATGAGGACGGATGAAAGTCATGTGACTAGGCGAGTGATGAGTATGAATGTGGATGGATGTTTGGGTAGAGGTAAGCCAAAGAAAATATGGATGGACAGTGTGAAGGATGACATGGATAAGAAGGAAGTGAATACAGAAATGACGGCTGATAGAGGAGAATAGAAGAGAAGAACATGTTGTGCCGACCCCACATAAAGTGGGATAAGGGCAGGAAGAAGAAGAAGACTGCCAATTTCGTTAGCTCCCCTTTTTCCATTACCTTCATCCCAGTAATAACAGTGTACCTTTCTAGTTCCATTTTCATAAAAACATAAATTATACACGGCCAACTTTCTTGAGTAGTACAACAACATTGATTCACCATGGGGGGTATTAAGCACCTTTTCAAGATCAAAACTAGCACAAAGAGCGTCCTAAGCGATGACTTGTCGCGCACTGATGCTTTGTTTTTTACCAAGCAACAACGCCGGAGTTATAAAAAAGACAACGCGAGTTATCGAACCGTCAATCAGCACCTATATAATTATTTTCGTGTAAACTTATCCAAACACCAAAACATTTATGATTTGGGCAGGTAAAATGTTACCATCCGCCATTCGAGCATATACTTTGGTAAGGTAAAAGGTAAAAATGTAGTTACTGCTATCTTTATGGTATTGCAGGCTGGTAAAAATGTCCAATTATTAACCGTTCAGAAAACTGGTCGGGGAATAAAATACTAAATCAAACTGTTTATAGAATTTAGGCTGGTAAAGGTTACTAAAGAACTTCGAGCAAGTTTTTAGAGGAAAGCAAAAACTACTTAATCCTAATATTGAGAAAAAGTCTGTAAGGTAAAATTTACTTAGTCCGCGGTGCAATTTAAAAGAGCTTCCTAAGTACAAAATTTTCATAAACTACCCAAAATGATGTCGCTAGGTGGAGGAAAAACAGACGAATGGAGGGAATTTTGAATTTACCAAACGACAAAAAAGTTCACTGTAGAAGAATGTCAATGAGACCAATCGGCGCAGAAAAAAAAAACGAATCAAATGGTATATATAACTCCATAAGGGCCATTTTGGCGTTTGGTAACTTTTGCCTTTCTACCGCTGATATGAAACATTATAAAATATATATATATTTTTTTTTTTATGCAAATGATAGACAAACGGGCTTACGGCCCACCTGATGGTAAGTGGTCACCGTCGCCCATAGACACCAACAACACCAGGGGTGCTGCCGTTGCGTTGCCTACCCTGAAGGAACTTGTTTACATTTTTTTTAAACCTATTCATGTTATAGCTGAGGGAAAAGACTTCTGGAGGACGTCTTTTTGGATTTAATAAACTTAAGAAAAAATAACATTATCAACTTAAATAAATAAATTAAAATTACCTGCACTTTTAAATTAAATCTGTATGTAAGTTAAAGGAATCGTAACGTAACTTGAGAGTTACAAATTCTGTCATGATGTTGTATTTCAACTATCCATAATTATTATGTTCAATAATATTAACTCTTTCTTTTTTAACTGTGTTTTAACCAAATAAATACACAGACAAATTCCATTGTTTTAATTAAAAACTGTTGCAAAGTAGGTTCGTCCATGACAGCGATAACGTGCGGTTGCCTCGTTAAAACAAATCATTGAAATGAAAATGATTCGAAACTCAAAGAGTTTTTCGCTTCATTTATACGTGGAACCTTTATTTGTTGTCCAATATCACCGCTCTTCTATAAAATATAATTTTACTGTATGGTTGTGTGTATCTTCTTTCTCTATATGTATTTATTGCCAATATGCACACACATTATTTACGTAGCTTAGGTCTATAATGGGTACATAGGTATTAGGCGAGTAGTACTTATAAAATTATGCAGGTCACCCCCGAATACTGAAACGCAACTCAGATTTAAGCACGTCTCAAGCGACGAATATTTGACAGTTTTCAGTCTAATTAACTTATAACTTGCAGTTTTCTAAACATTTCGATATTTTAGACAAACGTGACTTTGACAAGAGTGTATCCGAATAGGCGAATGATGACGAAAGAATGTTGCCAAAACTGAACACTCATTCTTTTTGCTAAGAAAACTTGCTTGGACCAAACGCTGAAGATCAAAGGGACGCTGTCGGTCCAATCCATATGAAACTTCTTATGGATTGGAACGTTTTAGTTAAACAGCGTCCCATCCAAAACTGGGATCTTTAAGTTCGCACCTTTTTTACATTTTCAAGTTGGTAGAAGCTAAAGTAAGCTTATTTAAGCCCTTTTCATCCTCTGATTTCCTGTGATTTTTACAATGTCATCGGTCCATCGGGTGGAGAGACGTCCTACACTTCTTGGCCGTCCGATTAGATTCTTAAACCTGCCGGATCTTCAATATGGTAGGACGCATTGGTCGCGTGGAACTGGCACCTAGACCCACCTAGCTATAAAACTTTTCAAAGTGGTTCTACTGAATAATTACCTACTACTACTTTTGATTTTGCATCCCAACCAACCCAAGAGGGGATGAAGTAGCAATGAGACGAGCTATAGGTACTTGTAGGGTCATTATTCTGTAGGTCATTACGCTACAAAATGATCCCTCTGGGTAAGAAAAGAACGAAATAAAGAAAAAAACTTGCAAAATACAAAGAAACAGATAAAATAGGTACTTATGCGAGTTTAGTAGAGTAAGGTAAGTGTTAATTGGTGCGTCGTGTGGGCATTGAGGTCTCGCACATAACCTCGCGGGGAATGTGTCCGCGCTTCTTCTTCTTATCGCGTCACTAGTGCTTTCGAACCAGTGCCAGCGTGGTGAAAGGATTTGAAGCGCACCTCAGAGAGGCTTCTTTCGTGCACTTGGCACACGTTTTCGAACTTTTTAGGTTCTATGACATGCCGGGTTTCTCACAATGTTTTCCTTCACCGTTTGAGAGTACTGGCATAGTAGGTACGCATAGTTTTTTCAACAAAAAACTCATTGGTACACGACTGGATTTGAACCTTTTATAGACATCTTTCCTCGTAGCGTGACGCGTACGTACATCCCCGCTGCCCTGTATAGTAGGCCAACCACAAGCTCTGTCTGGCTCTGTTTCTGGCTCTGTTTTCGAGTCTGTGTGAGTGTTGACTAAATGAATCCTACGTCGAAAGTATACTCGTATTTCTAAAAAGAAAAATAATATACAAATAAGAATATGCAAAAAGAATATTTCTCTCGAAGCTTGAAGCTAAAGCTTCAAGCTTTAGCGTACTACAGCTTTAGCAGAAATATTTTTTTTGCATTGAATGACCATCTTGTTGTTAACCTTTGAACAAAAAATTCAAGTCGTCGGAGTCCTTCTCTTGAGTATAATGATCCTGACAATAACATTATCATAATAATGATCCTGACAATGACATACCTACAACACTTCATAGACAACTGACCATAGATTACAAACAACACTAACGTTCCGTGTCATAAAAATTCAAACAAGTTTCCGGAATTAATTATTGTAACTAACATTTTATACGAAAACTCCATTGATTACTAACTAATGAAAATGAATCTATTATAAACAACAACAAAAAACAAAAATAGTCGATGTAACCATGAAAGCGGCGAACCTTAAACGGGATTGGGCAGGGCATTTGGCTCGTATGCTGGACGTTCTTTGGGCCAAAATATTAACCGATTGGGTCCCACAAGGTCGGCGTCGTAGAGGAACGATGTCGGGACGATCTCGATTGTCGACTGGCGCATTGTAGCCAAAGATCGAGAGGTGTGGAAGAAAGGGAGGGAGGCCTTTGCCCTGCAGTGGGACGACCCAGGCTAAAAATAAAATAAAAATAAATAAATAAACAACAAGAAGAACGCATTATAAACGCCGTTTATTTAAAGACAATAATAAAGTTAGTGTTATTGAACTATTCTATCGATAGAAACGGAACGTGTTTAAACATGAACAACAACGGGATAGTCTGTGGAAGTTCTAAGAATGAACCTTCTTTCTGACATCTCTATTAGCGTAAAAGTCTAACGATGGTTAGACTAAGCATTTTAGCGCGGTTCGATTATCTTTGACAAATTTGGTGATATGACACTGCTTTCGCGACATTTCAAATCTCTATTTCTAGCGTAAATCTCTAAAAGTCTAGAATTGAGCCCCAGGCCTGCGTATATCAGCTTGGTGATGGCGACTGAGATCAGCTGAAACGCTGTCCAGTATCGCCGTCATATTTGATCGTCATCGCCATCGCCAAGACTGCACACATCTAAGCGATTTAGTAGTCATAAGGTAATGTCCTCAAGAAACTGAGATTTTCTCACGTTTTGTATTTCGTCGGCGCGGTGAGGCGTCCGTTGCACTTAAGAGCGGGTCGTGCAAAAATTTGAGATTTGTTTTTAAAAAATTCATAACTAAATAACTAAGTGACATTTTAAAAATCGCAAAAAGACTAATTGTAGACTATACATTTGAGATTAATTTGAATTTAAGTGTGTTAAAAAAATATACTATTTAACATGACATTCTATTTAACGCTAATGAAAATCGTATGTCAGCGTTAAATAGAATGTCATGTTAAAAAGTATATTTTTTTAACACACTTAAATTCGAATTAATCTCAAATGTATAGTCTACAATTAGTCCTTTTGCGATTTTTAAAATGTCACTTAGTTATTTAGTTATGAATTTTTAAAAACTAATCTCAAATTTTCGCACGACCCCCTCTTAAACTCAACGATGCGTACCCTATACGTATCGAGATACTGAACGCGTTCTTATTCTTTCGTTCGTTTTGGCGTGGATTATTACAGTCTAAGAAAATTGTATTCAATAAAACTCGAAGTATATTTTTATAAACTAATAGGATATTTAGCCAACCGACCGTGAAGAATTGGCAGCAAACGCTGCTTTGTAAATATTCTATTAAACTTTTAACGATGATCTGGAGTTGTATCCATCCATAATAATGTGACTCCTTCAATAATGATCTGATATAATTGCATCACGGAAGACCAGACTTGACTTGACTTTATCATATTACTTGGGATATAGTCCACTACACTACTATAGCACACACATAGCAGAAAAAAGGTTTACGCAAGATAGCACATGCGGCTGATTTTATTGTTAACCATTTTTTTTACTTTATCTTTGTCGCTCTAGAATCAGAAAACATAAATTAATAATTGAGTTTCAAACTTTAATTTAGCTATTTCATAATATGAATTACCCTCAAGATAATTAAAATCTTCTCAAGATATTCAAGGAATTTAAACTAATAAACTTATAACTATCAATCAATTACCGTACAAACTTTTGACGAAGCTTCGGTTTATTGTCATTAGTGCCTTTTCACCATTATGAGGCTACCTATACTATATTAATCGTATATTTATTTTATGGGTTGATTGGACTATAAGCTGATTTTGAGGCCTTCTATACATAGCCTGGGTGGGTTGTCGAGAAGTGCCTAAATAATTATAAGTTTAAAAAACTTGAGAAACCGACTTCATTGTCAAACGGCTAAACCGATTTTAATCAAATTTGTTTGGGATAATCTGGACGTAAGAATAACCTTCGACGAACTTCGGACGAAAGAATAATTTTCTAAATCGGTTCATAAATGACGGAGGCATGCAGTTACAAACATTAAAAAAATTATTTAAAAAAAAATGGCAACACCGATTTAAATAAAATTAAAATGGGATCAATCTGGAAGCAGTACCTTACAGATAAAAAAATATTTTTTCAAATCGGCTCACAAATGACGAAGTTATGCGGTAACAAACATTAAAAAATACAATTGAATTGAGAACCTCCTCCTTTTTGATTGGAAGTCGGTTAACAAAGAGAAAACAAAGATAAATAATACAATACAAATAACGTTTGATGATGGCAATGGTCAGCTCATCATAGGTTTGATGATGGCAATGGTCAGCTCATCATAGGTTTTTAATGTAAATCCCCTTGGGCTATTAACTTAATTACCCATCATTCGTATCTTTTTATTTCATTAAAACTATTTCAAAATATTTATTTGAAACCGTTTTTACAAAAGATGGAAAAGAATACATATTGAAATAGATTATTACTTTGTATTAGGACCGTTCCGATAAAGGTTTTTATTAAAAGGGGATGCCAATCACCAGTGCATTGTAGTGTGTGTGTGCACTCACACAGACTCAAAACCAGAACCAGAGACAGAGCCAGACAGAGCTCATGGTAGGCCTACTGTTTTTGTGTTTATTTTTTCCGTGTGGAAATAAATAAATAATTAAATAAATATTGTGGACAATTCACACAACACTACCCAGCCCCAAACTAAGCAGAGCTTGTAATATGGGAACCAGATAGCTGATATAATACTTGAATACATTTTTTTTTGTAAATACATACTTAGAATACAATATAACACCCAGACAGAGAACAAACATTTATGTTCACCACACAAATATTTGTTCTCGGTGGGGATCGAACCATTATTATCACGACCTATGGCGCAGAAGGCAGAGCTACTACCAACTGAGCTAGAGGCCAGTCACGTATTTGACGTTAACGATCTGAAATTGGACTCTGGCACCGATTCCGATGCTGTAGCAGGTACAATGAATGTCAATAGCTCGGGATAGTTTTCTAGGTTTTCTATTTCATTCCGATCTTTTAATTCTTTGAAACCGGCGTGGTGTAAATAATTGAGTGGGCATGAAAGTGTAATATGGTCGCGTGGAACTGGCACCTCGACTCACCTAGCTTTAAGACGTTTCAAAGTGATCCTTGCGATCCTACTGAATAAATACACTTTTGATTTGATTCATATGTCCAGCACTATTTATTATCCAAAGGTTGTCTGGAAGAGATCGTTTTTAGCTAAAAGTATTATTTTAGCTTAAAGTATTCTTATTTGTAATCATCCACTATGGTGGACAATAAAGTTATATTTTATTCTATTCTTCAAAGAGGCTCACTTAAAAAAGAGTTCAACTAGTATTTTCATCAGTGTGGAGCCATGTCAGACAAGCAAGGCGAGGCTAAGATAAGACATTAAAAAAAGCGGCCAAGTGCGAGTCGGACTCGCCCATGAAGGGTTCCGTAGCAACAAGTAACATAATATAAAAGTTCTTGTAGTTTGTCGAAAGGTAAATTGCTGTTTACGATCTATGACTTATAACAAAAAAACTACTTTCTAGATCTCGTTCAAACCAAATTTCGGTGGAAGTTCGGTGCATAGTAATGTACATCTTATATTTTTTTTAGTTTTATCATTCTCTTAGTTTAGAAGTTACAGGGGGGGGGGACCAACATTTTACCACTTTGGAAGTGTCTCTCTCAGTGTAGAAAAAAACGATATTAGAAACCTCAACATCATTTTTGAAGACCTATTCATAGATACCCCACACGTATGGGTTTGACGAAAAAAAAAAATGTGTTTCAGTTTCAAGTATCCAAAATTTATAGTTTTTTTTCTATTTTTGTATAAAAATCTTCACGGTTCACCGAATACATCTACTCGCCAAGTTTCATCAGTCTAGCTTTTACAGTTTCGGAGAAAAATGGCTGTGACAGATTCAAGATTCAAGATTCAAGATTCAATAAGCGTTTATTCAATACGATACAAGAATCACTTTGAAACGTCTTAAAGCTAGGTGAGTCTAGGTGCCAGTTCCACGCGACCAAGCGTAGAAGAACAGGCAACAAACTACGTCTCGGTTCCTACCGTTTTTTTATATGATCCTTTTACAAATCAAAAATAGTCTAAAATAATAGCAGTGAAGTTCCAGTGTGGTGCCACTTCACTTAGTCTGACGTATGCAATGTAATTATACAAAAGCAAAAGTTTCAAAGCTACGCTTCAAAGTTATAATTAAGTATCTACACAGATATAAAAATAAGATATTAAATAGTAGGTACAGACATTGCAAATTGACATGCTAGCTTCCTATGGGTAGAGTGACCGGGACATCGGGCCACGCAGTTTTATCATTCATATAGCTATCTAGAGTATAGTACGCTTTCTTTATCAAATTACTCTTAATATAGGCTTTAAACTTCCGAATTGGAAGCTTAGTTGCATTTTCCGGAAGTTTATTGTAGAAGCGTACAGTGTTCCCCATAAAAGACCCATTTACCTTCTGTAAACGAAATTTGGGAATATAAAGTTTATTTTTATTTCTAGTGTTAATATTATGTGAATCACAATTTTTCTGAAAGCTACAGATGTGTTTGTGAATGTACAGTAAGTTTTCATATATATATTGTGAAATTACTGTGAGGATATTAATTTCCTTAAATCGCTCCCTCAATGAGTCTCGTGATTTCATTTTATAGATGGCACGTATGGCCCTTTTTTGTAAAACGAATATAGTTTGAATATCAGCTGCTTTCCCCCAGAGAAGGATACCGTAAGACATAACACTATGGAAGTAGCTGAAGTAAACTAGCCTAGCTGTAGCTTCATCAGTGAGCCATCTTATAGTCCGAACTGCATATGCAGCCGAACTTAGTCTGACAGCAAGTGCTTTGATTTGCGGTCCCCACTGCAATTTTTTGTCAAGATTAAGTCCTAAGAAGATAGTAGAATCTACAAGGTTAAGTGACTCTCCATTAAGTATAATATTAGTTGGCCGGAGAGTCACATTTGGTAACACAGACAGACAGGCTGAGATGACGAATCTATCAGGGTTCCGTTTTTGCCATTTATCGTCGCTCTTGTTAATAGAGATTTTAATTTACAATGCTAATTCTTGATCTAGCTTCCAAAAATCAGTGGAATTTTGTTTTTGTTTATGACTAAAAACCCTCTGGCATTTTGTTTGGTTGTGACAGGGTAGTACGAACACTTGCCTGGGGCGCTTGGTAACCCCTGGCGACGTGTGTTTACGTAGTGCAAATGTTTGTGATTTTAACGCCGCGAATAGTGGTTATAGCGAATAGTCGAATACCGATTAATCGCCATTCACTTTGGCGAATAGTCGAATAACTCGACATCACTATTCGACATAAAAAACACATTTAACACATTCAAAAAATATTTCTAATTTCTTCTAAGGTTGTGAGAAAAGAAAACAATAAAGTTAAAGAAATCTGTTTCGTGTTATACATATTTACATATATTATGTAGTAAATTTAATTTTCCACTTGTAAATGCTGGCAACCCTGTTCATAGTTTACGGGGAATACCCCGTTTTTACGAGGAAAAACGAAACCGACTTGCTCCCGAACGTATAGAAAAAAATGTTTTTTTGCACCACAATCTGCCTCTGTTGGATTTTAAATATTAATTAAAAAGCCTAACTAATTTAATTTCATGAATATGATAGGCACAGGCACAATATATTACAGATAATAATTGATATTTTGTATTGTTTTAATAGGGAAAATAATTTAAAAAATGATTATTTTTAACTCATTAGTTTTTTTGTTCATTAAAAGTTTATTTTAGACGACTATTCGCCAAATGCCGAATAATACAGGCTATTATTCGGTATTCGACGAATATCAAAAAAATGTCGAGTAATGCCGAATAATAGCGAGTATTCGCGGCAACTCTACTACCAAGCTTATTAATTTAAAATAAAGTAACAAACCATCTATATTATATATAATGCCTGGAAATCCTCAGTCTATAATATATACCTACCTACTACTGTCTATAAACCTCGGCCTACCTCCATGTTGCTTTACCATAAACAGGGTCCATGTGATACTGACTTAAACACCTAAGAACTATGTATGTACCTAAACTAAACCATGTGTATGCAATGCATATATATTGAGTATTGGGAATTGACATTGAAAGAATAACGGTCTAGCTCAAGTGGGAGCTGTTTTGTGCATCTAACATTAACAATGTTTAAAGTTTTAAGATGCACAAAACAGGTACGTTAGTTTATTAAGGTATTAAAAATGATCTTACAAAACACAGCGTTTTTATGACGCTTCCGATCGGTACTGATTTGGATCTGTTGATCTATCTCTAGATCATTTGCAACGATTGAAACTATTACACGGGTATTTAACGTTGGGAAAATAAATAAAATAAGGCAATATACGCGATTAATGCCCGTGGGATACATTCTGTAATATGCAACAAAATTGAAAGTACAAATTAAATGCAAACATTCATATTGAAAGGGTAGTTTATTAACAAGCGCTCGGCAATAATTGATTTCGTAAGCACCCCTGTGGTGTTGCAGCTTCCCTTTGAAGTCTACTTACCCAATTTTATAATACTATTGATTTTCAACTGTCAGAGTTTAAAAGGGTGGATTTTCATGCTTCAAAACATTATGGAATATTGCATAAAGGGGATCCCCCTATGGGCTTTCAACGTGTGCAGCATTTGTGCGTGTTAGGGCTCAAACACACACTTAGCGGGTCTTTTGAGATGTATTTAGCGCTATACAAAACTCTAACCTAATAATCTAATCATTTTAAAGCATACATTTCAATGCTTTAAAATATGTGTCAAGTGCACGATAGGAGCCTCTTTGAGGCGTACTTAAAAACCTTTCACCACACTTGGTTCAAAAGAATCAGTGACACGATAAGAAGATGATGAATGCTCGAAAACCACTTCGTAGCATCACAGATAAAAAAAAAATCTGGAAAACCGTAAACACACATTTTTTTTCAATTGGATCAAATAAAAATTACATGGAATAAGTCCTTTACGGTGCCATCTACCAGCTTTTTACAATGGTTTAATGAACACAGTTCTTTCATTACTTTACTACTATATTTAAAAAAATAACCAAATAACATTCAGAAGAAAGTTTTCATACAACCATCTGACTGACCGAAATCCATCTCTATTAAATGAACCGTACAAAAGTTACGTACGACCGAATGTACCTAACACTAATTTATCAAAGTTGTTTGAGAGATACATTTCGCTTGCTCGATTGTGTCCGCATTATTTATTTATTTATTTATTTATACGAGTATAACAGAATAGGATAAAGTTTTTGTGTAATTTTGCGATATTGGGTTTGCAAACTCGGCTTCAAACTAAAATTGCGATAGAATATTTGCTCGGAAATGCCAAAATGCAATTCAGATGTGAATCTGATACCTTTCGTGGAGTTAATCCTTACTAGCGGCCGCACGCGGCTTCTCGTGATAGCAATTAGTCCCGTTCTTGATGTTAAGCGGAAATGCGTTTGGCATTGAGTCCATACAAACGTAGTCCTCTGTTTCCTGTCTCCTCCCAGGATAATGACACTAGAGATATTTTTTTACACAATAATCACATACACACGCACACCACACCCTTATCTTGCCTTTTTCTCCAAAAATATATTTACAAGAACTATGAACCTTCAAAAATTTACCAATTTTACCGCCCTTATCAGACGTCCAGTAAATAACTTTGACGAAATAAAACAATAAAAAGAAAACATGGAGGCATAGCCAAACTCCTTCATGATAATTATTCTGAAAACACATTGAAATCTATCAAGTTTGGAGAAAGAAATAGGGAAAAACCAAAATAGCTATTTCAATAAGTAAAATAATGCTAAGCTGTATTGGTCGCTATCGCTGTCGCTGTCGTGCGCGACAGCAGTTAGTTGGTGTGACTGATCAACACCTATTTTCAAATTTCATTCAAAATTCACATCTATAAATAAGTAGTGTATGCATCATTTTTGAAATATTATGTCTAAGCACTTAAGCAGCCATTCACAACATATTTTTCTTTCACAGGAAGGCCATACGTCTTGCCTGAAGCGAACCCTGACCCGCTCGAAGGAAACGTATCATCTGCCTTGTTACCCTACCTGACGAAGAACCCGACCTCCCGATGCCCAGCCTTCCAGATCTCCTCATCTAAGAGATCTGGAATCGATGTGGTCATCGGGATCACTACTGACAAAAGAGAAGACAGATCCTCATCCAGTTACTTATATGGCAGTATCCAGGTAAGGAGGGTGAACATTTAGCTAGACCAACAACGAGCACTGGTGCTCTAGTGATAGCGACCCCGCCTTCCAATCAAACCTCTAACGATCGACTTAAGGGGCCGGCGGAGGGCGAGTTTTCATACAAACGTAATACCAAAATGATTACTAATTTAAGCAGATTTTCACTATATTATTGTAATTATTGTATGTGTATAGTACTTATCTAGGTTCCTGAACAGTTTTTATTTTAAATTACTTACCTCAAATGAAATTAACGCCAATCACAATTTGCAATGAAAAAAAATGTGTAAAATGCGTTTGGTGTTTATTTCATTTGAGGTAAGAAATTTAAAATAAAAACTGTTCAGGAACCTAGATAAATACTACAGGGTGTCCCATAAGTCAACGTCCAGCCGAAAACGGGTGATGCGCCAAGACATGACAGTTATCAGAAAAATATAAAAAAAAATATATGCTAAGTACCTTTCGAGTTATGAGTATTTTCAAAAAACAGGAAAAACTGACACCCTCTGATGATCTTTTAAGACCTGTGACTACAAATATTAACTTTTCATGAAACTTTTTTCTGCAACGTAAGCATGAATAACCCTTCTGTAAATTACAATTCAAAATTAAGCCATAACTGCCTCAATTTTCAATGAAATCGTGGAGGTTTGGCCAAAGTTTCATTTCAGATAATTACATCACCCAACTTTAACCGTCTGTACCGAAAAAAAAATGTACTACACTATCATGGCATGTAACTTTAAAAATTGGCGCATTTATCCAGGATTCCAAAATGGTATAATACTTGCTAGAGTACTCCTTAGTTTTGGAAATAAAAAATGTTTTTTCAACTAAACCGGATTTCCAATCAATTTTATTTCAATAGATAAAATGTTTGTACCCTTTAAATGATGGACTTAAAATGCCTACGCTGCGTTGTTAAGTGACTCACAATTCACAGGTACAAGTAATACCATTTCGACAATGCTAGTAAACAGATAGATCCACCATCTTGTCGAAAGAGTAAGAATAAGAGTAAGAATACAGTTATTACAATAATATAGTGAAAATCTGCCATAACTAGTAATAATTTTGGTATTACGTTTGTATGAAAATTCGCCCTCCGCCGGCCTCTTAAGAACGTGAGTTCTCGGGCCGACCGAGATTTTCAATGTCCCTTAAATACACATTGGCATTGCACAACCCCGCACTTTTTCTACGTTTTCCGTATATCATAGCTGTTGAGGCTTCTACGATGAGGAGACTTAAGAAAAAAAATGTATTTATTTAACATTGATTGAGAACGGAACAACACAAAAGTTAATACTAAAATAAGCACAAAAAAATTGTAACACAAATAATAAAGTAGGTACCTATCCTAGCACATAATAAAAGAAAGAAAAAACAACTACGTCCCGCGCTAGGTACATGTTATGCCTAATAGGCCTGACTCAGCTTTTGCTGCTTAGCGGGGTATGTATGATATTATACCTACTAACAAGTAGGTATAATATCATACATACCCTGCTCCTAAGAGATTTCATCCTTATAATTAACCCTAACAATCGATGCAATAAAAGTACAGGATATATTTTTTTCAGATTTTAGTCGGTTCGATTCCCGGGTGTGGGAGAAGAATATTTTCGAAAATCTTTGAATGCAGTTTGCTATTTATTCAAAAATAAAGGAATGTTTCCTTTGAGTAAAATTTTCTATCTGCAGTTGGCAAGTTTTATCATCCGCACTTGATGTGCGGGCAGGTTTTTTCCGCAAGTAGGCCGCTAGTGGGCCCTTTTTGCGTGACCCTTGACACGTGTTGCTCGAACTTTTTGAGGTTCTACAACACGCCGGTTTCCTCACGATGTTTTCCTTCACCGTTTTGAGAGTACTGGCATAGTGCACATACATTTTTCGACAGAAAAACTCATTGGTACACGAGTGGATTTGAACCCACGACCTTCGGATCGGAAGGCGGGGCCGCTACCACTAGACCACCAGTGCTCTCTTCTATCTGCAGTATTAAGAGTACTTTCCCACCAGGTGGCATTACAACATCCACCCTTACAAATTCCACCCTGTATACAGTCAGCGCCAAAAAAGATGAATATTTCTAGTTTCTTAAATTTCGATTGTAGTTTTGAACTTTATTTGAAAATCTGCTTTGAGGCATAACTATTAGAGAACAGATGTTACCTTATCTCTGACTGAAAGGGGTTTGTAATCATTGAAGTTCCTAATCTACTTTATAGGCTGACTGCGCCGAAATTCAAGCATTGAAATCAGATTGGATTCCAAGATCTGTAATAGCCAGTATCCAATACATCGATGTATTTCAGCGTGTGAACTAATTATCTGGCATCAATGGAAATGCCAATAGAGGAGACAAGACCAGTTACCAAGTCAATACCTCTGTATTGACTTATAGGATGCTTGGTTGACTTAAC
Source organism: Thera britannica (assembly GCA_939531255.2). NCBI lineage: Eukaryota > Metazoa > Arthropoda > Insecta > Lepidoptera > Geometridae > Thera > Thera britannica. The sequence continues at coordinate 445,541 of OW618044.2, forward strand.
TTAGTAACAACATGCAAGGCGTTGTATACATGCACGTATGATTGTTCAAGCATAACTTTAATATCATGATCCAATCTATAGTACTTTTTAAACTTTCGCGATCATAATGAAATGAAATGAATTATTGTTTGCTTGAAGAATGGTTGTGTACAGGTCTTATAACTAACTAGTGGCCGCCCGCGGCTTCGCTCGCCCGTTCCCGTAACACCCCGTTCCCGTTGCTTTCTCGGGATAAAAAGTATCCTATGTCCTTCTCCCGGTTCTAAGCTACCACCCCACTAATTTTCTGCCAAATCGGTTCCGCCGTTCTTGAGTTATAAATAGTGTAACTAACACGACTTTCTTTTATAAATATAGATTGAGTTCACACACTGCACCGCTTAATTCGGCATCCAAAAAAGAAATAACAAAATTTGGTATAAGTACATAACAAAATTAAAAAATAAATAATTGGATGGCAATGTCAATAAATAATTAAGTATTATATTGGTATGTCAAAGTAAAGCTAAGTAAAAAAAAACATAACACATGCATATATTGTATACTAGCAGCCCGTCCTGGCTTCGCACGGGGTAGACAATATTGTTGTACATTATTTTGTTCTATCGCTAATAGTTTCGGCAGCGCATTCGACGAAAGACATTTTAAGACTCATTTTTCTACACCTTCGGTTACATTGTTCAAATTTTACCAAGGATCCCTAATTTTTTCCAAAATGAAATGTAGCCTATGTCAAATTGGAAGAATGTAGCATTTTATTGGTGAAAGAATTTTTTAAATCGGCACAGTACTTTTTGAGCCTATTCATTACAAACATACAAAAATAGGTACTCGTACAAATCTTTCCTCTTTATAATATTAGTAAGTATAGATATAGATATAGATAATAGTATAGTATAGCATAGTTTCAGGATGCATAATCCAATCTAGTCTATAAGAGAGGTCTAGAATAACAAAATAAAGACGACTAGACGGAAATACAGCCGCGCATGTAGGATACTACAGACCCAAAGTACTAAGACTGGCCTCTCAGCTCCGTTGGTAGTAGCTCTGCCTTCTGAGCCGTAGGTCGTGGGTTCGATCCCCACCGAGAACAAATATTTGTGTGGTGAACACAGATATTTGTTCTCTGTCTGGGTGTTATATTAAGTAGGATAATGGTAGGAAGAAGAACTTTTTTTTATTTTTTTTAAATTACTGACATCTAAAACCTTACCACATTTTATGCAATAAATTTTATTTTATTTTATTTTATTTTACTTTGTTGCAGTCACTAATCGAGGGGATGACGTCAGAGCAAATTGATAAAACCCTGATAATCATCAACATTGGGGAATCTGAAGATCTCCAATTTGTCGTGAACACGGCATATACCATTAATATGATGTAAGTACTTGTTATAACTCGTGACATGAATTACTTTGAGTGGGCTGTCAAAATATTGACAAACTTCTTAATGTGCCTATACTATAGATAACTACCCGTAGGGTTTGCTTAGTCAGAGGTACTAATATAGTATTATCTTATCTGTGTCAGAGGTAAGTAATATAAAAGTTGACTGGAAGGAGTAGCTTTTTAGGAATAACGCTGTCCATTTTAAATTTATTTTATTATATAAACTCGCACTCTTCCCCCATATTATGGGACACAAATTTGCAGTTGTCGATTTGTAAAACAGAACACAGTAAGAGCTATGCTACACGGGTGGTTCTCCCGCTGAGGGAATCCGCTTCTGAACCGCACTAGACTCAATTCCTAAGGACATTGTATGCTACAAACTACACGGCGCGGTTTCCCGCCGCGGTTTGCAGGCGGGAGAAATTCTACCGCCGCATACAGCGTCAAACCGCCGGCCGCTATTTACCACGCCTGTGTTTTGTGTTTTCTAATGAACACAAAACACAGCGGTAAACCGCGTCCTGTGTAGGTTGCTGGTTTGCGGGAGCTTTGTCGAGCGGATTCCCGCGGCGGGAGAACCGCCCGTGTAGCATAGTCCTTAAACTCCTTAAGTCCATGCAATAATATTAAAATTGTCCTTAGAGGTTTATCAACATGTCACAAAATACAATCGTATTACAGGTTCAAACCCTACTTCGGCAATTTGATCGAAGTGGTAAGCCCGAGCAGATACTGGTACCCAAACCAGGAGTCAATGCCACCCATCCTGTGGCACTCCCGCCAGAGGAGCCAGAGGGTGATCAAAGAGAACCTGGACAACATATTTATGATGAGCTATGCACAGGACAGAGGGTCTTATCTTATAATGCTCGAGGACGATATTCAGGCATCTAAGGATTTTATGACGGTAAGTTTTCTGAGTATACTAGCAGGTTGAACAAGTATAAAGAAACCACCTGATGTTAAGTGGTAACAATTGCCTATAACAAAGCAACTCGGGGCCTTTTTTTTTGATACAACTAGTTGATAGAACAATCATTATTGTCCACCTGATGTTAATTGGTAACCATCCCGTAGTTTATTACCTATTCTTCTAGGCTTGGTTTCGTGGAACTGGCACCTAGACTCACCTTTTGATTTTAATTTTTGTTTATGTAGACAAACAAATATTATAAGTTAGGTGGTAGGTAAGTTCATTAGTTCATTACTTCTTGAAAGTGTAATAATGAGTAGGCAGGTAAAAAGTAGGCGTGCATTTTTAAACCAGTCTAAAAATGCACGCCCCTCCACCACGTTTTCTTGAAGTTGGCTCACAGCAAAGTACTTCAAAATGATCTTTGTGTAGGTATTATAGAACAATTTACTTTGACTGACTGAAGAAGTGGGATTGGACGATCCCTACTATAAAATCTTTGTGATCAAGGTATTACGAGATTAATACTCAAGAACACGAAGCTTACGCAATTGTTCACAGTTACATCACTGTAGGTTACAGTTACCTTGGCACCAGGTAGGTACGTTTGCGGTGTCCAGTCTGCGTCCCCCTCGTAGTACCAATATCGTAGTCCGGATTCCGTAGTCCGGCGGTGGATTTGCTGTCTGATATTGCGTTGTGTTTTAGAGCGTTCTCAATTCATAACTATGCTTCGTGGGAACTGTTGAGGTGTGAATTGAGTTTACGGTCCAATGCGTTATGGAAAATCGCATCAGATTTAGCCCCAGCACGTTGGTACTACCTACTCGTTGTCAACGTAATTCACAACGCGTACGGTTTGTGCAAATAGCACAATATGTCCATCTTCTCACGGGTCAGCGTTCTACGCTGTGATTTTTGAGTTCGTATTAAACACTTTAGTGTGTTTAAATGTGATGGCGAGTAGCGGTAGCCCAATTTTTTAAGTGGTGTTCTTTTTTGGTTTGATTGCTGTTTCCCGTGATGACATGTTGTCTTAGTGGTTAAGGTTGTAAAAAAAATGGCTTTTTTTGCATACATATTTGGGTATACATATTTAAATGCGGTCAGGAAAACTATTTTTCGTGGTTTTGTCTTAGTGGCTAAGTTGGGTTTTTGTATGCGTTGGTGTATAATCGAATATTTCATGACAAACTGCAGTGCTGGTTACCTTAGTTTTGAGTTTGCATTCAATACTTTAAAGTGTGTTCAAAAGATGGTAAGTGCTGTTGTAGCCGATTTTTTTTCAGCTTGGTTTAGTTTTTTTTATAACTAAACTAACTTGACTAAGATAAAATCGCAGGAAACACCTCCCGCGATTTTATCTTAGTGGTTATCCTGTTTTTTTTGTAAACCTTTGTGTGTGTTCGAATCGGGTGACAGATGCTGCGGTAGTTGATTATTTTTTACTGTTTTTTTTTGCGTATTTTGTAAAGCTGGTTTTCGTGATTTTGTTTTAGTGGCTAATTTGGGCTAAGTATCGTATTCGTTAGTGTAAAATCGAATCTGTTTTTTTTTAGTTTGATATGACCAACTGCTAGTTTCCATAGTTTTGAGGTTGTTTTAGAGTGTATTTGAACTTGAAAGCGAGTTAGTTATGTTAGTTTATGTATGATAGGTATTTTTCCCGTGATTTTCTCCTAGCGGTTATCATCGGGTTTTTTGTAAACCTTTGTGTGTATTCAAATCGAGTGACAGATGCTGCGGTAGCAGAATTTTTTTAAATTATAAAGAGCTCCAATACTTACTAAAATAGGATAATAGATGTGAACTATCAAATGTGTATAAAAATGTACTTATTACCCCATTTTGACTCAAACAGGATATACTAAAGTACGCGCATCAGCAATCCGTGGTCAATCCGAACTGGATTGTCCTGAATTTCAATAAATTGGCCGGCCTCGGATACTTCTTTAAGAACAGCCAGATGGCTCTCTTCTCGAACTACCTGCAGAAGTACTACAAGTACATGGCCAGTGACTGGCTTTTGGAGTTCTTCGTATCCTCGCGCGTTTGTGGAGAAGATCCCCTCAAGGTAACATCACTTTAGAAAGTCTTGTCTCTGAAGCTGGATTCTCTGTACCCTGTCTTATGCTGCCTTCCTACGGTGCGTGGCTCTGCAGATCATCACGCACAGCCGAAGACGACGCACGACAACGCACACAGAAAGGGCTCCTGTGCTACCGCACACCTCGGCGCATGAGACCGTTCCCATGGTGTGTCGTGCGAGCTGATTCGCACCCGTGCGCGATATCACGCACCGGTGGGAAGGGGCTATTAGTATACTAGAGTTACTTTTAGATGATCGCGTAGAACTGGCACCAGTACCCGAAGTCGGAGTTTGGCAACCACATTTCGTTACCAAATGTTGTTTTCGTTTCGCCTATTTGTCTCTATCTATTGTATGGAGAAAATATGAGACGGCAAAAATATATTACGTAGTTAGAGTTGTTGTCTCATCTTTTCTCCATACAATAGACAGAGACAAATAGGCGAAACGAAAACAACATTTGGTAACGAAATGTTGTAATTGCAGTGGGACTTGGGGTACTGGACTCACCTTTAAGATGTTTTAAAGTGATCAATAGAATAAATACATTTTCGACTTTTGACCTTAACTTAAAGATATATTTTGATGCCTAGATCGCACTCAATTCTCTCAATAACTGTTGAGCAGATGTGTAACTTTCTTGCAATCAGTTTTAGCAAATTATTAATCTTTATGGAGAGTGAAGTAGTCTAAATCATATTCATATTTTTTATTGCAATATATTTCATTGTGCGGTCTTAAATTATGATCATCTGCAGCCCCACTTAACCCATTATTGGGCACTGGCCTCTCTTTGTGCTTGCCTTTCAAGCTCCTTGATCTTGGGCTTCGACATCCCCCTGCCTCCCCTTCATCAGTAGCTCGAGGGGTTGACGACATTGTCAGCGTCGTGCCACAGAGGAATTAGGTCTAAAACTGAATACTATTCGAATAAAAAGAAATATACCAATTGATTGACTTCTTGTTTTCATCTAGAAATTCAAGAGGGTTGCGGATGCAAGCCAGACAGTTCGTACAAAATCGTCGCACGATCTACATAATTATGAAGTAAGTTCAATCCTTGCTCTAATACCGAATGTATTATCTTTTTTCTACAACCCGCTAATGAAGAAGCATCCCACCTGATGTTAAATGGCCTAGTATTATTATTATTATGTCATTTATTTCAGATTTTTCCTAGTGCCTAACTTCAAAGTGATGCGTGTATTAGATCAGGGTAACTTTATATTAAAAAGAAAATATAGAATAGTAAGTAAATGATTTAATTACATCAATGTCTTTACAATTTACACTTTATTTAACTAAATTATAGCTTTAGTCACGTTATTCAACACAAAACTACCTTACAGTAAAAATATATAACTACAAAGACATATAGAGAACTAGGTACTTATCTTTAACAATCAAGGGGTGTACTCAGAGCCGAATGACATCGACAGTACACAGAACGAAACGATAACCTTCTCCTTCGAGAGAATAATACACCGCCTCGCCTAGCCTCAGTCAGGCGACCCCCATGACAGTTGATAGACAGCGCCCCCTATCGGCATTATCGTCATCCGTTCTGCGTAGCTTCTGACTACCAATAACAATTTATTGATATAATAAATTGTTATTAATTTCGAACAAATAATAATAAAATATAATATTATTTATCAAATGGTTTTAAAGCAACTACAATGTTCTTAAATTATTAAAGTAAAATAGCTTTTTATTTTAAATATTATAGACTATCCTTCTTTCTTACTTCAATAATCATTATTATTTTAATACTGATTTCTAAAAGCATTATAAATAAATTTTAGCCCCTATTATCTACTAGATACGACACGGCCATTCTGCGAAATACTTCGTCCCCGAAGTATCTCCAAGTATTTTCCAAACTCACTGGCTCAGCTGCGAGTCAGGGTACTAGTGTGTCAGAGATCCTGGTATCACATAGGCCAATAAAGTACTAAATAACCTGACATGAAATCTGAAAGCACAAGGATAATGTTAACATAAAAACTATTAAACAATCCTTAGCCAATTTACTCACCATACCTATGTAAGGAAAAATAATAAAGTACCATAAGTTAGGCTGTCATGCTAAGTTCCATTGCGAGTTGGCATCGCGATGTCCAAACAAAGGATCAGGCTAACTAGGTCTACCAACATTTATACAAATATCATCAAGCTCTGGCTGTCGACTGTCGTGCTCAGTTCCATCGCATAATCGCAACTACTACAATGTCCAAACGTCACACCAGTCCAACCGTACCTTTAGAAGAATCCCCCAATATTTTAACGTTTGTCTGTCGTGTTCAGTTCCATCACGTAATCGCAACTATCGCGATGTCCAAACTTTACACCAGCCCAACCGTAAAATTAAACAACCCATTTAGAAGAATTCCCCAATAATTTAACGTTTGTCTGTAGTCTAGTAAAGAACAAATCGCTTGGCCATTCTGCTTCCGTACTACTTACAAAATTGTATTGGAAAAAATATGGCACGAGCAATAAAAATGTGGGTACTCTCACAAAAGAAAATAAAAGTATTTCTTGGCAAAAATAAAACTTTTTCGGATAGGATACCGTTAGACACTATTTGGCCAAATCAATACAGAGCCTAACAAGGCCTTACCTTACTTTTACATCACTTGAAGTCCACTCCGTTTTATTCCAGATACATAAACAGCTTTGTATTGTACTTCGAATAACGTAGGAACTGCAACTTCATTTGTCAGTCGATAATGTCTCCAGTTTACGATATGGCACTTCACATTCTGGAATAAGAATAAATGTTAGTTTTCTGTGGGCAAAAGTTCTATCCCACGATCTGATATTAGATCAGGGTAACTTTATATTAAAAAGAAAATATAGAATAGTAAGTAAATGATTTAATTACATCAATGTCTTTACAATTTACACTTTATTTAACTAAATTATAGCTTTAGTCACGTTATTCAACACAAAACTACCTTACAGTAAAAATATATAACTACAAAGACATATAGAGAACTAGGTACTTATCTTTAACAATCAAGGGGTGTACTCAGAGCCGAATGACATCGACAGTACACAGAACGAAACGATAACCTTCTCCTTCGAGAGAATAATACACCGCCTCGCCTAGCCTCAGTCAGGCGACCCCCATGACAGTTGATAGACAGCGCCCCCTATCGGCATTATCGTCATCCGTTCTGCGTAGCTTCTGACTACCAATAACAATTTATTGATATAATAAATTGTTATTAATTTCGAACAAATAATAATAAAATATAATATTATTTATCAAATGGTTTTAAAGCAACTACAATGTTCTTAAATTATTAAAGTAAAATAGCTTTTTATTTTAAATATTATAGACTATCCTTCTTTCTTACTTCAATAATCATTATTATTTTAATACTGATTTCTAAAAGCATTATAAATAAATTTTAGCCCCTATTATCTACTAGATACGACACGTGCATTGTGACAGTCGCTAGCAAGTAGTGTAGAGAAGCCTGTTAGTTTATCGATTCCTTCTTTTAGCTTTTGCTTTAATAACTATACTTACATACTCTTTTTTGATTTAGGAGAAACGCATGCAGTCTGAATTTAATGAAGAGATTGCGAAAATCATGTTTGGGGAAGAAGATGTAAGTAACAATATTGCATTCATAAATCTATTATGTTATTATAATTAATAAAAGAAGCCCACCACAAAATATGGAATCGTTAAAAATAAAATAGGCTCGAATTAAAGTAGAACATGGTAAACAAGAAAACACATGAATCACAAGCTTATATAAAATCCTACCGAGTTGGTTTTTAATACTCTGCCTTTTTAATACGTTTTTTTACTCAGCTTTAAAACATAATAAAGCTGAGCGAGTGTAGGTGGTAGGTAAACTTGTTACCACATAATTTGGTACCCTGGATGTTACTCAAAAATCAATTGATTGAAAACTGACTCGGTATGATTTCATGAGCCCTGCTCGGGTTTTCTGAGGACTTCTATAAAAAAAAAATGTTTTTAGGGTTCCGTTTTTGCCATTTGGCTACGGAACCTTAAAAACATTATTTTTTTAGATTCGTCATGTCTGTCTGTCTGTCTGTCTGTCCGTTTGTGTCACAGCCACTTTTCTCCGAAATTATAAGAGTTACACTGATGAAACTTGGTAAGTAGATGTATTTTCTAAACTGCATTAAGATTTTCTCACAGTTTTTTTTATACGTCATAAATAGTAAACCGCAATTTACCTTTCGACGAACTACAAGAACCTTTATTTATTATGTTACCTGATGCTACGGAACCCTTCATGGGCGAATCCGGCTCGCACTTGGCTGTTTTTTTTTATTGTGTGCAAGATGGGCATTCAAAAAGATAATTTAGGAATGATCAAATTTGTATCTTATAGTTTTGAATCCGAACCTTTGATTTGCTTATTATTTATATATTTATCATTTTTTAAGGAATCCTGCGTCGATTTAAAAAGAAAGTGGAGACCAGCTTACTACCAAAGTGAAATTTTTTCAAATGGAGGATTTTCTCGACCATTGGAAAATCAAATAAACAAAATTGAGGTACGATTCACCAATTTCATTCAGCTTTTCATGATGTTTTTCATAAATATCATTTTATTTATCTACAACGTTTTTAAACCTGATTTTATGAGAAGAAAACGTTGTTAAATAGTGACTTAAAAATTCGGTCAAGTAAATAAAATATTTTAGCGACACGTATTATTGAGAAATGTTTTGAAGAATGCACACTTATCGTGCGGCAAAATAAAATGTTTGTGGTTGTGGGCTACCACATACACCTTTTGAGCGCATTGCCTGCGGTCGGTGACCTGAACTCTGTTTTCTACCTGTATTACCAACAGCTGGAAAACAGTTCACTATCAATTTTTCTAGCGCATTGTTCTTTTAAAATGTAGTTATTATTTTAATCACATGATATTTCATAATATTTCATTTTCGTACATAATGTACATTCTGTTGTAAATAAATAAATTTTGCTTGCTCATTGATATAACACCAATCGATGCGCTACTTTGGCTACAGTTAAAGTTGTTTTCTACTCACACAAACTGAGTATCATCATCATCATCCCTAGCCCGACTTAACCCACTGCTGGGCATACGCCTCTCTTTGCTGTTGCCATTCACAACGATCTCCGGCTACCCTCATCCTCTCATCTGCTGCCCAAGAAAAAACTGGGCATAACTTCCCTTAAATAATATGGTTTTCTTTAACAGGAACTCCTCGCTCACGACCCGACGTTCATATCCTTAAGTTTTAAAATAAGACAAGATATCATTAAAACCCAGAATTACAAAAGCAGTGACGCTGTTTACAAAATGTTTCATTCGTATAATAGTAAGTAAAGTAATAATAATAGTGTATAATGTTAATGTGTTTGTCCTTGGCTTAGTTTCCTCGTTATAAGGATGTTCCAGGCATCCTTAGATATTTGGTATACAAATTAAGATTACTCACTGCATTTGTTTCTGGGTTTTACTGTTTCTCTTCTCTCTTTTTCTTTCCTTTCTAGGCCTATTGTCTTCTTATGGTTGTATTTTTAAATTAGTTTTATTAATAATTATAAGGTAATCTCTAAATGTTATTGATGTTGACACAAAAAATACAGTTAGGACGAATGTTATAATTATATAGTTAAGGGTAAGTTTTAACTTACCATAATTATCTAGAATTATATTCCAATTAGAAATGATTCAATAGTTTTAATTTAAACCCTTCAAAAGGCCTATCTGATCAAAATAATACTGCGTTATTGTATATTAGACATTATAAGCTCTAGAAGAAATTAGTGCCCCCCCAGGGTCCCCGGGAGACTCGACGGGGGTCTACGATGGCGTGTCAAAGAAATGGGGGTTCACAATTCGTAAGCGGGGTTCCACGAAAATGTATCTAGTTTCGATAGTGAAAAACTAAAATGTTGGCTTCACCTATGAATTTATTAATTAACCAATCCACTCTCACTTCTTTACAAAACTGTTCATTTGTGGTAGGAACTCAGCCGCTACGCAACTGTCCATAGAGTTAGAGCCAATAGTATTTTTTTGTCGACTGAGAATATAGTAAAAATGTAGGGCAGGGGGTCCAACGGAACCAGCAAAATTATGAAAGTGGTCTATGAAAAAAAAAGGTTGGGAACATCTGATCTAGCGGGTAGTCTGTGACAACTCCAAAAAACTTCTTTTAAAAGATACCTTTGACAAGTATACTCCATTTGATTTGCGATATAATTGGGCATAGAAATAACAACCAATATTACGCAGTTAATAATACTTTTTTTTCGATAATTAAGGCTACTTTTAGGTGTATTAAGGATTCTTTCTAAAATGCTAGCGTAGAATTTGGCTCTGGGCTCAAATAGATTACACTAGTTGAACAAAAAGGTACATTTCTTAATAAATACCAGGATTTGGATTGACGAAGATCATTCCATTACAAAACAAAAGGCATTAGTGAAAAGGTAAAGACGTCGTAAGTAGATTTACTAGATTTGATGTTATTACTCGTAGTATTTCTCTATCAAGCGATACTTTTTTGATATATTTGCATTTCATACGAAAATAGTTATAACCATCTGGCTGTATTTGCTATAGCTTTGACTTTTTACTTATAAACTTCTAGCTAAAGTTAAACTTCGTCTTAAGGCTGGTTTACACTTTGATTAGTGCGAGTGCAGACTAGCTGTGGACAGCGACTGATTAGTGCAAGTGATTAGTAGGCTGTGTAGTAAAGTGAATAGAAGCGTGTTCTATTTTTTTGGGAGTGGACTGCGAGTAGCCCTCTCGCGCACCCTCCCTTCCCCCTCACTTGTAGCGTGCCTGCCACTAAACACGTCTTTACAGGAGTGTTTAGCGTTTAGTGTGTAGCGTCGGACGCTTGTTGTTGTAAAAATTGGTAAAGTGGACCGAAGACACTCGCAGTTAATTGGACACTACTCGCACTACACACTTGTACTCGCACTAATCACCTGCACTCACACTAATCAAAGTGTAAACCAGCCTTTAAATACTGCTTCTTTTTTATCATTATGAAATTTGACAATAATTTGACATTTCAAATTATGGCTTGCTTAAAATTAGCCTTCTTACTAATTAATTATTGTCATATTTCATAGATAAAAAAGAAGCAGTAACGGTGCACGCTCAATAATTTTGATGTTGGTAGTTAAAACCATTATTATTATCATCGTCTATCGTCTAGATTTTACCAGTTTCCTATAAAAAGTATCCGTATTTTTTTTTATTAGTCATAATTTGCTGGTTTTTTTAAGGGTAGGTATATTCATATTACCCTTATCATGTTATTTATACGATGGCATGTTACCACGTTACATCAGGTTGGCCATATCTTTGTTACATCAGTTATATAGTACCTACATTTCTATTGATAACAAATTTAGAATCTGGATTTTTCCGGGGTGCAGTCGAAACTCATGCGAAAATAATGTTTTTTTGATTCGAAATTATATTTTTGTGGTCGCATCTTCTAAATATATAAAACTCTTACGTTACTGACTGACTGACAATCAACGCTCAGCTCCTAGAAGCATGAAACATGGAGGGTATGTTCCTTTTATAGCATAGGGGTGCACTAAGAAAGGAAATTGGAAAATGATTTCCCTAAGCGGAGAAAAAGAGGAAAAACTTTTAAAATAAAAATCAACGGGACGTAATGGCCAAGGGGCGAGCGAAGCCGCGGGCGTCCACTAGTTTAATATAAATTTGGTAATTTGACCCAAGCTTCAAAATATATTTACGACTAATCAAGGCAAATAAAACCGTCATCGTACTTCTCGCTTGCACCTTTTTACTATTAGAAATATTATATATAATCATTGAACTTATTCATATAAAATTTAACTAATTTGTAACAGGGACATTTTTTCCTGCTCGTTCCTAAAAACATAAGCATAATAATGTGGCTAAGGGTGATTAGGAACGTTTAGGGGGTGAATAAATCAATAAAAGGGGGAAAAAAAATTAAATCACTGCCATCAATTTCTATTGCCTCGTTCTTATGCACGACTCTATTACACAATATATTTAGCTATATTTATAAGTTGTCGCATGTCTTTCCCTCTTGTTACAATATACTATACACTTATATTTTAAGTCGTAGGTTGTGAAATGCTTCATTCTTCTTCTTCCTTACTTTACTTGATGTTAAAACGTTCCAACTACTTTTTTTTGCATGTATGTTTGATGTTTTTTATGTTTCAGGGCCAAATTAGCAATAGAAAAAGTACATTTTATTATTTAAGATTTTCCTCAACTTGAGTTCATCAAACTTAAATGCTTAAAAAAATATTGTTATTAATATTGATACATTTATTTCAAATAGATCAATTCATACGTAACTTACTGGATACATTACATTAACATAAATACATGTAAATAATAAAATTAAATACAATTCAATTCAAATACAATTCAATAAAGTAAAATGTCACAAATATTGAGCCACGTTACTTTTTCTGTTCGTTAATTTTGAGATTAACCTATCCACAACAAGGAATTGTATTCAAATATTTGTTTAAACGTTTTCAGCTAAAACTTGTTATGGGAAGGAGTTAGATCCAAGGTTATTAAAACCCGGACAACTTCCCCCACGCAACTTTGGGCTTACTCGTACCATCAAGAGGCTTTCTTCCTGGGATTAACATAGCGCTCCTCTGTAGAGCACGGGACAATGTTTCACATAAAACAGGCTCGCCATCGCATCATTGCCATCACAAAGGTACACCATCTATTAACTCACCATATAGTGCACAAAGACATGGCCTACGTGCAGAAGTTCTTCCCCATGTTTTTCTTCACCGTTTGCTGACAGAAAAAAAGCCGACCGATATTTTCCCGATTTGCCGTCGGCGTCGGTTTTAAGTCAGTCTTGCTATATTACTTACGATATTATGGATCACTTTACATTGCGAAGAGAAACGCAGGTGATTTTCGTAAAACAACAAAACTATAGTAAGTTTGCTTCGCTACAGTTCTAAAGCCCCTATTTCTGTGTTCAGGTTTATCATGAAATGTCGGAGTCTGCGGAAACAGATTGGTGGAGTCAATAAAAGAGCTGTACGCCAGGGTGCTTCTTCCACATCTCCAAGAAGCTGGTATTCATCAGATCGCGAGGCTCAGCCACCTGGAGGATCTTGAGCTCAGATTATGTATGGACAAGGTTTGAAACTACGTCGAAAGTTTATATGCTTGTGATAAATGATAGTTCTGTAATTTTTTTGGGGTAAATATGAATGAAAAATGGCACAAAACAAATTGAAAATTGGAAGAATCTTTCCAAGCAAGCCGCTGCAAAAGCGCTTGAATATTCAATTATCAATATTCATCATCATCATTTCAGCCCGGTATCACCCGCTGCTGGGTGATACTAAGCTCCTTCATATTTTGCCAGCCTCCCCTGTCCTGCGCGTCTCTTGTCCAGGTGTTTCCTGCGACCTTCAGAAGTCGATGATTATATTAAATATCAATATTAATATAAATTGTTTGCTCATAGATCCAACTTGTGCCGCTGGTGACGAAGTGACGTGACATTCTGGAACTTCTGGCTACATGGGGACCACTACCGCTGCGAATATTCGAGGCAACTACTTCACGTCGCGGCACCCTTCGAATGTATCTTACCATCTAGTACATAAGTACAAGCAAATATATTATTTTATTTAAAAAAAAACTGCTAAAAACTGCTTCAACAAAATTACCAAAGTCAGATAAAATTATAAATTATGTCACCAAACACTTTAAGATTATGCATAATTATTAATTGTTAATATATGTATAAACTCGTTTTGTACTTTTTCTGCTTCTTGCCCCTACATTGTTCCAACCTGGTGAAATAATTTTATGTGTGCCTCAAAGAGGCTATATACTAGAGGCACTAGTTTGTAAGTCTACACTTTTTTTGCCTTTCAATTTTATTCTTTTGTAACTTTAGGTTTTACTGTAATAAAATATAAGAATAATAATGTCGTTTATTATTTTAAAAAACTCGTAGGTAAATTGTAGGTAGTCGTTTCAAAGTAATTCTCATAGTGATACAGCTAAATAAACGATTTTTGATTTGGACTATGCCGAAGTACAGGTTTGTATACAAAATGTGCCCTAAGTTTCTCTTCTTCTCCTGTTACCTCACAATATTATCGCGTAGAGTTTGTTCAGAAAGAGAGCCGTCTCGTGGCCAAATTGTGAACTAACATTTCGAATTTATATGGCAGCCCATCCCCGTCATTTCTGTCAGCATTTTGCATCATAAAAATTAAATAAAGGTACACTAGTTGTGATAGGATCAAAACGCAACAGACGCGCTACTGTATTGCCCACTAAACAAAAAAGGTAATTAAGCACAGCAGCGCCCTCAAATCCCACGACGGGTCTCTTTCTGAACAGACTCTACCTACAGTCAGAATTAGAATCCCTTACTCGTCCCCAGAAGCTGCCTTCAGGTCTGGCCGCAGTATTCCCATGCTCGAACCCAATTAGATAAAAAAAAGTTGCACAAAAAACAGGTGATAAACAGTCAGATTTTTTGTCTCAAAGAATTAAGGCAGTAAGTATATTAGTCAGCGTCAAAAGTAGATTAGCAATTTCAGTTAGTAAATTCCGTCAAAACTTTGATCTAAAGAAATATTTGAACTTTAGAAAACCGAAATAACAATCAACTTTTGACTGAGAGCACTGATGGTAGTGGCCCCGCCTTCCGATCCAAAGGTCGTAGGTTCAAATGCACTCGTGTACCAATGAGTTTTTCTGTCAAAAAATGTATGTGCGCTATGCCAGTACTCTAAAAACGGTGAAGGAAAACATCGTGAGGAAAGCTATAATAGGTGATTAATATTAGATGCCTGATTTTTTTAAATCAATTATTAGGTAAGTCCAGGTACTTATACGTAACTATTCACAGAAACTCTTCATTATTATTATTATGTAATATAGGTACTAAAAGTAATACTCAAGTGTTATAGGTACCGTATTGTATCATGATTTTTTGGCTACGAATAAATAAATTTATGAATTATGAATAGACCTGTGTCGGGTGAAAGGACTGACTTCTGACCACCCATCTTCGACAACCCATAAACTTTACACCTAAAGGCTTAAGGGCTTATGGGCTTATCGACCGAATGAAATTGAGAGTTTCGTTCTATTTTACCCTCCTGTTTAATGCTTTGTGGATAATTTTTAATTGTTATCCTTGTTCACTTAATGCGTTTTTCCACCAAATAGAATTAGGTATAATAAGAAGATTCCTTTAGTTTACACTATCTAGTTTGTATCATAGTTACATATACTCACTGTGTATGTAACATAGCCTACCCGTGAGAACCTCTAATTGGCTCTCTAAATCTAATTTGTTGTGTATTCTTTTGTTATAAAGCTGTTGGTTCTCCAATAAATATGAATAAATAAAATAAATAAACTATTTATTTTAGTGACGTACTAATAGCACCATCTGAATTCACCATCGGCATTGCAAGAAAAAGGCAGAGTTGTTTCAAAAAAGTATATAGGTAAAGCCAATTTCCCGCAAAAGTATAGCCACAGTTTTTCTTTAGCTAAAGCTAGCCGTCTGTAGCCAATTAACGAGAGCTAAGGATAAAAGGGAGAAAAGTCTTTGATCTGGGGCCTAATTCTCGGGCCGATCTCGATCATTTTGCAATTTTATTTTATTGCTTCTTTTCACAACCTCGCACTTTTTCTACGTTTGCCGTATATCGTAGATGTCGAAGCTTCTACGATGAGGTCGTTGATGTATTACTCAAGGATATCTGCCATTCTCTCATCGAAAAGAAGCAATAAGATAAAATTGCTAAATGATCGAGATCGGCTCGAGAATTAGGCCCCTGCAGTGTGACATTGACATAATTATTAAAATAAATTGATTAATTAATATCTTCATAATCTGTCAGTTTCACTGATAGATCCAAACCTCAGTCGATCACAAAATAGATCATCAGTATTTTTTCCATTCTCCAATATCTCGTTCCTGTTTTTCCTGGAAATGGCATGCTTTGAGATCAAACGATCATCTCCTAATACATATTACAACTGCTCGGTATCCTTTAACAACAGGGATCAATACTCATTTTTCCCAGGATATTTAAATGGGTGCTCCGATTTTATCAGCATGACAAAATTATTGAGGAAAAACGAAAAATATATCAAGGTGAGTAGTTACTGAGAAATATTTAAATCTTGATTAAAAAACAAAATCACTTCTTATGTAGTTTATTTACATATTTGATCTTTCTTCAATCAAAAAATATAAGAACAATTTACTATACCTAAATACAACACAACCATGTAGGTACTACCCTAAAAAGAAATAGAAAGAAAAGTAAGTAGGTAGGTAACAAGAAACTCGAGTCTGTTCAAACCTATGCCTTGTACAAATCCCTATGACTCCAGGTATCAGAAATTACAAGTACGTATGTAGCTAGTAATATGTCTGCACCTCTAAACAATCAAGTTTTCAAAGCACGTTTATTCCAATGCGAGAATCGAACCCGTCACTTCAACCAGCGAGAGATCAACTACGCAGCCGAAAACGAATACTTACCCAATTAACCTAAAAAAGTATTTAGTCACAATGTAAACATTCGCAGGAATCGAACCCATTCACTTTTTTCTCGAAATTATTACACAGCGCCATACGGTTTTCGGTAACTGACCTACTTTCTAATTGAGGTTAGTGGGTCATACACGGGATTATGCACAGAGTAGCAACTCAAAGTTCAGTAGCGACACCGTGTAGAGGTTTTGGAACTATTTTCACCAAAGCTCAGCTGCGTAAAAGTTATGACGCTTGCCGGGAGATGGCGCGATTCGTATACGCCAGGCCTTCCGGGGAATTCTAAAGGCAATAGATATTAAGTCTTGAGTCGAGCGGTCGGCCATTTTGTCTCCCAAATAAAAAAAATGGGATATAAACGATAGACTTCAAGCCAATCAATGTGTATAATCACTTCTATATAAAATGTGTGTATGACTGCCAGACCTACAGAGATAAAACTGTTAGAGGAATAGGAACTTAGTGACCTTCCTGGCATAGCATGTCGGATGTCGTGAGCTATTCAAACGCCAAATCATTTCTTAACAGCTTTATAATCGACTAGATATATATTTCTTGATACAGATAATTAAATAATGTTAATGAATTACAATGATTGAAAGCGATTAATTAATTTAAATTAGGAAGGCACAAATTACAATGCATGTCCAATCTGTCCAATCCCTATACATTTCCAAGAAGAACCAATAGAACCCCTTTAAACATTATGAGTCGTTGGATGGGATCTACCGACTTACCGCGATCTTAACAATCCAACAAATAAAAAAATGGAAGGAACGCCCATCTATGTTTATTTTTTACTTTTTAGAAATAAGATAGATATTTAATGCAGTTTTCTATCAATGCATCTGCATAAAATTTGATTAAAAGCGATGCCAGTAACACAAGAAGAGACCATACTATGTACATGAATATGAACGACGTAGCCTATTATGTTAGAGACTTCGATTTGAATCGTCGCGCGTCGATTCGACTTGAAGTCGGGTGAAACTGAAAATTAGGACCCTTGCATGCCCACCCTTTCTTTTACTGAGTTTTTAGACCAAATTCAGAAAGCGCCCCATCCCCATATAGGTTTCTTGGTTTATCAAGAGATGGCGTTGCTCCGAATGCAGAATATTTCTATCAACTTATCACAATCATCATCACTCACATTGCGACAGGCAGGTTACTGTACAAGTAGCCACACTTAGCCGAATAGATAAATCCATTGGACCATTTGGCCTCACTAATAAATAAATAAATGCGCACGGTCTATAGGTATACACCTACACCTAAAATATAACATGAAAAATATGGTTAACTAGCGGACGCCCACGGCTTCGCTCGCCCCTTTGCCGTTACGCCCCGTTGATTTTTCTTTTAAAAGTTTTTCCTCTTTTTCTCCGCTTGAGGAAATTATTTTTCAATTTCCTTTCTTAGTGCACCCTTATGCTATAAAAGAAACATACCTACAGTTTAGGCTGAGCGTTGATTGTCAGTCAGTCAGTCAGTAACGTAAGAGTTTTATATATTTATATTATTATATAGATGTGGGACGGGGTGGGTGGTTATTGAAACTTGGATTGCCACGATACACTTTTATTCTTAATTCTTTATTATTTAACACCTTATGTTCGCACGCTCACCGCTTTCATAATGCCATTCATACAGTTCATCCATTCAGTCCATCCGTTCACTCAATCCTTCTACACCGCTCTCTCATTCATCTTAACGTCTCGTTGCACACATCATTATAACATACCAATACCACATTCGGCCAGCCCTGACCCATGTCTGACCACAGACATCAGTATGGGTTTCATTCATCATCAGTCATACCCATTATTTAATGATTCATACTCATACTTCTTCCATTCCAAAATACATAGGTAGATAATTAAAACTAAACTTGCAACTAAACAATTCAACTGGCAAGTATGACCTTGGGTAAGTAAGTATGGTATATCTCTATGTTACTTTGTTGTTATTTTATATTTACTTTATGACTTTACTTGAAATAAATAAATTTGGTTTACATTTTTGTGTTTCTTTCTATCCTTCTAGATTTAGGTCAACTTTTACTCCTCTCATGAACTTTTACAAAACCAAAACAATAAGGTAGGTAGGTAGTATTACAATGTTGAAACTTAGATTATTACAAGTGCACAGCTTTAGATACATAATTTAGCTGCATAACAAAACAAATATGCTTAGAACCTACAGGAACATCTTATACAACTGTAAAATTGTATAGTACAGTGATAAGTGACTACATGGATACATAAAATTACTTTGTTTCCCTTTACAAAAATAAACGAAACAAGTTATTAACCATCTAGCAAAAAACAAGAAACTTATAACTAAATGAAATCAGCATACATCACCATTCATCTTACATGCATACTAAACTCTCTCTCTCTCAGCTGGCGATGGCCATTTCTTTATGTGATCTGCACAAGTTGAGGTTTTGTTGGGTCCTTCTGCCCAGGCTTCTGCAAGGTCTCCAATTTCATACTTGGTGCTCTTCTTCCAATTTTTGTTAACGTTCCTTTTATTTTCCTGCTTGATTGTCCTTGAACGTCCATTACGATGTGCATGCTTTAAGATCTCTTTCTCCATTGCCTTGGGTATCACCAGCTGTTTCCATTCTCCCTTGTAGATAAGTTCATTGTCCGGCCAGTAGTCTGAGTAAGAGCCATTTCTCAGTAACTCACCGATAGTCTTTAATCCTTCATCTAGATTTTCCTCCTGATCATGTAGACTATTCGTTACCACAGCCACAATAGGGTTTCGGCTTAGTGCATCTGCATGTCTCATTTTAAAACCTGATTGGTACTTGGATTCTGCTTCACTTGTCCTCTTGCTCATGTAGTATTTAGGGCATAGTAATACGGATAATCCACAAGGTGCTCGTAGAAGCTCCCACTGTCCATTGTGAGTATAGGGTATGGACTCTTCATTCACTCTTAAATGGAAGAAACCATTTTTAAAATCCAACACGCTGCAGAACTTTGCATCGTTAAGTTTATCAATAAGATCTTCGATGATGGGTAATGGAAATTCATCTTGAATTATTATTTTATTTAGAGCACGGTTATCTATGCAAACCCTGGTAGACATATCCTTCTTCTTTACAAAGACGAAGGGACTAGAGTATTCTGAAAAACTCACCCCGCCCATGCCATTTTCCAGCCAGTCAGATACCTGTTGTTCGACCAACTCTTGTTCCTTCAGCGCGAGTTGTCGAGGCCGCTGAGACACTGGCACCTCATCTTTCAGGATTATTTTCAGCTGCAAAGGTGGCTCTTTCCGCTGTGGTAGTGATTTGTAACTATCAACACATTCTACAACTTGTTGCTTCAACTTCTTGTTAGTCATATGGCCTATGCTGAAACCAGACAAATTAACCTCTCTTACACACACAATCAGGCAACATTTATCAGAAACAAGATGCACAGAACCACCGTCAATTATTACTGTCACATCGTTCAAGAATTCCTGCCCAATTATTGCGTCATAGGGTATAAAGTCTCTAGATATTATGTGGAATATCACGCCGTCGAACCTTTGTCCATCAAAATATAGACTTAGCCGGCATTTGCCGAGAGAACGCACAGCAACAAGTCCAATACCGGAGAGTTTGACATCATCCGATTCACATGCCGGCATTCCGAGCACCCGATAAAAGTCCGACGATATGATATTTACCTCGCTACCACTATCAACGAGTGTTTTCACCCAATGACTATCTATTGCCACGCTAACGATCGGTTTATTAGTTATTTTATGCAGTTTTGTGTCCACTTTATTCACACTGATCATAACCTCAACCTCACTTTCCGTCGATGTTGACATTGACAGATCACTTTCGGTGTCACTATGACAGTCCGCCATTTTTGGTACATCCCTTTTGACGTGATACGAAACTCCATTCTCTTCCGTAGTGAAGTTGGCCGCAATTCCCTCCATCGTACCGAACATCGCACGTTTGTTGTTTCCGGCACCGAAGTTCTCCGATGCACGCCGATTACTCCCGAACGCCTCTTCTGGCTTTTTCACTCGTTCCTCGTTCTTTTGATTCAGATTCGTTCTCCTCATACAGGTAGAACCAACATGGCCGAATTCGTTGCACTTGAAACATTTTAGCCCCTTATTTTTATGCGGGCAATCGACTGACGTATGCCCATGTTCACCGCAGCCATAGCACCGAATTCGCCTGCCATTATGCTTACTGCTCGCTGCCATTGGTTCCTTTTCACTCTGTGTCTTTGTCATTTTATTCTTTATTGCTTCGTAAATCTTTATTTTCTCTTTGAGATCACTGTATGTAGTTACCCCGTACAACATAATTTTATGCATTTCAACATCCGGAATGCCCTCGATTATGTACTTTATGGCGACATAATCTGGCATTTTTCCCCGCTTTCCGAGGTCTTTCATCACCAGCATGTAATCTATACAGCTCTCATCTGCTTTCTTCTTTCTAGCACTCATCATTTCATGAACGGATTTGATGTCTACCGTATCAGGGAACTCTTTGGTTATAGCCTGCTTTAATTCTTCCCAATTTTTGTGGGTTTTTTCGGCACGTAGCCAAAGCGCCGCCGTTCCTGTTAGGGATCTTCGAGCGACCAGTAACTGCTGAAGCGGCGTCCATCCAAAAATCTCAGCATTATCTTCGACGTCATTAACCCACTGCGCAACAGGATAAGTTCCATCCCGTCCATCGAAACTTGGCACGAGCTCCGCGGCCATTTGCAGCATGTTTTGCGTAGACGAAGGCGCGGTGCGTCGTTTGGATCCGCGTTCGTCCTCTTCGTTAAAGTCATAGTCTTCTTGCCGGCTCTTTCGTCGTACGTCTTTGGACTTGGGCATGTTTCTACGTCGTACAAGAAACACGCCACGTCGTGTAAGTCACACCGGCGATTATGGCGGCGGGACACGTTACAGCTTTCCGTTTCAGTCGTCTTTTTACCACCGTCCGTCCACCCACGTCTTCAATTCGATATCCCGGACGAGCCCCCAAATGTGGGACGGGGTGGGTGGTTATTGAAACTTGGATTGCCACGATACACTTTTATTCTTAATTCTTTATTATTTAACACCTTATGTTCGCACGCTCACCGCTTTCATAATGCCATTCATACAGTTCATCCATTCAGTCCATCCGTTCACTCAATCCTTCTACACCGCTCTCTCATTCATCTTAACGTCTCGTTGCACACATCATTATAACATACCAATACCACATAGATAATGAAGATTACCACAAAAAAGCTTAATTTATAAACAAGTACGTTGTACGAAAATGTACAATAGTGGTAGATTGTTTGTAGTGGTGAATACCAAAAGACGCCATGACATTTTCACCGCAGTGAGTGACAAAAATAAGTGTCAGTGCCATCCTAATTGACAGCGTTAGTTTTCAAAATGTCATTTATTAACTACTACTTCACGTCATGTCGGTTCGTTATGTTCTAAGTACATACGTTGTGTTACTCTCATTGGTCAAAAAAATCTCTATGTACAAGTAAACGAAGTAAAATAAAAGAATCGGTACTTTAGCATAGCTAAGCTGTATTCTATGATTGGTGACAGACCTAGCGCGGGCTCTACAGAATGATTTTTTGAGACGGGCAGTGATGGCCAAGTCCGAAACCGAGAAAGGAGTCATGCCCACGATTTATATGAAAACAATAACTGCAATATTGTTTTTTTTTTCAAAAATCTTTTACTGTCAAACAAAAGTTACATAATCGCAAGCCGATTATAACTTTTATTGTCACTTTTGTTACAATGGTTTCAATAAGATTTTGATTGAAACCATTGCAACAAAAGTCACATGATCAGCCTGCTGAATGATTATAAAAATATAATATTCCCTGTATTATTGAACCAATGAATTCTCTTGCTGATAAAGATTAGTCTTTGCAAATAAATGTTTTTCTGAAAATGAATGGAAATAGCACATTTTCACTATTTTATATATTTACATGGATGAAAACTCACCTCATATTATTCAAACTTTTCGTCGTTATTTTGGGGATGGATGGATTGGCACTCATAGTCCAGTGAGATGACCGGCAAGATCACCCGACTTTACACGAATTGGTTATTTCCTATGGGGTTACGTCAAGAACGAACTTTACAAAGCTCGTTATTAAATAGTTACAATACAAAGCTCATTGCTTGATATTTTTTTTAAATAAATAGAAATGATATTAATAAACTACTAAAAAGTAAGAATACAAACATTATGGTTAATATAATAATAGCTCAGCTTGTGACGCCTTAAGCGCCCCATAAGCTTCCAAAAACGAAAAAACGACTTATTGTGGTAGGTCTTCGAATTGTCAAGAAACTTCAATTTGGGGTCTTCAAATCACCAAAACGCAACGATAGCGCGTGCTAATCTACTAGTGGCGACATCTAGTTTTGATATTGGAAAACCGAATTTGCTAGGGGTAGGTATTTAGTTTGTTTTAGAAAAAAATAGGAGTGCACTAAGTTCTAGTGCAGTACAGCCCCTGCTACCCTACCTCTCTCGTATACCTGAACAAAATTTACATCTTATAGGTATTTAGTATTCACCCTGCTTATGAATTCACAGAATGCACACCCATGACCAAGGAATATAATACTTGCCTATGACAGACAGTTTGCACCACACACAAGATTAATCTTATTTTGCAAACTTTGGTGAATCAAACCCACACCTTCCATCTCAATCAATGAGATTTCCACTGTGCCACAGAAGTATAAAAATCCTAACATATTTGCGGGCACTTATGCTTATTTATTGCTGTAAATACTTACTTACTACCTGCTTTCCTACATATATGTTACTAAGACTTTACTAAGATTTTATTGTTAAGGGGGTACGATTTCCATACAAACTTAATTTACACAACTATGGGCGAATAAAGTATTAATGTACACTGAAATAGTTGTAATAGGCTTTTACAGTGGTCCTTATTACCGGCCAGTTATTTATAGTTGGAGTGTCAGCCGTTGGTCGTGGCAGTCGGGGCTTCAGAAAAAGAACTAACAGACTTTTACGACTATTTTGAGCTCATTCACGTATTCAATGCCGAGTACCCGTTAGAAAGAATGACGAAAAAATTACTTTTTTGGTTTTATTATTAATATTTCTGTTATCCTACAATTTTCTCCAACTTTATATAACTGGCCGGCAATAAAGACCACTGTAAAATTCTATAACAGCTATTTCAGTGTACATTTATGCTTTGTTTGCCCATAGTTGTGTAAATTCAGTTTGTATCGGAATCGTACCCCCTTAAGCTAGACTCTCTATTTATGAAGTTTGTTACATAGATTTACATAATTTAATTTAATTTTGTCGTAAGGCCATTGTAATGCCCCAGCGAGGCTCATGTTCTGGACGTTATTACCCCCTAAGACCTATAATACACATGAAACAATGAATAAATGAATGACTATAATTATGGACTTCCATCTGATGAACCGTTGACATTGTGGGAAGTCGGTGGATGGAGGAAGCTAAGCATCATTCTACCAAAAAAATGTAGGTATAGGGAAGGCCATTGTCGAGAAGTAGACTTATACAGGCTGATTAGTTCAAGAATCGAACTCGTTCTCGTTCGATTATTCCTGCCAGTCAGTTTTTGCCTTTCTTTCGAATCTCATTTACTTTCAACTCAAGGTTAATAGCATCAGTCCATTGCACGGCGTTATGTGCCATCTCTCGGCAAACTACGTAACTTCTATGAACCCGACTAAGTTTAATCTGAAATAAGTTCCAAACTCTTTACAACGATGTCGCTACTAAACCCAGAGTTACCTTATTTGGAGAGGAGACCTAAGTAGAAACTTTAGGCACGCTACACAACAATCGCAAGGTGAACCTAGGAGTAGTCACCCCTTTCGGGGTTTCAGAGTGCGAAGCTCACAACGCAATGTAATGAACATTGCGTTGTGAGCTTCGGACTCCGAATACTAAGGAACGCCACGAGGTGGCGCTTATGTCAATTTAGCTTTTACTTCGCTGAGAGAGTCTGAGTGCCTTAGGTAGGCCTTACTCAGCTCAACCATGCTCATGACTCAGATACCATATTTTTTGTGTCTAATATGGAGAACAAAATTGTCAGTAAACTTCCACTGCGCACTATTCCAACGGCTAAACAAAATGTAGAAACGGATCCGCAATTTATTTCAAAGAAAACTACAGCTAAATAAAAGTTTCTACATAATGTACAAGATACAAAACATATTTTTTTTGGATATCGTAGATGCACTTAATTATCAATTACTTAATTGCTACACAGTGAAACCCAGCCAGGTACAGAAAAAGTGTTTTTGTTCATTTCACAATTCGTGTTTGTCCTGGGTAGGAATCCCTCCCACGACCTACAAAACAGGAAGCAGAGCTATCAGCTGTTACCAACAGAGCTTCGAGGTCATGTTCAGTTAAACCCTTATTATCCAACTCCTATGATCACATTCTGGGCACAACCAAAGCCTTGAATGGCGCAGCAGAAGGAGTCGCCCCATCCACATGGTCGAGTGAAGGTAAGGGCTCGCCTGGAGCCGGCAGGAAGGAGAACTGCTGCAGCATGGTGGTGGTGAAGACAAAAATGTTGCATTTGGCCAACACGTCACCCATACATCTAAAAAAAGATGTTTTAGATCAGGTTAAGTCAAAAACTCAATTGTTTTCAAAAATCACGCAGCCAAGTCCAGAAAAACATGTTTAGAGTAGAACTCTTTGTGAAGGGCTCGTCCGGGGAAGTACGAGGCAATGCTCTGTTATAGGCACTGGCTACCATGTTTGGCTTCTCTTAAGTCTCTAGTTGCATAAAAAAAAACAAGCCAGAAAATTTGGCTACTTATTATAGACTAACCCCCGAATACTGAAACGCAACTCAGATTTAAGCACGTCTCAAGCGACGAATATTTTTGACAGATTTTCATTGAAAACTGTCAAATATTCGTCGCTTGAGACGTGCTTAAATCTGAGTTGCGTTTCAGTATTCGGGGGTCACTTTAGTGGTGTGTAGGTAGCCAATAAAAATGTAGGCAATAAAAGTACCTGTGCTTAGCCAATCCAAAGGGGAAGTAATGATCAGGCAGGCACACTCTTCCATCAACGAGGAACCGTTCTGGTTTGAAAGAGTATGGATCGGGATACATTGTCTCGTCCATGAGAAGGTTGGTGAAATTGCTGACCACCATCGTATCCTTGACAAAAAGATCATGTTATCGAATGAAAATGACGGAACGAAAAATTGTAAGTAGGTAATTCAAAAATTCACTTTAAATGCAAGAAAAGAGTTTTCATTCACGATTTATGGTAATAATACTTCTAATACGAGCACAAAACTATACTTTCTAATAAAAACACAAAATAAGGTACATACTTCAGGGATGAAGTAGCCAGCAAGTGTGGTGTCCCTCAGGGCTCGATGTGGCACCCCAAAAGTTCGTCCCATGAAATGACGCACGCATTCGTGAACCACGGCTTCATTGTACGGCATGCTGGAATATAACAATTACCAGAGCTCCTGAATAATCTTGAATAGATGATGATAATTTTTTGGTAAAAACTATGTAAAAGAATTACTGAGAAAATCTGTCAGGATAACGAACCTTGCACGATCATCCAAGCACGGTGGACGATCCCTTCCAATAACTCTGTCAATCTCTTCCTGTGCCTTTATCTGCACCTCTTGCTGTCTCACTAAGTAGCTGAAGCAGAAGCTCATGCTCTTGCTGGTCGTCTCCGTGCCCGCCATGAACAAGTCCATACACATAGCCACCAGCTGACCTTCAGAATACGTATTTATCTCCCCACTTGCTCTAAGAGCCCTGATGTATACCTCCATGAAATCTTTGTCTTCTTTCTCAGGGTCAAAGTTATCTTTATGCAGTGCCAGTTCATCACGTAAAAATTTCCAGATTTTCTTATGCGTTTTGATGAAGTCACGGTAGCCAGACATTATTGGGGCAATGACGCTCAAGATGGGGAAGTGACTGAACATGGTGCCAACCATGTCAACTGCGGCAAACAGATCGAAAAGCAACTCTTGAAGTACTATCATCTGTGGATCACTAGGCTTGTACCTTAATCCAGCCATCATGGTCCAGAGAGTGTTTAGAATGTAAACGTTGAAGAAGTTGTGCATTTGAATGACAGCTGTTTTGTTCCCGGTGGCATTAATCATGTCTTTGATATCGTTGACCATGTGGAACGCTTCAGATGTTGCGATGTTCCCCATTCCTTTCCTGCCAAAGCCGAACTCTTTCAAGTGTTTGATCAGAAAGCGTCTTTGTTCCTTCCAAAGTTCTCCGTCTGTTAAAAGCACGCCTCGTCTTTCTCCCCACGTTCTAGTCTGGTAGAAGATGCCTTTCGGTCTTCCATCGATGTCTTCATTGAAGAGCATCTCTTTGTTGGCGTCTAAAGTGTTCACCATCACGATTCTATCTTTCCCGATCCTGAGTCCTAACAAGGAGGCGTTGTTGCATCTTCTAGTCAGTTCCTTTACAGCTTTGTAGAGGTATCCAGTCTTTTCTCTTAGCTTGTATACTTCGCTAGCGCAACCGAGAATTGGGATCCATTTGGGGCCTGGTGGAAACTTTTTGGGCTTGGTAGTGTCCAAATAAAGGAACAAGATGGCCGCTAGCAACGCGGCTAGCGCCGCCAGCCACATCTGGGAAAAAGGCATCAACAGTGAGATAGTAAAATTTAAAATGTGTTATTTTGACACAGCGTTATTTAAGCCTGAAACTACGCAAAGCTTATACTATGGTAATCTCTTTTTGCACGGTTTGCCTACGGGAGCTCTATATGGTTAAGGTATAACCATGTAGAGCGCCCAATAGCCTTGCGGGTGTTTGACCTCATCATCATCAGCATTAAAATCCAAGTGCTGTTTAGTCTGTATATCCTAGGTCACAACTTATTATGGCATAAAATTGTTTTAAAATTATGAAGTGCAACCATTTTATTTCAGGCAACTGTACTAAAGTAAATAAACCAGTTAAACCTTCGTTTTGGTTTTTGCAGCCTAGATATTCATCACACAAATTAGTTGTCAGTGTTGATCAAACGCCTGCAGTGCAGAAGGCAAACTGTGAAGCTAACCAACTGAGCTGTGAAAGCTTTCAATAATATGATATGAAAACTTTCCAGCCAGGCGGTGGTCGACAACTTGAATCGCGCTGCTTACACAATAATGCTGTTTTCACTACCTTACCTATACCTCGGCACCATCGTTTGCGTAACGATAATGGTATTTAACGTTTTAATGAGTATTTATGTTAATGAAAACGTGGATCTCTGTGGCCCAGTGGGCAAGTTCGGCAAGTATTATCATGAGCACTTGATGTGCGGGCAGGTTTTTCCGCAAGTAGGCCGCTGGCGGGCCCTTTTTGCGTGACCCTTGACACGAGTTGCTCGAACTTTTTTAGGTTCTACAACCGGCCGGTTTCCTCACGATGTTTTCCTTCGCCGTTTTGAGAGTACTGGCATAGTGCACATAAATTGTTCGACAGAAAAACTCATTGGTACACGAGTGGATTTGAACTTACGACCCAGTGGGCCAGTGGGAGCATGAACTGATAAGATGCAGGTTCGCAAGAAATCGTCTAGTAGTAGTAGAGATAGATGTGTGTCACTTGTCCGGGTGCCTCCATGCCTATTTCTGGCGTGAAGCAGCATTGCTGTGTTTCGGTTTGTGGGTGCCGATGAAATTACTGGCACGTGAGGCTGAACATCTGCATGCTTCAAGTTGGCAGACGCAGGGCAGTGCATCGTAGGGCATCCTGACGTGCGTGACTTACAAATAAAATAAATGATATATTATTTTAAATATTATAAATAGTAGTAGATCCAGATGAATCATATGATATATCCAATTTTAACCCAAACAAGCAACGCTGGTAATAAGATATAGATGTCTGATGGTGTTCGTTACTTTTTGACCGACTCCATAAAAGGAGAAGGTTTTCAAGTCGCCTGTAATATTTTATTAATACCATATCGCTAACAGCACAAACATGGAACTATGCTCTGCTCTACTGCGCTTACCTGCAGGGCTACCACGAGCTCCATATGGTTATAGCTATGGCTGTCATATTGTGTATAGATAGGCTGACCCACACATTCATTTTCTTTTTGGGTTTGAATGTGTTGACACAGTTTTGACAGCCATAACCATAACCATATGAAGCTTATGGTAGGCCAGCTGCTCATCGTGCTCTGCTCATATTATATTCGGCTGGCCTCTCAGCTCTGCCTTCTGCGCCGTAGGTCGTGGGTTCGATCACCACCGACGACCAATAATTGTGTGCTGATGTTTATGTTGTTTATTTTTGTGATGTGTGTCAATGTAGTCACAAGTGTGACTCTGTTGGCAAGTTTTGGCAAGTTTTATCATCCGCACTTGATGTGCGGGCAGGTTTTTTCCGCAAGTAGGCCGCTAGTGGGCCCTTTTTGCGTGACCCTTGACACGTGTTGTTCGAACTTTTTGAGGTTCTACAACACGCTGGTTTCCTCACGATGTTTTCCTTCACCGTTTTGAGAGTACTGGCATAGTGCACATAAATTTTTAGACAGAAAAACTCATTGGTACACGAGTGGATTTGAACCCACGACCTTCGGATCGGAAGGCGGGGCCACTACCACTAGACCACCAGTGCTCTAAGTGTGACTCTGTATAAGAACTACGAAACCTAGAGGCATTACACAGTGTTTGTTTTATTAAGGTATGTATTTAGGTCAACTTTCTCCGGCAATGTTTTTTTATCACATAATTATTACAAACCAAATATACTTCAACAAACCAGTTTTTTTACAATCGCACCTTAAACCAACATTAATTCTGTAATATTACGATTTTCCGTCTAACTGTCTGACACTGGTATTTTTTTGTGAGATCCAGTGACGGAGTGAGCAGCCTACTTGATGTTGAGCGGTTATTTCTGACTTTTACTTTCATATCGAACCGAACACGTCGATGTGGCATTAAACTGCATCCATCCAACATCCTGGGATCTCGAGGTATTCATAACATTACAAAACAGTGCATTGTTTCTGGTTATTATAAAGTAAGTATATTACCTACTATTTATTTATTTTTGGTCCTAAAAAAGCATTACCTAATAATAATATTACCTTGTCTACCCCCGCGAGTGAAGCCACGTGCATTACTAGTACCTACTTAGGTTACGTTTGATTGCACGTGCGTTACGGTCTTATTACGTTCGCATTGCGTTGGCAGTGCACTTATTATGTAAGCGCACGCAATCGCGCATCAGTGGCCTGGTGGTAATGACCCTTTCTGATGAGGTTGTGGGTTCAAATCTGTCGGTGCTACTGGAGCTTTTACTTAGAACTGGTGTACATCTAATATCTAGATGAAGGTGGCCTTATCTCTGTAAGTTATTAATTTCTCAGGACTAAACAGTTTGCTAGCGAGAGAATCTGAAAAAACAAAGTTAATACTATATTGTATCAACGATAACAAATATTCTGTGAGGTACTGGCGATCAGGAAATATTATACCAGTGCCACGCAACGAAAATAAGTACTACCGCCGGTACATTATGGCTAATTTACACTTGGTATACCAACAAGTGAAAAGAAATTTGTTAAGCCTGCGCACATCGTAGCGTTCTGCGTTGGCAATCAGTGAAACACTGTCAAATCTGCGACATTAATTTTTGTAGACATTGCGTGGTAATGAATACACAGGGGCTCTCCACAAGCAATATTAAAATATTACCTCTACATTCATACTAAACTATAGTTGTACCTTCATACAGTGCCACTAAATTATCTGTTCAGTTGTCCATCGAGAAACTAAATATTCCTCATGATGATTCAACAACAACAACAACAAACATCAATTATTATTAATAACAACTAATCAACAACAACAAATATTCGGCCGTTCTTGGAGGCCAAGACCCTCTTAAGGGTTGATGCGCCGGAGTAGTAAGTATGATGATGGTTCACGAGAAACTTGGGGTGGATTCTTTGGCTTGGATCAGTTGAGCTATCTCTATATGGCTTGCAACGGTCTGCAGATTATTCAACTGCGTCGTGTGTAGGTATTTTATAAAAGCTTGTTATCTTCTCTAAATAAAACTCTTTCGTTCTGACTGACTGACAATCAACGCACAGCCTAAACCTCAAGTCCTAGAAGCATGAAACTTGGATGTTTCTTTGATAGCATAGGGATGCACTAAGAAAGGAAATTGGAAAATGATTTCCCTGAGCGGAGAAAAGGAGGAAAAACTTTTAAAAATCAACGGGGTGTAACGGCAACGGGGCGAGCGAAGCCGCGGGCGGCTGCTAGTAATTTTTATAAAAACTGTATTTAACATTTAGCTTAACACTTTCGATAACATTTCTTGTGTTTTGTTGTAAGTTTATTTATAGCGTTTTATAATTTATTCAGTACCTTAAAATGAGTTTCCGGTTTTGCTTGAAATTGGAATCGTTCTCACTGTAGCACTTGGCGCACTCACAGACACGTTGACTGTGGTCAGGGTCCGTTGCAGCAACGAGTACCTCGCAGCAGTATTGTGCTTTCACTAGCTTGCATCGCCCAATGCATTGGGTATACCCCACCCCCCACAGACGCCATTCTGCAAACTTGATCTGGAACAGAGAAAAATAAAGAAAGCAGTCGTACTTTATTCTCCCGGCCAATCCCTGCATAGTAATTACCAATAATAATATTGAAATACAACAATTAAGGGCCTACATGAGGTGAAACCGAAAATGTAAAGTAGCATTTTTTTTCGTTGTATGGACGAATCCATTTATTTTTTTTGTAAAATATTACAATTAAATGGTGTAAAAAAATTATGATTAGGCTAGAAATTCTCCTCAACTCACAGGGTTCGATAAAATTGAACGCAAAGTTTGCCAAAAACTCTCAATTTTTTTTGGATTTGAAATGGTTTTTTTCCGTTGCTGTTAGAGCCATTGCAATGAAAGTTTTGTTCCCGTTTACCTTAATAAATACGTAAAAACCTGATGTTATTGCATTTTTCTTAGTTGCCGTAGTTTTTATAAAAAAATAAAATTTTCAAAAATATAAATAGATAGGTTTCTGTACTTACTTCTCAGTACAGCCCGAGCGGCCAAGAAGGTTGGACCTATGTCAAATTTCGTGACATGACATTTCATCTCTGACTACGTAAAATATACCCTAGATTAAATCATAGCTACTACTGGTACTATAAATTTGCCACAGTGTAACATAAAACAAACTGTCACAGTATAACGAAATGACATAAAACCATCTTCATCGTACATTATGATCGATAACCTGTATTCACATCATCATCAGCCTGTAGAAGTATATATTTTATGTAGCATATAACTTATCAAGTACATTCTAGGGCACGATCCTATCGTGCGTGACCAGCGAAGCGCAATGCTTTTGTTAAATACCTCCATTTTTGTAGTTGCATAAGTAGCTATCTTCCTATCTACCCAGTGCTTTCCGTCATCATCATCAGTAAGTAGAAGTCCACTGCTAGATATAGACCTCCTTTATACATTTCCATGAAAAAACAATTTGCCGATTTCCCACGATCTTTAGAATGTCATCGGTCCATTAGGTGGAGGGGCGCTCTGGTTGCTTAGCACCGGTTATATTGTCGTAGCGACCCGCTTTTTGATTCTAAAGGCGTGTGTTCAAACCCCGTCATGCACAAATTAGTTTATCTGCCAAAAAACCTATGTGCACTATGTCAGTACACTCTAACGGTGAAGGAAAACAATAAATGAAACCAACGTGAAGTAGCAAAACTTTTGAGGCACATTCATAATCCACCACACCAGCTTTAATTTTCTATTGACATGACAAGAAGAAGACTCAAAAACTAGTAGCCGATTTTAGGCCTTTATAAAAATAGTGTCGATTTTGCAAAGAGTTTGGGAGCCCATTACAATGAAAAGGAAGTATATATATATATATATATATTATGGACAATCTACACTACACTATCTAGCCCTAAACTAAGCAGAGTTAGTATTATGGGAACCAGATAGCTGATGTAATACTTAAATACATTTTGTTTGTAAATACATAGGTACTTGGAAAACAATATAACATCCAGATGGAGAACAAATATCTATGATCACCACACAAATATTTGTTCTCGGTGGGGATCGAACCCACGACCTATGGCGCAGAAGGCAGAGCTACTAATAAATGAGCTGAGAGCCCAGTCATAACAATAATATCATGGGTTTTGAGTATTTTTGATTGCCGTCTTTTAAATCTGGAGGTGCCAGTAATGTCCCGAATTCTGGAACTTTCTGTCAAAGGCTTCATGCACGGTGCGCTCAAATACCCAAATACCAAAATACATGTGCCTATTTCTATACACGCAGCAAGGAGTTTCCCAAGATTTTGCGTTTGACAGAACTTTGAAGAGTCAGTTGGGGTTGTCGAAACTCTTTGGTATACCTAATATTTTTAAATGCCGATAAAATACAATAATATAAGTCGAATAGACAGTGTTATTTCACAATGCTTCACTGATCTCCACCGCAATGAGCACCGAAGGCCTAAATGAGTGCAAAGCTTAAAGCCACCCATAAATAATTTCCATTTCAATTCATTTATGAATTGAAATGAAAATTATCTATGCATGTAATGTATTGTATTATGTATATCAGTTATCTAGCACCCATAACACAAGCTTTGCTTAGCTTGGGGCTAGATAATGTTGTGTGAATTGTCCAGCATTATTATTATTATTATTATTATTTATTTCCATAGGCATGAATTCTATGCACTAAGTTATACTTACTAGATTTACATACAGATCTGGAAGTATAACCTTTTAGATAAAAGAAAAATTTACTAAATTGGATCATAAAATTAAATGACGAAGGTATGCAGTAACAAATAATAAAACAAAACGGCTTAGCCGATTTTGATGAAATATTACTTTTCAGAAAAAAAAAGATTAAAAGGGAGAAGACGAAAGAGAAGAAAAAAGATAAGAATATTATTGTACAAAAAAAATTGCCCCCCTTGCCCCCCAGGACGCCCCCTTTTGTGAGTGCTACCGGATGCCGTCGAGATAGGGGGTTTTCGATTAGGGTTTCGTATAGAGGGTTTTTTCCTGAATTGAAAAAACAAAAAAAACACCCCCCTCTTGCCCCTTTTTTCACCCCCCCCTTTCGTATCTTCCAAGCGGAGTGACTTGCAAGACTTTTTTTTTGGGTCATGTAGGGAAGGTGAGATTATTTTGAAAGCAAAATAAATTTTGCCCCCCTCCCCCCTCTAGACCCCTTTATTATTTTTGACCCTTTTTTTCGAGTGGAGCATTGCAGCGAGCGAATGGGGAACAGTGCGGCGAGCAAAGCGAGCCGTGCTGTGACCCCCCCCCCCCCCTAAGCCCCCCAGAACCCCCTCCTCCTGAACCCGGGGGGAGCGTCGCGGCGAGCGAAGCGAGCCGTGCTGTGACCCCCCCCTCAAGCCCCCAGAACCCCCTCCTCCTGAACCCGGGGGGAACGTTGCGGCGAGCGAAGCGAGCCGCCACGCGACCACGCCCACCCTACTGAAATTTAGAACCCCCTCCTACTGAAATTTAGGGTGTCTTAGGGGTGTGAAAAAATGTTCACTAGACTGAGTTCAAAATTCAAAATGGCGGCTGTGCCACTTCCGGTTTTGCAAAAATCGTCCGATTAAGGTCGTTCAAACGGTTCATTCGACTGAGGACTATGATTGGAGATTGAATTTTAGGTTTTTTAAGGTGTTTGATTGGATCTTCACTTGGTTTAGGGTTCCGCCCCTGTGGGAACGCATTGAGGACGCGAGCTGCTTGCAGCTCGCGATGCACGCGACCCGGTAGTCAACGTTTGGGTTCCTTCCAGCGGTTTCGACCCGTTAAGGGTTTTGGCTTGACGTACAATTTAGGGTTCCGTATAAGGTTTTGATTGGGGTTTTACTACATTGAGCAATTTGATTAAGTGTTCGACTTTTAGGGTTCCTTAGGACTTTGATTGGAGTTTCAACTACACTTAGGAGCTTGATAATGTTAACATTTTTAGGGTTCCTTAGGACTTTGATTGGGGTTTTACTACATTGAGGAACTTGATAAAATAAACAACTTTTAGGGTTCCTTAGGCCTTTAATTGGAATTTTACTTCACTTAGGACCTTGATTATGTAAACAATTTTAGGGTTCTTTAGGACTTTGATTGGGGTTTTACTACACTGAGGAACTTGATTCACTGATCGACTTTTAGGGTTACTTAGGACTTTCTTTACTACTTTTTGGGGTTTTACAAGTGCAAGTGTAATGTAAAACTGGGAGTAGCACACCGACACGCGAGCTGCTTGCAGCTCGCGCACACGAAAAAACTAGTTAAGGGGCTGACGTATGGAAAATTTTCATACAAACGGAATACCAAAATGATTTCTAATTTAGACAGATTTACACTATATTATTGTAATAATTGTATTTGCATAGTATTTATCTAGGTTACTCAACAGTTTTTATTTCAAATTACTTACCTAAAATGAAATAAACACCAATCGCATTTTGCACATTTTTATGCTAAACTTATCAAGTTTTCTACCTATTGGTTTCGTACTAAAAACAACAATATCTTACGTGTTTTTTGTTAAGGAACCTAGTTTATATTGTCTAGTTACAGAATAACAATACTATGTAAAGAATACAAAAAGTTTTCAGTCATCATTTTTGGTATTACGGAACACGATCAAATTCATGACATTTTCGAACGGCTACTATTGCTATCGCGCACGCACGGTGCGGGTGGCGGGGTGCAGGGGGAGGAAACGCTTGAAGCACACGGGACACTTCGGTTGTGTGTGTGAATCGCTCGGACTTCGGACTAGTTAAATACCTACACTGGCATAAAACATAATGCTTAGATATTTGATAATTGTTAGTTTAGGAAGGGTACTAAGTGAAGATGGGAAATACTAAGTACCTAGGTAGGTTGTAGGTTGGGTAAACGAAATTAAGGTGCAGCACTAGGTCAAAAAGTCTGCCGAAATTTCGAAAAAAGCCAACATTTCGACTAAAACAAATTATGAACCATTAATTTCTATACAGGGTGGAATTTTGTAATGCCACCTGGAGGGAAAGTACTCTTAATACTGCAGATAGAAAATTTTACTCAAAGGAAACATTCCTTTATTTTTGGATAGAAAGCAATTTCTAAAATTAAAAATAAAATAATTTTTAAATTAATTTTTTTTTTTGAAAGGAATAAATTTATTCTTTTAAAGAAATGAATTCGTTAAAAGAATAAATTTGTGTATCCAAGAGAATGGAGCCCATTTCAAGCAACTAATTTCAAGTAACTAGTTAGTTATCCATTTTTTGTAAATAATTAAATTAATTTAAGATTTCCTGGTTTTTCTTTCATTTAATTTATCATGTTTGTTAGAGAGATTTCATCCTTATAATTGACTAACGATCGATGCAATAAAAGTACAAGGTATAATTTTTCTGATTTTAGCCGGTTCAATTCCCGGGTGTGAGAGAATTTTCGAAAAACTTTGAATGCAGTTTGCTTTCTATTCAAAAATAAAGGAATGTTTCCTGTGAGTAAAATTTTCTATCTGGAGTATTAAGAGTACTTTCCCTCCAGGTGGCATTACAAAATTCCACCCTGTATATGAAGTATTGATAAAAGGTCTAAGAAAAATTACAACAAATTATTTTTTTTCTTTATTTATTTGTAGTTCAAACAAAGCAGCCAAGTGCGAGTCGGACTCGCCCATGAAGGGTTCCGTAGCATCAATTAACATAATATAAAGGTTTTTGTAGTTCGTCGAAAGGTAAATTGCGGTTTACGATTTATGACGTATAAAAAAAAACTACTGACTTGATCTCGTTCAAACTAAATATCGTTGGAAGTTTACATAGTAATGTACAACATATATTTTTTTTGGATTTATCATTCTCTTATTTTAGAAGTTAGAGGGGGGGGGACCAACTTTTTTCTACTTTGGAAGTGTCTCTCGCGCAAACTATTCAGTTTAGAAAAAAACGATATTAGAAACCTCAACATCATTTTTGAAGACCTATCCATAGATACCCCACACGTATGGGTTTGATGAAAAAAAAAATTTTGAGTTTCAGTTTCAAGTATGGGGACCCCCAAATTTATAGTTTTAGAAAAAAACGATATTAGAAACCTCAACATAATTTTTAAAGACCTATCCATAGATACCCCACACATATGGGTTTGATGAAAAAAAATTTTTTGAGTTTCAGTTTCAAGTATGGGGACCCCCAAAATTTATAGATTTTTTTCTATTTTTGTGTAAAAACCTTAATGCGGTTCACAGAATACATCTACTCACCAAGTTTCATCAGTCTAGCTTTTATGGTTTCGAAGAAAAATGGCTGTGACACGGCCGGACAGACAGACAGACAGACAGACAGACAGACAGACATGACGAATCTATAAGGGTTCCGTTTTTGCCATTTGGCTACGGAACCCTAAAAACTGCTACCACTCAACGTCCGGTGGAAATATTGATAAAAGGACTGAGAAATACTTGAACAAAATAGTTTTTTTTTTATATAACTGGAGCTCAATAAACAGAGTACCGCTCAACGTCTGGTGGAAATATTGATAAAAAGACTTGGAAAAATTTCAGCAAAATATTTTTTGCTTTATTTATCTGGATCTCAAAAAACCGACTACCGCTCAACGTCAGGTGGAAAGATTGATGAAAGGACTAAGAAAAATTGCCACAAAATATTTTTAGTCTTTATTTATCTGGGGCTTAAAAAAACTGCTACCACTCAACGTCAGGTGGAAATATTGATAAAAAGACTTGGAAAAATTTCAGCAAAATATTTTTTTTCTTTATTTATCTGAATCTCAAACAACCGACTACCGCTCAACGTCAGGTTATAATATTGAAAAAAGGACTAAGAAAAATGGCTACAAAATATTTTTATTCTTTATTTATCTGGGGCTTAAAAAAACTGATACCACTCAACGTCAGGTAGAAATATTGATAAAAAGACTTGTAAAAATTTGAACAACATATTTCTGTTTTATTTTTCTGGAGCTCAAGAAATAAACTACAGCTCAACGTCAGGTGGAAATATTGATAAAACGACTAAGAAATTAAAAAAAAAACTTTATTTATTTTGAGCTCAAAAAACTGCTACCACTCAACGTCCGGTGGAAATATTGATAAAAAGACTGAGAAATACTTTAACAAAATAGTTTTTCTTTATATAACTGGAGCTCAATAAACAGAGTACTGCTCAACGTCTGGTGGAAATATTGATAAAAAGACTTGGAAAAATTTCTGTAACGTTCACTAGAAGTTGCTTCATGCAATCAAAATTGAGTTCTATATAGTAATTGTGATAAGACATAAATATTTTTTTTTTCAGTTTGTTTATAATCATTATATAAGTATCCACCTATAGTAGGTTAGCTTGGTACACTTTTTTCGCGAGTTTTGTGCGAAAGCCGAGGTCCATGTAATTGTAGGTCGATGTTCGCAATCGTTGGTTTTGCGAATGTAAATAAGCAGAATAAAAGCAACCTAATTGCTCAACGAATAAAGTATATTTTTAAATGCAGTCACATTATTAGACTTTCTGTACTTTGGTAAGTGAGCCGCTTTGCGTGTTTTTTATTGCTGTGTGTGTGTGATCGATGAGGTCTGGCGAACCACACCCCACCTGATGTTGAGCGGACCTCCACCCATGATCTTCAACTGTAACGTCATGACTGGTTTTGAACCCACGCCCCCCAACCGCTAGGCCGATGAGGTCTGGCGAACCACACCCCACCTGACGTAGAGCGGATACCC
Source organism: Thera britannica (assembly GCA_939531255.2). NCBI lineage: Eukaryota > Metazoa > Arthropoda > Insecta > Lepidoptera > Geometridae > Thera > Thera britannica. The sequence goes on from OW618044.2 coordinate 484,349, forward strand.
ACCCATCATCTATTACTGTAACGTTATCACTGATTTTGAACCCGCACCCTCCAACCACTAGGCCAATGAGGTCAAGCAAACCACACCACACCTGATGTTGAGCGGACTCCCACCCATCATCCTCTACTGGAACGTCATCAACCACAACTCCATCGCTCCGCGCCGGGGTCAATGGCTCTCTCAACTCAACTCGGAGTCAATGGTTCTCTTTACTCTTCTTCAATTTGGTCCAGAACCCGCACAAACCCTACCTGATGAATAAACTCACTCGTATCATGTTAGAGAATTTCCTGGTGTCTTTTCTAAGTGCGTAAATAGCTACTCTGAAGGTTCTTTATCGGTTCAGGAATGTTGTTTTTTTTTTCACTTTATTCTTGCATTCAGAGCATGACCAATCCTTGCTTATTGAATACTAGAAAAGCGAAACAAGCAAGCAATAAGCTTAGAGGGTTAGTCAGGTAATGCAGCCACAAAAAATAAAACATAAAATTGTAGGGTGCAAAAAGTCAACTCTCTTTGACCAGATTTGAACTCCCGCCCACCTCGTCCTCTCAGTGTGAATCCGCACGCCCTAGCCACTAGCCTATCTGACGCTTAGTAACGTTGACGAAATTAGGCAATGCATAAAAATCGTTAGCAGTGGCTGACGCACACGCACAAGCGCGGCACTATGGTTGGATTCACTTAGAGAAGTAGCGCGTCACACGAGCGCCTGTGTGTGTATACTACTATTATATATTCCGTGGCGCCCGCATCAAATGAATAGAGATAGCTATATTCGGAGCAGTTTTTGCTCACGCCTCGAATTGAAGTTGCGAGCTGTGTACGTCGGCCCGTTAATATTTAGGCATCCGATTTAGGCGTCGCCTAGGTTTAGTGAAAACGGGTGTTAGTAACGTTGACGAAATTAGGCAATGCATAAAAATCGTTATCAGTGGCTGACGCACACGCACAAGCGCGGCACTATGGTTGGATTCACGTATAGAAGTAGCGCGTCACACGAGTGCCTGTGTGTGTATACTACTATTATATATTCCGTGGCGCCCGCATCAAATGAATAGAGATAGCTATATTCGGAGCAATTTTTGCCCGCGCCTCGAATTGAAGTTGCGAGCTGCGTCCGTCACCCTCTTAATATCTAAACTTAAACATTACGGTATTCTAAATCGCTCCATTGACTTATTACAATCGTACTTGACTGATAGAATCCTTAAAGTTGATGTGGGCGGTGAGAGATCTTTTGGGTCAGTTATTGACATAGGGGTGCCACAAGGTTCGATATTAGGTCCTTTCTTGTTTCTAGTGTACGTAAATGACCTTCCTTTTTTGGTTAAAAAACTATGTGAAACAGTACTATTTGCTGACGATACCTCATTAATTTTTAAAGTCGATAGATAGAAGGCTAATTACGATGACGTTAACGCATCTCTGTCGTAAATACTTAACTGGTTTAATAATCTTTTACTTAATGTTAAGAAAACTCATAAGTTTTATGAAAAAATATTTTTTGAGTGTCAGTTCTAAGTATAAAAATCATAATGCGGTTTACAGAATACATCTATTTACCAAGTTTCATCAGTACATATAGCTTTTACAGTTTTGTAAGTACCATACTTCAAGCAAATAAATTATTTCTTTTCCTTTCATTTCATTTTTTTGAAAAAAAGTGACTGTGACATACGGATGGACAGACAGACAGACATGACGAATTTATAAGGGTTCCGTTTTTTACCTTTAAAAAATACAAGTGTTCATTCACCGACTACCGACATTTATGAACTTACAACTCACTCTGGTTTTGCATAATATGAGGAAAATCTCTCTTGGTGGAAGGTTTCTTTTATTAAATCTGGGGCTATTTGCTTGTTATACTATATAAATTAGACTACTACTACTACACTACTATATAAGTTAGATTTAAAATGTAGCGTTCGTGGTAGTTTAAAAAATACCGCACAGCTTGCCATTGTTATCACCAATCCTGGATGAAAAATATGCAATGGAAACTCTGCGACGGGAATCAGCTAACATAACAATTGGGTTATATTTATTTACTGAATATCTGTCTGTGTTTTTGTCTAACGAAGCGTATTCTAGTCAACACATTGTAATGTCGTGACAAATGTCAGACCCAAGCACAGAATAAGTAATAGTTGGTATCAAATACATGAATTCACAGCTCAGGTCAGGCAACGCCATCTTTATTTTAAATTTTTCCAACTTTCCGGTCGTGTTTTGTTTTTAGACCAGCGTATAGCGGAGGCTTAAACAAATATTTACAAAATGTACAAAATACACAAGAAACAGTTGAGCTATCTGCAGATCGTTACAAACGATTTAGAGGTAGCTCAACTGATCCAAATCAGTGCCAGACGGAAGCAATATTGAAAGCTTAGGTACGTAAAAAAGGAAAAATGTACATTGTTGTACGTTTGTAACGAATAAACTTAAAACTACTAGGCCGATTTCAGGATTATTTCACCATTAGAAAGCAAAGTAATCCCTGAATAGCTATGGTAACTAGCGACTTACCTCGGCTTTGCACGAGTTAAAACGAGAAGAAAACAGAAGATTAAATTAAAATAAAATAGGTACCTACTCGTATCATTTTGGAGTAACTCGCATTTTAAAAACTTTGACCGACATTACAGAATGCAAACTTTCAAAAATACTTTCTCAGTGTTCACTCTTACTGAAAGGAGCGCATTGCCTTTTCAAATCTCTACGACCAGTCGTTTATGGACCAGTAATTGTTAGGTCAGACTTTGATTCTATTTTTTATTTTATTTTAGAACAAAATACACAGCTCTGTAAAAACTTAAATTTCTAACATACAGCCAATAACGGACTTACATTGTTAGTCTAAGAGAGAGTTTTTAGAGATTCTTCTCATAAGTACCTAGAATTAAGGCGAACTATTAACACTATCAATACCAAACTACACATTGTTTATCCTTTTACAAACCAAAAATAGTCTAAAATAATAGCAGTGAAGTTCCAGTGTGGTGCCACTTCACTTAGTCAGACGTATGCAATGCAATAATACAAAAGCAAAAGTTTCAAAGACAGCACACGCTACGCTTCAAAGCTATAATAAAGTATCTAAAATGAATGAAGTGAGAATAAACTAAAATGTAATTGCTAAAATAGAGCGAAAGTATTGGTAAGAGGGATTCAAACAGGAAATGCATTTGATTATGTTACTCAGCGTGCTTCTCGATCAAATGCGAGGAAATCTGCGTTTCCGGATATTTTCATATTGCTCGCTGAAGGTTTAGCAGTTTGCTTTTGATATAGTAATATCATCATCAGTCTGAGGAGGTCCACTGCTGGACACTTTCCGAGTAGAACTATTCTGAGCCCTCTCCACCCACTGACTTTCCGTGATCCAATGCCAATGGTCCATTGTGGTTAATATCATTTAGAAATTTCAAAGGGCCCTTTAATAAAAGTCCAGACGCAGCTTGATTTTCATCGAACAAGACCAAAATAAATGGAGTCGACTCCTGGTAAACTCTCGTCATAATTTGTTGTCCTTATCCCACTCCATCTGGGTTCGACACAACAGGTTTTCGTTTGCCGTCATTTCCTTTTTATAACACTTTTATTAGCTTCATCTTTTCACCAATTTTACATTTTTCATTCTTTCACCAATAGTATGCTACATTCTTCCAATTTAACATAGGCTACATTTCATTTTGAAAAAAATTAGGGATCCTTGGTAAAATTTGAACAATGTAACCGAAGGTGTAGAAAAATGAGTTTTAAAATGTCTTTCGTCGAATGCGCTGCCGAAACTATTAGCGATAGAACAAAATAATGTACAACAATATTGTCTACCCCGTGCGAAGCCGGGACGGGCTGCTAGTGATATTATAAAGAGGAAAGATTTGTATTTCTGTATGTTTGTAATGAATAAACTCAAAATCTACTTTGCCGATTTCAAAAATTATTTCACCATTGGAAAGCTACATTCACCCTGAGTAACATAGGTTTTATAAATGTGTTTAGAAAATAAAATTTCACCCGTGAGAAGCCGGGACAGGCCGCTAGTAATATAATATTTTTGTGCTGCTCCTGCATAACTTTAATAGCAACCATCCTTGGCTATTGCTACGGTTGCGTGGTGGTGGTGATTGCTAATATTAATATTTAAGGCGCTTTCCGTCGACCGGTTCATGCTTCTACGTTGATTTTACTAGGATAGGTATCTAGACTTTAAGTGAATACGGCTTTAATTATTGTGAGTTTAATTCAATTAAGCAGCTGTTGTAGCGTACATGAGCTAAACGCATCCCTGTCTCTCTTGTAAAAATCTGTCTGAATATAAAATGGGTTGGTAAGATGAAGCATTTTGTGAAAAGTTGTCCCAGAAGGTCTGTTACTAGAAGTTGCAAATAAAATACCTTTATTATTTTATGTGTGTTATTTTAAAGGACCACACAGCGAACAGCTGTATCCAGCCGTCTGTTTGTTGTCTCTTCTTTTCTTATTCAAGTGTTCTTTAGGTGGACGATTTTACCAGCCTTAAAGGCTGGTTTACACTTTGATTAGTGCGAGTGCAGGTGATTAGTGCAGGTGCTTAGTGACTAGGTGTGGACAGCGACTGATTAGTGCAGGTGATTAGTTGGCTGTGTAGTAAAGTGAATAGAAGCGTGTTCTATTTTTTGCGAGTGGACTGCGAGTAGCCACGTCCCGCGCGCTCTCCCTTCCCCCTCACTCGCAGCGTGCCTGCACTCGCACTAATCACCTACACTCGCAGTGAATGGGACACTACTCGCACTACACACCTGCACTCGCACTAATCACCTACACTCGCAGTGAATTGGACACTACTCGCACTACACACCTGCACTCGCACTAATCACCTACACTCGCAGTGAATGGGACACTACTCGCACTACACACCTGCACTCGCACTAATCACCTACACTCGCAGTGAATTGGACACTACTCGCACTACACACCTGCACTCGCACTAATCACCTACACTCGCAGTGAATTGGACACTACTCGCACTACACACCTGCACTCGCACTAATCACCTACACTCGCAGTGAATTGGACTCTACTCGCACTACACACATGCACTCGCACTAATCACCTGCACTCACACTAATCAAAGTGTAAACCCGCCTTAAGTGAGAGAAATAAATAAATCATCGGTAGGGATGTCCTATTCCCAAAACCGGCCAAACAGTTGGTACTTAGAACTATAGATATGTAGTTCGTATAAGTAACTCTACATTTAAGACAGCTAGAAAAAGTTCAAGTACCCTGATTGGCCTAACAATATAATAAATAATAACAATATATATAAATATTGTGAACAATCCACACAACACTATCTGGCCCCAAACTAAGCAGAACTTGTACTATGGGAACCAGATACCTGATATAATACTTGAATACTTTTTTTTTTGTAAATACATACTTAGAATACAATATAACACCCGGACAGAGAACAGAAATCGATGTTCACCATACAAATATTTGTTCTTGGTGGGGATCGAACCCACGACCTACGGCGCAGAAGGCAGAGCTACTACCAACTGAGCTGAGAGGCCAGTCAACAAAAATAATAATAACTCTAACACAACAATGAGTAGAGTATTCTAGCATGTCAAATGAGAAACAAACGATATAGTGACCCTATTTCTAGGATTCCTTTATCGGTCATTGTAACGCTCGACCTATCGATACCTAGTGTTTGTTAAAAAGTTATTATCGGTAAATTAACGCCACCAACCGGGACGTGCTGTAGAAATTTATGTTTTGGAATCTTATTACGTAATTTCCCACATTAGTCAATTTGTCTTGACTCTTATTTTTATAACGCTTTTATTAGCTTCACCTGTATGTATGTAACCGTCCTCTTTGAGCTCGATTTTGTCCTACTTTGAACGATCAGATTTGATTTAAACTTTGCACATCTATCAAAGGTCAATGACAATGCAATAATATGAAAAAAAAAAAATATAAAAAAAAAACTAAAAAGTAAAAAATAAATTATAGAAAAAAACTAAAAAAAAAACGCTTTTATAACTAATTGAACTAAAAAGTTAAATATAAAACTGTAATAATCAATTGAAAAATTTATATTATTGTACAAAAAGCGTGGGAGGGGCTTGATTTTGATTGTTGTAAATATTTTATCAATAGTTTATTATATCTGAAGTTATTTTAAAAAGCACCCCACGCTTTTTTGTACAATAATATAAATTTTTCAATTGATTATTACAGTTTTATTTTTGACTTTTTAGTTCAATTAGTTATAAAAGCGTTTTTTTTTTAGTTTTTTAAACTATAATTTATTCGTAGGTATTACCTATAGGCAAAGATTTTCTTGCACAATAAATCTTTTCTGTGTATTGCAACCCATTGTAAAAACGGCCGTTTAATGAACTGCCTAAGGGATATTCGCCATTAACAATCCCGGCAACAAGACGAATAAAAGACTTTCTGTATTTTTTTGCCCTTTGATGAAACTGATCGCCATAGCAGGTAAGTTTGCGTGATTTTAGGCAACTCTGATAACGTAGCATCTGGGCTTCCGGGACCGACGCTATACTAAATATCACTAACAATAACCTTATTCGGACTGCCTTCACAGCTCAGTTGGTAGTAGCTCTGCCTTCTGCGCTTGAGGGCGTGGGTTTGATCCCCACCGAGAACAAATATTTGTGCGGTGAACATAGATGTTTGTTCTCTGTCTGGGTGTTGTATTGTATTCTATGTATATGTATTTCCAAAAAAATAAGTATTTAAGTATTATATCAGCTACCTGGTTCCCATAGTACAAGCTCTGCTTAGTTTGGGGCTAGATAGTGTTATGTGGATTGTACGCATTATAAAAAAAAAAAAAATTGCCGCTCAGAACTTAATCTCCCTGTTGCGGGTTTCCCTAAGCGATATTGAATGAGGTTCTATAGAAAGCGCTTTTCATCAGGTGGGTTTTATTTTCAGATGCACGATAAACAAACCCGTTTTAAATGTGTAAAAAATTATTGGAGATCGGATAGAAGCCATATAGTTTATTCAACGAGCGCTTCCGCTTTTCTTATTGACTGTTTTATGACGGTCACAGCTTTTTAGAAAACCAAAGTTCAATGCACACGTATCAAGAAAACTAAAGGTTTATCTTTGTAGGTTTATGTGATTCTAAGGGCCTCAGCGCTGGTGGCCTAGTGGTAGCGGCCCCACTTTCGATCTTAAGGTCGTGGGTTCAAATCCAGTCGTGTACCAATGAGTTTTTCCGCCCATAAGTTTATGTACACTATGCCATTGCTCTCAAACGGTGAAGGAAAACATCGTGAGGACACCGGCATATCGTAGAACCTAAAAAGTTAGTTTAACACTCATTTCAACCCCGTTCATTAAAAACTTTTCTTGGTTAATTATATCACCATGAAGATGACCGATCATTTCTATTTCTTTGCTTTCACATGCTAGTTGTTGCCTTTTAGTTAATCCTTTGTTTTTTTCATCGGTTGCATTCATTATAACGCTTTGTGGTAATTAATTACCCCTTTGAGCTCGATTTTGTCCTACTTGGAACGATCAGATTTGATTCAAACTTTGCACACCTGTCAAAGGTCGATGACAATGCAATAATATGAAAAAAAAAATATGAATAAATAAAAAAAAAAAGAAGCCTATTTTGAACGATCAGATTTGATTCAAACTTTGCACACCTGTCAAAGGTCGATGACAATGCAATAATATGAATAAAAAAAAAGACGGGTTGCACTCCGGGAGTGCCGGCAGAAGTGAAAACTTGCCGCTCGTATCAAAACTTATAAAGTACTCACTCATTTTCTTTCGCTATTCATAATACCTAAATAAATACAGTAGATCTATAAAATCATGTACCAATGACCACTACTACCTGCCGCGGGCGACCGCTAGTTCATAAAATCTATAATAGGTATGTACCTATACCTACTACAGTCACGAAAAACGCCTTGGTATGCTTGCTACTAACTATTATCTATTCTGTGACGTTACCGTGTCATAGTAACTACTAGCGTATCTGTAGCGTCTTACGCTTTTTCGATCAGGGCGTCAATTCCAGCAACACGGTTCGATTGAGTGATCGCTGAATCCGCGTTCCATTTTCAAATTTTTCAAATAAAAATTGACAACTCACATCGATTTACGCGATCGCTTGAATGATTTGTGTTTTCAGAATCGACACCCAGGTCACGTGATCCTGACGCGAGTTTAAGATTTTATACCCATTACAGAAAGTGCTCAACGCCGCTAAAGAAGTTTTCACTTCAAAAATTAAAAAAATCTAAAAAGAAAAAAAATATAATAGTTTAAAAAACTAAAATAAAACGCTTTTACAACTAATTGAACTAAAAAGTTAAAAATAAAACTGTAATAATCAATTGAAAAATTTATATTATTGTACAAAAAGCGTGGGGGGCTTGATTTTGATTGTTGTAAATCTTTTATCAATAGGTTATTATATCTGAAGTTATTATAAAATGCACCGCATTGTTTGAAGTCTCAAAAACAAAGAAGAAAAAGTTGTCATCCACAGTTTCTCATTCTCACCGAGAAGGTGGAAATGTTTTTATCTCTACAAATGAAGATGACGGCCCTCGCTCAGATTACATGATAAAAATTGAATTCATTTCATTATACTTATTTACTTAAAATGTATCTTACCTTAATGTAACGGTCAGCCATTTTTCGGGAGTTACAGCTGTTCTAAGTTTTGTATTTTCATTGGTAATGTAGTCCTTGGTTAAATTCAGCAATACATCAAATGATTGTATGGACGTACGATAATATTCGAATGCTTTATCTGGATAAGGTCTTAGTTGCATATCATCATCATCATCATTTCAGCCCGGTATCACCCACTGCTGGGTATAGGCCTCCTTCACATTTTGCCAGCCTCCCCTGTCCTGCGCGTCTCTTGTCCAGGTGTTTCCTGCGACCTTCACGATGTCGTCGACCCATCGCGCTTTCGGACGTCCAAGATTTCTTCGGCCCGACTTCGGCCACCATTCGGTCAAGGCCTTACTCCACCTACCATCACCACGTCTAGCAAGGTGTCCTGCCCAACTCCACTTGAGATTTACCGCATATACAGGGTATAAAATTGCCCAATTTCTAGTCGAAGAGTATTTAGGGGATGAACCCAATATTTACGGTTTCTTCTTCCTTCTTCTTCTAATGCCTCATAAATAGCTATCACCTATATCGAACTACGACCACACCGTATAAGCGCAGGCAGCTGACTGATGATCTGCCACTGAAATACAGTGTGGCTGGTATCGCATAGAACGGATTGACCGCCGCGAAAGTTCGGCGACGGAATTTCCGTCTAGTGTGACCAAGGCCTAAGGCAGTTCACGGCTGTTTTTACAATTAATACAATACAAATACAAATATTTTATTTTCTTTAAACTTAATTTATAGTACATATTATTATAGGTTTGGGACCCTCTCTTCTGTAATATAATTGTTTTGACAATTGGGTTGCAATACATTATTATAGAAAAGTTTTATTGTGCAAGAAAATCATAACTATAAAATATAAAAGATTAGTGTTTGCCAATATGTAGGTAATACGAAAAATAAGAGCCAAGTATTGCAAACGTAAGCCTCTTTCCAAGCACAATACCCATTAAATCCCAATAAAAAGGGAACGGGCTAGAAAAATATTTCCACGTATATTTTCATTGAATTTTATCCCGACTAGTACTGAAAACGAAAACGTATTTATTTGCAACGTGTGAGCGTAGCGTTAGCTTCTAAAAACGAACAGAAAAGCCAGTGAATTTAACAAAATCTTGTTCGCTTTTTACAAACATTTTTATTCAGAATGGAATATTCAGTTTATTAGTGTTAGAGTGTCCACTGCTGGACATACAATTGGGTTCAGAGTTCAGATTGGTTACATACATTTTATGGTGAATTTTTATACTTACATTTTTTGGTTCTTCCTTCCGATCCTAAGGTCGTGGGTTCAAATCCAGTCGTGTACCAATGAGTTTTTTTATCGAAAAATTTATGTACACAATGATAATGCTCTCAAACGGTGAAGGAGAACATCGTGAGGAAACCCGCGGCTTAGTCAGCTCCGCACGTATTGACCATGTCTTTCCTGTGGATTAAGCCGACTGAGCTGTCAGGATGGTATAGGTGCTGGGCAAGCCTATTCCATCTAAAATCCTGTCCCAGGCACTATAGCGGCCCCTTAGTAAGAGCATGAGTGATCACCAGCTGCCCCTGACGCTACTGCATAAAAATTAACATAAAAATGCCAAATTGAGGTCTTCAATTTGGTTACCAGAGCTCCATTATTTACGAATCCGGTGAACATTCAAAACCGGTTTGTAAATAATGGAGCTCTGGTAACCAAATTGAGGACCTCCCTTATTTATTTTAAAGTCGGTTTAAAGATTTGCTTACACAGATAAGGCATTGCTAAAATCGAACGGAAGTATTGGAAAAGGGGGATTCAAACAGGAAATGCATTTGATTACGTTACTCAGCGTCCCATCTCGATCAAATGCGAGGAAATCTGAGTTTCCAGTTATTTGCATATTGAACGCTGCAGGTTTGCTTTTGATATAGTAATTATCATCATCATCCACTGAGGACGTCCACTGCTGAACACTTTCCAAGTAGAACTATTCTGAGCCCTCTCCATCCACTTACTTCTCGTGATCCAATGTCATTGGTCCATTTTGGTTATCATTTAGAAATTATAAAAGGCCCTTTTATAAAAGTCCAGACGCAGCTTGATTTTCATCAAACAAGACCAAAATGGAGTCGACTCTTGGCAAACTCTCGTCACAATTTTGTTGTCCATATCTTACTCCATTTAGGGTCGGCACAAGAGGTTTTCGTTCGCCACTCTCCTCTATTAGCCGTCATTTCAACAGTCACTCCTTTTTAAAACACTTTTATTAAGCTTCACCTGTATGTAAGTTTGTTTGTATGTAAGCTTGCTTGTATGTAACCGACCCCTTTGAGCTCAATTTTGTCCAACTTTGAACGATCAGATTGTTATATTATTATACAAAAAGCGTGGGTTGCTTGATTTTGATTGTTGTAAATATTTTATCAATAGTTTATTATATCTGAAGTTATCATAAAAAGCACCCCACGCTTTTTTGAACAATAATATAAATTTATCAATTGATTATTACAGTTTTATTTTTAACTTTTTAGTTCAATTAGTTATAAAAGCGTTTTTTTTAGTTTTTTAAACTATAATTTATAACTGGTAAACGCTACCCTGCATTTTTATCCAATCCCTATACAAATAAAGTTTCGCCTCCAGCACAATGTTTCTGATTATCCTTTCATAAAATGAAAGATAGCTTGAAAAGCGTCCGGTAAAATTATTTTCTTTATTTCCGGTGCATTGTGTTGGTCGTCGGTCTGCTATGTTTATGTTGTTTCCGAGATGCTCTTTTCTCTTTGTTCTTTATTCACGAAGAATGTCTTATGCATTCTGTTTATTGAATTCCAATTTATTACGAAAGTACAAGGTGCATTTGTTTGTTTGCTATCCATGATCTTGTGCAGCCGGGCGTTGTTAAATAACAAGAGAGGAGACCCTATGGTCACAACTGGCGTAATTAATACAGTCATTGAAAGTAGTTTTAAACCAAATTCTTCCATCTATACTTCTTTATTATGATATTATAAAGAGGAAAGATTTGTATGTTTGTAATGAATAAACTCAAAATCTACTTTGCCGATTTCAAAAATTATTTCACCTTTGGAAAGCCACATTCACCCTGAGTAATATAGGTTTTATAAATGTGTTTAGAAAATAAAATTCCACCCGTGAGAAGCCGGGACAGGCCGCTAGTAATATAATATTTTTGTGCTGCTCCTGCATAACTTTAATAGCAACCATCCTTGGCTATTGCTACGGTTGCGTGGTGGTGGTGATTGCTAATATTAATATTTAAGGCGCTTTCCGTCGACCGGTTCATGCTTCTACTATAGATTATAAACAAAAAGATCGGGTTCTGTTGATTACTGTTGATACTAGGATAGGTATCTAGACTTTATGTGAATACGGCTATATTTATTGTGAGTTTAATTCAATTAAGCAGCTGTTGTAGCGTAATTGAGCTACACGCATCCATGTCTCTCCTGTAAAAATCTGTCCTGAATATAATCAATGTTTTAAATATATACCATTTTTTCAATGGGTTGGTAAGGGAAGCATTTTGTGAAAAGTTGTTGTATAAATGTGTGTTATTTTAAAGGACCACACGGCGAACAGCTGTATCCAGCCGTCTGTTTTTTGTCTCTTCTTTTCTTATTCAAGTCGTGTTCTTTAGGTGGACGATTCAAAGTGATCGTTGTGATTTAGTTTAAGGCCCGTATTCCGAAACAGCGCTTGAGTCTGAGTCGAGCCTCAAGCATAGATTTTATGACAGTTGTCCATTGAAAAGTGTCAAAAATCTGTGCTTGAGGCTCGACTCAGACCTAAGCACTGTTTCAGAATACGGGCCTAAGTAGGTAATGACTTTTGGTAGTCTTTAAACGTATCAACGTATTACGTATTTTAGACAAGATTAATCCCAAAAATATTCAAAACACGCATTTCTCCTGGGTAAAAGATGTAGGTATATAACTGTAAGTATAATTCAAAAATATTGATCAGTTTAAGAATGTACTTACATAATTCGTTTTCAGTTTTCTTTAGCTAATTTAATCAAACCTTGCTGACTTATCCTAGCACTTGTAAATAAAAATACATTACTTGACCCAATTTTGGTATATAATCTGATTTCTAAATATACCTACTGAGCATTTTTTTTTTACTCGTCGATATTTGTTTAAATTATTTTAAGTAAATTGCAGGGTCTAATAATTATTGTAGTAAGAATTTTTATTACGAGTATCGGTGATCGAGTTAAGGAAATAAACGGGTTTATATGTGACTAACCTAGGTATATTGTGGCCCACATTTTCTGACGGATAGGTAAATTACAAAACTCTTCCTGCGAGTCCCGGGTAAAAGGAAAAAAAGAGAGCGGAGTATTTGTTATCTCTGTTCTTTATTAGTCCTTTGCGAGTTTGGAAATAGAGTTGCGCTGTGGAATTTTGACATGTCATTAGTAAAAGCCGGATTTGGCAATGGTGGTTAGATGTCTTTTAGATTAAATTAGTAAAAGTCTTTACTGTGTCTCTTCTACACTAGATGCTAACAGTATCTAAATGGTAAGAAGCTTATTTAGGTAATGTTTGGGGGTAAATTTTTCTGAAACCAAAATAAACTTAAAAACCCATGATTTGCGACTGATACTCACTCTAACGAACATTCACAACTCCATATCAATATTTTGTTTTTTTTTTCTGAATATTTTTTGAAAAAAATCCGGTTTTTTCTACAAAAAGCCGGACATGGCCGGATGCTTGCCGACTCTTTTTGGTGTTGGTGGGGAGGCTCGTGGATTCAAACATATTTGTTCGTTCAGTAGAACGCGTGCCTCGACAGGGGTCTGTCGTTCACTGATGTCTTGCTGCATCTTTGGGCCTTCCCATCATGCTGTGAACGCCATGGACGTTTTGCCAAGCGGGAACCTGTTCCGAGAACTAGAGCACGTCACCGACACCGGCTACTTCGAGTGGAAATTTTCTTTCGAGGAATATTGGCAACAGGTTAGTTGGCCTACCTACGTAGGTACGAAGTGCATTTCAGAAAATGGAAGCAAAAAAAAAAAATTTTTTTTTTTCTAAAAAAAAAAATGTTTGCCTTGGATAACATGGCTTGATTAATTACCAAATTACATTATGCAAAGCAGTCCGCCCCACACCTACCCGTATAATTATTAACACTATGATATGCCGCGTGCCTAAGCTAGGAGCGTACGCAACGGCTAAAAATATCCCCGTGCACGAGTTTACGGCTATTTCGTCGGAAAACCCTGCATAGGATGTTAATAAAAATATTAAGATAGGTAGGTAAGTACTTGGCATAATTTGATTAATTCAGTGCCTACCGAATAAAAAACAAAGATTTTAAGTTTTCAAAAAATATGGGAACTAGAGGTCTAGGAAAAAATTACAGAATATTAGAGCAGATTTTTAGTAGTTAGGTAAAGTACTAAAAGTTAAGTTATGCCCTGACAGACTTTTTGGGGCTAGATGAAACCCCCGTCACCAGAATGTTGAGTGATCTCTGAAGCAATTTGTAGACTCAACCGGAATACCTAAATACCTACCTAGATAGGCATTTCCCATGTTCCAAGTCGTTCGCACGTTTTGCATTTATGTCCTTCGGGCATCTCTTATGGATTTTTTTAACAGAGCTGACCGCTCACCTTCAGTGGGCCATTTTGTTCCATCACCTTTAGGAGAAACCTAGCTGCATTTGTATGATTGAAGTAAGCTGGGACTACCTAGTCTTGCAAAATGGAGTGCGTGTATGTTCTGTTCACACATTCTGTATCGCGGCCGTGGATTATCTAAATCACAGACTAAAATAGATTCCATCGAAATTATAACTGATGAAGAGCATCTAATAATATTTGGAATGTTTGGAAGTCAAAAATAGTGATGATTTAAGTCTGTCTAATAAGCTCGCTGATGTTATTTGATGTGATCCTGCCTTCTGATCGTTATCTTGGCGTTTAATCCAGTCGTGCATCAAATAATTGTTTTCTCCAGATGCGATGCGATGCGCTCTCAATCGGTGAAGGAAAACATCGTGAGGAAACCAGTTTATAGTTTTTTCTGTTGTGGCGATGGGCTTACAACCAGAATAAGGATACCTAATACGTGGCGTGTCATGAATGAATGTCATTCGAACATGGAAATGGCTCCTTGGATTTCTATCAAACATGACTAAAACAATGTAGGTACCTACCTAGTACTTACCTAAGTAAAGCATTCTAACGAAAAAGCCGCATTCAAGTGTGTGTAAAATCTTGTTGTGTGGTTGAGGGTTATAGAGCAAGACTTTTGCGTCTTCCTAGTAACTGCTCCACATTAGGACAGGATTACGGGATAATGCCTCGTATCAGATCCGTATTCCGCGAACCGGAGGTATTCTAGGTGGAGAAGGCTTTCCTAGAATTTACAATCCTCTTAGCGTACTAGTCGGCGTAATCCTCAAACCGACAGACCAAACATGTTGAATACCTTCACTATATAAAATAATTTCTCTGGATTAGACCGACAGGCTGAATATTATCGTCAAATTGATGTGAATGATGTTAACAAAATGAGAGCAACTGATTCAACGGTCATTGCAGCTATTGAAGCGCTTAGCAGCTAATATGAACATGAGGGTAATTTTCTACCGAAGCAATAACAATAGCAATAACGTAGGCTAGGCACCTACTAGCTTGCAATCGCTCATAACACCGTCCATTCTTCGTACCAAATGCACCTAATGTCTTCATTATGCAAACAGATAAGGAATGGTTCCTAATCATTTGCATCGTCGGTTTTACTGATCACAATCTGTCTGAATCTCGAGGCACCTTGAACAGACAAACAAATACTTCTAGATCTACTCGTAAAGAAAAGATGTGGACTGTCAATTTTGAATCAGAAACCACTCAAATTTGTTTAAACAGACTAAAAAAAATTAAGAAGAATTTCTCAATTAGTGCGTCTTTACTAGTTCTTGCGAACCAATGTGTTGAAAGGGTTTTAGGTGCATCGCAAAAAGGCTTCTTTCCTTTAAATGAAGGCGAGCTTTTTATGTTTGAACCTAAATTTATCCTGAATGGAGCTAAATTTGAGAAAACAGTCGTTTTATTTGATAGCGACCACTGAAATAAATACCGATGAAGTAGGTACTTTCTCGGACGAATTTGCAGACGAAAACGGTTTTGCAGTTTTAAAAGTAGAGATCCTATTTCTAAAACAGCAAAATAACACCAAAACTCCTTGGCACGTCAGAGATAGCGTCTCATTAGTTTATCAAGTTCTTTTATTTATGGCCACTCAACACGCTGGTATTTAGGTTGTGGGTTGGGCTCGAGACAAAGATAAGAAACCACAGCACAATGAGATCGGTCCTTGGACGTTGAGGGACTTCAATATAATTCAAAAAGATGATCCATTTCGAACTTTGAAATATCAATCGAACAATTTAATGCCCGCAACCTGTTTTTGGGGATTTGTGGCAAATGTGCCAAAAGTTTATTTCATCGTAAATGATCTCATAATAATAGTTTAATACTTGACCAATTTGGATACGCAAATTGTAGCCTACTTGTTATTCCAAAAAAATTTGAGAAAACGAAACGAAAACGCCATAAATTTTGATGTTTTAACTACTACCACGCGTGCTAAAGGCAGCCGCTAGTATGTAACAATACTCCCTTGATGACGGAAGTTAAACTCAGCTCAGTTTACAGCCTCCGTCATGGCTTAGCGACTTTTAGGGCCGGAACCAACTGTTTAATATGCCCTTCGGAGCACAAAAGCGCTGGTGGTAATGCAACTCAGTCACCCATTATGAATAATGACTGCGCTAAACGTAATTTAATTACGTTGGCCAGTTAAGAAGATGAGAACCGTGAAATAAGTTCTCGCTCGCACACTTTGACGTTATGAAAGATCACAATCACTGCACTTATTTATCGAAAACCGCTATCAGCTATCTTGTGTGCTATCCGATTGTACAAGTTCGGCAAACAAATGATTTTAATTTGTAGTAAGTATTCTAATTTAATTAAAAGGATTAATATAATTTTGATTTATATCCTTTCAGCCCTGACAAAAGGAATCGATGTTTTCACATTCAGGTTTTCTAGGCCGGTTTCAGTTGGCCTCTGTAGGCTCCCATTGTGTTTCTTTAATCTCCACGCATGAGGCTGTGCCTCGTCTAATTATGTGATCCCTTACCCCTTGGCTTACTTGAAATTGTTATCATCAGGCACCATCTGCGTGTTATGTGACTTTATCCATAAAAAATAAAAAGCCCGATGGATATCCCTCAAATACTGTTCCAAAATCCAAAACCACGTAATTACTACGGCATTTATTCCCTTTTTAATTTCAACTCAAATTCAATTTCAAATTACCTATTTAATTTCGTATAACGAGATCCGTATAATTTATTAATTTGATATGCTGAACAAATTGAAATTCATAATTTCTTTATTCAGATGTATCTGAAGGATCTCTAACGTCTTAAACCTAAGTAACGCCGAAATGAATAAATGCTAATGAGCCGAAATAAAAACAGAATAACAGAATAAAAACAGTTCTTACAACGAAATACATAGTTTATAGTAAAAAGTACTCCAGTCAGAAGTATTTTAGTTCTCATAGAGTACACGTTCATCGTTGGTCTAACCTATTTTTGCCACAACGTTGTTTTTTCCAATGATGAATCTTTACGAAACCCAATTACAAGTGTTTTAACGAGTACAAGGTTACAACAACACACTGCTCTTTTGAAAAGCGGTTTCGTAAATTGGTCTTTACACCCTTTTGCTCGACGGCTGCCGATCTAATTGTTGATAATTAGTGTGTCCACTGTACAATGAACAGCGTACATAGCTGTGTCTATTAGCTGGTAGTAAGCTTCTATGTTTTTCGGGTTCCGTAGTTTTATCACAACTAACAAACATGTTTCATCAAACTAATGATAGGAAGTGACGATGTGCTTGGATGGACTAGTCTGATTAATAAATATTTGTCCTTATCGTTTCCAGGATGTAAGCTATCGCTGAGCTAAAATTGGTCTCGATCGGTTCAGTGGCTGTGAGAAAACATTACAAACAAGTGGCCGCCCGCGGCTTGGCTCGCCCCGTTCCCGTTACTTTTTCGGGACTAAAAATATCCTATGTCCATGTCCTGATTCTAAGATCGGTTCAGCCGTTCTAGTTATAAATATTGGAACTAACACGACTTTTTTATATAATACTAGCGGCCTGTCCCGGCTTCATCAAATGTCCATGGTTGGACATTTATTGAAAAAAAAAACAAATAAAACCTTTGTTACTGGGTGAATGTAGCTTTCCAATGGTCTAAGAATTTTCAAAATCGGCAAAGTAATCGGTGAGTTTATTCATTACAAAAATACAAATCTTTCCTCTTTTATGATATTAGTATAAGTAAAGAACATAGATTCATAGCAAACAAAACTCTTTTGTCGCTCCCTCCATACAGAACTGCAAGTGAGCGTGTGATTCCCACTTGGCAGGTTTCTGATATCTCGATGCTTGTCTGCGGCCTTTTGTTCTAGAGGCACCATTCCAGGTATGCGTTCAATTGTTGTTTGTGTGACGTCACGCTCCGCTGAGCTCCCATTCAGTGCGGCGGTGACATCATCACTATTACTATGACATCGCTACTACAATCGTAGTACAGCGATGTATATCACTATAGAATAGAACACGGGCACACTCATAGCAAATGTAATGATGTGGTAAAGATCTAGGCCTAAAAAATTCACTACTGATTCATCTATGCTAAAGTGTGATTGCTACTTAAACGGTATTAGGATTTCATTTGACTTTGACCTTAGTCTAGGACACTATTAATATTTTTAAGTTTATAAGCTGATTTGTATTGTCTTGATAGATGTAATATTGAGCATAATTTTGCAGAGATATTCAGTTTTCGGGACCTGAATTTTTCCACCCAGGAGAGCAACCTTTCAGTCAATCTCTATAGCCTTTTCAGCGGTCTCTATTCGGAAGTGTGTTAACAAATTTTAGTTACTTATACGAAAACCAGTATTTTTTTGAATATCTATGCAGCAAAGTTTTTAATACGTTTTTCCGACTTGCCGAGTAGAAAATAAGGAGAAATTCTATTGAATGAAGTGAGCGAGCCAGACGGGCACTTGGCGAGCTCCGGCATTTTACGTAACGGAAGTATGATTGAACCCGGTCCCCTGCAGTGCTCCACTAATTTGCCGCATTTACTTTTTGATTAGATGAATTCTGAATGAAACTAAACAATTTTAATAAAAACATTCAACAGAAATTCATGCCAAATTTATTTACTCTAGATTGTTTTTTTTTCAACATGCTGATCTAATCAGAATCACCTGACGTTGTAAAGATTGCACGAAAAGTCGATGGATAGAGAGGTCTCAGAATCGTTTCAAAGTGATCCATGAGATTATTGACGCTGACTTCTGGGAAATGTATAGTATAGGGAGGCCTATGTCTTGCAAGGAACTTCTTCAGGTTGATCATGGATTGCATCTTATACATTTTACAATGCCACTTTAAACTGATGCATGGTGGGATTCACGGGACGCTATAAGTGCTTCGGCCAGCTCTTATACAGCGTGTAAAACAATATCCTTAATGGGCCCGAAAGTGAGATATTCCACACCTCATGGCGGACCGCGTTTGTTCTACGACTTTCAAAATAATTATTTCTGGAGTGTCAGTTTCTACGAACAAGTGTGCTGAAAAGATTTAAGTGAGCTCATTAAAAGGATTTTTAGGAATTATGAAGTAGGTACACACTCTTCTCCGTAGAAAATAAAAACAGAAACTCTCAATCAAACCACAGTTCTAATACCATCTGGCACGTGTCCAAATTTTGCAGCAGCTTGTACTACTGGGGATTAAAGTCATGAAGCTGATTCGTTCTTTCGTATTCCTACATTGCTGGACAGTCAGCAACAAAAACATATCATTTTACGAGGATCAGTTTTGAGCCATACGACATTACAAGCTGCAAGTCAAAGTCTGTATATTTCTAGTGTATGTGCCA
This sequence comes from Thera britannica, assembly GCA_939531255.2. Classification (NCBI taxonomy): domain Eukaryota; kingdom Metazoa; phylum Arthropoda; class Insecta; order Lepidoptera; family Geometridae; genus Thera; species Thera britannica. The sequence continues at coordinate 504,041 of OW618044.2, forward strand.
GTGCATGTTTTTTTTGTATGGAAAAGGGTTTTCATCAATATTGTTAGCCTGAAGAAGGCCACTGCTGAACAAAGGCCTTTTAAAAAAAGGTATTGAATAACTGAAATTGTTAAACAATTCTTGCCGCTAACAATATCACTCATCACGTATGCCAGTGCTTTCAGAATAATCATTCAAATTAAAGGATAGAGCTACTCTTGCATTTTTTGTTATAGGACTCGCGATGCGAGGAAATTGGTAAAAATAACGAAATAAAATCGAATGCAGACAGCTCAACTCGCTATTTTAATGGATTTCGATGTAATGCTCGTAAATATTTGATTAAAAATGTGTATCGTGTCTGGGAATTGCGCTTTGAGCTTATTTTATTTTATCAGACTCCTAAGTCCTGATGCAGTAAATAAAATATGAATTTTTATTCGGTATTTTTTTATGAATTATAATGGCTGCTGGTTTTTTCATTCTGCTAGAATCTAGGCTTGGTCATGAGAAACAGGCACCTAGACACACCTAGCCTTAAGACGTTTCAAGTTGTCCTTTTGATACAACTAAATGCAGAAATTTGAAATCACTACAAAGAAGAACAAAATGAGTTACTAAGAAAATCGTAGTAACAGTGTAAGGACTGAATCAGCTGATTGCGACACACTATCAACAAGATAACGGTATCAATGAATGTTTGTCATCAATTCGACGAGATAAAGACTATTTATTTAACAAATGCACTGTTCCTAGTGCTCCTAGCCATGATCTAGTTACATAATGTATGCCGCCCAGCTCGGTAGCTTTGCTTTCTGCGCTGTATAATTTAATTTTGAATGCTACTGAAGGCATTTATTTGTATGATGATCATAGAATATGTTTGAACTGTAATTAACGAGAAGTGTACTCATCACGTGATTCGTGAGTGAGTGAAAGGTGAGATGGCGAGAGGAAGAAGACAATAGATGAAGGCAGGAATGATCATTCATTCTAAAGGGAATTTCCGAAACGATGGCATAGAGATTTGAAATTTGTCGCAGACAGTCTTTGACAAAGTCAAAGTCAAAAAAGTGTATTTTAGTAGAATCGCAAGGATCACTTTGCAACGTGCTAGGTGAGTCTAGAGAACAGATGACTCCAAATGATTTTAGAAAAATCGTACCTTCAAATTGTTTGTTATCTACATGGAAATGATTTTTGCAACATTAAACCCCACATTGTTTGTAAAGTGGTATACAAAATACAGAATCATGTGATGTATTTGTATTCATAGCTTCAAGGGTCTTGGGTGGAATTCTACTAGTTTAATTCCGATGGTTGTTTAGTCTACGAATCTTTGTGCCAATGTTAGTTCGAAAGCACAGTAATGTTGCTATCGAAACTCAGAGCCGGGCCTAGATCGAGTAATTGAATGAATGTCAATTAAATGGGAGGTCAAGAACACACCCGTATCGTGTAATTAAGTTACATCATCATTTTCATCAGTAGAAAAAACTCAAGCAAATTCGTCCTCCGAATGTTAAATCTCTGAGGCTAGTTAGTGGATTTTTGTGTGAATCAGTCAGGACTTTGATTCTACATTTCTATTTTATCAGAATAAGATCCACAATTTACAACCTACTAGCAGTTGGTAACCGAGCTTCGCTCGGATTTTTTTTCGTTAATTTGTATTTTTAAGAAATCATAAGAGTCACATTTATCATCTTTACTGGTTTATTCTTACAGAACAACGCCATCTGCTAGACATGCTTGCAGTTAGTTGCTCACAATCGTCAATAGATGGCAGGAGCAGTCACATATTCAGTTTATGTTTAATTATTGAATTCGGAAAGAAATAATCATTTTCTTAAAATGAATCCTAGCTAGATCGTTTTATCGTCCCCGAAAACCCCTGTATACTTAATTTCATGAAAATCGTTGGCTCAGTTTCCGAGATCCTAAATATAATATGTATATATGTATATATATACATACAAGATTTTCTCGTTTAAAGGTATAAGATAAGATAAGATTGAAGGTATAAGATTTATGTCGTGGTTAGCAAAAACTGTATAATCCTTAATATTTATTGAACATACCAATTAATTATTACAATATTATGTCGGTTAGTTTTAGCAGCTAAAACAGTAAACCGACCGGTTTAACCGACATTTGGCTTTAATTAGTTTGCATTCAAGAGACTGATAAAACTACTATTTGTACATAAGGGATTAGAATCTCAAAAAACCGACCTCGTCATCGTCATCATTGCGTCCTTTTTTTTAACACATTGTTCAAATTGAGAAGCTTGATTATGTTCTGTATCACAATTTACACAATTTACTACAAGGAGGAGTTAGTAGGAGTTCTGGGTTGGTCATCACCTGATGACCAACGCAGAACTCCTACTAACTCCTCCTTGTAGGTACAATAGGCATGAAGACAGTATTCAAGTATCGCCAAAATATTTATCTGATCTAATGAAAAAGGATTCAAAGATTTAAAAAAATGTATTTATACTCTTATTAATGTCGAGATTGTCAATTTATTTGATAATATAAATCTACAAAATACAACAATCCGCCATGATGGCTCAAACACCGGTCAGAGCGAATTACGTCACGGCTATATAAATGTCATTCTGATTTAGTACAAAAGCACCAATGTTTACTGTTGAATACTATAACCGTGACGTAATAACAGACGCCATGACACCAGCGAGCGTTTTGGCGAGAATTTGAAAATTTAAATTTAAATGTACTTTTATTGCACAAAAACCTTAATTTTCTACAGAAATATGATATATTTTAGACATAATAGATACTTCTGAATATGATAGAAGAGATTTTGAAAATTAGTCGTCAGGCCTATTAGCTGATCGCCATGCTGCACGCCGTAGGTCACGTTTACCTCAATGGTGGCCTTCGTCGTGCAAAATAAATAAGAGTTACGACCTTTATTCGATCACTGAAATGACTAATACTTATGCCTCGAGCGGGTACAAATGCTGTAAACTAAATAGTTAGGTACGCGCGTTGTGTTGCAAATAATCCTTCCTGCTGTTTTGTATGACTCATTGTGAACGTGTGCCCACTGTAAACAAACTGAGACCTCACACAGATGTATCGTTGCTAATCGAATCGCCGGATAAGTCTGGGTTCAGTCTCCACTCCACCAAGAATAAACATCAGTGCGATGAACATACATGCTTGTTCTGTGTTTTAAGTATTAAGTATTCTCTCTTATTTTTCCACTTTTTTTTTTATTTCCCTTCATCAATTTAATAAAAATTATAAAAGAAGGATTAATTTGTTAATCCAATAAATAATACAATAGGTACCTTTTAATTTACATTTCCACGGATTCTTAATCACAAAAAACAAGAACAATAACTTTATTAAACTTCGTTGAAATCATAAAATTGTAAGTCTAAACTCCGTCGCTAACTGTTTGCGTACATCCAAATTATTTTTACAAAAAATATACTAAGTATAATTAAACATTATTTTGTAGCCTTCGATACGATAACAATATGTTTAAAACTGACGAAATAATGTATTATCGCGCATTTTCAACAAAAAATATCAACTTTACAAATAAAATTAAACCAGACAGCTGACTTTATTCTGTGTGACAATGTTATTAAAGATAGTTAGGTAACTACTTATTTATCGGCTGGCTTGGACAAGGTAAACAGTGGTACCTAATGTACCTATGCGTCACCATTATGTATATATCTCTTTAAAATGTATATACATACTTTAGGCATACTCATTTATAACCATTTCAATACCTTCAGAGTTAGTATTTCGTTTTGCAAATCAGTATTCTTAACACACAAAACACTGTCTGGCTAATTAAACAGAGCTTGTTCTATGGGAACTTAATAGCTGATATAATACTTATTAAATTATTGTTTGTAAATTCATACCTAGAATACCTACAATATCCTACCTTAACACCCATACAGAAAACAAACATTTATATTCACCACACAAATATTTGTTTTCGGTACAACAAACTATAGGGATTGTCCACGAGGGAAAGCAATTTAAATTACATTATTTTCGTCTGTGAAGCAGAGCATCAGCATTGTCATTCCACGTGGCAATGCCAGCGTCTCGGGGAGGCTTCCAATCGGGATTGATTTAAATCAGTTGAGATATCTATAATGCAGGTGGCATTGACGTTAGGACGAATTTGGGCGAGTTCATGAAACACAGCGACATGCTTCGTGCAATACGCGGAGCGCGGGCAAGCTCGCGGCCGTATCACGCTCCCTATCGAAGTCCTCCAAGCTGAGTCACGTCATGGGTCCGACTGTATACAACAAGCTACCAGAGGGCGTCACGTCTGCTGACAGCTTAGCTGGATTCAAAGCCAGACTGAAACGCTGGCTGATCGAGCAGGCTTTCTACAGTTTTAATGAAATTATTGAATTATAGATTATCATTGTTGTTACTTTTGCAATTACTACTTATTATGAATTTTGATAATGAAATTTCGTGTATTTTTACTTACTTGAATTGAATCGAATTTAATTTTATTAATGTACCTATACACAAGCCTGTACAGTTATGCGTGATTTATGTTAAATTATGCTATGTTTTGACCAGTAAATTGATTTACCAATAAACGACTTATGACTTATCTCTAGATCGTCTGCAGATTTGAAGTAAAGTCATTCCGAATGGAGCCGATGCTGCCCAAATGGGGGCGACTGACTCAACCATTCGTCACTCTTTATTGAGTGACACAATAGGGGAGTTACTGACCCCAATTACTAAGATATCTACATACTCACTCTTTTGTTAACTTATTGAATGTTCGTTCATTGACAACTGGTATAGGCCGAAGCGCAGCAGAGGGCGGTAGTAGAGGTCTTTGTGAATTGTTCATCCGGGGAAGTACTATCAAATGCCTATTTTCTGCCGCTAAGCAGCGTTGCTGTATTTTGGTTTGAAGGGTGTGCGTGCCGGTAATATGACAGGTACTTATGCCTCAAGTTGATGTACATAGAGAAGTGTAGAGCACGTTCATGCATGACTTGCAGGCTATGCTTTGGTATAGGCGATGGTTACCACTTAACATCAGGTGGGCCATGTGCTTGTTCCATCATGTAGGTATGTAAAAATAACATAATGAACTAATGAAGAACTACGGGACCCACATAACCACAAAAGGAATGGTAACTCCGAAGACATACCTAATATGGAATTTTTTTGAACCAAACTATTGGTAAGCTGGTATAAAACCTCTACGGAGAATAAAACTTTAAAAAGTAAAATGTGATTCTAAAAATACTAGTGATGTGTCCGCTTCATTCGCATCAATCTATCGATAGTATTTGAAAAATCAAGATGATATCAATAATTATATCGTTCTCTCTGTAACTCTGTAACCATTTGTTACCAAGACCAAAGAGATTTTAATACCAAGCGCTAAACAGTCTTATGTTCAATTCTTCATGCGATATATTTCTTAGATTTTGATCAACCGATTTCATTTCATTTTTTGGCCATTTTAAAACTACCGTTCGCATATGAATGCTATTAAATTTCAACTTTGAAAATAGAAAAAATAAATATCTAAAATGACATTTTCATTTCCCTCTAACGATAACAAAATTAAATAGGTAGCCTTTAGCTACATCAATAAGTTAAGTTACATATAGATTTAAGAATCCAGTCGCATTATCATCATCACAGCAGGACCAGGTCTACTTTTGGACAATTCTCCATTATTTTCAGTAATAACGATTTTGAACTCTATCATACCATCGACTTCCCGTGAGCTTATAAGACGCGAATATTACGATGTATGAGCAGAGAAACAAGAAAAGATTAAATACGAAATGAGTACAGTCGCGGTATGAAAATGTTCGTCACCTTAGAGCGAAAACCGACTGGTTTTCGCTTGCACCAGTGCCTTGATCATGAACACATTTTGACATAATTTGTGACGTTAACTTACCGGTGTATTCTGTCTATTCAGTTTCAAAAGGTAGTATGTGATCGTGATACGTTGAACAAATCAAGTTGAAAATCGACGAAAATTTTCATACCGCCACTATACATCAGAGGGGGGTTTGACACAAAAGGCAACTCCACTGCATGAAGTCAACGCAGGAAGTTACAAAGACTATAAAAAACTAACCAGATGGGCAAAGGGTTGATAAAGGGGTATTAAACGTGTTGAACAGAAAACTAGGTCACAAAGTGAATACATCATTGTGTTATGGTTCTTTACACGTGTACAAACACAAAAAGGTAATAACGTTACGGCCAGTGGACATGAGCACATGGAAGTTTAGTGTATTTTCTATCTTATTTCATCGAGATAAAGTATATATTTGCAATGACACATAAAAGTACACCGCGAGGAGGCACAGGTTTTCCAGCATTGAAGTTTATACTCTATTCAGATAAGGTTAAGACAAATCATACATTAAATTTGTGTTGAGACAACACAAACTCAAAGGGTTCGACCTGTCAACATTTTCGACCTTTATTATCATAGCCACTGTCTTCTTTTAACTGTCAAAGGATAAACCAAGCTGAAACGACGATCATCTCATACTAATGTGTTTAATGAAATGACATAACAAAGTGAAGGACTAATTTTAGACAGCGCTTATTGTCAAATGTGGATATATGAAAACATCTATGTAGTCGCACAAAACATTCCACTACTCTTTATATCGGTATGTAACTCATGTTATTAATTATTCCTGTAAATTTGCTTCCTGTAGTTATGCTGTGAGGATTTTTCTCTAGTCTGCGCGCATAAACGATGGTACTAAAATATTAATACAAACTGAAAAGGCAGGCATTGCAGCGATTATTACCCTATTTTCGGCTATTCTAAGTGGTTCCTGAAAGCCACCCTTAAAATGTTTTAGGACGTGGTGTCTTCTCTTTTAAAGATATATGTGAAAAATAACACACGGTACTCTTTACTGGGGTTGTGGCGTCCAGCTGTGCTTAATGCCAATTCCATAGAAAAAAAATCAAACATAGATCCACAAAATGAAGTTAAATGTAAAAACTAAAAGTAACGGCATGAATAGGCAGAGAGAGAAATAAGAAAATTGAGAAGTTATAAGAAGATTTTATTAAATGGGCCAATAAGATAAAAACAAATTATTTATATAAAAATTGATCAATCCACTGGTTAAGTTAGGGCTAGATGATATTGTGTCATCTAGCCCTAACTTAACCAATGCTATGGAAGCCGGATCGCTGATAATATAACGCTTACATACATTTTTTAAGGATGCCACCAATACATACTATAAGTTATTCATAAATGTAAATCTGAAACCCCATAGGTATCACAATCAACGAACAATCTGTAAATTTCCTGGAGTCTTTAAAAAGCAATGTTATATCGAATGAACTTTCCCAGCAAAATGCTAACGATAACGAAGTTATTAGCTGACTCAGAGTTAGTAGAATACTACGAGCGCGTCAAGCTTTAAACAAATAAATTTTTCGCAAAAATAACCCTACAAACTGTTGATTTAAACTAAAAGCGATGTTACTGCCGATGTTTTAGATTACGAAATACTCTGGCAGTGATAAAATACAGGATTCCTTCAACATTTTATTTTAGAGTATGCTTTTTAAAATGATTGGATTTTTGATGTAGTGCAGAAAATTGCTAGCCTTTCCAGGTGTTATGATTTTTAAATTAAGTACCAAATATGTTGGAATATTTAAGCGTGGCTTTTCCATCATGCTTTTATTTTTAGCCCCTGACGCAAAAACTGTTGGTAGCTTCGTAGTTTCCGAACGGATGAACGGATATAGCCGCTCCCACAAAATGGCGAATTACATATGTTTTTTTCACAACTCCCTTCCTCTTTAGGTGAATGTAATGGCTTGATACACAATGACAAATTTCATCCAAGATAGTCATCACCACAAAATGGCGAATGACATTTTATTTTGATTGTTCTGAAATGGTTCTTAGTCATGTTTGTTAGAAAGAATATTGTTATTATTATGTTCTGAGAATATTATTTCCCTTTGACGTTTAATTTTTTTTTGCGAAGTTAACATGTTAATTTTGGTAACTGTTCTTCTGGGTTCGTCTTTAGTCACGTGGGACTAACACCTAGATTCACATAGCTATAAAACGTTTCTAATTGTTCTTAGGGATGTTAATATAAATAAATAATTAATTACCTTATCAGTAAATTGAAATATAAAGAAATAATCATGCTGTGAATTGACGTGACTTATAAAAATCTGAGACAGAACTATGCATGAAGCTATTGCCATCTCTTACCTACTGATGAGTAATAAATAACAAACAGTGACAGAGCTTATTATACCTAGGAAGAAGAAGAGGTTGAAGCAACTTTTATACATAAGTCACACTCGGTTTATGCCACTTCTTTGTTGAGCATTTAAAGTATTCTGCATGATAATCTATAATTGATTCCAAGGGCCATGCTAATTCCTAATCAATAGGTAAGTAAATGTAGTAAAGATGTAGAAATCTAATGATAAATAAAATTACAAATAAACTACCGTGATATTAAATAACTACGCTGTAGTTAGAACTACTTGTGAACTGGTTGTAAAAGATACTCTTGATAGAACAGTTGGAGCTTCTTAAGTAACGTCTCGAATTCTCAGTGAGCTGCTTGAAACTTGTTCGGATTGCAATGGTCGGAGGCAGCATGAAACTTGAATCCATTGAAAGTTTCAGTAGAACGTCTGTCGACATCTCGCAAGCGAAACTCAATTTCAAATAGCTCAAACGTCACAGTCTAAGAACTTGTTAATCATCGAAGTACAACTTCTACTTGCAGTTTTACTCTCTACTGAGGCATTAAGTCAACATCACAAAGCAAATTCATTGCAAGTTTCATCTCTATCAATTGATAGAACGTGAATCAGTCCCAATTATTCAAAGTTCTAAGCTTTCACATGCAATTTAGTAATAGGATAGCTCTAGTAAATAATTTAAATATATCTTATGCCAAGTCGAAGTTGAATCGATAGTGACTGCGACTTTGCTTAAACTTATTGCTTTTGAGCTTAGCTGAAGATTAAATAAAGCTCAGCCATCTTAGAGAGTTCGAAAACTACAGAGGTTAAAGAGGTGGTAAAAGTCAACAAAGATAGCATTCCTTTATCTGTAAATTCTTGAGTAATAGATAGATAGATAACTCTTTATCAATTACCATGCTAGGATACAGGTAATTAGGAATCATACAAGATTCAATAAATAATGAACATAACATTTTAAATATTTATTCTGAAAATGGGGTTTTCCGAAACAGTTGCATCTAAACATCGTCAGGAATTTAATTTGCGTAAATATTTAAGACATAACTAAGAAAACATTGACTCTTATCGTACACATCTGAGCTACGATTGTAAAACAAGAAAAGAAAGAATTGATTAAAAGTAAACAAAAGACAATAAAAAAACAGTCGATAAAGAACATACGAATAAAAACCAGCGGTATCAAAAATAATGATAAAGTAGCAATCAATAATACTCTAGCACACTGTAGTGACCCGCGTCCAAATACCCAGAGAAAAGCAAGTGCTTAACGTCTCTACCCTGTCCGTAGTCAATGGTTTTGGAGCATCCGGATCTATGAACTTTGAAGGTGTAGTCTGTGAACAACTCGCTCGCACAATGCAGCTCCACATGCCCGGCGTATTCTCCATCTCTCGACATCAAGCTCCTATAGTCTGATGCACTCCACATGTTCAGACCGTACGAGTGGTCCCCGATTATGAAGTCCTTATACCGATGCCAGTTTTCTGTGACCCTCTCCACAACTCTGAGGCGAATGTCCCTATGGCGTTCCTGTGTTCCGTACACACAGTAGGATACCGATCGGAACATGCAGTTGCCATCGCCTCTGATAGGAACCACCCGTCCGCCTGACATCATGATGACTTATTTCTTCATCGAGACTTTTTCATCGATATCAATCTGTCATTCATTTTTATGTTCCCATCACTAGTCAACTGTCACTAAGTGGACTTATGCGCGAATGTTTTAGGATTAAAATCAATGAAGTCTACAGTTATTTATTTGAAAGCTTGTAGAGTAATAAAATAATGTGAAGTGGAAAGAAGACAAAAGGGGTCAGAAAAATTTAATAGCCATGGAAAATGATTGAAACATTTGCTAGAAAAATTTACGAAATTTTTGAGATCACCTGATTTTGACAATGTCGCTACTGTCTATGATGTAAGTGAGCCGACCTTATTTTGACATTGATAACCTCTTTGAACTTTAGTGTTTTCGCGCCAATTTCGAATTAAAGGATGGTCATGTGAGCATCGGAACTGAGTTCTCAACATCTGCATTCCCAGAATTGAATACTGGCGAATGACCCGTTTCCAAAATTCAGTTAGCCACTCATGACATAGCCGGATTGGACATTTCAAACAAGTCGACTCGAGTTATGCAACGTTGCATACATTTGCATCGGCGACCGCGTGCCATGTTAAATGGCAAGTTAGCCGGACAGAAAGCATTCGCTATATACCATGATGGAGGCTTTGGAATGGCTTAAAACTCCATCAGTTGAGTTGACCACTATTCATGAAAACTTATGTAGCATTCTATGTTACCAAATCCTTGGTTTTGATTTTGCAGTTACCAATCCACCTGACCACATGGTAACTCCTATTACGGCAAATCCTTATGGATTTGCCGTAACCAAAGGATCATGATCACCCTTAATCGTGGAACTGGTACCTATACATATCAAGTTTCTAAGACGCTTCTAAGTGATCCTTGTGAATTCGTTGAATAACCATTGAATCACAGGTATGGTTTGCAAAGTTACTAGGTACGAAACATAATACCTCCTCATCCTTTCATCATTCTGGTTTGAAAGAAGAAGTAACCCGATAAAATGATGAAGATATCACTGTTTTTCGTTCAGTATTTTATATTTTTCCACTTTTTTCCTATGTAATTACATCCAACTAACTCGATGAAGCTCCAGTGTGGTGGCAAATCTACTTAATGTGACTTCAAATGAAAAATACGTTTTAACGTCCTTAAAACACGGCCCACTCGGCCCTTATTTTCTAAATTATTTATAGAAATTTTTGGTACGCAACTACGCAACAGACCTAAAGAACATTTTCAAGTAAGTAGGTAAAAGTCAGAGCGAAGTATTTACCGGGGGATGATGGAGATTACAGAAAAATGCTTATTCTACTTTGCTGTAACATTTTGCAAAAGAACTCGAGAAAACGTATTACGAATGATAATAATTTATGAATATAAATTGTATTTCTCTCAGGCATTTCCATTTTATATAGGTATCAGACAGGAGTAAAAGCCATAGTAGGGAATACAGTCGGAATTGAGTTCCCAAGTGGATCAATGGAGTTTCAGCGAAATTGCGAGAGATTCAGTGAGGGCATTTGAAAATAGGCGATTTGTTTGCTGCCAATTTTTGCTTTCGAGCCACGGACTGATATTTACTGGAACCGAAAAAATGGAAATGATCTTTCTAAGCTTGTTATTGAGTAAAGGCAATCAGCGCATCCCATCTCCCTCATTATAGAACGTAGACTTTTAACGACAGTATTCAAAGGAATTCCTTCGCAAATTGTTTGTTGGTCTGGCATTTATTGTTAGCCGTAATAAATCCAGTGCTTCCCCCATATTTAGAAGGGGGTTTGCTTTGCAACCCCCTGGGCCCTGTTTAATAAAGCTGATTATTTTTCCGACCCAAATATCGACCAATAGAATTGCACCATTCGACGTCACGTGGTACAACCTACATGGTATTATACTGGTAATTTTTTGAAAATTTTCTAGGTTGTACCACGTGACGTCGAATGGTGCAATTGGTCGATATTTGGGACGGAAAAATAATCCCCCGAATACCACACGAGCTTCAAAATTATCGGATATTTCCCGATAGGTTCGTTGCAAACAAATGAAGGAGTCAAGTTTTTCAGGTTAAAAAATCAGGAGCGCGAAGCGCGAGTGATTTTTCCTGATAAACTTGACGACCAAAAAGCGACAAAATTGTGGAATTGTCGCGCTTAGGCTATTCATAAAAGTGATAAATATGTCACAAAAGCGCGACAATTCCACAATTTTGTCCACAGAGCACCAAACACGCTTTTGCTTCTTCTTTATTTCGTGATTTTGTCGCTTTTTGACATATATGTCGAATTGTCAGCTTTATTAAATTATATGGGCCTGGTTTGCAGTAGTCAATTTTAGTAGATTTTTGTTATGCTATGATTAGACAGTACAGAGTGACGTATTAGACAGTCTATGGCAAGCTGGTCTGCGTTTCGCCTATTATCAGTCGAATACATAGATCTTTACTGCTTCTTCTTATCGTGTCACTAGTTCTTTTGAAACAGTGTGGTGAAAGGATTTTAAGTGCGCCTCAGAGAGGCTCCTTTCGTGCAAATCTTTACTAAACACAATGTGTTGTGTCAGTTATAAACAACACCATCGACGATCAGTGCAAGTAAAATATCAATTTTATCACTAAGATATAACGCCAAACGTGGACACAAAATAACTTGAAGAATTACGTCATACTCCATCCTAATGCAGACCTTTCCAAACACATGCTAAGTCAAAATACACGATTGACCGAAACTACAGTACGAACTCATACGAAGATACAAGCTAAACCACATAATAGTAACCAGTACGTTACGTACAAAGATACGAGCTTATCCACAGAATAGCAAACAGTACACCGGTCATAGAATAAGGATCAGTAGGTATATCAGATACGATCTGACCAACAGAATATGTGGCAGTAACAGAATGACTCAGCGATGATATTACGGAGTCAGTGTCCAATGTCAATGTCAGTTATTAGCATGAAGATCGTTTAAGAAATTTGGGACAACAATGGACAAGACATAGGCTTATGCTTTTTTCAACATGTCATTTCAATCTAGTCGGAAAAAGGAATACTTAAAAAAACTTTTTCGAAACTGGCCTAGAATAACAGGCAAACATATAAAGCTTGGTATTTTCAATTTTTGTATGGTTCTTTAATTCTTTTTTAGTGTGGAGGCCATCTTTACTTAAATTTGACCGTGATTATCACTTATTTCGTCTTCTGATCACCACCAAAATTACCCGACCACGGGCGCAGGTAGAACAATTTTATTTGACCTCTATCTGGTTTGACCACTTTGACCTTTGGCTGGTATAAGTGACTGATATGATGAGATAGTTATTAACTGTCATATGACGGCCGGTTTTGACCTCCCCACATCTATTTACCGAAAACTCGGTTCGGTTGATACTAAAAAAATCAACAAACAAAAAAAACATATTTTGAGTGTACATTATTATATCTAACAAAGTCGAAAAGAAAAATGAATGACAATATATCTAAACATACAAAGATCTCTGCAAAAATGCTTTTTTCATACACAACTTTAACTTATACCACCCAAATGAAATTATAATACAGTCACCGACTAAAAATAAGCGTGATTCTCACGAAACTGGTATTGTCTATTGAATTCTGTCTCGCTTATTCTGGTACAGACTGAGAGGGACGGACTGTTAAGGGGAAGCATCCCACGCAATACGTTGACTTTAAGACTTTGTAAGTTAGCGATCGTAAATAAAACATTGTTCAATGTTTATTCACATTGTTGTGAAGATATCATACTTATATCAGAACTTGTACTTATAAACAAAGATTTGTTTCTTTTGCAGTTTCTAGACCGGCTTGTTTGTCAATGAATAACCTTCTTATTTTAACTCAGATGAGCTTTTCTTATCAATACATAGGAATGCTGTAAAATAAAATTGAATATACATTATTTTTATATATTTTTTGGATCTTACAGACAATACACGACCAAAATAATTCAAAAAGTCTGTTCTGTTAAGCTCCAAGTATAATGATCCAAGGTTCACCTAGCTTCTAAGACATCTCAGATAGTTCTTTAAGAAAACAAAGTCTTTGCTTTTAAAAGACTGTATTGTAAGCTAATTGAAATCTTTTCTAATTTTATTTTATTTTCCCACAGGTAAACTACACTTTATGTTGAAATCAAATCCGCTTACGATCGCGTGATGCAACGATCCAAGATGTAAGGGTAAGAACGAACACTTTTATTGTAAACATTGTACTGAAACGAATTGCAGTGGCCAATATAATTCTTTTAACTGTGCTTGGCCCCGGCTGCTGCAGGAAAGACTTGGCTAAATAGGTTTGATCGAGCTAAGAGAGAATCAGGAGTGTTGGCCATTACGGAGCTTTTATACAGAATATTTATTTATACAGCTTTCGTATTTGGTGTGCACGATCACTTTGACTTAAAAATAGACAGCAAGCTGATTAGTAGATTATGAGACTCAAATTAATAAATTATAGTTTAAAAAACTAAAAAAAAACGCTTTTATAACTAATTGAACTAAAAAGTTAAAAATAAAACTGTAATAATCAATTGTTTTATATTATCGTACAAAAAGCGTGGGGTGCTTTTTATAATAACTTCAGATATAATAGACTATTGATAAAATATTTACAACAATCAAAATCAAGCCCCCACGCTTTTTGTACAATAATATAGAACAATGGATTATTACAGTTTTATTTTTAACTTTTTAGTTCAATTAGTTATAAAAGCGTTTTTTTTTAGTTTTTTAAACTATAATTTATTTTTTACTTTTTAGTTATTTTTTTTTTCATATTATTGCATTGTTATCGACCTTTGACAGGTGTGCAAAGTTTGAATCAAACCTGATAGTTCAAAGTAGGTTATTTTTTTTTTTTTCTTTTTTTTTTTTTCATATTATTGCATTGTCATCAACCTTTGACAGGTGTGCAAAGTTTGAATCAAATCTGATCGTTCAAAGTAGGTTTTTTTTTATTTTTTTTTATTTCTTTTCATTTTTTTTTATTTTTTTTTTCATATTATTGCATTGTCATCGACCTTTGACAGGTGTGCAAAGTTTGAATCAAATCTGATCGTTCAAAGTAGGACAAAATCGAGCTCAAAGGGGTCGGTTACATACATACATACATACATACATACATACATACATACATACATACATACATACATACAGGTGAAACTAATAAAAGCGTTATAAAAAGAAGAAAATGTTGTTCATGAAACAACATTTTAGGATGACCGAGGACTTTTTTGAAAACATTAAAAATTTAAAAGGTCAGTTTTATACAAAAATACTTATCCTTATCAAATATCTACTCAGATGCAACCCATCGCTAGAATAATAATGGCAAGATTGGAATCGCATACAAAATATATTATGTTCATGGTTTTTTATGTCTTATTTTGGGATAGCTTCGCCTTAAATGCCAAGGTCGGCAAGTGCATACCGGTTATACATTTCTAACGTTCCGTCGGAACTCACGTTTCAAATAAAACGTTTTTTATATGCTTTATGCTTTGTTTTGCGGTTTTTGATGATGCATCCATAAAAGTATTTTGGTTATAAATAAAGTACAGTTTAAGTATTGCGCTCATCTAGACGATCTGCAATGGTGATCTGTTTCTGCATAGGGTTTTGTATATCCGCACACATTCCTGCAAACTTTGAAAGTGCGATATTTAACAACTTGGCAGCAGATATGCAAAATGCAAGGCAAATACAGGCCTGAGGTACTAATCGTCTTAGTTTCCAACAATAAGCGATAGGCTCCGTTCAAAGGGGTTCATCGGAGAGCGTAGTAATGCTTTCCGATGAACCCCTTTGAACGGAGGTAGGTAAGCCTGGCTTACCCGATCTATTATCATTTAGCAACAACAGTAGCTCCCTCGGTTGTAACGCATGTACTGAATTCCAAGAGCTCGCTTCAAAGGCTTTGTTTCTACAAACTGAAATGTAGCCTTAATAAACGTAATCGTAGGTTTTGGATTACGAAATGGAGGCACAAATACCTTATATTTTTTTATAGCCTCTCGAGTAGTTGTAGTGAGTTCTAAGCATTGGTATACATTACATATTTATAGAGTTTTGACAAGTGGTTTTGGGACGCCTCTTCCTTATGCAAAGTTGAAGTGGAAGGGTTGATCGTTGCATGGCTTGGTCGGTTCTAACAACATCACCGTAGTTATTTTTGGCACCTGAAGAAGTTCACTGCTAGGCCCTCATCAACAGGAAGAACGATTTTAAGCTTTCACCAACCGCCACTTCCTCGCATTGTTTATAATGTCGTGGGTTCATCAGGTGTAGCCGTCCAACGGTATTGGGTTCGTGGTTGCCATTCGAGAAACTATATTTACAGCGGCTGTCGGTTCTACGACCGGTCTTTTGCCTTTTCAACAAAATATACTGCAACCTATTTAGAAAGAAAGAAAGAAAGAGAGCCGGTAAAAACAATTTCAACCCTTTGAGATCATTTAAGGATATCAGAAGGGAGTAATCAGTACTTAACTCAACCACTTTAAAGCAAAGCAAAAAGTAAAGTATGCGTCTCTGAGGTGCACAAGAAATCCTTTCACCGCACTCGTTTGACAGCACCAGTGACTCGATAAGAAGAAGAAGAAACAAACGCTTATATATTTTTTATGCCAAACATCCTTCGAGAACTGGTTCTTAGCTGATTTCAAACTGCCATTATGTCAGTTTAAAACTTACCAGTGGACTTTACGAAGCTGCGTCATATTACCTAATCGTAATTATATTTATTTCAAAGTTTCGCGCACCAGATTGAATCATAGCTACCATGCATCATCCCCTCTCACACTCACTAACTTAATTAAACCCAGGGTTAGACGTTCTGCGTCCAATTACTACCCTTACACTTTGAAATGGGTATTGAAAGGTAATAATAATTCTTTTGAAACAGGGATTTAACTAAATTGGTTTCTTAAGTAAACTACATCTGTGAATCAAGTTATTGAGTAATTGAGAAAAAATAAACAAGTGCAAAACTAAATCCGATAAGTATAAAATAAAAATTAAAACAAACAAAGCAGCATCACGACTTTTACTCCCAGGTACGTTAGATAATTATTACAAAAAAAGGAATTGAGAAAACTCAACATAAAACCAATTAATACCGCAAGAAACATCCTTTTTAATTCGAAGTTTATCTTATTTCGGATTAAAAAGGATCTTAAAGATTCCTTTTAATCTGATATATTTTTTTGTTTGTTATATTTTTAGAAGATAAAGAATATGTTTTATTAGATAGTAACGTTCTTTTTTTGCGCCGCAACGATTTTCAAACGTTAAAAATGAATATTAAATATAGTCAGAACCATGCCGCCGCGCCGCCTGCGCTGTTTGTGAAACTAAAATGCAAGGTTTGTGTACACTAAAGTGTCGGTAAATATTTTCACTCACGCCGATAAGGCGCTAGCTTTCTCAGAATATTTGAGTAAATAGTTGGCGTGTTTCGCTCAAAATGACGTTATCAAGTACCTGTGTTAGGAAGTCTGCTGCGATTTAAAATCTTGAATAACATCAAAGTATGAATACATTTGAAAAAATCATATCAAAGAATCATCACAAATACAAAAAAATAATAAAATGTTATTGATTTGAGATTTCAATTTCACAAGGATCAAAATATGCATTAAACCCCGCACTAGAACTAGCCTGATATTTAAAACCACGAGGAATCTTAATTGGAAAATTAATTAAAGAAATCTTTGTGGCTTGAGCAATAATGCCCAGTCTTACCTGAACTTTTCAAACTTTGGTATGCGGAAGTTAGAAACTGAAGCCTAACTTTGCTATTGAAGGAATCGAATCGGAGTTCTGTTGCTCCATTTTCGAACAAAGCAACCAACGGGGCGTTCTACGTATCGTATCGGTTCACAGCCGCCATTCGAGAATATTCCCTTACATTGTCAGTTCGAGCTGTCCATTTCCACTTCAACAGTCATGCAAGCTACGAGACAATGTGCTGTAAATGTGGTAAAATTATTAAAATGTTCGTAATTTCCTAGAGATAGAAGAGTTTTGATAGAAAGAGAGAGAAAGAAGAGCTAAGATGCTAATGAGGCTGCTACGATCCTCTTAATTACTGTGTCAGTACAATTAGTGAGTTGAGTGCGGCGCAATGTGCCGCATGATAATTCTGAAATAACCAGCAAGCGTGATGCAGAATATATTTACTGGAAAAGTTTGCAATTTATGATGAAAATTCCGTTTCATTTTAAATGTAAGATAAGTTTATTGAAGCGGTTTCATAATGAAGAAGGTTTTGACGTGACAACGTCTTATTATTCGATGGAGTCGGCTGCACGCACGGAAAAACATGACTCATGCGGCGTTACCTCGCGCTCCATGTGGCGTTCCATTTAAGGCTTGAAGTGCAAGCGAGAGCGCGGAACGAGCGACAAAGAGGCACAATCGGCTTTCGCGTTCGGCAGCGTTCGACATCTGTCTCTCTCCTATACTTGAGTGAGCGATGCGTCCGCGTGGACAGCTGTATGACGTTGTCACGTTCAACTAGGTATCGTCAGTAAACCTGACTTTTACAGACAACCGATTTTTTTTTAATAATACTAGAAATTTGAGAATAAGCTTTTTGTAAATTTTCTAAATTTTTTCTTGAAATGGTTGTCCACCATTTTCCACTTACTTTCGAACTTCCGCGGTAAAAGTGAAGTTGTGGCTTTGATAGCAGACAACAACGGTGGAAGCTTCATAAGCTGCAGTGGTAGCTTATAGGATAAAACTTCTTTACTGGGGAAACTAGGTTAAACTAGTTTATTCATCATCCTCAGCCCGACTTCA
Source organism: Thera britannica (assembly GCA_939531255.2). Lineage (NCBI taxonomy): Eukaryota > Metazoa > Arthropoda > Insecta > Lepidoptera > Geometridae > Thera > Thera britannica. The sequence goes on from OW618044.2 coordinate 522,718, forward strand.
CCCACTGCTGGGTATAGGCCTCCCTTAGTTTGTGCCATCTACCTCGATCCTGTGCCAGTCTAAACCATTGCCTCCCTGCGACCCTGTCTATGTCGTCCATCCATCTTGGTGCAGGGCGCCCTACGCTTCTGTAGCCGGTTCTTGGCCACCATTCGGTTGTTGTTCTACTCCACCTGCCATCACCACGCCTAGCAATGTGTCCCTAGTTTATTCAACCTTTTTTAAATACTGATGTACATATATTCATCTGGGGCCAACGCTATCAATCCATAATAGAACAAAGCTTTTACTATGGAAAATTATAATCGAACACCTCATCCTTGAGAGAAATACCTACAAAATACAGGCAAAAATATAACTGAACAAACGCCTTGTAATAATATAAATTTGAATACCTTGGTATCCTCTTCAGGGAATTACGGGTTGCTACAATGTAATTATAAATTCTTCTCAAAGTAAAAATGTTCTCTGAGCTTCACCTGTACTCCTTAAACTTTGATAATATCTTTAGTAGTAGAGCTCTTTGTGCCGGGGAAGTACTACCATCATGCCTATTTCTGCCGTGAAGCAGCATCGCTGTGTTTGGGTTTGAAGGGTGTGGGTGCCGGTGAAATTACTGGCACGTGTAAAAGCGTGCACGTGTATGTTGTTGTTTTCACGGTTACGCGAATTAACTGATTAATATAATAATTGGCACAGAGGTAGCCTACCTTCCAAAGATTACGATATTTTCTATCTATTAATACCTAACACATTAACAGTTTTTAGGATTCCGTAGCCAAATGGCAAAAAACGGAACCCTTATGGATTCGTCATGTCTGACTAGACAGTCGGACAGACGTCCGTCCGTATGTCACAGCCGCTTTTATCTGAAATTATAACAACTATACTAATGAAAATTGGTAAGTAGATGTATTCTGTGAACCGCATTAAGATTTTCACACGCCTGCGGGAAGTCGGTGCATCGAAACGGCTCAGAATCATTCTTCCTGGAAATGTGTAGGAGACGCTAATGTCCAGCAGTGGGCTTCTTCACGCTGAAGATTATTATGAATATGTAAACGTTGACTTAAAGCAGATTTGAAACTTTTAAAACTTCATTATTTTAAAACAGCGTAGCATCTTAGGAATTAAACGGACAGATCGCGTCCGAAATACTATCCTGCGCTGCAAAACAAAAATTACCTGACGTGGGCGATAAAGCCGCTAAACTAAAATGGGACTTGGCCGGCCACGTCTGTCGCATGCCGGATGACCTGTGGGCCAAAACCACTACCAAGTGGTGCTCTGACTCAGTGGGGTGGCGTCGCGGCAGGCCTCGCATGCGATGGAAGGACGAGCTGGACGCTTTTGAGCGGGACTGGCAACTTAAAGCAGAAGATCGTCGTGACTGGCGTAAATGGGGGGAGGCCTTTGCCCAACAGTGGGACACTACAGGCTAGTAGTAGTAGTATTTTAAAACAACGGGCCGTACAAAATAACGATTGGAACCAAGTTTCTGGCTTGTTCTTCTAGGCTTGATTGCATTTACTTTTCATTTTCTTCTGAAATAACCGTTTATACAAACAGAACTACTTGTGAATGTTGTACCTTCAGACAACTGACTCAATAACCGCAGGGCTGGTGGAAACCAGCATACCAAGCATGAAATATACCAAGAAAAGTATTATGTGAAGGAAAGCTTTCCAGCTTCTGAGAAATTTTATCAACAGTCCATATTCTTATTGTTACTTCACATAATACTTTTCTTGGTATATTTTATTTCACCGTGTGAGAAAATTTTGCAAGGCACATGCATTGTTTCTTTCAATATACTTCTATAGATAGAGTTCTGCATTTTATCCTTAGTGGCGTTACTCAGGGTAGATAAAACCCACCGTCCAGCCTGGCACTATAGATACAAAATATTAATTGTCATAAAAATATTACGCATAAAAATGTGTCGCTGTCGTTCAAAAAATACAAAATATTTTTCGGTGTATTTATCCGCGAGATAAAAATATCAATCTCTTTTTTACGTTTTTCAGTAACAAGAATTTTTATTTTTAATTCAACGGATTACAGAAAAGATAAAACGTCCACAATATTTATTTATTTTATTTAATCAGATTCGGCTATAGAAATGTGTAAAAAAAATCAAAACTGACACAATATACAGAATAGAACTACGCTGAGAGTTGTGAATTTGGTATAGCACGCTACCGCGTGCGATCGATCGCCGGGCCCACCCAGTCCACCCAGTCCACCTCCACGAGGATGCCCACACTTACTATGGGGTGGCTGCGGTATGCTCGTTTCAGGACTTTACAGTTACAGCAGATATTCTGCCACCAAATTGTATCCATTGTACACTGTGTTTGATTGTAAAAGCATCGAGTTGTACTCTTACCTCGCTGGGCGAAGCGACATTCTGTACAATATGAATGAAGTCATCATTTTAGCTTTCCTAGAAAATTATTTTCTAAAATGTTTAATGATTCTGAAACTTATTTTCTTGTTGTACGCCTCAAAATGTTTACAAGAATTCGAAATAAGACCTTCAAACTTTGCCGTGTTTTTCGGTAAAGTCACGATTCTTTATAGCAAAGATAAAAGTGACCCGTAGACCCGATAAGGTCGACCCAACAGGTCCACGAGTAATTTTAATAAACTTCATTATGTATTTTTGTTCATATTATCTCCTTAGTTCATACTTATTGTACTTAAGAAAATAGGTAGGTACATTAGTCACAGAGCAATTTAGTGAAGCAAGTATTTACCACTAAAAGCCCTGAATAATTAAATGAATGGATTAAGCCATGAAGGGGAATTACAGTGGCCTAAAAGCTCAGTCCAAAGGTTGGCATTAGGAACTTGCTTTTAATAAATAAATAAAAAAAAACGCTATAAAATCATGTCCTTAAAAAAGTGAAACATTAATACCTGATATTGTAAAACCTTATAAATACCATGTACACATGTAGGCATCGGCCGAGTGAACCTTTTGGTATCTTATACGGCATTTGTTGTGGTTACCACCATGTTACCAGATACCAACAGGTGGTATTCTTTTTATCGGCCTGGTCGTGTAAAAAACAAGTTTGGTGTCGCGTTTAGCGGTCTTGTAATGCATTTAATCAGCAAATTGGTCAGGTTCACACAAATTATCCAAAGACAAACTGTTTTCATTGTTGCTAAAAGATTTATTATAATTATAAAAATACAACGATGAAATCTGATTTGACGTAATGAATCAGTTTAGAGAAAATGCAATTCTCGACCCTTCTGGGATCAAATGTCGTTCTATTCATTGAGCTTTTGCCTGTAGCTTGTGTTACAAAAATACATTTTGCAAAAAATTTAAACTCTTTCAACGTTACTGTGAATCCTTTTGTTCACAAAAATTCTGACGTTGACGAATATTTGGCGAGCTCTCTTCACGTTGCGAAAACTGATATTTTTTCACATTTTGCACCTCGAGGGATTTAAAGCGACGCAGCAAAACGTGTGGTTTTAAACTAGAGTCTCGACGGGGTTTCGTGTTATTTTAAAACGCACCTTAAAAACTGCACGAGAGACAAAAGTTTAGTAGCTCAACTTAAGCAGTATTTCGCTGAGAGCCGGCGTCCGGGCACCTTCCGAATTCCAGATCAAGGTTGCTTAGACCATTATAATTAACTTTAATATTACTTAACAAGTTTGTTGAACTCACATTTTAATTGAAAACAAAACTTATGAAACTTTTCCGGATGTTTACGTTTTAATGGAGGAATTGCTGGTATGAATTCCTTTATATTGCCGTTTCACAATACATTTGTGCGATAAACCCCATACAATCGCATTCATCTATGAAAGCATATTATGATGACAACGTTCGAGAATATTTATTCTCTATAGCTGCCATGGTTGCTGTAAGGTTGCTTGTCGTTAATTAATTTTTCTTTTATAAGAGCTTTAGAAAAGGTTCTTTATGAAAACATCGTAATAAGGAAAGAATTCCGTTCAGAAACTTTGTGATATGAAATGCTCGTAGCAGAATAGTTCGTGATAAAATGTCAACACACGAGCATTCCCCGTCACACTATTCAGAGCGAAAATTTTATTCTCTGGTATTTTTAATATATAAATTCCAGCAGGAAAACATACCTATCCTCGGTTCACATCCCGTAGCTATACATAAATATTGTACCATTTTCTCTGCTCCCATTATTTTATTTAGCACACACTAATGAATATAAGAAGTAGAGTAACCCCCTTATTTATAATGCCGGACATTATTAATATTTGCACCTTTAAAAAACCCCATAACTTAATAACCCCTCATCCGATTTTACTCATATACTTACCAGACAAATTTGTCAAGTACAAGCTATTGACTTATCAAATTTCATGTGGATCGGATCAATAACGGTTCGAAAGTTATTTTCGGACAAACATACAAACATACATACGCACATAAAACGCTAAATCGCCCAAGTTGTTTCTAAGAGCTTCGTTCGATCAATAAAGTTACTAACTGGGATTGCGGATCTACAAGCATCTTCAAATACTGGGTTACTATAGGTAGTACTACTTCGTGTGTCTTGGTACCTTTAAGCCCTGCAGAATTTGTTACAGCGGAAATTGTGTTTAGAAGGAATTTTTGATTGAAAAACGTATCAAAGTGATATTTCGTTTTGTAGTTTGAATGAAGTACTACCCCTTGACTTTGCTTTTGATTTTAGGCGTCTTTAGCCGGACAACAACAATGAAAAAAAAATGCGTTAGGGAAATTAAACAATATACGAGTATGTTTAAGTTTCTGGCTTTAATCATCCCCATACATTGTAAACTTACCCTGGAATGACGACGCATTTAATTTGTTATAAGCAGAGAGGTAACCGCTTATAACCAGGTGGATCTTTTGCTGGGTTCTCATAAAAAATATGCAGATGCTCAGGAACTAGTCATCGAAGTTTCAAATCTGTATATACAAATTGTAAGAGAAATACCTAACGTACTCGTATGACCAATTATCGAGGATTTTCGCTCCAAAAAGCTTCAATATCCATATTGCTCTATTTTCTTCGCCATTACAATTTAACGATGTTTTTATGTCTCCATACGAGACTCTTGAATAACAGCCATGGGTATTATTTTTAATGGCTGTTCAGTCTATTTCGATTTTCTACCGAACAATATAAAAATCTCCGTTTTACGTTCTTTGTGCACTGTTTTTGTAAACGGATAACGCACGTTAGTAATCGCGTGTTAAATAAAATAAATAAATATTATAGACAATTCACACAACACTATCTAGCCCCAAACTAAGCATAGCTTGTACTATGGGAACCAGATAGCTGATATAATACTTATAGTATAAATTTTTTGTAAATATATACTTGATGAATGCAATATAACACCCAGACAGAGAACAAACATCTGTGTTCACCACACAAATATTTATTCTCGGTGGGGATCGAACCCACGACCTACAGCTCAGAAGGCAGAGCTACTACCAACTGAGCTGAGAGGCCGGTCGATCAAATAATTTTGTGTCTCTGTCATAGGTTTTTTGTGTGTTTCTCTCCGTTCCTATCACAAGGTCCTTAATTTCTATAACAAAATCTACTAACAAGTATAGATGACTTTATGTCGTATAAGCAAAAACAATCTACTACTTACATTGCTATAGTTTTTTGGGCCTAAAAATTAGGCCCAAAACGTTTTGCTAGGTTTCGTCTTTCGGTTCGTGACTGTCATTTGAGAACCTCCTTATGTATTCCCCAACGGTTTCCGGTTCTTCGAGTGCCTTACAACTTCAACATGCTAACCCAATCACTGCTAAATGTAGTAGCTATGCTATAAACGATGCCAAATGTATAGCCGTGTAGTGTAGCAATGTTTAGTCATTAACCAGCTCAATATTATATTGGCAGTGTACACAGATGCTAATTTAAAATGGAAATGGAATGGATCTGGTTATCCTGTCAACATGTCTGACGCGATATTGAACGGCTCTGTGACTAATCGTTTACAGATTCTAAAGAATATTGAAGTCTAGTGAAAAATTCGAAGGCAGTGACTTCACACCTCTTTCACCACCTTTTTTTTAAATTACATTATTAGAGCTATTTGATCTTATTCGTTACCATTAAAAGTTATACCAGACCTTTTCACAATTTACCTCTCCACTTCAATGGAAAGTCCTATAAAAATTTGATGTAATTGCATTAAATTAAAAAAAAAAATACAACTGAATTGAGAACCTCCTCCTTTTTGATTGGAAGTCGGTTAAAAAACAGACTGCAAAATCGGCAAATGTCGGTCACAGTTCGTAGGTTTACACATCACTATGTCATATTCCATGGTACTGCAGGTGCCTGTTTGACATCCACTTGACCCCTTGCGTCATCCTGATGAGGCATCAGCTGGGCTGCATGCCGTATCGCAAATTGAAGACCCGTTGCGGTGGGCGACCAATTAAACACTTTTGAATAACTCTACCTAATGACTCTGCGTTATTTGGTACTTGTTCGAGAGCACTGGTAGCCTATAGAAGTGGCCCGAAATTCTTATTAAGAAACCGTAACGAGTTCTTTTTCAAGTCTTTTCATACAATTTTAGGTTTAAAGGAAAATCCAGTAATTTGAAAACGTATTATAATAACAAAACCGAGACTAAATTATAATTTAGCATATCATGCAAAACTGATCAAACAACGCAAACTACCCGCTTTATTAATTATCTAGATTCAAAATGGCGGCCGTTGTATCGTAAGCAAAATAAGTTGATTAACAAATATTTGCTTTAATAGAGAACAGAATTTATTTGCAAACATTTACATAGCACAATCTATCTATATCTATAAAAAATTCCTGTCCTAATTTGGAACGCGATAAACTCCGAAACTACTGAACGGATTTCGATAAAATTTTGTAACCGTCTATAATATGGTCCAACTTAAAAGATAGGATAGTTTATATTCAATATTTTAGTGTTATTGTAAATTAAGGGGCAAAAGTTTCGAAATCTATGTCTATCTTTTTCTAACACGTAGGGACTTCTCTATGTCTATCCTTTTCTATCACTAATGGATTTTTCTGAAAATTCTTGGCTTTGACGAGAATACAATGCTCATAGACGCTCTACAATGTTCTATAAGGTTCTTGAATGGTCTGGAATAATCAAATTTAAAGTCGGTTAGCATCCGGAATGCTTCCACCCAAACGTTAGTAATCCAGAATTATCTAGAATACTCATATATACCCATGCAAACGGTTCTGAATTCTAGATTTGGACAAAATGTTTTAGAAAATAGTGCTCCTAAACGTTATAGAATGTTCTTTCATCATCATCATCAATTGATATCAGTCCACTGCTGGACGTAGGTTCACCTTGAGTAATATAGGCTATATTTATGTGTTTAAAAAATAAATGTCCACCCGTGCGAAGCCGGGACAGGCAGCTAGTATAACAATATTAATTGGATAAGGAAGGCGCATAACGGACATAGACTCAGCTCTAAACAGAAAACTTTATCATAACGTCGTCGGTCCATACGGTACCACAGTTTAATGTTAATCTAGTACGTAGGTACTGTTTTACTCGGGTGAATTAACTTGACTTGACCCCCCCCCCCCCCCTGACATGCTGCTCCACTCCATGCCTGTTGTGCTGTGCTGTGTGCATTTTAACTGTCTAACCCCCGAATACTGAAACGCAACTCAGATGCACGTCTCAAGCGACGAATATTTGACAGATTTTCATTGAAAACTGTCAAATATTCGTCGTTGCGTTTCAGTATTCGGGGGTTACGTACATAATAATATGTGCTTTTTGCACATACGTAATTCGAGCCGAGTATCGGACGCATCGCATCAAAAGGATCCTTGCAGAGCGTAATTCAATACGTTGCCAACTTTTTGGGCACATTGCCTGAGGTCGGTGATCTGAACTCTGAAAACATGGTTCTTTTTTTAAAGAAGATAGGTTTAGATTTATTCAAATAGTGGTTTATGAGTAAGTAATTGCAATATAAAATGTAGTTCGGCAGACAATGAGCCTTAGATCGTGATTGGAACCTTTTTTCAGGATCCTATCCATCACGTCTTATAAAAAGTTTCTATGTTATTGGACTCGGTGTTGAATAAAAAAGTTTCCTAGTAGCTAGAATAACAAAACGCTCTTTATTGCTTAAGGAAAATATTATAAGGAAATCAGTATTCTAGCGCGGCGATGGACTTGTGACCTGTCGTTTGAAATACCAACAACTGTTGCAAAATATGGGTATGTGCTAAATGTAACATTTAGATTTACCGCTGTCTACCCCCTTCGTACATGCATCACTCAATTGAAGTATGCAGCGAACATCACAAATTTGTGTTAAAAAACAAACTTAATGTCGTTGGCATACAATTTATTTTCTTGCTAATCTGCAGAAAGAAACTCGGAAGCAGAAACAATGTTTCGTTAGTTTCTGTTCAGTTTTAGGAAATAATTTTCGTTTACTCCCTATTCTGTTGACGAACTACTAGGAATTTTTTCCCATTAGTTCCGTCATTCCATCAACCCCGTTTTAATCAAATTCGTAGCCTCAAGAGAATCCGACTGTTGAGCAAAGTGCGACGCAAACATCATCTCGCAAAATACGCAAGGTTTTTCAAGTTTTTATTCCAAGTATTCCAGCGACTGGAAACCAATCTTTTTTTCTGAAAGCATCTCTGTTTATCTTTCTTAGTTGGTTGGCTTCAATCGACAGTAATCACGTTCATTCATTTGATTAAAATACCCGGCAGGTACTTTGAGCACAAGTTAGTATTTGAACTAGAAGTTTATAAAAAACATGGAAGGAGAATGAACTCTTTTTTGGTTATCATCTGTTATTGTAGCTTTCTAGATGTTTTAGAAATATTTCTGTAGGCCATCATAGTAATTTTCTGTCATTAATTTTAAACCCTAAAGTAATATCACCGCAGTGTTTTTGTATGTTTAACTGTAATCATGCATTCAGTACGATTTAAACTTAGACAAAACACTTACTATTAAATACAATAAATAATAAATAAATATTATAGACAATCCACACAACAGTATCTAGCCCCAAATTAAGCAGAACTTGTACCATGGGAACCAGATAGCTGATATAATACATATGTATATATATTTTTTTTGTAAATACATACTTAGAATGCAATATAACACCCAGACAGAGAACAAACATCTGTGTTCACCACACAAATATTTGTTCCCGGAGGGGATCGAACCCACGACCTACGGCTCAGAAGACAGAGCTACTACCAACTGAGCTGAGAGGCCAGTCACAATGAGTTCAACATTGAGGAGAAATCAATTTTGATATTATCTTCAATATTGAAGTATGCTTTACTTTTATTGTATTCAGTTAAAATTGATTCTAAATAGATAAGCGCCTTTTGCTCGGTACTTGAGCATGCTCCAACACTCGAACTCGACAGACTGCTTCGCAGAATAAGCTGATGGGCGAACTTAAGGGGTATCTGCTAACGAGAGGCTATAAGCTTCTCTATAAAACTCCTCTTTAATGAGTGTATATAAATGTACAATAAAATGTGTTGCTTTATACTACACATCTAATTTTAATTTAAACAATATAATTTATTTTAGCTATATTAATACTAGATTAAAAAAAAGTGATGGTAAGGCATTGTTTATTTCAAATTTTGTAGGTCACGCACTGCCTACGTCCATCAAATTTAGGCTTATTATGTAGAGAATCTGAGAATTAGCTTCGGAGAGCACGCACCTCTAGCCGTACGGAGGTTTAGGTTGTTCGATTCCGATACAAACTGAATTTACACAACTATGGGCAAACAATAGTATATTATGTAACTAGTGAATAAAAGACTGATTTAAATCGAGGGCCAGAGATGAATCACAAGCAAGTGAAGGATTCAAACGAATGAATCACGACCGTAGGGAGTGATTCATTAGCGAGTGATTCAAGTGTTAGAATCCTAAACGACGCCAGTGATTCATGGCCCTCGATATAAATCCGTTTTATTCAAGAGTTGCATACTATATTTTATACCAAGACTTCGAGAAAAAGAAAGATTGAGCGAAAAGGGATTAAAAACTATGAACTTTGTTTATACTATTCTTAAATGACATAAAACAAATAATTTTTGATTTTGTTTTGATTTGTAAAAAAAGAAGGATAAATAAATTTAAGTTTTCTACTAAAACAGTATATTATAATCCAACGCTAAACTCCTTGTCAAAAATTCATATCCATAGTATTTATGGCGCAAGAAGGTTTTAAGGTATTGAGATGGACGTTGGCCTTATTAGTGTGTTCCAAATTCAAACACCAAAACAGTGATTAAAAGGGCTTTTTATTCACTGTTTGCAGTGAATAAAATAAGCTTTTTAGAGGGGGTATGGTATAATGTATAAATATACACTGAAATAGCTGTAATAGAATTTCGCAGTGGTCTTTATTGCCGGCCAGTTATATAAAGTTGGAGAAAACTGTAGGATAACAGAAATATTAATAAAAAACCAAAAAAGTAATTTTTTCGTCATTCTTTCTAACGGGTATTCGGCATTGAATACGTGAATGAGCTTAAAACATATGTCTCAAAATAGTCGTAAAAGTCTGTTAGTTCTTTTTCTGAAGCCCCGACTGCCACGACCAACGGCTACCACTCCAACTATATATAACTGGCCGGTAATAAGGACCACTGTAAAAGCCTATTACAGCTATTTCAGTGTATATTAATTCTTTATTCGCCCATAGTTGTGTAAATTAAGTTTGTATCTCACATGTAGGCTGGCGAATTTTAGTTGTTTAGCTTAGATATTTTATTTTGATCCTGGTGATTTTAAAGCCTTTTGATTCAAAATCAAAGTCTTGCGGTTAAAAATAGATACGAGTGTAAGGGCTTCAGACTGACTCCGGAGATAATAGTCTACTGAGCTAGGATGGCTGATACCAGTGCTAAAGGGCACATCTCTCGGCAAGAGTTTTCCAGCTCTAACAGTTTTTAACTTTAATCCATTTGTCTCAAGTAGCGGAAGCTACGGGAAACGAAATAAATGAAGTTTAATTCAAACCTAGCTCCATCAATTAACTTAATTTCTATTTGCAAATGGAAATAAAACTCAAACTTTCTACTCTTTTAAAAGACTTTTAAGTTCCAGAAGTACTGAATATAAAACGTTTTAATCCTTAGTTTAATTAAAAAAAATTTTTTTTGAAAATTTGAAATCTTTGCTCTTGCCATATGGGGATATAGCTAGGGGGCAAAATCAGGAGTCAGTTTGAATGGTTCGTTTGCATGTGTCTCCCTAGGAGGACAAATAAAACTGATAAAAAAAACTCAGATAACGTTTGCACTTCCCCTGAGTGAACAGCTTACTGACCTTTTTATAAAATCCTTATTTTAAACTAGTTTCAAATAACTATTGTTAAGAAAAGGAAGATATTTTACTTGTTGTGTGGGACTCGAACAAAGAAGTTTTAAAATCTTCTTGCAGACTTGCACGTCAAATTCAATTTCCTTTCTGTGCTATAGATTTGCTAAAGCTTTTGCTTTCAGGTTCAGATCAAATTGTTCGACTCCTAGTAAAAGATGGGAGCTTCTGTGCTGCCACGAGATTACACAATGCATTTATTTTCCAATATTATATTCTGAAGAAGCAATCTTCTATTTGTAAAAGATAAATGCGCAATGCTAGAGGAAGAAATTGTTGAGCAATTTTCTTGGAAAATTTTACAGACTTAACGTTTCTGTACCTACTTGAAAATCTTAAGACGGAGGGGTTGCTTTTGAGTATTTTGCTTCACTTTGCAAATTAAACTGGAAAATGGTGGACTTCTTGTGTTTATGCCTGTCTAAACTATCTCAAACTCAAAAAAATTTTTTTCAATGCAATTGCAAGAATCACTTTGAAACGTCTTAAAGCTAGGTGAGTCTAGGTGCCAGTTCCACGCGACCAAGCCTAGAAGAACAGGCAACAAACTACGGCTCGGTTCCTACCGTTTTTAGGGTTCCGTAGCCAAATGGCAAAAACGGAACCCTTATAGATTCGTCATGTCTGTCTGTCTGTCTGTCCGTCCGTATGTCACAGCCATTTTTCTCCGAAACCGTAAGAGCTAAACTGATGAAACTTGGCAAGTAGATGTATTCTGTAAACCGCATTAAGATTTTTACACAAAAATAAAAAAAAAACTATAAATTTTGGAGGTCCCCATACTTGAAACTGAAAATCAAAAATTTTTTTTTCATCAAACCCATACGTGTGGGGTATCTATGAATAGGTCTTCAAAAATGATGTTGAGGTTTCTAATATTGTTTTTTTCTAAACTGAATAGTTTGCGCGAGAGACACTTCCAAAGTGGAAAAAAGTTGGTCCCCCCCCCTCTAACTTCCAAAATAAGAGACTGATAAAGCTAAAAAAAATATATGTTGTACATGACTATGAAAACTTTCAACGATATTTGGTTTGAACGAGATCTAGTAAGTAGTTTTTTTTTTATACGTCATAAATCGTAAACCGTAATTTACCTTTCGACGAACTACTAGAACTTCTAGAACTCTATGTTATATTACTTACTGCTACGGAACCCTTCATGGGCGAGTCCGACTCGCACTTGGTCGCTTTTTTTTTATATAAATAAATAAATAAATAAATATTGTGGACAATTCACACAACACTGCCCAGCCCCAAACTAAGCAGAGCTTGTAATATGGGAACCGGATAGCTGATATAATACTTGAATACATTTTTTTTTTTTTGTAAATACATACTTAGAATACAATATAACACCCAGACAGAGAACAAACATTTGTGTTCACCACACAAATATTTGTTCTCGGTGGGGATCGAACCCACGACCTGCGGCGCAGAAGGCAGAGCTACTACCAACTGAGCTAGAGGCCAGTCATATGATCCTTTTACAAATCAATATCTTTGAGAAACACGCGAGTTTTAATAGCCGTTATGTTTTGTTAAGGGCTTCTCTCGTGCAGGTATTTGGGATCAAGGACATTAATTAGCATCATCATCAGCCTGATCAACTCTTCATAGACGTTTCTATTCGCAAGAACTTTCCATACATCGATTTCATGTGATTTTTTCAATGTCGTCGATCCATCGGATGTTTTGTTAATATGAGACTCATTTATTATGCCTTAAAAAGTACTTTATGTATTCATTAATTTTGTAAACAGTTGTAATTTTGTGTCTTTGTCAACCCTTCTACCGGATATGTGCGTACCAGTGCGTGTAGCGGCAGATTTTAATTATAAATGTTTTGTATTAAATTGTACTCACGCCATTGACCATGTTTTGTTGGACGCTAAATTATCCAAAAGTTCAATGAAGTCCTGATCATTTGGAGTTTTTTTAGGCAAACTCCGAATTATTTATATAGGGTGTAATATAAAGATGTGGCTTTAGAAACTGAAGCTTTTACGTTTTAAGATTAATGCTGGGAAGCAGTGGATGAAACTCGCAAGGGATTAAAAAAGAGGCATTATAGGTAACCAGCAGTGAATGCTAACAAGTTAACATGATGATCGTAACCATAACTCTTCTTCTTCCTGCCCTTATCCCACTTTATGTGGGGTCGGCACAACATGTCTTCCTTCTCCATTCCCTTCTGTCAGCCGTCATCTCTGTCACATAGGATATTATTACAGTTTAGCGATGGTTACTCAGCCTCTAATAACCGTTTCGTTAAAATGAAAACGGTTTTAATTCAGTAAAATGCAATTAAAATCCACCACCACACTTCTTAGAAAGAACCAGTGATAATATAAGAAGAAAAATGCCAGCGATTTGAATCTCGCACGATTGCTTTGCGTGAAACTATTTTCATGCAAGCTTCGACCCCACTCCCCTTTAGATAGATTCCTTTCATAGTATTCTGGTGCAATTTCCGCTCTCTTCAACTAGCCGCTGAAGCCTAACTAGTACATAACAATATGATATGTATATGCACATCAACATGTTTAGTATATCCCCACATCCATATTATGTACGAGTATGTACATAATATGTAGTGGCGGTATGAAAATGTTCGTCGATTTTCAACTTGATTTGTTCAACGTATCACGATCACATACTACCTTTTGAAACTGAATAGACAGAATACACCGATACGTTAACGCCACAAATTATGACAAAATGTGTTCATGATCAAGGCACTGGTGCACAAGCGAAAACCGACTCTAAGGTGACGAACATTTTCATACCGCAACTGTACTCATATATCTGTACGTATATCTTGGAACCTAAAAGATGGGATATTTATTATTCTTAACAAAAAAAAATAACTATATTTGGAAGTCATAGGTAGTGAATGAAGTGAAATAACCAGTGTGATGAAAGGATTTTAAGTACGTGTATTTTGGGCGCATTACTAAGCTGTACAACCGACCCACGGCTTTGGCACGACTCGTGTTTCGTTTATTAGGTCAAGGCTGTAAGACCCTTCTCTTCCCTTCGCTTCCCTCTGCTTCCCTTATATCTATAGGGACTTTGTAGGTAGATGTGTATTTCGGGAGTAGGAGTAGGCGCAATCGATCGATCCACTGCTGCTTTCTGATTGAACTTTTAGACGGAAATGATTGATTTGTATTTGTAACGTTGATAGTTAGCTCGCTGTAGAAATCAGTTTGTAATGAGAAATGAGTTTTATGTATTATGATGCTATCACAAAGTGTGAGGAAAATATCAAGAAAAGATTTTTAGTTATTGAGTCAAAATAACTTTTGAAACTATCATGGTTTAAAAACCATGTGTTAAAACACTATTTTTATGAAACAACGGGATATTTACCATGATTAAATTTTTGAGTTGTTTAACCGTGATCATGGTGCATGCCGAAATATAGGTAGTCAACTCAAAAAGTTAATCATGGTAAATATCCCGTTGTTTCATAAAAAAAGAACCAAAAGAAGTTTTGGTAAAAACGTTTGTTTTAGTCAAAAAGGATCTAAAATTTGAATCAAAAATCAAAGCGCTTACTACTTTGTTTTTTTTTTACTGTGTTGTAGTATTTCTGGGAATAAAAATAAAGTTCCTATTTGTACCATCGAGATATCTCTGAGGGATGTAAGCTTGCTTCCATCTCGAATACTTCAAGTGCTTGACTGGTATCGACCGATGGGTTTTCTTACGGGAGTTTATCTCAACAGGGCGAATCCGTTCTATCATTTTCATTTCTTCTTAAAAATAATTGTTAGTGATCCTTCAAGATAATAACTATAGGATTTTTTATTATTATTCTGAGATAACCAGCCAGTCTATTCTTGAACGCGATTCCGATCCCAATCTTAAGTTTTGACGTAATTTTGTTAGAAATCCTATGGGTTTTCTGTCAGAATTCCGTCAAAACTTAGGATAGGAATAGCGTTCAAGAGTAGACCGGCAGCATTGATAAATTCAAAAGCGAATGCTTTCGTATTTAGTTTGAATCATTCAATCACTGAACAAAAAATATTCGTTTTTTCTGTTCTGTGATGTTTATTGTTTATGGAAAGCAAATTATTTCAGTGCCAAGTTTGATTTCGATTAGCTTCGCCGGGAAAACGTCGCTAACTGACGGAAACACTATCTTGGATTGAGCACTATATTGGATGACAGGGCATTAAGGGGAAATGCGGTTGGCGCTGAGTCTATACAAACATAGTCCGTAGTCTCTCTGGCTAATGACATTAGAGAAAATATTTTTTTACCATACCATCTTAGAAGAACTATGTTGCGTTTTCCTCAAAAACAATGTTATTGTAATTACTAAAAACTTTCAAAAAAAGCTCGTTTCTAATGCTTTTTTTATTGTTTATTCGTGTTTGTTTTCTGGATGTTTCTAGTAAACAAATTTTACGAAAATAAACAAAAACAGAAAACAATGTCATAGCTAAATATCAAAATTGATACAGTTTCGGAGGACAAAGGGAATTCAAAATAACGATTTCAAAAGGTAAAACCAAACTGAGCTGCAGTTGAGTTATGTTTACACACAGCGCGATGGCACTATATCTGTTAAAAACCTTTTTCATCCCACCAGCTCTGAAAGTGTGTTTTTGCTGTTTAATTTCTGACTGGAAAAGCCGTTTTTATCCGCTAGAGGATAAAGTAAATTTGTATTTAGAATATCGTGTTCAATAAGTTTGTGAACACACAACCTATTTACTTCTACCTCCATGGTGCCGAACTTATCATACAACCTTTTTTATTTTGTTAAAAACTCGCACTCGTAACCTTCTTGGTGTATTTGTGAATTCAAAACACCATTAAACCTATTTACTTCTACCTGCATGGTGCCGAATTTATCATACAACCTTTTTTAATTTGTTAATAACTCATACTCGGAACCTTCTTGGTGTGTTACTTTTAGTCGCGCCATGTTCTTTTTTGCATTTACAGCCACACCAGAGTTGGTTAATGGCTACTTAAGTCGTTCCTTAGTGTAGATTTGAAAAAAGTCACTCTCAGAGTCAGTTAACGGTTCATTAGCGCCCTCTAATGGCAATTAAAGTTAAGTATAGCAAAACCATCACTTAACTATTTAATGACTGATTTTGTCATTTCGTTTGAGGTTATATCTTTATTTTTGTGATTCGCTTTGTATTGTGTGCTATGTTTATTATTCAATGTGTAAAAAAAACTACAGAAAAAATCAAATTTAAACCAGAAATAGTGTGGGAAGGTGTTTTATATAATACCTATCTTAAATTAGGTACCTATTTTACCATACATATTAACAAAAAAATATTTTGAGGATTAGATTTCTTAACTTCCTCTAATTGTATTTTAGCCTTTTCTAATTATTTTTTATTATCAATTTATTTATTTCAGATTATACAAATCCATAATGTAGGTACACAATAAAATAACACACAAATAAAATCAAATTAAAATGTCAACAAAAAAAAATAAAAAAAAAAATTAAATTATATTCAATCCCATTGTGATCTTCATCCACCTATTTTGGATGGGACAATCCAGCCCGGAAACAATTAACTATTTTTTCCCGGCGAACCACTTAAACCACTTTTACCAACAACAACAAATAATTCTTAACAATAAAATAGCCATAGATTCCTTCTGAATGTTATTTGACATTGACATTATGGAAATATTTGACTTGACATTGACAGTTAGAAGTGAGTTTGCTCTAGACAATTTGCAATCGATAGAGTGAATCGACCGAAAATCGATAATGCTCCGCCCTACGGATACCTTAAAGTGTCATTAGCTAATGAACCATTATATTTCGTCTCTGGGATGTATCGTTAATTAACAGATTTAATGCTAGTTAGTTAAAGGCTCATTAGGACTAATTTAATGAACGTTTCTGAGTGTGGCTGTTAGTCGTTTCCTCGCTGAGGTGGGATGAAAAGTTACGTGTTGCACTCGAGTGCAAAGATTTGGTTAAACTTTAGAATCCTGCGCTTGCTCAGTCATCAAAATTGAGCACGCGGTTAAAAATCAGCTTTGCACTCTTGTATAACAAATAACTATTATTTCATTTATTGCAGACCGTGTTTCATCTTAATATATTTAAGCTTCAGGGATGTACTTGTTAGTACGGCAGCTGCCAAGTGTATAGCTAGACGCGGAAGAGCCAGCGTATCGCTAATAGACAATCCAATCGACTTGAGCGAAGTAATTTATTAGCTATACTGATCCTGAGCTCTTGTTTTATAAAAAATAATCGGTTGTCTGTAAAGTCGGTTTACTGACGATAGTTGAACGATACAACGTCCTAAGAGAATACACAGATGTCGAACGCTGCCGAACGCGGAGGCCGATTGTGCCTCTTTGTCGCTCGTTCCGCGCTCTAGCTTGCACTTCAAGCCTTTAATGGAACGCCTCAGAGCGAGGTAACGCCGCATGAGTCATGTTTTTCCGTGCGTGCAGCCGGCTCCATCGAATTATAAGACGTTTTCACGTCAAGATTATACAGCTGGACAATTTAATTGAGAAATTACCAAGTCTACACTAAAGAAGCCGCTTTGAAGTACTTACACAAAATAAGTATTTTTACGGTGCTCTTATAAGGTTGTTCGATTTACATAAAAAACTGATTTTTACCATTTATGGGTAATGCTGATGGAACAAGCATATGGCCCACCTAATGTTAAGTGATAACCATCGCCTATAACAAAGCAATGCCTCGTAGGTCACGCACGTCAGGAACGTGCCCTGCGTCCATCAACTGGAGGCATACAGATATTCAGCCTCACGTGCCAGTAATTACACCGGCACCCATACCCTTCAGACCGAAACACAGCAATGCTGCTTCACGGCAGAAATAGGCATGGTGGTAGTACGCACCCGGACGAGCCCTTCACAAAGAGGGCCCTACTACTAAATTGATTAGAGTGATTACTGATTAGAGTATAAATGTGCTTTTTAATTATTATAGCTGGCTTTCATATTGGTCTTTATTTCCGACAAACTTTATTTAGTTGAAGAAAACTGTATAGATTGCCGGTGCTAATAATAAAAAAAAAGCAGCCAAGTGCGAGTCGGACTCGCCCATGAAGGGTTCCGTAGCATCAAATAACATAATATAAAGGTTTTTGTAGTTCGTCGAAAGGTAAATTGCGGTTTACGGTTTATGACGTATAAAAAAAAAACTACTGACTAGATCTCGTTCAAACCAAATATCGTTGAAAGT
The DNA here is from genome assembly GCA_939531255.2 of Thera britannica. NCBI lineage: Eukaryota > Metazoa > Arthropoda > Insecta > Lepidoptera > Geometridae > Thera > Thera britannica. The sequence goes on from OW618044.2 coordinate 541,352, forward strand.
TTACATAGTAATGTACAACATATATTTTTTTTAGTATTATCATTCTCTTACTTTAGAAGTTAGAGGGGGGGGGGACCAACTTTTTTCCACTTTGGAAGTGTCTCTCGCGCAAACTATTCAGTTTAGAAAAAAACTATATTAGAAACCTCAACATCATTTTTGAAGACCTATTCATAGATACCCCACACGTATGGGTTCGATGAAAAAAAAATTTTTGAGTTTCCGTTTATGACGTATAAAAAAAAACTACTGACTAGATCTCGTTCAAACCAAATATCGTTGAAAGTTTACATAGTAATGTACAACATATATTTTTTTTAGTATTATCATTCTCTTACTTTAGAAGTTAGAGGGGGGGGGACCAACTTTTTTCCACTTTGGAAGTGTCTCTCGCGCAAACTATTCAGTTTAGAAAAAAACTATATTTGAAACCTCAACATCATTTTTGAAGACCTATTCATAGATACCCCACACGTATGGGTTCGATGAAAAAAAATTTTTTGAGTTTCAGTTTCAAGTATGGGGACCCCCAAAATTTATAGTTTTTTTTCTATTTTTGTGTAAAAACCTTAATGCGGTTCACAGATTACATCTACTTACCAACTTTCATCAGTCTAGCTTTTATGGTTTCGGAGAAAAATGACTGTGACACGGCCGGACAGACAGACAGACAGACAGACAGACAGACATGACGAATCTATAAGGGTTCCGTTTTTGCCATTTGGCTACGGAACCCTAAAAACGAATTAATTAATTGCAAAAGATACATGAGCAATGATTCATAAAGCGTTATCGTAGGATTAATCCCATTAAACAGCGATTGACAATACCGATTCATACAATTCAATATTAGTATGATAGGATAGTAAGATTTTATGTCAGTTAAGCGTAACTTAACGTAGAGTTAGTAAGTTGAAGTGGCAATGGGCAGGCCACATAGCTCGAAGAGCCGACAACCGTTGGGGAATAAAGGTTCTCGAATGGCGACCACGAACCAGAAGACGAAGCGTAGGGCGCCCACCCACCAGATGGACCGACGACATTGTTAAGATCGCGGGAAGTAGATGGATGGAAAGGGCTCAGAATCGTTATTCCTGGAAATGTGTAGGGGAGGCCTATGTCCAGCAGTGGACTTCTTCAGGCTGATAATGATGATGATGATGATGAAGTGTAGCTTACGCGATAGAGCGTTCTACGTAGTGACGCCTGTAATTGATTGCAGTTCAGAAAGCCGCCTTTGTGTGATCGACAAGCCTTTGATGCAATAGACACAAAGGCACCACGGGGGAACAGACAAGCACTTTGCTGAGCGATCAACTTCAGGCATTCCCTGTCATGCCTGAAGGCGGCTCTTTGGAAAATTTAAGATGAGAATTTAAGATTAATATTTGTGGACATTTTGCATAAACTAATAACATCGTGAATAATGGAAAAAGACTTAGTTGCTTTTGTAAAAACAGAAGTTAAGTACAAGAGCTAATTTCTACGAAGTAACAAGAATATTGGATCAGAAATCGATGCTATGGGTTGCGTTGCCTTTGTAACAATACTTAAGTATAATAAATCTAGCCTTTGAGCACGAGAACTTTTCAGCTCTTAATGGATGACTAATTATTTGAAAGTTTGCGAGAGCGGTATCATTTGGTAACTTCTGTTGATATTTTATTAAGAAGCTTATACTTTATTAATTGCAGATAAAACTTTTTTTTTATACAATTAGCTGATAGATCAAGCATATGGCCCACCTGGTGTTAAGTGGTAACCATCGCCTATAACAAAGCATTGCCTCGTAGGTCACGCACGTCAGGAACGTGCCCCACGATGCACTGCCTTGCGTCCATCAACTTGAGGGACACAGATGTTCAGCCTCACGTGCCACTAATTTCACCGGCAACCATACCCTTCAAACCGAAACACAGCGATGCTGCTTCACGTCAGAAATAGGCATGGTGGTAGTACGCACCCGGACGAGACACACAAAGAGCTCTACTACTACTATAATTATGTTCTTGAACGTGGTATTTTTGTTTATGCGCTTAGTGGCCGATATCAAAATGTATCAAACACAAAATATATTGCAAACAAAAATGGGGGACAACGGATTTAGCGAGAACATGAAAAAAATAGATAAACGCAAAACGATTTCATTTATGAGAAAATGAACACAGGATAGAAAATACATAGGAGGTCACAGCAATGGCTAATTTCAGACAGCGAGAAAAAAATACGAACGTAAAATGAATACGACGGACGACTAAGAGCAGTATAATACCACAAATTTGTCCTCATTTAGTCCTATTCAAGATAACTTAGTTTGAAACTTTGCTTTTTCAAACCACGCAAAATATTAATCCGTGTTTTAATGGCTTATGAATATAACATGAGTTTCTATCCTATACATTGCTTTGTGTACGTTAAACTAGTCGATTTAAATAATATTGGATCAAACTTTTTAACGTTTTTTACACAAACTACGTTGAAATGTTATAATAATATTACATATATTTACACCTTCTGTCTATGACGTTTTATCTCTGTATTGCATTTATCAATAAGCTTTATAACTTGTGTTATACTTTAGGTACTTTATGTGACGGTTTAAATGATAAAGTATCCGTAAATAACACTAAAGACACCAAAGAAGTAATAATAACTGCAGATATGAATGCAAATACAACTATCTGAAGTGCTGATGTGAATAAATCAGATGTTTTAGTGGAGCGGAATGAACTTGTGCCGTGGAATACTTACATAGACGCACTGACCACAGTTACCGTAGAACAACTAGATAAAACTAAAAGAAACATCATACATCATTACAACTTAGATGAACTACAAATTGAAAGCATTCAAAATCTTTTCAATAATACTAGAGAATACAAAGTATTAATTCACAGCAATCTTAAAAAAATAATACTGGCACAACAGTTTAACAATACAGAGAAGTTCATGCTTGCATTCACTAAGATGTCGAACAAAGTCGTAGAAATTATTTTCAAATATAATTTGGATAAAGTTGCCAATGCATTTCTGACACAAACTCCATGGTACCGACAAACGCTGAAAGACAAAATTCTACGACAAGAAACGAAAACTGTGACAAATCTCGTCAATAGTTACCTTTGCAGAACAATCAGCATTTGCAAAGAGAAACTGAACTACACGGATTATCTGAAGGAGTGGCTGAGACATCTGCTAAGGGTTCCAAACGACCTGAAGGAAATATTCGCTGCCGTTCCGAATATTCTGGAGAAACACAAGCTTTTTTTTTTTTTTTTTTTTTTTTTTTTTATATAGATAGCTAAGCATTTGGCTGCCATCACACCTGCTTTCCATTAAATCCAATGTAAAGTTCTGGCAAACAATCAAGTACATCTTCAACTCTAACGCTGTCATTCAAAAAGTCACTCTAGACTTTGTTGATGAAGTTATAGCAAACAAGAAACTTAGTGCCGACTACTTTAAAGAAAAATGCTAGAGTTTTGAAAAAACTGTTCTCACTTATCAATCGAAATTTTGACGTAAAACTCTAAGTAACCTTGGTAGCATAACTAATATGATATACGACTGGGCGATAGGCGAAAATATTAAGATGGAAGTTATTTTAAATGAGGTCGTGGAAAATATGCTGCTGACATTTAAAAGATGGCCGCTTGTTGTTCAAACTGAAGTACAAAGCGTTTGGTCTGAGATTATAAGTCTGTGAACCAACGTTTGTTTTGCTTGTCCTTTAAAAGCTTTATTAAAACTCTCGAAAGATAAATAATACTGAAACAAGTAAAGAGGAATGAAACGCTACTTTTTGCTTCACAAAAAGTAACATTACCGGTGACATTAGAGTAAGTACTTATATAAAATACAAAGAGAGCTTTGTGCGTCGCAAGAACCGAACGTAGGACGCTGAAAACCGTGAATCAACTTATCGCTCGCACATTTTGACTTTTTGATCTTCTGAAAGATAGAAAACACTAAAGTCCTTTATCGAAAATCGCGATTATACCATTAGTTTAGTATACCATTAGTTTAGCATACCATTAGTTTAGCAAACGCATAAAATATGTTTTTTTTTCTTTAGGCACTGTGTGCAATCGAATTGCACACAAGATTGCGATTTTCGATAAATTTGTTTAGTGATTTTATACCTTTCAAAGAGTCAAAATGTGTGAACGAGAGAGACATCGACACTACCCACCAAAACCAGTTAAAGAGTTCAAATAATGTTTAATGAGAAACAAAGTTCGGGGAAAATTGTATACAAATATACCATTCTGTAAATATACCATTTACTAGTAGATATGCTTACCTACGAGTATAATGCTTTATTTTTAACTGTGACGCAATTCTGGCATTATTTCCCTAACAATGTTGAATGTTATTGGAATATGATTTACTGAACGTTAATTTTAGTTTCTGTGTTGTAAACAGAACTATTGAGCTGTTTTTGTATAATTTTGTTCTATATAGGAACGTATCAATTACATTAACTTAGCTTTACTTATTTTGAATGGTAAGAAAGGTACACATTTATTCATGCATATAAATATAGTCAAAAACTTATTTCTTGTTTCATACTTTTAGTATGTAACCTTTTTTTTAAACATTCACTCTCTTCACATAGAAGTTTCTTCCTCCAATCATCAAACCCACGACTTAATATGTAACTTTTTCTTGAAATGCTAGCTGATCAGACATTCCGTTGATCGTTACTGCAACCCATTTTCCAGTTAACAAGAGATTAGGCATATGATTAGTTAAGTTTGATTTGATTGTGCGTTGAAAAACCCGGCCGTTAGTGTCAATGAGCTTGTAACCTGTCATATCAGTAGAACACTATAAAATGTGAGCATGTGTCTAATATTTGGACGTACCACTGACACTAAAGGCCTGCGCACACCTAGTTCGCTGGCGGTAGCGATCAGTGAAACGCTGTCAAATATTCGCTGACAAATTTCAAATCTGACAGCGATATTTGACAGCGTTTCACTGATCGCTACCGCCAGCGAACTAGGTGTGTTCGGGCCATAAGGGCACCCAAAAAAATTCTTAAGTAGATAGATATACATAGTAGGTAGGTTGGTGTATGACTTAAATCAAAATTATCTTTGTATGATGTTTTTGTATTGTTCAATTAATTATATTTCAATTGTTTAACAATTATTATAATTTGTTTTCAGGTAATGATCCAAACTCGCATGATATCATCACATTGTTCAACAAAAAGGTAAACGTTGTAAAAATACACCAAAAAAGTATTAGGTATTTCTAACCTCGTTTTTGCCCGACTGCTAACAAAGGGTTAGGTTTTGTCTTACATTTTAAACTTTTTAAAGTAATTTTTTTTTTTTAATAAATAATGATAAATAAATATTTAAGACACAACACTATCTATCCCAAGCTAAGCAAAGGTTGTATTGATTTTATTGATACGTATTAGCATTTAAGGCAAAAAAATACGAAATATGCTTAAAATATTCATCTAATTAGAGCCTTTTATAAAATGTATCAAAAGAAAAACAGTACATTCGTACCTATAAGAGTCTTCTTTTCAGAATTCTTGAACATTTCACAAGATTTTGATCTTGATCTGAGAGAGCATGTTTTTACATGCTTTAATTCTTAAAACCTCGGCAGCTTCCACGCGACCAAGCCTAGAAGAACAGGCAACAAACTACGGCTTGGCTTTTTTGTATGATCCTTTTACAAAACATAAATAATAATAGCAGTGAAGACCCAGTGTGTGCCACTCCAACTTAGTAAGACGTAGGCAATACAAAAGCAAAAGTTTCAAAGACAGCACACGCGACGCTTTAAAGTAATAATAAAATAACAGCAAACGATATCAGATCAGTGCATGTCACCTTTACTCTAAGGCCTAAGCCGTGGAACGTGCTCTGCAGTCTATTTGAATGAAATAAAAATACTTTAGTGTGAAAACGTGCGCTATCTGGGGATATTATCTAGACCGACGCTTGGCAAGGAACGTTACAAACTATGATTCATGTCATCATCATCCTGAAGAAGTTCACTACTATACATAGGCCTCCCCTATACGTTCAAAGAACGATTCCGAGCCCTCTCCATCCATTAACTTCTTCATCTCAACAATTTCGTCGATCCATCGGGTGTGTGCACTTCGTTTTGTAGTCGCTCCTCCAGAACCCTTATTATCCAACCATTCCGTATATTCAAACTCGCCTGTTTCGTAATAGCTACGAGCAAAAACAAGTTGTAGTAAGTGATAGTGGTAAATATGAAAAACATCGACTGAAAATATGCCTATGTTAAGGGGCCCGCGGAGGGTGAATTTTCATACAAATTTAATGCCAAAATGATTACTAATTTAAGCAGATTTTCACTATATTATTGTAATAATTGTATTTGTATAGTATTTATCTAGGTTCCTGAACAGTTTTTATCACATTTTGCAATGAAAAAAAAGCGTAAAATTCGATTGTTGTTTATTTCATTTGAGGTAAATAATTTAAAATAAAAACTGTTCAGGAACCTAGATAAATACTATATGTATACAATTATTACAATAATAAAGTGAAAATCTTCCTAAACTAGTAATAATTTTGGTATTACGTTTGTATGAAAAATCGCACTCCGCCGGCCTCTTAAGAGGAAAACTGACCTAGCGCTGTAGAATCTTGGAAACTTTTTATAATAATCCTAATTATTTTTTTATACAACTTGCTGTTGGATTGCGTAGAGTCCACCTAATGTTGCGTTGTAATCATCATAAAATTGCCAGGAATGCCCCACGATCTCAGTGTATCGTAGGGCACTTTCCTAACGTCACGTTAGGAAAGTGCTCCTGTGGCATTGACACAGGGTTTGCAACATCAGGGAAGCACGTTAGTAACGTGCTTCCCTGACTTTGCAAACCCTGTGTCCTTCAACTTGAGGCTAGTAAATGTTAAGCCGCCACATGCCATTAATTTCACTATTAAAACATGCCCGTTATGAAATGGATGACCGTCTTGCTAGGATGCCAAAGGAGCAGTTAGTACGTATTGTTCGTTATAATGGCCGGTTACCTAACCCGACGCTACAAGCGTTCAACGATCCACACATTCTATAGACCTCGGTTACATAGAAAACAGTACCCAAATTACGTGTGTGCATTTACAACATTTCGTTACAAAATGTTGTTTTCGTTTCGCCTACGTGTCTCTCTCTTTTGCATGGAAAAATGATGAGACAACAACTCTAACTACCTACGTAACGTATTTTTTCTGTCTCATCTTTAGTCCATACAAAAGACAGATACACGTAGGCGAAACGAAAACAACATTATGTAACGAAATGTGGTAGCAAAACTCGGACTTCGGGTACAGGTAACGTAAAATTGACACATGCTATCAAAATGTCGTGGACCTAGACTCCGCGGAAGATAAGTCTGCCTGTGATAGATGGTGGAGTTCATGAATAAAATGGACTGCAAATATATCTTCCGATCACAAACATGAATAGGGAAATTAAACAAGAAGATTATTATAAGTCAACGTTTTTACATTTTTACATCTTGCACGGAATCTAGTAGAACAGTACAGATTGCGTATAATATATTTTGTTTAAAATCAAAACCTAGTCACATCCGTTAGTTTTTACGTTTTGAACTTCGATTCAATAAAAAAACGGATTGGAACAAATACTAGCTTTGACAAGAAACGATGGCAACATGATGTCATAAACATATTTTTTTTCGGCAAATTTTTATCATCCGCATTTGATGTGCGGCTGGTTTTTCCGCAAGTATAGGCCGCTGGTGGGCCCTTTTTGCGTGACCCTTGACACGTGTTGCTCGAACTTTTGTAGGTGCTACGACGCGCCGGTTTCCTCACGATGTTTTCCTTCACCGTTTTGAAAGTACTGGTATAGTGCACGTATATTTTTCGACAGAAAAACTCATTGGTACACGACTGGATTTGACCCACGACCTTCGGATCAGAAGGCGGGGCTGCTACCACTAGACCACCAGTGCTCTCCATACACATAAATAGCGAATAGGAATTTCATATTGCAATACTTGTAGGTATGGCAATATGATAGATTGTTATAAAAATGATGGCAACAATTATTGATGTTCGTTGTTAGTTTCTTTTGTTAGCAGCAGTATTACGTAATCACCTGCCAATTCCTAGAGGAATGCAAACGTGTTTTGATTCTACAAACAGAATTAACTGCGTTGAATTACAACTTGGAGGCTCGTCACGTAATGCGCTCTTTATATATTTACTAGAAGGTAACTTATTATGAAGGGTCTGTCCCGGAAAGTCCTGACTAGGGTTAGTTTCAGATTCTTAATAGCCAACTAGTGAAATTGAAATTGAAATATTATAAAAATGAGAAAGTTTATATGGGTGGATGGATGTTTGTTACTCAATAACGCCAGAACGGCTGGACCGATCTGGATGAAGTTTGGAATGGTTTTTTTATCCCGAAAAAGTAACAGGAACGGGGCGAGCGAAGCCGCGGGTTGCCGCTAGTACTATATAAACATCTGTTTTCATAGAAAAAATACTTCCAGGGAGTCACACCAGCCACCAGCTTATCACGTAAATATAGCCATGGACTTCCATAGAACACCACAATCAAACCCATTGTAATAACAACGTGAAGTGAATACCAAACAGGCTTGTCATTTTCAACCTTAATGTTACAGCAATAAAGGATAAACAAAATGGTGAAGCAGATACGTCCGTTTGTTTCGATGACGTTTAAATATTTTAAATTTAATTTTGCGAATGTTTTTTTTTACTGGCTGGAATCTGGCTTAAGGTTGTTCGATTCCGATACAAACTGAATTTACACAACTATGGGCAAACAAAGTATAAATGTACACTGAAATAGCTGTAATAGAATTTTACAGTGGTCTTTATTGCCGGCCAGTTATATAAAGTTGGAGAAAACTGTAGGATAACAGAAACATTAATAAAAAACCAAAAAAGTAATTTTTTCGTCATTCTTTCTAACGGGTACTAGCTTTTAGCATAGAGTCAATTTTGTACATCACTGTTTCAAAATAGACGTAACAGTCTGTTAGTTCTTTTTCTGAAGCCCCGACTGCCACGACCAACGGCTGACACTCCAACTTTATATAACTGGCCGGTAATAAGGACCACTGTAAAAGCCTATTACAGCTATTTCAGTGTACATTAATACTTTATTCGCCCATAGTTGTGTAAATTAAGTTTGTATGGAAACCGTACCCCCTTGCTGTTTTCATACCCCGTGGTAAGAGACGGCAATAGTTTAAGCACGGCTTATCTTTTGTCATACTTTTATAAGTAAGACTGTTGGTTTCAGTCAATTATTCAGTAAATAAGACACCATCGCATAACTCTATCATATGATCATCATAATGATCAGATTTCTCAAAATTTAAAAATGATTTTTTTTTTATTGTCCGCTGTAAGAATCGTCTGGCAATAACCAGCATTTAGTACATTCGAAATAAAAAAAATGTTTTTTTATCTGAAACTTTCAGATCGGTCGCACAGAAATGTAATCATTATCAGTTCAGGAATTTCGATGTGAAGTTAGTTTGTAAGGTTCCGTCGCCAAATGGCAAAAACGGAACCCTTATAGATTCGTCATGTCTGTCTGTCTGTCTGTCTGTCCGTCCGTATGTCTCAGCCATTTTCTCCGAAACCATAAGAGCTAGACTGATGAAACTTGGCGAGTAGATGTATACTGTTAACCGCATTAAGATTTTAACACAAAAATAGAAAAAATATATACAGGGTGTCCCATAAGTCAACGTCCAGCCGAAAACGGGTGATGCGCCAAGTCATGACAGTTATCAGAAAAAAATAAAAAAAATATTTGCTAAGTAACTTTCGAGTTATGAGTATTTAAAAAAAAAACAAGAAACTGACATTTGTGATGATCTTTTAAGTCCTGTGACTACAAATATTAACTTTTCATGAAACTTTTTTTTGCAACGTAAGCATGAATAACCCTTCTGTAAATTACAATTCAAAATTAAGCCATAACTGCCTCAGTTTTCAATGAAATCGTGGAGGTTTGGCCAACATTTCATTTCAGATAATTACATCACCCAACTTTAACCGTCTGTACCGCAAAAAAATGTACTACACTATCATGGCATGTAACTTTAAAAATTGGCGCATTTATCCAGGATTCTAAAATGGTATAATACTTGCTAGAGTACTCCTAAGTTTTGGAAATAAAAAATGTTTTTTCAACTAAACCGGATTTCCAATCAATTTTATTTCAATAGATAAAATGTTTGTACCCTTTAATTGATGGACTTAAAATGCCTACGCTGTATTTTTAAGTGACTCACAATTCACAGGTACAAGTACATACCATTTCGACAATGCAAGTAAACAGATAGATCCACCATCATGTCGAATGAGTAATAACCATGGGTTTTCAAGTAATTTGTTAGTTTTAGGTGAAAGTTTGAAATAAAATTCAATCATAGGATTACTTCAATCGTGATTTTAATCTAAAGTTTGCCTTCGCCCGTCGCCGGTCTTATTACATGGTTTTTGACGTGACAACAAATTCTTATAATTCGATGGAGCTGGCTGCTCGTACGAAAAAATATGACTCATGCGGCGTTACGTCGCTCTGAGGCGTTCCATTTAATACTTGAAGTGCAAGTGAGAGCGCGGAACGAGCGACAAAGAGGCACAATCGGCCTCCGCGTTCGGCAGCGTTCGACATCGGTCTCTCTCCTACTTGAGTGAGCGATGCGTCCGCGTGGACAGCTGTATGACGTTGTCGTCAGTTAACTGACTTTACAGACAGCTGATTTTTTTTAAGGAAATGTAGAGCTTGCATTACTGCTGAAGGCTAACAGTTTGAACATTTGCTGCAAATCCTTGATGTAGTTAAATTAAAATCACGATTGAAGAAATCCTATGATTGAATTTTATTTCAAACTTTCACCTAAAACTCACAAATTACTTGAACACCCATGGTTATTACTCTTTCGACAAGATGGTGGCTCTATCTGTTTACTTGCATTGTCGAAATGGTATTTACTTGTACCTGTAAATAATAAGCGATTTAAAAACGCAGCGTAGGCATTTTAAGTCCATAATTTAAAGGGTACAAACATTTTATCTCATGAAATAAAATTGATTGGAAATCCGGTTTAGTTGAAAAATCATTTTTTATTTCCAAAACTAAAGAGTACTCTAGCAAGTATTATACCATTTTGGAATTCTGGATAAATGCGCCAATTTTTAAAGTTACATGCCATGATAGTGCAGTACATTTTTTTTGCGGTACAGACAGTTAAAGTTGGGTGATGTAATTATCTGCAATGAAACGTTGGCCAAAACTCCACGATTTCATTGAAAACTGAGGCAGTTATGGCTTAATTTTGAATTGTAATTTACAGAAGAGTTATTCATGCTTACGTTGCAGAAAAATATTTCATGAAAAGTTAATATTTGTAGTCACAGGACTTAAAAGATCATCACAGGGTGTCAGTTTTTCCTGTTTTTTTTAAATACTCATAACTCGAAAGTTACTTAGCAAATATTTTTTTTATATTTTTCTAACAACTGTCATAACTTGGCGCATCACCCGTTTTCGGCTGGACGTTGACTTATGGGACACCCTGTATAAATTTTGGGGGTCCCCATACTTGAAACTGAAACTCAAAAATTTTTTTTTCATCTAACCCATACGTGTAGGGTATCTATGGATAGGTCTTCAAAAATGATGTTGAGGTTTCTAATATCGTTTTTTTCTAAACTGAATAGTTTGCGCGAGAGACACTTCCAAAGTGGAAAAAAGTTGGTCCCCCCCCTCTAACTTCTAAAATAAGAAAATGATAAATCCAAAAAAAATATATGTTGTACATTATAATGCAAACTTCCAACGATATTTGGTTTGAACGAGATCTAGTCAGTAGTTTTTTTTTTAAACGTCATAAATCGTAAACCGTAATTTACCTTTCGACGAACTACAAAAACCTTTATATTATGTTAATTGATGCTACGGAACCCTTCATGGGTGAGTCCGACTCGCACTTGGCTGCTTTTTTTTAAGTTTTAAAAGAAATATGGTATTTGGTTTAGCAATGCATCGGTCAGGGTACCTTCCAATCTCTAGGTTTTCTTTCATATCTACCAAATTAAGATTGCAACACTGCAATTGTTTCAATCCAAATCTTATTAAAACTGACAATTTTCGAACTAATACGTTGCAAAATTACAGTTTCAATATGATTTTGATTGGAACCATTTCAACAAAAGTTACATGATCGGGCTGCTGGTCAAGAGCACATTACAGTACTCAGTTTCAATGAGGCTCATTGACAGCCAGCTGTCATCTCAGTGGCCGATTGGTTAATGGGTAACGCACGATGAAATACATGTACAAATATTATCCTATAGCATATTTTGTTATCCTTCACTGTGGAATTGAATGACCCACTTGAATAGTGAAGTTGGTTGACGATTGGCCAAAGTAGTTTTTAATCAATATGTAAATGGATGCCTATTAATAAACCTTTCTAGGCGTAAACTAAACTATCATAGTTATGCTTAGACAATCTAGATCTAGTTATGTCACTATAACTATTTTATAGTAGTTTTTAGTAGTAGTATTTTTTTATATTTCATAGTTGATGGAAACGCCGGCCAATTCCAGACCATGTTATAATTCAATTCATATTCAAAATAGTCTTTATTCAGTTGAATTTCAAGAATCACTTTGAAGCGTCGCTATAGAAGTTCGAAATAATCGCTATAAAAGTTGTATGTGTCCCCTGACACACCTATGGCTCAGGAACGTATTAGTGCTTTCCAAGGGCAAGTTTCCTGTGCCATATGTGGTTCAGCGGACAGGGAACGTGTTAAAGCTAGGTGAGTCTAAGTGCCAGTTCCACGCGACCATGTATAACTACGAGTACCTTGGTAATAATCCTTATCAATTCGTATTTAAGAGTGTTGCAATACTTGCAGGTTACTTTTTACTTTAAATAGAGCATCCAATCTCATTCAAAACATAATACGAATTAGAAAAATAAACAGCGTTCCGGTGTCGGCGTGGCAGTTCAGCGAACATCTATGACACTATATACCCTGGCTTCGCATGGGTGGAAAACTACACTCCTCTTTTTTTGCCAAATTACACCCATGCAAAGCCGGGGCAACTCGCTAGTTGCCAATAAAAGGGTCTTGACCGATAGACTGTGACTCGCAACAAAGAAACGAATTATGAAAGGTATTTTCAATTAGTGAACCAGTGATAACACTATAAAAGGCAGACCATTTTTAAAAACTAACGTAAATACATGCAAACATTACCTCCTTCCAGACCGTCGCGTCGGGTAAAACACAACAGCCGCATCTTATAGCTCGTAAACGACCGTAACTGTGTCAGCTCGGCCATATAACTTGAAATACGGCAAATTAAAGCTTAAGGGATCGACATAAGGTCAAATCTTGCTTGAAGGGATGCTGCAAAGTTGTACGCTGTGCTTGATACATTACAAAGTTAGTTAACTAGATCAGTGCAGTACTTTTGCGCTTTTAAAGTTAGCTGCGTAGTTCCTATTTATGGGTCGGTCGTGTGATGTTCTGCACAAGAGTAACATGCGCAATCAATTCTAGTGCCTAAATTCAAAGGGATAAAGATCACTGTTGACTGTGTCATTGTGTTTATCAAACACAAAATTCAAGTAAAAAACTGGCCTTCATAAGTGTTAGAGGATTTATACAATACAGCAAACAAGGGCAAAAATAAATCAAACATCTTTGTACAACCAAAATAAATATTTGTGCACAATCCACACGAAAATATCTAGCTACAAAATAAGCAAATCTTAAGTTTTTTTAAGGTCAAGCAGAAGCAACAGTATATTATTCCGGTTCGTGGTTGCCGAGAACCCTTATTCTCCAGCGCTTGTCGGTTCTCCGAGAACCCTTGCTGTCGTTTTTTTGTATCAAAAATATAATTGACTAGCAGCCCGTCCCGGCTTCGCACGGGGTAGACATTGTTGTACATTATTTTGTTCTATCGCTAATAGTTTCGGCAGCGCATTCGACGAAAGACATTTTAAGACTCATTTTTCTACACCTTCGGTTACATTGTTCAAATTTTACCAAGGATCCCTAATTTTTTTCAAAATGAAATGTAGCCTATGTCAAATTGGAAGAATGTAGCACTCTATTGGTGAAATAATTTTTTAGATCGGCCCAGTACTTTTTGAGCCTATTCATTACAAACATACAAAAATAGGTACAAATCTTTCCTCTTTATAATATTAGTATAGATTAGTTACTAAGTAGCTGACTGATTACAGACTAGCCAACCCACTGGCTCACTTACAGTATGCAGTTTTCAACATTTGCCTTTATAATGAAAGGGGTAGCCTCCCCCTGTTGTGTTAGGGGGGCGCTAACTTGGAATTTCCATTGCAGCCCCATGTATGATTGTATAGTTTCTGTATCACGCTATCTACATTATTATATTATTATCAGTAGGTATGTTTAGTTGAAACTTTCTTTTGTTCGTCGTATTTTCCGACATAGCTCGTAGAGTTAGTAAGTTGAAGTGGCAATGGGCAGGCCATATAGCTCGAAGGACCGACAACCGTTGGGGAATAAAGATTCTCGAATGGCGACTACGAACCGGAAGACGAGGCGTAGGGCGCCCACCCACCAGATGGACCGACGACATTGTTAAGATCGCGGGAAGTCGATGGATGGAAAGGGCTCAGAATCGTTGTTCCTGGAAAGGTGTAGGGGAGGCCTATGTCCAGCAGTGGACTTCTTCAGGCTGATGATGATGATGATGATGATGATTTTTAATGTTATCAACAGTAGGTATTAGGCCTTAATCTCAGAAACATTTAAAAAAGATGAGCCTTGAAACAGTGATGGAAAACATCGTAGGTATTGAAAAATAATTTCAACTGTCTGGGTGTTTTGTTGTATTCTTAGTATGTATTAACAAAAAAAAATATAATTTAAATGGTATATCAGCTATCTGGTTCCCATAGTACAAGCTCTGCTTAGTTTGGGGCTAGATAGTGTTGAGTGGATTTTCTAGAATATTTATTTATTATTTATATTATTTACAACTAAAAACGGTGATTAATGTCAATCCCACGAACATTGAAAATGTAATACAAGCTTTAAAACGGTGAAGAATAACATCGCAAAAATAAGTTTAAGTGTTAGTATAGGATCTCACAACCGCAAGATTAGAAACACTATTTCAACAGCAGCATATCTAGTTAGTCTAGGTCCGTAGGATCGAATAGCCTTCCGGGTGTTCTGAGCTCTATCCGGGAAAAGCGACGTGTGGCCCGAGGGGGTGAGAATCTGGCTCAGCGTACAAGAATTTGAGATGCTTCCGAATCCGGCTTCCAAATCCGGTAAATTTGGATCAGATCTCTATATTTATGCGACTGTCTACAGAGAAATAGCTTCAGACGGTTTTATGTGTATGAACATTTTGCAAAATAAACACGGACAATTAGTATTTACAAGCGAAATTACAATTAATTCGTATTTACAAAATACGCATTAAAGTTTTGAGCTTTTATACCCAGTCATATTATTTATTCGATAAAGGCTTTGTAATTATAGTAGGCAAATAAAATAAAATGTGTATAATCAAAAAATTATAAATAAAATAGCGACTGAAAAGAGGGCTTGAATGGACTATCAATATCATTTTTCATCAATAAAATATTATTGTTGTAAATAAACAACTATTTCACAACTTACTCGTACAAACCGTTGCAATGAATTAACAATGAAATTAAAAGTAGTTTTAGTTTCTATTAAAATGCTGTATTAATTGTATTTTTTGTAGTTCAGGTCAGTAAGGTAGGTAGGGGGGTCAGACCACCGTTGGTGCAGTATTCAGTCAGTAAAACTCGTGTATCGTGTATAGTGGTGGAATGAAAATGTTCCTCGATTTTCAACTTGATTTGTACAACGTATCACGATCAATACTACCTTTTGAAACGGAATAGACAGAATACACCGATGTTAACGTCACAAATTATGTCAAAATGTTTTCATGATCAAGGCACTGGTGCAATCGAAAACCGACTCAGGCCTGCGCACACCTAGTTCGCTGGCGTCGGCGATCAGTGAAACGCTGTCAAATTTGATAGCGATATTTGACAGTGTTTCACTGATCGCCGACGCCAGCGAACTAGGTGTGCGGCAGGCCTTAAGGTGACGAACATTTTCATACTGCGACTGTATGTACATACATATTATTATCGTGTACGCTTACATTTCGCGCGCCAACGGCTCTCGGTTTTTGCATGCGAACTCGAATAACAACATTCCGAGATTGCGTCATACCCATTCGTCCGTTGCGGACGATGATCATTGATAGCTTGGCATCCATTATGCCATAAGTAGCTGAACAACCGCACGTGCTATATGCCTGCTCTCAAACGGTGAAGGAAAACATCGTGAGGAAACCGGCATATCGTAGAACCTCAAAAGTTCAAAAATATGTGTCAAGTGCACGAAAGGAGCCTCTTTGAGGCGCACTTAAAATCCTTTCACCACACTTGACACGTGACACGATAAGAAGGCAAAAGCAAATTAACAGTGTCAAAAGTTATTTTCTCTGGATTATTAAAACAACTAAGTCGTAACAGCTCAAAGCCACGTTAAAAACTTTTATTACAGTGAGAAGATTAAGAGACTTAAGAAATAATTTAAGTTTGCAACGAGAAATGTTGATCGCCGACAGAAAAATGAATCTACTTTTATCTGATCTTTCATTTCTTTTAGTTTGAGAATAACTTTGATAGCGTATTAGTTCGTTAAAATACTTAAATAATAGTCGGCAGTAACTTAACCTGAAAAATGTTAGTAGTTTTCTTCACTATCAAACCGAAACAGTATTTGTTTATAGGTTAAAAGATCTATTGCACAGTTACGTCTATAAAGTAGTTTGTAACCTCAATTCGTAAATAACTTAAAACCACTGCAGTAGAATACCAGTAAGGTTACAAATTAGGTCTGACAGTTTAACCCCTTAATACCTTAGAACGTCGTTGCCATAATTGCGGTATTTTGTTATTCAAATTGACTTCGTATTTGTAGAGTTCGCGGCAAGAATTAAAATGGTTTGACAGCATTGTATTCAATACTCTAAGTAATACTGTAGGCATGACAGCTGCCTACCTGCCTATAATGATTATTTTCTTTTTTATAATTTTTTATATGATTTTTTTTATTTTTTAAGTAGGTTAGGTAAGAAAAGCATTTTATTGACCTTTTAGGAAATAGGTCAATAAAATGCTTTTCTTTCTTTCTTTCTTTCTTTCAATACTCAACCCTCATCCTTACTAATATTATAAATGCTAAAGTAACTCTGTAATGTATGTCGCGCTTTTCCGATAAATCTACTGAACCAATTTAAATGATATTTTAATGCGAAAAAAGAGTTTTAAGGGGTTGAAAAAAGGGTATGAATTTTGTATGGAAGTATCGTCATTTTTAGGGTTAGAAACTTGGAACAATTTTTTTAGAGAACTTCGTGTTTCCACATAAACATAACCCTCCTTACTCACAACGGTTTTAAAACATATTATAAATATGTACGTTCCTTATCTTTAATATGCTTCTTTTTTATTCTTCTCTATTGATCTTTTTGAAGTCTTTATCTTGAGTCTAGTTTTATTTGGAAAGACTCATGTTTGTCAACGTAAGCATGGCAAGAGAGAGGCTTAAATCTCATTTTTCTTCATGCCTTAGACTGTATTCACCTTTTAGGATTTCTTTTTGGAATATTCTTGTCTATCCTCAGTACTTATTCATCGTCCTATATTTGTTTTTCAATTAAGTCATTAGAGGTGGAGTTGTGGTGGCGATCATTTTTGCATAATACATTTGTAGTTGCTATTTCACACACGCACGATGGTCATTATTGAAAACTGTAGCATTGGCGTTCCCATAGCGATCAATTCTTCATTATTAATTAGCAGTGTGCTGGTCACCGCCTACCCTGCCGAGTTTGTCATGAGAGATGACTGATCGCTAGTGTGCACGCCATTGTGGATGTATAATGAACGCGTTATGTAGTATTATTATTCATCTCGAATAATAAATAAATAAATAAATATTGTGGACAATTCACACAACACTACCCAGCCCCAAACTAAGCAGAGCTTGTAATATGGGAACCAGATAGCTGATATAATACTTGAATACATTTTTTTTTTGTAAATACATACTAAAAATACAATATAACACCCAGACAGAGAACAAACATTTATTATGTTCACCACACAAATATTTGTTCTCGGTGGGGATCGAACCCACGACTTACGGTGCAGAAGGCAGAGCTACTACCAACTGAGCTAGAGGCCAATCGAATAATATAATATAGGTATTCTCTTATGGTTCTCGAATGGCGACCACGCACCGGAAGACGAAGCGTAGGGCGCCCACCCACCAGATGGACCGACGACATTATTAAGATCGCGGGAAGTCGATGATGGAAAGGGCTCAGAATCGTTCTTCCTGGAAATGTGTAGGGGAGGCCTCCTATGTCCAGGAGTGGACTTTTTCAGGCTAAAAAAAATATATTAATCATCATCGAAATTAAGGATACATAGCTCGGTTCCAAGGGCCTACATGAGGTGAAACCGAAAATGTAAAGTAGCATTTTTTTTCGTTGTATGGACGAATCCATTTAATTTTTTTGTAAAATATAACAATTAAATGGTGTAAAAAAATTATGATCCGGCTAGAAATTCTCTTAAACTCACTGGGTTTGATAAAATTGAACGCAAAGTTTGCCAAAAACTCGCAATTTTTTTTGGATTTGAAATGGTTTTTTTCCGTTGCTGTTAGAGCCATTGCAATGAAAGTTTTGTTCCCGTATACCTAAATAAATACGTAAAAACCGTATGTTATTGCACTTTTCTTAGTTGCCGTAGTTTTTATAAAAAAATAAAATTTTCAAAAATATATATAGGTAGGATTTCCTAGTTACTTTTCAGTACAGCCCGCGCGGCCAACGAGGAGAGGTCTATGTCAAATTTCGCGACATGACATTTCATCTCTAACTACGTAAAATATACCCTAGATTAAATCATAGTTACTATGATATTATAAATTTGCCACAGTGTAACGCAAAACAAATTGTCACAGTATAACGAAATGACGGCCTGTACATAATACCACCATCATCATCATCATCAAATGAATAGACAACCCGTATTCACATCATCATCAGCCTGTAGAAGTATTTATAGTGCATTGCAGGGCACGTTTCTACCGTGAGTGACCTGCGAAGCGCAATGGTTTTGCTAAATCAGTTCCTTAGTTGGTAGTAGCTCTGCCTTCTACGCTCTAGGTCTTGGGTTCGATCCCCACCAAAAACAAATATTTGTGTGGTGGACGCATAATTATGTTTGTTCTCTGTCTGGGTGGTATATATTCTATATATATTCTATGTATGGATTTACAAAAAATGTATATAAGTATTATATCAGCCATCTGGTTCCTATAGCACAAGCTCTGCTTAGTTTGAGACTAGATAATATTGTGCGGATTGCATACAAAATTATTTATTTACCAAAGAACAAACAAAGGTTTACTTAAATAACTGGTAGTCCCCGTACTAGGACAAGCCTGTATCGCAAGGAATTTTATTTAAATATCTCCATCTTTTGCGCAAAGTAGCCTGTTAGCTGTAGCATATCTATATATACCTATTTACCCAGTACTTACCATCATTATCACCAGCCAGTAGAAATCCACTGCTAGATATAGACCTCCCCTGTAAATTTCCAGGAAGAACGATTCTGAGCCCTCTCCATCCGCCGACTTTCCACGATCTTTACAAAGTCGTCGGTCCATTAGGTGGAGGGTAGCACTGGTGGCTTAGCACCGGTGATATTGTCGTAGCGACCCACCTAATGTCGTGGATTCAAGCCCACTCATGCACAAATGAGTTTATCGGTCCAAAAAACGTATGTGCACTAAATGTACACTCATCGTGTGAAAAGCTGCATGACTTGAAACCTAACAAGTTTGAAAAAATGTGTAAAGTACCTTCATGGAAAGAGGCTCTTTGAGTTACATTTAAAACTCCTGTCATGTGACTTAACACAATACATCTAGTGACATGGCGCACTTAAAATCCTTTCACCACACTTAGTTTGAAAGAATCAGTGACACTATAAGAAGAAGTGACATGACAAGAAGAAAACTTGAAAAAATGCTGTCATTTTGAAAAGAGTTTGGAAACCCTTCATTTTACAATTCATATATAGTTCATGCATTTCACGAAGACGCATCCGGTGATATTTATCTGGTTGTAATAAGAGCCAAAATGCTCTAATTGACGCGTCTTCGTGAAATGCATGAACTATACCTACATATTCAAGTAGTATTCATAGTGCCAACCTTTTTTATTCGTCGTTAATTTATAGAGATAATGTCTGGAATCTCTTTGAAATCATGCGCGGCACGCTACCTACAGAACTGTTTGTCTAGGTTTCCCAAAGTAATGAAATTTGGAGAGTTCCGCAGGGTTAATAAAGAACTCAATTTCAATCCCAATCCAAAGAAGACGAAATTTTGACAGAAAAACTCCGTATAAAACCTTCCGACAAATTTCCAATCAAATCGAGATTGGGATTGAGTGTTACATAGCAGTTGGGGTTCAGTCGTGAACCTCTTTGGTTTACCTAAATTTTTCACATGCAGATAAATTAAACAATCTATTTTCAAAAAAGGTTTACAGAGATAGATACAACATAATATGGCTAATTTATTGTCATGAATAACTAAAGAACACTTTGGAATAAGTAGGTTCTACAGTCAAATGCGATGTGAATCTTTGTCAACAAACATTTTAATTCCAAAAATGTTTTTTTAGCTTACCCTGTGATTACAATAGCTTAGACAATTATAGCCAGATAATCATAGTAATCTTAATCTGAATTCCAGCAAATCCCTTGCTGGATCACACTTCGGTAAAACTGAACTACAAAAAATAAGCGTTGAGTATAAATTAAATATTTATTGCAAAGTATTACAAATGCTTATTTAATAATATTGGTAACAATATACATTACAATCTTTTCTACGGACATGCTGCTTATAAGAAAAGTAAGTTCTATGAATATTGAAGGTAGTTTTACCGGCCGTATTGTTACGGCCGGCTGTACCTTGACTCAAATTTTACTTTTGCCTCGGTCCACAAGTGTAGCGTAGAAGATCGCGCGCGCTACACTTACCCGCTCGTTACGGGCGAACAAAGAAGAAGAAGAGATATGGATGTGATTCTCTGGCTGGGTGTTGTAATAATAATTATATTGCAATTCCCAGCTATGACGATGGTAGACATCCCTCAAATTTCTTATGGGCAAAATAATTCAGAATTGCAAAGTAGGGTCATCAAGCAAACATAATAAACATTTAAGAGGGACTTCAAAATATAAAAAATAAACAATACGGTTTGGTTTATTATAGTATAATATTATTTTTAATTATTTTAACTAGGTACAGCGGGCGGTAAAAACTAAATGACGCAAGTGCCGCTCAGAACCGACCAAAGGCATTCATTAAAATTTCATCATCACGAACTAATAGGTACAACTATTCGTTTGCCCGGAACTTAGATCTCGCTATGTTCGCTTCCGACTCATGGAAGCTCTGGGATCATTGGTTTTCTCGTTTTATCTTAAAACCGACTGTCCTAGAAAATAAGTAAAAACTGTTTTGAAATGTAATTACTACTAAAAACTTTCAATTATTTTTGTGACTTTATTCTTTGGCTCCATAAACATAGACAAATCATAGATTACACTAATTATTGTTACATAGTTACCATTTAACTGATTTGACTCATATGACCTAACCTACTAGTAAATTTCTTTAGTTAGGTATCTACTAAACAAATTAAAATGCTGCCAAGTGCGAGTCGGACTCGCCCATGAAGGGTTCCGTAGCAACAAGTAACATAATATAAAAGTTCTTGCAGTTCGTCGAATGGTAAATTGCGGTTTACGATTTATGACGTATAAATAAAAACTCCTTACTAGATCTCGTTCAAACCAAATATCGGTGGAAGTTTGCATAGTAATGTACATTTTATATATTTTTTTTGTTTTATCATAACTTTTAAAATAAGAGAATGTCTTATTTTAAAAGTTACAGGGGGGTGGGGGGGACGGGACACATTTTACCACTTTGGAAGTTTGGAAGTGTCTCTCTCGCAAACTGTTCAGTTTAGAAAAAAAACTATAAAAATGAAACTGATAAAAATGCATCTGATAATAATCGGTTTGGGTAACACATAGTATCAAAAAACAAAAAAAAATCTAAAGGTAAAGGTAGGATAATTACATTCTCTGGAGTTTTTATTATAATATTATTTTTATTTTTATTATGATATTTAATTTTGTATATTCCCCATATTAAATATGTGTGTTGCAAAACATGGAAGGTCATTAACATAAGCGAGGAATAAGACTGGATCTAATATCGAACCCTGTCAACGCCAACATCATTTTTTATCAAAAGCATTGGACAGATCGCAGAATTGCGTCTTGTGAGTTTTTCAGGCGTCAGATTATAATTTAATCCTGTCCATTGCCACATTTATATTAACTTATTTTATTCTATGGCGGTGACTTTGGTTCTTTTGTGAAAATGTAGTAATATAATTTATCCTGTTTAGTAAGACTTGTTGTTTTATATTTTATTTGGTTTTATTATTTTCTTTAAATAATAAAATAATAATATTTTTTTATATATTTTGATTACAATTTCAATTTAATTTCAATTTCTGATTTCACTGGCGGCAACAGATAGAAGACTTTCAACTTTAGGCTCTGCGATATCTGTGTGATTTCTCGTTACAAAAGACATTGGCACTAAATCGCCGCTTCAACTAAATCGAAGGCATTATACTATAACAAAAGTTGTTCAAATTGTTCTCTCAGGATGTAGATTAAGACGATTGTAATTCTTGTGTATCTCTAATTGGCATATTTCGCGTGTGTCTGGCATCACACAATTCAGGCAACATGAATGTTGCATAAAATTCTTTTAATTTTCTTGCCATAAATATTTCCCAAAATTGGTCATCGCGCTGTATAATTTCGACCTTCACCTCTTTGTTACACCCTGACCATACTCCAAAAATACATTGTCGTCGACCGGTTATATGTAACTGGCCCTGTATTTGTACGTACCAAGGATGTTTTTTATTTATTATAAGTTGGCCATCTTTAGTTTTTCTCCAAAATAACACTTTTTTATTTTCTATAGCCTCATCCAAAGAGGTTTTGAAAGCTGTGATTGGGCATTTAATTTCGACTATTGTGTCTTCATCAACTATTCCGTCTGGAGTGGCGCCTAAATAAGGTAGCTCCTTATCGATGAAAAGACCACATGGTTTTATTTTTATATGAAGCTGTAAAGCCAGTTGCTCGATAGCAGTTCCTTCATGTTCTATTCCATGTTTTATAGACGCCACATGACTCAATGGTTTTGAATATATTATACTCTTAACCAAATTTTTAACGCTGGTATTTTGGCGCCTACTAATTACTTTTGCAAAGTTGGAAGCTGTTAGAAGTTTCCTCCGAAGCTCTAACCACTCGCTGGAATCCCTTTGCAAAATTGTAGATTGTTCTATCAGTCTTCTATCTTCTTCGGAACTCGGTAAATTTTTTAAAAATGTAATTTTGCTTCTATTATACTCCGATGGTGACATGTCTGGTCTTTGGCAATTTTCACCGTAATCTTTATCACATACTTTGTATTTTGAAAAATGTTTTCTACCCTTTCTTATATATTTAGAATTTCTCTTTCGTTCTTTTGATCGTGTACCTTCTAGTTTTTTTACTTGGGACGTAGGACTTTTTCCCAAAATGGCTTTATGCAATGTGGATAGAGGGAATTTTGTATTAAAAGACACCACAGCAGCATGGCATCGCGACTCATAACCTCTACGCAAGGAAAAGTTAATTCGCTTTCCGCCGACAAATTTTGCTATGATGCTGTTAAATGACTCTACTTTATTGCTGTCACTGTTATGTATTAGACTGCGTGTTTTGGCTGCTACTGTGTTTACTATGAATTTAATTCGGTGCCATATAGCACAAGTTTTTAAAATCAGAGTATGATCTTCACTATTTTTTTGGCTACTACAATAGTAGGGTTGACAATTTTGATGATTACCAAAGGCATGGTTGTAGGAGTTTGTGATGTCTGTATATAACCTATTTACTTTCGTGTCAAAGTTTACGTCTTTAGCTATATGTTCGGTTATGGATGAGCAGATAACTTTTCGGATGGCTAGAATTCTCTGGGTGGTAATTTTTTTCCTTAAAGTGGGAGGGTATTTTGTTTCTGTGGTAATATTCTTTAGCTTTTTACACATGTTTCTAAATACATGGTTTTTACATTCTATTTTTTCTACGGTGCAATTGTCGTATGGACGACCTTCCAAAATTTTTTTGTAACTGCTGGCGTCCCCGTCCGCTACCATACGTTCGTAGATTATATTGTACATAGGGATGGATTGTTTAAATCCTTCCAACAGGATATCAGACTCCATACCCGTTGAAGAACCACTATAATTTTTATAGCACACATGGTCGTTTGGGCTGACACCTTTACTCTCCGCTCGCGCACAAATACAGCAATATTTATTCTTTACCCCGATAAATAAAACTTCGCCAAATCTTTTTCCGATGATAGCAGCAGCTCCAGACAGGGCAGAAAAGTTTGTGTTGAAAGAACGCTTAGACCAGACACCATTTGCGATAACATCTATGCAAGCGATGCCATTTTTTATGCGTCCTTCTGCAATAGCAGCATCTCGTTCTCTTGCTGCAGCTGCCTCCATTACGCTAAATGCTGTTTTTCGCCAGTCATCATACACTTCATTTTGAACTTTATCATATAGCTTTTGATTGAAAGATGGGCAATCTATTGAAGCACATATTTCTTTAAATTGGGAATACCCGATTCCAGTCGATATTATACCCGATGTAGCTGATTTGTTTAAGTCTAGTTTTGTTTCAGGTTCAGAGTCCAGATAAAATATCATGCTACACATATCGCACGCTAATTTGTATTTGGAAAGTAGTCCTTTTCTTTTTTCTGATATAACATGCACGTTGCTCAGGGTGCATCCGAATGCTTTATTATGATTGCATATTTCTTGCAGTCTTCCATAAAAATGTTGAAAGGCAATAATTCTACGTCCTTCAACAAAATACTTTTTATTTTCTATTACAGGCTCACCGTGACTTACTTCGTACCTGAAAACATTGAAATAAAAATAAATTATAGTTTAAAAAACAAAAAAACGCTTTTATAACTAATTGAACTAAAAAGTTAAAAATAAAACTGTAATAATCAATTGAAAAATTTATATTATTGTACAAAAAAGCGTGGGGTGCTTTTTATAATAACTTCAGATATAATAAACTATTAATAAAATATTTACAACAATCAAAATCAAGCTCCCCACGCTTTTTTTGTACAATAATATAAATTTTTCAATTGATTATTACACTTTTATTTTTAACTTTTTAGTTCAATTAGTTATAAAAGCGTTTTTTTTAGTTTTTTAAACTATAATTTTTTTTTTACTTTTTACTTTTTTTTTTTTTTCATTTTTTTTTTTTTTTTTTTCATATTATTGCATTGTCATAGACCTTTGACAGGTGTGCAAAGTTTGAATCAAATCTGATCGTTCAAAGTAGGACAAAATCGAGCTCAAAGAGGTCGGTTACATACATACATACATACATACATACAAGTGAAGCTAATAAAAGCGTTATAAAAATTAATAAGTACAACATGTTAAATAATCACAATTTATCTTAATATGATTGAGATAAAAACTTGGCAATTACCATTCATCATCACCATTTGATTCTTTTGGTGGATCATTTATATCAAGCTTTGAAGAGCTTTGTGGTAATCTGTAAATAAAATGAAATCTCTAAGTACCTATGCATTATTATTAACCTACTTCTTACAATCCCTTCACCAACCAAAAGATTTGCTGGAATAATGAGCTCATTAATCAGAATTAATAAGCTCATTATCCCAGCAAATCTTCATAACACAACCTACTTAGCTGACCTACTCCTCAGTTTATGCAATTCGACTGATGGGTTCTACAGTAATGTACAGCAATGCACACAATATAAAGCGAAATCTCCCAAGCCTGGGATCTTGACTCACATGGTCAATTATAATTATTACTAGCCTATTTAGTAGTTAACTTACAATTCTTTATTTGGCAATGACTGAACATTATTTGTTTCGGCTGTATTCATTTCGCCACTCATTTCATCACTCAGCAGTGGTATATTTTGATCCCTGTAACAATCGTGAAGTAATAATATGAAAAAAAAAACTAGGTACCTACTTAGAACTGATGGAGAATGAAGATTCTCGAATGGCGACTACGAACAGAAATACGAAACGTAGGACGACCATCTGCCCAATGGACCGAGAAAGTGGCGCGGGGTGGAAAAGCCTCAGAATCGTAAATCAAATATCAATTAGTAATCCTATCACATGAATAAATGTATTTGCTGTCATATATATTTCTACATTTCTACAGTTATGTTAATACAAACATAATCTACAAATACCTATACTATACACACACAATATAAAGCAAAATCTTCCAAGCCTGTGATCTTGACTCACACGGTCAATTATTATGATTACTAGCCTATTTAGTAGGTAACTTACAATACTTTATTTTGCAATGAGGGAACATTATTTGTTTCGGCTGTATTCTTTTCACCACTCGTTTCATCACTCAGCGGTGGTATATTTTGACCCCTGTAACAATCGCGAGGAAATAATATGAAAAAAAACTAGGTAAGTAACCTACGGTTTAGTAGATATCCCTTAAAATTTTGAAAACCCAAGATATACCTATTTAATACCTATTAACTAACAAATTAATTTTAGATTATTAGCTGGTATAACAACAGAAGGGTTACTTTAGAACTCAATTCCAATCCCAATGTTTTGACGTAATTTTGACAGAAAAAATCCGTATAAGTTTTATTGTCAAAATTCCATTCGTATCGAGATTGAGATTGAGTGCTTATTCCCTCAAAACTGAATCTGCTCTGGTGTATTATTATTATGATGAGATAATTAAATGGCTCTAGAACAGTATAACATTTTTTTTCAATACCTTTACCTTATTCTATACAAAGCCAATGCTCAATAAATTATGTTTTCTATAGCTGAGATGCCGATGCCGGCAGGCTAAGCGTGGTGTGGATGTTTGCTTCCGTGTCGTTATGTCTCATGTTAGTACATAAAACAGGTATACCTACGTAAGTAAAATACCTATTATGCAAATGTCACAAGCGGATTATGCATTGCCGTGGATAGTAAGTGTAACGTATAAAAAATTTACTTACCTGTTCAGATTCATCAATCTCATTTTCTTGAATTTCAATCGCGAACATTTTTTCTTTTTATTACCCATTATTCAAACTTTTACTTTGGCTCTACCGCGTTCATCAAGATACGCTATAAATCCTGCCAATATTGATCGTCTTTTTTTCGAATGTGTTTAAAAAACGATTGGAATCACTGATTTCGAAGATTTTTTTGTATAATAGGAAAAAATAGTAGATTTTTATACAAGGAGCTAAAATTTCCCCATTAACATACGAGGTAGATAAAGTAAAAATATAAACCGAGTTTTGAGAGTGGGTTTTTAGCGCCGTGTTGCGAGAAAATAATCCATTAAACTATAAAATTAAACATTTATAAAAGTAGCAATTAGAGAAAACATCTAAAGATTTCGCGCCAACGTTTTTTTTTTCTCTTCCATAGCCGCAACGCATTGCATGCATTCTACCAAAGAGATCGCTGATTATAGTTCCATTTTGAAAAAAAAAGATTTTCTTTTTTTAAGAAACAGTAACAAGTCGAGTTTTTATTCATGATCATTCTACTTATGTCTCATTGTTTTAAAACGGACAAAAAAAACTTTTTCCCCTGAAAGAAGAAATGCTTTTTAGGGTTCCGTAGCCAAATGGCAAAAACGGAACCCTTATAGATTCGTCATGTCTGTCTGTCTGTCTGACTGTCCGGCCGTGTCACAGCCATTTTTCTCCGAAACCATAAGAGCTAGACTGATGAAACTTGGTGAGGAGATGTATTCTGTGAACCGCATTAAGGTTTTTACACAAAAATAGAAAAAAAACTATGAATTTTGGGGGGCCCCATACTTGAAACTGAAACTCAAAAATTTTTTTTTCATCGGACCCATTTGTGTGGGGTATCTATGGATAGGTCTTTAAAAATTATGTTGAGGTTTTTAATATCGTTTTTTCTAAAACTATAAATTTTGGGGGTCCCCATACTTGAAACTGAAACTCAAAATTTTTTTTTTTCATCAAACCCTTACGTGTGGGGTATCTATGGATAGGTCTTTAAAAATGATGTTGAGGTTTCTAACATCGTTTTTTTCTAAACTGAATAGTTTCCGCGAGAGATACTTCCAAAGTGGAAAAAAGTTGGTCCCTCTAACTTCTAAAATAAGAGAATGATAAAACTAAAAAAATATATATGTTGTACATTACTATGCAAACTTCCAACAATATTTGGTTTGAACGAGATCTAGTCAGTAGTTTTTTTTTTATACGTCATAAATCGTAAACCGCAATTTACCTTTCAACGAACTACAAAAACCTTTATATTATGTTATTTGATGCTACGGAACCCTTCATGGGCGAGTCCGACTCGCACTTGGCTGCTTTTTATTCTTCGCTCTGTTACACCGCAATAACTCTGGCCTCCCTCTCAGCTCAGTTGGTGGTAGCTCTGCCTTCAGAGCGGTAGGTCGTGGGTTCGATCCCCACCGAGAACAATTATTTGTGTGGTAAACACAGATGTTTGTTCTCTGTCTAGGTGTTATATTGTATTCTAAGTATGTATTTACAAAAAAAAAGTTATGTAAATATTATATCAGCTATCTGGTTCCCATAGTACAAGCTCTGCTTAGTTTGGGGCTAGATAGTTTTGTGTGGATTGTTTATAATATTTATTATTTATTTATTATGTCTGTCTGACTGTCCGTCTGAATGTCACAGCCACTTTTTTCCGAAACTGTAAACGCTATAGCTACTGATGAAACTTGGTAATTAGATGTGTTATTTGAACTGCATTAAAATATTCACACAAAAATAAACCAAAGAAAATTAGTGAGTACCCCATATTTAAACTCAAACATGTTTTTTTCATCAAACCCATACGTGTGTGTATCTATGGGTAGGTCTTTATAAATGATGTTGAGGTTTCTTCTATCGTTTTTTTTTCTAAACTGAATATTTTGCGCGAGAGACACTTCCAAAGTGGTAAAATGTGTGTCGCCCCTCGTTACTTCTAAAATAAGGAAGTGATAAAACAAAAAAAAAATGATATAAATTACTACTTCCACCGAAAATTGGTTTGAACGAGATCTAGTAACTAGTTTTTTTTAATACGTCATAAATCATACACCGCCGTTTACCTCCCTATCCGCCTTTGCCGGAATGCACATATTCAGTGCTTTTTTAGGGTTCCGTAGCCAAATGGCAAAAACGGAACCCTTATAGATTCGTCATGTCTGTCTGTCTGTCCGTCCGTATGTCACAGCCATTTTTCTTCGAAACTGTAGAACTGTAGAGCTAGACTGATGAAACTTGGAAACAACATAGAAAAAAAACAATAAATTTTGGGGGTCCCCATACTTAGAACTGAAACTCAAAAAACATTTTTTCATCAAACCCATACGTGTGGGGTATTTATGAATAGGTCTTTAAAAATGATGTTGAGGTTTCTTATATCGTTTTTTTCTAAACCTAATAGTTTTTGCGAGAGACACTTTCAAAGTGGTAAAATGTTGGTCCCCCCCTGTAACTTCTAAAATAAGAGAACGATAAAACTAAAAAATATATATGATGTATAATTACTATGTAAACTTCCAACGATTTTTTTTAATACGTCATTAATCGTAAACCGCAATGTACCTTTCGACGAACTACTAGAACTTCTATATTATATTACTTACTGCTACGGCACCCTTCATGGGCGAGTCCGACTCGCACTTGGCTGATTTTTTTTCAATATCCTTTCCTTCTCTAAATTCTTTCTCTCCGCCTTATTTTAAGGAGTGCTTTGAGTTCCTGCATCAAGCTAACGATCGAAGTATTCGATCTTCCGAAACCTTGCAGATTTTTATTCCTGTCCATGCTAATAATAAAATGTATGGTAAGTCATCTAAATATATAAAACTCTTACGTTACTGACTGACTGACTCACTGACTGGCTGACTGACTGACTGACTGACTGACAATCAACGCACAGCCTAAACCGTTAGTCCTAGAAGCATGAAACTTGGAGGGTATGTTCCTCTTATAGCGTAGAGGTGTACTAAGAAAGGAAATTGGAAAATTCTTTCCCGAAGAGGAGAAAAAAGGGATAAATGGTTTAAAGAAAAATCAACACACAGCCTAAACCATTAGTCCTAGAAGCATGAATAAAAAAATCAATAGAAAATGAATAGAAAAAATCGGCTACAACAGCACTCGCCTTCAAATTCAAATACACTCTAGAGTACAAGCTAAAAACAATGGTAACTTGCATTATATCATGTCAAACTAAAAAAAACCAGATTCGATTATACACCAACGAATACGATAGCCCAAATTAGCCACTAAAACAAAATCACGAAAAAGAGCTTTGAAAAAAACGCAAAAAAAAAACAAAAAATTTTCAGCTACCGCAGCATGTGTCCGCCGGTTTTAATACACACAAATGTTTACAAAAAAACCGATGATAACTACCAAGACAAAATCGCGGGAATCATCTATCATACTTAAACTAAACACCGCTGAAAAAAATAGGCTACAACAGCACTCGCCTTCAAATTCAAATACACTCTAAAGTACAAGCTCAAAACAATGGTAAATTGCATTATATTATGTCAAACTAAAAAAAACCAGATTCGATTGTACACCAACGAATACAATAGCCCAAATTAGCCACTAAAACAAAATCACGAAAAAGAGCTTTACAAAATACGCAAAAAAACATTTAAAAAATTCAGCTACCGCAACATCTGTCACCAGGTTTGAATACACACAAAGGTTTACAAAAAACCCTATTATAACCACTAAGACAAAATCGCGGGAAGCACCTATCATACCAAAACTAAACACAGCTGAAAAAAATCGGCTACAACAGCACTCGCCTTCAAATTCAAATACACTCTAAAGTACAAGCTCAAAACTATAGTAACCAGAAGTTGGTCATGTCAAAATAAAAAAATCTGATTCGATTATACACCAACACGCATACGAAACTCCAAATTAGCCACTAATATAACATAAAATCACAAAAAATAGCTTTACAAAATATGCAAAAAAAAACATTAAAAAAAATTCTGCTACCGCATCATCTGGCATCAGGTTCGATTACACACAAAGGTTCACAAACAAACCGATGATAACCACTACGACAAAATAGCGGGAAACATCTATCATACTTAAACTAAACACTGTTGAAAAAAATCGGCTTCAACAGTACTCACCTTAAAATTCAAATACACTCTAAAGTACAAGCTAAAATCTATGGTAACTAGCCGTTGGTCATATCAAACTAAAAAAAACGAACTCAAATATCCACGCGGACGAAGTCGCGGGTATCAGCTAGTTCACCATACAAGCTGTAAGCCTATGGAACTCTTTGCCTCGGTCTGTACGTTTATCTATATTGATCTAGGTATATCTTTAAAACTAATGTCAACGATCACTTTTCCTTGTTGCCCACGTATTAGGTTAGTCTAATATTCTTAGGTATTCGTGTTATTATGTGTCATAATTAGGTACTTAATAATAAATATTGTGGACAATTCACACAACACTACCCAGCCCCAAACTAAGCAGAGCTTGTAATATGGGAACCAGATAGCTGATATAATACTTGAATACATTTATATTATATTAAATTATATACACATAGAGACATACATAGAATCACGCCTCGTGCCTATGGGGGTAGGCAGAGATCACAGATTTTCACTTGCTGCTATCCTGCTCTACATACCTCTTTCGCTTCACTCACTCGCATAATATTCTTCATACATGCTCGACGGTTGGGTACTGCTGACACGGCCTTCCTCTAAAACGTCTACTATCTGATCGAGATACATGCGCCGAGGTCTTCCCTTCCAGCAGTTCCATTCATATAATATAACTAATAATAATATAACTATGCATATTATAATTATGTTTCATATTACATTATTTATATGCTATATTATTAGGTATTATAAATTTTAGTAAAACACCGGTTTTACTTTTAAAATTGATGGATCCTCCATCCAAAGTTTGTCTGGAAGAGATAGCTCTTCGCAATAATGCTGCCCATTTTACCTTTATTTTAAATGTATTCTTTTGGGTACAATAAAGTATTAATCTATATACATAATTATGTATCTATATTGTGAAATGTATGTTTCCCACAAAAACGTAAAAGGTATTCTCCAAGACTACTCATCCAATTTCAATAGTTTTTTGCACCAATATTTTGATAGTATTTTTGTTGCAACCCGAAATGCTAACCGAACAAAAAAGTTTTATATTTTTCGACTCATTTCGTTATTCTCTGTCTAGAATTTAATGCCTAAGCAATTGGGCGAAGTGTATTCTAGTCAACACATTGTAATGTCGTGACAAATGTCAGACCCAAGCACAGAATAAGTAATAGTTGGTATCAAATACATGAATTCACAGCTCAGGTCAGGCAACGCCATCTTTATTTTAAATTTTTCCAACTTTCCGGTCGTGTTTTGTTTTTAGACCAGCGTATAGCGGAGGCTTAAAATATGCAACAAGATATTTATCCAAACTTCATGAAATGTGCAACATTTTTGAAAAAAAACCGGAGAGAGATGCTACTACAAAAAACTTACTGCACACTGCATGAGTTCTTTAACGACGATAGAAAAGAATAACGTTAATCATACCCTTTTCATCTTTTCATATTAACTTGCTTAAAATCTGCATAGTTGTTAATATTGATTCGCTTCTACTGTATTGCAAAACTCTTACAAGGTAACCTATTGATTCAAAAAACGAATCCTAAGATCTGACAATGTTAAATTTACTTGCAAAGCAATAAATATACTAAAATAAAGGTTTACTGACTATAGTTGAACGTGACAACGTCATACAGCTGTCCACGCGGACGCATCGCTCACTCAAGTAGGAGAGAGACAGATGTCGAACGCTGCCGAACGCGGAGGCCGATTGGGCCCTTTGTCGCTCTCACTTGCACTTATAGCCTTAAATAGAACGCCTCAGAGCGAGGTAACGCCGCATGAGTCATGTTTTTTCGTGCGTGCAGCCGCCCCATCGAATTATAAGACGTTGTCACGTCAAGAATAGTAAGTGTTTAAAACAATTGCTATCCTCTGGAGACTGTGAGACAAAGGGGTTATGTTTAAGTGGAAACACAAAATTACGTCATACACTGTTAAATATGCAATCTCCTACTATAGTTCGGCCGTTCAGAGAATGCGTTTGACAGTTTGATCAGTTAGTCACAGTTAGTCACATAGTTAGTACAGCACTACAAATATAAAGCGCTGACATAACCTTGTAATAGCGCAGTATAGATTTAGAAAAATATTGTATAACAAGTTATTTGATACTCAGTTTGGCACAAAATTATAAAATTCATTGGTTATTGATATAATAATGTTTTTTCAATGCTCATCAATTGTTAAAACGGTAAACAACCAGCAAAAATATTTTTATCGTAACTGCAACGCCATTACAAAGTTACGTCGTCAGTTCAATCGCGACGTGTCAGGAACGCATATAGGTTCTCAGATAGCTGATACACTATTAGTACAGCGATACCCCACCAGGGGGGCAATCGTCGCGGCTAAGCGAC
This sequence comes from Thera britannica, assembly GCA_939531255.2. Classification (NCBI taxonomy): domain Eukaryota; kingdom Metazoa; phylum Arthropoda; class Insecta; order Lepidoptera; family Geometridae; genus Thera; species Thera britannica. The sequence goes on from OW618044.2 coordinate 575,296, forward strand.
GTCCACTCGTACGTTCCACGAGCTCAGGAATTCCATTCATGATAAGCGTTGGTTCAGTGACTCAGCGTCTATTTTAGGACGATGCATCAGATATGCCTACACGGGTTCGAAGCGTACTAACAATAATATTGTGGTACAGTTGCCTACGCCGATTTACACTACATATTATTTGTACCAAGTTCAAAAATAATGAAGTCTATCGAGGCATGAACATACAGGCATTCTCCCGTTTTGGGCACATCAGTTTTTCCCGTTTCTGGTTTATTTTACGGAATAAAAAGTAATCTATATGCTAATCCTTTCGTAGTTGAAGAGCTCTTTGTGAAGGGCTCGTCCGGGGAAGTACTACCACCATACCTTTTTCTGCCGTGATGCAGCATTGCTGTGTTTTGGTTTGAAGGGTGAAGGGGAAATTACTGGCACGTGAGGCTGAACATCTGTTTGCCAAGTTGATAGACGCAGGTCAGTGCATCATAAGGCACGTTCCTGGGGTAGCGCAACCTACGAGGCAATGCATTGTTAGTTGTTAGTTTAGTTGATGGTTAACATCAGGTAGGCTATATGCGTGTTCCATTAGCTAGTTGTATAAAAAAAATTACACAAACTTTTTTTAAAAACTCTCGATGACACAAGGACATTTGGCCAGAGATGATTTTTGTGACCAGCAGTGCTATTCCTGCAATACAATTCGTTCAGCGTTCGCTGAAATCGCAGTGAGTTTTTAAATTTTAATTCACAAAAAGGAAAATCGCCCGCGGGTTAGTGATCACCCGAACGAACCGTGTTGAACGTGTTGAAACGCTGTAATCAAATGTGTATCGATAAAATTAAATGACTATCATTTATCTGTATTCAGATTTGAACGAGATGGGGTCTTCGGCAGATGTTCTCCGCGTTAGAGGGCGACCGCCCAGGGTGCCAGATAAATAGGCACCGCGGGCGGTAAAGCCTTCCAACATCTTATCATTTATTAGATCATATTATTTTATTCCAAAAGCATGAATATTTTCGCGGCTTGCTCCGCTCACTTGTTGTATTTTCCATTTTAACTTTCCTGCTTCTTAGAAGCTTTTATAGGTTACTTAAATATTTATTTATTAGTCATGTCATGTTTCTTGTGATATCATGTTTTTGACGTGACAACGTCTTATAATTCGATGGAGCCGGCTGCACGCACGGAAAACATGACTCATGCGGTGTTACCTCGCTCTGAGGCGTTCCATTTAAGGCTTGAAGTGCAAGCGAGAGCGCGGAACAAGCGACAAAGAGGCACGCACGGCCTCCGCGTTCGGCAGCGTTCGACATCTGTCTCTCTCCTACTTGAGTGAGCGATGCGTCCGCGTGGACAGCTGTATGACGTTGTCACGTTCAACTATCGTCAGTAAATCCGACTTTACAGGCAAGCGATTTTTGAAGTGAAAACTTCTTTAGCGGCGTTGAGCACTTTTTCTGTAATGGGTATAAAATCTTAAACTCGCGTCAGGGCGTCAGGGCGTCAGGATCACGTGACTTGATCGAAAAAGCGTAAGACGCTACAGATACGCTAGTAGTTACTATGACACGGTAACGTCACAGAATAGATAATAGTTAGTAGCAAGCATACCAAGGCGTTTTTCGTGACTGTAGTAGGTATAGGTACATACCTATTATAGATTTTATGAACTAGCGGCCGCCCGCGGCAGGTAGTAGTGGTCATTGGTACATGATTTTATAGATCTACTGTAGTATTTATTTAGGTATTATGAATAGCGAAAGAAAATGAGTGAGTACTTTATAAGTTTTAATACGAGCGGCAAGTTTTCACTTCTGCCGGCACTCCCGGAGTGCAACCCGTCTTTTTTTTTCACGGCTTGCTCTGGTTGCCTGTAGGTTTCTTATTGCGTGTGGTTTGGAATTATCGAAAGGATCTTTTTGAAACATCTTAAAACTAGGAATTTATGTTGCAGTTTCACGGGCTGAAGCCTATGTTATAAACACTATAGAACTGACAAGAATTTTTTTGATAATTTTGTCGCTTCTGCACAATCCCTAAAAATGACAGTCGCATTGCGTCAGAAATGCTCATACAGATTACTACTATGCAAATATTGAGGCGATCTACAATGCTTTAATAATTAAAAACATTGGCTAAGTGCCGATGGGGAAGCACACATGCCCTGCAGCAAACGAGAAATATTATTTTACGAGAATTTATGCCTCTATTTCTGCCTGTACTGGCTGACTGTCACACCGAAATGGGCGAGCAAAAAACAGTCTAACAAAATTTACATTTTTAACTAGTGAATTAAACTACAAACTGACTGAATATATGCATCTCCTTGCTCAAACGTCAAATATGACAGCGATATTTGACAGCGTTTCATTGATCGCCATCGCTATCACGCTAGATGTGGCTTTACGCGCGATGCAACTACATTTATTAGTATACAACGATTTTTATAATGTCCTAAACACTATACAACGTGTATCAAAATATGTGTACTATCCCGAAGAGGGGTGAATTTCCACCCCCCGGGGAACAACTTTTGTTCTACGACTTTTCGAACTTCGATTGGTATCTCTGAAAAAAACTGCAACGAAGTTTCAACATTAACAGCTGACTTTATACAAAGTGACAACCCTAAACTCAGCTACAGAGGTAGTAGGTAGTAGTAGTAGACCTACAGAGGTAGTAGGTCAAGGGGTCAAGGGGTTACAAGGATAGGGTTGTCAATTTATTTAGGCATTATGAAATTAAATATTTTTGTATGGGAAACTGAAAATAGGAATTTTTAATTTTCTCCCCCCCACAACTGATCACCATTGTGGTCTGAAACCCCCCACCTTCGCATAGTACACATATTTAGATACACCTTGTATAATCAATAAAAAAAAAAAAGACGGGTTGCACTCCGGGAGTGCCGGCAGAAGTGAAAACTTGCCGCTCGTATTAAAACTTATAAAGTACTCACTCATTTTCTTTCGCTATTCATAATACCTAAATAAATACAGTAGATCTATAAAATCATGTACCAATGACCACTACTACCTGCCGCGGGCGGCCGCTAGTTCATAAAATCTATAATAGGTATGTACCTATACCTACTACAGTCACGAAAAACGCCTTGGTATGCTTGCTACTAACTATTATCTATTCTGTGACGTTACCGTGTCATAGTAACTACTAGCGTATCTGTAGCGTCTTACGCTTTTTCGATCAAGTCACGTGATCCTGACGCCCTGACGCCCTGACGCGAGTTTAAGATTTTATACCCATTACAGAAAAAGTGCTCAACGCCGCTAAAGAAGTTTTCACTTCAAAAATAAATATTAGTATAGTTGACATCAACACTTTAGCATTTTCCTTTTAGACTCGTACTTCCTACGAGGAGTAGCAGGATAATATCTATGAATATGTGCCGTGGAATATAATAATAACAATACAATAATAAAAACACCTATTACCTTCTACTACATATACACACATCAACATTGTAACCGGTAACAGTCTGACAACGCAGTGGCAAAGCCTCGAAATGCCTCGAAGTGTCGAAGTGAACATTTTATAATCGAGTTATCAACCAACTTCGGACCATGGCGTACGTTGATATGATTGTATCAACCACAGAACATAGTAGAACGGCCATGTAGTCGGCAAATTGTCGCCAAAATTCTTAAGCACGTGCCTAAGCTCTCCATAAAAGTTATAGATCATAGGAAAAACTGTGGTAATTAACAACTTAGAATAATCTAAACTTTCAACCAACTGCATTCCACCTAGAATTGCATGCGTGTACCAGATGTGAACATGCGTCTCTAATGCGTATATCTTATACCTTTAAACGAGAAAATCTTGTATATATATATACCTCTATATATTTAGGATCTCGGAAACTGAACCAACGATTTTCATGAAATTAAGTATACAGAGGGTTTCGGGGGCGATAAATCGATCTAGCTAGGATTCATTTTCAGAAAAGACGTAGGAGAGAAGTTATTTAAATAATTAAAAAAAATTGCGCCATCTATTGCTGAGTAGTCAAAATCACGAGTTAGCTCTGGAGAGTATTAAATTCCTTTCGAGTTAGTGTCACGGAAAAAAAATACCGAGCAAAGCTCGGTCATACCGGCTCGTCATATTATTATGTAACAATCGGTGTGACCGTAGGCCCATTTTAATAAGAGCAGTAGCTAGCACGGTGAATGGAAACTGCTCTGAATGCATACCTTTGTACCGGCCATGGAATAGTATACATATGCTATCACGTGGGTTTGCGTAGCGTGCTGTGTGAAGCAATTTACAGTGCGGTCAAGTACTCAATCAGTATTTGACCGCTAATCAACTGATTGAAAACATATATGCTGCAGATATATTGATTATAGCGAAGTAATTTACCTATATTTGATTAATTTTTTTGCACCTACAAATTTTCAGGGTTTTTAGGATAGATTGTAAAATATGTAGCAGTTGGTTTTGATTGGTGGGAGATTGCCGGAGACGAGGAAGAGTGTAAGGTGTTGTGGGAGACCTTTGCCCAGCTGTGGGACACAATAGGAAAAGAAAAAAGTTATTTTAATTTGGGAGCCTGTACAGTCTGCAGTTTGTATGCAGTTTTTTGTAAAGAGCATCGTTTATTTAAAATAACATTGCATTGTATACTAATAAATGTAAAACTAGGCCAAGGGAAGGGCTCAAACGTAAAATTGTATCAGTAAGATTCTGAAAAAAGCCAAAAATTTCAGTTTTCATGAATTTTACAAAGAAAAAAGAGGGACAAGTAACGAACAGACCATACCTACTATGCAAGTCTTTATTCTAAGCAATTTCTTATCCTCGTTTCACCTTTAAGTTTGTCTGACTAGTCAAGTCAAAGTCAAAAATGTCTTTAATTCAATTGTATCAAAGCATCATTTTGTAACGTCTTAAAGCTAGGTGAGTCTAGGTGCCAGTTCCACGCGACTTAGCTGCAATATTTACTCGAGAGTCTGATACTAACCCGCAATACAACCAGAATACAATTTACACTGGGTTGCCGCTTGGTTAGGCAGATTGGCTAAACGGCTTAGGCAAATAGTAGTGAGCGGTTGGAGCCAGTGCCGTTGTTGATAATAGGGGTGGAATGGGGGGGAATGGGGGGTAGGCTAGCCAGTTAGTACAGGTTCTAACGATTTGAAATAGTGGCCAAGATTTTCGCATACTTACTTTAAAATGTTGAGCGTCTGCTTCCTTCACGACTACCCATTGGTGGCCAGCAGTGACAAACATTTTGTAGGGACCGTTTTGCAGTGGTCGTAAACAGCTTTTTCTTTGTAGATAATTGGCGTTAGATAACCATTGATCAGTGAAGAGTTATTATCCTCAAAGATAACTGGTTAGTTCAAAGGAATGATTTTTTTCCCCGATAACCCACCGTTTAAACAGTAATCTGTTAAAATAAAATATTCCTCGGAGATATCCAGTTATTTCCAAAAAAGGATTTTATTTTCTTCGCAGATAACCGATAGATTAAAAACTAGTTAATATTAGTAATCAGTTCTTCAGTCAGTACCTTTTCATTTTTGAATCCAAGATGGCGGTTTCTTTTTTTTTCATAACCAACAGTTACCCAGTTATATGCGTGGCCAAAAGTCAGCCGTGTACGGGAGTCCTTACAAAATGTATGAAAAAGGCAGTGGCAAATGCCAGAATAACCTGTCAAAGTCAAAAACTATCGCAACGATCACTTTGAAACCTAAATCTAGGTGAGTCTATGTCCACGCGGCTAATCCTCTTCAATTATGAACCGATGGTGATCCGAGGTGTTATGGCAATCAGTCCCGAATTAAATCACTTTAGGATTACCTATCACTGATGGACAGACTGGACGATCATTCGATTATGCACATCGCTGGACAAATTAATCTTGATACGACTTCGATTAGCTATAGAATAATAGTAATAGGATTAAGGCCTGATACAATACCTAACACTGATTAAAAAGTGCGAAAAAATAGTGGGAATACGTGCACCATAAAAATTTCCTTCCACCGCTGAAGTCATATAGGTACGCGGTTTTCAACCATGTTTTAAAGAACGTGTTCAGCTTTGATTTGTTTGTCATAAAATAATTATTTACTAGTTTTTTTTTGTTGGCGTCTGTTTTTCAAAATATCTATAAGGTGGATGTTTAAAAAAAAAGAGTGAATATGTATTTCTTCAGCGAGTGCGCTAAGGTCTGCGCACACCTTGGTCGCTACAGATGGCGATCAATGAAACGCTGTGTCCACTGCATCATCAATTAACATCACATAGATTTCGGTCAAGCGTTAGTAATCACCATATTTTGATATTACAAGCGATTGAATTTGTCAAATTTGAATAGTTTCGAGTTTAGTTTGAATCGTGACATAGTGTCATGGTACGGGCTTTGTGAATGGAGCGAGATATCTAATTCCACTGATAGGAACCGGCGATTGTATTTCCATAGCACCTACTACCGTTCCTATTTGTGTCAACAAGCAATGATGCTAACCTTGTTGCTTGTTGTTTTGTGATCTAACAGGTACATTGAGTACCGTTGCAGGCACAGGCAACTGAAATGCAATGTAGGATCCTTCCAAAAAACATGGCACACTTCATCGACCTCCAAAACTTCATGCAGATTGAATTACCGACATGTTATTTGAGATATTTACGCTCCCTTCGCTTGTACGAACAATAAGTTCGAAAATTATTAACTTGTTAATAATTTGAGGCTGTCATCGGACTTTCCAGCATCTTGGGAAGTCTGACATCGACCCCTGGATTATTCCTGTTTGATCCTACCAGCTTAATACCCCATTTGGGACTTAACATGAATCTTAATTTAATGATAATCGCGAGGAAACCGGCAAGTCTAACCTTAAAAAGTTTTTATTATTATTATTATTTAATATTTAGTCTTCCAGAGCGTGCATCCATGGTGTGGCGTGATTTTTATGAAAACTATGGTTTGGTTTAAAGAGTATGAAAAAAATCATAATATTTAATATAGAGGTATTTTTATATACCTATAGGTATGAATCTATTATAAGTACTTAAATAAAATACATAATATAATAATAATTATAACTACTTTAATAAAATACATAGGTAATAATAATTAGGTATAACAGTTATACAAGTTCGAAAAAATGTGTCAAGTGCAAGAACGGAGCCTGTCTGAGGTGCATTTAAAATTCTTCCACCCCACTGGCGGCAATGAGCGAGACACGATAAGAAAAAGGGCTACGCCTTTCGGCTATCTGTGTTAATTTTTAGAACGTATTTTTAAGGGTATGTAAGAGCATTAATGATAGAGTAATAGTAGTAAAAGACCTGAGTTGTGTGCAAAATGCAATGTAAGCAATAAGACAATGACTAAGTAAAAGTAATCTATGAAGCAATGCATCTATTGCAAAAAAGGTACCCGCTCAGCATCAGGTAGGCCATACGGTAGTATCGTTTGCTAATAAAAAGAGACTGTTTTTAACAACGATCCTGTTTCACAGAAAATTCTAGGCTGCCCTGACTTTCAAAACACTCTCATTTGTGATTTAACACGCACTTGACCAATTTTTAGGGTTCCGTAGCCAAATGGCAAAAACGGAACCCTTATAGATTCGTCATGTCTGTCTGTCTGTCTGTCTGTCTGTCTGTCTGTCTGTCTGTCTGTCCGTCCGTATGTCACAGCCATTTTTCTCCGAAACCGTAAAAGCTAGACTGATGAAACTTGGCAAATAGATGTATTCTGTGAACCGCATTAACATTTTTACACAAAAATAGAAAAAAAACAATAAATTTTGGGGGTCCCCATACTTGAAACTGAAACTCAAAAATTTTTTTTTCATCAAACCCATACGTGTGGGGTATTGATGAATAGGTCTTCAAAAATGATGTTGAGGTTTCTTATATCGTTTTTTTCTAAACTGAATAGTTTGCGCGAGAGACACTTCCAAAGTGGAAAAAAGTTGGTCCCCCCCCCTCTAACTTCTAAAATAAGTGAATGATAAAGCTAAAAAAAATATATGTTGTACATTACTATGGAAACTACCAACGATATTTGGTTTGAACGAGATCTAGTCAGTAGTTTTTTTTTATACGTTATAAATCGTAAACCGCAATTTACCTTTCGACGAACTACTAGAACTTCTAGAACTCTATGTTATATTACTTACTGCTACGGAACCCTTCATGGGCGAGTCCGACTCGCACTTGGCCGCTTTTATTCTTTACTCTTAGTTTAAGATCTTGTTTACAATGCATAAATATGGAAAGATATTTTTTTTGATGCTGCAGCACACACAATTACAAATTATTGTGTAATAAAGAGAAACACCATAATAATACAAAAGAAACAAGAATACGTGCATAAACAGCAATGAGACATCTATGTTTCCTGCTGCTGCTACTCTGCTCCAGTTCAGCATCAAACCATCAGTATTCGACGTTATACGCTTTATAAACTAGGTCACACAACACTATCTAGCCCCAAATTAAGCAGAGCTTGTACTATGGGAACCAAACAGCTGTAGGCCTACCATGAGCTCTGTCTGGCTCTGTCTCTGGTTCTGGTTTTAAGTCTGTGTGAGTGTTGACTAAAAATATCCTACGTCAAAACGTCACACACACAGTATATTGGGTGAGCACTCACCCAGACTCAAAACCAGAGCCAGAGACATAGCCAGACAGAGCTCATGGCCTACTACTGATATGATATTTATATTTCTTTTGTAAATGCGCGTACTTAGAATACAATATAACACAGCAAACATCTGCTTTCACCACGCAAATATTGTTCTCGGTGGGGGTCGAACCCACGACCTTCGACGCAGAAGACTAGACTAGAGTGACTAACAGCTGAGCTGAGAGGCCAGTTGATATCAATATTGTAAGTTAATAGTGCCAGCCAGTCTACTCTTGAACGCGATTCCGATCCCAATTTTAAGTTTTGACGGAGTTCTGTCAGAAAACCCATAGGATTTCTAACAAAATTCCATCAAAACGGATCGGAATCGCGTTAGGAGTAGACCGGCTGGTCTCGGCGCTATTAAGACCTTGACTTTGACATTCCGCCCACCCCCTCACAGGCGCAGGTGGCAGCAGCCCTGCGACACACGTCTGTAGTGAAGTCTAGATTATTTCCCTGAAGCTAGCGTCTGTTTACGGTTTCGCCCGCATGGTAGGAAGCTTTTGTAAACCGTTTTCCCTTTAATTCATCATCATCATCAACCACAGCCCGACTTAACCCACTGTTGGGCATAGGCCTCTCTTTGCTCCCGCCACTTACCATACGATCTTGGGCTACCCTCATCCAACTGCGGCCCACGACGCTGGTAATGTCGTCAACCCATCGTGCTAATGGACGTCCAACGCGTCTCTTCCCAGTCCTCGGCCACCACTCCATCAATCTTTTGCACCACCTGTCGTCACCACGCCTTGCCAGGTGTCCTGCCCAACTCCATTTGAGTTCCTTAATGCCGACGTCCCTTTAATTATGTTCATTTTGTTTCATCTCTCTCTGATTCTTGTGGTTTTTGTAAATACTTTATTAATTGTTAGTTTATTTGTGCTAACCACAGAATTTTTATTTTGTTTAGTGTCATATAAATTAGTTCATGCAAATTAGTTCAGTAAGTCAACAATGAGCTCTGTCTGGATCTGTCTCAGGCTCTGGTTTTGAGTCTTTTGAGTGCTCACCAGTGCATCAGTGGCGATCAGTGAAATGCTGTCAAATATCACTGTCATATTTGACAGCGTTTTACCGATCACTATCACTACCGCAGAACGCTCACATGTGCTCAAGGATTAAACGCCTGCGCACACCTAGGCCGCTGGCATCGGCGATCAGTGAAACGCTGTCAAATTTGACAGCGTTTCACTAATCGCTACCGCCAGCGAACTAGATGTACGCAGGCCTTAATAGGACTCATTTATATACGAACAATCAGATCAGAAAGCCTACGTTTATGGCAATGGATATGCTTACTCAATTCAATTCATTTATTTGCATAAAAACATGACACAAGATGGTAAGAGTTTATCAAATTTACCGTTTATGTGTGCAAAAATTCAATTGGGATACAAAAACGTTTACCTGTACCATACAGAGCAAACTTATCCAGCTGCCCACCTCAGTCTAGGGCACACCCCCTAGGGGGAGGCTTGCAGCCTGGAGGTGGAATCCCAGCAAAGTGCACCGAAGGTCACGGCCGTTCAATGCCAACACCCTCCGTTATTTACAAAATATCTGTACAAAAACATTGAGCTACGTCGAGAGTTTGACATTGAATTGGCGTTTATTTATAGTTATTTTAAACGCATTTTAATTGACTTTAAAAGTAAAAACAGCCGCATTTATTAGATCCCCAGGCACGGTAGACATCCCCTCAGATGCTCTAGATTCTTAAAGGATGTCTTAAGGCCAGAGGTACATAAAAAAACGTACAGTTACCTGCAGTAAATGGTGAAGCTTCGTTCTTTTTAAAATACGTTACTACTTTCATACGCACAAACTACACCCTAAATTAATCTATAGTTCCAGTGTGCCTGTACTCCAACTTAGTGAGACGAAGGCAATGCTTATTTCAATCATGTCAGTAGGAACAAGGAGATTAAGAAAATTTGTCCTTATTGCTGACTCAGTACAAAATGTAAATAAAATAGAACAGGAAAACGAGCAACGTTTGTCTTAAGCGGTTTACATTCCAGGGTGTGACCAAACTACTCCTTTAAATGAAAACTGAGCATTACGGTTCAAGCTCGAAAAAAGCCTCTTTGACGCACTTAATATCCTTTCACCACACAGCACAGGTTCGAAAGAATTTGTGACAAGCTAAGAAGAAATTCATGCTTAGACTACAGGTCAAAGATTATGGAAATGTCACTAGATTAGACTAGAATTAGATTAGAAAATACTTTATTGCACAGAAAATTGTACAAGGCGATCTTAATGCTAATTAGCATTTTCTTCTAGTTAAAAACCAACAGCAGTTAAGATAAAACTAATTAAACTTAAGTAAGCGAAAATAACTAGGCAATTACAGGATAGTTTCGGAAAATACTGAGATACACCTAGAGAGATAAACAAAATTAAAAACTTAATTATACCTACACATTGCACATGAAAACATTATTCTTCCTATTGTGTCACTGATTCTTTCGAACGAAGTGTGGTGAAAGGATTTTAGGTGCGCCTCAACGAGGCTCGTTTCGTGCACTTGACACATATTTTCGAACTTTTTAGGTTTTATAGTAGTAGGTTCTACGACATGCAGGTTTTCTCATGATGTTTTTCTTCACCATTTGAGAATTCATTAATAAATTCCGAAAAAAATATGTAATATATTATAATGAACTATCCTTCTTACAAAATAATTTCAAGGGGTTACAAGTCGACGATTCTTACCAACCCAACATACGTAGTAAGTAATTTTTTTATCTTTTGATTCCGGAAGCTATTTTTGTTCACCTTGTATACTAATTTAAAGTAGAACGAGGAAATCTCAGTGTGCGCTGTTTAATCACTATTTAGGTCAGCGCGTTTCAATTAGTTTAGATTTAAGCGTATAAAATAAGGAAAAATTGTTATTTATTCAGCTCGGCTTGCTTGTACCGAGCTGTAAAGTGAACTCTATAACAATAACTAGTAGCAAGTTTCGGCAAGTTTTATCATGCGCACTTGATGTGCGGCTGGTTTTCCCGCAAGTAGGCCGCTGGTGGGCCCTTTTTGCGTGACCCTTGACACGTGTTGCTCGAACTTTTTTAGGTTCTACAACACGCCGGTTTCCTCACGATGTCTTCCTTCACCGTTTTGAGAGTACTGGCATAGTGCACATACATTTTTCGACAGAAAAACTCATTGGTACACGAGTGGATTCGAACCCACGACCTTCGGATCGGAAGGCGGGGCCACTACCACTAGACCACCAGTGCTCTATGAATAATAACTATTAATAATAACTAGTAGCAATAACTAAGTTTTAAAATCTGACATCGTAACCAAACTGAACCAATTTTGATGATTAAATGACTCCTTTACGCCTTTGAAAGGGACTGGCCACTGGTTGCCCAAGATCGTGGGTGTTGGTGGGATCAGATGGACGCATTTGCCCAACAATGGGACGATTCGGGCTAATAGTAGTAAATGAGACCCATTTGACGTCGATATTCGGAGGGTTACCAATTAAATTATGTAGAGTCTGTTCAGAAAGAGAGCCGTCGTAGGATTGGAGGGCGCTGCTGTGCTTAGTCACCTTTTTTGTTTAGTGGGCAATACAATAGCGCGTCTGTTGCGTGTTGATCCTATCACAACTAGTGTACTATTCCTTTATTTAATTTTTATGATACAAAATGCTGACAGAAAGAAAGGGATGAGCTGCCATATAAAATCGAAAAGTTAACTCACAATTTGGCCACGACAGCTCTCTTTCTGAACAGACTCTAATTGACAAAAATACTGCCTAAAGTTGATCCACGTTTCTATTTGTGTTTCACTGTAGGATAGGTAGATATATTAAGATTATGCTTAACTCTCTGTGAGTCATGATTCGTCATCTTCCAGACATGTTTACAGATGTCTGACATTGATTGCAGTTACACAACCAGAGAGTGATTACCTAAAAACAAGCAATAGCAACACCAGTAGCAAAATTGTTGTTGAAAAAACAAAAGCTTGCTGTGCTTTAAAAGGTTCAATATTGGTAGCGTATTTTCCGACATAGTACCACTTGTCAATCGACTAGCCATATGTCAGGGTTTTAATCAACAATTACCAAATTATATATTTTTTTATTTTTTTTATTTATATATAGCCATTGCCCTATCCTTACAGGAGTATCCTAATACAATAGTGCTGCCTTTCATAATCGGAATTTTAGTTTCTATAAATTATACATTACAAACAAAAAACATAATAATTTTTTTATTTTAAGTTTGTATTTTAAGAGCAGTGGATTTTGTTCTAAAATAAAATAAAAAAATAAATAAAAAATAATCACAATAATATACCCTGAATCCAATCAATTATATAACAAAAATAAAAACAATACACATTCAAAATTAAACAAAATTAAAATTAAACACGACAGATTATAGCTCCAGGATAGACAGAGAAGCTTTTATGATTTCACTCAAAGAACAATGAAATATATCTATATTTTCTGCCACCAGATGATAATGCTATATGCTATCGGTTGATTGATAGCCCCACCGTAATTACATAATATGATGGATTGTTTTTTACGTCGCCCCAGTCCGATCTCTGTAGCAATGGCTCAAGTCAGCTCTGTTTATTATCCAAATTCATTCTCCTATCTTCTAAACGGAGATGTGAATGAGGTCAGAAATTGCGCTATTTCTATATGTTTTGAACTATCCAATGGAAAGTTTTTTGTTTCTATGGAGCATGCATTCAGGATAAAATAAACACACGCTGTGTAATTGAATTCATTTATAAAGATTAAGTGATTCTTGTGACATTTTAAATGTTCTTAGACTGAAGGCAATTTTTTCATTCTACAGATTGTATCCGTCAGATACTGTAAAAGGATCACATAAGGCCTAAAACATACACAAGCGACGTGGCGTGGAACAGGCGTGGAGCAGGTTTATTATAGAACGTTTTCAACAGCAGGTGACCGCAGACACGCCGTTTCGTTGCCTGCGCCGCGTCGCTTCAGTGTAATTCAAAAACGTCGCCTGCATACATTTTGTATGAAATCGTTTTGAAGCGGCGCACGCCTGTGCCACGCCTGTTCCACGCCTGCTGCCTTACGTCGCTTGTGTGTGTTTTAGGCCTAAAAAACGGTAGGAACCGAGCCGTAGTTTGTTGCGTGTTCTTCTAGGCTTGGTCGCGTGGATCTGGCACCTAGACTCACCTAGCTGTAAGATGGTTCAAAGTGATTCTTGTAATTGAACTGAATAAAGACAATTTTGATCTGAATTGACTGAGATATAATAAAAATGTAAGTATCTCTTTATGTCTTGTCAAAAACAAGGGCTATCATATTTTATTCGATGAACAGCGTCGATCCGTAGATGGAAAACTCAGTCCTAAAATGAACAAACTACAATATTCAAGATAGCGATGTAGTCCACTGAACGGTGTAAATTACATTTCCGTCCGCTGAAGGCAGTGTTAGTTACCGGAAGTTAATAGCTTCTGTTAGAGCCTTAATGGAATTCTGCATACACCGGGCCGGGCTTAAATTGATTCCTGGCTTAAATTAAACAGGGTCGGAGGCAGGGATAAGGCTAGGGGCAGCTCTCATGCAGACATTATTCTTCTTAACGTGTCACTGCTTCTTTCGAACCAAGTGTGATGAATGATTTGTAAGTATACACATGTTTTTGAAGAAAACATTTTATTTCTATGTAAAAATAGATTCGCTATTTTGTCTTTTAATCCATCATCATCTCAAGTTTTAAGTAGACTAGCAGTTTGTGACCGAGCTACGCTCGGTATTGTTTAATAACGTATGAATGATGAAATAATATTTTTCGATCTTATTAACATACATATACTACATCATAATAAAAAAATAAGTACCTACTGGTTATTTAAAAAAAATCACGAGTGCAATGAGATTAAAACTTCTGGAACGTGTGTAGGTAGGTATAGCGTTTACGTAGTCATTCAGTTCCAAAACTCGTCAATAGATGGCGTTCTGTGTGAAACATAACCCTTGAGTTCTCAGGTTCTCACAGAGCTTAGTTTTTGCTTCTGAGCAACAGATGGCGCTAGGAGTAATGATATTACGATAAAGTTATTTGTTCTCAGCTGAGAAAAGCCGTTATTTTCTAAAAATAAATCCTAGCTAGATCGATTTATCGTCCCCGAAAACCCCTGTATACAAAATTTCATGAAAATCGTTGGTGCCATTTCCGAGATCCTGAATATCTTATACCTTTAAACGAGAAAATCTTGTATCTTATACCTTTAAACGAGAAAATCTTGTATATATATATAAATATATTTAGGATCTCGGAAACTGAGCCAACAATTTTCACGAAATTTACTATACAAGGGTTTTCGGGGGCGATAAATCGATCTAGCTAGGATTCGTTTTTAGAAAATGACGAGAAGTTGGTGTTTTGCAATAATCAAACATAAACTCAATATACGACTGTTCCTGCCATCTATTGGCGATTGTGAGCAACTAACTGCAAGCTAGAAGGCGTTGTTAATTAAAAATAAGCCAATAAAGATACGACTCTTCCTGACATCTATTGGCAAATAATAATACTATTTTTTTTTAAACCCGAGCGAAGCTCGGTCATACCGGCTCGTATATATATATATACAAGATTTTCTCGTTTAAAGGTATAAGATAAGATAAAGCAGTTTTAAAACGATTGTAATTTACCGAATTAAAAAAGCTCCAATGCAGAATATATTGCATCCAAACAATGGCAACAGCTTACAAAAGTGAAGTTTGAGTAAAAGCAGCCTGATGCTAGATTCATCCAGTTCTTCTAGTATCTTCTATTTTAAATACCTAGGCAAAAATATTTTAATTTGATGCAACGTTGCCGCATTAAGAAGAATGCCGTTTTGATTCGGGTTTTTGACGCCAAATAATGTTGATTGTCCCTGAGTCCGTTCCACGTGTGTTGTTATCAAAATCCCCAACGCTGTTGCAACTGCGATCAAATTGCCCGTTCAAACTCAGTTTGAGCTTCGATTAGATTTGATTAGTTTACGACAAGGCACTTACGCCCGGATAACCTGTTTCTAACTACTCAGATTTAAGATGATGTTTCTTCTTACCATATTTCGCTTTATACCAGTAGTTTTGTTGCACCAAGTGTGGTGAAAGGAGTTCAAATGCGCCTCAAAGAGGCTTCATTCGTGCACGTGACACTATGTTCTCGAACTTTTCAGGTTTTATGACGACGTTGATAACTTAGCGCAAAAAAACTAACGGCCCACCTGACGTTAAGTGATTACCTCTATAAAAACTGTTCCACCAATATCAATTTGCTTCATATTTTGTACATCTTACATAAAAAAACATAGCTTAAGCGATATTAACCATGAATATTATTTGTCATTGTTAAAACCGGACATTTATAGCTCGAGCAAAGCCTTAGTTGCAAACAACAGAGCTCAGGGGAAATCAACGCTTTCGTTTAGTAAGAGATTTCTCCTTTCCCTGCAATTTCAGGACAAATACTTCCCGGGAATACAGTCACAAAAGCTTTTAATCATCCAATCTCAACTGGGCACTCGCTCCAATTCAAAGCCCTTTCTGCCTTTGATAGAACCAAACGAATCGAAACAATACAGCTTCACAACTTTGATCCCTAGGGCCTAGACACGCTTGATATACCTTCATATCTCTAGCTACCAACTCAATATCAATTGAGGATGTCTAAGGGTTGTCAGAGGTACGTCCCAATATTTGGGCACATTCCTTTTGCAGTAGTTTTGATGGTAGTTAGTAGGTGATTTAGTATGGGCTTACAGCTTGTCAATTGTAATATCAACTGTGTGGGTTACTGCTATATAAATATACTATATAATAATTATTCCACAAATAAACAGGCGATAAACTGGCCCGATGGACCGATAACATTGTGAAGATTGCTCCCGTGCGCCATCAAGGCATTATATTTTTCTTTCTTGAATTACAGGCGTAATTTCAACCTACAGCTGTCATTGAGTCCTAGTTCACATAAGTGCTAAATATAGAACACTCAGTCGGTGACACACGGGCATGCATGACCTCACCAGGTCACTGCTAATTTCGGCTTAATTCTTCAATTTGCTGAGTACCTACCGTGTTGGACCGACTAAAGGAGAGTCATCGGCGCTCATTCAAATTCTTATTCCATCAAAACGTTTTCAATCGAGATTGGAATCGTCTTTGTAGAGAAGAGTCCTACAGAGTCCTACAGAGCACGTCAAATTCAGCTTTACTTTACAGAAAAGGAGTTCGTAGCGCACCAATATTAAAATCTTTTTACCACACTTGTTCTTAAAAACGAGTGAAAAGATAAAAAGAAGAAGCTTTACTTTGTAAAAAATATGTATTCTCTCAGAATCAGGTACCTATAAATTTTGCTAGAAGGAACGGTGTAAAAATATCAAAAATACTACATAATATAACAATTAATACAAAAATATTACTGCCCCTTTGTATAAATTTGAAACAACATAGACAGCTATAATTGAATATCCATTATCTCAGAACCGACAGACACTAATAGGAATCTGAAGTCTGAATTCAGAGCTCCCTCGTTACACTTTGATTCTATTAGTTCACTGGCTTAGATCTCGCTTGGTTTTCATTAATAAAGGGAGACGAGGAGCCACTCCAATTAGAGTCTAACATTCGTAAAAGCTTTGCGCTAGTCGGAATGTCTATTTGAATTAGTGCACTGACTTTGGCCAACTGAAAAATTACGACGACTTATTTCAATTCAATTCTCTCTTTATCTGAGATTTCGAGCGTAATAGAAGCATCATCAATTGAACTTTAATATCATAACATTTTTCTGATGTAAAATTGATTTCATTCTCAATATTACAGTTACAAAATTTAAATACTCGCTACTTACGAGTAAGTTATTGGAATAAATAAAATATCAAGCTATGCTGCGTTCGTAAGCCGGAGTTTTCACGACTCTATTGCTTGAAATAAATGAACATTAAATTATAATATTGTCGAAAGGTATTAATTTAATAATTATGTATTTATATAATAATCCGCGACCCTACTTGACCTAGTTCTGACATGGATTTGGATTCTGGATATATATAGGTCATTACGAAATAATACCTACTATTATCTGAATTGGATTTTACGATACTTTAAAAAAATATACATACTTTTGTACAAAATCGACGTTTTGGAACGTGATTTTTACTACCCTTTTAAACTAGATCTAGTAGTTACAGGAATCTGGCGTTTTTTGAAGCACAGCCGTAGATGTCAGTCTTTATTAATTCTCTGTCTGGATGTTATATTGTATTCTTATAATGTAAGTATTTAAAAAAAAATGTATACCTACATGTATTTTATCAGCTATCTGGATTTCATAGTAGGAGCTCTGCTTAGTTTGGGGCTAGATAGAGTTGTTTAGATTGTCTGCCTGATTTATTTATTTAAAGCAGCCTAAAAAATCCGTCACAAAAGTCGGCCTCTAAAACTATTCGCTAGCCTTTTTCCATTTTACTTTTCGTATCCAATAAGCAATATCACGAGCTCTTCAAACCCCGACCGGTTATATCGAGTCAAGCTGTTTCCGGAAAGCAATAAGAAACTTTAACAACGAAGCGCCCTCCGATACTTCATGTTCAAGCACCGGTTTATCAATGAATAAACTTTACAATAGCTCTACAAACTACGAGTTTAGAAAGCCTTGACTTTGACAAAGCTTTGACAAAAACAGATGAGCTTTTACTGTTTGTGATGTTCAACTTTGTATTTATAAAAAATAAGTCTACTCCATCATTGCAAAATCTCGGCAAACTACAGGACGTAGAGGTTTGCAATTCGGCACAGGCATTGCTTAAGGGTGGTTCTTAACTATACATATGTATGTATGAGTCCAAGAAGAAATTGTAAAAAATTATACCACATGTGGTACAAATGATGATGGGAAGAATTGACGCGAATAAGGTGTGCCTACCCCTAACCAGCGTGACAGTATGAATGTGTGGAAATACGTTTTAGTAGCTCATAAACCAGTTTTTTTGGGGGGCGGCGCTACGGGCCCGCCCTAGAAAACGTTGGCGAGACGATATTTACACCTGTGAGAGGAGATTTGGAAGAGGCTCGAGAGAGAGATAGTGCAAGTCTTTGGGGGAGATCTTTGCCTAGCTAACAAATACGTTAAATAAAAAAAAACAACAGTTTACTTTAGACTAAACTTTAGAACTTTATTTGCAGATCCGCCTTGAGCCAGAATTATTTGTAAACTGAAGGTTTGCCATGGTCCATGACCTCACATAATACAAAAAACAATACTTTTAACATTTCAGGGCTGATTTTTCAATATACAGAATAATACTTTCATCGAAAGAATTGATCTCAGTCTTTGTTTTTGACAAGCTACAATAAGACATGAATATTTTTTTATTAGACAGATAAATTATACCTGTAGTTTGATAAAATAGCCTAATTTAATAAAAAAATTTTTTACAATTTATAGGTTTGCGTTTGACCGCTTTCTCACCTGCTGTTAAGTGATGATTATATACTCAGTTCTGTACTCCATCAACAAATTAAAGCTGACCAAATTATGTTTATTGTTTCAGGTACGGCAACCTTAAATGGGTTGAAATTACAGCGATGCGAATATTCAGAATTCACAGGTAACGAACACAGACAAAGCGAAATTATTGCATTTACATTTTAATGTGGTATTGGATAATAAACTATCGCCCATTTGCTCGTTATCAGTTTAATTCACCACAATACTTCATTAACCTTTATGTACTCCATACCTTTTTGGTTTGAAACCAAATAACACCAGCCAAGAACGATACTAAATAAATTACTGAATATTTATTATATTATTTTGAAAGGATGAATGCGCATTTATTTTCAATAGTTACAGTAGAAAAATAACGTGGGAATGATAAAAATCACCTTGTTAAAGTCAGTCAAAAGGAATGTATTCAATCTATTCGGTTGTTTACAAGAACTCTATTCAACCCAACAATAAATGGTGTTTACAGAAAATAAATTGAGCGTTAGGATTTCGTTTGCTTAATTTATTTATGTGACATTTAGGTTTCAAACGAAGATTAAAAAAAAAATGTTTTAGCACTAGTAAAAACACGTTAAATAACAAAATTCAAAATTTCTTTATTTGGATCTTATTACAAATGGAGCAGAAACAGATGGAAAACGATGAAATTCGCAGGAGTTAAAAACAGTGTCGCGAACCTTTTTTTTTTTTTTAATTCAAATTTCCTTATTTGACCAACTAAAACCTATAACCTATACATACAAAACTTAAAACCTATTCATATTTGTTTGGGAGTTATGCTCTCACTTCGCTCGCTATAAAATGCCTTTCAACATACCCTAAGGGTGCTTGAGTACGGCTCTTACGTACCCTTACTCATGTTAGTGCTTCATCAAAGGGCAGAAAATGAAAAAATGCATTGCAGCCCCTTTTTACCTACTTATTTCCGTAATGAGGCTTCAGAATTTTACTAAGGGGTTCGAATCAGGTCGTGTGCCAGGTTATTACCTACTTGGAAAATTATACCTATATATTTAATACTAGCAGACCGTCCTGGCTTCGCACGGGGTAGACAATATTGTTGTACATTATTTTGTTCTATCGCTAATAGTTTCGGCAGCGCATTCGACGAAAGACATTTTAAGACTCATTTTTCTACACCTTCGGTTACATTGTTCAAATTTTACCAAGGATCCCTAATTTTTTTCAAAATGAAATGTAGCCTATGTCAAATTGGAAGAATGTAGCATTCTATTGGTGAAAGAAGTTTTTAAATCGGCTTAGTACTTTTTGAGCCTATTCATTACAAACATACAAAAATAGCTACAAATCTTTCCTCTTTATATTATGAGTATAGATATTTAGTTATTCAGTTGAAAATCGTGAACAAGAAAAACGTCGTGAGGAAACTGATTTGTATCGAATACTATCTACTTACCTACTGCAAAACGTTGGTGCTAAATATAATATTTAGACGTGCCTTTGATTATCCTTTAGACATTCTCAAAAAATCTTGAGTTTGTTTTTGGTACTAAGACATCATTATCAGTAGCGATGACTCGGGGCTTCAGGTCGCGAGGTTGTCGAGGCGTTTTTGAATTAATTTATAACACGTTTTAAAAAATTCTTGAAAATAACCCCAAACTAAAAAAAAAGCAGCCAAGTGCGAGTCGGACTCGCCCATGAAGGGTTCCGTAGCACGACAAACTACAAGAACCTTTATAGTTTTTTTTTTTATTTTTATGTAAAAAACTTAATGCGGTTCACAGAATACATCTACTCGCCAAGTTTCATCAGTACGGTCTCGGAGAAAAATGGCTGTGACATACGGACAGACAGACAGACAGACATGACGAATCTATAAGGGTTCCGTTTTTGCCATTTGGCTACGGAACCCTAAAAAACCTCAATTATTACAGAAATTTAAGAAAGCGCCATCTATCGGTGTAAGAGTTGTGCTGAAAAGTACGGTGAACCAAAATGCTTCGTTTTCAGTACTGGTATAAATTGTGCTACTTGAAAAACCCTTCAGCTCTCGTCTAAAAGTTTCGTACTTGAGGAAATAGATGGCGTTGCTTACAATTGTGATTTGATGAATCAGCAATTTTGTAAGATGTCGCTGGAACGTTGAAGCTTGGTTAACGAAATGAGGACCTAACAAATTAAAAAAACAAGAAAGATACTTACCCTGCTACGAAAATAGATGGTAAATTTGGTCTGCAAATTTTAGTGCAGGCACGCAAAAAGCGGCGACCCTGCCAGGATTCGAACCTGGAGTCTTCCTATCCGTAAGCAGACGTGTTATCCGTTGCGCCACAAGAACTTCGAGCATTACTGATATTGTGAAACACTATCAAACGTCTCACTGTATCAAGAGCGGGCTATTTACGTTATTGAGGTTGAAATGCTTATAAACTACACGTGCTGCTATAATCCAGCAGTGGACCTATGCAGGCTGATGATCTTTAAAGGGAAGACAATCACATGTAGGTACTTCTTACACGCACATTTTGACCCTTTGATAGTTTAAAATCATTGGAGAGCGCTGGCGGTAAAGCGGTAACGGCCCCTCCTTCCGATTCTAAGGTCGTGGGTTCAAATCCAGTCGTGTACCAATGAGTTTTCTGCCCAAAAATTTATGAACACTATGCCAGTGCTCTCAAACGGTGAAGGAAAACATCGTGAGGAAACTAGCATATCGTAGAACCTAAAAAGTTCGAAAATATGTGTCAAGTGCACGAAAGAAGCCTCTTTTAGGCGCAATTGAAATCCTCTCACCACACTTGGGTTTAAAGAATCAGTGACCGATAAGAAGAAGAAGATTGTACTTATTTATCAAAAATCGATCGTTAAGCAAAACATTTCTATATCCTAACACGCTTTCCTATTTAAAAGTTGGCCTAACCGAATTATTTGGGTAATCTTTTATGGCCTTACTTATAAAAATATGTCAAAGATAAACAGTGCTTAAACTATTGCCATCACTTACCACTGGGTAATGACAAACAGTGACAGGGCTAAAGTTAAGCATTGATTAAATTTAGTAAACGTATCAGGGATAAAACTACTTTTTTTCCAAATAGTATTGGGAGGCCAATAGTAAAGGCAAGTTTCCGACATAAACTGGATCTTAAATAGTAAATTGCAACAAAGCAGGACACCACATCAGAGTAATGATGTTTTCTTTCTCTACACTATTTTCTGTTTTGAACCACTATTTGCAGTTTATACTATTGCACTAACAATGAAGTCAACTACACTTTCCTCCACTGGTACAGCAGTATAGTAAAAATTTCTAGTTTTTTATCAGCGTGGAAAAGTGCGCGAAACCTAGTAAGGCAGTGAAAGTCTAGTGCAGCCACAAATTACCTAGTAGTTAGTACTGGAATGGTGCAAAACAGTAGGTTGACCATAATAGTGCTTGAAATAGAGATATTTATGCTTTAACTTCATCTGGATTACACACTAATGAACCCGTAAATAGTTATTTTTTTTATCTATCTTTGAAAAAAAAACACGAGATGAATGCGTCAATAATGATGGATGTTAGATGTTTGGATGTCTGTGGCTCAATCACGCCCTGACCACCACCGGACCGATTTAGATGAAATTTGGCACAAAAAATAAAAAGAAGCCCACGAAATTTAACATTTTTAATACAAAATTAATCAATTATTTATCAATGCTAAATTTTTTAAATATCTATGAATGCAGTTTTAATTGTTTTTTTTTATATTCAGAATTAATGTCTTCTTTCAGTACAATGTTCCATCTACAGTAATCAAGGTACTTTTCTTCCATGTGGTCTCTTCTTCTCATTTGCTTCACTCTTGTCAGAGCGGTCGTGGTCATCATGAATATCTTATGATTTCTTTTTTATCAGGGGCTGTGGCACGCCTCACTCGATATCTCGCCACTTCTCCCTACATGTCGTCATCCGGGAGCACTCTTGTAGGGTTCCACCCACTGCTGACTTGACCTGATCAGTCCAGCGCATAGGAGATCTTTCACGTGGACTTGTACCCTCTACTTGGCCCTGAACCACGAGGCGCTCAATCGAGTCAGTGTTCCGCCGCGAGACCATGTGGTATATCCGTGGATTAGCTTTCCTCGATAAATGGACTATCCAACACGATAAAGAATTAAGCAATTCGGATAAGCAGTGTCCGAGATATAACACGTTCAACCAATCAAACTTTTGAGCTTTATAATATTTCTAGCAGCGACTACCGGCGTTACTAATTTAGTAAATTTTTGTTAAGGAATGCAACGAGTTTTGTTCGATAATACTGATAGAGATATTAGTTTGATGTATTCTATAAACAGAATACATCAAATCCGTTGGGGAATAAAGGTTCTCGAATGGCGACCACGAACCGGAAGACGAAGCGTAGGGCGCCCACCCACCAGATGGACCGACGACATTGTTAAGATCGCGGGAAGTCGATGGATGGAAAGGGCTCAGAATCGTTCTTCCTGGAAATGTGTAGGGGAGGCCTATGTCCAGCAGTGGACTTCTTCAGGCTGATGATGATGATGATGATGATTCTTAACAGAATTAAGGTTTTAGTTCTATTATGCGATTATAATTTTGTGTGTGCAGCTAGTTATTTATTATTATGTTTTTTGCAATAAGCGTCATTATAATTGCATGTGCGATTTTTTATTTTTGCAATTTGCATAAAGTATTTTATATTGTTTTGTTCTATTTTATAAAGTAGCGTAGCGGGAACCCAGCAGATGATGAGGGCTAATAATCGGTTTTCTTGGAAATTTATAGGGGGAGGCTTACTTATGCCCAGCAGTGAATTTCTTTGGGTTGGTAATCAAAATTAAGTTTTTTTTTATCTTCTAAAAAATACATAATCAAATTATTATAAATAGCACTAAATAAACCACTAAGGTTTGTGGGGTAATGCTACTATAGAGAGTCAAAAGTCGATAGCTTAACTATGTACAGAAAAAAATCGAATAAACAGAAACTAGGTAAGTGCATGTAAGTAATATAAGTATTTAGTTATTGGTAGCTTTCTATGTTAGTTTAGAAGTGAGATTTTAATTTAGACTTATTGTTTTTAAAATTTATGCTACATAGTGATAAGGTCAGTGGGCAATTTTTTTGGCATTTCGAGTATACTTACCTATCCCCTGACTCATACCGGATATTTTAACGGCTCGCTAAAAGTTTCTGTCACCGTCACTTTCATGTCAACAAATAGAGATGGCAACAGTCTTATCGGTCTGCTAAGCTAAATAACTGCTATCCGGAATATAAGCCTCAGGCGTGTGTGTTTGTTTGTTTGTCTGCATCTGGCTTCGTAGCTCCGAAACGAACCTCTAACTTGATTTCTTAAAACTTGTAGCTTTAAGGTTCTGGCCAAGCTAGCTGTGGCATGAGCCAAGCCTCCAACTAAGCTATGATGGCTATCGATGATGTTGATGTCAAATTATTAACTTGCAAAGAAAAAAATAATAAATTAGCCAAATATAGCGAAATACGGAACATTTATATTGCAACACCTATTTCAAGCAAATAAAGAAATTCTATTCTTCTTCTAATAAAACGCTGTTTTTTTGCAATTAAATTATGTCGAGGTGATCCTTTGAAACGTATTAGTGAGGTTCTTTAAGTGCCCGTTTCATGCAAGTGCTTCTGTACCGCAACAGCTTTGTATGACAATGCTAAATGTCTCAGCCTTGCTATTCCTGCAACACGGCTCGTTCGAGTGATTGCTGACTCAGCGAACGAATATAAATTTAAAAAATTATTAAAACCTAACAGCGGATTCAGCGATCAATTGAACGAGTGGTGTTGTTTGAGCTGGTATGACCGAGCTTTGCTCGGTATTTTTTTTTTGGAAATTGTGTTTTTAGAAATTATATTTCAATACGAATAACCTACATACTGATGAAATATGAATAATATTTTTCAATCTTATTAAGAGCGCCATCTGCTGGAATACCTAAAATAAGTTTTAGTCAAAGTTGATTAATAGATAAAGTTGATTATTAAAAACAATTAAAACAGATTTTCTAAATATTATTGCCCCCGAAACCTTCTGTATACTAATTTTCATGAAAATCTCCGGAACTTTTGTCTCGAGTGTTTACGTAGAAGTTCAATAGATGGCGTTCTCTGTGACACTAACTCGTGATTTTGACAACTCGGCAAGAGGTGGCGCTAAAATTTTAATTATTCAAATAACTACTAACATGAGTCTTTTCTGAAAATGAAACTTAGCTAGATCGATTTATCGCCCCCGAAACCCGCGTATACTTAATTTCATGAAAATCGTTGGCGCAGTTTCCGAGATCCTAAATTTAAAAAGAATTTCAAAAAAAGATTTCCTAAATTTAAAAAGATTTTAAAAAGATTTTAAAAAGAATATTAGATAAGTGATAAATAAATAAATCGCTTATTACTCAAACCGATCAGATACCCCCAAGTTGAGTGGGCTACCGATTTCCGACTCTTTACAGTGTTATCGGTCCATCAGGTGGGTGTATCGGTCGGTTCTCAGTAAAGAACTTGAGGTCTCCAGGCCGCTAAATCCATCTTGCTGAAAATGGATAAGGCGTCAAACAGTGGACTTCTTCAGGCTTGATGATGATAACTTAAAATTTCAATTCAAAAATATTCGCTGTTTATTAGGGTTGCCTAGCCAAATGGCAAAAACGGAACCCTCATAGATTCGTCATGTCTGTCTGTCTGTCCGTCCGTATGTCACAGCCATTTTTCTCTGAAACTGTAAGAGCTAGACTGATAAAACTTGGCGAGTAAGATGTATTCTGTGAACCGCATTAGGATTTTTAAAGAAAAATAGAAAAAAAACAACAAATTTAGAAACTAGAAACCCCATACTAGAAACTGAAACCTTTTTTTTTTCATTAAACCCATACGTGTGGGATATCTATGAATAGTTCTTCAAAAATGATGTTGAGATTTCTAATATCGTTTTTTTCTAAACTGAATAGTTTGCGCGGGAGACGCTTCCAAAGTGGTAAAATGTGTGTCCCCCCTCTGTAACTTCTAAAATAAGAGAATGATAAATATGTACGTACATTACTATGCAAACTTCCAACGATATTTGGTTTGAACGAGATCTAGTAAGTACCTAGTTTTTTTTATACGTCATAAATCGTAAACCGCAATTTACCTTGCGACGAACTACAAGAACTGTTATATTACTTGTTGCTACGGAACCCTTCATGGGCGAGTCCGACTCGCACTTAACCGCTTTTTTCATAATATTGCTTTTGCGGTTCATGCTTAAAACTATTTTTTATGATATTTCAATTCTTATTTGCCGCCACTCACCCCTTGTTTACCGAAATCAGAACTAGATGGCGCCACATGAAAATTTAGAACGCTATCGTTGCGTTTTGGAGAATGAAGGACTTTCAGATGACATTTTTTATAATGGTACGATGCGAGCAAGAGGTTGTACTAATACGTACATAGTTTTTGAAAGCATGAATACGCAAAGCGTATCATGCTAATATATCTACACATACTATCTACATATATATTTACAGGATTATATAATGTTACTACATTATTGTTTACCCGCCGAAAGGTAAATCTTCCTTAATTCTTCTTCTTCTGCTTTAATGTAAAAAAGCTAGTGTACCACTAACTTATCCGGCCCGGTGGCTAAAAGATAAAAAAAAAACAATAGAAAATAAACAGACAACAGTGCATATTCACTATATTCAGTAGGTATATTATAGAAGTACCTATGCATTTACAAAAAAATATAATATATGTAGGTATAAATGGTAAAGGTTGATCTGGTTTCCAGACTTGCTTAGTTCGGAACTAAATAGCGCTGTGTGAAAATGTTCAAAAATATGTATTTACTAGCTGCCGCCCGCGGTTTCACTCGCGTTAGCGATTATTGCCGGCATTGAACAACAAATTGAAACACCAAAAAGGGAGGATGTTCAAGCGTTCTCGCTCTACGTGTATACCTTTAGAACGAACTAGTAGGACTGACATATTTTTGCTTGCACCACCACCTTGTTATATACATCTATCTATCTAAAGCTCTAAATATCTTTCTAGAGTCTGTTCAGAAAGAGAACTGTCGTGGGATATGAGGGCGCTGCTGTGCTTAATTACCATTTTTGTTTATTGGGCAATACAATAGCGCATCTGTTGCGTGTTGATCCTATCACAACTAGTGTACTATTCCTTTATTTAATTTTGATGATGCAAAATGCTGACAGAAAGAAAGGGATGAGCTGCCATATAAAAATCGAAACGTTCACAATTTGGCCACGACAGCTCTCTTTCTGAACAGGCTCTATCATCTAGTAAAGGTTTTTTTCTTTTTCTCTTTATTATTTCTAAATTATGACAAGCTGTAAAAGTGTGGTCACTCTACATCTATGCACCACATCGGATAGACGTGCTTCTACGACCTTAGAAAGTGTGGAACTATTATCTGTGCCATAGTCATAGTTAGCTAGTTCTCCCAGGGGCATAATACACCCAGATAAACTGTGGCTAGACTAAGAAAATAAATAAATATTGCCGGATATCTTGCGCAACGGCATTTAGCTACGAACCTAGCAATATGTGTAGGGAACCAAAATAGCAGAACACCTAATTGACCGAGCGAGGGGTTTTTTCGTGTCATGAAAGTTTGCTCTGGCGCCATTTACCAATTGATTTTGGCAATATTTTTTATTCACATGATAATTCAATCCAATTTTTTTACACATGTCTACTGTATCATGCGAAACTGTGGGAGTGAATGTGTTTGTAACACTAAAAAAAAAAAAAAGTAAAGGAAGTAGTTTATTTTACTTTCCGGCTGAACGAATTTGAATAAAACTTAGCAATACATAACGATGATACCACGCAACCGAAGCAACGGGCGAATGGTAGTAGAACCTAAAACATATTCATTCTTATTCAACAACTCCACTTCACTATTACGCACGTGCTGCGTAACATGCCATGGGCCCAGCATACAAAGCACTATTATTGTACCATAAAGGAATCTGATTGTGAACCTACGATCCGCAGTGATTTTAATTTGCAAAAATCTGCCGCTATGATTATAAGTAAAACTGATGACTAAATCAGCTTTTGTGAATCATTGTCATTCCTGTGATTAAGATAAACTAGACTCAAATGGTATTTACATGCTAAGCAAACTCACTTGCTTAATCATTTTAAATGATTATACACCTATGAGTATGATATTTAATCATTTGTAGGCTTAAAATGTTATGCGCTGTAACACTGTTATAGCTTTCTGCATGGCGTAAGTAAAAAGCTGGCCTCTATGCTCGTTTTAATTATGGTTCTATTTCGTGAGGGAATTCGTTTTTTTGATAAAATCTATAGTCATAGGTTTCTAGCAACTTTTCTATCTCGCTGATGCAAATGGTTCTGAAGGCGGGATATTAAAATGGCGACTGCGAGCACTTATATACCAAAAAATTTGTAGTCAAAGAGGTTCACATTCCGAATCCATATTGGGAACTACTAAGGTTTGAATATAGGCAGGTATAATAAGCGAGTAATAATAAATACCATGATACTAAAGTATTATGTTCGAATACGGCATGATATCATGAGACCACAAGAAACACAACCTTGGTCCGACTTTCGCAATCTTTTTGCCAGTTTTTTACTTGAAAATAGCTCAAAGGTTTCTTCATCGGTTTTTTGTGATAATAACGGTTATCGGGGTTCCGTACCTTAAAAGGGAAAATAGAACCTACACTTATCACTATGTTCAAAGGATCATTTTGTTGTAGCTGTGGGTTTGAGTTCTGAAGTTGTTGAGATAAAGATTTTTTTACATAAATTGTAAAGGTCATACAATTCAGCAATTTGAAGTGAGATGTGAAGTTTGTCGAAAAATTTAACTAGAATTTGAACTTGAACATTAGTCAAGATTCATTAAAGATTTTTACGGTCACGAAACATACTTGCAGAACCCTGCGAGCCTCGATCGTACTTAATTGCTTATTTTACTGGAAATGTTTTCTTACAAGGTTACTTATAATTGCCAGTATCGTCTGACGTCATAGCTACACACTCAGCTTCACACACAGGCCAAAATCATCATCTTGAATAAGTATAATTAGCGCCTTTTTCATATAAATCGGAAACATTCAGCTTTCCAAGGTCCTTCGACCCTGTTTTCTTCAAATATAAATCACAAAAATGTATTTGAAAGAACCATTTTATGCACTTACTCACCTCTGAGGTCAGACTCTGCCTTTTAAGGGGCTCGTTTAAAGAGTGACTCATACCACATACCAGCTGTAGGTAGATGAGACCCACAAGAATCAGACAAACCTGTCAGCAAACTGTGTTAAAAAAATAACTTGGGTACTTACTTAATTTATATTCGATCTCCGATCTCTAACGTCTAACCAGCCTATACGCACAATGCTGGATTTATGTCTTGTCTCTAAAAAGTTCCATCCAGGACAAATGACTAAGTTTGACGTTAGCATCTGTCAAGCTACGAGTATACCTAATGTCATTTTCATAATATCTTACTGCAGGCGTGTTCGGTAAACGGAAAGTGGATCCTGTCTAGGCTTTGGTTCTACGCCAAATTAATCCACCTAGCTCCCACCGTCTTACGATGTCATCTGACCACTAATTAGTCCACCCCGTAATCTATGATCTATGATCCATAGTTTCATATTCATTATCTATCTTGCCCGGAGCTTCTCTCACTACTGGGGTATAAGTACCGCGCTTAGTTTGTGCCATCTACCACGATCCTGGTTCAGTCTAACCCATTTCCACTCCATGACTTTGACGATGTCGTCCATCCATCTTGCGGCAGGATTTCTGTATGATTTCTTCTGTAGCCGGTTCTTGGGCACTCTTGTCTTCCTTCGCGACCTGCAATCAAGACGTTGTGATTCATATTTTTATGAAAAAAAAACATGTAAGTACTGTATTAGTTTTTTATTTCAACACTGCGTACCTACTCTTGGCATTCTATAGACTAAGTACCGAGTTCAACGATCTCATTCAAGGTTACCGAGGTACAGGGCACAAAGGTTCTCGGTTAAGCTAACGGTTATAAAAAAAGCAAGCATTGTATGTCTTATCTTTCTATAAATAAAGATGTAAATTGCCTGAATAAAGTGCGGGTTAATGTTGTGCTTGCGTATGAGTCACGGGAAGCGGGAAGGCCACAGAATAAATAGCAACTTGTATTTGGATGTAAGTTACTATGTAGTAACGAGTTTAGCTATCCGTTACTTAGAGGTTTACTCAGAAACGAAGCGTCCCGTCTAGGCATAGAATTATTTGCTTAATTATTTCTAGCCCGTCTAATAATTTAAATTTTATAATAATAGAACGTGTCATAGTAGGTATTTTACATACGAATGGGCAACCCTAGTAATCGTATGACAACCCTTTGATACAAGAGCCATTCAAAAATGGCCGACTCGGGTTAAGCAGCCATCCAATACTTTTGAATATAATTTCTACATCTTACTGACACTCTATTTCATAAATCACAACCACAAGTAAAACGAGAACAAAGATGCATAAAATCCAACTGAAATGAAAATACAGTTGTCTGGTAGAGCACGGAGCGAAATCACACGTCAACTTTATTTTGCCGTCTTATAACCCTGTGCCAGTGTGTAAACTGTTGCCTCTAATACTTTGTAGGGAAGGCGATAATGTACATCCAGTATTTGTACACCCCGTTATTGCGATGCCAGTTGAGCCTCATGCAAATTGTAGCAACTCTATCATTAAATTATGCCTTTTTTTTAGCACTGGGTACTTGTACTTGTCCTTGATACTTCATAGAGCGGGTCTGACTTGGATAGATTAGGTTATGTTAGAACACATAAATTACGCCCAAGGCGAGCGAGCAAAGCGAGCTTGCCGCAGCAGCAGACGCCCCGCAGCGTCAGAAAATATTTTATTTTTACAATACAAAACCCCTCAAAGGGCTATCCCCTTAGGGATAATTTTCCAGCGCTAGATAAAAAAGTACCTAATAATTAAAATATCAACAGCTATAGTGTACATAGGCCTTTACAGTTTCACGGTGGAGAAAAGGGAATTGCTTATGACTAGGTGTACATTAACTGGCCGTACATTAACCGGACCCATTTGTAGTCAGCTGTTCGCCCTGCCTCGCCGCCATTATTCAAAACTTTCCATCTGTTTCTGTCGTTGTACCAATAGATGGTGCTGCTTCGTAGTTTGTTGGTAGAATAGCTAATTAAACAGTAGTCAAGCAGTAATAAAAGGGTTTTATACGTATAATGTTTGTTTTTTTAATGGCGCAAACTACAAACAAGTGGACTTCCTTATTTTTATAGTGTTTCTTGGCGAAGAAATCATCATAATCATCATCAGTTACAAAACTGCGATAAGTGCCTATTTTATGAAGGTTTAGAGGACTTGGCGTAAGGACTTTGAATCCAAGCCAGCACAAAATTAAAAAAAAACCCATGAAGGTGACAACTTTCCAATGTTATGACGCTTTCTAATTCCTCCAAGGACGCTATTGGGTATTGATGATAATGAAGTCAATTCAGGTAATCTGGCATGGGCGTGTGCAGTTAAAGCAAATTCTGTTTTATTGGATTAAAAGTAGGATAATAATATTATGTTAGTCGAGGATACGAACCATTTTTATTCCAGAAGTTATACAAATCGTATATTGTCAGTTATTAATAAATTCCTGACATAGGTTTATTCATCATAATCAATCGGAAGAACTCCACTGCTAGACATAACCCCCTTCTATAATATTTCTCGAATACGATTTTGGTAATAAACCCCTACGGACCTTCCTCAAAAAAAACAGCCTATCGAATTCGATCCATACTCAAGGTTCCTTTGTGGATATTTAGGAGTGCTAATTACACAGAAATACGTCCATATAATGTTTGGCACACACCTGTGGACCTTACCTACTTATATTTTTTATAGTTTGGATTTATTTTCAGCACTGAGTACTTTTGACTGTCATTTTGGAAAGTTACCTAGCTTTTTCATTTTAATTGTTTTTCTGGTGTTATTTTATGTTCTGTTTTGTGTAATTTCGGTGGTATTTTAACCAACATTACCTTGAGGGTTTTAAATCAAAGTGCAGTAGGAATGAAAGTGTAATACCTAGGTGATATTTTGATTTGATCGAAAATATTCTGATGGTTTTGAAAAAAACGGCCACCATTTGTTTTCAAAGCCAATTAAGGCCGACTTGTCTATTGACTGACTTGACCTGATTAAAAACTATTTTATTTATGTAATTGATATACTTAATTATCCTCACTATTAGTCGACACTGGAAAAAAATATCCAAAATGGGCAGATGCCATTAATTAAGAATAAGAAGAAGATTATGTACGTAGTGCATGAAATGCTTCTTAAATCCAAGCAAGAACAAAAAAAAAAACAATAATATCCTGACGGCATTGCGCATGCGCAGTCGCACTTAGGGATGTCGGAAATGCAATAAAGTATCGATATATATCGTATCGATGTTTTTTGAAAATATCAATATCGATATTGATATTTTTATTAAAAAATATCGATATATCGATATATCGGTGCCAACATAAAAACCAAACTATAAAACAGCAAATCAAGTCGACCAAAAACAAAAATCACATAAAATATAATATTTGTTACATTGGAGCACTGGTGGTCTAGTGGTAGTGGCCCCGCCTTCCGATCCGAAGGTCGTGGGTTCATATGCCAGTACTCTCAAAAACGGCGAAGGAAAACATCGTGAGGAAACCGGCGTGTTGTAGAACCTAAAAAAAGTTCGAGCAACACGTGTCAAGGGTCACGCAAAAAGGGCCCACTAGTGGCCTACTTGCGGAAACACCTGCCCGCACATCAAGTGCGCATGATAAAACTTTATATTTGTTAAAAGATGTTAGTTTAAAAAAAGTATTTTCTTTTTGGGATTTTTTAATCTTAAAACTTATAAATGTTTAATGTTCTGAAAAAAATATCGGTTTTTATACCTTTTCGATACTTAGAATTTTATATCGATACATCGATATATCGAACTATTAAATATCGCTCAAAAATATCGATATATTGAAAAAATAATATCGATATATCGATGTATCGATATTTTTTCAACAAGCCTAGTCGCACTCAAAGTTTTCAAACGGAAAACCCGTAGACAGATGATCTAAAACCCTATTCGCGCACGAATGGATTCAGTCCCATGGCTTATCGAACTACATTTATTATATCCTCACTCGACACTGGCAAAATTGATCCGAAATTTACAGATGCCTTGTTTAAGAAGAAGTAGATACCATTCCTTTCTTCTACAGTGCCCAGCAGTGTTGACCAGTGACTGCAGGTCACCTCTATCCTAGTAATTAGACAACTTTCTGAACCGTAAACACTAACCCTTCTTTATCAATTTCAGACCTGCTATGAGATGGAACGCTACCTCCGCGAGGAGCCTCGCATCAAGTCAGAGGTCGACGAGGGATGGGAGAAGACCTCACCAGCACCCGAGGTCTCATCACCAGATGCTTCGTTGTCGCCGTCTCCCGTGCTGCCGAAACTCTTGCAGCCCATGCCGCGCTTGTATGCCGTGTCGGTGAAGTGTGAACCTATGAGCGAGGATGACATGCAAGGTATAGATATCACGTAAAAAATTAATGCTGGAACAAGGTGGAGCGACTGAGTTTGCGCACGTAAAGCTGGCACCTAATCATCATCATCATCTTCCACAGCCCGACTTCACCCACTGCTGGGTATAGGCCTCTCTCTGTATGTAGGCCAATCTCATCCAGGTCTTGCCTGCGATCTTAACCACATCGTCTGCCCATCTTGCCGCAGGGCGACCAACGCTTCTATAGCCAGTTCTTGGACGCCATTCAGTCATCGCCTTACTCCACCTGTCATCACCTCGCCTTGCCAGGTGTCCTTATACCAAATATGTAGGTGCGGGCTTTGCATGCGCACTTTTAAGCTATCTCTTTACTTGAAGTGAACCCTTACCTGCTTAACTGTCTTGCCCCGAATGCCCTAACACCTGTAGGCCTACCATGAGCTCTGTCTGGCTCTGTCTCTGGTTTTGAGCCTGTGTGAGTGCTTACCAGTGCATTATACTGTGTGTGTGATGTTTTGACGTAGGATTTATCTAGTCAACACTCACACAGACTCAAAACCAGAACCAGAGACAGAGCCAGACAAAGTTCATGGTAGGCCTACTGCACTGCTTACTGACACCATGGAAAATGTGATTTATATAGTCTTCTAGGCAAGACGCCTAAAAATACTTGAAGACAGTGAAGACATTGACATTGACACAATGAAGAATCATCACTCTCTCAGCCCAGTATGATCCTGTTGCGTATAGTTTACCAATATCTACCAGCCTCTGTCCAGTTTTATCAGTTTCTGTTTGTTATATGATAAATGCATTGAACTTGGAAACAAGGGCGTCCATCGAATTTTAGAAAACAAGGCTAACAATGTCAGAACTATGTACACTTTCTTACAAAAACTATTCAAATGGGAATGTTAACCCCTCTTCATGGTCTGGGTGAAAAGGACACATCATGACATTAATCGTAGTGTTTATCCCACTGTTGTCTGACTAAGTGAAGTGGCACCGCACCAGAACTTCACTGCTATTATTTCAGATTATTTTTGATTTGTAAAAGGATCAGATAAAAGAACGGTAGGAACTGAGCCGTAGTTTGTTGCCTGTTCTTCTTCTTAAACACCTGGAACTGGCACCTAGACTCACCTAGCTTTAAGACGTTTCAAAGTGATTCTTGGAATTGAAGTTTTGATTTTTATTTATTTACACAAAGAAACTTACAATTAAACAAATATTTACAAAATGTACAAAATACACAAGAAACAGTTGAGCTATCTGCAGATCGTTACAAACGATCCAGAGATAGCTCAACTGATCCAAATCAGTGCCAGACGGAAGCATCTCCAAGGCGCTGGCGGCATTGCCACGCTGAATAGCAATGCTTATACGCTGCGCCAGATACCCACCAGCTCTTGGGTCACGCGTCATTTGATTGAATTTGATTGCAAAGGTTGATGATGGGTATTAATCTGGTTCCAGAAGACGTCATGACCTGCTTGAAAGTGCCAGCATCGCCGATCCAGCAACGCCAGCATATCTACGCCTTGGCGGTCAAGTATGAGCCCGCCAGCGACTCCGAAGAGATGACTTTTATCAAAGTTGAAGAGATGACTACTGTCAAAGTTGAGGAGATGACTACTATCAAAGGTGAACTGTCTTTACCATCCATCATCATGAGCTTTGGTAACTTTAACACCCCTACTCGACAAGCTGTGCTACAAATAGTTTAGCCAATCCACACAACACTATGTTGCCCCAAACTAAGCAGCGCTTGTGCTATGCTTTTTTTTTCATCTTTTGACTGGCCTCACTGCTCAGTTGGTAGTAGTTCTGACTTCTGTGTTGTAGGCCGTGGGTTCAATCCCCACCGAGAACAAATCTTTGTGTGGTGAACATAGATGTTTGTTCTCTGTCTGGGTGTTATATTGTATTCTAAGTATGTATTTACAAAAAAAAAATATCTGTATTATATCAGCTATCTGGTTCCCATAGCACACGCTCAGTTTAATTTGGGACTAGATAGTGTTGTGTGGAATGTCTATAAAAACTTATTTAATTTTTTAATTTAATCTTAATACTAGGCCAAGCTTAAACTGCTAAACTTGAGTTTTTGGGGTTTATTTGTATTCATGCGTAGAGGTGTGAAAGGAATTCCTGAAATTCAGCCTTTAAAATAATAATACAAATATTAATGTATATTTTACTAAGTTATTTACCTAAGTTTAAAACCTTTTGAAAGACCGCTTAGAGCAGTATAAGCCTTCGCCATTTTTCCTTTATGTAATTGAATAGCAAAAAATAAAATTACTTATACAAAAATTTAATTACTTATACAATAAAATTACTTATAACTTTGAATGAGCTATAGTATTTCGTTTGAGAAGTTGTTATTGCGGTCATGTCTCATTTTTCAAGTGAAGGTCACGCATGGTCACGCATCATGCGACACCCAGTAACATGAGCCATGGTGTGGTACATGCAGTTTCCCATGATACGATACGTCATGGTCTCAGCCGGGCGGAATTTTATACAGTTCTTTGCATAAATAAATAAATAGTTTAGACAATCCACACAACACTATCTGGGCTCAAACTAGGCAGAGCTTGTACTATGGGAACCAGATAGCTGATATACTACTTTTATACTTTTTTTTTTGTAAATACACACTTTTAATATGTGGTATAGTGGAGCGGTTATAATGCATATAAATATAGCATCATGCTTAGTGTTATAGTAATGCTCATTGCTCAGTGCTAAAAAAACTAAGGCTGCCTAAAACCTGCTGCGGATCTTGTGGTCATTGGCAACTGTCATTTGTTTTTTGGACCAGAACGCCCATTTCCTCTGGCTCAGTTAAGTTATACTAAAATCTCAGTGTTACGCTTTGTCAGCTGTAAAAGCACGCTTATACTTACATGAGCATAATCCGCCAGCAATTCAGATTGTCTGAAACAATGCTAAATTAAATGGATCATCATGGCATTTGTTGTTTAAGTCATCAGAAAACCTATTTTTCACTTGTTGATCAAAGTTTGTTTCGTTTCAGAGGAGCTGCACACTCCGCTGACGCCTCCATCCTCGGTATCGTCACCCTCTCCGCCTTCCCCGTTGTCTCCGCTGTCTCCGCTGTCCCCGCTGTCCCCGCTAGACCCGCGGTCTCCGCTGTCCCCGCTAGCCACGCTGTCCCCGCTAGACCCGCGGTCTCCGTTATCACCGCAAGCCCCGCGGTCCCCGTTGGCCCCGCGATCTCCGCCAAACCCGTGGGCTTCTTTAACCCCGCGGCTCTTGCTAACCCCGCGGCCCTCGCTAACCCCGCGGCCCTCGCTAACTCCGCGGCCCTCGCTAACTCCGCGGACCCCGCTTACCCCGCGGACTACGCCGACTCCGCGGTCCCCGCCGACTCCGCGGTCCCCGCCGACTCCGAAGTCCCCGCTGACTCCGCGGTCCCCGCTAACTCCGCGGTCCCCGCCCACCACCGTGACTCCGCCATCCAAGCCGACCCCGACGTACCGCCGGCCGGTCCCTCGCCTGCCGCCGCTGCCGGCGTCCGACCCGCGCCGACGCGTCCATCGCTGTGAGTTCCCAGCTTGCGACAAGGTTTACACGAAGAGCTCGCATCTGAAGGCACATAAGCGTACTCACACCGGTAAGTCGAGTCTTTCCATAAGAAGGAAAAATATTGAAATGCCTTTCTGTCCAAAACTCAATATCGCAAAGCATTGCTGTAGATATCATTACGCCACGCCATTAAATTATATAATTCTTTACCTATTGACATTAAAATAATAGACAGACTACATTTATTCAAAACTAAATTAAAACAGCTTTTGTTGAAAGGGTGTTTTTATTCTACTGATGATTTTATAAATATGTAGTGACATTGCTAGTATTATTTGATTACTATTTCTTTGATTATTATTTAATTTATGTTATGACTTATATTATTTTTGCTAAGTATGTACTATTTATCAGACACAAATGTATAGTTGTAGGAAAAGTACCGGCCAGTCGATGGACATATGGCATTTTAAGCAAAACGAAATTGTGATTGTGAGATTCTTTCAACCAAAGTGATCTGTGAGCGTTTCCGTGGTATTCAAATCGTTGTTGCTCCATCGAAAGACTGACTGCTAAGACTAATCACTATTTTTTCTGTTTCCAGGTGAAAAGCCATACAAATGCTCGTGGGAAGGCTGCGAGTGGCGCTTCGCTCGCTCTGACGAGCTAACACGGCACTACCGCAAGCACACTGGCGCCAAGCCATTCCGGTAAGCCATGACTTATTTTTTGATGAAACAAGCTTAGGGCCCACCGTAAGTGGTAACCATTGTAGATGATTTAGATTAATTATATAGCGTCAGGGGCAACTGTGGTGATCACTCATGCCCTTACTTACGGGACGCTAGTGCCTGGGACAGGATTTTAGATGGAATAGGCTTGCCCAGCACCTATACCATCCTGACAGCTTAGTCGGCCTAATCCACAGGAAAGACATGGTCAATACGTGCGGAGCTGACTAAGCCGCGGGTTTCCTCACGATGTTTTCCTTCACCGTTTGAGAGCACTAGCATTGTGTACATAGATTTTTCGACAGAAAAACTCATAACCAACGCCTATAGAAAAGCATTGTCTCGAGTCGAGGAGTGCGATGGGGGAGTGTGGAGAGGAGTGTGGGAGGAGTTTGGTGGGGAGTGCAAGGGGGGATTACAGGGGGATTGTGGCGGGGAGTCTGGGGGGAGTGCACACTAGTTTCAAAAATAGTTTCAAAAGTTACACAGCAATGATGCTTGACAGCAGGCATGCATGTGACAATAGTACCGCGGTGGAGGATGTAAATGTAAGGATGTGTTCCCAGATGCCGACACTGCGACCGCTGCTTCTCGCGCTCCGACCACCTGGCGCTGCATGCCAAGCGGCACGCATAGCCCGAGTACCGGCCGCCGCCGCGCAAGAGCCGCAGCAAGCGGCCCGCACCGCGCCTCTGAACAGACAGTGCTACGCGGACTGGTGATGGCACGGCCTCACAGACAGTGCGACGCGGAACGGTGGTGGCACGGCCTCTTACATTTTCACTTATATCACTTCAGTTTTAGTGTTTTGGATATTTTTTTGGCATAGTTCAAGACTTGGATTATGTTTTGGCACGGTTCAAGAGATTTAGTTCTAGGATAATGGTTTGCATCAACTCTTAATGATAAAGTTCTCTATGAGCGGTTTCACGCTAGTCATTTTCATGTTTATCAACATTATTTTGCTTCGTATACACCTCGTTACGATCACTTCGATCAAAAATGTAAACTTTTCCCTAAAAATACTGTCTAGTGTCAAAAAGTATGTTTGTTGATTATTGAAGCCGTTTAGGTTATAAAGGCGCTAACTATTGGCCCTAAACAAGCTCAAAGTCGCACAACGAACTATGTAGAGAGCTATGCTGAGACTTTCACTACGTGATGCAATCAGAAATGAGGATATTCGTAGAAGATGGTCACCGACATAGCTCGTAGAATTAGTAAGTTGAAGTGGCAATGGGCGGGTCAAATAGCTCGAAGAACCGACAACCATTAGGGAAGCAAGGTTCTCGAATGGCGACCACGAACCGGAAAACGACACGTAGGGCTCCCACCCACCAGATGGACCTACAACAATGTTAAGATCGCAGGAAGTCGGTGGATGGAAAGGGCTCAGAATCGTTCTTCCTGGAAACGTGTAGTGTCCAGTATGTTAATGTGCAGCAGGGAATTTTTCTGGCTGGTGATGATGATGATGAGCTGATACAGATATGATAAAAATGGGTCTTTATTACGTTATTTTAATTTTTCCCGTTTTTTGGAGATTTTAAAACTAGATAAAGACCCATTTATAATCATTAAATATGTTCACTATGTGTAAATGATTTAGGAGTACTAGATATTAGTTGTATTGCCCATGCCATCACCACAGTCCAAATAGACAGATGTTTGTAGTATAGTAGACGCGCGCGGGATCGGATGCCTCATAGCAAGCCAAAGAAAGCTGCTACCATGTAGCCGAGTCATCGTTAAGCTATGCTTTAATTCGTATTAATTTGTTTATCAAAGGCGTTTGAAAATCCAGAGTTTCGGCTTTGCAAAGATGGGCGAGAGGTTTTAACGAACGCAAGCTTAGCCCAAGCTAGGAGCACAACCCTACGGCTATCTGTTTCGTCAGGGTGAGGGCCTCTAGCTTGCGGGACATACCCGAAGATCTGGGCATGTCGCTGTCACTTCAACCGATCGCCTACCTCTGCTATCGTTGTGGTTTTGTTGCTGAGAGTTCTTATATTTGGCGTTGTTTAATTATAATTTAGACTTACCAGTTGGCGCGGTCGCATAGCGGCCCGCGTCTTGTGCCATCAGGCGGGCGGGTATTGCACACTTTACATTCAACAACTCTTATCCGTACCATCGATGTATTATAACAACATAGTACCACACAGGATCTACACCTAGATATGAAAGGCGTCACGGTTCAGTTGGTAGTGTTAACCGGTTTTGGGAATAGGGCATCCCTAGTATCAAGCAGCGAGGGGCATCCCTAGAGTAGGGGAGGGGGAAAAAAAAAAGATGGCGTCTTGCGGTATTGTTTGCCGTGTAATAAGTGAAACAGAGTTCTAACTATATTCAATGAAGAGTGTTCGCCCTATTATTACCCTGTCTTCTGCGCTGTAGGCCGTGGGATGGATTCCCATCACCCACTGGTCATGAGCTTTGGTTGGACAATGCTAAACTCGAATAAAACCACTAATTAATATGGCCGTTTTGTATGGTCAATCTATAAATGGTTTTAATACATCGATGGATGCCGTGTTCTAAGTGTTAGTTGAATGCCGTCTCGCCGCACTGCATTTCAAGTCGCGACACTAAGGGTTGGTTCGCGGTCTGTTCAGCAGGATCCCACCGAACGCCGGCACAGAGCTTAGTGTGCGTAGCGTTACCTTATTATGACGTCATCGTCACGAATGTCGTCACTGATGACTACTATGTGAATCCGGTCAATGGTTTTTTGATGACAAAAGATGTCATTTTGTAGATTCTGTAAGTCATAGTGACTCATTCGTGATGATGGCGTAGATTCGTTTATTTTATGAAAATGTTTATAAGTTAAGATTTAATTGTGTATACATTTTGATTATAATTGTTCCGTGAAGGTGGAACACATTTTATTAATTTAAGCTGTTTTCTTACTCTTTCATTCCGTTCTTACACCGTGCTGTGTAAGATTCCTTTCTTAGGTTAAATAATGCTTTATTTGTACTGACCGTGACCGTGTGGTTTAGATTTAAGGGCACACGTACATGGCATGACCACGTGGTGTGGATGAGACTTTATTTGGAATTGCTTGATGAGTGAATGCTTTATTTCGTTAATGTTAAGGCCGGCGACTAAAATGGTTGGTTTTGTCGAAATGTGATCTCAACAACTAACAAGAAAGTATTGAAAATAATGATATCCAGTTGAATGTTGAAGTCGTCGGTCAAACGGAAGTAGGTTGTGTTTCAATCACTATATAGTTATATTAATGTATTTCAACCGCATTGGTTGCACAAATGTTGAAGGTAGGTACTTATATAATATTACTACCTAAAGTTTGTTTGATAAGGCCGCAGGCTGCAATTTTTTGATTAATATTTCTTTATTATGGATGTGTCTACGTGTGAGTTTAAAAATAAGCTGGTTTTAGACGTAGTTTAAAAAAGTGACTATTTGTTAGCGAGAAAGGGTTGTTGGAGCTTTATTATGCCAAATCGAATAAAAGCTTTACCTTTAAAGTCTAATAAGCTCAAACATTTTAAAATCGACAATAGTATAATAACTGAATACTGCCATTGTATCATGTTTGCCAATTATGCATTCTTGGAACTCCTTATCACGAGTTTGATATTATTCATAAAACGGTTTTGCTAAAAAAAACAGGTGATATCTCCACTAATCTATTTAAATTTTGGCTAAATATCTTATGCATTTAAAAAAGTCAAAATCTCTTTCGGAGGGCCAATATTTAATCTTCCCGAAATTGTTCACATTTAAAAAATAAGTGGTTATCTTATAACTTATTAATAAATCAAGTAATGCAGATAAATTGAAAAAACAAAGCTCGTTATGAGAGCATTATTACAAATATATTTACAAACTTTTATTAATAATATACATATGGTTGTCGCCTATAAAGTAATAATAGTTCACTGCCTTTTATAAATATTAATAAAACACATTCTTTAATTTCAATAAATTCATAGGAACTTTACACATTTTAATATCAATAACTAGGTACTTAAAATATGATCGTTCATATTCTCCTTTAATAAATAATTCACTGCCTTTATATACAAGTTTAAAAATAATCCTAATGTCGGAGAATAAGAAATAATAAAGAACTGTTAGTACCTGCTAATAATTAATAGAAAGTAGGTATACTGATCCAATAGTGCCGATGTTATCATAAATACAACAATAATAAATCACTGCCTTTAAGAAATAAATTTACTTTGTATTTTAGGCATTTTTAAGAAAAAAAACGAAATATGTTTAGAAATTTTGATAAATTCATAGTGTTGCACTGCTATTGAATTGAGAAAAAACGTAGTTCTACCAGAAAGATTTTTTGATGACAAATTAGGTAGGTAAGTATGTAATAGTTAATATAAAAATATTTATTATTATAACTATACTATACAATTATCAAAGCTTTCGTTTAATAATAATTTATTATACAAGTAATAATTATTGAAACAGTAGTTTGTGTAACTTGATGTGGTAACATTCGTTATAAGTAAATTTATATTCGATAGAGTTTAATGTGATTCATCTTATAAAAGATTTTAGAAATTCATTATGGCGTAAAACTATTCATAATATTATAGTATAGTATGTATGCACATTTAATGAGTAAAATGTAAATAAAAGATGTACTACGTGTTGTGATGTAGGAAAAAAATAACACCACAGGAATGGGCCAACCAAAATAAGTAGAACTACCAAAATAGGCCTTGAACAGTACAAAGCTTAAAGAAAATTTATAGCGGCATTTGGAGCCTAATTCTCGAACTGACCAAGATTTTCAATGTCCCCTAAATAGACATTGGCATTGCACAACCCCGCACTTTTTCTACGTTTTCCGTATATCGTAGCTGTCGAGGCTTCTACGACGAGGTCGTCGATGAATTACTCAAGGAGATTTCCTTTCTGTCTTAGAAAAGAAGCAATAAAATAAAACTGCAAAATGATCTCGGTCGGCCCGAGAATAAGGCTCTTGGTATTGGTTCTGGTTCAGTAATATGCATGTTCAATTTTATGTCAATTCCGTTGTGCTTGATTGCTCAAACATCATCAAAAACCAGTATCAAAAAAAAATACTTTTTATGGTCATTTAGTTATGAATTCTTTGGCATTTTAAAAGTGGGTGAATTTAAAATTTGACTATGGAATAATGCTGCCAAATAATTGAGCCAACTAACTGCTTTCATACTTTGGATGTAATAATTAGTTGGTAGGTTGTGTTCGAGATTATCTAAGAAATAAATACTTGACTCAGCTGTACGTTTTTTAAAGCAGGATACTTAAGAGCGCAACGTGCGAAAATTTGAGATTTTAAAAAAAAAAATCATAACTAAATAACTAAGTGACATTTTAAAAATCGCAAAAGGACTACTTGTAGACTATACATTTGAGATTAATTCGAATTTAAGTGTGGTAAAAAAATATACTATTTAACATGACATTCTATTTAACGCTAATGAAAATCGTATGTAAGTCTACAATTAGTCCTTTTGCGATTTTTAAAATGTCACTTAGTTATTTAGTTATGAATTTTTTTTTAAAAAATCTCAAATTTTCGCACGACGCGCTCTTAATAGACTAGTGGTTGGCCCTTACATAATCTTTCTCCCTAAACAGTAGAACTGTACGAGACGTAACGTATTAGTTGGATAGTGCTTTAGGCAGTTAATGGTCAATGTGAATGTGTAGCATTAAGCTAGGAAGATTATCATTAAGCTCCGAGGCATTGAACAACAGATCCGAACTGATAGCTTAAAATATCCAGTTTAGATAAGGATTTAACTTACAAAAACTTTTGTGCTTGGTTCATTCACAGTACTTTTAATTTTGGTCGCATTGCATGGGTAAAATATAATGCGA
Source organism: Thera britannica (assembly GCA_939531255.2). NCBI lineage: Eukaryota > Metazoa > Arthropoda > Insecta > Lepidoptera > Geometridae > Thera > Thera britannica. The sequence continues at coordinate 619,227 of OW618044.2, forward strand.
CCATAATGAAAAGTGACCGACAAACGAAATGTTGTTTCAATTTTCTTTGTAGTTGCTCGTGTGTTTTATACTTTACTGATTTGCGGAGTATGTGTTAGTCTTCATAGCTTAAATTCATGTATTTGGATGTATCTGTGTATGTATGTAACTTATATAAATTGCGGCTGTGTGTATAAGAATCAATGTTTGTTTGTGGTAGTGTCAGCGATGTTAGCTTTTAGTATTTATTCAAGATTTTTTATTTCTGGTATTAATACTATGATTACAACGTGCACAAATGTATTTGATAGGTCGTAAGGCTGTAAGCATAAAACTTAAACATATTCGCTTGATTTAAACCCAAAGGGCTTTATTTAATAAAAACTCAACACTTATCTGTTGGTATTGTATTTCGTGTGACTATAGGTGAGATTGGTAGTATTTCTTTGAACATTGTGCCTTTTTTTCGAGTGAATTGCTCGTATTTTTATTAATTTCTTTGCAGTATTTTAAACATGACTACAAAACACTGCAATCATCGTATTAAAAACTGGAGCCTCAGTTTTTATTTCCATGGGCAAAGGTTATTTAAAAAAAAATGTTTTACGCGTGATTCTAATGCATTTACTATTTTAGACACTGGCTATAGGTTATTAATATCAATATAATCGACAGCCTAATTTCACCTACTGCCGTCTAAACCTATACCATTCTACGCTATAACTTAATTTGACGTCTCAGACATAGATTGCTGCCTTATAGTAACCCTAAAGGTTATTCAATGCACTTAGTTTAATGCTGCTTCATTATGTGGCACGTTTTTGTCGACCCTATTTATTATTTAAAAATGACTTAATTCAAAGCTGGTTTCTTTTAATGAAGACTATTGAAAATATGGCACGTTTTTCATATGACGTCCTTATTTTTAACCGACTTCCAATCAAAAAGGAGGAGGTTCTCAATTCGGTTGTATTTTTTTTTTTTTTTTTTTTTTTTTTTTTTTTTTTTTTTTTTTTTTTAATGTTTGTTACCGCATAACTTCGTCATTTGTGAGCCGATTTGAAAAATTATTTTTTTATCTGAAAGGTACTGCTTCCAGATTGGTCCCATTTTAATTTTATTAAAATCGGTGTTGCCATTTTTTTTAAAATAATTTTTTTAATGTTTGTAACTGCATGCCTCCGTCGTTTATGAACCGATTTAGAAAATTATTTTTTTATTTGGAAGGTTATTCTTATGTCCAGATTGTCCCAAACAAATTTCATTAAAATCGGTTTAGCCGTTTGGCAATGAAGTCGGTTTCTCAAGTTTTTTAAACTTATAATTATATGTTTATCAGGTCGACATTTCACTTTGACATTCCATTTAATCGGGTCAGTTTATGCTTGCTTAAAATAATATAAATGATCCTACCTAACCATAACACTTGACTGTTTCGTACCGTATTATAACATTTTATAAAATATCTTATAGTACCTAAGTAAGATTATGTAACTTTCTCTTATAACTTAGATTCTCATGTATGTTCGTAATGTATGTGCAGTCGTTTTAAGCACCACTTCATAGGGGGTGTTCTTAAACCACGTCGTATTATTATGGGGATGAAGGGGGTCATCCTTTCATGGTTATTAAGAGACTACTTAATTTGGTGTATGTACTGCAACGATAATAATTTTGCATGTCTAATGTGAACGTAGGCAATAATTATTACAAGAAGGTTGTGTATTAAAGGATGTAGGGAGTGAAAATTCTGCCAATAAAGCGGCAGATTCGATGACGTGGTTTAGGAATGTCCCCATTTATTTATTTTATGATAAGTACCTACATAAATAAGAAGAAAAATGATATTAAGGAAAAGTAGATACTTATTTGAAACGATGTATTTATCTCATGCTTGCAAACAGCTTTACTTGTATTTATTGAAATAAGGTTCTGTGGCTTCAACCATTTACTTATTCACAATCTTTTTTGATTTAGTTTTATTTGTAACAAATCTATCCCAAACCTGTGTTTAAACAGAGTTTTTTTTATTTTTATACGTATTTATAGTTGAGTTATATGTTGGGAGCATGTTGATACTGTAATTTCTTTTATTAAATAAAATCTCAATTAATATCTGCCTGCTTCTCAAATGCTGATTTTAATAACTTGACGCTGGAGTGATTACAAATGCAATGTTGGTCTGCCTTCCTATCCTAGGATCGTTGGTTTTAATCCGAGATGGGCTGATACGCTGGAGATGTATATTTATGGCAATTTGTAAATTTATTGCTAAGAAAAGTTGGATATAATTTTCCAAGCATGCAAATATGCCAAAAATAGCCAAACTTCTTAAATTTGCATGTTAGCATTTGAGAAATCGGAGGTAAACATTCTTATTTGTTAATGAAACTTATGATTTTGATACTTTATTGTCGATGATATTTTATTTAATTCAGGCTGATTTTTCCATTCACGTATTAACGAGTTAAAAATAGCTTAACAAAGAACCTTCGATATTATACATATTTTTTTTTTGACAGAAAAAAATATCTATAGTGGGATAAAACAATACCCCCGGGCACGGGCAATAGTATATACAAATTGTCAATAAAATATATTATATGCATTTCTTTTTTAGGCTTGTCAAAAACAAGGAATGTAATAGATGGAAAAATCAGTCCTTTTAATGTTAACCTATTTTACAGAGTTTAAGCACTGAAACGTAATTTTACCTAAGTATTCGTTTTTCATATTCATCTTTGTCTCGTAGAATAAGATTTTAAGGTTTGGACTTACGTACCACCTTTTTTGTATAGAACTTAATAAAAAACTTTTTTTTGTTTTCTGAATATGGATGTACTGCCGCATTTATTTGCGATTTATGTGTCATTGTATTTTATAATAATACATTTTTCTTAATGTGGAATATTGGCCTTTTATTTATAAACCCCTAGTAGAAACCCCAAAATGAATCATTGGTTTATAAAACCGTTGGTACCCCATTAAGAGAGTAACACGTAATTCCACAAGAAAAATTGGCGTTGAGTACGAAATAAAATCACATTTTCCGAGGGGACCTAAAAGCACTGACAAAAGCGCCATCTTACGGTTGATCAGGTAACCTATCAGTCAGTCATTCAGTTTGAAAATATTAAGAACGCGCGCACTAGATGGCGTTAGTAGTAGAAACCTGGCCGGCCGCTTGCTTGGAATCTAGGACGAGGGTTGGACTCGGGAATTGTCTATGCTAAGGCTTGTCAAGCATGCTGGCCATCAAGCAAGACTGCTTGCATATCAAGCAAATTACAGACGAAATTCAGACAGAATTACATTAAGACGAAATGCACGTTTTCACAACGCTGTTTAGATAATTTAAGCTCTAAAAAGCTGTGTCAAGTGTCAACTGATTACTGAAGTAACATAGCTTTTTCATTTTACTTTTTGTTGTCTATTTGAGAAGTACATAAAATATATTATAATCCATTGGACAAAAAATATAGTTTTTTTCTAAGGACTCTTGCTTGAGCTTTAACCAATTTTAACCGTGAGCAGTTGGGAAGATAATTTTATCAAATAATATTATTATGTACACCAGAGATATCTTGCTTTAACAGGTTTACAAAAGGCAGCCATGTTCATGTCGACTTGACGGTAAAATTTACTTGGCACCAGCCATGGAAAAAAAAACAATATATTAGGCGGCTGCGCTGTAGCCTACAGCCTGAAGGCATATATCGCGAGCTTCGCGTATTTAATTACTAGATGGCTCTGCGTGCGTGAAAAAAAATGTCCCCTTGCTACGATGGAGAAATCTTGATCTCTGCCTACCCCCATGGGAAAGACGCGTGATTTTATTGTAGGTATACATACCCTACATAAATAATACTATACATAATACATGCAGAGATTTTCTTAACTGGTTTTCAGACTACTACTGTAACACTTTAGGAGACGATTTTGAGCCCTCTCCATCCATTGACATTCAGCGATCTTTACAACGTTATCGGTCCATCAGAGTTAAGGTTCTAGCTTATAGGACACAGGCAGAACCAAGGGAAATGTTCATCAGGCGAATAATAATGTGTCTGGTGTGAATTAAACCCAGATTATTGACTGGCCTCTCAGCTTAGTAGACCTACCATGAGCTCTGTCTGGCTCTGTCTCTGGTTCTGATTTTGAGTCTGAGTAAGTGTTGACTACATAAATAAATCTTACGTCAAAACGTCACACACACAGCATAATGCAATGGTGAGCACTCACACAGACTCAAAACCAGGGCCAGAGACAGAGCCAGACAGAGCTCATGGTAGGCCTACAGTTAGTAGTAGTTTTGCCTTCTATAGGTCGTGGGTTCGATCCCCACCGAGAACAAATATTCGTCTGGTGAATGTTTGTTCACTGTCTGGCTGTTATATTATGTTTTATGTATCTATTTACAATAAAAATATATAATATATATGTATTATATCAGCTATCTGATTCCCATACAAGCTCTGCTTAATTTGGGCTTAGTTAGTGTTGTGTAGATTTTCCACAATATTTATTACACAGCGGACAAAGTAGAGTAACTATCAACTAAGCTGCGAAGGAAATCAAACAGTCATGGTGAACCCATTGGATCAAAACGACCAGAAACCATGAGATTAATTAAGTAGGTACCCAAAGCTAGAACTTCGCTAGATGGTTTAATCTCAGCTGCAATCGATCGCTCTGTCAGTCCGCTAGATGTGGATAGGGAGTGGTCCGTGTGCTGGCGTCTAAAATATTCGTCCTCACGGCATACAGAACGAGTGATGGAAGTGAGTACTGGTGGTCTAGTGGTAGCGGCCCCGCCTTCCGATCCGAAGGTCGTGGGTTCAAATCCAGTCGTGTACCAATGAGTTTTTCGGTCGAAAAATATATGTGCACTATGCCAGTACTCTCAAAACGGTGAAGGAAAAGATCGTGAGGAAACCGGCGTGTCGTAGAACTTAATGAAGTTCGAGCAATAGTGTCAAGGGTTACGCAAAAAGGGCCCGCCAGCGGTCTACTTGCGGAAAAACCAGCCCGCACATCAAGTACGGATGATAAAAATTGACGAATTTTTTAGAAGTGAGTATATGAAGACAATTTAGATCTGCTAACCCCAGCGCGTTCAGCGTAAGATAAGGGCTGGAAGATAATGATGATTTAGTAGGTATCTCTTCGAGAAGCGTTGGCTGTCCTATAAATGATGGATAGACGATAATGTGAGTAACCTCACATGGAGAATTATTAAAAGATTGTGTAAAATGACAAAAGCAGAGAGGAGCTTACGCCCAGCAGTGGTACTGTTGATGATGACACTGAGAGAGACTGGTGCCTGTGTTAACTGTGTGTTTATTTTTGTTAAGTATTTACCTAAGCCCTCTCATCTTATAATTATGTGCACAACCCAACCTATCTCCTTAGTACCCAAAGATTAGCTGGTAGATAATGCTATATAGCATTAAGTTCGCCTGTGTACAGTACTTTGTAATTTGTGCACTAAAGAATTTTCTATCTATTTTTTCTATCTATGTTAGGTAGGTAGGTGTAACACAGGGCTACTACAGCTCCACTATTGTTCTGAATATAAATGTTACTAAAAGCTAGTACTAGGGGACAAAGATAATTATAGTATTGTGAACAATTCAAGATTTGAAACAAGTAAAACCAGTAAATAGTAGAAATAGTAACAAGTTGACGACCCCTACTTTGGTGACCCTGACATCCGCAGATTTATGAATGCTGACACGCCATATGTTGGTCCACGCCCGTTGAGCCTGATTGGATCTTGTGCAGTCATTCCATTTGCGGTTGTCAGACACATTTTATCTGATATACGATGGCCCTTTTTAGTGGAGACTCAAAGCTCACTGAAGCATGTACTGAAGCATGTAGGTCTCGGGTAGGAAAGCAGTTCGGAATCGTAGACTACTTCAATCGAAGTGCCCGTTCAGTAACATTGCAACTGGTTGGTTTATCTTTTTTTTTCAAAAGCCCTTGGGTCACGCGTTGCTTCGATCGGTCGCCTAAACAAAATTTTGTATTTTTGTATCTTAATTCCTGAATTAAAACAAACGATTTTGTTTTGATTTGATTTGTGAGTAAAACAATAGCTTATAGACAATTATTGGTTTATTTGTAACACATTCGACTTATATATAAAAAAAATAATTTCAATTCATTGCCTACCTAACCATCAAGTATCAAGATTATTTGAATAATGCAGAAAATGGAGCGTAAATGGGCTTGAATGTGTTCGTGGTCACTTTGCTGTTGTGTGCTGGCGCAAAAAGCCGAGTTCGAGAGTGTCAAAAATGTAATAACGTCCTTAAATAAAAATCTTGATATTACTTATAATTATGTAAAGTGCAGACCGTCGTCAATGACCTTATCACTCCCACCCTTTGACCTTTTGAAAGATATAAAATAACTGAACCTAAACTATCAAAAATTTTGATCCTAATAAGTTTACTAACTTAAAAGTTAACCTACGTACGAAAATCAGATAAGCACATTTTTAAATAGGAAAACGTGTTAGGATCAAAATTATGATTATGTTTAACTATGAGCAATCGTGTTTTTTATAAACCTAGTAAATGGAACAAGCATATGGCCCACCTGATGTTAAGCGGTAACCGTCCAAATTTATTAAAGATTAATACATTTTTGTACGATCGCTGGATGAGCATTCAAACTCTTATTTCATCCCGTGCCATTAAACCATTTTGTTTAATATACGTAGGTATGTCAGGGTATCCAAAAGATGAAATATGACCGTTTTCGAAAGGAAATTCCTTTTTCTTTGAAAAACAAAAACAAGGTTATCTAGCTGTGTCACGGTAAGGCATTAATCAACCCCACCACCCCATTCTTATCAGGGATGCATTTGCAAGGAAAGCAGAAGACGAAAGCTAGTTCTAAAACTGTCAACAGAATCCATTAGCTAAATCGAAAATAATCATCAATCAAGTAATTTAATCTCAGTCTGATTGATGATCAGATCCACGCAGTCCCTTCAGTTGAGCCCCTTCAGTAGGCCTACCATGAGTTCTGTCTGACTCTGTCTCTGGTTCTGGTTTTGAGTCTGTGTGAGTGCTCACCAGTGTAATATATTGTGTGTTTGACGTTTTGACGTAGGATTTATTTAGTCAACACTCACACAGACTAAAAACCAGAACCAGAGACAGAGCCAGACAGAGCTAATGGTAGGCCTACAGTGCTACTGAACGGGTATTTTGCTGAAATGGTAACCTTAGATTTTAGCAATTGATTTTAGTAATGAGTATGAACGAAGTAAAATTAAGGTTTGTGTAGGTACTAGGTCGGGACAAAAAAAAACATTAATTACTGGATAAAAAAATAGCAATTTTAGAAATAGTGTTATTATTTCGATTATAAAACTAAACAGTTCGAAGGCTGATTATAACTTCAGTTAGAAATACATTGTAATATTTATATTTATTTCCAAGCATAAAATATAAGATCTCCGCTACCTTTCGTACATGTCGGAAGGTGCAGGTGCCTACTATTTTCCGATACAGTTTGAGAAACAATAAATTATAGTTTAAAAAACTAAAAAAAAAACGCTTTTATTGAACTAAAAAGTTAAAAATAAAACTGTAATAATCAATTGAAAAATTTATATTATTGTACAAAAAAGCGTGGGGTGCTTTTTATAATAACTTCAGATATAATAAACTATTTATAAAATATTTACAACAATCAAAATGAAGCACCCCACGCCTTTTTTGTACAATAATATAAATTTTTCAATTGATTATTACAGTTTTATTTTTAACTTTTTAGTTCAATAAAAGCGTTTTTTTTTTAGTTTTTTAAACTATAATTTATTTTTTACTTTTTAGTTTTTTTTCATTTTTTTTCATTTTTTTTTCATATTATTGCATTGTCATCGACCTTTGACAGGTGTGCAAAGTTTGAATCAAATCTGATCGTTCAAAGTAGGACAAAATCGAGCTCAAAGAGGTCGGTTACATACATACATACATACATACATACAGGTGAAGCTAATAAAAGCGTTTTAAAAATTCACCAGCGTCACGCCAAAATGCGCCCAAAAGCAGGGGTCACTTAAGGTCAGATACTACGCACCTGACCTTTCCCAGAACTTAACGATCTCAGAAATTGGGGCTCTCAGTCTGAGCGTAGTAATTTAGAACCAGTAGTGGTTAAAAGGGTCTTCATAATGACTTAAAAAGAACAAGATAAAAAGAAAAAGTTATTTTATGTACGTACTTAGAACTTGTCGACTAATATTAAAGTGTGGTAGTAAGACCCCAAGGAAATAAAGCGCACTGGTGGTCTAGTGTTAGTGGCGCCGCTTTCCGATCCGAAGGTCGTGGGTTCAAGTCCACTCGTGTACCAATGAGTTTTTCTATCGAACAATTAATGTGCACTTTGCCAGTACTCTCAAAACGGTGAAGGAAAACATCGAGAGGAAACCGGCGTGTTGTAGAACCAAAAAAAAATCGAGCAACACGTGTCAAGGGTCACGCAAAAAGGGCCCACCAGCGGCCTACTTGCGGAAAAACCTGCCCGCACATCAAGTGCGCATGATAAACTTGCCGAACTTGCCCCAAGAAATATAACCGCAATGCATATTTTAGCCGCTAACCAGCTTTGCTATGTTTCGGTATGAGGAGGTGGATACCGGTGGAATTACAGACAAATGAGGCTTAACCTCTATACCTCAGGTGATGGACGCAGGGCTGTGCATCGTAGAGCATGTTTATAACGTACATGACGTCTAAGGCAATTCTTTATCTAATTAAAGAATGTATTTATTCAGTACTTAGCTATTTATTTACACTTACAATTAAACAAATATTTACAAAATACACAAGAAACATGTTACGCTAGGCGCCTCTGAATAAACCGATGACAAGACAATACCTACTTACCGCGCACCTTGAACTGCAGCTTGCGTCAGCGCAATCAACGCGACGCACGACACAGTTACAGAATCACCTAGTTTTAAGATTTTGGAAATGTACTCATTCTGTTCTCACACTTAGAGACTCAATCATTGGCAAAATTAATTATAGATTTAAATTAAAAATCTTCTTTCCTTTAAACCCGGTCGGCAGCCTACGTATTTGGCGCAGGCACGGATATTTTAATTTACTAAAATTAAGAAAAAGAACCTACTAGTGCTGTTGTTCCGGGTGGTGATAGTGGAATCAAGAAATCGATTCTGCTGAGCAGCTGACGACGACGACAAGAAAAATGCAGTAAGTCCTTGAATCTTTCAAGTCCTTGCTTAATCCTACCTAAACTATAGTCCTTCCTTTAGTGTATCCCATATTTTTTTATAACGTTAGTAATTAACTTCCAAGATTTTTCATCCAAGAAAGTCGAGGAATATTAGGTTAGGTAGTAGGTTAAATAGTAGGCTCAGTGTAATAGACGAGCATAGAGATATAGAAGAAAGCATGGCTCAGCCTCCAGTTTCCGCCGGCAGTAACCCGATTGATATAATTTTTAAGTCCTTAAGACTTGTGCCAGATTTCGATGGAAATCCGCACGTATTAACGAGATTTATAAATCTCTGCGACCAGTTGGTCCTGGCTCACTTTAACCCAGAACCAGGCAACGATTTGACCAATCTAGCGCTTGTGAACGGAATTTTAAATAAAGTCTCGGGTTCCGCCGCTAGATTAATAAACTCGAACGGGATACCAGATAACTGGTTAGGTATAAGGAACGCTTTAGTGAACAATTTTGCGGATCACCGTGACGAGACCGCTCTTTACAGTGATTTATCCTTAGAGACCCAAGGTTCGAGTACCCCGCAAGAATTTTATGAACGATGCCAAAACTTATTCAGTACCATAATGACGTATGTTTCACTTCACGAGAACTTGAAAAGCACCATCGACGCAAAACGCGATTTATACCAAAAACTAACCCTTCAGGCCTATTTAAGAGGACTCAAGGACCCACTTGGATCCAGGGTACGTTGCATGCGACCCGCTTCGATGGAAAAAGCTTTAGAATTTGTTCAGGAGGAGCTCAATACTCTCTACATGCAAGAGCGCAGTAGTGGTTCAGCTAGTAAGAAGGATTGGCAGCAGCCAAACTTAAATGCAGCCAAGTTCAATCTCCCTATTCCCAACTATGTCCCCAGACTGACTGACGGATTCGGACCAATTAAACAACCCATTTTTACCATGTCTGGTCCATCTAGGCCTAACCCCATTCAAGCTTCACCTAGTCAGGGTTGGAGGCCTACATTTCAACCGCAACCACTACGTGGTCCTACTCGCACGCAACAGATGTTCCGCGCCCCTCCACAAAATTACAACCCGCAAAATAACGCTTTTAGGATGCCTTACAGACCCCCACAGAAACCAGATAATTTTGGTAATACTTCGCGTCCTATTCCAATGAGTGGTGTTAGTAGCTATGTAGAAAGACGTCCACCAATGACGGGAATGACAGGACATGACTGGAGGAAACACGGGAATCCACCCCCGACTAACTACTTCAAAACTCGCGAAATTAACTTCAATGAGTTTGACGAAAATGACTATTACCCCGAGTATCAAGACTATTATTCGTGGGAGCAATGCCCCGATTATTACTACTATGACCAAGACCAGTATTATAACTCCGAGACCCCAGTAGTAGAGGAAGTTGTAGATCAGGCCTCTAATGAAAATTTTCAGAAGGAGTCGAAATCCGAAAAACCAAGATAGAAGTCAATTTCCACATTCAAAGGCAACTAGGTTACATCCAGATAGCAAATCCACCTTTAAAGTTCCTAATCGACACAGGTGCTAACCAATCGTTTATAAGCCCTGATGCCGTCGAGAAATACTTTCGTCACGTTCCTTTGAAATATGATCCATTTGAAGTGACGAACGTGCACGCGACTAGTATAAACAATTATTCTGTAACAATGCCTTGCTTCCAGGAATTTAATGACTCGAATGATATAACTTTGTACGTCTACAAGTTTCATAATTACTTTGACGGACTTTTAGGCTTTGATTTACTTGACGTATGGGACTCTAACATTGATTTAAAAAATAGGTTACTGAAAACTCGGTATACACAGATACCTATTCAGATGTATGATTCTAGAAACGCTAACTTGTACGAGGAAATTATTCCAGCCAATTCGACTAAAGTAGTTAGATTACCAGTTAATACACATGACGGAGAAGTATTAGTAGGCAACCAAACGATTTGTAATTGCCTTATTTCAGACTGCTTAACGACGGTTCAGAATAATAGGGGCTGGGTAGAAATAACTAACCCTACGTCTAACGATGTAATATTTTCTATGGATCGTCCTATTGAAGCTGAAATATTTAATATTGAATGTGACAGTACTGAAACTTTATCAGACCGCGCTAAAGATGTTTTATCTCGTCTACGAACCGATCATCTTAATTCGGAAGAACTCGCCAATTTACAGCGTTTGTGTTCTAACTACGCGGATGTGTTTTATCTTGAGGGCGAATCACTTTCGTTCACCAACAAGATCAAACATAAGATTAGGACTTATGACGAAATTCCAGTACATACCAAGAGCTATCGCTATCCTTACGTTCACAGGCAGGAGGTCAGAGATCAAATAAATAAGATGCTTGATCAAAATATTATAAGGCCATCAGAATCTGCTTGGAGCTCTCCCATCTGGATTGTACCAAAAAAAGCAGATGCCTCCGGTAAAGTTAAATGGCGTCTTGTCGTGGATTTCAGGAAAGTTAACGAGAAAACGATTGATGACAAATACCCTATACCTAATATAACAGATGTATTGGACAAATTAGGTAAATGCCAGTACTTTACGACCCTTGATTTGGCCAGTGGATTTTATCAGGTTGAGATGGACCCCTCCGATGTTCATAAGACAGGGTTCAATGTAGAAAACGGGCATTACGAGTTTTTAAGAATGCCCATGGGGTTGAAAAACTCACCCTCTACCTTCCAACGGGTTATGGACAATGTCCTCAGGGGCTTACAAAATGAAATTTGTCTAGTATACCTTGATGACATCATCATTTTCAGTACTTCGCTTCAGGAGCACATAGTTAACCTCGACAAGGTATTTAAACGATTGAGAGAATCCAACTTCAAAATTCAAATGGATAAATCCGAATTCTTGAAGCTGGAAACTGAGTTTTTAGGTCATGTTATCTGTAAAGAAGGCGTTAAACCAAACCCGAATAAAATTAAAGCTATTGAAAATTACCCCATTCCTAAGACTACCACTGAAATCAAACGTTTTCTCGGCTTGCTCGGATATTATAGGAAATTTATTCCAGACTTCGCTCGTATCACTAAACCACTAACCCAATGTTTAAAAAAAGGTTCAAAAATCACGTTGGACAACAAGTACACCAGCTGTTTTGAGCATTGCAAGACACTCTTAACTAATGATCCAATCTTACAGTACCCGGATTTTACACGTGATTTTATATTAACGACTGATGCATCCAACGTAGCTATAGGTGCTATCTTATCACAAGGCACTAAGGCCTCCAATAAACCGATTGCATATGCATCGCGGACTCTTAACAGCAGCGAGTTGAATTACAGCACCATCGAAAAAGAACTTCTAGCTATCGTTTGGGCAACTAAGTACTTTAGACCGTATCTCTATGGCCGTAAATTTCTAATTCTCACGGATCATAGGCCTTTACAATGGGTAGTGAATTTAAAAGATCCTAGTTCAAGGCTTACAAGATGGCGCTTGAAGCTAAGTGAGTATGACTATAAGGTCGACTACCTACAGGGAAAGTGCAATACTAACGCCGACGCGCTATCGCGAATAGAAATTAATAATGAGGAGCTCATGTCGATAGCAGTTAATCCATCGGAAACTGACCCTGAGTTAGATGAATCTCGAACTTTAACTGCTACAGAAACTGAAGCTGGTTCGAGATCTGCTACTGTTCATACAAATAGCGAAAGCCCCATTTTAGAGGTCCCAATTTCAGATGACCCCCTAAATAGATTCACGAGGCAATTAATTTTCAACGTTGTAGGTGACATTAAGAGTAGACCAGTAGTCACTAAGCCGTTTGACACGCACACACGAACATCTGTTCAAATATCTGCATCTAATATAGAGGAAGATATCATAAATGCGATCAAGGAGTACGTCCACCCTAAGATAAAAACCGGACTTTTAATAAATCCTTATTCGGCTATGTACACTATCGTACCTATTATACAAAAAACGTTCAAAAATTCGGCAATGAATTTGACACTAACTAAAACAGAATTAGAGAACGTTAGGGAATATTTAAAGCAGCAGGAAATAATTAATAAATATCATGATGGGAAGACCAATCATCGCGGCATCAATGAATGTTACTTAGCGTTATCTAATAAATATTACTGGCCTAAAATGCGAGAACACATTACTAAATTAATAAACCAATGCACTATCTGCGGCCAAGCGAAATATGATCGCAGTCCGACAAAGCAACAGTTTAAGGTGGTACCACCCGCTGGCCGGCCCTTTGAATTAGTTCACTTAGATCTTTTGACTATTCAAAGTGAAAAATTCTTAACCATTGTAGATGCATTCTCTAAATATGCACAAGCCTATCATATAAGAGACGGCACGGCTGTTAGTGTGGTTCAAGCCCTATTGAATTACTGTACTCATCATGGTATACCTATCACTATAGTAACTGATAACGGAACCGAGTTCACAAATCAGCTGGTTGCGGAATTTGTGAAGATGCATAAAATTCAGCATCATAGAGTGGCTCCTCATTCCCCGAATGAGAATGGTATTGTTGAAAGGTTCCACTCCACGGTACTTGAACATCTCCGTATTCTAAAATTAGGACAGAAATCTGAATCAGTAATTAATCTTATGCCATATGCCCTTCTGGCTTACAACAGTAGCATCCATAGTTTCACAAAATGTAAACCATTAGAGGTAGTAACGGGACACTATGACCCTCGCGATCCCTTTGACGTAGACCTGTCCGCCCATTTAATCCAACAGTACATGACTAATCATAAGAATAAGATGACTAAAGCCTATAACACGATTCACGACATGTGTAGTACGACTCGTAAAGACCTGACAGACCACCGAAATAGAGAACGGGAACCAGAGGTTGAGTACTCTCCTGAACAACAGGTTTTCGTGAAAAATCCGTTTGCTTCCCGACAGAAGTTAGCTCCCCGTTATACACATGACGTCGTAATGGCAGACCTCCCTATTCATATTTATACTAAGAAAAAACGAGGTCTTATTGCCAAATCTAGGCTAAAGCGTCTCCCTAAAAATGCCCAATTGTTACAAGACCCTCGTGATAATTCACTTGCTCCTGGTACCAGCTTTGATATTTAACAGAGAAAAAGTGTTCAATTTAGATATTGGAGAATATTTTGATATAATTAAGTTAGGTTCATATTATGTAGAAAATAATATAGTTATAGTTTTAAATTCCCAATAGTGCTTTCATCGTTGTATGTTATGTATAAATTATCAATTATACCTAACAAACACCATGAGATCCTTACTCCTCCTTTCCCATACCTAGCTATCCATGAGAAAGATTTCAAGCACATTGAGGCTGAATGCCCGAAGACCAGTAAATGGTACCTCTGCGAGGAGAAGAAAAACCAGCAGAATCGATCACCAGACGACTGCATCCAGCATCTCATCTCAACGCAGCAGCGAAACGACGCATGCAGCCCTACCACTATCACCCAGTCCAAGCCAGCATACGAAGAACTCGATGAGAAACACTACACCATCAGTTTCCCTATCTTAACAAAAGTACACCTATCCTGTGGACAAAATCTCTACCAAACCCTACAAGGCAGTTTCCTCGCTATAATTCCCAAGCAGTGCTACTTAGAAACACCAGAATTTACGATATCCAACACCAATGATCGGTTGAAGGGTCATGTATTGAAGATAATGGACTTGCACAAGAACAACGTCGTTACCCCATCTTCAACTCCTTCATTCAAACTAAACTCTATCAACCTGGACCAGCTTCACGCCACTAATAGGAAAATAGCGCTACTGTCCCCTTTTCACCTGCAGAAAGACACCAAATATACCCTATACCACACAACGATCCCTATGTATGTGGTTCTATCCAGTGCATGTGCACTTGCTAGCGTCTTTTTATACAGAAAGTATAAACTAAAAAGAATTCACATAAAGTACAGAAAGCAAGTGAAAGCCAAGCTGAATTTGATCACCAAGCAATCTATTCCCTACCATCTACAGAAAGGGTTGACCGCACTCCAACCCCAATCCCAGCTCAATTTACAGCAAGCTTCAATACTCGCTGTTCTTCGGGGAGAGGTGTTACGCTAGGCGCCTCTGAATAAACCGATGACAAGACAATACCTACTTACCGCGCACCTTGAACTGCAGCTTGCGTCAGCGCAATCAACGCGACGCACGACACAGTTACAGAATCACCTAGTTTTAAGATTTTGGAAATGTACTCATTCTGTTCTCACACTTAGAGACTCAATCATTGGCAAAATTAATTATAGATTTAAATTAAAAATCTTCTTTCCTTTAAACCCGGTCGGCAGCCTACGTATTTAACAGTTGAGCCATGTGCAGACTGTTACAAACGATATTCAGTTGTATAACAAGGATCGCTTTGAAACGTTTTAAAGCTAGGTGAGTATAGGTTCTACACGACCAATCCTAGAAGAACAGGATACAAACTACGGTTTGGTTCCTACCGTTTATTTGTATGATCCATTTACAAAACAAAATATAATAATAACAGTAATTTTATCAATGTGTATCACTGTAGACCGACCGCCATCTTTACAAAATCGAAATCGATGCAGGCAAACGAAAACGCTCACCATACACAATGCTTGCAAGATGTATTCCAAATTCAAAATTTCCTATAGAATAGCATACACTGGTACCAACACACAGATGTGTTGATCTTAGGTGACACCCATGTGTCAGCTCAGCTAGCAATGTGCCTCCAATATCATTGAGAACAGACTTTTAGGTAGTAGTAGAGCTCTTTGTGAAGGGCTCGTCCGGGGAAGTACTACCACCATGCCTATTTCTGCCGTGAAGCAGCATTGCTGTGTTTCGGTTTGAAGGGTATGGGTGCCGGTGTAATTACTGGCACGTGAGGCTGAATATCTGTATGCCTCCAGTTGATGGACGCAGAGCAGTGCATCGTAGGGCACGTTCCTGACGTGCGTGACCTACGAGGCATGGCTTTGGTTATAGGCGATGGTTACCACTTAACACCAGGTGGGCCATATGCTTGTTCCATCAGCAAGTTACATAAAAAAAAAAAAAAAAAAAACCAGTTGTCAGTCGGCAGGCTTACACGTCTGTGTGTTGGTACCAGTGTATGATAAACTAAGTAATTTTGAATTTGGAATACATCTTGCAGGCATTGTATAAGCCACGGTAGGCGGTTGGTACCCTAGTGCGCCTTCTCTGCTTGTTCCGATAAGTGTATAAAAACAAGTCCCGGTGCAGAACTTTGCTCCAATAAAGTCTATTGATATCTACGCCAAGAAAACTTCCCATTAGGCAGGTAAAATATTTTTTTACCCAAGTGATTGGATTGAATGTTTATCTTTCCCCAACCCTGCGGTAATTTACTCTTAGAACCACCCCTACCGCCCCGGGGGTGGTCTGACGACCGACCAAAGTTTTTAAGCAAAAAACCCCATGCCCTTAATTTCATTTCCCTAATACCTTAACGGAGTAAGTTGGTTTACATTCAATGTTTCTTTCCACTTTGTGTCACAGGGGAGGGTCCGGAAAAGGACAAGGTAATTGAAAAAATACAGGATCTTGTAGTCATCTTCAGGAATGGTAAATATCTAGTCCTTTAATTAGGATAGATAAGGTGCAGGGGGGGGGTTACTTAAAACTGAAATTGTCGGGTATCAAAGATTTGCGTAGCGTGTGTATAAAACGATTTACTGTATATTAAAAGATTATTGAAATGAAATGAAAAAAGTTTACACAAACATAAAAAAAAACTATAACCTTAAATACAAACAGGAAATAGGTACAGGGTGAAAGGTTTGAGACAAAAGGGAATTATATGAAAATTGAAACCCATCCACCTATAAGATATGTTGTGTTCACACTGTTCACTCAACAGGTTTCAGCTCAGCATAATTATGCTGAATCGGTCGGCAGGCCTATCCAACGCTAATTTTAAGCTTAACCGTGAGGTAACGACGTACGACAGACAAACGCACAAACACTCGGAGTCTAAGGGTATCAATAAAAAAACACAAATTAAAGCAACAGCTTATTACAAAGTGTGTTAATGAATTTAACTACATCGAATTTCCAGTCCTCAAATCTTTGAAGTTCCCAAATCAGGTTGTACCTCGTGGTCCGCTAGGCGCATCAGTGTCAAGAGATGGCGTAGATGTTCTAATTTCATCATTTTATTTATTTTTAAAAAATATGAAAACGTGCATTTTATTTTGTCGTTTATTTTGGTCTGAAAAGTACATAAAGTTCGAAAAATCTAAATCGCCGGGATTGAAGCAGACTAATTACGCACACAGACAAGCATTTTGTTGTTTTCAAACTATAAGCTAATTTCAACATACTGACATCGCTCAGATTGGACCAGTGGCTAGGCCCCTCGGCTGCAGAGCTACGGTACCGAGTTCAATTCTTGTCTACCAAACGACTTTTTTGGCTCAAATTTTTCATTTTGCAAAATGATTTATTCTAGTTGTAATATTCTTTCTGCAGAATATCCAGCTTTGATCGGGTTTCGAAATTAGGTTACCTATATTTTTTATGTTTTCATTATTAGACCTTATATACCTATTGTTTGTCATAAGTTCACGTAAAAATGATGTACATACTCTGTAAGTCAATATATTATTTTTTAGATATTATTATTATGTACACATGTAACTTATTTATTTCTCAACCACAAAGCTTTTATTGACATACACTTGCTAAACAATATATGTAGACTACACAATAAAAAAACAAAATATGTATCGAAATATATAGAACTAGCGGCCTGTACCGGCTTCGCACGGGTGGACATTTATTTTTAAAACACATAAATAATTATAGCCTATGTTTCTCAGGGTGAATGAAGCTTTTCAATGGTGAAAGAATTTTTGAAATGTGCCGATTTCTCACTGTGTTTTGTGTTTATTCATTACAAACTTATTTTATTTTACTTATAGATATAAAGCAAGTGTGTGTAGTACAGGGTTTTCTCTATCACCGCCGATTAGGATCTACTCCCCGTTGTGGGTGGTGGATTGGAATCGTCTGTTTTCATCTTTTTGCACCATACTTCTGTTCGCCTGCAACAAGTCATAGAGAGTTTTTGATAGTTAGCCGTAAGTTCAATAATCTGCGATAAGTTTGTGTAAAATACAACAATAATTACTTGCGTACGTAGATAAGCACATACTTACGTTTTTATATCTCCATGACATCGTTTTATTTGTCCCAGACTTCGCTAGCGACTTTTCCTGAGACCAGAGTATAGATGATTTTTGTATTCTTTTACCGAAGTTCGTGGCTCCATGGCGTTGAAACATAATTATAAGTTTAAAAACTTGAGAAACCGACTTCATTTCCAAACGGCTTAACCGATTTTAATGAAATTTGTTTGGGACAATCTGGACGTAAGAATAACCTTCCAAATAAAAAAATAATTTTCTAAATCGGTAAATGACGGAGGCATGCAGTAACAAACATTAAAAAAATGGTTTAAAAAAAAATGGCAACACCGATTTTAATAAAATTAAAATGGGACCAATCTGGAAGCAGTACCTTTCAGATAAAAAAATAATTGTTCAAATCGGCTTACAAATGACGAAGTTATGCGGTAACAAACATTAAAAAAAAAAATAAAAAAAAAAATACAACCGAATTGAGAACCTCCTCCTTTTCGATAGGAAGTCGGTTAAAAATAGAAAGACGAATGAAAAAAAATATCTGATTTAGATAGTAGATAGCACTCTTTTTTCACAGCAAACCAACGAAATAATAAAGTACCAATGACAACACAATGACAACATTGTGTTTTTGCAAGGGAGGGCGCAAGGAGGTTGGAAACTGACAGCAAGGAGATTAAAAAGTATTGTTTCTATGACGTGCTGCTGGCATAGACTTTTTTAATTGAAAAGTTGGCTGTTTTTTTTTTTTTTTGTAAAATGGCTTTGCAGGCGAGATGGGGTAACTGTTGGGGGTCCTAGGCAACCTGTTTTGTCGAGGTCTAAAGAGAATGAGCTTTCTGTTTATTTATTAGAAATGAAAGAAAGGTTATTATGGACTTGCGGTTAAAGATTTAAATGCATTGGTATAGGTATAGGTTCATCTGAAGATGAGCATCACTCCATTAATGTATTGTGAGGAAGTATATTCCATTTCCATTGTAGAGTGGATATCATGCTTATTGTGTGGAAGATGGGCTCGTAATAGCTGCGCAGGAATATATTATGATGATGATGACGAAGTCTGCAAGTTCTGCCAGGTCAAACAATCATCTCATCACCCCATCTTACTTCAGGGGGGTATCTCATCTTACCAGCACCATTGGGAAGACGGAGAAACTGACCTGTTTTATTTTTTATTTTTTTTATCTTAAATGTGTTGCCAAAAGTTTCTAATGACACCAAATATTAGAATAATAATAATTCGTAGTTAATTAAAAATAAATATGATTGTTTCACTATGTTATTTTTTATATTATTGACCTTTAAAGCTGACCCCACCTTGCCACACTTTCCTCTACTTGTAATGGTCCTTGGATGATTGTCATTATACGGTACGAATATAGGCCTGCATACATCTAGGCGATGGCGATGGCGATCAGTGAAACGCTGCCAAATATCACTGTCATATTTCTCAGCGTCAGCTGATCGCCATCGCAGATCACTTAGATGTGTGCAGGGCTTAAACTTAGCAAAATTTAAAATTATTGAGCCGAATGAGTTATGAAAAGACTGGGACGTATGGCAACAGCGCGGACGTGGATGCCGCGAGCTTGCAACGTCTCGCTCCAACATAATTGCAATGACGTCAGGGTCGTCAGCCACTATCCGTGTTTACTCATACATTGACAAAAATTAACTAAATTTTGATGTTATTTTCTCTATAAATCGACAGTTTTCTTCAACCAAATATGTTTCCACGTTTATAAAGACCCATATAAAAACCAACCACTGTTCTTTCAGTCTACAAGTTTACTCTCACGCCCATAGTTGTGTATTTCAATTTGTATGGGAATCGAGCGACCTTGTCTATGTTTGACATTCTAACAACTATTTATAGTTTTCTCGTACCAGTTTTACACAAAAAACGTGAATCCGTTATCGGCTGTTAGTTATATTTATAAGATACATTTGTAAATAAAGAGAACTGTGGTTTGTTTAAATAATTAAGATAAGACAACCGACTTTTTTTACTGCATCTGCTATCGCGGTTCTTACGTATAGCTCCACGGCGACAGAGGTTTATTTGCATTTGCTAAGAGATTAGATCAAGCAAGCAGAGTGCACTCTGGCTGAGTTCGATCAGAGATACCATTCGACAACACGCCGGTTTCCTCACGATGTTTTCCTTCACCGTTTTGAGAGTACTGGCATAGTGCACATACATTTTTCGATAGAAAAACTCATTGGTGCACGAGTGGATTTGAACCCACGACCTTCGGATCGGAAGGCGGGGCCACTACCACTAGACCACCAGTGCTCTCCTTCTGTAGACATGGTAAATATATTTAAGAACAGCTTACGAGTACAGTTTTTGGAGCCGATAGCAAAATTAAGAACCGTTTGAGAACAATTACATTTAATTTTAATCAGGTGGACCATACACCCATTATTTATTTATTTAAAAAAGAAATCAAATCCATTAAAAGACTGGATTCGAACCCTCGACGCTAGTATGAGAAGGCATGATCGCTCCCACTAGACCACCGGTGCTCAAAACCAACTCCAAATTAATCTGAAATACTGCTTTGCGATTTCTAATTAAAAGTGAGGGTATTACTTTGATGCGGAAGAGTTGCAAGTACAGTCGACTGCAGAACAATGTATATTTGAGGAGTGACCGAATGACCGAACAAAACATGATATTTCCATTTTTTTGTAAAAAAAAAGTTAGCAATGACATTCGACAGAATACCATAAATTACGTCGCTCTTTAGGTTGGTGTGGTTCAAATCGTGCTTAGTTTGATGCCAATCATGATAATTTTCATTGATATGCTTTTATCTTTGATAAAAAAAACCATGCTTAATAAGTTGTACAGTTATTTATTCTAGGTAGGTAGTTTGTATAAATAAACGATTTTCTTTCTTCTTTCTTTCTTTCTTTCATTAGAACCCATATTTTCTTTAATTGTGCAAAGGTAAAAGTAGTTGCCGGTTTTTCACCTTTTGTGAAAAGTTAGACATCATGGAATTATCATGTTTTGTTCGGTCACTCCTCATTTATTTGTAACTTCTTTGTATGGAGATCAGTTTTTTTTTAAATAGATTCAAGATTCAAGATTCAATAAGCGTTTATTCAATACGATACAAGAATCACTTTGAAACGTCTTAAAGCTAGGTGAGTCTAGGTGCCAGTTCCACGCGACCAAGCGTAGAAGAACAGGCAACAAACTACGTCTCGGTTCCTACCGTTTTTTTATATGATCCTTTTACAAATCAAAAATAGTCTAAAATAATAGCAGTGAAGTTCCAGTGTGGTGCCACTTCACTTAGTCAGACGTATGCAATGTAATTATACAAAAGCAAAAGTTTCAAAGACAGCACACGCTACGCTTCAAAGTTATAATAAAGTATCTACACAGATATAAAAATAAGATATTAAATAGTAGGTACAGACATTGCAAATTGACATGCTAGCTTCCTATGGGTAGAGTGACCGGGACATCGGGCCACGCAGTTTTATCATTCATATAGCTATCTAGAGTATAGTACGCTTTCTTTATCAAATTACTCTTAATATAGGCTTTAAACTTCCGAATTGGAAGCTTAGTTGCATTTTCCGGAAGTTTATTGTAGAAGCGTACAGTGTTCCCCATAAAAGACCCATTTACCTTCTGTAAACGAAATTTGGGAATATAAAGTTTATTTTTATTTCTAGTGTTAATATTATGTGAATCACAATTTTTCTGAAAGCTACAGATGTGTTTGTGAGTGTACAGTAAGTTTTCATATATATATTGTGAAATTACTGTGAGGATATTAATTTCCTTAAATCGCTCCCTCAATGAGTCTCGTGATTTCATTTTATAGATGGCACGTATGGCCCTTTTTTGTAAAACGAATATAGTTTGAATATCAGCTGCTTTCCCCCAGAGAAGGATACCGTAAGACATAACACTATGGAAGTAGCTGAAGTAAACTAGCCTAGCTGTAGCTTCATCAGTGAGCCATCTTATAGTCCGAACTGCATATGCAGCCGAACTTAGTCTGGCAGCAAGTGCTTTGATTTGCGGTCCCCACTGCAATTTTTTGTCAAGATTAAGTCCTAAGAAGATAGTAGAATCTACAAGGTTAAGTGACTCTCCATTAAGTATAATATTAGTTGGCCGGAGAGTCACATTTGGTAAGGTAAACTTAATACATTTGGTTTTCTTAGCATTAAGTAAAAGATTATTAACGTTAAACCAGTTAAGTATTTGCGACAGAGATGCGTTAACGTCATCGTAATTAGCCTTCAATCTATCAACTTTAAAAATTAATGAGGTATCGTCAGCAAATAGTACTATTTCACATAGTTTTTTAACAAAAAAAGGGAGGTCATTTACGTACACTAGAAACAAGAAAGGACCTAATATCGAACCTTGTGGCACCCCCATGTCAATAAGATGAAGATCTCTCACCGCTCACATCAACTTTAAGGACTCTATCAGTCAAGTACGATTGTATTAGGTCAATGGAGCGATTTAGAATGCCGTAATGTTTAAGTTTAGATATTAATGTAGCATGATTTACACAGTCAAAAGCTTTGGAAAGATCGCAGAATACCCCAATCGCGTCTTGTGAGTTTTCCCAGGCATCATATATCGTCGTTGTGGTGCGAGAAGTAACTAAGTGCAAAAAGCTAGTCTCGAGATAATCGCGTTTTAAAGTTTTTTTGCTCATAAAATGAGTGTAACTTATCAACACTTATAGTTACAAAAAAGGTTTCTTCATATAAAATATAGATAATTTTACCTTACACACTAACTTTCAACAAATAAATGTAGTTAATTAATTCTGGCATACACATTAACGTAATACCTTGATTAAATATTACTTAATTATGATCTGTTGATGACTCTTACCGACAACAGAATTTCATTTCATTCAATAGCTTTTTATCTGCAAGAAATCACTAAGTGACTTTAGTGAGCAGTGCAACCCCAAGACTTGAAGAATATTGTGAGTAAAGTGATTGAATTAAACTACTTAAGAACCCTTAGGTGATTTTTGTAGACAGATTTATGCCTCTACGGGTAGTTATGCACTTCTGACATTCTTGTATTATCTAAAATTGTAGTAAAACCTACTCTTTTACATTCTGAGAAGGTACATAATGGGTTTCAAAACACTTTGGCATCAATAACTCATTTTGGCAAAAAATGTCACTTAGTGACTTCTCGCACCACAACGACGATATGTGCTTTAAGAGTAGAATACCAGCATCAGTCGTTGATCGACCTTTCGTAAATCCAAACTGGTGGCTATGAAGTATCCCATTTAGGTTAAAATGTGATAACAACTGAGTAAGAATAACTTTCTCAAATATTTTACTTAGCGTAGGCAATACTGAGATAGGTCTATAGTTAGCAGGGTCATTTGCATTTCCAGATTTGAACAGGGGAATGAGTTTACTAGGTTTCATTAAATCAGGAAAAACACCCTCATCAACACATCTATTAAAAATATACGCTAGACACGGTGCAATATCAGTTATAATAGTACTGAGTAGTTTTGTAGACATTCCCCATAAATCTTCAGTATTTTTAATGTTTAACGATTTAAATGTCTTCACGATTTTGTCAGCATTAATGTATTTAAAACTAAAGATATTATTACATTTTTTAACACTAGACTAACAATGCCATCGCACCAGAGGCCGAGGAATTTAAAGACGATGTCACTACTTTAGGGATACTGGAAAAGAAACTATCAAACGCGTTGGCTACTTCAATGTTTGTTGTCAAAAGATTATTGTTTACTTTCAAATGAATTTTTTTATTACGGAGTTTTGATTTGCCAGTCTCATTATTGACTATTTTCCAGGTAGCTTTAATTTTATTTGTGGATTTTTCAATTTTTCTTTTGATATGCAATGATTTTGCTGCGTGACAAGCTCTTTTAAATGCTTTAGAGTAGTTTTTAATATGTAGAATAAATGCTGGGTCATTGAGCATTGATTCCCTAGCAGCATACAGCTCATATAATGTATTCCTACTTTTGTAAATACCTGGGGTGGTCCAGTCAGCGAACGCGACACTAACACTAGCTTTACATGTTTTAAGTTTAAACGTATCCTTATGTTCATCATTAATTAAATTTGATAAGTTGGAGAAAAGATCATTCGGGTCAGTCAGACAAGGCATGAGGGACTTTCAATAACTAGATGATGGGACATATGGTCCCCTAGTAGGCCTACCATGAGCTCTGTCTGGCTATGTCTCTGGCTCTGGTTTTGATTCTGTGTGAGTGCTCACCAGTGCACTAAACTGTGTGACGTTTTGACGTAGGATTTATATAGTCAACACTCACACAGACTCAAAACCAGAACCAGAGACAGAGCCAGACAGAGCTCATGCTATAACAAATTGCCTGGTAGGTCACGCACGAGCTGCAATCTCCTTCTCGTCGTGTCACTCCAGTGGCGTTCTTTCACCACACTCTGGTTTGAAAGAACCAGTGACACGAAAAAAGAAGAAGTGGGTCTCTGAGAGGTTCTTTTCGTGCACTTGACTCAATATTTTAGCATGATAGGTAACATGCCGGTTCCTCATGATGTTTTCCTTCACCGTTTGGGAGTGGGCATAGTGCACATACATTTTTGGACGGAAAAATTAATTAGTGCACGACTGGGATTTGAAGCCACGACCTTAGAATCGGTGGGGGGCCGCTAACAGAAGGTAACCAGTGTTTTCTAATCTATCTAGGTATATTTGCAATCTTACAATGAAAGTTACGATTTGTATACAGTACGCGCACCGGGTCTTTATCCTTTTGAAGTTAACTAATTAATGCTTGGTTCTATTTCTATTTATAAGTCAGACTGACATTTTGTCATTTCTCCATGCTCAATCGCATATCGTATGTTCCTGGAAATGTGTAGGGGAGTTCTATGTCCAGCAGTGGGCTTCTTCAGGCTGATGATGATGAATCGTATGTTGCCTAGCAGCAACGGGATAGAGATTCGGCGCGCGTACTGTACTCTAGTGCAGCCGACTGTACTTGCGGTGGGTTCTAGCCTCCGACCGTGATTGAAAGTGTAATGAATCAAACGGGATCTGTGACGTAGTGCAAGTCCCACAGTACCACAAGCCTACATTTCATTTCGTTTTTGATTGAAAACCAAAACCAAACTCAACAACAAAAAATCTGTCAAACATGCGTACCTATACAAAAAAATTGTATCTTTAATCTTTAACAGCCATACATAAGAACGCAATTTAAATTTAAACATTGCTTAAAGTTAGCCCTTTCACTGTTTGTCATTGCTCAGTGGTAAGAGATAGCAATTGTTTAAGCACTGTTTATTTTTTGGCATATTTTTATAAGTAAGGCCATAAATCTTTTGAAATAACCAGTTACCTCCAAGGAATATTTTGACTTAGCAGATAACTATTTCAAATGTTAGTTATCTGCGAAGAAAATAGATTCCTTTCAAATAACCAATAATCTATGAGAAAAAAAAATATTCGCCAGTATCTTCTAAATAACCTTTTGATGGAATTAACTTGAAAATACCGTTAAAGGACGATCGTGTAAGGAAAACAATAAATATAATGCGCACACAATTAAACAGTATTATACTTACATAATATAATACTAATACCTGCAGGAAAGAAACTACTAGGAGTTGAAAAAATAAAAGGAAAAGAAGTCTCAGTGAGAATCAAACCTGCATTACACTCATCAAAATACTCCACGTTATATGGAGCTCAGTAAATCGGTGATCTTGCATGCTCAGAGCTACCTACTGCCAAGTTCCGGTGCCAAGAGTTCCGTCACAGTCTGTTGACTCACATCAGTGCTCCGATACCGGCCAAGTGCGAGTCGGGTACAAGCAGTAACAAAGCGATAGGAAATGATTTCCGCCTGTGATACCAATGATATTTTTTGAGTAACTCTGAAGCAAAATAAATGATTTGAGTTAATAAATAAAGCTTATTTGAGAGGCACTGAAAATCCTTTCACCACACTCTGGTTTTAAAGAACCAGTGACACGATAAGAAGAAGATTGATTTTGTAATTAAGTATTTTTTATGAAATGCCATGAAAATTTTTTTTTTTACCTAAACAAACCACTATGAAACAACCTTATTTACAGCAATTTTTATGACCTTCAAGTATGAACTCTGCCTAACCAATCCACTATGAAACTACCTTGTGATTTATTTATAGCTATTTTTATGACCTTCAAGTATGAACTCTTGCTAAATAACAGAACAAATACACTTACAAACTTTCCTTAATATTAGTACAGAACCCTAAAAAGGCGGGTAAATCGTTCCGTGGCACGTGCCGGGTTGCCGATCGATGGAATTGAGTAACTGCTCGCTTCAGCACTGTGTCACCGGCGACATGCATCTATTACGTACAAATTAGCGACAGCTGTAATGCTACTAAAAAGCCAAAAACATCGCGTGCGAAAGTCTCTCGTTGGGGTCGTTACGTGTATCGCCAAAAAACACGTTAACACGAAATCTTGCTAAGTTTTTATTTTTGTGGTGTTTTTGTTGTGACTAATACACTTTATTTCCCTTTGCAAGAATTTGCGGGTGTTGCTTAGGGTGCACACACAAGTCTACATAGATTAGATTAGCGGATTAATACTAAATATTTTTCTAGTTTCAAGTTTAACGATGGAATTCCGCAAAGTCGCGCCAGAATCAATTATTTTTTGTCTATGGGTGCATAGTTGATTCAGTTCTTGTAATATTTGATATTGCCAAATTCAAAGTGATTCTTGGAATTGAACTGAATAAATACACTTTTGATTCAACTTCGTAATTTATAAGTAATTAGAAATAAACTTTTTTTAAATGAAAGGTATCTTCCAGATTGGCCACATATAAATTTCGTCAAAATAGGTGCAGTTTGGCCATGAAATCAGTTTTTTTTAAAGTTTTTATACTTATGTTAACTAATACACCGACTGTCCGAAAATTTGTTAAATCTATGTTTGTGACTGTTAAGTAATACAAGTGTATTCTTTTACAGAATTGATGTTGCAAAAATGTCGTGTTTTACGTAATAGCTTTGCCAGTTGGATAAGTTGTAGCTAGCAAATAAATACTGTAAAAAAGTTAAGAAACGAGAGATACTGTAAATTGAAATTATTCAACAAAATAAATTGAAAAATCTTATAAACATAGTGCATGTAGGCGCCAGTTCTACATGGCTGATCCTAGAAGAACAGGAAGGAACCACTCATCATCAGGGCAAAATGGTCGAGTCACTTATTCTCTCATATTTCATTTTTAGAATCCCTGTGATGATGAGTCATCTATCACTTTTAACAAGTTAACTTAACAAAAATAAGACTTGTACATTATTATTTTACTATTTAAGCCTTTTCGTTTGAAACCCATAATGAGGGAGTTGTGTAAAAATATGTAATCTGCCATTTTGTGGCGACGGCCATCATGGACCGATTTTCATCAAACATAGTTGAGAACACTCCCAACTGATTCACCTTTCAAACATCAAAAGTATTTTTTTTGTATTGTTGATAGCTAAACGTTCGACTGCCATCACACCTGATGGACAGTGAAAATGCAGCCTAACTCAAAATTGGTTCATAAAACAAACACACACCCAGACACAGATACGTCAAACTTATCCACGGTCGGTTTGCGTCAAGGGCTCAAAATATAAATATAATGATGAAAAATGCATACATAAACGATTGCTATCTCCTTGATAGTAAATGTAATCCATGGATTGGTAACTATAAATTTTTCAGAAGCTTGAAGAGCAAACAATGTTGGAACGTAGTAGTTAAATAACTCTACCATACCATACCAATGAGCGCGGGTATCGAATCCCATGGATTTCAAATCACATTGAAATATGTCGTCAGTAGGCCTACCACAAGCTCTGTCTGGCTCTGTCTCTGGTTTTGAGTGCTCACTAGTGTATTATACTGCGTGTGTGACGTTTCGACGTAGGATTTATTTGGTCAACACTCACACAGACTCAGAACCAGAGCCAGAAACAGAGCCAGACAGAGCTTGTGGTAGGCCTACAGATATGTTGCCGAGCCGCCTGTAGGCATATCCACAGACCGAACAGTAACATATCTGATGACATATGAAGGCAGCATGAAGCGACAAAATACCCCCAGCATTGATTCTTTCAAACCAGTGCAGTGGCAAAAAGATTTCAAAATTTTGTATATTATGACTTGACAACGTCTTATAATTCATTGGAGCCGGCTGCGCGCACGAAAAAACTTGACGTCATGCAGCGTTACCTCGCTCTGAGGCGTTCCATTTAGGGCTTGAAGTGCAAGCGAGAGCGCGGAACGAGCGACAAAGAGGCACAATC
The DNA here is from genome assembly GCA_939531255.2 of Thera britannica. NCBI lineage: Eukaryota > Metazoa > Arthropoda > Insecta > Lepidoptera > Geometridae > Thera > Thera britannica. Next base: position 647,945 of record OW618044.2, read on the forward strand.
GGCCGCAATCCGCGTTCGGCAGCGTTCGACATCTGTCTCTCTCCTACTTGAGTGAGCGATGCGTCCGCGTGGACAGCTGTATGACGTTGTCACGTTCAACTATCGTCAGTAAACCGACTTTACACACAACCGATTTTTTTTCTAAGCATGTTATAAGTTTTCATAATTTGTATACATGTTAGCATTTTGCATGTCGTTCTCCTACGAAGTATGTGGTACTGACATTATTATTAATGAGAAGATATACAATATTGACCATACTTCAAGCGAATAAATATATTTCAAATATGTATTTGTAGATTTATATCGGTGAGAGCACTGGTGGCCTAGTGGTAGCGGCCCCGCCTTTCGATTCTAAGGTCGTGGGTTTAAATCCAGTCGTGTACCAATGAGTTTTCTGCCCAAAAATTTATGTACACTATGCGAGTGCTCTCAAACTGTGAAGGAAAACATCGTGAGAAAACCGGCATATCGTAGAACCTAAAAAGTTTGAAAATACGCGTCAAGTGCACGAAAGAAGCCTCTTTGAGGCGCACTTAACATCCTTTCACCACACTTGGTTCGAAAGAATCAGTGACACGATAAGAAGAAGAAGATCGGGTAGGCGGGCCACCACAAACCCACCAGTGCTCTCTTGTTTCATAAATGGCGCATGCAGCCGTATCGAAATATTGGGAAACTATCAAACTAACAAATCATTGATAACTACCCGCTGCTCATCATAATAATGATCAAATTAAATTCGTATCAAAATTTACCGACACTAATGGAATATCAAATATTACCTGTGCGAAACGTGAGCATAAATAATTTGTAAATCTATTTAGGAAAGAGTTAATCTTTATTATACATTTAGCCAACATTATCAAATAATACTCTCAATAACTGTTGCTCGTCAAATTGAAAGTAATATCAATTGTAAAGCGCGTGTCGGACCACGCACATTGATGGATTCCGTAGTCAGTACGACTTGTAGGCATTGGTTCTATGAGAACATTGGCCATAATAAATAAAAATAAAAATAAAAAATAAAAAAGCCTTTATTATTCCTTAGTTTACATACTTTTAAATAACTTAAACCTATATTTCTTATAACAAACTAACTAAGGACCCCTCGACGGGTATAGGCCTCCTCCAGAAGTCTCCAGTCTTTCCTTTCCTTTGCTTTCTTCGTCCAATCTCTACCTACCAATTCGACTATGTCGTCCTGCCATCTTTCTTGTGGTCTCCCTCGTCTCCTCTTGCCAGCTGGGCCGTTCCATATGGTTGTTGCTCGGGTCCACCTGTCATCTTCTGTCCGAACCAAATGGCCCGCCCACCTCCATTTTAGAGCCTGTGCGTGTTGAAGAGCGTCAATCACTTTAGTTTTTTTCCTGATATCTACGTTTCTTTGTCTAAATTTTAGCTTTATGTTTAGTAGGCTTCTTTCCATCGCTCTTTGACACACTTGTATTTTGTTCTTCGATTTTTTGTTAAATATCCAGGTTTGGCAGCCATACGTGAGGGAAGGTAGTAGACATGTATTCATTACTTTTGTTTTTAGTTTTATCGGTAATTTCGACTTCATTATTTCCTTGTAGCTCCAGTACTTATTCCAGGTTAGATTTACTCTTCTCTCAATTTCTTCCATATTTCGCTTTTTGCTAAAGGAAAGTTGCTTTCCTAGATATATATAGTTATCGACATATTCTATTACATTATTGTTTACGTTTATCGGCTTCTTGGTCCTGTTTGAAAGTATTTTAGTTTTCGAAGTGTTCATTTCTAAACCAACTTCGGTGCTCACTTTATGTAGATCGTTTAACATCGTTTCTAATTGATTGGCAGTCTCTGATACAATAATGATGTCGTCTGCGAATCTCAGATGATTGAAGCGTTTTCTGCCAACGGATATACCTTTTTGTTGCCACTCAAGTTTTGACATTATGTGTTGCAGTACGGCAATAAACAGTCTCGGAGAAAGAGGATCTCCTTGGCGAACACCCCTGGATATTTGTATTGCCTCTCCTGTTGTATCCAGTTTGACTCGGCTTTCACTTTTGTCGTAGATATCTTTTATTATATTAATGTACGTATTTGGGACTTTCAGTGCCGTAAGCGTATCCCAAATGCTCTCGTGGTGAATCGAGTCAAACGCCTTGGTGTAATCAACGAATCCCAAGTACAGTGGTCTGTTGAACTCTTCGTACTTTTCTATGACTTGTTCGATGGTGTGTATGTGGTCCACTGTACTGAATCCCTTGCGAAAGCCCGCTTGTTCGATTGGTTGCTGTTTCTCTATGTCTGCTTTGATTCTATTTTCTAGACTGGATGCGAAAAGTTTGTATATATTGGACATTAAGCTTATTGGCCGATAGTTTCCCACATCTGCCGGATCTCCTTTTTTGTATAAGAGGATGATGTCTGAGACAGCCCACGACTTCGGTATCTTTTCCTCGGTTAGGATTTTATTAAATAATATCACTAGTGGTTGTAACAGTACGAATTTTGAAATTTGTATTATCTCATTGGTTATATTATCGGGCCCTGGGCTCTTGTCTGATTTTAGTTTCATAATCTGTTTCATTATCTCAGTTTCGCTAACAGGTTCTATTGTCCTATTTATCTGAACTTGTTCATCTCTAGCTTTCAGTGATTCGATACTATGAGCTTGTTTGTCTTTGTTTTTGGGAGCACTGTAAAGTTTTCTATAGTAATCTGTTGCAATATTGGTTATTTGGGTTCTGGTTTGTATTTTGGTAAGTGTTTTGGTTGCTTTTAAGTTTGGGATCCATATTTTTTCTCTATTCAGTATTTTATTTGCTTTTCTAGTGCTTCCTTTCGTGGTTAAAAATTGCTCAATTATGTTTAATCTATGATTTTTGTAGTCTCTTTTGATCAACTTGTTAGATGTTTTGTACAGTAGTTTTAAGTGTTGTTTTTCTTCTTTAGATAGAGTCTTTTTGTTTTGTAGAATATGTCGTTCGTTGATTAATAGTTTTGACTCTTCACTCAATATTTCAGATGTTTTCTTTGTCTCACTCGTATGTTGTTGTGTTTCTTTTAAGCTGTTGTTTATTGCTTGTTGTATTTTTCCAAAGTATACTTCCGTTGTATCTTCTTCGCTTAAAGTTTTGGTATTTCTGATTAGAGAATTTAAGAACATGACTTTTTCGTCTTCTGTTTTAAGAGAGGTTTGCACATTAGTAAAGTTGGTTCTACGTTTTTTGGGGTTATTCAATACGAGTGTCGCCCGGAGAAGTCTATGGTCGCTGGAGTAAGGTACGTTAATTAGAACTTCTACATTTTGAAAGTTGATTTGTTTGTTGTGTAGAATATAGTCGATTTCGTTTTTTGTTGCTTTGTCAGGTGATTCCCAGGTCCATCTCTTTTTCGGGTCCTTTTTGAAGATTGTGTTAGCTATCGGTAGGTGGTTTTCTAAAGCGAACTTTACAAGTCTCTCTCCTCTAGCGTTCCTTTTTCCAAATCCGTATTTTCCCATTACTAGGTGCTCTGTGTTTTTTGGTTGTCCAATTTTTGCGTTGAAATCTCCCATGACGATTACATTTTTATCGGTGTATGTTTGGGCTTCATGTATTTGGCTATAAAATGTATCAATTTCTTCTTCCGTGGAATCAGCTGTGGGTGCATATACCTGTATTATTGATAGGGGGTATTGGTCGAATTTTAGTTTCAGAAGACACACTCTCTCGCTTAGACCGATGAAGGTTTCAATGTGGTGTTTAAGATATTTTTTGATGAGAAAGCCAACTCCATATCTTCCTGGTGTTTCTCCGATATGACAGAATATGTGGTCTTCGTCTTCTATTATGGAATTTCCTTCTCTTCGGATGTCTGAGATTCCTATAATGTCGTATTTAATTTTTGTTAGGGCATATTTGAGTTGGATCATTCTTTCTTTTGACGAAAGGGATCTTACGTTGTACGTACATATGTGTAGTTTTTTATGTTGCTTTGTCTTACTTGCTGGAGGGTTTTGGTCTTGAACCTCCGCGGTGACCAGCCGTGTTGGAGGAGAGAAAGGGGTTTCTTTTATTAATTGCTATTGTTTTTGTCTGGGCTCTGCCGTGTCTCTTTCCTTTTCTTTGTTCGCACTGTAGCCACTAGGTCCCGCTTGGCTATTTTGGTAACTAGGTGCTAGATTGTTCTGGCGAGTGGGTGTCCAGTATGACGAAATTTTATTTTTCTTTGTAGCTTGTGTGTTTCCATATTTTACATTTGATTGCGTGCTTTGATTTATTGCTGGAGGTGATTCGGAAAGAATTCTCTTTTGTTTGCGTGCATTTTTGATGACTTGCGTGGTATTGGCCATAACTATTACTAATTCTGTGTTATATACATAAATTAGAAGACCTTATTGGCAGCGGCAGCGGGTTTCACTAAATCAGCTCTTACTCGAAATGCGGCTGTAACGAAAATTACCACTTCAAAGCTTTCTCAATACAAAAGGTTCAATAAATAATAAAGAAAACAAGCAACTCTATTTTGCATTTATGGGAGGCACCCTTAAAAGCAAAAACTAAACACCAAGTAATTAAAAACATTGAGCATGTTTCTTCGTTTGTATTGAACCCTAAAAACAAGCGCAGTAATTCCTGTACCGCAATAAAACTTCAAACAACATGTCCTACTTAAAAGCTTATGTCAAGAAAAACCGCACTGTGTCCTGTTTCAGCGTTGCGTAGTATAACAAAAAACCCTCCACCTCGATCTTTTTACCATATTATTTGATCATCCGGAAATCATTAGTAATTGACTACAAAAAACACTAGAGTCTGTTCAGAAAGAGAACCGTCGTGAGATTGGCGCTGCTGTACTTAATTAGTACCTTTTTTGTTTATTGGGCAATACGATAGCGCGTCTGTTGCGTTTTGATCCTATCACAACTAGTGTTCTATTCCTTTATTTAATTTTTATGATACAAAATGCTGACAGAAAGAAAAGGATGAGCTGCCTTAAAAAAATCGAAACAATCAATTTGGCCACGACCAACGTTTCTGAATAGACTCTATAGTTTTAAAAGTCTAAAAAACTAAATAAAAAAACTATACGGTAACTGTAAAAATTGTCGAGGTTCGCGTCCAAATCATCAACGTAATCTTACAGCAAGTAAGTGTAAAGCGACTCGCACTTGGCAAGTTTTCCAATCTTGCTTACAGCACGCACCTAGATAAGAACAACCAGCGCATGTTGATCTTTAGGTCTACGATGGGACGCCCTATGTGTTCCCGCGTCGCGCAACAAGCGAAGGGCGCGGGAGGTCTAGTTAGTTTTGAAGGGCTGCTGTTTAGGGCCCCAGCGTAACCTGCGCACAAGTCGTCGAATCAATCAACATAAGACTGGTGCCCGGCAATTGAGGGCCTCTCGTACGCATGCGTTGGCCAAGGGACGCTTCGTACTTTAAGGGCTCACTGGTTCTAAGTACCAACGGGCCAAGGGCGCGTGAAATTTCGCTCAGAAATTCTGATAACTTTTTTTCAGGCTTTCTGGCCGTGATATTATGTAGCGGTTTCGTTATGTATAACAGAAAGTGTTTTCCTGGTAGCTGTTTTTCACTGAAAATCCGTATAAAATTTCATTCTATAGAAGGTATCTTAGTTTAATTTCGATAGCGAGTAAGTAGACAGGGCGGGTCTCGAGTGCTTCATAAAAGCACTGTCACAATGAAAAATAAAACACGCCAGTCATTCTATTACAGTCTTACGGTCCAATTAGTGATGTTCACAGCAAGTTATCGATAGTTGAAGCGTGTAAGCGGCGATACCAGCGAGGGACATCACTGGGCCTACCACCCGGGTATCAGCCAGCCTGAACGCCCGCTCACCGTCAGTATTCCCGCGGAAAGCGTGACAATCGCACGTGTTCACGCCTGCCGCGACTACTACGTTCTCGACCGAAAAAGGTACGTCTTTAAAACTTATTAAAAAAAAAACATTTAGCACACACACAAATACTTTCGTGATTTTTTCGTATACTTTTCAGCAATTTACATTCAGCACTTCCAACTGTAAGTTTAATAAATTAAGTATTCAAAATATTTAGTAATTTTTTGTTTTTACGATATATTTCCGATTAGAAAACGACTAATGCTAAAAACTAAGGTTAATTATTTATTTAAAACAAGTACCTATTTTAGCCATCCAAATTGTCATGATATTATAATATTTTATTTCAGATTGAAGAAAGATTAAAGTCTAAGTTAAAATATTTTTAAAGTTATTTGTGTGGAAAATATTATGATTTGAGAAAATATCAAAATAAAATATTATCTAGTTCCACTTGTTGTAAGAATACTACGAAACACACACAAGGTCTGCGCACATCTAAGCGATGGCGATGGCAATCAGTGAAACGCTGTCATATATTTGCACTTCACTGATCGCCACCGCAAATGAAGGCAACTGAAGGCTTAAATCTTAAGAGTTATAAAAAGATAAGTATATTTTTTTGATGTGATATAAAGAGAAACAGACCGTGCCACGGTATTTCGGTATTACCTTATTACATTTTATTTCCCTTTCATAAATATCAAAGATAAAATAAATGATTCCATCTCCGTCGGTATGTGGGTGATCGGCAAAGCTTTTAATTTAAATTAATTGTCGGAATTTCTACGAAAAGCTTTTCTGTGATAAGCTGTACTTATTAGGCTTATCATAGCTTATCATAGAAATCCACGATGAAGCTCCCAACTCTTCATTTCGTAGAAAATTGAATTATTTAATCGAATAATTACAATTTTTTTACTGATTTCGATTTTTAATATGGAAAAATGAACCTTTAAAAGCTAAAACTGTTTAAAGGCTAGTCAGAGGCACATCATATTTATTTTAAAATAAGTAAACAAGTTTTTTCGGTTTTGCTTGTTGTGAAAACAAAAGTGCCATTAATTAGAACTTATTTGTATTGTTGTTGATATCTAAGGTCAAATTGACAGACTGAGTTTCAAGATAATACTGCACAAAGTTAAATTATGTGATCTTTGGCTTCTGACGTATGTAAATACACTTAAGACGCTGAAAACCTTTTAAAAGATACAAAATAACTGAACTTATTTATCAAAATTTGCGAGCAACTGTCTTATGTGCAACCGATAGGACACATACTTTTGATTCTAACACGTCTTCCTTTCTCCTGCTCATTATCTCAAATAGCTCACAAGAGCATAGACAAAATCAAACACCGCTGATGAGCGTTCTCCATACATACTATTGAAAAAGTGGACAACTGAGTTCTTTAACAACGAACGAAAAGAACAACGTTAATTATAAATACCCTTTTTTTATCATCTTATACTAAACCTGCTTACAATCTGCGTGATTATAATTATATCAGTCCGCTTCTACTGTATTGCAACACCCTTACAGGGTAAATTATGTATTGATTCAAAAACTAGTTCTAAGATCTGACACTGTTAAATTTACATACATAACAAGGTAATAAATATACTGAATCAAGCTCAATGCTCGCACGGGCAGATTAAACCAGAGGAAATTAAAATAACAGGTTTTTCTACTAAAAAATTTACCCAAATTCCAAAGACCTTTTCAGGTTATCCAGAAAACATGGTTATAAATTATAAATCCGCGGCTTAGTCAACTCTGCACGTGACCATGGTTTTCCTATGGATTTATCCTATTAAAGCGTTCCCATGGGTACAAGCTAACTCAACATCGAAAATATATTTTTATCATAAAATATTTCTCAAACGAATTTGGCTCGAGTATTGTATCGAGTTCCGAGTAATGTTAAATCGAAGTCAACCGTCGATATACTTCTGGAAAGCACATTTGGAACGTTTGAAAGACATAAAACTTGATTACGTGTTAGAGTACAAATTATTTTTTTCTAAACTGTGCAGAAATTACATTAGCTCCCGATTTTCGATAAATAATCTTTCGAAGGGTCAAAGTGTGAGAGTCAGAAATTGTTGCTCCATTTTCAGCGTCTTAAGGTCTGGCCACATCAAGGCGACAGCACCGCGTTCTCAGATAACATTGCAATAAAATGCCAGCGATGATTTTGCTAACAAGCTCGGTTCCAGGTATTTTAGTGTCGCAAACTGCAACACGCCATGTTTTCTCAGGAATATCATCTTTATCGACAGGAAATGGTGTCGTGTTCTACGAATTGATATTGCTGTATTTCAATTCAAAGGTAGAGCTTTTCATGCTTCCGATTCTTAGTAATGTGCTTCAAACGGAAGAGTGCATCTCTTCCGTTTGAAGCAAATTACTGATGGTCCCGTGGAACTGGCAACTAGACTCAACTAGCTTTAAGACGTTTCAAAGTGATTCTTGAGATGCTACTGAATAAATATTTAGTTAGCTTTGACTAAGTTATGAAACGTTTTGCGCTGTTTGGATGGATGACTGTTGGCATTTATGTCTAAACACGCTGCTGTATGGTAGGTTTGAAATCTAGGTCGCTAAACCACGAAAGAGAACTATGCAAAGCCTTAAAAGCTACAACAGATATGACCAACTTCCTCACAATAAACTTACGTTATCAAAACTAACAAATCATAGGATTTCAGTAAGATTCATATTTAGATCTTCAAATTTTTTTATTAACTTCGACTTAAATCTAAATAGATTTCCTTTATCGAATGTCGTCGGTCCATAAGATGGAATGGCGTCCTTTGCTTCGTCTACTCGTGTATTCTTATTTACTTACAATATCTAAACAACCCACACAAACAAGACAAAGCCTTTTTGTACATCAAAAGTATTTAAAATAAAATGAAACGTTTAAGTTAATCATGTTATGATAAAAAGCCATTTACGAGTAAATATTTTATGACACCTCCATTACTTATTTTCATTTTAACAATGCTAAAGTACTTACATTTCATTTACCCCTTACAACAAATACTTGGAACTGACTGAATGACTCAACATTCTAAGAAATCTGAACAAATACGTTCTTCGATTTCAGGAAAAAGTAGAATACAAATTGGAAAAGTACAAAAAGTGCGTTTGTCAAGTTTTGTTCTATAAGCGTGGTAATTTTTATAAATGTTTTATTTTATAGTTTACTCATGTTTTTCTTTAACATAAGTAGTGTTAAGTATTTTTTTTAAACAGTTAGCTGATAAAATTAGTGTATGGCCCGCCTGATGTAAAGTGGTGCCCGGTGCATCGCAGGGCACGTTCCTGACGTAAATAACCAACGAAGCAATGCCGTGTTATAAGCGATGGTTACCACTCTACATCAGGCCCTAAGTAAAAGGCTACTACGTGAAATAAATGTTACTAACAAGGAACACTTAATCTGGTTGCTATCTCATGTTTATTACGCCAACGTTCAGCCTTGTTGAAATCGTTCCTTGTCAAAGATAAGTTTTGATTCTATATTCGTGTTATAATGCATTCGAAGCCCAAAGTAACGTCAAAACTGACAGATGCGAGTAGGTTTTGAATGGGTGTTTCGTTTTCTATCATTTTGGGTAGTCACATAGCTTTTTGATTTTAATTGTTTTTCTGGTGTTATTTTGAGTTTGGTTGTGTAATTTCGGTGGTATTTTAACCAACATTTCTTGAGGTCTTAGCTCAAAGTGCAAGCAGTTGGAATTAAAGTGTATTATGTGATATTCTGATTTGATGGAAAATGTTTCAGATGGTTTTGGAAAAACGGCCATCTTTTGTTTTCAAAGCCAATTAGGGTAGAGCCGACTTTTCTATGACTGACTTGACTTGACGAAAAAGTATTTTATGTATAAAATCATTATTAAACACATTAAACTACTCGACACTGGCAAAATTTATCCGAAATGGACAGATGCCATTCATTAAGAAGAAGAAGAAGGTTTGATTGCAACAAAAGATACGCAATCACCCCAAATAGTTTGCAGTTCACCTTGGTGTGGCCAAGGCATGCAACATCAACAGAGAATATGAAAGACATACATTTCACATGCGAGTGTGTCATTAGTAATGTGTGTAAAAACATTGGTCGAATGACAATTAGCAGTGCTGAACGAGGCCGTTGACACTCGACACGGGGCTCGTTTCCGTCGCATTTGTAAGCGAAATTGCTTTTTAATTTCTTGGATTTTCAGTGATGTATGGCTCTGTTATTCTGATGAAGTTTTAATCAAAGCAAAGGTCTAGCGTGTGAGCGGTTTATGTTTCCAGTTTAAGAAAACTATTTTCTTTCTGCTTGATTCCTCATTATTGTAGGAAAAATAGTCAAATACAAATAATTTAATACTTTTAGTTTTTTTTTTTCATTAATGAAAATCTTTTGTTCTATTTTAGTTTTTCGGCGATAGCTGATTAAGCAGCCATCGCCAGTTCCACATTATCTCTACTGGTAGGGACGAACGGACTTTTTTTCCACCTGCGAGTATTACTATAGCCTCGTCTATGTTTTCAAGAGTAGTCTTTTAGCACCCTCCATGCCAATTATATTCAATTAGGACCTTGCTTTGAGCACAGGTTTGAACTCGGGCCAATAATGTACTCTGTATACCCTGGGTGTCGAATTGACAAAACTACAGAAGTTTCGGATTTTGTGTTACTCTGCGTGGTGTGTGCGGTGACAGTAACTCGGAAGCGAATGTGAAAACAGGAGTGATTGATTGTGAAAAATTGAAAAACTAACTTTTTAATTTTTTGATAACAATAAGACCTCCTTAAAGCCTTGTTCACATCTAAGCGTTCTGCGGTGGTGAACGCTGTAAAACTTACATCTTTTAACTGATCGCCGCCGCAGACCGCCACCGATGTGTGCAAGGCAAAAAGGAAACATTATTTAAAACTTACTTTATTTAAACATAGAACCTTATCTTTAAAGTGTATTAAGCCACCGACCTCCCTAAAGTTAGCTCAAAGACAAAGAAAATAATGAAATAGCACTGCAAGTAATCTCTTTTATACAGTTTCAACTTTCAAGGGAACTTTTAAGGATTATTAATTTTCCGAAAAAATCTTTTATCGGCTTTTTAGAACCTTTGAAGTTGGTGGACAATAAGGGTGAGAGTGCACGTTTAAGGCTTCAGTGTGTCCAGTGCTTTACTTTACTACTTCATTTTTAAGGGTCGCTTAGAATCTGATGGTATGCACGAATATAAATACGAAAACGATTATCGTTTTCGTATTTACAAATCAGCTATCTGGTTCTTATCATACAAGCTCTGCTTAGTTTGGCGCTAGAGCTAGATTCACTTTGTGAATGGTCCGCAATATGTTTTAGTTATTTATTACACCTATTTATTTTATTGCCCTTTATTTACATCCGATAAGTTAAGTTTGTTAACTCCCAATCGTACACGTCACATTAGTTAATATTCCTATAAGGGTGTGTGATAAGGGTTGCATTTACCCCACTTACCCTTACTTTCCACATCATAGTCAAATACCCTTCACCTGCTGTTACGTTGTTTAACTATTCGACTCGTACGTGACAGGCTGCAAACTCATCCACCTTTGCACCAGTTAACTTGTAAAGTACCCATCTCAGCAAAATCTTGTTTAAAGGCGCAGACCCAATATGGTGCACACTGTACACGGCTACGCGGCGCAGTTTAGCTACGTGTATTCATTTGTTACACGAAGACGTGTACACGAAGACTATGTAGGTATAGCGTGGCACGGCGCACGGAGAGGCAACGCACGCACCACTTCAACCCCACGGACGAACTGTGCTTCAATCAGCGAGCTGTTAATTTAATTTTTTATTTTTATTTATTTATTAGGACTTCCATCAAAGGAAACACGAGATATTAACAAAACGTCTTAAAACTATGTGTCTCTCCAGTTATAGGATGCCACAGCATGCACAAAATTATCAACTCAACTAAACAGACAATAAGTACTAGGCAAGTAAGTTACATAGAAACTTAAATATAGAAACATAAAAACTAAAAACAAACTCAATTATAAAACACAAACTTTGAAAAAAAAAAAAAAACTTAAAATTTATTTATTTCATAGTCGTGGGTCATATTCGTGTATTCCAGTGGAAACGTAGACACACTTCGACAGCGTTGAGCTATGTAAATAGGACGTCAATTCATGCATAGCCTCTCCGTGGGTTGCAGTGGTCACAACCACATACTTTTTCTTACAAAGCGAAGCTTCGGTGCGTAGCCTCTCTTTATAGCCCAATTCATATTATTTTATACAGCTCGACTGAAATTTCGTTGATTTAATAACTTGTCTACAATCTCGGCTAAATTTCTCAGCCGTTTTCTAGGTGATCTAGTTCGCTTATTCTTTGACCGAGGACAGTTCAACAGTATTTTTATCTAGTCGCCACCAATGTACAAATAAAGAAGTGTGTCAACAATCCATTTCCACGCCTAGACCGTCTACCTCTTGGCATATAGAGTTAGATATAGATAGATAGTTTATATTCCGGTCCAAAGTTAGGCTAACTTAAAGGCTACTTGCCGTATTTAAGACAATGAAAACCGTGATACAACATCTCGCACAATTTGACCTTTTCAAACATACTAAATCACTAAACTTGTCGAAAATCGCAAGCAACTGTCTTGTGTGCAATCCACACAGTTTAGCTATATGTTTTCAAAGGTCAAAGACTGCGAGTGATAGGGTCATCGAGGACAGTCTGCTCCTTAACGGATTGGTAATACTTGAACCCACCAATACTACCATCATGCTTATTTCTGCCGACAAGTAGCGTTGCTGTGTTTTGGTTTTAAGGGTGTGGGTGCCGGCTGAAATAACCGGCACGCAACATCTGTATGCCATAAGATCATGGACGAAGGTAGTGCACGTAGAGCACGTTTCTAACGTGCGTGAACTACGAGGTGATCTTGTTGTAATTCTACAGTAAAAACATGTACATGGTGTGAGAATTTTATTTTGAGTGATCAAATAGACGTACTACAAAAATAACATACATTTCAAATTTAAATCATTGTTCCATCTTAAAGAGAGTATTTAATGATCCTCTAGAATAGGTACAACAACAGATCCGTTGAAGGTGATGTTTATAAACACCATTGATCAACCCAAGCGCAGCTGAAGCAAGCGTATCTTTGAAATGGTTCTTTTATATTTTTACGACCTTACTTATAACGAATCTGTATAAAAGGCATTAAATAACGTTTTAATGACAGAGTTTTTAATTCAAGTTTTTTAACTGCAGGGAGTATAAAAAGCGAAGAATAGTGAAACATGTCGCGTGCACGAGTCAACTTCAAATAATAAACACAAACGTGAACTAAAACTTTCATACTGAACCATCGAACGATAAGCAAAGGTTCTTATTTATATTTTGGGATACACTGCCGGTGAGACTGCCATCCTGCGGAGCGTTTACCAAGTAGTCGCGTAGTGTACATCGAAGCGCCAATATGAACGTGGACATAAGCTTTACGGGCTGATGGACAATCTCGGATATTATCAGCTTGAGACAAGCGCGTGAATATTTCATGAACAAAATACAATGCTCAAACTTTGACGGAAACACCTCCTCATATCCCTAATAATCTTGACTGCCTTCACAGCTCAGTTGGTAGTAGCTCTGCCTTCTGCGCTGGAGGGCGTGGGTTTGATCCCCACCAAGAACAAATATTTGTGTGGTGACAGATGTTTGTTCTCTGTCTGGGTGTTATATTGTATTCTATGTATTTACAAAAAAAAAGGATTTCAGAATTATATCAGTGACCTGGTTCCCATAGTGCAAGCTCTGCTTAGTTTGGGGCTAGATAGTGCTGTGTGGATTGTCCGCATTATTTATTTATTTATTTAATCTTTCCCTACTGGTATGGAAGAACGGATTAATTTCCACCTATAATAATACTAGAGGGGAAACTAGGGGGGAAACGTGGATGTTTTACTGTCATGCTTTTTTTGCTATGATAAAGTACAAATACGAAGAAAAATCATGAAAAGTCCTTCTGTTCAGACATTTCCAAATTCCCAATTTTAAATATTCTTACAATTTGCCAAAAATGTATGAATGAAATTGTGAAATCATACTTTTACCAAAAATTTAAAAGATGATGCTTAAAAATAAATATTGTGATGAAACTGTGAGTCCTGCAGGGCTACCACGAGCTCCATATGGTTATGGCTATGGCTGTCAAATTGTGTATAGATAGGCTGACCCACACATTCATTTTCTTCTTGGGTTTGAATGTGTTGACACTGTTGACACAATTTTGACAGCCATAACCCTTACCATATGAAGCTCATGGTAGGCCAGCTGTTGCTTCAATTGCACACGTAAAATATTCATTAATTTCTTTGAAAAGACTTTCTATCCAGTAAGTGGATCTTAAGGATGATGGTGATGATGGTGACCTGCATACTCCTCAAGCGCTTTGGTTTATTGTTGATGTTGTAACAACAAACAACAAACTTTTGAATCCCATCCATCTTCGTCAGCCGGAGAAGGCTGAAGTTGGTGGTTGGATAGATAGCAAACTTACGTTTGTTTTGGCAGCATTTGTGGCGCACTTCGCTTTCCGTCGACAGCAACTTTAAGCTCGGTCTCTACTTGGATGGGTGACCGGTGGTTCCGTGTCTTGGAAAGCACGTTGTTGGATGTATGAAGTCTTATGAAAGCTAAAAAAAAAAAAAAAGTTCACAAGATATCTTACTTCATCATCATCATCAGGCTGAAGAAGTCCAGACATACAGGACATAGGCCTCCCCTACACATTTCCAGGAAGAACGATTCTGAGCTCTTTCCATCCATCGACTTCCCACGATCTTAACAATGTCGTCGGTCCATCTGGTGGGTGAGTGCCCTACGCTTCGTCTTCCGGTTCGTGGTCGCCATTTGAGAACCTTTATTCCCCAACGGTTGTCGGTTCTTCAAGCTATATGGCCTGCCCATTGCCACTTCAACTTACTAACTCTACGAGCTATGTCTGTGACCTTGGTTCTTCTACGGATATCCTCATTCCTGATTCTATCACGTAGTGAAACTCCCAGCATAGCTCTCTCCATAGTTCGTTGCGCGACTTTGAGCTTGTGCACGAGGCCAATAGTTGGCGACCACGTCTCAGTTCCATAAGTCATCACTTACTTATAATTTATTAATCAATAAATAATGTTCACAGATATTTGTTCTCTGTTTGGGTATCATATTGTTTTCTAATTATTTACGTACATATTATATACAAAAAAATATGTATTTTAGTATTATACCAGCTATCTAGTTCCCATTGTACAAGGTCGGTTTAATTTGGGGCTAAATGGTGTTGTGTGAATTGTCCACAATATTTATTATAATTCTTCTTCTTCTTATCGTGTCACTGATTCTTTCGAATCAATGGTGGTGAAAGGATTTTAAGTGCGCCTCAAAGAGGCTCCTTTCGTGCACTTTTTTTATTATAATTATTAATGAGGACAATAAAAAATGGCGTATGCCGTTAATCTCTCTCCAGTCTCCACTATTATCAATAATTGTGCTCAAGATTTTCCTAGAAGCATTCCAAACATAAGAAATGCACCAAACCAAGAGGTTTTGTTAGTTAATAAGTATAATACATGTATAAACACTGGCCACCTGTACACAACAGTCGTAAAGCAAGCATAAACATGGCGGTCCCCGTCGCGTGTTCTACAAACACACGCTTGTGTGAGAATGTGGATTAAGAGGGCATCACACCTGCGACTCTCCATACAAACGTAGTCCCCTATTTCCTCCCTGGATAATGCCTCTAGAGTAACCATTTTTTCTCATAAAATCCAGGTCTGCTATATACGTGCTCGTATGTTTTCCTTTTTACCAGAAACTTATTGATAAAGAAAATATGACCCTCATATGATTTATATGAAATATGAATTGGAGGTGATATTTTCATTATCAATAAGTTTCTGGAAAAAAGGAAAAAATACGAGCACGTATATAGCAGATCTGGATTTTATGAGAAAAAATGGTTACTCTAGAGGCATTATCCAGGGAGGAAATAGGGGACTACGTTTGTATGGAGAGTCGCAGGTGTGATTCCCTCTTAATAGCCAAGGGGTAATGGGTTCGGTGCACCTGCGTCACCACTTACAAGGGAAGATTCTTGGTAACGCTAAACACACGGAAACATTTCCAAAGGAAACATTATAGTTTGTCATACTTTTATTTGAAGACGCTCGGAATTTTTCTTCCTGGAAATGTATGGGGGAGGCCTTTGTGTCTTTGTGCAGCAGTGGACTTCTTCATGCAGATGATAATGATGCAGCTGCTATTGCGTAGACAAGGCAGGTCGCATGCTTAATTTAAAATACTCAATACTAAAGTAATAAAACACTATTTGTTGAAGGATAGTGTAAATTACAACAGCTTTTAGTTTTCCTTCAGGTTTCAGCATACCTCATTAAGAATTTGTATGCAGCTGTGAATTTATTGTGCAAGGTGGGCAATAATAACGGCATCTTTTGAAAAAATATTATTTATAAACATGAACGGTGACTAAAGAAAAACGAATGCAATGAATTTAAAAAGGTTTAGGTCTCAATAGCAAACAAATTTAAATTATTAAAAATATAATATTTTGAAACTGAGACCACCCCTTGGCAATATGTATAGGCTTTGGAAAAGGTTTACAATTTTAATTACAGTATATATTTATTCAGATTCAGTTCGCCTTACAGCTATTCATTATACGCCAATTCTTTATCAAAACAAGATTGACGGCTAAGTTTTTGTAAAGGTTTTAGGTGGTCCTTTTTTTTTTTTTTTTTTTTTTTTTTTTTTTTTTTTTTTTTTTGCGCTGGGGAAATGCGTTATGCATCCCCTCCCAATGGAGAGTGGGAAGGGTATGTGGGACTCTCCGGTCTCCGGCATACCCACTAAAAACCCAGCGGCGCTCCAGCTTCGTCTATGTGGAGGGAGACTGGGAAACCGGCAGAGCCTTGACATCCAGTCTCCCGCCGACGACTACCCACCTTTACAGTGGGGTCCGCACGCCCCGCCCTTTTAGGGAGGGGCCCAGGAGCGACTTCCCGTCCAACGGGGGTGGTGAAGGAGTGCAATGCAGGAGAGGGGGCCTCCACGCCACTCTCCTACCATTCACCACCGCATGGGGAGAAGGTAGGCGACTTTACAATCGCCTTCTTCTGCCCCTTCTCTGCCTGCAGAGGGGTGCGTGAGGGTCTTCCTCACGCGCGCGCTCTGCTGCCTCCTTTTGCGACATCACAACCTCGCAAAAGGAGGTGACCGCTGCCCAGCCTCTCTCGTCACCCAGCATGGAGTTGACCACACCGGGAAGAGAGAGGTCTGGCCCGACAACCGCAATTAAATCGCGGCGCGGTTCAAACCACGACGGGCACACCTCGAGGGTGTGCTGCGCCGTATCCTCCGCTGCGCCACAATCGTGGCACGAAGGAGCTCCCTCCCTTCCAATCCGGTGCAGGTACGTTCCAAAGCATCCGTGCCCGGATAGCACCTGCACCAGACGGAACGAGAGGAAGCCGTGAGGCCGCTCGAGCCACTCTCTTAAGACTGGTCCGAGCGCGTCTAGCGTTCGGCGGCCAAATACGGCGGAGGCGAGGTCCTCTGTCCAATGGCGGACGATGGAGTCTTTCGCCTCACGCCGGACGGCCTCCCGCTCTGCCGGGGCGGGGTGCTCTCCGAGTACCCTACGCCCCACCGTCCACTCGTACACTTTGGCAAGCACCCACGCCTCGAGCTCCCAAGGAGGGGTGCCCGCCAGAGCGCATGCCGCCGCAAAACTCACCGACCGGTAGGCTCTTGCCACCCGCTGCGCGATTGCCCTTTGGGGCTTGCGGATCGCTGTTGCGTTCTCTCTCCTTTGGAGGGAGTCCGCCCAGATCGGGGCCCCGTAAAGGGCCATACTCCTAAGGATGCCGGCATATAACTGTCGGCATCGCGCTTTGGGTCCCCCCATGTTTGGGAGGAGCCACGACAGTGCGCCCGCCACCTTCAGCAGACGAGTCGACAGCCCACTAAAGTGCGGGCCGAAGCGCCATCTGCTGTCCAGTACCAGGCCCAGATATTTCATCTGGGTCTTCACTGGCACCTGGACACCCTCCACAACGATGTGGGCATCGGTGGGGATGCGTTGTCGAGGCCCGTGGAAAAACACGGCCTCGGTCTTGTGCAACGCCACCCGTAGACCAAGACGGCGGATCCTCCCCGCCACCAATGATCCCCCGGCCGAGGCCAGGCTCGCGGCTTCCCTAAAGCTCTCCCCCCGGGCAGTGAGAAGAGTGTCATCTGCGTAACAGATGACACTCGTGCCACGGAGGAGGGCCCCCCGCAAAAGCCAATCGAATCCGATGTTCCACAGGAGTGGTCCTAGGACGGACCCCTGTGGAACGCCAGACTCCGCGGCATACCGCCGAAGTTGGCCCGCTTTATCTACGAGGAGGACTGCTCTGTCCTCCAGGTAGCTAGTCAGGAGGCTCTTCAGGTACTGAGGCACTCCATGGTAGCGAAGTGCCTCTAGTATTGTTGAGTGAGGGACGGAGTTAAAGGCGTTGGCTATGTCAAATGACACAGCCAAAACTCCGTCCCTTGCCTCCACGGCTTCCCTCACCTGACTTTTAAGCCGGGCCAGCGCGTCGACTGTCGAACGCCCTTTTCTGAAGCCGAACTGGGCGTCTGACAGGTTCGGCCCCACCTCCAGCAGGAAGCCATTTAGCCGTCTGGCGACAATCCCCTCGAACAACTTACCGACCTCATCGAGAAGAACGATAGGTCGGTATGCCGAGGGAGAGTCCGCTGGGCGTCCCTCTTTTCGGAGGAGGCACAACTGCCCCTCCTTCCAAGGTTTCGGAAACCTCCCAGACGTAAAACACGCGCTGAAGAGGTTCCGAAATCTCTCCTTCATCTGGCTAGCAGCGATGGCTAAAACGCGCGCGGGAACACCGTCTGGCCCTGGGGCCGTCTTCTTGGCACGGAGACGGAGGATCTCCACGGCAAGCTCATCCACCGTTACTGGAGGGACCTCATCCTCCGGTGGAGCTGCCCCCTGTGGTGGGTCCATCACTGGTGGTGTGAAATTAGTCCTGCCCGGGAACAGTGACCGGACCACACCATCCAGCAATGCCGGCTCGAGGGTCTCCGTCAATGGGGGACCAAACGGGCGCAGTTTGCTCCGCGCCGCCTTGTATGGTCTCCCATAAGGGTCCCTATCGAGGCTCTCCAGCATCTCGGCTCGCGCCGCGGCATCAGCGGCGCCCATTGCCGACTTGAGGACTTTCTTTGCCTCTACGTAAGAGGCGTAGAGAAGGTCCTCGCTTTCGGGGTCTCTCCGGCTGCGCCGTCGACTCCGCGTGTACAGTCGCCTTGCCGCAACACAGGCGGCTCGGAGCTCCGCTAGCTCCTCCGTCCACCAATAGACGGCGCGACGGGGAGGTGGGCGGCGAGACCGAGGCATGCTGGAATTGCACACCTCGGTCAGGGACTTCTTGAGTTGGACCGCTGCTGCGTCCACGTCCAGGACATCGGCAGGAGGCGTGAGCCAGTCCTGGACGAACGCCGCCTCTTTAGCCGCCTCACGGTCGAGGCGGGTGAGAGCCCACCGCGGAAAGGGAGATCGGTTCGTCTGGGCCGTCCTCCCCGGGCTCTGGGTGGCAATGTCAAACCGCACATATCGGTGGTCTGACATTGTTTCCACTGTCTCAACCCGCCAGTTGACGACGCGGGCGGCCAGGATGGGGGTGGCGAACGAGACGTCTACCACTGACCCTCCCCATCGCCGCACACACGTCTGGACCGTACCTCTGTTAAGAAGGGACATTCCAGTCGAAGTCGCCCAGAGTTCCACGGGGCGTCCCCGAACGTTACAAGAGGCGGCCGGGTTGCCCCAGGCCGCCGACTTGGCGTTTAGGTCACCCAGTACGACGACCTGGCGGGGCACCGCTCTTCCGACAACCGCAGTGAGGATTTCAAGAAAATTCTCGAAATCCTGCAGAGGGCGGTTTGGGGAGAAATATACGCCCACCAAAGCTATTTCCCCCCACGCGGCGGCCACGTATCCCGGTCCTCTCTCTAAGAGCGAGAGGGGAGGGGAGTCTGTGGAAGACCGCGAAACTAATGCTACTAAGCCGTCCCGATCACCCAACCAACGGGGGGAGACTGAGTACGGCTCACTAACTACCGCCACGTCCACCAACCACTCAGCCATGGCCTGCATTAACAGGCCCTGGGCTGCTTTGCAGTGGTTGATGTTCGCCTGAAGGATGCGATGTTCGACCCTATCCATCAATCGGACATCGCACCACCTTCATCGGCGGCCGAGGTCCCTGCTTGGGGGGCGGTGGCTGCAGCGGTAGGCGGGGTCTGCGCCTGCGCTTTACCCTTCTTAGGAGGAGGATTGCAACTCCTCCCTTTCATAATGTGACCCGCTGGGCGACCACTGGCTGCACATACTGCGCAGCGAGGCGTGGTGGCTTTGCAGGAGACGGACTTGTGTCCGTCCTCACCGCAGCGGTAACAGGAGTTGGTCCTGTCCACCTTCGATGGACAAAGAGCCCGCGTGTGACCAACCCCAAAGCACTTGTAACAACGCAGGGGCAGATCGTCAAGTACCCGGACTCTGCAGGAACCGAACCCTACAAGAAGCCGCCCCTTGTCAAGGACGGCTTTGGCAACCGCGACTGGGCATTCTAGGCGGATAGTGCCCATGCCACCGCGGCCGGACCTGATGTCCCGACCCTGCACCGCTGACACGCCGCAGCCTCCCGCTGCTGCGATTGCCTCCACCACCTCCTCTTTGGTGACCGAGTCGTCGAGATCGGTCACCTCCAAGACCGCGGACCTAGTTGGCCTGACTATTTTTGCCGCGTCTGCGATGACCTCTTGCAATTTACTTGCGAAGAGGTCCGCATTGGCACTGCCCTGGGCCCCCGGGAACTCGAAGATTCGAGCCCCGGCTTGGGTGCGGCGACATCCGACTGCTCCAATCCCAAGCTGGGTGGGATCGGCGTTGGTACGAGCCCGCTTGAGGACGGACTCGTACGTCTCGCCCTTCTCCACAGCCTCCGCAGTGAGAGTCACCACGACGGCTGCCGTCTTGGGAGGAACCAACGGTTTCCTTCCACCAGCGGGAGCCCTTTTAGCTGCCGGGGCAGCGTTGGTGGGCTCGGGGGCCGACTTTTTCCCTTTCCCCTTCCCCTTTCCCTTACCAGTCGCCTGCGACGGGCAGGAAGGGGTGACGGAGGGGGCAGCAGGGGTGGCAGCCGATCTCACCTTTTTCTTGGCCTTGCCCTTTCCCTTATTTACCACTTCCGTCCACGGCTGGTTGGACGGGGTGGTAGAAGGTAATTGGGCGTCTTCCCTTTGGGAAGATGGCCCCGGCTTAGGCGGTCTCTTGTCCGCCGCTAGGCGCGGTCGAGCGCGTACCTCCGGTAAGAGCCTGTCCTCGATGCCATCGAGGCAGGCTCTTGTGAATGCCCTTTCCTCCATGACAACTTTGCGGATGATATCCTCAAGGTTGGAGGAAGGGGCTTCAGCTGTTGGTTCGGGGGCGGCCTGAGAAGGCCGGGCCGTGGCTTCAGCAAGCTTCTGGTTCAGCTGGCTGACCTCCGACTGCAGGCGATCAACTTTTGCCTGCAGGTGCCGCGACTCGTCAGTACCAGTGCGCTGCACAAGCTCCGCTACTATGCCGCGCATGCTCGCGGCCCGCGACTTCAGGGACTTTTGAAAAGTCCCCTTCAGGTGAGAGGACTTGGCCGCAAGCACCGTTATCTGCTCCGCGTCTTCTTGCGCCATGCGCTCCAGCTCAGCCAGGGAGTGGTCCGCGTACAAGACGACGGACTCACCGTACCCGGCCTTGGCTCGCGCAGTGCGCGCCTGTTTCTCCTTAGCGGCGACCTGCTCCTCCAGGTCCTGCTGGCGCGCCTCCCGCTGAGCTAGGTTCAGCTGGCGTTGCGCATCTGCCAAACCCACTACGTGGGTATCAGCAACGGCGGGAGGGGCCATTATGGCCCTTATCTTGCGCTTTGACTTGCCCTTCGGCACGTCCGAGCCAGATCCGGTCTTCAGGAAAGCCCGCTTCCGCTTTTGTCGAGCCACTGGCGGACCAGCGTCCGACTCAAACGCCATGGACTCGCTGTCAGAGTTGAAGTCCGACAGCTCATCCGCCCTGCCATAAAGGCCAACCGCGGCAGCTGCTTCGCAGCTGACCGCCACCGCCATCGAACTCTCGTTCGATTGGCCCTGAGAAGGGCCCTGGCCCTGAGAAGGGCTTTTTAAGAAACGCCCGGAGGCGTCTCGCGCAGATTTTTTAGGCATAGCCTTCGCCGATGTTGTAGATACCCGCAAGTAAGCTCTACAACGCACAGTGCACTTTAGCCGAGCCCAGTTCTGCCACTCCGTTACGGTGGTCAGAACTGGGTCGTTTCCAGGGGACGCGACGTGGACGCAAGCACTGTGGGGGATCCCCCAAGCAGGTGGTCCTAGCCATAGCTTTGCTAAGCCATGCCCAGACCTTATATAGATTTCTTCTGCTCATCGTGTCACTTGCTCTTTCAAACCAAAGTGGTGAATCGATTTAAAGTGCGCCACATACAGGTTCTTTTTGTAGGCTATAATTCGACGTCCCAGTTTTTTATCATCTAATAATAATAATAAATAAATATTCTGGACAATTCACACAACACTACCCAGCCCCAAACTAAGCAGAGCTTGTAATATGGGAACCAGATAGCTGATATAATACTTGAATACATTTTTTTTTGTAAATACATACTTAGAATACAATATAACACCCAGACAGAGAACAAACATTTATGTTCACCACACAAATATTTGTTCTCGGTGGGGATCGAACCCACGACCTACGGCGCAGAAGGCAGAGCTACTACCAACTGAGCTAGAGGCCAGTCATCGTTACTACCAACTGAGCTATAACAGTTTGAGTAAATTTTCAGTTGGTTTAGTACACCTTGTACGATTAAGTTCTCAGTGCTCCTACTCTACAAGACACAATTTAATTAAAGTGGGTAGTTTGACGGAGTAACTTTGTGAACTCGCTTGTTATTGAAAACGCCGTCTTAAATGCTTTTGTTTTTGCGAGGAAACAAACTTTTGTCTCACATTAGGTTTATTTATTTTGTGGTTGAGGAAAACATTATGGCCAACAGTTTTGTCAGATAGTTAATTCAAAGGGTTTTATTCAATAAAATCACGGAAATCACTTTGAAAGTTTAGGCCTACCACAAGCTCTGTCTGGCTCTGTCACTGGCTCTGGTTTTGAGTCTGTGTGTGTGAGTACTCACCAGTGTGTTATACTGTGTTTGACGTTTCGACTAAGGGTTTATCTTGATAGCCACACAGAACTAAAACCAGAGCCAGTGACAGAGCCAGACAGTGCTTGTGGTAACCCTACTGTTGTTAGTTTCGGCTATTTAGCTATGATAATTAGCCTATGAGTTATTCTAAGAAACGACCTAAGTATATGTCAAGTTAGATACAAATCCATTCAGTCGTTACGGATCCAATGATTGATGACCAGCATACACACACTCACACACAAACAACAGCATTGGTACGGTTAAATTATCGTTCCAGGATTTGGTAGTAAATCACCAAAATTTAGGATAGATAAATAAATTGTTTAAAAAAAATATTATACTACAAGCATAATGGCCCACCTGATATAAAGTGGTAACCACCATAACAAAGCATTACTGCATAGGTATCGCACGTCAGGAACGTTCCCTATTTATATATTATGCACTGCCCTGCGTCCATCAACTTGAGGCATACAGTTGTTCAGCCTCACGTGCCAGTAATTTCACCGGCACCTACACCCTTCAAACCGAAACACAGCAATGCTGCTTCACGGCAGAAATATACATGGAGGTAGTACTCACACGGACGAGCCACTCACAAAGAGCTCTATCTACTACAAAATAATTATTTCTTTTCACCTTGTTGCTAGGACGCAGACTTCGCCAATACTCAGAAACTAATAAGCTGTAGAGTCTATTTTTCAATAGCACAGTGATAAATAGAAACGTCTGCGTCTACGTGTTGCTACGACGTAGCACTTCTACGTCGTAGACCCTCACGTAGAGCTCAGTAAATTAAAGTGCTTTCCGAAGACCGACTTTTATAGATATAACGTATATAATATATACGGATAAAATCAAATACATTACAGAAATGTATGTCTGTTATAGCCATGGTTACCGGTTGCCATGTTCGATGGTCTGCTAAGCATATTGATTATTCTATCTAGAGATGAACAGTCAAGAAACTTGGTTCCTTATTAAATCTAAATAAAGAAATAAGAAACACTTCATATTCATCACATCCTAATATTACCATTTTTGTTTTACCAGTCCAGTGGAGATATTTTAAGCATACTTATAAAACGGCCAAACCAGCTCTAAAAGTAAAAATACTCTCCTATTTCTAAAACGCTATAAAATGTGTGAAATTGTGGTTATGCAAAGACACACGACACGTTACACATTTTAGTTTGAGCTGCCACGACGATATATTTTATTCAGAGTAAACGGACGAGCGCTCGCTAAACCAACTTGTTTATCAAACAGCCTGTAAGGCGGCGGGTAGAGGCATGAGCGAAGCGGGCGCGAGGAGCGATTCACTAAATGAAATGAAAAATGAAATTAAAAATGAAATTAAAAATGAAATTAAAAATAAAAACTAAAACTGAAATTAAAAATGAAATGAAATGAAATGTATTTATTCGCTTGAAGTATGGTCAATTTTGAGAAACTTCTTATACATTACAATCAATAATGACTGCCTCTGCCTCTAAACTCAGGCAGAGTAGCTCTGCCTTCTGCAAAAGAGGGCGAGGGTTCGATACAAACGGAGAACAAACATTTGTGAAGTAAACACAGATGTTTGTTCTCTGCCTTGGTGTTATTTTGTATTCTTAGTATGAGTATAAATACTCACCAGTGTATAATACTGTGTGTGTGACGTTTCGACGTAGGATTTATTTAGTCAACACTCACACAGACTCAAAACTAGAGCCATAGACAGACATGCCTACTGGTTTCCTCTCGATTTTTTTCCTTAAATATTTGAGAAAGCGAAATTGAATGTGTTGACATTTTGAGGCTGCTAATAATAATGATTTTTCCATTAAGCTATTTGGATAACAACTTGTTTGGACTTGGTTTACTAACGAGTGCTGTCAAAATAATAAAACAACCCTGAAACTGTTGAAAAAAGGCTCCGATTCGATCAGCAGATTTTTAATGTAAACAATTAAAGCCTACAGGCTCTGTCAGTTCATTGGAATTGTTTGCTTAGTGTATTTTGTTTTGATTTCGGAGCAGTATTTCCGTGTTATTTTTAATCAATTACCGGCACTTGTATTTGTAGTGTGATGTGATTTTGTAATAAAAATCTCGGATAGAAAACCAACATGCAAATATTTGTACTTGGTGGAAACCAAACCCGCAACTCAAAAAGCAGATATCTCTGGGCCATTACCGTCGAACAACACTGAATGTCTTGTTCATAGACGCAGGAAAGAAGCCTCTTCGAGGCGCACTTAAAATCCTTTCACCACACTTGGTTCGAAAGAATCAGTGACAAAATAAGAAAAATAGACGCAGGGTAGTGCATCATAGGACACATTCCTGACATAGGTGGACTTCGAAGCAATGCTTTGTTATTTACCACTTAACATCAGGTGGACGAGTACTAAAAGTAATTCTAGCTTACATATGCAGTACTGAAAAGACGTTTGCTTTGGTCACTATTCTAAAAATAGGGACTTGGTTCTGGTGTTGTCGGTGTCTATGGGCGATGGTGACCGCTTACCATCAGGTGGGCTGTAAGCTCGTTTGTCTATCTTCTATAAAAAAAAGGTACTTCTTTCTGCGCCGTAGGTCGTGGGTTCGTGGGTTCAATCCCCACCGAGAACTAACATTTGGTGGTGAAAACAAATGCGCACTTAAAATCTCCATACCACGCGATAAAAAGAAGTAACTACGCAAGTGAAGTCACGGACAAAACGCAGTAGTTATAACATCAGTGAATGCATTAAATTAAGTGGTTAAACCATTAACCAACTGAATAATTGAAAGCCTAACCGCTGACCACTAATTAAATTAGCTTAAATAATATTAGTCACAGATTTGGTTGCAACTGAGGCCAAAGCCTAGTATTATTGTTTCTAAAATGTTTATTTATTTATCTATATTGTTTTTTTTATAGGTAGAACTATTTTTTATATGTTGTACGTAGTTTATAGCGAGTAGGTATGTTACGTAGGTTTATCAAAACTGTTTTCTACTACATTTTATGCACGCCAACCTTTTTGTTTTTCACCTGTCAAGGTTGGCTGGTAGAAAATGCTGTCTAGCATTAAGCTCTCCTATTGTAACTTATTATTGGTGTAATAAAGAATGAAATAAATAAAATTTAGCATTTTATCATCAGTAGTAGTAGAGCTCTTTGTGAAGGGCTCGTCCGGGGAAGTACTACCACCATGCCTATTTCTGCCGTGAAGCAGCATTGCTGTGTTCCGGTTTGAAAGGTGCCGGTGATATTACTGGCACTTGAGGCTGAACATCTGTATGCCTCAAGTTGATGGACGCAGTGCATCAATCAATCGATTTTTTTTATTCAATTGTATTACAAGGATCACTTTGAAACGTCTTAAAGCTAGGTAAGTCTAGGTGCCAGTTCCACGCAACTAAGCTTCGCTGGGCACGTAGGGCACGTTCCTGTAGGCCTACCACAAGCTTTGTCTGGCTCTGTCTCTGGCTCTTGTTTTGAGTCTGTGTGAGTGCTCATCAGGGTATTATACTGTGTGTGTGACGTTTCGACGTAGGATTTATTTTGTCAGAACTCACACAGACTCAAAACCAGAACCAGAGATGGATCCAGATAGAGCTTGAAATAGGTGTACTGATGTGCACGCACATTGCCTCGTAGATCACGATCTACGAGGCAATGCATTGTTATATGCGATGGTTACCACTTAACATCAGGTGGGCCATATGCTTGTTCCACCAGCTAGTACCATAAAAAAAACAGATTGAATAAGTCTACTGCCGGTACGAATCTTCCTTCATAGCAGAATCTAAAAGTACCAAAATATTTTTTACAAAGTTACGAGCACATTACACTCGTAACTTTGTCATATAAATTTTTCGGAATGTAAGTAAAAATGCCTTTAATTTAAACGAGAATTTTTCACGAACATTATTGTCATGAACAATGCACTTAAATGGAATTTTAACGGCATTAAAGCCTCGAGAAATGTGAGGTCATATTATATTGGTTTATCCGTTATGAGTTTTTGAAGCCTTGACCTAAACGTTCTGTAGGCGTTTCTGGTTTCTGGGTTTGTGTCTGTGTGAGTGCTTACCGGTGTAATTATACTGTGTATGTGACGTTTCGACATATAATTTATTTAGTCAACACTCACACAGACTCAAAAACAGAGCCAGACAGAGCTTGTGGTAGGACTGACTTTAAAAAAGTCTAAAAATCATATATTTACCAAATTACGCATATTGCCTCTACTATAATATAATATAATATCTAAGCCAATTTATTTTAATATAAACGCCGATATCCGACCACGAGGTTAAGTGGCAATAGACATGCCATTTAGTTTGCGAAACCGTCCGGGTAATAAGGTTATCGAGCGGACACATAATGTTTATTTAAGAAGATGAAGCGGTAAGGTACACTCAGTGACAAAAATTAATGAATGTTTAGTTTTGGTTGGTCGATATTGTAATTATAACGGGGAGGCAATCCAAACAACACTTGAGCCCCAAACTTAGCCGAGTTTGTATGATGGAAACCAGCTGGCCTACCACGAGCTCCATATGGTTATGGTTATGGCTGTCAAAATTGTGTCAACAGTGTCAACACATTCAACCCAAGAAGAAAATGAATGTGTGGGTCAGCCGATCTATACACAATTTGACAGCCATTGCCATAACCATATATGGAGCTCGTGGTAGCCCTGCTGCAGGGCTACCACGATAGCGAGATAGCGGATAATATCAGCTATTAT
Organism: Thera britannica; assembly: GCA_939531255.2. Classification (NCBI taxonomy): domain Eukaryota; kingdom Metazoa; phylum Arthropoda; class Insecta; order Lepidoptera; family Geometridae; genus Thera; species Thera britannica. The sequence continues at coordinate 675,855 of OW618044.2, forward strand.
AAGTTAAAACAGGGTTATGAACTAATAAAAACAGTTCTGTCAAAAAGTTCTTATTTCGTAACCAGGTTACGAAGCATGTCCAGAATTACGTGTCTCATTCACCACTAGTTTTTTTTTTTATACAACTAAGTTGACAAACAAGCATACGGCCCACCTGATGGGAAGCGGTTACCGTAGCCTATGGACGCCTGCAATACCAGAGGCATCACAAGCGCGTTGCCGACCCTAGTTATGAACAAAGAAACCTTATACGTCAAATTAGCTGAAGTTGAAGTTATGACGTCATCTTAATCGATTTGGTAAACGTTTATGAGAATACGCCTCGGTAATGTAAGAGCCATACAAGTTTTCATTGAACGAAAATTTCCTACATATTTGCATCGCTGTATGTATTTACCATTTAACACAGTTCCTCGAAAAAATACCTTTAAGTTTTATTCAAGCTAAAATAAACCTTACGTAGAAGAATTAGAATGTAAATCTTCATGATAGATATTTGAGTTTTTACCTTTTTAAGGCAGCTTTAAGTTTGTTCTTCATTTAAATGGTTTTGTATTGAATATAGCAATTGTTTTATAAATGTCTACATCACGCTTTCAATAACATTTGCTAACACCTGCAATATGGATAAAGACATTTTATGCTTTGTCTGTTTTGTAAAAGAACGTTATAGGACGTGTTATATCAGTGACAATAGACTTGCAAGCTGTTACTTATGAAATCATCATTATCAGCCTGAAGAAGTCCACTGCTGGACATAGGCCTCGCCTATACATTTCAAGGAAGGACGATTCTGAGCCTTTTTCATCCGCCCACTTACCGCGATCTTAATAATGTCGTCGGTCCATTGGGTGGGCGGACGCACTACGTTTTGGTTTTCGGTTCGTGGCGCCATTCGAAAACCTTTATTCCCCAACTTTTTTATGTTTTTTGGACAATCCACAAAACACTATCTAGCCCCAAATTAAGTAGAGCTTGTACTAAGCGAACCGGATAACAGATAAAATACTTACTCTTTTTTTTTAAACACATACTTGGAACACAATAATATAACACTTATACAGAAAACTAAGAAATCTGCGTTCATGGCACAAATATTTTCTCGGTGTTCTCGGTGGGGATCGAACCCACGACCGACGGCGCAGAAGGCTGAGAGGCCAATCGGGTCAGAATAATAACTATGAAAAGATATGAATTTGTGTAAAATTTGTCTCTTCTTTTTGAACCATACAAATCTTTTGCAAAAATATCCATAAACGTAAATTTCAAACAATAAACAAATGTTCAAACAACACCATTCAAGAATAATTTTCTCACAGCTGTCAGTTAGCCTCGATAAAATTAAGCCCGTTTTATTTTATTCTATGAAAAGCACGTTGGTGCATTTTAATCCATTACCTCTTTCACAAAAACAAACGCTTTTAGGCGAGGGTTTAGACAAACAGTTTTAAAAATATCATGAAAATATTGCAAATATTTTTTCATATGCCCCTTGTTTCTAAAACCACTCTGTAAAATGAAAAGCTCTCAATATTTACTTCTGTTTTCAAAACTATTGGAAAAAAACCTACCCTTGCCAACAAAGCCGCCCCAACTGTTTCACAATTTCGTCAGTCCTGTACATGGCCCTGTGGCGCAACGGATAACGCGTCTGACTACGGATCAGAAGATTCCAGGTTCAAATCCTGGCAGGGTCGGAAACTTTTTTGTATTTCTTTTTTTATTATAATTTCTTACATAGATGTTTATTACGTGTCTATGCGGTATGGTTTCTCTACTGGGTTACTTTGTTTAAAGCGTGCTTGATTAAATACTACAAATAATAAAATAAATAAAAACTTTATTGCGGAGAACTTAGAGTAACTTAATAACTAGTACATTAAAGAAAATAATATAGATTGTCCTGCAATGGTTGGTCTTATCGCTCCAGGCGATTACTTTCAGACGACCTTTGCTTTAAGCTACGTGCAGCTGTGGTAAAGCACTTAAAAGAATCATGCGTAAAAAAACTGTGTACTATAAGCTTGCTCGCGTGGATATGGGCATCTAGACTCATCTAGCTTTGTTGTTTCAAAGTAAAAGGATGACTTTGAAACAACAAAGCTAGATGAGTCTAGATCTCTAGAGTCTAGAGTCTAGATTCAAAGTAATCCTTTTGATGCAATTGAAAAGATATATTTTGACTTTATGCTCTGTCGATTATATGTAGTAAGTCCTTGGTTTTGGACGTACATTACCTAAACGAAATCTGTACAGTACTTTGCAAGTCTTAAATCAAATAAATAAAAACATTTTGTGTTTATATAATAAAAATGTTTGTATTAGGTACTTAGCAAGTTTTAAATAAAATAAATAAATAAATGTATTTTGTTTTAATTTAAAAATGTTTGTTATTATATTTTTTTCCATCTAGCCTCAAACTAAGGACTATAAAATCTGAAGGCTAAACACATACATTTTAACCATTTTTTTTAATTTAAAGCTGGCTTTCACCCTACCAATATTTATAAACAATATGTATAAACAGAATTATTATGAAAACAGTTGCATCAGGCGAGTGTGAATGGAACTGCTGGAAGACCTCGGCGCATGTATCTCTATCAGATAACAGACGTTTTAGAGAAAAGCCAGATCAGCAGTACCCTAAACCGACGAGCATGTATGAGGAATGTTATGCGAGTGAATGAAACAAAAGAGGTTTATCAGATTCATAGCAAGTGGAAATCCGTGATCTCTGCCTACCTCAATGGGAATGAGGCGTGATTTTATGTATGTATATTAAATAAATAAAAAATAAATATTTTGGACAATAAAACACAACACTATCTAGCCCCAAATTAAGCAGAGCTTGTGTTATGGAAACCAGATAGCTGGTATAATACTTACATACATTTTTTTTTACAATATAACACCCAGACAGAGAAGAAACATGCGTGTTCACCACACAAATATTTGTCTTCGGTGGGGATCGAACCCATGACCTACGGCGCAGAAGGCCTAGGTAAGGAAGGTACTCCCAACCTAGCTGAGAGGCTAGTCATAAACTACGTGCTAATTTTACACCATGTAATCTATATTTATAAAAGAAAGTCGTATTAGTTACACTATTTATAACTCAAGAACGGCGGAACCGATTTGGCAGAAAATTAGTGAGGAGGTAGCTTAGAACCGGGAGAAGGACATAGAATACTTTTTATCCCGAAAAAGCTACGGGAAAGGGGGTGTTACGGGAACGGACGAGCGAAGCCGCGAGCGGCCACTAGTATGTAAATAAAACGCCACCTGATCAAATGGTCTAAGTAGCAAAACGTCCAACAGAGCAAAAGGCCTAATGAGTAGTAAGACTAATTAGCAAAAGGACCAAGTAGCAAATCGTCCTATCAGATGGTCTATATAGCAAAACATTCATAGCTCGAAAAATGTGAATGGTAACAGTAACAGCGATCACAAAGCTCCCATTAAGCAGAATCACTGACAGCTAGTCGATACGACGGATCCGCTTGTGCTGAAACTTTATTGCGGGATTTACTGGTATTACCGGACCGGTTTTACCGGACCGGTATTCTAACCGGTATTAGAATCTGCAATTGTTGTTCGGTTTCAAACAATGTAAATAATGACTAACAGGGGAGCACTGGTGGTCTAGTGGTAGCGGCCCCGCCTTCCGATCCGAAGGTCGTGGGTTCAAATCCACTCGTGTACCAATGAGTTTACCTGTCGAAAAATGTATGTGCACTATGCCTCTCAAAACGGTGAAGGAAAACATCGTGAGGAAACCGGCGTGTTGTAGAACCTAAAAAAGCTCGAGCAACACGTGTCAAGGTTCACGCAAAAAGGGCCCACCAGCGGCCTACTTGCGGAAAAACCTGCCCGCACATCGAGTGCGGATGATAAACTTGCCGAACTTGCCGACTAACAGGGGAGATGGGCTGGCCAACTGTCATGGTGATATGGACAGCAATTATACAAGAACGTTGCCCGGCTTAGTCGATCAGTAGGTCTACCTCATGCTCTGTCTTGCTCTGGCTTTGAGTCTGTGTGAGTGCCCAACAGTGTATACTGTGTGTGTGACGTTTTGGCGTAGAATTTATTTAGTCAGCACTCACACAGACCAGGGACAGAGCCAGACATAGCTTGTGACAGGCCTAATAAGCTTTTACTATACTTGGTTATAAGACCCAACAATCGGTTACTTAACTAACTCAAATATATTCTAACATCCAAAAACAGATTAAACATCACATTCATAACAATGCTGGCCTCTCAGCTCAGTTGGCAGTAGCTGTGCCTTCTGCACCGTAGGTCGTGGGTTCGATTCCCACCGAGAACAAATAGGTGTAATATTGTATTTAAAGTATTAACAAAAAAATAAATAAGTATTATACCAGCTATCTGGTTCCCATAGTACAAGCTTTGCTTAGTTTGGGGCTAGATAGTCTTGAGTGAATCGTCTACAATATTTACTTATATTTATTTATTCATCACGCAAATATGTACCCTCGGCGGGAATCGAACCCACAGCACAGAAAGAAACCGATTTATCTGTAGATGCATGACCAGACTAAAATACCATACATTAATTCAAAACAAACGAAAATGGCTTCCACAATATTTTTCCTTCTATTTTATTATTTCCTTGACTTTTGCTTTCACTGGGTTTAAATCCCCTCGGCCGGGATTACACACGGAGCTCGTGTGCTACGCCGTAGCTGTTGGCTACGCCGTAGCTGTTGGCTACGGCGTAGTTTTTGAGTTTATTTTACTGAGTGGCTTACGTTCTAAGCCTGTAGGTATAAAGAAAGTTTAACAAAAGCTAACCGTAAGCACGTTAGCAAATGAGAAAACGAGTTTAATGGATGAAAAATAGGAGTTTTTTACTATAATTAACAATAGTTTAGTTGTGAAAAATATATTTGCTAGCATTTTAAAAAGTCATCAAGTTCTGATACTGAAAACGACATTTAGCAAACATTAACGAGTATTTAATGCTTTATATGGAAATGAATATTCAGGCCATTGTGTATTGGTTTACGAAACATCGTCATTAGGGTAGTTCGATTATAGCCGGCCCGCGGCGCAAATAGCAGTTGTATCCGATAGCTACGTTCAGTTCCTGGGCTAGATACACAAGATAGGGTAGCGTATGTGTGTTATGCACCGTTAGTTTTGCGATAAACTTCATTTGTACCATTTGAATAGGTCGTTGATTGTAGTCAATATGGTGCTATTTTAATTTTGTGACAGGGTGTGGGTGCCCGTGAAATTACTGGCACGTGAGGCTGAATATCTGTATGCCTCTAGTTGAAGGACGCAGGACAGTGCATGGTAGGGCACGTTCCTGATGTGCGTGACCTACGAGGCATTGCTTTGTTATAGGCGATGGTTACCACTTAACATCAGGCGGGCCATTTAGGCGGGGCATGTTCCAACACCTTGTTACATAAAAAAAAAATTGTGCATACTGTTACTCGTGTAAATACTAATATTATAGACATCGCCGTGGATAATAAAACTCAAAGATAAAAACAATCTCAAATAGTCATAACTTACTATTGATCATGAAAAAATAAAATTTAATTAAAATAATTAGTTAAAACATTGGCTGCGTCTGGGTTTGAACCCACGCTCTTTCTCGGGAACAAGAAATTCTATCTCACCTTAAATCACTCGGCCAACCTTGTAAATAGCCACAGCGATTCCCGACCTGTCACAAAATATGATAGTACAATTTCAAAAATCTTGAAGCTATTTTAATAATTTTAATATCTAGCATATAACAGATTAAATGAAGAAAAAAAATGTTCATCCACTTTTGTCGCCTACTGTACTTCATTGAGAGACAGTTGTTATAACCCACTTATATATTTGTCACTCAGTTACAAAGAGTTCTAAAGAAAAATAATTTATGTTTAACACAATCTAACAATAAAAGTGGTCTTGCGGAACTTTTATCCAACCAACAGTGTTACAGCATTCACGAAGTTGCTAAGCTGTAACCCTATTTAAAAGCATGCCTTATTATAAACTGCCTTCACAGCTCAGTTGGTAGTAGCTCTGCCTTCTGCGCTGGAGGGCGTGGGTTTGATCCCCACCGAGAACAAATATTTGTGCGGTGAACACAGATGTTTGCTCTCTGTCTGGCTGTTGTATTGTATTCTATGTATGTATTTTACAATAAAAAAAAAGTATTTAAGTATTATATCAGCTACCTGGTTCCCATAGTATAATCTCTGCTTAGTTTGGAGCTAGATAGTTTTGTGTGGATTGTCTACATTATTGTTATTAACTGCTGATTGTCTATGAATTTATTTTAACTCTTTATTGCACAAAACTTATGATTTTTACAAAAGGTGAGCTTAATGCTATTTTCTACCTGCTAACCTTAGGGGTAGAGAAAGGAGTTAGCATGCTTACATAAAAAGGAAAGCTTAGATATTAAAATTAACAAACATGTACCTACCTGTTAGAAAGTTAAGGTCCGATGATATCTGCTTCTGAAAATGCTCATAAACCAGACCCTTAAAAGCTAACTTATTGGGACCTTAGTTGCTACACTAGAATTAAAGATTTACAACACGTTATTTTATTTAGAAGTTTGTTTGTCTATAGGCCTACCAAAGGGCTAAGGCCTAACAAGTTCTATCTGGCTCTGTCTCTGGATCTGGTTTTGAGTCTGGTGTGAGTGTTGACTAAATAAATCCTACGTCGAAACGCCACACACACAGTATAATGGCTTTGGGGAAAACTTGCCAGGGTATTGACGTGTACCTAGGGAAAACAAATGCAGCGCAGACAAATTACCTGCCAGCAAGACCGATGATCCAGAAGATAGGGGACAGGAACTGGATATTGGCAAAACTCACGGCAGACGTAGGCAAATTATATTGCTTGTTCTTCCAAACTTCATTGCATGGAATTGGCATGTAGACTCAATCATCATCCACACCACAGCATTGTAAATTAAAAGAGTCTCTCTGTTGACTGTCCAATTTCATCCTGTAGGTCTACCACAAGCTCTGTCTGGCTCTGTCTCTGGCTTTGGTTTTGAGTCTGGTGTGAGTGTTGACTAAATAAATCCTACGTCGAAACGTCACACACACAGTATAATACACTGGTGAGTATTCACACAGACTCAAAACCAGAGACAGAGTCAGACATCTCTAGTAGGCCTACAGGTCTTGTCCCGCGATGTCCCTCACAGCAGCTAGCGTTAATATTCTTATGTATATATGTATATTGAATATAATGATGTATATATATTTAATTACTAACAGCGTCTTCTTTCTCCGTAATGTGGTTCAAGCCATGAGTCGTACAACCTTGGAATAAACCAACTTTGTGTCTTCATTGTGTTTTACGAAATACTTTTATGAAGGCGTGTGTGTGAATGCTGAGTATGACATAACATACAATGTCTTGCTAAGGTTTAAGGTGTACTTAGTTCTAGGCTAAAGCAACCGCTTAACAACAGGTGGTTTAACTGCGTCTACAGTCACTTTTTATCATAAGACAAACTTTTTCAGTTTTTGAATTACTATGTCTATGAGGAATTATATTATTTGTCATTGTTTGAGGCACAGATCTCACCATCAGGTGGGCTATCTGCTTTTTCCATCAGTCAATGTGCCAATGAAATTTTTTGTCCAAAAATATATATGCGCTGTGCCAGTACTCTCATACGGTGAAGGAAAACATCGTGAGGAAACCGGCATGTCGTAGAACCTAAGTGTGAAAACAGGTGTCAAGCGCACGAAAGGAGCCTCGTCGATAGTTGAACGTGATAACGTCATACAGCTGTCCACGCGGACGCATCGCTCACTCTTGAGTGAGCGAACATCATGGTAGATTTCGAACTCTTTGTCGCTCGTTCCGCGCTCCCGCTTGCATTTCAAGCCTTAAATGGAACGCCTCATAGCGAGGTAACGCCGTATGACGTCATGTTTTTTCGTGCGTGCAGCGGCCTCCATCGAATTATAAGACGTTGCCACGTCAAAAATTTAGAAATTAACAAATGTAGTTGTTTTTCAAAGTAATCAAGAATAGACGGTTTACTTTCAAAAGACAAACGTTATTGGAAAAATATTGCTACGATACTATGTATCTACGTCAAATAAATGTATTTTCTTTCTTTCTTTTCTTTACGATTTCTTATCTTGTCACACAAACACATACATTCTCAGAACAAAAGCACGGCTAAGCGTGAGTCTGTATAGCGGTCTGTTGGTTTTGTACCGCTTGTTAGTGGAATCTAAATTTCCCAGGGACCTGTGGGCCTACCATGAGCTCTATCTGGCTCTGTCTCTGGCTCTGCTTTTGAGTCTGTGTGAGTGTATGGCTCTGGTTTTGAGTCTGTGTGAGTGATGACTGTATAAATTCTACGTCGAAACGTCACACACACAGTATAATACACTGGGGAGCACTCATACAGTCTGAAAACCAGAGCCATAGACAGACAGAGCCAGACAGAGCTCATGGTAGGCCTACTGATCACCGTTATTAGGAAGTAGGACCAGATGTTTTCTAGACTTATTTAAATCGTTGGCTATACCATCAGGTAAAATTTTACATTTGTAGCCACGAAGAAAGATTCCGAGACCTCTCTTTACAATGTCGTCGATCCATCGGGCCGTTAGACGACGGAATCAGACAGACAGCGTAGGTTTTAGCGTCAGTGTTCTTTAGATACGAAACCCTAAAACAAGCCAGCTCTTTCAATTTTCGTCTTATTCGCTTGCAATAAGATTTATTTTGGTATAAAAGTTTTAGTTTTAGATAACGGTGACACGGAAAATTAATGATTTGAGGTTGTGTTCCGTTCTTCTGAGTAATTGCGAACAAAACTACAAATCAGGGAAACGATATAAATGTATGTTTCTTGTCTTGACAATAGAAACATACTTGCGACCCAAAATGATAATAAATAAAAAAATATTGCGAACAATTCACACAACACTATCCAACCTCAAACAAAGCAGAGCTTGTATTATGAGAACCATATAGGTAATACAATATTTTTTTTGTGTAAATATATACTTAGAATACATAATAACACCCAGGCTCCGTATGGTTATGGCTATGGCTGTCAGATTGTGTATAGATAGGCTGACCCACACATTCATTTTCTTCTTGGGTTTGAATGTGTTGACACTGTTGACACAATTTTGGCAACCATAACCATATGAAGCTCTCATGGCAAGCAGAAAACAAACATTTGGGTTCACTACACAAATATTTATTCTAGATAGAGATCAAACCCACGCCTTTCAGCGCCGAAGGCAGAACTACTGCTAATTAGTTGCGAGGGCGAAATCTAAAACTCGATGTTCAGTGGAGTTGAAATTGCATTGAAATACAGTCCAATGTTGCTTGAAAATTATATGCGTTCGATGAAATTCAATTTGAACAAGTTAAATTGATGCAGTTTCATATTACCTAACTTTGCAGAGCAAGCGTGAAACTTGGGAAATCAAAATCAAATAATATAATATTAATTACTATTATAGACTTAATAATATTATAGACAATCCACACAGCACTATTTAGCCCCAAACTAAGCAGAACTTGTACTATGGGAACCAGATAGCTGATACCATACTTATATACTTTTTTTGTAAATACATAGTACTTAGAATACAATGTTACACCCAGACAGAGACACAACACAATATTTCACACAATATTTTATTATTTAAACACAAAAATATTTTTTCAATTCGGACCACCACTTCCCGAGATTAGCGCGTTCAACCAAACAAACAATCAAACTCTTTAGTTTTATAATTTGAATATAGATAAATAAATAAATATTGTAGACAACCCACACAACACTATCTAGCTTCAAATTAAGCAGCGCTAGTGCTTTATGAACCAGATAGCTGATATAATACACATTTACATTTTTTTTGTAAATACATACTTAGAATGCAATATAACACCCAGACAGAGAACAAACAACTACATTCACCACACAAATATTTGTTCTCTGTGGGGATCGAACCCACGACCTATGGCTCAGAAGGCAGAGCTACTACCAACTGAGCTGAGAGCCACAATAAGCCAAATATTTGTTTATTAAATTGTATCACAAACATCAGTTTTAAACGTCATAAAGCTAGGTGAGTCTACCGTTTAAAATGTAATGATGAATAGCGAAATAAAATGGTAAAAACGGTCTGGTCTGATGATGGAGGTCTGTCCAATGGAACTCTTCATTCAATTGGCCAATTGAGTTAAAACTTGTCTACCATACAAAGTTAGTGAGGGATAGTCAGAGGCAAGGTCAATCAGCAAATCCAGCCAAAAGTGGATAAAACACAATGCGTGATGGTGGCAATTTTTTTATAATTAGGTATTTATATAGGTACCTATGTACTTAACTTTTCGGAGCATTTGGATCGCATCACGAGATCTCAGTTCGAGGCGAACTAATAGTTATACTCATTTCCGAGAAAAAAAAATCTGAGCTACTTCTGTTCTTCGAATTACCACCATCTTCGCAATGTTATTTTTCCATCAGATAGGTCGGTAGACGGTATGTAAGAGGACCAAGTTATACAGGGTGTTTTTTGAGGGCAGGGATGGCCAAGTCCGAAACCACGTGAGTTTAGGGAAAAGTCGAAAAAGCAGTCATGCTATCGATTTATAAAAAAACCCATAATTGTATATTTATTTTCTTCAATAATCTTTGTGTGTTGTTCCAACCTTAAAAACTACCCTGTATAATGAGAGAGTCCTTTTAATCGGTTTCGATCAATGCATCTAAGATTATTAGCTAGTCATAAAAACAAAATACACAAGAAACAGTTGAACTATCTGCAGACTGTCACAAACGATCTGGAGATAGCTCAACTGATCCAAATCAGTGCCAGACGGAAGCGTCCCTAAGACGCTGACGGCATTGCCACGCTGAATAGCAATGCTAATGTGCTGTGCCAGATACCTACCAGCTCTTTTTCACGCGTCGCTTCGATCAGTCGCCTAAACAACATTTTGAAGACCAGCAGACCTCGGTTCCCCACGGACTCAGGAGTCTAATTCTCGGGCCGACCGAGATTTTCAATGTCCCTTAAATCCACATTGGCATTGCACAACCCCGCTTTTTTCTACGTTTTCCGTATATCGTAGCTGTCGAGGCTTCTACGATGAGGTCGTCGATGAATTACTCAAGGAAATCATCCATTCTCTCTTCGAAAAGAAGCAATAAAATACAATTGCCAAATGATCTGAGATGAGCCGAGAATTAGGCTCCAGAAATCACTATTAACCTTTACAGAGCATAATGTACTTATAATAATAAAATGATCAAGTGGACCAAGTTATAGGTGAACCCAAAGCCTTCCGACTTTCAAAACCTTCAAACTTTTGAAATAAAATCAGTGGCAACGATGTAAATGAATTCAAATGAGTTGAAACAGGGCCCATAAAACACCTGGCCTTTTCATAATTTTCATAATAATTCAAAGTTTGTTGAATCCCCTTGTTTGTTTTTGTTATATTAATGGTTTTAATTCAAATAATATGATTAACTAGCGTACGATTTTTTAATTATTAAAATCATGGCCAAACTCTTAAACTGATTTTGATGGAATTTCTATGGGATGAATCTAGGTTAACTTACAGATTTTTTTTTCAAAAGAGGTTCGTAAATGACGAAATTGAGAAATAATAAAAATTTAAAAAAGCATCTCCTATATGAAGTCGGTTAAAATGGAATAAGCTATTTTGAAGTTATCCTTGTATGTACATGTTTCATTTACTTATTTATCTTCCATCTCTCTTACTTACACAAATACAGTGTTTTTGTAAATAAAGTAAGCTTCTTCTACTTATCGTGTCACTCATTCTTTTGAACCGAGTGTGGTGAAAGGATTTTAAGGGCGCCTCAACGAGGGTCCTTTCGTGCACTTGACACAATACATATTTTCGAACTTTTTAGGTTCTACGATATGCCGGTTTCTTTACGATGTTTTCCTTCACCGTTTGAGAGCACTGACATAGTGTACATAAATTAATGGGCAGAAAACTCATTGGTACCCGACTGGATTTGAACCCACGACCTTAGAATCGGAAGGAGGGGCCACTACCACTTGGCCGCCAGCACTCTATAAAGTAAGCTAAATTAATACTTTTAGAATTTAAATTAGTGATTAAATCACGCCTTTAAACCTCAACCAATTAAAATAAAACTTTAAATAAATAAAGTGCGTGACTAAAACAGCTTCACATCTATCCAAATGCTTTTGATCCGGTTTCAATCTAGTTTAGTTGCTAAACGTCCCGTAATTAAACTTTGATTGCATCGACCATTTACAATTTACATAATTGATATAAATTAGGTCCGCAACCATTAATTCGCCATATTGATCAGTTACACATGGATAATCTACTTGTACAGTTTAGTCCAGGGGTTACCAAACTGTGGCCCGCCTGGTGCCTCGTAAAGGCTCTTCAAGGGGAGCGCGGACCCCATGGGCCTACCATAGTTTCCACCAAAAACTAGCGAATAGATTGTCATTTAGTTTTCAGCACAATGTTAGAAAAATTGTGTGAATATTTTAACCATTATTTAAAAAACATTCAAAAAGATTGAGCCACGAAATTCAAGTATTTAGGAAGCTATATTTTATTAATTTATTTGTTTTAGGAAGACCATCAGCTTTAATAACCTTTTAACTAATTAATCTAGTCTAGGTTATCAGAGAAGCCAATTAGCGGTCCTCACGAATGGCTACAGAGTGGTAAATAAAATACGCACAAACAAACATATACGCATGTCAGGAAAGTAGGGCTATAATTTATTTTTTAACAAACCCTTTTTGTTTCAGGTAAGCAGCTGGGTGTCATGGAGTCTTTGCCGTCAGATGACCGTCCGTCACCAGGTATTGCCGTCTTCTCACTCTCTAGAGCTGACCCTATCTCTGTCCCTCTCTGACCTAACCTCTCTACCAACTATAAAGTCCTTGGCTTTTCCTTAGCTCTGTCTTAATCTTGCCTCAGACCTCCCTTTTTCGTCAGTGTTACCCTTTCTGTGCTTCTGTAGAGGGTAGTTTGTGGTAGTTTAACTATAATTTTATTGAATGAATTTGAAGTGACAGTGTTTTTTTCAGAACTACAGATGGTTTTTAACCTAAATGTTTATATAATTTGTATTTGATCAAACAAGTGTAGACCTTCCAGTGGTTATTTGTATTCATTAGACTGCGTATACAGCCATACCACATACACGTACAGTTGGCTACATATCAAGTGACACACCCCACATACCCTTAATTACGCTACATACAATTCAGATATTTATTACAGATACAAATGGCGGTTTATTACAAATGGCGATGGCAAAGAAACAATTTATTTATTTAATCACATGGGCGTTACAAAAAATATAATAGCAGAACCTTATGAGAAACTAAATCAAAAACAAAGAAACAAATTCACGTGTCCGTCATGCCCCATCTCATGCACAATGGGTGATCTCTTGACTGGCTTGGCCAATGCCGTGTAGTTGAAATTATTTTAATAACTGTAACATTGACACACTTGTGTAATCACCCCTGACTTTGACCCTAAATTGTCCCTGACGCTATATAAATCATCTACAATAGATGCAAACGTCCTCTTTACTTAACATCGCCATGAAAAAAGAAAAAGATCATGGTGTCATTGTTATTTCGTACGAGTAGTAGCTCACATTTCAAATAGAGTAGTCTGATACGTAGCCATGTGTAAGAGCTAAAATTGTTTAATTAAAAACAACGAACACAAAGCCTTTTGTAAGGCTTTTGTGCTCCGATTACCACAAAACAACGGATTTGGGTACTGCTCAACTTGGCGCTTTTTACACTAAAATGTACCTACCTACCTAATTTTAAACTTTTTTGTTTGAGGTTAGTTTTAGCATTTTCATATTTTATTTCATTAATCAAATTAGTGGGTCTTATTCGCTAAAACTGTAGTGAAGGCTATTGCTGTTTCTCTTCATTAGTATTAAAGTGACAGTGACAAGGATGCCTTGTACAAATCCATTATTAGTACATACACAGGGCTAGCTAGTATTTTTATTACACTACTAGAGCCCGTGGTTTCACCCGCGTGGTTTTTTACCCATTATTCCTAATTTCAGAATACAAAGTTGACTGTATGTTTATCGAGATTGAACCGGAAAAATTCATAAATCATAGCTTTTGCAGATAGGATAGGATATAGTTCTCAGACGTGTCTCTGACTGCCCCTTTAAACATCTCAAAGAATCTTAGTGCTCTATACAGAAACAATGCTTAAGTCTATTAGTCTTGAGTATAGATTTTTGACACTTTTCAAGAAGTGAAGACTGAGAACTGTCAAAAAAAAATTTCTCGAGGCTGGACTCAGACTCAAGAATTGTTTGTTTAAACAAGCCTCAGGTTGCTAAGCTCGCTGCACTGCTGGCCTACCTCGAGCTCCATATGGTTATGGTTATGGCTGTCAAAATTGTGTCAACAGTGTCAACACATTCAAACCCACGAAGAAATTGAATGTGTGGGTCAGCCTATCTACACACAATTTGACAGCCATAGCCATAACCATATGAAGCTCATGGTAGCCCTGCAAATATTTTGTTTCCCAGCAACCAACATAAAACAGAGTACGTTTTTATAATAACAAAAGCGAACAATGATGAATATAACATTATTCAGTGAGTTGTAGTATTTAAATATTAAACTCATACGGTGCACGCTCGTGTTGTGAGACAGAGAACAGAGTTTGAAAATATTGACTTAGCCCCAGAATCACAATGAATGTTTGGATAATACAACATGTTTCAACGAGAAGAAGGTACCACAGAGTAAAAACACAGGGCAAAGGTAAATTAATGCGCAAAAGTTATATGTATGTATATACCATTTTGATAAAATTCGTTTAAACTCACGAAGACTTTTTTTTCTTCTTCGGCAAGTTTTATCATGCGCACTTGATGTGCGGGCAGGTTTTTCCGCAAGTAGGCCGCTGGTGGGCCTTTTTTGCGTGACCCTTTTTTTTATTTTATTAACCTATTGTGTCCCACTGCTGGGCAAAGGTCTCCCACAAAACCTTCCATTCATCCCGATCTTCGGGGATCTCCCACCAATCTTTCCGGTGAAGGTCGAGATCGTTTGTATGTACATCTACACAATAGTACATTGTTACCCGAGTGTTGAAAGTCATGTTTTTTGCGCTCTGGCGCCAATGGAGCTTGAGGGACTTAAAAGACTTTCACCCGAGGTAAACACTGTGCTTTTCATTACGAATACAAGGAAATAGGAAATAAAAACATAAAAGAAAAATTATAGTGAAAATGAAGATTGAATTGCCGCCTTCCCGGTTTTTTTTTCTTTTTCTCTGGCGGGCCTTCGGCTACGGCTCGCCAGCATTATTCAGCCATTATTTTCATTTTCATAATTTAAAAAATGGTAAATTGTTTGCTCAAATCTATGTTATTTTAAATAAATAGTTGAAGCTATATATTGTATATTAATCAAGTAATTTAGAAGATATATTATTTATTTAATACTATCTTTATGTTATTAAAATTTAAATTTTACATTGCGCTCTCATTAGACTTTTTATACTTCTTACCGTTGTAATGGGTTTCCAACCTACTTGCTGAATAAAAAGTTGGAATTTGGTTCAACGACCTCCTTGCAGTTAGAAAGACTTTAGAAAGTTGGAACATGGTTGAATAAAATAGAACTTGTTTTTTTATATAATTTGACAGCTGTCAGTAGAAAGCGATTCTCCCTAGGGCTGAAAGTGTCACTTTCAATTGGGCCCCTCAGGCAACTTCAGACCTACTTTCAGAGTATGAGCAATGAAAAATATATTTATTATGATCCCTATAGCACATTATACATAAATAAATAAATACATGTTATAGACAATACACACAACACTATCTAGCCCCAAACTAAGCAGAGCTTATACTATGGGAACCAGATAGCTGATATATAACTGAAATACATTTTTTTTGTAAATACATACTTAGAATACAGTATAACACCCAGACAGTGAACAAACATCTGTGTTCACCACACAAATATTTGTTCTCTGTGGGGATCGAACCCACGACCTATGGCTCAGAAAGCAGAGCTACTACCAACTGAGCTGAGGGGCCAGTCGCCATAATTATACACATCTTTAAAGTGGGATTTTAAAATGATATATTTTTTATTACTCAGTGTTTCCAAGATAACCACAGTAAAACCAATTCCGTGTTGGAAAAATCGTGGATAATCCATTAGATTATTTGTATCCGAATTCTAAACCATATTCGGATAAAAATTCCCAGCGAACGGGCTGCAGCAGAACTCATAAAATCTTGTATAAAATTATTCAAATACATTCGCTAGTCCGCTAGACCAACCATGCATTTTAAATTTAACTGCAAATACAAATTCGTTTTATCTACCTGTCGGATTAAAAAGTATTCCGCTTTCGTCCGTATTTAACTACACCTTGCGTTTAAAATGAACGTGCGTTGTTTTTGATTATGTTTTAACTTTGGAAAGTCTGTTTCGCTTTCAAATGGACCGCTAAACAAATGTTTATATATTATGAACCCAGTGGGGCTGAATAATGCATATAGTGGGCTACTATGCATTATTTCAGAATGTAAATTCAAATTAAAATTATTTTTATGCAGTTGTTTCATTTTGAAACATTTTAAATCTAGGTGAATAGAGAGCACTGGTGGTTTAGTGGTAGCAGCCCCGCCTTCCGACCCGATGGTCGTGGGTTCCAATTCACTCGTGTACCAATGAGTTTTTCTGTCGAAAAATGTATGTGCACTATGCCAGTACTCTCAAAAAAGCGAAGGAAAACATCGTGAGGAAACCGGCATGTTGTAGAACCTAAAAAAGTTACAGCAACACGTGTCAAGGGTCTCCCAAAAAGGGCCCACCAGCGGCCTACTTGCGGAAAAACCAACCCGTCAAGTGCGGATGATAAAAAATTGCCGAAACTAGGTGAATGTGAATGCCAGTTCCCGCGACCAAGCCTAGAAGATGTTAGGAAGATGCTTAGTAAAATATACCAAAACAAAAGTCTTTTGCCAAATTCAATAAGATAAGAAATACACCCAATAAAAGAAAAAAGTAGAGGAACCTAGTAACCATCGACATCTCTAAGCATCAACAATAGGAAATTAAAGTGTTTAACTTTAGAAATCGGAAATAATTTGCCGTAAAATGCCTGAAGAAATCCGTCAAAGATTGAATGAAATGCCAGACAAAGGCAGAACTCCCAGTGGATTCTATAGAGCTGCTCCATCAATACTGGCTGACAAAGCTTCAAGGGATCCATCGATGGCTTTGTCTTCGGATAAGTTAATTTGCTCTGACCTTTTAGTTGTAGGGCGTGGTACGCTATTTACTAAAGTTCTGGGTTCAATTTTAGTCATGCACCAATGGACATAAAAAAATACAGCCAGCTAGACGTCTGGAGGATGCTTCAGTTTGGCACTGTTTTGGATTATCTGAGCTATCTCTAGATCGTTTGTAACGGTCTACAGATAGATCAATTGTTTGTGTATTTACTGTACCTTCTGTACCTCTTAATTTAACAAAGAATGTAACTGATCTACTTACTCCCTACCTGTTTTAATTTACCTAATTGCTAGTCTGTACCTGCTATGTTACTCCCAGTTCAAACGAACGCTGTTTAAAAAAGTTCATGGAACCAGATTGACCTAACAGCCACGTATTTTTTTGCGAAACTCTGTCTTTACGATGTGGTTTTAAAGTTGAAATTGTCTCGAACAAACTTTGGCGGTTATGACTGATCAGTCAATGATGAGCACCACAGCCAAAGCAAGTAGCCGAAACAAAGCAAGTTTCTTTACAGATCTTTAAAGGATTGGGCACACGCAGATTACCTGCGATGGCGATCAGTGTATCGTTGTCAAGTTCTTGGCAGGGTGTGCGGTGTATGCAAAACCCTGTGCTGAAAATGATCGCCGTCGCCGATCACCTAAATGTGCGCAAGACTGTCAAAACAGCGATATTGGACAGCGTTTCACTGATCGCCATTGCCATTGCCTAGATGTACGCAAGGGTTTGATTGTATAATATAACACGCAAAGAGAACAAACATCTGTGTTCACCACACAAATATTTGTTCTCGGTGGGGATCGAACCCACGACCTACGGCGCAGAAGGCTACTACCAACTGAGCTGAGAGTCTTCTTCTTCTTTATTTAATGACATCTGTCCATTCTGAATCAAATTTGCCAGTGTCGAGTAGTTTAAATTATGATAAATTACATAGATAATAGTTATTTGTTATACAAGAGTGCAAAGCTGCTTTTTAACCGCGTGCTCAATTTTGATGACTGAGCAAGCGCAGGATTCTAAAGTTTAACCACGAGCTGAGCGAGTGGTTTAAAAGTTAGAATCCTAAGCGTTGGCGAAGGAATATATATTAAAATTAAAAAGCTAAAGAGTTTGATTGTTCGTTTGGTTGAACGCGCTAAGTTTCGGGAAGTGGTGGTCCGAATTGAAAAAAGCAGCCAAGTGCGAGTCGGACTCGCCCATGAAGGGTTCCGTAGCATCAATTAACATAATATAAAGGTTTTTGTAGTTCGACGAAAGGTAAATTGCGGTTTACGATTTATGACGTATAAAAAAAAAACTACTGACTAGATCTCGTTCAAACCAAATATCGTTGAAAGTTTGCATAGTAATGTACAACATATATTTTTTTTAGTTTTATCATTCTCTTATTTTAGAAGTTAGAGGGGGGGGGACCAACTTTTTTTCACTTTG
The DNA here is from genome assembly GCA_939531255.2 of Thera britannica. Lineage (NCBI taxonomy): Eukaryota > Metazoa > Arthropoda > Insecta > Lepidoptera > Geometridae > Thera > Thera britannica. The sequence goes on from OW618044.2 coordinate 694,628, forward strand.
GAAGTGTCTCTCGCGCAAACTATTCAGTTTAGAAAAAAACGATATTAGAAACCTCAATATCATTTTTGAAGACCTATCCATAGATACCCCACACGTATGGGTTCGATGAAAAAAAAATTTTTGAGTTTCAGTTTCAAGTATGGGGACCCCCAATATTTATAGTTTTTTTTTCTATTTTTGTATAAAAACCTTAATGCGGTTTACAGAATACATCTACTCACCAAGTTTCATCAGTCTAGCTCTTATGGTTTCGGAGAAAAATGGCTGTGACACTTCCGGACAGACAGACAGACAGACAGACAGACAGACAGACAGACAGACAGACAGACATGACGAATCTATAAGGGTTCCGTTTTTGCCATTTGGCTACCGAACCCTAAAAAAGATTTGTTGGTTAGTCCATTTATCGAGGAAGGCTAAAGGCATAATCTAATATCACGCTACGACTAATATGAACATTATCAATGCAAAATGTTGCGAAAATCTATGTTTATTCTTTTGCGTAGAGACTTTTCTGTCTATCTTTTTATATCACTTAAGTATTTTTTATAAAAATTCTCGCTTTTGATAAAAATAGAATGCTTCTAAACGCTCTAGAATGTTCTTTAACATTCTGGAATGCCCGGGCAACGCCGGGCTTCACTGCTAGTTTTATATAAATAGTCCATCCGTAGGCCTACCACAAGCTCTGTCTGGCTCTGTCTCTAGTTTTGAGTATGTGTGAGTGCTCACCAGTTTGTTATACTGTGTGAGTGACGTTTCGGCGTAGGATTTATTTAGACTGCACTCACACAGACTCAAAACCAGAGCTAGAGACAGAGCCAGACAGAGCTTGTGGTAGGGCTACAGTTCCATCATAATATGCCTGTTATTTTTCTTGACGGCAAAAATAGATAAAACATACTTTATTATTGCATACAACATTAAAACATGAATATCAGAAAATAAAAAGTGGATATCATGGGCAGTATTACCACTTAGATAGATAACACTTTATTGTACACTACAAGAATAGGACACATTTAACTTAACACTAAAATAATCTAAAAAAAAATCGGTTGTCTGTAAAGTCGGTTTACTGACGATAGTTGAACGTGACAACGTCATACAGCTGTCCACGCGGACGCATCGCTCACTCAAGTAGGAGAGAGACAGATGTCGAACGCTGCCGAACGCGGAGGCCGTGCGTGCCTCTTTGTCGCTCGTTCCACGCTCTCGCTTGCACTTCAAGCCTTAGTATAACGCCTCAGAGCAAGGTAACGCCGAATGACGACATGTTTTTTTGGGCGTGAAGCCGGCTCCATCGAATTATAAGACGTTGTCACGTCAAAAATGAAACAACCTTTTGATTGGGACCAAAAATAAGCACGGTGGTAGTAGGTACTTACCCGAACAAGCCCATCAAAAAGAGCTCTACTTAATGTAAAAGCTTAGTTACACAAAGAAACTTACAATTAAACAAATATTTACAAAATGTACAAAATACACAAGAAACAGTTGAGCTATCTGCAGATCGTTACAAACGATCTAGAGATAGCTCAACTGATCCAAATCAGTGCCAGACGGAAGCGTCCCCAAGACGCTGGCGGCATTGCCACGCTGAATAGCAATGCTTATACGCTGCGCCAGATACCCACCAGCTCTTGGGTCACGCGTCGCCTCGATCAGTCGCCTAGACAAAATTTTGAAGACCCGCGAGGCCTCGGTTCCCCACGGACCCAGAGTCTCAACCCCAAGAGGAGCAAATAAGTAGGCTCTGTCGAGACCTGCATATTTGCGCCTCTTGAGATCCTCGGCCAGATCTGCCGCCGCGCCCGCCACAACGGATGTCCTTGGCAGATGAGAAGGCGCAAGTGTGTCGACACACGTAGCATCCCACACAAGTGGCCTCCCCAACTCCCAAGGAACAAGCGTCATACCGTCAGGCCGCTTACCATCGTCACGCAACAGACCATTCGGTTCGAGAATGGCTGGTACGTTGACGGTTGTAAAGGCCCGTCGAATGACGTCGTTAAGGCTGGCGTGACGAGATATCCGACCGGCGGCCCTAGAACACGATAATCCGTGGTGCCCAAGCTGATCGACTGCAGTACCGCACTGGCACCGATGAGGTGCGCAGCACGGCGCACCCAACCGTAAGCAGGTTGCAATACGGAACGTGACGGGATCCAGAAGCTTAGTTAATTATAGTTTATCACAACTTAATTTAAGTTCTGTTTAATCCAGCTTGCTGTAAGCCCCTTTTTCAAGTTAGCGGCTTGAGACTTAACCAGACTTTAATAGAAGTTAGGTTATTTAACTTAGTTTAACTTGTCAAGTACTACCTTTGTTTTATAGATCTCTTTTGATTGGATTAAGTAGTACCTTAGCTGATTTAATATAAGTTTTGGCTTTAATTGAGTAACTATTTAATTTAAAATTCGATTAATCTTTTTTAAAATATTACAGCGGTTTTAAAATGGGCACTTCTTTTTCTTATATCGTGTCACTGATTCTTTCGAACCAAGTGTGGTGAAAGGATTTTGAGTGCACCTCAAAGAGGCTCCTTTCGTGCACTTGACACATATTTTCGAACTTTTTAGGTTCTACATATGCCGGTGTTCTCACGATGTTTTCCATCACCGTTTTAGAGCACTGGCATAGTGTACATAAATTTTTGGGCCAAAAACTCATTGGTACACGACTGTATTTGAACCCACGACCTTAAAATCGGAAGGCGGGGTCACAACCACTTGGCCGCCAGCACTCTTTAAAATGGGCACTAGCCAGTACTCGCAAACTGTAAAAAAAAAACATCATGAGGAAACCGGAAGGCTATAAAACCTATAGCTCAAAAACATGGTGTCAAAGGAACGATAAAAGGCTTTAAAAAGCAGTTTTAAACCTATTAAACCTTTTACTTTGAAAAGAACAAGTGATGTTTTGCGCACACCTGCAGGGCTACCACGAGCTCCATATGGTTATGGCTATGGCTGTCAAATTGTGTATAGATCGGCTGACCCACACATTCATTTTCTTCTTGGGTTTCAATTGACACAATTTTGACAGCCATTGCCATAACCATATGAAGCTCAGTTGGTAGTAGCCTGCTGCACGGTTGTGGGTTCGATACTCACTGAGAGAGGACTTGAAGAGTTAAGCCTCAGTAGGCCTACCACAAGCTCTGTCTCTGGTTTTGAGTCTGTGTGTGTGTTGGCTTAATAAATCCTACGTCGAAACGTCGCACACACAGTATAATAAACTGGTGAGCACTCACACAGACTCAAAACCAGAGCCAGACAGAGCTTGTGGTAGGCCTACAGCATCAGTGAAACGTTGTCAAATATGATAGCGGTATTTGACAGCCTTAGTTTAGCAGGGCTACCATGAGCTCCATATTATGGTTATGGTTATGGCTGTCAAAATTGTGTCAACAGTGTCAACACATTCAAACCCAAGAAGAAAATGAATGTGTGGGTCAGCCTATCTATACACAATTTGACAGCCATAGCCATAACCATATGGAGCTTGTGGTAGCCCGGCAGTGAGGTCGGTCAGTGTTATTGAACTGGCCTAAAAGACTTGCCAAACTATTAATCCACATGAAATATCTGCATATCTATTACTTATTGTAGTCGTTTCAGCCAAATGCTTTCTATTAGGGTGGTTCGAATTCCATACTAACTGATTTTTAACATTTAATGTTATGGCTGATTAGTTTTTCATTAATTGTTATTTGAAATAACAGTGGTTGACTTCAATATTGATATTTATCAAAGGCAAACTATTTGTATAATGTTGAAGAAAATAAATAAAAACCAAAAAATGATAATTATTATTTATTTATTCTTATTTACGTAAAAAACTACTTTACTGTATTCGGTCATAACTTAATAAAAAAACCCACATTTTAGTTTATGTTTACTTATATTAATGTTATTCAATGCACAATTAAACTTACTGTGGTGTAATCAGTTTGTAAGGAAATGGAACCACCTTTAAGGATAATGAGACTAATGGTGACTATACACCAGGGATAGATGAATTAAATGTTATTTTGTAACATTTCTTGATTATTTCAAAAAAATCAAGAATTTAAGCAAATTCAAGTTTAAATCCAGTCACGTTAACCAATGAGTTTTTCTGTTCAAAAATGTATGTGGATTATGCCAGTACTCAAAAATTAAAGTCTATATATTTATGAAAGTCGTGTTAGTTACACTATTTATAAATCAAGAACGGCGGAACCGATTTGGCAGAAAATTAGTGGGGAGGTAGCTTAGAACCGGGAGAAGGACATAGGATACTTTTTATCCCGAAAAAGCAACAGGAACGGGGTGTTACGGGAATGGGCGAGCGAAGCCGCGGGCGGCCACTAGTAATAGTATAAAAGAAAAGTAAAGTAATACTCTCCAGTACTCTCAAACGGTGAAGGATAATATTCGCAAGGAAACCGGTATGTTATATCATCTAAAAAGTTCGAAAACACACTTAAAGTCCTTTCACCACACTTTTTCAAAACAACTAATGTCACGATAAAAAGAAGAAGGTTTTTCCGGGTAAATACAAGATTCACTTCGAGTTTAAGGAGCGCGCCTGCAGACAGATAGATTGCATAGAAATTACATTAGTTTGGCGAAAGCATCCGTCTCGCTAATGTCATTTTCTTTCAACCTTTCCGCAGACGTATCCTGCTAACTTTTGCTAGATTTCGGAAAGATTCATTCAAGAAAAGTGAATCAAAGTTTTTTGAATTTCAGTTCTAAGTATGTGGAGACGCCCAAAATTTTTTGTTTTTCTTTCTGTTTGTAAAAAAATCTTAAGTGGTTCACAGAATACATCTACTTGCCAAGTTTCATCAGTGTAGCTCTTATAGTTTCGGAGAAAAGTGGCTGTGACATACGGACGGACAGACAGACAGACATGACGAATCGATAAGGGTTCCGTTTTTGCCATTCGACTACGGAACCCTAAAAAGTAGTCCGAAGATCGGACAATGTTAAATTTTCATGCTTAATAAGGCAGTAAATACACTGAATATATACTGAACTTAAAGTAGTCTAGGCAAGAGCTCTCACTCCGCACCGCACTCTTCTCCGCACTCCGGAAAACATTCCCGGTGGAGAAGCAGCCTTATTCATGTGACTATGTGGCCGAAGCTGCCAAATAGGACGTTGGCCGGGCCACAGGCTATCTGGCACGGACGTGCTTACAAACAGATCGGCACGTTTTAGAATCATCACAGCTAAGTTCAACAACAACCACACAACACTATCTAGCCCCAAACTAAGCAGAGCTTGTACTATGGAGACCATGATTATATAATACTTGAATGCATTTATTTTTAAATACATACATAGAATACAATTTAGCAACCAGACAGAGAACAAACATCTGTGTTCATTATGGAAATATTTGTTCTCAGTGGGGATCGAACCCACGCCCGCCAGCGCAGAAGGCAGAGCTACTACCAACTGAGCTGTGAAGGCAGTCAAAGTGTTGATGATGAATGATGATGAGATTGATGTTTGTGTATTTTAAATAATAAAAGCGTATGCTTTTCTGTTTGTATTTTGTGTTGTCTCTTAGATTGTATCATATACCATAAAAAAACGGTAGGAACCGAAGCGTAGTTTGTTGCCTGTTCTTCTAGGCTTGGTCGCGTGGAACTGGCACCTAGACTCACCTAGCTTTAAGACGTTTCAAAGTGATTCTTGTAATCGAACTGAATAAAGACAATTTTGATTTGATTGTAATTGTGGACCTAAGATTTATCTAGAAATAAAGATTTTATTTTTATTATTATAATTTAGAAATATGTTTTGATTCTTTTACGATCTCTCGTCTACCGACGTCTTTGTCCTTTATACCGACAATTGCACACAATTTAATGCCGAAAAGACAATTTATTACGTGCACGCTTTGACAAGGTACAAATCTATTTTAAATTTATCTGAAAGCGGCTCAAATCCGGTGCCTGAACGGATATTGGGAAACTATTATCTTGCTAGAAGCTTTGTTTAGAGTCGGCTGGGTTAGATTTAAGACGCTGAACTCCGTGAAATAACTTCTCGCTCCCATATTTTCACCCTTTGAAAGATATAAAATTACTGAATCTTAAAATGAATTGCTGTTCGTTAGTCTCGCTAAAACTCGAGAACGGCTGGACCGATTTGGCTGATTTTGGTCTTGAATGATTTGTGGAGGTCCAGAGAAGGTTTAAAAGGTGAATAAGTATGTTTTTTTTTCAACGGGAACGGTAACGGGGCGAGCGAAGCCGCGGGCGGCCGCTAGTTTATTTATTTATAAAAAATCGAAAGGTGCAAGATCAAAATTATTTTGTGCATTCAGAATTTACACAAGATTGCTCGCGATGTTCGATTAATAAAATTTGTGTTTTATACGTTTATGAGGGTAAAAATATGTGACCGATACGCACATCGACGGTAGTCCACGCCTTAATGCATAGGTAACACTTGACAACTACGGTGTAAAAAGGGTTAAAATCGCTCAGCAAGCATAAACAAATATGTACTGGCAACTAAGCCCGCTTATTTACACCTGTATATTTGGATATTCAAACGATTTATTAAATATAACCAGTGAGTGAGACTTACACCTGTATATTTGAATATTCAAACGATTTATTAAATATAACCAGTGGAATCCCAAGTGATTTCGTTTGCCGAAAACTATTTCCGTACAAACTTTGAAACTTGAAACCCCTTTTCATCCCCTTTGGAGTGTGAATATTTAAAGTTGTTTAGTGCGTACTTCTGAAACAGTTATGGTATTATACAGCTGACCTACCATGAGCTTCATTATGGTTATGGTTATGGCTGTCAAAATTAATAAATAAATAAATATTGTGGACAATTCACACAAAACTACCCAGCCCCAAACTAAGCAGAGCTTGTAATATGGGAACCAAAATTGTGTCAACACATTCAAACCCAAGAAGAAAATGAATGTGTGGGTCAGTCTATCTATACACAATTTGACAGCCATAGCCATAACCGTATGGAGCTCGTGGTAGCCCTGCAGATATACGCAAGTCTTTACCAATAATATTTTCAATAAGCAAGCTACAAATACATTTGCATAATTAAATTTATAATTTTATTAGTTTGGAACATTATTATCATTTTTGTAAAAATACAAAGAAACATATGCTACGAGTAAAAGAAAAAACATTTACTTATTTCTTTTTTAAATGTAAAAAAAATAACGACAAAACCAATGCAAAAAGCTTTGCCAGGTGTGGGGTTCGAACCCACGCTCCCTCTCGGGAACCAGAGCTTAAATCTAGCGCCTTAGACCACTCGGCCAACCTGGCTGTGTGAGGAGGGATGAAAGCTCGCAACGCTAGGGAACACCGATCGATAACGGTTGCTAGCCTACTGCCGACGGAAAATGAGTTTTCTGGCATAGCAGATAAGTCATTCGTCTCTTTGAAAGTGTGATCAGGCTTACAGTTTAATCTTATGAGTGTTTTATTGTGTGAGGATGCGAGTTTTTCCGTCGAAAAATGTATTTGCACTATGCCAGTAGCCAAACGGTGAAAGTAAACATCGTGAGGAAACCGACGTGTCGTAGAACCTAAAAAAGTTCGAGCAACACGTGTCAAGGGTCACGCAAAAAGGGCCCACCAGCGGCCTACTTGCGGAAAAACCTGCCGCACATCAAGTGCGGATGATGATAATTGCCAATTGTGCAATGTGAAGACGCTTGTCCAACCAACCTTAAAATACAGCGTAGGTTCCCTTTTAAATGTTACGTTCTTTATACTGTGTATCTTGCATAGTTTTGTAAATTCTCTGGTCATGTATGTATTTTATTGCTTTTATAGAACTAGCGGACCCCTGCGGCTTCGCTCACCCCTTTGCCGTTACACCCCGTTGATTTTTCTTTTAAAAGTTTTTCTTAGTGCACCCCTATGCCATAATAGAAAAAGTTCAAGTTTCATGCTTCTATGACTTACGGTTTAGGCTGAGCGTTGATTGTCAGTCTTTCAGTCAGTAACGTAAGGTAAGGTCGGTATAGATAGTAACCACGAAGGCGCGCCCCACTATTCCTCCTAACCGTTTATAGTATATGTGTGCAAGCTTCCGTCAATGTTTGAGTGTTATCGGTACACACTAATTACCTATGAGTGCACACGCACACTACAATGAATAGACTACGCTTCGCGACTGCCGCTCGGAGCAAACTCCCCGCACCCCGCGAGGGGCGCGTCTTCGTGAATTGCACTATCTATAGTAGGTTTTATAATATTTAGATAATAAATTTAATATACTTTGTCTGCAACCCTTGGGCTCTTTTCAAAGATCTATATTGGGCACGTGTTTGTACAATTAAACAAATAATAACAAAATGTACAAAATACACAAGAAACAGTTGATATATCTGCAGACCGTTACAATCGATCTAGAGATAGCTGTTGTTTCCTATTTGGGATTAAAGGGCACTGAATATTTTATGAACTAGTGGTCCATGAAGAATACCTAGGGGGGGGGGGGGGGGGGGAATAAGGGTTGGATTGAATGGGGTACTTCAGGCGGATAATTCACCTGTCACGCACAGAGCGTCCGGCTGATGGAAAAAAAGGGGTCACAAACCGGTTAGGACTCGTGTTTGCGTGTTCTTTTTAACCGACTTCCAATCAAAAAGGAAGAGGTTCTCAATTTTTCAAGCTCATGCTGCATGCGTCCGTCATTTATGAACCGATTTAGAAAATTATTTTTTTATTTGGAAGGTTATTTTTACGTCCAGATTGTCCCAAACAAATTTCATTAAAATTGGTTTAGCCGTTTGGCAATGAAGTCGGTTTCTCTAGTTTTTTAAGTTTATAATTACTGATTCAAGATAAATAAATAAATATTATAGACACACAACACTATCTAGCCCCAAACTAAGCAGAGCTTGTACTATGGGAACTAGATAGCTGATATAATACGTAAATACTTTTTTTTTTGTAAATACATACTTAGAATACAATATAACACCCAGACAGCGAACAAACATCTGCGTTCACCACACAAATATTTGGTCTAGCTGGGGATCGAACCCACGACCTACGGCTCAGAAGGCAGAGCTACTACCAACTGAGCTGTGAAGGCAGTCATACATTACATAGGTACAAACAAAAGATAAGTGTCAGTGTTATTATCAGTGGTTAAGTTTGTTATGATCAACAGTACTTAACACCCCACCTGATGTAGGCGGTTACCTATAAACATCTGCTAGCTGCTCTCAAAACAAGTTCCAGTTGATAACAATGCGAAACCTGCATAAGACTGTTGAACAAGAAAACTCGGCTCGGAATAAAAACTTTGCAAAAGTAATTGGAAAACGACTGCTGAAATGAAAAACTCAGTAGTTAGCAAAGAAACTTTAACAAAGAAACCCTGAACATTAGGCCGACCATAAGCTCTGTCTGGCTATATCTCTGGCTCTGGTTTTGAGCCTGTGTGAGTGCCCAGTGTATTATACTGAGTGTGTGCCGTTTCGACGTAGAATTTATTTGAACAGCACTCACACAGACTCAATTTATTTTTATAAATATGTACAAATAAAATAATCTATAACACCCAGAACGAGAGCAGAAAATAATAATCAGTAATAATAATCAGTAAAAATCAATTTATTGGTAATTATATAAGTGGTTTTATTTAATGGTATTGGTTGAACCCACGGATATGATCAACCAGTAGGTAGGTCTACCACAAGCTCTGTCTGGCTGTGTCTCTGGCTTTGGTTTTACGTCGTCCTACGTCGAAACGTCACACACACAGTATAATACACTGGTGAGCACTCACACAGACTCAAAAACAGAGCCAGACAGAACTTGTGGTAGGGCACAGAATAACCCGTTCAACCACTTCTTAATTACGAATTTGCGGTTTTCACGGTCAAGAAATACATGTGCCTTCATGTTCTAGGCTAACGTGGCATTGGCACCGAAACCCGTGTCGTATTCAACAATAACTGACAACCTGCCTGCATTGTTGATTGAATACAAAATGCAGGGAAACAGGGTTCATCATCAGAAGCAGTTCGTTCAAACCCACTGCTGGGCATAAGCTAAAACCGGCAAAAATGGTGTCAAACTCCACTCTTGTTAGTTTTAGGGTTTTTGCATCCGAGGCTTTCCCTGTACGGTAAAGTCAAAGTCAAAGTGTATTTATTTGCCGAATAACATGTTTAAGGGTTGTCATCCATTGTGATTTCGCCCTATAAGGGCATGCAAAATTTGGATTCACAAATTAAACTTAAAATCTAACAATTATGAAACACACACAGTTAAAATATACAAAAATCAATGATAATACTATTAAACTGGTTTAACACCTCGTATATGACTTAAGAAATCTTGGACGTCTGAAAGCGCGATGGGTCGACGACATCGTGAAGGTCGCAGGAAACAGGACAAGAGACGCGCAGGACAGGGGAGGCTGGCAAAATATGAAGGAGGCCTATACCCAGCAGTGGGTGATACTGGGCTGAAATGATGATGATGATGATATGACTTAAGCCTTGTGCACAGATTCTATCCCCACCGCAGAACTGTAAGATGTGCGCAAAGCTTGAGCTATTGTTTAGAACTCAGACAAAAACAACAGTTTTTTTTACATGTGCCTTGTTTTAAATCCTGTGCCCGGCTTTCCACCGTATGCACATTTATATTTACGTCTACCTTCAGTTTCATTCGGGTCGTCTCTCCGTCGAACGCACTCACTTTAGCAGTAATTGTTCTGTTCGCTTTGAAAAGGCTCCAGGGACTTTTCTTTGTGCCTTTCAAGAGACGGATATGCTCCATCGTCCACGATGAGCTTTGTCGTGGCTTTTAACAGTACTTTCAAATGTTTCTTTGTACTTTTGTCAATTGTGCTATTTAGAGAACTTCAAAAGGGGCTGTTTCTAGTTTTGTTTTATTTTTATTGCGTTTGGCACTGCTTTGGATTAATCAAGCTACTAAAGTCCTATTATATTAATGCTTATTTTATTTAACACTAGCGGCCTGTCCCGGCTTCGCACGGGTGGACATTTATTTTGTAAACACTTAATTATAGCCCTTGTTACTCAGGGTGAATGTAGCTTTCCAATGGTGAAAGAGTTTTTGAAATAGGCTCAATTTTTTTGCGTTTATTCATTCGCAGTAAAATACAAACTTTTCCTCGTTATAATATTAGTGTAGATGTTGTTATATACATACAATCACACCTTTTTCGGATGGGAGGCAGAGATTACGGATTTCTACTTACTACGATCCTGACATACCTCTTTCTCATCATTCACGCTCATAACATTCTTCATACATGTTCGTTAGTTTATTAAATTTAACACAGAGTTTATTAAGTACATTCTTCTTGAACAGTAACTTAGGTAAGGTTAAACGTTTATAACGGTCTGCGAATAGCTCAGATGTTTCTTGTGTATTTTGTATCTCATCATACATACATACTCGTATATATAAAAGAAAGTCGTGTTAGTGACACTGTTTATAACTCAAGAACGGTTGAACCGATTTGGCTGAAAATTGGTGGGAAGGTAGCTTAAAACTAGGAGACGGATATAAGATACTTTTTATCCCAAAAAAAATAACGGGTACGGGGCGAGCAAAGCCGCGAGCGGCCGCGAGTATTTTATGAATACTTGTAAGTATATCTGTAAATAAAATACATTTTATTCTAATTAACGTAGATAAGATTTAACAACAAACCACATTCTCAAAAATACTTGACTACCTTTAGAACACTTGCGAGTATTTTTTCTAAACTTAATTTTAATGCTTGTTAAAATGGAAAGATTAATTATTTTGAAAGCGCCTTTACTGTAACGAAGTAATGAGGTTTTAATCTCTATTACATAGGTACTTTTAATTGATATAGTCAAAGAGCTTGCTTTTTGTAACACTGGCATTTTCTTGGTCGTTCTTACATAGGTCAGTGACCTCAGGTTGAGGTTTTTCCCATTTTAGGGTTTCAGGTATTACGAGAAAGATTTTTTTTTATGGAGTCACGAGAGTTCAAGGTACGCCTATTTTGGCACTTTAATCGTCTTTATACAAACCCTTTGGAAAACGGGCTTCTTCTTCTTAACAAAAACGAAAAGGTTGAGGTATCTTTTTTTATTCAACTAGCTGTTAAAAAAGGCTTATGGCCCACCTGATGTTAAGTGGTAACCAGCATTGCTTATATGTATGTATCGTAGCCCTAAAGAGGGTCAATAGTGAAAGTTACAAGCTGAGACTTGAGACAATAATTGAAATAATGAATTAATTTGGGCAAACGTGCACACAGACCACCTGCCAGATGGGACGATGACATGAGATAAGGGTTAATTACTTGAGGTTTTAGCACAAAGTGTGAACAGTTGGAATTAAAGTGGGTAAAAACCTTAATTTGAACAAACTATTTCCGGACATCATCATCATCATCAGCCTGAAGAAGCCTCCCCTACACATTTCCAGGAAGAACGATTCTGAGTCCTTTCCATCCACCGACTTCCCGCGATCTTAACAATGTCGTCGGTCCATCTGGTGGGTGGGCGCGCTACGCTTTGTCTTCCGGTTCGTGGTCGCCATTCGAGAACCTTTATTCCCCAACTATACTAGTTTTATTTCCGGTTGGTTTCAAAGAAAAGCGACATCATTTTTATTGCGTCTGGGGATTTTCTGCATTTATAATTAATTGTTAAGTAAATCATCTTCAAGAGATGCAAAAGCTTACTTGTTTATAACAACAGCATCATCATCATCAGCCTGGAAGTCCACTGCAAGACAAATGCTATTCCACTTATAAATAAATATTGTGGACTATTTACACAACACTACCCAGCCCCAAACTAAGCGGAGCTTGTAATATGGGAACCAGTTAGGTCATATAATACTTGAATAATTTTTTTTTTGTAAATACATACTTAGAATACAATATAACACCCAGACAGAGAACAAACATTTATGCTCACCACGCAAATATTTGTTCTCGGTGGGGATCGAACCCACGACCTACGGCGCAGATGGCAGAGCTACTACCAACTGAGCTAGAGGCCAGTCAAAGACCTTCGAGTGGGAGCCTCGCGAGAAAATTCAAATTCAAAATGTATTTTGTCAGTTGTATCACAAGGATCACTTTGAAACGTCTCAAACTAGGAGTCTGTATGTGTGAGTACCAGTTCCACACAACCAAGCCTATATTAGTAGATCCGTCGATGATCCATCTTCTATATCCTTCTCTTCTTAAATTTAAGAGCTTAGCTCTTGTCGGGGTTTTGATGCAGTTTTCTCCAATTAAGTCTTTCGAAAACAAAAACAAAAATAGTCGATGTAACCATGAAAGCGGCGAACCTTAAATGGGATTGGGCAGGGCATGTGGCTCGTATGCCGGACATTCTTTGGGCCAAAATATTAACCGATTGGGTCCCACAAGGTCGGCGTCGTATCGGAAGACCCCGGAGAAGATGGCGGGACGATCTCGATTGTCTTATGAACGACTGGCGCATTGTAGCCAAAGATTGAGAGGTGTGGAAGAAGGGGAGGGAGGCCTTTGCCCTGCAGTGGGACGACCCAGGCTAAAAATAAATAAATAAATAAATAAGTCTGTCGAATGCGGCCTCCTTGATTTCTTTATACGACATGACAGCGACTTTTTCTTTTATCTGACTCATGTAACTAATTCTTGGCCTTCTTCTTCCCCGTTTCCCTTCTTTTCTTCCATATCCGGCTAGGTAAAATAGATAATAATTACACTCGATAAGTAATTAGTAGTCGTATGTCAGATCGATCAATTAATTAGTAATCTCACTAATGTGCTGATCGATGATGATAAACATATTATTGGCATATAATTTTATTTGGAATTAACACATTTTGGATGTTTTATAACATGGTTTTAAAACCTTCACTTCAAATCCTTTCACCACACTTGGTTCGAAAAAACCAGTGACACGATAAGATGAAGACGAATATGGTTTTTGTCATTTAAAATTGAACTTGCAACGAATAGAACTATCTTAAAGTTTTTGAAGTGAAAATCTCTTTACGCTAGCTTGAGTTTTTTTTTAAATGAAAAAAAAAAACAGTGAGCTCGCATCACATGACAGACATTATCTTTGGCAAAAAACAACAACCTTCGCCAAAAATACTTCTGTCAGCATTTCCGGAGGGCCACGTTCATAGTAGATACAGCTTTTTCTCTTCTTAAATTTAAGAGCTCAGCTGTTGTCGGGGTTTTGATGCAGTTTTCTCCAACAAAGTCTTTCGGATGCGGCCTCCTTGACTTACTTATTTGACATGACAGCGACCTTTGGTTTTATCTGGCTCATGAACTTATTCTTGGGTTTCCTCTTTCCCGTTTTGCTTCAACCTTTCCTTCAATGATGTTCTTTATGTAGCTGTCATGTCGAACATTTTTCTTCTTTGATTTTAAATCGATTTAGATTTTAGATAAGCTACTCCGAGAAAAAGCACCGAGGAACCCTAGTAAAATTTACATTGTAAAAGTTTTTCAATATCGGAGCTAAACGCTGTACAAATCCAATAAAAAGAAACCACTTTTAACCCTATGCTCACTCCTTTAACTGAACGTGCCAGAAATTTAATAAAACTTTTTTCTACGAAGCTTGTAGTTTGCAACCTTTTCCACCGCTGCCATTTGAGGACCGAGGAACCAGTGGTCGAAGCAGTGCAATCTCAACTTTATCACCTTTTAATAAAGCTGAAAGTAGAACGGTGTATTGCAGCCTGTAAAACTATGATTGTGAATTTCGTCACTGAAGAGAGCACTGGTGGTCTAGTGGTAGCGGCGCCGCCTTCCGATCCGAAGGTCGTGGGTTCAAATCCAGTCGTGTACCAATGAGTTTTTCTGTCTAAAAAATTATGTGCACTATGCCAGTACTCTCAAAACGGTGAAGGAAAACATCGTGAGGAAACCGGCGTGTCGTAGAACCTAAAAAAGTTCGAGCAACACGTGTCACGCAAAAAGGGCCCGCCAGCAGCCTACTTGCGGAAAAACCAGCCCGCACATCAAGTGTGGATGATACAAAATTTGCCGAATTTTTGTCGTCACTGTAAAGAAATAACAAGGTTTAATTGTTCTTTCTATTTAACTTGAAGTTATCATTACAAATGGAACAAGTCTATGTTCAGTGAGTAGTGTTCGCTGGGTTTGTTCTACTGTGACTGAGTCTGATATTACAGCAGTCTTTGTTTTACTAATCAAGTTATTCATTTAATTACACAAAGAAAACAACTACATATACATAATTATATAAAAGAAACGGGTATTTATCGCGATTGCCTTTATTATTTCCTGACGTTTCGACTGTGTTACAACAGCCGTGGTCGCGGGCAGACTGGAGTTCATTAGAGTAACTGTCGCGAAGCAGAGGCAGTTGCAACTACCCTTGGTCTTCAGAATTAGAAATGTCCGCGTTCATATTACAACACACCTTTTCTTCTATATGCATAACAATCGCGTTAATTAAAAAATGTAGCTACGTATCCATTATATTGTATAGGAAAACCACTATTTATACATTAAACAGGTAGGTAACATGATGACAAGGCAATTTAAATACAAAAAGCGTTCAACTCCGCTTCACGAAGCACCAGGGGCCTAATTCTCGGGCCGACCGAGATTTTCAATGTCCCTTAAATACACATTGGCATTGCACAACCCCGCACTTTTTCTACGTTTTCCGTATATCGTAGCTGTCAAGGCTTTTACGATGAGGTCGTCGATGAATTACTCAAGATTATTTTTGCTTCTTTTCGAAGAGAAATCATACATTTTCCCTTCGAAAAGTAGCAATAAAATAAAATTGCAAAATTATCCGAGATGAGCCGAGAATTAGGCTCCAGAGCCGTTACAACCACGCGGCATTGTGGACTCGCCCGTTGTTTTAGTGAGTTGCTGTAGATACAAACTGCTGGAACGGGAACATGTTTTTGTTACCTAAGTACAGGTGTATTATGGAACAAACGGGTATTTATCGCGATTACCTTTATTATTTCCCGCCGTTTCAACCGTGTTACAACAGCCGTGGTCGCGGGCAGACTGGAGTTCATTGGAGTTACCGTCGAGAAACGGAGGCAGTTGCAGTTGCAACTACCCTCACTTGGTCTTCAGAATTAGAAATGAATGATTAACAATCGCGTTCATTTAATAAGTACAGGTGTCCACAGTGTTTAATTAAATAGGTAGGTGTAAATGTACATATGTTCGCGGAAGTCGGTAGATATGGCACAGCTACTACGAGCTCCATAAGGCTATGGCTATGGCTGTCATTTTGTGTATAGTATAGATAGACTGACCCACACATTCATTTTCTTCTTGTGTTTGAATGTGTTGACACTGTTGACACAATTTTGACAGTCATAACCATAACCATGAAGCTCATGGTAGGCCAGCAGAACCTTACTTCATGAAATGTTTAAGAAAGGGTTGTATGCAGCAGTAGAATTCTTCAGGCAAAATCAGAATATCTTGATCTTAAATTATATAATTGCAGAAACTAATACTCGAAAGAAAACAGCAGCTTTTGATATAAAATTCCTGATTTATCTAAGTTTTTATTCTTGTTTACATAAAGGCCCCAGGCCTCCCGAGATTTCCTATTGACTAGGCGATCAGAAAGGTTATAAAAAAGCAATATCGGTATAGAAGCGTTATTCCTTCGTAGACGATTTAGCTTCAATTTTCACTTAATGTGATTTTGTCCGCGTGTTTGACATCTAAGTGTCGTAAATTCTTTAGGCCTACCATGAGCTCTGTCTGGCTCTGTCTCTGGTTCTGGTTTTGAGTCTGTGTGAGTGTTGACTAAATAAATCCTACGTCAAAACGTCACACACATAGTATAATGCACTGGTGAGCACTGGCTCAGACTCAAAACCAGAGCCAGAGACAGAGCCAGACAGAGCTCATGGTAGGCCTACTGGAATACGTTTTGTAATGTTAGTTTAACTGATTTCTTTCCAAGAAGCCTGTCATCCCTGTGCTGTGATGATCTAATTTGACTGATATTAATAATCCACCATCTTGTTTTTGTTTCAAGGCTTCAATACCCACTAAAATTCGAATATTCTCTTTTAACAGAAGCGTTGCCATCATGTACTCACAGTGTGAGATACCAACAATCTATTCAAAGTTTAATCCAAATGGGTTCAGGCGTCGTCGCGCCGTGATTGCGTCACAAATATCTAAACTTCCTCATTCATAATGTATTTGGTTAGAAGAGGAAGCAGGAGTTTCGCTTCTATACATAATAGAACACGCAATCCCATAAAAATAAAGTGTCATGCAAAGGTTAGGGCTCTGTTATTGCGCGTCCCGGCTTCGAGCCCACGACCCTTTAGTACTAAACGGAGTTTTATTAACTGTTCGTTCGCGGAGAAAATGCTTATTGTATTTGAAAGTAAAGTAGGGATAAAATAGAATATAAAAACCATGAAAAATAAAAAAATATTTGAATCACGTACATCATCCAAACGTTAGACATTCAGATTTCTGTAGTTCTAGGCTACGTCGCGTGGAACTAACACCTAACCTTACCTAGCTTTGAGAAATTTGAAAGTGATCTTTGGAATAGACGTTTTTTGACGTGACAACGTCTTGTAATTCGATGGAGCCGGCTGCACGCACGAAAAAACATGACTCATGCGGCGTTACCTCGCTCTGAGGCGTTCCATTTAAGGCTTGAAGTGCAAGCGAGAACGCGGAACGAGTGACAAGGAGGCACAATCGCCCTCCGCGTTCGGCAGCGTTCGTACCTTCGTTTAAAGTAGTAGTAGTAGTACTTAGTAGTAACAGTAATACCCGTTGCTAAAACTTCATTATCCACTATTAAAACCATTATCCGATTATCATAATTACTGAAAATCTCTTTACAGGTAGCTCGGCTTAAACCATCGCATTTCTCATTAATATTTTATTTTCAGTGAACAAAAGCTTGTAATTACTTGCCGGGTGAAACAAGGCAATAGCACCCCACACCACAAGCTCTGTCTGGCTCTGGTTTTGAGTCTGTGTGATTGCTCACCAGTGTATTATACTGCGTGTGGAGGTTTCGACGTAGGATTTATTCAGTCAACACTCACATAGACTCAAAACCAGAACCAGAGACAGAGCCAGACAGAGCTTGTGATAGGCCTTCAGCTCACTGTTTGTAACTATGCCATACAGAACAAAGTGTATTTTTAAAATAGGTTTTGCTGCACAATGGAACTAGATACTAAAAAAGTGAAACATTTTTGCATGTGACTTGGATAAATAAAAACGAAAATGGTTATCATGGATGTGGATGGTGGGTACAGAAGAAGAGGAGAAAAGAGAAGATGGATGGACTGTGTTAAAGATGAAATGACCAAGAAAGAAATGAGCACTTATATCGCTTTGAAGTGTCTGTTAGGCTGCATTTATGTTCAATAAACAATTAGAATTAGAATTAGAATTAGAATTAAATTAGAATTTGAATTTGAAATTTGAGCAATGAGTTGATTTGTAAAAGGATCATATAAAAAAACAGTAGGAACCGAGACGTAGTTTGTTGCCTGTTCTTCTAGGCTTGGTCGCGTGGAACTGGCACCTAGACTCACCTAGCTATAAGACGTTTCAAAGTGATTCTTGCATCGTAATGAATAAAAAATTATTGAGTTTGAGTTTGAGTTTGAGTTTGAGTTTGAGTGGACGAATGATAGAAGCAAGTGGAAGACGAAAACCTGTAGGCCTACCACAAACTTTGTCTGGCTCTGTCTCTGGCTCTGGTTTAGGTCTGCGTGAATCCTCACCAGTGTATTATACTGAGTGTGTGATACTCAAAACCAGAGCTAGAGACAGAGCCAGACAGAGCTTGCGGTAGGCCAACTGTTGCGTCGATTCACGTCCAATCCTTATAGATAGTATACACCGTCAATCTCTTGTTAGTTAGGTACTGAAGTACCTATAATAGTTGCTTTGAGTATGTCAATAAACAATTAGAATTAGGTACACCGAAGCGTGCCTTCAAATTAACTACTCGACCGCGCCGCTGCAGAGGCTAATTTCTAGGCACGACCTTTACTTAGGAACAGTAGGCCTACCATGAGCTCGGTCTGGCTCTGTCTCTAGCTCTGGTTTTGAGTCAGTGTGAGTGTTGACTAAATAAATCACGTCAAAATGTCACAAATACAGTATAATGCACTGGTGACAAACACAGACTCAAAACCAGAACCAGAGCCAGACAGAGCTCTTGGTTGGCCTACAGAAGACTTTTACTAGACTTTTATCTGAGCTGTCTTGTCTCTTATAACATCGCGCAGTTTATCGTAACAAAAAGAGATTATTTTTTCCAGTTAAATCTCTAAACCTTGCACACATCTATGCGCTCTGCGATGGCAATAAGTGAAACGCTGTCAAATATGATATGACATATATTTACATATTTACTGATCGCCATCGCCATCACCTAGACGTGCGCAGGCTTTTATTCTTACTCTTTTCTTTATTATTATTATTATGTCATTTAACACAGAAATCAGACACACACTATACACATTAAGATTATTAACATAACATAGCACACATCGGAAAAGTACCAAGTCCTTGAACTGGTGTGGTCTTGATGGAAAACCTCGCGAGATGTCATTGAACCGAAGGCCGTCAAGATCCCAACACTTTGACCCGAGCTGTTTGATTACCTAATAACAAGCAACAGCGATGATAAAAAAAAAGATAACAACAATCCACACAACACTATCTAGCCCCAAACTAAGCAGAGCTTGTACTATGGGAACCAGATAGCTGATATAATACTTAAACATTTTTTTTTTCAATACATATTCAGAATACAATATGACACCCAGACAGAGAACAAACATCTGTGTTCACCACACATACTTGTTCTCGGTGGGGATCGATCCCACGACCTAAAGTGTCCTGGAAATAAGCCTCCCCCATACATTACCAGCAACATTCTGAGCCCTCTCTATTCACAAAAAAACACAACTGTATTTGGTTCTCGTGCTGTCAAAGCAGCTTTTTTAGTTATCGTGTTTCCGACTGAGGTTTAAGGCCGTTTTACACAGGGACAGTAACTGTCGTCAGTCGACTGCCGAAACAGTGCTGACCTTGCACTGCCATCGTGTTAATTGATTTCAAGTCGGTACAGCACTGACTTTAATATTCCCGCTTCATATTTTCGGCGTCAGTCCGCTCCCCCCGCCCCCCGCGCCAACGCAACTGACGCCGTGTGAAATGTCGAATCAGTCGCTGGTCAGTCGCTGCCACTGTATTGTACGTGAACCACGCTGCGGCGTACCACTCGAAACTGTTTTCGAGGGTTCATTTTTCCGCACTGATTTTACAAACGTGTGTACACCGAAACAAATATAGTCGACTACTGACGAAATACTGACTGCGTCTAAATAGCACGACTCAGTTTTCGGCGCCAGCACTGACGACAGTTACTAACCCTGTGTAAAACTGCCTTTACACTTCGAACAGCTGACTGCCTATTTCACTGGCATTGCTATCGCTACTGCTTATTAGCAAATAGGCCCGAGGATCACTTCTTAAAGCTCACTCTTCACTTGAATAGGCTTTCACGCCCGTCAGCATTCTTTCATTCCTTGTGTTAATCTAATTCTTGCCCTTTAAAAATATGATAGTTTTTATTATGTTTTCGTGAAAATAAATATCAAAGATCATTATAATAAATTATGATCTTTGAAGATCGCGGGAAGTCGGTGCGTATGGAGAGGGCTTGGCATCGTTCTTCCCGGATATGTAGTGATAGGAGTAACACTCTTCATTGAATATAGCTAACTTTGTTTTACTTTAATTACACAAACAATACCACTACACATCACGACGCCATCTTCTTTCTCCTGCTTCTTCCTACTCTAGGGATGACATCACTTGCTTGATCCGATTAAAAAAAAGCCCAAATTAAGCTACTGGCTTAATATGGGCGTTTAAACGACAAGCTCTTAAAGCAGGTGTTTTTAATTAAGCATCTAAACAAACTTACAACGACAAGCACTTTTCGTTTCGAGCTTTTCAATTAACAGATGAAATTGAACCCTTATTTTTATGACTACAAGCAAGTTTAATAATCAAAAAATGTAATAATATAGTGTAATAAAACTCCCACTGTTGTCCAATCAAACTATATTGTTCACTTCCTTCTACGTTACAATCTCTCTAGTACTTCACAAATTACCAACTCTAAGCCACGTGGTTTTACAAAGTAGCTTGCATTGCATGCGACCAACTCTTCCGAGCGCTCGTTCCAGAATGGCGATCGAGCAGTCGAGCCCGACCGCCATCTTTATCGCCGGAAGCGTTGCCAGTATGCAGTGCAGACATTTTGAATCAATCACCATTAATAATACTTTTACATAAACTAAACAAACAAACTAGTTCTTAAAACAGTTATCATGATTAATGACAATTAAAATCATTATTTATTTACAAACAAATTATTCAGATCCACAGACATATTTTAAATCAATCGATTCAACTGACTAACCATACATAATTGCCAACGGCATTTTCCATGAAGTTGACAGACTATTTTACAAACAAATATGACAAGTGTCATCAAATATCATAATAGTAATTTCTATTAAACCATTAAAATTAGAACCATTATTGAAATTCATCACATTCGGCCATCCGATATTGTGCTTACTCTGGAAGCACATGCTAAGTGCACAATATAATATGATAACTTAATAAACAAAGCTTGAATTTAAAACATATAATGAGAAAAGATGACCATTCAAATACAATCTAAAAAAAATCTAATGTCTATCAAATTCGGCCATCCGACAGTGTGCTTACTCTGGAAGCACATGCTGAGAGCATAATGATAACATGATAACTATGTATATGTATGAATAAACAAAACTTGAAACTTGAATGACTACCAAAATTCAAACAACTAATAAGAACAAATTAAGACAAATCCAAAATTACAATATTAAACTCGTAAACAAAATGAAATTATTAAGTAGAAGATACGAAGACACCCAAATAAATCTTAGTCATTTCTTAGAATAAACAGATATTAGAAATATAATTCTATCTAAAAATAACTAAAGTTAAATATCCCGTTTACCATATTCAAAGCCTGTATGCAAAAAAAAAATTAACTAAATGAAATTTCTCGTAAGATAATAATAACAGTTTTGTATGAGAAAAGTCTTCGCATCCCAGCCATAAACAATCCATTCGGGTAAAATATTATTTAAATTAAATATTCCAATAACATAAATTATACTCAGATTGTGATAGGAAAACATGTACATGGTTAAAAATACAGTCAAACAGTTAATTGTTTTAAAAGTCAAATAGTAATTTGGTCTCCCTACTACAATATTCACGTTGACCGGATTGAGAGGGTCCAGAAAAAGTTTCTGAATATAACTATACTGCAAAGCTCCATCATTTTCATTTAATGTTATTAGAAAATCATCGCAAATATCATGATCTACTGTATCTTTTCAAAATTATCCACTCGCATATCGACTCTCCTTGCTTACTTTATCTTATTAATCTAAATATAAAGCCTAGACCTCAGCAACCCTTTCAGAACACTTTCGCCCTACAAGTCCATTCAAACAACACTTCTTATTATAACCCCGTTGTCAGAATGTGTCGCCTATTTAACGATTTATTGATTAAATACAGTGATAAAATTGATATCTTTAACAATAATCAAAATAAATTCAAGAATGCAGCTTTGGCCACTCTTTCATTAGAGTGTGCCGAAAACTCTTATTGGTTAGTTCATTAATTCTGCACTCTCTTCGAGTCTTAACTCGAAGTGACTTACTGTAATAAAATAATTGTATGAGTACACCTAAGTTCCAAGTAAATGTTAACTTTAATCACCTACTACTAGTTAAGCCTGGTTACACGCTATCTACATAACTTTCCTGTTCAATGCATTCTGTGTACGCATGTTTTGGGGTACTGTCTAGCTCATAATTTAATAGTATTTATGCCTGTAAATTATCGATTGTACTCTGTTTTGTGTACCTAATAAACAAATAAAATAAAATATAAAACAAAATGAAATTGTGGTAATAAACTACATAATTCTTCTCCTTAATACGGAACTCAGCCTGTTACTGCGGCACCTTCAGAGGCGCGTCATGGCTCAAGCTGCTGATGTGGTGCCTTCCATGGCGCATCACGGCTCAGACCACTGATGCGGCGCCTTCCGTGGCGCATCACGACTCAGGCCGCTGGTGCGGCGCTTTCTATGGCGCATCCCGACTCAGGCCGCTGCGCTGGTGCGGCGCCTCCCGTGACGCATCACTGCTCATGCTGCTGATGCGGTGCGTCACGGCTGTGTCCTGTGGCACCTTCTGCGGTGCATCGCTACTAACTTTGCCTGGAGTTTTAAGGATCTGAAACTCGTCATAAAATTTACAGATCTGCAAGCACACTGTGAATAAATCTATTATCATTCATCTGCTTTATATCTAGTTGAAATGAATAGGTTTTCCAATTGTGAAATAATTAAAAAGTAACAATGTATTCCAAAAATATAAAACACTAAATGTACACTATCCACGGCATTTGGACGAGTTCTCTGTACTTAGTCTTGCGCTTTAAATACTACAAAAGATACGTTTAACTTAGCTCAGTAAATGCATGAAAACGCCATCATAAATCCTGACAGCGAAGAACTTATTTACTTGAATTCCTCCATGCCATGCCCTGCCATGGTACTGCAGGCACGAACATGATTGTACTGTCATATTCTCATTGTTTTTGCTGAAATGTAAACATCTTATCGACAGAGACTGTTTCGGTGCGTAACCAATCTAATGGTTCAGGTTTATGACGTATTAACTTAATTTGGAATCTTGGTTCAATTTTTATTTTTTTATTGAAAACTGATTCAGTTGTAAAGCTTAACTGTGAAATTGTAATTGAACTCCTATAACTGCAATTCATCTTTAGTTAATCTTAAGTTAATATTTTATAAATGTTTTATAAATCGCTAATCTTTAATTTATAATTAGTTCACATTTATTGTATCTTTAATTTATATTTAATTCATATTTAATTCATCTTAAATTCATCTTAAATTCATCTTAAATTCATCTTAAATTCATCTTAAATTCATCTTAAATTAATCTTAAATTCATCTTAAATTCATCTTAAATTCATCTTAAATTCATCTTAAATTCATCTTAAATTCATCTTAAATTCATCTTAAATTCATCTTAAATTCATCTTAAATTCATCTAAAATTCATCTTAAATTCATCTAAAATTCATCTAAAATTCATCTTAAATTCATCTAAAATTCATCTTAAATTCATCTTAAATTCATCTTAAATTCATCTTAAATTCGTCTTAAATTCATCTTAAATTCATCTTAAATTCATCTTAAATTCATCTTAAATTCATCTGTAATTCATCATTATTTCATTTGTAATTCATAATTAATTCATCGTTTTTTCATCTTTTATTATAATATCCTCACTCGACACTGGCAATACTGAACGAATTTGTATACTTGGAATCCAAAACATTAATTTTAAACTCAAATAACTTTAACTCTAATCCAGCTTCACTTTTACTCATATCCAAACATTTTTGAACATTTTGAACATTTTGAACATTTTGAACATTTTGAACATTTTGAACATTTTGAACATTTTGAACATTTTGAACATTTTGAACATTTTGAACATTTTGAACATTTTGAACATTTTGAACATTTTGAACATTTTGAACATTTTGAACATTTTGAACATTTTGAACATTTTGAACATTTTGAACATTTTGAACATTTTGAACATTTTGAACATTTTGAACATTTTGAACTTTTTGAACTTTGACCAAACAGATCTCGCATGGTTCCAAACATAATTTCAACTTCTAAGGCGTACATAGTCAAACTGAACTCGCTTGGTTTCAAAATCAATTTCAACTTCTAAGGCGTACATAGTCAAACTGAACTCGCTTGGTTTCAAAATCAATTTCAACTTCTAAGGCGTACATAGTCAAACTGAACTCGCTTGGTTTCAAAATCAATTTCAACTTCTAAGGCGTACATAGTCAAACTGAACTCGCTTGGTTTCAAAATCAATTTCAACTTCTAAGGCGTACATAGTCAAACTGAACTCGCTTGGTTTCAAAATCAATTTCAACTTCTAAGGCGTACATAGTCAACTGAACTCACTTGGTTTCAAAATCAATTTCATCTTCTAAGGCGTATCTACATAGCCAAACTGAACTCACTTGGTTCCAAAATCAATCTTTACTTCTATGGCGTACATAGCCAAACACAGATCCCAAAACACTTTCTTTAGTCGAGCAGTAATTACGTTCAATGGCCTGGTTAACGTCCCCAAACTAGATCTGTTTGCTCAAAACCACCAAGAATTGCTACTAACATTTTGTCAAAATGCTGTTTCGAGGAGACTCCCCAGGTTCCATATGCTTTTTTTTTTTTTTTCTTATTGTACTTTTTGTTTTTCTGTTTTAATTGTAATTTCTTAAAAAAATTGTATCTTCATTTTATAGTTTGTTTAGTCTCTCATTACTTAATATTTTTTTTTTTTTTTTTAAGCTCCAATAGTCTCACTATGTGAAACCTGTTTAATGGACCCTAGTTGTCGTTTTAAATTATCAATTAGATTATAAGTATCTGCTGATTGTTTACCTAAGAAATAAAAATAAATAAATAGTCTACAATTTTGATAGCATTAGCTCACTTTGCTTCAAAAACTCGCTTCGGTAGGCTTGATCATGATCATTAACTTGCTTATTTTAAATCCAGCATGGTTAGACATTTGCAGTTAGAGGCTACTCAAACTTTACTGAGCTGCTATGGTATTAGCAGTACATGAATAGTTGTAGCACTATCGGATAGCCCCTATATCAAATTTATGGTTAGGCTCGGTCCATGACAAAGACCGTACCGGCTTTTATGAAATTCAAGATTGTGCTCGGTCTTTGCTATTTACGGCCACTTTATTATGAAACTTTATTCAATCACTCATTTTTGATGTTAAGTAAATTATAAGAAATAAATATTTCCAGAAACCTACCAAATAATAATTTCAACATAACCCAGCCAATAACACCCTGCTTATGCCAACAGAGATTCTAATTTATTTAAGGGTATTTATTTAATTTTGTACATAGGCTACATCGGCACAATGGCGACTATTAGCATGGACATAAAAATGTTTGTTTATGGTTCTAGACAGGAAAGTAGGCCTTGCCTAAGTACCCAACAGTTCTGCATATCAAAAAGTAACAAGAATGCTACAGAGGACTGACTTGCGTTTAACACTCAAGCTTGTTTTTTACACTCAAGTACCTTCACTTAATTTCATACACCGTAACACGAGTCATGTGTTATCAGAGGCTAACCAATAAAATGATCATCGTAA
Organism: Thera britannica; assembly: GCA_939531255.2. Classification (NCBI taxonomy): domain Eukaryota; kingdom Metazoa; phylum Arthropoda; class Insecta; order Lepidoptera; family Geometridae; genus Thera; species Thera britannica. The sequence goes on from OW618044.2 coordinate 721,010, forward strand.
TGCATAATAATGTAAAACTATTTGCTGTTATTAAGTTCGTTAATATTTTTAAAATATCTTTCGTTAAACTTAGCGTATTTTCCAAAAATTAAGTGAATGTCAATTGATTGAAATGGAACAGCTTAACTAAGTAGTCAAAGTCGTTAAATATTAGGTGCAGGCCATTTCATGTTCGGATGAGCGGCTAATATCAAATTTCATATGATTCCACACACATTTTAGGGTAGGCATAACCTAATAAATAAATTTAAAAGAAAAGACCGATAATCTAAGAATAATGTTAGATTGTGGGTATCTCGTAAACGGTGCGTCGTAGCACAAAAATGACGAAAATTTCATCCCCCTATGAAACCCCACAACACATGGTAACAATGCTTCAGAGCAAGTTTTTTTTTTGTTTGAGTACCCTCTTTAAATTTTCTCAAGAAAAATTTAAATATTTTATCAAAGATCCATTAATTCAATTAAGTTTAATTACACATTATCCATCATGCAATAAACGTCATCAGAACAATAAAATTGGGCGTGTACTTACCACTTCGGAGATGTAATAAAACTCCCACTGTTGTCCAATCAAACTATATTGTTCACTTCCTTCTACGTTACAATCTCTCTAGTACTTCACAAATTACCAACTCTAAGCCACGTGGTTTTACAAAGTAGCTTGCATTGCATGCGACCAACTCTTCCGAGCGCTCGTTCCAGAATGGCGATCGAGCAGTCGAGCCCGACCGCCATCTTTATCGCCGGAAGCGTTGCCAGTATGCAGTGCAGACATTTTGAATCAATCACCATTAATAATACTTTTACATAAACTAAACAAACAAACTAGTTCTTAAAACAGTTATCATGATTAATGACAATTAAAATCATTATTTATTTACAAACAAATTATTCAGATCCACAGACATATTTTAAATCAATCGATTCAACTGACTAACCATACATAATTGCCAACGGCATTTTCCATGAAGTTGACAGACTATTTTACAAACAAATATGACAAGTGTCATCAAATATCATAATAGTAATTTCTATTAAACCATTAAAATTAGAACCATTATTGAAATTCATCACAATAGCTTTACTAAATTAAATCATGACAATTTAGATGAAATTATGTTAGGTTATAACCTTTTCTGTTTGTTCGGGTTATAAAAAATTATAATCTGCTTTTTGCTTATGAAAAGTGAATAAAGTCAAAGGTTTTGTATGTTGAAAGCAGATAAATGAAAAAGCAACTTACGAAAGTCGTTTATTAAAATAAGCGTAAGAATAAAGTTTGTTAGTTATTTTAAGGCATTATTCACATCTTTTCTCTTAGATAGAATCCTTCGACGGTTTTTGTTAGCAAGACCTTTAGTCGAGGGATCTATCTGAGTTTTTTAGGGGTAAATAATACTCCTTGTTCCCGCAACAAAGGGATTTCGTTGAACTCAACAATATTTTTTAGACCACCTGCAGGGCTACCACGAGCTCCATATGGTTATGGCTATGGCTGTCAAATTGTGTATAGATAGGCTGACCCACACATTCATTTTCTTCTTGGGTTTAAATGTGTTGACACAATTTTGACAGTCATAACCATAACCATATGGAGCTCATGGTAGGCCAGCTGTTAGGTAAAATTCACACAGAGCGTCTGTATTTACATCCTTTTAGCGGACTTTTAAATCAAACCGCTGTGTATTTTGACAGATCGGTATTTTTTACTGGATCCTGAACTGTCATGAGTGAGCACGCTCAAACAAATACGCCATCGCCGAACAAATACGATAAAACAAACCAGCGATCCGTTTTAAGCTGTATAAACGTATGTACCTTTACTTTAAAAGGAAATCGGGTTCCATTTTCAAAAATAAAGAAAAAACGAACGCATACGTTTTCGTTCACAGGCAGCTTCATATTTCAAAGGTTTTATACTTTTTGATTAAAAATAGCCTGGTACAAATCCCCTCAGTATTAGTTATTTGAGAGCATATGAGAGACTGGCCTCTCAGCTCAGTTGGCAATCTCTGCCTTCTGAGCCGTAGGTCGTGGGTTCGATCCCCACCGGAACAAATATTTGTGTGGTGAACACAGATGTTTGTTCTCTGGCTGGGTGTTATATTGTATTCTAAGTATGTATTTACAAAATAAAAATTATATCTTATACCTATAAACGAGAAAATTTTGTATATATATATATATTTAGGATCTTGGAAACTGAGCCAACAATTTTAATGAAATTAAGTATACAGGGGTTTTCGGGGACGATAAAACGATCTAGCTAGGATTCATTTTTAGAAAATGTCCCCTTAATCGTAAAGTAAATAATCAACTTTATCATAAAATCATAACTCCTAGCGCCATCTGTTGATTAAGTCATGAGTTAGTGGGACAGAGAACGCCATCTATTGACGAGTAGTGGAGTTTATTATTATGTCGGTAAGATCGAAAATCGAAAAATATTAATATTTAATCATTAGGTAAGTAATTCGTATTTAAATATAATTCACAACAACAGTTAACCAAAAAAATAATACCGAGCGAAGCTCGGGCACCAACTGCTAGTAAGTACTATATTAGCTATCCGGTCCCCATAGTACAAGTTCTGCTTAGTTTGGGGCTAGATAGTGTTGTGTGGATTGTCTATAATATTTATTTATATATTGGGGTAGTAAGTACATTCAAGTATTACATTGGACACATACCTACACATAGATCTTCTTCTAGGCGTGGTCGCGTGGAACTGGCTCCTAGACTCACCTAGCTTTAAGACGTTTCAAAATGATCCTTATGATACAACTGATTTTTTTTTATTATCATCATCAATCTGTAGACGTCCAGAACTTAGCCATTTCTGAACCCACTCAATCATCAACTTCACGCAATCTTTATAATGTCGTCGGTCCATCGGACACCTGACTTCCCTGACTTCTTTGACCTGTTCTTCGTGTTTATTTCAAGAACTTTTTCCTGCAGCCTTTACACCATTAAATTCCTGAATTTCAGTATTTTTCCTTATTTGCGTCACAAAGGCTTCTTACATTTCAAATTGCAGGATTGTGAAGTAACCGGAAGTAACCTGGAGGTTTTACATTTTTGCTATTTCCGTACAGATATTATACATTTAGTTTGCAAAATATCATTTTATTATGCATTGCTAAAAGATTTGTGCTTTACAGTGTTTCACGGTGTTCAGAGACCTATTTCACCGACTTCAACTTCCAATCAAAAAGGAGGAGGTTCTCAATCCGGTTGTATTTTTTTTTTTTTTTTTTGTTTGTAACTGCATGTCTCCGTCATTTATGAACCGATTTAGAAAATTATTTTTTTATTTGGAAGGTTATTCTCAAGTCCAGATTGTCCCAAACAAATTTCATTAAAATCGGTTTAGCCGTTTGGCAATTAAGTCGGTTTCTCAAGTTTTTTAAACTTAAAATTATACCGCACCTAATCGATACCTTTGTATAAGTCTTTGGAAGGATACCAAAAACCTAAACATTACGTGTAAGTCAAAAGGGATTTATTCAATAAATAAATAAATATTATAGACAAGTCACACAACACTATCTAGCCCCAAACTAAGCAGAGCTTGTACTATATGGAAACCAGATAGCTGATATAATACATATACATAATTATATACATTATTTTTTTGTAAATACATACTTATAATATAATATATTATAACACCCAGACAGAAAACAAACATCTGTGTTTACCACACAAATATTTGTTCTCGGTGGGGATCGAACCCACGACCTACGGCTCAAAAGGCAGAGCTACTACTAACTGAGCGGAGAGGCCTGTTCTGTAAAGATGGCAATTTCGGAACGAAATCTTATCTGTCACATATACAACGTGTATCAAAATATGTGTACTATCCCGAAGGGGGGTGAATTTCCACCCCCCGGGGAACAACTTTTGTTCAAGGACTTTTCGAACTTCGATTGGTATCTCTGAAAAAAACTGCAACGAAGTTTCAACATAAACAGCTGACTTTATACAAAGTGACAACCCTAAACTCAGCTACAGAGGTAGTAGGTAGTAGTAGTAGACCTACAGAGGTAGTAGGTCAAGGGGTCAAGGGGTTACAAGGATAGGGTTGTCAATTTATTTAGGCATTATGAAATTAAATATTTTTGTATGGGAAACTGAAAATAAGAATTTTTAATTTTCTCCCCCCCACAACTGATCATCATTGTGGTCTGAAACCCCCCACCTTCGCATAGTACACATATTTAGATACACCTTGTATACGTATTTTATTATTCACTACCCTCAACCACCTACCCCAATCCTTCTCCCCCGTACCTGTGGGTAGAAGGAGAAAACCGGCCACTACGGCCATTGACACCGAGCCGCGATCCGAGTGAGTCGAGCCCCCAGAGCTCCTCCATAGAATTTCAGGAAAATCATATTTCCAACGCGATATACGGCCGCGCGTCCTTCATCATCAAATCATCATCAAATCAACCAACCCTACGGAAATTCAGCGCCCTCCGCCAACATCAGCAAATCAACGGAGTGTAGAGAAAAGGCAGCCGAGAACACCACTTGCGGCCGCTACGAAACCCCAGGTATTTCCTTCCTGTCTCTTTACATTCCATTAATTGGTCCTTCGATCCCGATCCCTGATCCTGTTGATTCCATAATCAACATCCTCAATCCTACATACTTATTTTATTTATTTTATAATTTCATATTTTTTGCCAAATCATCATTGTCCTTTGTTCTGTTTAATTTTCTATTTTTTCGTCCGCCATATTGTCATCTTTCACGTAATCATACTTTTATCTTGTCTTTGGTTATAACTAATTTATTGTCTGTGTCAACCGTAAAGGCTAGTTTCACTTTACCGGTAAGTCAACAGGCAAATAGAGCAAGCAGCAGTTGTTTCCATTCATTTCATTCATTCAATTTTTATCAGTTTCATTCTGTCAGTCAACATAACTGTCAGTCTGTCAGTCATCTCAGCTTCCTTCTTGTTGGCAAAACTTACTTTGCACTTTGCAAAATAATCGAGGTTTATTTCCTGCAAAATAAGCCATAAAGCATGTCTGATGCGAAGATATTATTGGTCAAGTATAATCTGTATACTAAACACATTAAACAAACGTATGATTTATCTCAAGAACTGAGCCATAAGAAAGAGGTAAGCGCCAATGAAAAGACGAAATTCCTAGTGCGTTATCGTGATTTGGAGCGTCATAGGGCACTGCTGGACGATGTTTACACTGCTATTCTTGCTGGCCAACCAGAGCCAGAAAAGCAGGTTCACATAGAAAATTTGTATTACGAGTGTATGAATATGTTTTATAGCATTCAGGTTGCGTATGAACTATTGTCGCCTGCCAAGCCAATGCCGAATCTTCCGTCCACTTTGACCGCTCCTAAATCTAGTGACGTTGAGTTTCACTTACCTAAAATACAGTTAGCACGATTCTCAGGTACACACATTGAATGGCCAAGCTTTATAGCAATTTTCAACAGTGTAATTCATGAAAATGCACGGCTTACACCCGTCCAAAAAATGCACTACTTGTTGAGCATCCTAGACAAAGACCCCCTTTCTATGGTAAAGCATCTCATCATTTCTGAAGCCAACTACGGTGTGGCCTATGATATTCTGACTCAGCGCTATGAGAACAAAAGGTTAATAGCTGATAATTATGTGGGGGCTATTCTTAACCTTCCTAATCTTACTCAGGTCAACCTCAAAACATTAAATAAATTTACTGGCACGATAAAGGAAAATTTACAGGCATTAATGGTATTAGGTTTTGATGTCACCTCTTGGAGTTTCTTGTTGCTTCACATCATCATTAACAAACTAAACAGTGACCTTCGCACTAAATTTGAAACAACCATAGATCCACATTGTATTCCATCATGTAGACAGTTAACAATGTTTTTAGAAAACCACCTGCGTATTCTTGAGAATGTGGCCGGTTCCACATTGCCATCTGCTCCTAAAGTAGTGAATGTGGTCAACGCGGACCCTAAAGTGAATGCCTACTCTTGCACATGCTGTGGTGAAAATCATGCTATCTATTATTGTTCCAAATTTGAAGCGATGACTCCAGAACAAAGAAAACTTTTTGTAATTCAACATAAATTGTGCTTTAATTGTTTGCGCACTCATCATGTATCCAAGTGTGCTTCTCAAAGTGTGTGCCAAGTGTGCCGCGGGCGGCATCATACAAAGCTGCACCTACCCCGCACCTCAAGCAATTCAGCAACTGAACATAAGCCAGACGAAGTTGCTGTGGCGAACTTAAGTTCCACAGCCCAACCGCAGTCTATGCCTGGTGTCAACAATGCGTCAACCATGGTTTTAGGGACAGCTTATGTTCGAGTTCAGGATATCAGCGGACACTATCAAGTAGCCCGAGCACTGGTTGATAGTGGTTCCCAAGTTTCAATCATCACTGAAAATCTAGCTCAAAAACTTAAGCTCCCACGGACCATGTCTGGGTCAATTATAGGTATTGGTGGTTCAGCTGCCCAGCCAACCCGTGGCCTTTCAACTTGTAATATCTCACCGATGCGAGATTCAACTGTCAGCATGTCTACTGACTTTCTTATCATGCCGCAGATAACTGGTCAGCTCCCATCGGTGCCAGTAAACCACTCAGTTCTTCAACTCTGTCACAATTTAGTCCTGGCTGATAAACACTTTACAGCTCCAGGCCAAATCGACATGCTTTTAGGTGTTGACCTTTATGACCAGATCTTGGATGGCAGGAAGTTCAGTCTAGGTGATAACATGCCTACTGCCTACTCCTCCGTCTTTGGTTGGATCATCATGGGAAAAGCACCAGCATCATCTCAAGGTTTAGCCAGCGTCAATTCCATGACTTGTACCATTGGTTTAAACCATGCTTTCACTCAGCTCTCAGAGGTAGAAGAACCTCCTAGGAAGACCAGTCCAGACCAAGGTAGTAAACATCTGTCCTGTACTGCCAAGCCTCCCCGATAACTAAATTCATTCTTTCTAACTTAGCTTCATCTCTATTATTTATTCTTTTCATCAACTTAACTTCATCTCATGGCTCATCATCTTTTAAATCTACCGTCTTTTTAATCATCTTATATTCAGCTTTTTTAACTTTATTATTATTTTTAGCGCTTCTAAAGAGCTTAGCAGCTCTTTCGGGGCCAGTATGTTCTGTAAAGATGGCAATTTCGGAACGAAATCTTATCTGTCACATATATACGTATTTTATTATTCACTACCCTCAACCACCTTCCCCAATCCTTCTCCCCCGTACCTGTGGGTAGAAGGAGAAAACCGGCCACTACGGCCATTGACACCGAGCCGCGATCCGAGTGAGTCGAGCCCCCAGAGCTCCTCCATAGAATTTCAGGAAAATCATATTTCCAACGCGATATACGGCCGCGCGTCCTTCATCATCAAATCATCATCAAATCAACCAACCCTACGGAAATTCAGCGCCCTCCGCCAACATCAGCAAATCAACGGAGTGTAGAGAAAAGGCAGCCGAGAACACCACTTGCGGCCGCTACGAAACCCCAGGTATTTCCTTCCTGTCTCTTTACATTCCAAGGCCAGTTGCCAAACGCCGGTGCTAGTTTTTTTTTTATGATCCTTGGACTTTCTTTTCGTATCACTGGTTGTTTTGAAACCAGTTGAAAGGATATTAAGTGCCCTTCAAAGAGGCTTTTTTCGTGCACTTGGCTGTTTTTGAACTTTTATGCTATACTACTTGACTTTCCTCACGATGTAAACCGATGTTGCTACGGAATAGATAGTAAGTGATTAGAATAGTGGCCATTGAGACAGGCATACACCTGAAGAACGCTTATGAACACTTGTGAAACCACTCACTTATTAGTCTCCTTATTACGTAACTCGCGACAGGCTTCCGACAAGCTGGAGGGCACTGGAAGCCAGGACGCAGATAATCTAGCCCGGCTTTTAGCGCACCAAAATCTTCGTAAGATTTATTTTTGTAATATTATAATTGCATGCATAAAATACCTAGCTGCATGTCAAGACGTAGCTTATTGTCTAATATTCGTCATGTCTATCTGTCTGTCTGTCTGTCCGTCCGTGTCACAGCCATTTTTCCGTAAGAGCTAGACTGATGAAACTTGGCGAGTAGATGTATTCTGTTATGTTTACACAAAAATAGAAAAAAACTATAAATACAAGTAATACTTGAAACTGAAACTCAAAAATTTTTTTTTCATCAAATTCACATATCTATGAATAGGTCTTCAAAAATGATGTTGAGGTTTCTAATATCGTTTTTTTCTAAACTGAATGGTTTGCGCGAGAGACACTTCCAAAGTGGAAAAAAGTTGGTCCCCCCCCCCCTCTAACTTCTAAAATATGAGAATGATAAAACGTTGTTGTCGTCGTCGTTGTCGGTGATGTTTGAACGAGATCTAGCCAGTAGTTTTTATTTTATACGTCATAAATCGTAAACCGCAATTAACCTTTCGACGAACTACAAGAACCTTTATATTATGTTACTTGATGCTACGGAACCCTTCATGGGCGAGTCCGACTCGCACTTGGCTGCTTTTTGAATCATAAAGTTGCGTTCGACAGTCGTGATCGCTTATACCAATGTAACTATCTACCAATGTAAATATGATGATGTATAATCATCATCATCAGCCAGAATAAGTGTATGTCAGAAATAGACTGAACTGATATAAGAGTCCCCCTCCCCATTTTGTGGGGGGTTTGCTGTAGTCAACACGCTAGGGATCCCAAGATTCTGCTACCCTTCCTCTAGTACCGTCTATTTTTTTGTTTCAATTTACAGGCTAACGCTTGACCGCGATCTCACCTGATGTTAAGTGATGATGCGATCGACGGTGTAGCGCGCTCACCTAAAACATACCTGTTCACTCTTTTTTTAAAAACGTCCATATTATAGGTATTCGGAAAAATAGTCGCCGGCAACGAAATCCACTCTATGGTCGTCTTTTCAAAATCAGCAATGCCTAGCTACCATTATTTAATAATTATCCAAAGCTATATTGCTCCGCCTGTCGCGGCCCAGTCGCTACTTACATAATAACAGAGCCGGTCCTATGCATCTAAATAGAATGATATTCTGTAGCTAGGCAGTAGGCACTCAGCATTTGCATACTAAATTGCATATCTTGAGAGCGACTCGAAACCGATTTATCGTTAAGTGAATTTTCAAATATCACAGCCTGCGCTGATGCCTTCATGTTTAAATTTCTGTTTTTTATATTGTTTATAAACTCTTTATTTATACCTTTTGAGTATTGATAGTCGAGTGGTAGTAACCCTTCTGTAGGGCTACCATGAGCTTCATATGATTATGGTTATGGCTGTCAAAATTGTGTCAACAGTGTCAACACATTCAAACCCAAGAAGAAAATGAATGTGTGGGTCAGCCTATCTATACACAGTTTGACAGCCATAGCCATAACCATATGAAGCTCATGGTAGGCCAGCTGATGCCTTCCGATCCTACGGTCGCGGGTTCAAGTTTAGTCGTATAATTATAAAATTTTCTGTACGAAAAATTTATGAACACAATGCTCTCAAACGGTGAAGGAAAACATCGTGAAGAAACCCATGACTTAGATCAAGCTGACTAAGCCGTCAGGATCGCATTTGCTGGGCAAGCCTGATCCATCTAAAATCTTATGGCGTCAAGTAAGTTAGAGCATAAGTTAACACCTTCCCTTTATACTTTATAAATCATATACAGTAGATGCAAAAGCCAGTTTACTTTATTATACCTTATCAACGCTAATGCCTGAAATAATAAGTACTAGGCGTATATAAAATGAATGCTAATTTTCATTATTTTATATTTTTATACGAAAAGTTCTAAGTTCTTCTTTTTTTAACCGACTTCCAATCAAAAAGGAGGAGGTTCTCAATTCGGTTGTACGTTTTTTTTTTTTTTTGTTTGTTACCGCATAACTTCGTCATTTGTGAGCCGATTTGAAAAAATATTTTTTTATCTGAAAGGTACTGCTTCCAGATTGGTCCCATTTTAATTTTATTAAAATCGGTGTTGCCATTTTTTTTAAATAATTTTTTTAATGTTTGTAACTGCATGCCTCCGTCATTTATGAACCGATTTAGAATATTTTTTTTTTTATTTGGTTATTCTTACGTCCAGATTGTCCCAAACAAATTTGATTAAAATCGGTTTAGCCGTTTGACAATGAAGTCGGTTTCTCAAGTTTTTTAAACTTATAATTATTTTTAAATCTTTTGATTAAAAACAATGCAGTTTTTGTTTCCTTATAAATTGAAGGCTCGTTTTCACGACTCTTCCCTAACTCTCGTGATTTCGGACTTGGCCATCACCGTCCTTCTCAAAAAACCACCTTGTATATGTATAAGAAATGTATGGTGTGGCTTGTCTAGCAGAGGACTTTTTTTATGAACTGCTCAACACCGGGTGGCCTTTCGTGCACTTGACTCCTTTGCTTAAAAGCTTGTCCTAGCACTATTATCTAAAATAAAATATAGGACCTTTTTGTGACGATCTTAAGTTAGGTATACTCAGCGTTACTCGTGATATTCTGAAGTAATGGCACTCGTTTGTTACGATGGACGGTTTTAGTGTATTTTTATAGGAGACAATTTTGCTGGAGAAAGTTGACGGTACACTCCCGCTAATAGAGAACAGAAGTATGATTACCTATAAGTGAAGTAGAACCATCCTTTGGCTACAATCTCACCTGATGGTAAGCGACGATGTACTTTGAGAGCACTGGTGGTCTAGTGGTTCAAATCCACCAAACCAACCACCAATGAGTACCAACCAATGTGTACCAATGAGTTTTTCTATCGAAAAATATTAGTAGGTAAGAACTAATTACACGACAAGAAGGAGAGGAATACGCAAAATTGCATATGCATTGGTTGTCTCGACACCTAACACCAACACGTAACACCAATGTGTTACGTTCTCAGAAGATGGCTTATTCCGCTGGTGCGTTCTTTTAGGTGCCTTATAGGGCTTTCATGGGAGGTGATGGAGAGACCCCTCTATTGTGTCGAGACAACCAATGCATATGCAATTTTGCGTATTCCTCTCCTTCTTGTCGTGTAATTAGTTCTTTCGAACCATTGCAGTGTGCAGATTTTGTATATTTATAAGGAAAGAAAGAAAGAAAAGAAAGAAAGTATGTTTATTGACCATAAAAAAAGATTCAAATAAAAAGTGCTTTGACAAAGTTTCACATGGTCAATTAGGTCCCTGGCTCAGTATTTGTATTTGTATTTATTGTTTTACTTTAATTATAACGGTTAACACCAATTACAATAATTAAAGACATAGGGCAATAGACAGACAGAAAAATGAAAATAAATAAAGTCTATGTAAACAATTTTGGTCAAATTTAAAATACAATGTCAATAGTAAAAATATAAAACAAAATGTCATCACACACAGCTATACATCACGCTCACAGAATCTCAAACATTCAGACATTATTTTCATCCAGCCATCCTCAAACAGATCACACCCAGGACTCGTATCAAGGAGAGCATTGAGTGCGGCGAGAATGCGCGGAATTGGTGACGAGGCCCGGCCCACAGTACGACATAGCGGCTCCGAAAACAACTTGTGCTTCCGCCCTCGACAATAATTGTTCGGAACATAAAAACGCACATTTGTCGCACCTTGTAGGTCATATGGTTATTTCCATTTCCAAGGATAGTGTTATTTCCACGCCTTGTATTTGTGAACTCAGGCTGTACTTTGCTGGAAAAAACATTATTCAGCTATTCTCTAGAGGAAATTGATAAGTCCTGTTTTCCCTGATTCTCCCAACACAAAAGTAGCACAAAAACTCTACGTAAAGTTGGAGGGTAAGTAATTTATGGTACAGAGAGCGGGAAGGAAGACATGCGTGCTCTCTCGGGAGCTATTCGGAGGTCGCTTCTCAGTGAGCTGTGCCCTGCAGCGAACATTAAGATATATCGCTAGCTAAAACACCTTAATACCAGCTATTTTTTGAACAAGTTTATCAACACCGGCCTTTTGATAACAGAGAGTTATTCCTGCTTGGTCGCACTAATGCCCCTTTTGGGACCCAAGAGTTCTGACAAGGCGTGCTGTTGGAGAGATTAACTGTTTTGTTGGGATTTAAGCTACATTCTCCTCGTGCATTGTATTCAATATTTTCTGAAAATATGCTGTTAGTGTAATTTCAAGAGTTATCTGAAAAATATAAAGTGTCAAGTTTGTGGGATAAATACTCCATGATTAAAAGTACACTCAATATTTACAACGAAGTTGACATAACTAAATATAGCAAGCTGCTGGCCTACCATGAGCTTCATATGGTTATGATTATGGCTGTCAAAATTGTGTCAACAGTGTCAACACATTCAACCCAAGTAGAAAATGAATGTGTGGGTCAGCCTATCTATCTATCAATTTGACAGCCATAGCCACAACCATGTGGAGCTCGTGGTAGCCCTGCTGATTGCATCAGCGTTTTATTTGCAATATTGTTTTACGTATTATAGTATGAGAGTAGATAAAGTAGTGTATGACACTGTACATAACTTGGTCTTATAACACTCGTGTGATACTATAAAAAAACACACTCATGTTATAAGAACCCTTATTATGCAACAGTATCATAAACTACTATATTGTACACCACATAAAATTAACAAAGGAATACAGAAAAATATCAAAGTGGAATACAATGGGCGGTCTTATCACTAAAAGCGATCTCTTCCAGACAACCTTGCATGTTTTTGAAGAGCCGTAACACATTGCTTCACGTTTGATGTCAACAATAAAAACAATAGCGGCTGAGCGAGCGCGAAGATGTAAACTAAACATTTTTGTATCAATTTATCAAAAAAGAATTAAATTTCACAATTTAATGCATCAGTCAGTTTTCAAATAATTTGTCCCGCTACGGGCATTGAACTTGCACCTGCCGTAATTGGTTGCGGTTGGGTAATATATGAGAATAACCTCCTAAATGACCTAATATTTATATGTCTGAACCTCACATAAATCATTAAATAAGACTCGTAAATAAAACGTAATAAAAATTCTTTCATAACGTAAAAATAAAGTGAAAAGCCTTGGGTAAAATACATTTTATAGCGCTTTTGCGAGTATAAGGAGTTGCGCGTTCAATAACACTCATGTAGACCGGTATAACAGCCGCTTGTACTACGTTACGAGATGTGGTTACGACCAAAGTAAAAGGTACATCACTACTACTGTAAAATATCATAATTAGGTCAAAACCAAAAAAACTTAAACCAATATTTTTGTTAAAATTATCAAAAACTCCCTTTTAGTAGACCTGGCCTACCACAACCTCTGACTGGCTGTCTCTGGTTTTGAATCTGTGTGAGTGTTGACTAAATAAATCCTATGTCGAAACGTTACACACACAGTTTATTACACTTATGAGTTCTCACACAGACTCAAAGCCAGAGCCAGAGACAGAGCCAGACAGAGCTTGTGGTAGGCCTATTGATACACAAACTAGCTAGCATTGTATTGAGCAGTGATAAATAAAGAAGTGAAGGGTTCACGGTACCGTTGGGGTCGTCATCATCATCATCAACATGTGTTTAAAGTGATAAATAAAGCAAACATTTTTTGTATTCAAATTAATTAATAAAGCCTTATTATAAAAAATCTGATAACTTCGATATTAGACCAAAATCAATATTTAATGCAATTATCTTCATCTTGTCTGTCACAGTTCTTTACAAGCAATGTACTCAATTGAATAGTAAATGCACTCTGGGATGTGTGGGGATCGAACCTACTACGGCGCAGAAGCCAGAGTGACTACCAACTGAGCTGAGAGGCTCAGTCAGTCTTACTACCTTATTAGTTAGTATTCTATTAAACTAAGCTAAACCTAAATTGCTCATTAAACTAAGACGTTACCACTTTGCCCCACACAAAGCAGATTGGACGGGTACTAGTGGACCTAGCAACCTATCCAAGCAAATGCATGCATCTTTTACTGGCTGTATGTTAGAAATTTAAGTATTTAAACAGTATCTTGTTCTAAAATAAAAGTAAATAAATAGATTTTGTTATTTTCATTTTGTATTTACTTTTACGAGTAGTATTAACTTAGTAGTAGGGGAAGGTCGCGGGTTCAAATCCCGCTCGGCTCTTAATTTTTGGGACATTATAAAAATCTTTGTGATTTCCTTAAGTGTAGTAAACACTATAAAATTAAACATAAACTAAGTAGATCAACAAATATATAGTACTAATCCGCTAATCTAATCTAAGTAAGTTAACTTAATGTAGACTTGTGTGTGCACCCCACGTAACACCTGCAAATCCTGCAAACTATAAAATTAATAAACTAGTATTAACTTTTTTGTTACCTCTTAATTTAAATCAGAATCAGAATAATTTATTAACAAAGATAGTACACATTATCTGACTGGCCTCTCAGCTCTGCCTTCTGGCCGTAGGTCATGGGTTCGATCCCCACCGAGAACAAATATTTGTGTGGTGAACACAGATGTTTGTTCTCTGGTCTGGGTTCGTGTATTCTAAGTATGTATTTACAAAAAAAATAAAAATAAGTATTATATCAGCTATTTCCCATAGGACAAGCTTTGCTTACTTGCTGCATTGCCATTTTAACTACGCCTACTTAACTGTACTGCCTTCCAAATGGATAGAGTCCTGTCAGCTTCACGCCAACTAACACGCTACGTAGTTAGCGTTGCACAAAGGGCACTTCGCGCTAAAATAATTTCATTACGCGGCCGGACCTATTCGGCTGTCCTGAAAGCTTCAGTGTCATGCATATTCATGTTTTACAAATTAACATTATTAAAGTAGGTTTGGATACATGATTTATAAACAATACTAGAGTCTGTTCAGAAAGAGAACCGTCGTGGGATTGGAGGGTGCTGCTGTGCTTAATCACCTTTTTTGTTTAGTGGGCAATACAATAGCGCGTCTGTTGCGTTTTGATCCTATCACAACTAGTGTACTATTCCTTTATTTAATTTTTATGATGCAAAATGCTGACAGAAAGAAAGGGATGAGCTGCCATATAAAAATCGAATCGTTAGTTCTCAATTTGGCCACGACGGCTCTCTTTCTGAACAGACGTTACAATTTTAAAGGCCTGCGCATATCTAGGCAATGGCGATGGGGATCAGTTGAAACGCTCTCAAATATGCCAGCGGTATTTGACAGCGTTTCATCTGATCGCCATCGCATAAATGTTCGCAAGCCTTAAGGCTACAATATCTTATTATCAACCATCTTATTATACGCTTCTTTCCATCAAAAGGTTGTCTAGTAGAGATCACTCTTTAGCGATAAGACCGCCCTATGAATTGTACAGTCGCAGTATGAAAATGTTCGTCACCTTAGAGTCGGTTTTCGCTTGCACCAGTGCCTGATCATGAACACATTTTGACATAATTTGTGACGTTTACTTATCGGTGTATTCTGTCTATTCAGTTTCAAAAGGTAGTATGTGATCGTGATACGTTGAACAAATAAAAAAAAGAAAGAAAGAAAGAAAATACATTTATTTGACATAATAGGTACATAGGTGTAGATGTTCACAACTTATAACAATAATGAACTATGCCAAATAGGCCCCGACTCAGCTTTTTGCTGCCTGACAAGGTATCATCTACCATGCCAAGCAGCGCTGGTTTTCAGGCGGAGCCCTTTGCGAAGAGGTGACGTCACATGAAAAATAAAAATAAAACAAAAAGGGAAGACTGTCAAAGGAATAATATATAAATGAACTGTGTATTAAATTCTAATAAACAGATAATAAAATAAAATATAGCTACATAAATGATACTTACAATATACAATCATAATTATATACCCATCTCATGTTTCGACTGTTTAAAATCAAGTTGAAAATCGACGAACATTTTCATTCCGCCACTATACATTACTATGTTTAAAAACTATTGTTACTTGCATTTCCATTGTTTGTTTTGTAGGAGTGCAATAAAGAATTTTCTATCCTATTATATTCTATTCTAATGTAGGTATGTTACAAATATAACAGGACTTAAATACCATGCCTGGGGACTGAAGTAGTGAAGCCTTAATTTCTCATTATGCAACATCCTAAAAATGCTGTTTTTAAGCTTCCTGTTCGCGCCCTAATTAGTATAATTAATGTAAATTCTACGAGTCACAGTTTTGAATTTGAATAGGACAGAATCAGGAAATCTGTGTTTTTCTTTGAAAATGGAAAAACCGTCTGAAATGTTTAATCTTCCTGCAAATTATAAAGATTTGAATTACCCCAACAACTTACTTTAGCGGGGATTTAAAAAAATATACGCAGACAATGCCGAGTGAATTAAAAAAATAATCTCAACTTTTTCAACTGTGAACCAAGTTTTAAATTTTTTTGTGTTCGCGTGCCTTCGTCCATTTCAATTTCACGTGTTCTTTTTTCAAGTTTTATCATTTCTCAATTATTTATAACAAATTGAAAATAATAATGAATAGTTTTGCGTATTGATATTATCATTATAATTTATGATAAGGTTTTAGAATATGTTTTTTTAGATTTAAAACACACTAATTAAGCCTTTAGCTTGCATTTAGCCGAGACATTTTATCTAGATATTGGCATTTTTGGGATCTGTGTTAAAGCCTGCGCACATTCTAGGCGATGACGATGGCGATCAGATGAAACGCTGTCAAATACTAGCGTTTCACTGATCGCCATTGCAGATGCTAAGATGTCCGCAAGGCTTTATTTATTGTTTGTCTTTATTTATAGGCTATATTTATTTATGAAAAACTTAATCATTTCTATTTTTAATTTACTTTTCTTGTATTGTCTTTTAGATTAGATGTACTGTATAGTGGCGGTATGAAAATGTTCGTCGATTTTCAACTTGATTTGTTCAACGTATCACGATCACATACTACCTTTTGAAACTGAATAGACAGAATACACCGATAAGTTAACGTCACAAATTATGTCAAAATGTGTTCATGATCAAGGCACTGGTGCAAGCGAAAACCGACTCTAAGGTGACGAACATTTTCATACCGCGACTGTACATACCTACCTACTTAAATTATTATTAATATAAGTATGTTTTTTACCTTTAGGCGCTTGGGGTGGTATAGTTGGTGCTATAATGAAAATTGAAAGTGGTCGTTACTTTAAAAAAAACAGTTGCTACATTGTTTTATGTTACGCCATTTTATCTTGGTCACGTGATGCCTCAGTAAATCACCCCCCTCCCCCCCTCGTGGATTTATTGCAAGTTTGTAAAAGGAACGCGCTACAAAAGGTGTCCATTTGTTGCGTGTCTGATACTGGAGCTGATTGGCGTAGATTTCTTCGCGATGTTCTTTTACCGTTCGGGAATATTTGTAGATAGATAGATAAAAACTTTATTTGTCTATGTATAACACACACAAAATAAATAAAAAAGACATGTGGCACTAGGAGACTGCCGCGGTAAAGCTATTGCATAGCATTTTTTATCAACTTATGCAATTATAATTATTTATTTATTTTATTAATGCAGTATTTTTTATTTTTTAATAAAACTGTTTGTCCCACCTTCATGTGCAAATCTCCCTAAAGAACGGAACAAAGTCTTTTGAGCACTGACTTGAACTTTGTTACGTATGGCAACTCCAAAACTGTTACTAACACGTCATTGAAAAAACGTCATTGGGGGTTTTAGGTTTTTTTCGTTACGGAATTTCTGGATTCGGTCCCCACGCTCAAGGCCCGCGATAGAAGCTATGCAATATCTTAATAAAGAGAGGGATAGATTGGACTATTTTTTTAAAACAAAATAAGCTTAACAATTTTCATGCAATCATTCAATTGAATGCATCGATGGTGTCGCTGTTCATATAAAATATGTCAAAAGATATACAGTGCTTATACTATTGCCATCTTTTACCACTGGGTAATGACAAAAAGTGACAGAAATATCTTTAAGCAATGATTGCGTTTATAAGTATAGGCCTACGCACACCTAGGTCGCTGGCGATGGCGATCAGTAAAACGTTGTCAAATATCGCTGTCAAATTCGACAGTATTTCACTGATCGCCATCGCCAGCGCGAACTCTTGGTAAGCCTTGTGGGTTTTTATTTTTCAAGAATAAGGTAGTTTCAATTTAAGAAGTCACCTCTGGCTATGACGCTTATGACACTTGCACAACCTTCAAGCAACAATTTTAATAATGCTGTTATTTAGTAAACTTTTATCAAGAATATTTTTACAACGAAGTATTTTATTAAGCGAGCGAGCATAGCGGGGGATGGAAAATATTACATTATTAAACATTTTTTCATAATGTAGTACATTTTCTTCTTTTTGTCGTGTCAATAGTGCTCGCGAACCAGTGGGTCTACCATGAGCTCTGTCTGGCTCTGTCTCTGGTTCTGGTTATGAGTCTTGTGAGTGTTGACTAAATAAATCCTACGTCAAAACGTCACACACACAGTACAATGGTGAGCACTCACACAGACGCAAAACCAGAGCCAGAGACAGAGCCAGACAGAGCTCATGGTAGGCCTACAGGGTGGTGAAACGATTTTAAGTAATAATAAATATTGTTGACATTCCCCAGACTACTATCTCGGACTAAATTAAGCAGATCTTGTATTATAGAAATCAAATAGCTGATATAATACAAAATTTCGTATTTTTAAATATAATACCCAGACAGAGAACAAACATCTGTTTTCACCACCGGTGGGTATCGAACCCACAACCTACACCGTAGAAAGCAGAGCTACTACCAATTCAGCTGAGAGGCCAGTCAAGTGCGCCTCAAGGATGTTCTTTTGAATTACTAATTTAAAATAATTACTGATGACTCTTACTGGCAACGACAATTCTAGAAATTTGTTGTGATTCATTCAAATCAAATCAAATCAAAATTCTCTTTATTCAGTTCAATTACAAGAATCACTTTGAAACGTCTTAAAGCTAGGTGAGTCTAGGTGCCAGTTCCACGCGACCCAGCCTAGAAGAACAGGCAACAAACTACGTCTCGGTTCCTACCGTTTGTTAAATGATCCTTTTACAAATCTAAAATAATAGCAGTGAAGTTCCAGTGTGGTGCCACTTCACTTAGTCAGTCAGATATGTGTATAATTTTGGGCAATTACTTTATGGCAGTCGAACGTAAACGGATATTCTTGTTATTTATTATTGATATTGACATATCTCGTTATTTACGACCACTTTCATTACTTTATTTATTCATTTTATTTTATTATTTACTGCAAACAAAATTGTACAAAAAGAGAGCTATACTAGACAAAATTTTCTACCAGATGGAAAGGTGAAAACAGAGTGGTTGGCATGCTTAAAATTAAGTAGCAATAGCTAGCAAGTTGACTCAAAAAATTCATCTGCGATCTAGCATATGCGTTCTAATTGGTCGAGCTCGGGCTGTTTTTGAAATCAAAAGATAAAAAATGCACGAGATGGCGCTTTGTTACAATTGTTGTTGTTGTTTGTTGTTAAGTTCCGGTTCAAAAAACTGGTTTCAGTATTCGCCGACAACGTAGACTTGAGCACTTTTGCTTATTTGACTTTGCAATGAAAAACTTATGACCAAATACAGACGTACATAAAATCACACGTCTTTCCCATAGGGTTAAGCTGGTCACTGATTTCCACTTGCTACATCTCTAATATATCTTTTCGCTTCATACACCGTCTTAACTTATTTCTCAATGCTGCTTTGAAAGTGGTTCTTTGAAACCAGCAGCGTGGAGAAAGAATTTTATGACACGATAAGTAAATAACATTCTGCACATCGGCCGTCTTTGATTTAATTTTGCTATGAAAACTTCGTAGACATCGTAGCTCGTAGCAGTTCGTAGAGCACGCATGGTGGCTGCGTAGAGGTTTCGTAGAGCTTTCATTAAACCTTTTATACTGACTTACTGTCCTTTGTCGAGCTAAGAAGGTTACTACGCAGATTATTTATTAAAATAAGTAAGCGGTGTTTCTTACAGCGGGAACCTGATGTTATTCATGTATACTTTTTATAAAAGCGATTAAATTCAACACAAAAAAAAGTACTGTACTTATGTCTACTCAATATGTTTGTCCACGGTGTAGATCAAGCCTATTGAAATCGTTCATATGCCTCAAAGAGGCTCCATTCATGCATTAGCAGCATATTTTCAAACATATTTATGTTTTTTTTTTTTTTTTTTTTATTAGCGTGAAGTTAGGATAACATAGCAGTCCAAAAAGTTATTTGGTCATAGATATAGGTATGAACGATAACCCGTTTAACATGCCCGTACTTAATTCATTAGTTTTATAAAAGGCTCAAGGCTGCCACAATGTGATATAAAAGTGCCTTTTGCGGTGACATACAGCCAATACTACGGATATTAATATTAAATGTGACGTGGATATTGAACGCTGCTTTATAAGACTGGGTTACACTCGCGAATCATTTTCTACACGTCAATTCATAATACCTGACAATGTTAAACAATGCTTAAAGTCTCTTGTCACTGTCATTTTCATGTCAATAAATAGAGATGGAAGCAGACTGAGCGACCTGCTAAGTTAAATGTCTGTCCAATCTTTAAAATAAATTGTATAGAAAACGAAAACATCTGATTTCAAAATATATTATGGTAATAATCACTTGAAGGCCAGCGCACATTTAGGCGGTGGCGATCAGTGAAACGCTGTAAAATATCGCTGACATATTTGACTGCGTTTCACTTATCGCCATTGCAAACCGCTTTGATGTGCGCAAGGCTTAACAGTACCCATATTTTGAAAGTTAATGTCAGTTACACTGCAATCTTAAATATATATATAAATATTTTTTTTTTATTAGCGCCTACGTATTTGTAAGAAAATGATAAACAGAAATTAGAGTGTTCTTGAATATTAATAGCACTTAAAATTTTCGGATTAGCTTAGTAAGCTGAATTAGTACATTGTTACCCGAGTGTTGAAAGTCACGTTTTTTGAGTCCCGAGACGGGTTTGGCGCCAGAGCGTAGCGAGGGCGCCAATGGAGCTTGAGGGACTTAAAAGACTTTCACCCGAGGTAAACACTGTGCTTTTCATTACGAATACAAGGAAAATAAAAATTAAAACATGAAAAAAAAATTTGTGAAAATGAAGATTGAATTGCCGCCATCCCGGTTTTTTTTTCTTTTTCTCTGGCGGGCTTCAGCTTGCCACCATTATTCAGCCATTATTTTCATTTTCATAATTTAAAAAATGGTAAATTGTTTGCTCAAATCTATGTTATTTTAAATAAATAGTTGAAGCTATATATTAATCAAGTATAATAAGTATATTAGTAGTACATATTTATTATATATTAATACATCTTCTAAATTATATATTAATTTAGAAGATGTGTTATTTATTTAATACTATCTTTATGTTATTTAAATTTAAATTTTACATTGCGCTCTAATAAGACTTTTTAAACTTCCTACCGTTGTAATGGGTTTCCAACCTACTTGCTGAATAAAAAGTTGGAATTTGGTTTAACAACCTCCTTGCAGTTAGAAAGTTGGAACATGGTTGAATAAAAATAGAACTTGTTTTTTTTTATAATTTGACAGCTGTCAGTAGAAAGCGATTCTCCCTAGGGCTGAAAGTTTTACTTTCAATTAGGCCCCTCAGGCAACTTCAGACCTACTTTCAGAGTATGAGCAATGAAAAATATATTTAGTTCAGCTATCATCATCATCATTATCCCGAGCCACCATTACAGATTCATTTCCTAATAGCGTGAGTTATAATAACTACAGTTACTCGTAACTCATGTATCAATAGCTTTACCGAGTCTTTGTTTACCGAACCACTTCGATAAGGGAGATATCGGTTTTGACATTTTTATTATAACAGTTGCGAAAAATAAAATATGTTTGTGCTTGTTACTGCCCTGGACGTCTGTAGGTCACGCGTAGGTTTATAAAATAGCTTTTCATTACTCATACTCTGAAAGTAGGTCTGAAGTTGCCTGAGGGGCCTAATTGAAAGTAAAACTTTCAGCCCTAGGGAGAATCGCTTTCTACTGACAGCTGTCAAATTATAAAAAAAACAAGTTCGTTTTTATTCAACCATGTTCCAATTTTCTAAAGTCTTTCTAACTGCAAGGAGGTCGTTGAAATTCCAACTTTTTATTCAGCAAGTAGGTTGGAAACCCATTACAACGGTAAGAAGTTTTTATAAAGTCTAATTAAAGCGCAATGTAAAATTTTAATAACATAAAGATAGTATTAAATAAATAATATATCTTCTAAATTACTTGATTAATATATAGCTTCAACTATTTATTTAAAATAAAATAGATTTGAGCAAACAATTTACAACTTTTTAAATTATGAGAATGAAAATAATGGCTGAATAATGCTGGCGAGCCGAAGCCGAAGGCCCGCCAGAGAAAACGAAAAAAAAAACCGGGAAGGCGGCAATTCAATCTTCATTTTCACAAATTTTTCTTTCATGTTTTTATTTTTACTTTCCTTGTATTCGTAATGAAAAGCACAGTGTTTACCTCGGGTGAAAGTCTTTTAAGTCCCTCAAGCTCCATTGGCGCCCTCGCTATCGCTCTGGCGCCAAACCCGTCTCGGGACTCAAAAAACGTGACTTTCAACACTCGGGTAACAATGTACTATTTCTTTTTACCGGACGGAGAGGCAAAAATATTATGATAGCTAATTAAATTAAAACATTGCAAAGATGGAAACAAAAACAACTAAAACATTTTTACAACTTTGACGTCTTCACAGGCACGGTAGATATCTTTTAAGCTTTCAGCACATCTAAGCGTTCTACGGTGGCAATCATTGAAACGCTGTCAAATACATAGCGTTTCACTAGTTGCCACCGCAGAACGCTTAGTTGCACACAATAGTAAGTAGTTTAAGATTATTTTTGAGGATTCATTTTGTCAGTTTTTGTTACAACTAGCAGATGGAACAAGTATTTGCCCCACCTGATTTTAAGTGGTACCTATAACAAAGATTGCCTTATAGGTCACGCATATCAGGAACGTGCTCTACGATGCACTACCGGGCGTCCATCAACTTGAGGCGTATAAATATGTCCAGCCTCAAGTGCCAGTAATTTCACCGGCACCCACACCCTTGAAACCGAAACACAGCAATGCTGCTTCTCGGTAGAAAAAGGCATGGTGACAGTACTTCTGGGGACGAGCCAGACACAAAAAGCTCTACAACTCATAATCATCATCATCATCATCCTATATCATCACTGCTGGACGATCTCTCCCAAGACGTGTCACTGAGCCCGGTCTTCGGCTCTTCTCCTCCAGTCCTTGCCAGCTACATTTTGCAGATCGTCGCCCCACCTTGAGGCTATACTGCTATTAAAACATAATAGACACTCAATACTCAATATATTTATTGACTGGCCTCTCAGCTCAGTTGGTAGTAGCTCTGCCTTCTGCGCCGTAGGTCGTGGGTTCGATCCCCACCGAGAACAAATATTTGTGTAGTGAACGCAGATGTTTGTTCTCTGTCTGGGTGTTATATTGTATTCTAAGTATGTATTTACAAAAAAAAATATAATTATTATATCAGCTATCTGGTTCCCATAACACAAGCTCAGCTTAATTTGGGGCTAGATAGTGTTGTGTGGATTGTCCAAAATATTTATTTATTTATTTATTATTTATTGCTTTACACCATTGTTTAGTTTGTACATACATCGTTTTTAGGTGTAAGTAGGTATCACATGGGGCATGGGTATCACCCTGCATAGGGTATAGCAAACATGGAGTGGTGGACACAGTCCAAGTCAAGAATAATTCATTCACTAGATTCACAAGAATCACTTTGTGACGTCAAGCTAGGTGAGTCTAGATGCCAGTTCCACGTGACCACAACCACATATCCATTTAGCAGATATAAATGAAAATGGCGACATATTTTTATGATGGAGAGCATTCATTACGCCGCCAGCTCGTAGCTAGGTAATTAATAGTCGTGTATTTCAGCACGGCATTCCTCAGAGGACCCCTTCTCAATATCAAATTACTGACGCAGATGGTTCCTGTTATAATTGGCTGTTCCTTATTTTATAACACATTTGCTCATAAAGGGTCTACTACTTCACCGATTTCAATATCGTTATGTATGGTTTTACGTACTTGTGCGTTATCGTAATGTAAAACGCACGGTTATCAATCCACGAACGGTACCTTTTTAAATCTTAGCAAAGAGTTTTTATGTCAGAAAACTGACATAAAAACTCTTTGCTAAGATTTTTTTGTGGTAAACATTTTATGAATAAAATTAACTCTGGGAGATAAAATATAGAAAATACACATTTATTCTTTAATTTAATTAATTTTAACAATAAATTAATACCATTTATTTGTAACAAAAACAAAAAAATATTAATTTACTCTATTAGTAATACTGGCTGTTTTTGTGACCTTTGCCTTAAAAAAAAATTAGCTAATTTGTGAAAAAGTAAAAAGTTATTCCGCGCGCTTTTTCTTTTCGCTGTATTATTTTTGTTTGAAAATGTCGTCAAGTACCTAATGATGAATTTATTAATTCGAACCGTTAAAATTCTCAGAGGCAGTGAAAAAGGCTACTTTAAGCCTCTTGCCTGAAAAATCAAACGATAGATACTTACAAGCGTATCAAAACTTCATCTTATGGAAAACAAGCAAAGATGCCAATTCATTTTCACAGAAAGTGTGTTTTTAGCCTATTTCATGGAACTTTCTTAAAAATATAAGTCAAGCTCATTGTGGTGGCAACGTAATAATCAACTTTACAAATTGTTCAAAATTTTCCAACTGTTTTAACAAGTAAGTAATTACTACAAGTAAGTAAGTTCGTCCGAAAGTCCGAGTATTATTTGTTTCCTCGCAAATGTGTTATAAAACGTCGTATGACATACGTGCGCTTTGATAATTACAGCCTCTGCTTTCTTGTAGCCCTCGCCTACGGCTCGGGCTTGCAATAACGCCTCGGCTGTAATTTTCAACTTACCGCACTTATATCATAATGTACTATTATGATATCGTGGAATTTATAGCGGATTATTTTACAGCTAAGTAGAAGCTCTGCTCTAGAGATGGTGGATTAATAAGGATTTTTAAGACCGTTCTCAGTCAGAAAACCTATATGAAGAATAATATAAAGAAAGCGTACTATTCTTCATATAGACTAGATATCATCATCATCATCATTTCAGCCCGGTATCACCCACTGCTGGGTAAAATCCTCCTTCATTTTCTGCCAGCCTCCTCTGTCCTGTGCGTCTCTTGTCCAGGTGTTTCCCGCGACCCTTACGATGTCGTCGACCCATCGCGCTTTCGGACTCCCCAAATTTCTTCGGCCTGACTTCGGCCACCATTCGGTCAAGGCTTTACCGGCCACACCACGTCTAGCCAGGTGTCCTGCCCAACTCTATACCGCCCTGTCACCGACGTCGAAGACCTTTGTACGACGACGGATCTCAGCGTTGCGAACTCGATCTGAAAGTGTTATGCCGAGCATGGCTCGCTCCATGGCCCTTTGTGCAACTCGTACTCTGTAAACAGTTTCCTTAGTGAGCGTCCATGTCTCTAGACTAGATATACTATGATAAAACGGCGTGGCCAGATTTCCCGGTCACTCTACCCACAGGAAGCTAACATGTCAATTTGCAACTATTTTCATATCTTATTTTTATGATCTGTGTAGGTACTTTATTATAACTTTGAACCGTAGTGTGCGCTGTCTTTGAACTTTTGCTTGTTGCTTACGTCTCACTAAGTTGGAGACACACTTTAAAATCCACTGCAATTTGCTATTTACTTTGACTGCCTTCACAGCTCAGTTGGTAGTAGCTCTGCCTTCTGCGCTGGAGGGCGTTCGGTTCGATCCCCACCGAGAACAAATATTTGTGTGGTGAACGCAGATGTTTGTTCTCTGTCTGGGTGTTATATTGTATTCTATGTATGTATTTACAAAAAAAAAGTATTTAAGTAATATATCAGCTATCTGGTTCCCAAAATAAAAGCTCTGCTTAGTTTGGGGCTAGATAGTGTTGTGTGGATTGTCCGCATTTTTTTTTTGTTTTTTCTATAAGGTTTACACAAAAAAACGTAAGGAACCAAGCCGTAGTGTTGCCTGTTTTTCTAGGCTATCTCTAAGACGTTTCAAAGTGATCCTTTGGAAAACTGAATAACTATTTTTTTATTTTAAGAGATTCGACCAAAGCTAGGTTTGTACAAAATACCTACATTTCGTACAAAAATGTGAGCATATTCATAATTTGGCTGGGGGGTAGCATCATCGCACTGGCGTGGGGCCAAATGATGTCGTTGAAGCTAAAGTATCTTATTACTGAATGCTTTACTGTAGTGTTATGCTAGAGAGCCTTCCCAATGACTCGGAGTAAAAAAATATTATAGGGAACTATAAAAAAATCTACTTACTTGATTGAAGAAGATATAATATTCCCTTAGGCTGGTTTTAGTCTCACGCCGACGGCACGGCCGAGATTAATGAACTTCTAGGAAGCGTTTTTGAATGACGCGTAGCTATCAGCGCGCACGCTTCCTAGAAGTTCATTAATCTCGGCCATCAGCGCTGATGGTGCGCGTGCCGTCGGCGTGAGACTAAAACCAGCCTTAGGACTGGCCTTTCAGCTCTGTTGGTCAGCTTTGCCCTCTGCGCCATAAATCGTGGGTTCGATCCCCACTGAGAAGAAATATGTGTGTGGCAAAAGCAGATTTTTTTGTTAAAACATACTGAGAAACAAAACGTTTCTCAGTATGTTTTAACAAAAAAATTATAGTTTAAAAACTAAAAAAGCGCGGGGTGCTTTTTATAATAACTTCAGATTTAATAAACTAAATATAATAAAATATTTACAACAATCAAAATCAAGCCCCCCACGCTTTTTGAACAATAATATAAATTTTCAATTGATTATTACAGTTTTATTTTTAACTTTTTAGTTCAATTAGTTATAAAAGCGTTTTTTTTTAGTTATTTAAACTATAATTTTTTTTTTAATTTTTAGTTTTTTTTTTTTTCATATTTGTTTTTTTTCATATTATTGCATTTTCATCGACCTTTGACAGGTGTGCAAAGTTTTAATCAAATCTGATAGTTCAAAGTAGGTTTTTTTTTTTCTTTTTCATATTATTGCATTGTCATCGACCTTTGACAGGTGTGCAAAGTTTGAATCAAATCTGATCGTTCAAAGTAGGACAAAATCGAGCTCAAAGGGGTCGGTTACATACATACATACATACATACATACAGGTGAAGCTAATAAAAGCGTTATAAAAATGCATATAAGTATTAAATCGCTGGTTCCCATGGCTAGATAATGTTGTGTGGTTTCATAGTCTGATCCCAGGTTCAC
Organism: Thera britannica; assembly: GCA_939531255.2. Lineage (NCBI taxonomy): Eukaryota > Metazoa > Arthropoda > Insecta > Lepidoptera > Geometridae > Thera > Thera britannica. The sequence goes on from OW618044.2 coordinate 748,362, forward strand.
ATGTTCAAATGTATCGATAAACGCGAATTTTTGCGGATCTTTTTCTTTCTGCCCTTAGGTCCGCACAACATGTCTTTCTTCTCAATTCTCCTTTATCAGCCGTCATCTCTGCATTCACTCTTCTCTTATCCACGTCATCTTTCACACAATTCACCAATGTTTTTTCCGAATTCCTATAATTTGGACACTTTCAAAAAAAGAGTGAATAGGTATCTTCTAGGTGAGCGCGCTACACCGTCGATCGCATCATCACTTAACATCAGGTGAGATTGCGTTCAAGCGTTAGCCTATTAATTGTAAAAAAAAAGTTTTCTTTAGTCAGACATACAGATCAGTTTGAGAAAAACAATCTGGCTCAAATCAGATAGATAGATAGATAGATAGATAGAAAATTATTTATTGCACTAAAACAAAAAAATTGCATTGTACATAGGCGAACTTAATGCTAGAGAGCATTCTCTTCCAGTTAACCTTTGTGTAATTCGGACATTCTTAGCGGGTAGTGCACATAAAATATATGAATACCTATATATATATGAAAGGTATACCTATATATACATGTGTGGGTAGGCAAACATACAACATCTAAACATCTTTCAAATCAGAATGTTTCTTTTTGAATAAGGTATTAGGGAAAAAAGGAATTCCCAATTCAGAGAGGCAACTCCGGACTTCTGAAGCCATGCTTAGGCATCATGTATTTGTATTTGTGCCAGCGCCATTAAAATAGGTACTCAACTATACGAACACCGCTTGTTGCCAGAATAAGGAGGAAACCAATACCACTGTAAATAGCACTACCTCGGATGAACTCTCCTTTACAAAGCTCTACTCAAATCATTGTAATATTTTGAAATAACTGGCACATGAGGATAAACATCTTTAAGCCTCAAACTGATGGACGCAAGGCAGTGCATCGTAGGGCACGTTCCTGACGTGCGTGACCTACGAGACAGTGCTTTGTTACAGACGTTGTTACCCAACTTATTCCATCAGCAAGTTTTATAAAAAAACGCAAGCATTGTGCATGTTGCATTTCTCAAGTAGAAAACCATATACATAACAAGTATTATTAATGGTATTTCGACAAGAACGAGAAGACAGTCTTATAAGCCAATACATAGAATCCACTTTAGCTTGCCGTCAGACCACCGATCCCGATCCCGATCACGACTATCGATCGGTGTTCCCTAGCGTTGCGAGATTTCATCCCTACTAACATAGCCAGGTTGGCCGAGTGGTCTAAGGCGCTAGATTTAAGCTCTGGTTCCCGAGAGGGAGCGTGGGTTCGAACCCCACACCTGGCAAAGCTTTTTGCACTTGATTCCATTTAGTATAAAGTTTTAAGCATTTTTTGTGATGCTGGCAAATTAAAACAAGATAATTACCAGTTTTATATCATAAGGAATGGTGTTAAATAATGTTTTAAGAAGTTTGGTATCAATCCTACAACATATTATTAATTTTTTAAAATTTTCAATAAAATTTAATAACTTCTAAGTGGAAGACCCAACTTTTTGATCAAGAAATATCATGATATCTTCAAATATAATACCGAAAGTTTGTGCATCTACTTGACAAAGTTATCAAAGAACTTGACTCGAGAGACTACGACTCGGAAAACTGAAAACTTTTGCAAGTTGAAAGCATGAAATCTGCATCGAATCTAGATGTTTACAGATGGTCTGGATCTTGTTCAAATATAAGTTTGTAGTTTTGTATTTCTGCCAAACTCAAATATTAAGTTTGAAGTGTATAGTTTTGTATTTCTGACAAACTCCTAACTCAAAATATGAACACTATGTAAACGTAAACTATGCTCTTATCTGTGTCATTATTGACTGACCTCTCAGCTCTGTTGGTAGTAGCTCTGCCTTCTGCGCCGTAGGTCGTGGGTTCGATCCCCACCGAGAACAAATATTTGTGTGGTGAACGTAGATATTTGTTCTCTGTCTGGGTGTTTTATTGTATTCTAAGTATGTATTTACAAAAAATTAATATATAAGTATTATATTAGCCATCTGGTTCCCATCGCACAAGCTCTGCTTAGTTTGGGGCTAGATAGTGCTGTGAGTATTGTCCCGAATATTTATTTATTTATTTTGTATTTATTTTAAGTACCTATTATATCATAAGACTACAATTAATTTTCTATGCCTGTCTGTGAGTACATTAAGTACTGATTATATTTTTTAGTTTATCTAGCAGATACTAAGTAGAATGGTGCATTGTTATGAGAGGGGGAGAAGCTTTAATATAATGTGCATAGGGACATAGTAGCAATGATAAAATATTTTTGTCGGTTTAGTAGTACGCTAATATTTTGTTTTTGAATTATTTCTGAGTTTATAATAACGAACCATGTTATGAAGTGACTAGAAGAGTGGTTTTGAAGAATAGATTTTTTTATTTCAAAAAGATTTTGTGGTCTTACAGTCACAAAACGGCATAACCTGTAGTTTAAGGCTTGCGCACATCTGGCGCGATGATGGTGGCGATCAGTGAAGCACTGTCAAATATCACTGTCGTAATATTAGGCAGCGTTTCACTGATCGCCATCGCCATCGCGCTTGATGTGCACAAGGCTTTAGTCAACATACTTATTGACCATGTCTCAGATGAAATTCTGACAAGAAAATATGTTTCCCGGACATTAAACCAACTTGAATAAAAAAGGGCCTGGGTAATAAGTTGCATCTGCCAATGTGATAAAGGCCTTATACTTATTTTTAGACATATTTTTAGAGAACTGAAATTTTTATCAATGTCTGCGATTATCAAAAGAATAAATTATATTACTTAGTATAAAAAACATCGGTATTTTTTGATATTTGTCTTTATCTCAAACTGTAAACACACCTACATTGTTTTCTCGTTACTTCTTTTATATGCTAAGTAGAATTCAGTGTATGAGTATCAAGTAGTCGAAATGACTCCCTATCTTCAAGTTCGTCTGCTTCAGTCCAAATGTCAAGGTCGGGATCGATACAGACTCAGTCAAGACCTTTTAGGGCAAATGAAACGTTGGCTCAATCTATAACATTCTATATATTTATGTATGTTTATAAAGTAAAAACACACATTGGTTGAAAAAAAGACTCAAAAAAAGAAAGTTGAGACTCGATCGACATTCGCCTTAGCCCTTCCACACACAACCAAAATCAAAAGTGTATATATTCATAGGAATTGCAAGAATCACTTTGGAAGCTAGGTAAGTTTTGGTGTCAACGCTATACAAGACTTCGACATCTAAAGATTTGAGTCTCAATGCGACTACCGAAATACAAATTAACAAAGATTGGAACACGGGCGTGTAAAATACCTATCACCCGATGAATCGACGTCATTGTAAATATAGCAAGACGTCTCAGACTCAGAGGTAAGCCTTCCAAGAAAATCTCATCGAGGTAAGTGCTTTGCGGTCCACTTCAATTTAAACTAGAACAAAACCAACTCAAACATTGTACAAACTCAAACAGTTCGAAGAATGAAGAACACGCGAGAAATTCGAAAGAAATCTGAATTGGATTGCTCGATTATTTATTCAATTGAGAACAAAGATGGAACGTTGGTTTGCTTTTCTATGAATTCTTGTAAAACAAATCTTATGAATGTACAGAGAAAATGAATCGATAAATAAATGAAACAAGGTAAACAGACGGCTCTTGAAGGATTATTTGTAACGTTATTATTTTTGGTATAAGCTCAATAAAAAAGGAACTCGTACCTACTATAATGTAAAAGACAATTATGTATTATTATATTTAAAAAAAAATATTTTGGAGAAAGTTCAATAATTTTACTCCGTAAGTATTTCTCTAATCCATACCTACGTTATTAAATTGAACTCTGGTTTTAACTGTTGCTAACAGGCAGAAAACAAATTCAAATAAAACTACCGAAAGATCACGCAATATCTTATAAAAAAATCCATGAAGAATATATTCTTAGACTGGCTCCAAAGCTCACAAATTGAAGCATCATCCTACAAATACTGACATTTTTAGTTTCTCTTCTTCTTATTTAAGAGCAACGCTTTTGTCGGCGTAATGTATGCATTTTTCTCCAGGTATTTTCAAAAGAAATACCTGGAGAAATACCTGGGACCTCCATAAACGACATGACGGCGATCTTTGCTTTTATTTGGCTCATGTAGTCTTCCTTGGTCTTCCTCTTTTTCCTTCTACCTTTCCTTCGATGATAATTTCTGAAAAAGCTGTATCATGTCGTACAAGATGGCCAATCATCTTTCCTTTTATTCGGAGCTTAGACAGGAAAAAACTTCCCATAGCAAATGTCAAGTTGGACACAAATGTTCTAATTCCGTATCCGGACGCGCAGCTGTCGACACCGGCTCTCCGGACTTAATTAGAGAATCTATAGCCGCACTCCCTAATGCGGGAGCCTAATCTAAGGACGGTGACACTATGGCAGTTTGCAAGCGAGTTATCTGTTCTCACTCTTGGTTGTTCTTTGATTTTGAACGGAAACAAAGTATGCAGAAACTTTGTCAGCATAGATTGTCCTAATTTATTTATTTAATATTTATAGCATGAGATGGCAGTATTAGCTAGGGGCTAATTCTCGGGCCGATCTCGATCATTTTGAAATTTTATCTTATTGTTTCTTTTCGAAGGGGGAATGAATAATTTCCTTGAGTAATTCATAAACGACCTCTTCGTAAAAGCCTCGACAGCTACGATATACGGAAAACGTACAAAGAGTGCGGGGTTGTGAAAATTAGCAATAAAATAAAATTGCAAAATGATCGAGATCGGCCTGAGAATTAGCCCCCTGAACGCTCGTCTTTTTTGGGTCGCAAATAAATAAATTTTCTTTCTTGCTTATGGCATAAGAAGAGGGGCTGGGGATTAAGCGTACAATATCATAGTGACTGGCGGAAATGTGGGAAGACCTTTTTTTGATTAATGGAAAATACATAAAATCTTGTGTTTTTCGTATAGATTGGCTGGCTTCTTAGCTCAGTTGGTAGTAACTCTGCTTTCTTCGTCATAGGTCGTGGGTTCGATCCCCATAGAGAATGAATGTTTGTGTAGTGAACGTTGACGTTGACTTGGTGCGAGATTTGAAGTTTGTGTGGAAAAAGATAACGCCAACAAAGTCGCGTGGGATTCCATTAGTAGGTATGTATAGTGGCGGAATGAAAATGTTCGTCGATTTTCAACTTGATTTGTTCAACGCATCACGATCACATACTACCTTTTGAAACTGAATAGACAGAATGCACCGATAAGTTAACGTCACAAATTATGTCAAAATTTGTTCATGATCAAGGCACTGGTGCAAGCGAAACCCGACTCTAAGGTGACGAACATTTTCATACCGCGACTGTACTTGCAGCATTTCGTGTGGAGTATCCATTTATTCTTGCGGGAAACTTTTTTCAAAGATAAAAAGGTCTGGAGGATCTCTTTGTAGCATGATGGAGAGATCTCACGCGATCAGGACAGCAGTAGCAGTGTTTTTGTACCTACGGCTAAACATTTTTATAGACCATCTTTTGGCTATAATCTCACCTGATGGTAAGCAACGATGTAGCCGACGATAAAGCCGGATGGTCTAGAAGACACCCAGTAACTTGCTGAAGGAACAAGAATAAGGATTTTAAGTGCGCCTCAAAGAGGCTCCTTTCGTGCATTTGACACATAGGTATTTTTTAACTTTGTAGGTTCTACGATATGTCAGTTTCCTCACGATGATTTCCTTCACCGTTTGAGAGCACTGGCATAGTGTAGGCCTGGCATGCTTGTTAAAACGAATCGTGACCATTTCTATTTCCCTTTCACAGTAAGGCTACAATGTGGCTGTTCGGTTAGTGACGTGGTTGATATATAGCCCACTCCAACCGCTCACCACTTTTGCAAATTGTTCCAAGTTTCTGTAAGATCTTACAAAACTTGGAAATTTTAATGGGTTATGCTCACGATTGTAATTTCCAGGCACTGTAGACATCGAAGCCATTTGATGTGATGTCTACCGTGCATTGAAATTACGGTCGTGGGACTTTTATATTGCAAAACGATTGAAGAAACCTCGTCTTATTTTTATACCGACACTATATTTGACACAAGGGGTTAAAAAAATCAACCCTACGTTACCTTATAATGTTTCAAAAACATTATAAGCCTCAACTATATGCCTAATCGTAATATGTAGGTATGTATACATAATATATCCTTACAAAACTTGAGTATGGTCGCATTAATGGCTTACGAGTAGGTAAAACAGTTTCTAAGCAAGGACAAACAGACAGACAGACAGATTAAGAAAGTATAAGGAGGAACTCTTATAGTTTTGTAGTATGTTGGACTTCGGAACACACAAGAAATCAGCTGAGGTATCTGCAAACCGTTGCAAACGATCTATAGATAGCTCTGCCGATCCAAAATAGTACTAATCGGAATCGTCTCCATCACGCTGGTTTGTTATTATATATGTATAAATTACCTTGGTAGGTATATTTTTATGCTTATTCTGAAACAGATGATAAAATAACATTTTGTTTGTTCCAGACCAACCCCCGGCAAACAACCCCAAACTGAACCTGATTACACGTGGTAAGCAAAACTCGTAATAATAAGGGTGCGTTTCCACACGTTAAAACAGTGGCTTTTTATTTATAAACCAAATAAGACTTAAACCTGATTGTTCGTGTCGACTTCACTCTGCATCAGTGGAAACACACCCTAAGGACCCTTGAAGGAAGTCGTTGACCTTCACCGGAATAAAACCGGTAAAAATAATATTTTTTGTGGACCAGTTCTGGATCAAGTTACTTTTGACACACCTGGCGACCCTACAGACACAAAAGACGTCATCATCATCAGCCTGCAGAAGTCCACTGCTAGACATAGGCCTCCCCTACACATGCACCGATTTTCTGCGATCTTAACAATGTCGTCGGTCCATTTGGTGACAAAAGACGTACTACAAGAAAAATAAAAGTACCTAACACGTCTTTCACGTGTCACATTAAATTCTTTATTGTATTTAAAATAGTTTAAAAGGTGTGATTATCAAAGGCATGTACCAACAAACAGACGCTAAGAGAATGGTTAATCTAAAAAGATAGCAATGTTTTTATAATGTCCCAAATTTAAGAGCCGAGCGGAATTTGAAGCCGCGACCTTCCTTGGTACGGGGCTGCCGACGAATAACTCTTAGGGAGTGTTCGGCACTAACGCGACCGTGGCGCCATCTACAGGTTCGACGTTACATTCCACTACCTACCTCGATAACCGAAGTTGCGTTCAATTGAATCGACGAGAGGTGTCCTTGCTTATTCATATTATTATGGTGGCAATGTGTACATAACAAGGAACAAGGACACATACATAGATAAAATTAACTCTATTTTCTTATTAAATAATAATATGCACTATTTTTTATTTTTTTATTATTATTTATTCAGGGACAACAAACAGCTACAACATAAATATAAATTAGCTTAAGGGCCTACATGAGGTGAAACCGAAAATGTAAAGTAGCATTTTTTTTCGTTGTATGGACGAATCCATTTATTTTTTTTGTAAAATATTACAATTAAATGGTGTAAAAAAATTATGATTAGGCTAGAAATTCTCCTCAACTCACAGGGTTCGATAAAATTGAACGCAAAGTTTGCCAAAAACTCTCAATTTTTTTTGGATTTGAAATGGTTTTTTTCCGTTGCTGTTAGAGCCATTGCAATGAAAGTTTTGTTCCCGTTTACCTTAATAAATACGTAAAAACCTGATGTTATTGCATTTTTCTTAGTTGCCGTAGTTTTTATAAAAAAATAAAATTTTCAAAAATATAAATAGATAGGTTTCTGTACTTACTTCTCAGTACAGCCCGAGCGGCCAAGAAGGTTGGACCTATGTCAAATTTCGTGACATGACATTTCATCTCTGACTACGTAAAATATACCCTAGATTAAATCATAGCTACTACTGGTACTATAAATTTGCCACAGTGTAACATAAAACAAACTGTCACAGTATAACGAAATGACATAAAACCATCTTCATCGTACATTATGATCGATAACCTGTATTCACATCATCATCAGCCTGTAGAAGTATATATTTTATGTAGCATATAACTTATCAAGTACATTCTAGGGCACGTTCCTATCGTGCGTGACCAGCGAAGCGCAATGCTTTTGTTAAATACCTCCATTTTTGTAGTTGCATAAGTAGCTATCTTCCTATCTACCCAGTGCTTTCCGTCATCATCATCAGTAAGTAGAAGTCCACTGCTAGATATAGACCTCCTTTATACATTTCCATGAAAAAACAATTTGCCGATTTCCCACGATCTTTAGAATGTCATCGGTCCATTAGGTGGAGGGGCGCTCTGGTTGCTTAGCACCGGTTATATTGTCGTAGCGACCCGCTTTTTGATTCTAAAGGCGTGTGTTCAAACCCCGTCATGCACAAATTAGTTTATCTGCCAAAAAACCTATGTGCACTATGTCAGTACACTCTAACGGTGAAGGAAAACAATAAATGAAACCAACGTGAAGTAGCAAAACTTTTGAGGCACATTCATAATCCACCACACCAGCTTTAATTTTCTATTGACATGACAAGAAGAAGACTCAAAAACAAGTAGCCGATTTTAGGCCTTTATAAAAATAGTGTCGATTTTGCAAAGAGTTTGGGAGCCCATTACAATGAAAAGGAAGTATATATATGTATATATATATATATTATGGACAATCTACACTACACTATCTAGCCCTAAACTAAGCAGAGTTAGTATTATGGGAACCAGATAGCTGATGTAATACTTAAATACATTTTGTTTGTAAATACATAGGTACTTGGAAAACAATATAACATCCAGATGGAGAACAAATATCTATGATCACCACACAAATATTTGTTCTCGGTGGGGATCGAACCCACGACCTATGGCGCAGAAGGCAGAGCTACTAATAAATGAGCTGAGAGCCCAGTCATAACAATAATATCATGGGTTTTGAGTATTTTTGATTGCCGTCTTTTAAATCTGGAGGTGCCTGTAATGTCCCGAATTCTGGAACTTTCTGTCAAAGGCTTCATGCACGGTGCGCTCAAATACCCAAATACCAAAATACATGTGCCTATTTCTATACACGCAGCAAGGAGTTTCCCAAGATTTTGCGTTTGACAGAACTTTGAAGAGTCAGTTGGGGTTGTCGAAACTCTTTGGTATACCTAATATTTTTAAATGCCGATAAAATACAATAATATAAGTCGAATAGACAGTGTTATTTCACAATGCTTCACTGATCTCCACCGCAATGAGCACCGAAGGCCTAAATGAGTGCAAAGCTTAAAGCCACCCATAAATAATTTCCATTTCAATTCATTTATGAATTGAAATGAAAATTATCTATGCATGTAATGTATTGTATTATGTATATCAGTTATCTAGCACCCATAACACAAGCTTTGCTTAGCTTGGGGCTAGATCATGTTGTGTGAATTGTCCAGCATTATTATTATTATTATTATTATTTATTTCCATAGGCATGAATTCTATGCACTAAGTTATACTTACTAGATTTACATACAGATCTGGAAGTATAACCTTTTAGATAAAAGAAAAAATTACTAAATTGGATCATAAAATTAAATGACGAAGGTATGCAGTAACAAACAATAAAACAAAACGGCTAAGCCGATTTTGATGAAATATTACTTTTCAGAAAAAAAAAGATTAAAAGGGAGAAGACGAAAGAGAAGAAAAAAAATAAGAATGTTATTGTACAAAAAAATTGCCCCCCTTGCCCCCCAGGACCCCCCCTTTTGTGAGTGCTACCGGATGCCGTCGAGATAGGGGGTTTTCGATTGGGGTTTCGTATAGAGGGTTTCTTCCTGAATTGAAAAAACAAAAAAAACACCCCCCTCTTGCCCCTTTTTTCACCCCCCCCTTTCGTATCTTCCAAGCGGAGTGACTTGCAAGACTTTTTTTTGGGTCATGTAGGGAAGGTGAGATTATTTTGAAAGCAAAATAAATTTTGCCCCCCTCCCCCCTCTAGACCCCTTTATTATTTTTGACCCTTTTTTTCGAGTGGAGCATTGCGGCGAGCGAATGGGGAACAGTGCGGCGAGCAAAGCGAGCCGTGCTGTGACCCCCCCCCCCCCCCTAAGCCCCCCAGAACCCCCTCCTCCTGAACCCGGGGGGAGCGTCGCGGCGAGCGAAGCGAGCCGTGCTGTGACCCCCCCCTCAAGCCCCCAGAACCCCCTCCTCCTGAACCCGGGGGGAACGTTGCGGCGAGCGAAGCGAGCCGCCACGCGACCACGCCCACCCTACTGAAATTTAGAACCCCCTCCTACTGAAATTTAGGGTGTCTTAGGGGTGTGAAAAAATGTTCACTAGACTGAGTTCAAAATTCAAAATGGCGGCTGTGCCACTTCCGGTTTTGCAAAAATCGTCCGATTAAGGTCGTTCAAACGGTTCATTCGACTGAGGACTATGATTGGAGATTGAATTTTAGGTTTTTTAAGGTGTTTGATTGGATCTTCACTTGGTTTAGGGTTCCGCCCCTGTGGGAACGCATTGAGGACGCGAGCTGCTTGCAGCTCGCGATGCACGCGACCCGGTAGTCAACGTTTGGGTTCCTTCCAGCGGTTTCGACCCGTTAAGGGTTTTGGCTTGACGTACAATTTAGGGTTCCGTATAAGGTTTTGATTGGGGTTTTACTACATTGAGCAATTTGATTAAGTGTTCGACTTTTAGGGTTCCTTAGGACTTTGATTGGAGTTTCAACTACACTTAGGAGCTTGATAATGTTAACATTTTTAGGGTTCCTTAGGACTTTGATTGGGGTTTTACTACATTGAGGAACTTGATAAAATAAACAACTTTTAGGGTTCCTTAGGCCTTTAATTGGAATTTTACTTCACTTAGGACCTTGATTATGTAAACAATTTTAGGGTTCTTTAGGACTTTGATTGGGGTTTTACTACACTGAGGAACTTGATTCACTGATCGACTTTTAGGGTTACTTAGGACTTTCTTTACTACTTTTTGGGGTTTTACAAGTGCAAGTGTAATGTAAAACTGGGAGTAGCACACCGACACGCGCAGCTCGCGCACACGAAAAAACTAGTTAAGAGGCTGACGTATGGAAAATTTTCATACAAACGGAATACCAAAATGATTTCTAATTTAGACAGATTTACACTATATTATTGTAATAATTGTATTTGCATAGTATTTATCTAGGTTCCTCAACAGTTTTTATTTCAAATTACTTACCTAAAATGAAATAAACACCAATCGCATTTTGCACATTTTTATGCTAAACTTATCAAGTTTTCTACCTATTGGTTTCGTACTAAAAACAACAATATCTTACGTGTTTTTTGTTAAGGAACCTAGTTTATATTGTCTAGTTACAGAATAACAATACTATGTAAAGAATACAAAAAGTTTTCAGTCATCATTTTTGGTATTACGGAACACGATCAAATTCATGGCATTTTCGAACGGCTACTATTGCTATCGCGCACGCACGGTGCGGGTGGCGGGGTGCAGGGGGAGAAAACGCTTGAAGCACACGGGACACTTCGGTTGTGTGTGTGAATCGCTCGGACTTCGGACTAGTTAAATACCTACACTGGCATAAAACATAATGCTTAGATATTTGATAATTGTTAGTTTAGGAAGGGTACTAAGTGAAGATGGGAAATACTAAGTACCTAGGTAGGTTGTAGGTTGGGTAAACGAAATCAAGGTGCAGCACTAGGTCAAAAAGTCTGCCGAAATTTCGAAAAAAGCCAACATTTCGACTAAAACAAATTATGAACCATTAATTTCTATACAGGGTGGAATTTTGTAATGCCACCTGGAGGGAAAGTACTCTTAATACTGCAGATAGAAAATTTTACTCAAAGGAAACATTCCTTTATTTTTGGATAGAAAGCAATTTCTAAAATTAAAAATAAAATAATTTTTAAATTAATTTTTTTTTTTGAAAGGAATAAATTTATTCTTTTAAAGAAATGAATTCGTTAAAAGAATAAATTTGTGTATCCAAGAGAATGGAGCCCATTTCAAGCAACTAATTTCAAGTAACTAGTTAGTTATCCATTTTTTGTAAATAATTAAATTAATTTAAGATTTCCTGGTTTTTCTTTCATTTAATTTATCATGTTTGTTAGAGAGATTTCATCCTTATAATTGACTAACGATCGATGCAATAAAAGTACATGGTATAATTTTTCTGATTTTAGCCGGTTCAATTCCCGGGTGTGAGAGAATTTTCGAAAAACTTTGAATGCAGTTTGCTTTCTATTCAAAAATAAAGGAATGTTTCCTGTGAGTAAAATTTTCTATCTGGAGTATTAAGAGTACTTTCCCTCCAGGTGGCATTACAAAATTCCACCCTGTATATGAAGTATTGATAAAAGGTCTAAGAAAAATTACAACAAATTATTTTTTTTCTTTATTTATTTGTAGTTCAAACAAAGCAGCCAAGTGCGAGTCGGACTCGCCCATGAAGGGTTCCGTAGCATCAATTAACATAATATAAAGGTTTTTGTAGTTCGTCGAAAGGTAAATTGCGGTTTACGATTTATGACGTATAAAAAAAAACTACTGACTTGATCTCGTTCAAACTAAATATCGTTGGAAGTTTACATAGTAATGTACAACATATATTTTTTTTGGATTTATCATTCTCTTATTTTAGAAGTTAGAGGGGGGGGGACCAACTTTTTTCTACTTTGGAAGTGTCTCTCGCGCAAACTATTCAGTTTAGAAAAAAACTATATTAGAAACCTCAACATCATTTTTGAAGACCTATCCATAGATACCCCACACGTATGGGTTTGATGAAAAAAAAAATTTTGAGTTTCAGTTTCAAGTATGGGGACCCCCAAAATTTATAGATTTTTTTCTATTTTTGTGTAAAAACCTTAATGCGGTTCACAGAATACATCTACTCACCAAGTTTCATCAGTCTAGCTTTTATGGTTTCGAAGAAAAATGGCTGTGACACGGCCGGACAGACAGACAGACAGACAGACAGACAGACATGACGAATCTATAAGGGTTCCGTTTTTGCCATTTGGCTACGGAACCCTAAAAACTGCTACCACTCAACGTCCGGTGGAAATATTGATAAAAGGACTGAGAAATACTTGAACAAAATAGTTTTTTTTTTATATAACTGGAGCTCAATAAACAGAGTACCGCTCAACGTCTGGTGGAAATATTGATAAAAAGACTTGGAAAAATTTCAGCAAAATATTTTTTTTCTTTATTTATCTGGATCTCAAAAAACCGACTACCGCTCAACGTCAGGTGGAAAGATTGATGAAAGGACTAAGAAAAATTGGCACAAAATATTTTTAGTCTTTATTTATCTGGGGCTTAAAAAAACTGCTACCACTCAACGTCAGGTGGAAATATTGATAAAAAGACTTGGAAAAATTTCAGCAAAATATTTTTTTTCTTTATTTATCTGAATCTCAAACAACCGACTACCGCTCAACGTCAGGTTATAATATTGAAAAAAGGACTAAGAAAAATGGCTACAAAATATTTTTATTCTTTATTTATCTGGGGCTTAAAAAAACTGATACCACTCAACGTCAGGTAGAAATATTGATAAAAAGACTTGTAAAAATTTGAACAACATATTTCTGTTTTATTTTTCTGGAGCTCAAGAAATAAACTACAGCTCAACGTCAGGTGGAAATATTGATAAAACGACTAAGAAATTAAAAAAAAAACTTTATTTATTTTGAGCTCAAAAAACTGCTACCACTCAACGTCCGGTGGAAATATTGATAAAAAGACTGAGAAATACTTTAACAAAATAGTTTTTCTTTATATAACTGGAGCTCAATAAACAGAGTACTGCTCAACGTCTGGTGGAAATATTGATAAAAAGACTTGGAAAAATTTCTGTAACGTTCACTAGAAGTTGCTTCATGCAATCAAAATTGAGTTCTATATAGTAATTGTGATAAGACATAAATATTTTTTTTTTCAGTTTGTTTATAATCATTATATAAGTATCCACCTATAGTAGGTTAGCTTGGTACACTTTTTTCGCGAGTTTTGTGCGAAAGCCGAGGTCCATGTAATTGTAGGTCGATGTTCGCAATCGTTGGTTTTGCGAATGTAAATAAGCAGAATAAAAGCAACCTAATTGCTCAACGAATAAAGTATATTTTTAAATGCAGTCACATTATTAGACTTTCTGTACTTTGGTAAGTGAGCCGCTTTGCGTGTTTTTTATTGCTGTGTGTGTGTGATCGATGAGGTCTGGCGAACCACACCCCACCTGATGTTGAGCGGACCTCCACCCATGATCTTCAACTGTAACGTCATGACTGGTTTTGAACCCACGCCCCCCAACCGCTAGGCCGATGAGGTCTGGCGAACCACACCCCACCTGACGTAGAGCGGATACCCACCCATCATCTATTACTGTAACGTTATCACTGATTTTGAACCCGCACCCTCCAACCACTAGGCCAATGAGGTCAAGCAAACCACACCACATCTGATGTTGAGCGGACTCCCACCCATCATCCTCTACTGGAACGTCATCAACCACAACTCCATCGCTCCGCGCCGGGGTCAATGGCTCTCTCAACTCAACTCGGAGTCAATGGTTCTCTTTACTCTTCTTCAATTTGGTCCAGAACCCGCACAAACCCTACCTGATGAATAAACTCACTCGTATCATGTTAGAGAATTTCCTGGTGTCTTTTCTAAGTGCGTAAATAGCTACTCTGAAGGTTCTTTATCGGTTCAGGAATGTTGTTTTTTTTTTCACTTTATTCTTGCATTCAGAGCATGACCAATCCTTGCTTATTGAATACTAGAAAAGCGAAACAAGCAAGCAATAAGCTTAGAGGGTTAGTCAGGTAATGCAGCCACAAAAAATAAAAACATAAAATTGTAGGGTGCAAAAAGTCAACTCTCTTTGACCAGATTTGAACTCCCGCCCACCTCGTCCTCTCAGTGTGAATCCGCACGCCCTAGCCACTAGCCTATCTGACGCTTAGTAACGTTGACGAAATTAGGCAATGCATAAAAATCGTTAGCAGTGGCTGACGCACACGCACAAGCGCGGCACTATGGTTGGATTCACGTATAGAAGTAGCGCGTCACACGAGCGCCTGTGTGTGTATACTACTATTATATATTCCGTGGCGCCCGCATCAAATGAATAGAGATAGCTATATTCGGAGCAGTTTTTGCTCACGCCTCGAATTGAAGTTGCGAGCTGTGTACGTCGGCCCGTTAATATTTAGGCATCCGATTTAGGCGTCGCCTAGGTTTAGTGAAAACGGGTGTTAGTAACGTTGACGAAATTAGGCAATGCATAAAAATCGTTATCAGTGGCTGACGCACACGCACAAGCGCGGCACTATGGTTGGATTCACGTATAGAAGTAGCGCGTCACACGAGTGCCTGTGTGTGTATACTACTATTATATATTCCGTGGCGCCCGCATCAAATGAATAGAGATAGCTATATTCGGAGCAATTTTTGCCCGCGCCTCGAATTGAAGTTGCGAGCTGCGTCCGTCACCCTCTTAATATCTAAACTTAAACATTACGGTATTCTAAATCGCTCCATTGACTTATTACAATCGTACTTGACTGATAGAATCCTTAAAGTTGATGTGGGCGGTGAGAGATCTTTTGGGTCAGTTATTGACATAGGGGTGCCACAAGGTTCGATATTAGGTCCTTTCTTGTTTCTAGTGTACGTAAATGACCTTCCTTTTTTGGTTAAAAAACTATGTGAAACAGTACTATTTGCTGACGATACCTCATTAATTTTTAAAGTCGATAGATAGAAGGCTAATTACGATGACGTTAACGCATCTCTGTCGTAAATACTTAACTGGTTTAATAATCTTTTACTTAATGTTAAGAAAACTCATAAGTTTTATGAAAAAATATTTTTTGAGTGTCAGTTCTAAGTATAAAAATCATAATGCGGTTTACAGAATACATCTATTTACCAAGTTTCATCAGTACATATAGCTTTTACAGTTTTGTAAGTACCATACTTCAAGCAAATAAATTATTTCTTTTCATTTCATTTCATTTTTTTGAAAAAAAGTGACTGTGACATACGGATGGACAGACAGACAGACATGACGAATTTATAAGGGTTCCGTTTTTTACCTTTAAAAAATACAAGTGTTCATTCACCGACTACCGACATTTATGAACTTGCAACTCACTCTGGTTTTGCATAATATGAGGAAAATCTCTCTTGGTGGAAGGTTTCTTTTATTAAATCTGGGGCTATTTGCTTGTTATACTATATAAATTAGACTACTACTACTACACTACTATATAAGTTAGATTTAAAATGTAGCGTTCGTGGTAGTTTAAAAAATACCGCACAGCTTGCCATTGTTATCACCAATCCTGGATGAAAAATATGCAATGGAAACTCTGCGACGGGAATCAGCTAACATAACAATTGGGTTATATTTATTTACTGAATATCTGTCTGTGTTTTTGTCTAACGAAGCGTATTCTAGTCAACACATTGTAATGTCGTGACAAATGTCAGACCCAAGCACAGAATAAGTAATAGTTGGTATCAAATACATGAATTCACAGCTCAGGTCAGGCAACGCCATCTTTATTTTAAATTTTTCCAACTTTCCGGTCGTGTTTTGTTTTTAGACCAGCGTATAGCGGAGGCTTAAGAGTAGGTATTATTCTACGTACCTACTTGACTAATAATATTGCAGCCCACTGCGTTATCTTCAAGTTAAATTGATTAAATTAATTATAATTGCGCCACTTGAGGCATTAAAAATTTAGAATACATTGAAATAAAGAATTGAAATTGAATTACTACATTATATAGGTACAGAATTAGCATTAAAATTGGACAAAATTAAATGTTGAATTACACACTTCTTATATTTCCATTTTGAGCATGCGAAAATGTCAATATTTATAAAAGTAGAATTATACGACTCAACCATTCGACGCACGGGGCAACGTAGTCCGGAATTAGTCCGACAAGTATTCATGGCAAAGAGGGTACCCGCACGAACTTCACGTCTATGAACAGTGCGGGGCACAGCGTAGCATAGCTTACTTGTGAGACTAATAGCGTCAAAATTATTGTGAACAATATCGTACAGAACTGTTGATTCCAGATATGTACGCCTTGCCTTTAGGGTAAGAAGTTTGAACTTCACCAACAATTGCGAATACGACAAGCGCGTCCCTTAACACCTATAGTGCACAGAACGAAGACTACACATAATAAACAATACTTTACTATATTATATATTATCCTGTGGATTAGGCCGACTGAGTTGTCAGGATGGTATAGGTGCTGGGCAAGCCTATTCCATTTAAAATCCTGTCCCAGGCACTATAGCGTCCTGCAAGTAGGGGTATGAGTAAAATTCAAAAATACGTGTCAAGTGCACGAGAGGAGCCTCGTTGAGGCGCACCTTAAATCCTTTCACCACACTTGGTTCGAAAGTAGAAGAAGAAGAAGAAGTAAAACCAGTTGCTCCTAACGCTATACAAATCATCTACAATAGATGCAAAGGACTGTTGACTTTTAATTTTTTAATATTTTGCACTTTTTAACAAAAATAAATGCAATTAACAATAATTTTAAACATTGGCGACGGCAAATAAAAATTGAATGCGCCAATTGTAAGCTCCTCGTAACTATAATAATATTCCCTGAAAATAGTATTTTCTTGAAATGAGAGCTCTTAGTCACTTTTCTTCGCTCGGAAAGTCAGGAAATGTTCTATTGAAGTTACTCGTACTTCGGTGTTTAACCGTAAAATAAGACTTTGTTTACAATTGCTACTTCTAAGGCACAAAGTCTCATTGCTCCATAAAAGTGCTAAATAATAGCCAGCCTCGGGCACATCATCATTAACAACAGCCTGAAGAAGTGTTCCACCAAACATTTCCAAGAAGAAAATGGTATGAATTTTAAACCTTCTTCATGTGACTTCTCGATGTTTTTGCAATGTTGTTGGACCATCGTAACCTGTAACAGTTATTTATTTAAAATTTTAATGTTTTTTTTTTGGATTGAATAAAGTTACGTAAATGAGAAGAAATAACTACAGTCAGACACTTTAACTCCAATGATTTTTTTATGTCCCAAAAGTTAAGAGCCGAGTGGGATTTGAACCCATCTTCACCACCTTGGATTTCCCCTTGGTTGGTCTTTAGGACATTATAAAAATCTTCATTATTTCCTCAATAAGTGTAGTATTTCAATTTCAATAACCTTTATAAACAATCTTAACTCTAGTATTACAAAATATAAGTACATAATAATATGCATGACACCAGTTCTTTTGCTTTCCAGCATAGGCCTCCCCCAAACTTTTCCATAATTGGCGATCGCGCGCATTTCTTCTCCAATGTACGCCAACTGTCTCCTTGAAACCGTCTTCCCATCTCTCTAAGCGTTGTAAACACTATAAAATCAATTAATAATTATAATTCCAAATTTATTTTTCTTTCCGCAACTTTGCTCATACTTTTACACAAAAAAAAAATATCTGAACAAGCTTCAGATCATACAAACAGGCCATTTCATGCAGCCTCTGCCTTAAACAGTTATTGCAACACTCACACACACTCACATTTTATAGTATTTGGTGTAGGATTATTATCTTAAGAAACGAAGCTTTGCAGCGCCACAGGTCCATGTTATTGTCGCCCCCCCTCATACATTAAAAGCCTCTCCCCCCCGAGAAAGAGACAGAAACACACGACTCGGAGCCGGTGTAAGCGAGATAGATAAAACAATGTCACGTCGTGAGGCAGGTAATCCCAGGCTCTTCAGGAATACGTTATAAAGGGGTTTCAGTGGATTACAGTTAAAACGTAATTGCACGGGCGGCCACTTACTGTAAAGCTGGGGATACACATTCTTGTCGCGGAGTTATTTCCTGTCGAAAATGTTTAAAATAATCCTTTGAATTACTGTATGACATTTGCAATTCATAAGTTACACCCTTTTTTAACCGACTTTAAATAAAAGAGGAGGTTTTTCTTGCGTGTAATGCATATTTTTTTATTGTTTTTTATTGCGTAAATTCAAAACACAACCAGCAACAAATATCAAAACATCGTAACTTTCACATCGATATTAATAATTGGAAAAATCCACTTTTCAATAGCGGAAGAGCTTAGAAGCTTAATTTTTTCCAATTGAGTCTTAATACGGCCTCCTTGACTTCCTTATACGACGTGAAGTTGAACTTTTCTTTTTTTTTAATAGCGGATAAGCCTTGTGCACATCTAAGCGTTCTGCGATGGCGATCATCATCATCATGGTGGTCATCGCCATCGCCTAGATGTGCGCAGGCCTTTACAAAAACGCACGGAAAGCCCTATGTTGGTTGCGGTTTAGCTTCCATTGACCTAGTTTGATTCAAAGTGATCCTCGTGATTTTATTGCAAAATTTATCTGAACTTTCCTCGAGTGATGCGGTTCTTATTCTTAGGTATATTTGCATGTAATGACTTTGACTATGGACTACAAGTATAATTTTGTACTATGTACCTACCATTTACATGTTGGTACTGATACGTCAAAATCAAATATGTATAAGTCATAAGTGATTTATTGATAATAATAATTATAAGTCAACATGGGAAATAGAGAACAAAAATACTTAAATGCAACTAATATTATATCTATATATACAAGGTGTATCTAAATATGTGTACTATGCGAAGGTGGGGGGTTTCAGACCACAATGGTGATCAGTTGTGGGGGGGAGAAAATTAAAAATTCCTATTTTCAGTTTCCCATACAAAAATATTTAATTTCATAATGCCTAAATAAATTGACAACCCTATCCTTGTAACCCCTTGACCCCTTGACCTACTACCTCTGTAGGTCTACTACTACTACCTACTACCTCTGTAGCTGAGTTTAGGGTTGTCACTTTGTATAAAGTCAGCTGTTCATGTTGAAACTTCGTTGCAGTTTTTTTCAGAGATACCAATCGAAGTTCGAAAAGTCGTTGAACAAAAGTTGTTCCCCGGGGGGTGGAAATTCACCCCCCTTCGGGATAGTACACATATTTTGATACACGTTGTATAAAAGAAAGTCGTGTTAGTTACTCCACTTATAACTCAAGAACGGCTGAACCGATTTGGCTGAAAATTGGTTGGGAGGTAGCTTAGAACCAGGAGAAGGACATAGGATACTTTTTATCCTGAAAAAGTAACGGGAACGGGGTGTTACGGGAACGAGCGAGCGATTCGCGGGCAGCCACTAGTAGATACATATAAATTTAGCTACACTCTAGTGTAGATTTTATTTTTGATAATTATAAAATAAGATAGAATATGAATATAATGTCAAACTTTTTGTAGGTAACCATCAAGTACCTACACAGTACCTGACTATTCTATTACTGCCCTAGAACTCATCGTAGGAGTAGAAAGTCTGCTCGACAAACCAACACTTTGATTTATATTTAAAACAAGCTACACCCCGTGATGGTATCCGGCAGCCTATTTGTTCTTGTCATGTTATGTTCTTGTTATGTATTTTTTTCAATAGTATACAAGGATCACTTTGAAACGTTTTAAAGCTAAGTGAGTCTAGTTGCCAGTTCCACGCGACTGAGCCTAGCCAGAACCTTATAACTGGAAGAGGTCTTTGAAGTGGTTTGACGTTCTAACAGAACAAGTGTGGTATTACTTGGATGCCTTTTAACCCCGTAGGTCGTAATCCTTAAAGCCTTAAAAAGGCTCTTTTCGTGCACAATATATTTTTGAACTGACATTATCATTGAAGATTTTCGCGCTTGATCGTTAGCAATCAAAAAAGCCCTTTTTATCAAAGCTGATTGAAAACAACGTGGTTGTGTGTGTTCCTCTGTTCCTTTCATGATTGATAAAACCGTTTGCACACAAAGGTACACATTATAGATGACGTCACTGGCAGTCGGGTGATTTCGTCGCTTTGACGTCATCTCTGCTAATAGCATTGTTCAACGTTTAAGGCCTGCGCACACCTAGGTCACTGGCGATGGCGATCAGTGAAATGCTGTCAAATTTGACAGCGTTTCATTGATACAAATGTAGATAGATAACTCTTTATTATTTACTGCACAGGGCATAAAAGTAAACAATCAAACAAAACAATGGGCGAACTCAAACTCAAACTCAATAAAATTTTGTTCAATACAATTACAAGAACCACTTTGAAACGTCTTAAAGCTAGGTGAGTCTAGGTGCCAGTTCCACGCGAGCAAGCCTAAAAGAACAGGCAACAAGACCTTATCGCTGAGAGCGATCTCTTCCAGGCAATCCAATTTAAGAATGCCGATTCTAAACAATTCTTCTTCTTCTTGTCGTGTCACTAGTTCTTTCGAACCAAGTGTGGTGAAAGGAATTATGACTTTATGGCAATTGCATTGCTGTGTCGCTGAGATCAGAAAATCATCATTTTTTTCTGTGAGCATAACTTTTTTCCCAACCGACAACCGCTGGTGAATAAAGGTTCTAGAATGGCGACCACGAACCCAAGACAAAAAGTGCCCACCCACCAAATGGACCGACGACATTGTTAAGATCGCGGGAAGTCAGTAAATAGAAAGAGCTCAGAATCGTTCTTTCTGGAAATGTGTAGGGGAGGCCTATGTCCAGCAGGGGACTTCTTCAAGCTGATGATGAAGCAGAGATCTCTCGCGTCTACATAGGTACAAGTTCTTACTTAGTTAGAGCGAGAAGTCAATGTCATAAGACTTTTACAAAGGTTTAGTTTCAAAGTACCTACTTTAAAATTAATTGTGCACCTAGTTTACTTAGCTAGACTTAGTTTAGTTTAGTCAACTTTGTAAACCTTGTTTTTAGGGTTTCGTAGCCAAATGGCAAAAACGGAACCCTTATAGATTCGTCATGTCTGTCTGTCTGTCCGTCCGTCCGTCCGTACGTCACAGCCATTTTTCTCCGAAACTATAAGAGCTAGACTAATGAAACTTGGCAAGTAGATGTATTCTGTGAACCGCATTAAAATTTTTACACAAAAGTTGAAAAAAAACAATAAATTTTGGGGGTCCCCATACTTAGAACTGAAATTCAAAAAACTTTTTTTTATCAACCCATACGTGTGGGGTATCTATGAATATGTCTTCAAAAATTATGTTGAGGTTTGTTACATCGTTTTTTTCTAAACTTAATTATTTTGCGAGAGACACTTCCAAAGTGGTAAAATGTTGGTCCCGCTCTAACTTCTAAAATAAGAGAATGATAAAACTAAAAAAAATATATGATGTACATTACTATGTAAACTTCCAAAGATATTTGGTTTGAACGAGATCTAATGAGTAGTTTTTTTTAATAAGTCATAAATCATAAACCGCTATTTACCTTTCGACGAACTACAAGCACTTTTATATTATGTTCGCACTTGGCCGCTTTTTTAGTAAATAAAGTTTTTATTATTTTATTACTTTCTTAAGAAACGTTCCTTGTGTACTTAGAGGCCGACACATGCTTGGCAATACGGAAAAACCCGTTGAAAATACCGTTGCTTGATCTGTTAAGTTTCAATCCTCTTCAATGAGCACAGACTTCCTCTCTCACTACGCAACACTTCACTTCACTAAACACACCATGTCAATCTGCCAATCGAAGGATGAAAGTCGCGCGCACATCGAAGCGTTCCGCGGTGGCGATCTAATTCGAAGGATGTTACATTACTTTTAATCAAAAGCTATGACTCAATTGATGATTTTATTGTGACAAAGCTTTCTTATATTCAACTTAATTGTATACTCCTACTTGATTGAGCGATGCGTCCGCGTGGACAGCTGCTATACAATAATACATTTACATGTTTTCGTCAAGTATTGCGGCTTATGACGTTGTCACGTTCAACTATCGTCAGTAAACCGACTTTACAGACAACCAAGTTTTTATCCTTGACAGAAATCAAACCCTAGCATAGATATTTTCAAGAGGTACTTGCTCGAATGAATCTCAAACTAGGGCGGTACTTGATCTGATTGGATTCAGTCCGACGTTAGCTAACCGGAGATCAAACACGCTGCTAGTCTAATTGTAATTTGAATACCTAACCGGGTACAGTCAATGACGTCAGTAGATAAATATATCTCGTTTGTGCCTCCTTCTTCTTTTTGTGCCTCTCATAGGTTGGCAGTCATCCTTTTAAACGTATCTATGTCGAAGGATTTGTGTAAAGCCCTGCGCACATCTAGATCGGTGTATCGTTGTCAAATATCTCACTGTCAAAATTCGTGGCAATGTGTGTGTGTGTGTTTGATGCAGAATCTTGAATATGAATATGCTTTTCGACTTTCTTCCTGAGGATGTATGAAAGGTGTGGTGAATCTTCATGGTTTTAATTAAAGGAGGACATACAATTAGCATACAAATAAATATAAATCCTGCTTTCAGATAAGAAACATAATGCAAAGAAAATGTATGTTCTTCTTAAAACGACTATGGCGACGCAAAAAGGAGGATTATGATTTTGACCGTTGTTTGTATTTATGTTCATGTCCCCTCTTAATTCGTCATCTACTTGTTAAAATTTAGCAAATGAGGTATCGATGGAAGCGTCT
The DNA here is from genome assembly GCA_939531255.2 of Thera britannica. Lineage (NCBI taxonomy): Eukaryota > Metazoa > Arthropoda > Insecta > Lepidoptera > Geometridae > Thera > Thera britannica. Next base: position 771,952 of record OW618044.2, read on the forward strand.
CCATTGTCCGATAGTTTTTAGCTATGTGACGTCACATTAAATTCAATATGGTGCCATCTAAAAGGAAAAAATATGACTAAAAAATAAATATGATAATTGGAAATCATTTCTTAAATCACGCCTAAGATGAAAACCAAAAAAAAAAAATTTACGTAGAAAACATAATAATAAACCCCAAAATAGTAAAATAAATTAAGTTTTAAAGTTGAAACCCAGTGGAAAATTTTAAACTAAAATGTATGAAACAAGATAATCGACTATTAAGCCGTGGTCATACCAACGTTGTTTTTTTTAGGTTAGGGTGCATAGTATTATGACCACGGCCTTACATTTATTAGAACTTATTAACTTACAAGTTGATGCACCGATTCCAACAAAAAACAGCTCAAGCTCGCTTTAAGAAGTTTTCACTTCAGAAAAACGAAGAGAACTTGCTTGAAAACAGACTAATTGGTGTTGAAACTTTACTGATCTTATAAAAGGTATGTTTCTTGTAGCACATTCCACTAGAAACGCAAAGCAAAAATGCTAGGCTCACCTGATGCTAAGTGGTAACCATCGCCTAACAAACCAACAACCAGAACCAACAATTAACAACATATCCTAAAGAGTGTTGAGTGGATTGTCTTCAATATTAATCTTTTATAAAAAACAACACAACAATAATATATACACATACAAAAACACAACAGTTTTTGCTTTGATTTTTGTATAATTTCAAACTTTATTTTAAACTCAACCACTTTGGATGCAATTTAAAATTAGCATACGGTGCTATAAGGTATATTATGTACTACCTACCTATTTCCTTAACTAAATAAAACACTGATATTAAATTCTTTATTTCTTACAACTCGCTACAACATAATCCTACCTACTTATTTTATAGTATTCATGTACAAACTACATTACTTTACCCATTTCTATAGAAATAAAAACTCTAAGGGTTAGAGGCATTTGCTGCGGACCCCTAAGTGGCTATCGCGCAGAATGCACTTAGCCGAGCGAGCGCGATAATATTTTTAAAGACGTCCTCGGCAAATTGCAAACCAAACAAAGATGATATTTTTTTATAATTTCATAGTGGCAGCTAGCAGATTGAAAAACAATAAAATAAATAAATATAAATGTGTTTAGGTAATGTGTTTGTAGGTCGTGGGTTCGATCCCTGAATGAAACAATATTAATTATTATTATAAATAAATAAATCATAAATATTATAGACAATCCACACAACACTATCTAGCCCCAAACTAAGCAGAGCTTGTACTATGGGAACCAGGTAGCTGATATAATACTTATATAATATTTTTTTTGTTAATATCTAATCATACCTACTTAGAATACAATATAACACCCAGACATAGAACACACATCTGTGTTCACCACTCTTTTTCTCGATAGAGATCGAAAAACATCTGTGTTCACCACTCTTCTTCTCGATGGGGATCGAACCCACGACCTACAGCTCAGAAGGCAGAACTACTACCAACTGAGCTGAGAGGCCAGTCAAATGTACAGTTATCAAAATCATATCCCTTCTTATTGCTTCAACGAAGTCGGGTGCAAGAGTCTCTTTTTAAGGCTTAAAGAAAACAATCTAAGCAAAAAAAGTCACATTGAGAAAATTAATCCCCACAAAACACACGCAATAAGATTATACAGTACTAGCGGCCGCCCACGGCTTCGCTCGCCCCGCAGCCGTTAAGCCCCGTTGATTTTTCTTTTAAAAGCTTTTTCTCTTTTTCTCCGCTTAGGGAAATAATTTTCCAATTTCCTTTCTTAGTGCATCCTATGCTATAAAAGGAACATACCCTCCAAGTTTCATGCTTCTAGGACTTACGGTTTAGGCTGTGCGTTGATTGTCAGTCAGTAACGTAAGAGTTTTATATATTTAGATTATACGAACATATTTTTTCCTTATGCATAAATTATTATGATTTCATATATTTCACACGTTCGTGGTAAGAAGGAATATTAAATGACACAGATTAAGGTACAGTAAGCGCTACGACCCTCTACAAGACGTGCTACGTACGTAGACACTGCTACGAACATTTATACGACCCAATAAACTCAGAAGATGAATAAGATTATTTTGGGACCAAATAATTATTATATGTATTATTTATGTAGACGAGTGTGTAGCGTTATGAAGACAAGGACAACCGTCGATGTATCTCTCGCTCGCACTTATTGACCATTTGAATGACAAATAACTACTAACTTAAAAGATTGGCCTTACTAGTTTTCGTACGTAGGTAAACTTTTAAATAGGAAAACGAGTTATGAACAAAATTGCTTTTTTACTGAACTGAGTTTAATTGGATTGCAAACAAAATAGTTGCTCGTGATATTCGTTAAATAAGTTCACTAATATTTTTATCATGTCCCTAAAGTTAAGAGCCGAACGGGATTTGAACGCGTGACCTTCCTTTTGGTACGGGGATGCATTAACCACTGCATCATTGGATCCTAATCACACTTGACGATTACCTCTTAGAGATTATTAATACGGCACTAACACAACCTTGGCGGGTTCAAATCCCGCTCGGCTCTTAACTTTTAGGACATTATAAAAAAAAAGGTTATTTCTTATTAGTAAGCACTATAAAATTATAGGTTCAGTCTTTTTATCTTTCAAAATGTCAAAGAGTGCGAGCGATACGTTGTTTCATAATTTTCAGCGACTTAGAGTGATCTTTGTGATTTTTTTATTGTACAATTTGACTTATCTAAAAATCACACTATTATAATAGAGATGTCAACATAAACGGTTTAGCTTTGTGTTAAGTTTTTGAGTACCAAGGGGTTAAGTAACAGTTAGTGAGCATAGAAGTTTTAAATCCACCCCTATTCAATAAGAACTGTAACAACCCCTCGAGATGTACCCACTTCATAATACTGTTTTTGTGTAATAAATAGAATGAAGCCTTACCACGCGTTTCAATGTGTACGAAAATTTTCAACCCTCTATCGCTAGCCCCAGTGGCCTAATGGATAAGGCATCGGACTTCTAACCCGGGGATTGCGGGTTCGAGTCCCGCCTGGGGTAGCTTTTTATTGCTCTTTTTTTTATTTTGCTATTTCATTCGTAATTTTTTTGCACTTTATGATCTCGTCTACACCGAGAGAAACCTTATAATTACTATTAAAAAAACTAACAACATGGGGTTCCAGTTTACGGTGAAAATAGTTAAGTATTGTATTTGTTTATTTAATTTTAAATAAAAAGGTTATGATACCAACAACATTAATTAACGACACACAAGAGATAATAATTATATAATAATGTTAAAAATTAATGTTAAAATGCATTAAGCTCTCTTGTAACTTATTTTTGGTGCACTAAATAATTAAATAAAAAAATAATTATTTGTAACAATATATTTGCTTAATTGTAAGTTTCTTTGTATAAATAAATTACTTGAATTTATGAACTATTATTAAGTTAAATTCAGATATAGGTTTTGAATAGGTACTTCTAGTAAGTAATATAGAGAGATCAAAAAGAGATAAGAGACATACCTTTCTTTAGTAAAAATTAAAAAATATTTTTTTTAAAGGAAGGTATGTCTCTGCATACTACCTCTGTGAAAATATGTAATTTTCAGCACCACAAGCCACATCTGAAAAAACATTGAACACAAAAGGGCTTTTCGTAATTTATTCAAACGAACTGTACCGAGGGAGACGTTAGAAATCCACAAATGTACCTAAAAAGCAATTCAATGTCTTTTTAAATACATTTTCCTGTAATTTAGACTTTAATGAATCGACATCGACACTGAGCACTTTAGGAAATTCATCAATGTTTAAAATTCAATAAAAGATCAAACCTTTTGAGCACCGTATCAAGTAGGTACATCTCTCTTAATGGACTTTTTTGGTAATAAAATCAGTGAATCCGGATTTAAAATGGAAGTATTCTTCAACAGAAAATAGACATGAAAAGTGGTACAAAACAAGTATTTAAAATCCAATATTATTTGATTCATCATACAACTTTTTGATTTCTGGTATTTTTACTGTGAAGCAGTATTGTTGTGTGTCGGTTTGAAGGGTGTGGGTGCCGTTGAAATTACTGGCACGTGAGGCTGAACATCTGTATGCCTCAAGTTGAAGGACGCAGGGCAGTGCATCAAGGAATGTTCCTGACGTGCGTGACCTATGAGGCAATGCTTTGTTATGGCTACCACTTTATATCAGGTGGGCCCTAGGGTTGTTTCATCAGTCAGTTGTGTAAAAATACTATTGGATGGATTTTTTTGTCTATAAAACTTTTGAAACTATCATGGTTTTTAACACTATTTTTATTTAAGTAAAAAGAGTTTTGTCACACAGTGATATACTGTCACCCATACAACCTCTTATGAACATATCGGGCGAAATTTCGCTGCACTCTCTCCAGCAGCACAATGTATTTGTCTTCGTGGGGATCCCAGACAACAGCACCACTTGACGGATTGTCAAGGCCTGCGCACATCTAGGCGATGGTGATGGCGATCACGTGAAACGGTGTTAAATATGACAGCGTTTCAGCTGATCGCCATCGCCTACATGTGCGCAGGCCTTCAATTTTCATAACAAATAAATGAATGCTTAGGTGCTAAGAGGATTTCCACGGTGGATGGGTATTGGCGTCGTGAGTTTACAAACTAGGTTGCAAATGCACAATAAAGCTCAAGCACCACTGCTTGTGAATAATAGAAATACTTGCGCATAATACTTCAATACTGCTCTCACATAGCGAAATCATTTGTTCCACTGGCATTCTGTGAACCACTATTAGGGTTCCGTAGCCAAATGGCAAAAACGGAACCCTTATAGATTCGTCATGTCTGTCTGTCCGTATGTGAACCGCATTAAGATTTTTTCACAAACTGAAAAAAACAATACATTTTGGGGGTCCCCATACTAAGAACTGAAATTCAAAAAACTTTTTTTCATCAAGCCCATACGTGTATTTATGAATAGATCTTCAAAAATAATGTTGAGGTTTCTTATGTAATTTTTTTCTAAATACAAGAACTTTTATATTATGTTACTTCCTGCTACGGAACCCTTCATGGGCGAGTCCAAGTCGCACTTGGCCGCTTTTTTATACAGTTAGCTACAAGCATATTATGGCCAACTTGATGATAAGTGGAAACGATAGGAAACTTTTTACCCCGTAATCATTATTTTTTTGTTTTCCCTTTCCCATTCCCATTACTTGGGAATGGGAAAGTAACCCTACAGGCCTACAGATTTATTTTAATTGAACATATATTTTCAGTTTTACAACATAATTATGTCGGTCTCCGACGAAGTATGCGAGCTACTTTTTTTTACATGACGATTGAATTGTACCATGCTTCTTGCAAATAAATATTTCATTTCATTTCATTTGAACGGGGCGTAACAGGAATGAGGTGACCAAAGATGCAGACGGCCGCTCGTAAAAAAAAACTAACACATCGAGAGTGCAGTGTTAAAACCCGATAAATGCAAAAAATATCGAAAACTTGTTTTCGACAAAACCCGATAAATTAAGAAATTCTGATTCTCGTGAGTTATATAAAAAAATTAGTTTTAGCTAAAGAATCTTAAATACCTCTGTTGGAGATGACGGCTTGAGAAACAACACTTTGGTTTTTCGTAAATACATATTTCCATTTCAATAGTTAAATACACCTATATTTCTTACTTTCTTTGACAAATCCAGGGACAAGAGGAATTTAATAATGGAGAGAGAAATCTACTTTTGATGTTGACTGTACCGTGGGAGCAAAGCCGCATGCGGATGCTAGTCAGGGGCCTAATTCTCGGGCCGATCTCGATCATTTTGTAATTTTATCTTATTGCTTCTTTTCGAAGCGAAAATTGCAGATTTCCTTGAGTAATACATCAACGACCTCATCGTAGAAGCCTCGACAGCTACAATATACGGAAAACGTAGAAAAAGTGCGGGGTTGTGAAAAGAAGCAATAAAATAAAATTGTAAAATGATAGAGATGTGCCCGAGTATTATGCCCCTGATGTAAAACCTTCCAAATGTCATATCGGTCTAGTGATAGGTGGTTGGTTTCCGTAATGACGTCATCTCACCGAGTGACATTCGTAGTACGGTTCCGTGCATAATGCCCTTCTATTTTGTTTTATACGTCCGCTCCCCGGTCGGTATTATTCAAGCGATTTGAATAAAATATGCAATTTCATTCAGGAATCAGTAATGGTTTTCGAAATTATTGAATGGTAAAAAAAACCTTACAAAAACGGTACGAACAATGCCGCAGTTAAATAAATGTTTTAGACAATCTAGGCAACACTATCTAGCCACTAACTAAGCAGAGCTTGTACTATGGGAACCAGATAGCTGATACTTGATATAACTAATACAATTTTTTTTGTTTATATCTTATTAGAATACAAAATACAATATAACACCCAGACAGAGAACAAACATCTGTATTCTACACACAGATATTTGTTCTCGGCGGGGATTGAACCCACGACCTACGGCTCAGAAGGCAGAGCTACTACCAACTGAGCTGAGATATCTGACCCTTTAAAACTTTTAAAACGCCCTTTTTAAAGAACCCCATGCCATAGTCCTTAGATTTCACGATGCGCGTTACAATCATATAATACGTCATGGCATCAGATCAACTGATCAAATTATGATCAACTATGCTTGAACAACGAAATTACATACAGCTGTAGGCCTACCAAGCTTTGTCTGGCTCTGGTTTTGAGTCTGTGTGAGTGTATAATACTTTGTGTTGTGTGTGATGTTTTGACGTAGGATTAATTTAGTCAACACTCACACAGACTCAAAACCAGAGCCAGACACAGAGCCAGACAGAGCTTGCGGTAGGCCTACTGAACAAGTATGATTGACAGGTTGACAGTGAGGGCCGCGGTCTGCTGTTCCAACCAATTTCCACATTTCAATTTGCTGTCAAACCATTGTGTTTGAATCGGCGCTCTATCATAATTTAGTATTTTACCGACTTTTAATAAAAAAGAAGGCCCTCAATTTTGTTATATATTTTTTATGTTTGTTATGACGAAGCTGTGCAAATTCTTCATTTTGTAAATCTATTTGAAAAATAAAAATATCTGAAAGTTAAAGATTGGTTCCATAGAAATTTTATCAAAATAAGTTCAGAAGTTTGACCATGAAGTCGATTTCTCATGTTTTTATTTTTTCACTTGTATGAGGTATTTATTCATTCATCATCATCCACGGTGTAGTCATGCGTTCTCATTTTCTTTGGACACATGTTGCGTCGAAGCCTTCGTAGAAACTCCTTCCCACCCTTTGACTGCCGTTTGAGGAAAAAAATATATGCTGAGATTCTTAATATTGTAAAGACAATACATATTATGACACCTCAATCGGTACTATCACACCGAGGTCTCCCTACGGGTTACGTTCAACCATCGGCACAAAACCGAAAAAAGCCTTAAAAAGAAAGAAGGCAGTACATAGATACCCTGGGGAGTGATTGGGAGCTCATTGTAAGTAGCGGAGTCTCTCCTCGTAATTTTTTTAATCTATAAAGCAAAAGTTGCATGTGCCTAATGAGAATTATGATAAAATTGTACATACTCTGTTTTTTGTTTGAGAAATAAGAGGAAGGGGTAATAAAACTTAGGCCAAATCCCTTGCCAACTGGAAAATGGGTTGCAGGACAGTAGGCCATGAGCTCTGTCTGGCTCTGGTTCTGGTTTTGAGTCTGTGTGAGTGTTGACTAAAAAATCCTACGTCAAAACGTCACACACACAGTATAATGCACTGGTAAGCACTCACACAGACTCAAAACCAGAGCCAGAGACAGAACCAGACAGAGCTCACGGTAGGCCTACAGGACAGTCAACAATGAAAATGGTATTCTGTCATAAATTTTTGTTGTAAAATAAAGTATTATTCTATTCTATTCAATTGACACTAAAAATTTTAACCGTAATCGCGCGTGCTTTCACTAGTAGAAGAAAAAATATATAAAAAAATATCAAAAAAGAGTTAATACCCCAGACGGGACTCGAACCCGCAATCCCCGGGTTAGAAGCCCGATGCCTTATCCATTAGGCCACTGGGGCTGGTGAGAGGACCGTGGAAACTCCAGTATGCTTTCATACTTCAATCGAGCTTTCCCAAAGCTTTTGATCCTTAATGACAACGGTATAAAGTGTTAAATCGAACAAGGCACTCTCGATATTCTGATTATTCCGTGAAGCGTAGGTTGCCTAGATTTAGTGAAGTTTTATTTGAACAGATAAATAAAAATGAAAGAAGGGAACGGCCTCAGGATTTTGAGTGAGAAATTTACATTTGAGGAGTAAAGGAGGTAGTCACAGGTACGTCGAAACATAACAATTGCCACATACCCACATTTTACAGTGTAATTGGTATTCCATACATTACAGATAGTAAGCCTATTGCTACTGCTAGAGTTCTAATTGGTTTCTTCTTGATGTTTTTCTTCACCAGTTGAGGAACTGGTATTGCGCTCATAATCAAAGAGTAAAATCAATTAATTGATACATACCTAGATTCAAACTTAAACACTGACCCTCTAGCTTTCTTCATCTTCTTAATTAATGGCATCTGTCCATTCCGTCAATTGATATATTACAGAAATAAAATAGATTTAAGTCAAGCCAGTGAGTAGATAAGTCAACCGTCCCTGGCTTTGAAAAAAATGGTGACGTTTTTCTTCAAAACCATTGGAAATATTTTCGTTCAAATCAGGATCATATTTTATTTCAACTGCTCAAAAAGCTAGTCAGTAAACTAAATACCCTTTACTTATTTCAGGTTGTCATACAGTCAAACCCTGTCAAGTTTTTGTCATACAATCGTTGAAATATTATCTTCTGAGAAACTATTGTAAGGCCATGAACAATAATAAAAATGAAAAATTGTCAAAAAGGGTTATCCCAGATGGGACATGAACCCACGATTCCCTGGTTAGAAGCCATCCAAATATGATCCAAAAGGCCACTGGAGCAAAAAAGAGAAAACTGAATTTTCAGCACACATTTTTTCCCAAATTAATCCTATCAGCTTTTCACTACGCTTTCGGATCCTACATTAGGTTACCTAATTGGATTCTGTGCTCTAAAAGTTACTCTGACGATGCCATAGTAGTTCTTTTTTAATTATTTTTAACCGACTTCCAATCAAAAAGGAGGAGGTTTTCAATTCGGTTGTATTTTTTATATTTTTTTTTAATTATTTTTTTTAATGTTTGTTACCGCATAACTTCGTCATTTGTGAGCCGATTTGAAAAATTATTTTTTTATCTGAAAGGTACTGCTTCTAGATTGGTTCCATTTTAATTTTATTAAAATCGGTGTTGGCTTTTTTTTATAAATAATTTTTTTAATGTTTGTAACGGCATGCCTCCGTCATTTATGAACCGATTTAGAAAATTATTTTTTTATTTGGAAGGTTGTTCTTACGTCCAGATTGTCCCAAACAAATTTGATTAAAATCGGTTTAGCCGTTTGACAATGAAGTCGGTTTCTCAAGTTTTTTAAACTTATAATTATTCAGTGAACATACGCTACCTGAATATTCACCACTGTGTGAGTGTTCAGCAGTGTTTGATTAGTATGTGATGTTTCGACGGAGGATTTATTAAGTCAACAATCACACAGACTCAAAACCAAAGCCAGAGACAGAGCCAGACAGAGCTTGTGGTACAGGTGGTACAGGTCTGTTTTGAATTTCGTGATGCATGCCCGGGATGGTTCGTTTATTCAATTCCCGTACTTATTTTAAGTAGCCAACAAGGTTGTTAAAAAACTAAGGAATATCATAAAATCTTATTTAAACGTAAGGCAACACAAACGTAACGTAACTACAAATGTCAAATGATTTCTTAATAGAAAAACTAAGTCAAATTTTAATTTATGTAATAAATCCTTCCTCGGCTCTGGTAAAATTTATCCAAAATGGACAGATGCCATTAAATAATAAGAAGAAGAATGGATACAATTTTAGTAGGTTATACCACTTTTCAAGGTCATTTAAGCAAAGGCGCTTTAGCCTTTCTTAAACTTCTTTCTTTCCATTATTAAGACTCGTCAATGGCCTAATTTTTAATAAAAATTCTTCGAAAATTGAAAAGTCTTCTTTCATTCTTTCTCCTCGAGAAATTGGCTTTCAAGATAAAAGGTTCACTTCATAAGGTGAAGTCACTGAATGAAAAATATTAAGAAAAGTTTGAGAACAATCCGCAAAGTTGTAGAACTGGTGACCATTAAATTGACTCTTAATAGCATATGAAAATTTCATCAAATACACGAGTGTAACCTTCATGCGAGATGAGTAGCCTCCCACTCTCAAAAGGTAAAAAGTACTTAATTACAAACGTTTAAAATCCAATTTCGCTCAGCATCAAAGCTCATCGATCGATGTTCCCTTGCATTGTGAGCTTTCATCCCTTTTCGTACAGCCAGGTTGGCCGAGTGGTCTAAGGCGCTAGATTTAAGCTCTAGTTCCCGAGAGGGAGCGTGGGTTCGAACCCCACACCTGGCAAAGCTTTTTGCTATCTTGACGTAATGTTTGTTTCAATATTTGTCCTCAGTAGTTTACTGATCTCAACTTAAGGTACTGCGTACTTTTTACCACAAACTAGGCCTACCACTAGTTCTGTCTGGCTCTGGCTCTGGCTCTGGTTTTGAGCCTGTGTGAGTGCTTACCAGAGTATTATACTGTGTGTGTGACGTATCGACGTAGCATTTATCTGGTAAACACTCACACAGATTCAAAATCAGAGCCAGAGAAAAAGCCAGATAGAGCTTGTGGTTGGCTGCTGGCCTAAGTAATCAAATATTTTCAAGATGCGTACATTATTGACCTGTGATTTGAGATCCCAAATCAGTCAACTGCCCTTTACTTTACCCATTAGCTCGACCTCGTTGAAGGTCAAGTTTCAAAGTTCACATCATCTTTGAGTCCACACAGAATAGCACGCAGTTTACAAGGCTGGTTGTTACTGTCGTACAATCGCGGTATGAAAATGTTCGTCACCTTAGAGTCGGTTTTCGCTTGCACCAGTGCCCTGATTACACATTTTGACATAATGTGTGACGTTAACTTATCGGTGTATTCTGTCTATTCAGTTTCAAAAGGTAGTATGTGATCGTGATACGTTGAACAAATCAAGTTGAAAATTGACGAACATTTTCATTCCGCCACTATACATACATACATAATTTCCACGCTTCATTCCCATGGGGGTAGGCAGAGATCACGGTATGAGAGGATCCAAGTTTTTTTGTGCAAATAATAACTAAAATAACAGTAATAATTGTCTTGAACATAAATAGAAAATAATAAATATTGATACACTTTTTATAACTCAAGAACGGTTGAACCGATTTGGTTGAAAATTGGAGGGGAGATATCTTAGAACTTAGAAACAGAATAGAATACATTTTATCCGAAAATATAAGTATATTTTCGGAGAAAGTTTTTCGAAGAATATATTTTATAGAAAAAGTAACGGGAACGGAAACGGAGCCGCTAAAAAGAATAACAATAGATTCAGAATACCAGCAATTTTATTCTTTAGATAGTTGCTCGCCATTTTAGATCGATTTTTCTTAAACATGCGCGGAAATATTGTCATTACTTTTGAATATAGAACACGCGAAGTATCATATTACGTAGACTGAAAAACCAAAATCACTTCCCGGCGCGTTCTCGTTCCGGCAATGTTGTATGAAACGGTGTGCTGTTTGAATTTAGAACTCTTTCATCTATCGTACACATTGCGTTCTCGTGGCTGTATAGCCACAGATGCGTTTACCTTTCGGCACAAACTGTAAAATAAAAAAAAAATTGGCGGTAAAGCGGAGTTCGTTGTTATTTGGTTAATAAAAAATAAATTTATTATGTAAAAGACCCTTTTTTATTTCCTTGCATTAAAAAAAAAAAAAACACTATAATTATGCCTCGACCGAAATGGCAATTGCCTAAGCTGTCTCGTATCATTGAAGTCCTCGCCTGCGGTTCGGCCTTCAAACTCATACTCGACCTGCAATTGCCTATTTCGCTGCCTTTGCAATAATGTACTATTATATCTTCCAAAGAGTCATGACATACGAGCGAGAATAATATCGACAGTGTTGTTCGCCTTAAGCCTCCGAATTCATAAAGGTTCGTACACAGGCACGCGTCGCTGCATCTATGAATAATTAGTATTGCGGCAGTCGCTTATACTCATATTCATACTGGTCCTATAACAGTAATTTACCTTAGCAGGCTGCTAAATCTGCTATCTCTATTTATTGACAGGAAAGTGACAAGTGTGTGTCAAGAGACTTTTAGCGAGCTGTTAAAAAGTGTCACGCATTTTGAAGACTTAGGCCTAATGGCCCGAACACACCTAGTTCGCTGGCGGTAGCGATCAGTGAAACGCTGTCAAATATCGCTGTCAGATTTGAGATTTGACAGCGAATATTTGACAGCGTTTCACTGATCGCTACCGCCAGCGAACTAGGTGTGCGCAGGCCTTAAAACATACACAAGCGACGTAAGACAGCAGGCGTGGAACAGGCGTGGCGCAGGCGTCCGCCGCTTCAAAACGATTTCATACAAAATGTATGCAGGCGACGTTTTTGAACCATATACCTTCGATTGACCATTAACTTAGACGGCCTGCACAGTTGCATGCACCATGATCACGGTTGAACACTTCATCAGTTCAACCGTGATCATGGTGCATGCAACTGTGCCGAAATATCGGAAGCCAACTCATAAAAATTTAATCATTGTAAATATCCCGTTGTTTCATAAAAATAGTGTTAAAAACCATGATAGTTTCAAAAGTTATAATTTAGACGGCCTTACTTTTGAACCAGTGAATGATGGTATCTCTTGTCCTCAGTGAGGATGGGCGAGCGCTCCAAGTGGCATGCGATTGGCTGCGTGCTGCTGGCCGTGCTGGCGGTGGTAGCAGCCGCGTCGTACGACCGCGAGCGGCTGGAGATCGCCAAGCAGATCCTGGAGGAAGTGCCCTTGACTGACGGGTAAGTGAAGAAATAAAAAATCGAAACCACTTTACTTTGTATATTATGGAAATAATCATCATTATCAGCCTGAAGAAGTCCACTGCTGGACATAGGCCTCCCCTACACATTTCCAGGAAGAACGATTCGGGGACTAGAGGCCGTCTCGTGTTCGTGTTTATTAGGGGAGGGGGGGTTTGCCATAGTCACAACGCTTGGCAGGCGGATTGGTGACCGCAGTATTGGTGGTATGTACATTTAGGAAATGCTGCTGCCCATTTCCTGGTTGTGTTTCCTTAGTCGCCTTTTACGACATCTACGGGAGGTAATGGAGAGGTCCTATTCTTTGCCGGAACCCCACAAACTATGTGTTAATAATAAGAGATACAAAAATGCACAAGAAATTGATGAGAGGCTTACGACCATTACGAGAAGGTGAGTGACGTCACAGTATTTTTGGCGGCAGTGTCTAGAGAGCAGTCATGATCCAATAAAGACGTTGGCATCTCTGAAGCATCGTACAGCTTGCAGGCCAGCTTACAGGTGATGTTTATTTTTTCAACAGTAAGAGAGATCGTAGATTGCCAATAACACGTGGGAAACAGAGACAGAAAAATTAGCCTGTTCCTGAGTTGGTTTTCTTTTTTGCCGTCGATGATATTAGAATAAGTTAATCCACTGCTGGGTTGCCTTATTCAGGGGTGTTAGCTAGTCCACACGCTTGTCAGAACGTTTAATGACCACAGTTTTTTATACCACATATTGATGAAATAAGCAGTTAACACACCTGATGATAAGTTAGTATCACAAGTAACATCATCGCCTTGTAGTTCATGCTACGTAGGTACGTGTGCTTTTAGTGTTCTTAGGAGAGTCTTTCCTGGGCTGTTTGTGTATTTTCCAACTGGTTTTTCTTCTCGCCAGGCACAATGACCTACCCTGGAACATCAGGAAGTTCCTGCGCAACCAGATCAACGAGTTCGAGCTGAACACCGACCTGACCGTGGTGGAGCCGTGGTCCATCTCCAAGTACTCCCATACCGATCTGCCGAGGATGCGCGAAGGCATGGTGGGCGCTCAGGTAAGACTGTTTAACCTTACAGAATTTTACAATTACTTATGCTGAAGTTTTTTACTGTGAGAGCACTGGTGATCTAGTGGTAGCGGCCCCGTCTTCCAATCCTAAGGTCGTGGGTTCAAATCCGATCGTGTACCAATGAGTTTTTCTGTCGAAAAATTTATGTACACAATGCTAGTGCTCTCAAACGGTGAAGGAAAACATCGTGAGGAAACCCGCGGCTTAGTCAGCTCCGCACGTATTGACCATGTCTTTCCTGTGGATTAGGCTGACTAATAAGCTGTGGATGGTATAGGTGCTGGGTAAGCCTATTCCATCTAAAACCCTGTCCCAGGCACTATAGGGTCCCGTAAGTAGGGGCATGACTGATCACCAGTGTTTACTTTTTTTTTATGCTGAAGTTTTTTACTATTATTTTGTGCCACCTGGGCCCCACTACTGGGCAAAAGCCCAGCGCGCGTAGCGTAGTCCAGGATCGCGATGTTTGGTGTGCTTGGAGGGATCCAAGCACACCAAACATCGCGATCCTGGACTACGCTTGTCCATTCCGTCAGGAAACCATCAAGCTCAGCTCGCAGCATTTTCGTTTTGGTCTGCCGCGTCGCCTTCTCGCTGGGTCAGGATGCCAATTGGTGGCTATCTTTACCCACAGCTCACCTGGCATACAGCAGACATGACCAGCCCAGTTCCATTTCAGCTTGTCGGCTTTCAAAGCTACTTCTGAAATTTGTGTTTATGAGCACAGTTCTTTGTTACGGATTCAATTTAGTTGTTTGACACCTTGAATACTGCGCGCCGTCGTACGTTGGCAAAACGAATAAGAAAATAATTAATATAATTTAAGTTTAAAAAACTTGAGAAACCGACTTCATTGTCAAACGGCTAAACCGATTTTAATCAAATTTGTTTGGGACAATCTGGACGTACGAATAACCTTCCAAATAAAAAAATAATTTTCTAAATCGGTTCATAAATGACGGAGGCATGCAGTTACAAACAAAAAAAAAATTATTTAAAAAAAAATGGCAACACCGATTTTAATAAAATTAAAATGGGACCAATCTGGAAGCAGTACCTTTCAGATAAAAAAATATTTTTTCAAATCGGCTCACAAATGACGAAGTTATGCGGTAACAAACATTAAAAAAAAAAAAAAAAAAAATACAACCGAATTGAGAACCTCCTCCTTTTTGATTGGAAGTCGGTTAAAAATCATTAAAAACGAAACTTACAAATTATCAAACACTGCTATAGATAGTGCAATCCACGAAGGCGCACCTCACTATTCCTCGTAACCGTTTATAGTATATGTGTGCAAGCTTCCGTCAATGTTTGAGTGTTATGGGTACACACTAATTACCTATGAGTGCACAAGCACACTACAATGAATAGACTACGGTTCGCGACTGCCGCTCGGAGCAAACTCCCCGCACCCCGCGAGGGGCGCGTCTTCGTGAATTGCACTATCTACGAGTATATCAGGACTAATAGGTAGGTATGTAGGCGTAAGTAGGAATACCTAGGTACAACTCGTAATATCGTAAAAGACCTATTCAATCACAGAAAAGTACAGTTTTGTGGAACAGTTTGAGTAATAACAGCAAAAATAATACATTTTTCTGATACACGTTCTCAGCGTGCATTAGACTCGTGACTACAGTTTTTTACCCGGCGCGGCTGTGCAACAAGTAAGCTATCAAATAAAATAGAGTGGAACTCGGCGTTGGAGGAAATTGTATTTGATATGCAGTTCGCTCTTTGATGTGAAACATTGGCAAATTGAACGTAAAATATTTGAATTTGATACTGTTTGAGTCGTGAGTGAGTCGGGTAGAGACGTACAGTCGGCTACACTAGAATGTTTACACTTAGCTAAAAAAAAAACAAGCATATAGCTTACCTGATGTTTAGTGGTAGCCATCGCCTATAGCAAAGCTCTGTCTCGTAGGTCACGCACGTCAGGAACATGCCCTACAATGAATTGCTCTGCGTCCATTAACTTGAAGCATACAGATGTTCAACGTCACGTGCCAGTTAACGCCTTTTGAACCGACACAGCGATGCTGCTGCACGACAGAAATAAGCATGATGGTAGTACTTCCCTGGACAAGCCCTTGACAAAGTGCCCTACTGATACTACAACATAGTCAATACAAGTAAAAAGTAAGGATTAGAAGTGGTTGCCAACCTATTTTTTAAAATGAAATAATAACAAAATATTACTGAATTTTTCAACATTTGCGTGTGAGGCCAAAGCGTAATGACGGTAATATGTCAGGCAGACAAATAGCAGGTCGTAGGTCGAGCTCCATGAATCAACCAAACGACCTCATCATCTACGCTATCGCTGTTCACACACCTTACGACATAAAGAGTATATGTATTAACCAAATAACAAGAATCACTTTGAAACGTCCTAAGATAGATAACCCTTTATTTGTTCTCCACATACTCCATTTATACATGTTGAATGCGGATGTTTTTAAGAGTAGAGTGAACTCTTCTAGGTAAGCGTGTTACACCGTCGACCACATCATCACTTAACAGCAGGTGAGATTGCGGTCAAACGCAAGCCTATATTTCTGCCGTGAAGCACCATGTCTATTTCTGCGTGAAGCTGAACATCAGTATGCCTCAAGTTGATGGACGCAGAGCAGTGCATTGAAGGGCACGTTCCTGACGTGAGTGACCTACGAGGTAATGCTTTGTTATAGGCAATGGTTACCACTTAACATCAGGTGGGCCTTGTGCTTGTTCCATCAGCTAGTTGTATAAAAAAAACCTTTTTTACAAATGACTAAAAATGAAGCTCCAAATTGTAACAAAAAGTAACATTCAATTGAGTCGCAAAGACATCGAAAAATAAAGTAAAAGTGACATAATGTGTACGGAATACACAAACCTACATAAAACGCTGTCGAGAACAAATTGTGAATTCATAATTTATTCAATGCTACATTACTCAGTGAACATCATTAAATAGCTAAGAGCCGCTTCATACATCTAATGTATGCATTCACTGCAATAATTGCGAGAGCGTTGGTGGCCTAGTGGTAGCGGCCCCGCCTTCTGATCCTAAGGTCGTGGGTTCGAATCCAGTCGTGTACCAATGAGTTTTTTTTTCTGCCCAAAAATGTATGTACACTATGCCAGTGCTCTCAAACGGTGAAGGAAAACATCGTGAGGAAACCGGCATATCGTAGAACCTAAAAAAAGTTCGAAAATATGTGTCAAGTGCACGAAAGGAGTGCCTCTTCCAGGCGCACTTAAAATCCTTTCACCACACTTGGTTCGAAAGAATCAGTGACACGATGAGAAGAAGAACTGAAATAATTAAACGATGCATTTAGACAAGGTAAGCATTTAGATTTAGACTGATAGAGAAAAAACAATTTATTCATTTAAAATTAAGTCTTTTAGTTGTCGTGATACTTAGTTCTTTAAAACAAGTGTGACAAAAAAGCAGGTTTTTCGTGCACATGGCACAATGTTTTCGAAGTTTTTGCCACGACATGCCCGATTCCACGCAATGCTTTTCCCCATCGTTTGAGAGTTCTTTTGTTGGGCACCTACATTTTTAAACAGGAAAAATCATTGGTCGTATTTGAACCCACGACCTTAGCATCGGAGAATTGGGCCGCTACCACTAGACCAAGCAATGCTACACACCACCACCATGATATTATGTTAGTACAAGCCATTCGCGACCCGCAATAATATTTATAGCGGACATAAATTCAAATTATACCATCCTATGTAGGGCACGAAAACACAGATGAAGGCAAAACTCCCCTCCATGGTTCATTGAACGTGCCCTAATATAGGAATGGGCTCACGCCAACTTGTAAAATTATATTTATTGGGCGTGATATGCGCGGTTATGCCCGGGGTTAAGGAAAATATTGCTTTTGGCGTTCGAAAACATAGAAACGTTCATTAAAATTATTTCATAAAATAAATACTACTCATTTTTAAGTTTTCAATTTGCAGACCACCGCTGTAGCAATATCGTTTTCATCGGTTCAGTGGTTTCACAATAAAAACACATTTCAGATTTGCATATAAAAATAAAATGGTCATTGAAAAACACGGACACTCACACATAAAATGTTTATTTAATAATTTAACAAATTGAGAGGTTATTAAGTTTCTACAGTTGGATTCACTTTATATAAAACCTCGGAAGCGAACTGAAACAAACAATACAACGTGTTGCGTCATAGGTCTACCGTGAAAATATTTTCAAGTCAGAAGGAACAGCGAAACCTTATAGTCATCATCATGAGCCGAATGAAGTCTACTGCTGGACATAGGCCTTCTCTACACGTTTCCAGAAAGAACGATTCTAAGCCCTTTCCATCCATCAACTTCCCGCGATTTTAGCAATGTCGTCGGTCCATCTGGTGCGTTTCTCCAACAACTCTACAGTACCACCAGCTTATGTAGAGGCCAGAAGACCCTTCCAGGCGTAACAAGTGTAATTATCATTATTTACCTGGATCTGGTTGTAATAGGAAAGTTTTTAACATGTTTTTGATAGCGTACGTATAGTATATAAAAGTGAATATTCACAAAATTTTTGTCTAACATAAATTTTTGGTCAAATAAAAAATGCCCTCAGCCAACACAAAGACAACTTCCTGTATATAAAAACAAGTTTCATCCATGCATAGCGTCGTAGCCTCATATCAACAGATGCGGTATTTAAAGCGAGGAAAAACACCAGACTCCCGAATAAAAAAATAATGAAATCTCATGCTTTGTTGCTTCCTCCCTCGGACGCCTAAAGAATTCCTGTTATTCAATGATACAAAAACATTTTGAAATATTCATAATAATGATAAAATAAATTCCTTTGAGCATTTTTCGAAAAATGTTTTTGCTTTTAGAAGGTATGACTTCTTTATCCTACCACATTCCTGTGAAGTTTTAAGCCTGCGTTAAGGCCTCGGGTCATAGATAGAAATGAATGGTTTCCTTTGTTGTTCACTAGCGTGCCCTTTTTTCGATTTATTTTTTAGCTCAAAAGAACGAGCGAGAAAGTCAGAAAGAATATTAATAGTCTAATGCCGTATTACGTCTACGCCGTAGCAGGTCTACGCCGTAGAGCTACGTAGCAAATGTTCTACTAATATCGTTAGACATCAAAGGCGTCTCACCCTAATTGCTTAGCAAAGTGGTTCGTATCTTTATTAAAGATTTGAAATTCACGATAAACACAGTAACTAGATGATGTGCACATAAGCTGTTATTTTAAAAAAAGGTTACTTTGAAAAAAACAATATTTCACGGATTTGGTCCTGAGGCACGGTATATATCCCTACGTTAAATAGCGTTTTAGACCGCGCTTGCTAGTTCAGACAAAAGTGTAATCCTTAGTAAGAAAAATCGCTCAAATTCAGGGCTTTTTTCTCATAAGCAATACATACATACATAAAATCACGCCTTATTCCCATGGGGGTAGGCAGAGATCACGGATTTCATAAGCAATAACACACCTAAATAACATGGTACCGGACACTTTAAAGCGGTTCGATAAAAGTCTCTTGTCACTGGTACTTTCATGTCAATAAATAAAGATGGGAACAGCCTTAACGGCCTGTTAAACTAAACGACTGTTATACGACCATTATGAATATGAATGTAAGCATGATTGTACATACGAAATACCAACTTAAAATAAATAAGCATGTACGTAATACCAACGTATAAACGATAAAATTTTCTTGATTTTCTTTCTAAAACGTACGGAAAAACTACTTAAACACCAGTTCAGTTGATCAAACAGTATGTCTTAAACATTTTCGCTCCCTTTAAATATATTTCAGTTCGAAAAACGGGATAAAATCTCCGGCACGCAAAACAAATCACTCTTCCCTTTCCTCGTTTTGTGCCAAACTCGGTTATAATCCCGGGAGAATAAGGTTGTATTTGCTTTGCTAGGGTACGGGTAATTGAATGTTTGGGAGGAGACGAAAGGATTGGAAGGTTGAACTACAATGAGAAGTTATTCGAGGAGGTCGCGACTTGTGGTATGCAAAAGGTTGAAACGCGTTGTCATTCAACCCTTTTTTAGGAAAAACCAACGGTTGCAAAAAAATGGCAATCAAATATTTCCGAAAATTTGGAAATATAGGATTTTTTGTGTAACAAAAAATTTGCCAGAGATTTATTTTAGTTTTATGACATTTTAATCCGAAACTTTTAGTGTGCCACGACGTATAATATACAGCTTACAGAGCCACTAGTTTTACAGTTATAGATAGTGCAATTCACGAAGACGCGCCCCTCGCGGGGTGCGGGGAGTTTGCTCCGAGCGGCAGTCGCGAACCGTAGTCTATTCATTGTAGTGTGCGTGTGCACTCATAGGTAATTAGTGTGTACCGATACACTCAAACATTGACGGAAGCTTGCACACATATACTATAAACGGTTAGAAGGAATAGTGGGGCGCGCCTTCGTGGATTGCACTATCTATATGGATGGTTCTGTTTCATCGGGGTGTTAATGTTGTGGACCGATGTTTAGAACAAAAACCCTAGTTTTCCAGAAAGATTTATTTTCAAAATTAGTCGCACACAGCGCATGGATGTTTCTTAGACACTAAATTTTTTATATCTACCTTCTCATTCAATCATTAAAAAAAACTACCCACATGGCAGATTCATACAGTAACTAATATAAACTAGGTACTTAGACAGGATCTAGGTAGCCAACAAAGCGTCGCTAACACGGGGGCTAGATAGTATTGTCCATAATATTTATTGTATTTTTTTATTACTCCTTACCGCGTCAGTGTGAACGCACCTTTAAAATGGCCAGTTTGTTATTGTAAAGATGGGACGTGCGGTTAACCGTCTGTGTAAACTGTGAGTGTAAACTGAAAGTATTTGTACAAAGCAAACCGTTGCTGGCACAAACTTTGAAATGATAGTACAGTCGCGGTATGAAAATGTTCGTCACCTTAGAGTCGGTTTTCGCTTGCACCAGTGCCTCGATCATGAACACATTTTGACATAATTTGAGACGTTAACTTATCGGTGCATTCTGTCTATTCAGTTTCAAAAGGTAGTATGTGATCGTGATACGTTGAACAAATCAAGTTGAAAATCGACGAACATTTTCATTCCGCCACTATACAAGCACTGGCTTTCCTAGAATTTTGTCCGAATGAAAACAAAAGGTAGTCGATGTTAGTTTAGTAACAAGGATCGTACAGAAGAGAATTCAATGAAATGAAATGTTTATTTGCTTGAAATATAATTAGGAGTTAGTTGTTATCTTATTTTATAAGTTTCACATATTTCACAAAAATAATGGCATGCAAATTTTAAGGGACTTTATTTTTATATAAACTTATTTTTTTGTTGCTTTATTCATTGATTGAATGCCATAATTCTGCGATATTACTTGTTATGTGCCTTTTTTTTCACGCGCACCACTATTTCTGGATTTTGATATTCTTCAGCCAAGTTTTAGGAAAAAAAAATATTTCGTGGATTTTGACTGCCGTGCCGAGCAGTGGTCTTCTTCAGGCAGTTGATGATGATGATGATAGTAGTACAAAAACGTTCTACTAGTATTTCTAACACAAGTTCTTCATTCGCTTGTTCTAAAGCCAGCACAACATATCATGACATTCAAATGATATGTTTGGATCTAGCCTTAGGACATGCAGTTGTGTAAGGTCATGCAGGCAATGCCGTTTTCATATTATCGCGGTGTTATCGCTTATCGCTGTATTATCGCCTTGATGTAACCGAGCCTTAACCGTGATCTACTTAATTGGCAAGAGCCAGTCGAGACAGGGCCACTGATTAAGTCAGTCAGACTTCGTTAAGTAGGGTTTCCACCCGGTGGATATAACCTAGCTTATTTTTTCTTTTAAAACGGGTTTATTTATCTTGAAATTTATCCGTTTGTTTATTGCTGAGTCGAATCTTACAAGCTGAATAACCATACTTCTAAACTTATAGTTTTAATTTTTGATGTGACAACGTCTTATAATTCGATGGAGCCGGCTGCACGAAAAAACATGACTCATGCAGCGTTACCTCGCTCTGAGGCGTTCCATTTAAGGCTTGAAGTGCAAGCGAGAGCGAGTAACGAGTGACAAAGAGGCACGCATGGCCTCCGCGTTCGGCAGCGTTCGACATCTGTCTCTCTCTTACTTGGGTGAGCGATGCGTCCGCGTGGACAACTGTATGACGTTGTCACGTTCAACTATCGTCAGTAAACCGACTTTACAGACAACCGATTTTTTTTTTAAATGAAAAGTGGTAGTCATTATATTCAGTGGTAACCATCAGCTTTGACAAAGCATTGGGGTGATTGCGTTCCTTTGTTGCAATCAAAACCTAGTCGCATTTGTCACTTTTGATATTATTTTAAGCTTTGATTGCAATAATAAATCTATTGAAACAAAACTTATCTTTAACAAGGAAAGATTGCAACAAGACTGAATGTTGACGTAATAAACATGAAATCGATAAAAGGATTAATTCGCTTTGTAATATTTGTTGTTGATGTTTGTTCTCTGTCTGGGTGCTATATTGTATTCTATGTATGTATTTACAAAAAAAAGTATTCAAGTCTATCAGCTACCTGGTTCCCATAGTACAAGCTCTGCTTAGTTTGGGGCTAAACAGTAACGTGTGGATTAAAAAAAAAAGAAAATTACTTTTGGTTGCAACAGATTAACACAATCTCCCAGCTGGTCTCACACGCAAGGAACCTGTTTTATGATCAAAGCCTTACGTCCTAACTTGAAACATACAAACAGCTAGGTAGTATAGGTAGCCTTGATTCAGTGTGTTCTAGTGCTTGTCAAATTACAAGCATCTAAGGCTTAACCTGTATGCCTCAAGTTGATGGACGCAGGGCTGTGCAATGTAGGACACGTTATGCGTGACCTGCGTGACAATACTTTGTTTATGGTTACCATTTAGTATCAGGTGGGTCTCCACTCTCTCATGGGATCTTTTTATCTAGCATCAACTGCATCATGTGCCTTATAGTTTTACCAAACCTTCATAATCAATCTTCTCTTCTTAAAGCTAGACGAATCTACGTGCCTTATTTCTGCCAGTTATTTACAACTAGTGTGCTGAAAGGATTTAAAGAGCGCCTCAGAGATGCTCTTTACGTGCAATTGACACATGGTTTTCTTTTTTGGTTCCACGACTTACCGGTTTCCTCACTATGTCTTTCTTCACCGTTCGAGAGTATTGGCATAGTGCACATAACTGGACATAAAAACTTATGTAAACGACTGGATTTGAAATTGAACCCACGACCTTAGCATCGGAAGGCGAAGCTGCTACCACTAGACAACCAAAGCTCTCTGCCTACATGCCAGTTCAACACGACCAAGCCTCAAAGAACCAAAACCTTTTAATGCTTCTATAGTCAAGTGACAGCCCTACGTTCCCACACTTGCATGAATAATGCAGGCGGGTTGTGAACCCACTACATGACACTGATAAAGTTCATGCCAGCTAAGTGCCGTGGCGACACGCATCGCCATCATGGCTTGGCTACAAGCTAGCACGAGCAAGCATAGGAAATTAAATGTCTTTATTTCATCTACTATCCAACTTATAATGACACAGGGTCAAGGTATATGGCACAAACTAAGAGAGACCTTACTCAGCAGTGTGTCAAGTGCTGTGGATGATGATGATGAATCTACAATCATAATTTATATTCACTACTAGCGGCCGCCTGCGGCTTTGCTCGCCCCGTTGCCTTACGCCCCGTTGATTTTTTTTAAAGTTTGTCCTCTTTTTCTCCGCTTAGGGAAATTATTTTCCAATTTTCTTTCTTAGTGCACCCCCATGCTATAAAAGAAATTTACCCTCAAAGTTTCATGCTTCTAGGACTTATGGTTTAGGCTGAACGTTGATTGTCAGTCAGTCAGTCAGTAACGTAAGAGTTTTATATATTTAGATTAACACAAAGATCGCTTTGAAACGTCTTATAGCTATGTGAGTCTCGGTGCTTGTTCCACGCGACCAAGCCGAGAAAAACAGACAGCAAACTACGGCTTGGATATCGGACTATGGCTTGGCTACCCTTTGGACCAATTTGTATGAAACTTGGAAAATACGTTGTATTATACTAACAAACGCCGCAGCTTAGTCAGCTCTGCACGTATTGACCATATCTTTCCTGTGGATTAGGCCGAATAAACAGTCAAGATAGTATAGGTGCTGGGCAAGCCTATTCCATCTTAAATCCTGTCCCAGGCAATATAGCGTCCAGTAATTAGGGACATTGAGTACTCTTTTAAAAAAGATCCGTGCGCGTACTGTGTTTATCTTAGACGTTTTTGGCATAGATAATATGATGTTGCAATATGAATTTTGTATTTTTATAATCGCAACGAGAGCCCAAGTGGAGATTGATATTTAAATATATTGTAAAATAAACAAAGTTAGTAAAAGATATACTTTATAAGGAAAATAGACTTCAGAAAATAGACAGTTATACTCGACCCTAAAAATAAATTATTCTAGACTAATCCAAACTTTTTGAAACTAACTTAACTTATAAGTTCGCATTATTTTTGTCAATGTCCACTCACATAAACTTATTCCTTACAATCTTGGCTCCATGGTCATCGTACTGCTTCTTCGTAACCCACATTTTCTTGGAGTCAGCCATACCAGCGAAAGTGGCGCCACCAAGCCAAGCCACAGTATACGACTCCGGAGAGGACAGGACACTCACCGGCTTATGAGTGAGGGCCTCGATCTCCATGGCCAGTCTGTCGTTCAACCCTGGGATGGAAGCCAGCCCTCCGCACACAGCCACCGCTTCGAACAGACAAGACCTCAGGTCTGCATCACACTTCATCGACGCCTGGACGATTGCTTTTTGCAGCGGCATATAAGGGGTTTTCTTATCACAGACAAAATCAGGTTGCATCATCAGCTCGGCTGTCATGAAAGCCTCCTGCCCCACATCGATTTGCTCCCCACTAGGAAGCTTATACATCCTCTTGTAATTCCTCCGCGACATGGCGACATCTTTTGTTAGATACATGAGTTTTTTTATATCTTCTAAGGTGGTTGGGGTTTTGACATCGATTTTCCGTTCAGTGAGACTACGTTTGATGAAGTTGGATATCTGTCTGCCGGCTAGGTTGGTCTGCATGTGTGCGTAGGCGATGGCTCCTCCTTCGTACACGGGGACGATGTCCACGGAGTCGTAGCCGAGGTCGACGGATAAACCAGTGGTATAGCCGGAGCCATACATCGAGAGGACACTCTGGGATTGCACACAGAAGGCCGGCGCGTTTAGAGTCTCGAAGAACACCTCACAGCATTTTATTCTGTAATAGAAAAGCGATGTTACCCCTGTACTGCTGTTAAAAAGTTTATTAAAAAATAGCAGTAAGAGTAATCCACAGGAACGGTGCATTGTGTTGAAAACAGAATTGTAAAGTGCCTGCTATTCGTGACAGAGACTAATTGCTTTGTGCTGTTAAAAACAGTGAACAAAGCGAAATGTGCCTAATCTGACGGTTGAAACGGACAGTTTCGTGTTTTCCAACAACTGTATAACAGTTGCACATTTTGCTTCGAAATTCCAGGATATTCCCACTGATTGATGGTACTTCCAGAATACCCGAGCAGGTCTCACTCACACCAAAAAGGCATAGCATATTCATGGCACATCTAACTACCAGTAATAGTAACTACTAGAACTATTCATAATTGAGAGAGAGCTCAGAGTGGGTTCGATGCGCGATGCGGGCGCGTACGACGCATACTAAGCGTGCCTACAATCTCTGGCTCATGCAATGGCATATCATTTTTATATTACGCACTCCACGTAATTGAAAGTGATTCATTTGGTACGCTTGAAGTTTTTTGCTTTATAAAAATCAGTTTTTTATTTACAAGCGCTGCTTAGTTTTGGGTTTGATAGTGTTGCGTGGATTGTCTTATTATTTAGTCTAAAGCAGGGGTGTTAATAACTTTAAAAATACTTTTTCTAAATACGCAAAACCTGAGAACAGGAAATTAACAAAATAATGCGCTTTATTATGATATGTGCCATCCTACAGACGGAAGGTGTACGTTATATTCGGCAACATACGGGCTAGTGTGAAATACAACGGTCGGTTCTGATTACAGTACCCTTATTCTCAGTTTTTGAACGTAGTGTTGCTGTCCTTTTTGTGAGACAACCCCAATACGTTACGTAGAAACCATCGAAACGAACTGTCTCATAATTTCTCCATACAAAAGAGAGAGACGTAGACGAAACGAACTGTTTAAACAGATCGAGTAAAACTCAGAATAAGGGTACAGATATTCATGAGCCGCGCTATCAGTGGAAACCATCGCTGGCTGGCCTTCGCTAATTGCTATTCTCGCCCTCAAACCAACAGCAGCAGCGGTCTAAATTGGGTAGCAAAGATTGGAGACTGACCTCAAAGATTAGCTGGCTTTAGATGCTAAAATGACGCGCCTTCTCCACAGTGTAGGTAGTGAGCGCTTAACTTATCCTGTGATAGCATTTAGCTTTAAAACAGTAAGGTTTCGTAGCTTTAATTAGGTTCAACCGTTTGTTAGCTTAGTTAAAGAGCCGCCCAGAAAATGGTTTGTGCAAAGAACCTTGGCTGTCTAGACTTAAGGTTAAGCGGGTTACTAAAATAGACTATTACAAAGGTTTAGTTGCAAACTACTATAAAATTAATTGTGCACCTAGTTTTACCTATCTAGACTTAGTTTTACTATAGACAACTTTGTAAACCTTTTTATTATTATTATTATTAAAATGGAGTTTCTAATTATGCAATAACATTATCGCTCGTGTATCATAAGTTTTATTATACACCAGCAATGTTTGTAGCATTTTAGTTTATGAATAAATTGATACATTCAATAGAATTGAAATTGAATTGAATTCAATGCAACGCCCATCGCTGTAGGCGACGCGTGCTCCGCAGAAACAGAGTCTGGAGTCTGTTACTGACTTACGTTTCAATGCGGGCTGCTCCATACTTGATACTCTAACACCAATATTAACTTATGCCATGCTTATGTGTGTGTTTGGGACTAAATAAATAGAAGTTAAATGTCCACAAAACATTTATTTATTATGCAAATCAGTAAATGTCCAAAAAAATTCAACTCACAAAAGCGCAATTAATGAAAATGATAAATGCCCTGTAAAATATTTATAAGGTACTCGTAATACTCACGCAAATAATATAATATACGCATCAGTTGTTTACATGCACTTTATTCCGCCTGTGGTGGACGAAAACACGAATTATTAATTGAAAAACTGAATGGAATGGAAGCAAATGAACTATTGAATATTGGTGGAAAATTGCTTCATGTGTTATTTCGACGTGACGTGCTAGTGAAGCGAGTTTTTGCCGGGGGATGAGAGTGGTCGAGAGCGTACTCAACCCTTAACTTCTATCAAATTGATCGATTCTTTTGGAAATGACACGGGCTTGCTTAAATTTTAAAGTAAGTCCGAAGAGGATTACTTATTTAATAAATGTGTTTTTTCCCTGGAAGAATATAGTTATAGAAATCATCATCAGCGATAAGGCCACCCATTGTTTTTAAATTTCTATCTTATAATAAATATTGCGGGCAAACCACACCACACTTTCTAGCCCCAACTAAGCAGAGCTTATACGATGGGAACCAGATAGCTGATATAATACTTGGACGCATTTTTTTTAAATAGATATTTAGAATACAATATAACACCCAGACAGCTAACAAACATCTGCGTTCACCACACAAACATTTGTTCTCGGTAGGGATCAAACCTACGACCTATGGCACAGAAGGCACTGCTACTACCAATTGAGCCATGCCGTCTGGTAATATAACTGATACACCCTGTACTAACTTTTAGAAGTACTTAAATAGAGTAACGTTCTTTGTGATCATAAATTATGAATTCCATCATTTACGACTCTATAACGAAAAGTTTTTCGAGATGTGTTTAAGCTAAAAATAAAGTCCTGGACTTGCGTTTTGTTCCATGTTTTTATTAAATACCAACTCTGATGACAGAACTTTTATCGTTTGGTTTTAGACTACTTAAGTCAGGGCACCTCATGTTTGTCTCTGGCTTAACTGGTCAGGTCTGGTTAATTTTGAACCTAACCTTATCCAGTTCAACCCGTTTAAATAAGAAAAAAACCCGAAATTCCTGACCTGCCAGTAACAGTGCCAGTGCCAGTGCCAGTGCGAATACGACACATCCGTTGGTATTATAAAAATATAGAAAAGGTATATCTGTCTGGGTTTTTTTGGAGAAAGTTACTTCTACTTTTCGTTAGTGGTTCTGGCAAGTGAAATATGTGTCAAGTGTACATGCTGGATGAAGTTTTTGAGATGATTGGATTTAGTAGTTTATGTCAACAGTTTGATAGATTTAACAAATTGGAGATCAATGCAAATTGAAATTTTGAATATTTGTACGTACACCGACTTTGGTAAAGCATGATTGTCAACACTCATTTAATTTTGTAATGTTTATGCAAATAAATAATCTTTATCTTTTAATGATTTGATAAATAAGAAATGAATGGAGAGAAGGAAGGGAGGCCTTTGCCCTGCAGTGAGACACAACAGGCTCATTAGAATAATAATATAATTTCGGGGTTACCATTTCAACAATAACAAACGGTATAACTTAATCTTCAGGATGTGCTTATATGCTTATAACATGACGTACAGACTTAGCTCTGATTAAGTAATATGTAATGCGAGATAGGATTAATTTGATTAAACGCTACCATTTATTAAATTAGCCTTTTGATTATAAAGCCTCACGTCGCTGTAACGAGGGGGCGTGAAGTTATTAGTGTTTTAAGGGCGAGTTTTCGATATTAGTGAAACGCTATTTGGCAGGGATTTTTTTTGACTTCTAGTTTTTTGGCAAAATGGCTTTGTATTAGTTTACTCACTGATAAATTTAATACTGACTATTAATATTGGTGCTATGATCAAAGTATTCGGTACGCAACAGGTTGTGCTGAAAAAACACAGTCACTAATTAAATACCAAGTACCAACTCAAAATTATTTAAGGATGTCTTAGAGGGTAGTTAGAAGTACTTTCAAATTGTGCTTAATAACACACTTACCTACCCACATTTTGAGAAAAGACAAGGCAATACACTTATGATTCTGGGAGTAAGGATATATTTGAGATATATTTTTGACGTGACAACGTCTTATAATTCGATGGAGCCGGCTGCACGCACGAAAAAACATGACTCATGCGGCGTTATATTGCTCTGAGCCGTTCCATTTAAGGCTTGAAGTGCAAGCGAGAGCGTGGAACGAGCGACAAAGAGGCACAATCGGCCTTCGCGTTCGGCAGCGTTCAACATCTGTCTCTCTCCTACTTGGGTGAGCGATGCGTCTGCGTGGACAGCTGTATGACGTTGTCACGTTCAACTATCGTCAGTAAACCAACTTTACTGATAACCGATTTTTATATAAAGGGGGTAGTCTGCTTCATATTACACTTAGCCCACGTTTTGAGTGTGGACAGAACAAAGAACTTACTTCTCATCCATGGGAGTTTTAATTGAGCAGCCGAGGATGACCGCCCTGTCTTCCGGAGCCACTTTCAGCTCGCGGTAGAAGCAGTGGTGCCAGATGCGCTCCATATTGTCCCAGTGCACCACCTGGCCATTCTCGACGGGGTGGCTGAGCTCGAGATCCTCGATCTTGGCGACAGCATTGTCTCCTGAAGGAAAAAATAAGATAATATTTATTTTAAAAATAATATATCTGTAATTAACTGATTACACCTTGACTTTGACGGTAAAGGAAAACATCGTGAGAAAACCGGCATGTCGTAGAACCTGAAAAGTTCGAAAACATGTGCCTTCACACATGTTTTCGAACTTTTCAGGTTGCACAAAAGGAGCCTCTCTAAGGCGCACTTAAAATCCTTTCACCGCAGTGGTTCGAAAGAAGTAGTGACACGATAAGACGAAGAACCATGACTTGACTCCTACCAACTGTCTTAACACTATTCTTCTACTATGTGTTCCCTCAGTAAAATTGCAATTAAATAAACGTATCAGAAAATGAACAGCCACATCTTTTGAGTACTTCGCACCTACTATACTGTTCTTACCAATCCACCTGCCTAACATGGTGACCAGGGGTCAGAACATGGTGACCAAGACCAATCCTCTAAGTCGGGGGTGCTCAAACGGTCGATCGCGAAAGCTTTTCTAGTCGATCGCCTGCAATATGCTTAATATAGGCACCCAGTAGAATTTCTGGAAATACGCGGATAATAACGTTGTAGCATCCATGATCACCTAGAGATAGCTCAACTGATCCAAATCAGTGCCAGACGGAAGCGTCCCCAAAACGCTGACGGCATTGCCACGCCAAATAGCATTGCTGATGACCTACCTACATATTAGTTTAGCCTTGCTCAAAATACTATCTGGTCGATCGCCGACACTATAAGTGTGAGCACCCCTGCTCTAAGTGATAGAAGTAGCCTAACCTCACATCCTGCTAACCACTGCTGGACAGACCACTGATGGTCTAGTGGATCCTACCTTCCGATGGACCGAGGACATAAATCCTGTAGTAGTTGATGGTAAACTATAAATAAAAATTTTACAGACAATCCACACAACACTAACTAGACCCCAAACTAAGCAGAACTTGTACCAGATAGCTGAAATAATGCTTGTATAATGCTTTTTTTATAAATACATACATAGAATACAATACAACACCCAGACAGAGAACAAACATCTGCGTTCACCACAAACATATTCGCGGTGGGGATCGAACCCACGACTTACGGCGCAGAAAGCAGAGCTACTACCAACTGAGCTGAGAGGCCAGTCAAGTCAGATGGTGAAGTATTCTAGGTTGATTAAACTCACCTATGTATACATCATAGTAATCCTTGCCATAAGACCCTCGCAGGTAGCTCGGTCTTCCCACCACACTCCTGAAGATGGAGACGGGGTGGTTGTCACACGCGAACCCTGCCTTGATATTGTAGCTACCGTTGTCTATCACCACCGCTGGTTTCTCGAAAGACATGTTCAAAACAGCTTGAACTACTTAATTTGGTGAATGCATAGATAAATACTACGGGGAATTCACTTCTCTGCTTGCTCCAACTTGGTATTATTTTCTTGTCATTTTGAATGATAACAAAATTAAACGTCAAACTTTGTCAAACGGTCATCAATGATGTTTTATTTAGAAAAAGTAGGTTACATCACAAACAGTAAGTATGTATATTGCAACCACATAGACATCTCTTAGAACTCATGCACCTAATGGCTTATCTACGCGTCTTAACTGCAAACATGCTTAATCTTTTATTGATATTAGCAAATTTTAAGGCCTGCGCACACCTAGGTCGCTGACCTTTAGTGCAACAAGTGTAAACAAGTTTTACTTTAACGCATGCATGATATTCTAAGACTTTAACATTTGCTACTATATTTAGGTGGTTATTTTGCGTTTATTATTTTAGAAAAACTTATAATTAACCCGATCTGGCCCAAGATCCTCGTACTCCTGCTTGGTCATCCAAAACCCCTTCAAACAGTTCATGGACGCCAATATGGAGCCGCCGACCCATGTCGCGAACTTCCTTGACGGCAGAGCATCCACTTTGGCTTTCCATTCCTCCCCCGCGATCTTGAAGCCCAGTTCTAACTTCAGTCGGTCCACCAGACCAGGTATCATGCTTGTACCTCCAGCAACCGCTATATTCTCACAGAACAAAGCTCTATGCTCCAGGTCAGTCCTGCTGATACTTGAGCATATTATATCTACGATGTTGGGACAGCTTAAATCCTCGAGTGAAGGCTTGAAGAGCACTTCAGGGCATCGGAATCGTTCTTCTCTGAGCAGGATTTGCTGGCCGTCTGGAAGCTTGTACGATGTCTGGCTTTCACCTGAGCAGTTGAAGAGTTCTGTTTCTTCTCCATAGTTAAGTGCTACGTAGCATTTTTCTTCCTGAAAGAACACAATTTGCATTTGTCATAAACTAACTTCCGCATGTGACTTTGCTTCGTAGCAATATACTCTAATAATGTTTACACATAAATCACATGTGCATGCTATTACACCGACAGTCACCCAACTGTAACAATCATCACATCATCATGCTAGGCGGCAAAACTAGTGCGATAGCGATGGCAATCGGTGAAACGCTGTCAAATATCGCTGTCATATTTAACAGCGTTTCACTGATCGCAACCGCAGAATGAACGCTTAGATGTTTGCAACGCTCGTACCTTGATTTTTATCAAGATATCGTTTTCCGTGGGAGTCGTGAACGAGTACCCAGTCTCTGCCAAGAGCTTCTGCAATCTTCTCGTCAGCAGCTCGCCGTTGAGTGGTGAAACCACAGTGGCATGCTGGAGTGGAAACCCTTCAAAGACCGGCACAGCATGGCAGCAGGAGGAGCCAATCTCTAGAACTACTCCCGTGGTACGACCAGTAGCGTGGAGCGCAAGAATTGACGTCTTCATGAGGTTAAGACCACTGATGGCGAAGGACTCGAACAGAATCTCTGCCATCCTCTCCCTGAAATCACAAAACCATCATAACTCTCGGAAAGTACACGGCCTTAGATGTTGAATTTGATACCAGTACTCCGTGTGATAGACGTTCAATAACAACGTTAAGGATACCGATGTTTTAACCCTGGTTTCATGGAATAAAATTCATTGCTTTAATTTCCAACTTGCCCGTGCATCAGTATAGCACATTTTGAAACTTAATAACTGTCTACTATTGATAAATATATAAAACAAATAAATATAAATATAGTTAAAAAAATCCTCCAGGGTAGGCAACGCAACGACAGTACCCTTGGTGTCTATGGGCGACGGCTCGTTTGTCTAAATTTTACATTAATATATATATATATATAAGATAAATATACATACCTGTCCTTCTTAGAAACTAGAGGATGAACAGTATGCATAACTCTGCAGTCATCAGGTGGAACATGCATCTCCTTAAAAAAGGCATGATGCCACAGCTTCTCCATTTCCTCCCAGTTCTGGATGTGGCCTGCCTGGACTGGCCATGTCAGGCTTGAGAGACCACGCTTCTCGATTGCTTCTTTGCCGCAGTAGATGAGAGGGAAGCCATCGGCTAAGCCTGGACGACGGAATCTGAAAGAAAATTAGATAATGAGCAGGAAAGTAGATATCAGGCTTACGCAGATGACAAAACCATAGGTAAGTTTCTAATCTCTCTGTCTATGTGACGGAGTTTGCCTGTGAAAGAACTAGAACCGTAAGCATTAGCAGAACATAAGCATTGGCAGAATAAAATATTTTTTGATTTAGTTAAAAACGTCTGATAAGTTTCCTGCCATCAGTTTCGTTGGCAAGAAAGTGATAACTAAAATATAACAATATCTATTATATTAATTTGAGCCAGATCCTAAGACCCATAGCTCAATAGCAATGATCCAATGCATAGAGTTATCAGCAGGCTGCACCTTGAGACGATCCGATTAACCACGCCGCCGGCGCCGTCGTCTCCGGCTTACTATTCTCAAAGGCATTAATTGGATTTGTAACCCTATATTCATGCTAGCTCCATGAAATCCTGGAACATGTTACTTTTGACAGCTGCATTTACCTTAAAGCCACACATCACAGGCACATCTAGACCAACTGTGATGGCAATCAGTGTATTGTTGTTGCACTAACAAATTTTATGGAATTGATAAATGTAAGAAAGCTTTTTGTTTGTCCCAAAAGACTCACAAGTACAGCAATAATCGAGTAAAAGGCAACAGGAAAGAGAGACTTCGAAAACATATGTGGCTAAACAAGAACAAAAAACTTGCACTTGCAAAAAAAAATGTTTTTTGCAAAAGTGACAGTTTACTCACTTTCCAAACTAACAAGTTGATGATAATGATTATAGGTATGATAAAAGTTTGTTTATTCCATAACTTTAATACTTTACGTAATTTACAAATCGTGCATAAAAATGTATAATATTATCTACTTATAATAATTACTATCATTAATTTTATTTTACTTTGTTCATGAATGCTTTAAATGATACAATTTTGGTTTGTTTCTTTTTTTATAACGCTTTTATTAGCTTCACCTGTATGTAAGTTTGTTTGCTTGCTTGCTTGTATGTAACCGACCCCTTTGAGCTCAATTTGATTCAAACTTTGCACACCTGTCAAAGGTCGATGACAATGCAATAATATGAAAAAAATAATAATAATAAAATGAAAAAAAAAAAAAAAAAAACTAATAAGTAAAAAAAAATTATAGTTTAAAAAACTAAAAAAACACGCTTTTATAACTAATTGAACTAAAAAGTTAAAAATAAAACTGTAATAATCAATTGAAAAATTTATATTATTGTACAAAAAGCGTGGGGGCTTGATTTTGATTGTTGTAAATATTTTATCAATAGTTTATTATATCTGAAGTTATTATAAAAAGCACCCCACGCTTTTTTGTACAATAATATAAATTTTTCAATTGATTATTACAGTTTTATTTTTAACTTTTTAGTTCAATTGGTTATAAAAGCTTGTTTTTTTAGTTTTTTTAACAACAATTTATTTTGTTTCGAGTTCGGGTCGAGTTAATTTTACTCACATAATTTATATTTAGAAACACTCTCGAATAAAGGCCTCCTCAAAGCAAAGTAACAAGTTGCGATGTAACTATATCTATTCATACCGAGGGTGGCAGAGGTATGACGAGGTTTGCTATTCGGCGGTTGCAGGCGCCTTGGGTGTGTTATTGTTCCACAGTAGGTTAGATCGACACACTTAGCTTTGGTAGGGAATGTATGTATATGTGGTAACCACTAGACACACTTCTCAATAAAGCACTGGAGCGGTACTGGTGTAGCTTGCTCACTAGGTTGAGCAACGTTTGAGACTATCGTTTGTATGGCGGAATGAAAATGTTCGTCGATTTTCAACTTGATTTGTT
This sequence comes from Thera britannica, assembly GCA_939531255.2. Taxonomy (NCBI): domain Eukaryota; kingdom Metazoa; phylum Arthropoda; class Insecta; order Lepidoptera; family Geometridae; genus Thera; species Thera britannica. The sequence goes on from OW618044.2 coordinate 807,023, forward strand.
CAACGTATCACGATCACATACTACCTTTTGAAACTGAATAGACAGAATACATCGATAAGTTAACGTCACAAATTATGTCAAAATGTGTTCATGATCAAGGCACTGGTGCAAGCGAAAACCGATTCTAAGGTGACGAACATTTTCATACCGCGACTGTACGTATGCGTGCTATTTACATTTGAGTGCCCTTTACAGGCCCTTGCATCTATTATAGATGATTTTTAAAGCGTCAGAGCAACTGGTAATTACTGAAGCCCTACTTGCGGGACGCTATAGTGATATTTAAGTCGGTCTAATCCAAGGGAAAGACATGGGTTTCGTCACGATTTTTGCTTTCAACGTTTGAGGATCAATGTACATAAATTTTCCGAACAGAAAAATATATAGGGTCTCATGACTGCATTCAAACCTGCGACCTCTGGATCGGAAGGCGGGGTTACTACGACTAGGCCACCAGTGCACTCTAGTAGTTGTGTGCTGGTAGTTTGTATTTTAGCATTCTATTGTATGTATATGTATTTAGAAAAAAAAGTATATAAGTATTGTGACGCCGTGCTGACGTAACTACGTAAGCGTGCAAGGCAGTGAAGTTTTTGGCAAACATCGTCATTGTCACAACGGCCGGGCTGTCAGAGCTATGACTGCAAAGCAGACGTACGCGAGTTCGAGCCCGGTCCAGCTATGAAGATTTTTGTTCGACATTTCAATGTTACCAGAAAATTCTAGTAGCGGCGAGTGCCTTCTTTAAGGAATTCAAATAAAGAACCGAAAGTTCTGGACTAAAACAAGAAATGATGTAAGAAGGAAAAGACGATCGGAATCCAACAGAAGAAAACGAAAAGACTAACGAAATTCAATAAATGACGATCGAAATCCAATAAATGACAATCGAAATTCCGGGTATATAAGGAGCTGCAAGCGCGTCTACAGGCAGTTCAGTGGAAAGTGATCTGAAGAGAGGAACAAGAAGGAAAAGTGGAAAAAGTGAACAGTGAAAGTGAATAGTGAAGTGAACAGTGAATAGTGAAGTGAAGTGCAAAGTGGTAAAGTGCTCCCAGTGGACTGTCAGTGTTCGGAGCACAGCGTTGGACCGTGTAACGCATAGTGCGCGGGGTCAGTGTCGGACAGTGCTACGCGTTCAGTGCAGTGTTACGTGTTCGTAGTGCGAATAAATCGCTACTTTCGGTAAAACGTTCGTTTCCTTCCAATCCCTGTACCCACTTCCGTAACATTTGGTGTCAGAAGTGGGATTGGAAGGTAAAATGCCTGTCATGCCGAGAGAAGGCGTGAATACGCGCGCCAAGACTGCTTCGCAGCAAGCCAGTGGCTCTGGCGCCGAGGCTTCCGAGGAAGAAACCCCTGGACGCCAAGACAACTCCGGTGGGGCAACTACCGTAAGTGCGCCGACAAGAACCCAGGTTGGACCAAACCTGGGCGCCTTGTTTGAGCAGCTGCGCGCCATGCAGGAGGAACAAGCCCGGCGGCAGGAGGAGCAGCTGCGCGCCATCCAGGAGGAGCAGGCACGCCGCCAAGAAGAGGATGCCCGCCGGCAGGAGGAGCAAGCCCGCCGGCAGGAGGAGCAGCTACGCGCCATCCAGGAGGAGCAAGCTCGCCGACAAGAAGAGGATGCCCGCCGGCAGGAGGAGCAAGCCCGCCGGCAGGAGGAGCAAGCCCGCCGGCAGGAGGAGCAGCTACGCGCCATCCAGGAGGAGCAAGCTCGCCGACAAGAAGAGGATGCCCGCCGGCAGGAGGAGCAAGCCCGCCGGCAGGAGGAGCAAGCTCACCGGCAAGAGGAACAGATGTGCGCATTGCAGAAGAATCTTTTGACCGCTATCACCGACAGCATGCGCAGGGTAGAAGCGGTGGAGGAAACTGTACAGCAACATGGGACTCGCCTCTGTTCCATTGAGGAAGGTGTCAAAACTGTACAACAATACGGGAACCGCCTCTCCTCCGTCGAGGAAGACGTCAGGAAGCTCAAAACAAATGGTATCCCGGGCTCAGCAACCATAGTAAGTGCATCGACTGCAGGCGGAAATTTCAAAGTCCCGCCTTTCGATGGAACCTCTTCCTGGGCGGCTTACAAGCTACAGTTTGAGGCTGTGATGAACCTGAATGGGTGGACCAAGAACCAGGCTAAAACCGCGCTTACTTTGGGACTACGAGACAAGGCTTTGACCGTGCTGGAGGCCTTGGGGAGTGATGCAACCTACGAGCAATTGCTGGAAGCCTTGGAATCGCGCTACGGGGACTCGCACCTGGAGCATGTTTTCCGCGCTCAACTCCGTGATCGATGCCAACGAGCGAACGAGTCATTGCAACAGTGGTCCCTGGAGGTAGAAAAGTTGGTCCGGAAGGCGTACCAAACATCGCCGGCATCGGTCATTGACAGCATGCTTTTGCAGTCGTTTGTCGACGGTATTTTCGACGCGGAAGTAAGAGCTGCCGTGCGTTTGGGTCATCACGGTCACATCAAGGAAGCCGTCGCGCATGCGCTCGAAGTAGAAGCCGTCCGGCGAGACCCGAGGAGTGGACGTCTGAGGGAGATTAATTCAACGGAAGTAGAGCGGGTTAACCAACGCAGAGCTTTCGTCCCTAGATGCTACAACTGTGGGGAACGGGGACATCTGAGAAGCGGCTGCCCGAATCGGGTTACAGAGAGACGAGGGACCGATGCTTGTGTACAAGCGTCGGAGAACCAGGAAAACTAATTCCAGCCAGAGCTGAGGGGTGGGCGCTGGCCGGTAGACATGGAGCCCCGAAAATCAAGGTTCATCAGAGCACAGATGGCAACAGTTTGACTGTTAATGGATCAGTAAATGGAATTCCGTGCTCATTAACTTTGGATACTGGAGCGTCGCGTACGGTAATTGGAACACAGCTGATAAGAAGAAGCGGAAAGATCAACGTTCGGAAGGGAGCTTACCAGCTAACAACGGCTACCGGCCAGCGCATACCAGTATCAGGTGAACAGAAAGTGGCTATCAAGATTGGTGATAAACTTTACTGGCAACAAGCGGTAATAGCTGACATCGTGGATGACTGCATTATTGGCCTGGACTTTTTGAAGGACCATCGGTGCAAGCTTGACATTCACTCCGGCGTCTTGAAGTGTGGAGAAGACGAAATACCGATGAGAGGCGGTGGCGAAGGCAAGGTGTACTGCATTAAGAACACTAAACTATTGCCTAGATCACAGACGCTAGTTCCAGTAATTTTTCCTGGAAGTAAAAGTTTGAAACAGCGACGGTGGACAATACTAGAAAAAGTGGATAACGAGTCATCGTGGCTGCCAGCACGTACGGTCATAAATTCATCCGCAGAAACAGTGGTACCTGTGTTAAATTTGAGCAATGAGGAACAGGTGTTAAAGAAGGGTACCCTAATAGGGCGGAGCGAAGAAATCGTGTGGTTGCGGAATTGTCAAGAAACCAAAAAGACGGATGCAAGTTCAATCGACGTTAACAGTATACTGGAAGAATGTAAGCACGATTTGACAACTATTGAATTGCTCAAGGCGAAGAATTTGCTACGTCGGTTCTCCGATATATTTTCGAAGAATGATGGTGATATCGGAAGGACGAGCATGGTTCAGCATAAAATCAATACTGGAAATGAACAACCTATACGACAACGACCCCGCCGAATTCCTTTTGCCAGAGAAAAGGAGGTGGACGACATGATTCAAGACATGAAGGATAACGAAGTAATCGAACCATCGTCCAGTCCGTGGTGCTCACCAGTGGTTTTGGTAAAGAAGAAGGATGGGTCAACGAGGTTCTGTATTGACTATCGCCGCCTAAACGACGTGACCAAAAAGGACAGTTATCCATTACCAAGGATAGACGACACCTTGAATACTCTCAACGGCATGAAATGGTTTTCTACGCTGGACCTAAAAAGTGGCTATTGGCAGGTGGAGTTGGATCCTAAGGATAAGGAGAAGACCGCGTTCTCCACAGGAAAGGGCCTCTGGCAGTTCAGAGTGATGCCGTTTGGGCTGTGCAACGCCCCGGCTACTTTCGAGAGGTTAATGGAACGTGTCCTTGCTGGGTTGCTGGGAGAAACCTGCTTGGTGTATCTCGATGACATTATAATAGTGGGGCGAGAATTTGATGACCATTTGAAGAAGCTGGAATCCGTATTCAACAAGTTGAGAAGTGCAAATCTGAAACTAAGCCAGAAGAAGTGCTCATTCTTCAAACGGCAGGTGAACTATTTGGGACACGTTATTTCGGAAAGCGGCGTCGAAACGGATCCATCGAAAATTTCGGCGGTTAAAGATTGGCCTGTGCCTGCGGACAAAACACAAGTACGGGCGTTTATGGGACTTTGCTCTTATTACCGTCGTTTTGTCAAGAGTTTTTCGGATATAGCGAAGCCATTGCATAGACTCACAGAAGAAAAACGACCTTTCGTTTGGGACCAACAATGCCAGGTGGCTTTCGAGGAACTAAAGAGCCGGTTATGTGAAACACCAGTACTCGGATATCCGGATCAGTGCAATGAGTTTGTAGTTGACACGGACGCAAGTAATACAGGGATAGGAGGAACACTCTCACAAAGAAAAGAAGATCAAGAAGTTGTGATAGCTTATTACAGCAAATCCCTGTCAAAACCAGAGCGGAATTATTGTGTCACTCGAAGGGAGCTACTTGCAGTTGTCAAAACACTTCAGCATTTTAAGAAGTATTTATTGGGTCGGAAATTTCTAGTCAGAACAGATCATGCAGCCTTGAAGTGGCTACTGCAGTTCAAGAATCCTGAAGGACAAGTTGCGCGATGGATTGAACAACTACAGGAGTACGACTTTGTAGTAGAGCATCGCAGTGGAAAGTCTCATGGGAATGCTGATGCTTTGTCAAGACGGCCGTGTTCTGAAGACTGCAAGCACTGTGTGAAACAGGAAGATAAAGAAAAATCTATGGTCCGAGTTATAAGAACTGATACAGTAAATGATGATTGGAGCAGCGATGCCATGCGTAAACTACAAGAAGAAGATGAAGACCTTAGACCAATACTCAATTGGGTGAGAGATGGATCCGCACGCCCAGGATGGAGTGAAGTTGCTGGAATGAGTGCAGTAACGAAGAGCTATTGGGCACAATGGAATAGCCTGCTCTTACACAATGGTCTTTTATGTCGAAAATGGGAGAGTGCATCAGGACAAGACAATCATCTTCAGACAGTTGTGCCGAAGTCAAAGATTTCTGATATACTGCGAGCGTATCACGACGGAACATCAGGCGGTCATCTCGGTGTGAAGAGAACTTTGGTGAAAATTCGTCAACGTTATTACTGGTTGCACTGCAAGGAAGATGTTGAAGACTGGTGCAAGAAATGTACGAGTTGTTCCTCTGTCAAAGGACCACAAACAAGAAGTCGGGGAGCGTTGAAGTTATACAACGTGGGTGCTCCTTGGGAACGAATAGCTTTGGATGTGGCCGGGCCGTTTCCAATGACGAATAGTGGAAATCGTTACATTTTGGTAATAATGGATTACTTCACAAAGTGGCCAGAAGCGTTTGCATTACCAAATCAAGAAGCTGTTACTGTGGCTAGCAAGCTGGTGAATGAAGTTTTCTGCCGATTTGGACTACCCCTTGAAATCCATAGTGACCAAGGCAGGAATTTCGAGTCGCAAGTCTTTCAGGAAACATGCAAGATTATGGGGATACACAAAACTCGTACTACGCCGTATCATCCGCAATCTGATGGAATGGTGGAGAGGTTCAACCAAACTCTAGAGCGGCATCTGGCAAAAGTTGTTGAAAGCCATCAGAACAATTGGGACGAGTACATTTCTCTGTTCCTTCTGTCGTATAGAACTGCGGTTCATGAGAGTACCTCTACTACACCGGCCCGAGCGAACTTTGGTAGAGAGCTTCGACTTCCAGCGGATCTTCTCGCGGGTTGTCCTCCAGATACGCCTAGCTGTATTTCGGAATACGCGGAAGATTTGAGAAGGAAAATGGAGGAAGTTCACGGGCATATGAGGGAAGAGAATCTGCGTGCTAGTGAGCGAATGAAAACGCGATACGACAGAAGCGTCAACTCCAAGTCCTTTGAAGAAGGTTCTGCTGTTTGGCTTCACAACCCCGTTCGAAGGAAAGGAAAATCTCCAAAACTACAACCGAGTTGGGAAGGCCCTTTTCAAGTAATTACGAGGATCAATGATGTCACATATAGAATTCGGAAAACGCCAAGAAGTCCAGCGAAAGTGGTTCATGTGGACAGGTTGGCACGGTACTACGGCTCTAACGATGCTCGGGACGAGCACGTCTAAGGAGGGGGTAGTGTGACGCCGTGCTGACGTAACTACGTAAGCGTGCAAGGCAGTGAAGTTTTTGGCAAACATCGTCATTGTCACAACGGCCGGGCTGTCAGAGCTATGACTGCAAAGCAGACGTACGCGAGTTCGAGCCCGGTCCAGCTATGAAGATTTTTGTTCGACATTTCAATGTTACCAGAAAATTCTAGTAGCGGCGAGTGCCTTCTTTAAGGAATTCAAATAAAGAACCGAAAGTTCTGGACTAAAACAAGAAATGATGTAAGAAGGAAAAGACGATCGGAATCCAACAGAAGAAAACGAAAAGACTAACGAAATTCAATAAATGACGATCGAAATCCAATAAATGACAATCGAAATTCCGGGTATATAAGGAGCTGCAAGCGCGTCTACAGGCAGTTCAGTGGAAAGTGATCTGAAGAGAGGAACAAGAAGGAAAAGTGGAAAAAGTGAACAGTGAAAGTGAATAGTGAAGTGAAGTGCAAAGTGGTAAAGTGCTCCCAGTGGACTGTCAGTGTTCGGAGCACAGCGTTGGACCGTGTAACGCATAGTGCGCGGGGACAGTGTCGGACAGTGCTACGCGTTTCGTGCAGTGCTACGCGTTCAGTGCAGTGTTACGTGTTCGTAGTGCGAATAAATCGCTACTTTCGGTAAAACGTTCGTTTCCTTCCAATCCCTGTACCCACTTCCGTAACAGTATTATATCAGCTACCTGGTTCCCATAATACAAGCTCTGCTTAGTTTGGGGCTATATAATGTTGTGTGGATTGTCCGCATTATTTATTTATTTATTTATTTTTGGAAGCTATTATGGAGGCCTTAGTTTTATAACATTAGGAGTGTTTTAACACCCTAGTTTGTTAGGTCCTGTTTATAAGGTATGGGTGAGTGATCAATGAGAGAGTTATAGATAGTGCAATCCACGAAGGCGCGCCCCACTATTCCTCCTAACCGTTTATAGTATATGTGTGCAAGCTTCCGTCAATGTTTGAGTGTTATCCGTACACACTAATTACCTATGAGTGCACACGCACACTACAATGAATAGACTACGGTTCGCGACTGCCGCTCGGAGCAAACTCCCCGCACCCCGCGAGGGGCGCGTCTTCGTGAATTGCACTATCTATACAAAAAGGCAACCAAATCTTGAAAGCTGAGCTTAGGGAAAAGCTAAGTCGTTTTTGGCATATTTTATCTACCATTTATCTATTGTGAATTTCTACACCTATGTAGGTATGTTTGTAAATCTTTCTTATTTTTCTTTCAAATCCCTCCACTCCCCAACGATGGGGACGATTAGGTCTTAATTGGAAATATGCAGGCTGATGATGATGAGACTAAAAATATGAAGCATTTTTGGCCTTACTTACAAAAATATGTCAAAAGATAAACAGTGGTTAAACTATTGCCATCTCTTACCACAGGGTAATGACAAACAGTGACAGGGCTAACTTTATGCAATGATTAAATTTAAATTGCGTTTCTATGTAGGGCTGTAAGTTTATAAAACTTGCCACAAAACAATCTAAAATAGACTTAAAAGTCTATTTTACACTACTGTCTGATAAAACGGGCAGTTGATATTTTTCACTAGTTTTCTATTTTGTGTAGACAATTTCCAACCGCTCGTAAACTGTCGGCGCGTTGTTGCCAACACAAAATATTGTTATCGCCTGTTCATTGCGGCTGCCTCTCGACAGCCTGGGGACAGCCTGCTAAATATATCATCTGACTCTAAAATGTATCAAAATAAAATTAATACTAAAATCTTTGTTTTGTCAGCTCAGTAGGCCTAGCGCAAGCTCTGTCTGATTCTGGGTTTAGTCTGTGTGAGTGTTAGTTGCCTGTTTTTCTAATAAGCTAGAAGTACAGGTAGCAATTTACGATTTGGTTCCTACCGTTTTTTTGTATGATTCTTTCACAATATAAAAAGAAAAAGTAATGAAGTTCCATCTTACCCATAGAAATAGGCGCCTTGATACTAATTTTTCGGCCAAAGTCTAACACCAAGATCTCCACTACTGTACCTGGACGGTTTATTGGTTATAGTTACCTCCCTACAACAGTCGGGAAGTCAGCTCTTGGAAAAGCCTCACCAGCAAACCCGACTTTGGTACTCCATGATCCCGCATCAAAAACAACAGCCGTTTCACCCGCCATAGCCGTGGCCTACTAGATATGCTACAGGCCAATGACTTTTTCAAGACATGTGGGCTACGATACACCCCCCCTCCCCCCAATACCCATGAGAGCACTGGTGGTCTAGTGGTAGCGGCCCCACCTTCCAATCCGATGGTCGTGGATTCAAATCCAGTCGTGTACCAATGAGTTTTCTGCCCAAAAATTTATGTAGGTACACTATGTCAGTGCTCGCAAACGGTGAAGGAAAACATCGTGAGGAAACCGGCATATCGTAGTCTCACCATTTTGTTCAAAAGAACCAGTGACACAATAAGAAGAGAAAAAGACTGATCGCTACCGCAGATCGCTTAGATGTGCGCAAAGCTTTTTTTTTTGTTATTTGTTATGTTTTTTTTATAAATGAGGGGAGGTGCCCAACGATAACTATGGCTATTGGCCACTATGGATAACAAAGTAATTATTTAAATTTTCATAATAATTTTCGCGGTTATTTGACTGATATACACATTATAAAAAGTACATATGAAACAACCAGACTGGGCCAGAGGATGTTACAAGTTTGGAACTATATCACAGCAACCCACACACTGTCAGTTGTTGTCACTACGCTCCAAAGTTATTCCATGATGTTCTACATTAGTTCTCTATGGACAATGTTTTTAGAATAACTGCATTTTTTTTTTTTTTTTTTTAACTATGCAGGGAGCGTTTTAGTATGACAGAGATAACTTTACTATCAAATATCGCTGTCAAATTTGACAGCGTTTCACTGATCGCCATCGCCAGTGACCTAGGTGTGCGCAGGCCTTAACAAACGTCTCACGTCTAAAGCCTTGCGCACATCAAAGCGTTCAGCGATGGCGATCAGTGAAACGCTGTCTTATTTGGCAGTGTTTCACTAATCGCCATCGCAGAACTCATAGATGTGCACAAGGCTAGACGTTCGACGACGTCAAAGAGATCTTTGTGATTTTTTTTTTTTTTTGATAATTTTATCTTTATTCCAAAGTGCGTATTCGGGGCGGGTTAATCAATATTGGAACTTATGTCAAATAGAAAACTAAGTTTAAACTTCAGTCGGATTAAGTACTAACTCCCAATCACAAATAAGAACTGGCTTCTCAGCTCAGTTCGTAGTAGCTCTGCCTTCTGAGCCGTAGGTCGTGGGTTCGATCTTCACCGAGAATAAATATTTGTGTGGTGAACGCAGATGTTTGTTTTCTTTCTGGGTGTTATATAGTATTCAAAGTATGTATCAACAAAAAAAATGCCCATAAGTATTATATCAGCTAGTTCCCATAGCACAAGCATAGAATGCATAATCAGACAATGAACATACTGAATACAAGCTCTGCTTAGTTTGGGGCTAGATGGTGTTGTGTGGATCGTCTATAATATTTAATATTTATTAAGAGCTAGACTGATGAAACTTGGTGAGTAGATGTATTCCGTGAACCGCATTAAGATTTTTACACAAAAATAGAAAAAAAACTATAAATTTTGGGGGTCCCCATACTTTAAACTGAAAATCAAAAATTTTTTTTTCATCGAACCCATACGTGTGGGGTATCTATGGATAGGTCTTCAAAAATACTGAGGGGTCTTGAAAAATGTCGAGGTTTCTAATATCGTTTTTTTCTAAACTGAATAGTTTGCGCGAGAGACACTTCCAAAGTGGAAAAAAGTTGGTCCCCCCCCCTCTAACTTCTAAAATAAGAGAATGATAAAACTAAAAAAATACATGTTGTACATTACTATGCAAGCTTTCAACGATATTTGCTTTGAACGAGATGACTGACTTGACTTGACAAAAAAGTATTTTATTTCTGTAATATATCCTCACTCGTCCCTGGCAAAATTGACCCAAAATGGACAGATGCCATTAAAAAAGAAGAACTTCAAAGGGACAAGGGCCCGGTGCGCGCACTGTAAGTTCAAGTTACAGCGTGTTGTTTTACTTACCTGCCTGTCTGGCGTTTTCGGGTTAAGAATCTGCCGACGTGGCTGCTCCCTCAGGACCCAATTTGCGGGAACGTTATTGTTCTGACCTTATACTATATTATAAATATAGTATAAGGTTATAAATATCTACTATGCAGCTATGTGCTATGAAAAAATATAATTATGTAAGGAAGAATTGAAAACATTATAGTACCAGCCCGTGACTTCATTCGCGTAGTTCTTACCAGGTAGCCTACCACAAGCTCTGTCTGACTCTGATTTTCTGACTCAAAATCAGAGTCAGAGACAGAGCCAGACAGAGCTTGTGGTAGGCTACCTGGTAAGAACTACGCGAATGAAGTCGGGCTGGTGGTAGCGGCCCTGCCTTCCAATCCTAAGGTCGTAGGTTGAAATCCAGTCGTGTACCAATGAGTTTTTCTGCCCAAAAATGTATGTACCCTATGTCAGTGCTTTCAAACGGTGAAGGAAAACATCGAGAGGAAACCGGCATCTCGTAGAACCTAAAAAGTTCGAAAATATGTGTCAAGTGCACGAAAGGAGCCCATTGAGGCGCACTTACAATCCTTTCACCACACTTGGTTCGAAAGAATCAGTGACACGATAATAAGAAGAAGAAGCCATAATATTTAACAGAATACGCTTCACAATATTTCTCCGAAGCTAAGAAGTTCTAGCCGGGAGTTATGAGTGGCGTACCATCCTTATGATAAATTGTAATAAAATCTCACACTTTTTATAAAAACACGAAGCACAGTGCAAATCTTATACCTTTAAACGAGAAAATCTTGTATATATATATATATTTGATCTCGGAAACTGCACCAACGATTTTCACGAAATTTAGTATACAGGGGTTTTCGGGGGCGATAAATTGATCTAGCTAGGATTCATTTTAAGAAAATGATTATTTCTTTCCGAGTTCAATAATTAAACATAAACTGAATATGTGACTGCTTTTGCCATCTATTGACGATTGTGAGCAACTAACTGCAAACATGTCCACCAGATGGCGTTGTTCAGTAAGAATAAACCAGTAAAGATGATAATAATAATTGACTCTTATGATTTCTTAAAAATACAAATTAACGAAAAAAATTCCGAGCGAAGCTCGGTTACCAACTGCTAGTATACTACAATACAACAACTAGATCAACTATCAACTATCGTCTTGGGGACGACTGGCACTGATTTGGATCAGTTGAGCTATCTCTAGATCGTTTGTAACGATCTGCAGATAGCTCAACTGTTTCTTGTGTATTTTGTACATTTTGTAAATATTTTGTTTAATTGTAAGTTTCTTTGTGTAAACATTTTTTTTACTAGATCAACTTTAACAAAGTTTCGATTCGTTAGCATTGTTAGTCAGTGTGGCAATGCCGCTTGTGTCTTAGAGACGCTTCCGTCTGGCACTAATTTGGATTAGTTGAGCTATATTTACATCGTTTGTAACGATCTGCAGAAAGCTCAACTGTTTCTTGTGTATTTTGTACATTTTGTAAATACTTGTCTGGCTCTGTCCCTGGTTCTGGTTTTGAATCTGTGTGAGTGTTGACTAAATAAATCCTACGTCGAAACGTCACACACGCAGTATAATACACTGGTGAGCACTCACACAGAGTCAAAACCAGAGCCAGACAGAGCTCATGGTAGGCAGGCTGCAAGTGCTCACAAACTGTGAAAGAAAACATCGTGAGGAAACTCGCGGTTCAGTCAGCTCCGCATGGATTGGCCATGTCTTTGTGTGATTAGGCTGACTAAACTGTGAGGATGGTATAGGTGCTGGGCAAGCCTATTCCATCTTAAACCCTGTCCCAGGGACTATAGTGTCCCGTAAGTAGAGGCATGAGTAAGCACCAGGGCTACCACGAGTTCCATATGGTTATGGCTATGGTTGCCAAATTGTGTATTGATAGGCGGACCCACACATTCATTTTCTTCTTGTGTGTGAATGTGTTGACACTATTTTGACAGCCATAACCATAGCCATAATAGGCCAGCAGTTGCCACATGTCTACTTTAGCTCCCTTGGTTGCAGAACCTACAACACAAGTCTTTACCGACTTAGTGTAGGTTCTGCCATGAACCGCAAAGTATGAAAGCCATTGCCGCCTGGAGACCTATTGTATTGTTTAATCTAAGTATACGTGTGTGCTTCAGTGAAAATAAATGATTATCTTATCTTATCTTATACTGCTGGCCTACCATGAGCTTCATATGGTTATGCAATAAATATTCCTGATTTATAGATGCAAAAGCTTTACTTTTGTTTAACCTTGCGGTTTTTTGCAGTTCTGGTCTGCATTCGTGCCGTGCGGTGCGCAAGATCGCGACGCGGTGCAACTGACGCTTGAGCAGATTGACGTCATCAAGCGTCTCGTCGAGAAGTACCCGCAATACCTCAAGATGGCCACCTCCGTCACTGGTAAGTGCTTCTCACCATCATCTTCTTACTCTTATTCTACTTTGTCCCTCTTATTCCGCCTTGCCCACATCTAAGCGCTCTGCAGTGGCAATCAGTAAAACGCTGTCAAATATCGCTGTTATATTTGACAGCGTTTCACTGATCCCCACCGCAAAACGCTAATAGCCTTTTCCCACGGTGTGTGATATCGCGCACGGAGGCGGATCAGCTCGCATATGGGAACGGTCTCGTGCGCCGAGGTGCGCGGTAGCACAGGAGCCCTTTCTCTGTGCGTTGCCGTGCGTCGTCGTCGGCTGTGCGTGATGATCTGCAGAACCACGCACCGTAGGAAGGCAGCATCAGATAAGCGCAAGGCTTTTGGGTCGGCATAACATGTTCTCTTCCATTCTCCTCTGTCAGCCGTCGTCTTGTATTCAAGTCACTCCTTTCTTAATCATATATACCAACTGCTTTGTTTCTTTAGCTCACATCTTCATCATCATCTTTCATCATTTGATTTCTTCTACAGTCGAGATTCGCAACATTCCAAAAAGCGTAAACGAAAATAAGTCGTATCTAAGCTCCATTGTCCAGAGTGTGGGCTCTGCTTTGGGAGTGTCGATCCAGAATCAGGAAGTTAGAGAGATTTATCGTTCGAAGTCGGACGCCATAGTGGTGGATTTTACCACGGCTGCCACTAAGGAAAGTATAATTTCCAACCTAAAACACTCGAACAAAACCAGACGGGAGGCCAAAAAACCAATCTTTTGCACTGAAGACATCAAACTTCCTTGCCCCAGCCGTCCTATATACATTTCCGAGTGTCTCACGACCAAAGCCAGGCGCGTATTCTATGTCGCGCGGGAACAGGTCAAGAATAAAAAACTTTTTGCTGCATGGACGTCCTTCGGGAAGGTGTACGTGAAGATCAATGAGGACTCCGCGCCAGTTTACGTTGAGGCGGAAAGTCGACTACTCAATCTGATCAAGTGACTAGGCATAGTCATAGTGATGGGACGTCGGAGTACTCAGCTTACTCCGTTCTTACATCTCATACTCTTAGACATATTGAAATTGTTTTTCTACTTGTTTTTTGTTTTTAATTATAGCATGTATACCTACTTAATGCCTATCACTCACCAATTCAACCACGCACTTCACCAACCCACACTCTGCACACAAAACCACACTCAACACACACACAAAAAACACTACATGACGAATGAAAGAGAGAGAGAGAACAAACTATCGTACATTAAAAAAAGTTGCTCGCAGAACTTGTCGACTGCTAATGTATCTACCAGACCGGAGTACTTTCGTTACAGTATATCATCATCACAGTCACGCGTATCCCGTGACGTAGATGTTACCCTTCCAAATAGGTGAGATGCAAAATATTGAATCGTTCCACTCTGATCTGGATTCGATACTGACGGCCGAAGCCCATAACTGCGACATAGAAAATGTAGATAAGTACATAACGAGTAATGTTGAGTGCACACTAAACCTCCTCACCCAGAACATCCGTAGTATAAGCTGCAATATGTCTAACTTCACCACGCTCCTTCACAGGTCTAAAGTAACATGGGATGTACTGGTGCTCTCTGAATGTTGGTTACCTTCCTCCAAATTTATACCTGATATAGACCATTACAATTACGCAGCCACAACCTCTCACAAAACACAAAACGAGGGTGTTGTAATTTACTATAATGAGCAAATCCAGGCCAAAATTGAGGAACCATCAGTAAGTGACGCGAATTGCCTGTTGCTTAAGATTAATTCTGACACTTGTATTATAGGGATCTATCGCCCCCCGAGTCAGCAAAATACCAGTGATTTTGTTAGCTCTCTCGACTTATTACTCACCAAATTAAGAAGCTACAAAAATATCGTCCTCTGTGGCGATATCAACATCGATATTCTCCCAAACACTTCAGATGCTCGCTCACACGAGTACTTAAATGTCCTGGCTAGCCATAACTTGGTTCCAAGTCATACACTAACGACGCGTGGCAGGACATGCCTTGATCACGTTATGATTAAAACTAAACATGAAACAACTTGTCTTGTTATTGATTCATCAATCACAGATCACCAGAGCGTAGCCATTAGTGTAAAAAAAGTAAAGCCAACAGATACCAACAACTCGCAAAAGAAAAGAATTAACTATAAACTTTTAGACTACAGTATTCAAAGTATAAATTTCGAGACACTCTTCAAATTAAATGATGCCAACCTTGCTACAGATTTCCTCATCAACAGTCTAACAACCTCTATTGATAAGAGCTCTAGTGTCATAAAAACTCCTAACAGACAGCGTACAACCAAGCCTTGGATAACAAAGGGATTACTGCGTTGCATGAGAAATAGGGACAACTTGCATAAAAAATTAAAAAAGGACCCCGAAAATGACATTCTTAAACAAACATATAAACGTTACAGAAACTACTGCAGCACTCTCTTAAGAAAAACTAAAAGAAACTATGAAAAGACAGAAATAGAAAATGCCAAAGACAATAAAAAAAAACTGTGGGAGGTCATAAAAACAATAAGTGGTTCAAAAAAGAAAGCGGATCACTCAGCTAAATTGGTATCACCTACTCACCCTCAGGCTAGCATCAACAAGGTTAACTCTTTCTTTGCGGATATTGGTAGGAAACTTGCTGAACAAATACCCTCGACCAACTACTCAGACTCCACTTTATCGGAGGGCTCTCAGACATTTCTTTCCAGCTCGCTTTTCCTTCTCCCTACCGACGAACAAGAAATCACCCGGCTTATCTTGGGCCTTAGGGAAAACTGCGCTGTTGGAGTTGATCTTATTTCGGGAAGTCTCATAAAAAGATATGCACCCATATTGGCTGCCCCTATCTGTCATATCTGTAACTTGGCTTTATCCACGGGGGTTTTCCCCCAGGCGTTCAAACAGGCCCTTATTAAGCCTATCCACAAGGGTGGGGATAGAGACTGCGTTAATAACTACAGGCCTATTTCCATTCTCCCAACAATATCTAAGATACTGGAGCGTCTTATAAACTCAAGGCTAGTAAAATTCTTAGAGTTCAATAAGGTACTTTCTCCTGCCCAATTCGGATTTCGCCAGGGCAAGTCTACCAACGATGCTGTCCATATGCTGGTGAACTCAGTGGTGTCCAGTCTAGATGAAAAAAAGAAATGCCTAACAGTCTTCCTCGACCTAGCAAAGGCTTTTGATACAGTCTCTATCCCACACCTTGTTCATAAGCTGGAAGGAGTCGGGGTCAGAGGAGTCCCACTCAAACTTCTAGAAGACTACCTTACATGTAGAAAACAAAGAGTTGTGATCAACCAGCTGCAAAGCGATGATCTAGTGGTCAGATACGGGGTGCCTCAAGGTAGTATCCTGGGTCCTACCTTATTCTTGATCTATATTAACGATCTGTGTCAACTTAAACTAACTAACTGTAAGATTATAACTTTTGCAGATGACACGGCACTTTTCTTTAATGGTGGCAACTGGGATGAAGTTTTTGGTCTCGCTCAAAATGGACTAGATAGGGTTAGAGGGTGGCTACGCGAGAACAAGCTTACCTTAAATATTTCTAAAACTAAATATGTCCCCTTTGCGCTACGGTCTAACCTCTTACCCCCTCGTTCGTTAACTATCTCAGTACATAATTGTTCCCGCGAACAATCCTTATGCTCTTGTTTGTCTCTCGAAAGGGCTGATACTATAAAATACCTTGGCGTAATTATTGATGATACGCTAAAGTTCCAGCCTCACTTAGATACCCTCGTAACCCGACTTCGTAAGCTGATATACATCTTCAGTTCCTTAAAACACGTAGCAGACCGTCGTGTCATAAGGATGGTTTACTATGCATTATGCCAATCATTAGTTGAGTACTGCATCTCCTCATGGGGTGGCGCTGCTAAAAGTCATCTGATTGAGGTTGAGAGAGCGCAACGTGCCATTCTAAAGGTGGCTGCTGGCCTTCCGTTCCGATACCGATCAGTGGAACTATACAAAAAATGGGATGTGCTCACAGTAAGACAATCATTTATTTTACAAATAGTCCTCAAAAAGCACAGTGAGCTGACTTACGAACAGACTCGATTAGAAAATAAGCGTAGGACGCACAATGTTTGTCCTTCGGTAGCCTTTCGCACGAGCCGGTCACGTAACTTCTTCTGTTTCCTAGGATCTCTTATCTATAATAAAATAAACAAAGCACTTAATATATATCCACTGACTAAATTTCGCTGCAAACAATCTGTCTCCACCTACCTCAAAACCTTAAATTACGACGACACTGAAAAGTTAATAAAAACAATAAAATAATAATTAAAGAAAAAAAAAAAAAAAAAAAAAAAAAAATTGCTATACTCATCACGCTTAGTGTGTGCGCACTTACCTCTCTCAATTGGATCTCTTCATTCTCAAACACACACACACTCACTAACACACCCAAAGTTTTCACACACACTCACACACAAGAGAGTTCTCCTGTTCCCTGGCTCTTTTTAAGGCTGTGTTATCAGGAGAACTCTCAGAACTCATTCTTACTTTCATAACTCTAACACATATACACACATACACATACATATACATACACACAAATGTAAGGTCTCCTGAACCGTTTTTTTAGTACTTACCTAAATATAATACTTAGTACGTACTAGTATGTAGTTTTAAATATTAGTTGTTTTTTCTGTCATTATGTAATTGTGTATATTATGTTCTTGAATGATTGTGTACCTACTGTTGAGGAAATGGGAGTCTTTATCCATGGCGGAAGGTCCTGGAGACTTGTATTACAGGCTATATAAGCCTATCTCAAGCTCCAGTCTCTTGCAAAGTGGGTGGACACATCTCATCTAATTTCTCTTCCTATTACATCTTCACCATACATTGTGTTCGCTACCTACTTTGTGAAAGAAAAATAAATGCTTTTATTATTATTATTATTATTATTATCATCATTTTTTTTTATGCAAATGATAGACAGACGGACCTACGGCCCACCTGATGGTAAGTGGTCACCGTCGCCCATAGACACCAACAACACCAGGGGTGCTGTCGTTGCGTTGCCTACCCTGAAGGAACTTGTTTACATTTTTCTTGAACCTATTCATGTTATAGCTGAGGGGAAAGACTTCTGGAGGTCTTATCTTCCACGGTCGGTATCACCCACTGCTGGGTATAGGCCTCCTTCATTTTCTTCCAGCCTCCTCTGTTCTGTGCGTCCAGGTGTTACCTGCGACCCTTACGATGTCGTCGACCCATCGCACTTTCGGACGCCCCAAATTTCTTCAGCCCGACTTCGGCCACCATTCGGTCAAATCTATCTAACCAAATACAGTGGATTTGGGTAAAGACTGTAAGACTGAAGGTTTCTGGACCAAGACTAGTCTAGAACTACCGACCAATACCAAGGTTACCGATATAGCTCAGAATCGTATGTTCCCAGTAGTTCGGTTGAACAGTTCTGTTGACCGAACTACTGGTGAAACACATCCTAGCACAGAACTACTGGGAATATTTAGATGATGTGGCAATAAGCAGATCATAGATCGAAGAACCGCCCGTCATTATTATTAAGACATTTTATTTCCAAAGACAATTTTCGTTACATAGTTACTTAATGCCTGCCTGCCACGGGATGGTGTCATCATCATCATCATAATTATCAGCCTGAAGAAGTCCACTGCTGGACATAGGCCTCCCCTACTCGTTTCCAGGAAAAACGGTTCTGAGCTCTTTCCATCCATCGACTTCCCGCGATCTTAACAATGTCGTCGGTCCATCTGGTGGGTGGGCGCCCAACGCTTCGTCTTCCGGGATGGTGTATTGATTCTCAAATGTCGACTTTTCAGTGGACCGACGACATTATTTAAATTGCGAGAAATCGTTAGATAGTACTCAAAATCTTTTTTTCTAAAATTAAAATGTCTAGCAGTCTTCAGGCTAAATAAAATGTTTTAAAATAAACAACAATTTTATAAAAAGCTAAAAAAATCTTTAAAAGTTTCTCAACTTACTCGTAGTTCCAGAAAACGTAAAAAAATAATAGACCATCCATTAAATTATGGACTTTGTTTCGATTACATAAGAACTAAAATACATTGTCTAAACTCTTCTACCGTGCTGCTACCGGTTTGCACTGCCGAAGTTATTCTGCTCAAAAGATCAACTGTTATTTTTCATTAAAGTAAAAATAGATGTGCACTGAAAAGTTTGTGATAGAAACTGAACAGCGACGGAACAGAACAAGCACAGACAGACAGCGAGAAAAAGAGAATAACTTCTATTATTAAATACCTTTTTGGTGAAATTGGAAGGAATTTGGAACGAATCATTTTTTTTTTGTCCTTATCTCACTTCATGTGGGGTCGACACAACAGGTTTTCGTTCACTCCTTTCTTACTTATGTCATCCTTCACACAATCCATCCATCTTTTCTACCTCTACTTCTAAATGCATCCACACTCATATCTAGCACTCTTCTCGTTACATGACGCCCCTTTTACATGACATGCTATATTTAATATATTTATTATATATTTTATGTTGCGGACAGCCAAGGAATGGAATTCCTTGCCGGCGTCTGTCTTTCCGAGCACCTACAAATTGGATGTTTTCAAGACAAGAGTGAATAGGTATCTTCTAGGTAAGCGTGCTACATCGTCGACCGCATCATCACTTAACAGCAGGTGAGATAGCGGTCAAACGCAAACCTATAAATTGTAAAAAAAAAAAAAAAAACATGCCCATACCACGCACATGTTATCAGTCACTGATGTCACTTTCAAACTGCCCCTAATATACTAATTCTTTCTTATCTATTCTCGTGAGTCCACACATCCATCTCAACATTCCCATTTCCGCTGCATGCACTCTTCTTTCATCATTATTTACTTTTTAATTCTTTGCCGTAGGTCGTGGTTCGATCCCCTCTGAGAACAAATATTTGTGTGGTGGACGCAGGTGTTTGTTCTCTGTCTGGGTTGTTATATTGTATTCTAAGTATGTATTTACAAAAAAATCGGTTGTCTGTAAAGTCGGTTTACTGACGATAGTTGAACGTGATAACGTCATAAGAAAATACTCGCGGACTCACGGACTCGCGGACTAGGACTCGGACTCGGACTCGAACTCACGGACCCGGACCCGGAACCCGACCGAACCCTTACCCTTACCCTCATTTACCCTTACCCTCATTTACCCTTACCCATTACCCAACCCGGGCTCGGGCTCAGGTAAATGGAACGACGAAACGACGTAACGACGCATGAGTCATGTTTTTTCGTGCGTGCAGCCGGCTCCATCGATTTATAAGACGTTATCACGTCAAAAATAATTTATATTATAAGTATTATATCAGTTATCTGGTTCCCATAGTACAAGCTCGGATTAATTTGGGGCTAGATAGTGTTGTGTGGATTGTATGCAATATTTATTATTGCTAATATTCATATAATATAAAAAAATAATATTTTCTTTCCTTTTTTCTTCATATTACTGAAATTTAAATTCCTTGGAAAATTCGCCTGATCATCATTTTCTTTTGCCGTTGACTGTACCACGCTATATCTATCGCAAAACAAAAGGACTCAAGTTTTCGGCCACTGTTCTATTTTCAAACTGACAAAAATAATTCCTGAACTGGAGCATACCCGACCGAACAGGAAGGCAGCTTTCAAACCTCATTTATTACTACCCTCAAAACTTTACACGGTGTAAAAATACATGAAAACTGGTCTTCGATCACGAATACATTTTTATATTTGTGACGTAAACGTAGGTATAATAACGAGCCACGTGGAACTGGCACCTAGGCTCACCTAGCTTTAGGACGTTTCAAAGTGATTCTTGCAATCCAACTGAATAAATACACTTTTGATTTTGTTTTTGATTTTGAGTTCTACAGAATCATTTTGCGAGATGAAATTTAGTATATTTTTTGATGGTTTGAAAACTATTTTGATAGCAGAACTGAACACTGACAAAAATATAATTACCGAGACCATTTTATGTAATGACCAAGCGAGCGAAGCGTTTTAGTTTCAAGATGGTCCAAAAATGCGTTTGTCCCGCTATCTGTTTTGTTTTTCTACCCATCTGGATTAAACTTGGTAAACAGGATATTAAACTGTATACTTATGTATATTTTTATGACTTTGGGTATTTTTATTGGAAGGGCACTTGCTCTTAAGAGGGGCAAAAAGAGGGCAACTAAATATCTCCACCGTATAAAATCCGATTTGTAGGTATTCTTAGGCTGGTCTTTTAAAAAAAAATAGTAATATCTGATTAATAAATATTGTGGACAATCCACGCAACACTATCTAGCCCCAAACTAAGCAGAACTTGTATTATGGGAAACAAAAAAAATGGAAAAATAGCTTAATAGTAATACTATTTTTTTTTTTATTCCTTAATACATACTTAGCATACAATAGGTATAACACCTAGTCAGAGAACAAACATCTGCGTTCACCACACAAATATTTGGTCTCGATGGGGATCGAACCCACGACCTACGGCGCAGAAGGCAGATTAACTACCAACCACGGCTACCAACTGAGGTGAGAGTCACAATAGTAAACTCGCAACATCCAAAATAGTACACTTTAACCCAATAATATTTTATTAATATTCCAGCTCAATATGAGTTCCATGCGGGTGGCATGTAGCTCATAGCTCGTTAATCGTAAGGTTTAGAGATAAAACCAGTGAGATTCATCATTCTAATATAATTATTATTCAACCTATACAATATTCATCTAAATACTTTAGCTATTTGAATTAATTCAGTTTATAAGTTATATCAGTTTATAAACTAACTTAGTAAGTTGAAGTTTGTGAAAATGTCCATAACTTTGTGAAAAGTTTGAGCATGTGTTTCGCTATGAATAACGGTTATGCAATATTTTATTATTACCATTTGCACATTTCACTGCAATTATTTTTTTAAGTAACGAAGGTCCATCTTATTTAGAAAACTTTAATAATATTTCTTGTACTACAAGCAAGCATTTGTTATAAATAATAAGGACTACTAAAATCGATAAGTCACAACTTAGTTCTGATCAAACAATGAAGGTAGTTACTGTGGTGAAAACTAATGTAAAAAACCTTAGTACTCTCAAATTCCGTGGCAAAAATCGACTACATTTATTAGGTACTTTCCACCCAACTTTCTGCGATAACTCTGAATCGCGCAAGTGAAGTTTCGTCGTCAAATAAGCTATATACAAGTTCTGAGACACTGTTGTTGGGAGTTTGGAGTCGCAACCTCGAGGGAAGCCAGCATGTAGAAGCTGGTCAAGAATCTCTTGTAATAGTATATTATGCAACTAGTGAATAAAAGACGGATTTAAATCGAGGGTCATAGATGAATCACGAGCAAGTGAAGGATTCTAACGAATGAATCACGACCGTAGGGAGTGATTCATAATGATCGAATCACGAGCGTAGCGAGTGATTCAAGTGTTAGAATCCTAAACGACGCCAGTGGTTCATGGCCCTCGATATAAATCCGTTTTATTCAAGAGTTGCATACTATATTTTATACCAAGACTTCGAGGAAAAGAAAGATTTAAGCGAAAAGGGATTAAAAACTATGAACTTTGTTTATACTTTTCTTACATGACATAAAACAAATAATTTTTGATTTTGTTTTGATTTGTAAAAAAAGAAGGATAAATAAATTTAAGTTTTCTACTAAAACAGTATACATATAATCCAACGCTAAACTCCTTGTCAAAAATTCATATCCAAAGTATTTATGGCGCAAGAAGGTTTTAAGGTATTGAGATGGACGTTGACCTTATTGGTGTGTTCCAAATTCAAACACCAAAACAAGTGATTAAAAGGGCTTTTTATTCACTGTTTGCAGTGAATAAAATAAGCTTTTTAGAGGAGGTATGGTATAATAGTATATTATGCAACTAGTGAATAAAAGACGGATTTAAATCGAGGACCAAAGATGAATCACGAGCAAGTGCAGGAATCTAACGACTGAATCACGACCGTAGGAAGTGATTCATGATGATTGAATCACGAGCGTAGCGAGTGATTCAAGTGTTAGAATCCTAAACGACGCGAGTGATTCATGGCCCTCGATATAAATCCGTTTTATTCAAGAGTTGCATACTATACTTTATACCATGACTTCGAGAAAAAGAAAGATTTAAGCGAAAAAGGATTAAAAACTATGAACTTTGTTTATACTATTCTTATATGACATAAAACAAATAATTTTAGATTTTGATTTGATTTGTAAATAAAGAAGGATAAATTAATGCAAGTTTTCTACTATACCTACTTCTCTTTCATGAACTCAACAACTCAATTGAACAACAAACAATTCAGCACATCTTTTTCATTCCTAGAATGCATTTTCAATCGATTTACTATTATCGAACTTTTTGCTGCATAACTTACTAAGAACAGTATTCAAAATAGCGCCAATTTACATATGTATGTCAATGACAACAAAGAACACAAAACAGTTTTTAATCCAATGCTAAACTCCTTGTCAAAAATTTCGACCAATCAAATCGAGAGTATTTATGACGCAAGGAGGTTGTAAGGTAAGATGGACGTTGACCTTATTCGTGTGTTCCAAATTCAAACACCAAAACAGTGATTAAAAGAGCTTTTTATTCACTGTTTCCAGTGAATAAAATAAGCTTTTTAGAGGGGGTATGGTATAAACAAAATTATTTATTCGAGAAATCTGTTTTACAAAATCAAGATATACCTACAATATAACCCGCTAGGTCTAGCCTGTATCGCGAGAGACCTATAAAATTTTATCTTCATCTTGTTTAACTTCCAAATTCTAAATTCAAATATTATGTTGTACCTTTTTCTTCCTAAAGGCCTGCGCATCTAGGCGATGGCGATGGCGATCAATAAAACGCTATCAAATTTTGATAGTGTTCCATCGCAGATCGCTTAGATGTGCGCAAGGGTTTACCAATGCATTGTATTTGATCAATTCGATGATACCAATTTGTTCATTCAAATTCAAATAATAATAAAAACAATTTTATTTCAACAAAACTTTGTTTCTTTTATACCTATTACATTTACATTTTTAGAGTAGTATTCCTATTTTTAGTTCCTTACCCTATATAATTATTTGCACCTACAATACCTAATAATTTATCTTACAATATTCATTCTTTTGAATTCAAGCATCCCCTTTGATCGATACAATCTCAGTCTGCCCTTTATTCAAATCGGGAGCACTGATTTAATTGGATTTCAATAAAGGGGGAATGAAGTGCCGAGAATAACCACTCCGAACTCGTTACTAGAGTAAGTAAAGTAAAATAAAAAGTTTTGTTTACTTCTTCTTTTTCTTCTTAATGAATGGCATCTGTCTATTTCAGATCAATTTTGCCATTGTCGAGTAATATAATAATGAGTTGAATGATGATATATTACATAGATAAAATACTTTTTTCGTCAAGTCGTCAGTCATAGTGCAAGTCGGCCCTACCCTAATCGGCTTTGGAACAAAAGATGGCTGTTTTTTCCAAAACCATCTGAAACATTTTCGATCAAATCAGAATATTACATAATACACTTTAATTCCAACTGCTAACACTTTGAGCTAAGACCTCAAGTAATGTTGGTTAAAATACCACCGAAATTACACAACAGAACTCAAAATAACACCAGAAAAACAATTAAAATCAAAAAGCTATGTGACTTCCCAAAATGACAGAAAACGAATGAACAAGTTTTGTTTATTTTTCCTTCACAACAGAAGTAAATAGACTTAGGTATAGAAAACCAGTTCTTAGGTGTTATGCCAATGTCTTCTGTCAAAAGTACTATCAGTATTGGGTCAAAATAGTTTCTGTCAACTTGAAAAGCAAGCAAAACAACTCCTCGCGAAAAAAACGCTGATTTCTATTTTTTTTTTTATGCCACTTTAAGTTCTGATGGGTATTTCATCAGTAGGTATTTTAAGTAATGTTGGTTAAAATACCACCGAAATTACACAACAGAACTCAAAATAACACCAGAAAAACAATTAAAATCAAAAAGCTATGTGACTTCCCAAAATGACAGAAAACGAATGAACAAGTTTTGTTTATTTTTCCTTCACAACAGAAGTAAAAAGACTTAGGTATAGAAAACCAGTTCTTAGGTGTTATGTCAATGTCTTCTGTCAAAAGTACTATCAGTATTGGGTCAAAATATTTTCTGTCAACTTGAAAAGCAAGCAAAACAACTCCTCGCGAAAAAAACGCTGCTTTCTATTTTTTTTTTATGCCACTTTAAGTTCTGATGGGTATTTCCAAACAACTGAATCCTGATTTAGCAACAAAGATTTCTCGAAGGTTTTGAAAAAAAAACCCAGTCCATTTTCATGAAATCAAATGACAGCTAACATTGTTCTGGACTGACTAGTGGCTGTCCTAATTTTACTAACCACTTGACACTGGCAAGGTTACCTGTCGAAATGACGGGCAGGTGCTCAAACCTATAGATTATGCGAAAAAGACAAAGAAGAAACCATTCTGGCTCTATCAGTCTAATTATAGTCTATAGATTGATATTTTTGACCTTGGACGAAGTATACCAATGGGCTGTACTCTCTTAGAGAGTATTATATTCCTTGGTAGCAAAAGATCGAAAGTCAAAGTGCTAAAGTGTCCCTAGAGGGAGAATTCTTAAAAAAACGAGAAGCATTTTTATGGAACAAGGTGGCAGGCGCCCAAAAGCAAACGTTATAATTATAATATACATACTATGCAGGTCCATACTTAAAGCCTGCGCACATCTAGGCAACGGCGATGGCGATCAGCTAAAACGCTGTCAAATAACGCTGTCATATTTGACAGCGTTTAGCTGATCGCCATCGCCTAGATGTGCGCAGGCCTTTACACATTATTTAATCGAGTAAAGGAAGCGAACGAATGAGAGACAAAATATGAAAATTGTATTCAACTTAGCTAAAGATTTTGAACGAACAATTTTAAAATCTGTTTTCATTACTCATACTCTGAAAGTAGGTCTGAAGTTGCCTGAGGGGCCTAATAGGAAGTAAAACTTTCAGCCCTAGGGAGAATCGCTTTCTACTGACAGCTGTCAAATTATAAAAAAAAACAAGTTCTATTTTAATCAACCATGTCCCAACTTTCTAAAGTCTTTCTAACTGCAAGGAGGTTGTTCAACCAAATTCCAACTTTTTATTCAGCAAGTAGGTTGGAAACCCATTACAACGGTATGAAGTTTAAAAAGTCTAATTAGAGCGCAATGTAAAATTTAAATTTAAATTTAAATAACATAAAGATAGTATTAAATAAATAATATATCTTCTAAATTACTTTATTAATATATCATCCATGTCAACAATATTTATAAAAAATATGATAAAAATTAGCACTGCCTACTATCCTCGTGTGTTGATTCCTTATACGGCTTAATTATTATATTCGTACTCGTACGTTCAACTATTTCTTTAAAATAACATAGATTTGAGCAAACAATTTACCATTTTTTAAATTATGAAAATGAAAATTTTGGCTGAATAATGCTAGCGAACCGAAGCCGAAGGCCCGCCAGAGAAAAATAAAAAAAAAACCGGGAAGGCGGCAATTCAATCTTCATTTTCACAAATTTTTCTTTCATGTTTTTATTTTTACTTTCCTTGTATTCGTAATGAAAAGCACAGTGTTTACCTCGGATGAAAGTCTTTTAAGTCCCTCAAGCTCCATTGGCGCCCTCGCTACGCTCTGGCGCCAAACCCGTCTCGGGACTCAAAAAACGTGACTTTCAACACTCGGGTAACAATGTACTATTTATCCTTGTTATAACTAAATATAGTCTGTGAATGTGGAAGTTGAACTAAAAGTAGATGGCGTTGTATGAAATATCATCTACCTACTATATATTGATTTTTATGTCACATTTTACCTTATACCTACCTATATTTTTGGTTTATTCACATTATTTTAATTGAATATACAATATCTCAAGCTATAAATATTGACCAAAATGTTTTAAGATGATGAAATAGTACCGACTATAACCTAAAACAGCGCGATTATAACCTAAAACAGCGCGGACTTAGCAAGTAAAAATTAAGAACAATAGCAGATGCTGATTATCAGCAGCATCGAAGCAGGATGATCAGCATTTGCTGGTGATTTTTTAGCAGTCATTACCATTTTAAGTCCGAGGGGCTGTTGACAGCTAGTCTTGAGTCGCCTTCGGAATTGCTTCAAACCCACAGATTCACGGAACAACTTCGCGTGTCAGCGACAATAATCTCAGGAGGATTATGAAGAATCTTCTTCTAGTTTTCGTTGCACTGAACAATGGCAAGTCAAGTCACCACTGCAATGGTAGCGAATAAACTCTGCTTCGGTTACTGATTAAGTATTTAATACGCCGACCCGAGACGGTAGGTAGGTTCACACCGAGGTAACTAAGTACTTACGTGTGAAAGAGATAGACGCTGCGTGCGGAAATGCCCGATGACAGGAGGATAATTATGCTTAAAATAATTCATTTCTGATCCCCGGAACGCTACCCGCCCCCTCTGCGTGACCCATTGCTTTACAAAAGGGTGGCCCGTGACGTCAGACAACCTATGCATAACAGGGATATATACCTAAGTTAGACAGGGCGTTGAACTTCATTCAACTTCGATTTGAGATTTCGAG
Organism: Thera britannica; assembly: GCA_939531255.2. Taxonomy (NCBI): domain Eukaryota; kingdom Metazoa; phylum Arthropoda; class Insecta; order Lepidoptera; family Geometridae; genus Thera; species Thera britannica. Next base: position 834,496 of record OW618044.2, read on the forward strand.
ATGGTTCTCACATAACTTTAGGTTACTTTATGTCAATTAATCTATACCTAAGGTTTGTCTACCCAATCTTATTATTACCTAGTTTTCGAGAGAAAATAAATCTTTTTTTTTTTATTATTATAGATAAACAGAACATTGACAATTGTAAAATTAATCTGCCACCGATATTTGAAGTGTTCCATTTTATAAAGAAAGAAACTTTATTTCTGTCAAACATACAATTTTATCTGAAAACCTTGTTGAGGTAGCCCAAAAAAATCAACCACAAACTAATTTACAACATGAGTTTTCTTGTTCGTAATTAGTGGTGACTAAGGACATGATACTTATATACACGTGGTTCTTGTCTTGCTTCGTAGCCCTGTTACTAAATAAGAACTGTATGACAGATATTTTTTTTAGTTTATGACCTGCAGGGCTACCACGAGCTCCATATGGTTATGGCTATGGCTGTCAAATTGTGTAGGTATAGATAGATGGACCCACACATTCATTTTCTTCTTGGGTTTGAATGTGTTGACACGGTTGACACAATTTTGACAGCCATAGCCATAACCATATGAAGCTCGTGGTAGCCCTGCTGATTATGAACTAAGAATCGAATGACAGAACTTTTTACTTAGTTCGTAACTAACCAAAAAATACTTCTTCGTAACTGGTTACGAAACCCGGTTACGTACAAGCACTAAAAGGTTTTTCTTTTCTTCAAACTTCGCGGGTTTATTTTACTTTGTATTTGTAGACGAATGTGATATAATAATGTATGTAACGCCTGCGTCCATCCGTTTTGCAATTACAATTTGGATTGAGCTTTCCTAATGAATTAACAAAAGATTAGAAAGGCATTGTATCGTCGTAACTGGTTTCACTGGAAAGTACTGAGGACGAGACGAGATAAAAGTAACTTTTTAATTTATAAAAAAAACCTACTAATATTGTGTTAAACAAATAAGTCTGACTGATTAACATCAGGGGAGGGCAACAGTTTGTTCCATCACCTAAAAAACTTTGGTAGCAGAATATTGAAATAAGCTGTCGTATACTCGTAGTTTTTTAAAAATTGATAAAATCTACACCATCACCACCGCCTGGCGGTGGCGATGGCGATCAGTGAAACGCTGTCAAATATCACTGTCATATTTGACAGCGTTTCACCGATCGCCATCGCAGATCGCTTAGCTGTGCTCAAGGTTTTAGTTGTAAATACCTACCCCGATATGTCGGTGACCCTATAAAGAAGGCACACAAATTCCGGGCTTCAAAACTCACCCACGCGACTTCTGTTATGTTCTCACGTTGTCTATTTATGCATTGGCATCCGATACCTCTGTCCCACTCGTCGCGACTAGAAAGGAGAGGGACAGGTACAGGTTAATAGGTAATGTGGGCCGCTTTCGTAGCGTGGTCACTGGACTTATTGCAAGTGCAAGGCCAGCACTAGTTTAGCGGCTAACCCCGTTGAGCTAGTGTTTTTTTCAGCGCAAATGAGTTACTAGTCACCGGTATAAGTAATACCGATGAGCACTTACCACAGAACATAGTAGAACGGCTGTCTGGCCGGAAAAGTGTTGCCAAAATACATGAGCACGTGCTTTCTCCATACAAATTCCGTAGTTTTTTTGGGTAGTCATACAATGAAAAATACCTTCTTGCGCAATGATTACTTTCCGAACAAGAAATGAAGCGATGAATTAAAACAAAGAAATACTTTCTTGAATGTTCCTACTGTCTTTTTCTTAGAATCTTTATATTAAGTGATATTATAAATAAAACAGCGAAAATGTAAAACTGGTGACCGCGGTCCACAAACAAATGGCACATGATCGCTTTTCTGCTCGTTTCTGTAATTGGTTGCACTCACCATACACTTTACAGAAGCTTGATGCACGCACACTGCATGTGATCGAATTATATTGCATTTTGGAATACCCTAAACTCCGTCTTAAAAGTTAACCATAATCATAAACTTTTTTTTTATCTTTAATTTCGATCACCAATTGACAAATCACAATTGATGATAGAGAAATCGTCATGTCCACCAAGACAATCCTTAATAATATTATAAATGCGAAGGTCTGTCTGTCTGAAAAAAAAGTAAAATCACAAAATGTTGTATTAAACCTAACTATAAAGAGTAGTACTAAAATCGATAAGTAACAACTTAGTTCTGATCAAACAATGAAGGTAGTTACTATGGTGAAAACTAATGTAAATAATTATAAGTTTAAAAAACTTGAGAAACCGACTTCATTGTCAAACGGCTAAACCGATTTTAATCTTTGTTTGGGACAATCTGGACGTAAGAATAACCATCCAAATAATCAGAAATTAAAATGGGACCAATCTGGAAGCAGTACCTTTCAGATAAAAAAAATATTTTTCATTGCTCATAGGTACTCTGAAAGTAGGTCTGAAGTTGCCTGAGGGGCCTAATTGAAAGTAATACTTTCAGCCCTAGGGAGAATCGCTTTCTACTGACAACTGTCAAATTATAAAAAAAACAAGTTCTATTTTATTCAACCATGTTCCAACTTTCTAAAGTCTTTCTTACTGCAAGGAGGTTCCCACCAAATTCCAACTTTTTATTCAGCAAGTAGGTTGGAAACCCATTACAACGGTAAGAAGTTTAAAAAGTCTAATTAGAGCGCAATGTAAAATTTAAATTTAAATAACATAAAGATAGTATTAAATGAATAATATATCTTCAAATTACTTGATTAATATATAGCTTCAACTATTTATTTAAAATAATATATATTTGAGCAAACAATTTACCATTTTTTAAATTATGAAAATGAAAATAATTGCTGAATAATGCTGGCGAGCCGAAGCCGAAGGCCCGCCAGAGAAAAAGAAAAAAAAACCGGGAAGGCGGCAATTCAGTCTTCATTTTCACTAATTTTTCTTTCATGTTTTTTTTTTACTTTCCTTGTATTCGTAATGAAAAGCACAGTGTTTACCTCGGGTGAAAGTCTTTTAAGTCCCTCAAGCTCCATTGGCGCCCTCGCTACGCTCTGGCGTCAAACCCGTCTCGGGACTCAAAAAACGTGACTTTCAACACTCAGGTAACAATGTACTATTTCAAATCGGCTCACAAATGACGAAGTTATGCGGTAACAAACATTAAAAAAAAAAAAAAAAAAAAACCCGAATTGAGAATTTCCTCCTTTTTGATTGGAAGTCGTTTAAAAACCTTAGTACTCTCAAATTCCGTGGCAAAAATCGACTACATTTATTACTTTCCACCCAACTTTCTGCGATAACTCTGAATCGCGCAAGTGAAGTTTCGTCGTCAAATAAGCTATATACAAGTTCTGAGACACTGTTGTTGGGAGTTTGGAGTCGCAACCTCGAGGGAAGCCAGCATGTAGGAGCTGGTCAAGAATCTCTCGACAAAGCTGATAAAACGGCTGCAGTATAATTGACATAATGAATTTGTAATATTACAGCATGCTGTATAAGATCACCTACGAGGCTAGCGTGGATTTCGGTTCATTGGACTTCATTCTCCCTTTTGTCAAAATTATTAATATTACGAGCTACCAGCTCGTAATATTAATAATTTTGACAAAAGGGAGGTATGACCGGTATGCTTTGCTCAATATTTATTTTTTGTTATGTATTTTTTTGAAATTATATTTAAAAACGAATTAGATACTGATGAAATTGAAGATAAATTATGTTCGTTTGGTTGAAACACGATTAAAAGGACATTTTCTCAAACTGAATCCTATAGCTAGATCAAATTATCGCCGTTTCCGAGATAGGTAGTTATAAGATTCTATGTTACTGCTCACCAAATTAATATTTTTTTTAACTTTACTTAGGTACTTGAATATAATGAACAGCATCTGAGTAAATTTATAGCTATAAGTATCTGTGTATAGCGCTTCGGTTACCCTAAAGGGTTAAATTTTCCACAACCTTTCTTATAGCGCAGGTACCTACCTACTTTTCACAAAGAAAAAAACGCTCCAAATAAGTCTCTAGTGCGTTGCATGTCTCACCAAGCGCTTCGACATAGAATTTTGCTGTGATAATGAAAGAATACTCAGTTGGTTAGACTTCTTCAAGCTTTTCGTTTTCTATCATAGAAAATGTATGCACAGTGTCAAAGACCACGCCTCTTTACCTCTAGTCATCAAGAAAACAAAGTTCACGCAGACAAAGTCGCAGCCCAAAGCTAGTGTTATTTTAGAAGTTTAGCAAGACTTGCACGATTAAGGACCATTTAGCGGAACTCAGTCGAACGTTTTGGGTAACGAGCTAACTTTTACCGCTCAGTACCTACCTGGAGCAGGAGCCTAATTCTCGGACCAACCGAGACCATTTTGCAATTTTATTTTATTGCTTCTTTTCGAAGAGAGAATGGATGATTTCCTTGAGTCATCGACGACCCCATCGTAGAAGCCTCGACAGCTATGATATACGGAAAACGTAGAAAAGTACGGGGTTGTGCAATGCCAAATGTGTATTTCAGGGCGCTTGTACACGCTAAGAAAATTTGCCGTTCCTGCGGCAGACAAGACAAATTCTTCGTGTAGACGACAAGAATTTTGTCTTTTCCACACACGAAAACGCAACAACGTTCGCCGCGTCGTGTCTTGCGCAGATAAGATTTTTTTCGTGCACCGCTGCGAGCAGTGTACACAGTTATTTTCTAGTTACGACACGAATTCTTGGGTAGACCCGGCGTTTTTTCTTAGCGTGTACAAGCGCCCTAAGGGACATTGAAAATCTCGGTCGGCCCGAGAATTAGGCTCCAGTACCTACTCCAGTTTACTCTAACTAAAGTTTCTACCTATATTTGTGTAACATCGAATTACTTATTCGTGTGTGTGTTATGATGAAGTAAATTCTGTTGAAGTTTTCGTTATAAACTAGATAAGCACTTATACTCAATATAGACCTCAGTAGGTCGATGGCAGTGCCTACCTATTCATACATAACATACCATGCCTTTACTTGATTACTAACTTACATACTTATCTACCTGTCTCTGTCTATCTTTACAAAAATGTACAACAGAAACTAATATGCCTAAGGTACCTAGTTATCTGTCTATGTATAGTGGCGGAATGAAAATGTTCGTCGATTTTCAACTTGATTTGTTCAACGTATCACGATCACATACTACCTTTTGAAACTGAATAGACAGAATACACCGATAAGTTAACGTCACAAATTATGTCAAAATGTGTTCATGATCAAGGCACTGGTGCAAGCGAAAACCGACTCTAAGGTGGCGAACATTTTCATACCGCGACTGTACCTATTAATAAACCAAAAGAAAAAAAAACAAATCAAATTGACTGTCAAACAAAGTAAATGAATAAGCCTGAAATATAAATATGCCACGTTTTATTAAGTCCTGGAAAAAATAAAGAGAAACAAGGTGGAACAACGATAGCACTCTGGGGGAAGGTTCCTCAAATATTGATGTAAGCAACCGTTGGTCTGTGGGCCTGCCACAAGCCCTATCTGGCTCTGAATCTGGCTCTGGTTTCGAGTCTGTGTGAGTGTTCTCTAAATAAATCATACGTCACACACTTATTGGTGAGCACTCACATAGACTCGAAACCAGAGCCAGAGACAGAGCCAGGCAGAGCTCATGGTAGGCCTACTGGTTCACACAAGAAAGTCATAAAAAATGTAGGTTCAGCATTTCATCTATAACAAGATAAAAAGAGGAAAACCACACCAAACTAAGTAAACTTTGTACCTATAGGAACGCTAGCTGCTGGTAAAAGAACATTTTACAATTTATAACATCTTAAACACACCTAGGTAGTTTTCATTCACCGAGAGCCAGTCGTTGTATAAGCCATCCTGTTCCAGATATCCTGGAAGCCCACAGCGCCCGTCCTCGCAAGATCGCCTCCCTGATCGGCATCGAAGGAGGCCACTCCATCGGCAACTCCCTCGGCATCCTCAGGACCTACTACCACTTGGGAGTGCGGTACATGACGCTCACACACACATGCAACACGCCCTGGTAAGCAACCTGAAAAAAAAACAAACAAATCAAATCAATTGCTATTCAACGTGGGAATGCAGCCAGCGTTCTTGGCACCATGCCTCATGGACACCCACTTTTGCTAGATTTTTAAGGTTTAGTTTTTAATTTTATTATTTTTTTTGTTATTTAAGTTATACCTAGTAACAATAATAGTTTAAAGTAAAACAAATCAAAATTAACTTTATTCAGTTCAATTCCAAGAATCACTTTGAAACGTCTTAAAGGCCTGAAAGGTCTGAAAGGCCTTTTAATCTATTGTAGATCATTTATATAGCGTCAGGGGCAACTGGTGATTACTCATTCCCCTGCTTACGTGACGCTATAGTGCCTGGGACAGGATATTAGATGGAATAGGCTTGCCCAGCACTTAGACCATCCTGACAGCTTAGTCGGCTTAATCCACAGGAAAGACAATACGTGCGGAGCTGACTAAGCCGCGGATTTCCTCGCAATGTTTTCCTTCACCGTTTGAGAGCACTAGCAAGTAATTTTTGTTCCATACAAAAATGCAAATCTTCCTTTTTAGGGTTCCGTAGCCAAATGGCAAAAACGGAACCCTTATAGATTCGTCATGTCTGTCTGTCTGTCTGTCTGTCTGTCTGTCTGTCTGTCTGTCTGTCTGTCTGTCTGTCTGTCCGGCCGTGTCACAGCCATTTTTCTGCGAAACCATAAAAGCTAGACTGATGAAAGTTAGTGAGTAGATGTATTCTGTGAACCGCATTAAGGTTTTTACACAAAAATAGAAAAAAAACTATAAATTTTGGGGGTCCCCATACTTGAAACTGAAACTCAAAAATTTTTTTTTCATCGAACCCATACGTGTGGGGTATCTATGAATAGGTCTTTAAAAATGATGTTGAGGTTTCTAATATAGTTTTTTTCTAAACTGAATAGTTTGCGCGAGAGACACTTCCAAAGTGGAAAAAAGTTGGTCCCCCCCCCTCTAACTTCTAAAGTAAGAGAATGATAATACTAAAAAAAATATATGTTGTACATTACTATGTAAACTTTCAACGATATTTGGTTTGAACGAGATCTAGTCAGTAGTTTTTTTTTATACGTCATAAACGGAAACTCAAAAATTTTTTTTTCATCGAACCCATACGTGTGGGGTATCTATGAATAGGTCTTCAAAAATGATGTTGAGGTTTCTAATATAGTTTTTTTCTAAACTGAATAGTTTGCGCGAGAGACACTTCCAAAGTGGAAAAAAGTTGGTCCCCCCCCCTCTAACTTCTAAAGTAAGAGAATGATAATACTAAAAAAAATATATGTTGTACATTACTATGTAAACTTTCAACGATATTTGGTTTGAACGAGATCTAGTCAGTAGTTTTTTTTTTATACGTCTTAAACCGTAAACCGCAATTTACCTTTCAACGAACTACAGGAACCTTATTATGTTACATCAAGTAACATATATAAAGGTTCTTGTAGTTCGTCGTGCTACGGAACCCTTCATGGGCGAGTCCGACTCGCACTTGGCTGCTTTTTGTAATATTAGTATAGATAAATAAATGATGCGGCATTGGCCAAACTGTTCGCTTATGCCTATAGCTACTTGATGCTGTAGGGCCAAAGCCGCTCCACTCTTGACGTGAAAGTCCATGAAGCCGTTTATGTTGCCAGCAACAGGCTCAGAAAGCCGCAAGTTGACCCATACAAGTTTTCAAGTTTTTATCATCCGCACTTGATGTGCGGGCAGGTTTTTTCCGCAAGTAGGCCGCTAGTGGGCTCTTTTTGCGTGACCCTTGACACGTGTTGCTCGAACTTTTTGAGGTTCTACAACACGCCGGTTTCCTCACGATGTTTTCCTTCACCGTTTTTGAGAGTACTGGCATAGTGCACATACATTTTTCGACAGAAAAACTCATTGGTACACGAGTGGATTTGAACCCACGTCCTTCGGATCGGAAGGCGGGGCCACTACCACTAGACCACCAGTGCACTAGTTGACCCATACGAAGTGGTCCATGGGGGGAGTCATGACCCACAGCAGTGAGGAGTATGACGCGAGAAGGTAGTGCCTGGGACAGTATTTAAGACAGAAGGCTTGCTCAGTATCCATACCAACCTCTTGGCCTAATCCACAAGAAAGACGGTCAAAACGTGTGCAGCTGACGCCGCGGGCTTCCTCGCAATGTTTTCCATCACCGTTTGAAAGGATTTAATAATTGCTAAAGTTATGAATTCGGTGGTCCGTAAAAGGTCGTGGTTCAAATCCCACTCGGTTCATAACTTTTGGGAGGGGTATTATAGAATCTGTGAAATTTTCTGAAGTTTAGGGACACAAACAAATAATATAATTATCTATTATTCAATTATATCGTGAGTAGCGAAAATGTGTTACAGGACAATTAATTCCACACGTTTCTTTAATCAACGAAAAAACATTTCTTTTTGATCATATTTAAAAATACGCAGAAAATATATTTTGGAGATTTCTCCTCTTTACGCACGAAACACGCGTTTTTATAAATCCAACTAACCAAATAATGACCACGCGGAAAAGTTCAGTTAAAATTGGTCAGGTAACGCCTCGAGCACTTACTATGTAGATATTTAGAAGACTTTCTCAAAACCATCGGTCTTTAAAGGAGCGAACATTAGTCTGTCTGAAGCAACGGCCCCGGTATCTGCAGGGTCACTGAACCCTGCATAATTTATGGAGAACCCATTCAAATGATTTATTTAATAGATTTGTTCTCGAATATCAAAAATGAGTGGCTATATTCAGCAATCCATTTGGATTCAATGGAGCGGATTAAAAAAAAGGTAGAAACCAAGCCGTGGCCTGTTCTGGCGTCTGCTTAGTCGCGTGGAACTGGCACCTAGACCCACCTAGCTTTAACACTTTGCAAAGCGAGCCTTGTGATACATACAACTGATTAAACATATCTTTAGATATCCCCTACGACGCGCAGCCCTTTTGATGACATAGGCATAAGCTCATTTTATAACGCTTGTAATAGCTTCACCTGTATGTAACCGTCCTCTTTGAGCTCGATTTTGTCCTACTTTGAACGATCAGATTTGATTCAAACTTTGCACATCTGTCAAAGGTTGATGACAATGCAATAATATGAAAAAAAAAATGAAAAAAAATGAAAAAAAAAAAAAAACTAAAAAGTAAAAAAAAAAATATAGTTAAAAAACTAAAAAAAAACGCTTTTATAACTAATTGAACTAAAAAGTTAAAAAAAAAAACTGTAATAATCAATTGAAAAATTTATATTATTGTACAAAAAGCGTGGGGGGGGGGCTTGATTTTGATTGTTGTAAATATTTTATCAATAGTTTATTATATCTGAAGTTATTATAAAAAGCACCCCACGCTTTTTTGTACAATAATATAAATTTTTCAATTGATTATTACAGTTTTATTTTTAACGTTTTAGTTCAATTAGTTATAAAAGCGTTTTTTTTTTAGTTTTTTAAACTATAATTTATTATGAACAAATTATTTTCAATAGCAACCTTTTTTCCAAAGTTAATTGTACCAACTTGTTTACACCTCCCCCAAAATTGACTTCCGGAGCAAAAGGTCCCAAGCCTTTACAGAAACCAGCTTAACCGAGAAATTGAATTTCCTAGGAATTATTAAACAAAACCGTGGGTAATGGATGCGAGGTGGCTCAGACCCTTTTGAAAATGCCTGTATTGTTACAAAATATAACCTCACTAGCCGATGCCTGTGTTTTGGCTTAATCCTATTATTTTTTCAGGCAAAAAAGTTGCCAGGCAACAAACAGCATAATTTATTCCAAGTTTCAACCATAACGGACCCATAAATAAATAAATTATAAATGTTGTGGACAAAACCAAGCAGAGCTTTTGGATACCAGATAGCTGATATAATACATGAGTGCATTTTTTTCCTATGTAAATACATACTTAGAATGCATTAAAGTACCCAGACAGAGAACAAACATCTGTGTTCACCACACAAATCATTATTCTCGGTGGGAATAAGACGTTGTCACGTCAAAAATATGCCACCACGCGCAAAACTCGTAGGCAAATATTACATTCCTGCATTTATGCTTGACATGAACAAATATTTATCTCCGTTCCTTCTACTGCCCTCTCCCTCCCTCTTTGTCTATTATATTGTACGTTCCTTACAAACCACGTCAGTCAGCAAAGACATGTTTACGTGAGTGTTTGTTAATGAATCTGGCTGTCATGTCCGCTCAATAGCATTTGATGCGAATCTGACGACCCTCGTCGAGTGTTGTGTATGAAACTAAGAGGATATCTAATGAGCGTGATGATGTCCGTGAGTATATTCAATATCAATTCATTACATTATTTCCTCACGATGTTTTTCGAGCTTAGTCTCGTTAGCGTATGTTTTGTCTTGTGAAAAGCGGTAGTGGCCGTTGTTCGCATTTCCTCTGCAAGATTGCTTCAAAGTTAAATTTTTTTTCTTATAAAATCCCAAGGTTTTTAGTCACTTATTTTATGAAGCGTAATGGCCTGCGCGCATCTAGGTATTGTCGATGGCAATCAGCTGAAACGCTGTCATTATTTGATAGTGTTTCAGCTGATCGCTATCGCCATCTTCTAGATGTGCGCAAGCCTTAAAAGTTATAAATCAAAACTCTTCTAAACTAGGCAAATATACCTACGCTGGTTATCCACAAAGTTACAAAAACCTTTTAGCCAATTAGCCGTTTTGTTTCCTTACTTTTACAGCCTTTTGTTCTAGTTCGATCGCTGTAGGATTTTAAACGCTCATCATCTTTCTTTTTTGTTAGTGTTTCCATTAGTCCCATTAGTTACTGGTCACAGCTTCCAAGCATAACAAGATCCTCTCGTTCCGAAAAATAAATGAACTGCAGAGTGCTCTCGGGCTCTCGGGGCGAAGCTAAGTAGCTTATGTCAACACGTTAAAAGCTTACGACACGATTTTTAATGGAAGCCAACATACGAGTGAGGAAAGATAATTTTTGCAGCTAACGGCATCCTCTTTATGTGACTGTAAATAATTAATTAATGCCGCAGGTAAGGTCAGTGACAAAAGTAGGTAAACATGCTTTTATAGGTAACAAAAAAACAGATTTTTTAACTACTTTTGAAGGTCCATCTGTAGGGCTACCATGAGCTCTGTCTGGCTATGTCTCTGGCTCTGGTTTTGAGTCTGTGTGAGTGCTCACCAGTGCATTATACTGTGTGTGTGCACAGATAAGATCTACTAATAAGACTAGTAGTGTGTGTGACGTTTTGACGTAGGATTTATTTAGTCAACCCTCACACAGACTCAAAACCAGAACTAGAGACAGAGCCAGACAGAGCTCATGGTAGGCCTACTGCAAAATGAAGGTGTTATTTCTTTGTCAGAAGAGGAAGATAGTTTTTTATCAACTTATGTCGCTGACTGTACGCTTAACGTGTTTAAGCTACGTTATTAGCTCACGTGAAAATAAAATCCTTTTCAAACGACGATGCTTTCAATACATACATTCGTGAGAAATGATTGCTTTTATGGGGTGGAATCTTAAAATTACTTTCATGGTGCACCCCTACGCAAGAAAAATGTTCGTAGAAAACAAACAGATTATTATACTATAAATAGGTGCCTAAAATCCTACACAAAGAAAGAGCAAACTTTATGCCTACACTTTATTATAACTGGCTTTTGTTAGTTGCTTTTTCACTTAACTGCTTTTTGTACAAGATCAATAAAACTATGAAAGGGTAAGCATTATATTTTTTGACAATTATTTTCATTTAGAACTTTGAACTTACAAAACTTTTTCCAAAAGCTAAAAGTAACAAAAGGTTATTATTTTGATTAACTTACAATAATTATGTCTTGTATGTGACTTTTTGATTGTGCCATCAGCAGGCTTGCTTACGGTGAATTAAGTTCAATTCCGATTGGTTTTTGGAAGAAAGTTGAAAAGCACTAAACGAAAAATGCTTGTCTGCTTAATAAAATGCTTGTCGTTTTAACACACATATATAATCCTACATAGAAGTGGTTTAAACAAATGAATACTTAACATCTTCGCTAATAGATACTTATGATACATGAAATTATTTTATAATGTGCAAAACCCTAAGTCATCACCCATGGCTGACCTCAAAAAAAGTCAAACTCTAACTCAATAAAACTTTATTCAATACGATACAAGAATCACTTTGAACGTCTTAAAGCTAGGTGAGTCTAGGTGCCAGTTCCACGCGACCTCTGGCAGAATACCAGCTAAAAGGTCAAATAACTATCACAATAAATCATAATCATAAATTAATTTATTCGTAGCCAAATACATCTATCTATGTTATATCTCTCAGCTCCATTGAAGCCAGGCTCCGGCTAGGAAATTACTAATTAACTTAATTAACACTGACGTGGGCTAAGCGGATTACGGGACTATTGATAGACGCGTCGGACGCGACTGTCACGACTATTAGTCGCGCGTGACTATTAGTCGTGTTGACTGTAGAACTGTGTAAGCCTACAACTTAGTTAGATTAGCTCCACGCTGGAAATTAGCTGCTATTTCTCTTCTGTACAAAGATCAAAACCGTTGGAAACATAAGTAAGCGATTCTAATGATTAAATGTTTTTTTTCTCTGTTATAACTCCCGGTGTTACACGCTTGGTCATTCTTAACAGATCTTAAGAGATCGACCTAGCTAAGCAACGTTCTGTGGTTACCATTAAGATGGGTGACCGTAAGCGCTTCGGAGTTGAAGAAGAGTTTCCAACAAAAGCCTTGTGCACATCACAGCGACACACACACACACATGTCACATAGTCACATGACAGCTTGGAGGAATTAGAAATGGAGATGTCAATACAGGGCTTTCCCCTCTGCTGGTCATATACCGACCTCGATCATATCCTTTAAATAAAACTGTTTTACTCGCAACTGCAGCCATTGTGTGTCGTTTCATGTCGCGAAGTGGAGCTCCGCGAAAATGGTGAATTGCATGGTAGTTTCTTGTAAAAGACGATCAGAGACATCAAACTTCCGGGAACATGGTATTTCCTACCACAAGGGAGTATTATTTTGTCAATTGTGTTTGTAATTTTGTAGAATTTAAGTTCAAAAGAAATACCGGTTGCGACAGATTAGCGACAGTATTACGACAGTATTGTCAAAGATTATACCTTGGTAGAAGGCATAGTGTTGGGAAAAGTTGAATAAAATTGATGAATGAATGAATGATAAAATAAACGTTAAATTATTATCACATAATGTGTTGTCTAATTACGTATTTGGTGCTTTTGAAACCCCGACGTAAAAACGACGGGATGTTATGAGTTTGCGGTGTCTGTGTGTGTGTCTGTCTGTCCCATCGAAGTTCCCGAACGAATCAACCGATTTTAATTTGGTTTTTTGTTTGTTTGAAAGGTGAATAGTCGGGAGTGTTCTTAGCTATTTTTGATGAAAATCGGTCCGAGATGGCTGCCGCCACGAAATATCGGATTACATTTATTCACAAATCCCACAATATGGTTATCCTAGGTACCAGTCATCAAACCCTCTACTCATCAATGTATAAAATAGGACATGACATCTTACTCAAAAATAAAGTCGTGGGCGTAGTGAAAAAAACATTTTTTTTGCCTATATTATATTTCTTTTACGTCCTGTGCAGGTTTCCAAAAAACCCTGTTGCTTGAAGAGTGGACAAAACTTTTTGGCCAAAAAACAACTTGGCATGCAACAAGAACGAGTGTGATTTGCTCGGAACATTTTACAGAAAGTTCTCAAACTCGGGCAAACAAACATCTGCGTTCACCACACAAATATTTGTTCTCGGTGGGAATCGAACCAACGCCTCCGGCGCAGAAGGCAGAACTACAAACTTCGCTGTGGTGTGAAGGCTGACGATGTAATGTTATTTCACTTTATATATATTTTTCAATTATTCAGTAAAAGACTAAACTTATGTGTACTATGCTATAACATGTTAAGAACTATTGATTCAAACTTATAACCATAAATAAAACATAACAACTAAATTCAGTTCTTTTATTTTCTGACTGTTACAAAATGTGAAACCTGTTGTGCATAACTTATTCATAACACTCACTATTACCTGTACCTAAAAACCCATTTCATTCATTATTTTATTCATCGTTCAATTTACCGGTCTTACTGAATGCCCATCACTAGAGATTATCCTAATGTGAGTCTTGACACTGCGTAACTACGTTATATTTTTTATCTGTGTGCAAATTTTAAGATCGTGTGCGGGATTGTCAATGTGTGTGTTTACATGAATAGGATTTTGCTATGCGCGTGTGCCATGCGTGTTTACCTCGTCCCCCGTCAATTTTGGCAGAAAATATTGTTCGTGGATTTAAACGTTGACGCCTCCATTTCTAATTCCTCCAAGCATGACAGCGATATTTGAAAGCGTTTCATTGATCACCACCGGAGAACGCTTATGCTGCCTTCCTACGGTGCGTGCTTCTGCAGATCATCACGCACAGCCGACGACGACGCACGGCAACGCACACAGACAGGGCTCCTGTGCTACGGTGCACCTCGGCGCACGAGACCGTTCCCATGGTGTGTCATGCGAGTTGATCCGCCTCCGTGCGAGATATCACGTTATAGCCCCTTCCCACCGGTGCGTGATATCGCGCACCAGCCCGCACCAGCTCGCACGACCCACCATGGGAACGGTCTCGTGCACCGAGGTGCGCGGTAGCACTGGAGCCTTTTCTGTGTGCGTTGCCGTGCATCGTCGTGCGCTGTGCGTGATGATCTGCAGAACCACGCACCGTAAGAAGGCAGAATTAGATTTGCGCAAGGATACATTTACGGAGAAAAAATATATATTTGATCCAAACTTTGGTTTCGGTAATGAGTTTATAACTCTGCCTTAATTAGCATTACGTATCTTTAAAATGTTAAAATATATTATGCAACCCAGATAGCGCCTGCACTTGTCAGCATCTATAAAATCGTATCTCAAAGTTTTTCTCGGCTATTCTTGCTCAAAAACACACAAACATTGAACACACACAAGAGAATATAAGAGGCGGGCTTTATTGCAATTCTTAGAAAACCTAATATAAACTCGGTTCCGTTTGAGCACTAGATATACCTAATAGCCTCGAGGCACACCTTAGTACTTATTTAAATTCAGTCTGTGTAATTGCTATAATAAATATTGCACGTAGAAAATATTTTATATTAAGCGCACTTCAAGATAAAACACTCAGTTACGAAACAAACCATCTCTTGTATGTACATTGTTACACAAAATAGACCACGGTTTCTAATCATTTCAAAGTAATTCCTTTGATTTTATGTTGCCTTGAGTTATTTCAGTGAACAGGATTTTTCTTTCGTAAGATTGCAAAAGAAAAACAACTTCACACAAGATACACAATTACATAAATCTTCATGAAATAATAATGTAATTAGGAAGAGCCAGAACGGAAAAACCAGATTATAATAAGCTAAGTACTGTATTGGTTTCATTGCAAATCGGAGAGAAAATAAACATTCTTGTATTATTGAATACTATAAGAATCTCTCCAGCTTTTTGGGAGGCTAGCTGGACGCTAAAGCTAACTTACTTGAGAAGAAAAGGAATCAGCTCACTAAAACGTCAACACATGAATTTACGAGGTGGGACAAAGGTTTCCTCACGAGTTATACACTGATTATTTATATTTAAAGAAACCTTTGTTAGTAAGGAGGATGATGTTTTCGTACCCAGGTTCTGAAAAAACATACTATTTTTCTGCTGAAATACCTTTTGCAAGATAAATAGAGGAGAAAAACTATGCCGGCCATTCAGCGATTTCTAAAAAATCTGCCTCACTGATATCGAAGTCTTTTTTGTGCAGAATGGATGTAACGTAGCATGCAAGGGACGTATTCAGTTACTTTCGTATATTAGACCATTCTCACCTGCAAGTGAGAATGGTTTATATAAAAACTTCTGATTTAGTCGTGGCTTAGAGAAAGCCCATTTGTAAGAAATAGAAAAATATTAAGAAACAAGTTTATTTTATTCATAATATATTTATTTTAGAAGACCAGAGTTTGTAAGTTTCTTTATATGTACTTAATCTCTTTTTTATCATCATACTGCCTCTTTGTTGTATTTATCTCAAATTTAGATAAAGTGCCCAACCTAGAGGGTAAGCAGTCTTAAAACCACTAATTATTAAGTCGAGTAAGTAGTTAGGGCGCCTTAGACTTAGTCACCTAGTTCTTAGTTGTTTTTAATTAAAATTATTTTCCACCCTGAATACATCACTGTGAAGTTGCGAATGTGTGCGAGTGAGACAACGCGAACATTTTCCTGCTTCCGCATTTATTCGTGTTATTTGTTCACAGGGCCGATTCCTCCAACGAACCGGCCGCCGCAAACGGACTCACTGAATTCGGAGAGGTAAGAGCGAAATGCACCTTATGGTCATTAGAATAAAGATTAGATAAAAGCAAGCTTGTATAGTTTCTAACGTGAGCGAATTCATACCCAGTTGCAGAAGATTAAGAGTCTAATTTTCTTTGGCGATTGGCGAAATCTGTTTTTTCTCACGACTCTTATTTGGCGACCAAACTCAGCAGTAGTACTTCTACCTCAATTAATATATCAAACTCACTCTAATTAGGTACTAAAAATCGCCGATAACGCAATTGCTGGAAATATTACTGGAGCACACAATAAAATAAAAATGTACATGTGCATTAAGGGCCTACATGAGGTGAAACCGAAAATGTAAAGTAGCATTTTTTTTCGTTGTATGGACGAATCCATTTATTTTTTTTGTAAAATATTACAATTAAATGGTGTAAAAAAATTATGATTAGGCTAGAAATTCTCCTCAACTCACAGGGTTCGATAAAATTGAACGCAAAGTTTGCCAAAAACTCTCAATTTTTTTTGGATTTGAAATGGTTTTTTTCCGTTGCTGTTAGAGCCATTGCAATGAAAGTTTTGTTCCCGTTTACCTTAATAAATACGTAAAAACCTGATGTTATTGCATTTTTCTTAGTTGCCGTAGTTTTTATAAAAAAATAAAATTTTCAAAAATATAAATAGATAGGTTTCTGTACTTACTTCTCAGTACAGCCCGAGCGGCCAAGAAGGTTGGACCTATGTCAAATTTCGTGACATGACATTTCATCTCTGACTACGTAAAATATACCCTAGATTAAATCATAGCTACTACTGGTACTATAAATTTGCCACAGTGTAACATAAAACAAACTGTCACAGTATAACGAAATGACATAAAACCATCTTCATCGTACATTATGATCGATAACCTGTATTCACATCATCATCAGCCTGTAGAAGTATATATTTTATGTAGCATATAACTTATCAAGTACATTCTAGGGCACGTTCCTATCGTGCGTGACCAGCGAAGCGCAATGCTTTTGTTATATACCTCCATTTTTGTAGTTGCATAAGTAGCTATCTTCCTATCTACCCAGTGCTTTCCGTCATCATCATCAGTAAGTAGAAGTCCACTGCTAGATATAGACCTCCTTTATACATTTCCATGAAAAAACAATTTGCCGATTTCCCACGATCTTTAGAATGTCATCGGTCCATTAGGTGGAGGGGCGCTCTGGTTGCTTAGCACCGGTTATATTGTCGTAGCGACCCGCTTTTTGATTCTAAAGGCGTGTGTTCAAACCCCGTCATGCACAAATTAGTTTATCTGCCAAAAAACCTATGTGCACTATGTCAGTACACTCTAACGGTGAAGGAAAACAATAAATGAAACCAACGTGAAGTAGCAAAACTTTTGAGGCACATTCATAATCCACCACACCAGCTTTAATTTTCTATTGACATGACAAGAAGAAGACTCAAAAACTAGTAGCCGATTTTAGGCCTTTATAAAAATAGTGTCGATTTTGCAAAGAGTTTGGGAGCCCATTACAATGAAAAGGAAGTATATATATATATATATATATATATTATGGACAATCTACACTACACTATCTAGCCCTAAACTAAGCAGAGTTAGTATTATGGGAACCAGATAGCTGATGTAATACTTAAATACATTTTGTTTGTAAATACATAGGTGCTTGGAAAACAATATAACATCCAGATGGAGAACAAATATCTATGATCACCACACAAATATTTGTTCTCGGTGGGGATCGAACCCACGACCTATGGCGCAGAAGGCAGAGCTACTAATAAATGAGCTGAGAGCCCAGTCATAACAATAATATCATGGGTTTTGAGTATTTTTGATTGCCGTCTTTTAAATCTGGAGGTGCCTGTAATGTCCCGAATTCTGGAACTTTCTGTCAAAGGCTTCATGCACGGTGCGCTCAAATACCCAAATACCAAAATACATGTGCCTATTTCTATACACGCAGCAAGGAGTTTCCCAAGATTTTGCGTTTGACAGAACTTTGAAGAGTCAGTTGGGGTTGTCGAAACTCTTTGGTATACCTAATATTTTTAAATGCCGATAAAATACAATAATATAAGTCGAATAGACAGTGTTATTTCACAATGCTTCACTGATCTCCACCGCAATGAGCACCGAAGGCCTAAATGAGTGCAAAGCTTAAAGCCACCCATAAATAATTTCCATTTCAATTCATTTATGAATTGAAATGAAAATTATCTATGCATGTAATGTATTGTATTATGTATATCAGTTATCTAGCACCCATAACACAAGCTTTGCTTAGCTTGGGGCTAGATAATGTTGTGTGAATTGTCCAGCATTATTATTATTATTATTATTATTTATTTCCATAGGCATGAATTCTATGCACTAAGTTATACTTACTAGATTTACATACAGATCTGGAAGTATAACCTTTTAGATAAAAGAAAAATTTACTAAATTGGATCATAAAATTAAATGACGAAGGTATGCAGTAACAAACAATAAAACAAAACGGCTTAGCCGATTTTGATGAAATATTACTTTTCAGAAAAAAAAGATTAAAAGGGAGAAGACGAAAGAGAAGAAAAAAGATAAGAATATTATTGTACAAAAAAAATTGCCCCCCTTGCCCCCCAGGACCCCCCCTTTTGTGAGTGCTACCGGATGCCGTCGAGATAGGGGGTTTTCGATTAGGGTTTCGTATAGAGGGTTTCTTCCTGAATTGAAAAAACAAAAAAAACACCCCCCTCTTGCCCCTTTTTTCACCCCCCCCTTTCGTATCTTCCAAGCGAAGTGACTTGCAAGACTTTTTTTTTGGGTCATGTAGGGAAGGTGAGATTATTTTGAAAGCAAAATAAATTTTGCCCCCCTCCCCCCTCTAGACCCCTTTATTATTTTTGACCCTTTTTTTCGAGTGGAGCATTGCGGCGAGCGAATGGGGAACAGTGCGGCGAGCAAAGCGAGCCGTGCTGTGACCCCCCCCCCCCCTAAGCCCCCCAGAACCCCCTCCTCCTGAACCCGGGGGGAGCGTCGCGGCGAGCGAAGCGAGCCGTGCTGTGACCCCCCCCTCAAGCCCCCAGAACCCCCTCCTCCTGAACCCGGGGGGAACGTTGCGGCGAGCGAAGCGAGCCGCCACGCGACCACGCCCACCCTACTGAAATTTAGAACCCCCTCCTACTGAAATTTAGGGTGTCTTAGGGGTGTGAAAAAATGTTCACTAGACTGAGTTCAAAATTCAAAATGGCGGCTGTGCCACTTCCGGTTTTGCAAAAATCGTCCGATTAAGGTCGTTCAAACGGTTCATTCGACTGAGGACTATGATTGGAGATTGAATTTTAGGTTTTTTAAGGTGTTTGATTGGATCTTCACTTGGTTTAGGGTTCCGCCCCTGTGGGAACGCATTGAGGACGCGAGCTGCTTGCAGCTCGCGATGCACGCGACCCGGTAGTCAACGTTTGGGTTCCTTCCAGCGGTTTCGACCCGTCAAGGGTTTTGGCTTGACGTACAATTTAGGGTTCCGTATAAGGTTTTGATTGGGGTTTTACTACATTGAGCAATTTGATTAAGTGTTCGACTTTTAGGGTTCCTTAGGACTTTGATTGGAGTTTCAACTACACTTAGGAGCTTGATAATGTTAACATTTTTAGGGTTCCTTAGGACTTTGATTGGGGTTTTACTACATTGAGGAACTTGATAAAATAAACAACTTTTAGGGTTCCTTAGGCCTTTAATTGGAATTTTACTTCACTTAGGACCTTGATTATGTAAACAATTTTAGGGTTCTTTAGGACTTTGATTGGGGTTTTACTACACTGAGGAACTTGATTCACTGATCGACTTTTAGGGTTACTTAGGACTTTCTTTACTACTTTTTGGGGTTTTACAAGTGCAAGTGTAATGTAAAACTGGGAGTAGCACACCGACACGCGAGCTGCTTGCAGCTCGCGCACACGAAAAAACTAGTTAAGGGGCTGACGTATGGAAAATTTTCATACAAACGGAATACCAAAATGATTTCTAATTTAGACAGATTTACACTATATTATTGTAATAATTGTATTTGCATAGTATTTATCTAGGTTCCTCAACAGTTTTTATTTCAAATTACTTACCTAAAATGAAATAAACACCAATCGCATTTTGCACATTTTTATGCTAAACTTATCAAGTTTTCTACCTATTGGTTTCGTACTAAAAACAACAATATCTTACGTGTTTTTTGTTAAGGAACCTAGTTTATATTGTCTAGTTACAGAATAACAATACTATGTAAAGAATACAAAAAGTTTTCAGTCATCATTTTTGGTATTACGGAACACGATCAAATTCATGGCATTTTCGAACGGCTACTATTGCTATCGCGCACGCACGGTGCGGGTGGCGGGGTGCAGGGGGAGGAAACGCTTGAAGCACACGGGACACTTCGGTTGTGTGTGTGAATCGCTCGGACTTCGGACTAGTTAAATACCTACACTGGCATAAAACATAATGCTTAGATATTTGATAATTGTTAGTTTAGGAAGGGTACTAAGTGAAGATGGGAAATACTAAGTACCTAGGTAGGTTGTAGGTTGGGTAAACGAAATTAAGGTGCAGCACTAGGTCAAAAAGTCTGCCGAAATTTCGAAAAAAGCCAACATTTCGACTAAAACAAATTATGAACCATTAATTTCTATACAGGGTGGAATTTTGTAATGCCACCTGGAGGGAAAGTACTCTTAATACTGCAGATAGAAAATTTTACTCAAAGGAAACATTCCTCTATTTTTGGATAGAAAGCAATTTCTAAAATTAAAAATAAAATAATTTTTAAATTATTTTTTTTTTTTAAAGGAATAAATTTATTCTTTCAAAGAAATGAATTCGTTAAAAGAATAAATTTGTGTATCCAAGAGAATGGAGCCCATTTCAAGCAACTAATTTCAAGTAACTAGTTAGTTATCCATTTTTTGTAAATAATTAAATTAATTTAAGATTTCCTGGTTTTTCTTTCATTTAATTTATCATGTTTGTTAGAGAGATTTCATCCTTATAATTGACTAACGATCGATGCAATAAAAGTACAAGGTATAATTTTTCTGATTTTAGCCGGTTCAATTCCCGGGTGTGAGAGAATTTTCGAAAAACTTTGAATGCAGTTTGCTTTCTATTCAAAAATAAAGGAATGTTTCCTGTGAGTAAAATTTTCTATCTGGAGTATTAAGAGTACTTTCCCTCCAGGTGGCATTACAAAATTCCACCCTGTATATGAAGTATTGATAAAAGGTCTAAGAAAAATTACAACAAATTATTTTTTTTCTTTATTTATTTGTAGTTCAAACAAAGCAGCCAAGTGCGAGTCGGACTCGCCCATGAAGGGTTCCGTAGCATCAATTAACATAATATAAAGGTTTTTGTAGTTCGTCGAAAGGTAAATTGCGGTTTACGATTTATGACGTATAAAAAAAAACTACTGACTTGATCTCGTTCAAACTAAATATCGTTGGAAGTTTACATAGTAATGTACAACATATATTTTTTTTGGATTTATCATTCTCTTATTTTAGAAGTTAGAGGGGGGGGGACCAACTTTTTTCTACTTTGGAAGTGTCTCTCGCGCAAACTATTCAGTTTAGAAAAAAACGATATTAGAAACCTCAACATAATTTTTAAAGACCTATCCATAGATGCCCCACACATATGGGTTTGATGAAAAAAAATTTTTTGAGTTTCAGTTTCAAGTATGGGGACCCCCAAAATTTATAGATTTTTTTCTATTTTTGTGTAAAAACCTTAATGCGGTTCACAGAATACATCTACTCACCAAGTTTCATCAGTCTAGCTTTTATGGTTTCGAAGAAAAATGGCTGTGACACGGCCGGACAGACAGACAGACAGACAGACAGACAGACATGACGAATCTATAAGGGTTCCGTTTTTGCCATTTGGCTACGGAACCCTAAAAACTGCTACCACTCAACGTCCGGTGGAAATATTGATAAAAGGACTGAGAAATACTTGAACAAAATAGTTTTTTTTTTATATAACTGGAGCTCAATAAACAGAGTACCGCTCAACGTCTGGTGGAAATATTGATAAAAAGACTTGGAAAAATTTCAGCAAAATATTTTTTTTCTTTATTTATCTGGATCTCAAAAAACCGACTACCGCTCAACGTCAGGTGGAAAGATTGATGAAAGGACTAAGAAAAATTGGCACAAAATATTTTTAGTCTTTATTTATCTGGGGCTTAAAAAAACTGCTACCACTCAACGTCAGGTGGAAATATTGATAAAAAGACTTGGAAAAATTTCAGCAAAATATTTTTTTTCTTTATTTATCTGAATCTCAAACAACCGACTACCGCTCAACGTCAGGTTATAATATTGAAAAAAGGACTAAGAAAAATGGCTACAAAATATTTTTATTCTTTATTTATCTGGGGCTTAAAAAAACTGATACCACTCAACGTCAGGTAGAAATATTGATAAAAAGACGAGACGTAAGTGAGCCGCTTTGCGTGTTTTTTATTGCTGTGTGTGTGTGATCGATGAGGTCTGGCGAACCACACCCCACCTGATGTTGAGCGGACCTCCACCCATGATCTTCAACTGTAACGTCATGACTGGTTTTGAACCCACGCCCCCCAACCGCTAGGCCGATGAGGTCTGGCGAACCACACCCCACCTGACGTAGAGCGGATACCCACCCATCATCTATTACTGTAACGTTATCACTGATTTTGAACCCGCACCCTCCAACCACTAGGCCAATGAGGTCAAGCAAACCACACCACACCTGATGTTGAGCGGACTCCCACCCATCATCCTCTACTGGAACGTCATCAACCACAACTCCATCGCTCCGCGCCGGGGTCAATGGCTCTCTCAACTCAACTCGGAGTCAATGGTTCTCCTTACTCTTCTTCAATTTGGTCCAGAACCCGCACAAACCCTACCTGATGAATAAACTCACTCGTATCATGTTAGAGAATTTCCTGGTGTCTTTTCTAAGTGCGTAAATAGCTACTCTGAAGGTTCTTTATCGGTTCAGGAATGTTGTTTTTTTTTTCACTTTATTCTTGCATTCAGAGCATGACCAATCCTTGCTTATTGAATACTAGAAAAGCGAAACAAGCAAGCAATAAGCTTAGAGGGTTAGTCAGGTAATGCAGCCACAAAAAATAAAAACATAAAATTGTAGGGTGCAAAAAGTCAACTCTCTTTGACCAGATTTGAACTCCCGCCCACCTCGTCCTCTCAGTGTGAATCCGCACGCCCTAGCCACTAGCCTATCTGACGCTTAGTAACGTTGACGAAATTAGGCAATGCATAAAAATCGTTAGCAGTGGCTGACGCACACGCACAAGCGCGGCACTATGGTTGGATTCACGTATAGAAGTAGCGCGTCACACGAGCGCCTGTGTGTGTATACTACTATTATATATTCCGTGGCGCCCGCATCAAATGAATAGAGATAGCTATATTCGGAGCAGTTTTTGCTCACGCCTCGAATTGAAGTTGCGAGCTGTGTACGTCGGCCCGTTAATATTTAGGCATCCGATTTAGGCGTCGCCTAGGTTTAGTGAAAACGGGTGTTAGTAACGTTGACGAAATTAGGCAATGCATAAAAATCGTTATCAGTGGCTGACGCACACGCACAAGCGCGGCACTATGGTTGGATTCACGTATAGAAGTAGCGCGTCACACGAGCGCCTGTGTGTGTATACTACTATTATATATTCCGTGGCGCCCGCATCAAATGAATAGAGATAGCTATATTCGGAGCAATTTTTGCCCGCGCCTCGAATTGAAGTTGCGAGCTGCGTCCGTCACCCTCTTAATATCTAAACTTAAACATTACGGTATTCTAAATCGCTCCATTGACTTATTACAATCGTACTTGACTGATAGAATCCTTAAAGTTGATGTGGGCGGTGAGAGATCTTTTGGGTCAGTTATTGACATAGGGGTGCCACAAGGTTCGATATTAGGTCCTTTCTTGTTTCTAGTGTACGTAAATGACCTTCCTTTTTTGGTTAAAAAACTATGTGAAACAGTACTATTTGCTGACGATACCTCATTAATTTTTAAAGTCGATAGATAGAAGGCTAATTACGATGACGTTAACGCATCTCTGTCGTAAATACTTAACTGGTTTAATAATCTTTTACTTAATGTTAAGAAAACTCATAAGTTTTATGAAAAAATATTTTTTGAGTGTCAGTTCTAAGTATAAAAATCATAATGCGGTTTACAGAATACATCTATTTACCAAGTATCATCAGTACATATAGCTTTTACAGTTTTGTAAGTACCATACTTCAAGCAAATAAATTATTTCTTTTCATTTCATTTCATTTTTTTGAAAAAAAGTGACTGTGACATACGGATGGACAGACAGACAGACATGACGAATTTATAAGGGTTCCGTTTTTTACCTTTAAAAAATACAAGTGTTCATTCACCGACTACCGACATTTATGAACTTGCAACTCACTCTGGTTTTGCATAATATGAGGAAAATCTCTCTTGGTGGAAGGTTTCTTTTATTAAATCTGGGGCTATTTGCTTGTTATACTATATAAATTAGACTACTACTACTACACTACTATATAAGTTAGATTTAAAATGTAGCGTTCGTGGTAGTTTAAAAAATACCGCACAGCTTGCCATTGTTATCACCAATCCTGGATGAAAAATATGCAATGGAAACTCTGCGACGGGAATCAGCTAACATAACAATTGGGTTATATTTATTTACTGAATATCTGTCTGTGTTTTTGTCTAACGAAGCGTATTCTAGTCAACACATTGTAATGTCGTGACAAATGTCAGACCCAAGCACAGAATAAGTAATAGTTGGTATCAAATACATGAATTCACAGCTCAGGTCAGGCAACGCCATCTTTATTTTAAATTTTTCCAACTTTCCGGTCGTGTTTTGTTTTTAGACCAGCGTATAGCGGAGGCTTAAGGATGGACTGAATATTCATTTCATGAATTGTGAAATAAATAAAATAAAAAATAATTCGGCGTAATTCTAATTTTTTTGATTTTCGGCAGATTTACCTACCATTCGTATTCGGCTGATTATTTGATGTAAATGCCTTTGAAATAAATTAAGGAGGTAATCAGTAAAAAAAAAGTTGTCATAAAATGGTGAAAGCGACTTTGTCTGAAGACGGAGCCAAGGTCTGTTCAACGTAACTCTTCAATCAATTGGTCAATTGAGTTTAAACTTGTTAACCATACTCAGTTAGGGAGGGATAATCAGAGGCAAGGCCAAATAGTGAATCTGGGCAGAAATACTTTCTCAAAGTAGATAAAACACAGTGCGTGCCATCTACCTAACTTATCGGAGCATTTGGATCGCATCACGAGATCTCAGTTCGGGGCGAACTACTAGTTATTTATTAGGTCATCTTTCAAAGTTGCTGTTATTATTAGCTTCCTAATATAAGACTGGTACTATAATGCCCGCCATTTATATTTGTTGCGTTAACCCGGTGATTTCTGAGAATTGGCGTTATTTGCGACTACCTACAGGATGTTTTGCTCGAGATGTGCCGGTTATGGTGGCACTGACCGTAATAAATCTAAAGTGGGATCAAACCGATCGATAACAGGTAGCCCTAAAGTCTGTCTTCACTATTTGACTCTTCACTAGTGGGAATTATTACATTAGCATCGTAGGGCACGTTCCTGACATGCATGACATACGAGGCAATGCTTTGTTATAGGGGGTGGTTACCACTTAACATCAGGTGAGCCATATGCTTGTTCCTTAGTTTAGTAACCACGCTGTTTTATGCTATGTTTCCATGCGTGCCGTGCAGCCCGGCAGGCTGCCTGGCGAGCTGCGCGGCATGCAACCAGTGTTACCAGGTACACGGTAATTACCGTAGATGCACGGTATTTTTGGCTTAAACACGGTATACGGTAATGTTTCACTACCGTGTCATTTTCTACGGTATTTTTAATTATGAATTACCTTGACAGTCAATATGTAAATAATTACGAAGTAGGTATTCCCCGATCATCAAAATACGTATAAATGTAAAAGTATGCCCTTTGCCCTGCCCACTAGTTAAACAATTAGTGTATATGAAAATTGCTTGTATAATAAATGAATGAATGAATCGCTTTCTCGCAACTCTCACCGAACTCTTTTTTCTTCGATAGTTTTGTTGGTGTTTGATGTTTGGCAAGTGCGCAGTGCATTATTCAATGAAACAATACTTTTAATTTCGTTCGACACAACGTACCTACACAAAAATGGGTAGTCATAGTGACACTGATAGCTTTTTTCCCCCAAGCATTGTGGATTTTTTTCTTGTCCTTATGGAATTTATGCTCGGGGTTCCATAATAATTCTTGTTCCTGGTAATGTTTCAGGAACGTCAAAATTGTCTCGTTAGTTAGACCAATCGACCATGTTGTAATTATTACGACCAATATAGAAGAGTACTCGGTGATTACGACTTTGTAACCTAACTAAACATGAAGACATTTGTCAAACAATAATTGACTCGTTGTCTTAGCAACAGTCACAGAGGTTTTATTCTAACTGATGCAACCTCAACAGTAATCTCCGATCGTAGCGACTTTTTTTAGCAACGTCCACTCGTCACGAAAGCGCGAGAGAGACTGACTGCCCACCAGTGTTGCCACGTGCCAAAGCAAAATATCTGGGGACAGACAGACAGATAGACAGACAGACAGTCAGACGGACAGACAGTGAAGTCTTAGTAACTATATTAACTATACTAATAGTATTATCAAAAGTGGATCTAAATGAATATTTTTTGCCTTTATTATGTTTAAAGATGTTCATCTTATCATAAACTAAATCAGATTCCAAAAATCTGTATAAAAGTAGGGTAAAATCTGTAATCTGTAATACTACCCTAAATTCTGTATAAATACAGATAAATCTGTATAATTGGCAACACCAATTTGGCCCGCGCGCGCTCGGGCGTACCGTTTCCACGCGCGTGAATGTGAATGTGCACGTTGAATGTCGAGTTGAACGCACGCGTGGAAACGTGGCATCACATCCGATTTTTTTATGTCACTTCTTGTCGATCAGCGTCGATGAGCTTGCAACCTGTCACGTAATTTGAACTATACATACAATACAAGAAAACCTTTGCTGGGTAAGGGCAGATTCTTTTTATTATTTATTTATTTATTTTCAGTCAACATGGATCATTTTGTTAGTAAAACTTATAAATATATTGTTAGTAGTACTTAATTTTAGGCAGATTTGTGTTATTCTGCAGGGCTACCACGAGCTCCATATGGTTATGGTTATGGCTGTCAAAATTGTGTCAACAGTGTCAAGAGAAAATGAATTTGTGGGTCAGCCTATCTATACACAATTTGACAGCCATATGGAGCTCTGAGTTCTGGATTTGTATTCCAAAATAAAACGGGGTCTTTTTTACGAATGTCCACTTCACAAATCCTTCGACAGTGGAATTTATGTTAGAGAGAGTCAAAAAATTCTAAATTACAAATCTAAAATCTCCAATTTTTGCGTTACAAAAGGTACAAAACCCTCGAGGTGCGTCTCACACGCACTTATCATTTTTATTGCTTCGTTTATTTTGTTCATCCTAATTAAATGTTTGCATTTCATTCCATTTCAATGACGATACCGTAACCAAAGGTTCTCTAACGAGCCATGGCTTACATACTCAACACGCCCATGAAATATGTATGAGAGACGCCTGGCTGAACCTAGAAACTTCTGTCATACAAATCAAATACTCCTGACGTCTAGAATATATGGAATTGAAATTTACTGGCAACACTGCGTTGTGGCTCCTACTGAGACTTAGATAAAACCTGGAAGGTGTTCGACATTTGTAGTTTTTTATATTATTTATTAAATAAAATGGTTTTATAGGTACTACAATAGCAATAAAATACTAAATAAGTTGAAAATCAAACATAATTCTAAGCAAACAAAATTGAAAGTTTTCGATATAAATAAGGTTTCTTACCTACTTTCTAACGTTAAAAATAGTACACAGATATTGCAAGTTCGATTCAAAGAACAATGAAACAGGCAGCCATACACTCAGTCACAATAATCATTCTACTACTACTTCTACTTCTACTTCTACTTCTACTTCTACTTCTACTTATACTACTTCTATACTACTAGTTTAATTAAACTAAAAAAAAGTAGTAAAGAAATATTAAACTAGCAAAGAAAACATTTCACCTGCTTATAGACTACAGAAATTATTCGTGTTTGCTCAATCACAAAGTTTGCACACTCCTAATGTCGGGCGTTGGTGATCAGTGAACCCCTGTCAAATATGACAGCAATATCATTTTCAAATTCAGTGATCACCATCGCTGAACGCTGAGATGTGCGCAAGTCTTTTCTTGGGCAATTTCAGGCTTAAGTCGACAGCATCTCGATGCATTTTTTAATTTAAAACTAAAATTGAAACGGCATAAGCTCTTGGCTTGAGTCGCCACCGGCGCGCGTTCACAACATGGAGTTTGATTTTGTATGATTTCTTTTAAAAGTACCTTGTTATTGCGTTCATTAAATTCTCGTGATTCTTTTGAAAACTTTCATACCATGAAACCTTAGTTTTACCAGTTATTAAACTTTTTTGTTTTAAAATGAGTTATTAAACAATTAGCGGTATACAATAAACATTTTTATTGTACTTATACCGCTGTTTGTAGGTAACTTGTTGCAAAACTTTGATATTGTTAGATTGAATTCATAATGTAGGCAGTCCAATCACATAAAACTTTAGCTCGGAATGAGAGCAAATAAGCTCGAAACTCATTTATTACTATGCCATAAATGCCTTGCGCACGTCTAGGCGATCTGCGATGATGATCAGTTTTAACAAAGGGTTTTGTATAGATCCACATACACGACCGCGAACCTTGACAGTGCGATCTTTGACAGCGATATAATGATATTCATCGCAGGTGATCTAGATATGCGCAAAGCTTTAGGCATTCAATAACTTTCACTCTCCCTCTTCACTTAAAACCACGTAAAATCTTGTAATGGCTTCGTTATTTATTCACCTTATTAAAAGTCACGAAAATCAGTTATTCGTGATTATCTCAGTTTCTTTAGCTTCAATGTTGTAAGCATCTATTAAAATATTGTTGATCATAAAATTTGAGAGAAACTGAATAACTTATCACAAACACGGTATAAAAGTGCTGCATTTTTGTCCGTCCGCGTTCAAGTGAATTGAATAGCAGTTACCGGCATTATATTAAATTCTAGTGGGCATTGCATAATATCTTAGGCACCGCGGTATTAAAGTGCGCTCAGTGCCATTCAGCGGTATATTTTAAATATTTTCCTATTTGTTTTCTACAAAGTTATTCCATTGAGAAGATATTGCGATATTAAAAAGCTTGCTTTTTCTTTTTAAACTTGCCAACTTTTTTGGTGTAGACTCGACCTTCGACCCTAGCAGGGCTACCGCGAGCTCCTTAGGTTATGGCTATGGCTGTCAAATTGTGTATAGATCAGCTGACCCACACATTCATTTCTTCTTGGGTTTGAATGTGTTGACACTGTTGACACAGTTTTGACAGCCATAACCATAACCATATGAAGCCAGCCATAAGTAGGCCAGCAAGGAGTCATCAATCAAGGAAGCTAATAAAAGCAAATTTATATTGAAAGTTTTCTATGACCTCAATATACTTATAAATAAATTTTCTGTCATTTTTTTTACTACCAGCTGATGAAACAAGCATATGGCCCACCTGATGTTAAGCGGTAACCATCGCCTATAACAAAGCATTGTAGGTCACGCACGTCAAGAACGTGCCCTACGATACACTGCCCTGCGTCCATCAACTTGAGGCTTACAGATGTTTCGCCTCACGTGCCTGTAATAACACCGGCATCCACACCCTTCAAACCGAAACACAGCAATGCTGCTGCACGGCAGAAATATGCATGGTGGTAGTACTTCCCTGGACGAGCCCTTCACAAGGAGTTCTACTACTACTAAAATTAACATGGCTTCAGCTATAGCTAAACTCTTTGTTTTTTTCACTTGTCAGTATAATCAAATTCCTATGCTTCTAATATACAGGGTTATTCATAAGTAGCTGCAAATACTCAGGAGTTAGGTTCAACAAATAAAATAAAAAATATTTATGAAATTATTTTTTTTATGTTTTCCTATAAATAGGTATACATTTTTTATTTTATTTGTTGAACCTAATTCCTGAGTATTTGCAGCTAATAATGAATAACCTTGTATTAAAGAAACCCGCCACCTCTTGTGAATTAAAAATCTTTCGGCAATAACTCATTTATTCAAATGCTGTCCCAGAAATTGAGTTTTTATGAAAATTTAGTTATAATACTTTCTTCCGCTCACCTCCAGCTTTTAAATCGATATTCAGACTGGAACACGTTGTACATAAAATACAATATAACACCCAGACATAGAACAAACATCTGTTTATTTATTAAATAATAAATATTGTGGACAATTCACACAACACTACCCAGCCCCAAACTAAGCAGAGCTTGTAATATGGGAACCAAATAGCTGATATAATACTTGAATACTATTTTTTTTGTAAATACATACTTAGAATACAATATAACACCCAGACAGAGAACAAACATTTATGTTCACCACACAAATATCTGTTCTCGGTGGGGATCGAACCCACGACCTACGGCACAGAAGGCAGAGCTACTACCAACTGAGCTAGAGGCCAGTCAACATTATTAGAGTCACCAACATCGTATACACCAATACATTCATAAATGATTTAAAGAAAACCAAAAAAAACATGTCAAGTGCTACAATAATTATAGGGACAGACTACATGCATAAGAATTAGAGCTAGAGACATCTGTGTTTACCGCACAAATATTTTTCCTGAGTGGAGATCGAACCCACGACCTACGGCGCAGAAGGCAGAGCTTCTACTAACTAAGCTGAGATGCCAGTCATAACTCTACTGATCTTCTATTGATACAAAATTTACATTTATTTACAAAAATAAACTTACAATAATTAAACAAATATTTACAAAATGTACAAAATACAAGAAAAAGTTGAGCTATCTGCAGATCGTTACAAACGATCTAGAGATAGCTCAACTGATCCAAATCAGTGCCAGACGGAAGCGTCCCCAAGACGCTGGCGACATTGCCACGCTGAACAGCAATAATAATAATATAATAATATATCGAATAACACTCAATTCTTCTATATCTTCTATCTTCAATACGCACGATCGTTAGTTTATGGTCTCTTAACCTGCAGGGCTACCACGAGCTCCATATGGTTATGGCTATGGCTGTGAAATTGTGTATAGATAGGCTGACCCACACATTCATTTTTTTATTGGGTTTGAATGTGTTGACACTGTTGACACAATTTTGACAGCCATAACCATAACCATATGTAGCTCATGGTAGGCCAGCTGGCCTTTCTCTAACAGTACGAGAATTGAGTGTTATTCGACATTTTATTATATGACTGACCTCTTAGCACAGTTGCAAGAAGCTCTGCCTTTTGCGCCGTAGGTCGCGGGTTCGAGGTTCGAGGATACCAGCTGAAACGAGCTGAAAGTTTTGCTGTATTAGGTTTGACGCTATTAGAATCAAAACTTACTAGCGATATTCTTTACGCACATCTAGGCGATCTGCGATAGCGATGGCGATCAGTTTCAGAATAAGGTTTTGCATACATCCGCACATTTTACCGCGAACTTTGACAGCGATACACTGATCGCCAAAGCAGGCGATCTAGATGTGCGCAAAGCTTTACTTAGGTGTGAGACATTGCTTAAAGTTATCCCTGTCCCTGTTTTTCATTACCTAGTGATAAGAGATGGTAGTTGCGTAAACTTCAGCTGTCCAGCTACTCCGGAGGCATCTGTAGGCCTCCCACAAGCTCTGTCTGGCTCTGTCTCTGGCTCTGGGATTGAATCTGTGTGAGTGTTGACTAAAGAAATCCTATGTCGAAACGTCACACACACACTATAATACACTGATGAGCACTCACACAGGCTCAAAACTAGAGCCAGGGGCTCAATTCTAGACCAGTGACTTTTTTGTCACGGTAGTATTATATCACAAGAACTGTCAGTTTCTTTAGTGAATTTGACAGTTCTTGTGATATATAATATTATTATTATCTACCGTGACAAAAAAGTCACTGGTCCAGAATTGAGCCCCAGAGATGAGATGAGAGAAAAGATTCCTTAATATTTTGAACTAATAGTATTAACAGTAACAAACTAATGATAAGGATCGATATCGTACCGTTATTAAATCCGGCTTAAGGCAGATCCCCGGAAAGTTATAAGTTTTCAAATTTCCCTGTCTTGTGATTTACGCGACTACATCGGCTTTGCAATAAACCAATCTCTGGCTTTGGTTGTTTTAGGTATGTCTTACTTATGGTTGACATATTATTGTAATTATTATATGATCAGTTTAACCTTTTTGTGTACTTTGTGTTGTGGTGTCTAATAATGTAATTTCAATCACGATGTTTGCAAATTGTTTATGAATAAATGAAGAAAAACAGAGCTGGAGTTCCCATAATCTTCTGGAAGCATTTCAAGCTTTTTCACGCGTTCAAAATGTACCTTCAAATCCTGTCCATCCAAAGGTTGTCTGGAAGAGATCGCTCATAGCGATAAGACCGCCCATTGTGCTTCGCTATAGTTTAAGTTTTTCGCTATGTGTAATATCCTATTCTTGTGGTGTACAATAAAGTGTTATCTATCTATCTATCTATCTATCTTGTTATCAGAAAGTGGTGAAGGAGATGAACCGCCTCGGCATGGTGGTGGACCTGTCTCACGTGGGAGAGAACACCACGAGGGCGGCCATCCGCGTGTCCCGGGCGCCTGTCGTCTTCAGCCACTCTTCGGTTTACAGCCTCTGCAACCACAAGCGCAACGTGCCCGATGACATCATCGAGTCTCTGGTAAGCACAAAGAGAATTATTTTCCGATGATGGGTAGAGTGACCGGGACATCGGGCCACGATGTGGCCCGATGTCCCGGTCACTCTACCCATTGGAAGCTAAAATGTCAATTTAGAATGTATTTTTGTATCTTATTTTTGTATGCTGTGTAGATACTTTATTATAACTTGGAAGCGTAGCGTGTGCTGTGTTTGAAAGTTTTGCTTTTGTATTACTGCATTGCATACGTCTGACTAAGTGAAGTGGCACCACACTGGAACTTCACTGCTATTATTTTAGATTATTTTTGTTTTTTAAAAGGATCATATAAAAAAAAGGTAGGAACCGAGCCTGTTCTTCTAGGCTTGGTCGCGTGGAACTGGCACTAAACTCACCTAGCTTTTAGACGTTTCAAAGTGATTCTTGTAATTGAAATGAATAAATTTTGATTGAGTTTGAGTTAGATAAAAAAAAAAACACAAACTATTTCTGTCAAAAATATTTTTTTTTTTACCCTCTATTCACTGTAAGTTGTTAAAAGTCAGTTTTATTTACACAAAAAATGTTGAGCATTATTACAAAATGTACAAAATAAAAGAAACAGTTGAGCTATCTGCAGACCATTACAATCCATCTTGAGATAGCTCAGTTAATCCAAATCATTGCCAGGTAAGTTTTTTGATAGATGCTGTCAGCCAATTTTGCTACCTTTGTACATTGATTCGGAATCAGAATCACTTACCGGTCCTGCTGCCGGTTTGAAATGTATTAAATCGATAGGCAATCAGACTGTCAGCCTTCGTGCTACAGGTAATCAAATTAATTGAACGAAACTTGGAGAATTCTCGACTGAGGGGATGATACACAGAGCAGCAAAGACGCTTTTGCTTACGCAAGGAAATGCCATGGATTGTAACAAACATGGTTTAAAACCATTTTGTGTAAATAAACTAGTAGCATTTTTTTTTTACCAATTCAATAAATATTGTAGACAATATACACAAAAAAATCTTGCCCCAGTGCTGAGCTTGTACTATGGGATCTAGATAGCTTAATACATGCATATTTTTTTTTAATACAGACTAAGGATACAATATAACACCCAGACAGAGAATAAACATCTGTGTTCACCACACACATATTTGTTCTCGGTGGGAATCGAACCCACGACTTACGTCTCAGAAGGCAGAGCTACTACCAACTGAGCTGAAAGGCCAGTCGTAATTAATTGACCCATCCAATTATTGACCTTCCAGAAACACAACGGAGGCATCATCATGGTGAACTTCTTCCCCGACTTCGTAAAGTGCTCTCCCAATGCCACCATCTCCGACGTCGCTGGTAAGTACACATTACTGCCGCCAAACATCAACCAGTTAACCTACGTTGCTTTCAGAACATTGTTTGTAATACTTATGCAGCTGAGTAAAATTTTGATAATAGTCAAATCTCAAACAAAAAATAATTGAAAACGAAATCAAAACTAAAAACCTTTCCAAAGTAAAAATATCTCTCTCTACTCCTTGAACTCTGTCTGGCTCTGCCTCTGGCTCTGGTTTTGAGTCTGTGTGAGTGCTCACCAGTGCATTATACTGTGTGTGTGACGTTTTGACGTAGGATTTATTTAAACTCAAACTTAATAAAATTGTATTAAGCGCTACGCTTCAAAGCTATAATAAAGTATCTGTACACAGCATATAAAATAAGATACGAAAACAGTTTTTTAGTCAACACTCACACGGACTCAAAACCAGAACCAGAGACAGAGCCAGACAGAGCTCATGGTAGGCCTACAGGAAGAAATGAAATGAAAATGAAATGAATAAATAAGGCACTAAATATCATCCAAGAACGGATGTAAAAGCTTCGGTTATCTAGCGGCAAGATGAGCAGACGATTATGATGAACATCGAAGAATCGCAGGCAAGACCTGGATGAGACTAGCACAGGACAGACAACAGTGGCACGGAAAAAGAGGTCTTACCCAGCAGTAGGTGAATTGGGATAAAGATGATGTAGCAAATTGATTTCATACATTAATTGATACATTTAATTGATCGTCACCTCATATTTATAAAATAACGGCCATTATAAAAATTGAACCATGGTGCTGAAAATACCAAAAATACATATCTAATGACGTCACCGACATCATTAGGCAACAACAAAAAGTCTACAAAATTATAACCTCACCGCACTCATTTACTTCATCACTGTTCCTAAATTGCACCGACAATTATAAAGTTACAATTTGTGAATTATTACCGTGCATCCGGCTGTTTGCTATTTGGCGCGAGAACTATATGACGCAGTGCCAGCGGGCTCTTTCAAATGTTACCACCGTCAATGACGGCCGCTACACATAGCTCTTTGTATTGTGTGTACAGGTCTGCTAACCCACACATTAATACCTTCTTAGGTTTAAATGTGTGGGTCATAGTATGAATGTGTGGGTCAGTTTGATATGGTTTACATAGTTTATGGTACGGCTCCTGGTGAATATAGCGTTAGGGGCAACTGGTGAGTGATCACCAGTTGCCCCTGACGCTATATAAATCATCTACAATAGATGCAAAGGCATGTTTACTTTTTTTACACATAGCTCGCTGGGTGTGAAGTCGGCCATTTTATTTTTGTCCTGTAGGCCTACCATGAGTTCTGTCTGGCTCTGTCTCTGGTTTTGAGTCTGTGTGAGTGTTCACCAGTGCATTATACTGTGTGTGTGACGTTTTGACGTACGATTTATTTAGTCGACACTCACACAAACTCAAAACTAGAACCAGAGACAGAGCCAGACAGAGCTCATGGTTAATGTTTTGAAAAAAAAAACAAAGTGACAGCTAATCTTCCGTTAACTACATTGGTTAAACCTTAGATAATCGTTCTAAACTAGTGATAGAACGTTTTAATATGATGTGTTGATACACAATAAAAAAATGAATTCCTGGGCAATTCGTACGATTCCTAATTTGTACAATCATCAACGAACTTCATTGTCGATGAAGTACTCGGCAAGTTTATCATGCGCACTTGGTGTGCGGGCAGGTTTGTCCGCAAGTAGGCCGCTGGTGGGCCCTTTTTGCGTAACCCTTGACACGGTGTTGCTCGAACTTTTTTAGGTTCTCCAACACGCCGGTTTCCTCACGATGTTTTCCTTCACCGTTTTGAGAGTACTGGCATAGTGCACATAAATTTTTCGCCAGAAAAGCTCATTGGTACACGAGTGGATTTGAACTCACGACCTTTGGAACGGAAGGCGAGGCCGCTACCACTAGACCACCAGTGCTCTTATATCTCTCGCTTAGTGTCTAAGTAATTGTGTGTGTGTGTATAACTATTTGTTTATTACTAACATAGTTTCTATGTTATTTGTCGTGTTACTAACCCTTAGGGATCAAGGTCTGAAATAAAAAGTTTTTATTTTATTTTTATTTTATAATAACGCGGGTGTCAGGACTGGCGACTCCTCCTTAGCTCCATTATACCGCGGTTCGCCAAGAAGACATCACAGTGTGCAGTGCCATTTCATTTGCACTGATCTCGTTGCTCTAAATTACATCCCGTCGCATTCAGACCCTGTTGTAATTATAACATCACTAGTGGTTCTCCGCCACTTCGGTCGCATTTTTCCTCATAATTTTTACTTTCCCGCCTTTTTGTTAAAATGTTGAAGCATATTTTTTATTACTTACCAAGATTCTATTTTACCTATTTTGAGACATTCAGGAACGTTCCTAAGAACGAAGCCACAGTAAAAAATTAATAAACCAGTCTTCTTTTCGGAACCATTATGTAATTAGGTCTAATAATCTGGATTTGATATATCTGTAAATAATTTACAGCCAGCTAGAGGGAGACATCATATTTCGTTTGTGTTAAAGAAATTACTGAGATTTGACAGAATCAAAATCATCAATCTCTATTTTCATTTTGTCCATTATCCCCTTTACTTACAAGCGTTTCTAGTGTATACAACTGCCATCTCTTACTACTAGGTAATG
Source organism: Thera britannica (assembly GCA_939531255.2). Lineage (NCBI taxonomy): Eukaryota > Metazoa > Arthropoda > Insecta > Lepidoptera > Geometridae > Thera > Thera britannica. The sequence goes on from OW618044.2 coordinate 871,806, forward strand.
ACAAACAGAGACAGGATAACTTTAAGCAATGTCTAACACGTAAATAACGCGCTAAGCGTTTTGGCTCCACCTTTATTATGCGAACCTCCAGGGAATGGAGCTCATTGCATTCGGCTGTTTTTCATATCCACTACAATCTGGGCTTCTTCAAGGAAAGAGTGAATAGGTGTCTTTTAGACCATCCTGCTCCATCGTCGCTTACCATTAGGTGAGATTGTGGTCTATAACTCTATAGGTATCATGTAAAAAAAGATTACGCTCGCTAGTAATGGCCACTCTTATTAAGGCCTGCGCACACCTAGGCCGCTGGCGACCGCGATCAATGAAACGCTGTCAAATATCGCTGTCAAATTTGACAGAGTTTCACTGATCGCGTCCGCCAGCGGCCTAGGTGTGCGCAGGCCATAAGGTTTGTCAAAAACAAGCACTGACCTTTCAATTCCACCAATAGCGTTGTTATAATATAGAATCAAGGGAAGACGTTCCATAAGACAGGAAGGAGTATTCATGGTGTTTACCTCCATACGTCCATGACCTCCTTTCCCCCGAGGCATAAATAACTACATTAATTTACGAAAGCTGCCGCGCACTTCCTTCAGTTGCTATTTTAGTAGAGATAGTGATCTATTAAATAGTAACGAGAGACTATCGCCAAACTTTTTCGTTAAAGTACCATTGCAAAAAGCGACATCTTGCATTTTTTATCACTTAATTTCAAGGATAACCCGAGCGCAACCAATGAAAACGCATATGCTAGATCGCGCAGATGAAGTTTTTGCGTCAATTTGCATATAAGCTCAAGTTGTATTGGATAGACGGGGGTCCAGGTCACACAGTAAGTCGGTCCGATGAGCCGATGGTCGAAATCTCGTCAATAGATGAATTAGTATTAATACCGTAATGATAACAGCTACTGGTGTGGCTGATTCGACCTCTAATTTTGTTATAAATATTGTGGACACTACAGATATGTATTTAGATGATTATGATTATTTAGGTACATATGTGCATTCATTAAATAAAATCAGTTAGCCCCCTTATGTTTGATTCCACAAATATGTATTATTTGTATTATTGCATTGCATACGTCTAAGTGAAGTGGCACCACACTGGAACTTCACTGCTATTATTTTTGATTTGTAAAAGGATCATATAAAAAAACGGCAGGAACCGAGCCGTAGTTTGTTGCCTGTTCTTCTAGGCTTGGTCGCGTGGAACTGGCACCTAGACTCACCTAGCTTTAAGACGTTTCAAAGTGATTCTTGAAATTCAACTGAATAAAGACTATTTTGGTTTTGATTTCGATTTATGAAGCTTAGCGTACTGTCTTAAAACACCCCTAGTCAGTTTGCCACCATTCGCGGTTAGCATTAAAAAAAAAACCATTTGTTATCCCACAACATATTATTCATGCTCAGTGCCTTAATTAAAACTAAAACACGAACAGAAAATCAAAGTCCCGCGGATACGATAACTTAGGCCCTAACAAGTCTCTGTTTCTTCACCGTGCTGTTCAACGTGACCAATTAGTGGCAAATATGATGAGGGGCAAGGCAAAAGGAGTTAGTAGAGAAGAGAGTTCAATCCCCGTGCCGGTATAGTTTTTGCATTCCGCTAAATATTTCTGGTTATATTTTTTGAGGTAACTTAAAAGCTCAACAATAGTAACTTTTTTTTTTAATTATGGATAGCCAAGCGTTTGACTGCCATCACACCTGATGGAAAGTGAAAATGCAGCCTAAGGTGGAGCACGCTTAGCTATAATCCACTTGTTCACTCTTGACTTGAAAATTCCAAGGTTGTAATGCTCCGGAAATATTAACGGCGGTAAAGAGTTCCACTCCTTGGCAGTTTGCACTAAAAAAGTGAAAGCGAAGCGCTTAGTGCGATGTCAATTATGAAGAACTTGTCTAAAAACCCCAAAATACTCAAGGAACGTACAGCAAACGATGTCCACATCCACAATGTTTTTACGTTAATATACGTTTACGTTCGACCGCCATAATGTAATTGCCATGCCCCAAAAATTTAATAAAGTATAATTTACTTGGACCAAGCTTTTTGGGTCAATTTTGTTCCATAATTTGATTATCACGGGATATAGCCTTAGGACTTGCGTGTAAAGAATATATATTTATTTTCTCCAAGGTTATATATTTTCATTATGCACTTTCTACCTGTCAGGCTGCTGTCAAGCAGGTGACGACGGCTGACATTTCCCTTTTATAATTATACATACCTACATAGCATATCTGGATTTTTAGGGTTCTGTAGCCAAATGGCAAAAAACGGAACCCTTTTGGATTCATGTCTGTCTGTCCTACGTTTTTTTCGTTTGCGCGAGAGACACTTTCAAAGTGGTAAAATGACACCGGCCCTGCCCTCCCCTCCCCTATAACTTCTTAAATTAAGGGCGCTCCACATTCTCGCGAGAATCTCGCGAGAACGCGAGAGTGGAGCCTTGCTTCTCGCCTGTTTCTAGCGGTGTTTCTCGCGTTCTCACGAGATTCTCGCGAGAATGTGGAGCGCCCTTAAGAGAATGATAAAACTAAAAAGTATAAATGATGTATACATTATTATGCAAACTTCGAACGAAAATTGGTTTGAACTCGTTCAAACCAATTTTCGTTCGAAGTTTGCATCTAGTAAGAAGTTTTTTTTAATACGTCCTAAATCGTAAACCCCAATTTACCTTTCATTCAATCAACTCAAATATCAAGTTATATAGTCTGACTCACACTTAGCCGCTTTTATTATTGCTTTACTAAAAACAAGCGTATACCCGGCTTAAAATAATAAAGTTTCTAGGTATTTCAGATAGCTATACTAGAACAGAGCAGCATGAAGCAGATATAATGGGTTTAGTTCGGTGCAAGTTCCCACAAACTTGTAACTAAACCACTTGGGAACTAAAGACAAAGTCATTTCATATTGTGAAGCATATTCTACTTTTGAAATATACTGTTAGCACGGGTCTGTTGTGGAATCAATCGATAACAAATCTGATCACTGATTATTTATTTTGGACGATCAATGATGGATCATCAGAGTACCTTAGACATTCCTTTATAAACTTTAGTAAATACTTTTATTTGTAACTAGTGGCCGCCCGCGGCTTCGCTCGCCCGTTCCCGTAACACCCCGTTCCCGTTACTTTTTCGGGATAAAAAGTATCCTATGTCCTTCTCCTGGTTCTAAGCTACCTCCCAACCAATTTTCAGCCAAATCGGTTTAGCCGTTCTTGAGTTATAAGTGGAGTAACTAACACGACTTTCTTTTATATATATAAGATTGAGGAAAGACATGGCTTTATTGGACTCTTTTTTATAATTAAAAAAAACTTAAACGAATTACAATTGAACCTTTAAAAATCTAGCAAAAGTGGGTGTCCATGAGGCATGGTGCCAAGAACGCTGGCTGCATTCCCACGTTGAATAGCAATAGCTATTCTCTGTGCGAGAAATGAGCCAGCCCTCTTGTCAACTTACTAACTTTACTTGTTTACTTTAGTTGGTACTTTACTCCTATCTTTTGGGGCAGCAATGGTTTAGACTGGCACAGGATCGAGGGACTAAGGGAGGCCTATACCCAGCTTTGGGTGAAGTCGGGCTGTGGATGATGACGACGGTACTTGGTACTTAGTTTAAGGGAATGTCTACCATGCCTGGGTATTAAAGTAATGAAGGTAGTTTCAAGGTAGAGAAAAGAAATTAGTTTTATTGAATTCTTCGTCTTCTTAAAGTTTTGTTATTCTTTCCAACCACGTGTGGTGAAAGGATTTTAAGCGCGACTCAATGAGGCTCAATGAGGCGACGCATTCGTGCACTTGACACATTGTTTCGTACTTTTGAGATTCTACAACATGCCGGTTTCCTCACGATGTTTTCCTTCACCGTTTGAGAGCACTGGCATTGTATACATACATTTTTGGTCAGAAAAACTCAATGGTACACGTCTGGATTTGAACCCACGACCTTAGAATCGGAAGGCAGGCCCAGTACTACAAGACCACTAGCGCTCTATTAATAATAAAATATCAAGTTAAAATTTTAACAGTTTCATCTGTAAATGCTCTAAATGCGTGTTGTTAAATAATATTTAAACTTTAGCTCGTGCTAAGCGACATCAGTCAAGAGGGGTAGGTCACTGGACACAATACTTGAAGTTTGAAATAGCTTTCTCGCTCGTCTTTGTTTGGTTTTGGTTGCGATGTGGTAGGGCACACTGTAGTATAATTTTGCGTAAGCAAAAGCGTGTTTGGTGCTCTGTGTATAAGCCGCTTTTGGTTATAAGTCATCTTTAACTTTATCCACAACAAAAACGGCAACTTTCCTCTATGATGGCCGTTCCCAATATTATACACTCGCGAGCTTTAAACTGTAGGCCTACCATGAGCCATCTTTGTCTGTCTGTGGCTCTAGTTTTGACTCTGTGTGAGTGTTGACTAAATAAATCCTACGTCAAAACGTCACACACACGGTATAATGTACTGGTGAGCACCACAGACTCAAAATCAGAGCCAGAGACAGAGCCGGACAGAGCATGTTACAGACTGCTAGACTATACCAAATTCAAGCCGTAAAACAAATTATAAGCTCGACACTGTAATCATACCTGCATGGTAGACATTATCGAGCTAAAATCATTCTGCATTCTGCCTGCCATTGGAGAGCGAAAATCGGAACAAACATCGCCAAACTCGATTAAAACACACGGCAGCGCCAAAACTTTGCTAAATTAACCCAAACTAGTTTCCACTGTAGTGCTCTATCATGTAAAAGGTGGCAACTAACTTGAAAGCTCCATTATGGGTTACCTGTCTGAAACTAGCCAAACGCAAAAACTTTTGGAAAGCTTTCAGCTGAGTTCATTAACAGAGGTAATGGAATCTAATGTATTATTATAGTTTGCATCAACATCAAAAGGAAAGGGTTTCCGCCAAAATTGCCCCAGTCCCGGCGCAAAAGAATTGGATCTCAGATTTTAGATAATCATTAGTAGAAACGATATTAGTTGTCGCTATTTCCTGATTTCGTGGCTAACATGTGTTTTTTACCCAGAAAAGTTTCATAGGCGCTACATGCAAAAATGACACTTTTTAGGAAAAACTTCATGTTACTTTGATAATTGACATTGAATTGGCAAAAAATGAATAAAACACATAATATAAACACATTATCACATATGTAATATAATGTACCTATACCTATTATGCCAGTTTTTTGAAAAACTTCATTTTACTATACTAATTCACTCGTTAACAACATAAACAAGTGGATAATTGCAAAAAATGAATATAATAGGTACATATGCGTACACACTGATATGTATAGCCTGCATCATACTTATATACATTTTGTAGTTATCTTTATTTTATAAGAAAAAGAATACTGCCTTTAGTAATCGGGGTTTAACTTTTCTCTGTTATATTGTTAATATTACAATAGGTTTTCATTATCGTTTCTCAGAATTCAATAAGGGCTTGTGACGTGAGTGAGCGCGCTCTCGCTCCCACTCAATTTGTTAAAGGGAGAAACATAGTCACCCCGATTACTAAAGGCAGCTTTTATAGGTGATTATTTTCCTTATAAAATAAATATAACTACAAAATGTATATAAGTATGATGCAGGCTATACATATCAGTGCGTACGCATTTTTTTTAATTTTTTTTTTATAATACGGACAATACATATCTACCTATTATATTCATTTTTTGCAATTATCCACACGTGTGTGTCGTAAATGAGTGAATTAACCAGTAAAATAAAGTTTTTCAAAAAATGAAATAATAGGTGTAGGTACATTATATTACATAAGTGATAATGTGTTTATATTATGTGTTTTATTAATTTTTTGCCAATTCAATGTCAACTAGCACAGTTACACGAAGTTTTTCCTAAAAAGTGTCATTTTTGCATGTAGCGTCTATGAAACTTCTCTGGGTAAAAAAACATGTAAGCCACGAAATCAGGAAATAGCGACACCTGATATTGTTTCTACTAATAATTATCTAAAATCTGAGATACAATTCTTTTGCGCCGGGACTGGGGTTTTTTTCTATGGGATTTGGCGGAAACCCTTTGATTTCATCAATTAACAACATCAAAAGGAACTTTGAAAGGAGATTGAAGTTTTAATGAAATAGGGTAATATATTGATATTGACACCTTTGAGAGGTGATGGTAGGCGGAGGCTCGAGCGAGAGATTAGTGGAAGTCTTTGGGGGAGAGTTTTGCCCAGCTGTGGGAAAAAAAAATATTCTAAGTTTCGGTTCAATGGTTAGAGCGTGATTGTCACAAATATTAGTATGATTATTGTCAAGAGTTTAAATGATTTTCAACCCCTATGTATCAAAATATTAATCTCAAAATGTCAAGCCTAGCAGTGGTTTAGGCTTTAGATAGGCCTAGTAGTAGTGGTACTAAACTGTATACTGTACAACCATGATATCAAATAAACTAACCATGCAAGGCGCAAAGTGAAATGGGGTGGTCCGATTCCTCGAACCTCAGTTCCAATGAATTTACCTATAGGTTGAATAACAGTACCTTTCAATTACAAGCAAAATGCAAAGTACAGTGCTACCAATAGTCTCTCTGATAACTTTTTATTGATTTTATACAGCCATATTAATAAACGCAATTTAAATTTAGTCATGGTTTAAAGTTAACCCTGTCACTTTTTGTCATTACCCAGTGGTAAGAGATGGCAATAGTTTAAGCACAGCTTATCTTTTGATATATTTTTATTAATAGGGCTATTAGTGTTTAAAGATTTTATAATGTCCCAAAGTTAAGAGCCGAGCGGGATTTGAACCCGCGACCTTCTCCTTGGTACGGGGCCAACATACAAAATTGTGCAAAAAATTAAGCGGGCCGCAAAGTGAAATTAAATGTACTTTCAATTTATAATATTAATTATTATCTGCTATCATTATGTATTTTAAAATATTCGGAAACATTTCTGGTCGGAAGTGATTTTTTTTTTATTTATTGCTCTTCTTTTGACAGTATAATATACAAAAAAAAGAAATAACTCACATCTCTGATTGAAAACGTTATATTTTATAAAATAATCCTGTAGGACAAATACGTATGTGGCACTGTAACGAATTCAGAGGTGTAGTGTGGAGGTTTGGGGTTGAACTGGCAATTTTGGTATAATTTTAGTGAAAGCGGTGCTGCCAACAACAACAGATTTTATCGTAATTGGAATAAGATCGAAAATCGCCTGGGTATTAGTTCTTTTTAGAGGTTATTTTGTAAAATTGAATTGACCCCTTGCAAAATCAGCGCTCCCCTTATTGACCTAAATAACACACTCAACAGCAGCTGGAGACATCGGTAGAAAAGAGTTGAACTTATTGTGACTGGCCTCTCAGCTCAGTTGGTAGTAGCTCTGCCTTCTGGTCGTGGGTTCGTTCCCCACCGAGATCAAATATTTGTGTGTTGAACACAGATGTTAGTTCTCTGTCTGGGTGTTATATAGTATTCTAAATTTATATTTACAAAAAAAATGTATATCAGTATTATATCAGCATCCTGGCTCCCATAGTACAACCTCTGCTTAGTTTGGGGCTCGATAGTGTTGCGTGGATTGTCTATAATAATATTACGAGCCGGTATGACCGAGCTTCGCTCGGGATTTTATTTTTTTGTAAATCGTATTATTAAAGAAAATTGTATTATTATTTGCCAATAGAGTCATAATCTTTAATGGCTTATTTTTACTTAGCAACGCCATCTGCTCGAATAGCTTGCAGTTAGTTGCTCACAATCGCCAATAGATGGCAGGAACAGTCATATATTTAGTTTATGTTAGATTATTGCAAAAACCCATTTCTCGTCATTTTCTAAAAATAAATTCTAGCTAGATCGATTTATCGTCCCCGAAAACCCCTGTATACAAAATTTCATGAAAATCGTTGGCTCAGTTTCCGAGATCCTAAATATATATATACAACGTGTATCAAAATATGTGTACTATCCTGAAGGGGGGTGAATTTCCACCCCCCGGGGAACAACTTTTGTTCAACGACTTTTCGAACTTCGATTGGTATCTCTGAAAAAAACTGCAACGAAGTTTCAACATTAACAGCTGACTTTATACAAAGTGACAACCCTAAACTCAGCTACAGAGGTAGTAGGTAGTAGTAGTAGACCTACAGAGGTAGTAGGTCAAGGGGTCAAGGGGTTACAAGGATAGGGTTGTCAATTTATTTAGGCATTATGAAATTAAATATTTTTGTACGGGAAACTGAAAATAGGAATTTTTAATTATCTCCCCCCCACAACTGATCACCATTGTGGTCTGAAACCCCCCACCTTCGCATAGTACACATATTTAGATACACCTTGTATATACATATATAGGGTGTCCCATAAGTCAACGTCCAACCGAAAACGGGTGATGCGCCAAGTCATGACAGTTAGCAGAAAAATATAAAAAAAAATATTTGTTTCGTAACTTTCGAGTTATGAGTATTTAAAATAAACAGAAAAAACTGACACCCTGTGATGATCTTTTAAGTCCTGTGACTACAAATATTAACTTTTCATGAAACTTTTTTCGGCAACGTAAGCATGAATAACCCTTCTGTAAATTACAATTCAAAATTAAGCCATAACTGCCTCAGTTTTCAATGAAATCGTGGAGTTTTGGCCAACGTTTCATTTCAGATAATTACATCACCCAACTTTAACCATCTGTACCGCAAAAAAAATGAACTACACTATCATGGCATGTAACTTTAAAAATTGGCGCATTTATCCAGAATTCTAAAATGGTATAATACTTGCTAGAGTACTTCTTAGTTTTGGAAATAAAAAATGTTTTTTCAACTAAACTGGATTTCCAATCAATTTTATTTCAATAGATAAAATGTTTGTACCCTTTAAATGATGGACTTAAAATGCCTACGTTGTGTTTTTAAGTGACTCACAATTCACAGGTACAAGTAATACCATTTCGACAATGCAAGTAAACAGATAGATCCACCATCTTGTCGAAAGAGTAATAACCATAAGTTTTCAAGTAATTTGATAGTTTTAGGTAAAAGTTTGAAATAAAATTCTATCATAGGATTACTTCAATCGTGGTTTTAATCTAAAGTTTGCCTTCGCCCGTCGCCGGTCTTATTACATGGTTTTTGATTCGATGGAGCCGGCTGCTCGTACGAAAAAACATGACTCATGCGGCGTTACCTCGCTCTGAGGCATTCCATTTAATACTTGAAGTGCAAGTGAGAGCGCGGAACGAGCGACAAAGAGGCACAATCGGCCTCCACGTTCGGCAGCGTTCGACATCGGTCTCTCTCCTACTTGAGTGAGCGATGCGTCCGCGTGGACAGCTGTATGACGTTGTCACGTTCAACTGTCGTCAGTTAACTGACTTTACAGACAGCTGATTTTTTTTAAGGAAATGTAGAGCTTGCATTACTGCTGAAGGCTAACAGTTTGAACATTTACTGTAAATCCCTGATGTAGTTAAATTAAAATCACGATTGAAGAAATCCTATGATTGAATTTTATTTTAAACTTTCACCTAAAACTAACAAATTACTTGAACACCCATGGTTATTACTCTTTCGACAAGATGGTGGCTCTATCTGTTTACTTGCATTGTCGAAATGGTATTTACTTGTACCTGTAAATTGTGAGTCACTTAAAAACACAGCGTAGGCATTTTAAGTCCATAATTTAAAGGTTACAAACATTTTATCTCATGAAATAAAATTGATTGGAAATCCGGTTTAGTTGAAAAAACATTTTTTATTTCCAAAACTAAGGAGTACTTTAGCAAGTATTATACCATTTTGGAATCCTTGATAAATGCGCCAATTTTTAAAGTTACATGCCATGATAGTGTAGTACATTTTTTTTGCGGTACAGACGGTTAAAGTTGGGTGATGTAATTATCTGAAATGAAGCGTTGGCCAAAACTCCACGATTTCATTGAAAACTGAGGCAGTTATGGCTTAATTTTGAATTGTAATTTACAGAAGGGTTATTCATGCTTACGTTGCAGAAAAAAGTTTCATGAAAAGTTAATATTTGTAGTCACAGGACTTAAAAGATCATCACAGGGTGTCAGTTTTTCCTGTTTTTTTAAAATACTCATAACTCAAAAGGTACTTAGCAAATATTTTTTATATATTTTTCTGATAACTGTCATGACTTGGCGCATCACCCGTTTTCGGCTGGACGTTGACTTATGGGACACCCTGTATACAAGATTTTCTCGTTTAAAGGTATAAGATATAATTTTTTTTATGGTATAGGGTCTCGACAAATTATTTATAAATCTGGTTTCTATATCTTTATGACGCATTAAAATTGTTGTATTTTATGATTTCAAAATATTATTTTTTCTGTTGGACTTTGATTATTTGATTTCGACATAATATTTTCCAATACTAAAGAGATCGGAGTAAAGGTTGTGTCTAGTGATTAGCTTTAAGGCCTGCGCACAACTAGCACGATAGCGATGGCGATCAGTGAAATGCTGTTCAATATTGCTGTCATAATTGCAAGCGTTTTAATGATCGCTATCGCCATTGCGCTGGATACTCGCAAGTTTTTTGACGTGACAACGTCATATAATTCTATGGAACTGGCTGCACGCACGAAAAAACATGCGGCGTTACCTCGCTCTGAGGCGTTCCATTTAAGGCTTGATGTGCAAGTGATAGCGCGGAACGAGCGACAAAGAGGCAGCGTTCGACATCTGTGTATTTTCTTATGATGTTGTCACGTTCAATTATCGTCAGTAAACCGACTTTACAGACAACCGATTTTTATTCTATCATCATTAGACAAACACACAATCGCGACAGTTTTGGCAAAAACGAAATAACAATCAGTATTATCATAAATCCTAAACAAATTCCCAGAGGCATTAATTCCGACGCCTAACGAGTTCGCTACCTCGCGCCTCGTATCAGACAGCTGCTACCAAATGAACTCTAAACTCGAAACATTCACAGCAATACTTATAAACGTTATTTAAATTTAATCATTGCTTAAAGCTAGCCCTGTCACTGTTTGTCATTAACCCAACGGTAAGAGATGGCAATCGTTTAAGCACTGTTTATCTTTTGACATATTTTTATAAGAAAGGTCATTAGTTTTAGGGCGCTTGTACACGCTAAGAAAAAACGCCGGGTCTACCCAAGAATTCGTGTCGTAACTAGAAAATAACTGTGTACACTGCTCGCAGCGGTGCACGAAAAAAATCTTATCTGCGCAAGACACGACGCGGCGAACGTTGTTGCGTTTTCGTGTGTGGAAAAGACAAAATTCTTGTCTTGCGCAGATAAGATTTTTTTCGTGCACCGCTGCGAGCAGTGTACACAGTTATTTTCTTGTTACGACACGAATTCTTGGGTAGGCCCGGCGTTTTTTCTTAGCGTGTACAAGCGCCCTTAGGATGTATTCTTACGTTATGACGTAAAAAAAACAAACAGCTTCACGACTTTGATCCCGAGGCACGGTAGATATCCTCTAAGATCTCTAAGTTCCAAGTCAATTCAAGGTTTTTGAGGATTTCTAGGCGTAGTCAAAATTGCAGTGGATGCAAAATTGGCTTTTTTTGCAACGCCTGCTATCTGGCCTGTTCTATCTAAGCTCCTGTCCCAGGCGCTATAGCGTCCCGCAAGTAGGGCTTGAGTGATCACCAGTTGCCACTGAAGCTATGTAAATCATCTACAATAGATGCAAAGATGTTTACTTTACTTGCTATCTCATAGAATCATGTACCTAGGATAAACCAGTATAAAAATGCACGCCCCTCCACCATGTTTACTTGACGATGACTCACAGCAAAGTACTTAAAATTGATCCTTGTGCTGTAAGTAATAAATAACAATTTACTTTACCTGACTGAAGTAGTGGGACGTGCAGTTTAAGGCCCGTATTCCGAAACAGCGCTTGAGTCTGAGTCGAGCCTCAAGCATAGATTTTATGACAGTTCTCCATTGAAAAGTGTCTAAAATCTGTGCTTGAGGCTCGACTCAGACTTAAGCACTGTTTCGGAATACGGGCCTTAGATTAGTTGATCTTTACTTCTTTATCCAACAGCCCTTACAAAATTAAAAATCGGGTCCGGATAGTCCGGAACAAAAAAGCCAAAACTAAACTCGATCGAAAATGGACCCATGGTACGTCCTATAATCAAATCTCTGATGACGTACCTAAACGGCCGCCGTTCTGTTGGATTATCAACAATAGCGCGTCATTAACCCAATTCCTAAGCCATCAGCAGCCCGAAGACCCGAGGATTAGCTTGTCTAGCCATCGCAAACTATATGGTCCTGTACACCGTTTAGAAAGTATGTATAGTGGCGGAATAAAAACGTCGATTTTCAACTTGATTTGTTCAACGTATCACGATCACATACTACCTTTTGAAACTGAATAGACAGAATACACCGATAAGTTAACGTCACAAATTATGTCAAAATGTGTTCATGATCAAGACACTGGTGCAAGCGAAAACCGACTCTAAGGTGACGAACATTTTCATACCGCAACTGTACATAAGTCATGAATAGAAGAGACATGGACATATTTAGCTTGGTATATGAGCTAGTAGATATATCTAGTCAACTATAGTGGAAAAGTTTTCAAGCTACTTATGTAAAGAAAGAAACAAATAAGAAACAAATTATAGCTGTTTTTTTTTGAGCCAACCTAACATAGTTTTTATGTTTGTACCTACTAACAACTATGGATTATTTTATCTGAAATAAAATAATTATATTTAATTTTAATTTAATTTAATAGCGCTAGTGGCCTAGTGGTAGTTGCCCCGCCTTCCGATTCAAATCCCAAATTCAAGGTCGTGGGTTCTCCAGCCGTGTACCAATGAGATTTTTTGCCCAAAAATTAATGTTCACTATGCCAGTGCTCTCAAACGGTGAAGGAAAACATCGTGAGGAAGCCGGCATATCGTAGAACCTAAAAAGTTTAATAATATGCGTCAAGTGCACGAAAGGAGCCTCTTTGAGGCGCACTTAAAATCCTTTCACCACACTTGGTTCGATAGAATCAGTGACACGATAAGAAGAAGAAGTAGAAAAAAATAAACCTAGCAAAATTACAATGTAGAATTCGTTCTTGATAACTACATTCACAATAACCCAAATAAAATGTCACACGTTTAGTAGGTATCAAGTACCTACGCAGTACTTGGCTATTATATTACTGCCCTTAAACTAATCGTAGGAATAGAAATGCCCACTACCCAGTAGGCCTACCATGAGCTCTGTCTGGATCTGTCTCTGGTTCTGGTTTCGAGTCTGTGTGAGTGTTTACTGAATAAATCCTACGTCAAAACGTCACACATATATAATGCACTGGTGAGCACTCACACAAACTCAAAACCAGAGCCATACAGAGCTCATGGTAAGCCTATAGTATGCCGTCATGGCTTAGCGACTGCTAAACTGCTAAACTTTTGGGTGTTATTAATAATCCTGGCGTAGCGTTGGACTAGTTAATCCGTGTTTTGTCACATTTGCTCGAGTTGACCATTGCATGTCAATGCAAGAGACAAAACACGGATTAACTAGTCCAACGCTATGCCAGGATTATTAATAAGACCCTTTGGATGTAGAAGTTTAGTACTTAGCCAACAATAGTAGCTTATCTAAAGTAAGTTGTCTAGAGATAACAAAAAGGTTGGTTCGGGTGGAATATCGGTAAAAACTAGTAGAATTTCGAGTTGGCCGCAAGTTCGGTCACGTTCAGAGCCCGAAGTCCCAGTGCATTTACAACATTTCGTTACCAAATGTTGTTTTCGTTTTGCCAATTTGTCTCTGTCTATTGTATGGAGAAAAGATGAGACAAGAACTCTAACTACGTAACGTATTTTTGCCGTCTCATATTTTCTCCATACAATAGAGAGAGACAAACAGGCGAAACGAAAACAACATTTGGTAACGAAATGTGGTAGCAAAACTCCGACTTCGGGTACAGTTTCCAATACTCCTTGATAAATAAGTTCTCTGTAGATCTTTGTGCGGGATTTGGATCTATTCAAGTCCGCAACACTTGAGATGCGCTCGGATTCCAAATCGCTTTGTCCCGCGCCGCGCAGCTTGTGCAAAATTCATGAGCCATTCGACGAGAATCGCTGATAAACGCGTTCTATTTCACTATTTCCTTTTATAAATCCATTTTCTAACATTTTATGCATCACTGCGTTTTTCGAGGTAAATCTTTCCCGTTTTTCAGCATGGAATTCTTGCTTAAAAGACGCTGAACTCTGTAAAACATTTTCTCGCTCGCATTCTTTGACTTTTTGTGGATTAAAAACTTTATTCTCAAAAGAAATTAACAATTTCGCATAATGAGAAATACTAATAACTAATTTTAAGTGCTTTACAGCGAGCACAGAGCGTAACGTAAACTAAGTAGGTAAATATCTTTAAATATCATTTATGTTTTTACTACCATAAATGTATTTTTAATTGTAACACGTTAAATATAAAGCCAATTAAGCCGTGCGCACATCTATGCAATCTGCGATGGCGATCAGTTCCAGCATAAGGTTTAACATAAATACGCACACACTGCTGCAAAATTTGACAGTGAGTGTGCCGAGTAAAGGCCTGCGCACATCTAGGCAATGGTGATGGCGATCAGCTGAAACACTGTCAAATATCGCTGTCATATTTGACAGCGTTTCAGCTGATCACCATCGCAATCGCCTAGATGTGCGCAGGCCTTAATCTGGAACTAGTCTATACAAATTGCTTAGAATACCGTGTTGGAAGTTTTTTATTAAATCAATGCAACGCGCTTTTCAATTTCTCGCGACAATAACTCTCAATATCCAATCAAGAACATTGAATATTGATAAGCTGTTTGATAGATCGATAATATACAATCAACGATAACAGAATTAGTGCCAGTGCCAGTGTCCTGCCAGTGTCATAAGTTGATTTTACATAGAATAAATAGGAATTATGCCTATAATTACACAATGTGAAGCTTTAAATTAAGTTCAAAACAATATACCTACCAATTTTATCAACAAATAATTTAAAATCACACAAAGTTTTTAATTTCCTTTCAATATTGTGTAATTATTTTGTAACCTTTTTTTATTTATTTACTTATTAAGGTTTATCAAACATAGCTGTTAACACAAATCATAATCATAATACCTATACATAGATATGACAAACTTATAGTTAAACTTATAGTTATGCGTCAGGATTTAAAAATAAAAAAATATTTTGTACTCTAAAATCTATTTTAGCTGACTTACAGATTTTTATGAGAAGTACCAATTTGGCTTTTGTTGTTTAAATTATATTTTTATAGCGTCACGCACTAAAGGCCTGCGCACACCTAGGCCGCTGGCGTCGGCGATCAGTGATACGCTGTCAAATTTGACAGCGATATTTGACAGTGTTTCACTGATCGCTACCGCCGGCGAACTAGGTGTGTTCAGGCCATAAGTATGAGTAGGTACATTATATAACTGACACACAAGAAGAATTTGACTTACCCATGTTTTTTATCGTTTACAGAGCATTTCCACTACATCAAGCGTCTGGTAGGGGCTGAGTACGTGGGCATCGGTGGAGATTTTGATGGCGTTAACAGGTAGGCAACACATAGATACTAAATATTTATTTACACAAAGAAACTTACAATTAAACAAATATTTACAAAATGTACAAAATACACAAGAAACAGTTGAGCTATCTGCAGATCGTTACAAACGATCTAGAGATAGCTCAACTGATCCAAATCAGTGCCCGACGGAAGCGTCCCAAGACGCTGGCGGCATTGCCACGCTGAATAGCAATGCTTATACGCTGTGCCAGATACCCACCAGCTCTTGGGTCACGCGTCGCTTCGATACTTAAACGATACGCAGAAACTTTGGGGATGTTGTCTTTGTGGCCCACCAAGTTCAGTTTCAAATTCTCGATACGACACTGTGGCCCACATTGAAAACGTTATGACATTGTGGCCCGATTCGTAAAATTTACATAGCAGGCACAGAATATGTTATAATTATTATGGTATACTGAGGAAGGTACAGTCAGTACTACAGTAACTTCTTAGCACAAAAATATGTTTTATTCATAATAATATATTCAATTTTTTTTTTTTCATATTGGACGCAAATGGATTATTGGGAGCGTGCATGGGAACTCTGAAGATACTCATACTCATATTTTTTATTGCAATTATTATGGTCTTATAGATAAAGATGGTGAATACATCCCTTATGCCCTTAAGTTTAGGGCATAGATAATATTATAATAATAGATGGAGAAGGACCAGAATCGTTCATCCCGGCAATGTTCAAGAGACGCTTATAAGTCCAGCAGTGGACGTTTTCAGGATCATGAGGCACTTCAGAATATTAAAATACTAGTACTGAAAAGTTTTTTCGAGTTCTTTTCATCTCTTGAAAGCTAGAGTAAGAAGGTTCAAGTTCGAGTCCGTTCGCTTAGCGAGTGTTTCGGTTTTTTCTTTTTTATTGGAAATTAACATGACATATGTGCTGATGCCAATAAATACCAATATGCAAATTATATCCTACTCCATATGATGATGCCAGCTAAATATTTAGACAGCCCTTATTTGGATATTTTGGCAATAAAAATAAAAATCAGACCAAAACTGAAAACTTTAGGTCTCATAATAATTCAGCCGTGGCAGTCAGGCGAGATGAAGTCGCACCGTGAGGGTTCCATTTTCCCATTTTAGGTTCGGAACCCTAAAAGGATTTTTTAACAGATCAATTTAGATTTGAGCATTGTTTCAGAATCCGTTACCCTGTTTGGGGTCAAAGGACTGACAGGTCAGGTCACTGAACCTACACAGTTGTCATCACAACATCCAAACATCCATTTTTCAAATATTAGTATAGAAAGTATTATTGCATAACAATATCACTGACAGATTGGATCACGGCTGTAATTTCTAGGCACGGTAGATATACCCTTATTAATAATCCTGGCGTAGCGTTGGACTAGTTAATCCGTGTTTTGTCACATTTGCTCGAGTTGACAATTGCATGTCAATGCAAGAGACAAAACACGGATTAACTAGTCCAACGCTACGCCAGGATTATTAATAACACCATAAGAGCTATTATTACCTACACATGTTTCTGCCGAAGAGAGTAGAGGCACGTCCAAACACGCAAATACCCATATTTTGCCGTATTTAGTATTTCATACGTGGTCACAAGCCCATCACAGCAGCTAGAACACTAAGATTCCTCACGATGGTTTCCATCACCGTTTGAAAACCCTGGCATTGCATTTTTGCCCAATAGAACAATGATGGTTGCGTATTTGAACCCTGGACCCAAGGATCAGAAGGCAGTTTAGGTTACTTGGATTTAGCGTCGTTTTCAAGAGAAGAACAAGTCTCCTGGGAACATTTGTGGTTATTTTGAATCCCTCTGCAGGAATGTATGAATGTATTCTAAGAGCGTGTAAGTATTTCACGGAAAACCAGCACTATAGTAGCACAGGCTACACACGCATCTAAGCTGAGTGGCAGCCACTTTTTATGTCATTGTTCCTTTTGTATTGCTAACACCTGTTTATACTATTCTTGTGTGACGAATATAAATAACTTTTGATTTGATTTGATAAATGAATGTGTTGTGTCGGCCAACGTTGCTGGTTTAAGCCGCGGATTCAGTCCAACACCTACGTGATTGGTACTACGGTTTCGGCAATTGACGCGTATTAGTCAGGTCGCGGTTTTAAAGAGCCGACCTTAAAAAATTATTACTCTTTTTTAGTGGCACAGGGAGTTTTTTTGTTGTGCGCATATCCTCACTTTTTTGGTTCACCGCCCATAAGCTGACACTGTTGCATTAACCTTGGAGAGGACATTATTATGCAATACAGGGACAAATTCCTTCAATGATTCCTTACTTCTTCGTTCCTTCTCTTCTTTTCTTGTGGCCTTGGAAACACTGATGAAATCTTGCCATACAATGTCCACTTTCTACTCAGCTGTTTCGGCTGGGTTGCGGCCTGGCGGCCCAGCAAGACACAAAGTCGCGAGTCGCTGTCGCAGGTCACTGCGTTCGAAAGAGTACCTTTGGTAAGCTGGTCCCGCAAACACTGTGAGTCAACAGCGGGCGCAAGGCTGAGCGTCCCTGCAAACATCCATCGCTTAGCTTATGTTGCCAAGTTTCAGGGCGATTTACTTACGTAATCTTTGGTTTAAATTAAGGTTCTTCGTTTTAGGTAAGTAACTTCTTTGTAAAGGCTCGAACACACCTAGTTCGCTGGCGGTAGCGAGCAGTGAAACGCTGTCAAATATCGCTGTCAGATTTAAGATTTGACAGCGATATTTAACAGCATTTCACTGCTCGCTACCGCCAGCGAACTAGGTGTGCGCAGGCCATAAGGCGTTTGGTTAGATAACAGCTAAGTTGTTTTTATGTCAGTGATTGCACTGTATTATTATAGTTCTGAGAACAATAACTAAAACATTGAGTATGGGCAAGAACTTATTGAGGGCTGGTCCCAGTGTGCGTGCTCTAGCGGTCATAGTTCCGAGTTCTACTGGATGCTAATGCTGCGGCCTGACTGATTTGTGTGTGTATATAGGAACGCAGAAAAACGCTTGACCACTCGCAGTATGGCGCAGCCTCAAACACAATCCTGCAATAATAAAAACTAAAGAGCGAAAGCAGTCTTTTTGAAGCGCTCAAAATCTTTTCACCACTTTCAATATAACAAAAAACATACACATGCACACATTTAAAAAAACTCAAGCAAGCATTTGTGTTTTACAGAGTGGCCCGCGGATTGGAAGACGTGTCCAAGTACCCGACTTTGTTTGCTGAGTTGCTGCGCAGCGGACAGTGGTCCGTGCAAGAGCTGAAGAACCTGGCCGGCCTCAACCTGCTGCGTGTGATGCGCCAAGTGGAGAAGGTAGATTCAATAAATAAAATAAATATATCTTGTCCACACGGCATCTGGCCTCAAACTAAGCAGAGCTTGCGCTATGGGCTGATATAATACTTACTACTATAGATACATTTTTTTGTAAATACATACTAGGAATGCAATATAACACTCAGACAGAGAACAAATATCTGTGTTCACCACACAAATATTTGTTCTCGCTGGAGATCGAACCCACGACCTACGGCGTAGGAGGCAAAGCTACTACCAACTGAGCTGAGAGCCCAGTCGACATTCATCCATAATGTTACACATAAGTGTAGAGTTGACAGTCGTCGATGTATTTCTTGCTCGCACATTTTTTGCTGGCGATGGCGATCAGTGAAACGCTATCAGATTTGACAGCGATATTTGACAAGCGTTTCATTGATCGCTATCTGGCTCAGTATTTGTCGCACATTTTGACGCATTTATTTCGTAATTTTTGAGCCGATGTGAAAGTATTTTTATACTAAAATACTTTCAATATGGTCCAATAGAAATTCCATCAAAATCAGTTCAGCGGTTTGGTCATGAAGTCGGTTTCTCAAGATTTTTAAACTTATATTATCCTATTGAGAGAGCCATTGCGAACACGAGTTAGACGTGTGCGTTAGTAACCTTCGCGACATGGTGGGTGACATACACACACAAAACATTTTGTAAGTTGAGTAATCATGCATTGACTTTTCAAAGCTATCATAAACCATGTTATTTCAGATTCGTGACGAGATGCGCACCAGTGGCTCTCCCCCCGAGGAGCACAATATGGACAATAACTCCACTGACCACGGCAACTGTACCAGCAACGCCTTTAACCAGGACCGTATCTAAACAACTAATGTTCGCGTTACGCTCGCTCCTCCACGAAACGGCACGCAGGCTATCAAGTAACTAACTTGTTAGCCCGCCCAAGACTTGACAACGATGTATTGGATTTACCTATTCAAAGATGAAAATTAAAGAGCTGCTAACAACATTTCTTTCTCCCTGGAGTTAGTAGACGGCTCACTCAAAGTAATTTTCTACAAAAAACATTTGGCTTACTTTAAAATGCCTGAAGTAGGTGAAGTCACCATAAATCCAATTAGTCATTATGTTCGAGCCATATGTAGTACTTTACCTCTTGTTGCCTGTGAGCTCATCCCTAACCGCAACATCGTTGGCTGCCCTGAGGCACATATTCCCCGAGTCCCTCGCGAGGGAGCGAGCGTCGCGATTGCAATCACACATTTTGATTCCACTCGATGTACACTCGCAGGTCGAAGGATATTTGTATGTTTAACCAGTTATCGATGTGTCTACTAAAGTATAATAAGCAGCTGTTTTGTCACCGAATACTATAGTAATGCCTTTGGAATATATTTAAAGTTTTGCACCCTAAGTTATAATATTGTAACTTGGCAAAAAATACAAAAACAAATTCAATAAAACCGCAGGGCTGCGTTCCACATTAGCCTACCCAGTATTAGATACCAACTAATTACCAAAGAGCTAGGTGACATTCATGGTGACGCTACAGCTGTCTGCATTAATAATCAATTGTAACTTTAGATTTGAGCTAAGTGTCGTCAGTGTCGTATAATAGTCTGTGTAATCTGTGTTATATTGCACCCTTTCCTTAAACTTAAGGTTCTTAAGCTCTGTGTGTGAAGTGTCTGTTCATGATGAAGTAGGTCTTTGCCTAGCCAGTTTTTTTACTTGGCTAGGAACGTCAGCCTCCAATCAAAACCACAGGCAACTTTTCTGTTCCGCGAGGCGTCTTCGGCTCGCAGCTACGCGACTCAAAGATGGATTCTTTCGCAGAAGGGTCTATCTTTCGAAGACATGGCAGCTAAAGTCATTCTATCGTTCTATCTGCGTCCACGGTTGCGTCTGCTGTGGCGATCACAACTGTGCGTGTGTGTGGCGGTTCTTGTACAACGGTTTTGTTGGTACTTGTTCATACTGACGACTTGTATCACAGAAATATACCTACGTGTATGTAATAAGTCAGTCATCAAACAGAACGCCACCGTGCACGCCAATACGAACGCTGGTTGATCGCCTTAGAAGACCTTTTTGAACAGACACTCCGCTATTAGTACCTAGGTTGTCGAGGTCCTCGAGAAATGGCTTTTCATAAGATGCATACTTACGACGATGCCGAGGGAACTATCATTTTATCAGTACTTTTCAAATCTTTTATTTTATTAAGTATGTATTTCAGTAAAAGGCACGTCGAATCAAAATTAGATAGAATGAAAAATGTAAAAGGAATTAAAAGAAGGCTTTAAATGGTATGTGAACGAGAGAGAAATGAAAGTAATGATAAACTGTGGGTAATTAACAAAAATAATGTAACGAAAATTTTATTTTACTATATAGTAAATTAAATTATTAATTAAAATGGTTGGGATAAGGAATGTAGGTAGATAATAAATTAAATAATATTGAAAACAGATTCGGATACTTATTTATTTGCTTTGGTTAATTAAGTAAATAAAGTGATGTTTTTATTTGAAATGAATGTAAGCCATTTCAAAAGCCTTGCGTAATTCGTTCTTCTTCCACCGCTTATTGTTGTTTAGATTACGTAAGCGATGGTAACTTAATGTGTAGAAGATTAGGTACATTGTTGTTTGTGCATCTACTTACCCACTATCGTGTAGATCTATGTACCTAAGTACTTAATATATTTATTGGAAACTGCAGTCTGTTGCACTTAGACTTTTGTTAATTTATCTCTTTTGAGTAAAAAAGTAGAATAATGTAGTGTGATCTATTAAACTGAATTCAAAATTCTTTTAGCGCAGACCTTACCTTGCTACCATACCAATTTCAGTTCAGATTGTCCAAATTACATTTTGGTTACCGTTTCGTCGGAGCAACGCCATCTGTTGGCGAAAGCCAGTACCATAACAAAGACCTACGGCGTAAACCTAAGTATTTTCTTAAAAATATGACTGAACATTTTTGAAACTTTTAACTAGGAAACTAAGCGTTTCGTCTGGAGTTTGGCTGTTATTTTGTGATCACTATACAATGTGGGAATTGGGAAACTCCTGTGTTTCAAAACTCTTTGGCATGGCACCGATTGATAGAGGTTCGATTCAAGCGCGCTATTACACACCTACATTTTGTGAGCGCACCACTTTTGTGTACCTTATAACTAACTTTATTCCCTAACAAGGTGACCCAAACAACGTAATTTTTCCAAACATGCTCGGATAATTTTAAACTTTCCTTTTCATTGCCTTTACATACTTACATAAATTTCCTACTTAACTATTTTTTTTATATTTATTCACGTCAATAAATAAAAATAAGAATATACCCAATATATATTTTATTGAATAGTAGTGCGCTTGAATCACAATTTTTCAACGACCCATACCTAACCCATCCCTCTGACGTCTATTCTCCTAAAGTCTATGCTCCTAAAATATATATATTGCTAAGACCTAAATGACAGGGTCTTGCCTCGTCTAGGCCTAACTCCATTGTTATGCACCGTATCATTGTAGATCGTCATTGGTACCAACCTTTAACGGCTAGGTATGAACTTTCTGAACGATGTTGTACAATTTATTCCACTTGATATTAAATAAACACGTTTGCTGTATTATAATCTAGTTTGAAGTTTTATTTCTAGCTCCACTGCCTACAAAAACCACTAGGTAGATAAGGTGCCCACATAACGAGGGCCAGTACTTAGTTGAGTGAGTGAGTGCACATAGATTTTTATGACGCATCCACAAACTAATAGGATGCTAATGCTAACGCATGACGCATCAGAAGCCTATCGATTCCATACATTTTGTATGGAGGTGATTACACTTAGCTAGAGACATTTGCAGAGGCAGACGCAAACGCTCTCCTAATCATAGCGACGCGACGATTAAAATACACTCAGGATGGCAAGAAAATTTTACTGTAGTAATTGTACATTTTATTTAAACGCTTACAAAGGAGATTAATAACATTCAAAATTCTAAAATAAAAAAAAGTAATAGGATAGGCACGATGGCGGGGATTTGAAAATTCCCGCCACTCTTATGTTAATCTCTGGTTAATCTGATAGACAAAAAAGCCACTGTACTGGCGTGGCGCAGGTATTTTAAAGTGGCAAAAAGACTTTATTTCCTGCGCCAGTACAAAACTTAAAAAAAAAACCAGGATATATCAACTCAAGGACAGGGAAGAGGGATCTATGGAAGGCGCCCGTTCCCAGCTTAATGATTCTCAATGATTTGAATGAGTTTACTGAGTTATTTTTTTTCTTTCTGTTATCTCTGGTCACGAGATTCGTTTTCTGTCATTTTGGAGAGTCACAGCTTTTTGATTTTAATTGTTTTATGGTTTTACTGGTGTTATTTTGAATTTTGTTGTGTAATTTTGGTGGTATTTTAACCAACATTACTTGAGGTCTTAGCTCAAAGTGTTAGCAGTTGGACTTTTACTCCAACTGCTAACACTTTGAGCTATGTTATTATGTGATAATCTGATTTGATTGAAAATATTTCTGATGGTTTTGAAAATAAACGACCACCATTTTGTTTTCAAAGTTAAGTAGGGCTGACTTGTTTATGACTGACTGACTTGACGAAAAAGTATTATAATTACGAAAGACGTAAATTTTAAAAAACAACTCAAGGGAAAATAAACGTAAGACTGGGCGGTATGGTCTTGGTACTATAGCCTGCTTCGAAAGAAGCCCAAAGAAAAAATATATCTGGTAGTCTCTGGATCTGGACACAGCCAGAGGTCCACAGACTACTACCAGAGGTCTTTAGATAAAATCTCTTTCGGCGCTCTTATATTTACGCAATATTCATCACGGCATGTTTATCAAAACTTTTTTTTAATTTTTGATTGTACTTTCTGGGTTAAAGTTTTCTGTAATATTCCACTATCTTTGTTCATCTTCTTTCTTTATTCTTTCTTTGTAAGCTTAATTACGTTTAATCTCACTGCATTTATCTATCATCGAATTTTAATTAAAGCTTTCATCATTTTATAATAATAAGTTGATGATACACACTAGCAAACATTTAGCAAACATTTTTTTTACGAAAGTCAAATCTTCTCCTACCTTGGCATCTACCGGATGCAATTAGGTAAAAAAATAAAAAATGGGCGGTTCTTACGACAGGGATAGGGTGATGATGATGTTAGATTTCGTGACTCTAAGATATTTTCGAATTACAGATACGCTAGTAGTTACTATGATGACACGGTAACGTCACAGAATAGATAATAGTTAGTATCAAGCATCTTACGGCGTTTTTCGTGACTGTACTATACATACCTATTATAGATTTTATGAACTAGCGGCCGCCCGCGGCAGGCTTTGCCCGCTTAGTAGTGGTCATTGCTAACATCCATCCTGTTTAATGTTTGTTTTATTTACCTACATGATTTTGTAGATCTACTGCATAATTAGTTAGGTATTATGAATAAGGTAGGCAAGGCACTGAGGGCTGGTTTCCGCAAGGCTTCTAGTGGGCCCTTTTTGCGTGGCGCTTGACACCAACGTGTTGCTCGAACTTTCACGCCGGTTTCCTCACGATGTTTTACTGGCATAGTGCACACACATTTTTCTACAGAAAAACTACTTGGTACACGACTGGATTTGAACCCACGACCTTAGGCGTATCGGACGGCGGGTCCGCTACGTCTAGACCAGTGCTCTCTGCCAACGAGCTTACCTGATGGTGGATTCAGAGGAGCTGGTAATCATTATAATCATATAATGTAGGTAGGCATTCTGTGTGAAAATGGGACTTCTCAGCAAATAGGTAGGTATGTACTTATAGGTACTTAGGTAGGTAACTTATCATCATCATTATTATTAAAAGCCTGTTGTGTCCCACTGCAGGGCAAAGACCTCTTTTCCTTCTCTCCATTCATCTCTTGTTTGGGCTACTGTGGATCATCATCATTATTATAAATTGTACAGATTTGTATTTTTGTAATGAATAAACTCAAAAACTACTGGACTGATAAATTTATTCTGCCACTATAATGCTGAATTATCCCTGAATAACATTATACCTAGTTCAATCAAATTAAACCTACAGGATATGAGTCTCTTTCACCAATAACTCTGCATCTGTACTGTAGTTTAGTAACTACTGAGTAGTTCAACAGGTGGTACAAATGAAATGAAATGAAATATATTTATTTGCAAGAAGTATGGTACAATTATTAGATCCCAGCTTCCTCATCCCCTTTTTGAAGGCGAAGTAGCATTTAAGCTGAGTGAGGACCATTTTGTTCTCATAAACAAATACTTATAAGTATACCTAATTGGATACTGTCGGCACCCTTTTCAGCAATAGAACTAGGATTATGTGTGTACCTATTTCTTTCTATGTGTTTTTGTACCTATGTGTTCTATGTTTTATTTTCTCTTATGATTTCCTGTGTAGCGGTACCTTTACTCAATGTTATTCTCTTTCTGTGGTTTTATTTTCTTTAGTTGTGTTTTTGAGCCAAATAAAAAAATTAATAACAATAATCAATTCAGAATAATAATTCTTAAAGAAAATGGAATATAATTTATATGAAATCTTTAACGCTATAAAAACATTGATACAACATTGTAGATATCTTTAGTAGGTAGTTACTTCATCACACACAATTTATCTAGTTACTTCATTCACAATCTGACTTCACACACTTTTGGCAGGGTTTTAAACACACATCACAGACCCACTAAAGTCTGGTCTACCACTTTCTTGCGCTAAGTTTGACACATATCTTCAGCCCACTGAAGATGAAAGCCCACGAGGTGGCTGGCAGAGGTGTCCAGCCCTGAAGAATTAAAAGTTCTTCTCATTAGTGATGACTGCCCAGTTCTAACTATGCGTAGGAGTTGCATAGGAGCGGTTGGTTCCCACCGCTGCTGGAGGCGTTGGAGTCGTCTGTGTTGTAGGAAATGGTAAATATTCTTCAAATGATAATATTAAGACAGATCATTAATTACTGATGCTGTTCCAGCCATCGCATTTCTGTCCTATTTAATATTCCGGATGATTTTAGTAGCTCGTATCTCGAAATAGCTTACAAGAATTATAGAACAGTAGCAAGCAGAAGCAAGCATGACATTGACCTCTTGACATTTGACAGTTGAGATGTCAGTTTTGACAGTTGAAATATAAGATTTACGCACACAAATGTAGATATACATACTTATACGCACACATAAACCATAGAAATCTGCTTCTTCTTTTTTCGTGAAAATAAGATCGGCCAATCTCTTTGGTCACGGCTTTGTTGTCGTTGTGTCATTGAGCGTGACTTGATTGATTTATTGTTTTACGACAAAAATGTGAATTTCTAGTCATAAAAGTGCCACGGCAATCGTTTTTGTATTAAATTCAGTGTAATTATTCTTGGACAACATGGCCCGCGCAAATAATAAAGCTAAAGCCAAAGCCGAAGCCAAAGCTAGTGAGTTTCACCTTGTTAGAAACATGCCGGGTCGCTTGTTATCCACCCGGCATTGTGTTATCATGTTTTTATCGGCGTGGTTTCGTTAACTAACTCTTCAGGCGTAGGCAGCTTGCTCCGAGTTTGTATTAAACCTGATAATTTTCTTAGCCGAGGGCTAAAGTAGTGCTTAGGATGCGAAGGATCATCATTTTCCTACTTCCATCGTATAGAGTCGAGTCGACACAACAACAGTTGAACATGGCCGGCGAAATTATCATAATTCTAATAACAAACAATTCCATCATTTTCGTTGTCGAGCTTTCGATCAGAACTGCTTTCATTAAATAAATTAAATATTGTGAATAATCTAAAGAACATTCTAGCCCAAATTAAGCAGAGCTTGTCGAAATAGTCGCTAATAATATAATTATCCATATATTGTTTTTTTGAACAAACATCTGTGTTCATCACACAAATATTTGTTCTGGCTGGGGATCGAACCCACGACCTACAGCGCAGAAGGCAGAGCTACTAACAACTGAGCAGAGAAGCCATAACGTTACTTGCTTGTTTTGGCAGAGTAGTCCATGTATGCAGTAGAAGTGGTGTTGGAAAATATGGTGGTTGGTGGCCATGGTAGTAGCACTGGTAGTGAGTGGTTAGGCTGCTTCATGACCAATTGTTATAGATATTAAATTGATAAATATGTAGTCAACACAATATTTACTTCAGCTTTGTTATTTAGTTAGGGGGCTTCAATTGATATAAAAATATTAATTGATGATCCATACCTTTCGGATACTTTTTCCATAAAGGGAGTAAAAGGATATACTTAACCACAGTTTTGGGGTTCTGCACCCGAAGGGTAATACGAGACCCTATTAATAAGACTCCGCTGTCTGTCTGTCCCTCAGTCTGTCCTTCCTTCTCTCTGTGAGAATGAAAACCTGTTGTGCCAATACCACATGAAGTGGAATTATATTAAGAGTCACATGAAAACAAAATATTATCATACTTGAATAGATGGATGAAACAGGAATAGAAATATTATTTTAGATTCGGATTCAGATTTGCGATACATTCTGAACTAGTTAAAAAAAAAACATTACACCCACATTCAGTTTTTTTAACTAAACATGTTGTTTATTTTCATTTTTCTGTCTATTATGTCTTTATTTATTGTAATTGGTGTTAACCGTTATAATTAAAGTAAAAACAATGAATACAAATATAACTAGGAGAATTATTATGCGTATGAATGTAGGTGGATGGATATGTGGGTGGAGGTAGGCCAAAGAAAAGACGGATGAACAGTGTTAAAGATGTAGCTGTATTCACATCCTTCTTATACATGTAATTAACCTGAGTAGGTATTTTATTTTATTTTATTTCCCATACCTACTATGTTCGTTCGTATACTTAGAGGTTTAAATTAAAATTCATGCATGTCTTCATTCATAAGGCTATATTTATACTCTTCATGTATCTCCTTTCAGTTTCATATTATATTACAGTGAGTAGAGTATAGGTTCAGGACTCTTTGTTTAAATAACCTATTCCTTGTGTTATTAAGTCGACTAATTTTAGGTCAGCTACTAGCTGTTTTTCTGCAACTCAGTGTAAACTAAAGCAAGAAACAACCTATACACATCCACGCTAATGTACATGTCCTTTGTTATTACTTATTTGTAAATATTTCTGTGTGCATTAAAGAATTAAAGAAACAATGGTACTACACTAAGTTACTTTCATGTAATATTGTTTGAAATAAAGATTTTTGTATTTGTATTTGCACATCATAGAGATGACGGCTGATAGAAGAGGATGGAAGAAGATAACATGATGGTGCTGACCTCACATAAAGTGGGATAAGGCAGAAAGAAGATGAAATAACGCCACTTTAATTCCAATTAATAATTGTATAAATAATTATGAGTATAAAAAACTAGAAAAACCGACTTCATTGCCAAATGGCTAAACCGATTTTAATGAAAATTGTTTGAATAATCTGGACGTAAGAATAACCTTCCAAATAAAAAAAAATCTAAATTCGTTCATAAATAACGGGGGCATGCAGTTACAAACATTAAAAAAGCAGCCAAGTGCGAGTCGGACTCGCCCATGAAGGGTTCCGTAGCATCAATTAACATAATATAAAGGTTTTTGTAGTTCGTCGAAAGGTAAATTGCGGTTTACGATTTATGATGTATAAAAAAAACTACTGACTAGATCTCGTTCAAACCAAATATCGTTGGAAGGTTGCATAGGTACAACATATATATTTTTTTTAGTTTTATCATTCTCTTATTTTAGAAGTTAGAGGGGGGACCAACTTTTTTCCACTTTGGAAGTGTCTCTCGCGCAAACTATTCAGTTTAGAAAAAAACGATATTAGAAACCTCAACATCATTTTTGAAGACCTATCCATTAGATACCTCACACGTATGGGTACAATGAAAAAAAAAATTTTGAGTTTCAGTTTCAAGTTTCAAGTATGGGGGACCCCCAAAATTTATAGTTTTTTTTCTATTTTTGTGTAAAAACCTTAATGCGGTTCACAGAATACATCTAATCACCAAGTTTCATCAGTCTAGCTCTTATGGTTTCGGAGAAAAATGGCTGTGACACGGCCGGACAGACAGACAGACAGACAGACAGACATGACGAATCTATAAGGGTTCTGTTTTTGCCATTTGGCTACGGAACCCTAAAAAATCATTTAAAAAAAATTGCAACACCGATTTTAATAAAATTAAAATGGGACCAATCTGGAAGCAGTACCTTTCAGATAAAAAAATATATAACAACAAACATAAAAAAAACCACCAAATTGAGAACCTCCTTCCTTCCTTCTTTTTTGATTGGAAGTCGGTTTAAAATAATGGAGTAATTCTTTTTATTTCAGAAAAGTGCAAGAAAATACCATATCAAGGAAACAAGAAACTGCAGGCCATTCAGGCGTTGAAGAAAATAGCAAGATTAGAGGATTATTACTTGAAGCTTTGGAAAGAATTCATAAAGAAGATAAAACTGGATTTTCCAAGTAAGAGTGCAGACTATCTCACATTCCGAAGTCACTTTCAATGAAAGATTTATAATCATAAATAATTTAAATAAATAAATGATTTATAATTGTATTCTAAGTATGTATTTACATAAAAAAAATATGTATTCAAGTATTATATCAGCTATCTGGTTCCCATATTACAAGCAAGTGTTGTGCGAATGGTAAAAAAAAAAAAAAAAAAAAAGATTCATAAGCGCGCAAGGACTAATAACTCATTGAATATCTGAAAACGGGTAGTCTAGCAGCATTATAATGTTCATACCACTCGTTTTCAGTATTTTTCAAAGTATTTTTTATATTGCATCAGCTATTGGTTCTCTTAAGCAAGATAAACTTATAAATAAAAAAATAATGTATTGTGGACAATCCACACAACACTGTCTAGCCCCAAATTAAGCGTGTTCTATGAAAACCAGATAGCTCACTTGCATATTTTTTTTTTAATACTTTCTTAGAAAACGTTATAAAATAAATTATAGTTTAAAAAACTAAACAAAAAACGCTTTTATAACTAATTGAACTAAAAAGTTAAAAATGAAACTGTAATAATCAATTGAAAAATTTATATTATTGTACAAAAAGCGTGGGGGGCTTGATTTTGATTGTTGTAAATATTTTATCAATAGTTTATTATTATCTGAAGTTATTATAAAAAGCACCCCATGCATTTTACACCCAGACAGAGAAAAAACATCAAAAACATCTGCGTTCACCACATACATAATTGTTCTCGGTGGGAATCGAACCCACAACCTACAGCGCAGAAGGCCGAGTTACTATCAACTGAGCTGAGAGGTCAGTCTAAGATTAAAGTCTTAGCTTTTATTAGGGCTGCATAATTATGTTGTATAAATTCCTACAATATTTATTTGATTATTGTTTTATTGCAGATGCAAATATTCAGTACCCTGTGGACATATTATTTGAATTCGGAGCCAAGCAACTGGGAGATTTGCTTAGGAGGCTGATTTCAGGCCAAGAACCTAACGCAGACGGTATGACATATTCTTGGAATTCACACCAACCTTATTATGATTTGAAGTTATCAGCTCCTATAACAGGCGACTGACCTCTCAGCTCAGTTGGTAGTAGCTCTGCCTTCTGAGCAGGTTGGGGGTTTGATCCCCACAGAGAACAAATATTTGTGTGGTGAACACAGATGTTTGTTCTCTGTCTGGGTGTTATATTGTATTCTAAGTATGTATTTACCAAAAAAAATGTATTTAAGTATGTATTATATTCGCTATCTGGTTCCCATAGTACAAGCTCTGCTTAGTTTGGGGCTAAATAGTGTTGTGTGGATTGTCTATAATATTTATTTTATTTATTTATTATTTATAACAACGCATTGCGTCGCGGGTAACGCTTTTTTGGAGCGTGCCCTATGTGCCCTATCCTGCGTCCATCGACTCGGGGTGTACGGATTTTGAGTCTCATGATCCTGTTTCATCCACACCCTTCAAACCGAAATAGCAACAGAAATAGGCATGGTGGTAGTATTTTCGTTGAAGAACCCGCGTATTCTGAAATAAAAATCTTGCAAGTTTTAAACTGTCCATTGAATAATAAATTGGAAGGATTAGAGAGATTAATCCAATGAAGGAGGGTAATATCATTTGGCAGGTTTGTTAGCTATCAAACCTGACCGGCGTATACGTCCAACAATAGCTCAGAAAAGTTCGAGGGGCTGTGAGGGGCTTCATTACAAAAAGGCCCCCGGATCCAAAATGTCTCCTGCACACCGATAAAGCCCCGCTTCAGTTTTATTACTGCCTTGCCTATACCTCCTCCTCCTCGCGTCGTGCTCCTCACTGCTGAGGGTCGTGACCCCCTCCATGGATAAATTTGTCCCTGACAATTTTTCGCCACCTGGATCTGTCACCGGCAACCTGAATGGCTTTATGGACCTTCACGTCGAGAGTGGAGCGGATTTGGTCGGACCAACGTATCGGGCTTCGGCCTCGTGGTCTCTTGCCTTCGATTTTGCCAGTGATGACAAGTTTTTCCAGGTTGTCACCCTGTTTCCTGGCTATATGCCCGAAATACTCAAGGACTCGCTGGAGGCAGGTGGTTGATAGCCTAGTGGTCACTTTGAGTTCCTTGAGTATTGATACATTGGTCCTACGCGCTGTCCACGGGACTGTCACATTTTCACCATCTTTTTAAACATTACACCCATGCAAAGCCAAAGCGGGTCGCGCCGACCCGCCGCCCTAAAATATAGTCTATAGTTACTCAGAGACATTGACCTGTACTTTCTTATGGTGTGATAAAGAGTGAAAGATTTTTTAAATCGGCCGTGTATTTGAATACACGACCGATTTAAAAAATCTTTCACTTTCGAATTAACTCAAGTTAATTCGTTACTTACCTCATCATAATCATCCTCAGCTCGACTTCACCCACTGCTGGGTATAGGCCTCCCTTAGTTTGTGCCATCTACCTCGATCCTGTGCCAGTCTAAACCATTGCCTCCCTGCGACCCTGTCTATGTCGTCCATCCATCTTGCTGCAGGGCGCCCTACGCTTCTGTAGCCGGTTCTTGGTCACCATTCGGTTGTTCTACTACACCTGTCATCACCACGCCTAGCAAGGCGTCCTGCCCAACTCCATTTGAGCTCCGTAATCCGATCTCCGATTTGGACCTTTGTTCGTCTCCGGATTCGGATACATAGTCATAATAATATAGAAGCAAAGGTAGCAACATCCATGTCTACTAAAATTACGGTAGGCAGTTTTTGAAAACGGATGTTGCTACGTTGGCTACCTTTGATTTAGTGCTTGCTTTAAATGCTTTAAAAGTGAAGGGATAAAGCTGTTTTTGCTACCAACAACAGACAACCACAATCTAAAACACTCATTTTGTATAGGATGTTGCTAGTTTTTACACGAAATTATTATTCGGTCAAGTAAACTTGTCAGAACACTATCAAACTGCATTAAAAGTTGCCACATTAAGAAAATGGGATGTTTCTACCTTTGCTTCTATATGACTCATAATATACCTACAAAAGAACAAATATTTCCTGTTTATAATATTTGTATGATTAATATTTCAGATGCAGGTCCGTCTGTGAGCAAGGTCAAACCAAGTGCCACGAAGAACAGCTCCAATCCTAAGAGACCTGACGACGGGGCGGACGACAGGTATCCATGCACACATAACAACTCAACTTGTCTTCGCGTCAAAGGGTTAATACCTAGCTGATAAACAGTGGTTTGCTCTTGAGCAATATTATGCGCTGAGCTATTACCTTTTTGTCTGGCTGCAATGCAACACACACTCCATCTTTATTTGGTTGGTAGTTTTTATTTAAGATTTATAATATATATTAGATTTGTTGTTATATTTTAATTTAAGATTTGTTATTATATTTTAATTTAAGATTTGTTATTACATATTTTAATTTAAGATTTGTTGTTATATTTTAATGTAACTTTTAATTTTTTTTGTGTTTGTTTATCTATCTCCAAAACTCTTCGCAAATTATCGTATAAGTTGGTTTTAAGCTCTTATTTATCTCCTCACCAATGTTAAGCCAGATCATTTCAGGCGTTCTTAAGTTATAAATAGTGTAACAAACACGACTTATGTAGATTTAGATCGATATGGTAAGTCTATTATATTTAATGTAGTATAGTAATATGTAACCTTTGAATAATGTAAGGAATGTTTAATACCTTTATTTTATTTTTTCTTTTGTATTATAGTCTCAAAATCACACATCAAAATTTTTATGTTTATTTTAAATTTTCCACACACACAATCACCCTCCGTAAGTAACATCAGTCCTATCCATCCAACAGTTGTCTGGTAGAGATCGCTGCGTAGCGATAAGAGCTTCTATTGTTTCTACAAATAATTAAAAAAAAAACATTTATTGTGAGCAATAAAGTAGTCTACCTAATGCCCCTTTGTCATGTACTAGCGGATCGTCCCATCTTCGCCCGCATGTGATTTAGAAAATGTCAAGTTGCAACTTGGAATTTTTCCACCCATGCGAAACCGGGCGGATCAGTAGTTAAAGATGTTCACTCACCGCAGCCCGTTGCAAGCCGCGGCGGCATTTGCTTTTCAATAATTTTTTTTATTCGTAATAATTATGTTTCGAGTGAAAGAAAGAAAGAAAAATCATTTATTCAACCAACACAATTGTATACCTAAAAAAATAAACATAAAAAAAAAGCAGAAAACTTAACATAATGTATACAAAAATCAATAAAAATAATATTCGCATGCTAAAAGAGACATCTAGATTGATTTCTCTAGATAGATTGTATGGGATGCCCGATTTCAATAAGTAATTAAAAAACTAATATATTACAGGTATTGAATACGAAATGATTTAAAGCCTGCGCACATCTAGGAGATGATGATGGCGATCTGTGAAACGCTGTCAAATATCGCTGTCATATATTCCAGCGCTTCACTGATCACCACCGGAGATCGCTTAGATGTGCGGAATACTTTATTTGGAAAACGGATTATTACAAAGGTATGAAATCGACCAGCATTTTAAAGATGAAAAAAAAGTAGCTGTAGTGTCCTAACAATAATAGTTGGACAGCCTACACATTACACATGTCTAATTCAATTCAATTATTTTTTTGTCTGATTAAGGGTTAAAATATGTTAGTAGAAATTAAATTAACTTACATGACAAAGGGTAATACAATACCATTAATCCTTATCCTAATAATAATGTCCCTATGTTATGAACACATTACACTTCTTACATAAAATAATATTTTTCATTACTCATACTCTGAAAGTAGGTCTGAAGTTGCCTGAGGGGCCTAATAGAAAGTAAAACTTTCAGCCCTAGGGAGAATCGCTTTCTACTGACAGCTGTCAAATTATAAAAAAAAAACAAGTTCTATTTTATTCAACCATGTTCCAACTTTCTAAACTGCAAGGAGGTTGAACCAAATTCCAACTTTTTATTCAGCAAGTAGGTTGGATTCCCATTACAACGGTAAGAAGTTTAAAAAGTCTAATTAGAGCGCAATGTAAAATTTAAATTTAAATAATATAATGATAGTATTAAATAAATAATATATCTTCTAAATTACTTGATTTATATATAGCTTCAACTATTTCTTTAAAATAATATAGATTTGAGCAAACAATTTACCATTTTTTAAATTATGAAAATGAAAATAATGGCTGAATAATGCTGGCGAACCGAAGCCGAATCCCGCCAGAGAAAAAGAAAAAAAAAACCGGGAAGGCGGCAATTCAATCTTCATTTTCACTAATTTTTCTTTCATGTTTTTATTTTTACGTTCCTTGTATTCGTAATGAAAAGCACAGTGTTTACCTCGGATGAAAGTCTTTTAAGTCCCTCAAGCTCCATTGGCGCCCTCGCTAACGCTCTGGCGCCAAACCCGTCTCGGGACTCAAAAAACGTGACTTTCAACACTCGGGTAACAATGTACTATTACAATTTACTTTGCATAAGACTCACAGTTGTCAGTTCGTTCTTGTCAGCTTGGTCGCGTGGAGCTGGCACCTAGACTGACCTAGCTTTAAGACGTTTCAAACTGATCCTTTTGAAACTATCATGGTTTCTAACACTATTTTGATTTGATCTAATAATAGGCAATGTATTATTGGCGTTGCTTACCACTTCACATAAGGTGGCCCATACGCTTCATTCAGATATTTAAACGAAAAACTTGGCCCTATTTAACAGTAAGCTATGAAACAAAAATGATTGTATTTTTCAGAAAAAAAGGAAAAAAATATCAAGAACAGAAGGTGCCGTCGAAACCGAAGCCGAAACGCAAGCCGTACCGAAATCTAGATTTTGTGAAGCTCTACATCAAGCCGAAGCTTGTAGTCACATCTTCGCCTATAAAGTACAGCGGACCATTAACTAAGGCATGCTCGGGTAAAAATGTGTCCCTTCCGCCGCTGGACTCGACTGACCACTCAACAGCTGGCTCTTCGGTCACATCGAAGAAAGTAGGCCCGCCGAAGGCAGGTCCTTCAAAAGCCTCGATACAATTGGGCCGTTTCAAAGATCAGGAGCCATTTCTAGGTTTCACCAGCAAGGAAATAGAGTCATGCGATTACTATAAGCTTCCGAAAGCAATTAAACTCGAGGGGTTGATCGACGACGATAGCGGAAAAAAAGCAAAATTCAATTCGAAAGATCTCGTCGAAGTGTTTGTAATATCAGAGCACGAAAAACTTGATATCGATCTACCGAAAACTTCCTCAGGTGGTTATAAGAAAGAGACGCAAGTGGAACCACACAAATATATTTTCAAGCCTGACGTCATGCCGGTCCGTATTATTGAAAGCAGGCAGCAGAAACCTAGAAACAAGCATAAGTTCAAGCAGTTCGGGCTATTTGAATTCGTTAGTATGGAAGATGAGGGAAAGAAGACTTAAATAGGAATTTGGACTAAATACCACGTCGTGGGATCAAACTAAACCTAGCCTTACTTTAATTATTCTGTGAACATTCTATGAAAAAGAAACCAGAAAGAGCAATGTTTGGAAAATACCAACCTAATGAGTGATACGTCCCAAATGGCAAGTCAAAGTAGATCTAAGGGCCTGGCCTATTTTGGCTGAACCCTCTGAAATAGATCAAAATTATGTTCTACAGTATTCTAGTTTTACACTTTTAAAAGGTCTGCGGTAGAATATGTCTATCTCTTAGGGATAACCCACAATAACCACTTTTTAACCTTTACTTTTTACGAGAAATAATGGCTTATTTACGAAGTCTTTAAGCACACGCTAAATTACATTAATGCATTTATACAGCATTAATCCTTATCTAATGAATTTGTACATAGGGTGGTTGATTATTGATGGTCATGAAAGATATCTGTCACTTCAACCTTTTTATTAGTGTAGTTACATAGTGAAGCACTTGATAATAATCCGTCTTGATATTAAGTGTAGTAGTGTTTTCCCATGGAAGGATTATTTAATAATAAAAAAAAAAACAAAAAAAGTTACATAATTCTAATATTAAGTCTCTAGTTTGCTTATGTGATCTTATGTTCTAGAATGAACCCGCACGACTTAAGCTTTTCTTATACAAATTTCAACCCCCGCTGCACCCCCTTTACGAATCGAATTTTCTTTAGTGTATCTACACTTTTCGTAACGAACAAACCCTCCGAATTACAAGTCGAATAGAATAGAGGTGTAGGCTGTGCGTTTTATTGACATTTATGTGAATGTAACTAGAATAAGGTTTATAAACATATTGGCCGAAGGTCTGTGAACCACATAATGTTACTGTTTATAAAAGCTTTTGTAAAATCATTTGTGCTCAAAATTGTGTAGGACACACCAGTTACATAAAATATTATGATCTCATTATTATTAATTTATGAATTATGGCCAAAGAACCCCAGATGGGAAAGAAAATTTGCTTAGCGTGATTTTTGTTCGGCTTGTTGATGTTACTAGGTTGGCCTGTTTTTTTTTATTGTGAAGGCCTTTAATGCGGGTGTGATATGTATCGCTATATTGTATATTATATTCCCTATAAAATTAATCTGTGTGTGTAAAGCGTTACGCACATCTAAGCGTTCTACGGTGGTGATCAGTGAAATATGCCGTCATATTAGACAGCGTTTCACTGATCGCCACCGCAGAACCTTAAGATGTGCGCGTGGCTTAAGAGGTAGATGCTATGTCCATTAATATTAAGAGTAAGGTTGTCAATAAATATTGCAATTTTTTAACTTGCATTAAGTATTTTAGCTTTTAAGAAATAAGTCGCAGCTTTTTTTATGTCACTAGCTGATGGGACAAACATAAGGTCCACCTGATGTTAAGTGACCATGTTCTATAACAAAGCATTACCTCGTAGGTCACGCACGTCAGGACCGTGCCCTACGATGCAACGCCTTGCGTCCGTCAGCTTGAGGCTTTCAGTTGTTAAGCCTCACGTGCCAGTAATTTTACTGGCAACTGGACTAAGTTCCACGTTAGCAGGTTTAATTGTCGTCCATTTCCGGGCCTGTATGTTAAACGTGGCTGTACTTCCTGGCTTTGTAATGTGATCAGTAATCCTTGCTTGTAGTTACTGGTTCTTTCTTGATCATCCTGCTAGGTCAGTGACTAGGTTGAAGTATGGTGGGCCTATTTGCTCTAACGGATAAGGTTTTATATAAAATGTATGAAAGATATCATATCTGACACTTCAGTTTATTTAGATAAACGAAGTTGTAGTGAACAACTTGATTATTATCTGTGTTGTGTGTAGTTTGTTCTCTTAATAAGGCATATATTTAAAAAAATAAAAATGTAATTTTCTAATGGTAATCATATTATTCTATGACCACTTGTCAATTCCCTAGTTTACTTAAGAAACCGTAGTAGTAGTAAGAAACCGTATGATTGAAAAAAATGAAAAGCTATGTTCACACGCACGCCGACACTCGCCCGGTTCGCGGCATTCACGGTCACAGGCGCGTTTACGGGCTCGGGCGTACCGTTTACACGCGCGTGAATGTGAATGTGCACGTTGAATGTCGAGTTGAACGCGCGCGTGTGAACGTACTATTAGAGGCTTCACTGAAGGCGTAATATACCGCCTTTAATGTGTGCGTATCACTTTTGTACTGATATTCAATTCCCCCGTAAGTGTGTGTAAAGCCTTGCGCACATCTAAGCGTTCTGTGATGGCCATCAGTGGAACGCTGTCAGATATGACAGTGATATTTGACAGCGTTTCACTTATCGCCCACATCTAGATGTGAGCTAGAAAATCGCATCGACGGCATAAGGCCTACATGGTCGATGCGAGTTTCATTGATCTGAAAAGGGTAAGATTGATAATGAATTTTACACATTTTCTACTAGAATTAAGATTTTAGATTTTAAGAACAAGTCATATGTATACGAAATTGGCATAAGTAGATTTAAGAATGTAGTTGCTTGTAGTGAACCAATTTGTCTGTAATATATCGTTTTAGGGTAGTTTGATTTCCATACAAACTGATTTTGCCATTTATAAGCGATTGGTGTATAATTGGGCTCTGAAATTACTGTAGCTGACTTTCATATTTGTCTTTACTATCAGCAAGGTATTAAGTTAAAGAAAACTGAATATAATACATAAAAAACAAAGTAAATTTTTTGTTTTGTTATTACTAACGAAGATTACCATACTGTGTTTGGTTAATAACTTTGTAAATGAAAATAAATGCATAGTTTTTTACTATTATCACCGTCAATGTAATGTACTGTTTAATGTTTATTATACGAGAACGATTAAATACCAATATGAAAGCCAACCACATTTATTTCAGTGTAAAATTTTAATTATACTCTAATCGCCCATAAATAGTAACATTAATTTGTATGGAAATCGAACAACCTTAGAGTGTATTTTAGCTCGGTGAAAAAACAGGCGGCCGCCCCGTCGCGGTTTTGTTTTTGAATGAAAATCACCCCCCGCGACCCTGGAAACTGCTAGGGAGTGATCTCATTTCAATGGTTATAAAGAATATTAATATGATTAGCAGTAAAGACTGCTAATATTAATATTAATATTCTTTATTTACTTGTGTACTTAGTAACGGGAACGGGGGTAAGTCCTTGTGTACTTAGTAACGGGAACGGGGGTAAGTCCTTGTGTACTTAGTAACAAAGGGAACGGGGGTAAGTCCTTGTGTACTTAGTAACGGGACCGGGGGTAAGTCCTTGTGTACTTAGTAACGGGAACGGGGGTAAGTCGCGGGCGGCCGTTGTTAATAATAAGTATCTCATAAAAGTTAGTTAAGATTACCTACTTCACTATTTTTTGTTGTGAAATTTTATATAGGTACTACTAAAGTACGTGCCATATTAGCAGTTTTAGAAACTCTTAATTTTAAGTAGATTTTTTATATTGTTTTATATTTATTTGTTTTGTATAAAGACAAAGATTATTTATTTCGTTATTTTGATTTACGACTTGCTAATGTAACAAGAACAAGGGTTGTTTTTCTAGTATAATAATGGTGGCACATGTACCAACACTTCTCACCAAATATCGAGCCATCTCTAAATTTGTTGTTTAGATAAATACACAATTAATAAAATCAAGAAACAGACTGAAACAAGTTACAAGATTCGAAACTATCATTGTTTCTGGTACCATAATTTATCAACTATGTTCGATAAAGCTGAATAATGAACCAATAAAAATTATCAAAAGTGGAATAAAACCGATTTTTTGATGAGAAGTTTACCTATGTAATAACTATTCCGTGTTAATATTTTCTTAGTTAGTCATGATGCGACTATAATATTTAGGCTAGGGTCTTGGCCCAGCGGCGACCTCACTTAAATAAATAAAAATAAATATTGTGGACAATTCACACAACACTACCCAGCCCCAAACTATGGGTAGCATTTTTAATTTGCAGCGGAAGAAAACAGTAATTAAATAACAACGTCATATTCGCGTGCACGTGACACAGTCGTCTGCCCCCGTACTAAACTTAGACATATGGCGTCGTACTACGCCACACTTTCATCCCCCCTGCATTCCTCTCCGAACTCCCCCCACACTCCCCCCACTCTCCTCAACAACCCCCCACATTCCACCCGCACTCCCCCCAGACTCCCCTCCACAATCCCCCTGTACTCCCCCCCCCCTTCCCTCCACACTCCCCCCTGTACTCCCCTCCCCACTCCCCCCGCACCTCCCCTCCACACTCCTCCTGTACTCCCCTCGCTCCTCCCCTCCACACTCCCCTGTACTCCCCTCCACACTCCCCCCGCACCTTCCCTCCACACTCCCCCCGCACCACCCCTCCACACTCCCCCCTGTACTCCCCTCCACACTCCCCCCGCACCTCCCCTCCACACTCCCCTTGTACTCCCCTCCACACTCCCCCCGCACCTCCCCTCCAACTCCCCCCTGTACTCCCCTCCACCACCTCCCCTCCACACTCCCCCTGTACTCCCCTCCACACTCCCCCCGCACCTCCCGTCCAACTCCCCCCTGTACTCCCCTCCACACTCCCCCCGCACCTCCCCTCCACACTCCCCCTTGTACTCCCCTCCACACTCCCCCCGCACCTCCCCTCCACACTCCCCCTTGTACTCCCCTCCACACTCCCCCCGCACCTCCCCTCTACACTCCACCTGTACTCCCCTCCACACTCCCCCCTGTACTCCCTGTATTTTCAACCCCTTACAACCCTTTTTTCGCAATAAAAAGTAGCCTTTGTCCTTCCCCAGGCCCTCAACTATCTGTGTACCAAATTTCATTTCAATAGGTTCAGTAGTTTTGGCGTGAAAGCCACACAGACAGACAGACAGACAGACAGAGTTACAAACGCATTTATAATATTAGCATGGATAATCTCTGACGAGGTGAGGACGCCACTGGACCAAGACAGTAGTTAGGTACCTACCTAGGTGCTTGCTTAGTATTTTGGATTGTACCTACTCATACATGTTTTGTTTAATTCCTATTGTGTGATAAAATAGTCCAAAATTACATAATTGCTACTTTTTGTCTTTGCATCTTTCTGAGAGTAACTACATATTATAAAGAACATTCGGTAAGTAAAAATAAAAAAATCTGGTGATGATTTAGTAATTACTTGATGTTTTGTTTTATTTTTTATCCCAAATCCCGTAAGCTATTTTGGAATATTACCGCGCCATTGTTAAGCTGGGAACAAATTATCGGACGCGGCTGACAGCCGCGACTGAAAGATATCTATATAGATAATTAGGTATTATACACTGAATTCACTGAATTGTGCAAACTATCGGATGTAAGCCGCGGACGTAACCTTGAGCGTTCGGACGTCCGACAGAAATCTGGCAAGCCTGGGGGCTAATTCTCGGGCCGATCTCGATCATTTTGAAATTTTATTTTAATGCTTCTTTTCACAACCCCGCACTTTTTGTACGTTTTCCGTATATTGTAGCTGTCGAGGCTTTTACGAAGAGGTCGTTTATGAATTACTCAAAGTAATTATCCATTCCCCCTTCGAAAAGAAGCAATAAAATAAAATTTCAAAATGATCGAGATCGGCCCGAGAATTACCCCCCAGGTCCTGTTCAACTGTGCCACACTATCAGTCGCGGCTGTAAGCTGCGTCCGTCAGCCGCGTCCGCGTCCGCTAATTTGTTCCCAGCTTGACAGTCGCGGCTGTCAGCCGCGTCCGATAATTTGTTCCCAGCTTTAAGCTTGACGTGACATGGACATTTATCTATTTACGACGTAGCCACACCTGTAGAAAACAAGGTCACTCTATGAAGAAAGATACAATCGGCCTTATTATAAAACAAGGACTAAAGATAAACCAAAGATGATACCTTAGTTAGACCATGGTTTAGACAAAACCTTATTACAAATCATAGTCTATCTCCAAAACCAGGGTTAAACTAAGGCCCGTATTCCGAAACAGCGCTTGAGTCTGAGTCGAGCCTCAAGCATAGATTTTATGACAGTTCTCCATTGAAAAGTGTCAAAAATCTGT
Source organism: Thera britannica (assembly GCA_939531255.2). NCBI lineage: Eukaryota > Metazoa > Arthropoda > Insecta > Lepidoptera > Geometridae > Thera > Thera britannica. The sequence continues at coordinate 913,701 of OW618044.2, forward strand.
GCTTGAGGCTCGACTCAGACCTAAGCACTGTTTCAGAATACGGGCCTATGTTTGTATTACAAAACAATGACTAGTGAAGGACTTCATAAACCATGGTCTAAATAATATCCACAGATTAAATAGCCAAATGGGTATAAATCGTTCATTCCTTCTGGTGCCACACTTTCTTTTACGCTCCTCTCACACAAAGCTAAAGTCATAAGATCATACTACCTCGGTTTTCGTCATATTTTTTTCAGTAATTTTGGCACCTTCCCGATACCTAGGTACTAAAGGGTGCCAGGACTGTAGCAGGAGATATAGTGAAACAACACCATGCATAGAAGTACTTCAAATTGACCATGCGAATGAATTAGCGCGAACTCTTCTGCCTACAAAAGTTATGCATGGTAACTTACCTACTACATGTCGAAGCCTATTTCCCTACCTCACCCACCTACCTATTTCCTATTTACCTATTTCAGGGCTCAAGAGGCTTCCTCGAGAATCGTGAGACAACTCTTCACGCAATAAATCTACACTTTTGACGCCGAAACGTTTTGTAAATCGATATTACATATAAAATCTTCGTCACATAGATCAAATGGATCGATTCGTTCACGCTGTCTACTAGGGCGCTGGCCGGTACATCTCCAGCACATCTAAATCTTCGAAACTCATCACGATAATATTAAAATTATTCATTTTCAATGATACCTAACCTTTTTTATTATTATTTTTTTTTTCGCTTCTTTCGAAGCAGGCTATAGTATCAAGACCATATCGCCTAGTCTTACGTATTAATGTTGGAATTTTTAAAATTTATGTCTTTCGTCAGGCCGCCATCTTGGAAGTCTGATACCTAACCTCTAAACAATCCACTACTGATGACATGTCATTTGACGGTTTGACGTTAGACCATAGTTAAACTAGGGGTCTCTCGGGTTTATCTTTTAGTCATAGATTAAACCTGGTTTTGGAGATAGGCTATGATTTGTAATAAGGTTTTGTCTAAACCATGGTCAAACTAAGGTATCATCTTTGGTTTATCTTTAGTCCGTGTTTTATAAAAAGGCCGAGACTACTTAGTTCCGGTTTAAACCTAGCCTAAGTCATGTTTTTGTAATAAGACCGAATAAGTGTAAACATAGGTAGGTATCTATCTATTTGTATCATACAAATAGATAGATACCTACCTATGTTTACACATAAGGAGAAGTGCGTCGTTTTTCTGTGTGCTACACCAGCAAAAGGCACTCGGCATAATGCCTTGCTACTTTTTAACTGTAGTTCAGGCACACTAAACACACACTACAGTTCACACGTTGGCACTTGGCAGCGGTGACGGAATGTTACCTACTTTTGTTACATTTAACGTTACTTTTGACCCTCATGTTACTTCCATGTTACACAACTCAAAACAAATAATGGATGGAATGGAATACTGATAGAGGAAACTTAATTTAGTTATTGTGATAAAGCAATAAGTCGTTTGCCACATAATTTACGGTAATGTTACTTTTCTCGTGGAAATGCTACATACTTTTTGAGCTGTCTCTTATATTTGACTATCTGCCACTGGCAACACTTAAATTCGCTATATCGATCGACCTCAAGGACTTGGCGGAAAGACTTTGAATCCAAGCCAGCACAAAATTAAAAAAAAAAACTATATCGATCGATCTCTCTCATTTCATTCGTGTCCATCAAAGATAAAGTATTCTTCCTTCGTCTATGGTCTCCATTGAATGACTCCATTGTGCTTTGTGTTGTGCCTTGTGTTGTGCTGTTTGTCGTTGTCGTTGTCGGTCGGCTGTCTGCTGTGTCTCTTGAGTATGTGTTCTGTGGTCTGCTCTGCTGTGTCTGCATTAGCATCCTATAGTTTGTGTGTTAGGGATGTCGGAAATGCAATAAAGTATCGATATATATCGTATCGATGTTTTTTGAAAATATCGATATCGATATTGAAATTTTTATTAAAAAATATCGATATATCGATATATCGGTATGATTTGACTTGACAGAGAATATTCGTGCTGTTGAAATTGAAATTGACTAACAGAGTTGCCAACTTAAAAACCAAACTATAAAACAGCAAATCAAGTCGACCAAAAACAAAAAATACTTATAATATAATTTGTTAAAAGATGTAAGTATAAAAAAAGTATTTTGTTTTTGGGATTTTTTAATCTTAAAACTTATAAATGTTTATTGGTCTGAAAAAAATATCGGTTTTTATACCTTTTCGATACTTAGAATTTTATATCGATACTTCGATATATCGAACTATTAAATATCGCTCAAAAATATCGATATATTGAAAAAATAATATCGATATATCGATATTTTTTCAACAAGCCTGATGTAATGCATTTTACTCGGTAAGTCACAGGTCGGCCCTACCTTTGGCTCTTGAGTTTAGGTGTTCTGTGTTTGGCATTGGAAAAAACGATGGCCGCAAACGAAAACTATCCGCGACAACAGGTGTTCGCTGAATATAATTTGTGGGGCCCGCCCGTTGAAAGACAACCAGGTCCGATAAGGTCGAGTATTTTCAACGTCGGCCCGAAGCATCCTCCGCCTCCAATCCAGGTCTTCTTGGACCTTCCACCTAAGCCGATGGGACCAAGGCCTCAAATGATACAAATGCCTCCGACGCGAATGATACCATACATGCCCTATGATACTGTTGATGAGGCAGTTGGAAAGACGGAGCCAGTAGGAATGGACAAGCTCGAGGTAGCGGAAGTGGGGAAGCGGAAACCCGAATATTTGGACAAAAGAGTCATTTACAAAGAGCTCTTATTTGCCGACTGTGAGGACAGTGAAGAGTGAGTATAGTTTGATTTATCTTCATATTATCACAATAAGTATTGTTTAAAAAACCTGAAATGTGTTAACTTATTTTAAAGTCGCCTAAAAACCAATTTCAAAGAAAACATATTTATTCACAGACATTTAGGAATTTAAGGTACACGCTTCATAAAATATCAATATCGATATTGATATTTTTATAAAAAAATATCGATATATCGGTATGATTTGACTTGACTTGATATTCGTGCTGTTGAAATTGAAATTGACTAACAGAGTTGCCAACTTAAAAACCAAACTATAAAACAGCAAATCAAGTCGACCAAAAACAAAAAATACTTATAATATAATTTGTTAAAAGATGTAAGTATAAAAAAAGTATTTTGTTTTTGGGATTTTTTAATCTTAAAACTTATAAATGTTTATTGGTCTGAAAAAAATATCGGTTTTTATACCTTTTCGATACTTAGAATTTTATATCGATACATCGATATATCGAACTATTAAATATCGCTCAAAAATATCGATATATTGAAAAAATAATATCGATATATCGATGTATCGATATTTTTTCAACAAGCCTATTGTGTGTGTCTGTCGTCTGTCATCCATCTTGAAAGAATCTGAAGCCACTTATTTTTTTTCATTTTTGTGGTTTTCTGGTGTTATTTTGAGTTCTGTTGTGTAATTTCGGTGGTGTTTTAACCAACATTACTTGAGGTCTTAGCACAAAGTGTAAGCAGTTGGAATAAAAGTGTAATAGGTGATATCCTGATTTGAACGAAAATGCTTCTGGTGGTTTTTACGAAAACCGCCATATTTTTTTCCTCACTTGACACTGGCAAAATTAACCGATTATACAAATGCCAGCCATTTTATGAAGACTGTGCAGACGGAGGCAGGCACACGGGAGCGGCCGAGGCCCAGTTGGATGGGAGTGCCATGCCGCGTGTCGCCTCGAATAACATTTGGAAAGCAGTGCTACCTGTGTTATCTGTGTTGAGTTTTCAATTCTTCATTGTGATTTGAAGATTTTCTCTTGTTATTTAATGATGGATAATCGTCGTCGTGGTTGTGTCTTCGTCTATGATATTCGCGGTAAGTTTACTTAGATATATTTTGTCTCAGTTCTCCTACTTAATAGCTTTGTTTTTGGAGATCCCTGGTGGTCTAGTGGTAAGATGCGTTAAAAATGAATGTGCACTATGCCAGTACTCTCCAAACGGTGAAGGAAAACATTGTGAAACCGGCGTGTAGTAGAACCTAAACAAGTTCGACGGTCGAACTTGTTTAGGTTCTACTACACGCCGGTTGTAGAACCTAAACAACAGATGGCGTTCTACATAATTGTGTAGGTCGAACTTCGACCTACACAATTATCTAGAACGCCATCTATTTTCTAAGTCGGTCACCGGATATATTATGGTGGTCTGCGCGACTGCAGCGACATGCTTGCCTCAGCGGTGCGTTCCTAAAACTAAACGACCCCAGCGCCACCTGTCGGGACGCTGGGTGAAACGAGACGGCCGGCGCGGCGGGCGCGATACCGCGATTACCGCGAATGATCATTGTCCGTGCATTACTTTACGTGTTATAAATTGCATTCTCTGTATTTCATAATGTATTTGTGTCTATTTTTACTTCATTATATCTCTTTGTAATGTAGGTATTATAGAACAATTTACTTTGACTGACTGAAGTAGTGGGATGTGTAGTTTAAGATTGGACGATCTCTACATCTTTCTTGTTATTTGCAGGAATTGCGCTACATGGCTTCCCAAATCTAGAAAACCTGATTCGTTTATTGAATAGTGTATGATGACTGGGATTCAACAAACCAACCTAACCATGGGATTGTAGTCGTTATTTTCATCCCTTTTGTCACTTCCATCACTGGCCGATCGATCAGATTCACATAATCTGATCGATCAACATTACATCTTTAAGGTAAGTCTTATAAATTTTTATTTTTATTTATAAGAAAATCAACAGCAATTACAGAAATTGGAAAGCGAGGTATTATAAAATCTTAAAGCAGCCAAGTGCGAGTCGGAGTCGCCCATGAAGGGTTCCGTAGCATCAAGTAACATAATATTGATACACAACACTGTCTAGCCCCAAACTAAGCAGAGCTTGTACTATGGGAACCAGATAGCTTATAATACTTAAATATACTTTTTTTTTGTAAATACATACATAGAATACAATTTAACACTCAGACAGAGAACAAACGTCTATGTTCACCACACAAATATTTGTTCTCGGTGGGGATCGAACCCACATCCTACAGCGCAGAAGACAGAGCTACTACCAACTGAGCTGTGAAGCCAGTCGAAGGCAATTGTCTAATGTGTACCATTGACATAATAGAAGTGAAGATTGGGGCTTATGCAGACAGAATCATTTTGGTGCTATATTGATTTCAATCAGGGAACGTGAAAGAAGAAATTATTTGCAAATCAATTACCTACTTACTACAATTATATTATGTATCTTACCGCCACACTCAGAAACGTTCATTAAATTAGTCCTAATGAGCCTTTAACTAACTAGCATTAAATCTGTTAATTAACGATACATCCCAGAGACGAAATATAATGGTTCATTAGCTAATGACACGTTAAGGGCGGAGCATCATCGATTTTCGGTCGATTCACTCTATCGATTGCAAATTGTCTAGAGCAAACTCACTTCTAACTGTCAATGTCAAGTCAAATATTTCCATAATGTCAATGTCAGATAACATTCAGAAGGAATCTATGGCTATTTTATTGTTAAGAATTATTTGTTGTTGTTGGTAAAAGTGGTTTAAGTGGTTCGCCGGGAAAAAATAGTTAATTGTTTCCGGGCTGGATTGTCCCATCCAAGATAGGTGGATGAAGATCACAATGGGATTGAATATAATTTAATTTAATTTTTTATTTTTTTTTATTTTTGTTGACATTTTAATTTGATTTTATTTGTGTGTTATTTTATTGTGTACCTACATTATGGATTTGTATAATCTGAAATAAATAAATTAATAATAAAAAATAATAAGAAAAGGCTAAAATACAATTAGAGGAAGTTAAGAAATCTAATCCTCAAAATATTTTTTTGTTAATATGTATGGTAAAATAGGTACCTAATTTAAGATAGGTATTATATAAAACACCTTCCCACACTATTTCTGGTTTAAATTTGATTTTTTCTGTAGTTTTTTTTACACATTGAATAATAAACATAACACACAATACAAAGCGAATCACAAAAATAAAGATATAACCTCAAACGAAATGACAAAATCAGTCATTAAATAGTTAAGTGATGGTTTTGCTATACTTAACTTTAATTGCCATTAGAGGACTCTGAGTGTGGCTGTAACAGCCACACTCAGAGTTGGTTAATGGCTACTTAAGTCGTTCCTTAGTGTAGATTTGAAAAAAGTCACTCTCAGAGTCAGTTAACGGTTCATTAGCGCCCTCTAATGGCAATTAAAGTTAAGTATAGCAAAACCATCACTTAACTATTTAATGACTGATTTTGTCATTTCGTTTGAGGTTATATCTTTATTTTTGTGATTCGCTTTGTATTGTGTGTTATGTTTATTATTCAATGTGTAAAAAAAACTAAAGAAAAAATCAAATTTAAACCAGAAATAGTGTGGGAAGGTGTTTTAAATAATACCTATCTTCAATTAGGTACTACCTATTTTACCATACATATTAACAAAAAAATATTTTGAGGATTAGATTTCTTAACTTCCTCTTATTGTATTTAAGCCTTTTCTAGTTATTTTTTATTATTAATTTTATACGAATCCATAATGCAGGTACACAATAAAATAACACACAAATAAAATCAAATTAAAATGTCAAAGGTGATACATAAATAAAACTAAAAAAATTAATTAAATTATATCCAATCCCATTGTGATCTGCATCCACCTATCTTGGATGGGACAATCCAGCCCGGAAACAATTAACTATTTTTTCCCGGCGAACCACTTAAAACTTTATTATTTTCCCAGCGAACATAGACTCCAACCAAAATAAACAAAACAACAACCTCAATGAACTTTTGCATTACCAATATTCCTTCTGAATGTTATTTGACATTGACATTATGAAAATATTTGACTTGACATTGACAGTTAGAAGTAAGTTTGCTGTACAATTTGCAATCGATCGAGTGAATCGACCGAGAATCGATGATGCTCCGCCCTACGGATACCTTAAAGTGTCATTAACTAATGAACCATTAAATTATGTCTCTGGGATGTACTTCTAATTAACAGATTTAATGCTAGTTAGTTAATCGCTCATTAGGACTAAGTTAATGAAGCTTTCTGAGTGTGGCTGTTAAGCTCCATCTATAAAATAAATTTCACATTCATTGTTTCAAATTTATTGCAATGTTTGGTATATTTTAAATTTCGAATAAATAAATTGAATAATAAATTGAAAAAATATTTTAATTTTTCAGGTGTGCATCGGTTGGAAACAATTATTCAAGAAGAACAAAACTATTGTTGCCTATGAGGTAAGTTATCTTCAAACTAATTTTTATTCTCTTAATTTAAGAAATAAATAATTGACTGGCCTCTCAGCTCAGTTTGTAGCTTTGCCGTTTGCGCCGTAGGTCGTGGGTTCGATCCCCACTGAGAACAAATATTTGTGTGGTGAACACAATCTTTGTTCTCTGTCTGGGTGTTATAGTGTATTCTAAGTATTTAATTACAACGCAACTGGTTACCATACCATTGAATGTGTAGATATATTTGTTAAATTTATAATTGTTTTATGTTACAGGAATTTTCACATCTGACCTGCTAGAAACGCCAGAGGTAACAACTGCCATTCTTGCTAGTAACAAAGACCCCAACCAAGCTTCAAGATCTCTTCAAACAGGACTGGCCAGAATTGAGCAGTGGCTTACGAATGGAGGATCAGAGCCAGTGCCTCTAAGTCAGTCCACTCAACTTTCGCACTTCGCAGAGGTGATTGCTTGCCTGTCAGCCTTGGAGCACACGCACTATCACACAATGAGTCCCTCATATATCTGGGGATGCACCTGGACCGCAGACTGACCTGGAAGACCCACCTACAGAAGAAAAGAGACAAACTGAACTTCCGACACAGAAGCCTACAATGGTTACTAGGCAGAAACTCAGTTCTAAGTTGTGACAAGAAACTTTTGGTGTACCAGGTGGTGCTGAAGACTATATGGACGTACGGCATAAAGCCTTGGGGATCAGCATACAAATCCAATGTCGATATAATTCGATTATCCTTTGGGGTAATAGTGTCGATGTCCATGATTTCTTTGTTCTACAAAAGTCATGCATTCGTACCCTCGCCAATATAAAGCTTCCGGAAAGCTGCCAAGAACATTTTTGTAGCCTAAAAATTTTAACATTAATAGGTATCTACGTATTCGATGCTTGTAAGTTTGTAAGAAAATACCCACAATTTTTCGTAAAAAAAACTGACCTGCCACGGCGTTACCCATGCAGGTATAAGCACAAACTAGTACTGCCTAATTTTAAATTAAAAATACACAGTTCCGGTCCAACAACAATGGCATCAAAAATTTATAATAAAATCCCCGAACAAATAAAAGATCTAGAAAAGGATAGGACATTTGAATGTAAATTAAAGGACTTATTGATAAAAAAATGCTATTATAATTTAAATGACTTTTTCAATGATACACTGCCTACGTTATAATAATAATTAAATTGACTTCACAATTGAAAACTAACAAGTAGCTTTTAATTTATCTATTTTTTTAGACTTCGGCCCGCTTCCACTCCAAATATTGCTATGCCCTGAACATTAGGGCCTGTTATGTATTCACCATTTTTAACTTTAAGATCTCACCATGTAACATAATAATTGCAATAAATAATATGAGTATGAGTATGAGTATAATCCAAAGAGCACAAAATAAGAAACATATCCAATGCATCATGGTTCTTAAACATTGATGAGCACAACAAACTGGACACTAACAACGTCAGCGACGAAATAAAGTTGTACTCAACCAAGTACAAGCAGCGCTTAAGCAATTACCCCAATCATCTAACATCACAGCTGACCACTATCAACTACCCTAAAAGACAACACATCATGGAACTTTATTTAATTTTAGTACAAAATCCACTGCTTTTAATTAACTATGTAAATATTTAAATTTCTAGCATACAGCCAATAACGGATTTACATTTTAGTACAAGAATTATAAATAAACAAAAATCGGCGACAGTTAAGTACCCCACAAAATAAAACAGATGATGTTTAAATAAAAATACTATTGGTATTTATTTAGGTATGTATTAAAACGCTGCAGTATGTGTTGTGTATGTGTAAGTGTCTGTATGAGGGTGTAAGTGAAGATGTGAGTGATGGTTCTAACTATACATAATGATTACAAAAAAAGATGAAATGATCACTGGATAAATTCCCCAACATATCCAGCGCATACACCGAACCTGCTCGTAGACAGACGACTGATCACCGATCAATTTACAAAAGCAAGAGACGTCTACACAAGATGTGTAAGAAACCCTGGTAGAATTGTTCTTTCTAGAGTACCCAGAACTACTCTGTATAAAAAAAAAAATCGGTTGTCTGTAAAGTCGGTTTACTGACGATAGTTGAACGTGATAACGTCATAAGAAAATACTCGCGGACTCGCGGACTCGGACTCGAACTCTCGGACCCGGACCCGGAACCCGACCGAACCCTTACCCTTACCCTCATTTACCCTTACCCATTACCCGACCCGGGCTCGGGCTCAGGTAAATGGAACGACGAAACGACGTAACGACGCATGAGTCATGTTTTTTCGTGCGTGCAGCCGGCTCCATCGATTTATAAGACGTTATCACGTCAAAATGCTTTCGCTATATGTGCGGACAAATATTTAATAAAGTGCCATGTGATATTAAAGAGCTACCAGATTATTTATGAAAAAGCTGAAGCTTTGGCTAATTGAGAAAAGTTTTCATAATGTTAATGATTTTTTAAATACCTTATGGGTGTTATTAATAATCCTTGCGCAACGCTGGAGTAGTTTAATCGTGTTTTGTCACATTTGTTCGAGTTGACAATTGCATGTCAATGCAAGAGACAAAACACGGATTAACTAGTCCAACGCTACGCCAGGATTATTAATAACACCCTATGACTTTAAATTTGAACCTCACTTGCTTTGTTAATTTTAATTTTATTTAAATCTTTATTATACCATCAATGTTCCTTCTCTTTTAGAACCTGTTGGAATGGTCCGTGATGATGGCGAGCGTCCGGACGGCCTGACGTCGATACCCTGGGAGCGGGGAAGGGCTCTCGTGTGGGATGCTGCATGTGTCGACACGTTAGCCCCTTCCCATCTCAGCGGTTCGGTTTTGAGGGCCGGAGGCCGCAGAAGAGGCCAAGCGGCGCAAGTATATGTGTCGCTTTTTAGCGACTACATATTTGTGCCGCTTGGCTTCGAAACTTTTGGTTCATGAGGTCCCAGTACAATTTTTTTTTTAAGCAATTGTTTCCTCGACTGGTCGACGCCACTGGTGACAAGAGGGCTGGCTCTTTTCTCGCGCAGAGAATAGCTATTGCTATTCAACGTGGGAATGCAGCCAGCGTTCTTGGCACCATGCCTCATAGACACCCACCTTTGCTAGATTTATAAGGTTTAGTTTTAATTAGTTTTCCTTCATTTTAATAAATGTCGTTTTTGTTATTTAAGTTATAGTTCAATAAAATCTTTCTGTCTTAATTATGGACCACATATTATAATTATACTAATTTTATTGTTAATTGGAATTTAGTATAAATGTTTTAATTGTAAAAATATAATAAATAAGTCACTTAAAATTTGCATGCCAATGCTTTGGTGAAATATGTGAAACTGATAAAATAAGATAATAACTAACTCCTAACCATATTTCAAGCAAATAAACATTTCATTTCATCAAAACCGAGAACAACAAAAAATGTATTAAAGAATATCAAAATATGCACGTGACTCATCTATTCCGGTGCAGATTCAGATTATATTTATTGCTTGAAATACATGTCGAAAAGATGTTAAATTATAAAAGGTAATGCAGAATATAAATGAATAATAATTCATCAACAACTTGCACTGTGGAGTAGCTGTACATAAAAGAGAATGTATGCATTGCATCCTTCAGGAATACTTCCCAGTTATCCGGTGATGAGTCTTCTTGAACGGAGGCTGAGTTGGATAGTTTGCCAGAGAGTCCCATTTAGACGTTCCACTTGTGTGTGTTGTGTTACTTCTATTCTTCTGTCTGACATACGATAAGCCTATAACACTATCTATAAGTTCAATCTGTTTATTTTTATATTTGTTATGACATTTAATTTACGTGTTACTTTATTGTATTTTGATATAAGTGACTAATCTAAGAATATTTTATAATGTCAAAGGATAAATAAAGAATTGAATTGAACTATTCACATAGAGAGGCAAAACCTGGCCAAACGTAAGGCTGTCAAGCAGTTGATGACAGTGGCAGATGTCATATCTTTTTATGGTAGGCAAATGGAAATCTGCTGTACTCGTCGATCGTCGATTATTGTGAATATGTTGATATTGTTGTAGATGTTATATGGCAATGGCACCTTGAAGTCCATATTGATACGTTCGAGAGGGGCCGTAGCTCTGATCAAGTGTCCTTTAATTTTGAGACCCCTTGCTTTTATTTCGTCGCAGATTGGGCACGAAACAGTCATCTTCTTGACGTCATTCGCTGAATAGGGCAAGTTTTTTGGATCTCTCCCAATAGATAGATAGATAGATAGATAACTCTTTATTGTTCACCACACAAAAGATACAGTACAGGACATAAAAAATAACTCTTTATTGTTCACCACACAAAAGATACAGTACAGGACATAAAAAATTAACAATTAGGTAAAACAATGGGCGACCTTATCGCTGAGAGGGATCCAATGATACATCCTTATCACCCCTGGGTGTCAGAGTGCGTTTTGGAACGTTTTAAGCTTACTGATATTCATATAGGCATTGGACATCAGTAAGCACTCGCGATATTTTTGCTGCCTGGTCTGTATACAATATCATATTTGAAGCAAGACAATTATAATCGCCAACGTGCGATTTTCTCGTTCTTCATTTGTAGCTGAACTTCTTCTGACTTAAACGATAAGCATCTATCGCTATGAACATAGAGAGGCCCAACGTAAGGATCTGTCAAGCAGTTGATGACAGTGGCAGATGTCATATCTTTACATGGATAAACAAATGGAAATCTGCTGTACTTGTCGATTATTGTGAACATGTTGTTATCGTTGGAGATGTTATATGGCAATGTCACCTTGAAGTCCATGTTAATACGTTCGAGGGGCCGTAGCTTTGATCAAGTGTCCTTTAATTTTGAGACCCCTTGCTTTTATTTCGGCGCAGATTGGGCACGAAACAGTCATCTTATTGACGTCATTCGCTGAATAGGGCAAGTTTTTTGGATCTCACCCAATGATACATCCTTATCACCCCTGGGTGTCAGAGTGCGTTTTGGAACGTTTTAAGCTTACTGATATTCATATAGGCATTGGACATCAGTAAGCACTCGCGATATTTTTGCTGCCTGGTCTGTATACAATATCATATTTGAAGCAAGACAATTATAATCGCCAACGCGCGATTTTCTCGTTTTCATTTGTAGCTGAACTTCTTCTGACTTAAACGATAAGCCTCTATCGCTGAACATAGAGAGGCCCAACGTAAAGATCTGTCAAGCAGTTGATGACAGTGGCAGATGTCATATCTTTTTATGGATAAGCAAATGGAAATCTGCTGTACTTGTCGATTATTGTGAATATGTTGTTATCGTTGGAGATGTTATATGGCAATGTCACCTTGAAGTCCATGTTGATACGTTCGAGGGGCCGTAGCTTTGATCAAGTGTCCTTTAATTTTGAGACCCCTTGCTTTTATTTCGGCGCAGATTGGGCACGAAACAGTCATCTTATTGACGTCATTCGCTGAATAGGGCAAGTTTTTTGGATCTCACCCAATGATACATCCTTATCACCCCTGGGTGTCAGAGGGCGTTTTGGAACGTTTTAAGCTTACTGATATTCATATAGGCATTGGACATCAGTAAGCACTCGCGATATTTTTGCTGCCTGGTCTGTATACAATATCATATTTGAAGCAAGACAATTATAATCGCCAACGCGCGATTTTCTCGTTTTCATTTGTAGCTGAACTTCTTCTGACTTAAACGATAAGCCTCTATCGCTGAACATAGAGAGGCCCAACGTAAAGATCTGTCAAGCAGTTGATGACAGTGGCAGATGTCATATCTTTTTATGGATAAGCAAATGGAAATCTGCTGTACTTGTCGATTATTGTGAATATGTTGTTATCGTTGGAGATGTTATATGGCAATGTCACCTTGAAGTCCATGTTGATACGTTCGAGGGGCCGTAGCTTTGATCAAGTGTCCTTTAATTTTGAGACCCCTTGCTTTTATTTCGGCGCAGATTGGGTACGAAACAGTCATCTTATTGACGTCATTCGCTGAATAGGGCAAGTTTTTTGGATCTCACCCAATGATACATCCTTATCACCCCTGGGTGTCAGAGGGCGTTTTGGAACGTTTTAAGCTTACTGATATTCATATAGGCATTGGACATCAGTAAGCACTCGCGATATTTTTGCTGCCTGGTCTGTATACAATATCATATTTGAAGCAAGACAATTCTAATCGCCAACGCGCGATTTTCTCGTTTTCATTTGTAGCTGAACTTCTGACTTAAACGATAAGCCTCTATCGCTGAACATAGAGAGGCCCAACGTAAGGATCTGTCAAGCAGTTGATGACAGTGGCAGATGTCATATCTTTTTATGGATAAGCAAATGGAAATCTGCTGTACTTGTCGATTATTGTGAATATGTTGTTATCGTTGGAGATGTTATATGGCAATGTCACCTTGAAGTCCATGTTGATACGTTCGAGGGGCCGTAGCTTTGATCATCATCATCATCATCAACCTATATTAGTCCAATGCTGGACGTAGGTCTCTCCCAAGACGCGCCACTGAGCCCGGTCTTCGGCTCTTCTCCTCCAGTGCTTGCCAGCTACATTTCGCAGATCGTCGCCCCACCTTGCCGGAGGGCGTCCTACACTACGCTTACCTAAACGCGGGCTCCACACTAGTATTCGTTTGCTCCAACGATTGTCTGTTCTACGGCAAACATGACCGGCCCACTGCCACTTCAGCTTACTAATCCTTTGAGCTTTGATCAAGTGTCCTTTAGTTTTGAGACCCCTTGCTATTATTTCGGCGCAGATTGGGCACGAAACAGTCATATTATTTCGGCGCAGACTGGGCACGAAACAGTCATCTTATTGACGTCATTCGCTGAATAGGGGAAGGTTTTGGATCTCACCCAATGATACATCCTTATCACCCCTGGGTGTCAGAGTGCGTTTTGGAACGTTTTAAGCTTACTGATATTCATATAGGCATTGAATATCAGTAAGCACTCGCGATATTTTTGCAGCCTGGTCTATAAAAAATATCATATTTTGAAACAAAAACATTCTAATCGCCAACGCGCGATTTTCTCGTTCTTAATTTTGCTATTTTGACATATTTTATTTACTCGATTTGTAAACATGTTTGTGGGAAATAAATGGCTTATTATATAATGCTTGGCTAGTAAAAGTATAGCCTCATTCTGAGCAATTCCTTCGCTCTCGTCCACAGGGTCTTCACTTGCCTTAGACTCCGGTGATTTCTCCTTTATCAATTGGTCGAGCATTGACTTTATTTCCGCCATCTGGTTTTTCACCTCCTTCATGCATTTAACTATAGCCAACCCACAATTTGATATTTTGGGCCCGCTTTCTGTTGACGCGTAGATCACGTCACGTTCTTCATTATTATTGCCATTATCATTTTCGTTGTGTGAATAGTCTACAGTTTTTATTTGATTGATAACTTCTGTAGATGTTTTTTAGAAACTCGTAAAAACATCTACAAATCAAATAAAAAGCAGAAATATGAAAAAGTAATCTCTCCCAATATGGCTGGTCCCCACGGGAGGAGTAGACTAACCCACCCTCCAACCTGGAAAAAAACACAAACAATACAAATACTGGAAAACGTAAAAACTTGAACACTATGGAGATGGGCTGGATATTAGCACGGGTAATAGATGCAAGAAACCGCGAAAAAGACTAAAGCGTCGTTGGCGCGATGATTTTTATAAGGTGTAGCCGGTGCTACTTAGACACGCCTTGCCAAACAAATGCAATGGAAAGGATTGTAGGGCAGCCCTACCGAAATAAAAATAAATAGATTCATAAATGTATAGAAAGAGAATTAAAAAAATAAGAATACCATCGAATTACATCATAAAGTCAAATATTATCTTAATTGTTGAACTATCGATTTGTAAACATGTTTGTGGGAAATAAATGGCTTATTATATTATGATGCTTGGCTAGTAAAAGTATAGCCTCATTCTGAGCAATTCCTTCGCTCTCGTCCACAGGGTCTTCACTTGCCTTAGACTCCGGTGATTTCTCCTTTATCAATTGGTCGAGCATTGATTTTATTTCCGCCATCTGGTTTTTCACCTCCTTCATGCATTGAAATATAGCAAACCCACAATTTGATCTTTTGGGCCCGCTTTCTGTTGACGCGTAGATCACGTCACGTTCTTCATTATTATTGCCATTATCATTTTCGTTGTGTGAATAGTCCACAGTTTTTATTTGATTGATAACTTCTGTAGATGTTTTTTAGACACACGTTAAAACATCTACAAATCAAATAAAAAGCAAAAATATGAAAAAGTAATCTCTCCCAATATGGCTGGTCCCCGCGGGAAGAGTAGACTAACCCACCCTCCAACCTGGAAAAAAACACAAACAATCAAATACTGGAAAACGTAAAAACTTGAACACTATGGAGATGGGCTGGACATTAGCACGGGTAATAGATGCAAGAAACCGCGAGGAAGACCAAAGCGTCGTTGGCGCGATGATTATTAAAAGGTGTAGCCGGTGCTACTTAGACACGCCTTGCCAAACAAATGCAATGGAAAGGATTGTAGGGCAGCCCTACCGAAATAAAAATAAATAGATTCATAAATGTATAGAAAGAGAATTAAAAAAATAAGAATACCATCGAATTACATCATAAAGTCAAATATTATCTTAATTGTTGAACTATCGATTTGTAAACATGTTTGTGGGAAATAAATGGCTTATTATATGATGCTTGGCTAGTAAAAGTATAGCCTCATTCTGAGCAATTCCTTCGCTCTCGTCCACAGGGTCTTCACTTGCCTTAGACTCCGGTGATTTCTCCTTTATCAATTGGTCGAGCATTGATTTTATTTCCGCCATCTGGTTTTTCACCTCCTTCATGCATTGAACTATAGCAAACCCACAATTTGATCTTTTGGGCCCGCTTTCTGTTGACGCGTAGATCACGTCACGTTCTTCATTATTATTGCCATTATCATTTTCGTTGTGTGAATAGTCCACAGTTTTTATTTGATTGATAACTTCTGTAGATGTTTTTTAGACACACGTTAAAACATCTACAAATCAAATAAAAAGCAAAAATATGAAAAAGTAATCTCTCCCAATATGGCTGGTCCCCGCGGGAAGAGTAGACTAACCCACCCTCCAACCTGGAAAAAAACACAAACAATCAAATACTGGAAAACGTAAAAACTTGAACACTATGGAGATGGGCTGGACATTAGCACGGGTAATAGATGCAAGAAACCGCGAGGAAGACCAAAGCGTCGTTGGCGCGATGATTATTAAAAGGTGTAGCCGGTGCTACTTAGACACGCCTTGCCAAACAAATGCAATGGAAAGGATTGTAGGGCAGCCCTACCGAAATAAAAATAAATAGATTCATAAATGTATAGAAAGAGAATTAAAAAAATAAGAATACCATCGAATTACATCATAAAGTCAAATATTATCTTAATTGTTGAACTATCGATTTGTAAACATGTTTGTGGGAAATAAATGGCTTATTATATGATGCTTGGCTAGTAAAAGTATAGCCTCATTCTGAGCAATTCCTTCGCTCTCGTCCACAGGGTCTTCACTTGCCTTAGACTCCGGTGATTTCTCCTTTATCAATTGGTCGAGCATTGATTTTATTTCCGCCATCTGGTTTTTCACCTCCTTCATGCATTGAACTATAGCAAACCCACAATTTGATCTTTTGGGCCCGCTTTCTGTTGACGCGTAGATCACGTCACGTTCTTCATTATTATTGCCATTATCATTTTCGTTGTGTGAATAGTCCACAGTTTTTATTTGATTGATAACTTCTGTAGATGTTTTTTAGACACACGTTAAAACATCTACAAATCAAATAAAAAGCAAAAATATGAAAAAGTAATCTCTCCCAATATGGCTGGTCCCCGCGGGAAGAGTAGACTAACCCACCCTCCAACCTGGAAAAAAACACAAACAATCAAATACTGGAAAACGTAAAAACTTGAACACTATGGAGATGGGCTGGACATTAGCACGGGTAATAGATGCAAGAAACCGCGAGGAAGACCAAAGCGTCGTTGGCGCGATGATTATTAAAAGGTGTAGCCGGTGCTACTTAGACACGCCTTGCCAAACAAATGCAATGGAAAGGATTGTAGGGCAGCCCTACCGAAATAAAAATAAATAGATTCATAAATGTATAGAAAGAGAATTAAAAAAATAAGAATACCATCGAATTACATCATAAAGTCAAATATTATCTTAATTGTTGAACTATCGATTTGTAAACATGTGTGTGGGAAATAAATGGCTTATTATATGATGCTTGGCTAGTAAAAGTATAGCCTCATTCTGAGCAATTCCTTCGCTCTCGTCCACAGGGTCTTCACTTGCCTTAGACTCCGGTGATTTCTCCTTTATCAATTGGTCGAGCATTGATTTTATTTCCGCCATCTGGGTTTTCACCTCCTTCATGCATTGAACTATAGCAAACCCACAATTTGATCTTTTGGGCCCGCTTTCTGTTGACGTGTAGATCACGTCACGTTCTTCATTATTATTGCCATTATCATTTTCGTTGTGTGAATAGTCCACAGTTTTTATTTGATTGATAACTTCTGTAGATGTTTTTAGACACACGTTAAAACATCTACAAATCAAATAAAAAGCAAAAATATGAAAAAGTAATCTCTCCCAATATGGCTGGTCCCTACGGGAAGAGTAGACTAACCCACCCTCCAACCTGGAAAAAAAACACAAACAATCAAATACTGGAAAACGTAAAAACTTGAACACTATGGAGATGGGCTGGACATTAGCACGGGTAATAGATGCAAGAAACCGCGAGGAAGACCAAAGCGTCGTTGGCGCGATGATTATTAAAAGGTGTAGCCGGTGCTACTTAGACACGCCTTGCCAAACAAATGCAATGGAAAGGATTGTAGGGCAGCCCTACCGAAATAAAAATAAATAGATTCATAAATGTATAGAAAGAGAATTAAAAAAATAAGAATACCATCGAATTACATCATAAAGTCAAATATTATCTTAATTGTTGAACTATCGATTTGTAAACATGTGTGTGGGAAATAAATGGCTTATTATATGATGCTTGGCTAGTAAAAGTATAGCCTCATTCTGAGCAATTCCTTCGCTCTCGTCCACAGGGTCTTCACTTGCCTTAGACTCCGGTGATTTCTCCTTTATCAATTGGTCGAGCATTGATTTTATTTCCGCCATCTGGTTTTTCACCTCCTTAATGCATTTAACTATAGCCAACCCACAATTTGATATTTTGGGCCCGCTTTCTGTTGACGCGTAGATCACGTCACGTTCTTCATTATTATTGCCATTATCATTTTCGTTGTGTGAATAGTCCACAGTTTTTATTTGATTGATAACTTCTGTAGATGTTTTTAGACACACGTTAAAACATCTACAAATCAAATAAAAAGCAAAAATATGAAAAAGTAATCTCTCCCAATATGGCTGGTCCCTACGGGAAGAGTAGACTAACCCACCCTCCAACCTGGAAAAAAAACACAAACAATCAAATACTGGAAAACGTAAAAACTTGAACACTATGGAGATGGGCTGGACATTAGCACGGGTAATAGATGCAAGAAACCGCGAGGAAGACCAAAGCGTCGTTGGCGCGATGATTATTAAAAGGTGTAGCCGGTGCTACTTAGACACGCCTTGCCAAACAAATGCAATGGAAAGGATTGTAGGGCAGCCCTACCGAAATAAAAATAAATAGATTCATAAATGTATAGAAAGAGAATTAAAAAAATAAGAATACCATCGAATTACATCATAAAGTCAAATATTATCTTAATTGTTGAACTATCGATTTGTAAACATGTGTGTGGGAAATAAATGGCTTATTATATGATGCTTGGCTAGTAAAAGTATAGCCTCATTCTGAGCAATTCCTTCGCTCTCGTCCACAGGGTCTTCACTTGCCTTAGACTCCGGTGTTTTCTCCTTTATCAATTGGTCGAGCATTGATTTTATTTCCGCCATCTGGTTTTTCACCTCCTTAATGCATTTAACTATAGCCAACCCACAATTTGATATTTTGGGCCCGCTTTCTGTTGACGCGTAGATCACGTCACGTTCTTCATTATTATTGCCATTATCATTTTCGTTGTGTGAATAGTCCACAGTTTTTATTTGATTGATAACTTCTGTAGATGTTTTTTAGAAACACGTTAAAACATCTACAAATCAAATAAAAAGCAAAAATATGAAAAAGTAATCTCTCCCAATATGGCTGGTCCCTACGGGAATAGTAGACTAACCCACCCTCCAACCTGGAAAAAAAACACAAACAATCAAATACTGGAAAACGTAAAAACTTGAACACTATGGAGATGGGCTGGACATAAGCACGGGTAATAGATGCAAGAAACCGCGAGGAAGACCAAAGCGTCGTTGGCGCGATGATTATTAAAAGGTGTAGCCGGTGCTACTTAGACACGCCTTGCCAAACAAATGCAATGGAAAGGATTGTAGGGCAGCCCTACCGAAATAAAAATAAATAGATTCATAAATGTATAGAAAGAGAATTAAAAAAATAAGAATACCATCGAATTACATAATAAAGTCAAATATTATCTTAATTGTTGAACTATCGATTTGTAAACATGTGTGTGGGAAATAAATGGCTTATTATATGATGCTTGGCTAGTAAAAGTATAGCCTCATTCTGAGCAATTCCTTCGCTCTCGTCCACAGGGTCTTCACTTGCCTTAGACTCCGGTGATTTCTCCTTTATCAATTGGTCGAGCATTGATTTTATTTCCGCCATCTGGTTTTTCACCTCAATGCATTTAACTATAGCCAACCCACAATTTGATATTTTGGGCCCGTGTGTTGTGTGAATAGTCCACAGTTTTTATTTGATTGATAACTTCTGTAGATGTT
Organism: Thera britannica; assembly: GCA_939531255.2. NCBI lineage: Eukaryota > Metazoa > Arthropoda > Insecta > Lepidoptera > Geometridae > Thera > Thera britannica. Next base: position 933,937 of record OW618044.2, read on the forward strand.
TTTTAGAAACACGTAAAAACATCTACAAATCAAATAAAAAGCAAAAATATGAAAAAGTAATCTCTCCCAATTTGGCGGGTCGGTCCCCACGGGAAGAGTAGACTAACCCACCCTCCAACCTGGAAAAAAACACAAACAATACAAATACTGGAAAACGTAAAAACTTGAACACTATGGAGATGGGCCGGACATTAGCACGGGTAATAGATGCAATAAACCGCGAGGAAGACCAAAGCGTCGTTTGGGCGATGATTATTAAAAGGTGTAGCCGCTGCTACTTAGACACGCCTTGCCAAACAAATGCAATGGAAAGGGTTGGAGGAGGCCTATGCCTTTATAGGGCAGCCCTACCGAAATAAAAATAAATAGATTCATAAATGTATAGAAAGAAAATTAAAAAAATAAGAATACTATCGAATTACATCATAAAGTCAAATATTACCTTAATTGTTGAACTATCGATTTGTAAACAATATGTTTGTGGGAAATAAATAGCTTATTATATAATGCTTGGCTAGTAAAGGTATAGCCTCATTCTGAGCAATTCCTTCGCTCTCGTCCACAGGGTCTTCACTTGCCTTAGACTCCGGTGTTTTCTCCTTTATCAATTGGTCGAGCATTGATTTTATTTCCGCCATCTGGTTTTTCACCTCCTTCATGCATTGAACTATAGCAAACCCACAATTTGATCTTTTGGGCCCGCTTTCTGTTGACGCGTAGATCACGTCACGTTCTTCATTATTATTGCCATTACCATTTTCGTTGTGTGAATAGTCCACAGTTTTTATTTGATTGATAACTTCTCTAGATGTTTTTTAGAAACACGTTAAAACATCTACAAATCAAATAAAAAGCAAAAATATGAAAGAGTAATCTCTCCCAATATGGCTGGTCCCCACGGGAGGAGTAGACTAACCCACCTGGAAAAAACACAACCTGAAGGATCTACCACTCTTCTTCTTCTTCCTCCTGCCCTTATCCCACTTTATGTAGACGTTGCGTATCTACTATGAATATGAAGGATCTACCATTAAATGTATTTAAATTTAAAATAAGAAAATGGTTGCAAGAAGCATGCTTCTATGACATTAAAGAATATTTAAATTGTAAAATGTAATTAATTTATTTGAATTTTATTTGATGACATGTTTTTCGATTTTATTACGTCGGTACGGCGCCCGAGTCGGACGTCTGTGTCACCTGTTCCTACATTTATTAAATTTTAAACTAAGTTATTTAACAGTTCGTACTGTTCGTACTGTTGACGCGTAGATCACGTCACGTTCTTCATTATTATTGCCATTATCATTTTCGTTGTGTGAATAGTCCACAGTTTTTATTTGATTGATAACTTCTGTAGATGTTTTTTAGAAACTCGTAAAAACATCTACAAATCAATTAAAAAGCAAAAATATGAAAAAGTAATCTCTCCCAATATGGCTGGTCCCCACGGGAGGAGTAGACTAACCCACCCTCCAACCTGGAAAAAACACAAACAATACAAATACTGGAAAACGTAAAAACTTGAACACTATGGAGATGGGCTGGACATTAGCACGGGTAATAGATGCAATAAACCGCGAGGAAGACCAAAGCGTCGTTGGCGCGATTATTGTTATAAGGTGTAGCCGGTGCTATTTAGACACGCCTTGCCAAACAAATGCAATGGAAAGGATTGTAGGGCAGCCCTACCGAAATAAAAATAAATAGATTCATAAATGTATAGAAAGAGAATTAAAAAAATAAGAATACCATCGAATTACATCATAAAGTCAAATATTACCTTAATTGTTGAACTATCGATTTGTAAACAATATGTTTGTGGGAAATAAATAGCTTATTATATAATGCTTGGCTAGTAAAGGTATAGCCTCATTCTGAGCAATTCCTTCGCTCTCGTCCACAGGGTCTTCACTTGCCTTAGACTCCGGTGTTTTCTCCTTTATCAATTGGTCGAGCATTGATTTTATTTCCGCCATCTGGTTTTTCACCTCCTTCATGCAATGAACTATAGCAAACCCACAATTTGATATTTTGGGCCCGCTTTCTGTTGACGCGTAGATCACGTCACGTTCTTCATTATTATTGCCATTACCATTTTCGTTGTGTGAATAGTCCACAGTTTTTATTTGATTGATAACTTCTGTAGATGTTTTTTAGAAATACGTAAAAACATCTACAAATCAAATAAAAAGCAAAAATATGAAAGAGTAATCTCTCCCAATATGGCTGGTCCCCACGGGAGGAGTAGACTAACCCACCTGGAAAAAACACAACCTGAAGGATCTACCATTCTTCTTCTTCTTCTTCCTGCCCTTATCCCACTTTATGTAGACGTTGCGTATCTACTATGAATATGAAGGATCTAACATTAAATGTATTTAAATTTAAAATAAGAAAATGGTTGCAAGAAGCATGCTTCTATGACATTAAAGAATATTTAAATTGTAAAATGTAATTAATTTATTTGAATTTTATTTGATGACATGTTTTTCGATTTTATTACGTCGGTACGGCGCCCGAGTCGGACGTCTGTGTCACCTGTTCCTACATTTATTAAATTTTAAACTAAGTTATTTAACTGTTCGTACTGTTCGTACTGTTGACTCTCTCCCAATATGGCTGGTCCCCACGGGAGGAGTAGACTAACCCACCCTCCAACCTGGAAAAAACACAAACAATACAAATACTGGAAAACGTAGAAACTTGAACACTATGGAGATGGGCTGGACATTAGCACGGGTAATAGATGCAATAAACCGCGAGGAAGACCAAAGCGTCGTTGGCGCGATTATTGTTATAAGGTGTAGCCGGTGCTATTTAGACACGCCTTGCCAAACAAATGCAATGGAAAGGATTGTAGGGCAGCCCACCGAAATAAAAATAAATAGATTCATAAATGTATAGAAAGAGAATTAAAAAAATAAGAATACCATCGAATTACATAATAAAGTCAAATATTATCTTAATTGTTGAACTATCGATTTGTAAACATGTTTGTGGGAAATAAATGGCTTATTATAATAATGCTTGGCTAGTAAAAGTATAGCCTCATTCTGAGCAATTCCTTCGCTCTCGTCCACAGGGTCTTAATTTGCCTTAGACTCCGGTGTTTTCTCCTTTATTAATTGGTCGAGCATTGATTTTATTTCCGCCATCTGGTTTTTCACCTCCTTCATACATTGAACTAAGGCAAACCCACAATTTGATCTTTTGGGCCCGCTCTCTGTTGACGCGTAGATCACGTCACGTTCTTCATTATTATTGCCATTATCATTTTCGTTGTGTGAATAGTCCACAGTTTTTATTTGATTGATAACTTCTGTAGATGTTTTTTAGAAACACGTAAAAACATCTACAAATCAAATAAAAAGCAAAAATATGAAAAAGTAATCTCTCCCAATTTGGCGGGTCGGTCCCCACGGGAAGAGTAGACTAACCCACCCTCCAACCTGGAAAAAAACACAAACAATACAAATACTGGAAAACGTAAAAACTTGAACACTATGGAGATGGGCCGGACATTAGCACGGGTAATAGATGCAATAAACCGCGAGGAAGACCAAAGCGTCGTTTGGGCGATGATTATTAAAAGGTGTAGCCGCTGCTACTTAGACACGCCTTGCCAAACAAATGCAATGGAAAGGGTTGGAGGAGGCCTATGCCTTTATAGGGCAGCCCTACCGAAATAAAAATAAATAGATTCATAAATGTATAGAAAGAAAATTAAAAAAATAAGAATACTATCGAATTACATCATAAAGTCAAATATTACCTTAATTGTTGAACTATCGATTTGTAAACAATATGTTTGTGGGAAATAAATAGCTTATTATATAATGCTTGGCTAGTAAAGGTATAGCCTCATTCTGAGCAATTCCTTCGCTCTCGTCCACAGGGTCTTCACTTGCCTTAGACTCCGGTGTTTTCTCCTTTATCAATTGGTCGAGCATTGATTTTATTTCCGCCATCTGGTTTTTCACCTCCTTCATGCATTGAACTATAGCAAACCCACAATTTGATCTTTTGGGCCCGCTTTCTGTTGACGCGTAGATCACGTCACGTTCTTCATTATTATTGCCATTACCATTTTCGTTGTGTGAATAGTCCACAGTTTTTATTTGATTGATAACTTCTCTAGATGTTTTTTAGAAACACGTAAAAACATCTACAAATCAAATAAAAAGCAAAAATATGAAAGAGTAATCTCTCCCAATATGGCTGGTCCCCACGGGAGGAGTAGACTAACCCACCTGGAAAAAACACAACCTGAAGGATCTACCACTCTTCTTCTTCTTCCTCCTGCCCTTATCCCACTTTATGTAGACGTTGCGTATCTACTATGAATATGAAGGATCTACCATTAAATGTATTTAAATTTAAAATAAGAAAATGGTTGCAAGAAGCATGCTTCTATGACATTAAAGAATATTTAAATTGTAAAATGTAATTAATTTATTTGAATTTTATTTGATGACATGTTTTTCGATTTTATTACGTCGGTACGGCGCCCGAGTCGGACGTCTGTGTCACCTGTTCCTACATTTATTAAATTTTAAACTAAGTTATTTAACAGTTCGTACTGTTCGTACTGTTGACGCGTAGATCACGTCACGTTCTTCATTATTATTGCCATTATCATTTTCGTTGTGTGAATAGTCCACAGTTTTTATTTGATTGATAACTTCTGTAGATGTTTTTTAGAAACTCGTAAAAACATCTACAAATCAATTAAAAAGCAAAAATATGAAAAAGTAATCTCTCCCAATATGGCTGGTCCCCACGGGAGGAGTAGACTAACCCACCCTCCAACCTGGAAAAAACACAAACAATACAAATACTGGAAAACGTAAAAACTTGAACACTATGGAGATGGGCTGGACATTAGCACGGGTAATAGATGCAATAAACCGCGAGGAAGACCAAAGCGTCGTTGGCGCGATTATTGTTATAAGGTGTAGCCGGTGCTATTTAGACACGCCTTGCCAAACAAATGCAATGGAAAGGATTGTAGGGCAGCCCTACCGAAATAAAAATAAATAGATTCATAAATGTATAGAAAGAGAATTAAAAAAATAAGAATACCATCGAATTACATCATAAAGTCAAATATTACCTTAATTGTTGAACTATCGATTTGTAAACAATATGTTTGTGGGAAATAAATAGCTTATTATATAATGCTTGGCTAGTAAAGGTATAGCCTCATTCTGAGCAATTCCTTCGCTCTCGTCCACAGGGTCTTCACTTGCCTTAGACTCCGGTGTTCACCTCCTTCATACATTGAACTAAGGCAAACCCACAATTTGATCTTTTGGGCCCGCTCTCTGTTGACGCGTAGATCACGTCACGTTCTTCATTATTATTGCCATTATCATTTTCGTTGTGTGAATAGTCCACAGTTTTTATTTGATTGATAACTTCTGTAGATGTTTTTTAGAAACACGTAAAAACATCTACAAATCAAATAAAAAGCAAAAATATGAAAAAGTAATCTCTCCCAATTTGGCGGGTCGGTCCCCACGGGAAGAGTAGACTAACCCACCCTCCAACCTGGAAAAAAACACAAACAATACAAATACTGGAAAACGTAAAAACTTGAACACTATGGAGATGGGCCGGACATTAGCACGGGTAATAGATGCAATAAACCGCGAGGAAGACCAAAGCGTCGTTTGGGCGATGATTATTAAAAGGTGTAGCCGCTGCTGCTTAGACATGCCTTGCCAAACAAATGCAATGGAAAGGGTTGGAGGAGGCCTATGTCTTTATAGGGCAGCCCTACCGAAATAAAAATAAATAGATTCATAAATGTATAGAAAGAAAATTAAAAAAATAAGAATACCATCGAATTACATCATAAAGTCAAATATTACCTTAATTGTTGAACTATCGGTTTGTAAACAATATGTTTGTGGGAAATAAATAGCTTATTATATAATGCTTGGCTAGTAAAGGTATAGCCTCATTCTGAGCAATTCCTTCGCTCTCGTCCACAGGGTCTTCACTTGCCTTAGACTCCGGTGTTTTCTCCTTTATCAATTGGTCGAGCATTGATTTTATTTCCGCCATCTGGTTTTTCACCTCCTTCATGCATTGAACTATAGCAAACCCACAATTTGATCTTTTGGGCCCGCTTTCTGTTGACGCGTAGATCACGTCACGTTCTTCATTATTATTGCCATTATCATTTTCGTTGTGTGAATAGTCCACAGTTTTTATTTGATTGATAACTTCTGTAGATGTTTTTTAGAAACACGTAAAAACATCTACAAATCAAATAAAAAGCAAAAATATGAAAGAGTAATCTCTCCCAATATGGCTGGTCCCCACGGGAGGAGTAGACTAACCCACTTGGAAAAAACACAACCTGAAGGATCTACCACTCTTCTTCTTCTTCCTCCTGCCCTTATCCCACTTTATGTAGACTTTGCGTATCTACTATGAATATGAAGGATCTAACATTAAATGTATTTAAATTTAAAATAAGAAAATGGTTGCAAGAAGCATGCTTCTATGACATTAAAGAATATTTAAATTGTAAAATGTAATTAATTTATTTGAATTTTATTTGATGACATGTTTTTCGATTTTATTACGTCGGTACGGCGCCCGAGTCGGACGTCTGTGTCACCTGTTCCTACATTTATTAAATTTTAAACTAAGTTATTTAACTGTTCGTACTGTTCGTACTGTTGACTCTCTCCCAATATGGCTGGTCCCCACGGGAGGAGTAGACTAACCCACCCTCCAACCTGGAAAAAACACAAACAATACAAATACTGGAAAACGTAGAAACTTGAACACTATGGAGATGGGCTGGACATTAGCACGGGTAATAGATGCAATAAACCGCGAGGAAGACCAAAGCGTCGTTGGCGCGATTATTGTTATAAGGTGTAGCCGGTGCTATTTAGACACGCCTTGCCAAACAAATGCAATGGAAAGGATTGTAGGGCAGCCCACCGAAATAAAAATAAATAGATTCATAAATGTATAGAAAGAGAATTAAAAAAATAAGAATACCATCGAATTACATAATAAAGTCAAATATTATCTTAATTGTTGAACTATCGATTTGTAAACATGTTTGTGGGAAATAAATGGCTTATTATAATAATGCTTGGCTAGTAAAAGTATAGCCTCATTCTGAGCAATTCCTTCGCTCTCGTCCACAGGGTCTTAATTTGCCTTAGACTCCGGTGTTTTCTCCTTTATTAATTGGTCGAGCATTGATTTTATTTCCGCCATCTGGTTTTTCACCTCCTTCATACATTGAACTAAGGCAAACCCACAATTTGATCTTTTGGGCCCGCTCTCTGTTGACGCGTAGATCACGTCACGTTCTTCATTATTATTGCCATTATCATTTTCGTTGTGTGAATAGTCCACAGTTTTTATTTGATTGATAACTTCTGTAGATGTTTTTTAGAAACACGTAAAAACATCTACAAATCAAATAAAAAGCAAAAATATGAAAAAGTAATCTCTCCCAATTTGGCGGGTCGGTCCCCACGGGAAGAGTAGACTAACCCACCCTCCAACCTGGAAAAAAACACAAACAATACAAATACTGGAAAACGTAAAAACTTGAACACTATGGAGATGGGCCGGACATTAGCACGGGTAATAGATGCAATAAACCGCGAGGAAGACCAAAGCGTCGTTTGGGCGATGATTATTAAAAGGTGTAGCCGCTGCTACTTAGACACGCCTTGCCAAACAAATGCAATGGAAAGGGTTGGAGGAGGCCTATGCCTTTATAGGGCAGCCCTACCGAAATAAAAATAAATAGATTCATAAATGTATAGAAAGAAAATTAAAAAAATAAGAATACTATCGAATTACATCATAAAGTCAAATATTACCTTAATTGTTGAACTATCGATTTGTAAACAATATGTTTGTGGGAAATAAATAGCTTATTATATAATGCTTGGCTAGTAAAGGTATAGCCTCATTCTGAGCAATTCCTTCGCTCTCGTCCACAGGGTCTTCACTTGCCTTAGACTCCGGTGTTTTCTCCTTTATCAATTGGTCGAGCATTGATTTTATTTCCGCCATCTGGTTTTTCACCTCCTTCATGCATTGAACTATAGCAAACCCACAATTTGATCTTTTGGGCCCGCTTTCTGTTGACGCGTAGATCACGTCACGTTCTTCATTATTATTGCCATTACCATTTTCGTTGTGTGAATAGTCCACAGTTTTTATTTGATTGATAACTTCTCTAGATGTTTTTTAGAAACACGTAAAAACATCTACAAATCAAATAAAAAGCAAAAATATGAAAGAGTAATCTCTCCCAATATGGCTGGTCCCCACGGGAGGAGTAGACTAACCCACCTGGAAAAAACACAACCTGAAGGATCTACCACTCTTCTTCTTCTTCCTCCTGCCCTTATCCCACTTTATGTAGACGTTGCGTATCTACTATGAATATGAAGGATCTACCATTAAATGTATTTAAATTTAAAATAAGAAAATGGTTGCAAGAAGCATGCTTCTATGACATTAAAGAATATTTAAATTGTAAAATGTAATTAATTTATTTGAATTTTATTTGATGACATGTTTTTCGATTTTATTACGTCGGTACGGCGCCCGAGTCGGACGTCTGTGTCACCTGTTCCTACATTTATTAAATTTTAAACTAAGTTATTTAACAGTTCGTACTGTTCGTACTGTTGACGCGTAGATCACGTCACGTTCTTCATTATTATTGCCATTACCATTTTCGTTGTGTGAATAGTCCACAGTTTTTATTTGATTGATAACTTCTCTAGATGTTTTTTAGAAACACGTAAAAACATCTACAAATCAAATAAAAAGCAAAAATATGAAAGAGTAATCTCTCCCAATATGGCTGGTCCCCACGGGAGGAGTAGACTAACCCACCTGGAAAAAACACAACCTGAAGGATCTACCACTCTTCTTCTTCTTCCTCCTGCCCTTATCCCACTTTATGTAGACGTTGCGTATCTACTATGAATATGAAGGATCTACCATTAAATGTATTTAAATTTAAAATAAGAAAATGGTTGCAAGAAGCATGCTTCTATGACATTAAAGAATATTTAAATTGTAAAATGTAATTAATTTATTTGAATTTTATTTGATGACATGTTTTTCGATTTTATTACGTCGGTACGGCGCCCGAGTCGGACGTCTGTGTCACCTGTTCCTACATTTATTAAATTTTAAACTAAGTTATTTAACAGTTCGTACTGTTCGTACTGTTGACGCGTAGATCACGTCACGTTCTTCATTATTATTGCCATTATCATTTTCGTTGTGTGAATAGTCCACAGTTTTATTTGATTGATAACTTCTGTAGATGTTTTTTAGAAACTCGTAAAAACATCTACAAATCAATTAAAAAGCAAAAATATGAAAAAGTAATCTCTCCCAATATGGCTGGTCCCCACGGGAGGAGTAGACTAACCCACCCTCCAACCTGGAAAAAACACAAACAATACAAATACTGGAAAACGTAAAAACTTGAACACTATGGAGATGGGCTGGACATTAGCACGGGTAATAGATGCAATAAACCGCGAGGAAGACCAAAGCGTCGTTGGCGCGATTATTGTTATAAGGTGTAGCCGGTGCTATTTAGACACGCCTTGCCAAACAAATGCAATGGAAAGGATTGTAGGGCAGCCCTACCGAAATAAAAATAAATAGATTCATAAATGTATAGAAAGAGAATTAAAAAAATAAGAATACCATCGAATTACATCATAAAGTCAAATATTACCTTAATTGTTGAACTATCGATTTGTAAACAATATGTTTGTGGGAAATAAATAGCTTATTATATAATGCTTGGCTAGTAAAGGTATAGCCTCATTCTGAGCAATTCCTTCGCTCTCGTCCACAGGGTCTTCACTTGCCTTAGACTCCGGTGTTCACCTCCTTCATACATTGAACTAAGGCAAACCCACAATTTGATCTTTTGGGCCCGCTCTCTGTTGACGCGTAGATCACGTCACGTTCTTCATTATTATTGCCATTATCATTTTCGTTGTGTGAATAGTCCACAGTTTTTATTTGATTGATAACTTCTGTAGATGTTTTTTAGAAACACGTAAAAACATCTACAAATCAAATAAAAAGCAAAAATATGAAAAAGTAATCTCTCCCAATTTGGCGGGTCGGTCCCCACGGGAAGAGTAGACTAACCCACCCTCCAACCTGGAAAAAAACACAAACAATACAAATACTGGAAAACGTAAAAACTTGAACACTATGGAGATGGGCCGGACATTAGCACGGGTAATAGATGCAATAAACCGCGAGGAAGACCAAAGCGTCGTTTGGGCGATGATTATTAAAAGGTGTAGCCGCTGCTACTTAGACACGCCTTGCCAAACAAATGCAATGGAAAGGGTTGGAGGAGGCCTATGCCTTTATAGGGCAGCCCTACCGAAATAAAAATAAATCCATACTAATATTATAAATGCGTTTGTAACTCTGTCTGTCTGTCTGTCTGTCTGTCCTTCTGTCTGGCTTTCACGCCAAAACTACTAAACCTATTGAAATGAAATTTGGTACACAGATAGTTCAGGGTCTGAGGAAGGACATAGGCTAATTTTTATTGTGAAAAAAGGTTTACAAACCTTTTAAAACGTTATAAAGAGCATCACATTGATGTTTCTGTCTCACTCTGACACCAAAACACTCCGACGATCACCAATCACCAATTGCAATGAAATTTGGTACACAGATAGGTTAAATCATTAGAAAGGACATTTATGCAACGTATTATTGCAAAACACTTATTGAAAACACCATTTTTCATGAGAATTACACTTTTTTGTACAATTGCGACGGCTTTCGATCGAGAAATTTCTGTTTGTGTAAGTGACTGACTGACTTTATTTTTTGTGCTGGCGGGGATGCAAAGTCTTTTCGCCAAGTCCTTATGACTGACTGATTGCCGACCAGTGCTGCCAGTGGCAGATAGTCATAAGCGTCGATGGACTGAAAAGATCGTTATATAAGCTGGGAACATATTAGGCGGACGCGGCTGACAGCCGCGACTGATTGATAGATAGATAGCTGATTTAAACAAACTAGCTATTGAATGTACACTGAAGTGCGCAAACTATCGGATGTAAGCCGCGGACGTAACCTTGAGCGTTCGGACGTCTGACAGAAATCTGGCAAGCCAGGTCCCGTTCGACTGTGCACACTGTGTGTATCATTCGCGGCTGTCTTCTCTTCTACTTCCCCACAAATTAATGTATTACAAAGGGTGTAAAATAACAATAAGACTATTCTTGAAAGTTTGCATGGAAATATGTAAGGTTTATGTAAATGTTTTATTTAAGCTTGCGACAAGAAAAAAATGGGGGGGAAATATGCCTAACTGTGCTTACCCGGCGTCTGCCCGACCCTGACTGTGCCACATGCACTCGAATACAGATTTTTTTCGTTGGAAGTTATAAATGCTACCCAATCACTATTCCAGGCGGACGAAGTCGCGGGCACAGCTAGTAGATTCATAAATGTATAGAAAGAAAATTAAAAAAATAAGAATACTATCGAATTACATCATAAAGTCAAATATTACCTTAATTGTTGAACTATCGATTTGTAAACAATATGTTTGTGGGAAATAAATAGCTTATTATATAATGCTTGGCTAGTAAAGGTATAGCCTCATTCTGAGCAATTCCTTCGCTCTCGTCCACAGGGTCTTCACTTGCCTTAGACTCCGGTGTTTTCTCCTTTATCAATTGGTCGAGCATTGATTTTATTTCCGCCATCTGGTTTTTCACCTCCTTCATGCATTGAACTATAGCAAACCCACAATTTGATCTTTTGGGCCCGCTTTCTGTTGACGCGTAGATCACGTCACGTTCTTCATTATTATTGCCATTACCATTTTCGTTGTGTGAATAGTCCACAGTTTTTATTTGATTGATAACTTCTCTAGATGTTTTTTAGAAACACGTAAAAACATCTACAAATCAAATAAAAAGCAAAAATATGAAAGAGTAATCTCTCCCAATATGGCTGGTCCCCACGGGAGGAGTAGACTAACCCACCTGGAAAAAACACAACCTGAAGGATCTACCACTCTTCTTCTTCTTCCTCCTGCCCTTATCCCACTTTATGTAGACGTTGCGTATCTACTATGAATATGAAGGATCTACCATTAAATGTATTTAAATTTAAAATAAGAAAATGGTTGCAAGAAGCATGCTTCTATGACATTAAAGAATATTTAAATTGTAAAATGTAATTAATTTATTTGAATTTTATTTGATGACATGTTTTTCGATTTTATTACGTCGGTACGGCGCCCGAGTCGGACGTCTGTGTCACCTGTTCCTACATTTATTAAATTTTAAACTAAGTTATTTAACAGTTCGTACTGTTCGTACTGTTGACGCGTAGATCACGTCACGTTCTTCATTATTATTGCCATTATCATTTTCGTTGTGTGAATAGTCCACAGTTTTTATTTGATTGATAACTTCTGTAGATGTTTTTTAGAAACTCGTAAAAACATCTACAAATCAATTAAAAAGCAAAAATATGAAAAAGTAATCTCTCCCAATATGGCTGGTCCCCACGGGAGGAGTAGACTAACCCACCCTCCAACCTGGAAAAAACACAAACAATACAAATACTGGAAAACGTAAAAACTTGAACACTATGGAGATGGGCTGGACATTAGCACGGGTAATAGATGCAATAAACCGCGAGGAAGACCAAAGCGTCGTTGGCGCGATTATTGTTATAAGGTGTAGCCGGTGCTATTTAGACACGCCTTGCCAAACAAATGCAATGGAAAGGATTGTAGGGCAGCCCTACCGAAATAAAAATAAATAGATTCATAAATGTATAGAAAGAGAATTAAAAAAATAAGAATACCATCGAATTACATCATAAAGTCAAATATTACCTTAATTGTTGAACTATCGATTTGTAAACAATATGTTTGTGGGAAATAAATAGCTTATTATATAATGCTTGGCTAGTAAAGGTATAGCCTCATTCTGAGCAATTCCTTCGCTCTCGTCCACAGGGTCTTCACTTGCCTTAGACTCCGGTGTTTTCTCCTTTATCAATTGGTCGAGCATTGATTTTATTTCCGCCATCTGGTTTTTCACCTCCTTCATGCATTGAACTATAGCAAACCCACAATTTGATATTTTGGGCCCGCTTTCTGTTGACGCGTAGATCACGTCACGTTCTTCATTATTATTGCCATTACCATTTTCGTTGTGTGAATAGTCCACAGTTTTTATTTGATTGATAACTTCTGTAGATGTTTTTTAGAAATACGTAAAAACATCTACAAATCAAATAAAAAGCAAAAATATGAAAGAGTAATCTCTCCCAATATGGCTGGTCCCCACGGGAGGAGTAGACTAACCCACCTGGAAAAAACACAACCTGAAGGATCTACCATTCTTCTTCTTCTTCTTCCTGCCCTTATCCCACTTTATGTAGACGTTGCGTATCTACTATGAATATGAAGGATCTAACATTAAATGTATTTAAATTTAAAATAAGAAAATGGTTGCAAGAAGCATGCTTCTATGACATTAAAGAATATTTAAATTGTAAAATGTAATTAATTTATTTGAATTTTATTTGATGACATGTTTTTCGATTTTATTACGTCGGTACGGCGCCCGAGTCGGACGTCTGTGTCACCTGTTCCTACATTTATTAAATTTTAAACTAAGTTATTTAACTGTTCGTACTGTTCGTACTGTTGACTCTCTCCCAATATGGCTGGTCCCCACGGGAGGAGTAGACTAACCCACCCTCCAACCTGGAAAAAACACAAACAATACAAATACTGGAAAACGTAGAAACTTGAACACTATGGAGATGGGCTGGACATTAGCACGGGTAATAGATGCAATAAACCGCGAGGAAGACCAAAGCGTCGTTGGCGCGATTATTGTTATAAGGTGTAGCCGGTGCTATTTAGACACGCCTTGCCAAACAAATGCAATGGAAAGGATTGTAGGGCAGCCCACCGAAATAAAAATAAATAGATTCATAAATGTATAGAAAGAGAATTAAAAAAATAAGAATACCATCGAATTACATCATAAAGTCAAATATTATCTTAATTGTTGAACTATCGATTTGTAAACATGTTTGTGGGAAATAAATGGCTTATTATATAATGCTTGGCTAGTAAAAGTATAGCCTCATTCTGAGCAATTCCTTCGCTCTCGTCCACAGGGTCTTCACTTGCCTTAGACTCCGGTGATTTCTCCTTTATCAATTGGTCGAGCATTGATTTTATTTCCGCCATCTGGTTTTTCACCTCCTTCATACATTGAACTAAGGCAAACCCACAATTTGATCTTTTGGGCCCGCTTTCTGTTGACGCGTAGATCACGTCACGTTCTTCATTATTATTGCCATTATCATTTTCGTTGTGTGAATAGTCCACAGTTTTTATTTGATTGATAACTTCTGTAGATGTTTTTTAGAAACACGTAAAAACATCTACAAATCAAATAAAAAGCAAAAATATGAAAAAGTAATCTCTCCCAATATGGCGGGTCGGTCCCCACGGGAAGAGTAGACTAACCCACCCTCCAACCTGGAAAAAAACACAAACAATACAAATACTGGAAAACGTAAAAACTTGAACACTACGGAGATGGGCCGGACATTAGCACGGGTAATAGATGCAATAAACCGCGAGGAAGACCAAAGCGTCGTTGGGGCGATGATTATTAAAAGGTGTAGCCGCTGCTACTTAGACACGCCTTGCCAAACAAATGCAATGGAAAGGGTTGGAGGAGGCCTATGCCTTTATAGGGCAGCCCTACCGAAATAAAAATAAATAGATTCATAAATGTATAGAAAGAGAATTAAAAAAATAAGAATACCATCGAATTACATCATAAAGTCAAATATTACCTTAATTGTTGAACTATCGATTTGTAAACAATATGTTTGTGGGAAATAAATAGCTTATTATATAATGCTTGGCTAGTAAAGGTATAGCCTCATTCTGAGCAATTCCTTCGCTCTCGTCCACAGGGTCTTCACTTGCCTTAGACTCCGGTGTTTTCTCCTTTATCAATTGGTCGAGCATTGATTTTATTTCCGCCATCTGGTTTTTCACCTCCTTCATGCATTGAACTATAGCAAACCCACAATTTGATCTTTTGGGCCCGCTTTCTGTTGACGCGTAGATCACGTCACGTTCTTCATTATTATTGCCATTACCATTTTCGTTGTGTGAATAGTCCACAGTTTTTATTTGATTGATAACTTCTGTAGATGTTTTTTAGAAACACGTAAAAACATCTACAAATCAAATAAAAAGCAAAAATATGAAAGAGTAATCTCTCCCAATATGGCTGGTCCCCACGGGAGGAGTAGACTAACCCACCTGGAAAAAAACACAACCTGAAGGATCTACCATTCTTCTTCTTCTTCCTGCCCTTATCCCACTTTATGTAGACGTTGCGTATCTACTATGAATATGAAGGATCTACCATTAAATGTATTTAAATTTAAAATAAGAAAATGGTTGCAAGAAGCATGCTTCTATGACATTAAAGAATATTTAAATTGTAAAATGTAATTAATTTATTTGAATTTTATTTGATGACATGTTTTTCGATTTTATTACGTCGGTACGGCGCCCGAGTCGGACGTCTGTGTCACCTGTTCCTACATTTATTAAATTTTAAACTAAGTTATTTTACAGTCCGTACCTACAACGTACCTTAAAACAAAGCAACTAACTATTAATTTTGCGTGGCCGAAAGTGGAGTCTGCCTATCCCAGTCGAACGCCGCTTGTCCTGTGTTGAGTGAACGAGATACACATAACTTACTGCGCGGCTCATCGTCACCTGAATCATCCCTTCGACCGCCGGACTAGGCAGGGTCCTACCGTGAAAGTACAAAAGTCGACGTTGCGTATCTACTATGAATATGAAAGATCCTCCGAAATACGGATCTGATCCAGACCTGGCAGGAAACAGCCGACTGACTACAACCCGTAAGAGAAAAAGACTAGACATGGATCACTGCAACTGTGAGTCGTCGATCATTAAATTCCGGCAAGAGTTATTGGAGCTTATTTCTGGTACGATCAAGTCAACGGTGGAAAGTGCCGTTCGTACGAAAGTGATACGTTCGATAAATTTTCATCGGACCTAGACAGTATAAAGACCAAAATGAAAAAGATCACAAATTATAATATCAGTATCTCGGTATCTCTCTCGAAGATAAATGGTCGTCTGAATGAGTTCGAGGCATCGAATAGCCTTATTAATAAACGCCAAGATGAATTTGATTCCCGCTTGTCCTCAATTGAGCAACGTGCGCCAACCAACGAACAATATGCGATTGATATCGCTGAGCTACAAAAGAAATATGACTCCATAAGTACTCAGTTGAAAATTAGAGACCAATGGGATAGACTTCTCAACCTTGAGATTATTGGTATTCCTGAAACGAACAACGAGGACTTGGTGAAAGTCATTACTAAAATCGCCAAATTCGTGGATGTCATTATAATACCAAACGATATCGAGTTCTCCACCAGAATACAACCGATGCAGCCAAAGCCAGGGGTCCCGCGAGCTATCATCACAAAATTCAAAATTCGAGAGACGAAAGACAAACCTAACCTAACCTAACCTAACCGCCGCTTTCGCGGTATCACCCGTAATGACATTGGAATGCAGGGAACTGAACCAATCTTTTTAAATGAACACTTGACGTTAGATAACAAAAATTTGTATAAAAAGTGTCGGGAATTGGCTATCTCAAAGTCATTTAAGTATGTATGGATAAGGAACTGTAAAGTTTTTGTGAGGAGAGACGACAAGTTACCGAGAATAGTAATAAACAAAGAAACCTATAACACCAGAATAGTAACAACATTCAAGTGGGAGGTGTGGATGTTGAAAGTGTTTCTAAAGTGAGGAGTCTTGGGTTAATACTGGATAAGCACCTTCGGTTCGAAGACCACATTGCAGAATGTGTGCGCAACTGTTTTTATAGGTTAAGATCTCTTTATAAAATCCGTGCATACCTGAGCGAAGGAATCCGTATCACACTATGTGAATCCCTGGTTCTCTCTAAGTTGAATTATTGCGATGTGGTCTATGGGTCTTGCTTGTTGGCTAGAACTGAAAAATTGGTGCAACGGGTACAAAACGCCTGCGCACGTTTTTGCTTTCACATTCCCCCTCGTACGCATGTGACCTCTTTCCTGAATTCATCTAACCTTCTGAAAATGAAAGCGCGAAGGAAACTTCACCTGGCTACCTTACTGTTTGGAATAGTCAATCATAAAATTCCTATCTATCTATTTCAGAAGTTGCAGAGGGTACAAGAGTTCTCTCGCTATGCTAAAAGGGACTGTACTCACGTTTTTGTTACGCCGAGGCATAAGTTGGTCGCTTTCCGTGGTTCGTTCAGGTTTGCAGCGTCTCGGTGCTGGAATGACTTGCCTCCTCCAGTCCGTACCCTAAAAGCATTGAGTACGTTCCGAATTAAATACAAAAAACTACTTCTATTCTCTCAAGTTAGCCTTTAGTTTCAACAACTCACTTACTGCGCACGATCAACATTTCAGGGGAGTCTCACCACTTAGTATGATACAACACTTCATTTTCTTCTCCAACCTACTTTCACTTCACTGTCTCATAAACAAAACGGGCTGGCTTTCAGCTAGCAACATATTATTTCACCTCATTTTCCAAAGTAGCCTTAATTTTAACTTTTTATTTCAACTTTTCTGATTTTTCTCCTTGTTTGCTTTGTGTTTGTTTTGGTTCACTGTTTGATATAATTGCTATTGTTATATCACAGCACAGCTATCTATTCGACACAGAGTTTCATAATTCTTTATTTTTTTACGCTGGATAAGTGGTTATTTGCGTGAAATGCACAGACCTGGTATAATTAATGTAATAATTTTATATTATATATGTACTAAGTACGTAAATTATTTGTATTTTTCATAAATCTATCATAATATTCCCTCCTTATATAAATTCCACTAAGTATGTAAATATTCAGTTTTTGGTTGTATTTTATTTATATTTATTAATTATGTGTGATGTCACCCCTTTTTGGCCCTGCCTGAAAACCAGCGTTGCTTGACATGGTAGCTACTACTTAACAAGCAGCAAAAAGCTGAGTCAGGGCCTATTTGACATAATCTTTCTTTCTAACCATTTAGCACAGGACGGGACTGGTTGTGCCAAGTTCTGTTTGTATGATTACCTTCATAGGTAGCCTGCCTGCCTATCTTCAGTTGTTCGTTCTGTGTTTTGTGTGTTTCATTGTATTTGTGTTACGTATGCCTACTTATGTCAAATAAATGTATTTTCTTTCTTTCTTTCTTTCTTTCAAAAAAACCGATCTCTTAAAAATAAAATGATTTGTCGTCTCCTCATCATAAAACTAGCTTGTAACTTTAGGTACTCAGCGTATCCTTGTTAAATAATTATGTTTTTTGATTTATTTACCATTTGTACTACTCGACACCTAAAGGTAACACCACACACACACACACATATAACACACCACACAACCACACACCGTATGTGTACTCACGATATTCATAATATGCATTCATATAATTCAGTATTTAATGTCTTGGCACTTGCACTCGAAAACTTTTTACACGTCTACCCACATAAGTCGTCATTATTTTATACAAGTCTGCAACTTTTGATATTATTTTGATGCGTTGGAATGTAGTAGGTATAAAAAAAAAAAAAAAAAGTAGGTAGGTAAAGTAGTAGGTATATGACCTATATTACTATACTATTTATTATCCCTGTGTAGAAACATGGAATTTTTGCATATAAAATATACTCACTCACACAAACACACCCGTACCCTTATATACTTCCTCACTTACACTCATACACATACCCCTCCATACTCCCTCACTTACACAAATACACATAGCCCGACATACAACCGTTCTGAATAGAAAACAAGTAGCCATCCTATAGTAGTATTTCACTTAATTATAGTTGTTGTTGTTACTTCCTGAAGTTGAAGTAGGTAGGTACATTGTATTAAATTTGTAGGATTATTATTTTTGTTATATTGAGAGAGACCTGTTATTGGCTGTCCTAGACTAATGCATATGAAACTCTGTATTATTTTACATTGCTGTTGGTCTTTTCAATAAATAAAAATAAAATAAATAAATTAATTTATTTTATTTAAGAGAATATACATTATTTACAAAAACTATTACTAAACAACATGAAATACCTAATTAAAAAGAAAAAATAAAAACTACATTTTATAAGAAACTAAATAAATTAATAAATTATTTTTAGAATGAATTTTAATTATTTTTTTGTATGTGATTATCTTTTCCTTTTATTATAATATGTATTTTGCACGCCTTTATGAGGCAGAATGTAATAGACCTCAAATATTTATATTTTTAATTTAATAACTATTGTACAAACATTCCTGCGAATAAATGATTATTATTATTACGAATAAAATGATTATTATTATTATTATTGGCGTTGAAAGTTGTGTTTTCCCTCGACTAAACCCTTCAGGTTTATACGCATTATAACCTAACGAGTTTAGTAAAGGTAAAGAGTCTCGAAAACCACGGTATAATTAGTCTAAGATCCCGCTATAGAAGGACCTTCACCGAGCTGGTTATTTAATGAAACGTATTTTATATATAATTAAACATGCCAATAAATATATTCTATATGGGTTGCCTATCAAATTTCAGTCCAGGATAATTATGATTAATCAATAATTAAAAAAAAAAAAAACTTTCCACTGGTTTGTTTATTAAACAAATTCTATACCAATCGAAAGTATAGACCCCAGTATTTTTATTCAATAAAGATACCGGTGCAAAATGCTAGTATTGATTTACCTGTTTATACCTGGCTACCCGAGAGTTGTGACCGGAAAAAAATTGGCAACCTAACGTTTGCATATTCTATGGGATCTATACTTTCGATTGGTATAGAATTTGTCTAATAAACAAACCGGTGGAATGTTAAAAAAAACAATTTAGTTTTTTAATGATTAATTAATCATATCCTGGACTGAAATTTGATAGGCAACCCATCCATAATATCCTTATTAATATTATAAATGCGTTTGTAACTCTGTCTGTCTGTCTGTCTTCCTGTCTGGCTTTCACGCCAAAACTACTGAACCGATTGAAATGAAATTTGGTACACAGATAGTTGAGGGCCTGGGGAAGGACATAGCCTACTTTTTATTTTGAAAAAAGGGTTGTAAGGGGTTGAAAATAGGGGTTGAAAGTTGTATGGAAGTATCGTCATTTTTAGAGCTAGAAACTTAAAACTTATTTTTTAGTCTGTTGATTTGATATAAAAAATACGACATTCAAAGTTTGTGCTGGGGGGGTAGAGGGAGGGGAGTACAGGGGGGAGTGTGGAGGGGAGGTGCGGGGGGAGTGTGGAGGGGAGTATAGAGGGGAGTGTGGAGGAGAGTACAGGGGGAGTGTGGAGGGGAGGTGCGGGGGGAGTGTGGAGGGGAGTACAGGGGGGAGTGTGGAGGGGGGTACAGGGGGGAGTTGGAGGGGAGGTGCAGGGGGAGTGTGGAGGGGAGTACAGGAAGAGTGTGGAGGGGAGGTGCGGTGTGGAGGGGAGGTGCAGGGGGAGTGTGAAGGGGAGTACAGGGGGAGTGTGGCGGGGAGGTGTGGGGGGAGTACAGGGGGATTGTGGAGGGGAGTCTGGGGGGATTGCGGGGGAGTGTGGGGTGTGTTGAGGAGAGTGGGGGGAGTGTGGGGGGAGTTTGGAGAGGAATGCGGGGGGGATGAAAGTGTGGCGTAGTACGACGCCATATGTCTAAGTTTAGTAAGAGGGCAGACGACTGTGTCACGTGCACGCGAATATGACGTTGTTATTTAATTACTGTTTTCTTCCGCTGCAAATTAAAAATGCTACCCATAGACACTATACCACGCGGACGAAGTCGCGGGCACAGCTAGTACAGCGGGCACTCTGTCTGTCTGTCTGTCTTCCTGTCTGGCTTTCACGCCAAAACTACTAAACCTATTGAAATGAAATTTGGTACACAGATAGTTCAGGGCCTGAGGAAGGACATAGGCTACTTTTTATTGTGAAAAAGGTTTTACAAACCTTATAAAACACGTTCTAAAGAGCAATTCTTTGATGTTTCTGTCTCACTATCTGTCTCACTGTAATACTAAACCACTTCGCCGATTACATGCCGATCACCGAAATTTGGTACACAGTTAGGCAAAGGCATTAGAAAGGTCATTTATGCAACATAACAATGCAAAACACTTTTTGTAAATACAATTTTTCATGAGAATTGCGCTTTTTATAACGCTTTTATTAGTTTCACCTGTATGTATGTATGTATGTATGTATGTATGTATGTAACCGACCCCTTTGAGCTCGATTTTGTCCTACTTTGAACGATCAGATTTGATTCAAACTTTGCACACCTGTCAAAGGTCGATGACAATGCAATAATATGAAAAAAATATATATAAAAAAAAATGAAAAGAAATAAAAAAAATAAAATAAAAACCTACTTTGAACGATCAGATTTGATTCAAACTTTGCACACCTGTCAAAGGTCGATGACAATGCAATAATATGAAAAAAAAAAAAAAATGAGAAGAAATTTAAAAAAAAAAAAAAAACCTACTTTGAACGATCAGATTTTATTCAAACTTTGCACACCTGTCAAAGGTCGATGACAATGCAATAATATGAAAAAAAAATATGAAAAAAAAAACAACTAAAAAGTAAAAAATAAATTATAGTTTAAAAAACTAAAAAAAAAACGCTTTTATAACTAATTGAACTAAAAAGTTAAAAATAAAACTACTAATCAATTGAAAATTTATATTATTGTACAAAAAGCGTGGGGGGCTTGATTTTGTTTGTTGTAAATATTTTATCAATAGTTTATTATAGATATATAATAGTTGATTATAGTTTAGTCTGAAGTTATTATAAAAAGCACCCCACGTTTTTTGTACAATAATATAAATTTTCAATTGATTATTACAGTTTTATTTTTAACATTTTAGTTCAATTAGTTATAAAAGCGTTTTTTTTTTAGTTTTTTAAACTATAATTTATTTTGGAGAAATTCCACGCTAGAATTTTCTGTTTGTTTACGTATCAGTGACTGACTGACAGCCGTGACAGCCGACCGCCGCTTAGGGATGGGATACATCGAACCGACCCGATGTTTTGAAATGCTTTTGATATACTCGATTAATCGATGCTTTTTCGGTTTTTAATAGAAAAACATCGAAATCGAGCCGGCAATTTCTAAGAACTCAACTTTGACCAGTTTAATTAATTTAATCTGTAAGAAGATCGTAACTAAATAACCCACATGAGTTGGAAAACGGTGAAATCTGACCATTATATTTGAGATAAACTATTTATTTACTTACGTAGGCAGACTAAATGAGAGCCCTATAATATTTTTTTATTGATCTCAAGATTAAGTAAATGCGGATGTTTTTTTTAGTTCTTACGTTAAAGATTTTTCTCTTGGAATGAGTAAAATTTTGCATAAAAAATGAGTTGAACCTGTAAATTTTATTTGTTGGTGTTTGTTTTTATAGCGGCAACATATTCTGTGAAAACGTCATATGTATAAATATCACGGTTCATGAAATACAGCCTGTTGTGTCAGACGGACAGCAAAATCTTAGCAATAGGGTTCTGTTTTTAACCGACTTCCAATCAAAAAGGAGGAGGTTCTCAATTCGGTTGTATGTGTTTTTTTTTTTTTTTTTTTTTTTTTTTATGTTTGTTACCGCATAACTTCGTCATTTGTGAGCCGATTTGAAAAATTATTTTTTTATCTGAAAGGTACTGCTTCCAGATTGGTCCCATTTTAATTTTATTAAAATCGGTGTTGCTATTTTTTTTAAAATATTTTTTTTAATGTCTGTAACTGCATGCCTCCGTCATTTATGAACCGATTTAGAATTTTTTTTTTTATTTGGATAGTTATTCTTACGTCCAGATTGTCCCAAACAAATTTGATTAAAATCGGTTTAGCCGTTTGACAATGAAGTCGGTTTCTCAAGTTTTTTAAA
Organism: Thera britannica; assembly: GCA_939531255.2. NCBI lineage: Eukaryota > Metazoa > Arthropoda > Insecta > Lepidoptera > Geometridae > Thera > Thera britannica. Next base: position 957,022 of record OW618044.2, read on the forward strand.
CTTGTAATATAAATATTTATTACCCTTTGGATACGGAACCCTAAAAAGTACTCGATACGTACAAAATATCAATGTTTTCATCCGATAAATCGAAAGAGATAGATGTACAGCTCTGATTTATCGAATAGGAAATATATCGATGTTTCTTTTTAAAGTGGACACCACTACCGCCGAGCCTACAACTGAATTGTCACTGTCACGTGTCAACATGTGTCAACTGTTACTTACACACAACAGTCAACAGTCGAGATGTTGGTGAGCGGAGTTGAAAGAAGTGGTAGTATGCACATCTATGGTCACCGAAACGTAAGACTAGGCGGTATGGTCTTGGTACTATAGCCTGCTTCGAAAGGAGCGAAAAGAAAAAAAAAATATTCTACGGTCAAGTGACATAAAAACAAACAACGAATTTTCTGTTTACAAATACGGTGTTAGATACTAACCCCGTGAGTAGTTGAGTATTGTGTAGACAAATTAATCGTCTAAGCAAGACGATAGATAGATAGAATGCCACACACCGTTCTGTTTACCCAAAAATGAAGCAAGACAACAAATTATCAAGCCTGGATTAACCGTACGAAACAATTCTCTGATTTGCTCAGCTCATTTGTTTGGAAAACTATTTTGTTTCTATTTTTTCTCCTCAACCTTCCCGCCTCCCACTTAATTATTCTATTACCAAGGGTGTAAAATAACAATAGGGAATGAAAGTTTGCATGGAAAAATGTATATTAACAGAGGGCGAGGAGGGGGGAGTGGTGTAGGTGAGGAAATATGCCCAAGCGTAGTAAGAGGGCAGATAACTGTGCCATGTGCACGCGAATAAGTATCCACTGTTTTTTTTTCGCTGCATTTTTAAAATGCTACCCATAGACACTATTCCACACGGACGAAGTCGCGGGCACAGCTAGTATAGAATATATTTATTGGCATGTTTAATTAAATATAAAATACGTTTCATTAAATAACCAGCTCGGTGAAGGTCCTTCTATAGCGGGATCCTATACTAAATATAAATATATCATTTTCTCTAAAATAACGTCTCAAAGTCGAATCTTCATTTTGGAACAACATTCGCATTATTGTTGCATCAGATGTTGTCGCAGCATACGGTCCAAATACATCAACAATGTACCCATCAGTAGCAACCATTAAAAAAGACTTTACGAGGTTGGCATATTTGTGTAAACTGTATGATTTTTTTGAAATAAATAGTTGATGATTTTTGTAGGTATGTGCCATCACAAATAACAATTAGGTTATTTTCTGCGGTTCCAAAAAGCCTCTGTTGGATTAGCAGGCCTTGACAAACGCTTTACACCTAAATGTGATTGCACATACAATTCCTTCATGCTTTTGCGTGCTCGCTCTTTTGAAGTAAATGTTTGCCACTGATTTTGACAGGCACATTAATGAAGCTAATCGTCTGATTGGTTGCCCTGTTCTTAAATACATCAGATATAGCCCTAAGGCTATGTTCACATGTAACGCGCGTTAATTCGCGTTAATCGCGCGATCAAATTTGAAGAGAGTTCAGATGATGAGCGCTAATGCGCGTTGCGAGAGTACTCTTCAGTCTAGTTCGGTAGAACGTAGAAAATGGACGTGGAAGAGGCTATTATTTTGTGGTTATATTATAAAGAAAAATATAGAAAAAGAAAACGTACACATTGGGTTCATCCAATTTTGAAAAATAGACCCAGTTTGTTTGCGACACTATATCCGAATCTAAGAGACCAGGAATCTAAATTCTTTAATTACTTTAGAATGTCTATAAAGTCATTCGACAATTTGCTTCAACTCATCCAAGAGGACATTACAGCAGCTTCGAACGCCATCAGATATTGTATTTCACCCAAAGAAAAACTAATAATTGTTTTAAGGTAAGATTTATTAATATTGATAATTAACAATCTGTAAACAATTCTAGTTGAGAATCATCACTGCTGGTGGCAACTGATGACGGCGTCCCAGGTGCTATGTCTCGTCCGCTCGTTGTGTAGCCATAACCAGACGGATATTGTTGTGAGGGCCAATAATTTTCAGACGAGTAATTAGATGCTGAAGGAGAATGATCAACAGTGGTTGGGTTTTGGTATTGCGCTATTAAACTATTCATGTCAATCTTGGCTCTAAGGCGTCTATGTTCGGGTATTTTCTTTATTTCGTTTACTAAAGACAAGCAAAATAATTTGTCCTCATCTCCCACCTCCTGTGTTTTCCTTGCTAATTCGGTAAACTCAGTATGTCTCTGTTCAATACTCTTTTCTAGAAATTTAATAAATTTGTTATCACTGTCATTGGATTTGACTCTTTTAGCAGTTGGCTTGCAAGGTGGTGGTGGCATTTCAGCGTTATTATCATTGTCATTATTATCAGCCTCAGTTTCATTATCTTCACTGAAATTACTGTGCTTTTCTTTTCCTGGTGTGGAAGATTTCAAAAAGAGGAGCCTGTTAAAATGTATGTAGTTGTTTTTACACGCTCCAGACCCAGATTTTCCTTTTTCGCCGCTCTTATAAAATTATCTTTTAAGCTTTTCCACTTTTTCTGCAACAAATTACCTGTGAAAATGAAATTAAAATGTGAGATATACAATTAAATTAAATTGAAGTAAATTATTCCAGATATCTTGCAAGCGGGTGTTCAATGGCAGAGCTACACTATTCATATAAAATTGGGAAGTCGACTATATCTGGTATAATTCGTCAAGTATGTGAAGTTATCTGGATGAAATTGAAAGACATAGTTATGCAAATACCTGATAAAAATAAAAGCAGCCAAGTGCGAGTCGGACTCGCCCATGAAGGGTTCCGTAGCATCAATTAACATAATATAAAGGTTTTTGTAGTTCGTCGAAAGGTAAATTGCGGTTTACGATTTATGAAGTATAAAAAAAAACTACTAACTAGATCTCGTTCAAACCAAATATCGTTGAAAGTTTGCATAGTAATGTACAACATATATTTTTTTTGGATTTATCATTCTCTTATTTTAGAAGTTAGAGGGGGGGGGGGACCAACTTTTTTCCACTTTGGAAGTGTCTCTCGCGCAAACTATTCAGTTTAGAAAAAAACGATATTAGAAACCTCAACATCATTTTTAAAGACCTATCCATAGATACCCCACACGTATGGGTTCGATGAAAAAAAAATTTGCGGTTTACGATTTATGACGTATAAAAAAAAAACTACTGACTAGATCTCGTTCAAACCAAATATCGTTGAAAGTTTGCATAGTAATGTACAACATATATTTTTTTTGGATTTATCATTCTCTTATTTTAGAAGTTAGAGGGGGGGACCAACTTATTTCCACTTTGGAAGTGTCTCTCGCGCAAACTATTCAGTTAAAAAAAAAACGATATTAGAAACCTCAACATCATTTTTAAAGACCTATCCATAGATACCCCACACGTATGGGTTCGATGAAAAAAAAATTTTTGAGTTTCAGTTTCAAGTACGGGGACCCCCAAAATTTATAGTTTTTTTTCTATTTTTATGTAAAAACCTTAATGCGGTTTACAGAATACATCTACTCACCAAGTTTCATCAGTCTAGCTTTTATGGTTTCGGAGAAAAATGGCTGTGACACGGTCGGACAGACAGACAGACAGACAGACAGACATGACGAATCTATAAGGGTTCCGTTTTTGCCATTTGGCTACGGAACCCTAAAAAATGGATTGAAATATCCAAAGGGTTTGAGCAGACCGCCAAATTTCCTCATTGCATCGGCGCAATCGATGGTAAACATATCAGAATAAAGAAACCAGAGCACTAAGGTTCCTTGTACTTTAATTATAATAGTAGATTATGCACCAAGGGGATAAAGTAGTGTCTTATGTAGCGGGCGGCGTATTGAATCCCGAGCGAAGCGAAGGATTCTAGCGTTAACTCCCGAGCAGAGCGAAGGAGTTAAGACAGAATCCTGAGTGCAGCGAGGGATTCAAGGTCGCCCAAGACGAAGGCACCTTTATCCCCGAGGTGAATACTCTACTTTTCACACCATCTACGAGACAACAAAATGCAATAGTACTAGAATCAAAGAATTTATTAAAATTACATTAACAGTTATTAGACTTATTCAAAACCATTAAAAGTTAAAGATAATGTTTGATGAATTACATTAGACCAGTTGTGGAAAGACAAAGTTAAGTATGTTTTTATTCGGTACATTTATTGAATTTATTTGAGTATTACTGTTGTGTAAAGCAACAAATTTTAATATTTTTCAATATCTTCGATTTTAATGTTTATGAGTTCATTTCCACGACAAGCACGTTCACTCCAAAAATCAGTGCTACCTGTAACAAAAATAGGTAGCTAGATAAGTATTTAAGTAGGAAGGTATCTTTAAGTAGTAAAATATCATTTTTTAAGTAGTACCCATGGAACTAATAAGTATGTATGTATTACCTATTACATGTTATAAACTTTCTTTGATTTGACTGACACAGTCATGTGTGTGTCAGTTAAAATATAAAAAGTTTAATATTTTTATTAACAAAGCAATCATGAACCTTACGTTTTAGGTTTACAATAATAATTATTACGAGTATATAACATAAGCTCAGAACATCACATCAGTATATCCTACCTACTACTTACTTACCTATTGTAAGCATGTAGCTATTTTAGTTACTAAATATTGAATCAATGAGTAGGTAGGTACTTATTTTTGTGGCAAGAAAGCTGTGGTCAGGGGCTTCATTTAGAAACGTTTCCACATTTTGAGCTGTGAAAACTTCAGATTTCTTAGGACGATGTCCTTCTGATTTCCTTTTTAAAAATGCCAATAATTTGGTGTATGTATTAATTTGTATATTATTTTTAATGCTTATTGTTGAGCATCGAATAGATGCACCATAGGCTACTTGGCTTCTTTGTGCATGATAAATGCTGGAAGTAGACTAAAAGCACTGATTCAGATACAGACTTGACGCTCTTTATAGTTAACCATTTAAAAAAATCGTCGTAGGCTTTCATGTACGATTCCTTGGACTTTTCTGGAAGTAGATTGTTGGTAATGCCAATGGCTTCCGGACTCAAATCACTATCGTCACTCGACATTTTTATGAGAATTTGTAGTTTATTAGGGAAGTTATTTATCAAAGCAAAAAAAAAAACAGTATTCGATTGGCGCCTTTTTTTAATTTGTGTTTTTTTTATTAGTAGCCACTAGTTTGTAAGCAATAAGTACCTATGTTACATAGAGCACAGATAAGATAATACTAGTACCTACCTATAGTAAATGTTCGTATAAACCTCTATTATTCCAAATTCAAATCACATTATTGACTATGGCGACATAATGAAATTCAGTACAATATTAAAGCCCTGCTAGACCTCAAGCCTCTAATGACTCACTTTAGGTTAGGTAAGCATGACATATAATTTTACATTGTCGAGCAGGTGGTGTGAAAAAATTATTCATCTCTGGTCCTACTAGCGTTATGTGATTCTGACTATCGCTTCATCTGGGTAGACATTGGTGCTTACGGAATGGATAGTGATTCCGGAATTTTTAGAGAATCTGTCCTATACAAAAAACTCACTGAAAAGTCTTTGGATAAACCAAAACCATGCCCTTTAACAGAAAACCACGATACAGCACTACCTTACGTAATTGTAAGTGATGAAGCATTTGGACTGATGGAAAATTTAATGAGGCCCTATGGTGGAAAGCAACTTACGTTTGAAAAAAAAATATTCAACTATCGGCTAACTTTAGCGCGTCGATATGTCGAATGTACTTTTGGAATAGCCAGTAATCAATGGAGAATACTACATCGCCCAATAGATGTCGCTGTGGATTCTGCCGAACGGATTGTAAAGGCAATTACGGTACTCCATAATTATGTTCGAGTCAGAGATGGATTTAGACCTGAAGAGATAATAGAAGGAAATCTATCTAGCATATCTATTACTCACAATGGACGAGCTACTTCATCAGCGGATAACATCCGAACCATATTCACAAACTATTTTATTAATGAAAGGAAAATATAATATCAGGATCGAATGATATAAATATTTATTGACAAGCGCACTCATGCGCGTGCTTATGCGTATACACACTAACCCCCGAATACTGAAACGCAACTCAGATTTAAGCACGTCTCAAGCGACGAATATTTGACAGATTTTCATTGAAAACTGTCAAATATTCGTCGCTTGAGACGTGCTTAAATCTGAGTTGCGTTTCAGTATTCGGGGGTTAAAGACAGAGAGCTAGCAAAAAAAAATTGCATTTACTAAAGATGGTATTTTGACAGTTGATTGTAGAGGTTGTGTTAGTGACTCGAAGCATTTTTTTGCTGGCTCTTAGACTATTACTCGATTGTCTATTAATAAAGTTACTTACCCATATTTTTCTTTTTATCTTGAGTGTCATTTCCATTGCAACAAATTAATACCAATTCTTCCAAAGCACGTCGTTTCAAAATTTTGTTTTTATAGGATTCCGAACCTATATTCCAAATTGCTGGCCTTTTTTCTACTTCATCGATTAGTAAGTCGATGTCAATATCTTCACTCATTTTAAATGCGAAAACAAAATATAATTACGAAAATTAACAAAATTACATGCGATCGTGATGAAAGCGCGCGCTCAACTGAACAGCAAACGGACATTACATTAATATCAAAGCGCGAGTCAACGCGCGATTGTCTGCGTCTAGAAACGTTTTCTCTGAGCGCCGCGTTGACGCTCGCTGACGCGCGTTAACGCGCGCGCATGTGAACGGTTGCTAGGTATATATTAGGATGTCTAAGCGCGCGATTTGAAAACGCGCGTCACAATTCAGCCATCTGAACATAGCCTAAGGGTAGGTTCAGATGACAAGCGCTCAGCTCGCGTTGAACGCGCGTTGAATGTTTGTATAGTGTTCACATGGTGCGCGCTTGTCAGGCGTTAAACGCGCGTTGTTGCGGCCAGTTTGAGTTCTACATTTGTCGAAGATGGACGTAGAAACAGTTTTATCGGTGATTTTATACAGACGGCAGAAACGACACAACAGAAGACGGAGATATTGGGTTCACCCAATTTTGTCAACCAGGCTGACTGAAAGTCAGTACATTATTTTATAACCTAAGTTAAGGCAATTTGAGGCCAAATTCTTTAACTACTTCAGAATGTCCATCAAGTCATTTGATGACTTACTGACTCTCATAAACGATGAACTCGTAGCAGATAAAAACGCTGTGTGATATAGCATTTCACCGGAAGAAAAACTCATAATTATATTGAGGTAAGTTTTTTAATAATCAACATAATCTATAAATCAAATCAACTTGTTTAGGAACGATTTTTTTAAAGAAAAAATAACATTTTGTTACTCGCAGAATAACTCTAACTCTGATTCATTGCTGACATTAGTTGGTGCTGGCGATGGAGTAGGTGTTACTGGCGATGGAGACCCCATTGCTGTAGTATAACCATAATGTGCAAAATTATTTGACACACTAGACTGCTGTGATCTATAATCATGATAACGAAAGCCTTTAACAGAAGCTGATGACTGATGACGCTGCTCTTGTGATGAATAATTTCTTCGTTGTGATACCGGGTAATTTTGATTTTCATATGTCTGTTGTTGTGGTCCTTGAAATTCATTTTGGTTTTGCAAAATTAAATTATAAATGGCAATTTTAGTTTAAAGTGGCCTATATTCCGGAATTTTTTTAATCTCTTTAACGAGTGACAAACAAAACAGCTTGTCTTCATCGTCATCTTCTTTTGGATGACACACATTTTTCTGTGCTAAACTCTGCTCTAATATGTTTGCAAATCTTTTTTTTTTTTTTTTTTTTTTTTATGCAAATGATAGACAAACGGGCTTACGGCCCACCTGATGGTAAGTGGTCACCGTCGCCCATAGACACCAACAACACCAGGGGTGCTGCCGTTGCGTTGCCTACCCTGAAGGAACTTGTTTACATTTTTCTTAAACCTATTCATGTTATGTTATCGTAACATGTTATGGTATCGTAGTTTTTAAGTTTATATTGTTAGCGTGAGTTTTCTTTGCTTTGCAAATAAATATTTTTTCTTTCTTTCTTTCTTTCTTTCTTTTAAAATCATGTCTAATGCTCATGTCACACCCATGCCGGTACACGTTGGGAGCGATATCATCGAAGTTGTGGACCACTATGTTTATTTGGGTCAAACGATCCAATTAGGTAGAGCCAACTTCGACAAAGAGGTCAGCCGACGAATCCAACTCGGATGGGCAGCGTTCGGGAAACTGCGTCACATCTTCTCGTCGCAGATACCACAGAGCCTCAAGACAAAAGTCTATAATCAGTGCGTGTTGCCAGTGATGACTTATGGAACTGAGACGTGGTCGCTAACTATAGGCCTCGTGCACAAGCTCAAAGTCGTGCAACGAGCTATGGAGAGAGCTATGCTGGGAGTTTCACTACGTGATAGAATCAGAAATGAGGATATCCGTAGAAGAACCAAGGTCACCGACATAGCTCGTAGAGTTAGTAAGTTGAAGTGGCAATGGGCAGGCCATATAGCTCGAAGAACCGACAACCGTTGGGGAATAAAGGTTCTCGAATGGCGACCACGAACCGGAAGACGAAGCGTTGGGCGCCCACCCACCAGATGGACCGACGACATTGTTAAGATCGCGGGAAGTCGATGGATAGAAAGGGCTCAGAATCGTTCTTCCTGGAAACGAGTAGGGGAGGCCTATGTCCAGCAGTGGACTTCTTCAGGCTGATAATGATGATGATGATGATGATGATTCATGTTATAGCTGAGAGGAAAGACTTCTGGAGGAAGCTCATTCCACAATTTATGGGTATGGGGGAGAAACGATCTCGAGAAGCGAGCCGTGCGAGAAACCCAGGGATCGATAATGTGTGGATGAGCTCGGTCACGGTGGCGAGAAGAGCGGTGGTAAAACCTCGATGCGGGGATGATCTTGAACAGCTCATCAGAACATTCTCCATTATAGAGTCGGTAAAACACGCACAGAGCTCCTATATCGCGGTGTAGGCTGAGTGGCTCCAAGGTCATGGTTAGCTTGGGATCTTCAATGATTCTAACGGCTCTTCTCTGTAGGGAGTCAAATCTTTGTAGCTGGTACTTGGGTGCCCCGTTCCATAGATGGGAACAGTATTCCACATGCGGACGGACTTGTGCTTTATAAAGCAAAAGCCGCTGTCTTGATGTGAAATACCGTTTGGCTCGGTTTAGCACCCCAAGTTTCTTGGAGGTTAGTGCAGCTTTAGCTTCGAGATGACTCCCAAATTGGACCTCATTAGATATTTCCATACCCAGAATCCCGATACTACCTGAGACGGATAGAGGAATGTCCTGAAAAGTTGGAGCTTCGGTGAACTGAGCCTTCTTGGATGAGAAAGCGCAAACTTGAGTCTTCGCTGGGTTGAAAGTGACCAAGTTTTTAGTACCCCAATCGGAGACTAACTCCAAGGCACTCTCAACGTCAGAGACAAGCTTACGCCTATTCTCAATGACCACAGACTGTGGATTGTTTGCACGGCCAGAGTAAAAGGTATCACCCGTGCTGTCATCCGCATAGCAATGGAGACCGCTGATTTGCAGCATATCATTGATGTGCATGATAAACAGCGTGGGAGACAGCACGGATCCCTGTGGAACACCAGCGTTGATGGGCATTGAATCCGAGCACGATCCATCGACAACAGCTTTTATGCTCCGCCCAGACAAGAAACTGGCAACCCATTTACATAAGCTCTTGGGAAGGCCGTAGGATGGTAATTTACTGAGAAGTGCTCTGTGCCAGACCCGATCAAAAGCCTTGGCAATATCGAGACTGACTGCCAGGGCTTCCCCTCTACTCTCGACGGCTTCAGCCCAACGGTGAGTGAGGTAGACTAGAAGATCACCAGCGGATCGGCCGTGGCGGAAGCCATATTGGCGGTCGCTGATCAGCTGGTGCTCCTCCAGGTACCCCAGAAGGCGAGTATTTATTACTCGCTCCATCACCTTACAGAGTAAAGAGGTTATAGCAATGGGTCTGTAGTTGGAAGGGTTGGTACGATCACCTTTTTTTGGAACAGGGTGTACGTGGGCTATCTTCCACGAAGACGGCACAATACCTAAGGTGTACGATAACTCAAAAAGGTGCGTCAACACAGAACACAGCTCAGGGGCACACTTCTTCTGCACTAGAGCGGGAATGCCGTCAGGTCCATTCGACTTTCTCACATCCAGGGACATAAGTTCTTTCCTCACTGCTTTTTGGGAGAAGTAGACCCCTTGATTCGATCCAAAGACGTGCTGTGAGAATTGTTGACGATCCCAAGCTCACAAGCGGTATTGAGCCCTTAAGTCTGAGGAGAGACTTCTCCTCATTGTGCGTGTTCTACCGCTTGTATAATGGGGTATGCTCTGAAGAACTGTTTGACATCATGCCAACAGCTACATTCTATCATCGCACTGCTCGCCATAGGCAGAGAGTTCATCCTCACACCTTAGAGCCTGGTTGGTCGCGCACCGTTCGGTTTCAGAGGAACTTCCTCCCGCGAACACTCAGGCTATGGAATGATCTCCCTGCTGAGGTTTTCCCTAAGGACTATAGCATGGGGTTCTTCAAAAAAGGCGTTTTGAAAGTTTTAAAGGGTCGGCAACGCGCTTGTGATGCCTCTGGTATTGCAGGTGTCCATAGGCTACGGTAACCGCTTCCCATCAGGTGGGCCGTATGCTTGTTTGTCAACTTAGTTGTATAAAAAAAAAAAAAGTAGATTTCCGACATGGTACTTGAACACTGGGCTATGGTTGGTTGGAGGCATGGCATTCCCATCATCGAGAGTTGAATTAGAAGCAAAAAGAGATCCAAGGAGGTCGGCTTTCTCCTTTGCAGTGTGGGCCATCGAGCCATCCGGCCGGAGCAGGGTTGGCAGAGTAGATCGGCAAAAATTGCCCTCAGCTGCTTTGGCGAGCGACCAGAAGGCCCTACTACCAGAAGGATACTCAGCCAGTTGAAAGAAAAGAAAGAAGAAAGAAAAGAAAGAAAATATATTTATTTAACATAACATACACAGAACGGAACACTGACTAACATAATACTAAAACATAATATAATAATACATAATAATAAATAGGCACAAAAAAAATACAAAAATAAAAAATACAATCCAACACAAATAATAAAGTAGGTAGGTTAGTTACATACCCACTCCACTACCTGCGCTGTAGGTACGTTCCGTGCTTAATGCTATGTCAAATAGGCCCTGACTCAGCTTTTGCTGCTTAGCGGCATAGGTATGAACCTACCACGCCAAGCAGCACTGGTTTTCAGGCAGAGCCTAGGTGACGCCACTGGGCAGACAAAAACAATTAAGAAATATTAACGCAGTAAGGTTAGGTGGGGTTAGAGGAACATACTTTATTTCTTACATGATATTTTAAGTTCTTACTGCTTTATAGAATGTCTTTTTACAGATTAGACAAATATAATGTATATTTATGTCTGTTATCTTTCAATGACCGTACATCCATTTACGCTAACTATAATATTTATTATCTAAAAATGTTAATTTGTTAGGCTAGTGCTTTTGTTCCACTTTCCCTGTTTTTGGGGTAAGGGAAACGGTCTGCACATTATGAATAAATATAGTACCTATGTTGATCATTCTAGAACTATTTCATCTCAAAGAACTTCGTTGATTGAAAATGAATTTTATTCCATTGAAATAGGGCTTATAGTATAAATTATTGAATAAAAACGGAATTTGGGGTAAGGGAAACATACTATGTAGAGGCAGGGGTGGTAAACTGAAAGATTTTTTTTTCATACCATGTATTAAACATTATAAATTATTCACACCTACTGAATATTAAAAGAATTAAAAGACATTTTAAAAGTAACTTGGCCTCTTCGACCAATTGCAGGTGTGGGCAATTTCGTGACAATGTCCTCCCTGTGTTTAAGTTCCGAGATGTCGTCCACCACAGGGAAAGCAAAAATAGTTGCTGTTTCTGCTTTTGATTTCCTTCTTGTATATTTAATTACAGGAGAACCGTCATCATTTATATTAATAACTACTCCTACGTAATGTTTGAGTGACTTTTTTGTGCAAAATTTAACCAGCACCCAATCATTTTTACCCACTGCATTAACATCGTTTTCCTTGTCATCGTCGAGTTCTATATCTTCTGCTTTGTCTTCATCACTACCATGCTGTATATTTTCCCAAAAATCATAATCGTCGCTATCTTCGTCGTACTTAATTTCAGTGTCAGTGTCACTTGAAGACGAATATTTTAGTTTTTTTCTATTATTGTTTATCGCTTTTCTTTTTTTCACTGTTTTTGGGTTTTGTCCTTTTTGTTCATTTTTTTTTGGCTTCCCTTTAATTCCACGTATGTCTTTTTGAATGTTTACTTCTCCTATCGTTTTTGAGTTTTGTCCTCTTTGTTGATTTTGTTCTGTAATATTTTTCTGTTCATTATTTTGTGGGTTCTCTTTAATTTCACGTATGTCTTTTTCAATGTTTTTCTCTGCTATTGCTTTTGAGTTTTGTCCTTTTTGTTGATTTTGTTCTGGTATAGTTTCTTTTCTTCGTTTTGCGTCGTGTTTAGTTTCCTGTACGTGGTTTTTAATTTTTTGCTCTGCTTTTGCTTTTTCTTGTAGCTTTGTCTGACTTTTTTTTTCCTGCTCTGTTTTCTCCAAATTTATTAATACATCGTCACGGGTTATTACTTCAGCTCCAGTTGCCATACGCTTTCTTTTAGTTTTGTAGCTGGTACCTGCTTTTATTCTCAATAATAGTAGATCTTCGAAGCTGATAATCCTGTTTTCTAGAATTTGAACTGTGGGCTTCCTGATGTTCACTGAGCTAGTTGATTCATAACTGAGCTGGTTGAAAGAGTTACGATCACTGCTATATTCTTTTGTCGAATTTTGTGGGAAATCCGAAAATGTAGGATGACGAATATTTCGAGTCAAGTCGATGCTTTTTAAAGAGAGAGCTAGCAACGAGTCCGGGTTGTATTTAGGTGGCTCAGTACACAGCGGCACATCATTCAGGGGTTCATTAGTAGGGTCTTCGATAATATTCGTAGCATCACATGTTGCTTTATGTTTCCATTCTTCTAGAAGAACTTGGTTGAACTTATCTTCTGAGATAGCATTTTTATTGAGGGGATATATTCCCGCTTTTCGGAAACCAGCTGCACATATAGCCGGGTCCAATCCACCCCAAATTTGTCCAAGCATTTTCGCAAAATCTTTTTTTGGCAACGACTTTCCGATATTTAACCTCTGCCACTTTACAAGGGCAACGTCCCATTTATCTTTTAAAGATTTATTTACCGCTAAATCTAGTGGCTGTAAAAGATGGCTGGTGTGTGGAGGTATTTTTAAAATTGTAATATTAGCTTTTCTAGCTTTTTTAATGAGGTTTATACCAACATGTGTTGCGTGTCCGTCATATATCAAAAGGATGGGTCGTTTTGGTCCTACTGTTTTTAAAAACACTTTTTCGAAAAAGTTTTCGAAAACCGCTGTCTCCATCCAGCCATTACTGGTTGCAGCATATGCTGTCCCAGGATACCCGTCGTCTGTTGTCCATTCGTCCCACACATTTTTCCCCTTGAATACGATTACCGGTGGAGTTTTTTCTCCAAGAGCGTTACAGCCTAATAGGACGGTGGTATTGTCCTTTCCAGGAGAAGCGATTGTTCTCGTCGAAGTAAATCCTTTAATTCCAACTACTTTTGACTTAGAAGGATCTTTTGAAAAGCTGGTTTCGTCAACATTCCAAATATGAGATGGTCTGTCTAGTAATTTGAGTTCTGTGAGTGTTTGTTGTAGTAAATCAAAGTAGGGATATATAATATATGGGCTACATGCCTGTTTTCTAGCATATTCTACCGGCTGTGGCTTCTTAATTGATAGATTATGCCTTTTTTTAAATGAAAGAAACCAATCTTCCCCGGGCACGCCATTTTTAAACGGATTTTTGATGTCATTTTCCGACACATACTGGCCCACTGTCTCTAATATTTCTTTCCTTGTCAGTCCAAATCCATGCTTCTCCATGTCACGCAGGTTTTTTACAAGATCTTCTTCTACTTCCCGAGATAAGATAGTGGCTCGTCCCAAAGTATTTGATTTGAGGCCTTTACGATCATATACCTGAAAATAATAGTACATTACTGACGAGGTCTGTAATTAATGACATAGTTTGCAGCCGGTCATGATGGCCAAGAGCGCAACGTAGTGCAGGATCAGGCCATCACAACTCGGTCAGCATTGTAGCCAGCTCTTGATGAATTGGAGATCAAGTCCATCATAAGTTGGCTGCAATGCTGACCGCGCTGTGATGGCGTAGACATTTGAAAATAATAATTTGGCGTGTTTTAAAAAACGATTCTAATTTAAATTCTAGCCTAATATAGTGGTTGGTCCATAATTGGCGGTGAAATACATAAGCAACGACAAACATACATTAAAAAATGCAGTTGAACATATAATCTCCTTCTTTTTTGAAATTTTGAAGTCAGTTAAAAATACAAATAAAAAAATCGAAATAGGTGCAAAAAAGCCAAACAAGTCTACATAATACCAATTAAGTCTAAAGCAAAACTAGGCCTAAAAAGTCAACAGAGGTAACTTACTCGATTTATTATGGTAGGTCTGGGTATTCCATAATGCTTAGAGGCCTCATACCCCGACAGTTTCCCACTTTTCACTGCTCTAACAGCCTCTAATAATTTTTCACGTGGGTATGACGCAATATTCGTTTTCCGCACATAATTTCTGGGCATTTTGTATGTGTCTGTAATCAAAATCATGAATGAATATACCTTATACAATTAAATTATTAATATAACTCGTACCTACTAGTTTCTGCCCGCGGCTTCGCCGGTTTATTTTCAGTACCTACCTAAAGAAACATAAAAAATACACTTTTCACAAACTTTCGGCTTTACAATAATATTAGGTAGTAGGATTATATTTTCATTTGAGTATTTTGTCGCAGCAAGACATTTAGACATTAGTGATTATTTATTCATTATTAGTGTAGCAAGAACGAAAATTTACATTCATTTAAAATGTTTGTGACTTCTGATATCGGGAAAGAGAAACACATGTTCCCCTTTCCCGGCAACGGCAGTTCCTCTTTCCCCACTTAGTGATTTTTTGGTTATGTTTCTAAGCACATGATTTTTTCATATTAATAGTTATTATTCTAAACTTTTCTATGCAAAATATCAAAAATTAGGTATAAAACAACACTTACCCTCATTGGCAGCTTTCTTTAACGTGTTTTTCGATAGTAAATCACCACTCACAAAATATGCCTCGCACTCGTGTTTTCGTAGAGTGACAACAAAGTTTTTGTTGGTGTCATGACCGCGCGACCGTGCGGCTTAGCGACATCTGTGTTTTTTTTTTGTAATCAATGCATTGTTCTGTTTTACCGACAGAGTAACCGTAGAGCTACAGTCTATTGTTTTTGATTTACAACTACCTGTTTCTCTTCCCCCATAGTTCCTCTAACCCCACCTAACCTTATACATAAATAAAAAGAAAAGAAAATTAAAAAATACAATAAAAAAAGAATCTAGTTATAAACAAATTTGAAACATAATTTAGGCAGAATTATTGTAGCAGTTATAGATTAAGGATTATTACAATACGTACATGTAATGTTGTCGATTTTATGGTAGGTATTGAAAAGTGTCAAGCTAGCAACATTTGTCCGCAGCGCCATCTACTATTCACTAGCGTGAAATGCAATGTTTAGATCTCAGTCGACAGTCGATAGAAATCAAAACAGAGCAATGCAAGCTCGCTGTGTCGGTAAAGAAGACAAGTCGCGTCGCACAATTCGGTTGTTTGGTTAGGTGTACAATGAGCCAATAAGCGCTAGGCGGTTGAAAATTACAGCGGGTGTTATTGGCTGTCGTAATGCGTGAACCCTGAGCACTGTGATACGATTTGTTTGTTTGCTAGAGGTATTTTATAAGAAAATCGAAACTGAAAATGGAAAATAAAACATTTCCCAACAGTTGGTTCCCTATCTTACTTACGTGCTGTCTTTTTGCAGAAGCCATCACTTTTTTGCTGTGCCTGGCGGCAGCATTCCACTTTTTCTTAAGAACGGAGGCATTCGGATCCTTACATTCACGCGCTTTGGTCCAGGCTCTGAAAGTCGCAAGTCTAGCGCTAGCAGCGTCGGCACATGACTTGTTGAACCAAGGTTGACTCTGACCACCAACGCGTACCACAGAGCTAGTAATGAAACATTCCATACCCTGAAGTATCACGTCAGCTACAGAAGCAGCGCAAATGTTTGGGTCTTCCGTCAAGAAACATAGCTGCCTCCATTGGTAGGATGCATAAACCGTCCCAATCAGCTGAATCGAAGTGCCAAACCTTTCGTTTCCCAGGTTGTGTATTTGCGGTGGGACGAATAATTGGCACCGATGTTGAGACCAGGCAATGATCAGAGGAACCAAGAGGAGCCTCTACTGTAACCTGGTAATTGTCCGGATTCGTGGTGAGCACAAGGTCCAACAAAGATGGTTGATGATTCTCAATATCAGGTATCCTAGTAGGACTGGACACCAATTGAGATAGACTGTGAGTTAGCGCAAGATCATGGGCAACCCTTCCAGCGTGATCAGTGCGTTGGGAACCCAACCACTCGATGTTGTGAGCATTAAAATCCCCGAGAACTATAAGTTCAGCTCCAGGATACTGCCCCAGGGTCCATTCAATCCCCTCAGCGATCTGTGCAAAAAGGCGCGTAGTTTCCGCGTCCCCACCGTGGGATCTGTACAGGCAAGCGTAAATACGCGTTTGCCCGCCATAATCTACGCGCACCCAGATACATGACTGGTTTTTGGCTTCAAGCCCGTTAAGACGTCGGCAACAAATATCTTCTCGTACGTACAAGCAGACCCCAGCTCTTGAAAGAAAGGCTTCTTCGAGCTTATATCCCGGATACTGCAAATACGACGTATCAGCTGGACAGGATATTTGAGTCTCAGTCAAAAAAAGCAGGGCAGGCTTCGCTGTCTCAAGGTGGTGGTGGACAGCATTGAGATTAGAGTGGACCCCACGGATGTTGCAGAGGTCCACTTTAAGTGTGGATCGTGAAGCCGCTGATGAAAATTTACTTTTTTTAGTTTTGATCACCATAGAAAAATTTAAGAGGGAAAAGGAGGTGAAGGAAGTGAAAAGCATCCAGTCATACCAAGTGACAGGGATAGCAAGAAGAGAAGAGCTCAACATGACCGACAATGGAAGGCTGGTGCGATGTACGGAAGGGCCCCCGATCCTACCAATAAGAAGCTGCCGGGTTCCACTCCGGTCTCCTACTCCGGCACGACAACTTCTTACAGTTTTTTTTCGCGGATTGGCGGGACAGCCTCCCAGAGCGGAGTTTAAGAGGTGATCTCTGGGTTCGGGTCCCCTACTGATCCACGGGCGGCCAGCGGACAGCCGTTTCACCGGGTCTCCCTGGACATCGCAGCAGCTCTCCATCACGATACACGAGAGGCTCTCGGTAGCCTCGCTAACGGCATCCGGAAAGACGGGAAAGCTCTTCAAAATACAGGAGAGGAAGGGAAGGGAGACTGGTTCTCTTGCAATTGTACTGGAACACGTCGACACTCATGAGCGTCGACATTTGGCAGTACGTTTTAGCATGAGGGTGGTAGCAATCCAGGCGGACTCCTTGCGGGGCCCTACCACCGCTGGTGACCAGGTTAGTCGCCTTGTACGACACGCTTCCTGGCAGCGGAGGGGATAAAAGTATTCCTTCTCCGTCCCCCCACGGATAATCATCTTTCATCAGCAGGATTTAATTTTTGTTTTTTTCTTGAAGTAGATTTAGGACTCTTAAAGCCTGAACTTATTTCTACTTCAGCAACCTCTGACAAAGTTGATGCATTATCTGCATCGAAACTACTTTCTGTATCTTTGTTGGCAATTGATGCCTGTAGAAATCGTAGTCTATTATAATGAATATAATATGTCGAAGTTTTGGAAGCTCCTGATCCAGATTTGACAGTCTTTATTTTCTTCACCTCTCTCATATAATTATCCCGTAAACTCTTCCACTTTTTTTGCAGGGATGACGCTGAAAAAAAAAACAGTATTTAGTAATAGTTTATGTTTGTTTCCAGATATTTGGCCATTGGATGTTCATTTGGGACATTAAGCTACGACTATAGAATTGGCAAATCTACTGTGGCTATTATAATACCACATGTATGTGAAACTATTTGGAAAAAATTAAGGCCCGTTGTTATGAGTGAACCAACGAAAGAAAAGTGGTGTGAAATATCCACGATATTTGAAAAGAACTCAAAGTTTCCCAATTGTTTGGGAGCCTTGGACGGGAAACATATACGGTTAATCCAGCCTGAACACACGGGTTCTATGTATTATAACTATAAAAAATATTTTTCGCTAGTTTTATTGGCGCTAGCGGATGCAAACTATTGTTTTGTGTGGGTTGACATAGGTGCCTGCCTACGGTAAAAACAGTGACTCAGGTATATTCAAGAATTCTTCATTGTACAAAAAGCTGACAGAAAGGTCATTAGATCTACCTGAGCCAAAGACATTGTTAATACAAAATAGACCGACAACGTTGCCATAATGTGATAGTGGCTGATGAAGCTTTTGGCATGATGGAGAATTTAATGCGTCCATATGGGGGAAGGTCACTAACTTATGCTAAAAAAATATTTAATTACCGTTTGACATTAGCACGCCGGTATGTTGAATGTACTTTTGGCATAATGTGCAATAAATGGCGCATTTTACACAGGCCGTTAGATGTTAACATCGGTTTTGCAGAAAAGATCGTAAAAGCGATATGTACACTAAATAATTATGTCAGAATCAGGGATGGCTACAATTTTGAAGACACACTTTATACGCCACCCCTGGAAAATCTAGCCTCACATTATACCGGACGTGCTGTGCGACAGGCGGATAATGTTCGAGTACATTTAACAAACTATTTCATTAATGAAGGAAAAGTAGATTGGCAGGATCGTTATATTTAACTTGTAACACAAACCGATTGTAAATGTAAATAAATATATATACTCACATAATATTTTCTTCTTTTCTTCATTGTCATGTCCTTCACAAAATATAAGGACGAGTTCTTCCCAAGCCCGTCTTCTCAAATTCTTATCTGAATAATCGCTACTTGTCATGTCCCATATCGCAGGACGTTTCTCTATTTCATCAATTAATAATTCCGTATTAAAAGCTTCGGTTTCCATTTCGGACGATTTTCGGACGAACTTGACGAACCCTAAAATACGTCTATCCGCGTCGAAAGCGCGCGCTCAACTGAACGGAAACATAGAAAACCAATGATCTCAAAGCGGCGTTGACGCGCGCTGACAACAGTCGAGCGCTAGCGCAGCGTTGAACGCGCGCGTTACTAAAACGCGCGTTAGCATGTGTACGGCCTGAATAAAATGTATGTAGTTGTAAATGCGCGTTATCAAAACGCGCGTTGAGCGCTTGTCATCTGAACCTACCCTAAGGTTGTTTTTGGTTTTTTACAAACATTTGCTAATTGGTTTAGACCGCTTAAAACTGTAAAAAAATTTAATACAGTCAAACCAGTCTAGTAGCGACAGATGGTGCTACTCATTGTTTCTACTTTTTCAAAATCTAACACATTACCCGTTTCTTTTCTTAATAAGTCTAGCATTTGCTTGATATGCCATGGACTGAATTCTTGGGTGAGCTCAAACTCGTATAATATATCCCAGTCATAAAAACTTTTATGTTCCTCACACACACGGGCATTCTCAGTGACATATATTTTGTTATCGTTGAGTATTTTCTTTTTCAGAAACAACGGTATTAAAACACGTTGACTTTCCAACATCGACAGCTTTTATTCATGTTTTTCTTAAAAACTAGTCCAACTAAAAAAGGCTAAAGTTTACACTACATACTACTATTTTGGTACCATAGATTAACACCCCTACATAACAAAATAAAGTTATAACCTTGCAATCACAAACTATGAAAAGATAATTGTTTACACATTATTATTCTTAGGTACAATTCCTAACATTTTCATAAACTTGTAATGTTTAGCTGGCATAAGGCCCTTGGTTAACAAGTCAGCAGGCATCTCACGAGTTGAAATGTAATTGGTCTCCATCCATTCATTTTTTATAGCATCTCTAACATAATGGTAACGTACATCAATATGTTTTGATCTATTCTGTGACTGCTGATTTGTTGCCAGTTTTATTGCACTTTGATTATCACAAGACAAAGAAATTACACTTAGTTTACCAGTTATCTCAAACATTAAATTTCTAAGATAAACAGCCTCCTTAGCCGCCTCTGAGAGTGCAACATATTCAGCCTCGGTGCTGGATAAGGATACCGTCTTCTGTTTTCTACTCTGCCATGAAATCACAGAACCTGACATGATAAAGCAGTAACCAGTATAGGACTTTCTATCTAAACTATCACTTGCCCAGTCGGCATCTACAAAACCCTGCAATTCAACATTGCCTTTACAATATTTCAAACAATAATTTTTAGTCTTAAGTAAATATTTCAACACTCTTTTGGCATAGCTGTAATGATTTTCATTATAACAGTTATTAAATTGGCTTAGGTAACTGACAGAATAAGAAATATCAGGCCTCGTTAATACCGCTAAGTACATCAAGCTGCCAATTAGTCTCTGATAAGGTATTTCAGATTTACATTTTTCTGACACTTTTACATTCAATTTACATTCGATTGGGGTATCAATGGGTCCACATTCGGACATATTAAATTTATCTAGCATTTGCTCTATATACTGTTCTTGATCTACAGTTATAGTTTGAGACATTTTATCCACATGTACTCGCATACCCAGATAACGCCTCACAGGGCCTAGGTCTTTCAATTTAAATTCAGAACCTAGAACAGTCTTTAATTTTTCTGTTTCCTTAGGACTATTTGAATAAATCAAAAAATCATCAACATATACAGTTATTATAACTTTAACATTTGCATTGATTTTTGTAAACAAACATGGTTCAAATTTACTTATTTGAAATCCTAATTTACACAATAAATCTTTTACTCTTTCATACCAGACTAAAGAAGATTGTTTTAATCCATAAATTGCTCTTTTTAGTTTTAAAACTTTACCTTTCATTTCATTTACAAACCCTTCTGGAACAGACATGTAAATATCTTCTTTTAAATGTCCATTTAAAAATGCAGTGGTCACATCTAGATGTGATATGTCCATATCCCACTGTACGCTAAGAGCAAACAACATTCTCAAGGTAGAATGTTTCACAACAGGTGAGAATGTGTCCACATAGTCAATACCAGGTCTTTGAGTAAACCCTTTAGCCACTAGCCTAGCACGATAACGCACTTTGTCATTCACATCAACCTTTTTATTTAACACCCACTTGCATTTCACTATTTGCGCACTGCTAGGAAGGTCAACCAGCTCCCATGCGTCGTTGTCCTCGAACGACTGCAGCTCCTCCTGCATAGCCAGCTTCCACTGCTCCGCCTCGGAGCCCGCCAGCGCCTCGGAGACCAGCAGAGGATCAACCTCCACAACAGGGACATCATGTTGAACACACATGTTAGTGAAGCCATAGCGATCAGGCACCTTTCTAGTTCTCTTTTTTTCTACATCCTCTGGATTTGAAGATTCATCTGCTGAAACAATGGTATCATCACTTTCTACATCTGTGTACAATGATGTACTTGAGTCTGATTTGTTCAGAGATTCATTCCAAGTAGAATCCCCCACAGAAGCTCTGATCTCCTCACTCTTCTCATTGTTATCTTCAACTTTCTGTATTGCTTCTTCACTCTGTATCCAGATTGTTTTTTCTTGGTCTACCTTTTTTTCATGGTCTTCCATTATAATGACATCTCTCCTAACTAAGACTTTATTACTGCTTGGGTCATACACTCTATAGCCTTTTACATTTTCCGAGTATCCCACTAGTATGTGTTCTTTGGCTTTTCTGTCCCATTTTAATCTTCTCTCTTTAGGTATGTGAACCATAACAGGACTTCCAAATAAACGTACTTCACTCAGATCTGGCTTTTTATCATACCATGCTTCATAGGGTGTCATATTCTGTAGGCTGGATGTCACTGATCTATTTTTTTAGGTATACTGCTGTATTTGCTGCCTCTGCCCAGAACTTCTTTTCAAGCTTAGCATCATACAATAGACATCTTGCCTTTTCAATCACCGTCCTATTAGATCTTTCGCAAACACCGTTCTGCTCTGGTGTATAAGGATTCGTTTTTTGATGGATAATACCTTCTTTGTTTAAAAAATTCTCCATCTCACCACTACAGAACTCACCACCATTATCTGTGCGTAGGATTTTAATTTTTTTATTTTTCTGGTTTTCAACCATTGCTTTGAACTCCTTGAATGTGTTGAAAACTTCATGTTTGTACTTCAGAAAATATATAAAATTCATTCGACTGAAGTCATCTACAAACAAAACAAAATATTGGGCACCTCCAATGGATTTGTTTTCCATGGCACCGCATACATCAGCATGTACTATTTCAAGAACCTCTGTACTCCTGTGTCCCATCTGAGGAAAGGGTAACCTCATCTGTTTACCTTCACAACAGGTCACACAGGTTTTCTTCTGTATGTCACTGATGGCTGGAAATGATAAGCCATCTACAATACCATTTTTCATTTTATTCAAATCACTACTGTTTATGTGTGCTAGACGCCTGTGCCATAGTTCTGCGCTTGCTGCTGGCGATGAAGCCAACAAACAATCTGCTGCAGCTTTCAATTTCAATTTATAAACTCCATTTGTTAATTCTGCAGTGGCAACTATTTCATTTATCTTGTTTCGAATGTAGCAGTGATTTATTTCAAAATTCACACTGTTTCCATTGCGGATAAGCTCACTCACTGACAACAAATTTGTTGTAAGACTTGGCACGCACAGCACATTTTTAACTGTAATATCATAATTACATTCGGTGGTTATGTCTACTTCACCGGAGCACTCAACCGGCACTTTCATCTCATTTGCAATAACAATTTCTGATAAACTTGGTGTGTAAATTACCTTGTTTATCCAATGTTTATTTGCTGTCATGTGTGCACTGGCTCCTGAGTCTATGTACCACTCATTTTTGCTGTATTTTCCATTCAAAAACACTGCACTAAATGCATTTGATTGCTTGTTTTTCTGCCATAAAGGACATTTGTTTCTGTAATGCCCTTCTTGTTTGCATTTGTAGCATGTTATAGTCTTCTCTCCGGTCTTTGATTCAGCCTTATTGGATGAAGTTCCACTTTGTTTACTTGATATTTGTTGCTGTGGTTTTCTTGCAGCAAATGCAGCACCACTGGAATCATTTGAACCAATTTCCATATCAAGTAACTTTGATTTAATAACATCAGCTGAAATATTTATACCAGAGTGTTCGATTGCCATGATCATTGGTGAAAACCTTTCTGGCAAACCAGCTAATAACAATGACCCAACCCATTCATCATTGATTGTAAATCCTGTGCCGTTCAATCTCTGAGCCGTTTCAACAACTTGTGTGACATAAGTAGTCATGGAATCACAGTTTTCCTGTCGTATAGAAATGAGATGTCGCAACAACGTTATTTTTCTTGAAAAACCTGAGTCATCGAACATTGATTTCAGTTTTTTCCATAACTCCTCAGAGTTTTCTGTGCCTCTGATATGCACGTATAACGAAGGATCGATGGTCAAAATAAGCTTTGCCTTGGTCTTTGCATCGTCTGCAGGCTTCTTTTCTGTGCCGGCCACATTTTTCACATAGTGCGCCATGCCTTCAAGCACCAAAAGATTCTCTGCCGCAAAACTCCATTCATCATAATTTTCCCGGCCTTTTAACTTTGGAACGCTTTGAATGTAATTCGTGGCCATGTTTACACGAAAGCACAACTACTTTTTTCAACTGTAAAATTGATATTTTACTGAAAAAACCGCTAATTGCCCATAACCTATTAAAACACGTTGACTTTCCAACATCGACAGCTTTTATTCATGTTTTTCTTAAAAACTAGTCCAACTAAAAAAGGCTAAAGTTTACACTACATACTACTATTTTGGTACCATAGATTAACATACTCGAGGCGTTCGATATTTGCACACTCAGGTACAAAACAATGGTTTGAAGTATCTACAATACAAATATAATACTTTACATCATACATGCTCAGTAAATAGGATTTTCTTTAGCGCAAAGAGGCTGTGTAAGTAGGCGTGTGCAGCCCAGTGCATTGTAAATGCGTTCCATTTTCAAATCACTTTTACCGTCACACTATGCCTGATACATGGAGAATATCACACCCTGTTTCTTGATTTGTCAAACGATGACACCAAGTTCTTCCAATATTTTCGTATGTCGCAAGCTAAATTGAATAATCTTGTTGATATCCTGAAACCAGCGAGCGCGCGGGGTGCGTCCACTGATCGGCATTCCGTATGACGTCATTGACACACATTGCGAAAGTTGCCTCTCGGAGCAACGGTGTCGGCATTGCCGATATGCGATGCGTACGATGCGGACAGGTGGACGCACTTATATGAGTCTCTATTATTATAGGATCCCGCTATAGAAGGACCTTCACCGAGCTGGTTATTTAATGAAACGTATTTCATATTTAATTAAACATGCAAATAAATATATTCTATATGGGTTGCCTATCAAATTTCAGTCCAGGATATGATTAATTAATAATTAAAAAACTAAATTGTTTTTTTTAACTTTCCACCGTTTTGTTTATTAGACAAATTCTATACCAATCGAAAGTATAGACCCCATAGAATATGCAAACGTTAGGTTGCCTATTTTTTCCGGTCACAACTCTCGGGTAGCCAGGTATAAACAGGTAAATCGATACTAGCATTTTGTACCGGTATGTTTATTGAATAAAAATACTGGGGTCTATACATTCGATTGGTATAGAATTTGTTTAATAAACAAACCAGTGGAAAGTTATACTTTTTTTTTTTAATTATTTATTAATCATAGTTATGATGGACTGGACTGAAATTTGATAGGCAACCCATATAGAATATATTTATTGGCATGTTTAATTATGTATATATAAAATACGTTTCATTAAATAACCAGCTCGGTGAAGGTCCTTCTATAGCGGGATCTTAGACTATATACAAAGAATGCTACGATCCGTTGCGTGCGACGCGTCCGTTGCGTACGATACCGACAAGTGGACGCTTACCATGAGGCCGCACATTCGGAAAGCTGTCGCTACCACTGCCTTTTTAACCGACTTCCAATCAAAAATGAGGAGGTTCTCAATTCGGTTGTATTTTTTTTTAATGTTTGTTACCGCATAACTTCGTCATTTGTGAGCCGATTTGAAAAATTATTTTTTTATCTGAAAGGTACTGCTTTCAGATAAAAAAAGATTGGTCCCACTTTAATTTTATTAAATCGGTGTTGCCATTTTTTTTTAAATAATTTTTTTAATGTTTGTAGTTGCATGCCTCCGTCATTTATGAACCGATTTAGAAAATATTTTTTTTATTTGGAAGGTTATTCTTACGTCCAGATTGTCCCAAACAAATTTCATTAAAATCCGTTTAGCCGTTTGGCAATGAAGTCGGTTTCTCAAGTTTTTTAAACTTATAATTATTAATAATTCTAAAGCTTCAAAAAAAAGAAAACAGAAAATTAAACGTTTTTGAATTAAACTCTTATTCAAAAATAGATTACAGGCTGGGAACAGATTGTTTGAAGAGTTGTGCTTCGATGGCGAAGAAAAAAAATTCACTCGAATGAGTAAAATCTAATTTGACAATGTGTATTCTCTCATAAACGCCAAAATAAGCAAGAAGGACACCAAGCAACTTTACAACCAAACAGTTTGAATAAGAAACCTGAAGTTGACTTTCTATCATTTATATCACTACCCCAGTCTGAATCTACATAACAACTCAAATTTTGAATTTTATTGTCACATGAATACACTAACTTTACATCAGTAGTATTTTTTATATATCTTAATATTATTTTTATAGCTTTAAACAAGTTTTCATCAGCACTGTTTTGAAATCTACTCAGATAAGATACAACATAGCACAAATCAGGCCTAGTGCCCTGGACAGCATACATCAAACTTCCCAATAAACCGCACGTTTGCTCCACTGAAATTTATTTTCCATAGGAGTATAATGCATTTTAGATTCAGACATATTTTGTTTTAACAATAACAACTTAAGATAATTTTCTTTGCCACGTGACGTAGTGGTCACGTGTCAGGCAGTTAGTTGGCAGGCCTACCTAAATTAGGGAGGTAGGAATCCTGCCTAAAGAGAAGCTAATTAGAAAAACGGGTTACATTACAGGCATTTATTTTCTTACGACAGCTAACAATATAGAAATATAGATATAGGGTAGAAATATAAGGGCAGCAGACGGCTATGGGCGTGGGGTTAAAGTTGAAAAGGGGACACTCTCATGTACTCAATTAAGACACCAAATAGATGCTGAGGGAGTAGCCGCGAGGTAAGCGTGGGTGGAATAGTGAACCGGCCGAAGACGGTACTGTCCTGGTATGGCTCCAGTAGCGACAGGGCACCACGCGGCTCGACCGGCAAGGCGGCGGGCGGCGTAGGACACGTGGTGGCGCAGCTCTGCTCAGCCCGGCTCAGGAAGCGCGCAGCAGCAGCAAGGGTTTGCTTCGGTTCAAGGTTGCAAAGGTGGTAGTGGAACCCTGGAAGTTTCAGTACATTATAGTATCAGCCAAAAAGCGGGTCTGCGGTGCCATGTGATGAGTGTCCTCGTGGTCGAGAGGTAGAGACGTAGACAACCTCTGGCATCTAATTACCTAGTATGTACGGGGCTTGCTAAGGAAACAAAGTGAGATAATTTACACAGAATTAAATACAGGTGGATTCTAGCAGCTAGTGATCACAGCAACTTACCGAAGTCAGGATTCAGCCTAAGTAACAGCCTATACAAGGTGCAGTTTTGAACCTGCAGAACATTTCAGGAGGTTGATACGAGACTCGTAAATAATCATATAACAATACGATACCAAGTCAATAATCAATAATAAATACTTTTTCTTTTCGATTTTTAAATTTTATTGTTTTTCAGAATAACTCTCTTAATAACCCTCTTCAAAAAAACAGAATCACCCATTGCGATGTATCGCGCGTCATGTCACTGTGTGCGTGAATGACATGACCAGTGACGTCAGCCTGTACGAGTCTCCGCCCACATTTCTATGAAACGAACGCGGCACGTCACGTTCAAAGTTCAAAGTTTCCACCGTCACACTCCAGGCACAGTCTAGCACGACGTTGCTGATTTTCCTTCAGCTTACGTAACACAAACACATTCGTTTTTATTGTGTCGAAAGCACTGATCACTTGTCTCCATTGATGGCATACAAGCGGACCATCTCCACCAACTCTACATTGGAGTATTGGTCCGTCATCTTTACAACTAGGTAGTAGGTACCTATCCCGACCGTTAATCGAAGGCGCACTTGAGGGGCGGAATTTGCAAGCGTATGCACATACCGGCTAAAATAATAGCATCTTGCTTGAGAATAATTTTATTAATGACATACATAAAAAATGTGACACTTCAAATTGCGACTCTAAATGTCCAAAGAGGTTTATAATGTCCATAGAGGATTACTTTGGATTTATGAAAGAAATGTCGGTTGCGTTTGTTTGTGTGTGTGAAAGCGCAGTTCAAGGACACGTACAGATTGGTCGCGTTTTAAAAAGGGGAGTTCACACCTACCGATTCCCGTAAATAAGGATAAAATGAAAAAAAAAATACCTGCCCATTTTATTGTTGATTCGGGTCGAGAATCACTAACATAATTACCTGCTAAAATGTTTTGCAGATCCAAAACTGCACCTTGTATAGAGGCATAGAAATATTTGGTAAGTAGTATGTAGTGCAGTAGGCGACGGCGAGGTGGAGCGGGAAGATGCGTCCGGCTAGTGCGTCAGATCCCAGAGAAATCACGTAGCTGATTTTCCATATTTTGAAGATCATCCAGATTTTGAATAGGTGTAACCCTAGCATTGCATGGGCTCTTTTTTATTTCACTTAATGGCGTGACTGTCATTTGTGTGTATATTTGTGGCTTTTTTTGGGAGTTCGAGGCCAAATTATCAATTTTAACAGATATCGTTGCTAGTGTTTTTATGATTTTTATTTGGTTATTTATTATTTTGACTTGATTGTCGGATAAAATTTTTTGGTTCATTAGAAGATCGTTATAATCCAATACTTGGACTACTTCAGTTTCTATATTCTGGGTCATAATATTATTGCCGTTAGAAACATCATCAGATACTATACAACGTGTATCAAAATATGTGTACTATCCTGAAGGGGGGTGAATTTCCACCCCCCGGGGAACAGCTTTTGTTCAACGACTTTTCGAACTTCGATTGGTATCTCTGAAAAAAACTGCAACGAAGTTTCAACATGAACAGCTGACTTTATACAAAGTGACAACCCTAAACTCAGCTACAGAGGTAGTAGGTAGTAGTAGTAGACCTACAGAGGTAGTAGGTCAAGGGGTCAAGGGGTTACAAGGATAGGGTTGTCAATTTATTTAGGCATTATGAAATTAAATATTTTTGTATGGGAAATTGAAAATAGGAATTTTTAATTATCTCCCCCCCACAACTGATCACCATTGTGGTCTGAAACCCCCCACCTTCGCATAGTACACATATTTAGATACACCTTGTAAAGTTTTCAGTTGGAATATCATTATTAGATTCTTGCATTTTCTGCGCAGCAATGGTCGATGCGTTGTTGTTGTTTGCAGACCCAGTAGATGACTGAAAAAAAATAGGTATCATTCTTTTATTTACACCATTGAAACTAATTAATATTAATGATTACTATTTATTGGTTTTCTTTTATTTTATGTACTTTTATTTTTTTAGCAAAGAATGTGCTAAACAATAGCATCAATAGAACTCCATGTGTACTCGTAGCCAGACTACGAGTACAGTTGGAGTTCTATTGCTGAACGTGTTAAATAGCAGGTAAAGGAGCACATAGACTACTACTGTTATACCACACCATACCCCGTCATGCTATGTCGCACTACCTACACTACACCACAACACACCATATTACGCCACGCCATGTCACTCTACACACCTTACATACACCACAACACAATATAAGATAGCATGTCCCACCATGTCATCCCACAATACATTACAATCCAACATGCTACAATACAAGATATCACGCCACTCCATGTCACGCCACACTACACCACAAAAAATCATACCACGCCACGCCATGTCACGCTACACTACATCACAATGCACCATACCGCGCCACGCCATGTTGCGCTACACTACACCACAATACACGATACCACGGTATGCCATGCCACTCCACACTACACCACAATGTACAATACTACGCCACGCCATCTCATGGTGGCAGTTCACATGGCTATTTGTGTTCGCTATTGGGTGTTTGTTGTATTTGGCAAAAGATATGACGTTCCGACGAACATGCAAAAAGAGGCAAATACGACCATCCACACATGGCACTCAAATAACAAACACACAAACATTTAGCAGCAGACTCATCGCAGTGTTTACCAATAATATGGACGTGCTACAACTTGCAGCGGGATTTTATTATTTAAATGCATGTTACTATTACATGCTATGCGTCAGAAAATACAAAGTATTGAAAAGACCATGGAGAGCAAGACGCTGGTGGATGCTGACTATGCATAAAAATCGAACCCAGTTAGTAATTTTCGTAGATAACATAAATGATACGATTCTAGATTGTTATTATCACAATTTGATAAACTAATCAAATACCTACATACTTACCTATATATTTCTTATTCCAGGGAATCAATGGAGAGTTTTTTCAAGAAATGTTAGCAGAACCCTCAAACGAATTTGATAATTGCTGCCGAATGTCAATTATAGATTTCGAATTTCTATTGCAAAAAATTGGACCTCTAATCTATAAAAAGAAGACAAAGTGGAGAGCTTCTATTCCTTCAAAAGTGAGACTGGCAGTTACTTTGAGATTCTTAGCTTCAGGAGATAGTTACAAAAGCCTTCATCTTACCTTTAAAATATCAAGCCAAATCATATCAAAAATTGTGTGCGCTGCTCTGTACCAGATTCTAAAAGAGGTAGTTAAGGTAAACAAAATGTTTAATTTCAATCAATTTTTATTCATGAAAGATATAAAAATAATGTTACAATTACCATTGAAATTAAAGTAACTATTTCGGTTTAAATATTACAAAATCTTTCAACGAATCAGCTGGACCGTTATAGATAGTATTGGGAATTATAAACTCCCTTGTACTGTACGGCCTTGTAGAATGTGAAGATTCTTCAACTGAAGTGCTGGCTTGTTCTACTGGTGATGTTTGTGTGTACAAAGGATCAGCCGGCCCACCATTAACCCTTAATTTGGTAATGTGTTCTCTCAGATACAATATTTTTAAAAAATCATATGGCTCTATAAATCAAATTTATTCAAAATCGAACGATTCTATCCTTGAGGTGTGTTATTCATATCACTATAACAAAATAAATCGACTGCATTTTCGATTGTTTCCCATCCCTTTCGACGTCAAACAGCTGAGATGTCGCACCACGAGAGCAACAGATCCGTCAGTTTTATTTATTTTGCCTATATTTTATTCCTTTTTGTGCTGGATTTTTGTTGAATTCCAATGTTATTGAAACTTACTATCGATATGGATAAAAATCTTACTTATGAATGCAATTACGAACCCGTAATAAGTTTTCTAACCTAGTTGTATGCACAAAGATACGTTGCCAAAAGCCCATCGAAATACTGCATAACTCAGCCGTATCCAGAGAGATACAATGCCAAATGCTTAGCAAAATGTTTCATGGTATCGATACTCAATAACTTGGCCAAGTGCGAGTCGAACCACGTATAATTTAGGATGCCTAACTAAAATACCTAATTTTATATATTGACTTGGTTAATGGCTTTGTTTTTTTTTTAAATATTGAAATCATAAAAACAGCTCCTGTTTTTCTTCAGGCACATTTCATTGAAGCTTACATGTCACGCAAGAAATACCAGCCTACCCAGTTTTGCACAAACAACATCAACTTTTTTCTTCAAAAATTGGTAGGTGGGCTATTCCGTCATACCTTATTAAATTATATTGATAAGACTATCAACAGACCAAGGCACAACTGGTCTATGTATTTTCTGGCTTGGACCTGGTACATCATTTCTGTGCACTAATTCTTTAGAAGTCAGTGACAAACAAATTTGGCATAGGATTTTTTTCAGAGCCTATGTTTTCTTCAAGCCTTTTTGCACACAATACCTTCAGTATCTAAGTATCCAAGCATTATTTATACTGATATCTAGAATCTGGGCAAAAATCTCCATGTCCCACTTTCAAGTCCTAAAGAAGTAGTGCACAGAAATGATGTGCCAGGTTCAAGGCAGAAAATACATAGACTAGTTATGCCTAGGCCTACTGATGGTCTCATCAATATAATTTAATAAGGTACTAAGGCATAGGCTACCTGCCCATTTTTGAAGAAAAAGGTCAATGTTGTTTGTGCAAAACTGGGCAGGCCAATATTTCTTGCGTCAAATGTAAGATTCGTTTGTGTTTAACGAAAAACCAGAACTGTTTTTTGGAAAATCAACAGTGGTGTGAAATTCTTCTATTGGGGCTTCTTGGTATATCGGTGGCGATGGTGTATAAGTTGTTGTTGAAGAATATGGGCGTCTGGGAGAAATCAGCATATTATGTTCATCCACAAATAGTTGGTTTATTTTTACCATCATGACATCTCTACGCTCTTCAGATAGTTTTTGAATCTTCCGTGCTATAAGTTGCCCAAAGATGGTGCATTCATCATCTACACTTTTTGGGTGATCATGTTGCTGGGAAACCTGTTTCATGAAATTAAATGCTTGCTCCATATGTTGTTTAGCTTCCATCAACATTTTCGGTCTCCATCTAACTGGTGGTGTTGGGGTCATGGACGACGATTCTTGGTTAGATATGGTTGGGTTTGGTTCATTTTCATCAGTTAATACAATCGTGTTGGTTGTATCTGTATTTTCAATGGTTTCTTCATCCTGAAATAAACACAAATTCATATAACAAAATTATAAAATAAAAAATATGATGGTAGATTTTTATAACTATGTATTTAAAGCTAGATTAGTTTAGTCAGATAAACATATTACTAAATTGCGACCGTAAGATAGTAATGAATCATATCCCTATAACTATGTCACAGAATATAATTTATATCCCTGGGGGTATAACTATATTATGGCTTTATCTTTATTATAATGCGTCATCTATTATGTATATGTATATTAACCCATTTGTTTTTTACAGTTGCCAGCAGTAGAAGAAGACTGGCTAGCTGTAGAAAGTGGCTTCCACCAGCGTTTTCCTCATTGTGTTGGTGCAATAGATGGAAAGCATGTATAGTCTTACAAGCACCAATTAACAGTGGCTCAGAATACTATAACTATAAAAAATCTTTTAGCATAGTTTTATTAGCCCTAGTTAATAGTAACTACTGCTTCATGTTTGCTGACGTACGATGCCAAGGGAGGATAAGCGATGGCGGTGTGCTAAAACATTCATTGCTTTGGCATAAAATGAGCAATAATCTGTTGAGATTACCTTCACCGAGCCCTCTACAAAATGGAACTATTGACCTACCATATGTGTTTTTGGGTGATGGAGCATTTGCCCTACACAATAATTTAATGAAACCATATCCAGGCGCACATCAAGAAGGCACTAAAGAAAGATTTTTCAACAAGAAGCTGTCATCAGCCCGTGTTGTAGTCGAAAATGTATTCGGAGTCCTGTCCTCTGTATTTAGAGTGCTACGTAAACCCCTGCTTCTACAACCAGAACCAGCAATACAAGTTGTTATGGCATGTATAGTATTGCACAACTTTTTAAGAAAAAGTGGACGTTCCTCACATAGATATAATCCACCTGGAACGTTTGACGTATATGATGGAGACAATCTAATAGTTCAGGGGTCATGGAGGGCCGATGTACCCACCAATCCAGCTCTGCGTACTGTTCCTAATATTCCTAGAAGATCTCCGAGAAATCCAGTAGACATCAGAAATGAGTATGCTGATTACTTATATCGATGATTAAAAAACCTACCTACCTGTACTCATAAAATTATGTTGTAATTAAATAAATAAACGTTTTAAACTATAAATTTTGTTTCAATAGGTACAAACCTCAGTACTTTTAGTAGGGTTGGATGTGTAAACTGATCCCAAGAAACCATCCATGCATGAAAATGCAAACCAAGTGGGTTGGTAAATTTCACTTGAACTTGATCCTGATCTTTCCGATTTCTTTATTTTAGTCTTGTAATTTTTGTAGGCCGACATTAAGGACTCCTTTTTAGGGTTCCGTAGCCAAATGGCAAAAACGGAACCCTTATAGATTCGTCATGTCTGTCTGTCTGTCTGTCTGTCTGTCTGTCTGTCTGTCTGTCCGTCTGTCCGGCCGTGTCACAGCCATTTTTCTCCGAAACCATAAGAGCTAGACTGATGAAACCCCATACTTGAAACTGAAACTCAAATTTTTTTTTTCATCGAACCCATACGTGTGGGGTATCTATGGATAGGTCTTCAAAAATGATGTTGAGGTTTCTAATATCGTTTTTTTCTAAACTGAATAGTTTGCGCGAGAGACACTTCCAAAGTGAAAAAAAGTTGGTCCCCCCCCCCCTCTAACTTCTAAAATAAGAGAATGATAAATCCAAAAAAAATATATGTTGTACAGTACTATGCAAACTTCCAACGATATTTGGTTTGAACGAGATCTAGCCAGTAGTTTTTTTTTTATACGTCATAAATCGTAAACCACAATTTACCTTTCGACGAACTACAAAAACCTTTATATTATGTTATATGATGCTACGGAACCCTTCATGGGCGAGTCCGACTCGCACTTGGCTGCTTTTTTCTTTTTTAAATCTTTTACAGCGCAAGGAACCCCCAAATGTTCTTTAATATTATTCCATGCGTCATTGACACGCTGTCTATTTTTATGGGAGTCATTCTGGGGGTCCCATATGCACGAGTTCATTTGGTATAATTCCAGAAATTTTTAACTTACTAAGGAATCACGTAACGTGACATCTTGACTTAACCTTTTTCAATATTTTGATGTACTTTTGTGCCATAATAGTTCCTTACAGGACCCAAATCCTTCATGTAAAAGTTTTGACACAAATAACTTTTTAATTTTAATTAGCAGATTTTCCTCTGTTGCACATAACAAAATATCATCTACAAATAATAGCAAGCACATTTTGCTATTTTTCTCACACCTTGTATACAAACAAAAATCATTTTCTGACCTCACAAAACCCTGCTTGGATATTACAGAATCAAACTTTAAATTCCAATATTTTGGAGAGTTTTTTAATCAACATATTGATTTATTGAGCTTGAGCGCTACATCAATGCACACAGAAAACCCTCTGCACATCCTCACAAATTTTCGATCATAAAAATTATAATGCTTACCGACGTCGACGTCGTCAAAAATGTTGGACGAGGGAGATCCTTCGATGCGAGGAGGCCTCTGAAGACTGGATGACTGATGGTCAAAATGTTGAAATTTTAGATCACTCGCTTTACAGCCCCTGACTTGAGCCCTAACGGTTTTTTACGTTATATTTTCCATGTCCGATTTCGCACGGTTGGCTTTCAATAAATGACGGCAAATTACCAATAGAAGTGGACGCGTGCTGCAGTTCGTTACTGTGTTGCAAATCTTCTATTGTAAACAATTCTTGGTCCTGTACCGGTGAAGATGGAGGCTGTGATAGTATCTGTATCGGCAGGTTATTGATGTCTATATTTTCTAGTTCATTGGCAGTTGGTTTGAAAAATACCTTTTGTTTTTTGGGAGGAATCCGAATTTTTAACTCCTTGCATATAGCCATGAAGTGTTCATCGGCTTCGTCGTCACTATCACTCGAAAAGATCATCTACCTATATCATATGAGCCGATACATTTTCATTGGTCCTCAGCGTTGGCCTCCTGCGACTTGTTGATGGAGCACTGTGTTGGACTCTGCAAAGCGATTTAAAATTGCTGTTTTTAATGAATGTGAATCAAATCGTGATACAATCTTTGTGAGGACAGATTAATATTTGTTTCTGTCATATGTTGAGAACATCAAACAGACTATTTTTTATCATGATTTTCACATAGATGAAGAGTGGGGCACAGCTAGTAGATAATTCCATTAACAATAATTTCTTACCGGGGTATAGGGACTGGGTAGTCTGAACTAGGGAGAGGAGTTGCAGATGCTGGCGGCTGCTCCTCTTGCACTGCATCTTCTAATAGATCCACCATTGGGCTCAGTGCTCTTAACTTCAAAGTCGTGGGATTCCTCAGCATTGTGGGAGTGTATTCAGTCCAGTCCTGCAAATTGAAAGACTGGACTGAATAGAGATTTTTAGTGAAATTGTTAATTCAGGTTATGTAGAACAAATACTTCTGGAGATTTTCTATCTTAGTCCATTAATAACTGTTAACATCACAAGCTGTAAGAATAATACATACCACTCATCACTATCACTGACTTAGAAATCCCAGCCATTGTTTCATTACTGCTGGAGGCTGAAAAAAACCAACTTTAATTAGCATGTTTTTTAATCACCATACAAACACAACACACTTTTAAAAAATATAATTTAACTAGCTGCCTGTCCCGGCTTCGCATGGGTGGACATTTATTTTTTAAACACATAAGTATAGCCTTTGTTACTCAAGGTGAACCTACGTCCAGCAGTGGACTGATATCAATTGATGATGATGATGAAAGAACATTCTATAACGTTTAGGAGCACTATTTTCTAGAACATTTTGTCCAAATCTAGTATAAGAAACCAGTTAAGGGCTCCTTCTTTACATCTTAACAAACAATATTTGTTCCACGACTTTTGTCAAAAATCAATACACTTTCCAAAAAAAATATTTTATGTTTTTGTAACAAGTTTTAGCTCTGTCTATTGTAGACGCTTCATGGAAATGACCGGTGACCTGAGTCGCATCGCGACCCCGCACTGCGCGCCCATTTTCATTGAGATTGCCGCGCGCCGCGCCACGGGGCATATAGTTATAATTATTTAGAATGACAAGTTTGTTAAAAATATCTTAAAGCACGAAAATATCTTGGATTGTTCAGTACTTTATTATTTACGAAACGGTTAGGGAGATAACAAAATAGCAGCGAGCGGCGTGCGTCTCGCGTCGTGCGGAGGTTCTCACTGGTTATGTGTCGAGCGCGGCGCGCGCGCGGCCCAGCCAACCGGTCGAGTAGCGGCAGCCGTGACGTAACACACTGGGGTTTTGTTCCATTGTCTCAGACAGCGGGTTCGCATCGCTCGGTACGATATCGTGTTGTCGATAATACAAAAGTGTAAATACTGCCTACCTAGCTAGGAATGTGGGAGAAGCCCACAATCTTATTATGTTTTGTATGGAAAAAAAAATAACGAATTATTGAAAGCCGTAGAACAAAAGTTGTTTGTTAAGATGTACAGAAGGAGCTCTTAACTGGTTTCTTATATAATTACCAATAACCCTGTATATAGATATGAAATGCTGTTAAGGGTTGTTCGATTCCGATACAAACTGAATTTACACAACTATGGGCAAACAAAGTATAAATGTACACTGAAATAGCTGTAATAGATTTTTACAGTGGTCTTTATTGCCGGCCAGTTATATAAAGTTGGAGAAAACTGTAGGATAACAGAAATATTAATAAAAACCAAAAAGGTAATTTTTTCGTCATTCTTTCTAACTCGGCATTGAATACGTGAATGAGCTTAAAACATATGTCTCAAAATAGTCGTAAAAGTCTGTTAGTTCTTTTTCTGAAGCCCCGTCTGCCACGACCAACGGCTACCACTCCAACTTTATAAAACTGGCCGGTAATATGGACCACTGTAAAAGCCTATTACAGCTATTTCAGTGTACATTAATACTTTATTCGCCCATAGTTGTGTAAATTAAGTTTGTATGGAAATCGTACCCCCTTAATGTGTTTAAACTGAATTCAATTTAAATAATAATAGGTTTTTTAAATCTAAGTAAAGCTATTTGTGAACCCCGATACCCTGGTCTGTATCAGGTCGATCACACGCTCAATAGCAGGGTCTTCATTAGGCTTCCTCCTTGGTCCTCCTCCTAAGTAAAGAAAAAAATATTGATGATTTCAAATATTTCATACATGCAATACGGAGAGTATTAAAGTTATTTATATACAGGGTTTCCCAGATATGGTGGATAATCCTGCACGTGCTGGAGGTGGGGCCCCACACCCCAAAAAAAAATCTATTCCCAACAGTCCGAAAGTCAACAAGTCAACAAGTCTACGAAGTTTTTTTGGAAAATTTAGAAATTTCCCAGTTTTCCTCACATTTGTGGGCATCACGTCATCTACATGAGGCCTAGTTCGGATTTTTTTCTATTAACGTATTCCCTAATAAT
Organism: Thera britannica; assembly: GCA_939531255.2. Classification (NCBI taxonomy): domain Eukaryota; kingdom Metazoa; phylum Arthropoda; class Insecta; order Lepidoptera; family Geometridae; genus Thera; species Thera britannica. The sequence goes on from OW618044.2 coordinate 994,605, forward strand.
GGTATTCCTAAATTACCTATAAAAAAACGCAACTTCATACGATAGTAGTTAACTAGTACTTCCCAAACATGATTTCTGTTTCTGAAATTTATTTTACTGCTAAGTTTGAGCACCTGTGTTGTAAAAAAAAGTATTGGAGTTTTATAGCGATTCTAAAACGGCAGTAGCATAAGCATCTTCTTTAAAGGTAAAATTACGTGTAAAAGTAGGCGTTTCATTACAAAATTGCAACAGAAAAAAATAAAACAAGTAATGACCAAAAAAGTATTTATTATAAAAATAATCAAAGTAAATGTTCAAATTGGGCTCCCCCTGCCCTTTTGCAAGCTCTACACCTTTTTATAAAAGATCTTTGTAATCTGTTATTATAATTTTTTGATGATATAATTCTGGCTGCTTCGGCGACTCGAAGTGGAAGTTCTTCTAATGAGTTTATGGGTGTAGGGTCTGTAGCCTACGATCTTATTGTAGTGTTCGTTGCTGAGTAAAACAGTTGTTTTAAAGTTCAGTTTAGTATAATACTATAGTAATACAGATTGGATACGACAGATGGGCATTAAATTACACTACGTACACTATACGTGTCAAGTATTAAATCGATACGGTATAAAAATAAAAGTTACAAAAATGAGATTTTTTTTATTTCAAACAAACTAAATAGCTTACCGATCCGAGTAAAACGCAAACACCCTTGATAGTAAAGCGGCAACGTCGCGCGCACTCCAGAGCGGCCTCGCCCGCTCCGGCCGCATGGTAAATAATAACAAAGCGGCAACGTCGCGCGCTTGCCGGAGGGCGACATGCCCAGGCAGGCGGCGGCCGAGGCGATGACCTAGCGCGAGTGGAGGCCTGAGCCGCCTTTGAGTTAGGTAGATACGCTCACAACAACAAACACTAAATTTATAGTAAATTTATAGAACACAGATGTTTGTTCTCTGTCTGGGTGTTATAATTGTATACTATGTATGTATTTACAAAAAAAAAAAAAAGTATTTAAGTATTATATCAGCTACCTGGTTCCCATAGTACAAGCTCTGCTTAGTTTGGGGCTAGATAGTGTTGTGTGGGTTGTCCGTATTATTATTATTATTATTATTATTATAGTACTTTTGTAAAGTGCGGGCGTTTCTAGGGCAACTGCGGCTGTCACCAAACCTCTCTCTGTATGTTCGCAGAGCCAAAGATGCGTTTCCACGGTATTCGCCGTAAATAAAAATCATGTCGGTGTATTCTGACGCCGTGTAAGTTACACGAGGCATTGTTGAATTATACACACAAAACCAAATTTTAATAACGTGTCTTCATCACATCACAATAAAAAACAGTCAATCGCAATAAAAACACTAACACTAAATAATAATAATCCCAAGTTGCGTATCCTGTCACAATAGAGAAAAGAATTACTGTCCTAAACTTATTTAGTGTCCTATCACAAATTGCCTGTCTTCGTTTTCAATTCGTAAAAATAAAAACGTAAGCTTCCGTGTTCCGGTAGGTAGGCACATCCGTTCCGAACGGTCAGCGGTCCCGAACTGATAAGTTGAAAGTAGTTAGGTAGCAATAATAACGCACTGACCTATGTCTATTTATTTTACCCGCGGGTTTTTTGCTATGTCATTTTCTCTCTCTATGCCACTTTCGTAGTGAAAATGGAAGTGTGTTTGTGTATTTACTTGCTTCTGACTTGCGTCAGAGTGGCAAAAACGCATCGTAGGTATAGGTAGGTAGGGCGTATAGACATAATCATCTGCTATGAAATACATCGTGTTCAAAAAGGGCAAAAACTTAAAAAAGTATTTGCGACTAAACTACTGCTCCTAATTAAAAGATTTTTGGTACAGAGCTTGACAATGGTGCCTAGTATATGCAGTTTATTTTTTGTCTCATCAGTCGTATCCACCCTGTATAGTTCTGAGTAGTTTGTTTAAAGTTAAGCGCGAGTCTACGCTGTGACGTGTTGCCGTTTTAGTTCTTGGCTGTTGACTGTCTGTAATTGGCTAAAAACCACGTCGCAGCGTAAAACGCTGACCCGTGAGAATATGGACAAATATTGTGCGGTTTGCACAAACCGTACATGCTCCCGAGGGCAAGATAAAAGTAGTTACACAAGATTAATACATTATTTAAGCAATAAACTTAATCTAAACTTATAAATTTTCATTGCACTGCACTTCACTTGCACTAAAATGTTTCATGATTACAGGAGACGTGGCTTTGTCCACGCGTGAGTAGTTTACTCTGGAATCCATAGGTAGGTCCACAGAGATTTCGCTCGTAGTAGGTCTGATTGTTTGGAATTTGACGATAGGTTCGGATGGACGACGGTCCTTTTGAGTTGTCGCCGGGAGCGTCGCTGAGCAGCGTGCTCGGGAGCGCCGCCACAAGTAAACACCAGCTGCGAGGAGTACTGCTCCGGTAATTAGGTACAGCACCACAAACTGGTGAACATCATGTGTAGAAATGCTTTCTGATGATAATCCGTCACCTTCACCTTTCATCAATTCTATTTGCTCCCCAACTCCGTTCAATTGTTTATCAATGGTGTTTAATTCGTCATCATTGGGTATCTTCTCTTCAGTTGTTGGTACAGTTACGGTGAAAATATAATTGATAGGTGGTATCGACCTTGAGTCCATCTGGTAGAGTAAGATGATTAGTCAGCTGCATGTGAGAGTATAACGAGAAGGCTTCGCCCTTGATGACACAGTCATTCCCAAGACCGATTATGCCAGCTTTGCTGATCCGCTCGGCAGTGACCTGACGCTCGCAGATAATTCTAATTGTTCGTTGTTCACAACAGAAGTACATGAAAGTATTTATTTTGTTAAGGTCGATCCATACGTCGCTACAAATAGTTTGTTTGGTTAAACATTGTTCATTTTCTTCGTTTTTCACACAAAACAAGTCTGCAGACTTAAGATGGTAAATTGGTCGTTGCATCGAGCACATTAAGGTTTCCGTTTTTTATGGAATACACATTCGTAGTTCGTTTTCAGACATCGGTATGTAGGAGTCCTTTTGAAGATTTATTGCGACGTAGTCGGCAATAGGAATTATTTTCTCCATAGTTTCGTGTTTTAGTTGAGGAACAGCTATAAGGTTGTAGATTTCGTACGAGTCTCGAGTCATCAAAGGAATTTTGATCTCAAATATAAAGTATTTTGTTGTCATCCTTGCTTGTACTTTAAGAAGATGATAAAGTTTCCGTAGATCTACTTGAAGGTTGTCTATCGGAAGTGTTAAGTCTTTCACCAGTTGGCCAGATACGATGTTCAGCTCTTCTGTAAGTTGTTGAGGACTTAATAAGTGGACATTGAATTTTCCATAGTGGATCTCAGTGATGGTTTCCAAAAGAGTATCCTGAAGTCCTTTAAGGTTGACTAGAATGCCGTTAGCGATAATTGACATCAAAGAAAAGTCATTGTTAATTTGTACGTCTTTCATTTCAGTTGCAAGTGTGTTCGTGGCCGTATCGAGAGAGTTAATGTTAATGTTGATTATAAATTTTTCGTTGGTTCTCGATAGACTGTTCTACTCTCTTTAGTATGTTGTTCTCGGCTTCTAGCACAGATGTTTGGTTTTTCCACAATAGGGCGAGATGTTTTTCGTTTGATCGGATTGTGTCAATGTCCTTTTCATATCTTTCGGCGAAGTGTTCATGTAAATATCTCCATAACGGTTAAGTTTCGGACATTTTAATTCAGAATCAAAATCACCAGAAATGAATAATAACCTCCTTTAATATTCAGTACGACTTTCCCTGTAACCCGTTACATTTTCTCCCTTCAATGTATTTTCTGAAACGGTCCTGACAACGGCAAAGTTGTAAATATATAGTTGACGGCTTTATTAAGCTGCCTGGTCAGCTACTTTTGGTAGTACTTTGTTTTTTTGGCAGTCGAATGAAACTACCATTAAGTCGTCTCTTTTTTCCTTCAAAAGCCTGTAAAATGCTCGTGCTTTCAATCTATGGACCCTCATTTCAGCCATTAACAATGCTTTCTCAGAAGTTCTCTGTAAGCTCACTTCGAACAGGTATCGGTACGAGGGCTGCCAAATCCTAAATTGTAACACCTTGTGAAAACAGATCTGAAATAAGATTCTCGAACTTTTACATTTTCTTCGCATTGTTGACTGTTTGACTGGCCTCTAGCTCATTTGGTAGTAGCTCTGCCTTCTGCGCCGTAGGTCGTGGGTTCGATCCCCACCGAGAACAAATATTAATGTGGTGAACATAAATGTTTGTTTTCTGTCTGGGTGTTATATTGTATTCTAAGTATGTATTTACAAAAAAAAATGTATTCAAGTATCGACACTCCCTACGTATAGTTGTGTATCTGCAAAACACAAATTTTACAGGAGAGCGTTTTTAAGATTTGAAAATGGTAAAATGAGACGTGGTCACTAACTATTGGCCTCGTGCACCAGCTCAAACTCAAATATGCTGGGAGTTTCACTACGTGATAGAATCAGAAATGAGGATATCCGAAGAAGAACCAAGGTCACTTAGAATTAGTAAGCTGAAGTGGCAATGGGCAGGCCATATAGCTTGAAGAACCGACAACCGTTGGGGAATAAAGGTTCTCGAACGGCGACCACGAACCGGATGGACTGACGACATTGTTAAGATCGTGGGAAGTCGATGGAAGGAAAGGGCTCAGAGTCGTACTTCCTGGAAATGTGTAGGGGAGGCCTAGGTTCAGCAGTGGACTTCTTCAGGCTGATAATGATTCAGGAATTATAATGGTGATTGTGACAAAATCCCAAAGCGACGTTTCACGTGTGAAGCACCCACTTGAAGAGATTTTACCATACGTTACTACTACTAGTAAAGACTACTTAGTTGGTTTTGTTTTCTTATTTTTGAAATACAACAGGTTTTTTGTGTTTAGGTGAGCACCTACTTCCCTAATAAATGGTATTTTGAGCTCTTGTATTTCTTGTTTTATTTAAGATAATAATATAAGAACGACCAATATTAACAAAAAAATTATAAGATAAGTGGGAAAACCCCAAATCACGAATACCATTTTACATTTTACTACTAAAAATGACCTACCTACCTTAAAATAGGCTTAGTTTCGTAAGCAAGTGAGTATTCAGCAATTAGGGCCTGGCGACCTGCATTAGGTACTGGTCAACCAGGCTTAATCAATTGCCAAAACAGAATAAGTATGTAGAAGCATATTATTCAATTATACAATTTCCAACGTTTAAACATGTAAACACCAGTTAAACAGAATTAGTCTAATAGAACTCCTAAGTATAACCGTGTAACAGGCAGTTACGATATTGTCATTCTTCTAAGTTCCCACGAAAAACCGTGTATGTGCCACATACGGCATTTTATGCACCACGTAAAAATATGTAAGTGTAATAAAATCTAAACCAGTATAGATTTAAATAAAAAAAAAATGCCATCTTAAACTAGATCTACAGTAAGAGCATCTCACCAATTTTCACAGAAATATCTTCAAAAAGGGCTCCGGTTATAGGCATTTTACCATTTTCAAATCTTAAAAACGCTCTCCTGTAAAATTTGTGTTTTGCAGATACACAACTATACGTAGGGAGTGTCGATACTTGAATACATTTTTTTTTGTAAATACATACTTAGAATTCAATATAACACCCAGACAGAGAACAAACATTTATGTTCACCACACAAATATTTGTTCTCGGTGGGGATCGAACCCTCGACCTACGGCTCAGTTGGTAGTAGCTCTGCCTTCTGCGCCGTAGGTCGTGGGTTCGATCCCCACCGAGAACAAATATTTGTGTGGTGAACATAAATGTTTGTTCTAATATAATTTGACAGCTGTCAGTAGAAAGCGATTCTCCCTAAGGCTGAAAGTTTTACTTTCAATTAGGCCCCTCAGGCAACTTCAGACCTACTTTCAGAGTATGAGCAATGAAAAATACTAAAATTTTGTCCGTGGTCCCATCGTCACAGAGTAAAAAATTTTCATTCAATGTTTCACTTAAAACAACGTCTTCTAATTTTTTGAAAACTGTCACCCTTACATCAAGATGCGACTTTCTGGCTCTGTACAGTGAATCTTTGACCGATTCATAGTTAGGCAACATATGATCGTATTCAGAATTGGATTTGTATGGTAGCATCACACGCTCATATATTTGGGATATGGAGCTCAGATCATCACAAACGGCTTGTTTCAATTCCGCCTTAATCGTTGCCAATTTATATGCATATGAATCGGGTTGGCATGTATGGTCACTTATTCTAGCAACAGTTTCATCCTGTTCCATCCAAGTAATGGATCCTGAGCATTGTCTATAAGAGCATCGCCAAATACTTGAACCATTTTTATTAGTTTTTTGGTGTGTATTACTATGTCCGCCACGCCACAGTGACCAGGAACCCTGTTACAAACATTAAACATATACCTAAGTAAAATTACTAACTAGGTGTTTTTATGATATCTACAATAATGTGAGTAGGTTCCTTGGTATTTTTAATTAGCACAACATCACTGTTATGAATATTATAAGCAGAAAACAACTTAGATTGGTTGTGAATCGCAGCGACCGCCCACCAGCCTGTATAAATAGCGCGCGTGCAACGCGCTCCCGTCATTTCATTGTCCGGTAGCGCTGTAAGAATCGTCAGAAGATCACCAGCATTTTGTCCATTCGAAAAAAAAAAAAAAGCTCCCGTCATTTGAACGGTGTCTCTCGAGCTGAAAGGTTGTTGGTGGTCGGTGCGATTTGCAGTAAGGCCATTTAAATCTTGATTTCATGGTGATTCTTATTGTGTTCGTGTTATGTGATTTAAATTAACGGCTGTTTGTGAATTATTGTATTTTTAGAGGTTATGTGATTGTTTTGAAGTAAAAGAGTTTAAGTTTGTAAGAATTGTTTTTTTTTTATTTTATTCCCACTCCTGAAGCTAATATCAGAAGTGGGATACGTAATTCATTGCCCACACGTGATAAACAGCCGTTAATTTGAACCATGCCGCGACCATCTCGTTCGCGTAGTAGAACAAAGGAGACGCACCGCCGAAAGGCTAGGCGATCTCGTAGCAGAAGCAAATCGCGCCGATCCCTTCGTACACCTCGCTCGCGGTACCGTCGTAGCCACGAATCAGGGTCTCGGTCTCGCGAAGGTTCCGTCAAGGACGCGTTAGGCTCTATAGTGGCGCGATTAAACGCTATCGAGGGTAGTATCACTAGTGGACGGAATGGGGTACACTCACCGTCGCGACCTCCTACCGCACAGACACCGCCGATACCACCCCCTATTTGTGTGGAAACACCTCAATGCAATGATGACATAATGTTGGCGTTAAATATGTAAAATCCGCTACATCATAATTCATAGGAGTAATCGGCCTTGAATTTAAAATTCCCTCCACCTGTATCATGATGGTATTGAATTGTTCATAAGTAAATAATAGCCCCCCAATGATTCTCTTGAAATGGTACTTGGCGGACTTCACCGCAGCTTCCCACAGCCCCCCCCCCAAGTTGGTGAGTAGCTGGGAATAAATTTAAAATCAATCCCCTTAATATTACAATATTCTGAAACAGCATTCAGAGATTTACATAAAACATAAAGTTCCTTCAATTGATTGTTTGCGCCTTTGAATGTGGATGCATTGTCACAATAAATTGTTTGAGGTAAACCTCTTCTGGACTGAAACCTTTTTAATGCAGCCAAAAAACATTCAGATGTTAAATCGGATACCAACTCTAGATGTATACATTTAGTGACAAAGCATACAAAAACACAAACATATCCCTTGGATATTACAGACCTTCTTAAACTAGATTGCTTAATGCTAAAAGGCCCACAATAATCTATACCTACTTTATTAAAAACTCTATCCTGCACAACCCTATCTTGTGGCAGTGAGGCCATCAGTTGTTGCGCATTTTGTGCCCTATATCTAAAACATGGAACACACTTATTTATAATACTTTTAACAAGAGTTGTTGCGCTAATTATGTAGTATTTTTGGCTTAGATTGGACAGTGTCAGCCTTAGCCCTCCATGCATTAAAGCACAATGCTCATTTCGAATGACTAACCTTGTGAAATTACAATCTTTTGGCAATATTTTAGGATGTTTTTGTTCAAAGGATATGTTGGCATTGTCCAATCTGCCGCCCACACGCAATATTCCTTCCTTATCTAATGGCCTGAACACACCTAGTTCGCTGGCGGTAGCGATCAGTGAAACGCTGTCAAATATCGCTGTCAGATTTGAGATTAGACAGCGAATATTTGACAGCGTTTCACTGTTCGCTACCGCCAGCGAACTAGGTGTGTTCGAGCCTTAAGAAAGGACACAATTTTCTTAAATTAGACTTAACAATCAGATCCTTTTTAACCGACTTCCAATCGAAAAGGAGGAGGTTCTCAATTCGGTTGTATGTTTTTTTTTTTTTTTTTTTTTTTTTTTTATGTTTGTTACCGCATAACTTCGTCATTTGTGAGCCGATTTGAAAAATTATTTTTTTATCTGAAAGGTACTGCTTCCAGATTGGTCCCATTTTAATTTTATTAAAATCGGTGTTGCCATTTTTTTTTAAATATTTTTTTTTAATGTTTGTAACTGCATGCCTTCGTCATTTATGAACCGATTTAGAAAATTATTTTTTTATTTGGAAGGTTATTTTTACGTCCAGACTGTCCCTAAACAAATTTCATTAAAATCGGTTTAGCCGTTTGGCAATGAAGTCGGTTTCTCAAGTTTTTTAAACTAATAATTATTAATCATTGAAATCTCTTGAGCAAAATGCAAAGATTGTACATTTTTAATTATTGCTAGCATTGATTGCCTATATTCATCTACATTCAGTGTTTTTGATAGCACACGATCCTCTTTCTTGGCCTTACAATTTTTAATGAACCGTAGCATGTAACATACCACACGTTGAATTTTCAACAATGATGAAAACTTGGATGTCGGTATAACCTCATCAATTACATTACAATTTACTGATTGTTCATTTCTATCATCAAATATACTAGTTATTTCCTTGTTACCAAAGGGAGTTACAGTAAAATTGAAGTTTTTTAATTCTGGAGGACCGTGCCACCACAGAATGTCTGAATCAAGCTCAGACGGAGCTAAACCTCTTGATAAACAATCTGCTGGGTTGCAAGATCCACTAACATGGCTCCAAATGCAATCCTTTGTCAACTCACTGACTGCCATGGCTCTGTTTTTTACATAGATGTCTTTGGTGGGTGGGTTTTGCAACCAGCAAAGTGCAATCTGAGAATCACTTAGCATAGCCCTATTTCTAAATGAATAATTAGTCATTATACAACTAATTTTTGCATACAATTTTGCAATAAGCAAACATGCATTTAATTCTAACCTAGGTATTGTTTGCTTTGTTTTTAGTGGTGCAATTCTTGACTTGCTACAAAGTAAATGTACAGTAACATTGTTGCCATGAAAGGCTCTTACATATAAACATGCACCATAGGCGATGCTAGAAGCATCACAGTAGCCAATTATCTCTACATAATCAGCATTATTCATAGCTAAGCTACGTTTTACATATATAGGTTTCATAGACATTAAATCATGAAAAAATGATCTCCAGAGCAATAATAGCTCCTCAGGGAGGGAAGTATCCCAATCTAAATTTTGCCGCCATACCTTTTGCATAAATTCCTTAGCGCGTGTTACTATAGGGCCTGCCAATCCCAAAGGGTCAAAGAAAGTACCAATGACGCTTGGTCTTCGATTCTGCGTGGTGCAGGCCGGGCGCGTGGTGCAAGCATCCATTTTTGCCGTGGAGCGAGCGAGAAGGAAGACGAAGCGTCATTATCGTGCTCCCTCCACTGAATGTTCCAGTCTCCAGCCGGTCGAGTGAACAAAAGATTGACTTCCCGTCAAATTATCTTCGTGTCTGTCACATTGTACAAGAATCCGTCAACAAATCAATCAAAACAAATCGAGCAAGCCAGCAAACAAATCACGGACAGAATACCTTTTTTCATCGAAAACAAAACTCGGAACAGTGGAAGCGTCAAGCAAAATAATTTGGCGTGCTTATAGAAAGCGTTCATGCTCCCTGCTGTGGTTACCCCCGTTAGCGGCGCTATGGACGACGCGACGATGCGGAGGCTAAGAATGCACATAGGGCAATTTAAGGGAAGAATGTCGCGTGCCGCCAAATTTGCCCTCGAGCAAGAGGGCCAAGTGCTTATTGATACAGAAGGTTTACAGCTAAGGATCGAGGAACTGCAAAAAGGATTGGAATCCTACAAGGAATGGAATACGGACTTAATGTTAGCCACGGGCGACGAAGAGTGCGATGGCGAGGTGGAAGAACGGTATTATGGAGTGATGGCGAAACTGCGGATGATAGCTGGGTCGGCTAGAGCCGCTCCACCAGAGAAGGAAAAGATAAGTCCACAGGTAGTCACTCCCCGTAACAAGCTGCCGCAACTGGACATCACCTGCTTTGATGGAAAGGACGTCACAGGATATACACCCTTCATGAACATCTAAAGGTCCCTGGTTCGTTCCCTGGTTTCGGCACCAATTTTGTTAATAAAATAACAAAATACTTTAAATACGGATTTTTATTGTCGCTTGAGTTGCGCACCGAGATACATGGAAAATGAAAGAGAGTGAGTGAGACAGAACAATTACCATAGGTACCTCAATTCTACAGACTAAATAAACTAGCAAACCCTATAACTGTCTCGAGTAGATGCGAGACGGTCATGCCAGATATTCGTATCCGACAGATAGAGGTTCGCAAAACCCTGCGTAATCTGGACGTGAACAAAGCTAGTGGCCCGGATGGTATTCCAGCTATTGTTCTGAGGACTTGTGCGCCTGAGTTGTCTCCAGTTTTGACACGCCTTTTTCGACTCTCAATTAAGACTGGTGTAGTGCCTAAGTCTTGGAAGTTTGCCAATGTGCAGCCTGTACCCAAGAAGGGAAGTCGCGCCAATCCTGCCAATTACAGACCAATCTCAGTAACGTCCATACTGTGCAAGAGTATGGAACGTATACTTAACAACAAGCTCCTGGCATACCTCGAAGACAATGACCTCCTAAGCGACCGGCAATACGGGTTTCGCCGAAACCGGTCTGCTGGAGATCTTCTTGCGTATGTCACGCATGTTTGGAGCGAAGCCATTGAGAAAAACGGAGAAGCTCTTGCAGTATCTCTGGACATCTCAAAGGCATTTGACAGGGTTTGGCACGACGGCCTTTTAGGCAAGCTTCCATCGTACGGCTTACCCGCTGGCTTTTGTGTTTGGGTATCAGACTTTCTGAGGGACCGATCACTTCGAGTAGTCGTTGACGGTTGCTCGTCTGATCACATGGCAATTAATGCCGGGGTTCCTCAGGGATCAGTTCTCTCTGCGACACTGTTTTTGCTGCACATCAATGATCTGCTTAAGCCCGGAATCATTGGGTATGCAGACGACAGCACAGTCGTAGAGAGCTACATACCCGACACACGTTCTAGCGGATTGCAGATCCAGTCTTGTAGAGAGGCCATGGTTGATCGAATGAACTTGACTTTGAAAGCAGTTGCTGATTGGGGGGATGCCAATCTGGTCAAGTTCAATGCTTCGAAGACCCAGGCGTGTCTATTTTCTACTAAAAAGAGTCAATTCCACGTGACTCCTTCTTTCCGTGATGTATCTCTTCCGATTTCGGACCAACTTGAGCTTCTAGGGTTCTCGCTAACCAGAAAATTGAATTTTGGCTCGTTCATAGAGTCCAAGGCCAAGACAGCTGCGAAGAAGCTAGGCGTTCTATCGAAGGTGAGACAGTACTTCACTCCGGGACAGCTTCTCAACCTGTACCAAGCACAAGTCCGATCGTGTATGGAGTACTGTTCTCATCTCTGGGATGGCTCTGCCAAATACCAGCTTGAGGCGTTGGAATCTATTGAGAGACGAGCCAAAAGACTCATTGGTAGTGACACTCTAGTCGAGTCTAAGCTCCTGAGTCTCGAACATCGCCGTAAAGTAGCCAGTCTATCGGTATTTTACAGGTTACATTTCGGAGAGTGTGCGATGGAACTTCACGATTTAGTTCCCCCATCCCCATTTTATCATCGGACGACTAGACGTACGGAAATGCGACACCCATACATAGTTGATGTTCCAACTGTCCGCACCAAGCGCTTTGCTTCAACTTTTTTGTTGCGGACAGCCAAGGAGTGGAATTCCTTGCCGGCGTCTGTTTTTCCGGACACTTATAACTTGGATGTTTTTAAGAGTAGAGTGAACAGGTATCTTCTAGGTAAGCGTGCTACACCGTCGACCGCATCATCACTTAACAGCAGGTGAGATTGCGGTCAAACGCAAGCCTATAATATGTAAAAAAAAAAAAAAAAAAAAAAAAAAAACTAGCGAATGAATTTATTTGTTTTATACACTTCATGTGCCGCCAGAGACGGCGCACCGTCAGGAGAAGCCGTATAAGCAGAAAACAACTTAGATAGGTTGTGAATCGCAGCGACCGCCCACCAGCCTGTATAAATAGCGCGCGTGCAGCGCTCTCGTCATTTGAACGGTGTCTCTCGAGCTGAAAGGTTGTTGGTGGTCGGTGCGATTTGCAGTAAGTCCATTTAAATCTTGATTTCATGGTGATTCTTATTGTGTTCATGTTATGTGATTTAAATTAAAGGCTGTTTGTGAATTATTGTATTTTTAGAGGTTATGTGATTGTTTTGAAGTAAGTTTAAGTTTGTAAGAATTGTTTTTTTTTTATTTTATTCCCATTCCTGAAGCTAATAATATATTTTATAAAATTATTATTCATTTTGTTCGGAAAATGTAAATAATATTTTAGGATCACTCCATATACTCAAACAATTGAATTATATGAAATAACTCAGCTACATGAGTCATGGTGACATGTATTATTTTATTTTAAAATATTGTGTTTACCTTCTTGCACTTACGAAAGAGACTGTACTAAAATAGGCATCAAGATATTTTCAGAACGATTATAAAAAAATATGGCAAGCTGCTATCTTACAGTGAAAAAATAAATCAGTAGGCGTGGTGCGATTAATATAGGGGTTTAATTTAGTGGGCATTATGCAACCTGTTGTGTGAGAATATGTAAAATTTGGCTAAGTGCTATAGTAGGCATCTCGTTACTAAATCCTTTCAGTTTTTCAAGTGCAAAACTTGTCACAGCACCAGCACTGAGCAGAGTAGCATCTTCTCGACAAACAGCTTCAACAGTAATTTTCATTACATCAAGATTTTCATAAATGTCTTCAAGAAAATACCATTCCACTTCATTAATCTGGATATCACACTTTGCATCAATGAGTGCTCTTAAGACTGCTCGATGAACCTTTCTATCATATCGCAAAGCGTACTCCAACGCGTTTTGCAGTCTAACAGCAAGGAGTTTTCTTTACCAAGCTCCATTATAATATCGATGCTTGTAAGGAAAAAGTTACCAATTGACACTTTGGGTGATATTGAGTTATACACCACTATTTTGTAACTACCAAAAAAAAAGGGTAATGTAGTAGGGGTAGAACATTATGAATGTGCAATCAGAATTTTTAGTTTCGATAAAATGACAAAGTTATTAAAATATAAAATTTTCAGAAATCCTGCATAAAATTATGGACATATTAGTTACGACTACGTAACTAATCCATACTAATATTATAAATGCGTTTGTAACTCTGTATGTCTGTCTGTCTGGCTTTCACGCCAAAACTACTGAACAGCTTTAAAAGAAATATGGCACACAGAAAGTCTACAGCCTGAAGATGGACATAGGCTACTTTTTATTATAAAAAAAGGCTTACAAACCTTTTAAAACACGTTATAAAGAGCAATTCTTTGATGTTTTTGTCTCACTCTCACACTTATCACCGATCACATGCCGATCACCGATTGCAAGTAAATTTGCTACACAGATAGGCCAAAGCATTAGAAAGGACATTTATGCTACTTAAAACACTTTTTGAAAACACAAGTTTTCATGATAATTTCGCTTTGCTTTTTCGAGATCGAGAACTTTCTGTTTATTTTGTGACTGACTGACAGCACTGTCACGTGTCTCAAATGTTGCCAACATTTGCGAGTAACAGTTGACAAGTAGCAGTTAACAGTAACATTATCAGCGTTGCCAGAATGTTACTTTTGTAATATTTTACGTTATTTTGACCCTCTCCTCCTACCTGCACCCTACCATGCCTACCTGCATCCCTAGTAGCAATTTTAGTTGGCAAATTGTTGGGCCATCGCCCACGTTTTGGTTGGCCAACAGTTAGGTTTGTCATCCCTAAAAATAGTAGGTCCAACGGTATTATGGCCCGCGTTGTCGGGCCAATTAATGTTAGCCAACAAAAGGCCAACCAAAGATCATCTGTAGGTATCAATCCACGTGGCTCTACGTTGGGCCTTTCTGTCGGGCCAACTGTTTTAGGGATGACAAACCTAACCACTGACCAACTATGACGAAGGCCCAACCAACAGCCAACCCTAAATACACTACTGGGGGACTTACTTACTCCACGAAGGCCCTACAAAAGAATAAATACTAAAATGTCAGTCGGTTATGCGCAGAGATGTCTCACGGAGGCCCTACTAATGTATGAATACTATCTACCTACGTTGGGTTTCCTAACAGAGGCCCTACCTTAGTATAAATACTATCTACCTACGTTGGATTTCCTAACGTAGGCCCTACCTAAGTGTAAATACTATTTAACTACGTTGGGTTTCCTAACGGAGGCCCTACCTAAGTATAAATACTATATTATAGTATACTAGCTGCCTGTCCCGGCTTCGCACGGGTGGACATTTATTTTTTAAACACACAAATATAGCCTTTGTTACTCAAGGTGAACCTACGTCCAGCAGTGGACTGATATCAATTGATGATGATGATGAAAGAACATTCTATAACGTTTAGGGGCACTATTTTCTAGAACATTTTGTCCAAATCTAGAATTCAAAACCGTTTGCATGGGTATATTTGAGTATTCTAGATAATTCTGGATTACTAACGTTTGGATGCATTCCGGATGCTAGCCGAATAATTTCAGTCTTCGAATTAAATTTGATCATTCCAGAACCTCAAAGACATTCTAGAGCGTTCTTTCCTCGTCAAAGTCGAGAATTTTCAGAAAAATCCCTAAGCGATAGAAAGGGATAGACATATATAAGTCCCTACGTGATAGAAAGGGATAGACATAGATTTCGAAACTTTTGCCCTTATAAATTAATAACACCTAAATATTGAATATAAACTATCCTATCTTTTAAGTCCGACCATATTTTAGGCAGTTGCAAAATTTTATCGAAATCCGTTCGGTAGTTTCGGAGTTTATCGCGTTCCAAATTAGGACAGGATTTTTTTATAGATATAGATGTAGATAATTTCAGTCTTCGAATTAAATTTGATCATTCCAGAACCTCAAAGACATTCTAGAGCGTTCTTTCCTCGTCAAAGTCGAGAATTTTCAGAAAACTCCCTAAGCGATAGAAAGGGATAGACATATATAAGTCCCTACGTGATAGAAAGGGATAGACATAGATTTCGAAACTTTTGCCCCTTTTAAATTAATTACACCTAAATATTGAATTTAAACTATCCTATATTTTAAGTCCGACCATATTTTAGGCAGTTGCAAAATTTTATTGAAATCCGTTCAGTAGTTTCGGAGTTTATCGCGTTCCAAATTGTGACACGAAAGATTTATATATATAGACTAGCTGCCTGTCCCGGCTTCGCACGGGTGGACATTTATTTTTTAAACACATAAATATAGCCTGGTGTTAATGTTACTGAAGGTGAACCTACGTCCAGCAGTGGACTGATATCAATTGATGATGATGATGAAAGAACATTCTATAACGTTTCACTATTTTCTAGAACAATTTGACAAATTGTTGTCAACATTTTAGAATTCACAAAAATTTTAAAAATGACCCAAAAGTTAAGAACCAAGGGGGATTTGAACCCGCGACCTTCCCCTAAACCTTCCTTTCAGTGCCGAATAGTCCCTTGGAGTTATTGGTCGAGCATGATTAGGATCCGATAGCGGAAGCCCTGCGCGTTTCCTACTTAATAAGAGCGCCGCCGAAAGTTCGTGAACTGCGGAGTTATACGGAATATTCTAGAAGATTTAGAAAGTATTCAATTCGGGAAACCAAGAAACGAAAACCGAACCGTTAGCATGGGTATATTTAGGTATATTTGAGTATTCTAGATAGTTCTCGATGACTACCTATTCTAAATAATTTCAAAGTCTTCGAATTGAATTTGATCATTCCAGGACCTCAATGACATTCTAGAGCGTTCTTTCCTCGTCAAAGTCGAGAATTTTCTGGAAAATCCCTAAGCGATAGAAAGGGATAGACATATATAAGTCCCTACGTGATAGAAAGGGATAGACATAGATTTCGATAGACATAGATTTAGTAATATTTCCTGTTGTGTAATTTTTAGTTCCTTTATGTCATTTTCAATGTGCGCCAAGTGTTTTGCAATCACATCTAAAATTTAAAGATATAAATATTACTTATACAGAATAAAGTGAGTTGAAGTGGCAATGAGATGGCCATTATTCATTAACAATTTATCTTACAAATCGTGTCTGGATCTTAACCTAGCTAAAAGTATAAAATAAAAAAAGTAGTATAAAAGCTTTTACCTAAAGCATGTGAGTCAGGGTCAGCCAATTCACTTTGTGTCAGTGTCAAATCCAGTATGCCTTAAAATTAAATTGGCTTTTAATTAATTGATCGAGCAAGCAAATAAATATCCCTGTAAAACTGAACAAATTATGTTATTGAACAAAGTAAAATCTATACAAAGAAATTAAACTGAACCTTCTGATTTAGGTAGGTACTCATTGATTATAAGATAAGTCACTGTCTTAAAACAGCCCTCACAGCTCAGTTAGTTGTAGCTCTGCCTTCTGTGCTGAGGTCAATGTTTAGTAACTCCAAACATATTATTATGGTTTATGGTTTAAGATTCTTTATTTCTCATAAAATTTTACAAATCACTTACTGAGAAACCTATTTACTAATACTACACAAGTATTTATGAATTCATAAATGCAGTGAGCTTAGGTATTATTAACATGTTAAATTGAATAAGTATAGTAGGTACATAATACAGAATACATGCCAACACAATAATAATAACACTGTTAAAACAAACGAACAGGAGTAAAAAAAAAAAAAGACAAAATCGGAGGGTACATTTGAAATAAGTACAGCGAAAGCAAATAGAACTTGTCCGACAACGTTTCGTTCGGCGCCGCTTGCACCGAGCGAGTGTATGATGATCGGCTCATGTTAGCGTTATCCCAATGTTATAAGGCATTGGTTAGTTATGTTGTTCTAAATAACGTATGCAATTCAGTAACTTAATTTGAGCATTTAACTTTTTTAAAGATTGAAATTAAACAAGTGCAAGGGTTTTTTTTATAGATTTTTAAGTAATTTTAGGATAGTAATGGTGAATTTATTTATTAAATTATTTTTACTTTAATACGACATTTTTAGTTAAAAAAATAGGTACCTAAATCAATGTTTTTTGCAAGTATTATATAATTGTTTATTTGCGAGTTTTATAATGCTTGCGGCAAATAAGAATTGGTGTTTTCTTAGTTAAGTAAAACTTATATGTGTTTGTTTATTAATTATTTTTTACTAGTATGTGATAACTTTTTTTTTTAACATTATATCAAGGATTTAAGGCAGAGTTAATTAAATATATTGTTTTAATTTTTTAGCGTTAATATGTTTCCAATGCGTTTAGAGTTGCTGGTGGGTATGCAACATGGGTACAATCTTAGGCGTTCCCCTAATATATTTTATGCCAATGTTATCCTCTCCTTGGCTCTGGCGGGTTTTCAGCTCCTCTTTCAATGTATTCATATGTTTCTGTTGTTGAGGGGTTCTATCCGAAAATATATGAATATTTTCCAATTCTACTTCTGTTTTGTTTCGCAATATATTTTTGACCGTTTCTGCAGCATCAAATGTCACTTTTAAGGGTCTAGAATAGTTTGATTTGTATTTGCCCAGGCGTACACAATTTAAAGGACTGGGACTATCTTTTGCTGCTTTTTTTGTAATACCGCTGACTTCTCTCATGTCGTGTGATAATCTTCAGATTTAAGTTCTTCTATTCCTGTGACAATTATGTTTTTTTCTCTAATGGAACGCTCTTTTATTTCATAGATAAGGTATTCGCTATCATTTGAAGACATTGGGTAGTTGTTATTAGTAACAAGCTGAGTGGTAAACACTTTTAGAGCTTCGATTTCATTTTTCATTGCTGCTATCTTGAGCTCTGCTTTGCTGTATTGATTTTTTATATCTGATATGTCTAGTTTGCAATTATTTTGTTCCAGGATTATGCTATCCGTTTTATGTTCTAAGTTCTGCATTTGGTCTTTGATTGTATGTATATCAGCCGAAATTTTCTGTAGATTATTATTTTGTACTTTTGAGAAATCTTGAAGAATCGATAGTATGTCTACTCGGAAATCGGCAAGTTCTTTTTTGATGGAGTGGTCGTCATTGTTCGATATCTCCCGTTTCCGCTGTGTTTTATAATCTTCACTTCCACTAGGTGGTGGGCTACGCTGGACACTCATCATAGGTTACTTTAACCTTCGATTAGTAATTCTGGTGCAACTGGGCTCGCGTTTTGTTGGTTTGCGTAGGTACTAATTAGTTCGCATTTGCTGAGGTGATGAGCGGGATGAATTATTGAGTGCGTCCTTTTTACTCGAGGGGGTGAGGGACGTCACTGCGTTTGTTTGCTACTACAAGAACGTCGTCAAACTGACTTTGTACACACTCAAAAACGGGACTTAAATGCTTTGAAGTATGAATGGATTTGCAATTTCACGTAATATTTGAATTTTAAAATAATTTTGCACACGTCTGCTCTGTTCGCTCACTGCTGCAGCACATATTTGCTTACTCAGGTTAGGCAGTGTTATTTCAGCATCGGCAGCAATAAACAGGGGATCAGGTCTTTTGACACTACATTCATCTATGGATGATTCAAAACTGGTGCAATCTGAGGCTGAGGATTTTTCAGCAGTCTTCGCCTGAGGCAAGCCTGTATCATAAAAAAGTAGGTATTTAAATAAATATCAATTCAATTACAGTAGGCATCTTGTTGGCTTATTGTACCTAAGTTGGCATCCTAACCGAATAATAACTAATAACAGGACTAGGTATAAAGGAGTGTCTGGACTTAATAATAATAATAATATAAGCTTTTATTTTCGTTGCATACAAATTGAAGTTAAATATAACGTAGGTTTACACTATTTAAATCTAGATTAGGTATAAAGGTATGTATGTAGTTTGGTTTAGTTTATTAATATGCACGAACCACTTTCAGCGGTAAAAGCCTCCCCCAGCTCTTTCCATTTTTCTCTGCCTCTGGCGACTCTACTCCATGTTTTTCCTGCTACCTTTACGATATCGTCATCCCATCGTTTAGCTGGTCGTCCTTTTCTACGTTTTTTATGTATGGGGTTCCAATTTACTAGTGTTTTTGACCACCTTTCTGTTTGAATTCTCTGGATGTGTCCTGCCCATTTCCATTTTAGTGACCGGACTTTCCGAGTAACGTCTATTGCTTTGGTTTTTCTTCTTATTTCTGAGCGGAAGTCACACCATTCTCTCCACACCGATAACAAATCAAAACACGGGGCGCCTTACAATCATGGAGCGTATGGCCCGTGACACGACAACGTACACAACATTTTTCATTATCCGTGCTCACTGCATCACAACGTTGACGGCTAACCTTGCCTTTGTAAGCGAGATCCTGGGCCACGGTACTTGGTACACTCCGCGGAGGCTCCATAAAAGATTCAGCTCTCTGCTTTGCTGCTTCCAACAAACGGCCTCGACTCTTAAGATCAGACCATGATGAAATATCAACTAAGGCGAGTTGAGTTGCATAGAACGGCCGGATATTAAATCTTACAATGTCTAATTTTTCACGAGCGTCCAGGGGTCGCCGTAACCGAGAAAAATAATTTTCCATTACACTCAAAAAATGCGTAATTGATTCATCAGGACCCTGAGTCCTACAACGAATCTCTTGAAGTAAACGATGGTCATAATCATAAGGAAGGTACTCTTCCAACAATAAAGCCTTTAATTGCCCAGTTATTTACCTCGCCCTTCACAGCACGGTACCAGAACAAGAAGAAGTTTGATATAGGTGATTTGAAATATGTAAATATTTTAGATTACTTACCTGTCTGGTATTGATAGCGCACTATCATACCAGTTGGAATCCACCTCGAACTCCTGAGGGAGCGCGTCTATGAGTTCTTGGTCATCAGCGGGCGGACTAGGCGGGCGAGGCCCTCCACCAGTCATATTTCTCGCCTGCCGAAAGGCGAACTCGGATTTTTTGGCTTTATTTTTCATGTTCCGCCAATGATTTTGGAGTTGGGTTAGGTTCCTTTTATTAGTAGTATTGATTGTGTTATAACTGTAATTCAAATAATTATGACCATTAAATAGTTTGAAATAGTACGTAGGGATATAAGTACTTACAAAATAAATAAATGAAACATAATAACAAACAAAAAACCAACCTAGATAGCACCTCCACCCAAGCATTTTTTTTAGCAGAGTTGGTGTTAGTACTAGTTTCTTTTTTTTCTAAAATATCAGTTCGTTCAAGGACCAGCGATCTGAGCACTTTCTAAAAAGCATAATTTATGTTAAACAAGCATTAATAATGATAACTTGCAGCCAGTTATTTGGTAACTGGTGCTTTGTAATCAGGTACATAAAAAAATATAAATACCTTCTCCTGTTCGCTCCAATTGCTCGAGCGCATTCTTTTTTTCGCTTCCATTAAAAACAATATAGAATTTTCAGCTAGACGAAAGAAAATAATGTTTTCATCAAAACAAGCAGTACAATGAAATTATGACATCTTGTTTGTTTTTTTTTTCTTTTCGCTCCTTTCGAAGATCAATTATTGCTAATAATTGATCTTTAATACCTAAATAACAAAGATCATTTGAAGTACTTTGCTGTGAGCCAACTTCAAGAAAACGTGGTGGAGGGGCGTGCATTTTTAGACTGGTTTATCTATACCACAGAAAGTAATCGGTACCTTCCTACTGCAGATACAATCTTTGTACGCTATTAATGCTCGTCCGGCAAAATGGGCACTGCAACTGATCATTGAAGATCATGTCGTTTCCAAGCAGCTGATGGCATTCTTGACACATGATGTGGCCACATGGTATAAGGGCTAATGAAGGCTCTACGTCCAAACAAACACCCCACCGCAATCTGGGTTCTGGGGCAACCTGATGAACTGGTTCCTCGATGTTTTCGGGAATAGGTTCCACAATTTGAACTTCGAACCTTTCGTTGTGCTCAGGAACCGGTTCCACGATTCCGCCTTGCACGTCTGCGTGGTGGTCGGGAATCAGTGGTCTGGCTGGGGCCACCTCTACCTCTATCTCCACCTCCCTCTCCACTTCCGCCACCTCCACCTCTCCCCCAACCACCGGGAGGTCTTCATCGTCGACAATCACTCCGACGCCCACGTCCAACAAGCGGCTGGTGGAAACAAGGAACTCCCGCAGGGTGATGACACCAAGCTGGAGAGCTCTCTCATTTTTGCCTGGACGTTGGCGCGAAGATACTGCCTATCGATGTTTCGCCTTGGTATATTTCCACATTTGCTTCAAGGCGCGTAGCGCTGACTGCGAACTTAGACGCCACTATGTCTGTTGGGGAAAATGTTTCATTAAGCATCTACTTATAAATTCAGGTTCATCAGTCTTTGTATATTATCAGCAATTATTTGCCTTGAGCACAGTAGAGCAATAGCTTAGTTAAATAAAGAATCATGTATCAGCAAACCGCCAGGTTCCATACAAAAATGTTTCAAGCCTTTGAATAATAATAATGTAGATACCTACGTTTAAGGCTACGAGCGCACTGACATATGGTTTACTTGGTGCGGGCCTTCTGAGTAGCTTAGTAAAACTAATGATAAACAATATTCGCAACCAGTTGTACTGCGCGCTTGGCGTGACTAGCGAAGGCGCCAAGAGCGCAGTGCGGCGGTTGAGTAGATTTTTGAACATCTGTTTCATTATGCTACTCGGAAGGCCATAAGCGCAGAACATAAATTACTCAAGAGGCCTTAAGACCTGCGCACATCTAGCGCGATGGCGATCAGTGAAACGCTGTTAAATATAGCTGTCGTATTATGACAGCGTTTCACTGATCGCCATATCCATCGCGCTAGATGTTTATTTTTGAACGTTAGTTTTACAAAGGTACTCTTTATGTGACTCACATCACATGGCTTTAGACCTTGGATTTACTCTTCCCTGAATTAGACGCTAAGCAGGCCAGCCATCTCAGTGCGTTCGTAGCCTTTGTAGTAGTACCCGCCCCGCCTTCGCAGGGGTGTTATTTAGAAAAAACAGGGGAAAATGTGAAAAACTTACCAATGATGACGCTTATCGAGAGCTGTCCCCCGTGTTTCCAGTCGCTGGTATAAAAAAACTGCAAACTAAATAGTACATTGTTACCTGAGTGTTGAAAGTCACGTTTGTTGAGTCCCGAGACGGGTTTGGCGCCAGAGCGTAAGCGAGGGCGCCAATGGAGCTTGAGGGACTTAAAAGACTTTCACCCGAGGTAAACACTGTGCTTTTCATTACGAATACAAGGAAAGTAAAAATAAAAACATGAAAGAAAAATTAGTGAAAATGAAGATTGAATTGCCGCCTTCCCGGTTTTTTTTTTCTTTTTCTCTGGCGGGCCTTCGGCTTCGGCTCGCCAGCATTATTCAGCCATAATTTTCATTCTCATAATTTAAAAAATGGTAAATTGTTTGCTCAAATATATGTTATTTTAAATAAATAGTTGAAGCTATATATTAATCAAGTAATTTAGAAGATATATTATTTATTTAATACTATCTTTATGTTATTTAAATTTTACATTGCGCTCTAATTAGACTTTTTAAACTTCTTACCGTTGTAATGGGTTTCCAACCTACTTGCTGAATAAAAAGTTCGAATTTGGTTCAACGACCTCCTTGCAGTCAGAAAGACTTTAGAAAGTTGGAACATGGTTGAATAAAATAGAACTTGTTTTTTTTTATAATTTGACACCTGTCAGTAGAAAGCGATTCTCCCTAGGGCTGAAAGTTTTACTTTCAATAAGGCCCCTCAGGCAACTTCAGACTTACTTTCAGAGTATGAGTAATGAAAATAATACTGCAAACTAAAATAATACTTCTAACTAATGTACCACTAATGTGTAAAGGCTTTTTTGATCTTAGACGAACTGTCTTCAATAAAAAAACGGTCGTAAATCGTTAGTGTGCTAAGTCTCTCTACATATATTAAGGTGGTCCGAATTCCATACAAATTGATTTTATATTGTGGAAAATCCTCACTATTTATAAAGGGGAAAATATTGTAACATCATCGGTTGTTATTTACGGCAAATTATATTATATAGAAGAAATGAACACCCATAGTAGTAGTTTTGTAGTTTTTGTAGTTTTATATATGCGAAAACATTTAATTGGTAATTAGATATTTATGTTGTAATTGCCTAGTTTGTAGTACAGTTTGTTTTCCGAATAAAATAAAATAAAATAAAATAATAACAAAAAAACTAAAAAAGGCATTTCTCTAGATATACTTAAACTAGCGATCCGCCCCAGTTTCGCACGGGTCGTTGTAGCGTGATGTTAATAGTATAGCCTAATACTAGTAGCCTTCCTCGATAAATGGACTATCCAACACAAATTTTTTTTTCAATTCCGACTAGCGCAGCCGTTCCCGATATTAGCGCGTTCAACCAAACAAACAATCAAACTCTTCAGCTTTATAATATTTTATTTATAGTATAGACCGCGCAACAATTATACTTTAATCACCCATAATTATACTAATATTATAAAGAGGTAAAGTTTATGAATTTGTAAGGTTTGGTTGTACCTAGTTGATAATCTCTGGATCTACTGGACTGAGGCCTAATTCTCGGGCCGATCTCGATCATCTCGAATTTTATTTTATTGCTTCTTATCGAAGAGAGAATGGCAGATTTCCTTGAGTAATTCATCAACGACCTCATCGTAAAAGCTTCGACAGCTACGATGTACCTACGGAAAACGGTGAAAAAGTGCGGGGTTGTGAAAAGCAATAAAATAAAATTGCAAAATGATCGAGATCGGCCCGAGAATTAGGCCACTGGTTTTAAAAACTATTTTACCAATTCAAAATCCACGGTATTTGTCAGTGTCATAGTCATGGTTTTTAACTAGCGACCCGCCCCGGCTTTGCATGGATGTAATTTACAAAAAAAAAGCAGCCAAGTGCGAGTTGGACTCGCTCATGAAGGGTTCCGTAGCAACAAGTAGCATAATATAAAAGTTCTTGTAACTCGTCGCAAGGTAAATTGCGGTTTACGATTTATGACGTATAAAAAAAACTACTTACTAGATCTCGTTCAAACCAAATATCGTTGGAAGTTTGCATAGTAATGTACATCATATATTTTTTTTAGATTTATCATTCTCTTATTTTAGAAATTAGAGGGGGGGGGACCAACATTTTACCACTTTGGAAGTGTCGCTCGCGCAAACTATTCAGTTTAAAAAAAAAAAACAATATTATAAACCTCAACATCATTTTTGAAGACCTATTCAAAGATACGGGTTTGATAAAAAAAAAAAATTTTAGTTTCAGTTTCAAGTATGGGGGACCCCCAAAATTTATAGTTTTTTTTCTATTTTTGTGTAAAAATCTTAATGCGGTTCACAGAATACATCTATTCGCCAAGTTTCATCAGTCTAGCTTTTACAGTTTCGGAGCAAAATGGCTGTGACATACGGACGGACAGACAGACAGACAGACAGACATGACGAATCTATAAGGGTTCCGTTTTTGCCATTTTGCTACGGAACCCTAACAAGGTGAAAAATGTGAATAAGACTTTAATGCCTTTGAACTTTGCCACTCACACGAAGCAGAGGCGGGCAGTGAACATATGAGTGGTGATCAATGGCAGGGTTATTTTTATCACTGTGTTGACGTTGTCCCTACAAGCATTGGTTTAGTATAAGCAACGAAATCCTTACCTTTGCTACCGTAGGAATCTCAATTCTACGATAAAACTGGTGAACAATCCGTCTTATTGCCGAGTACGTATATTCGTCAATTTTTAGTAGGAAGTTGGTTTTTGGACCATCCTTTCTGGGAGAACGGAGGGTGCTCGTCGTTCTTTCAATAATCTTATCACAGTTCATGCAGAGATCCCCAAAAACTCGGTCGTTTTTATCGCACAAGCTCCACGTGACCAAACTTCATTCTGTTGCCAATTTTTATGTGTGTTTTTATAGACATTCATTATCATGAGTTTCTCCGTGGAACTCAAAGATTTCTTTGGACGTTTTTGAGCTGGTGACAGACGGTCGCTTGTTGACGATGTCGATGGACCCGGCATCGGCATCTCCACCGCACCCGCCACCGGTGCGGGTTGAGGTTCCATGTTCGTTAAAACCACAAACACAACAGCAACAAAAACAAGGTAATTATGTACGGCCGCTAGGGAAGGATTACAAAACGACCGGAATTTGTTTTATAACTAATTTAATTAAAAATAAAAATTACAAATTAATTATAATAATAACCAATGCTCGATATTAGAGACAGAGGTAGAATGAGGTGATTCACTGGGATTGTCACACGGTTATGGTGGGATCTGCCGAGGCAGCACTTTACCCGCGGTAGGTGTCGCGTTGCGAAACGCGACGGAATTCTCTGAAAACACTGTCACTGGTGTCGATAGCTTAACATCTCCCTCCGAAAGATCTGCATCTATTTTGGAGCCATAGCTGAGAATAGTGCAGATGGGGGACTGGAACTGGTTCTCTGGAGAGGGGTCCATCTGTGGTTTCAATACTTGAATGTAGGTTGTTCTAATCAACGCTATTCAGCATTATAATGTTCTTGACTGGTGCTTTATACGCCTCTTCTTCATTGAATGGTATAGGTTGAAGTGTGAAGTGCGCATCCTTTGGGCACGATGGCTATATGACTGCCCTGCAGAATCTTATACTGGTTTTGAAAACATGTATGGCGAACTTTCATGAGGTTAGGAAAGCTCATCACGTAGTGGTGATCATCCAACTGCTCGATGACTTCCGGAGATAGGATAACCAAAGTGAAATGGCAAGATCCGTGGATGTGCTGCCGAAGTAAAAGCTCTTGGTCCTTGGTCCTTGTTGTGTTAGCTTGGATCGTATTCGCAAAGGTGACCGTTACTGTACTTCGGACATTCAGTCTCAAGCTGGTTAGTAAATTCGGGGCCATTGTCAGTGGTGATGGAAAGAGCAATGCCGTGATGAGAAGAGAACTTTAATAAAGCCTGAACAACGCTAACAGCGGTAGCATCTCTCAGAAAATATGCTTGAGCATATTTCGAGAAAGCATCGATTATAGTGAGAAACTTCTGGGATTCTACACTAAGTAAATCTAAATGTAGTACTTGAAAAGGTTTTGTTGGTGGTGGTACAATTTGGAATCGAGGTCTAACTGGGTTACGATCATATTTGGCTTGTCCGCATATGTGGCACTCGTTAATAAATTTAGTTACATGTTCTTTCATTTTAGGCCAATAGTACCTTCGTGAGAGGGCTAGGTAGCTTTCATTAATCCCTCTATGATTCGTTTTTCCCTCGTGATAGTTTTTTATTTTGCTGGTTTAGATAGTCTTTTACATTTTCTATTTCAGTTTTTGAAAGAACTAATTGCATTGCCGAATTATGAAAATTCCTCTGAATAATAGGTAAGATAGAATACATTTCCAGTGAAGGGTTTATTAAAATTCCAGTTTTTACTCTAGGATTAACAAGTTCTTTAATCGCGTTGATAACGTCCTGTTCTAGATTATTTTTACAGACTTGAATAGAAGTTCTCGTGTGATTCTCGAAGGGCTTTGTGACAATAGGCCTACTTTTGATGTCACTTAATATGACATTGAATACGATCTGCCTGCAAAATCTATTCAGGGGATCGTCTGAAATGGGTACTTCTAGGATAGGATTTTCTGCATCACTATGTACACTATCAGTCCTTGAATCAGCAGTTTCTGTTCTAGAATTATCGCTTTCTGTTCTAGAATCCAACTGGGACCCTTGCGAGACATTGACTATGATCGAACTAAGTTCTTCGTTATGTAATTCGATGCGAGAAAGGGCGTCAGCGTTGGTGTTAGCTTTCCCTGGCTTATACCCATAAGCCTTCCATAACCAGTGCCATTTTCATCTGGAACTTCCAGTTGTGGTAAGAACCAATCCCATCTAATTTATCAAATGTGTACAAGCCCGACGACGACACATGAGGCGTGTGCCCGCCAGCGTTACCTTCTTGCGGCTGTGACATAGCACACAATACAAAATCCGCACTTCTTCCAGGTACTGCCGTGCCTGCCTGCACCCCGTAAAGTCTTCTTCCTTCTCACTAGTTACCTTGGGCTCAGAACCTGTAGAGCAGATCGCTAGGCTCTGCGAAGGCCTAATAATTGCACAGTGGATGTGAGGTTAGGTGTGCAAGGCAGGCAGGAAATTAAACGAGGATATCAGACAGTACAATAATTATTATTGTCCACTGAAGCAAGTTAAACAAGGTACACTTTAAGATTACAAGGATAAACTGGGATTATACAGAAAAGGCAGCTAAATAGAACACGTTTCATTGTGAGAGGCAAATCGAACAAGAGATAGTATTTTGTCTATGAGTGAACCGCAGAAAGTTGGAAGCTGTCAATGTCACGGAGACATCATTGCACAGATACTGAAAAGATTTACTCATGAAATCTGTTAACTATCCATAGACTTCAGATACGTTGAATGGTGTACATGGTCCAATATTACAACAAAAACCATGTGTAGAAATGCAGCTTTTCTTAAATATTTGGCCATCAAAATTTCTTCTTCTTAGTCAAATACGAGTACCTTTCTCACATCATTCTTCAATAGCTGAATGCTATTCCTCAAATCATTGCGTTTATGTATCTTTAAGTATTTAAAAATGGTTGACTTTGGCAGTTTATACTTGAGTCGTATAAAATCAAAGCCGGCAAAGTAGGGATGACCCTACTTTTGACAGGAGAAAAAAACGATTTATTTGGTTTCCTAATCTAATTGACTTTTCAAAACATAGTAAAACGACAACTCTACTTTAGAAGATGACATTATAGGAGAAAAAAAACTTTTCGTATGCTAGATTACCGTTTTTGAATGTAACTTTTCGAGATTACTATTTTTGAACCCAAGCTATGCCAAGATTTGATACCAAACATATCTCATGATTGCCATATTTGATACTCAATGATCTAGTGAGAAAATAGGGTTGGCAATCCCAAAAATATTATATTTTTAAACTTTCTCATTTAATGTGAAAGTTTGTGAGTGAGTATGTTTGTTGGCGTTCATCTCTGCAACGACTGGCTGTTAAAATTGAAATACCTTCACAAAGCTTATGACCTGGAATAACACCTAGCCTACCCTACCTTTTATCCGGGTAGGTATCACGTCAGTGAAGGCGCGGGCGGATGTTAGTTAGTAATAAAACAATAATTGGATGAAGTTTTGATTTTAAAAAACATTTATAGAAATATCGGGAAGGTATTATTAAAACAGTAAAATTTCTTATATATGTAAAGAAACTCTATACGCTTTCAAGAACAGAAGCTAGTGTCTCCTGAGTTCTAAAGAGTTCTTTGTAAAACACTAAGGATGGTGAATATTCCCATTAAATCCCATATAAAGGTTATTTTAACTAAATCAACTCTTAATTATCTCCAGAGCTTTCGTTCCAGTAGCAATGTTATTTAAATGCTGGAGCTACTCTATATCGTGGAAACAACTATGCTTATATTTTCGGAGCTAATGCCAATATATTTATATTTGGGCTGGGGAGTTCTGTTTCGTTGCGATGGCTCCCCGATAGACGGACTTGATACAAATGGTTGCGGAATTTTCTGTTCAGAGATTGCTGGCTGACTACTTCTTAACAATAGCTCATCATAAGACTCGCTGGTTAACTTCTCGGCTGATTTATAAACATCTCTCACAAGCTCAAACTCAGAGTTAAGAAAATACGGATGCTACGGAGTTTCGTGAGGACGAAGTTTATCATTATTTTGGTCATACTCTCTCCAATACGTGTCTAATAAATCAAGTCGCTTATGACAAGATTCAACGCTTCTACGAACCTTACTTTCTTTTTTAAAGTTAACTAGGAGCTTTCCGATCTCGCTCCCTAGTTCCGCTTGACGAAGGTATAGAGATTCCATCTCGTTGTTGCTAATTTTAAATGAAAACAGAACGCTCTTACTTGAACGCCGCTTGGCCTACGGCTGATATTGGTCCTGTCGTAGGTTGCTCCCCTCCGCAGTGCTGGATTGCTTAAGGTGATATCAGACGGTTCACTCGAATGATTGTTCACTCGAGTGAATGCTTCATTTTTTTTTCATTCTATGTTCACACGGCTTAGACGAAATGATACAGAAATGAACATTCATTGTTCTTTCTTTTATATATGTCATCCTTGGAGGAATTAGAAATGGAGATGTCAAGGCAGGGCTTTCCCCTCTGCCGATCATATAACGATCTCGATCATATCCTTTAAATAAAACTGTTTTACTCGCAACCGCAGCCATTGTGTGTCGTTTCATGTCGCGAAGTGGAGCTCCGTGAAAATGGTGAATTGCATGGTAGTTTCTTGTAAAAGACGATCAGAGACATCAAACTTCCGGGAACATGGTATTTCCTACCACAAGGGAGTATTATTTTGTCAATTGTGTTTGTAATTTTGTAGAGTTTAAGTTCAAAAGAAATACCGGTTGCGACAGATTAGCGACAGTATTACGACACCATTGTCAAAGAATAAACCTTGGTAGAAGGCATAGTGTTGGGAAAAGTTGAATGAAATTGATGAATGAATGAATGATAAAATAAACGTTAAATTATTATCACATGTGTTGTCTAATTACGTATTTGGTGTTTTTTAAACCCCCGACGTAAAAATGACGGGATGTTATGAGTTTGCGGTGTCTGTGTGTCCCATCGTAGTTCCCGAACGAATCAACCGATTTAATTTGGTTTTTTGTTTGTTTGAAAGGTGAATAGTCGGGAGTGTTCTTAGCTGTTTTTGATGAAAATCGGTACAAGATGGCTGCCGCCACGATATATCGGATTACATTTATTCACAAATCCCACAATATGGGTATCTTATGTACCAGTCATCAAACCCTCTACTCATCAATGTATAAAATAGAACATGACATCATACTCAAAAATAAAGTCGTGGGCGTAGTGAAAACATTTTTTTGCCTATTTTATATTTATTTTATTTCCTGTGCAGGTTTCCAAAAAACCCTGTTGCTTGAAGAGTGGACAAAATTTTTTGGCCAAAAAACAACTTGGCATGCAACAAGAACGAGTGTGATTTGCTCGGAACATTTTGCAGAAAGTTCTCAAACTCGGGCAAACAAACATCTGCGTTCACCACACAAATATTTGTTCTCGGTGGGAATCGAACCAACGCCTCCGGCGCAGAAGGCAGAACTACAAACTTCGCTGTGATGACGGTGACGGCTGACGATGTAATGTGATTTCACTTTATTTATTTTTTTCAATTATTCAGTAAAAGACTAAACTTATGTGTACTATGCTATAACATGTTAAGAACTATTGATTCAAACTTATAACCATTAATAAAACATAACAACTAAATTCAGTTCTTTTATTTTCTGACTGTTCCAAAATGTGAAACCTGTTGTGCATAACTTATTTAAATTACCTTTACCTAAAAACCCATTTCATTCATTATTTTATTTATCGTTCAATTTACCGGTCTTACTGAATGCCCATCACTAGAGATTATCCTAATGTGAGTCTTGACACTGCGTAACTACGTTATATTTTTTATCTGTGTGCAAATTTTAAGATCGTGTGCGGGATTGTCAATGTGTGTGTTTACATGAATAGGATTTTGCTATGCGCGTGTGCCATGCGTGTTTACCTCGTCCCCCGTCAATTTTGGCAGAAAATATTGTTCGTGGATTTAAACGTTGACGCCTCCATTTCTAATTCCTCCAAGATGTCATCGAATGAAGTCGTACGTCGACCATGGATTGCAAGAAGAAATCCGAATGAACGTTCTCTCAGTGTTCAGACCGTTCATTTCTCGTTCATTCGGAGTGGGAATGAAAGATACCGGATGCCAATATCCAACACTGTTGGATCGGTTCACTAATGAATTCATTCGGCACTCGTGTTTCATTTTTTGTTCAGACATTTCATTTCGAGTGAAATGTACCGAATGAAAGGTGAAAATGAACAAAAAATGAACCGTCTGATATCACCTTTAGGTCGCGAGCTGCTGGCTCGCTGCTGCTGGATTTGTGAGCCTCTGGCTCGCTGATGCTGGTCTGACGCGGGTTGCTTCCCACGTCAATGCTGCTGTGCGGATGCTGATTGCTTGATATTCCACACTCTACACTCCTTGAAAAGCTAGAGGACACTGCACTCCACGGGCTGCTGATTTGGTAAAAGCACTTCACTTGTTATCACACGCGAAAGCTTCAATCCGGCTCGAAGGAAATGTACGGGAACGCACGTAGGTGCAGAGTGGGATGCTGAGATATACGCTAATTGATGTTATAAGAGTTTATTCAGGAACTACGCTGGGATGATAATAATGATTGCTTCTGTCCAAAAGTGCACTGACTTGGGTGAGCCGCACGGGCGCTACCTCGTGCGACCTACTTAGGCCAAAACTGCTACGCTAAGCTATATAATCATAAGGTGTTCAATATTTATTGAACACTTTGTTAATATGAAAATATAAGTTTTATAAGCAAAACACTATCTATAATAATTTTACACTTTCCTATTTGTAACATTAATCAGCAAATTATAGAAAAAAACATGGTATTTAAAACAAAATTATTTTTTATTCATATCACAATTATTTTTTAGAAGCTCAACTTCTATTTTTCATTTTCTAGCCGCAATTTTTCAGTTTTGGCTTGGAAATATGCAGCCAACTCCTTATCTTTCTGAGCCCTCAAGACTTCTTCTGAATGTTTTCGTCGTTTGTCTTCTGTAAAAGAAACCTTTGTTTATTTCTAGCACCAATATAAAATATCAATAAGTAGGTTAAAATTGATAAAAGTGTAACTGAAACGTTTCAGGTTAATTTGCCTTTGGTTAGTACACATTACACACCACCATTAACCATATTTGCTTTCCAACAGGTAAAATGGCAATCAAATGTTGATCTAGACCGATGCTTAAAAGTAGTAATTCAGACTTAACAGACAATGTAATAACAACTTACGTGAATTTTTTGGTGTATCAAACAATACCGCTCTAGGTCTAGGTACAATAAGTCCACCAACACCACTTCCATCACCCAACACCGCAACAATATCAGCCTCTGACTGCGGTTTGAACTGCAGCTCCAAATCTGGCAGAGACGACACTTCCATAACATTTCCCTGGGCTGAGTCTACACCATCACCACCAAACTCCACTGTGTACCCACTGCATTTAGCACCCAGCTTAGACGGCAGACGACAGACAGACAACAGTCTGGCGGTATGTAACTCTTACCGCCTCCAGTCTACAAAAAAAATACATAGGTTATTATCACTTCATACTCAAATTATTCTTGAATATAAATAATAAAAAAAATTCTGTACCTTCAAATGATTTTGTCTTATGGCCGCAGACCGTTTCCTGGCAGCTTTCTTTACGTTCTCCCATTTGAAGCGTAGTTGCTCCGGACGCTGACTTTCACCAACTTGGGCGCCAAAATCATTGGCGATCGTTTTCCACGCCTCTTCTTTCAGCCTATTATTCGAGGCATTCGTCGCCTTCGTAGTGAGAATTTTTTTGTTGTTTATGATTTCCAATAACAAGTTGAGCTCGTCCTTATTCATCGGCCTTGCTTTGAACTGCAAAGTAAGAAACAAAATAAACAAGGTGTAAATACAAGTTGGCGCCAAAATGTATCTCACACAAACGGCCCTATTAATAAAAATCGCTTAGTCCTATCATAATTCGCGATTACTCTTAGACTAGTTAATCTTAGACTAACCGAGTATTACCTATGATATTTCAATGTTATTAATAAACAAGGAGTATCCTCGGAGTAACAATACATTCGCTAATTCAGGATTAGCACGTGCGATGTGTCAACCCTTAAAATTGAAAAGTAAAAAGAGTGAGCCAAAGAATGAAAAGGATGACACTGACAAGTTAATATTTTTTGTTTGACAGACTGTTTTATTGATTTGTTTGTTGATATCTTGTCAAAGGTTAATTGATGTCAATTTGTTTTTGTGGCGCATGAACATTGTACATAAATAGTACATTGTTACCTGAGTGTTGAAAGTCACGTTTTTGAGTCCCGAGACGGGTTTGGCGCCAGAGCGTAGCGAGGGCGCCAATGGAGCTTGAGGGACTTAAAAGACTTCCACCCGAGGTAAACACTGTGCTTTTCATTACGAATACAAGGAAAGTAAAATAAAAACATGAAAGGTAAATTAGTGAAAATGAAGATTGAATTGCCGCCTTCCCGGTTTTTTTTTTTTTTCTCTGGTGGGTCTTCGGCTTCGGCTCGCCAGCATTATTCAGCCATTATTTTCATTTTCAGAATTAAAAAAATGGTAAATTGTTTGCTCAAATCTATGTTATTTTAAATAAATAGTTGAAGCTATATATTAATCAAGTAATTTAGAAGATATATTATATTATTTATTTAATACTATCTTTATGTTATTTAAATTTAAATTTTACATTGCGCTCTAATTAGACTTTTTAATCTTCTTACCAACCTACTTGCTGAATAAAAAGTTGGAATTTGGTTCAACAACCTCAAATAAAATAGAACTTGTTTTTTTTTTTATAATTTGACAGCTGTCAGTAGAAAGTGATTCTCCCTAGGGCTGAAAGTATTACTTTCAATTAGGCCTCTCAGGCAACTTCAGTCTCGCCATCTCCGTTATCCACCATTTTATAAATTATGAAAATGAATATAATGGCTGAATAATGCTGAAGGCCCGTGCCCAGCCGAAGGCCCGCCAGAGAATAAAAAAAGCGGGAAGGCGGCAATTCAATGTTCATTTTCACAATTTTTTCTATCATGTTTTTATTTTTATTTCCCTTGTATTCGTAATGAAAAGCACAGTGTTTACCTCGGATGAAAGACTTTGTTAAGTCCCTCAAGCTCCATTGGCGCCAGAGCGAAAGTGACTTTCAACCCTCAGGTAACAATGTACTATTAATTGTCGTCGCAACTTGTGAAAGTTTGTAGAGTGTGATTTTGTAATAATTGTGCCTAAATCGTGCCAAAAAAATATTTTAAGTTAGAGATCATGCATGAGACTTGTTGTAAATAAGTAAAAACTATGCAGTTATAGTGGAATTTCTTACTCAGATGTCGGATTTTATAAGTTCCTAGATTTTTTACTAAAATTTATATAATAAGCTAAGTGTTCATTTTTGATAAAAAGTAAATGCATACTTTTGCATTGTTCAAAAACTTGTAATAAACAAAAACATAGTGAAAATACAGATGTGACTTTTATTTAGCATACTATTTTAAAAAAATCGGTTGTCGGTAAAGTCGGTTTACTGACGATAGTTGAACGTGATAACGTCATAAGAAAATACTGATGGAATGGCGTACAGCCGGCTCCATCGATTTATAAGACGTTATCACGTCAAAAATGGTTATAAAACATGAAAAATAGGCTAGCGGTCTCCAGGACCGACGCCAGGTGGTAACTGAAAAATACGTCAGGTGGCTAAGAGTTAAATTCAGTTTCTTCAAGATCTTTGTCTTTGATATCTTTATTTTTAACCGACTTCCAATCAAAAAGGAGGAGGTTCTCAATTCGGTTGTATTTTTTTTTTTTTTTTTATTTTTTTTTTTAATGTTTGTTACCGCATAACTTCGTCATTTGTGAGCCGATTTGAAAAATTATTTTTTTATCTGAAAGGTACTGCTTCCAGATTGGTCCCATTTTAATTTTATTAAAATCGGTGTTGCCATTTTTTTTAAAATAATTTTTTTAATGTTTGTAACTGCATGCCTCCGTCGTTTATGAACCGATTTAGAAAATTATTTTTTTATTTGAAAGGTTATTCTTATGTCCAGATTGTCCCAAACAAATTTCATTAAAATCGGTTTAGCCGTTTGGCAATGAAGTCGGTTTCTCAAGTTTTTTAAACTTATAATTATCGTTAAGTAATTTGTGGTGATTTTTGTTTATTTTGTCAATAAAATACCTTAAAAATATAACTACCTTTATTTCATCTTTTAGAACTTCATTAAGAGCTCTAGAGACTTCCTGTATGATTTATTTTATTTTTATTTTATTTATTTTAGGAAAACTTACAGCTATGTACAATATTAGTTATGATTAATTTATCACGTATGCAAGGCACACATTTTATACGGAGAGCCAATTACAAGTTTCCACATACATGCAGTAAAAAGTAGATGTAGACTAATACAATCGCAAACGACAGAGAAACACTATTTTAAATTTTGAAAAAAGAAATGTAAGAATTAATAAATCTAAGAGATTAACTACTACGAGTAATACCTAACTATCAAAGAATTTATCACTAAGTAGGCGTTTTAACTTGCTTATGGAGGAATTGAACAAGTCAATATCAATGTTTGCCTTTGCCAAATTGTTGAAAGAGGAGCATGCTCTAATAATAAATGCATTCTTCCTATAATTAGTTTTAGCTTGCTGAACATTAAGTAATTTAGAATTTCTAAACCCAGCCATAGTGCGCAGTCCTACCAGTTCCAACAGCTCCGGACAGTCAACCGAACCATTTGCTATGCCCATGAGGAATGTTAGATCTGAGATATGTCTACGTTCGTACAGGGGAAGGAAATGAAATTTTTGACATCTTTTCTTATAATCGGGGAGGTATATTTTGGCGCGGAACTGCAGGTAACGTAAAAATCTCTTCTGGATACTTTCCAACCTAGCAATATAGATGTCGTAGCAAGGGTTCCAGACTTGAGAAGCATACTCGAGATGGCTACGGACGTACGCGCAGTACAGAATTTTAAAAGTTTTTATACTTGCGAACTCTGAAGACATTCGCAGAACGAAGCCGAGTGCGCGAGAGGCCTTAGATATAATATTGTCAACATGATCGTCAAAAATGAGTTTGCTGTCGAAAGATATGCCTAGATCTCTGATGGTATCGAGTCGTGTTAATAATGTACTATGTAGGTTGTAGTCATATTTGATCGTTGTTGATTTACGCGTGTAAGAGCAAATGTAGCACTTAGAAACATTTAATTCTAGCTTGTTTTGGGCACAGTATGTCTGAAACCTAACAAGATCACCCTGCAAGAGGTGTGCGTCGTTAATAGACTTTATTTGAGATAGAATCTTCATATCATCAGCATATAGAAGTATTTTAGAGTGATGAAAGCAGGAAGAGATATCATTAACGAACAAAGTAAAGAGCAGGGGACCTAATAAAGAGCCTTGAGGAACTCCTGAGGGGATAAACATCGGTGAGGAGGAGTATCCGTTTAAAACAACCGTCTGACATCTGTTGTTAACATAAGAGGTAAACCATCTGAAGAGGTTGCCCTGAATTCCTACCTGTTGGAGCTTTTTTAATAAGATTATATGATCGATGCGATCGAAACACTTACTGTAGTCGGTGTAAATAATGTCGACTTGAGAAGGCTCAGACATGACGCTGGTTAGGTACTCAGAACAGAGTAGAAGATTTGAAGTGGTGGATCGGCCTCTAAGGAAACCGTGCTGCTGTGGCATGAGGTTCTGTTTCACCGCAGGATATAGTTGGGAATAAACTATTCTCTCTAGGACTTTGGCAAATAAACATAGTTTTGAAATGGGCCTGTAATTTTCCACTTCGTTCTTAGGTCCTTTTTTGTGGATAGGTGTAACAAAAGCCGACTTCCATATCGCAGGCACCTCACCTTCAGTTAAAGAGCGGCGGAACAGAATGGACAGGGGCAAAACCAAACTTTTAGCACAGCGAACTATGAAGAGAGCGGGAACGTTGTCCGGTCCAGCCGATTTGTTGAGGTCGAGAGATTTAAGCAATCTGAAAACTTCCTCCTCTAGCACCTCAATCGTGGAAATGTCTCCACATGACACGTAAGAAGGGTTGAGATCTATGCTATATTGAGTTTGAGTTTGAGAGGTATCAAGGAAGGTTGATTGGAAATAGTCGGCAAACATGTTACTAATCACATCACCCTGGTCAGACGAGTTTGCACCTAACTGCATTACAGAAGGATATGTATTGGTTTGATTCTTGCTTTTCACATAGGACCAGAATGCGCGTGGGTGTTTTTTTATGAATGCTTCGGTATTATTTATATAGGTTTTGTACATATCAGATTCCATAGTGCGGGCTCTGTTTCGCAAGATAATAAACGAGTCAAAATCAGATGCATTGCCATATGTTTTAAATTTTTTGTGAAATTTTGATTTTTCTTTAATTAATTTAATGAGAGGTGGTTTGTACCATACAGGATATTTACGAGAGGGTGTAACGATTCTTGAGTTAATGAAGGTATCACGCAACCTATAAAGCGTGCTGTACATAAAGGATACGGCGTCATCTATTGCGTTACCATTGAGTTCAGAGACCCAGTTTGTACCATCAAGTTCGGCGCAGATTGAATCGTAATCACCATTCTGATAATAAAACTTAGTGTAAGGTAGTGGCTTTATTGCGTGGAGCTGAACAAAGTCAGCGGATGCGACTATAGCTGGATGGTGAGCATCCAATGGTACTAAGGGTGAATCACACGCGCGTATCGATACCTCGTTATTAGAGAATACTAGATCAAGCAAACGTCCGTGACTAGTATTTAAACAAGAATTGTATTGCAGGAGATTACACGTACTAATAGCGTCAATAAAATTAATTTGATGCGGACCTTGCAAATTACTCGGCGACAAAGAAATGTCATCACTACTTAGTGTCCACGTGACTAGAGGCATATTAAAGTCGCCAAATATTATAAATTTATCCAGAGGATTATCTAAAATAATACTCGTTAACTTATCCGCAAAGTTAGACAATTGCAACTCCATTGAAAAACCTAGATTCTCATCACAAACGTACACTACGCATATGTGCATTTTATATGTTGATTTGGGGTTATTATTTCTGATCGTTAAAGTGACCCACAAATCCTCAGCGGTTGATGACCACTCCGTTTGACATTCTACCGCGATTTCACGGCGAACGGCAATCAGAACTCCACCCCCCCTATCCTGTTTTGTCACCTTATAATTACGATCACGTCTCCAGATTAGGTATCGGTCGTCGAACAATTCACTATCTTTGATACCTTCTAATAGCCACGATTCGGTGATGCAAATAACGTCATAGGAACTCAAGCAAACGTTTCGATGAAAAAGAGCCGTTTTCGTACGTAAACCGCGTACGTTTTGGTAATACACACTAATCGGAGCCATTTTTAACAGTGATGTTAATTATGTTTAGAATATTTACAGAAAAGCGCACTAAATTTGATTGATAAAGAAATAGCGGGGTTTTTTGATAGATTGAAGCTATAAAAAAGTTATCATAAAAGAATAGCTTAGCAAAATTAAACGAGCAAGTTATCATAAAAAAATAGTATAGCAAAATTAAGTGAGCAAGGCAATATAAAAGACAATAGCAAGCGGCCAGCTGACCTACCGTTGCGGGTAGCGATAAGCAGGCATTGTGTGTAGGCATAGTAGTGGACGAGCACAATGGATAAGCTAATGACTGCGCTAATGAGGCAGCGCTCGCCAACCTTTGGAGGCAAACATTGTTACAAAGTTTTATAATTCGAGCACAAGTGTTCAGATGTAAATATACCACACTCACTACAACTTTTTCAGGTCTTCCTCTGTTTTGATAATAAACCTTGGAGAGGTGGGGGTTTTTCGAACAAAAATTTTGCAACCTCGGACCCAGGTGAACGCAAACCCCCGTTCCTTTGCTAGTGCTTTGGCTTTATTGAGCAGCGCTTTATTATCGACCGTCAAATGATCATTGACGAATATTCTGCTATTTGTCGCCATTCCAAGATTCTCAGCAGTGATGGTGAATTTTTTCGCAGCCGCAACAAAGTCATCCTTTATGTATCTGCTGTGCACAGCAACAACAATTGTTTTATTTTCATTGCTATTGCGCATAGGAATCCTAGCAATATAATTTATCTCCTGCTTGGGGATGTCGCACTTGATGTGCTTACCAATCTTGTCGATGACATCGAAGAGATTTTCAGAGTTTGACACCGGGACACCTTTAATTTCCAGATTGTTGAGTCGGGATCTCTGCTCAAACTCCCGATTTTGGGCTTCCAGCTTTTCCAAGCGCAGCTGCAAGTACTCAACCTCATGCTTAGTTTTCTGCAGGGCTTTGATATCCTTCTCCATCTCTAGGATTTTATCAGATAACGCACTGAATTTACGGTCAACGAAATCGATTGAAGATTTTATATCGGCAAGCTCCGGTTTTATAGTCTTCAGCGAAGTGATTTCAGCTTTGATGTTTTGGAGAGCAGTGTCCAGTCCAGGCAGGAGTGCAACTTGAAGCGAGAGGCGTTTCAGCTCAGCGAGCACGGCATCCATATCAGCTGGTACTGGTGACTTAACGGTCGAAGGGGTACCCGGAGGAGGTAAAGGGCTCGCTGACCTGGAATTCTTACAAGAAGAACACTTCCAGGTAGATTTGCGGTTTTCACCCAATCGCCGAAAGCCAGTTTCGGTGACGCCAGCACAGGCGAAGTCAAATCGACCCAAGCAGACTGAGCACTGCGCGCCATCACGGAACTCCTCCGAGCAGTTAGCACACTTAAACATTGCGCTGACTGGTTGGAAGAATAAGAAAAAAGAACCCAAAGAAAAAAGGTTGACGATCCCTGGTGCTGGGGACGAGTGAGACCGGCCGGATTATACGTGCGGACTGATCGTCGTCTACGACTGGACTGATGACATGCATGATTCTTGATATAGATGATTTGGAGACTTTAAACAGATAGTGTAGACTTCCGTAGCTATCTCCAGATGCTAAAAATCTTAGCGTCATCATAAGACGAAGTTTTGCTGGAATAGCTTCTCTGAAATCTGTGCCTTGCTTAGAAATTATCGGTGAAATTTTACTCAGCAAAATGTCAAAATCAGTAAAAGTCATTCGACAGAAGTTATCGAACTCTCTAGACGGTTCATGCAAGAGCTCATCAAATTTTTGTTATATGAACTTCCTGTAAACGAAAATATATATTATATAATTTATTATAAATGGGTAATTTTGTAAGCATTTTATACCACTGAATCACGATCGGAGAAAACATACGTACTTACTTGGTACGATTTCTGTGAACTTTTATCATCCACCACTTTCTTCTTTGCAGCCTTTGTCTCCGTCGTTCATCATTTTGTTTTTTTTTTCCAATAAAAATAACTTAAGCCAAAGGATATGGCAGCAACAACACCGAGATCCTCGCTGCCCGCCATGCTGGCACTGACTGACACGACGGCTTGCGTGTGAACAGCTTGAATTTTCGCCGGCCTAGTTGTTGCATGCAGAGTTACCAGATCAAAATTATACACTACCGTGTTGACAGTTTAAAAATACGGTGTTTCAGCCCCAAACTACCGTGTTTAGATTTAAAAAATACCATGCATATTACCGTGCAACATCAAGAGAAAATGTCATATTATTGTTTGATTTTTAGTTTTAAGTGATGACGGTCCTTTATCTGTCTCGTAGCTATCAGTGTCACTATCACTACCCATTTTTGTGTAGGTACGTTGTGTCGAACGAAATTAAAAGTATTGTTTCATTGAATAATGCACTGCGCACTTGCCAAACATCAAACACCAACAAAACTATCGAAGAAAAAAGAGTACGGTGAGAGTTGCGAGAAAGCGATTCATTCATTCATTTATTATACAAGCAATTTTCATATACACTAATTGTTTAACTAGTGGGCAGGGCAAAGGGCATACTTTTACATTTAGACGTATTTTGATGATCGGGGAATACCTACTTCGTAATTATTTACATATTGACTGTCAAGGTAATTCATAATTAAAAATACCGTAGAAAATGACACGGTAGTGAAACATTACCGTATACCGTGTTTAAGCCAAAAATACCGTGCATCTACGGTAATTACCGTGTACCTGGAAACACTGGTTGCATGCCGCGCAGCTCGCCAGGCAGCTGGCCGGGCTGCACGGCATGCATGTAAACAGCTTGAATGTTCGCCGGCCCGGGACGGGCTGCATGCCACGCAGCCCGCCAGGCAGCCTGCCAGGCAGCCTGCCGGGCTGCACGGCACGCATGGAAACATAGCATAAAAATTTACAACATTCATGCATTGTCATGTTACTTTATGCTTTTTCTGTCTCTTAACTAGGTGCCATCTGGGATTAACTTTTAGTCCGAGAGATTCGGATTAGCTTACGTTTATTAAATAAGACCCAAAGAGCAATGTATACTTACCGTAAGGTTTTCTTTTTCTTGAGTCATGTTCAATTAATAATACACGAGCGAGATATACAGGGTGTCCCATAAATCAACGTCCAGCCGAAAACGGGCAATGGGCCAAGTCATGACAGCTATCAGAAAAATATAAAAAAAAACAATTTGTCATGTAACTTTCGAGTTATGAGAATGCTAATTTTCTTACTTCCTTGACAGATAGACCAAAGTAAATATCCGCACAGCGGATCAAATATTTTGACAGTTTAAATTCCTGGTCAGGGGTAAATACTCGGTTGTGGGCTACATACCCCATACTAACATCAGCCTGGTTACCTTCTTCGATCGCTGCATCTCTTTTTTTCTTGTATCGCAGAAGAGAAGAATGGTGAACTCCGTACATCTTTGCAGCTTTTCGTAAAGAAGTCCCTTTTTAGGGTTCCGTAGCCAAATGGCAAAAACGAAACCCTTATAGATTCGTCATGTCTGTCTGTCTGTCTGTCCGGCCGTGTCACAGGCATTTTTCTCCGAAACCATAAAAGCTAGACTGATGAAACTTGGTGAGTAGATGTATTTTGTAAACCGCATTAAGTTTTTTACACAAAAATAGAAAAAAAACTATAAATTTTGGGGGTCCCCATACTTGAAACTGAAACTCAATTTTTTTTTTTCATCGAACCCATACGTCTGGGGTATCTATAAATAGGTCTTCAAAAATGATGTTGAGGTTTCTAATATCGTTTGTTTCTAAACTGAATAGTTTGCGCGAGAGACACTTCCAAAGTGGAAAAAAGTTGGTCCCCCCCCCTCTAACTTCTAAAATAAAAGAATGATAAAACTAAAAAAAAAATATGTTGTACATTACTATGCAAACTTCCAACGATATTTGGTTTGAACGAGATCTAGTCAGTAGTTTTTTTTTTATACGTCATAAATCGTTAACCGCAATTTACCTTTCGACGAACTACAAAAACCTTTATATTATGTTATTTGATGCTACGGAACCCTTCATGGGCGAGTCCGACTCGCACTTGGCTGCTTTTTTGACTTCTTCATACGCATTTTCGTACTGAGTTATATCACACTCGCCTCTTGAAGTTTTTTTGATACGTTGTCTGGGCATCTAGAACGAAAAAAGCAACGGTTATCATTGTTTCAATCGTACCCACAATAATTGCGTCATCTGTCCCCATACCCCTCAACCGCTAATAACACACATAGCGTCGAAACAAAACAACATAAACAAAAACGAATCACGGTTTTCGAACCTTCAAAATCTAACGATAAAACAGAAAATCACTCAAAATGCAAATGCTAATATCAACAAAGTAATTGGAAAAAGAAAACAATAGAAAATACTTACTTTTTGTCGAAATAATATAATAGGGTCCCCTGGAAACGTACAGAGCGTGCGAAGTGCAACGCGTCACTGTGATTCATGTCCGAACTCGCCGGCCGCGTCTCTCTCCCCTTGTACCCCTCACCACACCGCTAATAGTTTACGAGTTATTAGCGGTTTAACCGTACCCTGCTGCAACCGTACCCAGTCTCCCTACTCCTTAGTTTTGGAAATAAAAAATGTTTTTTCAACTAACCCGGATTTCCAAACAATTTTATTTCATTAGATAAAATGTTTGTACCTTTTAAATCATGGACTTCAAATGCCTACGCTGCGTTTTTAAGTGACTCACAATTCACAGGTACAAGTAAATATCATTTCGACAATGTAAGTTAACAGGTAGAGCCACCATCTTGTCGAAAGAGTAATAA
Organism: Thera britannica; assembly: GCA_939531255.2. NCBI lineage: Eukaryota > Metazoa > Arthropoda > Insecta > Lepidoptera > Geometridae > Thera > Thera britannica. Next base: position 1,037,946 of record OW618044.2, read on the forward strand.
CCATGGGTTTTCAAGTAATTTGTTAGTTTTAGGTGAAAGTTTGAAATAAAATTCAATCATAGGATTTCTTTAATCGTGTTTTAAATCTAAAGTTTGCTTTCAGTGAGCAATCAGATTTTATAGATAATTAACATTTATTTGCAATTCTTATTGCACCACATATTTAGCTAGATATCTTAGAGAAAGAACTTTCTTAAAATTATAATCAGTCTCAACGTTACGACATAATTTTCGAAATGAGTCAAAAGTGCCCAATGCACCCTATGGCAGGGAGGTTCGGACACACCCTGTGGAAGGCTTGGGCATGGCCTTTAAAACACTTAATATCCATAATAGAATCCAAAAATAAGGTTGTGTAGTGTACACTATAAGAATGTAAGTACCTATGTAAATGATATAGTTATATAATAATATATAATATCGGCTCGCTAGCACACGCACTCGTCTTTACTCCGCGGCGGTTGGATATCGAATGAATCCGATCCACCCCACAATCCGCGAGTACGCTGCTCGAGACGACAGATATAATAGGTAATATATATATAAATGTTATATCATAATATTATAGATATTACAATGTAGTTCTAAACACTACAGGTTAAATTATAATTCAAAAATAGAATCTATATTTAAGGTAGGTACCGTTGTAAACTTGATCTAGGGATTTTATATTTCTCAGCTGTTGTTTTTATTTTTGATCCCTTTGATACCTCTTCTATGGCTCGTAATATCAAATTTTAAGGAATTTCCCGTCGCAAACCTTTCTTTTTGAATTTGAACGGCATTTTTCTGTAATTAAAAATAATTCAAATAGTTTGATTAAAGCAGATAGAATTTTCAAAAATCCTCCTATTCTCAACTATATAGGAGAATTATAAGGGAGCATTGGGCATGCCCAAACCTCCTTCACATCAGACTGCCTATTACTCCCTCTGTCTGTATACATTTTCAACCTGAGTGATCGGTATTTTTTTTTAATTAGGTTTATTGGGTTTTAATTTCAGTTTAATTTATAAGTAAATGTACATTAGATTATTTAATAAAAAACAGACATGCCTTTCGTTACTTTTCTCTGTAATACGATCCGAAACCACAACAAAATATTCACTTTTACTAGCGCATAACCTTCAAACGTGTCTGTGTCAAACAACTGGTAGAAAGACAGATAGTCTTTGGATAAACAGTGTTGCCAGTCGGTAAAGTAAACTACCAAATTAGGAAAAAACTAAAATCTGTGACCAGAATAAAAGAAAAAAAGGGGGGTGCCCAGTTCTCCCGACTGCCCGTCCCACCCCTACCTCCCCTACCTCGCAACCAGTTTAAGCATTCTTGTGGAGATGATTCAAAATCAGAGCCAACAGGAAAACTTTCTAGAAGCGGCCTCACACGTTTGGAATTATCCCTTTCAGAGTAGCTGCTATTACTTTCGCTGCTTATGCTGCTTTTCCTTTTTTTAGTGTTTAAAGAAAGAAGTAGTTGTCAATGTGTAATGAACCTGTTGTGGAAGAGGCCACTGGCCTGCACGACTTTTTCTCCGACGACATGATAAGCTACATAATACACTTCGGTAACCTCTCCCTTAAATAATGACACGACCTCACGTGCCCATTGCTCCCATTGTCACGTTAGATATTGATAGGACAAATAAAAGATTAAAATAAAGTAAGAAAGTTTATTAATCCAGATAAAAGAAGAAACAGAGTCAGTAAATCAGAGCAATGGTTTATTATAAGAACGTACACTTATTTATACAGATAATCATCAAGTCTAGATTAAATAATTGCATCAAGGAAAGACATACTTATTGAAAGCTAAATACTTATTCTTATTTCTAATATTTAATTCTTATTCCTACTATATATTTTCAATATTTTATTATACAATGCTCAGTCCATGAGCCTTGTTTTCCCGTCGACGGTTGGTCACCGAGTGAGCTCCGTCCTCCGTTCCGTCGCTCACCCGACGTCAAGTCGTCAGTCCCGATGATTGGTAGGTCGGTTGACTCCCGTTGGTCGTTGACGTGCTGTGTTATGTCACTACCGCTGTTGCTCCGGAAACGGAAATACGAGAGCGACAACATCCGGCCGTCCTGCCCACGCGTTTGTCCTCAAACTGCGTCCTGGTCTGATGCGAAAACTGAAAACATATAATCCAGTTAAATGAAGCTGCTTATGTGCTTAGTTTACAATTACCGTTCATTCACTTTTATTTATTTTCATCGGGCCCCATGTAGAGTGTCTGATCGGGTTATAGCATGTTATCCCATCGACGGCCAACATGGAGTGTATGTGGTTTAAACTAGATGATGTTCATACAGAATCAAACTAGCCGTGTATCACCACACACACCACAACAGTGTTCACATCGGATGTCTGTTGCAATTTAAAAAACAATCAAACACTCTACTTGGCAGCTACGCTGTTTGAAGTAGTAGCATTAGACAGTATAATCCCATTGTTTGTTCCTGACATTAGCATGCTATAAAATAATAATAAAAAATAGGCCAGTACATACGTTTCTTTTCATTTTACCTTTCGACAACATCCGGTCTTACTCAGAAATGTGGACCCATGGTTTCATATTTTCCACGCATGCCACGCCATCGTATCGTTTCGATGATCTATCAGCTCCTCGCATGTCCGCTACTTGATATCTATCGTGACCCAAGATGTTAGTCACTTGAAAAGGACCCTTGTAAAGAGGCATTAGTTTTGTGCTCTGACCATCGTTCGAGTGACTTGGAATTTTAAGCACCACCAAGTCTCCGACGTCATAAACAGGCGCGTCTTTCCTTTTAGCGTCGAAGGATGCCTTTTGTTTTTCGGCATCTTTCTTTATGTTTTCGTCAACCGTGTTTCTCAGTGCGGTCACGTCAACAGAGCATTCAGTGTTTGTATCGTCAGTGATCATGTCATTGTTCATTCGAATTCTGTACCCAAAGAAGACTTCACTCGGTACGGCAGATGTGGTTTTATTTATCGTGCTATTTATCCCCTGTTGTATATTTGTTATGTGAAGGTCCCACTTATTATTTTCAGTATCAGCTCCCATAGTACGCAACGCTTCTAAAATGGTCTGGTTATACCGTTCCACCTGTCCGTTTGAGCGTGGTACAGCCGTGGCTATTATGTGTGCTCTAATATTGCGGTCTTTGCAATAGGTACTGAATAATTTCGATGTAAATGCGCTACCAGCATCGCACACTAAACGCTTTGGGTTCCCAAACACTTTGAAAATCTTATCCAGTTCATTTATTACGACTTTACTTTTAGTGTTTTTTACAGCCGCAATAAATACAAATTTGGTGAATGAGTCTACCAGTACCAAGAGATAACTATTACGCTGAGTAGTTTTAACGAATGGTCCAAGATGATCCACGTGGAGTGTGTGAAAAGGCCTGGCGTGCTTTGGAATCGGATACAATTTACCTGGTTTTTTGCCATGAATATTTTTGAAATAAATACAATTTAAACAGTTTTTTATGTATTTAGCGACAGTTTTCTTTAGATGGGGAAACCAATATTTTGATCGAATCCTTTCGACAGTTTTATCTACAGCAAAATGACCACAGTCATCATGATTGGCTCGGATGACGTACCATATACATTTCTTTGGTACTAACCAACGTCTCCCATATTCAGTTCTGCGGTATACTTTGTTCCCTAACAAGTCATATTCATTAAATATTTGTTTGTTAGTCTCGGCCTCACCTGACTGCAAAATGTCTCTAATACTACGTATACTGGGGTCTTGCAACTGGACGGAGAGTAACCAATCGCTCTCGGTTACAGTTATCGTGTTAACGTGGTCAGTCATATCAGGCGACGAGTTACCCTCGAAGTTGCTCACAGGGTTTCTGCTAAGTGCGTCTACATGTTGCATTTGTGACCCGGCTCTGTGAACTACTTCATAGGTAAAATCTTGCGTATATAACACCCACCTACTTATTCGCGGTATAATTTCTTGTTTATTCAAGGCGTGTCGCACGGCGTTACAATCAGTTGTTATTTTAAAATTTGTGCCCAACAAATAATGACGAAACTTTTGTAATCCTGCTACTATTGCTAACAGTTCTAACTCAAAGGAATGATACTTCTTTTCGTCATTACTTGTTTGGCGGCTGTAAAAATATACCGGCTGTTCACCTTTATCGGTAGTTTGAGCTAAAATACAACCTATGCCATCACGGCTGGCGTCGGTATATAGATTTATCGGCAATTTTGGATCAAATACTTTAAGCACGGCGTTATTAATCAATGCATCTTTGACAGTTGTTACTGCCTGATCTTGTAGAGGTCCCCATTGCCAGATTGCCCCTTTTTTTAGTAAACAAGTCAGAGATTTGCAGAGAAAAGCACAGTTTCGTATAAATTTCCGAAAATAATTAATCAGACCTAGAAATTGTCGAAGCTGATGAACAGTCTTTGGGGTTGGGAATTTGGAAATAGCATCGAGCTTACGAGCACTTGGGCGAACCCCTTCTTCAGAAATTTCATACCCTAAAAACGTAATACAAGTTTTAAAGAATGAACATTTTTCTAAATTTATAGTAAGCCCATTTTTGACGAGAATTTCTAGAACCATTTCTAAACAAGATATATTTTCTTCAATCGTTTCTGTAGCAATCAATAGGTCATCCATGTAACATACTACTCTACCAAAACGTAAGTTGCCCAAAACGGTATTCATTAGCCTTTGAAATACGGCTGGCCCATTGCAAACCCCGAAAGGCATCCTTAAGTACTCCCAATGACCGTCATTTGTAATGAATGCAGTTTTGTGCACATCTTCCTCTTTAATACAAATTTGATGGTACCCACTTTTAAGGTCTAGAGACGTATAGAATTTACACCCTTGCAATCTGTCAATGAGGTCCTCTATCATGGGCATGGGGTATTTTTCTTTGACGGTTATTTTATTTAGCTGCCTATAGTCTACACACAACCTTTTGGCCCCTGAAGATTTGTCAACTAAAAGAGCTGGGCTCGCATATGCCGAATTACTGTTTCGAATTATGCCATTCTTCAAAAGATCGTCTGTTATTTCTCGCGTGATTGCTCTCTCTGACTCTGACATTCTGTAAGGCCGCTGGCAAATGGGCTTATTTGTTGTTAGCTGTATCTCTAATTCTACACAAGAGGTTTTCCCTAAACACGACAAATCTTTAGAAAAAGATTGAGGGTACTTTGATAAAATATTCTTCAAGGTATTTTCATGACTTTTAGACTCTGTATTTATCGCCTCAATCGTGCTAACAATGATTTGTTGCATAGATTGGAAAGTTAAGGTATCTCCTACACGAGCATACATGATGCTTCTATCTTCGGTAAAATTCCTGCCGATAAGAATGTCACAGTCAGACAACGAATCAATAACGTAAAACGTTACAGTCGATTCCACTGAATCAACCCGGAGTGTGGCGGTGACAGCCTCAGTCACTTCAGCAGACAAATCTTTTATAAACCCTACTAGATTAACGGATTGTTTCAGACTAACAGGTTTTAAGTTATATTTATTTTTTAGTGTGGTTGTTATAAGTGAACAGTCACTACCCATATCAAAAAAGGCTTTACACTCGAAATCGTTTAGAAAAACTGGTTTGTAAAATTTCTGTTTAGTTTTTGGATCAGAGATTAACTTCACTTCGACATCCTTCTCGACCTTAGTTTTTGATTTAGATCTACACGCTGCCTCTAAATGACCCAATTTGTTGCAACAAGAACATCTTACATTGTCTTTGTAAGTGCAGTTGTTCCTTCGGTGACCTACCTCCCCACAGCGGTAACAAGTGAAGTTAGAGGTAGATGCATTACTAGTTTGAGAGGCAGAAGGTTCAAACTTGTTCTCGGCTTTAGTGACGTTATTTTGGTACCCAGGCTGCGTTGATCGAAAAGACTGTTTTTGCGGTAGACTTTTTTGGGGCATTTCTTTTTCGGTAGGAGGGTAGGTTTTGCCGTGTAAAAAGGATGCTAAATCATCACAATATTTAAAATTGCCAGCTTCAGCAGCAACAGTAATATTCGTATCACCAATCGAACCTACTATAACGGATATTATATCTTGTTCACGGAACCCTAACTGCAGACGATCTAGCTTTGCTTTTTGTTGAAAAAAGAATTCGTATAGAGACTGACTAGCTACAGGCCTGGTATCTATTAACTCTTTAAGCGATCTGTACATGTTGCGCTTAACTTGAAATGTGTCCGATAGCATGTCACGCCATTCTTTCCACTTCCACGAGGTCCATCTGGTTTCATTTTTTTGGAAAGAATCGAGCCACGTTTTTGCGGTATTACGTAATTTTTGAAGCGCTTGGTACTTTATCATACTATCAGACCACCCAAATGCACGAGAGTTAGCCTCTACTACGTTAATCCACATATCCACATTGTCTACGAGTGGGTCGAATTCTGGGATCACTGACGATAATACAACATTTTGACTCACGGTTTGCGATCCTTTTCGATGTCGCTTACTCTTTTTGCGTCTGCGATCATTATCACTGTCACTTCTAGCACTGGAACTGCTGCTCGAACTCGTTGACGGTTCTCGCCTCGATCTTCGTTTGCGCTTACGTGGCATCTTGTGGGCGTAGCACAATTTAGCACTTCTGATAAAAGAAGAAACAGAGTCAGTAAATCAGAGCAATGGTTTATTATAAGAACGTACACTTATTTATACAGATAATCATCAAGTCTAGATTAAATAATTGCATCAAGGAAAGACATACTTATTGAAAGCTAAATACTTATTCTTATTTCTAATATTTAATTCTTATTCCTACTATATATTTTCAATATTTTATTATACAATGCTCAGTCCATGAGCCTTGTTTTCCCGTCGACGGTTGGTCACCGAGTGAGCTCCGTCCTCCGTTCCGTCGCTCACCCGACGTCAAGTCGTCAGTCCCGATGATTGGTAGGTCGGTTGACTCCCGTTGGTCGTTGACGTGCTGTGTTATGTCACTACCGCTGTTGCTCCGGAAACGGAAATACGAGAGCGACAACACAGATAACAGCAGTAAGCAAAATAGGTCTAAATAAGTCTTGGAGTAAGTGCCTAAGCCTAGCCTTGGTCAGAAGAAGAAATATTCCTATTAGTTGTAGGTAAAGCCAGATAGTCTATGGATAAACAGTGCTGCCAGTCGGTAAAGTAAACTACCAAATTTGGAAAAAACTAAAATCTGTGACCGGAATAAAAGAATAAAAGGAGGGTGCCCAGTTCTCCCGACTGCCCGTCCTACCTCTACCTCCCCTCCAGCCCCCCCCCCCTACCTTCCTCGCAACCAGTTTAAGCATTCTTGTGGAGATGATTCAAAATCAGAGCCAACAGAAAAACTTTCTAGAAGCGGCCTCTTACGTTTGGAATTTTCCCTTTCAGAGTAGCTACTATCACTTTCGCTGCTTATGCTGCTTTTCCTTTTTTTAGTGTTTGAAGAAAGAAGTAGTTGTCAATGTGTAATGAACCTGTTGTGGAAGAGGCCACTGGCCTGCACGACTTTTTCTCCGACGACATGATAAGCTACATAATACACTTCGGTAACCTCTCCCTTAAATAATGACACGACCTCACGTGCCCATTGCTCCCATTGTCACGTTAGATAGGACAAATAAAAGATTAAAATAAAGTAAGAAAGTTTATTAAAGTTTATTAATATTCCTATTAGTTGTAGGTAAAGACAGATAGTCTATGGATAAACAGTGCTGCCAGTCGGTAAAGTAAACTACCAAATTTAGAAAAAACCAAAATCTGTGACCGGAATAAAAGAATAAAAGGCGGGTGCCCAGTTCTCCCGACTGCCCGTCCCACCCCTACCTCCCCTACCTCGCAACCAGTTTAAGCATTCTTGTGGAGATGATTCAAAATCAGAGCCAACAGAAAAACTTTCTAGAAGCGGCCTCACACGTTTGGAATTATCCCTTTCAGAGTAGCTGCTATCACTTTCGCTGCTTATGCTGCTTTTCCTTTTTTTAGTGTTTGAAGAAAGAAGTAGTTGTCAATGTGTAATGAACCTGTTGTGGAAGAGGCCACTGGCCTGCACGACTTTTTCTCCGACGACATGATAAGCTACATAATACACTTCGGTAACCTCTCCCTTAAATAATGACACGACCTCACGTGCCCATTGCTCCCATTGTCACGTTAGATATAGATAGGACAAATAAAAGATTAAAATAAAGTAAGAAAGTTTATTAATCCAGATAACAGCAGTAAGCAAAATAGGTCTAAATAAGTCTTGGAGTAAGTGCCTAAGCCTAGCCTTGGTCAGAAGAAGAAATATTCCTATTAGTTGTAGGTAAAGCCAGATAGTCTATGGATAAACAGTGCTGCCAGTCGGTAAAGTAAACTACCAAATTTGGAAAAAACTAAAATCTGTGACCGGAATAAATGAATAAAAGGGGGGTGCCCAGTTCTCCCGACTGCTCGTCCCACCCCTACCTCCCCTACCTCGCAACCAGTTTAAGCACTCTTGTGGGGATGATTCAAAATCAGAGCCAACAGAAAAACTTTCTAGAAGCGGCCTCACACGTTTCGAATTATCCCTTTCAGAGTAGCTGCTATCACTTTCGCTGCTTATGCTGCTTTTCCTTTTTTTAGTGTTTGAAGAAAGAAGTAGTTGTCAATGTGTAATGAACCTGTTGTGGAAGAGGCCACTGGCCTGCACGACTTTTTCTCCGACGACATGATAAGCTACATAATACACTTCGGTAACCTCTCCCTTAAATAATGACACGACCTCACGTGCCCATTGCTCCCATTGTCACGTTAGATACGACAAATAAAAGATTTAAAGTTTATTAATCCAGATAACAGCAGTAAGCAAAATAGGTCTAAATAAGTCTTGGAGTAAGTGCCTAAGCCTAGCCTTGGTTAGAAGAAGAAATATTTGTTGATATTGGCCTCCAGAGGTGTGGTAGGTGTTTCAGGCTGAACAAAAACACGGATTCACAATACTTTTGATTTTATTTAGACTCTCAAAGCTACATCGCATACACTTCGGACATCTTGAAAACGGAAGAGGAAGGAACGATACACTAATCGTTCGTTCATTAAAAAAAAACAATATAGAATTGGTGTTGCCACAGATAATAGAATCTTTATTGCTATTCTCGTTACATCGAATACACCCCCTCAATAAAGATTCCCAAAAAAAATTTACATCAAACTGCAAAAAAAAAATATTAACTTCTCATAGTAAGCACACTTAGCATGTGGCAACATCATTACACAACTAATACTTACTCGTAACTAATAGGCATAAGCATGTAAATACCTATATACTATCAGTACTTACACACTCAGTTTATTTTACACAATATAATTTACATTATATGATTTCTGAAAGAAAGAAACTTCTCTGCACAAAGTGATTTGGTAAGTACATCGGCCAGCTGATGTCCTGATTCAATGTACTTCAAGTTTATTACATTATTTTCAATGTTTTGTTTAATAAAATTGAACTTTATATCACTGTGTTTTACTCTTTTATTATTTTCAGGAGCATTACTTATAGCTATAGCTGCTTGGTTATCAACATTGATTTCCACTGAACCTATCTCAACAACATTAAACTCATTTAATAATTTTCTTAGCCAAATTGCTTCAACAACAGCTGAGCTGAGAGCATTACATTTAGCCTCCGTTGATGACAGACTGACTGTATGCTGTTTCTTTGATGACCAAGCAACTGTACAACCAAACAGTTTGAATAAGAAACCTGAAATAGACTTTCTATCATTTATATCACTACCCCAGTCTGAATCTACATAACAAATTTTGAATTTTATTGTCACATGAATACACTAACTTCACATCAGTAGTATTTTTAATATATCTTAGTATTTTTTTTATAGCTTTAAACAAGTTTTCATCAGCACTGTTTTGAAATCTACTCAGATAAGATACAGCATACATCAAACTTCCCAATAATTTCCTACATTTATTTTCATAATAAGGATCATTGACCGCAGGTTTGCTCAACTGAAATTTATTTTCCACAGGAGTATTATGCATTTTTGATTCAGCCATATTTTGTTTTAACAATAACAACTTTAGATAATTTTCTTGACTTAACTTGGTTAGACCTTTTTCAATATTTTGATATACTGTTATGCCTAAATAGTTCCTTACAGGACCCAAATCCTTCATGTAAAAGTTTTTACACAAATAACTTTTCATTTTAATTAGCTGATTTTCATCGGTTGCACATAACAAAATATCATCTACAAATAATAGCAAGTACATTTTGCTATTTTTCTCACACCTTGTATACAAACAAAAATCATTTTCTGACCTCACAAAACCCTGCTTGGATATTACAGAATCAAACTTTAAATTCCAATATTTTAGAGACTTTTTTAATCCATATATTGATTTATTGAGCTTGAGCACTACATCAATGCACACAGAACCCTCTGGGGGGTTTCATATAAACATCCTCATCTATTTCACCATATAAAAAGGCACTCCTAGACATCCACGTGGTGAACAGGCAAACATAACTTAGTTGCTATCGCTAGCAGCAAACGGAATGTACTTAACCTAGCTACTGGTGCATAGATATCATACGCTTGAAAACTGTCTTTTTGTTGAAAACCACGAGCGACTAACCTTGCTTTGCAGTCCATCGGATTACCGTCCATGTCTCACTTCACTCTGTACACCCATTTACTGTCCACAATATTTTTCCCTACCAGTATAGGCACTTCTGTCCATGTATTGTTCTCGCTAAGTACTTGTAGTTCTTTGTCCATAGCCTCTTGCCACTTCACTGAATTTACACTACTCATAGCCTCACTGTAACTTTTAGGTTCGTCCACTACGCACAAAAACAATGTTTCATAGTCGGGAAACCAACCTCGTTTTTTGTGTCTTTTTTCTCTTTCTGTTTCTTCAGTTTTCATATCTGGTGATACTGTTGCCATAGTGCTAGACACCCCCTGGCTAAGAGCATCCTCAGACACACTTGGTGGGGTTTTCCAAACTATTGATTGTTTTTCGACTCTGGGACTTTGACAAGTAGGGATGGTATTTTGAGTGATCTCCGAATCACTAACCTCAAAAGTTGGTAGGACCAATCCTTTTTCTCGATCTTTTTCAGTAGACTTCAGGAAAACCACATCCCGCTTTACTTCAATCTGTTGTTTTTCTGGTATGTAAACTCTATAACCCTTGGTTTCTGTTGTTCCACTCTCTCCATAGCCAACAAAAATACCCTTAACACTTTTACCCCCGAATACTGAAACGCAACTCAGATTTAAGCATGTCTCAAGCGACGAATATTTGACAGTTTTCAATGAAAATCTGTCAAATATTCGTCGCTTGAGGCGTGCTTAAATCTGAGTTGCGTTTCAGTATTTGGGGGTTAGGGTCCCATTTCTTTCTCTTCACGTCAGGAACATGAATGTGAACATAACCTCCAAATTCGTTTAGTTTTGTTATGTCATACTTCTTGTCAAACCAAATCTCATATGGTGACTTTTCCGGAATACTCTTTCCAGTTCTGTTCAACACAAACACGGCAGTGTTGACAGCTTCAGTCCATAGGCTTTTACTCAATCCTGCTGATAACAACATTGTTCTTGCAGATTCAACCACCGTTCTATTGTCTCGTTCTATTTTTCCATTTTGTTCAGCGGTGTAAACAACAGAAGTTTGGTGTCTTATACCTTTCTCTTCAAACAACTTTTTTACATTATTATTTATGAACTCAGTGCCATTGTCAGTTCTTACTATGTTTATTTTGTTTCCTGTTTCTTTCTCTGCCATGTTGAGGAACAGTTTGATTTTCTCATAAACCTAACTTTTGTTTCTCAAGAAATAAACATATCTATAAGCTGAATAATCATCTTTTATCAGTAGAAAGAATCTCGATCCTCCTAGGGACTCAGCTTCCATTGGACCGCAGACGTCCATATGAACCAACTGGCAAGTTTTGCTTGTTTTAGACTCACTCTTCTCAAATGGCAGCTTATGCATCTTTCCTACTAAGCAGCTCTCACAGCTTTCACCTGTATCATCTTCATACTTGATGCCATGATTGTTTAGTACATTTCTCACGTACTGTAAGTTCTGATGCCCTAAGCGCTTATGCCATGTTATTATGCTCTCTTTTTCTTGGCAGACTGCAGCTTGTTCCTCGACTGTGAACTTCATTACATATAATTTATTTTCTCTATAGCCAACAGCGGACACATTTCCTGCTTTCATGACTTTACATTGTTTGCTATCCAAAAACATCTCCCATCCCTTGTCCATCACACTCCTGACTGAGAAAAGGTTGCCAGTCAGTTTTGGGACGTATAAGACATTTGATATGGTTGTTTTGATCCATTCTTGACCATCATAAGCTAGCAGTTTGACTGTGCCTTCACCCTCTGCATCCAACTCACTGCCATCACCAATGATTATTTTCTTGTAAGGGTATAGTTCATTATACGAAGTAAATAGCTCTCTCTGATAGCACATATGTTCGCTTGCACCAATATCTACTAGCCATTTTCCATTGTCGAAAATATTTGCTACAAAAGCATTCGCTTTATCTTGATTTGCATTACCTTGTGAATCCTGTTTTTTTAGCCTGTTTCTACATTCATTGATGTAGTGTCCCGGCTTCTTGCAGTAGTGACAAACAATCTTGTTTTTACAGTCTTTCTTCAAATGTCCTGGCTTACCACAGCCAAAGCACTTCAACTTTGTTGTATGCTGTTTCGATGCCAGGGCAATAGCCGAAGCCTCAACTTCCTTCATTCTTTCTTCCTCTATGAGTAGACGGGCTGTTAGCTCATGTAATGTTTGGTTGCTCTCCGGAACTGATTCCCATGCTGCAGTAAAATGTTTATATTTATCAGGCAGTCCCATGATTATTTTAGTCATAAACATTTTGTCCGATATTTTTTCAGACCCGAGTTCAGCTACTCTTCCTCTGATATCTTCAAGTTGTGATATGAAAACAGATTTTTTTTTTTTCACATTTTAAATTGAAGAATTTTGTTGCTCCAAATGTAGACTTGTCGACGATTTTCTCTATATGGAAATAAGTTTTTCCCACATTGCCGATGACGACGTCATTTGCGTTAGATGTACAAGCACATTTTCATTGACGTTCAGGACCAATAAACTCTGAGCTTTGTGGTCTTTTTCATCCACTCTTCATATTACTTACATTTATTATGTTCACGCCGTTTAAGATTTAATTTGTTGAATTATTATTTATTTTTATTTTACACTGCACTATCACCGTCAAAATTCAAAGACATACTGAGGAACATTCGACTAGCCAGCGATGACGACGACGGCTCGTTGAGGGTCACGTGATCACGTAAGGTATTTGAGGGTAGATTCACACTGCAACCGCGTAAAATTCAAGGGGGTTATCTCACAAATGGGTCAAGCGAAGGCTCTAACACCTAAATAAACATTATCATAAATGTCATCGTTCATAGCTGGTGCACGAACGTTAACAGGCTGTTGAAAGGAAAAAAGGAAGGCACGTAAGAATTAATGTGGATGTGCCTTTCATTTGTCATAATATGGTGTTGATGAATGGTGTGTCGGATAATTATTTATAGCAATTTTATAGCATGTTTTGAGTTTTATTTAATTGCACTAACGACCTCATCTGGTGTATGATGTTGTGGAGGCCATGCAAAATCGGGATTCACGTTCTGGGGTGTTTCCTCTTCTTCGTCATCCAAAAACATTCGTACGCCTCGAGGGGCAAACACGAAGTTCTCTCCTTCGTCACTTTCGTCATCCTCACTGCCTGAAATATTATGAATAATAATATACACTAAAGCTAGATTTTACCTGTAGGATTTTTCATTTCAAGGCTCTAGAACATAATGTCTTACCAAGATTCAACAACTCGTTGACAATATCTTGATCACGTAACATATTACGTCGAACGTTGGGTTTCTGAGGTCTATAACAAGGAGTACTGTGCCCACTACCACCGCACTCGGTGAATCTGTAACCAATAACCTTACTTTACTTTCTGTTTTAAAATTTATTAGTAGGTAAACAAGACGTTGCTAATCAAACGCCACACTTACGCAGCTGGTGATGGAACCGGCGAATCATTAATATGTAGGGGACTAGCTTGGGCCTGGTTAAGAGAGCTGCCGCCTGCAGCTGCAGCGTCGGAAGATGTCAGCATTGAGTCTTCCGACTCTTTTTCTTACGACTCTTTTTCTTGGCAGACTGCAGCTTGTTCCTCGACTGTGAACTTCATTACATATAATTTATTTTCTCTATAGCCAACAGCGGACACATTTCCTGCTTTCATGACTTTACATTGTTTGCTATCCAAAAACATCTCCCATCCCTTGTCCATCACACTCCTGACTGAGAAAAGGTTGCCAGTCAGTTTTGGGACGTATAAGACATTTGATATGGTTGTTTTGATCCATTCTTGACCATCATAAGCTAGCAGTTTGACTGTGCCTTCACCCTCTGCATCCAACTCACTGCCATCACCAATGATTATTTTCTTGTAAGGGTATAGTTCATTATACGAAGTAAATAGCTCTCTCTGATAGCACATATGTTCGCTTGCACCAATATCTACTAGCCATTTTCCATTGTCGAAAATATTTGCTACAAAAGCATTCGCTTTATCTTGATTTGCATTACCTTGTGAATCCTGTTTTTTTAGCCTGTTTCTACATTCATTGATGTAGTGTCCCGGCTTCTTGCAGTAGTGACAAACAATCTTGTTTTTACAGTCTTTCTTCAAATGTCCTGGCTTACCACAGCCAAAGCACTTCAACTTTGTTGTATGCTGTTTCGATGCCAGGGCAATAGCCGAAGCCTCAACTTCCTTCATTCTTTCTTCCTCTATGAGTAGACGGGCTGTTAGCTCATGTAATGTTTGGTTGCTCTCCGGAACTGATTCCCATGCTGCAGTAAAATGTTTATATTTATCAGGCAGTCCCATGATTATTTTAGTCATAAACATTTTGTCCGATATTTTTTCAGACCCGAGTTCAGCTACTCTTCCTCTGATATCTTCAAGTTGTGATATGAAAACAGATTTTTTTTTTTTCACATTTTAAATTGAAGAATTTTGTTGCTCCAAATGTAGACTTGTCGACGATTTTCTCTATATGGAAATAAGTTTTTCCCACATTGCCGATGACGACGTCATTTGCGTTAGATGTACAAGCACATTTTCATTGACGTTCAGGACCAATAAACTCTGAGCTTTGTGGTCTTTTTCATCCACTCTTCATATTACTTACATTTATTATGTTCACGCCGTTTAAGATTTAATTTGTTGAATTATTATTTATTTTTATTTTACACTGCACTATCACCGTCAAAATTCAAAGACATACTGAGGAACATTCGACTAGCCAGCGATGACGACGACGGCTCGTTGAGGGTCACGTGATCACGTAAGGTATTTGAGGGTAGATTCACACTGCAACCGCGTAAAATTCAAGGGGGTTATCTCACAAATGGGTCAAGCGAAGGCTCTAACACCTAAATAAACATTATCATAAATGTCATCGTTCATAGCTGGTGCACGAACGTTAACAGGCTGTTGAAAGGAAAAAAGGAAGGCACGTAAGAATTAATGTGGATGTGCCTTTCATTTGTCATAATATGGTGTTGATGAATGGTGTGTCGGATAATTATTTATAGCAATTTTATAGCATGTTTTGAGTTTTATTTAATTGCACTAACGACCTCATCTGGTGTATGATGTTGTGGAGGCCATGCAAAATCGGGATTCACGTTCTGGGGTGTTTCCTCTTCTTCGTCATCCAAAAACATTCGTACGCCTCGAGGGGCAAACACGAAGTTCTCTCCTTCGTCACTTTCGTCATCCTCACTGCCTGAAATATTATGAATAATAATATACACTAAAGCTAGATTTTACCTGTAGGATTTTTCATTTCAAGGCTCTAGAACATAATGTCTTACCAAGATTCAACAACTCGTTGACAATATCTTGATCACGTAACATATTACGTCGAACGTTGGGTTTCTGAGGTCTATAACAAGGAGTACTGTGCCCACTACCACCGCACTCGGTGAATCTGTAACCAATAACCTTACTTTACTTTCTGTTTTAAAATTTATTAGTAGGTAAACAAGACGTTGCTAATCAAACGCCACACTTACGCAGCTGGTGATGGAACCGGCGAATCATTAATATGTAGGGGACTAGCTTGGGCCTGGTTAAGAGAGCTGCCGCCTGCAGCTGCAGCGTCGGAAGATGTCAGCATTGAGTCCACACTACTGAAAAAAAAGCTGAATTAAACAAAGAGGCTTATTTTATTGGGAACCCATTCTGTGTGACTGTGGCACTAGCAGATCAGGCGACAAAAAAAAATACAGATAGAAGATATAACAATGTGTATGTGACTCACAGAATAGAACGCTGAGGACCCAGGTCGTCGACATCATCATTGATGCCGGCTGCAGCGTCGGAAGATGTCGGCATTGAATCCACACTACTGAAAAAAAAGCTGAAGTAAACAAAGAGGCTTATTGGAAACCCATTCTGTGTGACTGTGGCACTCACAGATCAGGCGTTTCTTCATGGTCTTGGGTCTCTGGGTGCCACATTCGCCGGCGCTTTTGAATAAGGGGAATTTCCATCGGTTGTCCGACAGCTAGATCTTCCACTTGCCCTAGATAGAACCTAAAAACGTGAAGTAAAGAATACACATTTTTACGTCAACATATAAGATATTTAAAAACTTTCTCCAAAATAAATTATAGTTTAAAAAACTAAAAAAAAACGCTTTTATAACTAATTGAACTAAAAAGTTAAAAATAAAACTGTAATAATCAATTGAAAATTTATATTATTGTAAAAAAGCGTGGGGTGCTTTTTATAATAACTTCAGATATAATAAACTATTGATAAAATATTTACAACAATCAAAATCAAGCCCCCCACGCTTTTTGTACAATAATATAAATTTTCAATTGATTATTACAGTTTTATTTTTAACTTTTTAGTTCAATTAGTTATAAAAGCGTTTTTTTTTTAGTTTTTTAAACTATATTTTTTTTTTACTTTTTAGTATTTTTTTTTAATGTATTTTTTTTCATATTATTGCATTGTCATCGACCTTTGACAGGTGTGCAAAGTTTGAATCAAATCTGATCGTTCAAAGTAGGACAAAGTTGAGCTCAAAGGGGTCGGTTACATACATACATACATACATACATACATACATACATACAGGTGAAGCTAATAAAAGCGTTATAAAAAAGCTGTTACCTACCACTCTGGCACGGATGCAATTTCAGCGCCCCCACCACTACCCCTGCCACGCCCCCGACGAGCACTAGTCATATTATTAGTGGCTCCACGGCCTCGAGGTGCGCCATTACCACGACCCCGACCTCTGCTGCCGCCACGTACTCGCACTCCACGCGAGCCACCACCTCGCATACGAGGCATGTTAGATGAAACTAGAAAAGCAGTGCATTATAGACATCAATACAATTTTATAACAACCAGACTTTTTAATACGAGAAAGAAACCAATAAATCGGTTTGAATGACAATTATTATTCATTTTCAATTTTCAAAATCGATAAAAAAAATCTGGCTGTTAAAAAACTGAGTGCAATTAAATAAAACTCAAAACATGCTATAAAATTGCTATAAATAATTAATTATCCGACACACCATTCATCAACATCATATTATGACAAATGAAAGGCACATCCACATTAATTCTTACGTGCCTTCAGTCCCGAGTTGCCGCGCGCCCGCTATGGGTACGGCAACAATGACCTCAAGTTTTTTATGATTTTGTTAAATGTATGATACTTTAGGGACATCTGGAGTGTTTCACACCATGAGAATGAAATTTCCGATTGATTATGATGGAAACATTGTAGAAATATGTAAACAAAGCGTTAGAAATTCTATAGTTTTTTTCCCACACCAACATCAAGCACGCATGAAGAAGCTCAAAACGATGTTAAAAAGTGTTGAATGACTTCAAATGTATTTAAAACGGGTATAGACTTACATTTTCTCGTTCAAAACAAAGAGTTTCACTAATATAAACACTTTTTATAGACTTTAAATCGACACCAAAGCGGACCGTCAACACCGGCGAAACCCGGCGAAACACTGTTGCATTCTGTCCGATGTTGCATCATCCTAGGTCTATGAATTCAAGTATGAGAAATAACTATCGCTGTCTCTTTTATTATTAAGACGCTGGTAGTGAAAAGACAAGGATACATATAGTTTGTCTATTCATTTTTTAATTCATTTTTTAATAAAAAACCAAGACAGCTGTTCTGTGCCCGCTACGGGTACGTGGCAATCAATAGCAAAATTTTGAACCCGTCACGGGTTGGCCGGCACGTGAAGGGAATTTGGTTTGAACGATATCTAGTAAGTAGTTTTTTTTTAATACGTCATTAATCGTAAACCGCAATGTACCTTTCGACGAACTACTAGAACTTCTATATTATATTACTTACTGCTACGGAACCCTTCATGGGCGAGTCCGACTCGCACTTGGCCGCTTTTTTTCTAAAAGCAATCGTCACGATATTAATAGTGATCGGTATAGACACGGTGAATTTCATACTTTATACGAAAGGCTACGAAACCATGAAGATAAATTTTATGAATACACTCGAATGACCGTAACAACTTTTGACTACATATTAAATGCTGTACAAACACAGTTATCGAAACCCGAAACTAACTTCATTGCCATAACAATATCCCCTGCGCAGAAACTTTTGTTGACTCTGAGGTAAGAAATCAAAACTATAATAATCAATGAATTTTTTGCAAATATGCAGGTCTCGACAGAGCCTACTTATTTGCTCCTCTTGGGGTTGAGACTCTGGGTCCGTGGGGAACCGAGGCCTCGCGGGTCTTCAAAATTTTGTCTAGGCGACTGATCGAGGCGACGCGTGACCCAAGAGCTGGTGGGTATCTGGCGCAGCGCATAAGCATTCAGCGTGGCAATGCCGCCAGCGTCTTGGGGACGCTTCCGTCTGGCACTGATTTGGATCAGTTGAGCTATCTCTAGATCGTTTGTAACGATCTCCAGATAGCTCAACTGTTTCTTGTGTATTTTGTACATTTTGTAAATATTTGTTTAATTGTAAGTTTCTTTGTGTAAATATGAATTTTTATTATTAATCAACAATGCCAGACATAAAAAGTAATCAATAATTATCTATGTTATCTGGAGGTGCACTGTGATAACCATATTGTGTCATAATTTATGGATCTGAAATACTTCCTGCTTGCATCTCGGCCATTACAATTGAATTTATTTTGTTTCGCACTCGCATCTTTTGGATTCCTTTGAACTGTTCCATATGTGGGAGTAAACTCATCAAATAATGATAATCATCTGATTTTGGAGGTTCTTGTGCAGGCGTCCTTCCTTTGTTCTGAAGTAGTAAAAGTAGTTTTTTTTCTGTTTCCAAGAATTCAGCGCAGTTCGTTAGCTGATTTCCTCTTTTTTCCTCGACTGGATGTTGATGGAGCCGATGTTGATGGTGTTGGTGAAGATACTGATATGCTCGATAAAGGCGATGCCACATTTATATCACTTATAATGGAGTCTTGCGTGTCGTCGACTGTCACTAGTTAGATGAGTAGTGATATTAGATTCACTTCGGCTAGGCTGTATTTGATCTTTCATAAAGGACATTTGCCGGAAATGTTTCCAAGTAGATACACAATCAGTAGCTGCATCCCCAGATCGAGCTGGTGGATTTTTTTTAGTTCCTTTCTGTAGTGGTCCTTAATGTTCTTCCATTTACTCTTCAACACATTAACTGTAAAAAAAATGGTAAAATGAATATGATTTAGTCTGTAGCTAACTGTGCGTTTTATTTGCAGGTTACTTGTCTACAGGGATGTCATTCAAATCACTAGCTTTTTCCTTCCGACTAGGAGCTACTACTGTTGGAAATATTATATATACTACATGTGAAGCAATCTGGAATCAGTTAGTACATATACACATGCCTCAACCTACAATAGAACATTTGAAGAAAATTGCAAATGACTATTATGAAAAATGGCAATTTCCTAACTGCATTGGGTCAATTGACGGGAAGCACTGTCGTATAAAGAAACCTAAACATTCAGGATCTGAATACTTTAACTACCGAAAGTTTTTTTCTTTAGTGCTTCAAGCAGTTGCTGATGCTGATAAAAAATTCATCGTTATTGAAGTTGGTGGTCGAGGCAAACAAAGTGATGGTGGCACGTTTCACTACTCGAGATTAAATAGACAACTAGAAAACAAAACGTTCAATATGCCACCTCCTCAAGACCACTTGAGGAGGTGGCATATTGAACGTTTTGTCATGGGTAGCTGCTTGTCGGTGCTTGGAACCATCCAAGCACCGACAAGCAGCTACCCATGGTCTTAATTGGCGATGAAGCTTACCCATTAAAAGCATATCTCATGCGCCCATATCCCCAACGAAATATTGACCAGAACAAAGACACATTTAACAAGAGGCTGTCAAGGGCCAGAAAGTGCATTGAATGTGCATTCGGAATTCTATGTGCATACTTAATAAATCTATAGAAACAAATGTCAAACATGCACGTTTAATAATAAAAACTGCTTGTTTGCTTCATAACATTACTATGGCCAAAGATGTTTACGCCGATCACCATTTGCATTTAATCAATCAAATAGCTTCACAAAACTTAGAATCCAGTACAAGACAAAACAATAGTTCCACGGTGAGAGCTAGAGCAATACGAAATGACTTTAAAGATTACTTTAATAATTACCATCAAGATAACCAATAAATTTTATTTACCATCAGAATCTTCGCTTATTACTTGTATTTCTCCCCATAGTTTTTATAACGCTTTTTATTAGCTTCACCTGTATGTAAGTTTGCAAGCTTGTATGTATGTTACCGACCCCTTTGAGCTCGATTTTGTCCTACTTTGAACGATCAAATTTGATTGAAACTTTTATATCTGAAGTTATTATAAAAAGCACCCCACGCTTTTTTGTACAATAATATAAATTTTTTAATTGATTATAACAGTTTTATTTTTAACTTTTTAGTTCAATTAGTTATAAAAGCGTTTTTTTTTTTAGTTTTTTAAACTATAATTTATTTAATTATTTGACGATTCGAATGATTTGAATCGCTACTATTCCACAAAGGTGGCCGAGTCAATACTGCACTTATTAAATCTTCTGTCGACAACGGCATGACGTCTGAACAAACCGAGCGGAAAACGGCGTCTATTTTTCCGAATACCTATAATTTGGGAGTTTTCAAAAAAAGAGTGAATAGGTATCTTCTAGGTGAGCGCGCTACACCGTCGATCGCATCATCACTTAACATCAGGTGAGATTGCGGTCAAGCGCTATCCTATAAATTGTAAAAAAAAAAAAAAAAAAAAAACGTAAACTGACTTGCGTCCACCCACCCCGCCCGCGACACACGCCTCTCTCGCCGCGATACCCGCTCGCCCGCCCCGCCCGTACTTGGTAGTCTTGGTACACTTACACGCCAGCGCTCCCACTGCAATTTCACACTAAGAGCTAGACTGATGAAACTTGGTGAGTGAACCGCATTAAGATTTTTACACAAAAATAGAAAAAAAACTATAAATTTTGGGGGTCTCCATACTGATGTTGAGGTTTCTTATATCGTTTTTTTCTAAACTGAATAGTTTGCGCGAAAGACACTTCCAAAGTGATAAAAAGTCAAGGATTTTTTATTAGGATACGAAACGCTCGAAAAGCTAATGAAATCACGGTCAACCAATTTTTGCGGGACGCGGGAGGGTTTATTTCTGCTTCATTTTGGCATATAGCGTTGTCACTGTCTAAAAGTCACTGCTGATTTACTCTAGTGCTTGATGCAGTCGATGAAATTGTATCGATAAAAATGAATGAATGACGGAAAATACCAGAGCACTAATTTTAATTTTTATGCTTGATTTGGTTTTATTTGCGACAGTTTTTACTTCTGTAGTTTTCAGCGTTCACTTCAATATTTTATACGCCTGTACAAGTTCACCAATAAATAAATTTATTATTATTATTATTATTATTTAGTGCCACTGAAGGGGATGGGTTGGGTAGCTATCGACTTTTCTGTTTTACCTTACCGTACCTACTAGTACTAGTGCCCACTCGTGGCTAGTAAGTTCTTACCTGCATACTTTTACTTACCTAATCGTAGTTCTAAGTACGTAAAGTGGATACATACTTTACCAAATGTTGTCAAAGGTAGGTGTAGTTTACATAAACCATAAAATATCCATCAGGTCCGGGGCTCAAATTTGATTGAGCACCGGACCGTATATAGGTATAATTATGTCTACATGATACATATGATACAGAGGTATCCAATGAGTGCTATCATTACACTGATAAAACTAAGTCATATTTATTTATTTATTTCTTATTTTTTACGGTGGACGTGACAGTTTCGATGCTAAGAGAGGTCTTCTGCCTGGCGTGGCGCTCCAAAGGAAAGCGAAAGCGCTCGTTTTGCTAGCAACGATGCGAGTCTTACTAGCAAAACGAACGCTTCTCTTTTCGAGTGAGTGGAGTCGACACGCGACACTAGCGCCGCCACTCACACTCACTCACTAGCGTTCACTGTACATTGCAATCATCAATCCACAGACCAACAAAACTTAATATTACTAAGTACGCATAGGTACATTATAACGAAACGTGGTTAAGAGCGATTCTTCAGGAAGTTCAGACATGGCCAAAATTCTAGCTTCACAATATAGTTTAGACCTTTATATATAGACTACAATAATGATTTTATAAAAATAAAACAGGATTACTCGGATAATTTCAGATTAAGGTTAGAAACGAGATGATTTCGATTCAAAGTGGGTTGTACGACAGCTCCGCTCAAAAGTAAAAGTGAAGCTTACCCATTTGTTCCACTCTGGACGAACGAACTGACCCAATAGCAAAACAA
The DNA here is from genome assembly GCA_939531255.2 of Thera britannica. Taxonomy (NCBI): domain Eukaryota; kingdom Metazoa; phylum Arthropoda; class Insecta; order Lepidoptera; family Geometridae; genus Thera; species Thera britannica. The sequence goes on from OW618044.2 coordinate 1,060,889, forward strand.
TAGCGTCCTGTGCTTATTCTGTATCGATTTCACCCAAGTGTCAATCACTTGGGTGAAATCGATACAGACGACACTTGACGTTTCCAAATCAAACTGACAGCTAATAGATGACGTTAAATTAAAAATGAGAACTATCACTTCTCTGACACATGCATATGCATATATTGCAAGTTATAAAAACTTATAAACTTAATTTTATAAAAGCTAGATGATTTACTATTTATTTATTATTTAGTATCGATGACAATTTCTAATATTATTCTTGATACGTAAATTATTAAAATACAATAGTAAGTAGAAAATTTTCTTCTATCATAAATCTACTACTTACTGGTTTTACTGCAAGTCTACTAAGTATTTAATCTATCTATTACTGCAATAACAATATACAATACTATATTTTATGTTTACTGGATTAAGTACTTACGCCTAAGTTATTTTCCGGTACTCTGTGACTTTGTGATGTTTTCATCTCATAATCTTTCGTTTCATGTGTCTAAAAGTATATTTACACGATGAAGTTTATAACAAGAAGATACCGATCACTCTAAAGATCCTCGCCAAGTAGAAAAGAGATACTGCGAGAATGGTCACATATGTATGGGACCATCCTCGCAGTATCTCCTTTCCAACAAAAGAATCAATATAATCGGTTCATAAACAAAGAGTTTATGCCCGAACAGACATAAAAATATACATAATTTTACATTATATAAAGTGGATTTGCCCTAAGGCACAGTTGGGCAGCAGATATTAGGGGTGGCAAATCGTGACAAAAAAACCACCGATGATAGCAAAAAATATATCAAATGCAAAGTACCTAAATATTTAAAAGGCTGCACATATTATGGCGCCGGCCGGAGCGGACCAAACCGCAACGTACCTGTAGTATCTTCCTAAATAACTTTTGTAAAATTTACGGTATAGAGTGTGCTTAGTTTTATATATTTAGGAAAAGAAAAAATAATTAATTCATCATTAGATTTAGATAAAAGTTGGCAATAAAGTAAATTCATTATGTATCTAGTCTATATGATGGGTGCTGAGAAGGGGCGGCACATGGCCTGGGGCCTAGGACGGCCAACACTGCAAATCTGCCACTAATTATATACAACCAAATTGAGTAACCTATTCCTTTGTTTGAAGTCGGTCAGTCGGTAATAAATTGTGATCATTTGCTATGCTTAGCCGATTGTCACTCTTTGAGCAAGGACGATTTTAAGCAGTAGCTTCCACAAGCTACTGCATTAAGATGATGATTATTATTATAAGAGTTGTATGTGGCTCTAACTTACAAACTCAGACAAATGTAGTGTATGAACAGCATCTTCGTATAGTTTTCTTATTGTTTTAATCTTTGGATCGAAGAACTCCGGCTCAAAATGTAAACTACATAATTATTCTGTTATGTTTTTGTGGGATCCATGCCCGCTGTCTACGGATTGCTTTCACCCACTCTCTCTTCCTAGCCGGATCAGTTGGGAATCTGAAAGTGTGTTAGTTTGTTCATTCATTTACATCGATATCTTTTCATCGATAGTTTCAAGCCCTATTTGGAAGCATGAAAGAAGAACGAATGAAAAATGAACGGTATAATCCGAATTGTTTCAGTATACCACTTTTTTGGTTACATTGCACTGAAAAAATAGTACCTACTTAAAATAGTGTAATAATAGAAGTAAACAAACCACATTTAATCGATTTTATGAAAAAATAGGCGCTTTTATGGGATAAAATTGTACTCACGCGTGATAAGAAAATGTATCTGTTCGGCCACTGTAGTTTTTACAAAATAGTACGGCGCATTTCGTCATATTTCCCGTTGTGTTTTCTTCGAGAGCAAAGGGCACACTGACAACGTCATTTGGATAACTGCCCTTTGGTATATCAATTAAACTACTATAATTAATTAATTAGAGTTTATTGAACTGCTGCCGAAACACACCGTACACAAGGGTTAGAATGAAAGAGATAGAAGAACGGAGAGAATGAGTGAGGCGAACAATCCCGTATCCCACACTCTCCGCCACAATATTATACTAAAGTATTATAAAACTAAAGTTATCATTATAAAATTATCTAATCTGTAACTTAAATTTCTTCTAGAGATTGTGAGCAATATAACATTTGATTTACATGACGTTTCCATTGTAAACCTTCTACATCAATAATATAGCTGACACCTGGTACAGACTCCCCTATGACCAAACCCTGAACCCATGGCTTGCTACCCTTCCTATAGTCTTTAACCATGACTTTCTGTCCCAACTCAAATTTTGTTACTCTATTTCCTTCGTCTCTCTTCACTAGTTTTTCCTGTATTATCTCTGAAATAGGTGGTGGTCGCATTTGGGGGTTCCCATACTTAAATAAATAAATAAATATTGCGGACAATTCACACAACACCACCCAGCCCAAACTAAGCAGAGCTTGTAATATGGGAACCGGATAGCTGATATAATACTTGAATACATTTGTTTTTTTTTTTTTGTAAATACATACTTAGAATACAATAAAACACCCAGACAGAGAACAAACATTTATGTTAACCACACAAATATTTGTTCTCGGTGGGGATCGAACCCACGACCTACGGCGCAGAAGGCAGAGCTACTACCAACTGAGCTAGAGGCCAGTCGATTATACTGAACCTGTTCCTTATCTCCCTACCTAACATCAAGCGGGCTGGTGATACTCCAGTAGTCCTTTGGGGTGTGCTCCTATAGTCAAATAAGAACAAATTAATTGCTGATACTAAACTTTGTCCACTCTCTCGTATTTTAGTTATAGCTGATTTAAATGTTTCTACGAATCTCTCTGCAGCACCATTTTGTTGCTGGGTGGTAAGGTGGAGTGAATGTATGTTTAATTTGATTTGTTGTACAAAATTCCTGGAATTCTTGGCTAGTAAATGTGCGACCATTGTCTGTGACTAGATGTACAGGGTAACCAAATCGAGAAATAACATTTTTAAAAATTTCTATTGTATGAGAGCTTGTAATGTTAGTCATTGCAAATACCTCAGGCCATTTTGAGTAACTTACCACTATTACTAGGAACATTTTATTATAAAATGGCCCTAAAAAATCTGCATGTATTCTATGCCAAGTAGCTGGGGGTACAGGCCATGGTTTCTGTGTTTGTGTTGGTGTTTTGCTATTCTGTAAACATATGATACATTTTTTTGTTATATTTTCAATAACCGAATCTAAATTAGGCCACCAGAAATATGACCGCGCAATTTCCTTCATACGCACGATTCCGAAATGACTTTTATGTAGTTCAGATAAAACAGCTTCCCTAATAGACTGTGGTATCAATATTCGGTAGCCCCAAAATATGCAACCTCTATCCAAAGTTAATTCGTTTTTTCTATTATACAAAGGTAGAATTTCTGTATCTAATTCTTTTCTTTCTGGCCAACCATCAGTCATATACCTTATAATTTTTGAAAAGTTTTGATCTTTCTTTGTCTCTATTTGGATTTTCTTCCAATTTAATGATTCCATTTCGGAACCGTTTGTATAACAAGTAACACTAGAATCACCACTGAGACAGTATGAATGTATTACAATTTTTTTATAATTTTTTTCTACTGTTCTAGATAAGAAATCAGCTGGGTTTTCTGATGACTTGATGTGTCTCACCTTATAGTTAAATGCAGAGAGAAATATGGCATAGTGCTGCAATCTTTTAGCAGCCACTTTTGGAATACTTTTTGTTGGACCAAAAATTCTCACCAATGCTGCATTATCTGTCTCAAGTTCAAAAAACCTACCGTAGATGTAATTATAAAATTTTAGTAATTCCAAAAATAACTGCCATTGCCTCTTTATCAATTGTTGCATATCTCTGTTCAACTTCACTCAGTTTTTTACTAGCAAAAGCAATTGGTTTAATGACACCATCTTCATCGCTGTTTGACAGAATGGCTCCCAGACCTGTGTCCGAAGCATCACAAGTTAAAATAAGTGGCAATTTTGGGTCATAATGTCTTAAATTTGTAGCAGATGCCAACTTTTTCTTTATAACTTGGAATGCCTTTTCTAGGTTATTTTACCCAAAAATGATTTTAGTAGTGTCAGATTACTTGGTGTTTTTGCATTTAATAGTGGTTCAATATTGGATTGTATCACTCTAATACCATTTTTGTTTACACAGAACCCAAAAACTTCCAAACTGGTTGAAAATAATTTACATTTCTCTGGCTTCAGCTTGAATTCACATTCATGTAATTTCCTCAACACTTTACACAGAGTTTCATAAGTATCTAGTACATTTTTCCGTTTGATATAAATGTTATCAATAAATACCACAGTATTAGTAATATTTTTTAACTTTTTCATCATCAAGCGTTGAAACGCTCCTGGTCCTGAGCTAACACCAAAAGGTAAATAATTATATTTGAAGGTTCCTGCCTCAGTCACAACGGTAGTATAATTCTGACTCTCTTCACTAAGGGGCGCCTGTAAATAGGCTTCTTTTAAGTCTAGTTCGCAGTAATATTCGCCATGTTTTAGGGTATTTAGAATGTCATCGATATGGGGTAGTGGGAAATGATCAATCTCTAGCCATGGATTTACTGTTAATTTGTAATCTTCACACAATCTGACTGAACCATCTGGTTTCAGAATAGGTACCACAGGGGTGCCCCATTCACTCTGTTCTACAGGAGTGATTCGTCCATTTTCTAATAATCTATTAATTTCATTATTTACCTTGTCCCGCAGAGCAAATGGTACTCGCCTTACTGGTAAACATTTGGGCTTGGCATCCGGTTTAAGTTTTAGTGAAATTACGTCTCCTTTGAAATTTCCCCAACCAGGGCTAAATACTTCTGCGAACTGGGTTTTTACTAGTTGTTGAGCATCTGAAACATTTTGCATCAAATTAGATCCAATGTTAAAACTATTATTAATATTTGGAGGCCACAGTTCCAATTCATGTAACCAGTCTCTACCTATTATTCTGGGGGCATTATTTTCTACCACATATATATTTAAGTTTTTTATGAGCTCATTAAATTTGACTTCCACACTTGTTATAATGCCTAAGGGTGAAACACTCTGATCAAAATTTTTGAACATAACTTTACATTCCTGTAATTCCCATGTTTTGATATATGTATTTTTATCATTTATTGACATCACTGTGACATCAGAACCAGTGTCCAACTGAAACTGTAGGTTGTGTCCACCAACATTTACTGTTATATAGTGAGGTGGTATCCTACTTACACGAACACTGTAGGTTTTATAGTCCTCCTCAAACAGGTTTTTTATATCATTTTCTACCTCCTCTGTGTCCTCTTCAGGTTCTTTAGTGTCCAGATCCAGACTGTTGATTTGATGCTTCTTTGAACACATACGAAAAATGTGCCCTTGTTGACCACACTCGCTGCAAAACTTTTTATTTAAACGGCAATCTATTTTCATGTGATTTGTTTTTCCGCAACAAAAACACTTGATATTTTGTGACTTTTTGTTCTGTCCAGTTTGTCTAGATCCAGCGCTAATGCGTCTTGATTTTTTATTATAAAATACGTTTTCCGTTGGATCATTCGGTCCATTTGCTTGTAACTGTGCTGCTTCCACCGTTCTGCCCAATTTAATGCATTGTTCCAAAGACATTTCAACATCACTTTTCATAAGTTCGAATTTTATTAATTTTGAGTACACTTCTCCATAAATTTTTCCTTGATCTGGTCTTCTGGATCTTTGAACTGGCATTTTCCAGCAAGTTTTCTCAACTCCAAAACATAATCTTGAATTTTTTCCGTTGGTAGTTGATTTCTCTTCCGGAACTCTGCCTTTTCTATGGCAGTTGACAAGGGTTTTGCGTATTTATCTTTTAGCTTTTTACACAACTCTTCATAAGTTGATTTTACAGCTTTATTTGGGGAACATAGATAAGTTAATGTTTCGAAAACTTTTGGTGTTAGTTTTGTTTTAAGCAGCGGTACCTTTTTTTCGTCGCTAATGTCGTTTACTGTAATAAAACACTCAAGTTGTTGTTCAAAAACTTCCCATTTTTCACCATCAAATTGCTTGATTTCTCCACACACAGACATTTTTGGTGCATTTGATTGCTCTTTACCTTGTCTGTGTAATAGGGACACCTGTTTTGTTTTATAGTAATCACTCAAAAGTTTTCGCAATCCGTCCGAAGTTGTGTTTGGGGGGAAGTCAACTTTTTCCTCTGTAAGCAGTTGTTGCAATTCCTGTTTTGAACACTTGTTAATGAAAGTCCTTTCGCCAGATTTGATTAGTGCCACTTTATCTGTATTTGTTTGTATGATAGCACTATCTTCAGCACTAGAATAATCGAAATCCTCGTTGTCTTCTGAACTTTCTGAATCCGACATGTAATTGAATGTAAACAAACACTGAGTGGCATGAAGTTGACGTTATAAGTGAATGAATGAATTTGATTGCTGGGTTTCCCAATGTAAGTTTTGCATTTATTTTGCACTGCATCTAACTTCACACCAGGCGTCGGTTTTTATTTTTGCTGAATTTTGATCTTATTTGTTAATATTCTTGCTCAATTTATAGTTCACTTTGCGCTTTTTGGTTCTGTATCTCGTCGCCAACTTTGGTATATCAATTAAACTACTATAATTAATTAATTAGAGTTTATTGAACTGCTGCCGAAACACACCGTACACAAGGGTTAGAATGAACGAGATAAAAGAACGGAGAGAATGAGTGAGGAGAACAATCCCGTATCCCACATGCCCCAAATGGGACACTACTTGGCAAGAGGGGTAAAGAAGTGAAAACAGTTTAATGACGTATCCCTTGGTTAAAATATCCTTGTAAAAAGTTGCCCCCCCCCCCTCTAACTTCTAAAATAAGAAAATGATAAAACTAAAAAAAATATATGTTGTAAATACTGTGCAAACTTTCAACAATATTTGGTTTGAACGAGATCTAGTCAGTAGTTTTTTTTATACGTCATAAACAGCAATTTACCTTTCGACGAACTACAAGAACCTTTATATTATGTTACTTGTTGCTACGGAACCCTTCATGGGCGAGCCCGACTCGCACTTGGCAGCTTTTTTAATAATGTAATGACATGTTCGCAGAGGCAGCTAGTGCTTTTGTATATTATACCTGTCTTCCAGTAGCAATATGCCAATATACAGGGTGTCAAGCCAAGTTCAAGCAAGGGAACTGGCGATACTGTTCACATCTTTCAACTAATTTTATAAGGATATTCTATTGGCTATTCAAATATTGGCCTGCTTGTATTTTTATTTATTTAAACGCGATATTTTTCCTTTCAACAGCCTGTTAACGTTCGTGCACCAGCTATGAACGATGACATTTATTATAATGTTTATTAAATTTTCGTAGTACAGTTTATTTTTTACAAGACACATGAGGTCACAAAACATCTTTACTTTTGTGTTATTACATATTTTATATTCTTTTGATGTGGTTCCTTGCTTAACTGTGTTTTTATTATTATGTATACATCATCTAAGAATGAACACAACGTCTCCGAGGGATATTTACAAGATTTGTTTGTGTAATCTCTTTGTAAAATATAGTCATTATTTGTTGGAGGCGTTGTGCTTAACAATGGGGAAGAAATCGCAAAGCTTATAACAGGTGGCGCTGGCAGCACATGGCTCTTACATCGCGCTGTCATTTTTGTCTCTCAATGTTATTCGGGTTTAAAAAAAATATAATAACTAAGATAATATTATAATAATAATATAATAAATATGTGGGATGCGGAGCAATAAAACCGGATATTTTCTTCGACTGCTTTTTATTTTAATCAGAATACAATTTTGGTACGTGGCGTTCGTCTGAGTTCCCAGGGAAAAGAGACCTTGTTCATTCCTTATCTTATTCATTAAAACATTCATCCATTCGTTCCATAAGCTCTCAATCAACCGTTCATTCTACGTTCCGTTTCACACTTTTCTCTTACGTTCCGTTATCATCTTTCATATCCTCACATTCTCAGATCCTACAACTCGGCCCTCCTGTGCCTGTCTGCCCTCAGACATACATACCTCCCTTACAAACCTCTCATACAACAATTCTCACTCGCATACAATCTTAACTACTAACACAGCATAAACATCTTGACACAAAAAAAACTTACACATAGTTAAACCTTATTCACTATAAAAGTTAACATTTTAAGTTTTAAATCTTATTCTTACTTTATTACACTATGTTATGTATAATCTTGGTAGGTATATAGTTCATGACATCTTGTAGGTAGGTAACATAATTTAGAATAAGCTTAGGTATGTAATAATAGTTAGGTATACCAACATCATAAATAGGGCATCTTATTATTATTACATTTTATGTAGGTAGAGTGCACAATCATACATACATCTTCTTTCAAGCAGTTCTGTTACAAAATGAAAAACTAACCTTTTGATTTAAATTTTACTTGTCCTCATCACTAACATAGTCTGGCCATGGCTTCATGTGGTCGGAAGATGTTGTGGTCTTATTCGGTCCTTCAGTGTTTGAGTCAGCTTTCTCTACATCATATCTATGATTTCTCTTCACCTTTGTTATCTTGTAAGGTCCTAAAAACTTTTGCTTTATCTTCAGGCCTGCCCCAAACTGCGTCCGCTTGATGCATACAAGTTCTCCCTCTTTATAATTGTTGCTAGGTTTCCTTCTTTTATCAAAGTTTTTCTTATTTTCATCTTGTACATCTAAAATTTGTTTCTTTGCATTTATTCGAAGTTCCTCTCGGTTTTTGATGAAATTATCTATTTCTTCCTCTTTCAGCATCTGAAACAGTTAAATATCTTCTTTTCTTCTCATTTTAGTGCCTAGTAATAACTCATATGGTGTTGTATTTATACTTCTTTGATGAGTACTGTTCAGTGCTCTCTGCACCCTGCTGATAAGTTTGTACCATTGCGTTGGTTTCTCAATAGATAGTTTTGTCAAAACTGATATCAGTGTCCTGTGTATTCTTTCCACCTGTCCATTGCCTCTCGGAACCCCAGTTGTGATTTTTATATGCTCTATATTTTCCTCTTCACAGAAGTTGGTAAAGTCGTGGCCTGTAAAAGCTGTACCTCGGTCTGTTATTATTCTTCTTGGATTTCCAAAGGTGCTTTGGTGAATACTCATCTTATTCAATACTTCTTGAGCTGATGTTGTCTTTGTTGGAACCAACCAAACAAACTTGGTGAAACCATCAACTATGGTTTCACCAAGTATCAAATATGGTGAGTATGTAGTTATACTGCTTAAGTGTCTCTGTCATCGGTCCTATGTGGTCCAAGTGCTATCTAGTGGTGTATCACCCTTCTCTATTGGATTCAAAAATCCTTCCTGCTTCCCACTCTTCCTGGATGCCAACAAACATGGTATGCACGTAGCAATAAAGTCTTCTACTTTCTTTCCTAGTTGAGAAATGTAGTATTCTTTACCAATTAATTCCATGGTTTTCTTCTTAGCAAAATGACTATTCTCATGAGCTCTTTTGATGATCTCCAGCTCCATTCTCTGTGGTACCACCATATATTGTTCAGGTCCCTTGCATAGTATTCCTCTCTGTAAACAGAAGTCATTGAAGGGCTTTTCCTCTAGTAAAATCTTTACAATCGCCTTCAGACCATCGTCACACTCTTGGGCACGTCGTAAATCACTATGCAGATCTGAAAAGATAGTTCCCACGTATGGGTTTCTGCTTAGAGCATCAGCATGTCTCATTCTTGATAGACTAGTCTAGTAGATGTTGCCAAGTCTTTCTTGTTGAGTGTCATCTGAAATGCTTTACAATCTGTCACTATCTTAAAATGTTTTCCATACAAGTAGTGCCTGAATTTCTTAACACCTTCAATTATGGCTAAGGCTTCTAACTCGTAACTTGTATATCGGCTTTCAGCATCAGATGTCTTTCTGCTCATATAATGTACAGGATGTAATTGTAAATCGCTGTTATCTTTCTGCATCAATATGGCAGCATAGGCCACACTGGAAGCATCTGTGTGAAGCTCTGTTTCAGCACTTGGCTCATATATTTTCAAGACAGGTTTGCTTGCCAACTTTTCTTTCAGGATCTTGAAAACAATTTTATGCTCATCTTGAAATTCAAACTTCTTATCTTTTTTCAACATTTCAGTCAAAGGTCGTGCAATCATTGCATAATTCTCGATAAACTTTCTGAAGTAAGAACAGAGTCCTAGAAAACTGTGGAGCTGCTTCTCATTTTTAGGTTCTGAAAACTTCATCACTGCATCCATCTTAGCTGGTGATGGCTGGACTGTACCGTCTTCAATTACATAGCCCAAGTATTCCACTCTCCTCACTAGAAGCTGAGATTTATTCCAATTGATTATCAATCCATACTCCGCAGCAGTTCTCAATACTTCTTCTAGTCTCTCAACTGCCTGTTCTTCATCGCTCGCTGGAATCAGTAAATCGTCTATGAAAATGTGTTATCAATTCTCTAAATATTATTGATATAAATCTTGTAAATACTTTAGGACATGTGGATAATCCAAAAGGTGCTTTTAAAAATTCATACTGCGATTTCATTGTTACAAAAGATGTATACTTAATCGAATCTTCATGAACTTTGAGATGAAAAAATCCATTCTTTAAATCTAGCGCAGAAAAAACCTTTGCTCCTGCTAATCTGTCTACATGATCATCAATGAGTGGTAACGGATATTCATCTTTCATAATCTTCTTATTCAGCAACCTGTAATCTACACATATTTTAAGTTTCCCATCTTTCTTTCTCACAAGTACTAGTGGGCTAGCATATTCAGAGAAACTCACCCGAATGATGCCTTCTTCGAGCCACTGAGTAATTTGCTCATCAATTTCTCCTTGCTCAGCGGGAGAAACTCGCCGTGGTCGCGATGCTACTGGGATGTCATCTTTCAGTGTGATCTTCAGTTCAATTGGAGCTTCCTTCGTCTGACATGGTTTGTACTCGTCCACCAACCTTGCAACTCTTTGTTTAACATCTTCCTCCAACACATGACCTAAAGAATCAACAGAACATTGAAAACACTCAATCTCACTGATCCAAGAATCAGAAGGTTTCATCCACACACACCCGTCTTTAATAATTGTGACCACCGTTTGTAAAAATTCGTGCCCTAAAATTAAATTGTACGGCATAGAGTCTCTAGTAATGATGTAAAAACGTACGTCACTGTATCTTCGATTGTCGATCGCAATGTCTGTTGTGCAGCTGCCTAGCGTACGCACTGACGCAGCCCCAAGGCCCGTGAGAGTAACGTCTGGATCCTGGCAGCACTCAGGAGATCCTATCTCTTTGTAAAAGTCACTCGAAATCAAGTTCACTTCACTGCCTGAGTCTATTAACGCATTGTCTCCGCAACCTATATCTACGACCGCACTTTCACAATTTTCTACGCATTTTACTCGGTAGCCGCACAGTAATTTTACCCATTTCACAGGTTTATTTCCGCGAAGTTCATCTTGTCTTTGTTTGTTTACATCGAAAACACCATATTCGCCGCCATGACAGTTTTCCGTCGCCGCCATCTTGGTGAGTGAACTGCCACTGTCATCGATCGCCGCGCCCTCTGGTGTCGCCATTGACGAAGTAATGAATGAACGTTTCTGCTTGCTGCCGGAACCGGAACTCTTCCATGATTGGTGATTGCTACTGGCCGCCGCTTCTGTTGGTTTTTTCGTTGGACACGCTGAACCAACATGGCCGAACTCATTACACTTGAAGCATTTGAGGCCTTTTTCTTTTGATGGACAATCGTGTGATGAATGCCCCATCTCTCCACAGCCATAGCACCGAATTATCCGCTTGTTTCTATGCTTTCTCGTTGTTGTGATTGCAGTTGCAGTAGGTTCTATTATATTCTTCGTCATCTTGCTTTGTATAGCCTCGTAAATCTTCAACTTTTCTTTCAAGTCGCCATACGTCTTAACGCCATACAACATGATTTTGTTGCTTTTGACGTCGGGTATTCCGTCGATAATGTACTTGATAGCCACGTAGTCGGGCATCTTGCCTCTTTTACCCAATTCTTTCATGGCGAACATAAAATCGAGACATTTTTCGTCAGATTTCTTCTTTTTACTACTCATTAGCTCGTGAATAGTCTTACTGTCGATGCTGTCGGGGAACTCCTTCGCCAACGCCGTCTTTAGCTCTTCCCACGTCTTAAATGTTTTTTCTTCCGCTCTTAGCCACAAAGCTGCTGTGCTGTACCCGCCAGCGATCGCCTCGCCACCAGAAGTTTTTGTGTCGGTGTCCACTCGAATATTTCGCTGTTATCTTCGATATCTCGGATCCATCTTTGCGCTGAGTAGCTTTCGTCTTGTCCGTTGTACTTGGGGGGATCAAATTTTCCATGAGGTGAAACATACCCTGTGGTGATTTGTTCTCCGTCGTCATCTTGCCGTCGTAGTCCGTATCCAAATCGTCAGGGTCGTCAAACGATAAGGAACGGTGGTGTTGCTCAACAGTCGTCTTGGCATCGTACGTAGTTATTCTTCGTTGCGTCGTGTGGAAAAAATAACCTCGTCGTCGTGGATGCCGGTTGATGCACGCCTTGCCTCGTGGAGTAAACTGATTGCCGTCGTCGACCGTCTAGAAAATGATTTTTTGCTTCGATCCCGGACGAGCCCCCAATTTGTGGGATGCGGAGCAATAAAACTGATATTTTCTTCGACTGCTTTTTATTTTAATCAGAATACAATTTTGGTACGTGGCGTTCGTCTGAGTTCCCAAGGAAAAGAGACCATGTTCATTCATCATCTTATTAATTAAAACATTCATCCATTCGTTCCATAAGCTCTCAATCAACCGTTCATACTACGTTCCGTTTCACACTTTTCTTTTACGTTCCGTTATCATCTTTCATATCTTCACATTCCCAGATCCTACATATATAAAATTAAAAAAATATATGTTGTACATTTCTGTGCAAACTTTCAACGATATTTGGTTTGAACGAGATCTAGTCAGTAGTTTTTTTTTTATACGTCATAAACAGCAATTTACCTTTCGACGAACTACAAGAACCTTTATATTATGTTACTTGTTGCTATGGAACCCTTCATGGGCGAGTCCGACTCGCACTTGGCAGCTTTTTTAATAATGTAATGTAATGACATGTTCGCAGAGGCAGCTAGTGTTTATTATACCTGTATATTATACCTGTCTTCCAGTAGCAATATACCAATATACAGGGTGTCAAGCCAAGTTCAAGCAAGGGAACTGGCGATACTGTTCACATCTTTCAACTAATTTTATAAGGATTATTCTATTGGCTATTCAAATAATGGCCTGCTTGTATTTTTATTTATTTAAACGCGACATTTTTCCTTTCAACAGCCTGTTAACGTTCGTGCACCAGCTATGAACGATGACATTTATTATAATGTTTATTTAGGTGTTAGAGCCTTCGCTTGACCCATTTGTGAGATAACCCCTTGAATTTTACGCGGTTGCAGTGTGAATCTACCCTCAAATACCTTACGTGATCACGTGACCCTCAACGAGCCGTCGTCGTCATCGCTGGCTAGTCGAATGTTCCTCAGTATGTCTTTGAATTTTGACGGTGATAGTGCAGTGTAAAATAAAAATAAATAATAATTCAACAAATTAAATCTTAAACGGCGTGAACATAATAAATGTAAGTAATACAGTATTCCTTAATAAAGTGTATAAAGTGGAGTACTCAACACATAATCTCCCTCGGGAGTTGCAAGCATGTGTTTGCGCTTTATGCGAATGCCCGCTCTTCGGACGGCAGACTCGCAACAAAGCAAATGGATATAAGATCTCATGCAGATCAATCCTAGTTGTAACGCCCGCTCTTTTGACGGCATGCTCAAAATACTCATACGTATTTCGCAAGTTTGAACATGATCAGACGCAAGTACTAAGTACTGTCCATGACGGCTGACCAGCCGACACTGTCAGCCTACCTAGAATATGCAAGCTCAGTTGCTCAGTCGCCCTGTCGGCTACGCAGCCGTCATTCGGATTTTGCTAGACTTTAATAGTCTGTCGGCTCAAGCGTTAACTCTTACCTCTCGCTGCTTCCAGATCATGGACCAGATGCACCGCACCACGCTGGGTGATTCAGCAAAGTGGGATCCTCCACCCGAGCAAGAAATTTTTTATAAAAATTTTATAGACGCATTAGACGAATGCTACCCCTCAGATTGGAGACTGTGGGAGATCAACATGATGTCTTATGAAGACCTATTTGGGGATAAAATATCTTCAGATGATGAGAACCGTTTAAGATTTGCAATTCCTACGGTCCACCTGGCCGTCGCATATGGCTGTTCAAGTTCCTTGAGTGAACGGAAATAAAAAGCGATAAAAAGAATAATCATCAACTGGCCCATAGGTAGGGCACTTATATATTCCCCATTCGCCACGATGAAGAAAATCCACCCAACCGATGCATACAGCCACTTTATTCAAAATTTAACGAATATCAAAAGCTTGCTTCTCACTCGCCCAGAAGCTTCATTCCGCCTTAAAACCCGGGCCGGGACCAGTACGAACACTTCTGAAACCGCATCTTCAGCTTCCATAGCTGGCACACCTATTCATACGAGAAAAAGATCTCATAGCCCAGAACCGGTCCAAACCGCTGCAGCTGGTACAAAAGGCCTGGAAACCTATATGGAAAAACAAAATAAAATGTTAGAACAACTTCTCGCACTGTCTTGTATACAGACAGACTTATTGACGCGAAAAGCAAAAAACGACGTAGACTCCTATAGTCACTCATATGAATCCGAGGAAGATCAAAATGATACCTGGGTTGCACCAGAAATGATTGAATCAGAGCCAACTGGACCACAGGAAGCAAACCCGATCGATCAAGAAGACCGGTTTTTTGATTTTGCCCCTGAGACAAAAGAATCCGAAGGCAAAATAGCAGTTGCAGAGGAAGCACTCGTGAAACAGGGCTCTCGGTGCTTAAGGCTCGGGGAAACCTCCTGGCAAAACATCCGATACGCAGATGTCCAAAAACAATTCCAAGCTGCTTCAGTTTTCACTAGCCTTAAAGCCAATAGCATCTTAGCGACGGTTACTCCTAACTGGCAAACTGTAAAACTTTTAGATAATGTGGACTCCTGTCTAGGCGCCATTACTCATGGACTCTTGCAACAAAGGAATCACTTTCAAAGCATTTACAACGCTGCGCCACTGGAGGTGAAATCACATCTAAGCAAAAATTTCCTCGCTTCTGACTGTGCCTTCCGCCAAAATTCAGATTCCTTGTTGCAATACACTTGTGGTAGAAGAGCAGAAATGATACAACAGAGAAGATATGTTTATAAACCCATAAACAAGACACTAAATGAGCTCATTCATGCAATCCCGCCATCAAATACGCACTTATTTGCAAAGCCTCAATTAAGTGACCTTATTAAGGAGCAAGGAGGAGTTAATAAGTTTTTTCCTGTCAGGAGACAGCATACAAGCAATATTAAACCTTGGCAACATAATAAAGTGGCCGCGAGAGAAGAAAAGAACCAGGTCTTCAAAAGACCTCGTGAAAGAAGACCTAATTACAGAGCCCCATCCCAAATGGAGAAAGGTCCTTACACAGGGACTGGGTCAGGATCATACACAAACAAAAAGCCTAGATTTGAGGGTAAACCCAAATCGTAAAGAAAGTCATAACTTTCATGCGGGGCAGAGAAAAGGGAATAAGAGTCGCCGTTTACCCCCTACTACATCCAAATCCCGATATATTGTCTCAGCAAAGCCATTATGCATCAAAACTACTAATAGAAATAGGCTGGTGCATAAACCACTAAAAAACATCCCTCTCACTTTCACGGATCGTGGAAAACCTAGGGCTCCTGTGGGACACCGAGCAAAACATAAAGCAATTACCAGAAGACAAAACTCTGAATTGTGCAGCATTAATAAAGACACTACTGAGCAATCAGTGGTGGCTAGCAAAAGTTCTGCTTGGCAACATAAACTTGGCCTCATGTGTCATCCCCTTAGGAAGGCTGCACAGCCGTCACATTCAGGTAGCAGCCAACAAACTGCCGATGAGCCAGAAACACAAAAGATTCCCGGTACCAGACAAAGACCCAGAAGAATTAAGATGGTGGCTATGGAACAAGAGGCAGAAAAGCTGGCGCGGCAGCTTCGGCCCTATGGTTCTCGGCGGAGGCCGAGAACCATAGGGTCTCCCTTCACGATTCTCAACCTGAACGAGAATCTGATCGATCTCAAAACCGGGAGTCTTCCTCCTGCAATAAAAGAAATGTGTTTGCAGGTTTGGAAGGTACAGGCTGGTACCGTTGCATAGAAACCTGGTCGGATGAGAACCGTAGTCTTTTGGAAACTTCATGGCGTGACTCAACCCTGAAAACTTACAGGCCAGCCTGGCTACGTTGGATATCATGGACAAAAAGTAACAATATTCAGGCGGACGACCCGGAGCCCGAAGATGTCGCAAAATTCATCTGCTACCTTCACAAAGAAGTAAAACTGGCGTCCAGATCCATCGCTTTACATAAATCCGTAGTTACTACATTCGCCAACCCTGAAACAAGTGAGAAACTTAGTAATCACCCACTGGTGAGACGGACTTTAAAAGCAGTTTTCACAAGTAAACCACCTCTTCCAAGACCACTAACTTGGGATGTGAGAGAACTGATCGACTACTTAAATAGCTGTGAGGTAGATCAAAGCAGTTTATTTCAAGTATCTCGCCATGTATCCGCATTACTCCTTCTAGCCTCAGGGCGAAGAATACATGATTTAACTCTACTTGACATTGGTCCCAACTACCTCGAAGATCATGATGACCATATTATATTCTGGCCCGAATTCGGCTCGAAGACTGATTCTACCAGCTTTCGACAATCAGGATGGAAACTAATTCGATATGACGTTCAATCATTAGATCTGGTATTTTGGACAAAGAAATTAATTCTTCGAAGTAAATGTTGAAGAGTTTACTATCAAACCCTCTCGAGTTCTCAATACGCCTCAGTAACAATTTGGTCCAATCGAGACGGATTCGCAAATCGGCGAGAAATTATAACCTTACTCAAGAGGGTCATTTTTGTACAATCATCGGACGGAGGCAAATTCCATATAACGTGCCAACTGGACAACCAAGGAAAAGTGAAGTGGTATCCTAGGAAGGGTAACAAAAGTCGTGAGTTCGTTCCAATTTACCCCTTGTGCCAAAACATCCTTCATATTCATTCATACCTTTCAGATTTAATCCTATTTAATTTTAGCCTTATTTCTGCATCCATACAATTGTTTGTTCATATCCCAGTAGGCATATGCGTCACAACGTGAAAATAATTTGTTCTATTTGCACATTCCAGCTACATACCTACAGGAGTCGGGCGCTGACCATGACCGTGAGTTTGTGCGTGGCACTGTTGCCGTTTTAGCATTTTTAGTGCTAAATTTAGCATATTTCAGGACTCTTTAGCATGTAAATTTGGCATCTAGCATATTGCATATTTAGGCATTTCAAATCAAAAGTCAATGTCAAAAGATTATTTAATAGAGACCGACCAGAGACATTATTTTTTATCTATGGTTTTCATTGAGGTGTGGCAACTCTCTGGATCAGGGACTTCCCTGAAATTAGTTTCTGATTGTTTTTACGTAACGAACGTTTCGCGTCCGAACCCCACTTGACTCTTGAATAAATTCATTCCATGTGATTTGTGAATGTGAAGTGAAAGTATGCCTCTTATATATGAGCAACATTATCGCGAAGAATGGGAGAAGATAAGCGAGTTTAAGGATTGGCTTTTGGATGGATTTTGCTAACATTGGGTGCGTAACGATACTTTAAAGCCTAGAATAAAATGTTAGGCTACTGTTCTACCAAAAAATTGTACACAGAAAGGCTAATTAGGATTAGGCTAAGGAGGACAAAATTAGGATTTTAGCATGTTTTTTAGCATTTTTAAATACAAAAATAGCATTTATTAGCATTATTTGGAGCAAGTTCTAGCATTTTCTCAAAATAGAAAACGGCAACACTGGTGCGTGGCATGCGATAACGGTCATTCAAAGCTCTCAGCCTATACATACCGCTTGCAATTTAAGTTAAGCTAGAAATTGTTCCCTCACATTTTCTATCATTTTATTACACTTTTTTCCAACTTGTTGACTGATAAATGCTTACAATTTCCATCGAACACTCAAACGTTCACGTTTAATCCTTCATCTTGTGTTTAACCATTAAAAGGTCGATTTATTTTCTGTTTTATTAATAAAATGGATTCTAAATCTTTAATCAAACGAAGAGCAAGCGACAAAACAAAGCTAACGCAATTTAAGTCATACTTAGATTCCTTGCTAAGCTGTTGCCCATCGCTTAGTAGCATACAAATCAACGAATTTAATATTCGTTTGTCCAAGCTCGATGCCCTTTATTCAGAATATGATGCCGTGCAAACTAACATAGAAAACCTTTCTGAAATTCCAGATGAGCAGTACAAAGAGCGAGAAACATTTGAAACAGATGCATTATATAAGCACGTCTCTGCGAGCAACGCGGAAGCAAGCGTGTGCAGTAGCGCATCTGCATCGGTGACGGGTCCAGCAGCCTTATTGTCTAACTTGAAATCCATTACCAGTGAGTTTGAAGCCCATTGCCACAGGTGGACCCTGTCAGATTTTTTTTGGTATTGTCTAAGGTTTTCGCTGGCGTTCGGCTTCGGAATGAATGATTAGGTGAATCCAATTTTACAAGTTTTCGATCTTTCTTGCGTTTTGATATCGCAAGTGGCAGTACTTGTAGTACCACTGGTTCTATTCACGATTTAGTTGTTTTACAAGTTGCAAAAATGATATTATTATTTAATAAGCTGTAAAAACACAGCTTGTGCATTATTTTTGTAATTAATTGCAATAGAGTCACTTATTTTGCCATTATAATCAAAATAGCAAATATAGTAACGAAACGCAATGTTGTTATTATTCCGTCAAACAATGTCAGTTGCGTGCGTCATTATTGGAGTTGTTTGTGTTCGTTGTTGTTGTTTGTTTGGTTTGGGAAACAAATAATTGAAGATGTAAGTTTAACATTTATGTACTATGTGCTTGTATTGATTTTAGGCGTGCCATCGTGCCAAACACAAGTTATCTTTGTGTTGTTACACAACAGTGTATTATCATTTTCAGTTGGCTATTTCAGAATGCCGGCCCCTAAAATAATATCAGCAAGACAGATGGAAATAATTGTTGAATATATGGAAGCAAACAAGGGTTTCGCAGTGGGCCGCCTGTCTAATAGCGGTCCACTGGCGAAACAGGAAATGCAGCGGCGCTGGGAGGAGCTTGCCACAACCCTCAACTCTGCTGGGGCTGGCATGACTCGGACGAGCGCTAAGTGGCGAGATGTAAGTTATTATGCTTCATAACTGTAAATTTGAATGTTTTGTTTGCATGCTAAGAAACCATCTCATTTTTATGCTTTTGCACTAACTCTTTAAATGCTAGTATTGGAATGAAAAAAAGTATGCGGTGCGGAGGAAGGTGACCGAGCTTAGGGAGCATGGTAGAGGAACTGGTGGAGGGCCTGCAAAGAAATGGAGCCTGACGCCCATGGAAGACCGGATTTACTCCATTTTGGGGAAAGAGGCTGTCTCCGGGAACACATCGGTGCAAGTGCCTTTAAATGTTAGTTTTTTAAATCTTGCAAGCAATAGACATATCAACAAAGCACAGTTTACCTTTTATTAAATTAGCGATACAACTTTACAGTACACACGGCCTGCAACCTCCGATGTCCCCACACCTGCATCACTTGCACTTTTGCCTGAGCCAGTACCCGAGCCTGAAGTTGAACCTGCAGCTGAACCTGCAGTCTTCATTGAGGACTTCTCTCTCTCAGGTGTGTTAGCATATCCTTGATTTTATCCAATACTGTAAAGCAGCGGTGGCCAACCATGGCCTACCATGAGCTGTCTGGCTCTGTCTCTGGCTCTGGTTTTGAGTCTGTGTGAGTGCTCACCAGTGCATTATACTGTGTGTGTGACGTTTTGACGTAAGAGTTATTTAGTCAACACTCACACAAACTCAAAACCAGAACCAGAGACAGAGCCAGACAGAGCTCATGGTACGCCTGCTGCTGTTTCATTTAAGATTCCAAGAATTATGTAAATGGTAGATCGCACCGGGTTTTGTTAGTAAACAGTAGATCTTATGCCTAATCAAGTTGGCCACCCCTGCTGTAAAGGATTGGCATCTCTCTCTCTCATATTTGGTATTGAACAGTATAAATATTCTATTTCAGAATCAACATCAGCCGCCGCCGCCGCTACAGGAGTCCCCACGTTAGCTACGCCTCCACCACAGTTGGCCCCTACTTCCAGGCGATCATGTAATAGTTTATTCATAATGTCTCATTTATAACGTCTTATTTTCTTTTCTCTTTATTGTAGTAACTTTATTATAAACTGTTGCAGATACATCATATACTGCGGAGGTGCCGCAGTGGGCTTTTACTATTGAGGAGCGGCACCTTGCCAATGAAGAAAGAATATGGCGATCGCTGGAGGCAATGGCTGCCACAATGGCAGCAATCCAGCACTCGGTGGCGCACATTGAGGAGTTGTTGGTTGCACAAAACAAGTAACTTCTAGCATTGAGCTAGAAGTTACTTGTTTTGTGTGCCATGTGCCATGAGCTATGGAGAGAGCTATGCTGGGAGTTTCACTATGTGATAGAATCAGAAATGAGGATATCCGTAGAAGAACCAAGGTCACCGACATAGCTCTTAGAATTAGTAAGTTGAAATGGCAATAGGCAGGTCATATAGCTCGAAGAACTGACAACCCTTGGGCAATAAAGGTTCTCGAATGGCGACCACGAACGGGAAGACGAAAAGTAGGGTGCCCACCCATCATTGTGGCACATTGTTTCTCGATTACTATCTACCTATGTATTTAACTTTTCTGAGCATTTGGATTGCATCACGAGATCTCAGTTCGGGGCGAACTACTTGTTATACAGGGTGGATACGACTGATGAGACAAAAAATAAACTGCATATACTAGGCACCATTTTCAAGCTCTGTACCAAAAATCTTTTAATTAGGAGCAGTAGTTTAGCCGCAAATAATTTTTCAAGTTTTTTCATATTTTGAACACGATGTATTTTTCATAGCAGATGATTACCTATACCTACGAAGCGGTTTTGCCACTCCGACGCAAGTAATACACACACAGACTCGCATTTTCACTACGAGAGTGACATAGAGAGAGACAATGACATAGCAAAAATCCCGCGGGTAAAAGAAATAGACACAGGTCAGTGCGTTCTTTCTTATTGCTACCTAACTACTTTCAACTTCAGTTCGCGACCGCTGACCGTTCGGAACGGATGTGCCTACCTACCGGAACACGGAAGCTTACGTTTTTATTTTTACGAATTGAAATACGCAGACAGGCAATTTGTGATAGGACACTAAATAAGTTTAGGACAGTATTTCTTTTCTCTATTGTGACAGGATACGTAACTTGGGATTATTATTATTTAGTGTTAGTGTTTTTATTGTGATTGACTGTTTTTTATTGTAATGTGATGAAGACACGTTATTAAAATTTAGTTTTGTGTGTTCAACAATGCCTCGTGTAACTTACACGGCGTCAGAATACACTGACATGATTTTTATAACGCTTTTATTAGCTTCACCTGTATGTATGTATGTATGTATGTATGTAACCGACCCCTTTGAGCTCGATTTTGTCCTACTTTGAACGATCAGATTTGATTCAAACTTTGCACACCTGTCAAAGGTCGATGACAATGCAATAATATGAAAAAAAAAATAAAAAAAAATGAAAAGAAAGAAAAAAAAAACCTACTTTGAACTATCAGATTTGATTCAAACTTTGCACACCTGTCAAAGGTCGATGACAATGCAATAATATGAAAAAAAAAAATATACATGAAAAAAAACTAAAAAGTAAAAAATAAATTATAGTTTAAAAACTAAAAAAAACGCTTTTATAACTAATTGAACTAAAAAGTTAAAAATAAAACTGTAATAATCAATTGAAAATTTATATTATTGTACAAAAAGCGTGGGGGGCTTGATTTTGATTGTTGTAAATATTTTATCAATAGTTTATTATATCTGAAGTTATTATAAAAAGCACCTCACGCTTTTTGTACAATAATATAAATTTTCAATTGATTATTACAGTTTTATTTTTAACTTTTTAGTTCAATTAGTTATAAAAGCGTTTTTTTTAGTTTTTAAACTATAATTTATTATTTACGGCGAATGCCGTGGAAACGTATCTTTGGCTCTACGAACATACAGAGAGAGGTTTGGTGACAGCCGCAGTTGCTCTAGAAACGCCTGCACTATACAAAAGTACTACTTATAAATTTAGTGAGTGTTGTTGTGATCGTACCTACCCAATTCAAAGGCGGCTCAGGCCTCCACTCGCGTCGCGCCAGGTCATCGCCCCGGCCACCGCGCCGCCTGCCTGGGCATGTCGCGCTCCGGCAAGCGCGCGACGTTGCCGTTTTACTATCAAGGGTGTTTGCGTTTTACTCGGATCGGTAAGCTATTTAGTTTGTTTGAAATAAAAAAAAACTCATTTTTGTAGCTTTTTATTTTTATACCGTATCGATTTAATACTTAACACGTATAGTGTACGTAGTGTAATTTAATGCCCATCTGTCGTATCCACTCTGTATAGGTATAGGTATAGGTAATGCAGACTCAACTCAACTGGTAGCTCAACTGTTTCTTGTGTATTTTGTACATTTTGTAAATATTTTGTTTAGTTGTAAGTTTATTTGTGTAAATAAATAACATTTTATTGGTATAGGTATGTAATAAAGGTTTTAGAATAATTAAATTTGTTTGGTTTTTTTAATTTGTTTTAATTATGATCCGCTACACGACTCCCCCACAATCTGTCGACGACAGCCTGCCTTCCTCCATCAAGTTCCCGCTGCTGAACACCTTCAGAGGGACGATGCAGTGTTGGGGTTTGTCGTGCCCGGTCGCGTGTCATCTCCTCCTCGTCCACGGAGATGCGTGCGTCGTTTATGAGGTTATGGAGCACTACACATGCATTTGTAATTTGGGCTGATTTTATTGGTTTGTAGTGCAGCACCCTGTTAAAAGAAAAATAATTATATTTGCATGGGTACTCTGCTTGCTTGTTCAGTCTCCAATTTGTATATTTTTATATGAAATCGCTCACCTATGCGCTAAGAGGCAGCGCCAGCGAGTCTTTAGAACGCCATTACACCGTTCTATCACATTTCGGGTACGAACATGCATTTTCGTGTAATGCTCTTCGGGTGAGTTTGACGCAGCATTGAGGACAGGCGTCATCATCCACGGTCTCTGTGCGTACCCGGAATCACCTGTAGTTGAGTTGAGATGTTTGTTAGGTACCTATACAATATTATGTACTCACTCACAGATAGACTGACTTATATTGCTAGGTATAGGCGTATTACGTATATCTATTTTGTTGCATAACATTGTTTTACCTACCCAAAAGCCAACACACTTCCCCTTCATCATTTACTCCCTGCAGGAGGCTCTTTACTTCACAATTATTCCACACATGGGAGTCGTGGCTCTGCCCTCCAAATGAAGCATCCACATGCAGAATCCGCAGGTCCGCATCACATATCTAAAGAATTGAACAACCATTTAGTTTCCTTTACTGTTAGCATATACCTAGATATTTTGCAAACACAGATAGTGTAGATCAGGGGTGCTTAAACGGTCGATCGCGAAAGCTTTTCGAGTCGATCGCCAGCAATATACTTAATATAGGCACCCAGTAGAATTTCTGGAAACACGCGGATAATAATGTAGTGGCATGCATGATCATCTAGAGATAGCTCAACTGAAACTCGCCAGGGAAGCCAAATTTTAGCATGAATCTGCAAACAAAGTACCTAAACATGAGATTTTTTTCTTGTAAGGTAATTTTGCATGCTTCTAATACTTAGCAAGAAATTTTTACCTTCTAGCCACACCCTCGCGCTCTGCCCTTGTAATGGGGAAGTTAATATATTTTTTTAATATTGTGGGTTTGTTGAGGGCTTCTGTGACATCCCTCAAACTGTCTGAGACAGCCGTTTGGTATAGACCGAGGTGGTAATAAGACCCCATTCACATTCTTTTGGTAGCTGCCATTGGCATAAAATGCCAAGGCAGCTAATATCTGCAAGGTTTATCACAAAATGAGTTCAAGCATGCACAACAGCATCTATACTAATAAAAGAGGAAATATTATATTATTCGTTTGCATAGATTAGGCTCTCAAAACTACTATGTACCTTTATTTCAGAGCTCACAGCACTAGAGCGCTGTGGTGCCGGCAGGAGTGGTATCAAATCAGCACAAAGAGTCTCGTACTGGGACTTGTGCAGCCGCAACACTCTGCGGTCTATGCGCAGACGATTTTTTAGGCGCTCTTCTTCCGCAGCTGCCCACAAAATTGCTCGCGCCATAATGCCTGAAATCAATTATTATTAATAAGTGTTACAGAACTAGTGTGAGATATGAAGAAGATACACAACTTTTTAGCCTTCAAAAACAAAGTTTACTTACCACTAATGCCTTTTCTATTTATTGATATCACTAAGATGTTTAAACAGTCCTAAAAGTTTCAAATTCCTTCTATATTGTAAGGATGTGTCGATTATAATTCGCGGTATTTTTCAAACAAGACTCGAATGAGCTCCCTGCTTCATCTGACGTTTCAAGCCCAGTTGATTTGCTAATGAAGTTCATTTCGGCGTTACGCAATACCAAAATAATAAATGGAGTTCCATCGAGTTTCATTCATTCACTGGGTTTGAATTTCGGTGGTAATGGTTTTGCTTACGTCAGACAGTTACACAATACGAAAGTGACAGTTGAAGCCGAGGCTAGGTTTCAAATGTCAAAAAATGAAGCCCATTACGATAACCATTGAGTTAGACAATAAGGCTGCAGGTACAGCTGTTGCAGGTAAACCGCCTGTCATACACTTGCCAAGTTTTTCTGGTCGCTAACAAGAACTCGTCAATTGCCTTAATATAAACGCACCTTCCAGACTACCTAGAATCAAAGCTTATAATCTTTTTAAAGTACCTTTCTCAAGAACAAACCTTGGTAAACATGCAGTCATTTCAAGGCTCTGTAGTCAATATAACAGTATTACCAAAAACAGCACGCTTGATATTTGTGACCCATCATATAAATTCAACGGGATGCTCAAACATGAAGTAGAGTTGTGAGGATCTTAAGGATAAACTTTGTACCTGCTGTTTTTTCTCTTTAATACGAGTAATTTAGTAATTTTAGTAATTTTCAGGCTATTTTGTTTAGTAATTTTAAGGCTATTTAGTAAGCACTATTTGGGTGTGATTTTTACATTTTAAGATTTTTTTTTTTTTCTTGAAGATTGTATTTTGTAATTGAGTTTGTTTTTAGTTTTATATGTTTGTATGTAACGTGCTTGCCTAGTACTTATTGTCTGTTTAGTTTAGTTGAGATGATAATTTTGTGCATGCTGTGGCTTCCTATAACTGGAGGGACACATAGTTTTAAGACGTTTTGTTAGTATTATTTGTTATTCAAGTGTTTCCTTTGTTGGATGTCCTAATAAATAAATAAATAAAGAATGGTTAGAATTTCACGACACTTATAATACCTCACTTATTCACGACAATCAATCGATACCTAATATAAATAAGTTCCATTACTTACGTGCAGCTTTTAAGGATAATGCAGCATTCATCATTACGTCCCTTGATTTCTCAGCTGATAACTATGACATAGCATGGCAGCTACTCTGTGAGCGCTTTCATAATAGCAGGCTTTTAATAAATAATCATATTCAATCCATTTTTAATATTGAAACTATAAGTAAAGAATTTGCTAAAGCGTTGCGTAATGTGATTGACACGATTAATAAAAATCTTAGGGCTTTAAAAACATTAAAACTACCTACTGAACACTGGGATGTACTTATAATTCATATCGTAACCAACAAATTAAACTCTGTGACGTGTCGCGAATGGGAAGTCCATCGCAGTAAAACAGAAGGCATTCCTACTGTTAACGCCAACTTCACTCCATACACCTGCTGCGTACTTCAGAGCGTCAAGCCAACGAGCGAACGGCGGGCACCGCCATTTTGTCTTCACTTTATCAAACTACTGTGCTGTACGCTCGTTCATCAATATCAATTTTTACCTTTGTAATTTAATCAGCAGAGCAAAGGCTTATTAAACATTAGAACCATGTTTTGATAGCTTTAAGGTTTATTATCAATTAAATTATTTTTTTGGTTTTAGGACCTTTTTAGGCTTATTAAACATTAGAACCATGTTTTGATAGCTTTAAGGTTTATTATCAATTAAATTATTTTTTTGGTTTTAGGACCTTTTTAACGTTTGTTTTCGACCAATCATAACTTTTTTTTCTATGTGTGTTTGTTTTTACGTGTATGAGTTTGGCGACACTGGTTCTCTTAGTAATAAGTCATCATGCTCTCTCTACTTTGCGTAAGCAAAAGCGTGCTTGCTGCTCTGAGGCTACACGCATCACATCGCATCACGCAACTCATATTCAAACACTATCATACAATTTGAATGCATGCTGGACCACAACTTCTTTTAGCTTCTATTCGTCATAAATATTGGGAGTGCCTAATACAACTGACAGTGCCTAGTGGGCGGACGCAATCTTGCTAGGAAAACAGTTCATAACTGTCACACATGCATTCGATTTTCAGGTAGGACGATACAGCCAATTATGGGAAATCTCCCTAAGGAACGCGTTCAAGGTGAATATCCTTTTGTAAACACAGCTGTTGACTATGCCGGACCCATTTTGATAGCGAACAGAAAAGGCAGAGGTTGTAAACATATCAAAGCATACATATGTGTGTTTGTGTGTCTCACTGTAAAAGCTGTACACATTGAATTGGTCACCGATTTAACAAAATAATGTTTTCTTGCTCTCTTCTTCTTCTTCACTCAATCGATTTATTGCACGCAGAGGACGCCCTGCTTACTTGTTCTCGGATAATGGCACCAATTTTGTAGGCGCGTGTAATGATCTAGCTAGATTTTTAAAACAATGTAATCAAGATGTCAGTTCGTATGCCGTTCGCTCGTTGGCTTGACGCTCAGTACGCAGCAGGTGTATGGAGTGAAGTTGGCGTTAACAAGGACCCGGCTTTGGAACATCCTGTTCCAAAATTGGCAGTGGTACTAGTCGCTTTTTTTTTTTTTTTTATTCAAAATAGTACAGTGTTCCTCTGACGTGGTCAGCGACAGTTTTTTTTCTTAATTTCTATTTACGGGTAGCATAACATTCTTAGTGTACCCACCTGGGGTCTAGGGGGGGGGGCTTAGGTCTAGTTCGGTTGAATGCTCTTCGTATGCTTCCATTTGACGTCATCAAATCCGCAATGCGAGCGACCCCGTCGTTTCCTTTGTGGAGGTTGGTGATTCTTCCAATCAACCATTTTGTCTTCACTTCAACAAACCACTGTGCTGTACGCACGTCCATTCATATATATTTTTTTACCTTTGTAATTTAATCAGCAGAGCAAAGGCTTATTAAACAGTATACTATCAAACCCTCTCGAGTTCTCAATACGCCTCAGTAACAATGTATTTTTGAAGATAATATCAAAGATACTCCCAGAACGCATTTTATAAAAAGAACATGTTTCATTAATTTATACAATCAAACTTTTTTTTCAGTGTATTAGTGCAGATTTGTATTTAGATTGATTAAGTAATGTTTTATAAACTTTTCTAGGAAATATTTACCTGGATGCTCTATCTATGGAAGAACTGAGTCGTCGATATGTATGTATGTGCTGCACAGGCTAATTGGACCTGCTGTGCCAGCTCACTTTCAAAGTGTCCAAGTTGGAGAGGTATATACAAACCCAACTTCTACGAATGAGGAAACTACTGAGAATAGCGTTGAAAATGGTAAGCATATTAAATTGACATAAGTAATCATAAATAAGCGTTCATACCAAATTTTAATGGAGCCATTAGAGTGTGACATTTCAGCATCAACTGAAGCCATGGCAGATCGCTAGTTCGTAATAATTTGATCATTGAACTACATTCTTCACTCATTAGTTATCCATACATTACACCCATGCGAAGCCATGGCAGATCGCTAGTTCGTAATAATATGATCATTGAACTAACCTAATTTTTTCTTTAGGATGTTGCCGTTAAACAAATTTTAAAAAGTAATAGTTCTGGACAATTGTGTCTAGCAACTCTACAAAACAACAGTAGACAGGACGCCAGCAGTAGAAACTGCCTGGTTAAGAGTGTAGTTGAATACTACCTAAAAGAATATGGTCTCATGACTAAAAGTGACTTTGAAGAGATATCTTTAAAAATAGAATTGCTTGTAACTAACGAACATAAGGTACACACACACACTCTTTTATAAGGTAGTTATAGATTATGTAGTCAAGTAGCCTCCTATTCGCGCGCGCGCCTCATAACGTGCTAATAGTAGTCATAGTTATAGTAGATATGTAGGTAGTAGTAGTAGTTAGATAAACAGATTATGCATACGAGTGCTTTTTTCTCGATCGCCTTCTGAAGGGCAAAGCAAAGAGGGTATAGTTATGAAAAACGAGCCCCGCAATATATTTTTTTTTCGAACTCTTGGCTCAAAAACATGTGTCTTTAACTATGATTTTTCTTTAATTTAATTAGATATTGCCATCAGAAGGCTTAAGGGCGATCGTAAAACTTCGAGGGTTTTAAGTACACATAAATATAAACGAGCTGGTATGCCCGAGCTTTGCTCGGTTTTTTAATAATATTTTTCGATCTTACTAACAGCACCACCTGCTGGAATAGCTAAAATAAGCTTAATTTATGTATAAGTGGATTAATAGATAAAGTTGATTATTAAAAACATTAAAAAAAGATTTTCTAAAAAATTATCTCAGCTATATTAATCGATTAATCGCCCCCAAAACCTTTTGTATACTAATTTTCATGAAAATCTCCGGAACTTTTGTGTCGAGTGTTTACGTAGAAGTTCAATAGATGGCGTTCTCCGTGACACTAATTCGTGATTTCGACTACTCGGCAAGAGATGGCGCTAATTTTTTTATTATTAATATTACTTTTAACCCTAGTCTTTTCTGAAAATGAAACCTAGCTAGATCGATTTATCGCCCCCGAAACCCTCTGTATACTTAATTTCATGAAAATCGTTGGCACAGTTTCCGAGATCCTAAATATATATATATATAAATACAAGATTTTCTCGTTTAAAGGTATAAGATAACTCATACTAAGGAACTAACACTGTGAACTCTTAAAAAACAGTTGTTCCATATAACAGTTAAATACCTACTTGGCTAAATGTATGGAAAAGCTGTTTTACTTTCGGCGTTCACAGTGTTGATTCCTTAAAAAAAATAAGTCACAACGATGGGTACTTTAACTCCATGAAGTTATCGGAAGTAGTCTGGTAACGCCCCTGGCAAATTCAACCATTTGGATGCGACATTATAGTTACACATTATGGCAATTATTTTCTTTTGTATTTCACAGGAAACATACTTTATACCTAGCCAAAAGTATGGTCAAAATAAATACTTGCCAGCAAGAGGTAAATTAGTAGACAAATACAATAACACCAAAAGAAAGTTGCGCAGCCTTGGGATTTTAAAACATAAGCAAAACATACCCTCCATACCCGAATCCATAGATATAGACATAGACAGTAAGTATAAAAGTATAAGACATATTACATTCCGAGTTCCGCAGCAATGCCGGCTGCCGCACGCAGCCAATGACGATGCTTCTGCGGCGACAGCACTGCTCTACGTTTTAAAAAAAATAATTACTCACTTTTAGTGTGCTTGCGATTTACATCTCGCGGTCGCCATTAGTAATATTAGTGTAGACAATCATAATACTGAAATACAAATTCTATATTAGACTAGCATGGCATGTGCTTATCTACATAAGTATAATCCAAGTTTTGTTCTTAATTTACAGTATCTAATGAAGAATATGAAGGGCTCAAAGTCTGGCACTAAATGAAATTTTAGTGAAGTGGAATAAAATCTCAAAACGCAGATTAAAAGATCTGGAGTCAAACAAATATAGCAGCGTTGTTGAAATTATAAACGATTGGCCTGCGTACAAGCTAAGCTTCAGTTACAAATTAGTGAGTTTAATGTTCTACCTATTTATTTTTTCATTAAGATTGTCGACAGATACTTGTTCTTTTTTGTATAAAACTTAGCGGGATCTAAGTGTTTTTACACCAGACAATGGGTAGGGTACCAAACCAACACTGACACTGCAGTCACCAATCCGCTTGCCGAACGTGGTAAATGTAAGAATATTAAATATTGCCTCATTTACGATCAACCAACATGTAAATGAGTATGTTAATAGTTATTGTGTACTTAATATTTTTTAGATTGAAGCTGATTTCAACATCAAATACAAAGCTCAGGAAATAGCTCTTTTTAAAAAGTGGCCGGAATATCTGGAAAAAGCATTACCAGTGTTTCAAAAAATAAATGGAGCAAAGCCATACACGACCATTTTAGAAAATGATCCGAGTGAAGGTTCGTTTATTATAATTCTTTATTGGGCGCTGTTAGTCACGTAAGTATAGTCTGTTTTTGTCGACCAATATTTGGATGGGTGACAATTTGTGACATTTCATTTTTATACTTCATATTAATGGGTAAAAAACCTAAACCTACTTTAACCCCTTAAAAATTTTGGAAGTAGTTTGGTAACACCCGGTATAAATATTTGCAGATGTTATTCACACGGCACTATCTAGCCCCGAACTGGGTATTTTATCCCCCTGAAGTTTTCGGAAGTAGTCTGGTATAATGTTTTTAGTAACCTGCCCTAACATAATATAGGCTTCTTTTTATGCGGAGAAAATAACAGCAACGGGCTAAAAAGCTACCAAGCAGACAAAACCGCGGGCAACCGCTTGTTTAAATTTTGAATTAATTATTTGCATAATTATATAAGAATGAATGACGCTCGTGCAGTTTTTTTTTCAGATGTAAGAGATTACTGCTTTCGAAGCAAAGCAGTAATCTCTTACATCTGATATGCAACAGAATAACGGCCACTGTTAATGTAACAACACCCAAAAGAGAGGGAAAAAACTAAAGTACAAACCCTCGATAGCAGAAACAAAAAAAAAATTCATTCTGCATGTACAGGTATGTTTTGCCCAACTAAAATGGAAAACTTTTCCTGTTATGTTGCTAGCCTTCATTTAAGAACGAAGCATTAATTAGGAATGTTTATTTTTCAGAATGACAGCGAAATTGTAACCCGTCTTGACTCATGGAGAAAAGTACAACTTGAAAAGAGGATGAGGTGCCAGCCCCTCGTCATCGTGGTTGGTGCAACAGAGGACAAACTCTCGACAGCTTTTTAAAAGCTTCAGATAATATCTGTTTCAAGATGTTTCACTGCCTTAATGCAGAATATCCACCGGAGGCAATACATGTATGGATGTTCATCCAAAAATATTTTTACGACATCGATTTAAAGTCAGATAGAAAACTGTCAGGTGTTTTATCTTTCATCTCGGATTTGAAATAAGTAGGTAGATGCTGGAAAGCTATTCAGTTAATTTAAAATGTATCGCTGCTTTAAATGTCACGTGTCTGTAGAAAGTAATAAATTTAATAGTAAATATAATAAATTAGTTCACATCGATTTCTATCATAATCTGGGACCAAATGCTACCTATTATTGCACACAGAATAACTGCGATCGTGACCAAACCAAAACCAGAGGTCTTTTAGGCGCCATCTCATATCTCGTCATACTAACACAGAATTTATATCAAATAATGAACTCCCGGATACTACAACTAATGCTTGTAACACTCCAAGCAATGACTCTAGTAGTCCTAATGAGTCTATTGACGATTCGGTACAATCTCATAAATTGCACGAAGAAACATTCGAAATTGCTTTCGATATATTACGTAAATCAACTGCAACATTAGCTCATCAATTTCCTTCAATCCCGCCAGAATATCTCTCATTATTAGATAACATTTTTGTTGCAATGTTATTTCCATCCTCTTCTAAAATATATGGCAACTATTCAGAATTTTACGATCTCATAAACGAATTAATTTATTTGGAAAAAGAGGGTATTATTATCAATACACCAGAAAAGGGTACTGTCAAAGTGCATTTTTTACTTGGTATGATTTTAAGAGACAATCTTGGTTTAAACACAATTCTTGGATATTCCAGATCTTTCAGTAGTAATTACTATTGTAGAATATGTAAAGCTCATAAATCTGTTATGCAAAGACAGTCAAAACAAGATGATGCTCTGCTAAGGAATAATGCGAATTACTCTGAAGATGTTGAAACAAATAATGTAACAGAGACCGGTATTCATGAATACTGTTGTTTTAACAACATACCCAGCTTTCACGTTTTAGACAACTGCAGTGTTGATATAATGCACGATATTTTTGAGGGTATATGTCATTACGATTTAGCTCAAATAATTTTGCATTATACAGACACACTACAAATTTTTGATCTCCGTATACCTTTGAACACACTTTGAACACACATTGTCGGGTAAATATATTGATATTTGTTATCTCAGAACTCAGTCATCCAACATTCTGATGATCTTTAAGGGCACTTTCATTATGGAGCTCTCCACCCTCGTTATAGTCATAGTGACCATGGTATTGGGGACTCTTGTTGAGGAAGAATGGGTTCAGGACACTAATCTCTCGGAGTTGACCAACTGGTTCGAGATTACCCCACCACTGAACAATCATCTGAAGGTCACGAATGAGATGAAGGAAAGAGTACAAAGGAAGTTCACTATAGGACCGATCAATCTACTGTCTTCAGAGCCTTTAACAAAATCACCTTCATTTCAGTTGATGGGATCTGATACATCTGATACTAGGTTTCTTGAGAAAGAGACTCTAAAGTATAGTGTTATGGATTTGTCCACCCAATCATCAGCAAAATTGAGCTTATCTAAGGAGGAGCTAGATTGTGGTGCAGTGCAAACTGGATATAGCATCACTTTCACTCACTGTCATGATGATTTGATAGTGGTGACTATGGTCGGAACTCAAAGGATGACTTGCAGAGAGATAGAACAGCGATATTTCTTTGGCCCGGTAATGCTAAAGACAAGCAAATGCACCCAATCGTTCGTTTTTGATAGACCGTGCGAAGGTAAGCTAAATGCTGGTTATTCTTCCTCAACATGCCCTGAACTGACCATCACCTCTTTGATGGTACTACAATGGGTAATTTCGCTAGTCATAATCCTGATTCTAGTTATTGTGATCCTGATTTTGCTGAAGCTTCAAAACGGCCTCATAACTACCGAGGGAAGAGTCCCATTGATTAAGAGAGGCAGGACATATCATGCTGACTATTTTGAGTGGTATGATGGAAATGGACAGAAAAGGACAGGAGTGCATCAAGATGAGTCCAAGATTAACATAGTTGAGAAGCGTTTTAAGATTTCGATGATTAAATTGATCCTATTGGCACTGTTGTTCAGACCCATAACAGTTGATGGTTATGAAATAATAGGATCATTTGACTCCTCACTGATTAAATATTCTTACATCTTAGATTTGGTTGACCAGGAGATCATCAACTTAGGTCAAGTGTCTATAGTGAGAAGCCCAGTAGCCCACACTGCTCAACTCTTAAGGATGTTTGAAACCTCTAGCTGGAGCATTCACCATCAAGAGGAATATTTCTGCCAGTGGTACAAGTGTGAGGCTTACAGTGTTTGTGGATTCACCACCTTGCCTTTCATCAAGTCTGGAGAATTGGCTCAGTCTTTATTCAATTATAAGAACAAGAACAATGGATATTATACCTGTCAAAAACTCAACCATCATTGTTCATTCGGGTCTGGGTGCAAATTGATCTCCATAGAGGTCATCCCTGACAACAACACTATGTTTACCATGTATTCTATTAGCAGAGGTGGTTCTCATGGAGGAGAAGTAAGAGTCCCCCCTGGATGTATTGTGGAGAATGCTCAAGACAATTCCAATGGTGAATTACAAGACTATTACTTGCTTAGTGATAACAAGAAGTCTCATCACTTGTGTAGTAGTGAATTATTCTCAATGAAACCAGAAGGAGGCATGCTAGGGGACATACAGATCGGTGAAGGAGGGAATGTGAATTTCATGACAAACGAAATCATCTGCACAGCAGATTCAGGGGACAGGGCCCTCTGTAGGTATCCACCACCATTTATCAATAATCTCAAGAGACTGTGTCACACCCCAGAAGAGCTTGGTATCAAGTTAGATGTGAACATCAATGGGAATTACATATCCTGGTTGCTTTCAGGATCAGCCAGAGTGAACCTTAAATAATCGCTTAAAATTGTTTGACTATTCTGTTACTGAGCTAAATAATTTTTCTGTTTGCATAAAACGAGAACATTTGACTCAACGCAAGTTCAAAATGTCAGCTTCAGAAATGATGACATTTGTTCACTTGTTTCCTTTATTAGTAGGAGACTTAGTTTCAGTAGACGATTCAGTCTGGGAGCTGTTAAAAACATTATTAAAAATAATTGATATTATTTTACGTATCTTTATTGATACTCCAACGGTGATTTTGTTAGAATCCTTAATATGCGAACACCATCAAAATTATTTAAAACTTTTTAGAGACACTTTAAAACCAAAGCACCCCTTTATGGTTCATTATCCGCATATTATCAAGCAAGTAGGTCCATTAAAGCAATTGTGGTGTATACGATTTGAAGCAAAACACAAGGTTTTGAAAAATACTGCTTCCAACACTACGTCTAGGCGAAATATAGCCCTAACATTGCTTATTAAAGAACAGCTAGCATTTGCATACAGAATTTTTGTGCAAGACGGCTTAAAGTCACGATTAGAATTAGGAAAAGTAAATTTGCACGAGTCTCCTTTAGATATTGCTGATGTTATTATTAACTGCAACGATGTTGATTTAAATTGTAGTTATATGTGGATACGTTATAAGGGTACAAAATATACCCCGGGAATGGTAATTATTACTAGTGACGAAAATGAGTTTTTGATTTACAAGTTACGTTACATATTACGATCTAAATCTGCAGGTGTATATTTTCTGTGTAAAAAATTGAATTGCTCTGGGTTTAGTGATCATTTTCAAGCGTATTGTATTTAATGAAGGAGTATACCACTGTCAATTTTCTCGTTTGTATTTTTCTTCGTATATTGCTTTGCGCCATTTATTGTCGATTAAATTACTTTTAATGAAGGAGTATACCACTGTCAATTTTCTCGTTTGTATTTTTCTTCGTATATTGCTTTGCGCCATTTATTTAGAATTAGGAAAAGTAAATTTACACGGGAGACCCGTGTAAATTTAGATTGATAGTGTTATTAATAACTGCATCTACGTTGATTTAAGTTGCAGTTATAAGTGTATATATTTTAAAATTTTCTAGTTTCTTATAAAATGTAATTTTTATTTTTTCTTTTTAATTAGGTATTTCATGTTGTTTAGCAATAGTTTTTGTAAATAATGTATATTCTGTTGTAAATAAAATATATTTTAATTGTTTATATTTTACTAAATAAATGTATGAACCTTTCATAATGTTTTATTTGTTTTTTCGTACCTATTCTGTTTTTTTTTACATTTAACTGTGGTTGGTTTGAACTATTCATTTGTACGTATATATTATATTTTATATTGTCTTCTAAAACATTTATTTAACTTAAAACAAATTGTACTATGAACTGTGGTATTTATGTTTGACAAATTGTGTTCTATAATAATGTATGGTTCTGTATTAACTACGTAAGTACAAAAAATCGTTCTAAAGATTTGGAACTGTAGTAAGTATAACTAAATAACTTTTGTATTTTCCATCAAACTACACTGGTTATATTTAACCAGCAGCTTCTTTAAATTCTACTTTAAAACATATATTATTTTTTACGGAACATTTATATTGTCACCTCATGTATTTATTTTAATAATCTATGATACTTAATAACAGTTGTTTTTAATGCCAATTGCGGTCGGGACCACATACCGTCGACTTGCGGCAAAAATCTGCTGTAAAAAAACAGCGACTGACTTATCGAATCTTTTTCAGCCTCAACAGTTAGGTTTTGGCTCGCGAGGTGGCTGTGAGGTCGCCGTTCATTCTGTGCGAACTTTTTTGACCCAAAATTGTGGAGAGGTGCTGCTGCTGAAGGTGGATGTCAAAAACGCCTTCAATTCCGTAGATAGGGGAGCCTTATTAACACAAGTGAAAGACAAAATTCCAAATTTATACAATTTTCTTTGGCAATGTTATAGTTCCACTTCAAAATTAACTTTTCATGGCAACGAAATTTTATCTGCGGTTGGTTGCCAGCAAGGCGATCCACTCGGTCCGGCGGTATTTAGCCTCGCTATCCACCCCATCGTACAACGTCTTCAATCAAAACTAAACGTTTGGTACTTGGATGATGGGGCTTTGGGTGGTGACGTGAATACCGTATATAACGATCTCGCCTTATTAATCAGCGAGATCACACTATCGGCCTCGAATTAAATTTCTCAAAGTGCGAGCTGTTTATTTCAGACTTATGCCCCGCAAAAGATTTGGCCCCAAATATTACCGTAATTGACAAAAGTTCCCTCCGTTTATTGGGTTCCCCTATTCCTTCCTATAGAAGTATAGACTACTTTCTATTATTTATTAGACGAATCCTTCCGCCTCAGGGCTTATTTATAATATAGATTGGTAGGTCCTGCTGACCGTTGGCTCTGGTAGGCTGTGCATAACCCCGTTGTCATCGTGGTATGCTCGGTTTTTTCCTCCCGAATATTGTATAGGTGTTTTTATATCTTGATAGTGTTACGCGCGTCTTCCGCCCCGCTTTGCGAGGGTGGGGGAAATCTATAAAAAGACGGATCAACGGGTGTTCCACGCTCTTTCTTGAACTTTTGCTAACCTAAGCAAATTATCTGCGCGTCATCTCACCACGAAGCAAGTGGTGTCGACGCTGGGCTTCCGAAAGAGCTTCGGGCGGCTGCCAAAGACGCGTGATGACGCGGTTGGTCTTCCGTTCCCAGTCCTTATAAGGGACATATGTTATGTATGTGTGCGTGGCTGCGCCCACCACCACTTTCGCATCGTACAATAAACCAGTGCTATGCTAACCAGCAATCGTTTCACTTGTCTGACCGCTCCGTCCTCAATATTTAACAGTGGCGACGATCTACCCGCAGTGTAAAAAAAAAAATTGCGTTAAAATGTCTAAGTCTAGTGTGCAATACGGAATTTTAGATTGTTTCGATCACACAATACAGACGTGGAAGACATACAGAGGCCGCATTACTCAGTATTTTGTGGCGAATGACATCGACGAGAAGACGGATATCGGAAGCAAAAAGAGAAAAGCGATCCTTTTCAGCGCTCTCACAGAGGGTACCTACAAGTTAGCAACGGACTTATCCTTGCCTAAGGACGTTGTAGAAGTGCCCTATCAAGATTTGCTTACACTACTGGACAACCATTTCACCCCGAAGGGTGTCGGGTTTGACGAGCGTCATAGCTTTTACGCGGCAACTCAAGAAGCAGGCGAAACTCATTCACAGTGGGCTGCGAGGCTGCGAGGGCTCACGGCGAAGTGCGAGTTCCTCAACGTCTAAGAAGCGCTCCGCGATAAGTTTATCATGGGTATGCAGCCATATGTAATGCATTTTACTCGGTAAGTCACAGGTCGGCCCTACCTTTGGCTCTTGAGTTTAGGTGTTCTGTGTTTGGCATTGGAAAAAACGATGGGCGAAAACGAAAACTATCCGCGACAACAGGTGTTCGCTGAATATAATTTGTGGGGCCCGCCCGTTGAAAGACAACCAGGTCCGATAAGGTCAAGTATTTTCAACGTCGGCCCGAAGCATCCTCCGCCTCCAATCCAGGTCTTCTTGGACCTTCCACCTAAGCCGATGGGACCAAGGCCTCAAATGATACAAATGCCTCCGACGCGAATGATACCATACATGCCCTATGATACTGTTGATGAGGCAGTTGGAAAGACGGAGCCAGTAGGAATGGACAAGCTCGAGGTAGCGGAAGTGGGGAAGCGGAAACTCGTTAGAATGGATAAACCCGAAGATTTGGACAAAAGAGTCATTTACAAAGAGCTCTTATTTGCCGACTGTGAGGACAGTGAAGAGTGAGTATAGTTTGATTTATCTTCATATTATCACAATAAGTATTGTTTAAAAAACCTGAAATGTGTTAACTTATTTTAAAGTCGCCTAAAAACCAATTTCAAAGAAAACATATTTATTCTCAGACATTTAGGAATTTAAGGTACACGCTACATAAAATATCAATATCGATATTGATATTTTTATAAAAAAATATCGATATATCGGTATGATTTGACTTGACTTGATATTCGTGCTGTTGAAATTGAAATTGACTAACAGAGTTGCCAACTTAAAAACCAAACTATAAAACAGCGAATCAAGTCGACCAAAAACAAAAAATACATAAAATATAATTTGTTAAAAGATGTTAGTATAAAAAAAGTATTTTCTTTTTGGGATTTTTTAATCTTAAAACTTATAAATGTTTATTGGTCTGAAAAAAATATCGGTTTTTATACCTTTTCGATACTTAGAATTTTATATCGATACATCGATATATCGAACTATTAAATATCGCTCAAAAATAGCGATATATTGAAAAAATAATATCGATATATCGATATTTTTTCAACAAGCCTTATGTAATGCATTTTACTCGGTAAGTCACAGGTCGGCCCTACCTTTGGCTCTTGAGTTTAGGTGTTCTGTGTTTGGCATTGGAAAAAACGATGGGCGAAAACGAAAACTATCCGCGACAACAGGTGTTCGCTGAATATAATTTGTGGGGCCCGCCCGTTGAAAGACAACCAGGTCCGATAAGGTCGAGTATTTTCAACGTCGGCCCGAAGCATCCTCCGCCTCCAATCCAGGTCTTCTTGGACCTTCCACCTAAGCCGATGGGACCAAGGCCTCAAATGATACAAATGCCTCCGACGCGAATGATACCATACATGCCCTATGATACTGTTGATGAGGCAGTTGGAAAGACGGAGCCAGTAGGAATGGACAAGCTCGAGGTAGCGGAAGTGGGGAAGCGGAAACTCGTTAGAATGGATAAACCCGAAGATTTGGACAAAAGAGTCATTTACAAAGAGCTCTTATTTGCCGACTGTGAGGACAGTGAAGAGTGAGTATAGTTTGATTTATCTTCATATTATCACAATAAGTATTGTTTAAAAAACCTGAAATGTGTTAACTTATTTTAAAGTCGCCTAAAAACCAATTTCAAAGAAAACATATTTATTCACAGACATTTAGGAATTTAAGGTACACGCTACATAAAATATCAATATCGATATTGATATTTTTATAAAAAAATATCGATATATCGGTATGATTTGACTTGACTTGATATTCGTGCTGTTGAAATTGAAATTGACTAACAGAGTTGCCAACTTAAAAACCAAACTATAAAACAGCGAATCAAGTCGACCAAAAACAAAAAATAAATAAAATATAATTTGTTAAAAGATGTTAGTATAAAAAAAGTATTTTCTTTTTGGGATTTTTTAATCTTAAAACTTATAAATGTTTATTGGTCTGAAAAAAATATCGGTTTTTATACCTTTTCGATACTTAGAATTTTATATCGATATATCGAACTATTAAATATCGCTCAAAAATAGCGATATATTGAAAAAATAATATCGATATATCGATATTTTTTCAACAAGCCTAATGTAATGCATTTTACTCGGTAAGTCACAGGTCGGCCCTACCTTTGGCTCTTGAGTTTAGGTGTTCTGTGTTTGGCATTGGAAAAAACGATGGCCGAAAACGAAAACTATCCGCGACAACAGGTGTTCGCTGAATATAATTTGTGGGGCCCGCCCGTTGAAAGACAACCAGGTCCGATAAGGTCGAGTATTTTCAACGTCGGCCCGAAGCATCCTCCGCCTCCAATCCAGGTCTTCTTGGACCTTCCACCTAAGCCGATGGGACCAAGGCCTCAAATGATACAAATGCCTCCGACGCGAATGATACCATACATGCCCTATGATACTGTTGATGAGGCAGTTGGAAAGACGGAGCCAGTAGGAATGGACAAGCTCGAGGTAGCGGAAGTGGGGAAGCGGAAACTCGTTAGAATGGATAAACCCGAAGATTTGGACAAAAGAGTCATTTACAAAGAGCTCTTATTTGCCGACTGTGAGGACAGTGAAGAGTGAGTATAGTTTGATTTATCTTCATATTATCACAATAAGTATTGTTTAAAAAACCTGAAATGTGTTAACTTATTTTAAAGTCGCCTAAAAACCAATTTCAAAGAAAACATGTTTATTCACAGACATTTAGGAATTTAAGGTACACGCTACATAAAATATCAATATCGATATTGATATTTTTATAAAAAAATATCGATATATCGGTATGATTTGACTTGACTTGATATTCGTGCTGTTGAAATTGAAATTGACTAACAGAGTTGCCAACTTAAAAACCAAACTATAAAACAGCGAATCAAGTCGACCAAAAACAAAAAATACATAAAATATAATTTGTTAAAAGATGTTAGTATAAAAAAAGTATTTTCTTTTTGGGATTTTTTAATCTTAAAACTTATAAATGTTTATTGGTCTGAAAAAAATATCGGTTTTTATACCTTTTCGATACTTAGAATTTTATATCGATACATCGATATATCGAACTATTAAATATCGCTCAAAAATAGCGATATATTGAAAAAATAATATCGATATATCGATATTTTTTCAACAAGCCTAATGTAATGCATTTTACTCGGTAAGTCACAGGTCGGCCCTACCTTTGGCTCTTGAGTTTAGGTGTTCTGTGTTTGGCATTGGAAAAAACGATGGGCGAAAACGAAAACTATCCGCGACAACAGGTGTTCGCTGAATATAATTTGTGGGGCCCGCCCGTTGAAAGACAACCAGGTCCGATAAGGTCGAGTATTTTCAACGTCGGCCCGAAGCATCCTCCGCCTCCAATCCAGGTCTTCTTGGACCTTCCACCTAAGCCGATGGGACCAAGGCCTCAAATGATACAAATGCCTCCGACGCGAATGATACCATACATGCCCTATGATACTGTTGATGAGGCAGTTGGAAAGACGGAGCCAGTAGGAATGGACAAGCTCGAGGTAGCGGAAGTGGGGAAGCGGAAACTCGTTAGAATGGATAAACCCGAAGATTTGGACAAAAGAGTCATTTACAAAGAGCTCTTATTTGCCGACTGTGAGGACAGTGAAGAGTGAGTATAGTTTGATTTATCTTCATATTATCACAATAAGTATTGTTTAAAAAACCTGAAATGTGTTAACTTATTTTAAAGTCGCCTAAAAACCAATTTCAAAGAAAACATATTTATTCACAGACATTTAGGAATTTAAGGTACACGCTACATAAAATATCAATATCGATATTGATATTTTTATAAAAAAATATCGATATATCGGTAAGATTTGACTTGACTTGATATTCGTGCTGTTGAAATTGAAATTGACTAACAGAGTTGCCAACTTAAAAACCAAACTATAAAACAGCGAATCAAGTCGACCAAAAACAAAAAATACATAAAATATAATTTGTTAAAAGATGTTAGTATAAAAAAAGTATTTTCTTTTTGGGATTTTTTAATCTTAAAACTTATAAATGTTTATTGGTCTGAAAAAAATATCGGTTTTTATACCTTTTCGATACTTAGAATTTTATATCGATATATCGAACTATTAAATATCGCTCAAAAATAGCGATATATTGAAAAAATAATATCGATATATCGATATTTTTTCAACAAGCCTAATGTAATGCATTTTACTCGGTAAGTCACAGGTCGGCCCTACCTTTGGCTCTTGAGTTTAGGTGTTCTGTGTTTGGCATTGGAAAAAACGATGGCCGAAAACGAAAACTATCCGCGACAACAGGTGTTCGCTGAATATAATTTGTGGGGCCCGCCCGTTGAAAGACAACCAGGTCCGATAAGGTCGAGTATTTTCAACGTCGGCCCGAAGCATCCTCCGCCTCCAATCCAGGTCTTCTTGGACCTTCCACCTAAGCCGATGGGACCAAGGCCTCAAATGATACAAATGCCTCCGACGCGAATGATACCATACATGCCCTATGATACTGTTGATGAGGCAGTTGGAAAGACGGAGCCAGTAGGAATGGACAAGCTCGAGGTAGCGGAAGTGGGGAAGCGGAAACTCGTTAGAATGGATAAACCCGAAGATTTGGACAAAAGAGTCATTTACAAAGAGCTCTTATTTGCCGACTGTGAGGACAGTGAAGAGTGAGTATAGTTTGATTTATCTTCATATTATCACAATAAGTATTGTTTAAAAAACCTGAAATGTGTTAACTTATTTTAAAGTCGCCTAAAAACCAATTTCAAAGAAAACATGTTTATTCACAGACATTTAGGAATTTAAGGTACACGCTACATAAAATATCAATATCGATATTGATATTTTTATAAAAAAATATCGATATATCGGTATGATTTGACTTGACTTGATATTCGTGCTGTTGAAATTGAAATTGACTAACCGAGTTGCCAACTTAAAAACCAAACTATAAAACAGCGAATCAAGTCGACCAAAAACAAAAAATACATAAAATATAATTTTGGTAAAGATGTTAGTATAAAAAAAGTATTTTCTTTTTGGGATTTTTTAATCTTAAAACTTATAAATGTTTATTGGTCTGAAAAAAATATCGGTTTTTATACCTTTTCGATACTTAGAATTTTATATCGATACATCGATATATCGAACTATTAAATATCGCTCAAAAATAGCGATATATTGAAAAAATAATATCGATATATCGATATTTTTTCAACAAGCATAATGTAATGCATTATGCATTTTACTCGGTAAGTCACAGGTCGGCCCTACCTTTGGCTCTTGAGTTTAGGTGTTCTGTGTTTGGCATTGGAAAAAACGATGGGCGAAAACGAAAACTATCCGCGACAACAGGTGTTCGCTGAATATAATTTGTGGGGCCCGCCCGTTGAAAGACAACCAGGTCCGATAAGGTCGAGTATTTTCAACGTCGGCCCGAAGCATCCTCCGCCTCCAATCCAGGTCTTCTTGGACCTTCCACCTAAGCCGATGGGACCAAGGCCTCAAATGATACAAATGCCTCCGACGCGAATGATACCATACATGCCCTATGATACTGTTGATGAGGCAGTTGGAAAGACGGAGCCAGTAGGAATGGACAAGCTCGAGGTAGCGGAAGTGGGGAAGCGGAAACTCGTTAGAATGGATAAACCCGAAGATTTGGACAAAAGAGTCATTTACAAAGAGCTCTTATTTGCCGACTGTGAGGACAGTGAAGAGTGAGTATAGTTTGATTTATCTTCATATTATCACAATAAGTATTGTTTAAAAAACCTGAAATGTGTTAACTTATTTTAAAGTCGCCTAAAAACCAATTTCAAAGAAAACATGTTTATTCACAGACATTTAGGAATTTAAGGTACACGCTACATAAAATATCAATATCGATATTGATATTTTTATAAAAAAATATCGATATATCGGTATGATTTGACTTGACTTGATATTCGTGCTGTTGA
The DNA here is from genome assembly GCA_939531255.2 of Thera britannica. NCBI lineage: Eukaryota > Metazoa > Arthropoda > Insecta > Lepidoptera > Geometridae > Thera > Thera britannica. Next base: position 1,104,574 of record OW618044.2, read on the forward strand.
AATTGAAATTGACTAACAGAGTTGCCAACTTAAAAACCAAACTATAAAACAGCGAATCAAGTCGACCAAAAACAAAAAATACATAAAATATAATTTGTTAAAAGATGTTAGTATAAAAAAAGTATTTTCTTTTTGGGATTTTTTAATCTTAAAACTTATAAATGTTTATTGGTCTGAAAAAAATATCGGTTTTTATACCTTTTCGATACTTAGAATTTTATATCGATACATCGATATATCGAACTATTAAATATCGCTCAAAAATAGCGATATATTGAAAAAATAATATCGATATATCGATATTTTTTCAACAAGCCTAATGTAATGCATTTTACTCGGTAAGTCACAGGTCGGCCCTACCTTTGGCTCTTGAGTTTAGGTGTTCTGTGTTTGGCATTGGAAAAAACGATGGGCGAAAACGAAAACTATCCGCGACAACAGGTGTTCGCTGAATATAATTTGTGGGGCCCGCCCGTTGAAAGACAACCAGGTCCGATAAGGTCGAGTATTTTCAACGTCGGCCCGAAGCATCCTCCGCCTCCAATCCAGGTCTTCTTGGACCTTCCACCTAAGCCGATGGGACCAAGGCCTCAAATGATACAAATGCCTCCGACGCGAATGATACCATACATGCCCTATGATACTGTTGATGAGGCAGTTGGAAAGACGGAGCCAGTAGGAATGGACAAGCTCGAGGTAGCGGAAGTGGGGAAGCGGAAACTCGTTAGAATGGATAAACCCGAAGATTTGGACAAAAGAGTCATTTACAAAGAGCTCTTATTTGCCGACTGTGAGGACAGTGAAGAGTGAGTATAGTTTGATTTATCTTCATATTATCACAATAAGTATTGTTTAAAAAACCTGAAATGTGTTAACTTATTTTAAAGTCGCCTAAAAACCAATTTTAAAGAAAACATATTTATTCACAGACATTTAGGAATTTAAGGTACACGCTACATAAAATATCAATATCGATATTGATATTTTTATAAAAAAATATCGATATATCGGTAAGATTTGACTTGACTTGATATTCGTGCTGTTGAAATTGAAATTGACTAACAGAGTTGCCAACTTAAAAACCAAACTATAAAACAGCGAATCAAGTCGACCAAAAACAAAAAATACATAAAATATAATTTGTTAAAAGATGTTAGTATAAAAAAAGTATTTTCTTTTTGGGATTTTTTAATCTTAAAACTTATAAATGTTTATTGGTCTGAAAAAAATATCGGTTTTTATACCTTTTCGATACTTAGAATTTTATATCGATATATCGAACTATTAAATATCGCTCAAAAATAGCGATATATTGAAAAAATAATATCGATATATCGATATTTTTTCAACAAGCCTAATGTAATGCATTTTACTCGGTAAGTCACAGGTCGGCCCTACCTTTGGCTCTTGAGTTTAGGTGTTCTGTGTTTGGCATTGGAAAAAACGATGGCCGAAAACGAAAACTATCCGCGACAACAGGTGTTCGCTGAATATAATTTGTGGGGCCCGCCCGTTGAAAGACAACCAGGTCCGATAAGGTCGAGTATTTTCAACGTCGGCCCGAAGCATCCTCCGCCTCCAATCCAGGTCTTCTTGGACCTTCCACCTAAGCCGATGGGACCAAGGCCTCAAATGATACAAATGCCTCCGACGCGAATGATACCATACATGCCCTATGATACTGTTGATGAGGCAGTTGGAAAGACGGAGCCAGTAGGAATGGACAAGCTCGAGGTAGCGGAAGTGGGGAAGCGGAAACTCGTTAGAATGGATAAACCCGAAGATTTGGACAAAAGAGTCATTTACAAAGAGCTCTTATTTGCCGACTGTGAGGACAGTGAAGAGTGAGTATAGTTTGATTTATCTTCATATTATCACAATAAGTATTGTTTAAAAAACCTGAAATGTGTTAACTTATTTTAAAGTCGCCTAAAAACCAATTTCAAAGAAAACATGTTTATTCACAGACATTTAGGAATTTAAGGTACACGCTACATAAAATATCAATATCGATATTGATATTTTTATAAAAAAATATCGATATATCGGTATGATTTGACTTGACTTGATATTCGTGCTGTTGAAATTGAAATTGACTAACCGAGTTGCCAACTTAAAAACCAAACTATAAAACAGCGAATCAAGTCGACCAAAAACAAAAAATACATAAAATATAATTTGTTAAAAGATGTTAGTATAAAAAAAGTATTTTCTTTTTGGGATTTTTTAATCTTAAAACTTATAAATGTTTATTGGTCTGAAAAAAATATCGGTTTTTATACCTTTTCGATACTTAGAATTTTATATCGATACATCGATATATCGAACTATTAAATATCGCTCAAAAATAGCGATATATTGAAAAAATAATATCGATATATCGATATTTTTTCAACAAGCATAATGTAATGCATTTTACTCGGTAAGTCACAGGTCGGCCCTACCTTTGGCTCTTGAGTTTAGGTGTTCTGTGTTTGGCATTGGAAAAAACGATGGGCGAAAACGAAAACTATCCGCGACAACAGGTGTTCGCTGAATATAATTTGTGGGGCCCGCCCGTTGAAAGACAACCAGGTCCGATAAGGTCGAGTATTTTCAACGTCGGCCCGAAGCATCCTCCGCCTCCAATCCAGGTCTTCTTGGACCTTCCACCTAAGCCGATGGGACCAAGGCCTCAAATGATACAAATGCCTCCGACGCGAATGATACCATACATGCCCTATGATACTGTTGATGAGGCAGTTGGAAAGACGGAGCCAGTAGGAATGGACAAGCTCGAGGTAGCGGAAGTGGGGAAGCGGAAACTCGTTAGAATGGATAAACCCGAAGATTTGGACAAAAGAGTCATTTACAAAGAGCTCTTATTTGCCGACTGTGAGGACAGTGAAGAGTGAGTATAGTTTGATTTATCTTCATATTATCACAATAAGTATTGTTTAAAAAACCTGAAATGTGTTAACTTATTTTAAAGTCGCCTAAAAACCAATTTCAAAGAAAACATATTTATTCACAGACATTTAGGAATTTAAGGTACACGCTACATAAAATATCAATATCGATATTGATATTTTTATAAAAAAATATCGATATATCGGTATGATTTGACTTGACTTGATATTCGTGCTGTTGAAATTGAAATTGACTAACAGAGTTGCCAACTTAAAAACCAAACTATAAAACAGCGAATCAAGTCGACCAAAAACAAAAAATACATAAAATATAATTTGTTAAAAGATGTTAGTATAAAAAAAGTATTTTCTTTTTGGGATTTTTTAATCTTAAAACTTATAAATGTTTATTGGTCTGAAAAAAATATCGGTTTTTATACCTTTTCGATACTTAGAATTTTATATCGATACATCGATATATCGAACTATTAAATATCGCTCAAAAATAGCGATATATTGAAAAAATAATATCGATATATCGATATTTTTTCAACAAGCCTAATGTAATGCATTTTACTCGGTAAGTCACAGGTCGGCCCTACCTTTGGCTCTTGAGTTTAGGTGTTCTGTGTTTGGCATTGGAAAAAACGATGGCCGAAAACGAAAACTATCCGCGACAACAGGTGTTCGCTGAATATAATTTGTGGGGCCCGCCCGTTGAAAGACAACCAGGTCCGATAAGGTCGAGTATTTTCAACGCCGGCCCGAAGCATCCTCCGCCTCCAATCCAGGTCTTCTTGGACCTTCCACCTAAGCCGATGGGACCAAGGCCTCAAATGATACAAATGCCTCCGACGCGAATGATACCATACATGCCCTATGATACTGTTGATGAGGCAGTTGGAAAGACGGAGCCAGTAGGAATGGACAAGCTCGAGGTAGCGGAAGTGGGGAAGCGGAAACTCGTTAGAATGGATAAACCCGAAGATTTGGACAAAAGAGTCATTTACAAAGAGCTCTTATTTGCCGACTGTGAGGACAGTGAAGAGTGAGTATAGTTTGATTTATCTTCATATTATCACAATAAGTATTGTTTAAAAAACCTGAAATGTGTTAACTTATTTTAAAGTCGCCTAAAAACCAATTTCAAAGAAAACATATTTATTCACAGACATTTAGGAATTTAAGGTACACGCTACATAAAATATCAATATCGATATTGATATTTTTATAAAAAAATATCGATATATCGGTATGATTTGACTTGACTTGATATTCGTGCTGTTGAAATTGAAATTGACTAACAGAGTTGCCAACTTAAAAACCAAACTATAAAACAGCGAATCAAGTCGACCAAAAACAAAAAATACATAAAATATAATTTGTTAAAAGATGTAAGTATAAAAAAAGTATTTTCTTTTTGGGATTTTTTAATCTTAAAACTTATAAATGTTTATTGGTCTGAAAAAAATATCGGTTTTTATACCTTTTCGATACTTAGAATTTTATATCGATACATCGATATATCGAACTATTAAATATCGCTCAAAAATAGCGATATATTGAAAAAATAATATCGATATATCGATATTTTTTCAACAAGCCTAATGTAATGCATTTTACTCGGTAAGTCACAGGTCGGCCCTACCTTTGGCTCTTGAGTTTAGGTGTTCTGTGTTTGGCATTGGAAAAAACGATGGGCGAAAACGAAAACTATCCGCGACAACAGGTGTTCGCTGAATATAATTTGTGGGGCCCGCCCGTTGAAAGACAACCAGGTCCGATAAGGTCGAGTATTTTCAACGTCGGCCCGAAGCATCCTCCGCCTCCAATCCAGGTCTTCTTGGACCTTCCACCTAAGCCGATGGGACCAAGGCCTCAAATGATACAAATGCCTCCGACGCGAATGATACCATACATGCCCTATGATACTGTTGATGAGGCAGTTGGAAAGACGGAGCCAGTAGGAATGGACAAGCTCGAGGTAGCGGAAGTGGGGAAGCGGAAACTCGTTAGAATGGATAAACCCGAAGATTTGGACAAAAGAGTCATTTACAAAGAGCTCTTATTTGCCGACTGTGAGGACAGTGAAGAGTGAGTATAGTTTGATTTATCTTCATATTATCACAATAAGTATTGTTTAAAAAACCTGAAATGTGTTAACTTATTTTAAAGTCGCCTAAAAACCAATTTCAAAGAAAACATGTTTATTCACAGACATTTAAGTCGACCAAAAACAAAAAATACATAAAATATAATTTGTTAAAAGATGTTAGTATAAAAAAAGTATTTTTTTTTAGGGATTTTTTAATCTTAAAACTTATAAATGTTTGTTGGTCTGAAAAAAATATCGGTTTTTATACCTTTTCGATACTTAGAATTTTATATCGAAACATCGATATATCGAACTATTAAATATCGCTCAAAAATAGCGATATATTGAAAAAATAATATCGATATATCGATATTTTTTCAACAAGCCTAATGTAATGCATTTTACTCGGTAAGTCACAGGTCGGCCCTACCTTTGGCTCTTGAGTTTAGGTGTTCTGTGTTTGGCATTGGAAAAAACGATGGGCGAAAACGAAAACTATCCGCGACAACAGGTGTTCGCTGAATATAATTTGTGGGGCCCGCCCGTTGAAAGACAACCAGGTCCGATAAGGTCGAGTATTTTCAACGTCGGCCCGAAGCATCCTCCGCCTCCAATCCAGGTCTTCTTGGACCTTCCACCTAAGCCGATGGGACCAAGGCCTCAAATGATACAAATGCCTCCGACGCGAATGATACCATACATGCCCTATGATACTGTTGATGAGGCAGTTGGAAAGACGGAGCCAGTAGGAATGGACAAGCTCGAGGTAGCGGAAGTGGGGAAGCGGAATCTCGTTAGAATGGATAAACCCGAAGATTTGGACAAAAGAGTCATTTACAAAGAGCTCTTATTTGCCGACTGTGAGGACAGTGAAGAGTGAGTATAGTTTGATTTATCTTCATATTATCACAATAAGTATTGTTTAAAAAACCTGAAATGTGTTAACTTATTTTAAAGTCGCCTAAAGACCAATTTCAAAGAAAACATGTTTATTCACAGACATTTAGGAATTTAAGGTACACGCTACATAAAATATCAATATCGATATTGATATTTTTATAAAAAAATATCGATATATCGGTATGATTTGACTTGACTTGATATTCGTGCTGTTGAAATTGAAATTGACTAACAGAGTTGCCAACTTAAAAACCAAACTATAAAACAGCGAATCAAGTCGACCAAAAACAAAAAATACATAAAATATAATTTGTTAAAAGATGTTAGTATAAAAAAAGTATTTTCTTTTTGGGATTTTTTAATCTTAAAACTTATAAATGTTTATTGGTCTGAAAAAAATATCGGTTTTTATACCTTTTCGATACTTAGAATTTTATATCGATACATCGATATATCGAACTATTAAATATCGCTCAAAAATAGCGATATATTGAAAAAATAATATCGATATATCGATATTTTTTCAACAAGCCTAATGTAATGCATTTTACTCGGTAAGTCACAGGTCGGCCCTACCTTTGGCTCTTGAGTTTAGGTGTTCTGTGTTTGGCATTGGAAAAAACGATGGGCGAAAACGAAAACTATCCGCGAAAACAGGTGTTCGCTGAATATAATTTGTGGGGCCCGCCCGTTGAAAGACAACCAGGTCCGATAAGGTCGAGTATTTTCAACGTCGGCCCGAAGCATCCTCCGCCTCCAATCCAGGTCTTCTTGGACCTTCCACCTAAGCCGATGGGACCAAGGCCTCAAATGATACAAATGCCTCCGACGCGAATGATACCATACATGCCCTATGATACTGTTGATGAGGCAGTTGGAAAGACGGAGCCAGTAGGAATGGACAAGCTCGAGGTAGCGGAAGTGGGGAAGCGGAAACTCGTTAGAATGGATAAACCCGAAGATTTGGACAAAAGAGTCATTTACAAAGAGCTCTTATTTGCCGACTGTGAGGACAGTGAAGAGTGAGTATAGTTTGATTTATCTTCATATTATCACAATAAGTATTGTTTAAAAAACCTGAAATGTGTTAACTTATTTTAAAGTCGCCTAAAAACCAATTTCAAAGAAAACATATTTATTCACAGACATTTAGGAATTTAAGGTACACGCAACATAAAATATCAATATCGATATTGATATTTTTATAAAAAAATATCGATATATCGGTATGATTTGACTTGACTTGATATTCGTGCTGTTGAAATTGAAATTGACTAACAGAGTTGCCAACTTAAAAACCAAACTATAAAACAGCGAATCAAGTCGACCAAAAACAAAAAATATAATTTGTTAAAAGATGTTAGTATAAAAAAAGTATTTTCTTTTTGGGATTTTTTAATCTTAAAACTTATAAATGTTTATTGGTCTGAAAAAAATATCGGTTTTTATACCTTTTCGATACTTAGAATTTTATATCGATACATCGATATATCGAACTATTAAATATCGCTCAAAAATAGCGATATATTGAAAAAATAATATCGATATATCGATATTTTTTCAACAAGCCTAATGTAATGCATTTTACTCGGTAAGTCACAGGTCGGCCCTACCTTTGGCTCTTGAGTTTAGGTGTTCTGTGTTTGGCATTGGAAAAAACGATGGGCGAAAACGAAAACTATCCGCGAAAACAGGTGTTCGCTGAATATAATTTGTGGGGCCCGCCCGTTGAAAGACAACCAGGTCCGATAAGGTCGAGTATTTTCAACGTCGGCCCGAAGCATCCTCCGCCTCCAATCCAGGTCTTCTTGGACCTTCCACCTAAGCCGATGGGACCAAGGCCTCAAATGATACAAATGCCTCCGACGCGAATGATACCATACATGCCCTATGATACTGTTGATGAGGCAGTTGGAAAGACGGAGCCAGTAGGAATGGACAAGCTCGAGGTAGCGGAAGTGGGGAAGCGGAAACTCGTTAGAATGGATAAACCCGAAGATTTGGACAAAAGAGTCATTTACAAAGAGCTCTTATTTGCCGACTGTGAGGACAGTGAAGAGTGAGTATAGTTTGATTTATCTTCATATTATCACAATAAGTATTGTTTAAAAAACCTGAAATGTGTTAACTTATTTTAAAGTCGCCTAAAAACCAATTTCAAAGAAAACATATTTATTCACAGACATTTAGGAATTTAAGGTACACGCAACATAAAATATCAATATCGATATTGATATTTTTATAAAAAAATATCGATATATCGGTATGATTTGACTTGACTTGATATTCGTGCTGTTGAAATTGAAATTGACTAACAGAGTTGCCAACTTAAAAACCAAACTATAAAACAGCGAATCAAGTCGACCAAAAACAAAAAATACATAAAATATAATTTGTTAAAAGATGTTAGTATAAAAAAAGTATTTTCTTTTTGGGATTTTTTAATCTTAAAACTTATAAATGTTTATTGGTCTGAAAAAAATATCGGTTTTTATACCTTTTCGATACTTAGAATTTTATATCGATACATCGATATATCGAACTATTAAATATCGCTCAAAAATAGCGATATATTGAAAAAATAATATCGATATATCGATATTTTTTCAACAAGCCTAATGTAATGCATTTTACTCGGTAAGTCACAGGTCGGCCCTACCTTTGGCTCTTGAGTTTAGGTGTTCTGTGTTTGGCATTGGAAAAAACGATGGGCGAAAACGAAAACTATCCGCGACAACAGGTGTTCGCTGAATATAATTTGTGGGGCCCGCCCGTTGAAAGACAACCAGGTCCGATAAGGTCGAGTATTTTCAACGTCGGCCCGAAGCATCCTCCGCCTCCAATCCAGGTCTTCTTGGACCTTCCACCTAAGCCGATGGGACCAAGGCCTCAAATGATACAAATGCCTCCGACGCGAATGATACCATACATGCCCTATGATACTGTTGATGAGGCAGTTGGAAAGACGGAGCCAGTAGGAATGGACAAGCTCGAGGTAGCGGAAGTGGGGAAGCGGAATCTCGTTAGAATGGATAAACCCGAAGATTTGGACAAAAGAGTCATTTACAAAGAGCTCTTATTTGCCGACTGTGAGGACAGTGAAGAGTGAGTATAGTTTGATTTATCTTCATATTATCACAATAAGTATTGTTTAAAAAACCTGAAATGTGTTAACTTATTTTAAAGTCGCCTAAAGACCAATTTCAAAGAAAACATGTTTATTCACAGACATTTAGGAATTTAAGGTACACGCTACATAAAATATCAATATCGATATTGATATTTTTATAAAAAAATATCGATATATCGGTATGATTTGACTTGACTTGATATTCGTGCTGTTGAAATTGAAATTGACTAACAGAGTTGCCAACTTAAAAACCAAACTATAAAACAGCGAATCAAGTCGACCAAAAACAAAAAATACATAAAATATAATTTGTTAAAAGATGTTAGTATAAAAAAAGTATTTTCTTTTTGGGATTTTTTAATCTTAAAACTTATAAATGTTTATTGGTCTGAAAAAAATATCGGTTTTTATACCTTTTCGATACTTAGAATTTTATATCGATACATCGATATATCGAACTATTAAATATCGCTCAAAAATAGCGATATATTGAAAAAATAATATCGATATATCGATATTTTTTCAACAAGCCTAATGTAATGCATTTTACTCGGTAAGTCACAGGTCGGCCTTACCTTTGGCTCTTGAGTTTAGGTGTTCTGTGTTTGGCATTGGAAAAAACGATGGGCGAAAACGAAAACTATCCGCGACAACAGGTGTTCGCTGAATATAATTTGTGGGGCCCGCCCGTTGAAAGACAACCAGGTCCGATAAGGTCAAGTATTTTCAACGTCGGCCCGAAGCATCCTCCGCCTCCAATCCAGGTCTTCTTGGACCTTCCACCTAAGCCGATGGGACCAAGGCCTCAAATGATACAAATGCCTCCGACGCGAATGATACCATACATGCCCTATGATACTGTTGATGAGGCAGTTGGAAAGACGGAGCCAGTAGGAATGGACAAGCTCGAGGTAGCGGAAGTGGGGAAGCGGAAACTCGTTAGAATGGATAAACCCGAAGATTTGGACAAAAGAGTCATTTACAAAGAGCTCTTATTTGCCGACTGTGAGGACAGTGAAGAGTGAGTATAGTTTGATTTATCTTCATATTATCACAATAAGATTTTAGATTAGATAGATATAGATAGATTTAAGGTTGAAGAGGCTGCAGATTTGCATTTTATTGAGAAAAGCACTCTTATTAATGAAGATGCCGTAACATGTGCTATATACTTCAATAAGTTAGTCGAAGTTCTTTTAAAAATATTAAAATCAAAAAGGCACAGTCCTTTCAAAAAATACAGGATTTTGCATTACTTTAAAAGAATTGAATTCCAACATCGAGGTAGTCCACATGCGCATATTTTAGCTTGGTTAGATAATGCCCCAGAAGACGCCCTTAACAGAGATTATAATGAAGCTATCGATCTTATCGATTTTCCGATATCAGTATCTGCTGCCGAGGCTTCTGGTGATATCCGATTACAAACTCATAAGCATACTTTTACTTGCTATAAAGGTATAGCATCGAGACGACAACAAAAATGTAGATTTGACGCTCCGTTTATGCCAGTTAAGAAAACAATGATTTTGACGCCTATGCCAGATACAGAAAATGGTTTCCAACGGTACAAGGCTAAATATAATTTAATCCAAAAAAACTTGGAAAAATACGAATACAATGGTTTTCAATCGTTCTACGATGAAAATAATATTGCTTCAGATGACGAATATGTCAACATTATTCGAGCAGGAATTAATAGACCACGAGTTTTTCCAAAACGTGAACCATGTGAAAAGTGGAATAATCCATTTAATCCCTTCATATTCAACGTTGTTAGATCCAACACTGATTTCCAATTTATAACTGAAGAATATTCTTGTGCAGCTTACGTGGTCGAATATGTTAACAAAACTAATAGAGGTGTTAGCAATTTACAAAGACAAATAATTGAAATAATGGATGAACATCCTGAGTTTAATTTATTTGACATTACTAAAAATATTAGCATTAATCTTTTGAACCACACTGAGATGACGAGTCAAGAGGCTGCATGGTACTTATTGAGAGAACCAATGTCAAAAAGTTCAACTGTTATTGTCTATATACCAACCATTTGGCCAGTCGAAAGGCATAGAATAAAGAAGACAATGAAAGAATTTAGTGAACTAGAAGATGATTCAACCGACATATGGAAGGAAAATAATTTCGACAAGTATGAGAAGAGACCTGAAGATTTAGCAGGTATTTCTCTTGCTCAGTTTGTTGCTAAATATTATAAAAATAACAAGGGTGACTATGTACTCAGGGAAGAACCAAAAGTTATACGATATCGCAATTATGATATGGGTACAGACTACAATGAGTATCGGAGAGAAATGGTCACTTTGCACCTTCCATTCCGTCATGAAGAATCGGAAATTCTTGCAGAATCGCGATATCTTCGATTATACGAAGAAAATGAGGCACTTATTCTAGATCGAAGAAAAGAGTTTGAATCAAATCTTGACATCGAAAAAACATTGGAAATCTGCAGGGAGTTATGTCGTGAAAATGTTTCCGATGATGATGAGGAGATAAACGACGTAGTTGGTAGAATTCCTAATGAAAACCCATTTGCTGAATTATATCAAAATCCAAACGCAGATTTAAATGATGATTTACGCCTTGCGTTGTTTGATAAGCTTGGATCAATTGCTAAAAAGAAAGATAATATCTTACCTTATCCAGAATTTTATGGGCTTATGCGCAAAGCAAACGAGGAACAGCGAGAAATTTTGTTTCACACTATGCATCATTTAATATCAAACAACGAGCCAATGCAACAACCATTGTTGATATATTTGACTGGGCCAGCTGGTAGTGGTAAAACGTTTGTAATAAAAGCACTCATGGAAATTTATAATAGATTTTCTGACACGGATGGAATTTTCAACGCATACATTGCTTGTGCTTCAACTGGAAAAGCTGCTACAGCCATAGGTGGAACAACGGTGCATAATGCTTTAAGTATATCACTCTCAAGGCTATTGCCACTCAACATCGAAAAAGCTCATCAATACAGAGCGCTATTTGAGTTCATTAAGGTTATTATCATTGACGAAGTAAGCATGGTTTCAGCAGAATTATTAGAACAAATTAATGAACGTTTGAAGCAAATCACTGGCTTGTTCACAAAAGCTTTTGGTGGATTGGACGTGATCCTTATCGGAGATTTGCGCCAATTACCTCCTGTAATCTTTAAGCAAATTAAAAAAAAAATTACTGGTGAATCAATTTGGCGAAAATTTCATCAATTCGAACTCAAGAAGGTAATGCGCCAAGAAAATAGACTCTTTTCTGCCATTTTAACAAAAATCGGTGATGGGTTCATTCTAACAGAAGAAGAATTAAATATGATAGAATCGAGATTTGTAACTAAAGAACACGCACAATCAGAATGTCCGGAAGGAACGAGACTTATGTTCACGAATAATAAGGTTAATGAATACAACAGTACAATTTTGAACAGTTTTGAAAATAAAATTGTTTCATTGGCATCGGATGTTTTCGTTGGTTGTCATAATGCAGAACAAGAAAATTTTGTAAGGCAAAAGTTACATAAAATGAAACCTGACGAGACTGGTGGATTACCTTATGAACTAGTTCTAGTTCCTAACCGACCCTATATGATAACCATAAACATAGATGTCGCTGATGGTTTATCTAATGGCACTGTAGGAAAATTACTACTCATAGAATCTGATAAAAATGATAAAATCACAAGACTTTGGTTCAAATTCTCAAAATCCATTGGTCAAAAACGTGCAACAAAATTTAGAAGCGACATTGCACGCTTGAAAATCGACAAAGACGCTGTTCCAATTTCTTTACAATCATCGTCAATACCACTCAACAGAAATAAAACTATAGTGGCAAAAAGAAAACATTTTCCACTGATTTCGGCTTTGGCGATGACAATTCATAAATCCCAAGGAGGTACGTTTGATGCTATCGTTTATGAATACAATCGTTCTCATTCAAGAGAATTGGTGTACGTTGCGCTATCAAGAGTAACTAGTATAGAAGGTTTGTTCTTAGTCACTGAAGACGACACAAGGGCGAGCTGGAAATTTCATCATGGCAGAGTAGGAAACGCACAGGTGGAAGATTCAAACGCAACAAAAAATCAAAAGAGATCAACAACTCATCGAGAAGATTTATCAATTGAATTGAAACGTTTACGTGAAAATCCTTTGCAAACCATCACCAAAACACTTGTAGATTTTATTTCTAAGAATAATAGATTGTCTATTTTTTCATTCAATTGTCAGAGTTTACGTGCGCATGTAGATGATCTAGCAATTGACGCTCTTGTTAAAAAGATGAATGTGTTAATTTTATCAGAAACTCATATGGGTAACAATGAAATAATTGACATTCCGAATTTCAACTTTGTTGCGAGTTTCAGAAGAAATAATCGTCCCGCGGGAGGAGTAGCTATTTATCAAAATATGAACACAGTTCATTATTGCACAAATTATATGGATGTGCATGTGAAATACAACAGCATGTTTAATGCCACTGTTTCTGATATCGGTCATATTTGTATAAGTCGTTGCCACTCTGGTGATAATCAGTTCATAATTATGGTTGCCGTTTACATCTCTCCAGATAAGTCATTGCGTGCTATACGAGACTTCTTGTATGAAAATTTATTCATTTATTCTCATGATGCATCTGCATTGCTTAAAAAAAAAATTGGAAAAAGCTTTGATGAATTGCCAATGATTTTGAGTGGAGATTTCAACATAAACTTCGCAGACGATAAAAATCAACTATTAATTGAATTTTTAAATAATGAATTTGGTTTAACTATGTCGAATGATCGCAATTTTAGCACAACGAAATACAAAACTACTATTGATGCGGTCTTTATTAGACATTTAAATAGGTTCGAATCAAAACTGTTCGTTTCTTACTTCAGCTACCATAAACCTATCGTATCAGTTTTAGAGATTGGCGATGATAGTTCTGGTAATGATGATGGTGAAAAAGTCGTTGAAATTATGGATGAAAGTTGATTTTTCGGAGAGATAAACTTTTTAATGTAAAATAATTGTAATAGTTTTAAAGTGTTAAATTTTTAATGTAATATAAATTGTCATGTTTGTGTACGATAGCGCAATAAATGAATATTGTATTCTAACACATAAATGATAGTACTTTTATACTGATAAAGCAATTGGTGCAAAATTATTCCCTAACCATTCCAAAATATCAAACATGCTCAACGTTAATAATCAAGTTTTCACTTCTGCCGGCACTCCCGGAGTGCAACCCGTCTTTTTTTAGATTATTTATGATTGAGCAAATTTCGTTGCTTTCGGTTTTCAGAAGGACAAATGATCGAGTGTGTGTTTGTTTGGGGATTATCTCTTTTAACATGTTTTCATCAAAATTAGCGTCAATTTTATCAGCAAGATTTTTTCCAAAGTCAACAAAAAAAGAATTAATGTTGTTTATCTCTCGTGAGTTTGTATCAGATTGCTTTGTTAAAAGTTCGAATGGTGGAGCTTTAGATTTGTTCATGTTTGTTAGGGTTTTGATTGTTTCCCATGTTTTTTTAGGATCATTTGCGCACTCCTCTAGCTGTGATCTGTCGTATATAAGCTTAGCTTTCTTTACTAATTTTGAGCAGTAGTTGCGATATCTTTTATAAGAAATATCAAGGATTTCGTTACTAGGATCATCCTTGCACTTTTTGTGGAGCCTGTTTCTGTGCCGAATACATCTTAGTAATGCAGGGGTTATCCATGGCTTAAGTGTACGATTTTTATTTTTTATTGGTATGGTTGACGTAAAAAGATTTATGGCAGTACACATTTTGTTTATTAAAAGGTTTGTCGCGGTCTCAGGATCGACCACTTGTACGACCTCTTCCAGGCCTGAGCTGGCAAGGTATTCGGTAGCTTTTTGGTAGTCTATTTTATTTTTGGTCATTTGAGCTTTCTTTTGAATATGTACATGTGATAGGTTTAGAATAACTGGATAGTGGTCCGTTACATCTGTTTCGACTATAAATGTTTGGGCAAAACTTGAAGTTCTTAAAATTGTGTGATCCAAGCAATTCTCTAGTCTCGTGGGCAGGGTATGTGCAGGCATTAGTCCGAATTCAGCAAGGAGGTTAAGATAATTGTCACTAGATTTATCGTTATTATTTGGTTTTATGTCAATGTTTAAGTCTCCCATAACGACCACATTTTTAAATTTGCTTAAGCTAGGTAACATATCAGCCATGGATGAGATAAAATTTTCGGTGTTTACGCAAGAAGGAGACCTATACATACCTAGGATAGCAATATCGTTGTCGATCCTGACAATGGCGCTGGTAACATCAGACATATTCAGTTCCTCAATGGCGCACCTAAAATTTATTTTGTATAAATAACGATGCCATCATTCTGATTTTTTAGTTTACTAGATTTGAACATTTCGTAGTTGTCCAGCTGTGGGGGGGGGTTTATGGGGTGCCAACCAACATTCAGTAAGTATTATGATGTCCACATCCTTTTTTAATCTAGCAAGCAGTAGAAGAAAACTGACAAATTTTTTGTGAATGCTGCGTATATTTTGGGTCATAATTGTAATTGATTTGGGAAATGACTTTAGTTCAGAAGCAAAGTTTTCAGGTGATATCATTCTATTTTCAGATACACATATTTCATCTATATCGGAGTTTATTCTGTTTATTGTAGCCATATTGAATAAGTTATTTTTTTTTTGTTTCAGTTTTCCTACGTATTGTGTTTTATAAATGCAAGTAACCTGAGTATTTCTAATCATCAAATGTGGTCATAGAATAGTGAGCAGTAGGTATTCATTAAAAAGTTAATTTCGTAGGTCACAAGCAGGCATTAACCAGTTTATTTCATTTAATAGTACCTATTTTTCACAATAAAAAGTTTAGGTATCTAGGACTATTTTTATGAGGTTTTATTTATTTTATATTGTATAAGGTGGGATCCAGCCGTCCAAAAATAAAAATGGTTTTACACACCTCTATTACACATATTAAAAGCTTAACTGTAGTTAATATAGGTACCTACATGCAAACTTAAGTTTACCTTTTTATGGCACATATTATATAAGACAAAAATTATTGGGGCTAATAAAAAAGAACATTCATTGTTTTATTTGATTCTTGATTTCCTCCAGTTGTTTTTCGGATTTTATGGTGATAAGGGCACCTCCCTCGTCTTTTCGAAGGAAGACTTGTCCGTTTTTTGTCCAGCAAAAAGCGTACTGGCAGCTCTTTGCGACCTCCCGCGCCAGGAAATGTAGGTGTTTTGATTTTGACGTCAGTTGTTCCGAGATGAAGATTGGGGTCTCTTCGCCTTGGATCATTTGCTTTGATGAAATGTCTATTATGGCAAATTTGGAGTATTCCAAAAAATATGATCTGATAGAGGGGTTTGAAGATTTAGGAGGAAATCGCAGAAACAATAAAATAGCCAAATATTCACTTGCTTTTAATGAGAGCATTGTATGGGCAATGGAAGTTGCCAGTAGCCTATTTCCTATCAAATTCTAACGTAAAAGCCGAAATGCTACAGTTATTATTAAAAGTAATAATAAATAAACTCTTTGAGAACGAGCTCTTGCTTAAAGTTGTAGTGTGTGACCAAGCCACCAGCAACCAAACTTTATACAAAAAAAAGGGAGTCTCAGAGGAGGCTCCTTTATTTAGTGATGATAGGAAGTTGTTTGCTCTCTTTGATGTCCACCATTTACTTAAAAAACATACGAAACAATTTTCCTGGGTTTGAAGATTTTGGTAAGAAAAAAACTACAAAAATTGCAGAACATGCATCAGTATTCATGCTAAAAGGCCTCAAAGGCAAATAAACAACCAATTTGCTTTTCATTTTGCCAAAGTGCAACTAAAAGTGCAGATCTGAAGAAGTTGGTCATTGATGTTGCTCAGAAAGTAAATGCAAAGGGCATGAAAATAGAAGCAACAGTTTGCGATCAATCATCTACCAACATGTGTGTGATAAACAGTCTTTTAAATGACACTAGGGAAAAATATTTAAAGAGTGGTGAAGAATTTCGTAGCTTGGCATTTGATAGATGAAACCAAAATCTTTCCTATTTTTGATTCACCACATGTACTGAAAGGATTAAGAAATAATTTAATGACCAAAGACTTGGAATTACGACAAAATGGAGAGACAAAGGTAAAAATACATAGCCCACCTGATGTTAAGCTGATGTTAAGATGGCGTTACCACTTAACATCAGGTGGGCTATGTAATTTTACAGGATTAGAATTCACTATTAGACATAGAATTGGAAATTTTGGATTGTCAAACAATAGGAAAAACGACGGAAAAAATTTGCACCAGTTGCTGTCGTCATCGACTTGGGGAAATTGCTTCTAAAAAAAGCAGACAAGTCATGTAACGTAATGGTTACATGTAAAAAAAAAAAAAAAAAAAACCTTGCATCTAATATATAAAGTACAGAAAATCAAGTAAAAAACACAAATGCAAGTACCTGTAAAGATTCCTTTTTAAAACAAAATAATAGTAAGCTAAAAATATTTAACTTAATAGCTACTTTTTATTCATAAAAAATCATTTATAGAAACAGAAAAAAGTAATTATTTTGCTACTTTCGTAACAAAGAATAAATTTACAAAAGCAAACACCTACAAAGTTACCTACAACAGAAAAAATAATAATAGGCGAAAAAGAATCATCGTAATAGCTACTTTTCATACATAAACTTAGCAAACTAAGAAATTTCATGTACTTGTTGTACTCATACGTTATAAGGTACTTCATGTACTTAGATCGTATTCCAACAATCACGTTTATGTTGAAGGGAGCAAAAGGTTGTCTGTCTTGCTCGCTCCACAAGGAGCGCCCATTACAAAAAAACTGAACAATTTCTAGCGTTGCCAACTTACGACGATTGCACGATATTTTTCCGGTTGCCACCAAAAGTGTCTCAAACTGCATTATTTTCGTAGGCTTGCATAAATACTCAGTCGCCGAAGCACCGTCATCATACCACAGTTGAGCCTCGCCAAGTCGCGATTACTAGCTACTATATCCTCGTATAGGACATCAAAGTACCTAGGTATTATCGTGCATTGTTCGTATATAAAGTGAACGTGATTTCACCCATAGGAATCTATAACTAGCTCAGTCTTCGTAAGTGATAGGAAGCTTATTATCAAATCAGTGAAACCCCCATCTTGGGTAAGTGTGAACAATACGTTTCTCTAATCCACTGTAGGAATAGGTAACTTGTAGCATCTTGTAACAAGTAGGGTTCTATCGCTAATAGCAAACGCTTGCATTTTACCCGCACCGTACTTACGATCTCATGTTTTAATTTCATGTATGTGAATCAGCTTGCCATGTCATGCTTATGTACCTATTATAGCTGCTTGGAGGAATCTTCGTGTTTTCCTCTATGATTTGAAGGGCATCCAAATGCTAGCTACATTTTATTTAACTTGTCATAAAAATACGCCCGTCATATTATCACCCTAATTTTTATGGCGAGGTAGGTAGTTCATAAAAAATATCTGTATAAAATACTTGCCTTGTTATTTAGGATTTATATCAAAATGCATTTCATTTCATTTCATTACTTTTATTGTACATAGGTCACTTATGTGCTTTTATTTCGTTATCTAGTAACAAAACATGTAAACTCGCTCTGCTTATTCTTAGCTAGGCCACCTCACATTATATACCTAGGCATTCCCCTAAAGAGCGGTTTTCTTCCTGAGGTGGTCACGCTTAATATTGGACAACAGATATTAATCTGGACGTCATTCCAGGGTTTCACGGCGCTACGCGTTTTACGCTTACGCTACTTCTCACCACCACCACTCCATGCTGCACTGATGAGCTGCTAGCGGAGTGCTACTACTTACCAGCAGCGGCCGCTTCGCTGCCAATCCCCTGCCCGCCTGGCCGAACACCTGCCAAGGACACCCTGGATCTGCGCTGATCGACCTTCTCGTCTCCTCACGTCGCGCTAATACCAGGGGAGTGCCGTACTACCCAAACTAAAGTTAAGCGGGCCATAGAATCCACGACCTTGAGTTTTTAAATAAATAATTTTACTGTGTTGACACTTGTTTACATTCATAAACCCGTAGATACGTCACAGTCAGAGAAGCTAACCTCGCGCGACCGCGCGTTTATATATCGCGATATATCTCACGGCTCTTTCTTTTACGATAGTAATGAATGGGAAGACCCTAGCCGTTAGTTCTCGGCCGCCAAGTTATGTGATATTCATAAAGAATGTTATGATCATTTTGGGGTTGGCCGAAAACCAGATCATAGATATAAAGGCACCTCGGTTTTCGGCATGACCTAAAATTTTGTGAAAAGCATGCGGTCGATAACTGAATTTCGCTGTTAGTTTTCGGTCATAAGACTCTCAGTCGGAGGAATTTATTGTCGCTCACCTATTCTGCTTTCACAAATCTGCTTTTTTTGCTGGTTAAATAATATTTTGAAGTGAATCCTAATAAAAGTTATATTTTGCCAGTAAAATAAATCCGTGATTGGCATTATTATTTTGTAATGTCTGCCCATATCGCCCCCAAGCTCGCAACATCATTATTAGATTATTATGTTCATCAAAAAAAAATATTTTCTGCAGATGTCTCCTCCAAAAGCTGCGGATAAGATAAAGAAAAAAAGAAAAATACGGACTCAATATTCAAAAGACTCATTTACTCAGGCATTAAAAGACCAAGTTTGTCCTGGACGATCATCTGTAAAGTTATTAGGTGTCCCTGAATCTTTTATAATTTTGCAGGCGTGTCAACATACTCCTGATTGATTGTGGTCTCTGACATTGCTTGCAGAGCAAGGAAGGGCCGCAGCCTGCTTCTGACCAAAGAGCTTATGCTAAAATTTGCCTTAATGTTAGCACTTGCTGTTATCCACTTGCTGTAAAAAGGAAAAAAAAAACTATAGAGGATGCATACAAAAACAGTGGTATCAGCAGAAGGCTCTTTTTGAAAATACAGTTGGCTTATGTTTCATACAATGATTTTGGTGACATTGTTGATATTTGGTTGGAATTAAATATAAAAACGATGTTTGAAAAGTGCAATTGTAGTTTTATTAGACACATCACGTCATTAGTGTTTACAGCTCAGTGTTCTATACAAAACATAAAATAGTAAGAAATTGGAGAAATTAGTAGTATTTAAGTTATTTCATTAGCAACAATAGAATTAGTTTTTTTTATAATGATGACTTCCGGTGGCCATTATTACTTCTTCTTACATTTTTCTGTGCTATCAGCAGACAACATTGTTTTCTATAAAACTAAAATAAATTACTTAAAATTTCATTAGCCTATTATTTAACACTCAAAAACAAGGTTAGACAATTCATTTGTTTTCTTTGGCGATGAATAAGTATGCTTTAGCTATTAAATGCTAAGTTTTTGTTTCACAGTTTCAGGAACGCCGCATTACTTGAATAAGTCTGATGATCCCATAAATGTTCTGACATCGGATCTACCAATACTGTCTGCCAGTTTGATGCAGGGTATGTATAGCTAAAGTTAGCATAATCATTTAAATAGGTATAATTAAATACATTAATACATACACACTATTATTCCTGTAATTAAGAGACTACAGGTACTAGGACTTGAGGAAGCTATGTTTCTTTTAGTATGAAAATAAGTTCACACACGGGAAGTCAGCTTTCATTTTATTTAATTTGCAGGTTTGGAACAGGAGGCTGGAGCTACTTCAACTGCATGGCCTGATGATATCCATGTTCTTGTTACACCAGGACGCAATGTAACTGCAACCACTTAACTATCAGGTATGTAGGCCTCTTGGCAAAAGAGCTACTTTTGGGGCCGATAGATTTAATTTGAATACTGCTGACTACAGTTATTCATTTGTTTTTTTATTATTATAAAAGGCGTTGTTACCAAACAACGCCTTGTTTTTCTGTAAACATCTGGTTGTACAGAAAAACAAGTAGAGGCCTCAATAAAAGTCTGGCTCAAGCATGCCCCTGAACGAGTAAAGAAGAATGACAAACAGATTCAATGTTAGTTACCATGACAGAAAAGATAAAATACACACTAAAGGCTGTAGTTTGCCAACGTCAAATGTTGAGAAGGGCAAAGGAAGCAAAGTTAAGTCTTATAGCAGGTATAATGTTCATTTGCTATGTCATGTAGGGATGTACGTCTCTATATGGCCCACTAGATGAATATTCAGCATTTCCATTTGAAAACTTTTTAGGCACCCTAAAGAAATTGTTCCGATCACCTAATAAGCCCTACAGCGAATTGTTAACAGATTGAAAGAAATGGAATTTCCTAAGGTATATGATTCTATATCAAAAACATGTGCTTATAATCGTTATGATTGTGGACCTGCTCCTGAGGAGAATGTATTTGAATGCTTTAAGAGATTAGTATACAATAATTTCACATTCTATGTTGCATCATCTCGTGAAGCGGATTGTTATTGTCTTATTAAGAACAAACTATATACAGGGTTATTCATTATTAGCTGCAAATACTCAGGAATTAGGTTCAACAAATAAAATAAAAAATATTTATGAAATGATTTTTTTTAAGTTTTGTAATGGAAATCCCGAGAAAATCGATAAAGGAATCATTGGCGCCTGACCTATTTTGACCTTTGATCCGCGCCCGCGCGCCGTGAGTGACACTCTGCGTTCAGTCACCGCCTGGGTGGGTCATCGTCCTGTTCTCCATGGCAATCATTATGCAATAGCCGTAACGAAATTAATAAAAATAAAATTTTGATACAAAAACTTAAAAAAAATTTGATCAAAATTAAAAAAAATCTTTCATAAATATTTTTTAATTTATTTGTTGAACCTAATTCCTGAGTATTTGCAGCTAATAATGAATAACCCTGTATAAGTACTTATTAAGAACAAACTATTAGAATATTAAATATCTTGAACACTTCCTCAAGATATTTGATATTCTAAAAAATGGTTGTTTCTTTGTCTATGGACGTGAGTTTGTAAACTATCAGCCATTTTATGAATATCCCTATAATTCTGTAACTATTGATGTAATGCAAGTAAAAGAACTTTCTAATTTTAAACTGATCCCTATCAGTGAAATATGTACAAAATGTGTGGTAATTCCTGATGAAAGTTATACTGTAAGTATCCCATTACTCCATAGCTAATTATTATGTATAATTAACTGTCAGCTGCACTGGAATGTATACAATTCCTGACTTTCAGGGAAGTAGTATATAGCAGCATTGCAATAGACATTTACAGGGCAAATGCTTATGTGAACTAATGGGCTGAAATTCATCATTTTTTTGTTAATGTGGTTTACATGTATTTTGCAATGCCGTGATACACTGAAAGTCAGGAATTGTCTAAATTCAACTGCAGCAGACTGGTACTACTTAGGGTTTAAGAGAGGTAACTCTATAATAACATGTACGTTCCCATTTTGTCTAACCTAACCACTAAGGTTAAATTTTCAATAAATTTTATAATTGCATGTATTTCAATTTTTGAAGTGAAAACTTCTTTAGCGGCGTTGAGCACTTTTTCTGTAATGGGTATAAAATCTTAAACTCGCGTCAGCGCGTCAGGACACGTGACCTGATCGAAAAAGCGTAAGACGGATGGAGAGTAGACAGCTATCCCCTCTCTACGGCGCGGCGAAAATGTATGCCTGGGCCTACTGTTTCGTTTAGGCAGCGCAGGGCGCTTGCGCGAATGTTCGTGTATGTTACAGCGTGCCAAATAACAAACTAGCCCCCCCTAACCATTCCAAAATATCAAACATGCTCAACGTTAATAATCAAGTTTTCACTTCTGCCGGCACTCCCGGAGTGCAACCCGTATTTTTTTTGTATAAACCTAGGAGTACCTACCTACCTACCCCTGTAGGAAGGTGGTGTGGGACGTACACCACCCTATAAGTACGTCATTCTGACGTTGGCAGATCGGTCACAGATTCGTCCTCAGGACGCTACCAAAGTACGTTCTATGGACGTCATTAGAAAAACTAAGATTATGTAAAAATACATACCTACAGAAAAGTTTTTAATGAAGAATTTAATATAAGTTTTTTCATTCCGAAGAAAGATCAATGCGACCTTTGTGTTTTATATAAAAACGCAGAAGGAACGGAAAAAGAAAATTTGGAAGAAAAATATAGAAAACATTTGGACGAAAAACAACAGAGGCAGATTAAAGAGAGCGACAAAGCACTGTTAAATAACAAATTTGTAGTAGCTTGCTACGACTTACAAGCTGTGCTTCCTGTGCCTCGAGGTGACGTATCCGTCTTTTATTATAAGTCAAAATTAAATTGCTACAACTTCACTGTTTGTGAATTAGCTACCGATCACACAGAGTGCTTTTTCTGGAATGAGGTGGAAGGTCAAAGAGGAGCAAATGAAATTGGAACGTGCGTCCTAAAATATTTGAAAAATAAGTCTGCCACTTCGTGTGAACCTATAGAAGTGATATTTTATTCCGATAACTGTTGCGGCCAGCAGAAAAATCAATTCATAATGTCCATGTACATCTACGTTATTAAAAACTGCCCTAATATTCAGCGCATCACCCACAAGTTTTTGATAAAGGGTTATACCCAAAATGAGGGAGACTGCGCGGTAGTTAGGTTGGTATTGGTACTTATTATTACAACTACACTAATCAATTGATAAGTATGGATAAACTCGGTTTTTGGTCATGAATTTATTTAATCTTTATATTACATGCATTGTTTGTGTGCCTGTATAGGTGTGGTAGGGACGTAGAACGTAGTTGCAGGGACTTAGAAACCACTAAAAACACTGGAAACGCTGAAATTTTAATGTAAGGTCCGCTCTAAATTGGTAGCAATAAATGCAAACCAACATGCTACTGGTGGTGAGCCTAGCAGTGCACCTACACCACTGGAGGAAAAAAAAACAATATTATAGGCAGAGATGTTGGAACGATGCACACAGGAGTATTCGACTTCAAAAACCGGCATAAAACTATAATTAAACATGCCCTTTATTAACCATTATTAAACATGCCCTTCTGCCAATTGGGCAATTGTCAGAAGAAGCAGCAGAGGCCAGAAATAAACATTTTAGATGTTATAGACAAGATTATTTTAGAAAATTCTCTCGAGAACTTTGTAATAAAGACGTATTTAACAGACTTCTACTGACTTCTGACCCATTTTTGAGCTGTGGACGAAAACGACAGAAAATTAAAACCAGCGGGAGTTTCTTACCAGAAACAGTAAAATTGTTTTAAGAAGTGGATCCACAAGAAATTTCAGATGCATGATTGTGAATTTTGAAATAAATTTTCTTATTTTTTATTTGTGTTTTATTAAACCTAAAAACATTAACATTTTAATATTTAAATACAGTACACAGCTATAAGATAATATTTTATACTATTTCCAATAAGAAAAACGCAAAACATGTTTTTGTCCCGATTTTGGGGTCGAATACTCCTGTGTGCGATGTAAGCAGGGTGATTTTAGTTGCTACCTAGTGCACATATTTTTTCCTATATTAAGCTTTCATTACAACTACCATAATCGATTAAATTTCCCTCTATTTTTTGTTTTGGAATTAAAAAGTTGAACAATATAACCCGACCAAATTAAACGACGACAGTTAAGATACCTAATGTTGAAAATTGATAACCTTTTGAATATGTTCAGATTATCAACTTATAATAATGTTTTTGCTTTTGAAAAGTGAGAAAAGTTGAAAATTTTAATTTTTGAAAAAGTTTAACTTTTGAAAATTAAAAGGGTTGTCGAGCAAATTATTGCTTACCATTTATTCAGTAGTTTTATTGATGTTAAACTTTACTTTTTGTTAGACCTTTGCGATGGGCTTGGAATAATTTTCGAAACTTATGTGTAAATCATGTGCCAATAGAAAATGTGAGAAAATAGAATGTAAATAAACTTTTGATTCTTGAGTTTTCTTAGGACTAGACTACCTATTGACTTTATTTCTAAATTTTAGGTGTTTTGATAAAAAGTGCCTGTAGATGAAAAGTGCCTTATAGGTGCCTGTAGAGCATGGATATGTGAGAGAAAATTGTGTCTATCTTCTCATCTTCTCTCATAAAAGTACTCTGGGTTGACATTCCACTAATTTCCTGCCATTTCCAACCTGAAATAATTGTATAAGGTTTAAATAGCTAATTATTACAATAATACATTGTAGCATAGATCTCAAATCGATAGATATGGAGTGTAAAACAAAATCATCGGCAAGAAAGTGAGATTTTTGGTAAAATATGGGCAGTTTGTCCAGAGCAACTAACTTTCTGGTTTGTTTACATCAGTTTCTAATTTTTTTCTTCTTTATTAGATAGAATCTGTCCATTCGGACAATTTTACCTTTAAATTTAAAATGCCGAAACGCAAGTGTTCGTTCAATGTTAGTTTACAAGCAAAATATCCGTTTATCAAGCAAACAAATACTCCAATCAGATGTCAGATGTGAAAAGTGCCGTACAGAATTTAGTGTTTCACACAGTGGTGGCGGTGATATTGAACAGCATTTAAAGTCTGATAAACACAAAAAAGCCGATCGTGCCGCCGCTTCGAGTTCTTCGATGTTAGATTTTTTCAAGAAGTCGAACGCGCCAACTTTGAAGGATTTGGATATCGCCGCGGCAGAAGGGAAGGGCTTATCACACGATACAAGAAAATCACAGTTTTCTTCGATTTTTTTTTTGCGCGTATTGGTCTCATTGTCATTCTTCTACGGTGAACTTTTTTGTCGTTTGATAAATTTAAAATTCCCTCCATTCGTCTGTTTTTCTTCCAACTAGCGACATCATTTTGGGTAGTTTATGAAAATTTTGTATTTAGGAAGCTCTTTTAAATTGCACCGCGGACTAAGTAAATTTTACCTTACAGACTTTTTCACAATATTAGGATTGAGTAGTTTTTGCTTTCCTCTAAAAACTTGCTCGAAGTTCTTTAGTAACCTTTACCAGCCTAAATTCTATAAACAGTTTGATTTAGTATTTTATTCCCCGACCAGTTTTCTGAACGGTTGTTATTTGGACATTTTTACCAGCCTGCAATACCGTATAGATAGCAGTAAGTACATTTTTATAACGCTTTTATTAGCTTCACCTGTATGTATGTATGTAACCGACATCTTTGAGAGAGACACTGTCACCAATCCAGACTTAGCTGAGCAAAAACAAGAACACGAGATAGAGAAAGAGGAGAGCTACAACCGATTCTATGCACATAAAAATCTTCATAAAGTCGGTTGCGCCTCTAGTCCCTACAATGTTGAGAGGCTAACTGATGAGGATTTCAACAGATGGGATGCCGTTTCTGTCAAGTAAGTCAGACGGGGTAAGTGCCTCTACGGGGGATAAATCTTTCGGGCTAACAGATTTTAATTTTGATGAAAGTGATTCCTGTAATAAGTTAAAAGAAAACGACTGGGTGCTTGTAAAGTTTTGCACAAAAAAATGTGTTAAACACTATATTGGTAAAATTGTATCAATTGAAAATGACTGTCCGACCATCAAATTTGTTATGAAAAGTCCATAATACCCAAAGAGAATCAGTATTTGCTTATCCTAACGTTGATGACATATATGAACTCAAACATATTGATGACATTGTAAAAGTCCTTCCTGACCCAAAAATAACAAGGCGGGGCCAACTTGAGTTTAAAATTCGTTTTGAGAGCTACAATGTGCAATAAGTGTGTTGTTCAAAACAGAGTTGGGCGTACAACGTACTTTTACGATAATTTTTAAGAGTTATAGTTTTTGTATTTCAAAATTGCAACATTACCTAACTCATTGTTTGTAACTAGTTTAAGTTGTTTAGTTTAAGATTTCAAGTTCCTAATAATTAATTCCAAAGAAAAATTAATAAATTTTACTACTGATACAATTTTTGTTTTTAAATCCCGTATAAGAAAAAAAACTTGTATAATTATACTTTACACGGGTATTTATCGCGTATATTACCTTATTTTATTTATTTTCCCGACGCCAAAACCGCCAGGTAACCAAATCGGCGATAGCAGAGCACCTTGTGGATTCAGGTCCTAATCACTGGATAGAATTGCATGATCCCAAGGTGCTCTCCAATGAACGGTATTACCACAAAAGGATGGTGCGTGAAGCGATTGAGATTAAGAAATATCCTAATTTCAATCGCGAAGACGGATTCAGACTTTCTTCATCGTGGAATCCCATCATTGGAAGGTGTATGCGTCGCGATACCTTACCACAGTGCGTAGATACTATCAGTGTTGTGTGTCGTAGTGCGTGCACGGACATTATGGACAAAGAAGATCAAGTGAGGGTAGTTAGTGATGCTGCCTCCACTTTTCAACGACGGTAGCACTCATGTCAATGCTCCAGTCAGCCCGCGACCACGGTTATTGCAACATAGCCGAAACGTCGGGAAAATAAATAAAATAAGGTAATATACGCGATAAATACCCGTGTAAAGTATAAATATGTCTTATGATCGCGAAAGTTTAAAAAGTACTTTTATAATTGATTTTAAACTAGTATTTTGGGTACCTGTTGCTTCTTATTTCTTGTTCTCCCACCTATCCTAAGAAAATAAATTAAGTACATACACTGATCGAAGATAGTTATTTGTTATACAAGAGTGCAAAGCTGCTTTTTAACCGCGTGCTCAATTTTGATGACTGAGCAAGCGCAGGATTCTAATATTTAACCACGAGCGTAGCGAGTGGTTTAAAAGTTAGAATCCTAAGCGTTGGCGAAGGAATCAAAAGAGCACAAGGTGAAAAATCTTTGCACTCGAGTGCAACACGTAACTTTTCATCCCACCTCAGCGAGGAAATGACTAAATGCAAAAAAGAACATGACGCGAATAAAAGTAACACACCAAGAAGGTTCCGAGTATGAGTTATTAACAAATTTAAAAAGGTTGTATTATAAATTCAGCACCATGCAGGTAGAAGTAAATAGGTTTAATGGTGTTTTGAATTCAAAAATACACCAAGGAGGTTACGAGTGCGAGTTTATAACAAAATAAAAAAGGTTGTATGTTGGCACCATGGAGGTAGAAGTAAATAGGTTGTGTATTCACAAACATATTGAACACGATATTCTAAATTCAAATTTACTTTATCCTCTAGCGGATAAAAACGGCTTTTCCAGTCAGATATTAAACAGCAAAAACACACTTTCAGAGCTGGTGAGATGAAAAAGGTTTTTACCCTTGACAAGAAAAAGTATGGCGCACTTGCCCCTTATTTATTTTTTAAGTTCTACTGGACCCAATATTGATAGCAATAAAGATCAGAATGCATAATCTTGTAGAACTCTAAATTCGCCTGTTGCAACAATTAGTTCAAAATGTTAAAATGAACATTCTAGAAGTATTTTATCCAACTGACGCACTTACCTCATTTGGTTGGGTAAGTGCGTCTAGTGAAGTCACTTACTTTAAACAAGCGTTTATCTTACAAAAGTTGGTCTAAATTCCACAAGCAATACATATATTCGTTGCGTAGAAAACATATAATTATATGATACTATAATTTGACAGCCAACTACTATAAAAATAAATAAATAAAATAAAAGTTGTTTATTTCAGGCACGATAGACCCATATCAAATAAAAATTACAGTAATAAAAAATAAACAATACACACACAAAATAACACTGGTAGGTAAACCTACCTTCTGTCTTAAACCTATCACTTTTTATTAGGATCCATGTGCATGGAAATCCATTTCCTAAAAATGGGATTGGCTAGATAGTCAGACACAGCCCTCAGGATAGTGTTGTTGGAGCGACCTAACAGATTCCAAAATGCCACTACATTGCCGCCGGGTTCTTATTATAGCAAATAAATCAGGTACCCCTGCCTCGGAAAACATGCTCGACGCGCTGCAGTATCTTGGCAACCTCATAAGAGCCCGGTAAGCATTATTGTACTGGACCCTTATTGTGCTCATGGATTTATGCGTGTATTTGGACCATAGTTGGCAAGTGTACATTCCCAGACAGTAAGCCTTAAACAAGGTGTTCTTTACATCAACACTGCATTTAGCGAAGCGACGTGCGAGCATGTTTGCCCTGACTGCTAGAGCTTTCCTCCCCCTCGCGATATCATTGTCATCTTTTGTTGACTCCGTCAGCATGTGCCCCAAGTACTTGAACTGCTTGACCACATTAATGGTCAAGCCGCCCATCTGCACTTCTGGCACCTTCTCTGGACCTCGTCCTGACCTGAATACCATCATTTCAGTTTTCGCTACGTTGTATTTTAATCCATGAGCAGAAGCATATTGCTCACAGATTAAAAGCAGCTTTTTTAATCCCTTAACTGAGGGGCTGAGAAGAACCATGTCGTCAGCGTAACTTAAATTGTTAACACTAACGTTTCCCAGATGACAACCTACCCTGGTTCCTCTCAGCTCACCAATCAGGTCGTTCACGTATAGGTTAAACAGGTCAGGAGAGGTCAACCCCCCTTGACGAACCCCGCACTCTAGCCTATAATCGCTAGAGGTCGTGTCACTCCATCTAACATTATTAACTTGATTTCCATACCAGTATCTCAACAGATTCACAACATGATTTGGAACTTGTGCTTTCGATAATTTGGCCCAGAGAATATCATAATTCACCAGGTCAAATGCACGGCTTAAGTCTAAAAAACATGCATAGACAGAAGTATCCTGTGAAGTATAGTAATTCACGGTGCTTTTTAAACTCATATTTGCTGAATCTGTTGAGAGACCGGGACAAAAACCAAATTGAGCATCATCGATAGATATGGTTTTCAGTAGATCGTTTCCTACGCAACGAATATATGTATTGCTTGTGGAATTTCAAAAAGTCCAATGTATTGTCGCAAACAAGCTGTAGTACCTGAAGACGGTGCCGACGGGGGCAGCTGCGGGCCCTATAGCTTCTCTACTCCACTTCTCTACGCATTTTGTTAGTTGTCATCGGTGACAACAACTAGATCAAGTGGAAGTATTAGGTTTGGTGGCATCGAAACAAGACAATTTTATAGAGTAGCTCATTCCGGTTTCCTTTTAACGGTGCACAGTGTAACAAGCCTGTGCTCTCAAATTCTAAATACGCCAACACCTGAGTTGCACTATGCATCAGACGCAATAGAGGCCTGGAAAACTCTCTGTGCTTTTTTTGAAAACTTCCCGAAGGAACAAACGAGTCTAAACTTTTGGGATGTTCCATTGGTGCAGAGAGTCCACAAAGATTTGGTTCAAAATACTTCCAGTGATCAACACCGCGCAAGATTTCAAGCTGTCTCTTCATTTGAATCGGGACAGTGGCTACACGCCCTTCCATCTGCCAATCTCGGAACGCTGTTAGACAATGCTTCCGCATCGCCGTCGGTCTTCGACTGGGTGCTCCATTGTCGAGCGTCATCCAAAAAAAAAAAGGGGCCGTTTATTAATTACGTTAGGATGATTTTTAACCTAAGGTTATGAAATTATTTAATATCTTTCTTGCCAATCAATTGATCCGTTTGTCATAAAATATCTTGACAAAAACGAATATCAGAAGGAGTGGTAATAAGTTGATTTGGAGTAAAGGTAGCTGCTTCATTCGCTGAATTATTTGATTTTTTTAATAAAGAGTCTCTGCGAAGAAAGTTATGCAAGTGAACAGTAGCTAGAACTATAGGTTTTGGCTGATTTTGGGCTTAAAATCATTGTACTTCTCAATACTCTAAATTTTGCCGACAAGATTCCCAAAGCATTTTCTACTACTCTTGATAGTCTATAGTTGAAAATCCTTTCTTTTGACCCTTTTGGATGAATCCCTGTAAATGGTGTCATCAAATGTGTGCTTAATGCAAAAGCTTGATCTCCTAATATTACATTATGGTATGTTAGTTATGTAGGGTATTTGTAAAATTTCTGATGCTGGTACATCAAGTTGATTATTTTCAAGCTTTCGATACAATTCGGAATGTTTATAAATACCTCCATCTGAAATTCGACCTTGGCTTCCTATGTAAACATACATAAAATTGTAGTTTGCGTCTACTAATGATAATAGCACGATGCTAAAGAACTTTTTATAATTAAAATATTCAGTGCCGCTACGAAAAGGAGCTTGAATAGTTATGTGTTTTCCATCTAACGCCCCAATGGTGTGCGGAAAATTCCATTTTTCCGCACACCATTGAAGTCTTTAGATACTGCTTTCCAATCTTGCTCTGATACTGGTAGCTGAAAAAAAAATAACGTTTTATTTATTTTGTTATCTTTGTTTCAGGATTGTGGCTCACCCTCAGAGCCGGGTAATACAGAACAAGCTATTCCGGAACAAGGCATTTCAGAACAAGGCACTTCGCAACCAAGAACTTCGGAACTCGGCACTCGAGATCAAGACACAAATACCAAGAAGTCGTCAAGAAAAGAAAAGCCAGCTAACAAGAGGACATACCAAGAGTCAAAGTATGATGCTGAAAATCAAATGATAGAAGAAGCATTAGAAGTAAAGCGAAAACAAAACAAACAAACAAATGTCGTTTAAACGTCGTCGTTTATACCTTTAAACGAGAAAATCTTGTACAATGCACTGAATGTGAAATATAAGCATCTGAAGTCTCTGGCAGGATCACCAACAGATAATTTCAATAAACTTATTGGATCTAACAGCAATTATAGAAGCATGATATTAGAAAAACTCGTCCTCGGTGACACGATTCAACTCATATATTTCCAATATAAGTAGCAGGTTTTTTTTTAGGGTTCCGTAGCTAAATGCCAAAAAACGGAACCCTTACCTATGGATTCGTCATGTCTATCTGCATATCTGTCCGTCCGTATGTCACATCCACTTTTTTCCGGAACTGCCAAAATCAGGATCAAGGACCACTCAATGTGAGAGTGTTGCCTGGACGAAGGAAACATGGACCACATATTCTTCAACTGTCCAAAATTATGTCGCTCCTTTTACGATGTTCTTTCCCCTATTATTCCCCGTCCTAATTCTCTTCTAAACTGAATAGTTTGCGCGAGAGACACTTCCAAAGTGGTAAAATGTGTTCCCGTTTTCGTTGGATCAAACTAATTTCAATTACTTACATATTTTTTACATCAGAGACTTTGAGTTGCACTGAGGATTTATTCTCTTTACCAGATTTCGTAGAAATCGTTAGAACCAATGGGCCTAAGACAGCGGCCTCTAATCCTGGTTTCAGAATCTCGGCGTGGGTCAAACATGACATACACACATCACGTCTCCCAGAAGTTGCCGCCAGCAATCCAGTAATTTTGGTCACGTTGAAGCAGTTTCATTTGAATATATTAATCATAGAATATTTGCATTATACTAATTGCACAAATGTACAAACAAAACTTTCATTGAGTTCAAGAAAAACCCAACAAAAACCACTTTCACTTACTAATTTTTTGGTACCACTGCTTTGTTTATTCGTTAAACAAAACCAAAAAATCTGTTAGTTCACTAATAGATTTTTTTAAAGTGGATTTTGCTGGGTTTGCATTTATATGATTCATTTATTAGGCTGTTGATTCGATATAAATAAATATGACATGCAAAGTTAGTAAAAGGTTTACTACTGTCAAGGGTGAAAAAATAGGGGATAAAAGTGTGTATGGTAATATGTAAAGTTTATGTTAATGTTTTGTAAGTTTGTGACGAAGAAGTTGACACAGTTAATATTTTTTAGATTACATATTATGAGCGAATGTTTACTTTCTGAACTAAACATTACTATAAAAACCTTGAAGTGTGATTTTGAACGAGCACAACATAAGGCTGTGAACAGAGGGTTCCATTACAGGTTGTTTTTTTTACTTTAATCGTGCCGTATGGGTAATGTGAACCAGATTTCTCCGTTCTTAAAAAAGGTTCAAACGACAATTTAATCAGGGCCTTTGAAGTTGTGACGCCCGAAGGGTCCCTGGCGCTCGGGGACCGGGACTATGTTGTCGAAAGGACCCCATCGGGAACACTTCGGGTATGATGTTTACTTTTTGAATTTGATTGTTTTTTTATTATTGAATAATATTTGCCATAGCGCTAATATGTAAAAAATATAATATACACAGTATAACATTACATAATTCAAAACCTTTAGGTATTTCTATATTATTTAAATCATACTTATTTTCTATTTTCTAATACACACAGCCATGGCGGCCTGCAACCATTGACGTTGGGAAGGGGATCGAGGTGTTGGATATATCCCACAGTGTCATGTAACACTCAAACTCCCAAATAGACAAACAAATGAGCAATGAAAGCAAATTCTTAGGCCCTTTTTCATATGGTAAACGTAATGATAATGGGCAAAGACTGATGGATTTTGTCCGAGAACACAACCTATATGTTATGAACAGCTTTTTCAAGAAAAAACCTAGTAGAAAATGGACATGGACTTCTCCAAATGGCAAAGTTAAGAACGAAATAGACTTCTTAATCACAAACAAACCTAAAATGTTTAAGGATGTCAGCATCATAAACCAACTGAACTTCGACACGGATCACAGGATGGTCCGCGGAAAAATAAATGGATTAGAAGTAAAACATTCCAGGAAAAATATCAACCACAACAGATCACAACTACATCTATCCTTACCTTGCTTTTAGAGCAAGTCTGGGGGGGTTTGGTCTATGACCCCACGCTGACCACCCGGTTTGGGGAAATTGGTTTTTTGTCGTTGTTTATTTAGTGTTGCTGTGTTTTTTCGTCTACCAATGTCTGCCGTATCCTATGTCTTATTAGAAGTTTTTTCAGTGAGAGAATGAGATCTGTTTCTCATGAATGCAAATGGATCCGTTCTAATTAACTTCGCCGGGGCGATTATAGTTTTCTGACCTCTTTGTTGTGCACTTGGTCCAGGTGATGTCGAACTGTCACGTTTCCTTTTCTCATTCTCCCTTTTCTGTTTCACTATAACCTTATTGTTTTTTATATAAACTTAATTTCCCTTTTCTCTCTCTTCTTGGAGTTGGCTCTGTAACTCTTTGCGCTTCTGTAGAGTTTCTTTTGAAAAATCTTCAGTTAAATGTGTGTTTATAGGCATTTTGTTCTTTTCCTTTAAGATCTCTATTTTTTTGTTGTAAGTGGTAAAGGAAATGAGTATCGGTCTTGCCTTTTTTGTGCTGGGTTTCCCGAGTCTATACATTTTGTTTATTTCATAGTCTTCGCAGCAGGAATGGAACGTTCACCGATTTTGACTTGAAGCGTAAAACAGAACGTATTTTTTCCTTATGTTGGTGAACAGAAAGCGCTAACTTCACGTTGGTTTACGGTAATTTGTTGCGGATGGAACGGTGTTACGACTTAGTTTTACAAAGGTGCCATCTAGCGGCAGAGGAGACAACTATGTCGTCAAGCTTCTGGCTAAGATCCATATTGTTGACATTGTTGCGAAGAAACGTCACTAGATGACGCTCGTTTGTTTTCGTCCTCCATGGATTGAAATTTCATGAGTAGTTGAACTGTCAGATGTCACAACCATACGTGTTGTTTGTATTTGAAGGTTAGGGGAATCAAATTTTAATCTATGCATTTGGCGGAGACTGGCCTCTAGCTCAGTTGGTAGTAGCTCTGCCTTCTGCGCCGTAGGTCGTGGGTTCGATCCCCACCGAGAACAAATATTTGTGTGGTGAACAAAAATGTTTGTTCTCTGTCTGGGTGTTATATTGTATTCTAAGTATGTATTTACAAAAAAAAATTGTATTCAAGTATTATATCAGCTATCTGGTTCCCATATTACAAGCTTTAGTTGCTTAGTTTGGGGTTGGGTAGTGTTGTGTGAATTGTTCACAATATTTATTTATTTAACTGAGACCTTGAGTTATTACCTTATGGTTTTGTCTTGAAGCAGATTATGACCATAATATATGGGCACGTTTTTGGCGTCTTCCGCCCCGCTTTGCGAGGGTGGGGGAAATCTATAAAAGGACGGATCAACGGGTGTTCCATTCTCTTTCTTGAACTTTTGCTAACCTAAGTAAATTATCCGCGCGTCATCTCACCACGAAGCAAGGTCAGTTTCCTTTGTTCTCCAACGTTGAAACGGTTCAGTGTAGTTTCGATAGAAAGTATTTTAATTTACAGTGTCTTGTGTTTAGTGGTGTCGACGCTGGGCTTCCCAAAGAGCTTCGGGCGGCTGCCAAAAACGCGTGATGACGCGGTTGGTCTTCCGTTCCCAGTCCTTATAAGGGACATATCTACACCGCACCTCCCAAAAGGTATGTTTTATTTTGTATTTGAATAGCGTTTGTTGTCCTTGCACCCTCGACCCTTCATAACCTGGGTGCCTTGCATATTGGTTCTCCAGCACCCTTTGCCATTTCTTGTGCTGCTTGTGTGGTACAGTGGACACTATACTGATTGTACCACTGTACCTTGAAGCCTACAGTGTCATCTTATTTGTCTTTTTATTTCTTATTTTCTGTTGCCGAGAAGAGTGAGGTTAACCTCCACATGACGGAGACCCTCACTTCTTTGTCTTGTGCTTACTGCTTTGCTCACTGGGAAATGTCACATTCCAGGAGGTGTTTAGTACGGGCTGTTCGGTACAGATGCATAGTACGGGTGTTCGGTACAGGCTCGTGCCGTACGAACACGTGGAGCCCGAGTCTTCCGTCTGGAGTTACGGCGGCCGAGTCATGGTGTGGTAGGCGGGACACAGCAGACACACGGTCCAGCCGCAGCCACCCGCCACGTGCTTCGCGCGCCCTAGCTACCGGCTCTGGGTGCCATCCCCGAGCTTTACCATTAGCCGGCTGATGCCCTATCGAAAAGTCGGTATTTATTCTTATTGATTCTCCCTACCATGTGTTAATTATTCTAATCGGACGATTGTCCTGGCGCCCATTCTAAGTCTACGTCCCCGTCTGGAGGAGTATCGGGATGCATTAAGTATTTTATAAGGTCTGTCATAGAAACTGGAGTAATCGTATAGAAGAAATCATTGTTCACCGAGGTCGTACCCACTATTTACCCTTTAAGCTCTAGCAGCTAGTCGGCAACTTATGTAACTTAACCTTAAGGTATCAGGTCCTTTGTTTTGTAGTAAAACTAAATTAATTATCTTAATTAGCTACCTAGTTTAATAGTACATTGTTACCCGAGTGTTGAAAGTCACGTTTTTTGAGTCCCGAGACGGGTTTGGCGCCAGAGCGTTAGCGAGGGCGCCAATGGAGCTTGAGGGACTTAAAAGACTTTCACCCGAGGTAAACACTGTGCTTTTCATTACGAATACAAGGAAAGTAAAAATAAAAACATGAATGAAAAATTTGTGAAAATGAAGATTGAATTGCCGCCTTCCCGGTTTTTTTTTTCTTTTTCTCTGGCGGGCCTTCGGCTACGGCTCGCCAGCATTATTCAGCCATTATTTTCATTTTCATAATTTATAAAATGTTAAATTGTTTGCTCAAATCTATGTTATTTTAAATAAATAGTTGAAGTTATATATTAATCAAGTAATTTAGAAGATAATATATTATTTATTTAATACTATCTTTATGTTATTGAAATTTTACATTGCGCTATAATTAGAGTTTTTAAACTTCTTACCGTTGTAATGGGTTTCCAACCTACTTGCTGAATAAAAAGTTGGAATTTGGTTCAACCTCCTTGCAGTTTAGAAAGTTGGAACATGGTTGAATAAAATAGAACTTGTTTTTTTTTATAATTTGACAGCTGTCAGTAGAAAGCGATTCTCCCTAGGGCTGAAAGTATTACTTTCAATTAGGCCCCTCAGGCAACTTCAGACCTACTTTCAGAGTATGAGCAAAGGCTAGTAGGTCCCGATTATGCTGTCACGTCTGTGATAAAATCGGGGGCAATGTTCGAACAAGTTGTGAACTCGTGTCTTAACTACTGCAAGGATTTTACTAAAGAAGACTTTGTTATTCTAATGGCAGGTTCGAACGACAATAATCCGCTAAGCGTTCAGTCATATTTATATCACACCTTAAATGAACTTAAAAAGACGAATGTGTTTGTTTGCAAAACATATAGAAATAGGAAACTAAATGTAAATTATTTAAATTATATGGTTAGACATGTCTGCAGAAATTGCACAAACTCTGAATTTGTTGAGTTTGAAGATGAAGATTGTTTCTTTGGTTTTAATAAACTAAATGCCAGTAGGCTATTGTATAGAGCGTTCCTACGCGTAAACCAGATAAATAAATACAACAATTATATTAGAACAGTTAAAAGAGTTTCGGTAGCACCAAAAATAACAACATCAGATAAATGGTCACAAACTGATGTGATCATTTCTGGTGAAAATGATCAGAGCACTGCATGTCAAGCTGGTACGTCAACAGGAGATCTAGAGCTGGTGCAAAATGAGAATCAAAACGCAACATTTTTTCGAGGCTAACTGCAATGAACATCGCTCTATGCAACTAAACTTCTTCTATCAAAATGTATGTGGAATATCGAATAAAAAAGATGACTTCAAAATTTATTTTGATGAGTTAAGTAAAAAAATGGATTATATTTGCATATGTGAACATTTTTTAAACAAACAAAGTGTGTCTGTGTTTAATCTTGATAATTATAAAATGGCATCATGTAACGTTAGAGTTAATAAAAATAGAGGAGGGTCTTTGATTTTGTCATTGACTAATCGAAATTCGGAGGAACTCAATATTTGTAAGAAACTATATAAAATGGACACTTTTGAAGTATGCGGAATAAGAGATACTAACTGTAATCTAAATATTTGCTGTGTGTACCGAATCCCAGATGTAAAGAACTTCAGTGAATTTATTACTAAATTAGAGCAATTATTAGAACACTTTTTTAACAAAAGCTGCATAATTTTCGGAGATTTCAATGTCAATATCACTAAAGAAAGTAAATATCAAAGTGAGCTGATTACTCTACTTAAATGCTATAACTATAGGTGCCTTATATCGTCTGATACATTTCGGAGAAATGATGTAGAGTCCTGTATCGATAACATAATTACGAATCTACCTGAAGCAAACGTTATAAACTCGGAAGTGGATCACAATGGACTTAGTGATGGACATGCAGGCCTTTTCTGCACATTAATTTTAGATATCACACACAAAATGAAACCACATGATGACTACTACACTGCCAAGCGCAGGGTTTTCTCAGATTTAAATTCGAAAGCCTTCAGAGAAAGTCTGCAGAAATACGACTTATGCAGTTATAATATAAATGGATTCATCAACTGTTTCAAAGATCTCTTCCAAAATCAATACAAAAAAAAGAATTTTAAAATAAGAACTACTAAAGTGAATAAAATTAACTGGATCTCAAAGGGCATTAAAGTCTCTAGTAAAACTAAAAGATTCCTCAATACAATAAGCAAAGTCCGTTGTCATGCATCAATTATAGAACACAGAAATAAATATTTAAATATATATAAGAAAGTAGTAGCAGTATCAAAAAAACTAGCGGTAAGAAAGGAATTAAGGCAGGCAAAAAATAAATCAAAGCATATTTGGAATGTGGTAAATCGACATAGAAACAAGACGGCAGTGAAAAGTGTAGGTAATTACGTTCTTAAAATTAATGATAAGATAATTGAAGATGCTCAAATAATTGCTGACATTTTTTCTGATCAATTTAATTCTTTAATCACTAACACTAATGACGATGACACAAATAATGAAGCTCTAAAATTTTTGACTACGTATTCTAAGAAGGTTGACAATGACATGCAATTTGAACCGACTAATAAAAATGAAATTCGTATAATAATAACAAAGATGGAAGTAAAGAAATCCTATGGCTATGACGAAATCCCTATAACTATATTAAAAAACAACATTGATTTATTAGCAGAACCACTATCAGCTTTCTTTAATAATTGTCTTACGTTAAGCTTTTTCCCGGACCAACTAAAAATTGCTCGAGTGCTTCCAATATTTAAGAAAGGAAAAAAAAACGACCCTAAAAATTATAGGCCTATCTCGTTGCTACCTATTATTTCTAAAGTTTTTGAAAAACTTATCAGAGATAGGTTAGTATCACATTTAAAAATTAACAAAACTTTAAATGAACGACAGTTTGGCTACCAGGTGAATGTAGGTACGGTAGATGCTATCGACTATTTGGTGAAAGATGTTGTTACAAATCTTAATAAAAAAATGAAAGTAGCAGGCTTGTTTTTAGATCTTTCTTCTGCTTTCGATACTATTAATCATAAATTACTGATTGCTAAGCTAGAACACTACGGTATTAGAGGTGACGTACTTAATCTGTTTAAGTCTTACCTTACGAATAGAAAACAATTCGTAGAGATAAGAAGCATTTTTGGTAAACAAGAAGTTGTTACAAAATCGTATTAAACTTTATGGACAAGGGTAGTGTAGTAAATAAATGATCTGTCCAAAAAAATAAATAAATCTAAATCTATAATCAACGAAGTTTGAATACTTTTTATCGTAATTTCCAACCGCTTGCAGAGACTTGGGACACTCCTGGTTAATGTACGGCCAGTTAATGTAACTAACAAAACAAAAATACTTTTTCTACTAGGAAATTGTTAGCAGATAAATATTTCGATTATAACTTTTTTTTTCTAGCGATGGATAATTGCTCTGAAGAGGATAACGCTATTGATTTTATAGTATACAAACATATTTAATATTTTCTGGTACTGCGGCGGCCGCTGCCGTGGCACGCTCGCTCTGTTCGCTCGCCTGTTCCGTATTTTTTATGATCTAACATAACTGTACCTACCTAGTCATTAAGATCTTCTCTGTACAACAGTTATGCAACAAATATTTCTGATTTCTGATTTCTGTACCTAACCAATCCTAGTCGGATCTGCCCTATAAAGTATCAAGGACAAGTACAAGTATCTAGTGCCAGAACAAAAAAGCAAAAATCTATGTTTGAAATGCTACATGTGGCTTAACTATGGCATCGTCATAACGGGGTGTACAGTATCATGATGTACATTATCGCCTCCCGAAAACTTCAGAGAAAGTACCAACATACCCATACATTACCGACACCACGTCAAATCAAAGACATTTCCCGTAGACAGAGACATTTCCTCTCCATTGTAATGCATGGGTTTCCAACCTCCTTGGTTTGCTTGCAGCTACAGCTGAATAATACTTATTTAAGGAAGTAAATACCACTTACAGCATTGGGAGGCATTGTTTCTATTAAATCACGGTGTATTGTTTGACGGCGTCCCCTGATTGTTTGAGCACGTGTCATTATCTGAAAGGTTTAGAAACTTTAGATTTCCCATTCAATATGACCTATTAGTAATACCTAAACAGATATTTTTTTACATTATAAAAATAAGATAGAGACAAACTTATTCATTTTATACTCACTTGTCCATGGGGTTGTTCTTTATACGCCTGTGGGTCCTGTTCAAAAAAACATTGTATGAAAATTGAGGGATCCCAGAATTATTTTTTATATGTTATCTTTCAACACATATTTTATGCCAATTTTAACATTTATTAAAAAAAAGTGTTACAAGGGGAGGTCTTTGCCCAGCAGTGGGACAGACCGGGCTAAATTAAAAAAAAAGTATTTTTAAAAGAGGGTTTTATATGACTACAGAATAATAGGACGTCCAGCAGCAAGAAACAAATGGATGGATGATATCGTCAAAGTTGCAGGTTGGAAATGGAATAGAACGGCACAGTTCTTAGTAGGTAGTTAGGACTCAAAGTGGCCTTTGTGAACTGAATAAAGAGAGTCCAGCAGCAAGAAACAGGTGGATAGACGACTTCGTCAAAGTTGCAGGTTGGAAATGGGATAGAACGTCATAGTTCTTGGTAGGTAGTTAGGACTAAGCAAAAGCGTGTTTGCTGCTCTGAGGTTAGGACTCAAAGTGACCTTTGTGAACTAAGCAAAGAGAGCCCAGCAGCAAGAAACAGGTGGATGGACGACTTCGTCAAAATTGCGGGTTGGAAATGGGATAGAATAGCACTGATCTTGGTAGTAATTAGGACTCAAAGTGGCCTTTGTGAACTGAACAAAGAGAGTCTAGCAGCAAGAAACAGGTGGATGGACGACTTCGTCAAAGCTGCGGGTTAGAAATGGGATAGAATGGCACAGATCTTAGTAGACAGTTAAGACTCAAAGTGAACCTTGTGAACCGAATAAAGAGATTTTGAATTTTATACACATAATTATAAGTTTAAAAAACTAGAGAAACCGACTTCATTGCCAAACGGCTAAACCGATTTTAATGAAATTTGTTTGGGACAATCTGGACGTAAGAATAACCTTCCAAATAAAAAAATAATTTTCTAAATCGGTTCATAAATGACGGAGGCATGCAGTAACAAACATTAAAAAAAATATTTAAAAAAAAATGGCAACACCGATTTTAATAAAAATTAAAATGGGACCAATCTGGAAGCAGTACCTTTCAAATAAAAAAGTATTTTTTCAAATCGGCTCACAAATGACGAAGTTATGCGATAACAAACATAAAAAAAAAAAAGATACAACCGAATTGAGAACCTCCTCCTTTTTGATTGGAATTCGGTTAAAAATACAGACAGCCAGTCCATATTCGATAAGCAATAATTATAAGTTTAAAAAACTTGAGAAACCGACTTCATTGTAAAAACGGCTAAACCGATTTTAATCAAATTTGTTTGGGACAATCTGGACGTAAGAATAACCAAATAAAAAAAAAAAAAATCTAAATCGGTTCATAAATGACGGAGGCATGCAGTTACAAACATTAAAAAAATTATTTAAAAAAAATGGCAACACCGATTTTAATAAAATTAAAATGGGACCAATCTGGAAGCAGTACCTTTCAGATAAAAAAATATTTTTTCAAATCGGCTCACAAATGACGAAGTTATGCGGTAACAAACATTAAAAAAAAAAATAAAAAAAAACAATAAAAAAAAAATACAACCGAATTGAGAACCTCCTCCTTTTTGATTGGAAGTCGGTTAAAAAGATGAAAAACACTGCCATAGTGCGTTAAAAACAAAAACAGAAACGTGCGTAGGTGTGCGTGTGACTGTGTGTTTACTTATCGATATATTTCTTACCTTTGGAGTATTGTTAGAGAAATATCGAAGGGATCGCAAGGAGTTTTGTT
This sequence comes from Thera britannica, assembly GCA_939531255.2. Lineage (NCBI taxonomy): Eukaryota > Metazoa > Arthropoda > Insecta > Lepidoptera > Geometridae > Thera > Thera britannica. The sequence goes on from OW618044.2 coordinate 1,146,639, forward strand.
GATCTGCTGTCAACGCTACCTGCGCCTGTAAGGAACCAAAATTATATACCAGACTTGTGTTGACGAATTCGTTCGAATTTTGGTTTCTTACCAGTTCAGGGTAGGTCCGGTGTTCTTGTGATAATCTATAACGATTATAATCTATGAGTTATAATCGTTATTAATTTAGTTGTTAGTCGTAACTATTTTATGGATATAAATTGTATAACACGTGATTATTATGCTAATCGATGATTATATTGAAAATTGTTATGAATGTTTATATTAAAATAAAGAATTATACCACCTAATAGAGAACCTCACCAGTCATTGCCGCCACCTATTCCGTCTTTACCATAAGGGCACACGGGGCCCGTGCCCAGGGCCCCCATTCTCAGGGGGCCCCGAAGGACCGACAACTTCTGCACATTCATTCTCAAAACATTTTTGTCGGGCACATTACATTTTTTTCACAATACTGCGCCATTATAGCCTACTGTATTTGATTACCTATAATAAATGGTTATGCTTAGTAAAAAAATGTTATTATAATTAGCTTTTATTACTTTCCAAAAGGGCCCCAAATTCTTGTGTGCCCAGGGGCCCCAGCCTAGTTTAAGACGGCCTTGGCCGCCACCCTTGCATTTACGGATTTTAATGGTATAATCGGTTCGTTCTTGTCACATTCCTGTGTACAAAACGAATGTACTTTTATAACTGCTTCTCTTGTACCACGTTTTATCACTTTAGGCATGATGATAGCAAAGTAGATAACTAAATATTCTCAACGATGTTTACAATGAACTCGGCAGTGTCAAAGTGAATTTTCAAAATGGCCGTTTTAGTTCCTCAAATCACCACCGCCAACTTATACTTGTGGCAATGTACAACCTCCTTGGTTTGCTTGCAGCTACAGCTGAATAATACTTATTTAAGGAAGTAAATACCACTTTCAGCATTGGGAGGCATTGTTTCTATTAAATCACGGTGTATTGTTTGACGGCGTCCCCTGATTGTTTGAGCACGTGTCATTATCTGAAAGGTTTAGAAACTTAAGATTTCCCATTCAATATGACATTAAAAACATCTACAAATTAAATAAAAAGCAAAAATATGAAAAAGTAATCTCTCCATTTGCCGCAGACTCCGGTGATTTCTCCTTTATCAATTGGTCGAGCATTGATTTCATTTCTGCAATGTGGTTTTTAATCTCCTTCATATATTTTAGCATCACAAACCCACAATTTGATCTTTTGGGCCCACTTTAGTATGTTGATACGTAGATCACATCATGTTCTTCATTATTATTGCCATTACCATTTTCGTTGTGTGAATAGTCCACAGTTTTTATTTGATTGATAACTTCTGTAGATGTTTTTTAGAAACACGTAAAAACATCTACAAATCAAATAAAAAGCAAAAATATGAAAATATATATTATTATGGCTGGTCAGTTGTACTGGGTTCATTAGTTGCGCGGGGAAGTCGTTTGTTTCAGTGGAATGATGGCCAGCCTGTGGTAAGAAATATTTCTAAAGGAGGCAATTTCAAAATGGACATTAATAAAAACACGGCCGAATTGAGACCCTTCTCCCTTTTATTTCAAGTCGCTTAAAAATATGCTTTAACATCAATATATTTTTAGAGATTTGAGTCGAATGTGTTCCGTTACTGCAAGCAAAAATATAAAAAAGTAATCTTTCCCAATATGGCTGGTCCCCACGGGAGGAGTAGACTAAAACCCTCCAACCTGGAAAGAAACACATTCTCGTACAAAGCGCTTTGGCTCCACTTTTATAGTACGAACTGCCAAGGAGTGGAACTCTCTTCCGCCGTCAGTATTTCCGGAACGTTACAATTTGGGAACTTTTAAGACTAGAGTGAACAGGTGGATTATGGCTAAGCATGCTCCATCTTAGGCTGCATCCTCACTTTCCATCAGGTGTGATGGCAGCCAAATGCTTAGCTATCTATATATATAAAAAAAAAAAAAAAAACACAAATACTGGAAAACTTGAACACTCTATGGAGATGGGCTGGACATCATAGCACGAGAAATAGATGCAAGAAAGAAACCGCGAGGAAGACCAAAGCGTCGTTGGCGCGATGATTATTATAAGGTGTAGCCGGTGCTACTTAGACACGCCTTGCCAAACAAATGCAATGGAAAGGATTGGGGGAGGTCTATGCCCTTATAGGGCAGCCCTACCGAAATAAAAATAAATAGATTCATTACATTTATGAATGAATCTATTTATTTCATTTAGAAGTAGAATTTACAGAATATGAATACCATCTAATTACATTATAAAGTCAAATTTTATCTTAATTGTTGAACTATCGATTTATGTAATGCTTGGCTAGTAAATTTGATGAATAAAATACTTAAGTTCAATAAAACAGTGTATATTTCTTCAACTCTTAGTGCTTTCAACCTCACCGTACGATACGAGCGAATGGAATAATAGCCGCCGTCACCAAACACTTTTTCCACCACCAACGTCTCGATAGTTCCGTTTTTTACCAGTATCCGTGATTGGCGCCACCGGCACACTGTTCCGTTCATCAACTTAGAATCTTACAATTACATATTTACAGTTATCGACTAACACATATTTAGTGGACCAATTACACTATGATTAAATCATCAAAGAGTTTTATTATTATGATACGTAGTGTTTATCTGTATGCATACTCAATTGAATGTAAAAAATACTCTAAACGAATGGTGATACCATATCTAGAACTTACAAACCTACCAAAATGCTTTGTGTTGCCTAAACCAGTGTGTATTAGATCAGGGTAACTTTGTTTTATAAAGAAAATGTAGAATAGTAAGTAAATGATTTAATTACATCTATGTCTTTATAATTTACTTTTTATTTAACTAAATTATAGCTTGAGTCACGTTATTCAACACAAAACTACCTTACAGTAAAAATATATCAACTACAAAGAGATATAGCGAACTAGGTACTTATCTTAACAATCACTGGAAAATGCACTGTGATCTTGGTATACAATACAAACCACCAACTCAACCTTTCAAGTTTCGGAAAACTGCGAACTTCGATGACCAGGACCTGAAGATAATCGTTGGTGATTTTAACAGCCACAGCTCCACCTGGGGCTACCGTCATAAAAACCCGATTAAAAAGTAGAATCAGTTTTTTAAACTCCACTTCAGCACCAGTGGGTGGAGCAAGTGAAGATCGCCTTGCTATATGGACAGCTAAGTATGCCCCACCTACATTGCATTGGATTACATTGCAGCATCGGAGAAACTGCCCCCCGGGCACGAACAGCCCTGGCCAGTTTGGAAGTGCCTCAATAGAATTCGAGCCGGTCGGCCGTTGCAGGAGTAGCCTGAGCAAATGGGGGATGATCTCTAAAAACGACACGAAATGCCAGTGTGGTGGCAGGCGCAGTCCATGCCACACGTCCTCGCGTGACCATCATGCCCCACCTCATGCACAATGGATGATCTCATGTCTGGCTCGGCCAATGCCGTGGATGTAGCCACCACAAGTCATGTCGAAGTGGCTTTAATGATTGTAATATCGATACGAAAGAAAAAGAAGAAGAAGACAGCACAACATTTATTTTTTTCGATAATATTAGCGGACGTCTTTTGTCGTAAATAAGACTGCACTTTATTAGTGTTCTCGGAGTAGTACACAAATATTGAAATAGTTGTACAATTCATTGTACAGTCGCGGAATGAAAATGTTCGTCACCGTAGAGTCGGTTTTCGCTTGCACCAGATTGCAAGAATGAATTTTTATTGTACCAACACATTAACACGTGACGTTTGCTATCGAATAAGGTTTTGCTTGTTTTTACGTAAGCATTGACAACACTCTTACTCTTATTATACTCTTTATTGAAAACTAGGATAGAAACTATATACTAATATTATAAAGCTGAAGAGTTTGATTGTTTGTTTGTTTGGTTGAACGTGCTAATCTCGGGAACTGCTGGTCCGAATTGAAAAAATATTTTTATGTTGGATAGTCCATTTATCGAGGAAGGCTATAGGCTATAATAATAACATTACGCTATGATTAATAGAAACAGAGCATCAATGCAACATGTTGCAAGAACGGGGAAAAAATATTCCTTTTGAGAGTTTACGCATAGCACACGCGACGTGCACTGCGTAAACAATAAAAATTACGCAATAATTATGTATGACGTAATTGTTTTCCTTTATAAGTTCTCAAAAAAAGTCAGTAACAGAGTTAAACTTAAGCTTTTAAGATTGACTCACTATAATCTTTTTTATGGTAATCAAATTCGTTATAAAATAAGGCATTATTTGCGAAGTTATTTTTATTAACTTGTTATTAATCCTTATCCAAACAAATTGTTTATTCACCACAAGTATTAGTTTTGAACAAAATTGCTTGTTCCAATCGTTCTATTTCAATAAACATCTAAGGAGATATAATTGTTTTAAAATAACACCGCAACCGCAAAAATGAGTCGCACGCGGCTCTCATCACATCATCATCTGGGCGAAAGGATTCGTTGACACAAAACAGTTTTCTTCATAGAAGTATCGCCTTCTCATGTCTGCTTTTCGCACTTAGAATAGGTCGGCGACCAGAATTATTGTGACGATGATCAATGAGTGCACCTTCTTCGCCATGTCTCCTTATCCAGAATCTCACACTATCTCTGGTGACATTAAGACGAAGAGATAGGTATCCCGGTGATGTTGTAGCCAGCTTCATGTTCGGCAATAATTGCTGCTCATTCTTCAACAGTTAAAGATCTTGGCATTATTAAAATATTAATATCTAGCAACCTTTCTGCAAGAGGATTTGTTTTTCCAATGATAACTACCTATCGTATTGTTGGCATGTCAATAGTTTTTATTAGACATTAACAATAGCAGGTAGAAGTTTAAGGTTCATCAAAACATAAATATAGTCTCGTTGACAAGATAGGCAGTCAAACAACTTTGATCTGAATGATTTGGAACTTTGACAACGAACAGTTAAAACATTGTTTTCTCTAATTCAGTGCATTCTGTCTATTCAGTTTCAAAAGGTGCTCGTGATATGTTGAACGAATCAAATTGAAAATTGACTAACATTTTCAAACCGCCACTGTACATTAAAAATAATTGAGATAATCATAGTTTTCTTCTGTGTCAAAGTTACCCCCTCCACATGGGTAACATTGACACACGGTAAACTAGTCATAGAAATCTGGTTCTAAACGATTTATTTGATCTTCTGGGTAACATTGGGTTATGTTTCTATCAAGCTTAAGGTACGGTTGATACAATAAAACCATAAAGTATGATAATTGTCAATTTTTTTTTTAATTCAAGTACTATACATATAGATGACAGAAAATTTCAAAAAGTTTTACATTCATAACAAGAAAATACTAAAAAACTAAATGTGTGTGAGTGTTTTTATACACACTGAGTTAAACCTAAACCATATTATTTAAAAAGAACTAAAGTTAAGCACTTTAAAGTATTTGACTGCTTATTCACCCCACTTTAAATACAGTAAATTATCATCTATTTTATACGTTCCAAGCCGCATTGTTTGAAAATTTTCAGTACCCAGTGGTGTTATTAAATCTGCATGATTGACTTTTATTATGTCTTTAGGTGTTGGCCATCTCCAACCCCCATCCATGCACTTGTTCATAGCCGCAATTATATAGTACGGGTATGAAGCAGACTGTTTAGTATTTGCATACTATAATGTGTAGCTGTCTCGCTCACTCTCTTGTTTCATACGCGCACCACAGTGTGCAAGCGCTCCTCATATAATAATTAATTAAAATAGTTTCTAGCCTAAATAAAGACCTGTGACAGTGTTGTTAACCTATAATATAAAGCAAGTGTCAATAATAATAATAAATTCAGTGTAATTAATTGGTGTTTCACTTCAAGAATCCCGAACATTTTGGTCCTTCGAGTCATTTGCAAATCGCCATCTTGGTCCTCGTGTCATCGTGTCGTTTGGTTTGGAGAGGAAGGAAAAATCAAAACTTACGAGGATTGGACGGCGCTTAGCACAGAACAACCACCTGCGAAAACAGTCCAATCAGAAGAGTTACCGCCATTACGAAGCAAAAGGTCTGTTTTTCAAAAAAGCACATGAAACAAGCAAAATCTACAAATATTTCAAATAGCGACATCTACATTAGCACAACGGAATCTATCCTACGACAACAGTCATAAAAGCGTGAAACGGAACGGCATCTCTACAGCCTACAACCGTAAAGTCAATCTACAGGACATACAATCAATCAATAAATCGAACGGAAGCGTACATCTCAAGTTCTCAACTGCGCAAATTGGAACGTAATCACATGTTTGCTTGGAAAAAAAGGGTCTTCGAATGGCGAACAAACAATACGAACGTGACAATTCCATCTACAATCCCATCGACAACAGTCAAGAAAACAAGCCATTTTCTTCTTGCTGCACCATCTCAAGGTGCAGTAATCTATTATAATCTCAATCATCACAACAGTGAACCCAAATTCTATCAAATTCTACGGCAACAGTCGAAATCTCAAATATCTACAATACAATAATTTGACATTCTACGAACCAACCAACCATCAACCACGCGGTCTACGGCAACCAATCTCGGTCTCTTGTTACCACCATGACGTCTCCAAATCCAGTCCTGGAGACATTGAAGCAACAGCGAGGAACAGTGAAGGGCAAGCTTACCAGAAGAGCTACCTTTGTACAGGGCTTCGACGCAGATCGCCACTTCATAAACGAGATAAAGGTTAGACAAGTCGAACTCGGGAACGCGATGGCACGGTTTGACGACATCCAGCTCCAAATAGAGACAATTGACGACAACGACGAAAGACAAATCGCGCACGAGGAGGAACGCAGCACCTTTGAGGAGAAATTCTATTCACTAAAGGCAAGAATGGATGCCATGACGGCAGCTACGTCGACTCCAACGGCGGCACCAGCATCACCCTCTGGCCACGTTAATCAATTCTCTTCAACGGTGATTCAATACGACGGCAGCAGAAAGCCACGTGTCAAACTACCACAGCTAGAGCTTCCCAAGTTTGATGGCGACATCCGACAATGGCCAGCATTCAAGAATATTTTCTACGCATCCGTGGACAGCACTGACCTACCCGTCGTAAACAAGCTGCAGTACTTGAAGACGGCGCTGACGGGGGAGGCTGCGGGCCTCATAGCTTCTCTACTCATCACCGATGACAACTACCAAAAGGCGCAAGACATCCTATCTAAGAGGTATGAAAATAAAACCATAATTGTCAATTTTCATCTCAAAGCCATAACTAGTTATAGTGTAATCACTAGGAATAATCTTAAGGAATTTTTAGTAACTCTCCAACAAAGCTTAGACTCATTACGAGCAATCAAGCTCCCTGTTGAGCACTGGGACACATTATTAGTATTTCTCATCACGCAGAAACTAGACAACTCACTCCGTGCTGCTTGGGAAATCAATCGCAAAGAAAACTCAATCGCTTCTTTGTCCGAGCTTCTTGATTTCTTAAACCAGCGCAGAACAGCCTTTGAATTATTGTATGATGCAAAATCTAGTTCAGATAAAGTTCAAAATATTAAAGTCTCTCATGTAGCATCTACATCAAACGAAGAAAGTTGTATTCTTTGTAACAACAGCCACGCTTTGCATAAATGTCCCTCGTATCTTGAGCTTTCAACTCAGGAACGCATTGATCTAATTAAATCTAAATCATTTTGTTATAACTGTTTACAGCCTTACAAATTCAGGCATATGTGCTCCAAATTCAACTGCTTAAAATGTAAAGGTAAACATCACACCACTATACATGAAGACATTCAACAACAAGTTAATTACACTACATTATCTACACCAAGCCAACAGGTATTCAATTCTCAACACAGCCATCAGGCAGTCAATTCTCAACACAGCCAACAGGCAGTCAATCCAACACACAGTTCTATACAACCAACAAACACTCAAACGTTAAATGAGAATCACTCTCTTTGTATGCAAAACACATCATTCACTGCACCTTCTACAGTGCTAGTATCAAATTCTAATAGATATCAAATGTTGCTTTCCACAGCGCTCATACGGATTCAACATGCATCGGGCAAGTGGATCACAGCTCGTGCTCTTCTGGACACAGGGAGTGAAGTCAACGTTGTGACCCACAGACTTGCCGCTCTGCTTCAGCTGAAGGTTAATCAAGAGTCATGCCTAATATTAGGTGTAGGAAATAGTCAAGAACGTACTCAAGTAAGTATCAACACAAATATTGCATCTCGCTACAACACTTATCAAAGTAACCAAACTTTCTTAATCATGGACAGTATTTCAGTACCGCTACCTCACATACAAGTATATACACAGACATGGCATATACCGGACAGACAGGCTCAATCACTTGCTGATCCAACATTCTTCATGCCAGGTTCAATTGACTTATTGCTAAATGCTGAAGTATTCTATGGTACTTTGCGAACGGGGCGCATACAGCTTGGACCCCACCTTCCCTTCCTTTTCGAAACAATATTTGGCTGGGTTGTTTCTGGTTCTTTCACCCCTGATACTCACCTATCCACACCTAAATGCACCATGCACACTAGCATGTTGTACATACCTACATCAACAAATACACAGTGGTCCTACCACTACAAGTAGATATAATAGAACTTGCACACAACTTTGTAGTTCACATCACACAAAATCAAATATCTAATCTATCAAAAATAACACACATACTCAACATACACAAAAATCTTAAACATTCACATCCAGTCCACTCAGAAAACTGAATTCATTCTTAGATGAAGACAGCCTTCTAAGAGTAGATAGCCGCATACAACACACAGACATTCCATACAACCAGGCACACCTTATCTTACTACCTGCCAAAAACCACATCACACAGCTTTTGATACAGCACTATCATCTCAAATTACTTCACTCAGGCATACAAAATACACTATGCAATATTAGAATGAAATACTGGCCTATCGATGGCAGAGGTGAAGTAGAGAAATGCATATATTTATGTGTTAGGTGCACTAGGTACAGAGGCAAGATCTGTGGACAGCAAGTGTCTGATCTTCCTGCGCTCAGAGTCACACTGACCCACGCCTTTACACATGTATGTAGTAATAGATTTTTCATCCCACCAGCTCTGAAAGTGTGTTTTTGAGGTTTAAAATCTGACTGGAAAAGCAGTTTTTATCCGCTAGAGGATAAAGTAAATTTGAATTTAGAATATCGTGTTCAATAAGTTTGTGAATACACAACCTATTTACTTCTACCTCCATGGTGCCGAACTTATCATACAACCTTTTTTATTTTGATAAAAACTCGCACTCGTAACCTTCTTGGTGTGTTACTTTTAGTCGCGCCATGAGGCGCCATGTTATTATTTGCATTTAGTCATTTCCTCGCTGAGGTGGGATGAAAAGTTACGTGTTGCACTCGAGTGCAAAGATTTTTCACCTTGTGCTCTTTTGATTCCTTCGCGACGCTTAGGATTCTAACTTTTAAACCACTCGCTACGCTCGTGGTTAAATATTAGAATCCTGCGCTTGCTCAGTCATCATAATTGAGCACGCGGTTAAAAAGCAGCTTTGCACTCTTGTATAACAAATAACTATTATAGCTATATCTGTAGGGAGTTTAATGACCCAAAACTGTAGGTACTCTAAGAATTACATAATGCCTATTGTCTAGCTTCCAAGCAAAATTTATGTTACAAATGTTTAAAAACTTAATATTCAAACCGTATACTTACTTACTTTTTTAACCGACTTCCAATCAAAAAGGAGGAGGTTCTCAATTCGGTTGTATGTTTTTTTTTTTTTTATTTTTTTTTTAAATGTTTGTTACCTTATAACTTCGTCATTTGTGAGCCGATTTGAAAAATTATTTTTTTATCTGAAAGGTACTGCTTCCAGATTGGTCCCATTTTAATTTTATTAAAATCTGTGTTGCCATTTTTTTTTAAATAATTTTTTTAATGTTTGTAACTGCATGCTTCCGTCATTTATGAACCGATTTAGAAAATTGTTTTTTTATTTGGAAGGTTATTTTTACGTCCAGACTGTCCCAAACAAATTTCATTAAAATCGGTTTAGCCGTTTGGCAATGAAGTCGGTTTCTCAAGTTTTTTAAACTTATAATTATATTTTTACATATACCTATGTGTGTCCTCCTATCCTAAGCACATAGTGTGTACCATAATAGTCATAATAGACTTAGATATAAGTTATGTTAAGATTCCACCTAGCTATGTAAAACTTACCTGTGTTCCTAAAACTTTAAATCTTATTAGAGCTACTGTTTCTAAATTATGTAATAAAATTTAATTATATTAATTAATACCTAATGGCATGATGGCCAATGCTATATTTACACCTAGATGCTATGTACTACTTAGCTGATAATTTTATTTTTAAGAGTAAGGTTCTATTCTACAATATCAAACATGTTTAAATTTCAATTACCTTTATTTGAATTGTACAAGTATAATCACGATGGCAGAAGACAGGTGGTCCAAAACGGTAACGAATTGGTACCCCCTTGATAAAAAGCGTAGACCAGGCAGACCCCGAAAACGATGGAGTGACGACATCGTAAAAATAGCAGGTAGCGCTTGGAGTAGAGAAGCTAGGGACAGAACGAGATGGAGGCAAATGGAGGAGGCTTTTACCGCTCTAGGCGGTCTTTATTTATAAATTGAATAGTTAAACCATAAGTAAAAAGGAATTTAAATATAAGTTAATAATATAAGAATGTAAACTAGTTAGAATAAGGGAAATAAAGCTTTTTATTATTTTATTATTATAAGTATAATCACGACAGAACTTACCTACCATAGTATAGTTAGCTTCATTCTAAGAGGCCCCAGAATGTTTAGTATTTGCATACTATAATGTGTAGCTGTCTCTCTCTCTCTCTCTTGTTTCATACGCGCACCACAGCGTGCAAGCGCTCCTCATATAATAATTAATTAAAATAGTTTCTAGCCTAAATAAAGACCTGTGACAGTGTTGTAAACCTATGATATAAAGCAAGTGTCAATAATAATAATAAATTCAGTGTAATTAATTGGTGTTTCACTTCAAGAATCCCGAACACAGACGCAACCTTAGAAACAAAGACCCTTCGTTTCTAAAGACGACTAGAGTTCCTGGCAAGACAGGCAGTTCAGTAGTGTGTACACCTTCCTTATGAATCATCTCCAAAATTCCGTCCATAACAACAAAGTCTTCCACTATAACGTTGTCACTATTGTCCGTTGTTTCTATCCTAACTTCTGGCGTCACTTCACGCTCTATTTGTTCCAAGTCATAAGTTCTCGTGGCGTCGTTCATCTCCGTCTCACTGCTTCGGTTCTCGTTAGTTTCTTTAGATGCTGATTGTCGTACGATATAGTTAACTTCTTCTTCGTTTTCTTTTTCCTAGATCTTCGATTTATTTTTATTTTTGGAGCCTTGAGGACGACCTCTTTTCACAGCATTCTTAGGTTCAGCGCTATTGTTTGTTTCTTTATTATTTTTGTTACCTTGAGCTTTGTTCTTATAGTATAATTCCACCTCTTCCAGCGATACACTCTTACCAGCGCTAATCGGCATTTGAAACTTCCTTTGGGTTTTGATGCCTAGAATCTAGGCCCTAGATCAGTGTTATTGGCTGACGACTGTTCGGCACCCAATTCTAGAGCTTTTTTACAAGTGCCGTAAAACAGTTTTTAGGAAGAGCAATAGCTTTTTTTCCTCTCGCCGTTTCTCTCCAACTAAGAAGAACTTTCCTCCAATTTGATTTCAAAGCGCTGAAGTAGCCCACATCGAGTGGCTGTAATAATATGTGGGTCGAGTTTGGTACTAGGCAGATGAATTTGATGTTGTTTTCCGCACACAGCTTTAAGGTGTACACAGAAATGTGAGAGCTCAAGTTATCACGGAGAAGAACTTTTTTTCCCTTCTTTCTTTAAAGCTATTGGAAGAAAGTGTGTTTTAAACCAGTCATCAAAACTCTCTAGGTCTATCTAACCACTCTTGATAACAGTCATCCGCGAGCCAGGTGGAGCTCCGATTAGCCAATCGGACCAAGTTTTTAGGCTTTGAAGATGAAGTAGGGAGGAATCATCTCCCCCGGCGGCATTCCCACAGAAGACTGCTGTGTAACATGATTTTGTTGAGTAGCAAACTTCTGGATTTCGAAATTTTCGTCGAAAGATCATTTTCTTCTTTTTAAGGTCATCGTGAAAGCCGCTTTCATCAAAATTGAAGATGTTCTCCGCGGGCACACCATTTAATTCAATTTCAAGATTATCAAAGAACTCGTTGATTATCTCTTCATTTACCTGGGCCCTGCTTCGACTTATGTTTTTACCATTTGTAGGTTTTATATCAGGGTGTCTGCTAAGAAATAGCTGACCCCATTCCCATCCAGGACGATTATCTTTGAACACTTTTACGGTTTTTTTGATGGAGTTAAAGTATCGTTGTATAATAAGTGTGATATCATCAATTCCAACAGGCATTCCATTATCGGCCAATGCCTTGACATGTTCTTTGATTATGTTTTCCTCAAGCTCATTAAATGCTGTGGGCCGCCCAACTTTGTTTTTATGTTGGTTTTTGATTTTGTTTTTGAGTGTGTTGATTGGTATTTTAAAATGTTTGCTTGCAGCATAAGCGGAGTCGTCCAGGCTGGAGTGCGGGGTGCGGCAAGGGGGGTTGAACTCGCCCTCGCTCTTTTGCCTGTACGTGAATGAGCTGATCGAGAGACTGAGCAGCATGCATGTGGGCTGCTTCATTTACGATGTGTGTGTAAACAACCTCAGCTACGCCGATGATATGGTGCTGCTCGCTCCATCGATCAGTGCACTTCGAAAGCTCATTGCAGTGTGTGAGTCGTTTGTGACTCACGGGCTCAGTTATAATGTAAAGAAGTCGGAGGTCATGGTTTTCAAGGCTGGTGCCAAATGTCCTACTTTTGTTCCACCTGTGCTACTGAACGGAGTGCCACTTGTAAGAGTGCATCAATTTAAATATTTAGGACATCTGGTTACCGAGGACCTTAGAGATGATGCTGACATGTAGGCCTAATAAGATGACCGCCACGAGAGTCGATTTATCTCGTCAAAAGTAGAGATATGTCTATATCTCTACACGAGCTAAGATGACCGCCAGAATATGTCGTCATCATCTGTCAAATGAAGACTTACTCGGAATTCGAATTTTGATTTTTGAATTTTGTCGTCAAATGGTAAGATGACCGCCATATTTTCTCGTCTTTTGACGTTTCTGCGCGGGAAATTTTCTCGTGGACAGTTTTTGAAAACGAGATAAGTCTTCCGCTTGTCTTTTAGATTTTGTTTTGCTAACTTTTCAAAGGATGGCGATACCTTACTATAATCATCTTATTGCGATGTACGCCGATAAGCAAAACAGAAAGATTCAACGGAAAATAATCAGAGACGTATGTGGTATGTGATCTTTTTGACGTTGGTTGTTCAGTTTAGAGAGAGTAGAGTTTCAGTGCTTCTGGAGATTATCAAAACCCTGGGACCCCTGTGACTCTGGGGGGTAAATCGATCAGTCAGGTAAAATCCACGACGTTTTTGGGTTTTCAGGTGGACGTAGGTTTGACATGGGAACTACACATTGACAAACTGTGCGAGAGGATGAGTCGAGCGTGCTTTGCTCTGTGGCGCTTGTCCGCAACTCTGGAGCCGAGCATGACCAGGAGTTGCTACTTCGCATCTGTTCACTCGCTCCTCCAGTACGGTGTAGATTTGTGGGGCAGAGCTGCCGACTGGGAGCGAGTGTTCAGAATGCAGAAGAGGGCTGTTCGGGCGATAGTCCGAGTTCCATGGGACACTCCCGCTCGGCCTATCTTTCGTTCCCTTAGGATAATGACGGTTCCAGGTCTTGTCATTTTCAACGCAGCTCTGTATACACGAAACCATCTCGATGGCTACGTGAAATTTGGAGACAGTCATACGTACTTGACGCGACACTCACAAAAGCTCAAGGCCTTGCCACGACGCCTCACTAAGTCGTCGAAGCTGGTACATGTGATGGGGCCGGCGGTCTATAATCGTCTTCCGGACACAATCACGAATGCCCAGACAACGCAATCCTTCAAACTTAAATTAAAAAATTGGCTCATCGAGCAATCCTATTATAGGGTTGACGAATTTATTACCTAATGCTTAGGTACCATTTGACATGTTTTTATTTTATTTTAATTATTGTTTTGTTTTATGATTTTTATTGGACTTGAATTATATCTATAATTAAGTACCTACTTATTTAAATTTGATGACATCAATAATTTTTTAATAAACTGTGTATATTTAATTTAAAAAAAGTTGTGTAACTAGGTAAATTTACCATAAGTTCTATCAGATATTGTAGGTACAAACAATGTTTACTTATGTTTAATGACGTGTAACCTTATTAACTTGTTATCAATAAATGAATCTGAATCTGAATCTGAATCTGAATCGGAATTCTACCTCATCAAACGTCTAAAACCCGATTTAGAGCCTAAAACTAGTACGGGCCTACCTTGCTGCGGGCGGTGCATTCGAAGGTGAGTACCTAGTTCATTTGAGGTTAACTACCCATAGATTTCTATGTGTTATCCTGCTTATAATGTTATTGTAAAGGTCTAAAATTAATAATAACAAATTAGGTTAGTGTGAGTCAACACTTCTCATACATTTACCCAATTCACTCAATGTTTCAATAGTGAAGACGTGTCATTGGATCTCAGTTTACCAACTACGAACTACCTACCTACTACACTACGAATTTAGGCAAAGTAAAAACTGAGTATAGTTACCTGCCTATCTAATACTTTAGTAAAAATATTTTAATAACAGGGTGACATTGGACGAAGATGTACGAGTCGAAAACGAAGAAGTTATCAACGGAGATTTGGCTGCAGAGGACCCATCACCTGCGGGTCTGCTTCGGCAAGGTCAAAGACGCGCAGAACTTCTACGTTATGTTAATGAATAGAATATTACAAAAGCCTTAAAAATATTTATCTCTATTGGTAGCTTGTTTTTTTAATAACCTTATCAACCATAAGCACCTACAAAGAAAGCCCTCTTCATTAGTTCAACATTATTTAGTTAAAAAGACAATTTTCTGTGTGTAAATAAATTTATTTGTCGTAAATTATAATAGGTATATTATTTACAAGTTATGCAAATACCTATGTAAGGTGGAATGTTTGGTTTGTGGATGGCCCGTGGAATCTGAAAAGAAACAAATACATTAATATACGGACATGCTCATAAAGGTATTTCTGTATCCTGCATCCTGCAATCATCCTTTAGTGCAAACTGCTTAGTCTACGCACATAAATACATTATGTAGTTCTATGAGTTAGTTTAGTTAGGTACGGCTCAATGGACACTGAAAACAAAACTTAGTAGGTAGTTATGTACTACGGAGTATATTAAAGTAACTAATACTTACATATCGAGGGTTTTAACACTGCACCCTCGATATGTAATTTTTTTTACCTACTTTAAAAATCCTCATTGATAAATAGCAAAAGGTCAAAACAGGTATGGTTGCTATCAAAACGTACAATTCTCCACTGTCTACCGTCCTACCTAGGCTCAACTCGTCGGTCTTGAGGCGGTTCCACCCCGCTGTTATTTGTTGGACACTTTGCAGTGAGCTATATTCACCTGCCGCAAATTCATAGTGCTCGGACATTATTATACCGGCAAAGAAACTCTATTTGGATTCTGTTACTTCTTACCCTGAAATAATAAGACAAACAAGTATAGCTAGCAGCATAGGTTTGACCGATTTTGAGAATACAATGAATCTATTTTGCTAGTCCTATCGGTTTTTAACAATAAATAGAGGTACCATAGGTATTTACTTACATTTTCATTCCGTTTGCTTCTTTATTATTTTATTTTAGTTTTGGCGGGCTTTTTTTTTTCAGTCACAGGTACCAAATTGAATGAACGAAACCATTAAAAAATAAAAATACAATGGTAGATTATGGTAGAATATGGAAGAAATGATCACTGGTTTGTCTTCACGACATAGCCGAGTCGTCGACGACAGCTAAGTCTCTCGTGATGCTCATCTTACCGTAATCGACAAACGAATCGATGTCGACAAAATTTTCTCTTCTCGCGAAGACATATGTCACGTCGGTCATCTTAGGCCTAATGGAAAGGGAACGCAGAGCATTGTCAGTCCGAGGGAATATGCTGGCACGCAGATTTGCGCGTTGTACAGATGCAGTGAAAATCACTCTATTCAAGGCATACTGTACTTCGCTATACTCTGCGAGTCTGTGGACCAGCTATACATTAAAGAAAGCTCTACCTTCGTGAATTATCCCATTAAAAACACATTTGGTCGCAAAGATTACGTAAGAGTTAGAAAAAGTCTCTGGCATCGTCAGAGGGACGTCGCAATGTCGTCTCTAGAACGATATTAAAAAAAAAAAAAAAAAACTTGTGTAGCCCGGAGGTAGCTCCAACTTGAGTAGCCCGGAGGTAGCTCCTGGAATGGGCCAAGATTGCCCGTCTTAGTATTGGTAGGTAGGTCAGCTGACCCGGACTGCATCTCATGATAAGGCAAGGGAGTGATGAGAGAGTTTACAATTTGGCAAGCTGATGATGATGATGATGCAGTCCAGGTACAATGTAGCAGGGCAAGAAAGTAAAATAATAAAAATAATTATTTAGAAAATAATTATTTGGAAGCAAAACCGGGAGCATAGCGTAGTATTAGCCGTCGTCACAAGATGCAAGCTTCTCACAATAAAAGTAAGCATTCGAAAAAGTAATACAAATGAAGATTAAAAATAGCGTGCCGAACAACCAGGCATGAATATTCAATATGTAGCAATATACTAATATGCAGGGCTGCCTTCTACGCCGTAGTTCGTGGGTTCGATCCCCACCGAGAACAAATATTTGTGTGGTGAACACAGATGTTTGTTCTGTCTGGGTGTGTTATATTGTATTCTATGTATGTATTTACAAAAAAATATATATAAGTAGTATATCAGCTATCTGGTTCTCATAGTACAAGCTCTGCTTAGTTTGGGGCCACTAGTCTTTGTGTAAGCGTCGCGGCAGAGCGAATGGCGGTGGCAGCGCACTGAGCGAACGCATACAGCGGGCGAGCCTCGCTCCTAGCCGGTTCTATTCAAGGTCGCGCGCATCGCACAGATATCGACGCGCGAGTAATTTAAATTTTAGTGTGAGAATAATTGGACCCAGGTTTGATGAAATAAGTATTATTTATGTGAGGTCCTGATAAAAAAATATTTGAGATACATGAGCGTCATTCTTATTAAATCTTTAACGTATAACGTTACATCACTGGTCGGGAACACAAAATACGCGCACAAACTTTGAAAAAACTTGACTCCGGTGATTTCTCTTTTATTAGATTAGATTAGAAAATACTTTATTGCACAAAATTAAGTACATAGGCGAACTTAATGCTAATTAGCATTTTCTCAATCTTTCAATTTTCTTAATTAGCATTTTTATCAATTGGTCGAGCATTGATTTCAATTGGAAGTCGTTTGTTTCAGTGGAATGATGGCCAGCCTGTGGTAAGAAATATTTCTAAAGGAGGCCATTTCAAAATGGACATTAATAAAACCACGGCCGAATTGAGACCCTTCTCCCTTTTATTTCAAGTCGCTTAAAAATATGCTTTAACATCAATATATTTTTTAGAGATTAGAGACGAATGTGTTCCGTTACTCAAAACAACAAAAACTACCAAATTTTTCAGAATCCTTCGCCCTTACTTGCTTTCTAAACTCCTCTTTATTTTGTTTGTCGTAATGCTTGGCTAGTAAAAGGATAGCCTCATTATGAGCATTGTTTCCTTCGCTCTCGTCCACAGGGTCTTCATCTGCCGCAGACTCCGGTGATTACAAATCAAATAAAAAGCATAAATATTAAAAGTAATCTCTCCAAATATGGCTGGTCCCCACGGGAGGAGTAGACTAAAACCCTTCAACCTGGAAAAAAACACAAACAACACAAGTCCTGATGCATTGTTTTTCGGCGTTCCCTTATTCTTCTAGCACGTGTCATCATCTGAAAGGTTTAGAAACTTTACCGACACCACGTCAAATTAAAGACATTTTATATACCTCTCCATTGTAATGGGTTTCCAACCTACTTGTTTTGCTTGCAGCTGCAGCTGAATAATACTTATTTAAGGAAATAAATACCACTTACAGCATCTGGGCGCATTGTTGCTATCGAGTCCTGATGCATTGTTTTTCGGCGTTCCCTTATTCTTCTAGCACGTGTCATCATCTGAAAGGTTTAGAAACTTAAGATTTCCCATTCAATATGACATATTAGTGATACTTAAACAGAGATTTTTTTACATTATAAATATAAGATAGAGTTAAACTTATTCATTATATACTCACTTGTTCATGGGGGGTATATGTCGGTGGCCTGTGGGCCTTTTTTCTTTTGATACGTTGATCACGTCATCATGTTCTTCATTATTATTTTCATAATCATTTTTGTTGTGTGAATAGTCAACCGTTTTTGTTTGATTGATTACTTCTGTAGATGTTTTTTAGAAACACGTAAAAACATCTACAAACTCAATTCACTGTTCAGTCCACACACTAACTGATCTCGCAGGTTCTCTTCCAGAACGGTTCCAAACTCGCAGTATACTCTCACCCGCCAGTTGTCTCCTCTGTCGAAATCGATATCTCTCTGCCATGAACGATGGTTTCGGCTGCAAATGGTCCTTCAGCAACTGTACCACAGCTCGAAAAGTTTTTTCACTTGGTTTAAGTCCAGTCAAGGACTTGTTAAATTGCTTAATAGTTCATAAGCTTCATCTCCCATCGCCGCGATCAAAGTGGGTAGCCATAGTTCTTCTTTGATCGCATTCACTTTGAAAAACATTTCCACTCGTTCCACATATAAGGTCCAATTGCCGGATCGCAAATTAAACTCTGCTAACTTCCCTATTATTATTTTTTTCACTTCCGGTGTCCAAAGAATCAACACGTACCTGTCAAAGTGCTCTCGAATATTTACTCAAAAGTAGAAAAAAACACAGTGCCCATACTTTTTCATAGTCGCTACCACATACAAGAACTAGTTTTACCTAAACAAATTGTTTCTCAAGAAATTTTCAAGAAAGTGATCAAGTTTTGAGGTTACCAGAAGCTGATTCATCACCATTCAAGTGCGTGAACAAACACGAAGTTAGCGCGAGCGACAATTGTCTTCAGTTAGGCCAACCTAACAAGGAGAAAAATAACGTTCCGTTGTTACAAATTTTCCTACCGGGGGTCCTAACCCTAAGTGGCTGATAAATGAAATACTTAGGAAACACAGTACATGATAGTTTATTAATTAATAGACATCCTAACACATAATATTTTAGAGAAATGAAAGACCTGAAGGATATAATGGTATTTTCATTTCATTTCATTTATTTATTTCATTAACAATTATACATTTGTGTCTGAAAAATAGTACATAATAAGCAAAAATAATATAAGTCATAACATAAATTAAATAATACTAGCAATGTCACTACATATTTATAAAATCATCAGTAGAATAATAACACCCTTTCAACAAAAGCTGTTTTAGTTTAGTTTTGAATAAATGTAGACTGTCTAATATTTTAATGTCAATAGGTAAAGAATTGTATAATTTAATGGCCTGATATCTACAGCAATGCTTTGCGATATTGAGCTTTGGACAGAAAGGCATTTCAATATTTTTCCTTCTTGTGGTGCGCCGAATAGTAATTTGTTCCGCCGTTTCATAGCGGTACGGATGCTTGACGATGTCTACTAAAGTCACCAAAATGTAAAGGCTGGGGACTGTCAGTATATTTAATTTAACAAAGTGCTCTTTACACGATTCCCATTGTGGTATTCTTACCATGGTGCGTATAGCTCGTTTTTGCATTATAAATGCCTTATTTATATTATAAATGTAACTGCCTCCCCAGAACTTAATGCTATATCTTAATTTTGACTCTATGAGAGCATAATATACAGTTTTAAGTTGTTCCACTGTTACCTCCTCTCGAAGACTTCTCAACACATAACAAGCGGAACCTAAGGAGTTTTCTATTGCCTCCAGTTCCGTCTTCCAGTTTAGAAATTCATCAATTTGTACGCCCAAGAACTTAACGCTTCTGGAAAACCCTACTTTTGTTCCTTTACAGAGAACGTTTACTGTATCATGCATATGAGAGGTTGTTTTAAACAAAATTGCATTAGTCTTCTTAATGTTAAGATTTAGTTTATTGCATTCAAACCATTTGTTAAAAGCTACAAGAGCATTATCGATCTTGGTTTCAAGTTCTTTCAAACACTTTGCTGGAATTATAGCGTTTGTGTCGTCTGCATAAACTACCAATCCAATGTCAGGAATTTGAAACGTGCGTAGGTGTGCGTGTGACTGTGTGTTTACTTATCGATATTTTTCTCGTCTACCGCTCCACAGTCGCGGGATGGCGCCACCGTCGCTAGACCAGTGACGTAAGGCTGCATCCGTCCACCAGTCATAGACGACTCGCGAAATGCCGCCAAATTCAAATCAAAGGCGCAACAGTGTGAGTGACCGAAATAGTATCTTGCCATCTTGCTACTTATGGTAAAAGGAATAATTATAAGTTTAAAAAACTTGAGAAACCGACTTCATTGTCAAACGGCTAAACCGATTTTAATCAAATTTGTTTGGGACAATCTGGACGTAAGCATAACCTTCCAAATAAAAAAATAATTTTCTAAATCGGTTCATAAATGACGGAGGCATGCAGTTACAAACATTAAAAAAATTATTTAAAAAAAATGGCAACACCGATTTTAATAAAATTAAAATGGGACCAATCTGGAAGCAGTACCTTTCAGATAAAAAAATAATTTTTCAAATCGGCTCACAAATGACGAAGTTATGCGGTAACAAACATTAAAAAAAAAAAAAAAAAAAAAAAAAATACAACCGAATTGAGAACCTCCTCCTTTTTGATTGGAAGTCGGTTAAAAAGAGCCACGAGCAACACTTAAAAAAATGCGGTTCAAACGAACGTAACATACGAGTACCAACAATTTTGTGTCACATAAACAAACCAATTAAAAAAAAAATCTGTATCGGCAAATAATGTCTTTATCAATAAGGGCAACCATCATAGTAGGCATTGCGACTGTCAGCTCCAGTACAGTGTTAATAAACATCAGTCACGATTTGAAAGAAATAAATGATTCAAGGTCAGCCACTCTGCACTCTGCACCCCGCACCTTGATCTTAGTTATCATTGTGCTTAACGTTTTGATCTTTTGAAGCTTCACTGAGATCGCGGTTTTTCTTTTGGGTCTTCTTCTTCTTCTCGTTGCACTTAACGTACACAGTAGACAATTGTTCTACTTTGGATGCACAGACCCGTCTCGCCGCTCGTCTCCGATCCAACTCCTGCTTTTGCCGTTGTAAAGTTTCTTCCACAATGTCATCAATCTTTTTGTGTACGACGGGTGATTGTGGAGCTTCCTAGAAATAGAAATTAGTAAAAATTCATTACTTATTATTGCTAATAAGTTATTTTTTCTTTTTCTGGTATTTCATGCGATAAAATTAAATTATGATTTGATTGGAATCTGCAAGGATTAAAAGAGCAGCCAAGTGCGAGTTGGACTCGCCCATGAAGGGTTCCGTAGCAACAAGTAACATAATAGTATGCAAATACTAAACAGTCTGCTTCATACCCGTACTATATAATTGCGGCTATGAACAAGTGCATGGATGGGGGTTGGAGATGGCCAACACCTAAAGACATAATAAAAGTCAATCATGCAGATTTAATAACACCACTGGGTACTGAAAATTTTCAAACAATGCGGCTTGGAACGTATAAAATAGATGATAATTTACTGTATTTAAAGTGGGGTGAATAAGCAGTCAAATACTTTAAAGTGCTTAACTTTAGTTCTTTTTAAATAATATGGTTTAGGTTTAACTCAGTGTGTATAAAAACACTCACACACATTTAGTTTTTTAGTATTTTCTTGTTATGAATGTAAAACTTTTTGAAATTTTCTGTCATCTATATAGTACTTGAATTAAAAAAAAAATTGACAATTATCATACTTTATGGTTTTATTGTATCAACCGTACCTTAAGCTTGATAGAAACATAACCCAATGTTACCCAGAAGATCAAATAAATCGTTTAGAACCAGATTTCTATGACTAGTTTACCGTGTGTCAATGTTACCCATGTGGAGGGGGTAACTTTGACACAGAAGAAAACTATGATTATCTCAATTATTTTTAATGTACAGTGGCGGTTTGAAAATGTTAGTCAATTTTCAATTTGATTCGTTCAACATATCACGAGCACCTTTTGAAACTGAATAGACAGAATGCACTGAATTAGAGAAAACAATGTTTTAACTGTTCGTTGTCAAAGTTCCAAATCATTCAGATCAAAGTTGTTTGACTGCCTATCTTGTCAACGAGACTATATTTATGTTTTGATGAACCTTAAACTTCTACCTGCTATTGTTAATGTCTAATAAAAACTATTGACATGCCAACAATACGATAGGTAGTTATCATTGGAAAAACAAATCCTCTTGCAGAAAGGTTGCTAGATATTAATATTTTAATAATGCCAAGATCTTTAACTGTTGAAGAATGAGCAGCAATTATTGCCGAACATGAAGCTGGCTACAACATCACCGGGATACCTATCTCTTCGTCTTAATGTCACCAGAGATAGTGTGAGATTCTGGATAAGGAGACATGGCGAAGAAGGTGCACTCATTGATCATCGTCACAATAATTCTGGTCGCCGACCTATTCTAAGTGCGAAAAGCAGACATGAGAAGGCGATACTTCTATGAAGAAAACTGTTTTGTGTCAACGAATCCTTTCGCCCAGATGATGATGTGATGAGAGCCGCGTGCGACTCATTTTTGCGGTTGCGGTGTTATTTTAAAACAATTATATCTCCTTAGATGTTTATTGAAATGGAACGATTGGAACAAGCAATTTTGTTCAAAACTAATACTTGTGGTGAATAAACAATTTGTTTGGATAAGGATTAATAACAAGTTAATAAAAATAACTTCGCAAATAATGCCTTATTTTATAACGAATTTGATTACCATAAAAAAGATTATAGTGAGTCAATCTTAAAAGCTTAAGTTTAACTCTGTTACTGACTTTTTTTGAGAACTTATAAAGGAAAACAATTACGTCATACATAATTATTGCGTAATTTTTATTGTTTACGCAGTGCACGTCGCGTGTGCTATGCGTAAACTCTCAAAAGGAATATTTTTTCCCCGTTCTTGCAACATGTTGCATTGATGCTCTGTTTCTATTAATCATAGCGTAATGTTATTATTATAGCCTATAGCCTTCCTCGATAAATGGACTATCCAACATAAAAATATTTTTTCAATTCGGACCAGCAGTTCCCGAGATTAGCACGTTCAACCAAACAAACAAACAATCAAACTCTTCAGCTTTATAATATTAGTATATAGTTTCTATCCTAGTTTTCAATAAAGAGTATAATAAGAGTAAGAGTGTTGTCAATGCTTACGTAAAAACAAGCAAAACCTTATTCGATAGCAAACGTCACGTGTTAATGTGTTGGTACAATAAAAATTCATTCTTGCAATCTGGTGCAAGCGAAAACCGACTCTACGGTGACGAACATTTTCATTCCGCGACTGTACAATGAATTGTACAACTATTTCAATATTTGTGTACTACTCCGAGAACACTAATAAAGTGCAGTCTTATTTACGACAAAAGACGTCCGCTAATATTATCGAAAAAAATAAATGTTGTGCTGTCTTCTTCTTCTTTTTCTTTCGTATCGATATTACAATCATTAAAGCCACTTCGACATGACTTGTGGTGGCTACATCCACGGCATTGGCCAAGCCAGACATGAGATCATCCATTGTGCATGAGGTGGGGCATGATGGTCACGCGAGGACGTGTGGCATGGACTCCGCCTGCCACCACACTGGCATTTCGTGTCGTTTTTAGAGATCATCCCCCATTTGCTCAGGCTACTCCTGCAACGGCCGACCGGCTCGAATTCTATTGAGGCACTTCCAAACTGGCCAGGGCTGTTCGTGCCCGGGGGGCAGTTTCTCCGATGCTGCAATGTAATCCAATGCAATGTAGGTGGGGCATACTTAGCTGTCCATATAGCAAGGCGATCTTCACTTGCTCCACCCACTGGTGCTGAAGTGGAGTTTAAAAAACTGATTCTACTTTTTAATCGGGTTTTTATGACGGTAGCCCCAGGTGGAGCTGTGGCTGTTAAAATCACCAACGATTATCTTCAGGTCCTGGTCATCGAAGTTCGCAGTTTTCCGAAACTTGAAAGGTTGAGTTGGTGGTTTGTATTGTATACCAAGATCACAGTGCATTTTCCAGTGATTGTTAAGATAAGTACCTAGTTCGCTATATCTCTTTGTAGTTGATATATTTTTACTGTAAGGTAGTTTTGTGTTGAATAACGTGACTCAAGCTATAATTTAGTTAAATAAAAAGTAAATTATAAAGACATAGATGTAATTAAATCATTTACTTACTATTCTACATTTTCTTTATAAAACAAAGTTACCCTGATCTAATACACACTGGTTTAGGCAACACAAAGCATTTTGGTAGGTTTGTAAGTTCTAGATATGGTATCACCATTCGTTTAGAGTATTTTTTACATTCAATTGAGTATGCATACAGATAAACACTACGTATCATAATAATAAAACTCTTTGATGATTTAATCATAGTGTAATTGGTCCACTAAATATGTGTTAGTCGATAACTGTAAATATGTAATTGTAAGATTCTAAGTTGATGAACGGAACAGTGTGCCGGTGGCGCCAATCACGGATACTGGTAAAAAACGGAACTATCGAGACGTTGGTGGTGGAAAAAGTGTTTGGTGACGGCGGCTATTATTCCATTCGCTCGTATCGTACGGTGAGGTTGAAAGCACTAAGAGTTGAAGAAATATACACTGTTTTATTGAACTTAAGTATTTTATTCATCAAATTTACTAGCCAAGCATTACATAAATCGATAGTTCAACAATTAAGATAAAATTTGACTTTATAATGTAATTAGATGGTATTCATATTCTGTAAATTCTACTTCTAAATGAAATAAATAGATTCATTCATAAATGTAATGAATCTATTTATTTTTATTTCGGTAGGGCTGCCCTATAAGGGCATAGACCTCCCCCAATCCTTTCCATTGCATTTGTTTGGCAAGGCGTGTCTAAGTAGCACCGGCTACACCTTATAATAATCATCGCGCCAACGACGCTTTGGTCTTCCTCGCGGTTTCTTTCTTGCATCTATTTCTCGTGCTATGATGTCCAGCCCATCTCCATAGAGTGTTCAAGTTTTCCAGTATTTGTGTTTTTTTTTTTTTTTTTTATATATATAGATAGCTAAGCATTTGGCTGCCATCACACCTGATGGAAAGTGAGGATGCAGCCTAAGATGGAGCATGCTTAGCCATAATCCACCTGTTCACTCTAGTCTTAAAAGTTCCCAAATTGTAACGTTCCGGAAATACTGACGGCGGAAGAGAGTTCCACTCCTTGGCAGTTCGTACTATAAAAGTGGAGCCAAAGCGCTTTGTACGAGAATGTGTTTCTTTCCAGGTTGGAGGGTTTTAGTCTACTCCTCCCGTGGGGACCAGCCATATTGGGAAAGATTACTTTTTTATATTTTTGCTTGCAGTAACGGAACACATTCGACTCAAATCTCTAAAAATATATTGATGTTAAAGCATATTTTTAAGCGACTTGAAATAAAAGGGAGAAGGGTCTCAATTCGGCCGTGTTTTTATTAATGTCCATTTTGAAATTGCCTCCTTTAGAAATATTTCTTACCACAGGCTGGCCATCATTCCACTGAAACAAACGACTTCCCCGCGCAACTAATGAACCCAGTACAACTGACCAGCCATAATAATATATATTTTCATATTTTTGCTTTTTATTTGATTTGTAGATGTTTTTACGTGTTTCTAAAAAACATCTACAGAAGTTATCAATCAAATAAAAACTGTGGACTATTCACACAACGAAAATGGTAATGGCAATAATAATGAAGAACATGATGTGATCTACGTATCAACATACTAAAGTGGGCCCAAAAGATCAAATTGTGGGTTTGTGATGCTAAAATATATGAAGGAGATTAAAAACCACATTGCAGAAATGAAATCAATGCTCGACCAATTGATAAAGGAGAAATCACCGGAGTCTGCGGCAAATGGAGAGATTACTTTTTCATATTTTTGCTTTTTATTTAATTTGTAGATGTTTTTAATGTCATATTGAATGGGAAATCTTAAGTTTCTAAACCTTTCAGATAATGACACGTGCTCAAACAATCAGGGGACGCCGTCAAACAATACACCGTGATTTAATAGAAACAATGCCTCCCAATGCTGAAAGTGGTATTTACTTCCTTAAATAAGTATTATTCAGCTGTAGCTGCAAGCAAACCAAGGAGGTTGTACATTGCCACAAGTATAAGTTGGCGGTGGTGATTTGAGGAACTAAAACGGCCATTTTGAAAATTCACTTTGACACTGCCGAGTTCATTGTAAACATCGTTGAGAATATTTAGTTATCTACTTTGCTATCATCATGCCTAAAGTGATAAAACGTGGTACAAGAGAAGCAGTTATAAAAGTACATTCGTTTTGTACACAGGAATGTGACAAGAACGAACCGATTATACCATTAAAATCCGTAAATGCAAGGGTGGCGGCCAAGGCCGTCTTAAACTAGGCTGGGGCCCCTGGGCACACAAGAATTTGGGGCCCTTTTGGAAAGTAATAAAAGCTAATTATAATAACATTTTTTTACTAAGCATAACCATTTATTATAGGTAATCAAACACAGTAGGCTATAATGGCGCAGTATTGTGAAAAAAATGTAATGTGCCCGACAAAAATGTTTTGAGAATGAATGTGCAGAAGTTGTCGGTCCTTCGGGGCCCCCTGAGAATGGGGGCCCTGGGCACGGGCCCCGTGTGCCCTTATGGTAAAGACGGAATAGGTGGCGGCAATGACTGGTGAGGTTCTCTATTAGGTGGTATAATTCTTTATTTTAATATAAACATTCATAACAATTTTCAATATAATCATCGATTAGCATAATAATCACGTGTTATACAATTTATATCCATAAAATAGTTACGACTAACAACTAAATTAATAACGATTATAACTCATAGATTATAATCGTTATAGATTATCACAAGAACACCGGACCTACCCTGAACTGGTAAGAAACCAAAATTCGAACGAATTCGTCAACACAAGTCTGGTATATAATTTTGGTTCCTTACAGGCGCAGGTAGCGTTGACAGCAGATCAACAAAACTCCTTGCGATCCCTTCGATATTTCTCTAACAATACTCCAAAGGTAAGAAATATATCGATAAGTAAACACACAGTCACACGCACACCTACGCACGTTTCTGTTTTTGTTTTTAACGCACTATGGCAGTGTTTTTCATCTTTTTAACCGACTTCCAATCAAAAAGGAGGAGGTTCTCAATTCGGTTGTATTTTTTTTTTATTGTTTTTTTTTATTTTTTTTTTTAATGTTTGTTACCGCATAACTTCGTCATTTGTGAGCCGATTTGAAAAAATATTTTTTTATCTGAAAGGTACTGCTTCCAGATTGGTCCCATTTTAATTTTATTAAAATCGGTGTTGCCATTTTTTTTAAATAATTTTTTTAATGTTTGTAACTGCATGCCTCCGTCATTTATGAACCGATTTAGATTTTTTTTTTTTTTATTTGGTTATTCTTACGTCCAGATTGTCCCAAACAAATTTGATTAAAATCGGTTTAGCCGTTTTTACAATGAAGTCGGTTTCTCAAGTTTTTTAAACTTATAATTATTGCTTATCGAATATGGACTGGCTGTCTGTATTTTTAACCGAATTCCAATCAAAAAGGAGGAGGTTCTCAATTCGGTTGTATCTTTTTTTTTTTTATGTTTGTTATCGCATAACTTCGTCATTTGTGAGCCGATTTGAAAAAATACTTTTTTATTTGAAAGGTACTGCTTCCAGATTGGTCCCATTTTAATTTTTATTAAAATCGGTGTTGCCATTTTTTTTTAAATATTTTTTTTAATGTTTGTTACTGCATGCCTCCGTCATTTATGAACCGATTTAGAAAATTATTTTTTTATTTGGAAGGTTATTCTTACGTCCAGATTGTCCCAAACAAATTTCATTAAAATCGGTTTAGCCGTTTGGCAATGAAGTCGGTTTCTCTAGTTTTTTAAACTTATAATTATGTGTATAAAATTCAAAATCTCTTTATTCGGTTCACAAGGTTCACTTTGAGTCTTAACTGTCTACTAAGATCTGTGCCATTCTATCCCATTTCTAACCCGCAGCTTTGACGAAGTCGTCCATCCACCTGTTTCTTGCTGCTAGACTCTCTTTGTTCAGTTCACAAAGGCCACTTTGAGTCCTAATTACTACCAAGATCAGTGCTATTCTATCCCATTTCCAACCCGCAATTTTGACGAAGTCGTCCATCCACCTGTTTCTTGCTGCTGGGCTCTCTTTGCTTAGTTCACAAAGGTCACTTTGAGTCCTAACCTCAGAGCAGCAAACACGCTTTTGCTTAGTCCTAACTACCTACCAAGAACTATGACGTTCTATCCCATTTCCAACCTGCAACTTTGACGAAGTCGTCTATCCACCTGTTTCTTGCTGCTGGACTCTCTTTATTCAGTTCACAAAGGCCACTTTGAGTCCTAACTACCTACTAAGAACTGTGCCGTTCTATTCCATTTCCAACCTGCAACTTTGACGATATCATCCATCCATTTGTTTCTTGCTGCTGGACGTCCTATTATTCTGTAGTCATATAAAACCCTCTTTTAAAAATACTTTTTTTTTAATTTAGCCCGGTCTGTCCCACTGCTGGGCAAAGACCTCCCCTTGTAACACTTTTTTTTAATAAATGTTAAAATTGGCATAAAATATGTGTTGAAAGATAACATATAAAAAATAATTCTGGGATCCCTCAATTTTCATACAATGTTTTTTTGAACAGGACCCACAGGCGTATAAAGAACAACCCCATGGACAAGTGAGTATAAAATGAATAAGTTTGTCTCTATCTTATTTTTATAATGTAAAAAAATATCTGTTTAGGTATTACTAATAGGTCATATTGAATGGGAAATCTAAAGTTTCTAAACCTTTCAGATAATGACACGTGCTCAAACAATCAGGGGACGCCGTCAAACAATACACCGTGATTTAATAGAAACAATGCCTCCCAATGCTGTAAGTGGTATTTACTTCCTTAAATAAGTATTATTCAGCTGTAGCTGCAAGCAAACCAAGGAGGTTGGAAACCCATGCATTACAATGGAGAGGAAATGTCTCTGTCTACGGGAAATGTCTTTGATTTGACGTGGTGTCGGTAATGTATGGGTATGTTGGTACTTTCTCTGAAGTTTTCGGGAGGCGATAATGTACATCATGATACTGTACACCCCGTTATGACGATGCCATAGTTAAGCCACATGTAGCATTTCAAACATAGATTTTTGCTTTTTTGTTCTGGCACTAGATACTTGTACTTGTCCTTGATACTTTATAGGGCAGATCCGACTAGGATTGGTTAGGTACAGAAATCAGAAATCAGAAATATTTGTTGCATAACTGTTGTACAGAGAAGATCTTAATGACTAGGTAGGTACAGTTATGTTAGATCATAAAAAATACGGAACAGGCGAGCGAACAGAGCGAGCGTGCCACGGCAGCGGCCGCCGCAGTACCAGAAAATATTAAATATGTTTGTATACTATAAAATCAATAGCGTTATCCTCTTCAGAGCAATTATCCATCGCTAGAAAAAAAAAGTTATAATCGAAATATTTATCTGCTAACAATTTCCTAGTAGAAAAAGTATTTTTGTTTTGTTAGTTACATTAACTGGCCGTACATTAACCAGGAGTGTCCCAAGTCTCTGCAAGCGGTTGGAAATTACGATAAAAAGTATTCAAACTTCGTTGATTATAGATTTAGATTTATTTATTTTTTTGGACAGATCATTTATTTACTACACTACCCTTGTCCACAGAAAGAACGTGACGACGTTGCTGCTATGACAGCGAGGTTTGCTGCACAATATAATCAGCAACACGTAAGTTACAAAAATAATAAACTAGTAGTTCGCCGCGAACTGAGATCTCGTGATGCAATCCAATGCTCTGAAAAGTTAAGTACATAGGTACTTAAATAAATACCTAATCAGAAAAAATGTATCACCACCACGCATTGTGTTTTATTTACTTTGAGAAGGATTTCTGTCCAGATTTACTGTTTGACCTTGCCTTTGACTATCCCTCACTAACTTTGTATGGTAAATAAGTTTTAACTCAATTTTGGCCAATTGATTGAAGAGTTCCGTTGGACTGACCTTGGCTCCATCATCAGACCAGGCCGCTTTCACCATTTTATGACAGCTGCGTACCTTCTTAATTTATTTCAAGAAAAAAAAATAAGAAAAAGTAAACAAATTGAACGACCAGTAGAAAAACCTTGTTGTCAACGAAATTCTTAGAGAAGGGGGCTCTTGGATAGTTGGTTACCTTAATTTACCTTTTTTTTTGTATAGCAAAAACTGAGCGTCCTAGTAATAAAGTAAAAACGGTTTTGGAATGTCCAAGCAAAGTTCTTTCATATGACATGTAACTTAATTTTGTTGTCTCACTAATTAAAAGAATAATTCTACCCGTGCGAGGCTGGGGCGGATCGCTAGTATTTTATATTTTGATGCTTTGCGGTGTTAATGACATTTGTTTTTTTTTTCATGACAGCTGCCGCAAGACAACCTAGCTCATCAACAAACACCCCAACCACCACAAGTAAGTAATAAAATTATACCTTGAAATAAATCTATACTAATATATTATATTATTATAAAGAGGAAATATTTTGTATTTTTGTGTAATGTTTGTAATGAGTAAACTTAAAAACTACTGTGCCGATTTCAAAAACTATGTCATCATTGGAAAGCTACATTCACCCCGCGTAACATAGGTAGGTATATTTAAATATGCGTTTAAAAACTAAATGTCCACCCGTGCGAAGCCGGGACAGGCCGCTAGTATAAAATAAAATAAGTTTAAAATACTTGAGAAACCCATTTCATGGCCGAACTGCTGAACCGATTTTCGTGAAATTTCTACGTGACTAATCTGGTTCTGGAAGTATTACCTTTGAGATAAAAAAATAACTTTTCAAATCGAGCTGATGTTATAATTATCAGCCTGAAGATGTCCACTGCTGGACATTATGATTTAATATAATTATATTTTCAGTCATCTGCCGCAAGAGTACGGGCTCGGCGCCCTACAAACCAATCTGAATCGTACATGGTACGTATTTTAATCTAAAATATGATATCTTGTTTAGGGTTCCGTACCCAAAGGGCCCTATTACTAAGACTCCGCTGTCCGTACGTTTGTCTGTCTGTATGTCCATCTGTCAGCAGGCTAGCATACTTACTAAGTAGTAGTAGTACTTACTATACTTTTTATAATAATATGTTACCTTGTTCATTTTAAAATGTAACCTGGTTTTAAGTGAGAGAAATAAATGATTTTTATTATTTTTATTATTATACATAGTATCTCATTAACCGTGATAGTAAGTTGAAATTGATTGTGTTTCTGTTGCCGCTTTAACAACACTTAAAAAACAGAATAAATGAAATATTTAAGGGACCATGCAGCAAATTTTTTTTGCCGTTTTTATAGATAGTACGGAACCCTTCGTGCGCGAATCCGAATCGCAATTGGCTGGTTTTTATGTTAGTGTTTTTATTGACTGGCCTCTCAGCTCAGTTGGTAGTAGCTCTGCCTTCTGTGCCATAGGTCGTTGGTTCGATCCCCACGGAGAACAAACAATTGTGTAGTGAAAACAGATGTTTGTTTTCTGTCTGGGTGTTATATTGTATTCTTAAAGAATGTATTTACAAAAAAAAGTGCAGTAAATATTATATCAGCTATCTGGTTCCCATAGTACAAGCTATGTTTAATTTGGAGCTAGATAGTGTTGTGTGGATTGTCCACAATATTTATTTATTATTTATATACTTGCCAATGATTTACCGATGATAACAACTGTTCTGTTTTGTTTTTAGGAACAACCACAAGAACACCGGACCTACCCTGAACTGGCTTACCAGTTAACCAAAATTCGAACGAATTCGTATAATTTAATACACAAGTCTGGTATATAATTTTGGTTCCTTACAGGCGCAGGTAGCGTTGACAGCAGATCAACAAAACTCCTTGCGATCCCTTCGATATTTCTCTAACAATACTCCAAAGGTAAGAAATATATCGATAAGTAAACACACAGTCACACGCACACCTACGCACGTTTCTGTTTTTGTTTTTAACGCACTATGGCAGTGTTTTTCATCTTTTTGCTTATCGAATATGGACTGGCTGTCTGTATTTTTAACCGAATTCCAATCAAAAAGGAGGAGGTTCTCAATTCGGTTGTATTTTTTTTTTTTATGTTTGTTATCGCATAACTTCGTCATTTGTGAGCCGATTTGAAAAAATACTTTTTTATTTGAAAGGTACTGCTTCCAGATTGGTCCCATTTTAATTTTTATTAAAATCGGTGTTGCCATTTTTTTTTTAATATTTTTTTTAATGTTTTGTAACTGCATGCCTCCGTCATTTATGAACCGATTTAGAAAATTGTTTTTTTAATTGGAAGGTTATTCTTACGTCCAGATTGTCCCAAACAAATTTGATTAAAATCGGTTTAGCCGTTTGACAATGAAGTCGGTTTCTCAAGTTTTTTAAACTTATAATTATTATTATAACAACCATTGAGATAAAATAAACATTAAAATCTAACTACTATCCTGAAAGTGACAAATCATAATTATACATTCCAGTGCAGCTGACTGTACATAATATAGATGTAGGGAAGTCCTCCATGCGTGTCGCGCAGCGGCGGACGCTGCCGCGCCACGCTCGCTCTGCTCGCTCGCCTCGCGCGTTATATACAGGGCGTCCCAAACTTATGGGACATGAAGGGGAAGTACCTTAAATATCGTAGATAGTGAATTTTGCTCAAAGAAGACTTTATGTTATTTTTAAAAGTTAGTAATTCTGCATTCATAGATTTTCTAAAAATTACTTGCTTCGTCTGGGAATCGAACCGACTAAAATGTGAAAAAAAAATCACCCTTTTTTTATGATGCCAATCGAAAGAACAGCTAAAAAATAATAACTCTGCTTAAGTAACATAGTATTTTAAAATAAAGGAACACCATAAAATGATTGAGTCAAATTTCAAGAAAGTTATTTATTGCCGAAGACGACGTTCGAAAAGTAGCAATATTATCATTCCAAAGATAGCATTGATTATTCGTAAATAAGTACCCACTTCATAAAATAGGTACCTACTGGCATAAGTTTTCCTTATTATAAGTGCACGTGTGGATAAAATGATAATTTGATAAAACTTAGTATTTCAATACGTCCTCTGTAAGCTAGACAGAAGGCAAATTTAAAACAAAAATAAATAATTGTTAAATTTGAAAATGGAACAGTTTATGACAGCGTTTGTTTGAATGCATACTTTTTAAGATATTTTAAAAAGAAGTGATATTTTTAAATGTTGTTCTTAAATTTGAAAATAGAACAGTCTGTGCAAGCGTTTGTTTTTCGGATATTGATCTGTTTAGTCTTAATTCACTTACATATCACTCTAATCACTTACATATGTTATTGTGTTAATTTATTGCGAACATGGCATATCAAGTAAGTTTTGATCTAATGGAAGCATATTTTTTGAACGATAAAGATATCTCTAGAAGTTTGCGGTGGTATGGCGTAAAATATCCTGATAGACAAATACCGTCTCGTAAAGTTTTGAAAAGGCTTGTGAACAATTTGAAAACTCTGGGACGTTTCGATAAACGCCCAAGAGAACCACAGCAAGAAAACCATACGATCAACGACGAAGACCTTGGTATTTTAATTTACTTTTCGGCTTTTCCGAAAGCATCGGTGAGAGAAGGAGAACAGGAAATTGGAGTTTCAAAAAGTAAAATACACCGTGTATTAAAAAAACACGGTTTTAAGAGTTATGTTGAAGGACGATTGGTTCAAAAGTTACTTCCGGGCGATACAGAAAGGAGAAAAAATTTCTGTCTTGATATCCAGGCACGCTTGCTTGAAGATCCAAATTTTTTGGATAATATTATTTGGACAGACGAATCTAACTTT
Organism: Thera britannica; assembly: GCA_939531255.2. Lineage (NCBI taxonomy): Eukaryota > Metazoa > Arthropoda > Insecta > Lepidoptera > Geometridae > Thera > Thera britannica. The sequence continues at coordinate 1,180,984 of OW618044.2, forward strand.
AGCAATAACGGTATGTATAACCGCAACAATAATCGTATTTGGTCTAAAGAAAATCCCCTACGAGTCACTGAAACTAATAACCAAGTGCGTTTTTCACTTAACTGTTGGTGCGGACTTTTAAAAAACCGGGTTTTCTTAATCCATTTTTACCAAGGAACCTTGAACACAGAAAAGTATTTAGGAATACTTCAAATTTTAAGGGATAAGATAAGAAACCTTTCCGCGGCGGAGCAAGAAAACTTAATTTTCCAACAAGATGGAGCTCCGGCTCATAATAGTCGGAGAGCAGCAGATTTTCTAAATGAATGTTTTCCTACATGGATTGGTACAAATGGACCGATTAGATGGCCGGCCAGATCCCCGGACCTCACACCATTAGATTTCTTCTTTTGGGGATACGTGAAAGATATGCTATACAAAAAGCGATACGAGAACGTAGGCGAGTTGCAAACAGAATTGTGCCATATCACATCGAGTGTTCACCATAAAATGATTAGAAAATCAACAGGCAGCGGGCTTATTAAAAGATTGGCGATTTGCGTAAGACAAGAGGGATCACATTTTGAGCATTTAATTAATTAATTTACAAAAAAATACCTACTTAATTGACTACGGCAGTTTCATGTATGTTTTTTATTTGATTAAAATGATTAATTTCACGTTGTTCCTTTATTTTAAAATACTATGTTACTTAAGCAGAGTTATTATTTTTTAGCTGTTCTTTCGATTGGCATCATAAAAAAAGGGTGATTTTTTTTCACATTTTAGTCGGTTCGATTCCCAGACGAAGCAAGTATTTTTTAAAAAATCTATGAATGTAGAATTACTAACTTTTAAAAATAACATAAAGTCTTCTTTGAGCAAAATTCACTATCTACGATATTTAAGGTACTTCCCCTTCATGTCCCATAAGTTTGGGACGCCCTGTATAATGTATGTTCTAACAAAATCTATAGAACCCTAACAAACCTAACCCACAATATTTATATCATCACGTTTTGAAGGTAATTAGTACTATCTACGAAGTTATAAGTATTATGCGTCGAAAACATTACAACTCGCATGTTTATAACTAACTAGCATTATAACTCGCATGTTTATAACTACTAACATTATGTTAAAGGTGCATTATGAATAACAAAATTATGAAAGATAATCATTAGTATACAAATATGTTATAACTGACATAAATTATGACAACACGCGAGTTCACGCGAGTAATCAGTAATGCTCGGAATAAAGTCATTCTTTTATAAGCCAAAGAATATGACAGGCAAAAAAAGCGAAATTCAGAGCTCGCAGAGAAGACCAAAGAATAGCACTTGTCGGAGTTTTTAAATTTGCTTGATCGGAGCCGGAGTCGGAATCGGAGTCGGAGGCAGGGTCAGAAGTGGTGGCATGAGAGATAATTTTTATTTAAGGACAAATAAAACATTATTTAGTAAAAAATATTCATTTCAATTTTCAATTATAAAATAAAACAAACAAAAAAAAATTGGCATATTTCCAAATAAACAAGAAATTAAAATAAATTAATTTAAACCCAAAGTAGCATATTCTTATGCAAAGTAGCATATTCTTAGGGGAGGTTATCAACAAGTGAAAAATAATTTCGCTAATTATTTTTCACTAGAGTGCACGTTGTGGGAGTCGGGGGGATTCCCTGCGCGACATGTATGAACCTGTTCATCAGTCGACACAGGCCGCGCCGGCCACCCGCGCCGCCGGTATGTTATGCTTCGACCTCCGATTAACCCTAGACACCTAACCTTCGTCGAATCGACGAGTACAGATCAGAAATATTGCTATATCTTTTAAGCGGGTGCATCGATTTTATCGTCGTCGTATGTCAACTCAGGGTTCATCAAGCTCTCTCGGGAAGCAATGGAGTCCAGCGCATAAATACTTTATTTTTCGAGATATTACAAAAATAGTCGTCGTTTCGACGAATGGTTAGGGTTTGTGTGTAATTTTTTATTGTAGCAGTCTTATAAGTTGACGCTTATTGGGACTTTGCGAGCTATTCTAATTCTAATTGAGTTGGGGGAATAAGATCTGCACTGACGTCCCGCGACGGGGTGTATTGTGCATTGTCCCCCTGCTAACCCTTACCCCAGCCAGCCCAACTCCTTAAAATAGCGGAGAAGGACTTTGGGTTGGTGGCAGCAATGTTCAAGATGACCCAATGGTGACTCAGATGTGGAGCTTGCGAGCTATCTAAAGAGAAATCCCATATGAAATGAAAAACCATCGATCCCGGAACGTCGATACATCGATGTCCTGTTATGATGGCCCTTTCACACTTCTGTCATACAAGCCAAAATTATCAAAAAATGTTTTCCTATCTTCTTGCGACGAAGAGGGTTCAGTCAACCCAGAAAGAAAAAAGCCGCGCATGATTGAGTTTTATATCAGCACACAAGGTGTGGCGTGGACACGTTTGACCAAATATGCCCAGTGATGTCATGCAGCAGAAAACAAATCGGTGGCCAAAGTGTGTCTTCTGCTGCATGTTATATAAATCGTATATAAACATCTACGTGGTTTACTGCCAAAATGTTTCTGTGATGGTCAGAATGTAATGATTTGTCGTAATTTATGAAGAAGATGCATTTGGAACCCTGGCTCAAAATACGACTGGAAAAACGTACTAAGCTCACGCACGGAAAATAAAATCAAAGGCGTTTTAGGAGCAAAGACTGATGAAAGCCAAGGTGAAGGTCAAGTTGATGGTCCTGGTGAAGGTCAGTCATCATCTAGCAATGACCTTCTAGTCGAGGCCTCAAATGTACGGAAAAAAAGTTGGTGATCTCTGTTCCTATAAAAAAAACGCGCATGACAAATTAATTTTGCTCAAATTGTAACACTGCAATTTGTGGTGAACACAAAGTTGATTTTTGCATAAAATGCGTTTCAAAATTATAGTTTTTATTGAATAATAAGACTTTCATAATACTTATAATTTATGTTCACTAAAGGAAAAAAGGCTATTTTGTGTAGTTTTTTTTTAATTGTCATGCGTCTAAGTGTATGTGTCACTTTATCTCAAAAAACTAGTGCCGTACATTATAAGGTATAAAATAAATATGTCTATAGTTAAAAGATAATTGATTATTGTAATTAATAAAATAATACATGGTTTGTGTATTTACGTTATAAAAATAACGGCAAAATCAAATCTTAGATAAAAAAATTCGTTCTGAAAATTGCTCGTCGAATCGACGTATGGTTAGGTTTAGAGGAGTATATGCGAAGGTTAGGTGTCTAGGGTTAACCTTCGATTTAAAAGTGTCGGAGCCGAAGTCGACACCGAAGGTGTAATAATAATCGGAAGTTCCGACTTAACGGAACCGGAGTCGAAGCTCCGCAACATGCCTGGCAGTAACACTCCACCTTGCATTATTCGAACCGTACCAACCACCAGCGACGCCAGTGAAACTACCAAAGTGCTCGGTACACAGAAAGTTTATCTTCTGGCTGCCACAAGATCATGTGAGAACGTGTTCTGAGGTTTATATTTTATCAATATCAAACAGCTGTGCTACTGCGGATACTACAACAAGTGCTTTTGCGAGTGAAACGAAAAATTGCGACAATAGTCTGCGATCACGATAATTAAAGGAGATGAAAGTGATCTTGCTCTTACACCGTCCGTTATTCCGGCACAAAGCGCATGTAAAGTACCGCATAACGCAGTCGCACCAGCGCATGTGCAAGTTGTATGCAGTAGACAACAACCTGAATGCTGCGTCTTTGTAGTTTATGAGATCAGTCATCACGAGATCGGGACGAAAGTAACACGCGAGTTCACGCGGAGCGCGGCTCCGGCATAGATAATACACATTTCAATAACTGTGTCGGATACGAGATTTTATCAAAAGTGCAAGCAGCTCAATATAGAACGGTAATTACACATATAATATCTTTAGATTGCATTTCACACACAATCCGCTATGGGGAAAATATGGAACATGAAAATATTGTTTTCAAATCGTACGAAATATAAATTGCACAAATTTTGAAAAAGTTTTTCCTCAGTTGTGAAGAATACCACATCCGACGCTACGTTATTTAGTTTTGCGAGGCGGTGAAACGTGGCACTGGATCAGGGTGTGGCTCGATCAATTCGTTTTATTAGATCAGAGCGCATATTAAACTGCCGCAGTGGCGAATCGTTGCTCCTGAACAGGTCGTGGTTTGATAGATCTGTTATTCCCGCACACAGCGCATGTAAAGTACCACATAACGCAGTCGCAACAGCGCATGTGCAAGTTGTATGCAGTAGATTTAAAAGTGTCGGAGTCGAAGTCGGAACCGAAGGTGTAATAATAATCGGAAGTTCCGACTTATCGGAACCGGAGTCGAAGCTCCGCAACATGCCTGGCAGTAACACTCCACCTTGCATTATTCGAACCGTACCAACCACCAGCGACGCCAGTGAAACTACCAAAGTGCTCGGTACACAGAAAGTTTATCTTCTGGCTGCCACAAGATCATGTGAGAACGTGTTCTGAGGTTTATATTTTATCAATATCAAACAGCTGTGCTACTGCGGATACTACAACAAGTGCTTTTGCGAGTGAAACGAAAAATTGCGACAATAGTCTGCGATCACGATAATTAAAGGAGATGAAAGTGATCTTGCTCTTACACCGTCCGTTATTCCGGCACACAGCGCATGTAAAGTACCACATAACGCAGTCGCAACAGCGCATGTGCAAGTTGTATGCAGTAGATTTAAAAGTGTCGGAGCCGAAGTCGGAACCGAAGGTGTAATAATAATCGGAAGTTCCGACTTATCGGAACCGGAGTCGAAGCTCCGCAACATGCCTGGCAGTAACACTCCACCTTGCATTATTCGAACCGTACCAACCACCAGCGACGCCAGTGAAACTACCAAAGTGCTCGGTACACAGAAAGTTTATCTTCTGGCTGCCACAAGATCATGTGAGAACGTGTTCTGAGGTTTATATTTTATCAATATCAAACAGCTGTGCTACTGCGGACACTACAACAAGTGCTTTTGCGACTTTTGCGAGTGAAACGAAAAATTGCGACTATAGTCTGCGATCACGATAATAAAAGAGATGAAAGTGATCTTGCTCTTGCACATTATATCGCTCGAATGAGGATATTCTTCGAATAGCCGAAGAGTATGACAAGCAAAACAATGCGAAATTCGGAGAGAAAATCCCTGCCTTTTTATTTGGGAAGACCCCAGACTCCAGAGAGAATGATGTATGCTCTCGTCTTGTGGGTTCAATGAGAAATAGGCTACAATGTGTGATTGACGCCAAATATTTTAATAGCTGGTATAACGAGCTAAAAACTTTAAAACGTTGAAAACATTTATTTGTCGTATGTAAGGGATCGCAGATAGTATAGGTACTGGACAAAACAACTTTTTTTCAATCAGTAATCAGTAATGCTCGGAATTAGGATATTCTTCTATTAGCCAAAGTATATGACAGGCAAAAATAGCGAAATTCAGAGAGCTCGCAGAGAAGACCAAAGAATAACACCTTCTTTTTCCTTTAACCATAAGTAGCATGATGGCAAGATACTATTTCGGTCACTCACACTGTTTGCGCCTTTGATTTGAATTTGGCGGCATTTCGCGAGTCGTCTATGACTGGTGGACGGAAGCAGCCTTACGTCACTGGTCTAGCGACGGTGGCGCCATCCCGCGACTGTGGAGCGGTAGACGAGAAAAATATGGCGGTTCGGTGTGTGCGATGAATTTGACGGGCGCTTATAAATCAAACTTTAAAACTGTTAAAATATTGTAAACGGCTAATATAGTGAATCTGTATAGTGGCGGAACTAGAACAATCATTTTGGACCTCGGATGAAGATTGGCTGGCTACGGGACGCGGAAGTTCGCTGTCAAAAACGGTGAGTGATTTGTCGTTAAAGATTCGGATCACAGGCACATGCAAACAGAATTCCAGGGTCTTCGCTTTATTCTCCCATGTTCTCCCGAACACACACTATGTTAATTAAATTTAACTTCTTTTTTCAGAGTACAAAGCAACGAGCAAGGTCCGAGTTATGCAGATACCAATTATCCTTACAGATTCACGGCCCGTTCACTGATAAAGCAATCCATGTGATAGATTATTTTATAGACCTCAACACAAGAGAGACAGAGATAACGCATGTCTTATCAGAGGGGCAATCTCAAAAGCCCTCCACGTGAGCCGCCTTGTTAAAACAGAAGGTGCCTTGCCTGGCTTCGAAGTACCTATCGAATTACTTAATGTCTTCACCAAGACCTACCGCTTTAAAGCTCAGTTTAAAAGAACTAATGTCTACGATATGCCATCGCCGTATATTGTCATATTTCGGAGACATTGCGAGACGTGGACAGCATAATCCATTGTCGGCTCGACAGAATAGATGCACTATTCATCGATTTCAGCGAATTCAGGTTATCTCATTAGGTATACATATTATATAGAAAGGAGCAGCCAGTAGCGATTCGGGTGCCAGTAACACTCTACCTTGCATAACTCGAAGAACCGTACAAACCGCCGGCGCCACCAGGGAAACTTGCACGAGCGCAAGGAATTATTTATTCTAGGACTGCCATATGACCGTGTGAGAACGTGTTCTGTAGATTTATTTTATCAAATAGTAGTGCTGCTGCGGATACCTCAACAAATGCTTTTGAAAATGAAAGGAAAAATTGCGACAATAGTCTGCGATCCCGATGACAAGAGGTGGGATCTTATACGAGATGTTTAAATATTCCAATGAAACAAGGTCCAAAGAACTATTGGAGCTATAAAGATAAATACCCAAAATTGAAAATGCTTGCACAAAAATATTTATCTTACCCAATGGGCTCAGTTGCCTCAGAACGTCTTTTTTCAACTGCAGGCCTCATACAAAATGATTTGCGCAACAGATTATCTCCTAGAAATTTGAATTTTTTTTTCTCCCACACCCGGGAATCGAACCGGCTAAAATAATTTTAAGTTAACATTCCATATTTAAATAACCTGATACACGCAGCTACGAGTATGTCGCAAAGGAGTCTGCATTACAAAAGATGGCGTTTTAATAAAATCCTCTTTGCAAATTACTGATACATGCTATGGCAATACCCTCGCTCGCATAATGCAAAACCACGGCTCGCTTTTTTCTCCGACGTGAATATTTGTTGTAAATTTACAGATCATCTGCTGACGAGACTAACAATCATGTTAGTTCCCTGCCTGCACCTGAGATTCGTAAGGATCACAGAAATACGTAAACACTGCAAATTTCATATTAAGATATATTACTTTTTCATATTTTTGCTTTTTATTTGATTTGTAGATGTTTTTACGTGTTTCTAAAAGCATCTACAGAAGTAATCAATCAAATAAAAACGGTGGACTATTCACACAACAAAAATGATAATGGCAATAATAATGAAGAACATGATGACGTGATCTACGTATCATTTTTTGGTCGAAAATTCTGCTGCAGGTAAAAACTCAGATAGCGAGAACGAAGTAATCAGTAATGCTCGGAATTAAGACATTCTTTTATAAGACAAAGAATATGACAGGCAAAAAAAGCTAAATTCTGAGCTCGCAGAGAAGACCAAAGAATAACACCTTCTTTTTCCTCTTATCATAGGTAGCGATTCGGGTGCCAGTAACACTGTACTTTGCATTATTCGAAGAACCGTCGGCACCACCAGTGAAACTTGCCCAAGCGCCGAACACAGAATGACAACCGCTGTATTGCAACCCATGGTTTTTTTTTTTTTTTGGGTAAACAAACAGTATCACAATACATATCGCTAAAGTAAATGTTATATCTAAGTTTTATTAATTGTGGTACCAACACCGTTTATTATAATATGCAAAGGAGCAGCTAGTAGCTATTCAGGTGCCAGTTGCACTCTACCTTGCATTATTCGAACCGTACCAACCACCAGCGACGCCAGTGAAACTACCAAAGCGCTCGGTACACAGAAAGTTTATCTTCTGGCTGCCACAAGATCATGTGAGAACGTGTTCTGAGATTTATATTTTATCAATATCAAACAGCTGTGCTACTGCGGACACTACAACAAGTGCTTTTGCGACTTTTGCGAGTGAAACGAAAAATTGCGACTATAGTCTGCGATCACGATAATAAGAGATGAAAGTGATCTAGCTCTTGCACATTATATCGCTCTAATGAGGATATTCTTCGAATAGCCGAAGAGTATGACAAGCAAAACAATGCGAAATTCGGAGAGAAAATCCCTGCCTTTTTATTTGGGAAGACCCCAGACTCCAGAGAGAATGATGTATGCTCTCGTCTTGTGGGTTCAATGAGAAATAGGCTACAATGTGTGATTGACGCCAAATATTTTAATAGCTGGTATAACGAGCTAAAAACTTTAAAACGTTGAAAACATTTATTTGTCGTATGTTAGGGATCGCAGATAGTATAGGTACTGGACAAAACAACTTTTCAATCAGTAATCAGTAATGCTCGGAATTAGGATATTCTTCTATTAGCCAAAGTATATGACAGGCAAAAATAGCGAAATTCAGAGAGCTCGCAGAGAAGACCAAAGAATAACACCTTCTTTTTAACCGACTTCCAATCAAAAAGGAGGAGGTTCACTCACAGCGGCCATCTATATTTTTTGACTCTTGTGTTGGATCTCAGTGATACAAAATTATGGAATTAAATTCAAAATCCACATTGCACAAGCTGCGTGTTATTTTTACCTTTCCTGGATTCTCTATTTAATTTTTAGGGTTCTGTAGCCAAATAGCAAAAACAGAACCCTCATAGATTCGTCATGTCTGTCTGTCTGTCTGTCCGTCCGCTGTCACAGCCACTTTTTTCCGAAACTTTAACAGCTATACTGATGAAACTTGGTATAGTTTGCGCGAGAGACACTTCCAAAGTGGTACAATGTGTTCCCCCCCCTCTAACTTCTAAAATAAGAGAAAGATAAAACTAAAAAAAATGTTTGATGTACTTCCACAACTATGCAAACTTCCAGCGATATTTGGGTCGAACGAGATCTAGTGAGTAGTTTTTTTTTATACGTCATAAATCGTAAACCGCAATTTATCTTTCGACGAACTAGGTACAAGAACTTTTATATTATGTTACTTGTTGCTACGGAACCCTTCATGGGCGAGTCCAACTCGCACTTGGCTGCTCTTTTAATCCTTGCAGATTCCAATCAAATCATAATTTAATTTTATCGCATGAAATACCAGAAAAAGAAAAAATAACTTATTAGCAATAATAAGTAATGAATTTTTACTAATTTCTATTTCTAGGAAGCTCCACAATCACCCGTCGTACACAAAAAGATTGATGACATTGTGGAAGAAACTTTACAACGGCAAAAGCAGGAGTTGGATCGGAGACGAGCGGCGAGACGGGTCTGTGCATCCAAAGTAGAACAATTGTCTACTGTGTACGTTAAGTGCAACGAGAAGGAGAAGAAGACCCAAAAGAAAAACCGCGATCTCAGTGAAGCTTCAAAAGATCAAAACGTTAAGCACAATGATAACTAAGATCAAGGTGCGGGGTGCAGAGTGCAGAGTGGCTGACCTTGAATCATTTATTTCTTTCAATCAGTAATCAGTAATGCTCGGAATTAGGATATTCTTCTATTAGCCAAAGTATATGACAGGCAAAAATAGCGAAATTCAGAGAGCTCGCAGAGAAGACCAAAGAATAACACCTTCTTTTTCCTTTTACCATAAGTAGCAAGATGGCAAGATACTATTTCGGTCACTCACACTATGTTAATTAAATTTAACTTCTTTTTTCTGAGTACAAAGCAGCGAGCAAGGTCCGAGTTATGAAGATACCAATTATCCTTACAGATTCCTCGGTCCGTTCACGGATAAAGCAATCCATGTGATAGATTATTTTATAGACCTCAACACAAGAGAGACAGAGATAACGCATGTCTTATCAGAGGGGCAATCTCAAAAGCCCTCCACGTGAGCCGCCTTGTTAAAACAGAAGGTGCCTTGCCTGGCTTCGAAGTACCTATCGAATTACTTAATGTCTTCACCAAGACCTACCGCTTTAAAGCTCAGTTTAAAAGAACTAATGTCTACGATATGCCATCGCCGTATATTGTCATATTTCGGAGACATTGCGAGACGTGGACAGCATAATCCATTGTCGGCTCGACAGAATAGATGCACTATTCATCGATTTCAGCGAATTCAGGTTATCTCATTAGGTATACATATTATATAGAAAGGAGCAGCCAGTAGCGATTCGGGTGCCAGTAACACTCTACCTTGCATAACTCGAAGAACCGTACAAACCGCCGGCGCCACCAGGGAAACTTGCACGAGCGCAAGGAATTATTTATTCTAGGACTGCCATATGACCGTGTGAGAACGTGTCCTGTAGATTTATTTTATCAAATAGTAGTGCTGCTGCGGATACCTCAACAAATGCTTTTGAAAATGAAAGGAAAAATTGCGACAATAGTCTGCGATCCCGATGACAAGAGGTGGAATCTTATACGAGATTCCATATTTAAATTACCTGATACACGCAGCTACGAGTATGTCGCAAAGGAGTCTGCATTACAAAAGATGGCGTTTTAATAAAATCCTCTTTGCAAATTACTGATACATGCTATGGCAATACCCTCGCTCGCATAATGCAAAACCACGGCTCGCTTTGTTCTCCGACGTGAATATTTGTTGTAAATTTACAGATCATCTGCTGACGAGACTAACAATCATGTTAGTTCCCTGCCTGCACCTGAGATTCGTAAGGATCACAGAAATACGTAAACACTGCAAATTTCATATTAAGATATATTACTTTTTCATACTTTTGCTTTTTATTTGATTTGTAGATGTTTTTACGTGTTTCTAAAAGCATCTACAGAAGTAATCAATCAAATAAAAACGGTGGACTATTCACACAACAAAAATGATAATGGCAATAATAATGAAGAACATGATGACGTGAACTACGTATCATTTTTTGGTCAAAAATTCTGCTGCAGGTAAAAACTCAGATAGCGAGAACGAAGTAATCAGTAATGCTCGGAATTAAGACATTCTTTTATAAGCCAAAGAATATGACAGGCAAAAAAAGCTAAATTCTGAGCTCGCAGAGAAGACCAAAGAATAACACCTTCTTTTTCCTCTTATCATAGGTAGCGATTCGGGTGCCAGTAACACTGTACTTTGCATTATTCGAAGAACCGTCGGCACCACCAGTGAAACTTGCCCAAGCGCCGAACACAGAATGACAACCGCTGTATTGCAACCCATGGTTTTTTTTTTTTTGGGTAAACAAACAGTATCACAATACATATCGCTAAAGTAAATGTTATATCTAAGTTTTATTAATTGTGGTACCAACACCGTTTATTATAATATGCAAAGGAGCAGCTAGTAGCTATTCGGGTGCCAGTTGCACTCTACCTTGCATTATTCGAACCGTACCAACCACCAGCGACGCCAGTGAAACTACCAAAGTGCTCGGTACACAGAAAGTTTATCTTCTGGCTGCCACAAGATCATGTGAGAACGTGTTCTGAGATTTATATTTTATCAATATCAAACAGCTGTGCTACTGCGGACACTACAACAAGTGCTTTTGCGACTTTTGCGAGTGAAACGAAAAATTGCGACTATAGTCTGCGATCACGATAATAAGAGATGAAAGTGATCTTGCTCTTGCACATTATATCGCTCTAATGAGGATATTCTTCGAATAGCCGAAGAGTATGACAAGCAAATCAATGCGAAATTCGGAGAGAAAATCCCTGCCTTTTTATTTGGGAAGACCCCAGACTCCAGAGAGAATGATGTATGCTCTCGTCTTGTGGGTTCAATGAGAAATAGGCTACAATGTGTGATTGACGCCAAATATTTTAATAGCTGGTATAACGAGCTAAAAACTTTAAAACGTTGAAAACATTTATTTGTCGTATGTTAGGGATCGCAGATAGTATAGGTACTGGACAAAACAACTTTTCAATCAGTAATCAGTAATGCTCGGAATTAGGATATTCTTCTATTAGCCAAAGTATATGACAGGCAAAAATAGCGAAATTCAGAGAGCTCGCAGAGAAGACCAAAGAATAACACCTTCTTTTTAACCGACTTCCAATCAAAAAGGAGGAGGTTCACTCACAGCGGCCATCTATATTTTTTGACTCTTGTGTTGGATCTCAGTGATACAAAATTATGGAATTAAATTCAAAATCCACATTGCACAAGCTGCGTGTTATTTTTACCTTTCCTGGATTCTCTATTTAATTTTTAGGGTTCTGTAGCCAAATAGCAAAAACAGAACCCTCATAGATTCGTCATGTCTGTCTGTCTGTCTGTCCGTCCGCTGTCACAGCCACTTTTTTCCGAAACTTTAACAGCTATACTGATGAAACTTGGTATAGTTTGCGCGAGAGACACTTCCAAAGTGGTACAATGTGTTCCCCCCCCTCTAACTTCTAAAATAAGAGAAAGATAAAACTAAAAAAAATGTTTGATGTACTTCCACAACTATGCAAACTTCCAGCGATATTTGGGTCGAACGAGATCTAGTGAGTAGTTTTTTTTTATACGTCATAAATCGTAAACCGCAATTTATCTTTCGACGAACTAGGTACAAGAACTTTTATATTATGTTACTTGTTGCTACGGAACCCTTCATGGGCGAGTCCAACTCGCACTTGGCTGCTCTTTTAATCCTTGCAGATTCCAATCAAATCATAATTTAATTTTATCGCATGAAATACCAGAAAAAGAAAAAATAACTTATTAGCAATAATAAGTAATGAATTTTTACTAATTTCTATTTCTAGGAAGCTCCACAATCACCCGTCGTACACAAAAAGATTGATGACATTGTGGAAGAAACTTTACAACGGCAAAAGCAGGAGTTGGATCGGAGACGAGCGGCGAGACGGGTCTGTGCATCCAAAGTAGAACAATTGTCTACTGTGTACGTTAAGTGCAACGAGAAGGAGAAGAAGACCCAAAAGAAAAACCGCGATCTCAGTGAAGCTTCAAAAGATCAAAACGTTAAGCACAATGATAACTAAGATCAAGGTGCGGGGTGCAGAGTGCAGAGTGGCTGACCTTGAATCATTTATTTCTTTCAATCAGTAATCAGTAATGCTCGGAATTAGGATATTCTTCTATTAGCCAAAGTATATGACAGGCAAAAATAGCGAAATTCAGAGAGCTCGCAGAGAAGACCAAAGAATAACACCTTCTTTTTCCTTTTACCATAAGTAGCAAGATGGCAAGATACTATTTCGGTCACTCACACTATGTTAATTAAATTTAACTTCTTTTTTCTGAGTACAAAGCAGCGAGCAAGGTCCGAGTTATGAAGATACCAATTATCCTTACAGATTCCTCGGTCCGTTCACGGATAAAGCAATCCATGTGATAGATTATTTTATAGACCTCAACACAAGAGAGACAGAGATAACGCATGTCTTATCAGAGGGGCAATCTCAAAAGCCCTCCACGTGAGCCGCCTTGTTAAAACAGAAGGTGCCTTGCCTGGCTTCGAAGTACCTATCGAATTACTTAATGTCTTCACCAAGACCTACCGCTTTAAAGCTCAGTTTAAAAGAACTAATGTCTACGATATGCCATCGCCGTATATTGTCATATTTCGGAGACATTGCGAGACGTGGACAGCATAATCCATTGTCGGCTCGACAGAATAGATGCACTATTCATCGATTTCAGCGAATTCAGGTTATCTCATTAGGTATACATATTATATAGAAAGGAGCAGCCAGTAGCGATTCGGGTGCCAGTAACACTCTACCTTGCATAACTCGAAGAACCGTACAAACCGCCGGCGCCACCAGGGAAACTTGCACGAGCGCAAGGAATTATTTATTCTAGGACTGCCATATGACCGTGTGAGAACGTGTCCTGTAGATTTATTTTATCAAATAGTAGTGCTGCTGCGGATACCTCAACAAATGCTTTTGAAAATGAAAGGAAAAATTGCGACAATAGTCTGCGATCCCGATGACAAGAGGTGGAATCTTATACGAGATTCCATATTTAAATTACCTGATACACGCAGCTACGAGTATGTCGCAAAGGAGTCTGCATTACAAAAGATGGCGTTTTAATAAAATCCTCTTTGCAAATTACTGATACATGCTATGGCAATACCCTCGCTCGCATAATGCAAAACCACGGCTCGCTTTGTTCTCCGACGTGAATATTTGTTGTAAATTTACAGATCATCTGCTGACGAGACTAACAATCATGTTAGTTCCCTGCCTGCACCTGAGATTCGTAAGGATCACAGAAATACGTAAACACTGCAAATTTCATATTAAGATATATTACTTTTTCATACTTTTGCTTTTTATTTGATTTGTAGATGTTTTTACGTGTTTCTAAAAGCATCTACAGAAGTAATCAATCAAATAAAAACGGTGGACTATTCACACAACAAAAATGATAATGGCAATAATAATGAAGAACATGATGACGTGAACTACGTATCAGTTTTTGGTCAAAAATTCTGCTGCAGGTAAAAACTCAGATAGCGAGAACGAAGTAATCAGTAATGCTCGGAATTAAGACATTCTTTTATAAGCCAAAGAATATGACAGGCAAAAAAAGCTAAATTCTGAGCTCGCAGAGAAGACCAAAGAATAACACCTTCTTTTTCCTCTTATCATAGGTAGCGATTCGGGTGCCAGTAACACTGTACTTTGCATTATTCGAAGAACCGTCGGCACCACCAGTGAAACTTGCCCAAGCGCCGAACACAGAATGACAACCGCTGTATTGCAACCCATGGTTTTTTTTTTTTTGGGTAAACAAACAGTATCACAATACATATCGCTAAAGTAAATGTTATATCTAAGTTTTATTAATTGTGGTACCAACACCGTTTATTATAATATGCAAAGGAGCAGCTAGTAGCTATTCGGGTGCCAGTTGCACTCTACCTTGCATTATTCGAACCGTACCAACCACCAGCGACGCCAGTGAAACTACCAAAGTGCTCGGTACACAGAAAGTTTATCTTCTGGCTGCCACAAGATCATGTGAGAACGTGTTCTGAGATTTATATTTTATCAATATCAAACAGCTGTGCTACTGCGGACACTACAACAAGTGCTTTTGCGACTTTTGCGAGTGAAACGAAAAATTGCGACTATAGTCTGCGATCACGATAATAAGAGATGAAAGTGATCTTGCTCTTGCACATTATATCGCTCTAATGAGGATATTCTTTGAATAGCCGAAGAGTATGACAAGCAAAACAATGCGAAATTCGGAGAGAAAATCCCTGCCTTTTTATTTGGGAAGACCCCAGACTCCAGAGAGAATGATGTATGCTCTCGTCTTGTGGGTTCAATGAGAAATAGGCTACAATGTGTGATTGACGCCAAATATTTTAATAGCTGGTATAACGAGCTAAAAACTTTAAAACGTTGAAAACATTTATTTGTCGTATGTTAGGGATCGCAGATAGTATAGGTACTGGACAAAACAACTTTTCAATCAGTAATCAGTAATGCTCGGAATTAGGATATTCTTCTATTAGCCAAAGTATATGACAGGCAAAAATAGCGAAATTCAGAGAGCTCGCAGAGAAGACCAAAGAATAACACCTTCTTTTTAACCGACTTCCAATCAAAAAGGAGGAGGTTCACTCACAGCGGCCATCTATATTTTTTGACTCTTGTGTTGGAT
This sequence comes from Thera britannica, assembly GCA_939531255.2. NCBI lineage: Eukaryota > Metazoa > Arthropoda > Insecta > Lepidoptera > Geometridae > Thera > Thera britannica. The sequence goes on from OW618044.2 coordinate 1,196,673, forward strand.
CTCAGTGATACAAAATTATGGAATTAAATTCAAAATCCACATTGCACAAGCTGCGTGTTATTTTTACCTTTCCTGGATTCTCTATTTAATTTTTAGGGTTCTGTAGCCAAATAGCAAAAACAGAACCCTCATAGATTCGTCATGTCTGTCTGTCTGTCTGTCCGTCCGCTGTCACAGCCACTTTTTTCCGAAACTTTAACAGCTATACTGATGAAACTTGGTATAGTTTGCGCGAGAGACACTTCCAAAGTGGTACAATGTGTTCCCCCCCCTCTAACTTCTAAAATAAGAGAAAGATAAAACTAAAAAAAATGTTTGATGTACTTCCACAACTATGCAAACTTCCAGCGATATTTGGGTCGAACGAGATCTAGTGAGTAGTTTTTTTTTATACGTCATAAATCGTAAACCGCAATTTATCTTTCGACGAACTAGGTACAAGAACTTTTATATTATGTTACTTGTTGCTACGGAACCCTTCATGGGCGAGTCCAACTCGCACTTGGCTGCTCTTTTAATCCTTGCAGATTCCAATCAAATCATAATTTAATTTTATCGCATGAAATACCAGAAAAAGAAAAAATAACTTATTAGCAATAATAAGTAATGAATTTTTACTAATTTCTATTTCTAGGAAGCTCCACAATCACCCGTCGTACACAAAAAGATTGATGACATTGTGGAAGAAACTTTACAACGGCAAAAGCAGGAGTTGGATCGGAGACGAGCGGCGAGACGGGTCTGTGCATCCAAAGTAGAACAATTGTCTACTGTGTACGTTAAGTGCAACGAGAAGGAGAAGAAGACCCAAAAGAAAAACCGCGATCTCAGTGAAGCTTCAAAAGATCAAAACGTTAAGCACAATGATAACTAAGATCAAGGTGCGGGGTGCAGAGTGCAGAGTGGCTGACCTTGAATCATTTATTTCTTTCAATCAGTAATCAGTAATGCTCGGAATTAGGATATTCTTCTATTAGCCAAAGTATATGACAGGCAAAAATAGCGAAATTCAGAGAGCTCGCAGAGAAGACCAAAGAATAACACCTTCTTTTTCCTTTTACCATAAGTAGCAAGATGGCAAGATACTATTTCGGTCACTCACACTATGTTAATTAAATTTAACTTCTTTTTTCTGAGTACAAAGCAGCGAGCAAGGTCCGAGTTATGAAGATACCAATTATCCTTACAGATTCCTCGGTCCGTTCACGGATAAAGCAATCCATGTGATAGATTATTTTATAGACCTCAACACAAGAGAGACAGAGATAACGCATGTCTTATCAGAGGGGCAATCTCAAAAGCCCTCCACGTGAGCCGCCTTGTTAAAACAGAAGGTGCCTTGCCTGGCTTCGAAGTACCTATCGAATTACTTAATGTCTTCACCAAGACCTACCGCTTTAAAGCTCAGTTTAAAAGAACTAATGTCTACGATATGCCATCGCCGTATATTGTCATATTTCGGAGACATTGCGAGACGTGGACAGCATAATCCATTGTCGGCTCGACAGAATAGATGCACTATTCATCGATTTCAGCGAATTCAGGTTATCTCATTAGGTATACATATTATATAGAAAGGAGCAGCCAGTAGCGATTCGGGTGCCAGTAACACTCTACCTTGCATAACTCGAAGAACCGTACAAACCGCCGGCGCCACCAGGGAAACTTGCACGAGCGCAAGGAATTATTTATTCTAGGACTGCCATATGACCGTGTGAGAACGTGTCCTGTAGATTTATTTTATCAAATAGTAGTGCTGCTGCGGATACCTCAACAAATGCTTTTGAAAATGAAAGGAAAAATTGCGACAATAGTCTGCGATCCCGATGACAAGAGGTGGAATCTTATACGAGATTCCATATTTAAATTACCTGATACACGCAGCTACGAGTATGTCGCAAAGGAGTCTGCATTACAAAAGATGGCGTTTTAATAAAATCCTCTTTGCAAATTACTGATACATGCTATGGCAATACCCTCGCTCGCATAATGCAAAACCACGGCTCGCTTTGTTCTCCGACGTGAATATTTGTTGTAAATTTACAGATCATCTGCTGACGAGACTAACAATCATGTTAGTTCCCTGCCTGCACCTGAGATTCGTAAGGATCACAGAAATACGTAAACACTGCAAATTTCATATTAAGATATATTACTTTTTCATACTTTTGCTTTTTATTTGATTTGTAGATGTTTTTACGTGTTTCTAAAAGCATCTACAGAAGTAATCAATCAAATAAAAACGGTGGACTATTCACACAACAAAAATGATAATGGCAATAATAATGAAGAACATGATGACGTGAACTACGTATCATTTTTTGGTCAAAAATTCTGCTGCAGGTAAAAACTCAGATAGCGAGAACGAAGTAATCAGTAATGCTCGGAATTAAGACATTCTTTTATAAGCCAAAGAATATGACAGGCAAAAAAAGCTAAATTCTGAGCTCGCAGAGAAGACCAAAGAATAACACCTTCTTTTTCCTCTTATCATAGGTAGCGATTCGGGTGCCAGTAACACTGTACTTTGCATTATTCGAAGAACCGTCGGCACCACCAGTGAAACTTGCCCAAGCGCCGAACACAGAATGACAACCGCTGTATTGCAACCCATGGTTTTTTTTTTTTTGGGTAAACAAACAGTATCACAATACATATCGCTAAAGTAAATGTTATATCTAAGTTTTATTAATTGTGGTACCAACACCGTTTATTATAATATGCAAAGGAGCAGCTAGTAGCTATTCGGGTGCCAGTTGCACTCTACCTTGCATTATTCGAACCGTACCAACCACCAGCGACGCCAGTGAAACTACCAAAGTGCTCGGTACACAGAAAGTTTATCTTCTGGCTGCCACAAGATCATGTGAGAACGTGTTCTGAGATTTATATTTTATCAATATCAAACAGCTGTGCTACTGCGGACACTACAACAAGTGCTTTTGCGACTTTTGCGAGTGAAACGAAAAATTGCGACTATAGTCTGCGATCACGATAATAAGAGATGAAAGTGATCTTGCTCTTGCACATTATATCGCTCTAATGAGGATATTCTTCGAATAGCCGAAGAGTATGACAAGCAAATCAATGCGAAATTCGGAGAGAAAATCCCTGCCTTTTTATTTGGGAAGACCCCAGACTCCAGAGAGAATGATGTATGCTCTCGTCTTGTGGGTTCAATGAGAAATAGGCTACAATGTGTGATTGACGCCAAATATTTTAATAGCTGGTATAACGAGCTAAAAACTTTAAAACGTTGAAAACATTTATTTGTCGTATGTTAGGGATCGCAGATAGTATAGGTACTGGACAAAACAACTTTTCAATCAGTAATCAGTAATGCTCGGAATTAGGATATTCTTCTATTAGCCAAAGTATATGACAGGCAAAAATAGCGAAATTCAGAGAGCTCGCAGAGAAGACCAAAGAATAACACCTTCTTTTTAACCGACTTCCAATCAAAAAGGAGGAGGTTCACTCACAGCGGCCATCTATATTTTTTGACTCTTGTGTTGGATCTCAGTGATACAAAATTATGGAATTAAATTCAAAATCCACATTGCACAAGCTGCGTGTTATTTTTACCTTTCCTGGATTCTCTATTTAATTTTTAGGGTTCTGTAGCCAAATAGCAAAAACAGAACCCTCATAGATTCGTCATGTCTGTCTGTCTGTCTGTCCGTCCGCTGTCACAGCCACTTTTTTCCGAAACTTTAACAGCTATACTGATGAAACTTGGTATAGTTTGCGCGAGAGACACTTCCAAAGTGGTACAATGTGTTCCCCCCCCTCTAACTTCTAAAATAAGAGAAAGATAAAACTAAAAAAAATGTTTGATGTACTTCCACAACTATGCAAACTTCCAGCGATATTTGGGTCGAACGAGATCTAGTGAGTAGTTTTTTTTTATACGTCATAAATCGTAAACCGCAATTTATCTTTCGACGAACTAGGTACAAGAACTTTTATATTATGTTACTTGTTGCTACGGAACCCTTCATGGGCGAGTCCAACTCGCACTTGGCTGCTCTTTTAATCCTTGCAGATTCCAATCAAATCATAATTTAATTTTATCGCGTGAAATACCAGAAAAAGAAAAAATAACTTATTAGCAATAATAAGTAATGAATTTTTACTAATTTCTATTTCTAGGAAGCTCCACAATCACCCGTCGTACACAAAAAGATTGATGACATTGTGGAAGAAACTTTACAACGGCAAAAGCAGGAGTTGGATCGGAGACGAGCGGCGAGACGGGTCTGTGCATCCAAAGTAGAACAATTGTCTACTGTGTACGTTAAGTGCAACGAGAAGGAGAAGAAGACCCAAAAGAAAAACCGCGATCTCAGTGAAGCTTCAAAAGATCAAAACGTTAAGCACAATGATAACTAAGATCAAGGTGCGGGGTGCAGAGTGCAGAGTGGCTGACCTTGAATCATTTATTTCTTTCAAATCGTGACTGATGTTTATTAACACTGTACTGGAGCTGACAGTCGCAATGCCTACTATGATGGTTGCCCTTATTGATAAAGACATTATTTGCCGATACAGATTTTTTTTTTTAATTGGTTTGTTTATGTGACACAAAATTGTTGGTACTCGTATGTTACGTTCGTTTGAACCGCATTTTTTTAAGTGTTGCTCGTGGCTCTTTTTAACCGACTTCCAATCAAAAAGGAGGAGGTTCTCAATTCGGTTGTATTTTTTTTTTTTTTTTTTTTTTTTTAATGTTTGTTACCGCATAACTTCGTCATTTGTGAGCCGATTTGAAAAATTATTTTTTTATCTGAATGGTACTGCTTCCAGATTGGTTCCATTTTAATTTTATTAAAATCGGTGTTGCCATTTTTTTTAAAATAATTTTTTTAATGTTTGTAACTGCATGCCTCCGTCATTTATGAACCGATTTAGAAAATTATTTTTTTATTTGGAAGGTTATGCTTACGTCCAGATTGTCCCAAACAAATTTGATTAAAATCGGTTTAGCCGTTTGACAATGAAGTCGGTTTCTCAAGTTTTTTAAACTTATAATTATTCCTTTTACCATAAGTAGCAAGATGGCAAGATATTATTTCGGTCACTCACACTGTTGCGCCTTTGATTTGAATTTGGCGGCATTTCGCGAGTCGTCTATGACTGGTGGACGGATGCAGCCTTACGTCACTGGTCTAGCGACGGTGGCGCCATCCCGCGACTGTGGAGCGGTAGACGAGAAAAATATGGCGGTTCGGTGTGTGCGATGAATTTGACGGGCGCTTATAAATCAAACTTTAAAACTGTTAAAATATTGTAAACGGCTAATATAGTGAATCTGGATAGTGGCGGAACTAGAACAATCATTTTGGACCTGGGATTTTGAAGATTGGCTGGCTACGGGACGCGGAAGTTCGCTGTCAAAAACGGTGAGTGATTTGTCGTTAAAGATTCGGATCACAGGCACATGCAAACAGAATTCCAGGGTCTTCGCTTTATTCTCCCATGTTCTGCCGAATATTTTTCCTTCGAGTCGGATCGGTATCAGTAATTTTGGGTATTTTTTGGGTATAAAAAAGTCCAAAGTTGGTCGGGCCACGCGTACCTACGCGTGGCATTCTTTCGGTTTCTTTCAAGTATATCATTTCGGTCATTCATTTTTCGGTTATCTATTTTTGGTGATCAGTATAAGAACCCATTATCGTCATGTCGGCCCTAAAAGGTTATGAAAGTAAGTTTAAAATTAAAAACGATTGGCTTGTCCATTCATTAGAAATGGCGGACGGTAAGACCAAGTCAGCGAGCATTATGGCCGCGCGACTAAATAAATTAAATACATATTACGATTCGCTAACGTATGCATACGAAGGCATATTGATTGCGTGTTCTACGGATGCTGCGGATATAGCAATATTAGAAAAATATAGTAAATTGTACGAGGAAGCTACTCTAATTTACAATAAGTTGGAATCCATAGCAGCGGGGTTTCCGAGTATGTCGGGTTCATTCATGCCTACGGACAGCGCTCCCACGGCTAGGCTGCCTCGTATCAGCCTCACTACGTTTGACGGTGACGTATTTTCGTGGAGTAGCTTCATTAGCTTATTTAGCTCGCTAGTACTGAGTAGGAAGGATATTTCAAAGACGGAAAAGTTCCACTACCTATTTTCTAATGTTGAAAAGGAACCTAAGTCTTTGATAAAACATCTACCGATGGTGGATGCCTCGTTGGACACGGCATTGGAACTTCTACGTAATAGGTACGAGAATACTCGGTTGCTTGCGGACTCGCATATTTCACGTATCTTGCATTTACCGGCTTTGAAACAAACGTCTGGGCTTAGGACTAAAATATTAAACCCGTTGTTAGAATCTACACGGGGATTAAAAAACTTAGGTTTTCCAACGGATGAGTGGAGCTATTTACTGTTCCACACAAGTTTATCTAAGTTGCCGGTCGAAATAAAAACACGGTTTGAACAATTACACGGCGGTAATCGAAATACGGTGCCTACATTCGAACAATTGACTGAGTTCATGAACAATGAATGCAGGCTACTAGATACGGCGGCGGAACCGGTTTACTATTCGGTGCCCGAGCGCCCTCGCCGAGGCGAGCGCGCTGTACACGTAGGTAAGTTCGCACGTAATGATAATAGTGTTGCTAAATGCGCCTACTGCGATACAACGGGACATAATATTCATGATTGTTTTAAGTTTGGTAACTTGGATAGAACGGATCGTAAAACGGCAGTGCAGACTCGAGGTTTGTGTTTTAGATGTTACGGACACCATTCGGCGGCGGATTGTACTCGCGTGACTGCATGCGTACAGTGCGGACACACAGGTCATGATAGTTTGATTTGTCTAAGCTACTCGCGTCCGAGCAGCGGCGATCAAATGCAGGTTTCACGGAACTCACCTAATAATCTATCACGGGACAGGAGGGACGGTACGGGGGGAATGGGTGATCGTGGTTTTGCCAGAACCCAAGGGTTCCGCACGGGCGGGCCCACCCCGCACGTTCGTTGGTCGGACCAGTCGGGCAATTCGTCACCGGCATCAGCGCCGGCTTCGCCTAGAATGGGTTATCAGAGCGGAGATGTGCGCGGTGGTTGGAATCGAACCCGCGACGATCGCGATAATGACTCGCATCGGAGATGGTCGCCGCGCGGGCCGAGTCCTGCGGAGGCTCGCCGCTCTGACGCATAGCAACTACAGAACACAATATGTACGGCCGCCGATCCCTACAATGCCGGTTAATGTTATCTTACCTACGGCCGTCATAGAAATGCAAGCAGCAAACGGAGATTTTTTACGGGCGCTTGCATTATTAGATACGGGGGCGGAGGCTAGTGTTGTTCGTAGTGATTTAGTTACAACACTACGGTTAAAGCGGTATAATACACTCATTCGGTTAACTGGGATTGGTGGTACTCACTCGGGTGACTGTACTCACGTTGTTTCTGTCAACTTTCGGCCATTACGGACAGGAAAACCTTTATTATCGGTTACGGCGGTATTATTAAAAAATCCAACAGCTTATTTGGCACGGAAAATAGGTATTTCAATAAAACAATTAAAGGGTTTCCGCCAAATCCCATAGAAAAAAACCCCAGTCCCGGCGCAAAAGAATTGTATCTCAGATTTTAGATAATTATTAGTAGAAACAATATCAGGTGTCGCTATTTCCTGATTTCGTGGCTAACATGTTTTTTTTACCCAGAGAAGTTTCATAGACGCTACATGCAAAAATGACACTTTTTAGGAAAAACTTCGTGTAACTGTGCTAGTTGACATTGAATTGGCAAAAAATTAATAAAACACATAATATAAACACATTATCACTTATGTAATATAATGTACCTATACCTATTATTTCATTTTTTGAAAAACTTTATTTTACTGATTAATTCACTCATTTACGACACACACGTGTGGATAATTGTAAAAAATGAATATAATAGGTAGATATGTATTGTCCGTATTATAAAAAAAAATAAAAAAAAATGCGTACGCACTGATATATATAGCCTGCATCATACTTATATACATTTTGTAGTTATATTTATTTTATAAGGAAAATAATCGCCTTTAAAAGCTGCCTTTAGTAATCGGGGTGACTATGTTTCTCCCTTTAACAAATTGAGTGGGAGCGAGAGCGCGCTCACTCACGTCACAAGCCCTTATTGAATTCTGAGAAACGATAATGAAAACCTATTGTAATATTAATAATATAACAGAGAAAAGATAAACCCCGATTACTTAAGGCAGTATTCTTTTTCTTATAAAATAAAGATAACTACAAAATGTATATAAGTATGATGCAGGCTATACATATCAGGGTGTACGCATATGTACCTATTATATTCATTTTTTGCAATTATCCACTTGTTTATGTTGTTAACGAGTGAATTAGTACAGTAAAATGAAGTTTTTCAAAAAACTGGCATAATAGGTATAGGTACATTATATTACATATGTGATAATGTGTTTTATTCATTTTTTTGCCAATTCAATGTCAATTAGCAAAGTAACATGAAGTTTTTTTTTTAAAGTGTCATTTTTGCATGTAGCGCCTATGAAACTTCTCTGGGTAAAAAACACATGTTAGCCACGAAATCAGAAAATAGCGACAACTAATATTGTTTCTACTAATGATTATCTAAAATCTGAGATACAATTCTTTTGCGCCGGGACTGGGGCAATTTTGGCGGAAACCCTTTAAAAATCAATTCGGATGACGGTAATAATAATGTAGGTGAGGGTCAAATAGATTTAATTTTAGGTTCGGATATTCTCGGTCAAGTTTTAAATCAAGCGGTTGAGCTAGAGGTCAACGGCCCCTATGCGTTAAATACTATTTTTGATCATGTAATTTTTGGTCCCACGGAAACTTCACAGGAAGTGACCACGACCTCCTCACTAGTGTCTCGAGCGGGTCTCGTATCGGGTGCCACTTTGGCTGACCAGGTGGAACGGTTTTGGCGGACAGAGGAACCTCCTGGACGGCCAGTGAAGGATCCGTCAGATATATTATGTGAACAATTATTTAGTAACACTGTTACACGGGGTTCAGACGGTAAGTACACAGTACGACTACCTTTGATGCCTGACACTCGGCTAGGAGACACCAGTCAAACTGCATTACGTAGGTTTTTGTCTGTGAAACGTAGGATGGAACGGCAGCCTGAGTTTGGGGCTAAGTATGTAGAATTTATGTCAGAATATATACGTCTCGGTCACATGCAGTTAATAAATTTTAATCCTAACTCTAATGTGCAACATTACATTTTAGCACACCACGGGGTCTTTAAGAAATCGGGGGACACAAATAAAATACGGGTCGTATTTGACGGCAGTGTACGGTCTAGTAACGGGGTATCCTTAAATGATTGTTTATTTTCTGGGGAACGGTTACAAAACGATATTACGGATATAATTATAAACTTTCGGTTACCTATAGTAGTTTTTGCTACAGATGTCAAAATGATGTTTCGCCAGACTTGGATAAATTCTATTGACCGGAAATACCAACTTATTTATTGGAGGGCATCTAAATCGGATCCGATACAGCTTTACGAGTTGACAACAAATACCTACGGCTTAAAATCAAGTCCCTTTGTTGCAATACGCTGTCTTCATCAATTAGCGAGTGATGAGCGTCATAGGTATCCTAGGGCGGCTAGGTTACTTGTAAAAAATTCGTATGTCGATGATTTGAGTGGGGGAGGGGATTCGTTACAAGAGGCTACGGACTTACGTAATGAGTTAACGGCTCTAATGAATTCGGCGGGATATGAACTCAGAAAATGGTCGTCTAATGACCCGCGCTTGCTTAGGGATTTGCCACGGGATCATTTAGAAACCCCACGGACATTCGATGAACAATCGGATGACGTCACCAGCTTTGTTAAAATTTTAGGTATTCAATGGAACCCAACGTTAGATAACTTTACTTATAGACTTGAGCTGCCTCGGGTAGAAAATATTACACGGAGAATTATTTTGTCTACGGTCGCCCGATTGTTTGACCCACTCGGATGGGTATGCCCGGTTGTTTTTCGGATGAAACTATTATTGCAGTCGTTATTAAATAGTGTTGATGACTCACGGAAGATTGAATGGGACGCACCTGCATCCTCAAACATCGTGCGTCAGTGGTTAGACATAACGGCGGACCTACCTAACTTGCAGCGGCTATCTATTCCTCGTTGTATAAAAACGGATAAGAACGCCCGGTACTCTTTACACGGGTTCTGTGACGGTTCTTCGTTAGGTTTTGCGGCAACAGTTTATGTGCGTACACAACATGTTGATGGTTCAGTTCTAGTACGATTATTGATAGCTAAAACACGGGTTGCGCCACTAAAGTCAAATCGTACCATTCCAAAGTTGGAGTTGAGCGGAGCGACGTTGTTGACTACGCTACTAAACCACATAAGTACGTCAGCTGACATGGAGTTTGATGATGTTACCGGGTGGTGTGATAGCACTATTGTGTTGGCCTGGCTTCGGACGCCACCACATAAGCTTCAGGTGTTTGAAGGGAATCGGGTTGCGCAAATTAATTAATCTCAAGTAAATATTAATTGGCGGCACATCCCGGGAACCATGAATAGTGCGGACGTAGCGTCGCGCGGTGCGACGGCGGCGGACCTGCTTACTGATAGCAGCTGGTGGGAGCCACAGTGGCTGTGCGCGCCGCCAGAACAATGGCCACGGACATGTACAGATTTACCTACGGAGCCATTACCGGGGCTAAAGGTCAAGTCTGTTCACATCGAAAATGTAGATTTGGAATTTGATTTGTTTGAAAAATACAGTTGTTTTGAAAAATTGGTAAATGTCACGGCTTATTTATTACGGTTCGGTAGTCGGATAAATCGGGGTAAGTATCACAGTAAAAATATATCGGTTTCGGAACGGCGCAACGCCATATCTTATTTAATTCGGTCGGTTCAGGAACGGTTCTTTCATGATGAAATTTTAGCTTTACGGTCGGGTATTCCTATTAGAAACTCATTACGGCGATTAAATTTATTCATAGATAAGGATAACATAATAAGGGTCGGCGGTCGGATAGATGCGGCAAACTTACCATACGATGCCAGGCATCAAATATTGTTACCGGGCAAGTGTTCTTTTACGGAATTATTAGTAACATATTATCATCGGACTTATTGTCATTGCGGAGCTAACACACTTGCAGCTATTTTATCTAGGTTTTATTGGATTCTATCAGTTCGGCGGATCACTCGGTTTATTAATTTTCGGTGTATACAATGTTATCGGTCTTAAGCACGTCCTACTCAGCCTTTTATGGCAGACTTACCAGCGGATAGAATCCAACAAAAACGGCACGCCCGTTTGTGGGAGTCGGTACGGACTTTGCGGGTCCATTCTTCATCAAAACAAGTACTCTTCGGAATGCAAAAATTCAGAAATGTTATCTGTGTGTTTTTGTATGTTTGAGTTCTAAAGCGGTCCACTTAGAAATTGTTTCTGATTTAACGGTAGAAGCCTTCGTGGCTGCACTTACACGGTTTGTCTCTCGTCGCGGCCTACCTTCATTAATACGGTCTGACTGCGGTACTAACTTTACGGGAACGGACAGACATCTCAAGGAGATGTTCATATTTCTTCGTGACAATCATTCGGATATTGAACGTCATCTCGGTAGGCAGGAAATCACATGGCTTTTCATTGCTCCATCCAGCCCAAACCATGGAGGGTTGTTTGAAGCTGCGGTAAAATCGGCTAAAACCCATGGACGGCGCGTAATCGGGGACGCTCGATTAACATTCGAAGAACTTACGACGTTTTTCACCAAGGTTGAAGCGGTATGAATTCGAGGCCTCTGTGCCCGCTCAGTACGGACCCCGCTGACTTTGAAGTATTGACACCGGGTCATTTATTAATCGGTCAATCTTTAGTAGCACTTCCGGAATAACCGTACACGGAAGTCAAGATGCCTCGTCTGTCTCGGTTTCAGCAAGTTCAAAAACTATCACAACATTTTTGGTCACGTTGGAATATGGAATACTTACATACGTTACAACAACGTTCAAATGGACTTCTCATACTGATCCACCAAAGTTAGATGATTTGGTTTTAATCAAGGAGGATAATCAACCGCCTTCTCATTGGAAACGGGGTCGGTTAGTTAAGTTATTACCGGGTAAAAATGGGGTTGTTCGGATAGCTGAGGTTAAGACTCAGACTGGTGTCCTTTTAAGGCCCATTTCTAAATTATGTCGGTTACCTATCGGAAATTAAGGGAACCAAGGGGACCTTGGTTTGGGGGGAAGATGTTTGCGCCTTTGATTTGAATTTGGCGGCATTTCGCGAGTCGTCTATGACTGGTGGACGGAACCGGCCTTACGTCACTGGTCTAGCGACGGTGGCGCCATCCCGCGACTGTGGAGCGGTAGACGAGAAAAATATGGCGGTTCGGTGTGTGCGATGAATTTGACGGGCGCTTAAAAATCAAACTTTAAAACTGTTAAAATATTGTAAACGGCTAATATAGTGAATCTGGATAGTGGCGGAACTAGAACAATCATTTTGGACCTGGGATTTTGAAGATTGGCTGGCTACGGGACGCGGAAGTTCGCTGTCAAAAACGGTGAGTGATTTGTCGTTAAAGATTCGGATCACAGGCACATGCAAACATAATTCCAGGGTCTTCGCTTTATTCTCCCATGTTCTCCCGAACAAGCCATATTACGATATATTACTTTTTCATATTTTTGCTTTTTATTTGATTCGTATATGTTTTTACGCATTTCTAAAAAACATCTACAGAAGTTATCTATCAAATAAAAACTATGGACTTTACAAACAACGAAAATGATAATGGCAATAATAATGAAGAACATGATGACGTGATCTACGTATCAAAAGAAAGTGGGCCCACAGGACACCGGCATATACCCCCCATGAAGAACAACCCCATGAACAAGTGAGTACATAATTAATGAATATGTCTCTAGTACTTATTAAATTAACGCGATCGTTATGCATAATTATGTGACTCGGGACCGAATCACTGGATTGAACTACATGACCCTAAAGTTCTGTCCAGTGAACGTTTTTACCATAGAAGAATGGTCCGGGAAGCGATAGAAATAAAAAAGTACCCCAATTTCAATCGTGAAGACGGTTATAAACTTTCTTCGTCTCGGAATCCTGTTTTCGTTAAGTGTATCCGTCGCGAAAGATCGGCGCAGTGTGTAGATAGAATTAGTGTGGTGTGTCGTAATATGAACGCGGACATTTCTAATTCTGAAGACCAAGTGAGGGTAGTTGCAAATGAAACTGCCACCGCTTCTCGTCAGTAACTCCAATGAACTCCAGTCTACCCGTGACCACGTACCACGTGACCACGGCTGTTGCAACACAGCCGAAACGTCGGGAATTAATAAAGGTAATCGCGATTAAAAACCCGTTTGTTCCATATAATAAAATTTGTCTCTATCTTATGTTTATAATGTAAAACAAATCTGTGTTTAGGTATTACTCATATGTCATATTGAATGGGAAATCTTAAGTTTCTAAACCTTTCAGATGATGACACGTGCTAGAACAACAAGGGAACGCCGAAAAACAATTCATCGTGACTTATGTTGTTTGTGTTTTTTTCCAGGTTGGAGGGTTTTAGTCTACTCCTCCCGTGGGGACCAGCCATATTTGGATAGATTACTTTCCATATTTATGCTTTTTATTTGATTTGTAATCACCGGAGTCTGCGGCAAATGAAGACCCTGTGGACGAGAGCGAAGGAAACGATGCTCATAATGAGGCTATACTTTAACTAGCCAAGCATTACGACAAACAAAATAAAGAGGAGTTTAGAAAGCAAGTAAGGGCGAAGGATTCTGAAAAAGTTGGTAGTTTTTGTTGTTTAGAGTAACGGAACACATTCGACTCAAATCTCTAAAAATATATTGATGTTAAAGCATATTTTTAAGCGACTTGAAATAAAAGGGAGAAGGGTCTCAATTCGGCCGTGTTTTTATTAATGTCCATTTTGAAATGGCCTCCTTTAGAAATATTTCTTACCACAGGCTGGCCATCATTCCACTAAAACAAACGACTTCCCCGCGCAACTAATGAACCCAATACAATTGACCAGCCATATTAAGATATATTACTATTTCATATTTTTGCTTTTTATTTGATTTGTAGATGTTTTTACGTGTTTCTAAAAGCATCTACAGAAGTAATCAATCAAATAAAAACGGTGGACTATTCACACAACAAAAATGATAATGGCAATAATAATGAAGAGCATGATGACGTGAACTACGTATCATTTTTTGGTCAAAAATTCTGCTGCATGTAAAAACTCAGATAGCGAGAACGAAGTAATCAGTAATGCTCGGAATTAAGACATTCTTTTATAAGCCAAAGAATATGACAGGCAAAAAAAGCTAAATTCTGAGCTCGCAGAGAAGACCAAAGAATAACACCTTCTTTTTCCTATTATCATAGGTAGCGATTCGGGTGCCAGTAACACTCTACTTTGCATTATGCGAAGAACCGTCGGCACCACCAGTGAAACTTGCCCAAGCGCCGAACACAGAATGACAACCGCTGTATTGCAACCCATGGTTTTTTTTTTTTGGGGTAAACAAACAGTATCACAATACATATCGCTAAAGTAAATGTTATATCTAAGTTTTATTAATTGTGGTACCAACACCGTTTATTATAATATGCAAAGGAGCAGCTAGTAGCTATTCGGGTGCCAGTTGCACTCTACCTTGCATTATTCGAACCGAACCAACCACCAGCGACGCCAGTGAAACTACCAAAGTGCTCGGTACACAGAAAGTTTATCTTCTGGCTGCCACAATATCATGTGAGAACGTGTTCTGAGATTTATATTTTATCAATATCAAACAGCTGTGCTACTGCGGACACTACAACAATGGCTTTTGCGACTTTTGCGAGTGAAACGAAAAATTGCGGCAATAGTCTGCGATCACGATAATAAAGGAGATGAAAGTGATCTTTCTCTTGCACATTATATCGCTCGAATGAGGATATTCTTCGAATAGCTGAAGAGTATGACAAGCAAAACAATGCGAAATTCGGAGAGAAAATACCTGCCTTTTTATTTGGGAAGACCCCAGACTCCAGAGATAATGATGTATGCTCTCGTCTTGTGGGTTCAATGAGAAATAGGCTACAATGTGTGATTGACGCCAAATATTTTAATAGCTGGTATAACGAGCTAAAAACTTTAAAACGTTGAAAACATTTATTTGTCGTATGTAAGGGATCGCAGATAGTATAGGTACTGGACAAAACAACTTTTTTTCAATCAGTAATCAGTAATGCTCGGAATTAGGATATTCTTCTATTAGCCAAAGTATATGACAGGCAAAAATAGCGAAATTCAGAGAGCTCGCAGAGAAGACCAAAGAATAACACCTTCTTTTTCCTTTTACCATAAGTAGCAAGAAGGCAAGATACTATTTCGGTCACTCACACTATGTTAATTAAATTTAACTTCTTTTTTCAGAGTACAAAGCAGCGAGCAAGGTCCGAGTTATGAAGATACCAATTATCCTTACAGATTCCTCGGCCCCTTCACGGATAAAGCAATCCATGTGATAGATTATTTTATAGACCTCAACACAAGAGAGACAGAGATAACGCATGTCTTATCAGAGGGGCAATCTCAAAAGCCCTCCACGTGAGCCGCCTTGTTAAAACAGAAGGTGCCTTGCCTGGCTTCGAAGTACCTATCGAATTACTTAATGTCTTCACCAAGACCTACCGCTTTAAAGCTCAGTTTAAAAGAACTAATGTCTACGATATGCCAACGCCGTATATTGTCATATTTCGGAGACATTGCGAGACGTGGACAGCATAACACCTTCTTCGCGGCTCTGACGGAAGACCAGCGTTGGTTGTAAGCCAACATTATGCTGAGTCAGAGACCGTTTTGCGACGCACAAGCTTCACACAAATGTAGTTTTAAGATTTCTTTTTAGGTTATTATAAATTAGTGTAAGTGCTTGTTTCGCAAATAAATTATTATTCTATTCTATTCTATTCTATTCTATTCATAATCCATTGTCGGCTCGACAGAATAGATGCACTATTCATCGATTTCAGCGAATTCAGGTTATCTCATTAGGTATACATATTATATAGAAAGGAGCAGCCAGTAGCGATTCGGGTGCCAGTAACACTCTACCTTGCATAACTCGAAGAACCGTACAAACCGCCGGCGCCACCAGGGAAACTTGCACGAGCGCAAGGAATTATTTATTCTAGGACTGCCATATGACCGTGTGAGAACGTGTTCTGTAGATTTATTTTATCAAATAGTAGTGCTGCTGCGGATACCTCAACAAATGCTTTTGAAAATGAAAGGAAAAATTGCGACAATAGTCTGCGATCCCGATGACAAGAGGTGGAATCTTATACGAGATTCCATATTTAAATTACCTGATACACGCAGCTACGAGTATGTCGCAAAGGAGTCTGCATTACAAAAGATGGCGTTTTAATAAAATCCTCTTAGCAAATTACTGATACATGCTATGGCAATACCCTCGCTCGCATAATGCAAAACCACGGCTCGCTTTGTTCTCCGACGTGAATATTTGTTGTAATAATTTACAGATCATCTGCTGACGAGACTAACAATCATGTTAGTTCCCTGCCTGCACCTGAGATTCGTAAGGATCACAGAAATACGTAAACACTGCAAATTTCATATTAAGATATATTACTTTTTCATACTTTTGCTTTTTATTTGATTTGTAGATTTTTTTACGTGTTTCTAAAAAACATCTACAGAAGTTATCAATCAAATAAAAACTGTGGACTATTCACACAACGAAAATGGTAATGGCAATAATAATGAAGAACATGATGTGATCTACGTATCAACATACTAAAGTGGGCCCAAAAGATCAAATTGTGGGTTTGTGATGCTAAAATATATGAAGGAGATTAAAAACCACATTGCAGAAATGAAATCAATGCTCGACCAATTGATAAAGGAGAAATCACCGGAGTCTGCGGCAAATGGAGAGATTACTTTTTCATATTTTTGCTTTTTATTTAATTTGTAGATGTTTTTAATGTCATATTGAATGGGAAATCTTAAGTTTCTAAACCTTTCAGATAATGACACGTGCTCAAACAATCAGGGGACGCCGTCAAACAATACACCGTGATTTAATAGAAACAATGCCTCCCAATGCTGTAAGTGGTATTTACTTCCTTAAATAAGTATTATTCAGCTGTAGCTGCAAGCAAACCAAGGAGGTTGTACATTGCCACAAGTATAAGTTGGCGGTGGTGATTTGAGGAACTAAAACGGCCATTTTGAAAATTCACTTTGACACTTCCGAGTTCATTGTAAACATCGTTGAGAATATTTAGTTATCTACTTTGCTATCATCATGCCTAAAGTGATAAAACGTGGTACAAGAGAAGCAGTTATAAAAGTACATTCGTTTTGTACACAGGAATGTGACAAGAACGAACCGATTATACCATTAAAATCCGTAAATGCAAGGGTGGCGGCAATGACTGGTGAGGTTCTCTATTAGGTGGTATAATTCTTTATTTTAATATAAACATTCATAACAATTTTCAATATAATCATCGATTAGCATAATAATCACGTGTTATACAATTTATATCCATAAAATAGTTACGACTAACAACTAAATTAATAACGATTATAACTCATAGATTATAATCGTTATAGATTATCACAAGAACACCGGACCTACCCTGAACTGGTAAGAAACCAAAATTCGAACGAATTCGTATAATTTAATACACAAGTCTGGTATATAATTTTGGTTCCTTACAGGCGCAGGTAGCGTTGACAGCAGATCAACAAAACTCCTTGCGATCCCTTCGATATTTCTCTAACAATACTCCAAAGGTAAGAAATATATCGATAAGTAAACACACAGTCACACGCACACCTACGCACGTTTCTGTTTTTGTTTTTAACGCACTATGGCAGTGTTTTTCATCTTTTTGCTTATCGAATATGGACTGGCTGTGTGTATTTTTAACCGAATTCCAATTATTTTTTTATTTGGAAGGTTATTCTTACGTCCAGATTGTCCCAAACAAATTTCATTAAAATCGGTTTAGCCGTTTGGCAATGAAGTCGGTTTCTCTAGTTTTTTAAACTTATAATTATGTGTATAAAATTCAAAATCTCTTTATTCGGTTCACAAGGTTCACTTTGAGTCTTAACTGTCTACTAAGATCTGTGCCATTCTATCCCATTTCTAACCCGCAGCTTTGACAAAGTCGTCCATCCACCTGTTTCTTGCTGCTAGACTCTCTTTGTTCAGTTCACAAAGGCCACTTTGAGTCCTAATTACTACCAAGATCAGTGCTATTCTATCCCATTTACAACCCGCAATTTTGACGAAGTCGTCCATCCACCTGTTTCTTGCTGCTGGGCTCTCTTTGCTTAGTTCACAAAGGTCACTTTGAGTCCTAACCTCAGAGCAGCAAACACGCTTTTGCTTAGTCCTAACTACCTACCAAGAACTATGACGTTCTATCCCATTTCCAACCTGCAACTTTGACGAAGTCGTCTATCCACCTGTTTCTTGCTGCTGGACTCTCTTTATTCAGTTCACAAAGGCCACTTTGAGTCCTAACTACCTACTAAGAACTGTGCCGTTCTATTCCATTTCCAACCTGCAACTTTGACGATATCATCCATCCATTTGTTTCTTGCTGCTGGACGTCCTATTATTCTGTAGTCATATAAAACCCTCTTTTAAAAATACTTTTTTTTTAATTTAGCCCGGTCTGTCCCACTGCTGGGCAAAGACCTCCCCTTGTAACACTTTTTTTTAATAAATGTTAAAATTGGCATAAAATATGTGTTGAAAGATAACATATAAAAAATAATTCTGGGATCCCTCAATTTTCATACAATGTTTTTTTAAACAGGACCCACAGGCGTATAAAGAACAACCCCATGGACAAGTGAGTATAAAATGAATAAGTTTGTCTCTATCTTATTTTTATAATGTAAAAAAATATCTGTTTAGGTATTACTAATAGGTCATATTGAATGGGAAATCTAAAGTTTCTAAACCTTTCAGATAATGACACGTGCTCAAACAATCAGGGGACGCCGTCAAACAATACACCGTGATTTAATAGAAACAATGCCTCCCAATGCTGTAAGTGGTATTTACTTCCTTAAATAAGTATTATTCAGCTGTAGCTGCAAGCAAACCAAGGAGGTTGTACATTGCCACAAGTATAAGTTGGCGGTGGTGATTTGAGGAACTAAAACGGCCATTTTGAAAATTCACTTTGACACTTCCGAGTTCATTGTAAACATCGTTGAGAATATTTAGTTATCTACTTTGCTATCATCATGCCTAAAGTGATAAAACGTGGTACAAGAGAAGCAGTTATAAAAGTACATTCGTTTTGTACACAGGAATGTGACAAGAACGAACCGATTATACCATTAAAATCCGTAAATGCAAGGGTGGCGGCAATGACTGGTGAGGTTCTCTATTAGGTGGTATAATTCTTTATTTTAATATAAACATTCATAACAATTTTCAATATAATCATCGATTAGCATAATAATCACGTGTTATACAATTTATATCCATAAAATAGTTACGACTAACAACTAAATTAATAACGATTATAACTCATAGATTATAATCGTTATAGATTATCACAAGAACACCGGACCTACCCTGAACTGGTAAGAAACCAAAATTCGAACGAATTCGTATAATTTAATACACAAGTCTGGTATATAATTTTTGTTCCTTACAGGCGCAGGTAGCGTTGACAGCAGATCAACAAAACTCCTTGCGATCCCTTCGATATTTCTCTAACAATACTCCAAAGGTAAGAAATATATCGATAAGTAAACACACAGTCACACGCACACCTACGCACGTTTCTGTTTTTGTTTTTAACGCACTATGGCAGTGTTTTTCATCTTTTTGCTTATCGAATATGGACTGGCTGTCTGTATTTTTAACCGAATTCCAATCAAAAAGGAGGAGGTTCTCAATTCGGTTGTATTTTCTTTTTTTTATGTTTGTTATCGCATAACTTCGTCATTTGTGAGCCGATTTGAAAAAATACTTTTTTATTTGAAAGGTACTGCTTCCAGATTGGTCCTATTTTAATTTTTATTAAAATCGGTGTTGCCATTTTTTCAACATGAAAATATTGTTTTCAAATCGTACGAAATATAAATTGCAAAAATTTTGAAAAAGTTTTTCCTCAGTTGTGAAGAATACCACATCCGACGCTACGTTATTTAGTTTTGCGAGGCGGTGAAACGTGGCACTGGATCAAGGTGTGGCTCGATCAATTCGTTTTATTAGATCAGAGCGCATATTAAACTGCCGCAGTGGCGAAACGTTGCTCCTGAACAGGTCGTGGTTTGATAGATCCGTTATTCCGGCACACAGCGCATGTAAAGTACCACATAACGCAGTCGTTACTCTTCTGGCTGCCACAAGACCATGTGAGAACGTGTTCTGATGTTTATATTTTATCAATATCAAACAGCTGTGCTACTGCTGACACTACAACAAGTGCTTTTGCGAGGAAAATGAAAAATTGCGATGATAGTCTGCTGCAGATATACTGGAAAAAACAACACGGCCGAATTGAGAAGGGTCTCAATTCGGCCGTGTTTTTATTAATGTCCATTTTGAAATGGCCTCCTTTAGAAATATTTCTTACCACAGGCTGGCCATCATTCCACTAAAACAAACGACTTCCCCGCGCAACTAATGAACCCAATACAATTGACCAGCCATATTAAGATATATTACTTTTTCATATTTTTGCTTTTTATTTGATTCGTATATGTTTTTACGCATTTCTAAAAAACATCTACAGAAGTTATCTATCAATTAAAAACTATGGACTTTACAAACAACGAAAATGATAATGGCAATAATAATGAAGAACATGATGACGTGATCTACGTATCAAAAGAAAGTGGGCCCACAGGACACCGGCATATACCCCCCATGAAGAACAACCCCATGAACAAGTGAGTACATAATTAATGAATTTGTCTCTAGTACTTATTAAATTAACGCGATCGTTATGCATAATTATGTGACTCGGGACCGAATCACTGGATTGAACTACATGACCCTAAAGTTCTGTCCAGTGAACTTTTTTACCATAGAAGAATGGTCCGGGAAGCGATAGAAATAAAAAAGTACCCCAATTTCAATCGTGAAGACGGCTATAAACTTTCTTCGTCTCGGAATCCTGTTTTCGTTAAGTGTATCCGTCGCGAAAGATCGGCGCAGTGTGTAGATACAATTAGTGTGGTGTGTCGTAATATGAACGCGGACATTTCTAATTCTGAAGACCAAGTGAATAAGTTGCAAATGAAACTGCCACCGCTTCTCGTCAGTAACTCCAATGAACTCCAGTCTACCCGTGACCACGTACCACGTGACCACGGCTGTTGCAACACAGCCGAAACGTCAGGAATTAATAAAGGTAATCGCGATTAAAAACCCGTTTGTTCCATATAATTAAATTTGTCTCTATCTTATGTTTATAATGTAAAACAAATCTGTGTTTAGGTATTACTCATATTATGTCATTGAATGGGAAATCTTAAGTTTCTAAACCTTTCAGATGATGACACGTGCTAGAACAACAAGGGAACGCCGAAAAACAATTCATCGTGACTTATGTTGTTTGTGTTTTTTTCCAGGTTGGAGGGTTTTAGTCTACTCCTCCCGTGGGGACCAGCCATATTTGGATAGATTACTTTCCATATTTATGCTTTTTATTTGATTTGTAATCACCGGAGTCTGCGGCAAATGAAGACCCTGTGGACGAGAGCGAAGGAAACGATGCTCATAATGAGGCTATACTTTAACTAGCCAAGCATTACGACAAACAAAATAAAGAGGAGTTTAGAAAGCAAGTAAGGGCGAAGGATTCTGAAAAAGTTGGTAGTTTTTGTTGTTTAGAGTAACGGAACACATTCGACTCAAATCTCTAAAAATATATTGATGTTAAAGCATATTTTTAAGCGACTTGAAATAAAAGGGAGAAGGGTCTCAATTCGGCCGTGTTTTTATTAATGTCCATTTTGAAATGGCCTCCTTTAGAAATATTTCTTACCACAGGCTGGCCATCATTCCACTAAAACAAACGACTTCCCCGCGCAACTAATGAACCCAATACAATTGACCAGCCATATTAAGATATATTACTATTTCATATTTTTGCTTTTTATTTGATTTGTAGATGTTTTTACGTGTTTCTAAAAGCATCTACAGAAGTAATCAATCAAATAAAAACGGTGGACTATTCACACAACAAAAATGATAATGGCAATAATAATGAAGAGCATGATGACGTGAACTACGTATCATTTTTTGGTCAAAAATTCTGCTGCAGGTAAAAACTCAGATAGCGAGAACGAAGTAATCAGTAATGCTCGGAATTAAGACATTCTTTTATAAGCCAAAGAGGTTACATATTATAATAACTAAACCTATAATAACTACTTTCGAAATAACTACGGTCGATTCACATATGTTCATAACGCATATTGGCCGATTCAAGTACTGTTTAACATACATAATTTTAATTAAACTAAAATTAATTGCACTAACGAACGATTAATCTAATGTTTTTTTAAGATATTGGATGTTTGCACTATGTTTGAAATACCTAATGGACGACTCGCCTACGGTTTATCAATACTGCGTGTCGCGTTGGATTTATTTACAAAGTGTTGGGTTGTTAGTAGGTAACAATGTTTTTACGCGTTACGTGTACACATTTCGTGTTAAACTGAGTACAATTGTGATTAGTAATGTAATTGTTGTTATACCTATTTTATAGACTCATTAAATACTCTCTTTAAGATGGAACAACGATTTAAATTTGAAGTTTATGTTATTTTTGTTGTACGTCTATTTGATCACTCAAAATAAAATTCTCACACCATGAGAATTCTCATTCTAATTATGGCTGAAAACGTAGTAAAATTATTGACGACGCAAAGAGGAGCAGTGAAAGTGTTTCGAAATGGGTTCACCTACGTTAAAAATAGACCAGGAAAGGATAAAATTTATTGGAAATGCGAAATGCAAAAATGTACTGCAAACCTCATAAGTAATATATTTACGGACATTGAAACATTGTCAGTTCTATCGTGTAGTGGAGAACATAACCACGAAGGTATTCCAATGCGTGTTGAGGTTGCTAATAACATTCACGGGTTGAAATGTAAAACCAGTGCTTCTCCGATAACTAAGACTTGTCAAATAGTGCAACACCATTTGGCATCCACTAGTGCTGACATTGCAACTGGTTTGCCACCCAAAGATGCCCTTCGACAAATAGTTAATCGTGAAAAAAAGAAAGCAATGTTATCTATCAAAGAACCTACCAATTTCGATTTTGAAGTGAACGAAGAAGCTGTTACAACTGATGACGCAGAACTGTTTTTAATTAAAAGCAGAATATACGGAAATAAAAGAGTAATGCTGTTTAGCACCAAAGTGTTAATGATCTATTTGGGAAAAAGCCAATATTGGATAATGGACGGGACTTTTAAAATTGTACCCAGTATATTCTTGCAGTTATACACAATTCACGGACCGGTTCATAATAATTGTGACAAAACGTTTCCATTGTTGTTTGTACTATTCACCAACAAGGACAAAGCTTCTTACGATGTAATGTTTGAATTAATGATTGAATATTGCAATGAGAATAACATCTCATTAAACCCAAACATCGTACTCATGGATTTCGAGAAAGCGGCAAATGTAAGTCTCCGTCAAAATTTTGAGTCAGCCATTCTGAAGGGTTGCTTTTTTCATTTTCGACAGATAATATATCGAAAAATACAGCGCGAAGGCTTAACTACAAAATATAACTCGGATCGCACATTTAATATCGAGATCAAGTGTATAGTGGCATTGTATTACATACAACCTGCTAACATAGCCATGTATTTCAATGATCTAGTAAATACAATGTCCGATGATGGCCGCAAAATAGCCGAGTGGTTTGGTATCCACTATGTAAATGGGACAAATAATCAGCCACCTATGTACAATCCAAACTTTTGGAGTCTGTGTCACGACAAAACAATACCACGCACTCAGAATAGTGCTGAGGCATTCCACCATCATATAAACGAAATATGCGCAAAGCGGCACGTTGGGTTTTATCGTCTCGTGAGTGAGTTAATGTCGGAGACTACAACAAATCTTAAAGCTATTGAAAGAATCAGAAACGGAGAACCTCTACCCAAGAAAAGAAAGAGCAAGAATGAACGTAAATTACAAAAAATTGAAAATATTCTAAAAGAAATCCCAGAGTACACACATTTGGAATTACTGAAAGCTATTGCTTCAAATCTTTAATTTGTTAATTTTGAGTTTGTATTCCTAATTATATGTAAGTAAATAAACTATGATTAAACAATTTTGTTTGTGTTTTCTTAACTCTTATTTTAAGTCACTATAACGCACGACAACGGCCGAATAATGTACGTACACCTTGATAATCCGTGTCTATTGTTGCTATTGTACGGCTCATATTGCACACCCCAGTAGCAGATCCAGTAGGTGAGTCGTCCATTATTTCAATCAACATTAGGTTACTTAATTGTAGTTGTTCAAACCGTAGGTGAATAAACCATAGGTGAATTCTCCTTTAGGGATATTGTTCATTAGTTATAACGAAATTCTGTGAAACGAGCTGTAGGTTATTTAAACAGTAGGTCTTTTGGCTGTAGTTATTTCAAAAATAGTTGGATTAGGTTTAGTTATTATAATATGTAACCGCCAAAGAATATGACAGGCAAAAAAAGCTAAATTCTGAGCTCGCAGAGAAGACCAAAGAATAACGCCTTCTTTTTCCTCTTATCATAGGTAGCGATTCGGGTGCCAGTAACACTGTACTTTGCATTATTCGAAGAACCGTCGGCACCACCAGTGAAACTTGCCCAAGCGCCGAACACAGAATGACAACCGCTGTATTGCAACCCATGGTTTTTTTTTTTTTTTTGGGTAAACAAACAGTATCACAATACATATCGCTAAAGTAAATGTTATATCTAAGTTTTATTAATTGTGGTACCAACACCGTTTATTATAATATGCAAAGGAGCAGCTAGTAGCTATTCGGGTGCCAGTTGCACTCTACCTTGCATTATTCGAACCGTACCAACCACCAGCGACGCCAGTGAAACTACCAAAGTACTCGGTACACAGAAAGTTTATCTTCTGGCTGCCACAAGATCATGTGAGAACGTGTTCTGAGATTTATATTTTATCAATATCAAACAGCTGTGCTACTGCGGACACTACAACAATTGCTGTTGCGACTTTTGCGAGTGAAACGAAAAATTTCGACTATAGTCTGCGATCACGATAATAAAAGAGATGAAAGTGATCTTGCTCTTGAACATTATATCGCTCGAATGAGGATATTCTTCGAATAGCCGAAGAGAAGAGAGAAGAGACAAGCAAAACAATGCGAAATTCGGAGAGAAAATCCCTGCCTTTTTATTTGGGAAGACCCCAGACTCCAGAGAGAATGATGTATGCTCTCGTCTTGTGGGTTCAATGAGAAATAGGCTACAATGTGTGATTGACGCCAAATATTTTAATAGCTGGTATAACGAGCTAAAAACTTTAAAACGTTGAAAACATTTATTTGTCGTATGAAAGGGATCGCAGATAGTATAGGTACTGGACAAAACAA
This sequence comes from Thera britannica, assembly GCA_939531255.2. NCBI lineage: Eukaryota > Metazoa > Arthropoda > Insecta > Lepidoptera > Geometridae > Thera > Thera britannica. The sequence continues at coordinate 1,222,416 of OW618044.2, forward strand.
CTTTTTTTCAATCAGTAATCAGTAATGCTCGGAATTAGGATATTCTTCTATTAGCCAAAGTATATGACAGGCAAAAATAGCGAAATTCAGAGAGCTCGCAGAGAAGACCAAAGAATAACACCTTCTTTTTCCTTTTACCATAAGTAGCAAGATGGCAAGATACTATTTCGGTCACTCACACTATGTTAATAAAATTTAACTTCTTTTTTCAGAGTACAAAGCAGCGAGCAAGGTCCGAGTTATGAAGATACCAATTATCCTTACAGATTCCTCGGTCCGTTCACGGATAAAGCAATCCATGTGATAGATTATTTTATAGACCTCAACACAAGAGAGACAGAGATAACGCATGTCTTATCAGAGGGGCAATCTCAAAAGCCCTCCACGTGAGCCGCCTTGTTAAAACAGAAGGTGCCTTGCCTGGCTTCGAAGTACCTATCGAATTACTTAATGTCTTCACCAAGACCTACCGCTTTAAAGCTCAGTTTAAAAGAACTAATGTCTACGATATGCCATCGCCGTATATTGTCATATTACGGAGACATTGCGAGACGTGGACAGCATAATCCATTGTCGGCTCGACAGAATAGATGCACTATTCATCGATTTCAGCGAATTCAGGTTATCTCATTAGGTATACATATTATATAGAAAGGAGCAGCCAGTAGCGATTCGGGTGCCAGTAACACTCTACCTTGCATAACTCGAAGAACCGTACAAACCGCCGGCGCCACCAGGGAAACTTGCACGAGCGCAAGGAATTATTTATTCTAGGACTGCCATATGACCGTGTGAGAACGTGTTCTGTAGATTTATTTTATCAAATAGTAGTGCTGCTGCGGATACCTCAACAAATGCTTTTGAAAATGAAAGGAAAAATTGCGACAATAGTCTACGATCCCGATGACAAGAGGTGGAATCTTATACGAGATGTTTAAATATTCCAATGAAACAAGATCCAAAGAACTATTGGAGCAATGAAGATAAATACCCAAAATTGAAAATGCTTGCACAAAAATATTTATCTTACCCAATGGGCTCAGTTGCCTCAGAACGTCTTTTTTCAACTGCAGGCCTCATACAAAATGATTTGCGCAACAGATTATCTCCTAGTAATTTGAATGAACTTTGTTTCTTTAACAAAAATCTTCCTAAATTTTCTCCCACACCCGGGAATCGAACCGGCTAAAATAATTTTAAGCTAACATTCCATATTTAAATTACCTGATACACGCAGCTACGAGTATGTCGCAAAGGAGTCTGCATTACAAAAGATGGCGTTTTAATAAAATCCTCTTTGCAAATTACTGATACATGCTATGGCAATACCCTCGCTCGCATAATGCAAAACCACGGCTCGCTTTGTTCTCCGACGTGAATATTTGTTGTAAATTTACAGATCATCTGCTGACGAGACTAACAATCATGTTAGTTCCCTGCCTGCACCTGAGATTCGTCAGGATCACAGAAATACGTAAACACTGCAAATTTCATATTAATATATATTACTTTTTCATATTTTTGCTTTTTATTTGATTTGTAGATGTTTTTACGTGTTTCTAAAAGCATCTACAGAAGTAATCAATCAAATAAAAACGGTGGACTATTCACACAACAAAAATGATAATGGCAATAATAATGAAGAACATGAGGTATACATATTATATAGAAAGGAGCAGCCAGTAGCGATTCGGGTGCCAGTAACACTCTACCTTGCATAACTCGAAGAACCGTACAAACCGCCGGCGCCACCAGGGAAACTTGCACGAGCGCAAGGAATTATTTATTCTAGGACTGCCATATGACCGTGTGAGAACGTGTTCTGTAGATTTATTTTATCAAATAGTAGTGCTGCTGCGGATACCTCAACAAATGCTTTTGAAAATGAAAGGAAAAATTGCGACAATAGTCTGCGATCCCGATGACAAGAGGTGGAATCTTATACGAGATGTTTAAATATTCCAATGAAACAAGATCCAAAGAACTATTGGAGCAATGAAGATAAATACCCAAAATTGAAAATGCTTGCACAAAAATATTTATCTTACCCAATGGGCTCAGTTGCCTCAGAACGTCTTTTTTCAACTGCAGGCCTCATACAAAATGATTTGCGCAACAGATTATCTCCTAGTAATTTGAATAAACTTTGTTTCCTTAACAAAAATCTTCCTAAATTTTCTCACACACCCGGGAATCGAACCGGCTAAAATAATTTTAAGCTAACATTCCATATTTAAATTACCTGATACACGCAGCTACGAGTATGTCGCAAAGGAGTCTGCATTACAAAAGATGGCGTTTTAATAAAATCCTCTTTGCAAATTACTGATACATGCTATGGCAATACCCTCGCTCGCATAATGCAAAACCACGGCTCGCTTTGTTCTCCGACGTGAATATTTGTTGTAAATTTACAGATCATCTGCTGACGAGACTAACAATCATGTTAGTTCCCTGCCTGCACCTGAGATTCGTCAGGATCACAGAAATACGTAAACACTGCAAATTTCATATTAAGATATAGTACTTTTTCATATTTTTGCTTTTTATTTGATTTGTAGATGTTTTTACGTGTTTCTAAAAGCATCTACAGAAGTAATCAATCAAATAAAAACGGTGGACTATTCACACAACAAAAATGATAATGGCAATAATAATGAAGAACATGATGACGTGATCTACGTATCATTTTTTGGTCGAAAATTCTGCTGCAGGTAAAAACTCAGATAGCGAGAACGAAGTAATCAGTAGTGCTCGGAATTAAGACATTTTTTTATAAGCCAAAGAATATGACAGGCAAAAAAAGCTAAATTCTGAGCTCGCAGAGTAGACCAAAGAATAACACCTTCTTTTTCCTCTTATCATAGGTAGCGATTCGGGTGCCAGTAACACTGTACTTTGCATTATTCGAAGAACCGTCGGCACCACCAGTGAAACTTGCCCAAGCGCCGAACACAGAATGACAACCGCTGTATTGCAACCCATGGTTTTTTTTTTTTTTTGGGTAAACTTACAGTATCACAATACATATCGCTAAAGTAAATGTTATATCTAAGTTTTATTAATTGTGGTACCAACACCGTTTATTATAATATGCAAAGGAGCAGCTAGTAGCTATTCGGGTGCCAGTTGCACTCTACCTTGCATTATTCGAACCGTACCAACCACCAGCGACGCCAGTGAAACTACCGTGCTCGGTACACAGAAAGTTTATCTTCTGGCTGCCACAAGATCATGTGAGAACGTGTTCTGAGATTTATATTTTATCAATATCAAACAGCTGTGCTACTGCGGACACTACAACAAGTGCTTTTGCGACTTTTGCGAGTGAAACGAAAAATTTCGACTATAGTCTGCGATCACGATAATAAAAGAGATGAAAGTGATCTTGCTCTTGCACATTATATCGCTCGAATGAGGATATTCTTCGAATAGCCGAAGAGAAGAGAGAAGAGACAAGCAAAACAATGCGAAATTCGGAGAGAAAATCCCTGCCTTTTTATTTGGGAAGACCCCAGACTCCAGAGAGAATGATGTATGCTCTCGTCTTGTGGGTTCAATGAGAAATAGGCTACAATGTGTGATTGACGCCAAATATTTTAATAGCTGGTATAACGAGCTAAAAACTTTAAAACGTTGAAAACATTTATTTGTCGTATGTAAGGGATCGCAGATAGTATAGGTACTGGACAAAACAACTTTTTTTCAATCAGTAATCAGTAATGCTCGGAATTAGGATATTCTTCTATTAGCCAAAGTATATGACAGGCAAAAATAGCGAAATTCAGAGAGCTCGCAGAGAAGACCAAAGAATAACACCTTCTTTTTCCTTTTACCATAAGTAGCAAGATGGCAAGATACTATTTCGGTCACTCACACTATGTTAATTAAATTTAACTTCTTTTTTCAGAGTACAAAGCAGCGAGCAAGGTCCGAGTTATGAAGATACCAATTATCCTTACAGATTCCTCGGTCCGTTCACGGATAAAGCAATCCATGTGATAGATTATTTTATAGACCTCAACACAAGAGAGACAGAGATAACGCATGTCTTATCAGAGGGGCAATCTCAAAAGCCCTCCACGTGAGCCGCCTTGTTAAAACAGAAGGTGCCTTGCCTGGCTTCGAAGTACCTATCGAATTACTTAATGTCTTCACCAAGACCTACCGCTTTAAAGCTCAGTTTAAAAGAACTAATGTCTACGATATGCCATCGCCGTATATTGTCATATTTCGGAGACATTGCGAGACGTGGACAGCATAATCCATTGTCGGCTCGACAGAATAGATGCACTATTCATCGATTTCAGCGAATTCAGGTTATCTCATTAGGTATACATATTATATAGAAAGGAGCAGCCAGTAGCGATTCGGGTGCCAGTAACACTCTACCTTGCATAACTCGAAGAACCGTACAAACCGCCGGCGCCACCAGGGAAACTTGCACGAGCGCAAGGAATTATTTATTCTAGGACTGCCATATGACCGTGTGAGAACGTGTTCTGTAGATTTATTTTATCAAATAGTAGTGCTGCTGCGGATACCTCAACAAATGCTTTTGAAAATGAAAGGAAAAATTGCGACAATAGTCTGCGATCCCGATGACAAGAGGTGGAATCTTATACGAGATGTTTAAATATTCCAATGAAACAAGATCCAAAGAACTATTGGAGCAATGAAGATAAATACCCAAAATTGAAAATGCTTGCACAAAAATATTTATCTTACCCAATGGGCTCAGTTGCCTCAGAACGTCTTTTTTCAACTGCAGGCCTCATACAAAATGATTTGCGCAACAGATTATCTCCTAGTAATTTGAATAAACTTTGTTTCTTTAACAAAAATCTTCCTAAATTTTCTCCCACACCCGGGAATCGAACCGGCTAAAATAATTTTAAGCTAACATTCCATATTTAAATTACCTGATACACGCAGCTACGAGTATGTCGCAAAGGAGTCTGCATTACAAAAGATGGCGTTTTAATAAAATCCTCTTTGCAAATTACTGATACATGCTATGGCAATACCCTCGCTCGCATAATGCAAAACCACGGCTCGCTTTGTTCTCCGACGTGAATATTTGTTGTAAATTTACAGATCATCTGCTGACGAGACTAACAATCATGTTAGTTCCCTGCCTGCACCTGAGATTCGTCAGGATCACAGAAATACGTAAACACTGCAAATTTCATATTAATATATATTACTTTTTCATATTTTTGCTTTTTATTTGATTTGTAGATGTTTTTACGTGTTTCTAAAAGCATCTACAGAAGTAATCAATCAAATAAAAACGGTGGACTATTCACACAACAAAAATGATAATGGCAATAATAATGAAGAACATGAGGTATACATATTATATAGAAAGGAGCAGCCAGTAGCGATTCGGGTGCCAGTAACACTCTACCTTGCATAACTCGAAGAACCGTACAAACCGCCGGCGCCACCAGGGAAACTTGCACGAGCGCAAGGAATTATTTATTCTAGGACTGCCATATGACCGTGTGAGAACGTGTTCTGTAGATTTATTTTATCAAATAGTAGTGCTGCTGCGGATACCTCAACAAATGCTTTTGAAAATGAAAGGAAAAATTGCGACAATAGTCTGCGATCCCGATGACAAGAGGTGGAATCTTATACGAGATGTTTAAATATTCCAATGAAACAAGATCCAAAGAACTATTGGAGCAATGAAGATAAATACCCAAAATTGAAAATGCTTGCACAAAAATATTTATCTTACCCAATGGGCTCAGTTGCCTCAGAACGTCTTTTTTCAACTGCAGGCCTCATACAAAATGATTTGCGCAACAGATTATCTCCTAGTAATTTGAATAAACTTTGTTTCCTTAACAAAAATCTTCCTAAATTTTCTCACACACCCGGGAATCGAACCGGCTAAAATAATTTTAAGCTAACATTCCATATTTAAATTACCTGATACACGCAGCTACGAGTATGTCGCAAAGGAGTCTGCATTACAAAAGATGGCGTTTTAATAAAATCCTCTTTGCAAATTACTGATACATGCTATGGCAATACCCTCGCTCGCATAATGCAAAACCACGGCTCGCTTTGTTCTCCGACGTGAATATTTGTTGTAAATTTACAGATCATCTGCTGACGAGACTAACAATCATGTTAGTTCCCTGCCTGCACCTGAGATTCGTCAGGATCACAGAAATACGTAAACACTGCAAATTTCATATTAAGATATATTACTTTTTCATATTTTTGCTTTTTATTTGATTTGTAGATGTTTTTACGTGTTTCTAAAAGCATCTACAGAAGTAATCAATCAAATAAAAACGGTGGACTATTCACACAACAAAAATGATAATGGCAATAATAATGAAGAACATGATGACGTGATCTACGTATCATTTTTTGGTCGAAAATTCTGCTGCAGGTAAAAACTCAGATAGCGAGAACGAAGTAATCAGTAATGCTCGGAATTAAGACATTCTTTTATAAGCCAAAGAATATGACAGGCAAAAAAAGCTAAATTCTGAGCTCGCAGAGAAGACCAAAGAATAACACCTTCTTTTTCCTCTTATCATAGGTAGCGATTCGGGTGCCAGTAACACTGTACTTTGCATTATTCGAAGAACCGTCGGCACCACCAGTGAAACTTGCCCAAGCGCCGAACACAGAATGACAACCGCTGTATTGCAACCCATGGTTTTTTTTTTTTTTTTTGGGTAAACAAACAGTATCACAATACATATCGCTAAAGTAAATGTTATATCTAAGTTTTATTAATTGTGGTACCAACACCGTTTATTATAATATGCAAAGGAGCAGCTAGTAGCTATTCGGGTGCCAGTTGCACTCTACCTTGCATTATTCGAACCGTACCAACCACCAGCGACGCCAGTGAAACTACCAAAGTGCTCGGTACACAGAAAGTTTATCTTCTGGCTGCCACAAGATCATGTGAGAACGTGTTCTGAGATTTATATTTTATCAATATCAAACAGCTGTGCTACTGCGGACACTACAACAAGTGCTTTTGCGACTTTTGCGAGTGAAACGAAAAATTTCGACTATAGTCTGCGATCACGATAATAAAAGAGATGAAAGTGATCTTGCTCTTGCACATTATATCGCTCGAATGAGGATATTCTTCGAATAGCCGAAGAGAAGAGAGAAGAGACAAGCAAAACAATGCGAAATTCGGAGAGAAAATCCCTGCCTTTTTATTTGGGAAGACCCCAGACTCCAGAGAGAATGATGTATGCTCTCGTCTTGTGGGTTCAATGAGAAATAGGCTACAATGTGTGATTGACGCCAAATATTTTAATAGCTGGTATAACGAGCTAAAAACTTTAAAACGTTGAAAACATTTATTTGTCGTATGTAAGGGATCGCAGATAGTATAGGTACTGGACAAAACAACTTTTTTTCAATCAGTAATCAGTAATGCTCGGAATTAGGATATTCTTCTATTAGCCAAAGTATATGACAGGCAAAAATAGCGAAATTCAGAGAGCTCGCAGAGAAGACCAAAGAATAACACCTTCTTTTTCCTTTTACCATAAGTAGCAAGATGGCAAGATACTATTTCGGTCACTCACACTATGTTAATTAAATTTAACTTCTTTTTTCAGAGTACAAAGCAGCGAGCAAGGTCCGAGTTATGAAGATACCAATTATCCTTACAGATTCCTCGGTCCGTTCACGGATAAAGCAATCCATGTGATAGATTATTTTATAGACCTCAACACAAGAGAGACAGAGATAACGCATGTCTTATCAGAGGGGCAATCTCAAAAGCCCTCCACGTGAGCCGCCTTGTTAAAACAGAAGGTGCCTTGCCTGGCTTCGAAGTACTTATCGAATTACTTAATGTCTTCACCAAGACCTACCGCTTTAAAGCTCAGTTTAAAAGAACTAATGTCTACGATATGCCATCGCCGTATATTGTCATATTTCGGAGACATTGCGAGACGTGGACAGCATAATCCATTGTCGGCTCGACAGAATAGATGCACTATTCATCGATTTCAGCGAATTCAGGTTATCTCATTAGGTATACATATTATATAGAAAGGAGCAGCCAGTAGCGATTCGGGTGCCAGTAACACTCTACCTTGCATAACTCGAAGAACCGTACAAACCGCCGGCGCCACCAGGGAAACTTGCACGAGCGCAAGGAATTATTTATTCTAGAACTGCCATATGACCGTGTGAGAACGTGTTCTGTAGATTTATTTTATCAAATAGTAGTGCTGCTGCGGATACCTCAACAAATGCTTTTGAAAATGAAAGGAATAATTGCGACAATAGTCTGCGATCCCGATGACAAGAGGTGGAATCTTATACGAGATGTTTAAATATTCCAATGAAACAAGATCCAAAGAACTATTGGAGCAATGAAGATAAATACCCAAAATTGAAAATGCTTGCACAAAAATATTTATCTTACCCAATGGGCTCAGTTGCCTCAGAACGTCTTTTTTCAACTGCAGGCCTCATACAAAATGATTTGCGCAACAGATTATCTCTTAGTAATTTGAATAAACTTTGTTTCCTTAACAAAAATCTTCCTAAATTTTCTCCCACACCCGGGAATCGAACCGGCTAAAATAATTTTAAGCTAACATTCCATATTTAAATTACCTGATACACGCAGCTACGAGTATGTCGCAAAGGAGTCTGCATTACAAAAGATGGCGTTTTAATAAAATCCTCTTTGCAAATTACTGATACATGCTATGGCAATACCCTCGCTCGCATAATGCAAAACCACGGCTCGCTTTGTTCTCCGACGTGAATATTTGTTGTAAATTTACAGATCATCTGCTGACGAGACTAACAATCATGTTAGTTCCCTGCCTGCACCTGAGTAAGTATTCACAGAAATACGTAAACACTGCAAATTACGTTCAACGGCTTATCGTCTAGAGCTGATAATCTCCCTTTGAACTACTAGGAGACCATTTTCGGAGGTTTTTTTTTTAACTTGACTCGTTGAATTTGTAACTTCAGATTTCCTGGTTTTCCTTTCATTTAATTTATCATGTTTGTTAGAGAGAATTCATCCTTATAATTGACCTTAACGATCGATGCAATAAAAGTACAGGATATAGTTTTTTCAGATATTAGCCGGTTCGATTCCCGGGTGTGGGAGAAGAGAATTTTCGAAAATCTTTGAATGCAGTTTGATTTTTATTCAAAAATAAAGGAATGTTTTCTTTGAGTAAAAGTTTCTATCTGCAGTATTAAGAGTACTTTCCCTCCAGGTGGCATTACAAAATTCCACCCTGTATGTAACTTAAGTAAGTTTTATGCATATAAAGTACATCATTCTTTATTTACTGGGTGTATTTACTACTAAGCCATCGATATCGGTATCGGTATCGGTATCGCCGATTATTTTCCTCGATAATCGGTATCGGTATCGTATCGGCAAATTCATGTATCGTTACATCCCTAATAAATAGTAAACAAATAACTGGTCACTCGCACATTATTTTCATACGCACATATATTTTTATGTTTATAAATTTTTACTATATCTCTTGTTTTTTATTATATCTTTTATACATTTTTTTTATCAAGCCTTTAAAGTGCCCGAAGTGTCCGAGCAGAAGATTCTGTTTTGGCAGAACATCTCCTTGATCAGAAGAGCGACGAACTTATTCAAAACAGAGCAGTATGTAACAAAAGAAAGTTTTGTTATTTTGCAGAAGATTGCTGGAAGAAGAAGAACATCTTTATTCATTCCGTTATGTAGGCACAATAAAATGCAATACACAACATTACACATTATGTTTTATCGATATTGGAACTTCACAAGTAAGACTTTCAAAGTGCAGAAATTTTCGCAGTACATTTCGGTTCGGCGGAACATCTGGTCGTTTAAAACGAGAAGAGGTGTGATCTTGATCAGAAAAGCAAAGGAACACATTAACTGATCGCCATCAATTGTAACTGACTTAGTAGTAAAACAATACACGTACAATAAACATGCAACTTTTGCAAGCGCATTTTTAAAGGATTTACAAAAAATGTAACTCATATTGTGATCTTGATCAGAAAAGCAAAGAAACACATTAACTGATCGCCATCAATTGTAACTGACTTAGTAGTAAAACAATACACGTACAATAAACATGCAACTTTTGCAAGCGCATTTTTAAAGGATTTACAAAAAATGTAACTCATATTACAGAAAACCACAGAAGCCCTTTTAAGAGCAAAAGAAAGGTTGCCCCCGCAGGAGACGGCTGGAAGCACATTAAACAGATGCATTCCATTTATTTTGACAGAAAACTTATTATGACACAACAGCAGTATTTTGTGTCTTTTACAAAGATTTGTATGTATATAAAAGTAGTTAGAATATGCTCTCCTTCGTACTTTATCCAGGCTTAGGACTGGCTGGCCATTAAGATACAACATTTAATGCCCAGGCGTACTTATGAGTCCAGTTATTTTTGTTTTAATTTTCAAATCAATGATATATTTTAATTATTAATCAAATAAAACGAATATTTTTCAACCATGTTTAACAATTTTTTTTTATTTATAAATCACACAATACCAAGTAGTCCGTGTGTAATCAAGAATGTCTTATTTATCCAAGTAGGTAGATAGGTACTATACCAAATATAACTAATCAAGAGATAGCATTAAGTACCAGTAGCTAACCTTTGGGTTTTTTTTTGTAAAAGGATCATATAAAAAAAGCGGCCAAGTGCGAGTCGGACTCGCCCATGAAGGGTTCCGTAGCAACAAGTAACATAATATAAAAGTTCTTGTAGTTCGTCGAGAAGTAAATTGCGGTTTACGATTTATGACGTATAAAAAAACTACTCACTAGATCGCGTTCAAACCAAATTTCGTTGAAAGTTTGCATAGTAATGTACAACATATATTTTTTCATCCCACCAGCTCTGAAAGTGTGTTTTTGCTGTTTAATTTCTGACTGGAAAAGCCGTTTTTTCCGCTAGAGGATAAAATAAATTTGAGTTTAGAATATCGTGTTCAATAAGTTTGTGAATACACAACCTATTTACTTCTACCTCCATGGTGCCGAACTTATCATACAACCTTTTTTATTTTGTTAAAAACTCGCACTCGGTAACCTTCTTGGTGTATTTGTGAATTCAAAACACCATTAAACCTATTTACTTCTACCTGCATGGTGCCGAATTTATCATACAACCTTTTTAAATTTGTTAATAACTCATACCTACTCGGAACCTTCTTGGTGTGTTTAGTCGCGCCATGTTCTTTTTTGCATTAGTCATTTCCTCGCTGAGGTGGGATGAAAAGTTACGTGTTGCACGTTGCACTCGAGTGCAATAGTATATTTCATTACAAGTGCGGGAAGGCTGTCATTGCAAAGAGTTCCGACAAATGTCTACCCGAGCCGAAGGCGAGGGTTGACAGTCGGAACAAGTTGCAATGACGGTTCCGCACGTGTACTGAACGACTATTTTTAATACAGTTGCGAAAAAATTAAGCAATTTAATAAAATAATAAAAATACCATTTGCTTTTTTTCTCTTCTCTCCACGCAATAAGTTCGTCGTATGTATGCATGTAGCGACTTTTTGACTTTTCCGGTAAAATGTTCTCCGAAGCATTTTGTGCAATTATACTGAGTTCCGGTGGTGTTAATTCAAAAAAACTAGGGTCGAAATTACTCATTTTGTGCAACAAACAAATAAACTCGCAAAGAAAATTTCTGAAAAATGGCGCCAAGCGCCAACCGTAAAATATAAGGAGAGATTTTTATTTTTCTTCACCCATTCTGGAAGGCAAAGGGAACTATACACATACAGCCAAGTCTTCAGTAGATTTTTTTTATTGATATGAATTGAAAATGAAATTTAATGAGATGAAATGAAATGAAACCTAACATAACTCATTCAATCAAATCATTAAATCTGTTAATGAAACAAATTAGTAGCTTCTTTTTAGAAATAATACGTATTTGCATGAATCATAAAAACTTCGATGAATTTTTTTAGTAAAAACTTCATGGTTGGTTTTTCTTTTTAGACATTATTTTGACAGTTGGGAAAGAAAAAGCACTAGTGCGGGAATGGTAAAAAAAAAGCACGCGTGTGTAATAGCCCACATCCCGAACGCTATACGTCCCTGCAATACGCCACTTTTTGAGCAACTGTATTAAAAAGATTTTTCACCTTGTGCTCTTTTGATTCCTTCGCCAACGCTTAGGATTCTAACTTTTAAACCACTCGCTACGCTCGTAGTAAAACTTTAGAATCCTGCGCTTGCTCAGTCATCAAAATTGAGCACGCGGTTAAAAAGCAACTTTGCACTCTTGTATAACAAATAACTATTTTTAGTTTTATCATTCTCTTATTTTAGAAGTTAGAGGGGGGGGGGGGGGGGGGGGGGGACCAAGATTTTACCACTTTGGAAGTGTCTCTCGCGCAAACTATTCAGTTTAGAAAAAAACGATATTAGAACCTCAACATCAATTTTGAAGACCTATTCATAGATACCCCCCCCCCCACACGTATGGGTTTGATGAAAAAAATTTTTTTTTTAGTTTCAGTTTCAAGTATGGGGACCCCCCAATTTTTTGTTTTTTTTTCTATTTTTGTATTAAAACCTTAATGCGTTTCACAGAATACATCTACTCGCCAAGTTTCATCAGTTTAGTCTATAGTTTACGAGAAAAATGGCTATGACATACGGACGGACGGACAGACAGACAGACATGACGAATCTATAAGGGTTCCGTTTTTGCCATTTGGCTACGGAACACCTAAAAACGGTAGGAACCAAGCCATAGCTTGTAGGCTTGGTCGCGTGGAACTGGTACCTAGACTCACCTTATGCTTTAAGACGTTTCAAACTGATCCTTGCGATCCTACTGAATAAATACAGTTTTGATTTTGTTTTTTGGTGGAAACAAGACATTTTTGGGCAGTGCACAATATACAGGATGTAACGATAATAGTGGCGAACCGTTTAAGGCAATAATCGGTATCCCATGGGGATTCCGAAAAACACTTATTATTTTTAGAAGACAATAAAAAAATCTTTCGTAGTAAAATAACACTAAAAAAATAAAAATAAAATGTTGCTTACCTGACATGGTAAATACGGCTCCACTCCCGGGTGGCAGGGAATAACGCTCCTCCTCCCACGCATTCATTGATAATATTTTACTTTGAAATTGGTTGATTGCGACGTCATGCGAAACATTAAATGATTGGAGCCCTTAAAAGGACTTTTAAGCAGCCCTGAAAATAACTTTTGAGCAGTCCTTAAAATAACTTTAAAGCAGCCCTTAAAAGGACATTTGAGCCGCCCTTAAAATGAAGTTTATGTAAGTAGGTACAAATCAAACTGCAATTAATTCCCTGGCTACTTACCTACCTACCTACTTAAATCGAATGCTCTCTAAATGCACCACCCAGGCATGTTCGACGAAGCGGGTGCTGCGAGTAGGGTGTTCCCCAAATATCCAAGTCCTCCTCTTCAATGTCATACTGCAAACGTGGACGGCCGGCGTCAGCGCGTTGCTGTGACGACACATGAACACTGCCAGTGCTGAAAATCCTAGGAACATCCCTTCGTAGCAGCTAGGATAGCCAATGCTAAATAGAAGTTTCGGCAAGTTTACCATGCACACTTGATGTGCGGGCAGGTTTTTCCGCAAGTAGGCCGCAGGCGGGCTCTTTTTGAGTGACCCTTGAAACGTGTTGCTCGAACTTTTTTAGGTTCTACAACACGCCGGTTTCCTCACGATGTTTTCCTTCACCGTTTTGAGAGTACTGGCATAGTGCACATTCATTTTTCGACAGATAAACTCATTGGTACACGAGTGGATTTGAACCCACGACCTTCGGATCGGAAGGCGTGGCCACTACCACTAGACCACCAGTGCTCTTCAAAATAGAAGTTAGAAAGGGGTTGATAGATAGGAGGGCTTACTTTCGTTGTGATAGGCCGACGCTCTGTTTGTTTCTTGCACCGGGTAAATGACTCGAAATCAGCCTGAAAAAATTAAAATATTTTTAAACACCAAAAAATTTGATTGTCAAGAAAAAAATATTGCAAAATGACGCGTAATCAAGCCATATCTGCAGAAGACGACGCATATTCAGAAGATATTGAGTATGCAGACGCAGAGTGACGCCTCACCATTATAATATAATTGTGTCTGATGTGTCAATAAACTTAGACTCGGATTTGAAGAAATGAATGTGGAAGAGCTCGACATAAAAACAACTGTTTTTAAACCTAGAGGTCATCAGAATGTGATACAGAAACAAATTCACATTCAAAATAATGTGCTACCTGTAGTAGCTATAATATTAAAAAACAAGAATATTGAATAGTTTATAATGAAAGAAGAACTGAGAATTTTTTGCTAAATAAAAGCATGTTTTTAAAAACAGAATGAAGAAAGCTAGTGCCATTCAAAGGCAACGCGGAATAAGAGAAAATCAATACCAAATTGGTATACCATAATGCAATCGTTACAGATATTAGATAAAGAAAACACCTATGAACAGTGTAAAACAGAGAAAGAGAATGTTCCATCTACTAGTAGAATTATGGCAATAGTAGCGCACGTGAACACCACTAAGGAAAGCACATGCAGGATGAATGGAAAGATAAATTATTTGCTGTAGAACATTTAGAGAGGTCAAATAAGGTTAAAATAAAAGAGGGAAATATTTGAAGACTTCGAAGAAAGACATACTGTTGAAAATAAAAATGTAGAACCACTAATAAACCAGACATTTAGCCAGGCCTTTAGCTGTAAAAGATAGTGTAATAGTTCCAAGAAAGACATGGATATATATGGAATACAAGAAGTTCTTTAATCATAAATTATAATGTTTCGTGGTTTCATTTTCGATATAAATTAACAAGTAGGTACACCTACAAGGCAACATTCTATATAATTGGGGATATGTGGAATTTATTACTAACTTGGAACTAATAAATGATGAAACTCTATAAAAAATAAGTTTCCTAAAAACTCTGAATAAACTTGACTTCAAAGGATCTGGGACAAATGTAAATACAGCCCAGGTCCCGATTTTTTTAGCACTGCGTAAATAAAACTACCTTTATTACATTGTGCTAATAGCTTATAATACTATTATGACCAATATTTATTGCAAAGCAGTGGGAATTATGATTTATCGGGAATATAAAAACGCACAAAATGTTCACAAATGTCAAAACTTATGACTTACACAATAGAAAACGACATTAAAAACTTATCTAGCGCATGTTTCAAGAATGTTGACTAGATGATACAACAGAAACCATTGCAATAAAAGTTACATGATCGACCTGCTGCTCTCCTCATTCCATAGTCAATAAAAAGTTAGACATTCACCTTGTCCTTACCGATTCAACATAACGACGACTAAGTTTGACGACTAACGTTAAGCGAGTAACTTTGACTAAACATTTTCAAGAATGTAATGATTACCACTTAAGTGATGATTTTGATCTTTTGTACTTTGATGAACTTTTAGGAGGGATTTTTCGTGTTATGATTATTTTATTTTATGAATTTTATGAATAAATATCTAAAACACTCATTTACATAATTTTTCATAGTTAAATTTAAATTTTATTGGTAGGAAAATAGCCAGGTTGTAGCAGCAAGAAGCCTGGCAGTGGATACCTTCCAGCTAAGATGGTGATGATAATGATGATGCGTTTATACATATAAATCAAATACCTAAGTATACCTAAATATTCACCAGTATGTCACAAGCTTTAGGACAGTTTTATGTTACCGTAACATAAAAGTTGCTATGTGTTTTTTATGTTAAATAAAATAAAATGAGCCTTTATTTCTACTACTTCCTATACTAATTTTATAATTGTACATGCTTATATTTTTAACACTTCTTAATTTTACTTCTTATTTCTTATATAGGTACATAGGTTTATTTTCTTGCTTATTTACTTAATACTTTGCTTATATTTCTAATTTAATTTAGAGTAGTAGTGGCCTCCTTGGCATAGGCCTCCCCCATTTCATTTCACAGTTCTCTGTTCCTGGCCTTTGACATGCAGTTTGATCCCGCTTTCTCCTTGAAGATCGACCTCTACCTCTTGTTTCATTTCTCGGTATCCACTCCGTTACTCGCTTTGTCCATCAATTGTTCTCCATCCTTCATACAGGTCTGTTTTTTATGTTACAAGTGAAAGAATCCACAGCCGCACCTATTCTCTTAATATATTGATAATCTTCTTTGCTATACTTACCTAGCTACCCAAACTTGCAACACACATCTATATAATTATAATATAATAAATAATAGAAAATTGGTGAGGAGGTAACTTAGAACAGGGAGAAGGACATAGGATACTATTATTCTGGAAAAAGTTACAGAAACGGGGTGAGCAAAGCTGCGGGTGGCCGATAGTTATTTTATAAAGATCACGAATTACAAACAAAACAAACACAATTGTTTTGAAAACATACACTGTTAACTAGTGCTAGACTTATGTGTAGATCACTGGCCTTTACAAAACACAAACTATTTTATGGCTTGCTTTGAAGTACTGTGAGGGGAATATTTAGGCTCATTATATAAAATATTGTTGTTTTCAATAAGGTAAATGATGTAGCTACCAACCTGACATGTACCTGATTGTCTTGTAAAGTGTTTATATTCTGTTAAATATCATGTAATTATGTTTGTAGTATTGTTAGAGTAGTAGTAGTGAGATATTGATTTTTTAAATTTGTGATACTTAGGCCCGTATTCTGAAACAGTGCTTAGGTCTGAGTCGAGCCTCAAGCACAGATTTTTGACACTTTTCAATGGAGAACTGTCATAAAATCTATGCTTGAGGCTCGACTCAGACTCAAGCGCTGTTTCAGAATACGGGCCTTAGTGTTATTGTTTAGGCTAGCTGCAAAGATAACAACTGTAATACTTATAAAGTTAACTAATAAATGTCGCATTACGAGCAAGCAAAGTCAATTTCGAAGATTTGGACTCAAGGGGTCATGAAAAAAAGTAGAAGCAAAAGTAGACGAGAAAAACAACACGCCTATACCTACTTACATACCGAGACATCGATTCGCTATAGAACGGATGGATAGAACGCATGATGAACACTCTAAAATATAATCGATCGACTGCGAGACGCGATGCTGCCGGCCATTTTGGACTGAGACACGCCTCGCCTTGTAGTTATACGAGTTTTTTAGAAAGGGAATCAAAGCTGTTATAGAGCCTAGGAAAGCATTCATCACCCGTATAAACCTTCGGGTGGGAGAATAATTATTATTGTTTTAAGTACTTACTTACCTAATAAATGCACCGCTACATAAAGTATTAACAAAGCTACTACAAAAACGTGAGCACGCACTTTATTACATCACAGTATAATGAATTCAAACGGTACCTACTTTCTGAAAGGAAAGATGATCTTGGTGCGCAAATTCACAAAACTATCTGTTAAAAGGATACAGCAAGTCCATGGCGGCGCGGGTCTGTCTTGCCGGCGGCGGCGGCGCGGCGTACTTTTTTTTTTTTTTAATTTTGTGCTGGCTTGGATTCAAAGTCCTTCCGCCAAGTCCTCTTAACTCAAACAGTGTTGCCACGTGCCAAACTAAAAAATCTGAGTTTCAAAGTCTAAGGCCCGTATTCTGAAACAGTGCTTAGGTCTGAGTCGAGCCTCAAGCACAGATTTTTGACACTTTTCAATGGAGAACTGTCATAAAATCTATGCTTGAGGCTCGACTCAGACTCAAGCGCTGTTTCAGAATACGGGCCTAAAATTCTGTATAAATCTGTATTTGATCGAAAAAACACACAGAACATAAAACGAATCCAAAACAACACAGAATAGAACAGAAAATATACAAAAAAACCGGCCGAGTGCAAGTCGGACTCGCGCACGATGGGTTCCGTTCTAAAAACATTTGTAATCTTTTGTATTTGCTGTTATAGCGGCAACATAAATACATCATTAGTGAAAATTTCAACTGTCTAATTACCACGGTTCATGAGATACAGCCTGGTGACAGACAGAGAGATAGACACACAGACGGACGGACGGACAGCGAAGCCTTAGTAATAGGGTTCCCGTCTTTACTCTTCGGGTAGGGAACCCTAATTATACACAAATATTGAATTTACTTTTATATTGAATTACTTTTTCATAGACTAAATCAGATTTCAAAAATCTGTTTAAAAGTAAGGTCAAATCTGTAATCTGTATTACTAGCCAAAATTCTGTATAAATACAGATAAATCTTGTGTGTCTTCTTCTTCTTCTTAATGAATGGCATCTGTCCTTTTCGAATCAATTTTGCCAGTGTCGAGTAGTTTAATGAGAATGATGATAATTACAGTCCGGCAAGTATAACTTGGCGGGTCTGAAGCTAGCCGTTTGGCCAATCTTCCATCAGTCATTGGCCAATAACGATCGAACAGCTCACTTCAGACCCGCCAAGTTATACTTGCCGGACTGTATTACATAGATAAAATACTTTTCAGTCATGTCGTCAGTCTTCAGTCAAAGTTGTCCCTATCCTATTGGCATAAGAAAAAAGATCGCCGTTTTTTCCCAAAACAATCTGAAACATTTTCGATCAAATCAGAATACCACTTAGCTTAGTACACTTTAATTCCAACTGCTAACACTTTGAGCTAAGACCTCAAGTAATGTTGGTTAAAATACCACCGAAATTACACAACAGAACTCAAAATAACACCAGAAAAACATTTAAAATCAAAAAGTTAAGTGACTCTCCCGAAATGACAGAAAACGAATCTCAATCAGTCATTCAATGTAGGTATAGGTAATCTTTGTGTGCCTTTTAAGGCCCCAGTACACATTTGCCTGTGCTGGGCCAGGCTCCGCCAATGCACAATTTGTAGACCACGATCACTTGGTGTTCACACATTGGCGCATGGCTCATTGCTGCCTGGCCAACCAATTGCGACGGACGTCGAAGTAATTACGGCTGCGGCTATTTACTTTGAACGATCAGATTTGATTCAAACTTTGCACACCTGTCAAAGGTCGATGACAATGCAATAATATGAAAAAAAAATATACATATATAGTCTAAAAAACTAAAAAAAACGCTTTTATAACTAATTGAACTGAAAAGTTAAAAATAAAACTGTAATAAACAATTGAAAAATTTATATTATTGTACAAAAAGCGTGGGGTGCTTGATTTTGATTGTTTTAAATATTTTATCAATACTTTATTATATCTGAAGTTATTATAAAAAGCACCCTACGCTTTTTTGTACAATAATATACATTTTTCAATTGATGATTACAGTTTTATTTTTAACTTTTTAGTTCAATTAGTTATAAAAGCGTTTTTTTTTAGTTTAAAACTATAATTTATTGTATACTGTTTACAAGTATTACAGAACGCAACACAAAAGTGTTCTATCCCGGTCAGCGGCAGGTGACGAACTGAACATTGGCCGATTGTGTAAACACCACAGGCCAGGCTACGCCACGATTCCTTTGAAGTGTGCCCAAAAAACCGACAACTCCCCGATTGCGCGCCATGCTCGACAATTGTCCGCCAACATATACCAATACTGCGTTGGCCTTTAGTGGGCCAGCATGGGCAAATATGTACAAGGGCCTTTATACGGCGTAGATGTAGATCCTGTCAAAACTAACATCTCAAACTGTCAAATGTCAAGAGGTGGTTTTAATGCTTGCTTCTGCTTGCTCTATATTTATAGTCAAGGGGGTACGATTTCCATACAAACTTAATTTACACAACTATGGGCAAATAAAGTATTAATGTACACTGAAATAGCTGTAATGGGCTTTTAAAGTGGTCCTTATTACCGGGCAGTTATATAAAAATGGAGTGTCAGCCGTTGGTCGTGGCAGTCGGGGCTTCAGAAAAAGAACTAACAGACTTTTACGACTATTTTGAGACATAATTATGTTTTAAGCTCATTCACGTATTCAATGCCGAGTAGGTACCCGTTAGAAAGAATGACGAAAAAATTACTTTTTTGGTTTTTTATTAATATTTCTGTTATCCTACAGCTTTCTCCAACTTTATATAGGTAACTGGCCGGCAATAAAGACCACTGTAAAATTCTATTACAGCTATTTCAGTGTACATTTATACTTTGTTTGCCCATAGTTGTGTAAATTCCGTTTGTATCGGAATCGAACAACCTTAAAGTAGGTTGGTAGGTATCTACTTACTTTTAATTAGCGACAGGTCATCAGGTAAGCTCGTTGCTCTCGTAGAGAGTACCTATTATATTCCTTGGCTCGTTGGCATGAGTGCCTATGCCTACCTTATTCATAATTCTTAACTAACTAAATGCAGTAGATCTACAAAATCATGTAGGTAAATAAAACATACATTCCACGGGATGGATGTTAGCAATTATCACTACCACGCGGGCAAAGCCTGCCGCGGGTGGCCACTAGTACATAAAACCATACTAGGTAGAAATTGAAAGAAAGAAAGGAAGATGCTAACGCATATTCTAAAACCTGTAATTCGAAACAATCTTAATCTCACGAAATCTAACATCATCATCACCCTATCCCTATCCAATACTAACTGTCCTATACCTATAAAAAAAAAATTAATACGGATTTATAATTAGACGATACCGACTGACAGTTGCTGATGTCACTTTGTAAAATAATGTTGCTACATTTAAAGTAATAGTGCTGCGTTCAGTTCTCGTTCAATCAGATGAATGAACAATGAGTGAATAGTTAATCATTTCAAACTATAAAATAATATTGAAATTTGTATAAAAAAATGTATAAAAGTGCTCTGATATAAGTTACTTGTAGTATGTAACTAGGTAAAATCAGTTTTTTGACGTTTTATTACAAAGCGTGGCGTGGCGACTAGTGCCAACACCGATGACGCCACCATGTTTGTAATTCGGCTTATAACCTCTGGTCTGATAGCACGAATGTTTTTCTGCGCTCACGCTGTTCAGTTATTGTTTTTGTAAAGTTTTTCGTTACGTTGTGTTTGTGGTAATTGTTGTGTATTTTGTTGCTATATTGTTTCGCGCAAACGATATGGATCCTCAACCAAGCACGTCAAGTCAAGTCCGGCACACTAACTATTCACTAGAAAAACGAGCCCATGCAGGTATAAGCAAACAAATTAGTACTGCCTAACTCTAAATTAAAAATACACAGTTCCGGTCCAACAACAATGGCATCAAAAATTTATAATAAAATCCCCGAACAAATAAAAGACGTAGAAAAGGATAGGACATTCGAATATAAATTAAAGGACTTATTGATAAAAAAATGCTATTATAATTTAAATGACTTTTTCAATGATACACTGCCTGCGTTATAATACTAATTTAATTGACTTCATAATACAAAAATACCAAATAGCTTTTAATTTATCTATTTTTTCAGACTTCGGCCCGCTTCCACTCCAGATATTGCTATGCCCTGAACATTAGGGCCTATTATGTATTTACCATTTTTAACTTTAAGACCTCACCATGTAACATAATAATTGCAATAAATAATATGAGTATGAGGCAATTTCATTCATTCAGGAGTTTTTTCAATCATTCACTTTGTCACAACACTATTTTTATTTCATCAAAAACTGACAACACAGTAAACGTCAGCTAGCTTCGTCTAATTAAAAATCCGAGTAATCTATGTCGTGAGAAACACACGCTTTTTATTATTTTACATAGTTTTTATCCAGTAGACGCCAAGTTAGGGAAGATTTGACTTTCGTAAAAAAAATGTTTGCTTATTGTTTGCTAGTGTGCATCATCTACTTATTATTATAAAATGATGAAAGCTTTAATTAAAAATAGATGTTAAATGAATGCAGTGAGATTTAACGAAACTAAGCTTACAAAGAAATAATAAAGAAAGAAAAAGAATAAAGATAGTCGAATATTGCAATAAACTTTAGCCCAGAAAGTTCAAATGAAAACTTTAAAAGAGTTTTAAAAACATTTCGTGTCGTGGGTCTACGAGCGCCGGAGAAATAGACGAACGAACCAGTTCAGTTTTGCCAGTACCTAGCAGATAATCAAGTCTAAGGCCCGTATTCTGAAACAGTACTTGAGTCTGAGTCGAGCCTCAAGCACAGATTTTTGACACTTTTCAATGAAGAACTGTCATAAAATCTATGCTTGAGGCTCGACTCAGACTCAAGCGCTGTTTCGGAATACGGGCCTAAGAGCCTGTCTAGATGGAGCGTTTTACGCGCGCTCCTACCAAATAGTTGCTCGCGTTTTACGCGCGATTGAGGAATCGCGCGTAAAACGCCCCATCTGGACAGGCTCTAAATGAGACAGCTCAAAAAAAAATATTTTTACGAGAAAAATAACATTCCGCATCATTAATGGTAATTAATGATGCGGAATACGACACAATACATTATTAAGGCATTTTATTACATAAAAAATTCAATATTATTAAAGGCATCGTGAAACGGATCAGAAACATCGTGAAACGGATCAGAATATATTTTTGTTTGCAGAAAAATATTTTTAAAATGATGCTAACCATGAGAGGGTCAAAAGTAACGTAAAATGTTACGTAAGTAACATTCTGGCAACGCTAACGAACACAATCAAACAAATATAGTACCTAGGTATCATAGCCTAAGCCAGTACTGCTGTGCGCGGATGCGCGTGTATTCGGGCAAGCCCTCGACGGGTCCTACGGCGGCGACGGCGGGGCAGCGGTCGTACAAGATGCGCTCGCAGGTGTCTCGCACGGCGTGCACTTTGGTGCGGGCCAGCGCGTCCCAGCGGTCGGCCACGGAGCGGCGCGAGCACGTGCGCAGCAGCTCCGCGGCCATGTCGCGGCAAGAGCGCGCGCCGCCGTCCACGCGCCGCGCTACGGCTAGCCGCGCCGCCGCCACGCCGCGCTCCATGTCCGACTGCTGCGTCATCACGCACAGCTTCATCCACTGGTCCTGCACGTTCGCCAACATGTCGTCCAGCATCATGCCGTCAGCCACGAAGTAGATGCCCCACAAGCCTATGTCCCGGTACGTCAGGTAGAACGACTCGAAGCGCTCGCAGAGGTCGGATACGGACGCGGCCCGCGCCAGCGGTGACCCGTTGCAGTAGCTGCCGCCGCAGCTGCGGTCCCAGTCGCCCACCATGCGGCTGGCGACCAGCAGCGCCCAGTATTCGGGGCTGGTATACCCCGGCGCTTCGAAAGCGACGGCGACGTGCGCAAACGGCATCGAGTCATCGCGGTACGCTATCTGCGAGCCGGTGAACCGGCATGGGCCGTCGTCCGACTGGCAGGCTGCCTCGCCCACCAGGTGGCCGAGGCGCGCGTCCGTCCATTCCACCATTGCGTTGTGATCCACCAGCCCGGAGGACACCACGCACAGTTTGTACGGCTGGTAGTGCTGACAGAAGTAGGTGCTAGTGAATCCTTTGTCGAACCTGCGCACATTCTTGGAGGGGCCGATGACGCGCTGAGCGAGCGGCGTGCCCTGGAACGCGGTCTGGTGCAGGTAGTCGAAGGTGACCGCACGGTGATCATTGTCGGTGTCCACCATCTCGAGGCACATGTTGTATTTTTCTAGCTCGATGGCGCTCTCGTCTAGCTCGAGGTCGGTGATGATGCGTGCGAACACATCCACAATGTTAGGTGCGTATTCCGCCAACCCCACGGCACTGAAGGTCTGCATCTCTCGCTGTGTGTCGGCACTCATTTTGATACCCATGAAGAGCAGCGCCTCCTCTAGTTGAGCGCGACTCATGGAGTGGAAGCCCTTGTATGCCATGTGCTCGATGAAGTGCGTGATGCCGTTGTTGCAGGCGGTCTCGAAGCGCGAGCCGGCCTCCACGACCAGCGATATGTTGGCGAGCGGCTCGGGCCGGGTCTCGGTCGCGACGCGGATGCCGTTCGCCAGGATGCTCACTTGCGTGTAAGGATCGCACGGATCTACCGGGTGGCACAATGCATACCGCCGGCTGCCATTCACTTTGCTTAATATTGATCTAAAATTTCTGAACATTTTTCAACTGATCAAGCATGCGGTCATAGAGGAATACTACGGAATGCGGTTCTGTAATGCGAACTAAGTTTCTGTAAAAGAGTACCTACTCTATTCTGTGCTATTTGCTGGTTTCGACCTCCTTGCGTCTTCTGTACCTATCGTCCCCCCGAATACTGAAACGCAACTCAGATTTAAGCACGTCTCAAGCGACGAATATTTGACAGATTTTCATTGAAAACTGTCAAATATTCGTCGCTTGAGACGTGCTTAAATCTGAGTTGCGTTTCAGTATTCGGGGGTAAGGCCCATATTCCAAAACAGTGCTTGAGTCTGAGTCGAGCCTCAAGCACTGATTTTTGTCATTTTTAATGGAAAAGTGTCATATAATCTATGCTTGAGGCTGAACTCAGATTCAAGCACTGTTTTGGAATACGGGCCCAAGTATTTTACACGAAAATATCGCAAAATTCACTATTTTCACGGAGTTCCACTTCGCGTCACCAAACCGGTCGCAAGTGAAACAGTTTATGCAACGCGTATGGCCGAGACCGCCATAATTATGGCCATTGCAGAGGGGAACGCCTTGTGTTTCTTATTTATTGGAAAACCAACAGCTTATAATAATTAAATCATCCCATAGGATGTCTAGGGAGGCAATTACCTACTTAGAGGTTTTCACGGATACAAAACATTTGAGAAGTTACAGATGAAACAGTGCATTCATGTGCATTTTATTCGCTACCGAAGAATTCCCAGGAAACGACACTCGTGCAAAGAGTTCTCGTGTTGGCGTCTCCTTAACTAAATTCTCCAAGGCTCTGTGCCCGCAACGAAAAAAGGATGAAATTAGGTGAAATTGGCTCAAAACCATTACTGACCTCTCTACTTAAATCCACAAACTTCCTCAGTAGGTTAAATTGTCTGTTCCTCAGATAAGAAACCATAGACTACTATTCTGTCTACGATCAGACCTAATTTGTCCTTGTCATAGAGTACCTACCTAGTACTAAAAAAAGAAAGGAGGTCTTTGTATAAGAGTGGTAGTAATAAAAAAATGCGTTTGTAAAACAAGATCTGACACGGACAATTTGCATAATTTTAGTAGTATAAAAATGTTTAAAGTCACCAATCGGTTTGTAAAGTCAGCAAGTCCTCTAAAAACCTTAAACCGCCACCGTCCGTACCCAACAACGTTTCAACATTTCTTGCGGAACTTGCCGCCGCTGCAGTACACCAAGTTGGAGAACGGACTGACTGTGGTGACGGAGGAAAGAGAGGTTTGGAACGCCAGCATTGGAGTTTTTGTGGCCGCAGGCTCGCGGTACGAAAGTGACTTTGAGAATGGCATCGCTCATTTTTTCGAGCACATCGCCTTCAAGGTACCTACCTACATATCTACTCATAATACTCCACTCCTAGGTAGCTAGCTGCCTCGGACTAGCGAGTTCTCGTTCCAATAGGAACTAGATGCTTCTGTTCTGATTATGTTAGTAGGTATATACCTAAGTAGGTACGAAGCAAAGCTTTGCAGTGTAATGTTAGTGTTGTTGTTGCAAGGGTACGAACGCTCGCACGCGCAACGTGCTGGAAGAGCAGATGACGGGCACGGGCGCGCGCTTCGAGTGCGAGACGACGCGCGAGCTGGCCAGCTACCGCGCGCACTGCCTGTGCCAGCACGTGCCGCTCTGCATCGACCTGCTTACCGACTGCGTGTTCAACAACAACTACTCCCCGCCGGACATCGAGTGCCAGAAGAAAGTCGTCTATCTCGAGATGCAGGACCACGACCGAGACCCCAACTGCCTGCTGGACGACTACCTGCACGAGGCGGCGTTCCAGGGCACTTCGCTGGCCCACACCGTGATGGGGCCCAGCTGCAACCTTCACAACTACAGCCCGATGACCATCTCCCGATACATGAACAAGTTGTACGACGCCAATCGGACGGTGCTGGTCGCCATCGGGGGCGTGAAGCACGAACAGATAGTGGAGCTCGCGCACACGTACATGGGCAAGCTGGAGCCCACCAAGTGCGTGGACTCGTGCGTGGGCGTGTACAGGTTCACCGGGTCCGAGATCCGGGCGCGAGACGACTCGCTGCCGCTGGCGAGCTTCGCCATAGCGGTGGAGGGGCCTGCTCTGTGCGACGACGACCGGCTGCCGATGGAAGTGGCCGCGGAGATCCTCGGCGGGTGGGACCGCTCCCAGGGCGGCGGGATCGAGCACGCGTTTCCGATCGCGCGCGCCTCCGCCGTCGCCGATTTCAGCGAAGCGTACCGATCCTTCTACATCGCTTACAAGGATACGGGGCTGTGGGGGGTGAAGTTTCTCTCGTGTCCGTTGAGCGCGGACGATATGCTGCACGCGATCACGGACGAGTTGATGAATCTGTGCAATACGTTGAGTGAAGGGGAGGTGGAGCGCGCCAAGCGGATAATGAAGACGCGGCTGGTGTCGGAACACTGCGAGTTGGGGCGCGCCTGCTCGGCGGCGGGGCGCTGGACGCTGGCGGCGGGGCGGCGCGCCTCGCTGGCGGAGCGCGTTGCCGCCGTCGACAGGGTGTTCGCGCCGGGCGTGCGCGCCGCCTGCCGCCGGTACGTGTACGACCGCTGCCCCGCCGTCGCCGGCGTCGGCCCCACCGAGGGACTCTCCGACTACACGCGCATCCGAGCCAACATGTACTGGCTCAGGATCTAACATCCTCACTCACTCACTCACTCACTCATTCACTCATTTATTCATTCAACCTGCACCTGGGAAGGCATAGTGATCAGTGTGACACAAAGTCATCATCATCCGGACTTCTACAACTCGCTCTTCATGTGTCAGTGGCTTGCGACACAAAGTGCCCACGGGACCCATTGATTTGACAAGCTGCGTGTGACATGGTAAAGTCTACAAGCAGTTTGCTCTACACTTTACTTTAGACGTCCTGAGGTTCATCCTGTTCTTGATAATGATGATGATAATGATCGCTGTGACTTGGTTGACTTTATAACTTGATGAGGCTGGGATGCGTTATGAATGAATTGCCGAACATTATTACAGGCAATTTTACCCACTTAACTATATTTTAATAAATCAGTAATATAAAATGATATGGACTATTAATTGTGCCCTAAATCCGATGGGCAGGTAGGTAGTGCCATTGGTCATAAAGCTTGAAGAACCGGAAACTGTGGACAAAAATAAATGTGTAATGTCCAGCAGTGGACATAGGCCACTGCTAGGCTTAGCTGTGACTTCTTCAGGATGATGATAAGCCAACCTTACGTTCCGTGTTAATTAATGCTTCAAATGAAATACATACGCGGACTAATTAAATATTGAAATAAACTAAAATATAAAATACTAAATCGCACAAGTTGCCGTATCATAAAATAAATAACTACTGAATAATTATGTTGTATGAAGTATGATACACACGGTGATTTTCAAGTTTCATACTTTTTAGAACAAGAGCCGGGTTTTAGTTTTCACTCATTTATTATACATGTTATATACATATTTAATTTTTTCTACTTTAACACAGAATGTAAGTTCTGGAGCCTACGCGTTTACCTGTCCCAAGAAATACTTTGCTTTGTGGTTCATTGCGTAATTGGTGACGGTGTTTTAGGAATCTTGGGTTCGATTCTCCCGATCCAGCTAAAAAACGCACTGATATAGATAGTGCAATTCACGAAGACGCGCTCCTCGCGGGGTGCGGAGAGTTTGCTCCAAGCGGCAGCGCGAACCGTAGTCTATTCATTGTAGTGTGCGTGTGCACTCATAGGTAATTAGTGTGTACCCATAACACTCAAACATTGACGGAAGCTTGCACACATATACTATAAACGGTTAGGAGGAATAGTGGGGCGCGCCTTCGTGGATTGCACTATCTATACTCTAAAAACGGTTCTAAAGGCTCGTATTGACATTTTATGTTAATGGAAGGTGCGAGAACTTTACTACTTTAGAACAGGAATGCAAAATTTCCCTGCAGTGTATACTTAGCTTAAAATTACAATTCAAATATTTGCTATCGGTTTTCATAGAAAAGGCCAGTTCGGGCCTAACTTATTCTAATTAGTCATTCCTTAACCATCATCAACCTGCTGAAATCTACTGCTGGACAAAGGCGTCCCCTATACATCATCGGTCCATCGGTTGGGTGGGTTTTTTGTGTCTTCCGTTTCTTGGTCGCCATTCGAGAAACTTAATTCTCCAACGATGTTCGTTTCATCAGTTACAATCAAACCTGAAGTTTTGATTATGGACCGTCGGCGTAGGGGAATAAACACTATACTACAGATAGTGCAATTCACGAAGACGCGCCCCACCAATTGTCGGTTGAGGGGATCGCGGGGTGCGGGGAGTTTGCTCCGAGCGGCAGTCGCCAACCGTAGTCTATTCATTGTAGTGTGCGTGTGCACTCATAGGTAATTAGTGTGTACCGATAACACTCAAACATTCACGGAAGCTTGCACACATATAACTATAAACGGTTAGGAGGAGTAGTGGGGCGCGCCTTCGTGGATTGCACTATCTATACGGTTGTAGGCAACAAATATTGCACATTGGCTTTCTGCTTTCCTAGATCTCTTTCTGACGCAAACTACGCTCTATGAAGCCGAAATTAGCCGAAGTGCAATATTTGTTGTCTACTACTACTATAAATCTACGGTTGGCCTAGGTTGCTAGTTGACTTTTTGAAAAGAAGCCTGAATAACGGCACTACGCATTGCGCATACGCCACGGCAGGCAACAGCGGCGCGGCAAAATCATAGCAGCGGACCGCTACACGTGTTTCACCCCGCCTAACATTACAGAGTTGCTACATAGGTAGTGTATAGTTGAGTCTATACATTATGCACACACAACATAAAATAGTACTATATGCTTAGTACTATTTTTACTAAAACATTTATTAACACAAAGAAACTTACAATTAAACAAATATTTACAAAATACACAAGATACAGTTGAGCTATCTCTAGATCATTTGTAACGATCTGAATATTTATTTTTAAACACAAATATAGCCTAAGAAATATATATATTACTCAGGGTGAATGTAGCTTTCTAATGGTGAACAGTTTATTGAAATCTGCACAGCAGTTTTTGAGTTTATTCATTACAAATCATTCCTCTTTATAATATTAGTAAAATTTATGTACACTATGCCAGTGCTCTCAAACGGTGAAGGAAAACATCGTGAGGAAACCGGCATATCGTAGAACCTACAAAGTTCGAAAATATGTGTCAAGTGCACGAAAGGAGCCTCTTCGAGGCGCACTTAAAATCCTTTCACCACACTTGGTTCGAAAAGAATCAGTGACACGATAAGAAGAAGATAATATTAGTATAGATGGTTAGCACTCCTCCGTGTTCCGTGCCTCCGCAGCAGGACTTCGGTTTTTTCGCCATGATCTGTCATACAAGCGAATCTACCTGTCCTAACGCATAGATTTGACTGATTCACTGGTCTCTCAACTCAGTTGGTAGTAGCTCTGCCTTCTGGGCCGTAGGTCGTCAGGTCGTGGGTTCGATCCCCACCGAGAACAAATATTTGTGTGGTGAACGCAGATGTTTCTTCTCTGTCTGGGTTTTATATTGTATTCGAAATATGTATTTACAAAAAAAATATATAGTATTATATCAGCTATCTGGTTCCCATAGTACAAGCTCTGCTTTTTTGGGGCTAGATAGTATTTATAGAGTCTGTTCAGAAAGAGAGCCTTCGTGGCCAAATTGTGAACTAACATTTCTAACTAACATTTTATATGACAGCTCATCCCTTCATTCTGTCAGCATTTTGAATCATAAAAAATAAATAAAGGAATAGTACACTAGTTGTGATAGGATCAAAAAGCAACAGACGCGCTATTGTATTGCCCACTAAACAAAAAAGGTGATTAGGCAAAGCAGCGCCCTCCAATCCCACGACGGCTCTCTTTCTGAACAGACTTTACCTGAAAACTGTTAATATTATAGCCGGGACTGCTTTTGGCACTGAGCCGTCTGAAGGAGTAGTTAGGGGATTAGTAGTCAGCGAATATTTACGTCCTAATACATTTCAAAACAAGCCAATTATCATTAGCCAATGTCTACTGGTTGCTCTCCACTTCTATCGACTTCACGTCGTCGGTCCGAGTAGGGTCTCCTACGTTTCGCTTGGCGCCAATTATTGCAGTAATACCTAATTTTTATTAAAAATAATTTTCAACACGTTGCAGTTTTGTTGAAGCCTGGTTGCATACCGGGCTTATGTAAAGAATATTTTAGATAATGATGAACCGTATTATTGCAAGTGACCTATGCATGTATTGTAAAGGCGTGATTATATGTATGTGCCCGTACCTATAGTGTACGTAGGTTTAGTACACATTACATAATGCATATAAAGTAAATATCATAAAATCACGCCTGTTTCCAATCTGGGTAGGCAGAGACCACGGAGTCCCACCTAATACAATCGTGATAATACCTTTTTCAATTCATTTACTCTCACCTAAACAGTAGGCCTACCACAAGCTCTGTCTGACTCTGTCTCTGGTTTTGAGTCTGCGTGAGTGTTGACTAAATAAATCCTACGTCAAAACGTCACACACACAGTATAATCACTGGTGAGCACCCACACAGATTCAAAACCAGAGCAAGAGACAGAGCCAGACAGCGCTCATGGTAGGCCTACAGGGCAGTGCGTCGATTCCAGCAATACGGATCGATTGAGTAATCGCTGATCCGCGTTCGATTTTCACATCGATTTACGCGATCGCTCGAGTGATTTGTGTTGTTGGAATCGACGCCCTGGGCAGGGCTGTACTGATAATAAAAATACAAAGTTTACACAGAAAGCTTTTATTGATGAATATGCATTGAAATCACAACATCAAGTTAATTTTCTTACAACTAGAAGACAATATCGTCACAAATCTACTTTTATTATTAAAATCGCTAATTCAGTACATATTACATTATAAAGTAGAGATACATATTATATCTATTGCAAATAATTGGCACTCGTCCCATCAGCAAGATAAACAAAAAGTGGTGAAGTTTTGTTGGAACAAGCGGCATGATTCTTGTTAGTTCGCTACAAATAACACCCATCATTTTAGCAGCAGTTATATAGGTATCTGGTTTAATTTAAATTTTCGTCGACGATTATTACGATAGATTGTGATAAGTATTATGGTCTATTACGACAAATAGTGAGTAACGCTGAAAAAGTTTACAAACTTACATGACTACCAACCTTACGATCTACCTATGTTTACACTACACACGAATTTATGGATATACTATAAGTGAAATTTTCTGATTTAAGTTTCTGAACACGGTATCAGAGTCATGAATATCAAATTAAGTTGCCAAATATTGTGGATACAAGAAACAAATCAGGTAACCTACTGTGATATAAACTGTGACATAAAAAAACCACTTTTACCATAAGGCTGTAACATTGATGGTACAATTAATACCGATTTGTCCCAATTGTACTCTTGATGGTACAACTGTCATCTAGCTGTGCTGACTTGTCCCACTAGTTCCATTAGTCAAGAGATAAGATCAAACCTCTTATAAATTAATGTTTAACAAACTTTGCGCATCATTGACAGTCTAAATTTTCATAAAATGAGCGGTATACTCGCGGTAGAGTGAGCGGTGTTGTAATAAACGAACATTAATATTATTATCATGACATAATGGTACAATTGGAACCGGTGCCAATTGTACCAGCAATGGTATTGCCTGAGGCTACATACGCACTATGCGGTTACCCGCAATGGCGCAGCCGCAGACGCATAGTGCGTATAGCAATTAACCATCCGGGTGGCCGTCACTCGGGCCGCAGCCCTCCGAGCGACCGGAGCGGCCTGCGGGTAGCCGCATCGCAGTGCGCATACAAATGAATATTACGTACATAATTATGCTTGCGGTCAGCCGGACGGCTAGCCGCATTGCGGGTAACCGCATAGTGCGTATGTAGCCTAAAGGTACAAGTAGTCCGGCAGTAAAAAAAACTAAATAAAATCGCATGCAGGCAAGCTAAGCAGGCAAGTACAGGAAATCATTCAGAATACACGTGCGGGTTGAGCATCCCACTAAAACATTTTGCAAATAAAACTAGGCAGCAGGGCTGCATTGCAATTGCTAAAAATCGCACTGAAAACAAATAAATCATAATTAATCGCAAGGGCAAATAATACATACCTATAAAAGCAGTGCACTACACTAAAGATAGGATGCAGAAATAAAAACAAAAACCATACAAAATTATAATTTATTATCTCAAGTACGAACCTACAGCTACAAAATATAAAAAAAGTACAAAAAATGTCTCAGAAGATGGTATGGATGAATATGAACACAAATACACTACCGAAATAATCAAGCAAATCATTGAAAACACAGCACGCCGTCTTATAACTCACAGTTGTTTACGAGCTTAAATATAAATAAGTAAATACGTGATTAAAGTTGTTGACTTCTTTTAAAAGCAGCAAGTTAAAATAACATTGAACATTATAAACATATACAAATTGAAAATGCATCAGAAACAGGTAGCAAGCAAACAACTGTAAATGTGCGGAGCGAACTGTTGAAGTGACCAACAGATAATATGATTGCCACGATTTGGTTCACGCCTACAAAAGAAATCATAAAAGATAAAATTTAAGTACTTCAATAAAATTATTCTAGAATTAAGAAAGAAATGGCACAGAGTCGGAGAGTAAAAAGTGAAAGTATGGAATAAACTAAAGCTAATTGTTCGGTAATCATATTATCCATTGATATAATAACTAGGTATGACTAAACATCAATCACACAAAGCTGACTGATCCGGTATCTATTGAAGGCTCTACTGATACATTCTATAATACATCTACATACGTCAAGGATTGTTTTAAAGACATCCAAAGCACGACGCTACAACCAATAAATACTCTATAATAATCGGAAGCAGTACAATAAACGCTCCAAAATGGAAACTTTCATAGATTTTAATTTGGTTTTTGAATAATAATGAATTTAGTTGAGACACTAATATAATGACCCTCAACGTTGATACTTATAGAATATGTAAATTCGTCTGTTAATATAAAGGTCTAAAATGATTACAATGACCATAATTGAGATGTTTATATTAAAGAACTTATATGATTAAAAATCAAGTAAAAAAAGTATAAAATAAATGTATAACTGCCAATACAGCTTAGAGTAAAAAAACAATCACAACATAGAGAGCATAAGACAAATTGAGAACTGTTGTTCGTTGTATCCACACAATGTTATTAAATACCGTATTATCAGAAAAGAGTATAATAAAATGCAGATATATAACCCCTCCCCCCTTACCTACACACAATTATTGATTTTAAATCAGGTTCACTAATAGCTTTTTAATGAAATGAAAGCCGTACGAAACCAGGCGGGTCATATATTATCGAACTTTTCGAATTGATTATTTATCTTGCGAACTTATTAAAAAGGACACAACCGGAGGTAATCACAACCACCTCGGTGCCACTCCGATTATAAATATTAACCGCAACTATTAGGTGCATGATGATTCAATACGGAATGTTCCTTCATAATCCTACAATCACGCGCGTATCACATCTTTCTACATTTGAGTCATGGCGAGGTGTTTATGCTTTTGCGCCGTATTGTATTGTGGGACAACACTAAAGGTAATATTTGTTAGATAGCGTTGCTACTGATACAAATATTAGGTCAAGACAAACACAGCTGTTACGGTTGAAAATATATTTCAGAAAGTGAATGATGGAAACATTATACTCAAAACGACAAGGTCCCGACGCAAAAGTACACCGTGCCCAATGTTTTTAAAAGCAGCCTTTAGGTTAAACGTTTTACGCGAGATTCCATCTCTGTGCCTGCGCCAAGTCGCATTCTAAACTCTATGGCGTTCTAGCAAAGTAAGCAATTTACATTTACTTACGCACTTGTGATGATTTTCAAAGCGTATGACGAGTGTAATTATTAACGAGCATTCAGTTTAGTATAAGTTTGTTTGTTTTGTAATGTTGTTTGTGCTGTAGATAGCTGTAGATGGAATAGAACCGCTCAGAAGCGAATGCGACTCAGCCAAGCCTGAGTGAGTGTGCTCAGCCACTAGTCGACGCCTAGTCGCCTCGCAGATCACACTTACAGCCTTCATCAGTATACTAATAATCTACGATCAATCTATGAGCTACCTAAGCTCGCCTTTTTACCGTTATACAAGTTATTAAATGCTTTAGTGGTATGTTTTTTTTAGATATGAATTTATGTTAACCCCCATTTGTAACATGGTTAAAATTACCAAAGTCTTATCCTGTCTTTCGTAAATACTGGCCAATAAATGTAGACTATTCACTTCAGTCTGAGTTTTAATTGTTTGTTTGTGACGAATCGTTCAAAACTACACCTACAATACAGTTTGATAAATATACGTTTTGGGGTTTTATTACTATGTACCCAAATGAACGAGAATCTTACATTTTCGTCCAATTTTAATTGGACTTCGTCTACACTATACTTTTTTTTTAGTTTACATTAAATGCAACATTAGGTTGCTGTCGTTAGTGAGGCGCTCGTCAACAGGCTAGTTGACAGCAGTTTCAAGTTGCATTTGTGAAATCGTCTCGCTTAGCTTCAGATTAGCGTAAGCGAGACCGACGCACCATTGCATTCGAGAAT
Organism: Thera britannica; assembly: GCA_939531255.2. NCBI lineage: Eukaryota > Metazoa > Arthropoda > Insecta > Lepidoptera > Geometridae > Thera > Thera britannica. Next base: position 1,257,071 of record OW618044.2, read on the forward strand.
AGCCGCAATATCTAGCTCGTTTACAAACGTCATAATACAACAAGATACAAAATACGGTGATAATTCTATAAAGATTACAAAAGTACAGTAAGTCTAAGTATATATTTTAAAATACTACTAGAAAAAGACGGATTATTATAAACTAAATACATTAAAGTTGCCTGAGTTCTTCGTATGGACATTATGGGCGTACAGTAAAGCCACCGAGCCTGAATTTGCTGTCATTACAAATACTATAAACGAACAACTTAATTTGTGATGAGTAAATATCAGATTCCTAATAAATGACAAGTGCAAGACAGCAATACAGAAATCAGGACAAGATTACATCAAACTTACACACTAAAAAGCTACACTAGAAACTTGTCATGGACAAACAGATCTGGGAAATAATAATAATTTGAGCACGTCTTCGTAAAACAATACTTTTAAAGTAATAAATAATAATGGAATGTTATTATTTCAATTGGAATGTAAAATTAATAGAATGACATAATTCGTGGTTTCGACAAGGCGGAGTCCTACAATGACTAGGGCTCCGCCAGACGCGCGCTATGGCATCATTACAATAATATCAAAGGTAAAGAGCCACCCAACTGGTGAATAAACATACAATACACACTAGACTTTATACTATTTGGCCACACGTACATACTGAGTATTATAATACAGATTAATATGATGTGACGTGTTCGTTCATATGTGAAGCGGAAACTAATCGCTAAGTGGATCGGAGCTTGCGCTGGCAACAGTCGGGCCAGTGCGCTTCTGTACAATATCCACGTGAAGTGATAGTGAGAACCCCGCACTCACACTTGTTACTATAAGTTACAGCATTGGTATTAAATGAATTTGGTAAAACATTAAAACATAAGTGCTTACTAACTAGACAGCTACCGAAACTATGGAATGTTACTACAACATAAAATCTCCGTTATTTTTATATTCTAAGCCACTAAATAAAACTACAATAATGTCATTGAATATGCCTTAAAATAACATCCGTTGATTATGCATATGCTTACTGCTACTGGAATGTACTTTATGTTTAATTTTTGATTGTTAGTCTTACTATAATAATTATATCCTTATCTGTAATGGTTAGTCATTACCCAACCCTTCGTAAAATACATCGACTATGGACGAATCATATATTTTTTTGTGTAACGTAACCGATAGTCCGAGCTACACACGCTATAAATACGTTCCAATATACAAATGGAAATAAATTCCTTTAAAATAGTACAAGGGATAATGTTAGTAACCGCAGCGCGCTCGACAGCTGCGCGAACGTTATTACTAATACACGAACGAGTATATAATGTAGATGACTATTTAAGTTAACGTACTACTAATATCTGCCGTTGGGATACTTTAAAGCTATCCATAAGCTCGTCCTTTAGACAAGACCTACCCCCGGCAGCGGCGCGATGCGGTGCGATGCGATATCAAATCCGCTCGCCCCGCCTCATTACAATTCCATTGTTCAACATTAATTTGCCAATGAGATATCGTTGAACCCGTATCGGCACTGACAACTTATCTTACACATCCAGTCACAAAACAAAATATTGAGGTATAATTTGATAATCTTAACATAATCTAAACAACCCTTTGTAAATCATTTTCCAAATCTGTGTACATAATAATTATCCGACTATGCTTTTGTACGAATAAAAAACTACTTTGAACTAAAAAAAAGTATCTTAAAAATTCTATAAAAGTTAACCTAAGTAAAGCATAATTGATTAACATACAAAAAACATATAATATTTTGTACTTCAGGGTATGCTTTTTGTTCCAACGGCGCGCGAGCCGCCTTACTAGTTCAATTATTATAATTCAATGTGGGAATTTCAATTAAAATCATTTTGTACATCCGTCTAGGGAATGGCAACGTTTCTATTCATCTAATGTCTAGAATGCGGACTTCGCTTATCTAAAGCTTGTACTTATTGGTTTGAGTTACAAACTAAATAATGGTTTTGTTCCCACTAAATTATATTCCAAAATGTTTGAATAATCATTAAATAAATGCTATTTTTGATAATTTACGTAACCATTGCTTCAGTCTTTGGAATTTGTGTTTCGGAATGTAAAATTAAATATAATAATTAATAATATCATCGTGATTGCGTGCACATATAGTGCTAGAAATAATCTCTCAAGTAGCACGTTCCATGACGTGCCGTGACGTGACCCATGACGTGACATTGCTCGAAGTTCCTCCGCCTCGAGGATGGACCATCTTATCTCATAGGTACCTACAACACTACGCTGTATACAACACTACGCAACTACGTCAAAGGCATCTATCAATATTCTACTGACCACTTCAAACAAATCACATTATTTAAATACTTATTTCAATTCAATACATTTCAAAATACTTTTGGACAAATAGATACATATAAGCAAATTGAAGTTTTCAGTGGTCAATAGAAATAGCAGTTTAGCTGAAAACACATCTTATTTAGGTAATCAATGATTTTTCGCACACCCAGAGTAAAAGACGTAACATTACAACCATAAGTGTTAAAAGATTTTAAGGAAAAAAAGATGCTAGAAAAATGCATCAATATCTTGTTTAGATTAAGGTGGGTTAGTTCCCCATATCAAACAAACTTGCGAAATACTGTGAGTGAGTGTGCGAAGCTTCATTTAATATTTAACGTGGCACCACTTCCCTTTAGCTCGGCTCAAGTTACATTATACAAATACATTATAATCACAATAATACGTAAACCAACTCCAATCCCTAGCTTCAAGAACGAAAGATGCGCCAAATAGAAAAAAACATTGTTTAATGAAAGGACAAGTGGTGACGTTCAACATTCTACTTTAAAGCGAAGGCCAAACTAACGCGTTCGATTAGCGTCCGCGGTGGCGTCCTAAGTGGCGATCAGCTGGTCGTACTTAAAGATAATAATCGTACGAAATCGTGAACGCCATCGCGGACGCAGTTGGAACGCGTTGGTGAGCCCTGCGCATATGGATCCAAAAAGCAGCGGTCAAAAGCACTAGAGACAAGCCTTTGTATGTAAAAGGGTTGACCTTAAAATTACCCCGATATTGTGAAAGCACTTCAAAATGGATCTTTTACTGGAGCTTTTACAAGGATAATATTTTATTTTATCAAACTGTGTATTCACAAAGGAAATTTCTAGAATACTGATTAATTTTGTTTTGATACTGCAGTTTGAAATTACAGTTGTGTGTGGTTCGGCAGGTGTAACTTGGCTTGTCTGAAGTGAGCCGTTTGTGCTACATAGCCAATGACAGTAGATTTGCCAATCGGCTAACTTCAGACCCTCTTGGTTACGCAAATCCTATTATAAAAGATGTACTTTCCAATAACAGGGGTCCTAGAACGAAATTTGTCCAATTGCGTACACTTGTGGTGACATTTACACTGCGCGGCAATTGTATGCCGACTGTGGATTTGTACCTCGTCACCAGCAGTGTAATTCCTTTGTCCTTACCATAAGTTTACGCCACAATGTCAAATATTCGTGCTATTCTCAGGCCAAATAAGATGTAGAATACATAAATAACTACAAAAAATTAATACATATTTATAGCAAGAATAGAAGAAATGCGAAATCTATGAGAATATCAGCAATAAGAAAGTGATATAGAGGTTAAGTGATATATACTATTTTTATGAAACAACGGGATATTTACCATCATTAAATTTTGTTGAGTTGACTTCCGATATTTCGGCACAGTTGCATGCACCATGATCACGGCTGAACTGAGCATGCAACTGTGCCGAAATATCGGAAATGAACTCAAAAAAAATTAATCATGGTATATATCCCGTTGTTTCATAAAAATTGTCATAAAAACCATGATAGTTTCAAAAGTGACAAATAGTATACTACATTCTACATCTTATTTGGTGGAGGTGCGTTGATTTTGACCGTCGCAAGAGATCCCTTAGCTTAATACATGGTCCAGACGTAGTGATCGCCCCAATAGCAGCGGCGTGTAAACACTTCGTAGAGCACGTCTGGAGTGACATAGTCCCGCGAGGGGGCTATGTATCTCGCGGATCATGGTTTGTCCACGTCAGCCTCCCCCTGCAAACAAACATACTCTCAATCCGATATAATCACATTAGATCATAGTACTTTTCATTACTCATACTCTGAAAGTAGGTCTGAAGTTGCCTGAGGGGCCTAATTGAAAGTAAAACTTTCAGCCCTAGGGAGAATCGCTTTCTACTGACAGCTGTCAAATTATAAAAAAAAACAAGTTCTATTTTATTCAACCATGTTCCAACTTTCTAAAGTCTTTCTGACTGCAAAGAGGTCGTTGAACCAAATTCCAACTTTTTATTCAGCAAGTAGGTTGGAAACCCATTACAACAGTAAGAAGTTTAAAAAGTCTAATTAGAGCGCAATGTAAAATTTAAATTTAAATAACATAAAGATAGTATTAAATAAATAATATATCTTCTAAATTACTTGATTAATATATAGCTTCAACTATTTATTTAAAATAACATAGATTTGAGCAAACAATTTACCATTTTTTAAATTATGAGAATGAAAACAATGGCTGAATAATGCTGGCGAGCCGTAGCCGAAGGCCCGCCAGAGAAAAAGAAAAAAAAAACCGGAAGGCGGCAATTCAATCTTCATTTTCACTAATTTTTCTTTCATGTTTTTATTTTTACTTTCCTTGTATTCGTAATGAAAAGCACAGTGTTTACCTCGGGTGAAAGTCTTTTAAGTCCCTCAAGCTCCATTGGCGCCCTCGCTTACGCTCTGGCGCCAAACCCGTCTCGGGACTCAAAAAACGTGACTTTCAACACTCAGGTAACAATGTACTATTTTAAACTTTCGCGATCATAACACATAATGAAAGTTTTTATGGCTGCGATTTGTTCGTAGATGTATGGAGCTCAATACTAGCGGCTTGTCTAAAGTACTGTGAATGTGACATGTGATTTGATTTTATTATTCTTATTTTGATTTGTTTATTTATTATTTTTGACTTGATTATTTAATTTGTGTTTGTAATTTTGTTTTAATTTTAATTAATTAATTGTAAGTAATCATTTGTTAATGAGTGTAATTGGATAACATATCCATTCTAATTAATTCAATAAATATATTATATATATATATATATATATATATAAGGCTGTGTAAATAATATGTTTATCATGCCTCAAGTTGTCGGACGCAGGGCAGTGCATCGTAGGGCACGTTCCTGACATGCGTGACCTACGAGGCAATGCTTTGTTATAGGCGATAGTTTCAGCTTAACATCAGATGGGCCATATGCAGTTTCATATGCATGTTCCATCAGCTATCGATCTATCTATTCAGCCTGTATACACCCATTGCTGGGTATAGGCCTCCTCCCTCATATGCCACTCTCTTCGGTCCTGTGCCAGTCTCCGCCATCTAGTAGAATCATCATCAGCCCGTTTGCACCCACTGCTGAGTATAGACCTCCTCTTTATTGCGCCATTCTTTCCGGTCCCTCGCGAGTCTCATCCACTCATTCCCAGCACTTGCAACAATGTCGTTCGACCAACGGGCGGGTGGTCTGCCTTTAGGTCTTTGAGCACCCCTTGGCCACCATTCTGCTAGTAGAATAAAAAGCAAAAATATAATAGGATGTACTTACGTGGGGAGGGGTGTTCGCCTCGGCGGGCGCGGGGAAGGCCGCGTCTGCGCCGGGCACCCTGGCGCCCTCTGCCGGCGCGGGCACCGGGATAGGGAAACTGGAATACACGACAAATACACCATCACCAACTATTTATTTATTATTTATTTATTTATTTATTAAAACGGTTACACACCAATTACATGAATTAAAAATATAGAAGAGTATAATACAATACATACAAACTATACAATCAATCAATCAATCATAACCGTAGTGAAATCCTTTGGGCACTTGCATACCAACAAAAAACTCCTTAGTCACGCATTGGTGCTTATGGGTACCAAGATTGAAGTTTGACGAACGTTGAGAAATCTGTCTGACTCTTTTTTTCTACTACAATGTCCGTAAGGAACGAAACACCATCCTTTTCGCACTGATTTGAGCTTTGTAAATATGTATGTCAACTTCAAAACTGTTACCTAGACTTCAATGAAATAAAAAAACAACCGAAAATCGTGACGTCTCTGCCGAGAGGAGAAACATTCATTTGGTAAGCAATAAGCATTATTGACTGGCCTCTCAGCTCAGTTGGTAGTAGCTCTGCCTTCTGCGCCGTAGGTCGTGGGCTCGATCCCCACCAAGAACAAAAATATTTGTGCGGTGAACGCAGATTTTTGTTCTCTGTCTGGGTGTTATATTGTATTATAAGTATGTATTTACAAAAAAAAAATATTCAAGTAGTGTATATAAATACTTACTTAAAATACAATATAACATGTCAATGAACTCCTCATAACAATAGGTGTTACTTAGGAGCTAGCGTTTGAGTCTAAGTTTGAAAGAACCAATACTAATAGCTTCAGTAATTTCAGTTGGTGATCTATTGAACAGTCGGTCGGCTCCATTTTGGCGTCTAGCAGTGTTGCTGTGTTTCAATTTGAAGGGTATGCCAGTGAAATTACTGGCACGTGAGGCTGAACATCTGTTTGCCTTAAGGTAATGGACGTAGGGCAGTGTATGGTAGGGCACGCCTCAGACTTGCGTGCCCTGCGAGGGGCTTAGTTATAAGCGGTGACTAACACTTTATATAAGAGAGGCCATATGCTTGTTCCTTCAGCTAGTTGGAACTGGCACCTACACTCACCTAGATTTTAGATTTATTTAAGACGTTTCAAAGTGATCATTGCGATAACTTTATTGACAACTCTCATGAATGCTCGATGACAACTGTGTTTTACAAATGGTGACCGGTTGACTGGACTTAAACTATATTATGGCCTTACTTATAAAAATATGTCAAAAGATAAACAGTGCTTAATTTATTGACATCTCTTACCACTGGGTAATGACAAACAGTGACAGGGCTTACTTTAAGCAATGATTCAATTTAAGGGGGTACGATTTCCATACAAACTTAATTTACACAACTATGGGCGAATAAAGTATTAATGTACACTGAAATAGCTGTAATAGGCTTTTACAGTGGTACTTATTACCGGCCAGTTATATAAAGTTGGAGTGTCAGCCGTTGGTCGTGGCAGTCGGGGCTTCAGAAAAAAAAACTAACAGACTTTTACGACTATTTTGAGACATATGTTTTAAGCTCATTAACGTGTTCAATGCCGAGTACCCGTTAGAAAGAATGACGAAAAAATTACTTTTTTGGTTTTTTATTAATATTTCTGTTATACTACAGTTTTCTCCAACTTTATATAACTGGCCGGCAACAAAGACCACTGTAACATTCTATTACAGCTATTTCAGTGTACATTTATACTTTGTTTGCCCATAGTTGTGTAAATTCAGTTTGTATCGGAATCGAACAACCTTAAATTGCGTTTATAAGTAGGGCTGATAGAAGATAACCTTTTTCGGAAACTGCACCTGTAAAGGTTCAGCCAGTAACAGTAGACCGTCGTCTTCCACGTCGCTTTAGTGTTACTAGAGCTCTTTATACAAGAGTTCGTCCGGGAAAGCACTACCAACGTACCTATTTCTGCCGTCGAATATCGATGCTCGCATGCTGTGTTTCTACTTGAAGTTTACTGAGGGGTGCAAATAAGACTTAACACCTTCTCAAAATGATGGAGACAGGACAATGGCACATAGGGCACACCGTCGATGGACGTGCTCTGAGGTAGACGCAATGAAGACGTATCCACTCAGCATCGATCGAGCTATCTGCTTGTTCAGTCACTCAGAAATCCTTAACCTTCATCATCATCATTTCAGCCCGGTATCACCCACTGTTGGGTATAGGCCTCCTTCATATTTCGCCAGCCTCCCCTGTCCTGCGCGTCTTGTCCAGGTGTTTCCTGCGACCTTTACGATGTCGTCGACCCATCGCGCTTTCGGACGCCCCAGACTTCTTCGGCGTGATTTCGGCCACCATTCGGTCAAGACCTCCACCGACCATCACCACGTCTAGCAAGGTGGCCTGCCCAACTCCACTTGAGATTTGATAATTCCCTAGATAATTCAAAAAGAAGTCGACAAATAGAATGCCACCACTCACTTGTCATAGTCACCAGATCCAAGAGCCGATTCGGCGCGCCATTTTGCTCCAACCATATTTTGAACACTACAAATAATAATAAAAATTATACGCAGCTGATTTTTCTTATTTAGTCGAATAACCAGAGCGTATGTTAAAATAATAAAACTAGCCTATGCATATGGCGTGCATGCACATAATATAATATAAGATAATATAATATAAGAGGTGTTAAGCGATTATCTATCTAAAGCAACTTCTAGTAAAAAACATTCATGTGCAGGGGAGAAATTACTATAGTTTACTTTTATGTTTTCTCATGGGGTTATAATGATTCTCTAAATATGAACTCTTCTAAAATACTACTTTAAAATAATAAATTAATGTCTTTGAACTAAAAACCCCATATATGCTGAAAAAATCATACAAAAAAACGGTGGGAACCGAGCCGTAGTTTGTTGCCTGTTCTTCTAGGCTTGGTCGCGTGGAACTGGCACCTAGACTCACCTAGCTTTAAGAGGTTTAGAGTGTTTCTTGTAATTGAACTGAATAAAGACAATTTTGATTTGATTTTAATCCAACATTTAATAGTTTTCCTGAATTAAACCAACAAGTTCCGGCCGAAAGCTAGCTGGTCTACTCAAGACTAGGCATAGACTTCAAATAGGCTTCTTGTGTCACTTAGTTATTTTAAAACAGTATTCTTAAAGGATTTAAAGGGCTCTTCTCTACATGGTATACCTACAGGCATTATGTACTGTTAACCGGTTTTGGGAATAGGACATCTCTTATCGGATCAAGCAACAGCACACATCGATAGAGTAGGAAGGAGAAGGAAGATGGCGTCGTCATGCGTAGTTGTATTTTTTTTTTTATGCCATAGCTGGCAGACGAGCAGACGGGCCACCTGATGGAAAGCAGTCATCGTCGCCCATAGACACCTGCAACACCAGTGGTGGTGCCGATGCGCTGCCGGCCTTTTAAATACAGATATACCCGCCTTTTGAAGGACCCCATGTCGTAGAACTGAGGGAAAACCGCGAATTGTTTGCCGTGTATTAAGAGAAGGTCGTGCGAAAATTTGAGATTTAAAAAAAAATTCATAACACACTTAAATTCGAATTAATCTCAAATGTATAGTCTACAATTAGTCCTTTTGCGATTTTTAAAATGTCACTTAGTTATTTAGTTAGGATTTTTTTTTTTAAATCTCAAATTTTCGCACGACCCGCTCTTAAAGTAAAACAGAGTTCTAGCTATATTCATGCAGTGAAGAGTTTTCGCCCTATTAGTACCTACTAGTATTGTTTATAGTATGTATGTATTATTACGACGAAAACTCGTCACTGGATAGTCACTGGCTAGAACTCTGTTTTACTTATTACACGGAAACAATACAACTACACATAACGACGCCATCTTCTCCTTCTTCTTCCTACTCTAGGGATGTCACTCGCTGCTTGATCCGACCAGGGATGTCCCATTCTCTAAACCGGTGAACAGTATGTATGTATGTATGTACTTACACATGGCTCATCTGATCGCCCTGCGTGCTAAGCTGCGCCAGGTAGGCGGCCTGCTTGCGGTGGTGATACATATGCACACGTAAGCAAGACGGGTTGCGCATTCGCTTCTGGCATATCTCACACTGCAGAGTGCCTTCCCTAGTGTCGTGCTTGTCTCGAATGTGCACCTTCAGATTGTACCGGTTCGCGAAGAACCGGTGGCAAGACGGACACTTTACGCCGCCCGTTTTGCAATTCCAACCTACGCGAGCCGGTGAAATGAGGATTTAAACAAACAGCAACAAACAAAATGGGTGTTCAAATTGAGTCCGGTTAATGTACGGCCAGTTAATGTACGCGCTGTTAAAACGATGCAACTTTTTTTCCACTGGAAAATTGTAAAGGTACACACTGGTAAGGTGTACACTGTCGCAGATTAATATTTCGATTATTATTATTTTTATCTAGTGATGAATAATTGTACTAAACAGGCAGTCCCTTTGAGGTTATTGGGAAAAAAGATTCTCTGGCACTGCGGCGGCCGCTACCGCGGCACGCTCGCTCTGCTCGCTCGCCTTGTGCGTAATTTTTATGTTCTAACATAACCTAACCTATCCAAGACGGATCCGCCCTATAAAGTATCAAGGACAAGGTATAAGTATCCAGTGCCAGAACAAAAAAGTAAATCATCATGTTTGAATTGCTCCACAGTCCACAGTGTGCATGTGGCTTAACTGGCATCGTAATAACAGTGTGTACAGTAACATGATGTACATTATCGCCTCCCTTCAAATTACATAAAAAAAATGTGAAATGGGGAAATTAATAAATTTAATGTGCAGGTAAAATTACAAAAATATAGATACAGGAAAGTTGATTGAGAAATGTTTAAAGCATGCTTTTAAATAATATCAGTTCAGTACGAGTAGAATAAGCCTGGCAACACTTACCAGATTCCTTAGCAGACTCTGGTAGCACAAGCACGCTATGGTACAGATCGTTGTCGAAATCAATTAGCGGTTCGCTGGAAATGTGCAAAACAAAACTAAATAAATAACAAAGTGCTGGCAACATTAAGACAAAATAATAAAATGTGTGCTAGCTAGCTAACATTCATGGGAAATCATATTGCGTGATTGAATAACATAAAAACATAAGCAGGCCTATGAAGAGATTCAAAAGGATTGTCCAACCTTTATTCTGCTACCTATCAGGCGATTTTCATATTTACACTGAATACTACCAGGAAGATCCAAAAAAACTGTGTAAACAACTGATACACCGTTTCTCCATTCAATTTATTTTTCTCTTTTCCATTTTGAATAAAGAGGATAACGTTTCCATTATTAACCCATTATTTACCATTGGTCATGCTACTTCGCACGTTCTCTGTAGTTTAGGGCTTACATAAAAGCTTATTACTCTATTGTTAATAAATGTTCTGCTATTTCAAATTAATGAGGAAAATACAAAATACCGAAAGATGGGGATACTCGTTTATTGTCCAGTAGCTATTTCATATTTTCAGGAACAATACCCGGAATCCTATATTTGTCCAACGTTTAATGATATTGTTCTATCAATAGAACAAGTTTATTGCTTACTTGGAGGACTTACCTGGAATTAAAGTAACACCTACAGGATCCACGTATCGATAATTGCGTGGGTGCCTAAGTTTAATAATAGTGTGATTGTTTGTTTTATTTATTGATTTTGTATGTCTTGAGATATGTACTGAAACCACTCTTTCATATGGCCGCAAGGACATTTTCAGAGGCATGACACCTTTTTTTTAGCTGCATTTTAAGAAGTAAGATTCAATAAGTTTCCCTTTTACAATAAGGCATGAAGAATTATTTTGATCCTTTTCCAGTCGGATTCCCATGATCGTTGCAATTGGTGAGCTATTTCAGTCAAATCTCTAGTAGCTGTCAGTTAATTTTATCATCATCAGCCTGAATAAGTCCACTAATCGGTTATAGACCTTCCACATTTCAGGAGGGTTTCCCGTATTCCCCATCTTTGGAGCGATGACCACAGTGTCAGTGTTGAGTACACAGGAAATTCTGGTGTCTATCTCCTGATGCGAACTCTTCTTACGACATCTAATGGGAACGTGATGGTTTCTATTTCACGACAACCACACGATCAAGTAATAACTTACCAACTGGAACGTAGAAGCGAGCAGAACTGACGGTCAGATATATTGAACCAAGGAGCCAGAAAGACGGATGGATGCGGTGTTCCATCATCCCTGTAACGTAGGCCTTCCTAGATGAGCACTACTACTAACCTGTCGTATCCATATTCGGCGTTCTCGGGGTGGGTAGGGCTGGCATTGGCTGGGCGCGGCTTCTTCTTCACGTTGAAGCTGTTTTTGTTCGGAGTGTTCTTGAGCAATCTGCAGTAGAAGCTTCATGATATTACCCATGTACGCTGACAATGTTTAACTAAGGGCAAGCGGTGTTTTGTCATCATCATGATCCACGCTCCGCACGTATTGACCATGTCTTTCCTGTGGGTTAGGCCGACTAAGCTGTCATGATGGTATAGGTGCTGGGCAAGCCTATTTTCATCTAAAAATCCGGTTCCAGGTACTGTAGCGTCCCGTAAGTAGGGGCATGAGTAATCACCAGTTGCTCCTGACGCTATATAAAACATCTACAATAGATGCAAAGGCCTGTTTACTTTTACTTTGTTTTTTTTCAACCTATACTCACTGCTGGGCAAAGGTCTCCCCCACTTTCCTCCACTCTTCGCGATCCTCGGTCAATTGAACCCAGTTGGTGAGAAGGAGTCAAGGTCGTCACGCCAGCGTTTCCTCGGGCGGCCACGACGTCTTCTACCTTCTGCGGGTATCCAGCCTGTGACTTCATTAGCCCATCTCTCAGGGCTCATGCGGATCACGTGACCCGCCCACTCCCACTTCAGCTTTTACTTAGTGTAAATATAAGTATAGATAAACCAGTCTAAAAATGCACGCCCCTCCACTACGTTTTCTTGACGTTGGCTCACAGCAAGGTACTTCAAAATGATCTTTGTGATGTAGGTAATAAAGAACAATTTACTTTGACTGACTGAAGTAGTGGGGCGTGCAGTTTAAGATTGGATGATCCCTAGATAAGTATATATGTGTAAGTGACCTCTTGAGCGGACTGCGAGCCTCCTCCTTGATGGAGAGGTCGGATTCCGGGGAGGACTCCGTGGCGATGGTGTCCTCGCCCCCCGGAACCCACTCCGGCGCGTCATCCTGACGAGAAGCCGGACGAGGAGGAGCCTCCTCTTTCAAACCGGACACCACTGGAACTTGGGGTGGGGGAGGGGACTCGCTCCTCTGCAAATTCACAACAACCATTTATAACGCCAATCTAAATACCGGGTCCGGTTAATGTACACACTGTTAAAACGATGCCACTTTTTTCCACAGGGAAATTGTTAAGGCCCGTGTACACGAGCAGATAAATATTTAAATTATTAGCTTTGTTTATCTAGCGATGAACAATTAATTGCTCTAAATAAGATAACGCCTTTGATTTCATTGAAAAAAATAACATTTTCTTGCGTAATTTTTATGCTCTAACATAACCTAACCTATCCAAGTCGGATCCGCCTTAAATAGTATCAAGGACAAGGTATAAGTATCCAGTGCCAGAACAAAAAAGCAAATGATCATGTTTGAATTGCTCCAGTGTGCATGTGGCTTAACTCGCATCGTAATAACATGATGTACATTATCGTCTCCCAAAATAACCTGCTACAATGCTCCATCTGTGTCTCTCTTTGTTATCCCGGTCACTCATAAGCGGTCAATTACGTATATATTATTGAGTTTACCGGATGGTTTTTTGAGAAAGGTAGTGATGGCCAAGTCCGATACCCGGAGAGTTAGGAGTTATGCCCTCGATTTATAAGAAAACAATAACTGCATATTTATTTTTTGAACTTATTTGTTTAAGATTTGTTGAACACAATTTGTTCAAGCCAGCGCTGAATACAGTGTGAGTTTTAAATTTGTATTTCAAGAAATTTAAAATTGAATTGAGTGATCCCTGACTGCATGAATGCAGGGTCGCATAATCCGCACCACAGAAAAAGCACCATCTACTTGTATCGTTACCTTTAACATTGTAAAAGAAAACTTTTGAAACTATCATGGTTTTTAACACAATTTTTATGAAACAACAAAAATAGTGTTAAAAACCATGTTTCATAAAAATATTGTAAAAGAAAAGCTATGAATAGGAGGTGTCTCACCTCCCGACCCCCCGTCAGCCCCTTGACTTGAAGCATCTCCGCGGTGTGGAGGAAACCAGAAAGCTCCTGCTGCCTCACATGCACTTCCCCACGGTACATAAACTGGAGCAGCTGCCTCAGCTCCTGGTGAGCCACGTCCTTCAGAATCACTATCGGATGTTCGCACGGGTTGGTCTGCAACAACGTCGGTTACGGTTCACTTTTGATCACGTCACTTTATTTTATAATAAATTTTCGGTAAAGTTTTGTCAGGAGTTGTGCTTACATACTACGTGTATCTTAGTAATAGTTATTTATTTCAACTAACAAATATAAATTTATAATATACATTATTTATATTGAATAATATGAGTAGGTAAAAAAAATATGTACAGTACTCTTCTATAACAGAGCTAAGAATTATATAATAAGCTTATAAGTAAAGTCCTAGATACGTGGAAAGGTACAAATAAAAATAAAACGAAATAAAAGTAATGTAAACAGCTGTTTATTGTCAAAGTAATCAAAGGCATAATCGGATATCCCAAATAAAACGTCAAGGAGAGGGTTGGAGAAAACAAGAGACCACTAACAATCGCATGCATAATGTAATATCACATTCTAAGATCCCGTCCACCATCGACAGACAGTGCACAGGCCGGTCAAAAAGCTTCGCATTCACTAAAAACGTAAGCCACTTTATCACAATACAGGCAGAGGTCAGGCCATTGATAATCACTTACAGCATTTCTTTTCACTTTTATCGACGGTATCCCTAAGGAGACTAAGTTCATTTAAAGAATGAACAAGACAGTTCGTGGTCGGGATGGGACAGGCACCGTCCCGTATCTTTACACCGGTACTGGATTTTAAAATGTCTTTAGTTTCGAAGTGCTTACTGCACACTACGGTGCAAGGGGTCACGACCCAGTAGGCGATCTCGAGAGCGTCGCACCACTGCCGACGCAGCACCGTATCCTTCGGAAACCTGTTACACACATGTCACACATCAGTTTCAAGTCACCACCTTTTTAAACATATTTCAGAAAAAACTGAATTTTCAAAAGTATATACTCACTTGAAAAAGTTTATTCCGAACTTGAGGTGTAGCGGGTTATGAGACCTACACTTCTCAACCGCGCAAAGAACCCCCATGTTTAGCCTAAAAATAAACCTTATTTAATTTACTATACCTTTCTATTGACCTATCCATGCACCTAAGTAATACAAGCACGGAAAGCCCAGTGCACTGAACCCTTTTCATTAAAATTTCAAGAAAGGGTGATTTCAAGGAAAAACAGAATACCACATATACCTACCATATCGGAAGTAGACTCGACCAGCCAGACCAGTAAGGGCATTAACTTAAGTGATTTGTGAATTATAGATTACACGAGACGGCAGAAAAGACAGGGGAAATATGACTGGAAAAGCATAAAAGGTCGTTGTAAAGTGCACGTATGTATATCTAATGCCTTGCAGGCAATTTTCCACTTTACATAACGAAGTAGATAATACGAGCATAACAAAGTTGATAATTTGAGCAAAACGTAGTAAGTACAGTTGCATGCGCGCACAACAGAAAATTGAACCAGAACCAGTAGACTTTTTTTCATAATTATTTATTAACATGGTATAACGTACCGTGGCTGGGGGTTACATACGTTTTATTAACGTTACTTACCTACCTTCATTTGATCACGTTGAACAATGGATTTTCCTACACTTTACGTACTTTCTGTCTCATTTTTAAGGCAAAGACCACAGGCGATGTACTTCTCACTAGAACATACTGACCTTTTGAAAGATATTACACTGAACGTATTTATCGAAAGTGGCGAGTAACAATCTTGTGTGTAATCCGATTGCATACAGTTGAGCAAAATAATAACTTTGATCCTAACACGTTAGCACAAGATAATTGCTCGCAATTTTCAATAAATATGTCCAGTGTTTTTATACCTATCTTTCAAAAAGTTGAAAGTGTGCGAGCGAAAGGAAGTTTCACGGAATTCAGCGCCTTAGACAAGTATTAGGGTATTTTCAGAGCAGAAAAAGAAAAGGTATCTAATTTAATAAACGTTATTGCGAATTCGAGCTTCATCCTGTGGCGTCTAGACATGAGGGAAAATAAGGAGTATATTGAAAAGCTATATTTGGATCGGAGGTCGCCCCCATGGCAATGTCGCACCCTCGCGGATGGTTGCCATGGAGCCAGACACCCTCTTATCCCTTTTTATTCTCAGTCAGCCAGACTCACCTTTTGTGCCTTTTTTACGTACCTATATAGCATGAAAATAAGGATTCGCTACCAACTTTTATATTAGAAATATTTATTGCATAACTGTTGTACAGAAAATATCTTTTCTGTCAATTTCTGTCCGTCTGTCTTTTCTTTTGGATCAAACTGTGATAACGGTTTATCACAGTTTGATCCAAAAGCCATTTTAGATAATTCAAGTAAAAAAACATTGGATTACCATTCTTATGACGGCAAATTGCATGTTACATTCTATACCTACATTACCAGAACAGCCCGAAAATGTACCAGGATTGAACTACCTAAGAAAACGTTGATGGCATTGTTTAAATAAAAGCATAGCCCCGTAATATTCAAGCTTAGTGTTCAAAGCAGCTAGAATTCTTATTTTTATAACAAGCTGTTTAAAGAAGCCGTAACAGAACGCTCAAAGGAAATGTTAGACGGCAGCTTGTGCCTTTTGTTTTTGCATATTATTATGTAATTGGATTTTCTGCGGAATAAGATAAGATGTCTTGTAAGGTTAAGACTTTTTCTTGGTATTCATGATGCTTTGTTACCTTGTTTTTTGATGTAACTCAATGAATATTATGTGCCCTCCGGGTCCCACTGCTGGGCAAAGGTCTCCCCCCCATTCCCTCCAGACATCGCGATTCTTGGCTATGCTTGTCCAGTTCATCAGGGAACTATGAAGCTCGTCTCGCACTCTCTGTTCTGGTCTGCCGCGTCGCCTTCTCGCTGGGTCAGGTGTGCAATCGGATTGCAAACCAGATAGTTGCTCGCGATAGTTACACAGTGTTCATCATCTTAACGAAGAACAGTTTCGATGATTTAACTAATAACCTGCGTAGTCGGGGCAGGTCCACTCAGTAGTTTGAGGGTTGGCAGCCAATGAGTTATTACGCACGAGCACTGGTGGTTTAGTGGTTGCGGCCTTTAGCTCATAATGTCGTGGGTTTAATAAATCCAGTCGTATACCAATAAGTTTTTTTATTGAAAAATGTTTGTGCATTATTTCAGTACTCTCGAACGTTGAAGGAAAACATCGTAAGGAAACCGGCATGTCGTAGAACCTTAAAAGTTCGAAAAACATGGTGACGAGTGCACGAAAGGAGCCTCTCCGAGAGGCGTACCTAAAATCCTTGGTTTGAAAGAACCAGTGACAGGATAAGAAGAAGAAGAAGCTATTACGTAGTTCTTAATAGTCTGTTAACAGAGCTAACGCCTACTCGTCACTATAGCGCGAATCACTGTAAACTTTAAGGGCCTTATTAATAATCACGGCGTAGCGTTGGACTAGTTAATCCGTGTTTTGTCTCTTGCATTGACATGCAATTGTCAACTCGAACAAATGTGACAAAACACGGATTAACTAGTCCAACGCTACGCCAGGATTATTAATAAGGTCCTAAGAGCGGGTCGCTAATGAAAATCGTATGTCAGCGTTAAATAGAATGTCATGTTAAATAGTATATTTTTTTAACACACTTAAATTCGAATTAATCTCAAATGTATAGTCTACAATTAGTCCTTTTGCGATTTTTAAAATATCACTTAGTTATTTAGTTATGATTTTTTTTTTTAAATCTCAAACTTTCGCACGACCCGCTCTTAAGGCCTACAACGCACTAGCGACTTGGCCAGTCGCTATCGACGTTCTAGACCTAACATGGGTGCCCACTTACATGCCATGTCAATCTGAAAGGGGCGACATGCAAGCAATGACCGACACACAAATTACAAGACGTGCGCAGGTGACAGGTGAGGGTGATATCACTCGCACAGTACTTTATGTACATAAAGTGACTAATAAATGACGAGCTTGCAGTATAAGCGGGTTTAATGTAACGAATGGAGACGATGGTTCAGTCAACAATGGCATTTACTGTCTCATTTTCAAGTACTTTGGTGGGGAAATACAGGTGGAAATTAAATTCTAGCGGAACGGTGCCGGGGGTGGGGCGGATCACTCGACGCTTGCCGCTAAATGAATGTTTCTAGAAAGATTCTCAATCTAGGCTTCACATCAACAATACGACAACTTTATCCTTCTATATTATTTTATCACGAAAAGGATAAAATAAAATAATAACCACTTCTGAAACTACCAAAGTATTTAAATTCTATTTATATGATATAAAAACAACTTAAAGACGAAAATGGCGTTAAGGGGCAGTCCATTGTCGATGACTAACGCTCGCACGTTGGACTTTTGCAAGATGGAAAAACACTGACTAAAACAATCTTGTGTAGAATCCGATTGATTGCGTATAGGTAAGCAAAAAAAAATATATTTCATCCCGACACGTTTTCAGACTTAAAAGTTTAGCCAAGTACTAAAACCAGTTCGGCCAAGAGAGCCAGTAAGGTTTTTAAAGAATCCACTCAGATAGGTTTTTAGATTATAAAATGTGAGGTAACCGTACAGAAGGAGCTATCGTAAGGAGTAGGTAACTATCTAGTACAAATTGACGCGTGTCGCAGACGTTGCTGCACTATTAAGGTACTCTCGGCGCCACTGAAAACCAGCGCCATAATAAGCCCTTGCGCTTTTATGGCAATGGCTGAGTGGAAGCCCTTTTTTTCGCCACTGTTTCATTTTTTGTGTGTACCAAGTTTTGTGACGTTAAATTAATACGAGCCGGTATGACCGAGCTTCGCTCGGGATTTTATATTTTTGTAAATCGTATTATTAAAAAAAATTGTATTATTATTTGCCAATAGTCATAATCTTTAATGGCTTATTTTTACTTATCAACGCCATCTGCTCGAATAGCTTGCAGCTAGTTGCTCACAATCGCCAATAGATGGCAGGAACAGTCATACTATATTTAGTTTATGTTAGATTATTGCAAAAACCCATTTCTCGTCATTTTCTGAAAATAAATTCTAGCTAGATCGATTTATCGTCCTCGAAAACTCCTGTATACTAAATTTCATGAAAATTGTTGACTCAGTTTCCGAGATCCTAAATATATATATATATACAAGGTGCAGTTTTGGATCTGCAAAACATTTTAGGAGGTAATTATGTTAGTGATTCTCGACCCGAATCAACAATAAAATGGGCAGGTATTTTTTTTTCATTTTATTCTTATTTACGTAAATCGGTAAGTGTGAACTCCCCTTTTTAAAACGCGACCAATCTGTACGTGTCCTTAAACTGCGCTGTCACACACACAAACAAACGCAACCGACATTTCTTTCATAAATCCAAACCAAAGCACCAATCACCGGCCGCTCCCTCCCCCCCGCCACCCCGCCACGCCCCCGCGGCCATCGCAAACGCATCGATCGGGTCAATTTATTAGTGTATTTGATGACGCCGGTATGTGCATACGCTTGCAAATTCCGCCCCTCAAGTGCGCCTTCGATTAACGGTCGGGATAGGTACCTACTACCTAATTGTAAAGATGACGGACCAATACTCCAATGTAGAGTTGGTGGAGATGGTCCGCTTGTAGGTATGCCATCAGTGGAGACAATGTATCTCGAGCCATCGAAATGTTCGCGGAGTTATTCCCCAATCGGCAACGTCATCATTGAAATCCCGTGTTTCGGTAAGCACTTAATTAAAGCCTTTGGTTCGAACTGATTTGTAGCTCTCGGACAGTCGTTAGGTACCACACGGGTCGCTACGGGTCAACGACCTTACAGCCCTGCCGTACGGTCGTTGCTTCCGGGTAGTCAAAAGCCAGAAAGTCAGACAATTAGCAAATAACAAATGGGTATCGTGTTATCAAGTAACTGGTTTGTTGAGGTCTGATACGCAGTCGCCCTACGTGATTCACTGGCACTCCATGCAGTGAGCTGCATACAGTTAAAAATTCGAACTACATCTAAGGTAAAATTATTTGCTATAAGTTGCTGTAGATCGCGGCACGTTGGTTGAACCTTCGATGCGCAGTAACAGATTTTCGAGTCTAAATCGAAATGCGGTATGACGAGAATCGCGGGGGCTCCCCGTAACCATAGCAACGACCTTCATTTTAGTTTAACGTATGTGCCGCGTTCGTTTCATAGAAATGTGGACGGAGACTCGTACAGGCTGACGTCACTGGTCATCGCATTCACGCACACAGTGACATGACACGCGATACATCGCAATGGGTGATTCTGTTTTTTTGAAGAGGGTTATTCTGAAAATCAATAAAATTGAAAAATCGAAAAGAAAAAGTATTATTGATTATTGACTTGGTATCGTATTGTTATATGATTATTTACGAGTCTCATAACAACCTCCTGAAATGTTTTGCAGGTTCAAAACTGCACCTTGTATACAGGGTGTCCCATAAGTCAACGTCCAACCGAAAACGGGGGATGCGCCAAGTCATGACAGTTATCAGAAAAATATAAAAAAAAATATTTGTTATGTAACTTTTGAGTTATGAGTATTTAAAAAAAACAGGAAAAACTGACACCCTGTGATGATCTTTTAAGTCCTGTGACTACAAATATTAACTTTTCATGAAACTTTTTTCTGCAACGTAAGCATGAATAACCCTTCTGTAAATTACAATTCAAAATTAGGCCATAACTACCTCAGTTTTTAATGAAATCGTGGAGTTTTGGCCAACATTTCATTTCAGATAATTACATCACCCAACTTTAACCGTCAGTACCGCAAAAAATTTGTACTACACTATCATGGCAAGTAACTTTAAAAAATGGCGCATTTATCCAGGATTCCAAAATGGTATAATACTTGCTAGAGTACTCCTTAGTTTTGGAAATAAAAAAAGGTTTTTTCAACTAAACCGGATTTCCAATCAATTTTATTTAATGAGATAAAATGTTTGTACCCTTTAAATTATGGACTTAAAATGCCTACGCTGTGTTTTTAAGTCGCTCACAATTTACAGGTACAAGTAAATACCATTTCGACAATGCAAGTAAACAAATAGAGCCACCATCTTGTCGAAAGAGTAATAACCATTGGTGTTCAAGTAGTTTGTTAGTTTTAGGTGAAAGTTTGAAATAAAATTCAATAGGATTATTAGATTCATGTAGGACTGCACTTCAAGTATTAAATGGAACGCCTCAGAGCGAGGTAACGCCACATGAGTCATGTTTTTTCGTGCGTGCAGCCGGCTACATCGAATTATAAGACGTTGTCACGTCAATAACCATGTAATAAGACCGGCGACGGGCGAAGGCAAACTTTAGATTAAAATCACGATTGAAGTAATTCTATGATTGAATTTTATTTCAAACTTTTACCTAAAACT
The DNA here is from genome assembly GCA_939531255.2 of Thera britannica. NCBI lineage: Eukaryota > Metazoa > Arthropoda > Insecta > Lepidoptera > Geometridae > Thera > Thera britannica. Next base: position 1,278,416 of record OW618044.2, read on the forward strand.
AGCAAATTACTTGAAAACTTTATTTACACTAAGAATCTTACAATTAAACAAATATTTACAAAATGTACAAAATACACAAAAAACAGTTGAGCTCTCCCGATCGTTACAAACGATCTAGAGATAGCTCAACTGATCCAACTTGAAAACCCATGGTTGTTACTCTTTCGACAAGATGGTGGCTCTAACTAATTATTTACATCGTCGAAATGATATTTACTTGTACCTGTGAATTGTGAGTCACTTAAAAACGCAGCGTAGGCATTTTAAACCCATGATTTAAAGGGTACAAACATTTTATCTAATGAAATAAAATTGATTGGAAATCCGGTTTAGTTGAAAAAACATTTTTTATTTCCAAAACTAAGCAGTACTCTAGCAAGTATTATACCATTTTGGAATCCTGGATAAATGCGCCATTTTTTAAAGTTACTTGCCATGATAGTGTAGTACATTTTTTTTGTGGTACAGACGGTTAAAGTTGGGTGATGTAATTATGTGAAATGAAGTGTTGGCCAAAACTCCACGATTTCATTGAAAACTGAGGCAGTTATGGCTTAATTTTGAATTATAATTTACAGAAGGGTTATTCATGCTTACGTTGCAAAAAAAAGTTTCATGAAAAGTTAATATTTGTAGTCACAGGACTTAAAAGATCATCACAGGATGTCAGTTTTTCTTGTTTTTTTAAAATACTCATATCTCGAAAATTACATGACAAATATTTTTTTTTATATTTTTTAGATAGCTGTCATGACTTGGCCTATCGTCCGTTTTCGGCTGGACGTTGACTTATGGGACACCCTGTATACATATATATATACAAGATTTTCTCGTTTAAAGGTATAAGATTTACTATTTCTATTTCTACAATGGAATAATAAAATTGCGATACATAATTTGACATTCCAAATACCTACTACATTTCCGTATTAGCTGTACCTTAGAACTGATGTTGTCCAAAGGCGCAGAGCTAATCTGCGTTTTAGGCAGATAAGCTCCAAGAGAAAACTAATTCCAAGCGGACGATGGTCCCGGCAAAAACTAATTTAATTTAAAACTAGTTTAGAACGGTAAGTAATACTTTAACACGAAGTTATAAGCTCGTTTCGCCCACGAGGACATCGTACACCCTGGTAGACACCATGGCTTATCTTGGCGATTCTCGTGCAAATCTCTCAAAGATTATGTATTTATGTTTATTTGAAAATTTGCAAATGTTTACATATGCATATATTTATACGAAACAGATGGACCGACGAAATTGTTAAGATCGCAGGAAGTCGGTGGATGGAAATGGCTCAAAATCGTTCTTCCTGGAAATGTGTAGGGGTGGCCTATGTCCAACAGTGGACTTCTACGGGCTGATAATGATGATGATGATGAGATTAATATAAGGATTGCCAGAATGAAGAAGACATTGCTAAGTAGATCTTCGCTTCGAAGATTTACTTCACGATGGTCAGTGTAGGTAAGTAGCAAGTACCTAATTATTATTCTGTGTTCTCAGGTAGTAAAAAATGTTTCAATGTTAAAGTCTATGTGGTTTAAATTTAAAAACTAGCATCTAGATCTGCATTTCGTCATCAACATAACAAGCAGACTCCATTCAAGCCCCCGACGGCGTCCATTCAAAAAATGCAAATTGGAAGTATTTGAAGCACAGAAATGCCCCTCGCTTATAAATCAGAGTGAAGTGTCATAGCATTGAATACTTTATAGTCAGTGCACGAGAGTTGATTTTAGGTAACTTAGTCGACTAGTACCCCTTTAGGTAAGCCATCGCCACCTGTTTCCCTTTCAAATTAGAGAAATAGCCGAATGAAAGGGTGAAATTTGGAAGCGACTATGTTAGTGAAATATTTTATAATCGATATGTTATTTTATTTCGTTACCGGTGTATACGGACGCGAATAGTCGATTGTGTTTTAAGAGGATATCACTAACTAAATAATTGTGTCGTGAACGAAGTGAAACACTCAATAGAGTTTAGTTTCAAAGCCAGTCAGACTGATTAATCAATACCTAATAGACCTAGATTGAATTCAAAGGATCCTGCGCATATAGTAAATGCGCATATAGCTTTGCTTTGTACTCGCAGTGATATTCAGTAGGTATAGCACTCAAAGGGCTCGTACGTGCAAACAGATAATAATGTAGAATTCCTAGTGCGAACATGAGCCTTTAGTGGCACAATCAAAATTGAATTGACCGGCCTCTCAGCTCAGTTGGTAGTAGCTCTGCATAAAATTTCAATACATAATGATTGTATGAATCAAATGGATTTTAGTTTCACTGACTCAGTTATTTGCTATTTGTTGCAGGCTGCGAACCATTATCTGGCTAAACAGACGAGCTAAGCGAGCTGCAACTACTCTGAAACCTCGGCATCGGCACATCCAAAGCAAAATTCACCAAAAGTCAAATTAATATAAAATAAGAACTGCCGGTTTCCTTGGGTTCCAGGAGCCGGGAAATAAAAATAAACTTTCATAAAAAAAATATTTTGTCCGAGTTAAAATGCTGTATTGCCCGTGAAGTGCTTTCTAAGGAGTAGGGACAGCAGATCTATTTTTCTTAGCTTAGTTTACTATCTCCTAGGAAAAAAGGGCATTGAGTAACTGAAATTGCTATTATTGAGACTGCTGTCGCTGACTGTACCATTACCTCAGTCACCAACATCACAATAACCTATCAGAGTCTATCTATAGTACTATTGTTCAGCACGCTCAAGCGTATTAATTTGGATCCTCGCGTAGGATTAAATCGGATATTCCAAAACCGATAATTGGATGAAAGCCGCGGCAGAGTGCACCATTGCCGCTACATCGAATTACATTTTGGTAGGTATTTTACTATTTTATGGTATGGACATCAGATCGCAACATTATGGTGGCGGCCAACTCAAAGAACGGCAATCGTTTGAAATCGACAGTGGACGATGTCTGATTAGCAATCATTTTGTCAAGTTTAATTCATCATTCATCATCATTTTGTCAAATTTGCATCCCAGAAATATAAGGAATGAGTGCGGCTTATTTTGAATATTACTTATAAGATCTTTTATATACCATTGAAGAAAATAAATGATTTATGATTTATTTTAAGTAAATTACAAAATAAATAGCCCTTTGAAATATCACCAGTACCTAACATTCATTTCAACGTTGCAGCTTTTAGTTATCCCGTAAAACCAAATAAAAGCAACAAAACTTTGTTTTGTTAAAAATATGAAAAACTCTTAATACCGGTAACTGGAAAAGCAAACTCAATTAAAACTACGAACGGGAATTCTGGCACTCAAAATAGAGTCAGATGAACCGAATTCTGTGAAGGCTCGTTTTAGTCGGTTTGTTTGTACGCGCTAACGCCCGCAACACACCTCCGCTGCGGAACCTCTAAAGCGACACCGCTAGATGAATTCCGCTCCGATCGAGTGTACTTTGAGAGCACTGGTGGTCTAGTGGTAGCGGCCCTGCCTTCCGATCCGAAGGTCATGGGTTCAAATCCAGTCGTGTACCAATGAGTTTTTCTGTCGAAAAAATTATGTGCACTATGCCAGTACTCTTAAAACGACGAAGGAAAACATCGTGAGGAAACCGGCGTGTCGTAGAACCTAAAAAAGTTCGAGCAACACGTGTCAAGGGTTACGCAAAAAGGGCCCGCCAGCGGCCTACTTGCGGAAAAACCAGCCCGCACCTCAAGTGCGGATGATAAAAATTTGCCGAGTGTACTTTGATTAGGGGAATGGGCATCGGAACCTTATGCTTTTGAAATGACTGCGGTTCCGCTGCAACGGTTCCGCAGCGGAGGTGTGCTACGGGCACTAGTTTTTTGAATAAAGCTTGCACGGATAAGTTTTTTTATTTTTATTTAGCTGTCATGTTTTTTTTTGTTTTTTTATGCCATAGCTGGCAGACGAGCCGTTCACATGTTATAAGAACTTAGTAAAACGAATTAAATATTAATCCGTTGAATTAAATTATACCTAGTTTAGTCCGGACTTATATCAAAAGAAACAAACATTTTTTTTTATCTTCCACATTACCCATTCACAAAAATTTAACAATTATTGCCATTGTTTAAAATAAGGAAGGAGTATATAAGAGGAAGTCTGAAACTAGCGCCTGTGACAGACAAGATGAGGAATAATTGGTTATCATGGTATGGGCAATGGGCATGTCATGCGGAGGGATGAAAGTCGAAGGATTACGAGAAAAGTGTTAGGTATGAATATGGACGGTGGTTATAGAGGAAGATGTAGAAAAGATGGATGGACTGTCTCAAAGATGACATGAGCAAGAAGGAGAAGAAGGAGTGAGCACTGTGATGTTAGAGGTGAGTGGAAGAAGAAAAGCTGTTATGCCGACAGGATAAAGGTAGGTAAATGATGATAGCCGCTTTTTGTCAGTCTTCAAATCAGCAAAAACACGGGTAGAAACGAAAGACGATGATATCGGCACGTCGCAGTTTTTTTTTCCGAAAAGAAGTTTTAAAATGTGTTAACGAATAAATAAATAATTTAACACATTCAAATGCATACATTGTAAAACCATACAACATTTCTAAATCCACTTCAATTGAGCCGCAACGCTATCCTAAAAAATGCAGCATTATAATTCACTTTTCATCACTGTTCAAACTTGCCCGCGATAAACGTTTTCGAATTTTACGCAAACAAATAACCGCGTTACTATTTCATATGTTCCGCATTTCTGTTCCATTTTCAATAAACTTATTTCTAAAATAGGTAATAGGATGTACTCACTGTTGGGGGACCTGATAATCGGATCGGAATCGGAAAATCGGATGTGTGCGTGATGGATAACAGACGGGGCTGCAATAACTAGTAACAGCCCGGACTCACGAACGAAGACTTGGCGCGCATGCGTCTGGATTCTAGATTCCCATAATCTAAATACCTGAACATTATATTTAACTAGCCGTTCCAAAATATACCATATTTTTTATTAATCACGATAAGGTCAAGAAGATCAATCATACTTGATCACGGAACTCGAAAGATGTCATTGTTAGATGTAATTAGCAGAAAAGTTACTTCAATCGGTTCAGTAATTTGGCGTGAAAGCGCGACAGACAGGCAGAGTTACAAACGCATTTATAATACTAATAAGGATTTAGGAAAGACTGTTTAAAAATAATTCGGCATTCTGCCGGTTTCCTCACGATGTTTTCCTTCACTGTTTTGAGAGTACTAGCATAGTGCACATACATTTTTCGACAGAAAAACTCATTGGTACACGACTGGATTTGAACCCACGACCTTTGGATCGGAAGGCGGGGCCGCTACCCCTAGACCACCAGTGCTCTCAAGACTGTGTTCAGCTTAGCTTCATTTCATCGTCGGCGTCTTCGTCATGAGATGTATCTCATGACGAGATGTATCTCTGTCTGTCTGTCACCAGGCTGTAGCCTGGTGACAGACAGACAGCGGAGTCTTAGTAATAGCGTCCCGTTTTACCCTTTGGGTACGGAACCCTATAAAGCAATAACTACATATTACCATGAAGATAAACAGCTATGTTTTTGGTAAGTTCTACTTATCGTACCGATGAAAACTTCGATCGTTTTATTTCAGGGCCATTCCAGGGTGGCGGTCGGGACAGTTTTACTCCATTTTTTGACATATTTTCATGTGTAGCTTAGTAATTATACAAGTTTTGGGTAATATAAATATACAGCAATGTAGTTTAATAGTTGTGTAAGGACATCATCCAGTAAAATGCCCACATTTTAGCATTTTACTATGTTAAATCCTACCTACAAAAAGCGCGGCGGCCGGGACAGGTACGCACCCATCCTCTCCGGATTCCAGCATAAACTAGTAAAGTTCAGCCCCCCTAGATGTGCTACAGCTTAACCATTTTTTTTATAGGTACCTAGATAGTTGTTCTTAAGAACCTGATTATAAAAATAGCATTTTGCTTTAAGAATACTTAGATATGTTTTTTGGAAAAGTGCGGCGGTCGGGACAAGGATTTGTTCCGGTCGGGACGAGTACCCAAAACCAGTTTTTTCATACAGTCAAATAGGTTTATTAAGGATGCATTCAACAATAACAATTAAATTATAATTAGAGATAAAGTCTAAACACACATCATACACGGTTTATCTAAGTTATACATTATATTTTTTGAAAAATGTCGGATGTTCTCATCGTATTCGTAATATATACGATCTCCGCATGCTTTTAAGAGAGGTTCGTTTAAAATTTTCAATATTTGGTCAATGCTAACATACGAAATATCGCGTTCGTTCATCGTGAAAGTTTTAGCGTCTTTAGAAGATCCTTTCAAAAGCATCACTTGTGAAGCAGATGGTGAAGTACCATCTGCTTCTCCTTGGCAGATTGCCGCGTACCTAAATTCTCTTTTAGTTTTTGAAGTGAAAACTTCTTTAGCGGCGTTGAGCACTTTTTCTGTAATGGGTATAAAATCTTAAACTCGCGTCAGCGCGTCAGGACACGTGACCTGATCGAAAAAGCGTAAGACGGATGGAGAGTAGACAGCTATCCCCTCTCTACGGCGCGGCGAAAATGTATGCCTGGGCCTACTGTTTCGTTTAGGCAGCGCAGGGCGCTTGCGCGAATGTTCGTGTATGTTACAGCGTGCCAAATAACAAACAAGCCCCCCCTAACCATTCCAAAATATCAAACATGCTCAACGTTAATAATCAAGTTTTCACTTCTGCCGGCACTCCCGGAGTGCAACCCGTATTTTTTTTTATTGTCAGTAGTCTATCTATCTATCTTTACTAAAACGTATGTTCCCAATGCCATTTTTTTTGCGATTTCATCATTGCTATCAAAGTAAACTCATTTTTAGCAAGCAAGTTTACATGCAAACCCAGCACCAACATAATTATATGCTTGCATAACCATAGCCGTTACAAGAAAACCCACTTTTTGTATGGAAGCACGTCAGTAATTTGTAAATATTTAAGTAAACGTGTCTTAGTCATGGATATTATTCAATATGAAAATGAACGCGCATGCTACAATGACAAGATGTATTTATTCATCCCTAAAACCATGCTACGTAACACATTAAAATTTTTTTTTTTAAATTCTACAAAGCATTTATATGGCTGTTGGGGCAAAATTTTCGTGCCCAAAAAAAAGTTTTAATTATCGCTTATTAACGCTATGCCACACTAATACATGCCCAAAAACACTATCTAAGCATTTTAATTTTTTTACCTCGCATTTTTAGCGCGGCGGTCGGGACCTAACTTTGATCACCCTTAAAATATTCAAGTTAACTCCTGGCTGCTTGCAAATATGCCTAAATAATAGCTACCTAGCTTCTTATTACTTCTGGAAGTTATTTTCAATGCAGGTTCAATAGTTTTAGGCTAGAACTACTAAACGTCTATTTATGCGTTACGGTCGGGACTTGAGACATACCTGTCTTCGAGGCGTCCTAAATCGGTAATTGACTTATTTATTTCTGTTTTATGTTCGCCAGGCAATAGAATAGATCCTTCCGTGAACTTTTGCTTGCCAAACTTTTCTGTGGCACAAACAAAACGGATGTTATCAGTTATACCAGTCTATTAACAAAAAACGTACCACGCGACAATAAGCACACCTCGATGTTTCAGTCCGAAAAAATCGTAGAAAATGGTTGTTTTTTCTAGCGGTTTTTGTCAATTCATTAAATATGGGGTTTTAACTATGCGTTATGATTAAAATAAAGTCTATTTAATGAAGTTTTTTTTTCTGGTCGTGGTTTCAGTTAGCCTGGAATGACCCTTCACTATTTCAGTAAATGTAATAAGTTTATCGTTTTATATCTATCACTGACTATTTCAGTAGGTAAATGTAACAAGTTTATCGAGCTCTCTGAAGCACGAAGTAACTTAAATGTATCCCTGTGACTACTGACGCGGCCTGCGGCTCCACTGAATTGATATGATTCAATTTCAAAAATTGCCTGAGTGCTTTTCAATATATCCGGCTTAGTATTATTCTTTAGGACGGTTATTTAGGTATGTATTATATGGTAAGTATGTATTGACACACAGAAAGCATACGTAAAATAAAAAAATATAAAGCATATGAATGTATATAAAATTAATTTCCTGGTACCCATGGATAAGCTTTAATTACCAAGTTTTGCGTTATATAGCGCAGAGTGAACTATCAATTAAAATATTGACTTTTCAAAATCGTAAAAGTCATGAACTCGATCATTCACTTAAATCACAAGGATCACTTTGTAACGACTCAAGTTAGTCCAAGTGCCAGTTCCACGCGACCAAGCCTAGAAGAACAGGCAACAAACTACGGCTCGTCTTGCATCCTACTTTTCAAACCGTTGTTGTATGTATCAAAATCATTAAATCATTTTTTAATCACCTATCAACCGATACGCCAGACGATGTGGTAATAAAATTAAAAAATAATCAGCCACCCTTGCATGTAGGGGAGGCAGGCACCCTGGAAATGTATTCCACGCAGTCTTTTTTTCATAAAAGTATGAGCGCATGTTATTAAATAACCTGCGAGTAAAACTCTTTGACTAAGGACAGATGGACACGATAATATAGATTAAAATCTTTTAACTAACTCTACTTGAATCAAATCAAAGTCATTTACTATGCCACAAAAAGTAACAGGTATTCAAGAATTACTTAAAATTCATAGAAATATGATGAGTTAGCTTAGTGATATATGTATAATCTATCAAAAGAATCACTTGAACCTGAAAAATAATTCCATCCAAGGGCTTTCGAAATTCAGAACCTTAAAAAGTAAGCTGACCTTTGCATCTATTCAGGATTATTAAGACAGCGCCTGGCCACTGTTTACGCATATCTTTATTATTTAAAACGTTTTATTTACATAGTAGGAAATTAAGCAATCTTCTCAACTTAGTAGGTAGGTCAAAGTCAAAGTTCAGGTCACAGGTGGCAACGTTATGATATTTTTATTCAAAAGCTTGTCAATTTCTTTAATATCATCACGATATAAACCGCATTAATCAGTTCTTAAAATTCAGAAAGGTCGAACTTCCTGCGCTATGCCCCGCAGGACACTACAACCTTGATGGTTTACCTCAGCGTTTTATTCTGCTATATAAATTTGCGATTCATAATCAGCCAGATGACAAGTACCGTGGCGCTTCAGTATTTCATTACCAATTACAAAAATACAAGTATCATAATATAAGTGGTTTTTACGCCGAGGACTACAGACAGAGCTAGACTTGATACCTGCTACCACATACCACAGCTACAGATACTCAATTTCACTCTCGCCATTTTTGGCTTTTTTGGCATGTGATAATCAGTTACAAAAGACCTAAAAATGAAACATCAGCATTTCTGCCATGTGATGTTAGCATTGTTGATGTACGGTGTATCTACCCAATTAAAGAATAGCATATCTACAAATTAAATGACATTGCAAGTTGCCATGTTTAGTTAGTTATCAGAGTACAATCGTTCGCGGAAAATGTTGTTCCCGCAAATGCATGAGGGAGTCTGGTAATCTTATATTGTGTTTATCATTGAAATATAAATTCAAATTATCAAAATAGACGGGGTGAATGTACCCTGATAGTCTAGACGACGCAAGCCCTTCAAACGAATCAAATCAATACAAGTCACGTTAATTGCGCCCGCTACATTTAATATTTAGTTTAACGTGAGGAGCCATGACTCGTCAAGCTGAAAGGCTCGAGTCCGCGTCCCCTTGCGCCTCAAGTGGAAGAGCGCGGCGCTTTTTTCCGCAAAAAGTTCTCCCTCATAGTCGATCGTTGACGTGATTACAGGATGCTTTGTGCTTTTACCTACAGCAAAATGTGGGCATATTTACCTTTGACTACCCCCCCCCTAGAAACTCCAAAGATAGACTCCCCCCCCCCCCCATAAAGATAAAGAATCTTGTGTTGTTAATATTTTTATAATGTCCCAAAAGTTAAGAGCCGAGCGGGATTTGAACCCGCGACCTTCCCCTCGGTACGGGGCTGCGCTGACCACTGCGCCATCGGATCCTCTTAGGGACTGTTCGGCACTAACGCGACCTTAAGTGCTTTCCTTAAGTGTAGTAAACACTATAAAATCAATAAAAAAATCTTGAGTTGTTGTTGATATATTACCTTTGACTACCCCCCAAGAAACCCCAAAGATAGACTCCGCCCCCCCCCCTAAAGATAAAGAATCTTGAGTTGTTGTTGATATATTATGTTAAAGTCATTTATGGTAAAATAATAAAATATGCGAAACCTCACTCAGAAACAGTTGCATATTTAATGTAGGATATGCGAGTGTTTCTGATTAAGCGTAGGATAATCTGAAAGCATGGCGAAGTTGCTCGAGCCGAGTGTTCCGGGGATTTTACTTCCATTCGTTTAATGCTTCGTGGTTGTGTTGATGGAATTTTTATTTGGTAGCTGGAAAATTAATTTAAACTTTAACTAAATCCCGTACGAGCTAGTGAACAACTTTGGTGGCAGAGTATACGCTTGTTTTTTAAACTACTAAAATTGTAATTTAAAGCTTCGTCCATTAAAAAAATAAAGCATAACAAGTGCGAGATACAACACATTATTCAGTGCTGTTTTACTATTCGACTGTTTTGTTACGTTTTAAAAAAAAATTGATGAAAAGTACAGTGGAATCTCTTGCGAAAACCAAGTTGCGTGCAAAAGTTAGTTTACATATTTTTTACTGCAATATTGTAAATAATTGGCTATTTAGTGGAGTTTCATTCAAAGAACGATAATACTATAATCATAATAATATAATGAACTGACGAATGACACACATTAGGTATCCTACCTATAATGACTAAGCGAAAGAATGCGAATAAGGTAGACATCCATATGGTGTAAGAGCAAGCGAGAAAGAGCTATACAGGGCGTCCCACGGATATGCCACTTGGATGGAAAGTACCTTGAATATTGTAGACGGAATATTTTACTGAAAGAAGACATTATTTGAATTAAAAAAAAAAAAAAAGAGTAAATTGACCATCCCTAGTCCGTCTTTTTCTTGCGTGTGGTAAAATATTTTAATTGTACCTCAAAGAGACTCCTTTTCTTTACCTGACAACTTACAAGTAACTATGTCTAATTTTACGAGCTTTGATCATAAAATATTCATTTTTGTCGCTATCATGTAATCGATTTTCATGGAAACCGTGGTCGCGGCTTAGAATAAAAACAAAATGGCCGACAACTGGACACCCCTGCATCATTTTTCCGCTCCTACTAATTCCTCTGCGAATTACATTCCGAGGGGTGTAAATAAAAAACGACAACCTTAACAATTGACTTGTATAGCTCTGCTTTTGCGCTGAAGGCTGTTGGTTCGATCTCACGAGGACAAACATTGTATGACGAAGTTTGATGGTTTTCTGAATCTTTTCGACTCTGATAAGTTGGAACTTTCGATTGATATTCCACCTCTGGTATCAATTTCGGCTCCATCAGTTTTTATTCGGAATGTTAAGACGCTGAGCTCCGTAAAACAGCTTGAAAGATATAAAAAAGCGGCCAAGTGCGAGTCGGACTCGCCCATGAAGGGTTCCGTAGCAACAAGTAACATAATTTAAAAGTTCTTGTTGTTCGTCGAAAGGTAAATTGCGGTAAACCTACTCACTAGATCTCGTTCAAACCAAATATCGTTGGAAGTTTGCATAGTAATGTACATCATATATTTTTTTAGTTTTATCATTATCTTATTTTAGAAGTTAGGGGGGGTACCAACATTTTACCACTTTGGAAGTGTCTCTCGCGCAAACTATTCAGTTTAGCAAAAAACTATAGTAAAAACCTCAACATCATTTTTGAAGACCTATTTATAGATATCCCACACGTATGGGTTATATGAAAAAACATTTTTTGAGTTAACAGACAGACAGACATGACGAGTCTATAGGGGTTCCGTTTTTGCCATTTGGCTACGGAACCCTAAAAACACTGAACTTATTCATCGAAAATCGAGAGATCTTGGGTGAATTCCGATAAAGTTTAGAAAATAATAATGATAACACACATCTTATTATGCACTAAAAAAAACACTGGACGAAGTTACTCGAAGCGGTTTGCATTCAATACTTTCGCTTCATTGCGGCGAGTCAAATCTTGGCCATCATCGCTCAGCAAATCTTTGTGCAGCAGGTGTAGAGTGTGATTTAACTTTTAACACGTTTTCCTACAAAAAAAATTGCCTATCTGGTTTACGTACATATTTAAAATTTTAAGTAAAGAATATAATATAATATTTTAAGAAAGAAAACATGTTGAGATCAAACTAGTTTTTTGCTAAACTGTGTGCCGATTGCACACAAGATTTTCTATAAATAAGTTTCAGTGATTGACCTTACAAAAAGGTCAAAGTGTGCGATAAAGTTATTGACGGCGGTCTGTCCCTTCTTCGTGTCGATGTATCCCTTAAATGTATAATAGTCTGGATTGATAAATGTGTTTTTATTATAGCAATTTCTGTGGCGTCAGTAAGGTATTTTGGTGTACAGGTTTAAGAGAACTCTGTCTCTTCCCCTTAAATCGGAGATCTAGGATATATGCGCCGTAGATCGTGGGTTCGATCCCCACCGAGAACAAATATTTGTTACATACTTAGAATACAATATAACACCCATACTGATCTGGGTGTTATATTGTATTCTAAATATGTATTTACAAAAAAAGATACATAAATAAAGTATTAGGTATATCAGCTATCTGGTTAACATTTGTACAAGCTCTGCCTAATTTGGGATTAGATAGTGCTGTGTGGATTATAGTCCACAATATTTATTATAATTTGTACTTACCTACGTAATGAATTGACCTATTAAAAAAAACATTCTCTGTATTCTATCTGCAATCCGGTTCCCTTATTAATGATTACACAAGCTTTGTTTAGTTTTTGGTAGATGATAGCGCTGTATGAAATGTCAACAAATATGTAGGTGTATGTAGTATTTAGATAATAACAACTGAATGCAAATCATGCAGGAATGTTATAGCCATCGTTATTTACGAACTTTGCCACTTTTTTATGCAAATAGCTGATGTAACAAAGCATATAGCCCGTCTTATGTAAAGTAATATCAACGAAGGAAAGGTAGACGGAAAGAGAGGAAGAGGAAAACCAAGGATAAGCTACATGAGCCAAATAAAAGCAAAGATCGCTGTCATGTCGTATAAGGAGGTCTAGGAGGTTGCCCTCAAAAGAAATACCTGGAGAAAAATGCATACATTACGCCGACAAGAGCGTTGCTCTTAAATAAGAAGAAAATGAATGTAAAGTTGTGACCATCGCCTATAACAAGGCATTACGTCACAGGTCACGCACGTCAGGAACGTGGACTACGATGCACTGCCCTGCGTCCATAAACTTAAAGCTAAGATGTTCAGCCTAATGTGCCAGTAATTTCACCGGCACCCACACCCTTCAAATCGAAACACAGCGATGCTGCTTCACGGCAGAAATAGGCATGGAGGCAGTACGCACCCGGACGAGCCACAAAAAAGCTACTACTTTACAATTTGAGACCAAAATATACCCTCTCATACATGAATGAGGCTTTTATCACTAACTGGTGAAGTCACTACTAGAAACTGTGCATAGTGTTACCTCTAGAAACTTTCAATGTACCTAAATAGGTAAGTAGGCAAACCAAAATCTAATCCGGTTTTTCAACCTTAGCGACAGGCACAGTACCTACATGCGGATAGGTACAGGCAGCTGCACTAGAACGTTAACAATTTATAATAACGTTCATATTTGTATCAGTTTTTTTTTTTTACTAAATTAGTGTACTACATCTCTGCGGTACCCTAATTAATATTACAATCTAGCCTAGTAGGCTAATGAGTAATTCTGCTTTAGCTTAGTTTTATAAAATAAGTATTAGGTACTAAGAATGTGTCCGTTGGCACTTTTCTTACTGTCTCTAATTCATTAAGGTAACACTTTGTTTATGTGTTCATTATTGTATCAGAAGTATAATGCAATGTATATTACAAAAAAAAACAAAAATCTAAAAATTTTTTTCAATTTTTTTCGAATATTTTAAAGAACTTAAGTTCGAAAGTAACAATTTGTACAAATTCTAGTGCATCTGACTGTACTACGCCATACAAGTACTACTTAGGTTTTTAATAGGTAATGCTACGAGACTATCTGAATAAAAAAATCATTCAGATTAAACGGGGACAACGACACGTGAAATTGAGAACTCCCGTTGTCCCTGTTGGCCGTATCTGCTCACCGGGGACAACGGGAATGAATTAAAATGACGTCTCGCTGTCCCCGGGCCGGGGATACGACCACCGGGGCCAACGGGAATACATCAAAGTAACGAATTGTACACATTCTAGTGCATCTGACTGTACTGTACTACTGTACTACGCCATACAATACCACTGCAAGACTTATCAATCGGAATGTACGAGTCATGAAGTAAATAATTGTGCCTTGTTTTGCAAGCTCAGAACAAATAGGTGGGTCCAATCAACGTTAAAAGTATTCCTGGTTTGAAAATGAATATATAAATAAATATTTTAGACAGTCTACAGTGTGGACTCCACACCAAACTATAAAGCCTTAAATTAAGCCGAGGTCGTACTATGGGAACCAGTACCCGAAGTCCGAGTTTTGCTACCACATTTCCTTACCAAATGTTGTTTTCGTTTCGCCTGTCTCTGTCTTTTGTATGGAGAAAAGATGAGACAGCAAAATACGTTACGTAGTTAGAGTTGTTGTCTCATCATTTTTCCATGCAAAAGAGAGAGACACGTAGGTGAAACGAAAACAACATTTGGTAACGATATGTTGTAAATGCACTGAGACTTTGGGTACAGATAGCGAATATATTAAATTTTTTGTAAGCACATACTTTGATGATCCAAAAAGTCAGTATACACAACTATTAAAACAAATTGTATTGTATTTACGTTTTGGTAGATGCTGTAATTTTTGTAAAGGCTTTGGGAGGCCTTTGCCCAGCAATGGGACGATATACAGGGTGTCCCATAAGTCAACGTCCAGCCGAAAACGGGTGATGCGCCAAATCATGACAGTTATCAGAAAAATATAAAAAAAAATATTTGTTATGTAACTTTCGAGTTATGAGTATTTACAAAAAACAGAAAAATCTGACACCCTGTGATGATCTTTTAAGTCCTGTGACTACAAATATTAACTTTTCATGAAACTTTTTTCTGCAACGTAAGCATGAATAACCCTCCTGTAAATAACAATTCAAAATTAAGCCATAACTGCCTCAGTTTTTAATGAAATCGTGGAGTTTTGGCCAACGTTTCATTTCAGATAATTACATCACCCAACTTTAACCGTCTGTACCGCAAAAAAAATGTACTACACTATCGTGGCATGTAATTTTAAAAATTGGCGCATTTATCCAGAATTCCAAAATGGTATAATACTTGCTAGAGTACTCCTTAGTTTTGGAAATAAAAAATGTTTATTCAACTAAACCGGATTTCCAATCAATTTTATTTCATGTGATAAAATGTTTGTACCCTTTAAATGATGGACTTAAAATGCCTACGCTGTTTTTTTAAGAGACTCAAAATTCGCAGGTACAAGTAAATACCATTTCGACAATGCAAGTAAACAGATAGAGCCACCATCTTGTCGAAAGAGTAATAACCATGGGTGTTCAAGTAATTTGTTAGTTTTAGGTGAAAGTTTGAAATAAAATTCAATCATAGGATTTCTTCAATCGTGATTTTAATTTAACTACATCAAGGATTTACAGCAAATGTTCAAACTGTTAGCCTTCAGCAGTAATGTAATGTAAGTAATGCAAGCTCTACATTTCCTTAAAAAAAATCAGCTGTCTGTAAAGTCAGTTAACTGACGACAGTTGAACGTGACAACGTCATACAGCTGTCCACGCGGACGCATCGCTCACTCAAGTAGGAGAGAGGCAGATGTCGAACGCTGCCGAACGCGGAGGCCGATTGTGCCTCTTTGTCGCGCGTACCGCGCTCCCACTTGCACTTCAAGTATTAAATGGAACGCCTCAGAGCGAGGTAACGCCGCATGAGTCATGTTTTTTCGTACGAGCAGCCGGCTCTATCGAATTATAAGACGTTATCACGTCAAAAACCGTGTAATAAGACCAGCGACGGGCGAAGGCAAACTTTAGATAAAAATCACGATTGAAGTAATCCTATGATTGAATTTTATTTCAAACTTTTACCTAAAACTAACAAATTACTTGAAAACCCATGGTTATTACTCTTTCGACAAGATGGTGGATCTATCTGTTTACTTGCATTGTCGAAATGGTATTTACTTGTACCTGTGAATTGTGAGTCACTTAAAAACACAGCGTAGGCATTTTAAGTCCATCATTTAAAGGGTACAAACATTTTATCTCATGAAATAAAATTGATTGGAAATCCGGTTTAGTTGAAAAAACATTTTTTATTTCCAAAACTAAGGAGTACTCTAGCAAGTATTATACCATTTTGGAATCCTGGATAAATGCGCCAATTTTTAAAATTACATGCCATGATAGTGTAGTACATTTTTTTTGCGGTACAGACGGTTAAAGTTGGGTGATGTAATTATCTGAAATGAAACGTTGGCCAAAACTCCACAATTTCATTGAAAACTGAGGCAGTTATGGCTTGATTTTGAATTGTAATTTACAAGAGGGTTATTCATGCTTACGTTGCAGAAAAAAGTTTCATGAAAAGTTAATATTTGTAGTCACAGGACTTAAAAGATCATCACAGGGTGTCAGATTTTTCTGTTTTTTGTAAATACTCATAACTCAATAGTTACATAACAAATATTTTTTTTAATATTTTTCTGATAACTGTCATGACTTGGCGCATCACCCGTTTTCGGCTGGACGTTGACTTATGGGACACCCTGTATACAGACCAGGTAGAAAAAATAGTTTTCTTTGTGCAGGCAACTGTACTCTCATTTCATTTGCATTGAGTCACTTGATATTGTCGCCCTCTTGTGTATTATTGAAATATGTTGGTACCTATAGATTGCATATTATTGTATTATGACGACTGTGACGTTTCTGAGACCAACATCTCAACAATTACAATTCTGGATAGACAATAACGGCTTAAAATTTCTATGAATGCTCATTTTTATCAACGACTTTATTAAGTTGCTTTTTAGGGTTTTGTAGCCAAATGCCAAAAAACAGAACCCTGATGGATTCGTCATGTCTGTCGGTCCGTCCGTATGTCACAGCCACTTTTTACGGAACTGTAAGAACTATACTGTTGAAACTTGGTAAGTAGATGTATTCTGTGAACCACATTAAGATTTTCACTCAAAAATAGAAAAAAAAACAATAAATTTTGGGGGATCCCCATACTTTTATTTTTTTCATCATACCCAATACGTGTGGGGTATCTATGGATAGGTCTTAAAAAATCATATTGAAGTTTAATATATTTTTTTCTAAACTAAATAGTTTGCGCGAGTGACACTTCCAAAGTGGTAAAATGTGTTGATAAGAAGAAAAGCTGTAGGTATTATTTCGTAAAGTACTTGCACCTACGACGGGTGTTATAATATTCATGGGTTTTCCCTATATAAGGGTGAGCGCACACTGGTCGCTTTTTAATAGGCAGACCGCGCCGGCCGGCGCCGTCGTTGACCTTTATCACTCACACACTTGACCTTTTGAAAGATATCAAATCACTGAACTTATTCATTTAAAACTTTATCTAAAGGCTACAAACTGGCTTTATCTAAAGGCGGGGTCCCGCCTTAAAATAAAGCCAGTTTAAAATATATATCAATAGTGGTAATAGTTATTATTATGTTCATTATCGCGACGCTTTGCCGTGCTCCAAGGTCCGTTTGCAAGCATTGACAATAATTTGAAGGCATCCTAGCCCTTATTTCGATTATGTTAACATAAATGACGAATTCAAAATCTGCTATCGAGCTGTCTGTAGGTTTGCTAAGGATCTTAAGTCTTGCATAGTTTGTATAGCACCTATTTATCAGAACGTGTTTATTTTCATAAAGGTTGCATTCCGATCTCGGCAGCAGGCAGATTAGTGTTGCCGCTGCAGCGCTGCGGCAGCACTTTTGTGTTTCGCGCAGATTTTTTAAGAACAATATCTGTGTGCGCGGCGCCAGCGGGGTGAACTTCTGCCGGGCACAGAATGTAATGCCGTACTAAGCTATGGTAGTGCTGCGGCCCGCAATACAAACTATTAGATACGTAATTTTCCCAGGCTATGCTTAGTTCAAACCAGCGCTGTAGTTTCAATTTAATAGCCTTTTGTTTTTTTTGGGGGGCCCAAAACCTAAAAACAAATGGTGTAAGAAACAAAATATATTTTGGGACCTCTGACTAAGTTGAATTTGCATGGTTTAGCTAATATTCACCGAAAGACGATGAAGATGCTTTAAAACGTTTTGCCTTATTTATATTGGTGTTTTGGTTTTATTTTCCAGAATAATATCCTTGCAACTGTACCTACTGACCTTGCATTTGATGACACTTTATTATTTTTTATTGGAACCAGATTCTAGGCTGGTTTTTAAATCGCTGCTCTCATGGTCTAGCTGGCTCATCCATGGTCACCTACCGATTGGATTAGGTAGATTATTCAATGATGCTGCACTGGACCAACCTGCCTCACTATAATCTCACATAAAATAAAAAAAGCATCTAAATTGAGATAAAATAAATCATAAGTAAGCCAATTCAATACTATGATATATGTAATAGGTAGGCAAAATTATGTAAGTAACATTGATTTAATAATTGCCGTAAGTATATGGTAGGTAATGCGTTAATACAAAAATAAACATGCTTAATGCCTTGTTTATTTTCAAACAAAGGCAGGGTAGAACAAAAAATGCTGATCCTGTTCCAATACTGTCAATCAATATCAATTAAAGTTAGATAGCCGAATTATATGAGGCTAGAGCAGGATTTGCATCACCTATCTTCTCAGCCTGGTATGCCAAATACCAATGGAGCAGACATACATACATACATACATAAAATCACGCCATATTCCCATGGGGGTAGGCAGAGATCATGGATTTCCACTTGCTACAATCCCTGACACACCTCTTTCGCTTCATTCACTCTCATAACATTCTTTTTATACATGCTCATCGGTTTAGGGTACTCCTAACCTGGAGCAGACAAGGCTGCATTATTTATATTTTAGAGGTTTTCATATATTTTCCATGATTTGGGTGAGCTGATATTGGACGGAGAAACAAATAATATCTGGATCTGAATTCATGACAATATAATACGATATTTGTTTATTTTATCATTAATTATTTATTTGTGATCACACATGAAGTACATAGTACATACAAGAACATAGTATAGCAATAGCAGATCAGCAATTTTTGTTATTTAATCCTGCATTAATTGTGTTAAAAACATATTCTAAGAAATCAGGTTATGATAAGGTTTAGTTTAGTGATCTATAGATTGTTATTTATACTTGGAAAAAACCTACCCAATTTTTCCAAATTCTTCCAGGGTAAGAGCAGCATGAGAAGAAATGGCGATAAATTCACACACAATTTAAAATTAATTCCAAATTGTGCACTTAAACAAAGACAACAACAAACAATTTATTTTACTGTAATGAAACTGTTCTATACTAAATAATCTTAAATTTACATCAAATCTTTTATGTTATTCTTATCATAAGAATATCAACCTATACTCTATCAAAATTCAATATAGAAACTTTGTCCAAGAGTTTAATTAGTAACTTAATCAATCGGAAATAGGATTATTTACAAAGATAGAAACACAATGGTTTTTACTATATAGTCAAGTATATGCACACATACATAATGATGCAATAAAGTAGGTAAATAATTACCTATTCACCATAATCCCGTTTGATAATTCATTGCAGGTAGGATCCTAGTTATTTACCTTACTATTCACAGTATTTTCCACAGCATACACATTTGACGTACAAAAATAGTATGAAAAGCGGCTGATAGGAAGATAACACTTATAAGCAAATAATTACAATATCTTTATTACTCATAAACTAATAATGAAATAGGACTTCTAATAATAGGGATAATAGTAATGATGTCGAATAAACAGCCTTAAACACAAATTTAAAACGTTTTTAATTAGGTTTAAGAGAGTTGATAGTGTTATAATGACCTCCTGTCAGTCCTTTGTTTGACAGGATCATGAACACAGATCAAAGGTCCTTCATATCAAATATTAATATACTTTGTGTATAGTAATGTCTGGGCAGTAAGCCTATGCCAATTAAATAGGTACCTATTTATATATGAGGAGTTGCAACCAGAGCTGGGTAGGGGGAAGCATGCTAAGACAATGAGTGTTACGTACCTTGAACAATTCCTTGAAGTAGGGGCTGCAGACGGAGAGGATGAGCTTGTGTGCATGCACGTACTGGCCGCCAGCCGCCAGCGTCACGTCAACCAGGTCTTCGCCTTCCAACAGGGCATGAAACGACTGCGACAAGTTCGAGTGGAAGTCGTTCCATCTCAGCGAGAACTGTTCTGGCATCGCCATTGCAAATAACTCGCACAAACAATCAATAGCCCACTGACGCCCTTCTAAAACTAGATACCTGTAACACTTTCAGACTTACTACGCGTCCCCATACATCACTGAAAACGCAAACAAGTCTAACTGCCTACGTATGCGTTATTACTCCGCATTAAACACCCTCATAATCAATCAAATCACTCATCACACATATTTTACCCCCGATTTATAGCACGGAACATTCATTTTTGAGATGGCATCGCAATTTCATTGAAAATAATAATCAAAATGTCGCTCGGTTTGTTCACAAATTCTTCACAATGCACCGTTCATTGTCCGACCGAGATCCGTCCTACCTACCAATGATGATGTTGATGTGACTCCGTCAGTCGCGCGCGTCGTAGCTTGACGTCCATCCATCCATCCGACAATCGCAAGTTAACGCAACGTAATGTGGAGCGGGCATTATGTCAGAATCAGATTCCGAAATCCGAATGTTTGAATGTGCATTGTTAAAAATTATAATGATCAAACAGGGATAAATCCATGGATCAAAACAAATGCTTTGTGTACGTTTGTACTACCTAAACGAGGTTTTGATTGATTTCATCTCGGCTCATATCCGTCCTATGTTATATTGGTATCAATTCTGTTGTTTAGAAATCCTAAAATTTAGCTAATTTCGAGCTAAAATTTCGTAAAATTGTTATTCCTATTCTGTTGGCAGCATCGTAAACTTAAATTTAGAGTGACAGCTCTAAAATTAGGATAGTTACTCAATTTAGTCAAAAAACACGTAAATCCGTCATTTTGCTATTCGGTTGTACAATATTTTAGGTAATTTGCGCTTAATTTTAGAAACGTCAATCTAAATTTAGGCGACATGTTACTAGGTGCTGACTAAAGTTTTGTTGTATGGTTGTTGTGAATTTGTGGACGAAACGCAATCAAACTCAAAAAATCATGGAAGCTGGTTGTAGTGGCTGCAAATATAGAAGCCCCGCCATAGTTTGTAGGTACCTAAGTAACTATAACGCCTGCCACTTATGAGCAAGAAACATAGTGGACAATCGGCCGGCTGAAGAAGAAATGTCTGCATCGCCATCGTTGTCTGCATTATTAACCAGAAAAGGCAGCCAAAATTATTATCTCGTGCTGCACTCTATATAATTATGTTTATGGAAGAATTAACAGGTGAATCAAATATAAATAGAACTATGCTTTACCTACCTACTATTCCTTCTCTAATAAGATGTATTCTGTGATTGCAGATAGGGATGAAGACATTAGTGCTTGAACAAGATGATGGAGTCGAGGAAGAGGAGCACGACATAGATTTCCTCCATGAAGCACGTATAATACGACAAAGAATAATAAACTCTCACTTTCATATTTTTTTAATCAATACAGGAGCATTAGGCTGGTGGAAACAAATAGGTCATACATCTAATATTAAATCATAGTAACTAATATAACCAAACAACATGCGTTATACATAGAGTATGACAGACAGCGGTGTGGAATCAGATAAAACAGGACCGTATTTTATATCAAGTAGCCACTGGAGGATTTTCTTTATCTTCCTCCGCGAGGTCTGCCCCTGCCGGGCTTCTTACTGTACCATTGAAGCCGGTACCGACCTTCCTGGCCTTACCCTTCACTTTTGCCACCCATATACTCCAAATCTGTGGAAAGAAATATTAGTTTCAATTAGAAGGACAACAAAAGGACAAAAACTGCATAAAAAGTTGGTTTAAAATTAATGGCTTGGTTTAAACGTGGCTTTCTACTGGTAAAAGAATTTTCAAAATCGGTTCAGAACATCCAGAGATAAACACTACAACGCCACAAACTCACAATATTTTTTTAGCTATGGCTATCTACAAACATGCTCGACCCTGCGTCTACACTTTAAAGCTTGCTCGAAGAGTTTAGGTGTGCGTTTTCAACGCACACCTAAACTCTTCGAGCAATGGACAGTGGGGTTACCGCTAGTTTCGGTGTGCAGGTGCCTGACGCCTCACGCCGATCGTATGCCACAATTTTGTATGGAGAAACTAAGCTTTTCAAAGAATTCGCTAGGGGCACTTTTGGTTACCGCGGTAACCCCACAGTTCGTTTATGGGTTTTGTTGGATATCACTTGCTAGATTTACTATCGGAAAACAAACAATCAAATCTTTCCTCTTTATAATATTAGTAGGTAGATGAAATAACTTACATGCTGCCACTCTTCAGCAGTCCGGCTTCAGCCAAAAGCATTCAGCTCCCCCGCCAGCATCCCCTAAAATTCTATTATTGCTCTATCAGCTTGGTTACCTGAAAACCGGACATACAACAATCAAATCACTGAAGTGTGTAGCTAGGTAAGTATAAATCATTAATTATACCTATTTCAGAACCAATAAAACATAAATCCTACGTACCTCGTGCAATCAACTTATTAGCCAAAAGCCGTTCCTGGTGGAACGGCCATCCTTTTTGTCTAGTATTTGTTATTTTTCGGGATCGGGGGCGGTCAGTACAGTAGGCTGCTGCATTTTGTAATTTTTCTTCTTTGAGAAAAGTTGAGTTGTTGAATTTATTTTTAGGTCGATGGTTTGAAGTTTAGCTGTTTGCTGTTTGCATTGCACCCACAGATATTCCTCCAAACCACAGATACAAAAAACCCGTAAAAATAGTGTAAATAGAGCGCCATCTAGCGTCGAGTAGTGCCAAGATGCATGAAATGACAAATGTATAAGTTATCTGTGAACTTAATTTAGAACAAGTTTAGAGGTGTCATAGACACCTTTTAAATTTAGTAAAATGCGATAACAGAATAGCTTATAAGATTTTCCTAACTAAATTAGAAAATTTTAGGCTAGTTTAGCTAGACAGATTGTAAACAACAGAATTGATACCATTGTATGAGATGATTATTTGTGTCTTAATAGGGCTGAGTATATTTTATTCCTATGTTTATATCTATTTTAAACCTTAAAAACTTAACTAGAAAGTTGTTTGTGTAATGATTTTATTTTTATTTCACGTACATAATATATTATGGTATCAATTCTGTTGTTTACAATCTGTCTAGCTAAACTAGCCTAAAATTTTCTAATTTAGTTAGGAAAATCTTATAAGCTATTCTGTTATCGCATTTTACTAAATTTAAAAGGTGTCTATGACACCTATAAACTTGTTCTAAATTAAGTTCACAGATAACATAAACATTTGTCATTTCATGCATCTTGGCACTACTCGACGCTAGATGGCGCTCTATTTACACTATTCTTACGGGTTTTTTGTATCTGTGGTAGCTAAACTTCAAATCATCGACATGTAAATAAATAAATTCAACAACTCAACTTTTCTCAAAGAAGAAAAATTACAAAATGCAGCAGCCTACTGACCGCCCCCGATCCCGAAAAAGAACAAATACTAGACAAAAAGGATGGCCGTTCCACCAGGAACGGCTTTTGGCTAATAAGTTGATTGCACGAGGTACGTAGGATTTATGTTTTATTGGTTCTGAAATAGGTATAATTAATGATTTAAACTTACCTAGCTACACACTTCAGTGATTTGATTGTTGTATGTCCGGTTTTCAGGTAACCAAGCTGATAGAGCAATAATAGAATTTTAGGGGATGCTGGCGGGGGAGCTGAATGCTTTTGGCTGAAGCTGGACTGCTGAAGAGTGGCAGCATGTAAGTTATTTCATCTACCTACTAATATTATAAAGAGGAAAGATTTGATTGTTTGTTTTCCGATAGTAAATCTAGCAAGTGATATCCAACAAAACCCATAAACGAACTGGGGTTACCGCGGTAACCAAAAGTGCCCCTAGCGAATTCTTTGAAAAGCTTGGTTTCTCCATACAAAATTGTGGCATACGATAGGCGTGAGGCGTCAGGCACCTGCACACCGAAACTAGCGGTAACCCCACTGTCCATTGCTCGAAGAGTTTAGGTGTGCGTTTTCAACGCACACCTGAACTCTTCGAGCAAGCTTTAAAGTGTAGACGCAGGGTCGAGCATGTTTGTAGATAGCCATAGCTTGGATTAAGTATGCTCATAGAGCATGTAACAGTGTGTGTACTTGCCTATAGGCTATATTCTATTAAAAAAATATGAATCCTTGGGGTAAAAAAATATTGTGAGTTTGTGGCGTTGTAGTGTTTATCTCTGGATGTTCTGAACCGATTTTAAAAATTATTTTACCAGTAGAAAGCCACGTTTAAACCAAGCCATTAATTTTAAACCAACTTTTTATGCAGTTTTTGTCCTTCTGTTGTCCTTCTAATTGAAACTAATATTTCTTTCCACAGATTTGGAGTATATGGGTGGCAAAAGTGAAGGGTAAGGCCAGGAAGGTCGGTACCGGCTTCAATGGTACTGTAAGAAGCCCGGCAGGGGCAGACCTCGCGGAGGAAGATAAAGAAAATCCTCCAGTGGCTACTTGATATAAAATACGGTCCTGTTTTATCTGATTCCACACCGCTGTCTGTCATACTCTATGTATAACGCATGTTGTTTGGTTATATAAGTTACTATAGTCGGATTTTTAATTAGACGATACCGACTGACAGTAGCTAATGTCACTTTGTAAAATAATGTTGCCATATTTAAAGTAATAGTGCTGCGTTCAGTTCTCGTTCAATCAGATGAATGAACAATGAGTGAATAGTTAATCATTTCAAACTATAAAATAATATTGAAATTTGTATAAAAAAATGTATAAAAGTGCTCTGATATAAGTTACTTGTAGTAGGTACATACCTACTAAACCTTTGCTTTGTAATAAACCGTCAAAAAACTGATTGTAGTTACATAACTACAATCAGTTTTTTGACGGTTTATTACAAAGCGCGGCGTGGTGACTAGTGCCAACACCGATGAACGCCATCGCGTCGGTCACCATTTTGTTTGTAATTCGGCTTCTAACCTCTGGTCTGATAGCACGAATGTTTTTCTGCGCTCACGCTGTTTAGTTATTGTTTTTGTAAAGTTTTTCGTTATGTTGTGTTTGTGGTAATTGTTGTGTATTTTGTTGCTAAATTGTTTCGCGCGAACGATATGGATCCTCAACCAAGCAAGTCAAGTCAAGTTCGGCACACTAACTATACACTAGAAAAACGAGGCAATTTCATTCATTCAGGAGTTTTTTCAATCATTCACTTTTTCACAACACTATTTTTATTTCATCAAAAACTGACAACACAGTAAACGTCAGCTAGCTTCGTCTAATTAAAAATCCGAGTATATGATTTAATATTAGATGTATGACCTATTTGTTTCCACCAGCCTAATGCTCCTGTATTGATTAAAAAAATATGAAAGTCAGAGTTTATTATTCTTTGTCGTATTATACGTGCTTCATGGAGGAAATCTATGTCGTGCTCCTCTTCCTCGACTCCATCATCTTGTTCAAGCACTATGTCTTCATCCCTATCTGCAATCACAGAATACATCTTATTAGAGAAGGAATAGTAGGTAGGTAAAGCATAGTTCTATTTATATTTGATTCACCTGTTAATTCTTCCATAAACATAATTATATAGAGTGCAGCACGAGATAATAATTTTGGCTGCCTTTTCTGGTTAATAATGCAGACAACGATGGCGATGCAGACATTTCTTCTTCAGCCGGCCGATTGTCCACTATGTTTCTTGCTCATAAGTGGCAGGCGTTATAGTTACTTAGGTACAAACTATGGCGGGGCTTCTATATTTGCAGCCACTACAACCAGCTTCCATGATTTTTTGAGTTTGATTGCGTTTCGTCCACAAATTCACAACAACCATACAACAAAACTTTAGTCAGCACCTAGTAACGTGTCGCCTAAATTTAGATTGACGTTTCTAAAATTAAGCGCAAATTACCTAAAATATTGTACAACCGAATAGCAAAATGACGGATTTACGTGTTTTTTGACTAAATTGAGTAACTATCCTAATTTTAGAGCTGTCACTCTAAATTTAAGTTTACGATGCTGCCAACAGAATAGGAATAACAATTTTACGAAATTTTAGCTCGGAATTAGCTAAATTTTAGGATTTCTAAACAACAGAATTGATGCCATGTGTACTTACACCATTGATCTACAAAAACGCATAATTATTGTTTTGTAAAAATTACCATTAATGTTTAGGTTATATAACCCATTCTAATTTACTTTACGATCCCCATCTTCTGCGGCTGTGCTGTGCTGATGCACGCATCTGACGTATCACACCCACCGGTCTGTAGTGAAAACCAGCTTTAGATTTGCAGAAAACCATCAGCAATCGAGTGACGCAAAAAATATAGCTGTTTTCACTTCTTCTTTTTTGGCTACTGCGACTAATATGCCACAATTCTGCCAATAATAGCTGTTTTGACGTAATTTTCGTTTGACATCTGTCATCGACAAAATGGAAATGACAGCTTGACATGACAGCAATCATTGATTGGTACCATTGGACCAATGGCGTAGCGTAAATAAATGAAGACTGACCACACTTCCTCTCCTTCCCCTAAATTTTGGTAATTCTAAGTAAAAAAATTAGAAGCTAGAAGTTAGCCTTGTCAACGCCTTGTGTTTTACCATTCCTTTGGTTGGAAAGGTTGTTAGGTAAATAGCTATGCGTCAGCAAGCAACTAAAATAAAAGGGTCATTCTGCAGCTTCAACTGACGAATAACCATCCAGGCCAGCAGCGCTCTGGCATTTTATATAGTGCAAGTCTTGAGTTCTCAGTTTAATTGAGCATGTGCTGCGTTGGTCGCAGCCTTAGCCTGACTCAGTCAAGCCTTCGAGTCCATCAGAGAGGACCGCCACAGTTATTGTGACAGCATTGTTGAAGTGATCATGAGTTCGACCAGTGCGTGAAATAGTCAGAATGGCAACAATTGTGGCTACCGGTAAGACCTTGGGTATGTCATTAATCAATGCTAGTTTAATTTAAAATTATTTTTATTTATTTAAGTTACTAGTAGAATCCCGCGCGACTTCGGTCGCTCTTTCAAGGGTTGAGTTTCATCAGGAATGTACTCTTCAAATTTGAAACTCCTAGAACCATTAGTTTAGGCTGTGGGTTGATTGTCAGACAGAGGGTCAGGCACATAGTTAAATTATTTAGAAGACTAGTGGAATTTTGCGTGATTTTGTCCATGTTTGTTTATTTCTAGACAAAATCTGACATCAATAACATACTTTTGCTTTTATATTATTGCATACGTCTCACTAAGTGAAGTGGCACCACACTGGAACTTCACTGCTATTAGTATTATTGTAAAAGGATCATATAAAATAATGGTAGGAACCAAGCCGTAGTTTTTTGACGGTTCTTCTAGGCTTGGTTGCGTGGTACTGGCACCTAGACTCACCTAGCTTAAAACGTTTCAAAGTGATCCTTGCGAATCAACGAAATAAATACACTTTTGATTTGATTTGATCACAAACTGTTAGTAGGTATAGTGCCTTTGGGCCTTCAATTTTCATAAATATTATTTCTTAATGTTAGTGCTGTGTATTACCTCTATTCTACAGTAGTAGATTTAAATCTGATTGAAGTCAAAAATACATGTATTCAGTTGTATCACAAAGATCACTTTGAAACATCTTAAAGTTAGGTGTGTCTAGGGGCCAGTTCCACATAACCTAGCCTAGAAACTCTCAGATGTTGTAAAAAACCTTGATAAGTTATCAAACATTGTGTTGTCACAAAAGCAGGCTCTTTGAGGCACACTTAAAATATAAGAAGCCAAAAAAATGTTGAACCTAAGATCTCTGCCCCATTTTATACCACTGTAGTTTCTGAAATAAGAATGCATAGAAAAAATTGAGTGAAGTGGGCTCTCAATAAGAATATTTTATATTACTATTGTTTATAAATATTAGCAAGATCATAGAGGGTCTTATTAATAATCCTAGCGTAGCGTTGGACTGGTTGATCCGTGTTTTGTCTCTTGCATTGACATGCAATTGTCAACTCGAACAAATGTGACAAAACACGATTTAACTACTCCAGCGTTGCGCCGGGATTATTAATAACACCCAGAGAGTGATACTAATACTAATAAATATAGATTTAGGGCTTCCAGTAAATACTCATTTCTTACCATAATAAATAAAATATTGCGGACAACACACACACTATCCAGCTCCAAATTAGGCAGAGCTTGTACTATGGGAACCAGATAGCTCATATATTACTTATATAAATATTTTTTTGTGCATACTTAGAACACAGTACGGCACCCAGGCAAAGAACAAACATCCGTGTTCACCACACAAATATTTGTTCTTGGTGGGGATCTAACTCACAAACCACAGCACCGGGCACTCGATATAAAATAGTTCCTCGTTTATGCTGCCTTTCCTTTGGTTTGTTCTTTCATAAGGGTTGGTTTTCCTTTCCTATACTGTACACTTTAATATAAACTAATAGAAGTTATTTTTTCCAGGGTTGGACTCGCGGGAGGAGGCTGAAGCTGAGAGCCACCGACAGTTGACAATGAAGGTGCTGAGCGCCGTGTTCTACGCGCTTGCTTCCTTCATGATCACTGTCATCAACAAGACAGTGCTCACCACGTACGCATTCCCTTCTTACCAGTTCCTCGGACTGGGGCAGATGGTGGCCACAATAACGGTGCTTTGGCTTGGGAGGGAACTGCAACTGGTTCAATTTCCGGCCATGGATAAAACGGTGACGCGGCGCATCTGGCCATTGCCACTGATCTACCTCGGCAACATGGCGACCGGGCTCGGTGGCACAAAGGAACTCAGCCTACCCATGTTCACGGCTCTGCGGCGCTTCAGCATCCTCATGACCATGATCCTCGAGAAGATTGTGCTGGGAGTGCGAGCCTCGTGCTCCGTGCAAGCCAGTGTCCTCTCCATGGTGGGAGGGGCCGTTATAGCTGCAGCAGATGACGTCACATTCTCTGTCACCGGCTACACGCTCGTCCTGCTCAATGACGCATTCACTGCAGCCAATGGAGTTTACATGAAGAAGAAGCTGGACTCTAAAGAGCTGGGCAAGTATGGATTAATGTTTTATAATGCCTTGTTCATGATTGTACCAGCTGCAGTCGTTGCCTGGGCCACGGGGGATTTGAAACGATCCATGGAGTACCCCCACTGGGATGATCCCCTATTTCTGTCTCAGTTCTTACTGTCATGCGTGATGGGCTTCATCCTATCGTACAGTGTAATGCTGTGTACCCAGTACAATAGCGCTCTCACAACCACTATCATTGGTTGTCTCAAAAACATTCTCGTTACATACTTAGGAATGGTTATAGGTGGTGACTATGTATTTTCATGGCTCAACTTCATGGGATTGAACATCAGCGTTGCTGGCAGCTTGGTGTACACTTACATAACATTCAAACGCCGTTCCCCGCCTGCGTACGTGCGGGTGGACAATCCCAAGATTGACACTGTATGACGAATAATTATTTATTTGGTTTTTCTTATAAAGAGAATGGGCTTGCCCTTGATCAAATATAAAGACGAGCGCAATAGAAAAGGATCACTGCCAAAGATAAACATTCAAGTTAAACATTACTAGGGTACGGTAAGTACGGTGAAAAAACAATGCCATAACCAGTGTATAGTATGTTAGAGTAGGGATTGTTTTAGTTATTTGATACAGACTTTGTGGAACAGACATCATATCCTTAATTTTATACATCGAATGTATAACTACTAAAATACACCAGCAACTTGTTAAAAGTATTTAAAACTGATCCTCGATACAATAAACTCTTTAAATTATTACAAATTCGATACATCTAGAGCACTCTTAAAACGTCGAAGTGTGGAGAATAAAGACAGAAAGGTCATTAAATATAAAAGGCACCTCATAAGGTGAAACTCTGCAGAAAAGTCGAGAGAGAGGCTGCAGCAATGTTATAAGCAATTTTCGTGTAATAAATATCGACTGGATTATTTGATTAGGACTGTTGTCCATGATAATGTTAGTATCGCTAGCCTTGGATCACATTTTATGATGTTCATTTTAATTTACACTTGTATAATTGTTATATACATACATGCGCATATTATGCGTTCTGGTATATCTAGAAAACTCATTAAAAGGCGTGTTTGTTAAGATATCGAGAAGAGGTGCTATCATACGCTTACTTAGGTATAACACCTACTTATTAATATACAACACACACTCTATCATAGACATCGGACATTTTGAGCATCACTGGTTAAATATCAAGTTATAAACCTTACTTGCAAGCGTTACTTAGGTGTGGACATTGCTTAATAGTTCGTTTACACGCGCGCGTTCAACTCGACATTCAACTTGCACATTCGCGTGTAATCGGTACGCCCGAGCCCGTAAACGCGCCTGTGAACGTGAGTGCATGCTGACACGACGGTGTGCGTGTGAACAGCTTGAATTTTCGCCGGCCCGGGACGGGCTGCATGCCGCGCAGCCCGCCAGGCAGCCCGCCGGGCTGCACGGCGTGCATGTGAACATAGCAAAGTTAGCCTTGTCACTGTTTGTCATTGCCTTAAGAGATGACAGTGCCTTATAATCTTCTGTTGCTAATTATATTTTAAGAAAGGCTTGTAAGTAATGGGGATAGATCACGTGCCATACCAGATAAATGCATTAAAAACGATGGTTACACACGAAGCTAGGTATATTCCAAACGGCTAAAAGAATCCAGCAATAGAACAAAATAATATAAAGAAAGACAATTACCTACTAGTTCAGTCTGCTCCTATTGAGGTAACAAAGAATTGTGACCAAGCTACCACCATGAAAGGTATATATAACACCAACACACCTTTTTTTGTGAAATTATTACTTGAACTACCAATAAATTGTATGCCTACTCAATGATAAAAGTATGCAATGCATAGTTTTATATTTGGTACAGTCAACATCAGAAGTCGATTACCGTTACAGAATGTATTTAGTGTCTTAAGCTTTAATAATATAAAAACTAAAAATTATTTCTCATCATTATTCAGTTCTGATGTTGACTGTACATAGACGTCAGTCAACTCATTTTGTGATTATAATTCCGGTGCACCAATTATAATAAAGCCAGTAATGCCTCCAAGCAATAAGCATAGTGGAAACTATTATTGTTAAATTGTATTGTTACTATATTAGAGTAGGTAATTATTTTAACAATAAGTTTTGTATGCATAGTTTGTACACGAGAACTATGGAATCAAATGTTTATAAGTAATTAATCGTCCTGAACTGAGATTTCGCGGTGTTTTAAACACCAAACCCTCATTTAAAGTGTGAGGTTAGACTAAAGAAATACTTTCAACTTTTAAAGTAAGTCTAGGTACACTCATAAAGATAAATAACCATACCAAAATTCGGTTTTTATGATACGGGTTTTCTAAAAATATCTTTATCAGGAGCCTAATTCTCGGGCCGACCGAGATTTTCAATGTCCCCTAAATACACAATGGCATTGCACAACCCCGCTTTTTTTCTACGTTTTCCGTATATCGTAGCTGTCGAGGCTTCTACGATGAGGTCGTCCATGAATTACTCAAGGAAATCATCTATCTCTCTTCGAAAACAAGCAATAAAATAAAATTGCAAAATGATCCGAGATGAGCCGAAAATTAGGCTCCAGTTGCTGAAATAAAAATTAAATAATACATGAGACAGAATGGAACAACTTTTTGAACCAAAACGTGGCGCCATCTTTCAATATTGAACAAAGTTATCGCCTTAGCGCCATCTACTGCCAACAGTGTGAACCTTCATCTATTTCGTGCGCCGTAAAAGGGAATAGGATAGGAAAAGGTAGGGTTCCGGGAAAACTTTAAACCTAGCAAAGCTTAGTTTTTTCGTAAAAATACATACTAAACATGGACGCGACATTAAAACCTGTTCATAGATTTTTTTTATAATTAATTTATAATCTAGTTAGCTTTCCCCCACCACTTTGCCAAACATTTTCTAGGAATAAAAACAAACAGCAAAAGAAAACAAAGCGCAAAACTTAGGTAAGTACAGTCGGCTGCTTTAGAATGTATACAATTCGTAACTTTCATGGTAATGTCGAAAAGTTGCAATGAGCATTTACAGAAGACCAAAACTTAAAATACAACATGAAATCAGTTAAGAAATTCACTTATTGCTTGAGTATTTGCCATATAAGTGTTAATTGCAATGCTGCAATACTTGAAATGTTCGTATTGTATTGTTGTTCCAGCGCAGTCGACTGTACGTTGTTTACGCTAACGTTTTTAGGGTTCCGTAGCCAAATGGCAAAAACGGAACCCTTATAGATTCGTCATGTCTGTCTGTCTGTCTGTCCGTATGTCACAGCCACTTTTCTCCGAAACTATAAGAGCTACACTGATGAAACTTGGTAAGTAGATGTATTCTGTGAACCGCATTAAGATTTATTCACAAACATAAAAAAAAACAATAAATTTCGGGGGTCCCCATATTTAGAACTGAAATTCGAAAAACTTTTTTTCATCAAACCCATACGTGTGGGTGTGTCTATGAATAGATCTTCAAAAATGATGCTGAGGTTTCTTGTATCTTGTTTTTCTAAACTTATTAGTTTTTGCGAGAGACACTTCCAAAGTGATAAAATGTTGGTCCCCCCCCCCCCTGCAACTTCTAAAATAGGAGAATGATAAATCTAAAAAATATATATGATGTACAATACTATGTAAACTTCCAACGATTTCCTACGTTTGAACGAGATCTAGTTAGTAGTTTTTTTTTAATACGTAAACTGCAATGTAACTTTCGACGAACTACTAGAATTTCTATAGTACATAATAAATTACGTAGTGCTTTTTTAATTCATCATCATCATCATCATTATCAGCCTGAAGAAGTCCACTGCTGGACATAGGCCTCCCCTGCTCGTTTCCAGGAAGAACGATTCTGAGCCCTTTCCATCCATCGACTTCCCGCGATCTTAACAATGTCGTCGGTCCATCTGGTGGGTGGGCGCCCAACGCTTCGTCTTCCGGTTCCTTTAATTAATAAATTAGAATATAAAGTACTGTTTGTTTTCCTAAGAAATAAAATAAATAAACAGGTGACTACTTTCCATCAGGTCTGCTCGTCTACCAGCTATGGCATAAAAAAAATAACCATACCTCAGATGACTAACACTGAAAAAATATAATCTTGACGCTGAGTCTCGAAGTATTTTTTTGAGAGCGAACTAACAAGACCCCCTCGCTTGTGTTCTGCAGAACGATATTTTTCTCGGTTATTTCAAAACTTCAATTCAGCAATCCTTTGAATAAAAACCTACTATTGCTATTTGTACACGGAAAAAACGTAACGGTTGGATTTAAATAACTTATTGCTATTTACAACAAAGCAACTCGTTTCGGAGGGAACCTGCAAAGTGTATTGCTAATGCTAGACAAGCCATCTTTGCTACTGTAAGTTAGTAATATTAATCTAGAAAGTTGGTTAAAATTTGATAACCTGGGCTAGGTAGCTTCCAACCTTTTAATTTAATAAAGACAACAAAGCTAATTGTGAACGTGAATCGCGTAATTCTGTTAATTATAACCAAGCATCTTAGCTTAAATCGTCGATTTTATCAAATCAACTTTGTAAACACAGCTAATGAACGTTTCTATGTTTAACAAAGTAACTTTGTCAAATTTTGGTATACTTAGCAAAGTTACTCGGCGCTGTCAATCGTGTCCACTGGATAGCCATATCCAATATACTTTGTAACTTCTAACCAATTCAAATAGGTATACTTAGCAAAGTTACTCGCGCTTTCAGCCGTGTTGAGTGGGTTCGCTGCAACCAATCTACATATTTACCTCTAGCCTACTTGAATCGGTATATTTAGCAATGTAGTTTGTTGTTCTTCAACGGGTTTATTGGGTTCGCTACAACCCATCTAGTTTGTTGTTCCTAAGCGGGTTTATTGGGTTCGCTACAACCCATCTAGTTTGTTGTTCCTAAGCGGGTTTATTGGGTTCGCTACAACCCATCTAGTTTGTTGTTGTTCCTAAGCGGGTTTATTGGGTTCGCTACAACCCATCTACATTTTTACTTCTAGACTACTTTAATTTGTACCTATTTTAGCAATGTTGTTTTTTGTTCTGCAAGTTTATTGGGTTAATACTGCTAAATACTTAGCTGCAGGTACCTACCATTTCCAAGTGACATGAATATTAATAAGCTTTATTTTAATTTTGATAGCTGCTTTTAGTACAATGCACGTTCAAACTTAAAATCTGTAGAATAACTAAGTATAATATTGTTGTCAATCGGAAATGGTACCAGCAGCTAAGTATTTAGCAGTATTAATCAACCCAATAAACCAGCAGAACAAAAAACAACATTGCTAAAATTCCAATTAAAGTAGGCTAGAAGTAAAAAAGTTCTTCATTTTGACGCTAGTGAAAAGTTGATATGTAGGGAATTGAAAAAGATCGTTAATCTGGCGAACTCGAAAAAGTTAAATCACCCTTTTAAAAAAAGGACTGAACGATCATATTTCATTTGCCCACAGACCGTACTTCAAAGTTAAAAGAATGTATATGAAATAATAAAGTTTTATTTAAATTCTTCAACAATCGTTAATAAATTCTAAAATTCTAAATTAAACCAACTAAAAATAATATTTTTAAGAGCGTTTACATCTATCAGCTATCTTTATAAAATTTTAATAAAAAAATATATGTAAATTCATATGTTTATGATTTTTTTTGTAACCATCTTTAAAAGCTAATTATGATTGATGTCCTATATCTATAAATGCTAATATAACTTTTTTTTAAGTTACTCACATAGAAACATTATTATTTCTAAAAAAAGCTTAAAGGCAATAGAAGGATGTAAGCGCTCTTAATACCTAGTACATACACGATACTAAATAACGATGTATGCTTCAGAGAAGAATCAAATATGTTATTCGTTAATCAACATAAAAAGTTACATTCGAGAGTAGTTAATCTTACATTGTTAATTTGTACAAAGTCATTTTTACCTCAACTTTTTCAATTATTATATTAACCAATATTTATCATAAATATTGTTTGTTAACTTATGAAATAGGTACTTAAAAATATTTTAACAAACATAAGTCTAACGAGTACTTATACATAAGTATTTTGTATGATAACAAAACATTTAATTTTTTTTTAGGTATTTAATTTAAATTACTCATCATGTTGATGATGATGGCTTTAACTTAAGTAAATGAAGATTCTTTTACCTACATAGTCTTAGCAAAATATACAGTTTCTCATATAAATGCACAATATGCGAGATCGGTACTTAGATCATAAACATTATAATTATACCCACCCCTATTTTGTAAGCACCATACTGGTAAGTTACAATTATGTTTACCACATTTATATTATAAATACTTGTGTTTTTGCAAATAGCTGGAAGGGTGTTGATGAATTCATCTATCTATAACCACGAAGTAGTTATTTATACTGTCAAGAGATTCGCCTACGATAAAAGGTTGCATTGTAAGTCTATATTCTTGAAACTTTGTTCGCTTACTTGCTATTGCACTGTGGATATCCGAATCGTTTTTCACATGCTGTACAAAACTAGCAGTTGCTTCAGCTTTCGAAGGACGCCAAATCTTTTTGCGACTATTCTTCAGCCGAACACTTGTAACAGCCACGAGATATGGCATAAGCAACAAACAAGCTATATTTGATGCCTCCTCTGAACCTAAAATTAGAAAATATAATTTATAAACGCTAATAGATATAGTACTCGTAGTTACTTACCTAATAGGATGAATTAATAAAATACTATGTTCAAACTTATGAGAGCATTTTTCGTTTGACAGCCTGACAGCTCAGTTGGTAGTAGATCTACCATCTACGCTGGAGGTCGTGGGTTCAATCCCCACCGAGAAGAAATATTAATAATATAAAAAATAAATTAATAAATTACCATGCTGATAAGTGGTTTGTCCTTGGTCTTGGTGCGCAGTTTAGCCAGCTCAAAGATGTTGTCCTTCAAAGCAGGATTTTTTTCTGTAAAAGGATAAATAAATAAATAAAAAAAAAATCGGCTTGTTCAGCGGCACGCACCACACTTTGTTTGCTATACCTAGTGAGCCAAGCCAACCGCGGGCGCACTGATGCGGCTTGCCCGGCGCGCGGCGCGGCCGGTAAAGATGCTGTGGCAAGCCACGCATAGTGTGCTAGGTACCTTTAAGTTAGGTAGGTATTATGGCACATATAATTACAGAACTACGGTTTTTTTGCAGAAAGTTCTACCAGGTAATTCTTTGTCTTTCACCTAATGTAGGTAGGTAGAAGTAATGGCTTCAAGCACCAATTAGCACACACGATAGCAACGAGTTCTGCCAACTACAATAATCACCGTGGTAATACTTACTTTGAAAAACTTCGATATACTCCTCCAAGCCCCAAGCAGTAAGGAGATTCCTTACGTCTTCATCCATCGGGCGTTTTGTACTTAATGCAGTTTTATCAAAAATGATGAATGACAAACTGGTAAAGCGCTGCAAGTTTTCTATGTTCAGGTGCCAATCTCACTTAACTCACTCAACCTCTGCTCTCACACTGTTTATTATAAAAGTAGATACTCTCGTGTCCGCACCCAAGAACTTGTTGAAAAGAAATGGCCGTTGTCCTTGAATTGCACGCGTGTCTAAACGCATTATCCGAGTTTACACATATAATAACCATTTTCTTCGATTGTTCCAATTAAGTTACTTGTTTAAAATATAAAATAGACAAACACTTATCTATTGATTGCTGTGTTACTTGCTTGTTGATAGCTAATCTACTTGTTTAAAGTTTTATAACCCACAGTCGTAAATAACAAATGTAGGGATAAAAAAGCAGCCAAGTGCGAGTCGGACTCGCCCATGAAGGGTTCCGTAGCAACAAGTATCATAATAAAAAGGTTCTTTTTAGTGGAAGTTTGCATAGTAATGTACAACATATATTTTTTTTAGTTTTATCATTCTCTTATTTTAGAAGTTAGAGGGGGGGGGGGCAACTTTTTACCACTTTGGAAGTGTCTCTCGCGCAAACTATTCAGTTTATAAAAAACCATATTAGAAACCTCAACATCATTTTTGAAGACCTATTCACCACACCTATACAAGACGTATGGGTTCGATGAAAAAAAATTATAGTTTTTTTTCTATTTTTGTGTAAAGACCTTAATGTGGTTCACAAAATACATCTACTCGCCAAGTTTCATCAGTCTAGCTCTTACGGTTTCAGAGAAAAATGGCTGTGACATACGGACGGACAGACAGACAGACAGACATACATGACGAATTCCGTTGACGGGTTCCGTTTTTGCCATTTGGCTATGGAACCCTAAAAAAGCGGCCAAGTGCGAGTCGGACTCGCCCATGAAGGGTTCCGTAGCAACAAGTAACATAATATATAAGTTCTTGTATGTTCGTCGAGTTTTGTTATGTACGGCATTGCGCTGTCAGTTGTGTAGGTAAAAGTAGGTACATGCACACAGACCTATACACGAATTTTCGAAAGGTTCTTTATTGGTGATAAGTGCCATCGCTAAAGAAGTTATTCCCCGTTTCTGTTATTTTTACGGGATAAAAAGTAGCCTATGTTTCAATACCGGATACAATCTATATTTGCTCAAGATTTCATCCAAATCGGTCCACTGGCTTGAGCGTGAAAGAGCAACAAACATCCCTAATGTATATAAGAACTTTCGCATTTATAGTTGTAGTAGAAGAATCATAGGTTTTTAAACTTCTGCTACGGTTACTTTAACAAAGATACTCACTGGGAAATAATGATTTACTCGGAAGAATATACAGCAAAACAAGCTTGTTTACTACAAACATACGTCTATTGTACGTTTTAAATGAGTCTTGGTTATTTGTAATCATACCAATCTATACAAATTTAACCGAGTAGGAGTAGTATAAACTTAGATAGGTCAACTTGTCAGTTTATAAATCTGAAAACTTATCTATATTCAAACGGAAACTGAATAGGTTACTATAACTGAGGCACTCACTTTGAAACTATCAAGTACTCTGTTAGAATTACCTAGAATATACAGCAAAACCGGCTTGTTTACTATTAACAGAGCTTTATTGTGCGATTTAGATAAGTCTTAGTTATAAGTAGTCAAAAAAAAAATAAACAAGCCAAATTGGTACTTTGCTAGTGCTCCGTTTTTTCCGTGTATCAGTTTTTTAGTGCCCCAGTTTTAACAGAAAACCAATTTAGGCAACCAATTTAGGCGGGATATCTAAAACCAGTAGCACAAATACAAATAAAAATTCAAAAGTGGATTGGAACATTCTATGCTGTCGCGTTATGTGCAATTCCAATTGAAATTGGATTGAAATGGTCGGAAGCGAGCGACTGATTGCTCTTTCACAATGACGGGCGGAGAATGGCTAATTATTGGAAAATTGATCGATTCGCGAGTATGGGGATGCTTCATCTCTACAGCTGTTAATGCTAAGCACTGGTTAGCATAGCACGTGTGTCTTATTTACACTGCAGAATAACTTCTTTAAAGCATTATAATAAATAAATATTTTGGAAAATTCACACCACACTATCTAGCCCCAAACTAAGCAGAGCTTGTACTATGGGAGCAGTATAAATACCGTTTTAAAAAACTCATTTCACTAATGGGGCAAAGTGAAGAGTTTAAATGTTTAATTACTGGCCTTCATAATACGGAAAAAGTCGCAGATAGCTATTAATTGATAGTGTAAAACATTCTGACATTATTTAGCCATGAACTAGGTTCGCTTCTACCTAGGTATTGATACCAGTACTTCATCAATGCCGTGTGTTATGCACGGTAGAGTAAACTGACATCACCGTCTAAACTAATAATAGCCATGGTAATATACCTGCGTTTTATCAACAATTCGGTATTTAATCATTCACTAAAATTAATCTCCCTTGCAGAGACGTAGTAAGAGCCCCGAAGCTTTAATACTCGTATGTCTTTAATAGTTCAAGCTGATGGGATGTGCTTTGTCTGAGGGATTACAGTAGTAAGTCCTCATCATCATCAAACTATGTCAGTCCAATGCTAACATAATAACGTAGGTCTCTCCCAAGACGCGTCACTGAGCCCGGTGTTCTTCTCCTCCAGTGCTTGCCAGCTACATTTTGCAGATGGTCGCCCCACTTTGCGGGGGGCGTCCTACACTTTCTTAATTCTTTATTGCACACAATACAAAACATAGGAAAACAACAGAAATAGAGGACATGTACAAAGGCGAGCTTAACCCTGAGTAGAGTCCTGACTTTCCTAACTCTCCACTCTCGTTTATTCCAACGTTTGTCTGTCCTAGGACAAACATGATCGGCCGACTAAAGTCCTCGTGAGTTTGTAACTTTGTTGTTATTATTTCGCTGCAAAGTTTATGCTCTTAATACGGCCCTGTTGAGGTTCCATATCTCGATTTCTATAAAGTAACTACAACTGTTTTAAAATATTACCTGAACACAAAATGGGCGCACTTTGATGTTAAAAATAGCAGGTTTTATCTATGAATTATGGTTTGACCTTTGCCATAATTAATGCCCTTGGCATATTGGGGAGATAAGTTGGTGTAGTAAGTACATTTAATAAAGTACTTCCAAATAAGTATTCTTTAAGGCTATGCATTGTTTATCTTATACAGAAGCAACCGCATAACATAAGGTGGGCCACTTTTTTTTACCATTCGTGTGGTTAGAGCTTAGGTGAAGAGGAATAGGCTTTTAATTTAGGCCTTTTGTAGGTTGTAGTTTTTATCACAATTGTCAGTCCTTGTTTTTGACAAGCCTTTAAAAGAGACTGAGACTGTGTATGACTATGTATGTAAGAAAGAGATACGAGTATAAGAAAGAACACATCTCATATTTAGTATTGTAAATTAATTGAAAAAAAAAATATTAGGCAATTTCAAAGTGTATTAATGCATTTTCAAAATATGAAATCATATCTGTTATTCCACCGACCTTATTCTCAGCGTGTTCGTGACTAACGAATCAATTAACCGTAACACTGTTGCATCGTAAAATAGGTACCTGCTTATCAAATCACAGAAGGCACATAAACTAATCATTGTTTCATAGCGGCCAACATGAATACGTAAATTACCTAGTCCTGCCCACAAAACTATCTAAAATATGCAAACAAAGCGATCGATTACTGTATAAGCGCATGTAAGCCGAATTATAGTAGGTATACATACTAGATGGAGGGAACATGCAATCGTTCTTTCGGGAAGCGTGTAGGAGAGGCATAATTAATGTCTAGCGGTTGCCTGGTGCCTGCTGCGCTTTCTATGCGATTCATTCAAACAAGTGGGTAGTCATTAGTCGCTCAAAACATAGTTGAAGATACTTCTTATTCAGTAACCCTACCAAGATAAAGATTGTTAACGTAATATTGAATATCCCGGCACAAGCACTCTGTGCAAAGTGCACTTTCTTTTTATTAGCTTTTAACGCTTCAGTCTATGCTTATAAAAGATGTCACGGCACAAAGAAAGAGACTGCTAAAATGCATGTATAGTATACCTTTAAAAACATCTTGTGAAAAAACGGCGTCCGCATGTCGTCGCCCCGAGGGGGATACCAACATTTTTGTTTTATTTTATTTCTCTGCAGGCTTTGCAAGGCTCCTTTTGTCAAATACATCGCGACTTTTGCGAAGTGTTGCTATCCAATATTACTCGTAGTTTTAAAAAACTCGCTTCTTACTGTAACCAAGTAAAAAGTCTGCTATGCATTGAAAACATTAACCCACAAATAATTAAACCTTCGTAATTTGAATATGAAAACTATGGCAGTATAGTGTTGTCCATCCTGTGTCCGACATTGGTCATTAATAGGACACGAAGTTTCAGCGCAACCGGAAATCGAAAAGTAACTGTGTAAATGTTTTGTTGGATAACTTGGACAGTTGCGTTCGGAAATCTCGTCACAACACAGTAAGCTAAGGTAAACTAGGTACTCTAGGATAGGGGATGAGAAAAGTTAGTTTTCATTAGCTAGCTGGGGGTGAGGTGAAACTTAGTTCTCGAGGCAGCTTTTTGTATGACTTGCACCGTCTACGTAGGGGGTCTAAAAAACTGGTCCCGAAAACTAAAAGACAAAGCGAATTCTCGTCATGGTCTTATTATATCGAGAAAAAGCGGCCAAGTGCGAGTCGGAGTCGCCTATGAAGGGTTCCGTAGCAGCAAGTAACATAATATGAAAGTTCTTGTAGTTCGTCGAAAGGTAAATTGCGGTTTACGATTTATAACGTATTAAAAAAAACTACTCACTAGATCTCGTTCAAACCAAATTTCAGTGGAAGTTTGGATGGATATTGGATAATGTGCCTACATCATATATTTTTTTTAGTTTTATCATTCTCTTATTTTAGAAGTTACAGGGGG
Organism: Thera britannica; assembly: GCA_939531255.2. Lineage (NCBI taxonomy): Eukaryota > Metazoa > Arthropoda > Insecta > Lepidoptera > Geometridae > Thera > Thera britannica. The sequence goes on from OW618044.2 coordinate 1,320,280, forward strand.
GGAACACATTTTACCACTTTGAAAGTGTCTCTCGCGCAAACTATTCAGTTTAGAAAAAAACGATATTAGTAACCTCAACATTATTTTCGAAGACCTATCCAATTTGAAGAAATTTTTTTTTTTTGAACTTTTGTTAAGTAATTTTTTTTTTTTTTCTATTTTTGGCTGAAAATCTTAATGCGGTTCACAGAATACATCTTCTTACCTAGTTTCATCAGTATCGCTCTTACAATTTCGGAGAAAAGTGGCTGTGACATTCGGACGGACAGACAGACATGACGAAGGGTTACGTTTTTGCCATTTGGCTACGGAACCCTAAAAAGTGGTACCATGCAAGTAATGCAGAAGTTAGTACATAACAGACTATACTTTCTGCTATCCTTGTTTCACTCAAACGGCGGAAACCGGTAGCGTTTAGCCGCACTCCGCCGATAATTACGGAACACAACAAATGGAGTCGCTCTTTTATTATTAGCATGTTATATGAATCTGTAAAACTTGGTCGCAGTTCTGCGTGAGCTTTTATTATGTGCCTTAAATTCAATAGATACCTGACTAACATAATACGGATAAAATAACATGATACATATCACCTGCCTAATCTTCTATTATAGGTAGGTACAGGTAGAACAAATTATAAGCAGGTACAACTTGGGTACCACTAGCATCGCGACATCTCAGTTCTGACACTTAACATAAGTTTGGAGTGAACTACTAGAACCATATTATATTATATAGTCAAGCATTATGACTTATATGTATAATGAAGGTCCAGTGAAACCGCACCGGGCTCACCTGAGCTCCTGCATCTGGGCTCATCTGAGAGCAACGCTACCCGCCAGACAAAAATATTTCCGAGCTCAAGTCGTAGAAACGGAAATCTTTTTAACTGTAGGATAGTGCTGTTTTGAGATGGTATAGAAAATAAAGAAATAGTCTCATGATTTTAATCTTCAGACAAAGCATATATGTATTTCCGCCTTCAACATGTCCTCAAATATATATTACGCAGATTAAATATTACTAGTTTGTAATAAATATATTTATATATTATAGCAATAATTAAGTACTGTATCTATTATTAGTAAAATATTATAATAGTATAATTGTATGAAAAGAATATTTACTTATACATTATTTAAATAGTACCTATACATACATAATAAATATTATTTAAAAACCTAGATTTTAAGAAACAAGTTAATATTTAAAAAATATAAATATTTTACAGTTCATTGTTCTACACATATGTATGTAATATCCTCACAATGTTATCAACATATTGGTGGGATGTCTACGTACTATGTACCTCATCAAAGTACCGATAGTCCAGTCATTATAGTAAGTTCACCTCGGAGTTCGAGATAGCCGGCTGTAAGCCGTAAGCCCGGTCGTCGGTTGACCTGAAGTGATGCTGTGACCGCGCGCTCTCTGCCCTCTATCTCGAAATTGGTTCACCGTATGAAAAATGTTTTTAAACAAAAATTGTGGAGAATTTAAGTACAAATAGCAAAAAACCCATAGGAAATGAGATATTTACAAAAAAAGTTTTTTGACCTTGAAATTTAATAGTTGCGTACACCCTACCATTTGTAGCTTTTGAGACAACTTTTAGGGTATCAATATGCAAGTATTTACAGACTTACAGCTGGGTATCTCGAATTCCGAGATTCTTATCTAATTTAAGCTTAAATGACTGGCCTACGAACAAGGTTAGTTCGTACTCAAATAAACCACAATTGGACTGATGGCCTTAAAAAAATCCGTAAAGAGAAAACAAATTGAAATACTAGTTTTAAGCGCTATACATTTTAATAATGTTTATAAGCATAGAATAGGGGCTAATTAAGAATTTTGAGCCTGTGGTACAGGATCAAAATTTAGAACTGAGCCTAGTAACAGTTGATTGTACATTTTTTTGTTGATAGTGTGATGTACATATGTGGACGCAATTTTATATGGCAACAAGTTCTCTAAGTACCAGGGGCTCTTCGTTTTTCTATACAATAAATTATAGTTTAAAAAACAAAAAAAAACGCTTTTGTAACTAATTGAACTCAAAAGTTAAAAATAAAACTGTAATAATCAATTGAAAAAATTATATTATTGTACAAAAAAGTGTGGGGTGCTTTTTATAATAACTTCAGATATAATAAACTATTGATAAAATATTTACAACAATCAAAATCAAACCCCCACGCTTTTTGTACAATAACATATTTTTTTCTATTGATTATTACAGTTTTTTTTTTAACTTTTTAGTTTTTTAGTTATAAAAGCGTGTTTTTTAGTTTTTTACTATTTTTTTTTTATTGTTTAGTTTTTTTTTTTTATTATTATTATTGCATTGTCATCGACCTTTGACAGGTGTGCAAAGTTTGAATCAAATCTGATCGTTCAAAGTAGGATAAAATCGAGCTCAAAGGGGTCGGTTACATGCATACAGGTGAAGCTAATAAAAGTGTTATAAAAATGCGTGTACTCCACACAACACGCTGGCAAAAAGAACTATCAACTCCTGTTTGCTCCGAGTTCAGTTCTTCAGTTGAGAAGCAATCGATATCTTATCACTGCTAAAATGTTGATAAGTCTGATTAAGAAGTATTAAATTAATTGAGGCTTGTAAAATGAAGTTATCACAAATAATATGTTTCCTAAGACCCATAATAGTATTTAATGTTTAGCTGGATTTTATAATGTTTAGCCCAACTCAAATAGGCTGTTGCAAATTTGTGATTAAATATTTACATAGAGTTAGTTAAGTTTGAAAGTTATTTTGAGATTGACTTACTGGAATACTGTTATTTATATATTATTGCTATTTATAATACAGGTTGTTTTTTTGTGAAGGGCGGCGGTGGTGGCCAAGTCCTTTCACGGCTTTTCCCTAACTCTCGTGGTTTCGGACTTGGCCATCACCAACCTTCTCAAAAGCAATCCTGCATACCGTTATTTATATAATTATTCTAGGAAACTGCCAGAGGTTGTAGAAACTGTAATGGAATTGAAATAAAATTATGCCTATTCAAAACAAAAGTCAAATAATCTAACCGGAAGATAATAGGGGTACATAGCAATGATACAATGTTATGTAGGTAATGTATTTGAGTCTAGCTTAAATAAATGCACTTTGCTCGAACTTAGCAAAGTTAATATCTATAACACCTGCTTAAAGTGGTATTTACTTAAGGGGCCAGCGGAGCGTCAATTTTCATACAAACGTAATACTAAAATGATTACTAATTTAAGCAGATTTTTACTATATTATTGTAATAATTGTATTTATATTGTATTTATCTAGGTTCCTATAAACAGTTTTTATTTTAAATTACTTACCTCAAATGAAATTAACGGCAATCACAATTTTCAATGAAAAAAATGTGTAAAATGCGATTGGTGATTATTTCATTTGAGGAAAGTAATTTATAATAAAAACTGTTCAGGAACCTAGATAAATACTATATGAATACCGTTTTTCAATAATATAGTGAAAATCTACCTAAACTAGTAATCATTTTGGTATTACGTTTGTATGAAAATGCGCCCTCCGCCGGCCCCTTAAACAGAGCATTCGAACATGCATTGTTTTTTTTATTTTGTCGTGATAGAATCAAACTTTGAGCATTCTAGCAATCAAAAGAATTTGACTTTCAAAACAACAGAATCAATTAATCGTTTTGGGCAAATAAAAATGTTTCATTTCATTCCATTATTGTTCAAAGTAGGTAGTTCAAACATGCATCTGCCCTCGTCTCTAGTGGTGACGAGCGTTTGAACAATTATAGCTAACATGTCCGTATCGTTCAGGGGTTGGCAACAGTTAAAACACTTCCGGCTAGCACATTTTTTTATGAAAAATAGCAAACAACAAAGTTGGGTGAAGTCATTTTTATCCAAAAAAATGTTCTTCTTAAAATTTGGCTATACCAGTTTTCTGTATTTAAATTTAAATTTATAATTTGTTTTGTGAAAAAACGTGTTTAACAATAGTTTTAATTATTTTTTACTAAAAGAAATTAGACTGCAGTGTATTACCATCTTGATACTCGAGACAAACCCGCATGACGGAGTTTCTATACCTATCCTGGCCGAAAGCTGTTTTGACTTTTAAAACCTTGTTTTTCTGAGAAATTTCGTTATTAAGAGTCGGGCAACTCTGTAACCAATCTACATTGAAACTCTAGAAGAAAGTTTTGATTCTATTTTGTGGAAGGCGCATTTATTATTGCGTAAAATTTTGTTATAAATCAGATTAGATTTAGTTTTTAGTATAAATGTATCAATAAATACCTATTCATTAAGATACTAGTACAATCATGAGCTTCCTAAATGTTCTAAGTTTGTTATTGTTAATCTTCTTGAAATAATAATAATGCATTATATGCAATGCCTAATTAAATATCGTGAATAGTACATCAACTTGCTTCACTTGAAATAACCTGTTCTTGTTAAGTTTAGGTATGCTTATTATCATGTGTATAGTGATCTTGGCTGTGTATAGCAATGGATATTTTGGCTATTGATGAATCTTAAATTGAGTTCCTTTTGATTATATATCGAAAATTATTTTTATATCAGCATTTATTTCTTTACTCTTGTAAAATGACGCCATAAATTGTATCGTGTAAACTAAGTTTATTTAAATAAAATCATATTTATTAATGCCTTGTTTTTATTTATTCATAAAGAACGAATACTTCGAATAGGTTTACAATTATATGGAATTGGTACACCGGCAACGTTGCTTTTGTGTGCGTGCAGAGAAGGAACACATCCTGAGGAAGCCCAGGCAGGATAGTCATCTCCGTTATCGACGACTCCTGTGAAGTCCTGTGTATAAGATTGGTATCTGGTACATCCTGCACCTGTGTTGTATATCTGACGCTATAGTATCACAGAAAAGATGCGAATACTGAACAGTTGAAGTATTCTACCGGCAGGCGAGGATGAAGAAATAATAAAAGATTATGGCGTGAATTGTCAACATCATCTAAAACATGAATAAGGGTTGGTATAGGTACCTACCCAATCTAGGTGTCGTCAGAAAAACGTTTCAGTCGCACATTACCTATCTACCTTTTTCGTATCAAATCAATTTTGAGTGCCCCCGATTCGACGAACTGGGTAGCGAGCGATGCAAATTGAAAGCTGCCGGCCAAGTGGGTGAAAACTAGCTCGTACAGCGCGCTTTGACGCCATTCCTACCTACCCTTACCTACGTACGTAGGTTCCAAACTATTTTTTGATTAGTTGTGTGGCAGGCATGTGTTTGATCGCTAGCTTTATAGCTTGAAGCCAGGTGCAGTGCCAAAAGTGGTAAGTAACTATCATCTATTTGTAGCAAGTAGGTAAGTATAGTCGGTGCAGTCAGTCAAAAATGATCAGCCAAGGTTGAAAAAAAAATTATGAATTACAACGAGCATTTTTTTTAACTTTCTTTATTTTAACATTATTTGAGAATAAATAAATAAATAATGCAGACAATCCACACAACACTATCTAGCCCCAAACTAAGCAGAGCTTGTACTATGGGAACCAGATAGCTGATATATTACTTAAATACTTTTTTTTTGTAAATACATACATAGAATACAATATAACACCCAGACAGAGAACAAACATCTGCGTTCACCACACAAATATTTGTTCTCGGTGGGGATCGAACCCACGCCTTCCAGCGCAGAAGGCAGAGCTTTTACCACTGAGCTTCGAAGGCAGTCAAATAAAAACTGCAAAACTTTTTTTTTTATAAAGAAGCTGATGGAACAAGCATATGCGCCACCTGAAGTTAAGTGGTAACCATCACCAAAAAAAAAACAAAGCAAAGTTTTACCTACCTACTTCGCCAATAACAAAGCAAAGTTCTACTTATACCTACCTACATAAATTAATATTTATTTAGAATTATTTAAGTAAGTATACTACAGACAGTACTTCAAGGTGCACTTTTTTCAGTTTTATTGCATAATTAGGAAAATCCCTAGTGAGTGGGTTCAGGTACCTTCCTAGTTAGATGGCAAGCAAGTACCCTAGGTACCAAGATAGTGAGTGGTACTTCAAGCTCGTGATCTCGCCGCCCGCCTAACAAGCGCGCCCGCCCTCCCTCGCTCAATTCGAGGCCACTTCACCTGAAATGAACCAGTAAAAAACATGTTTCAGTCGTGAAAATGAAAACTAAACGAAATAATTAATTCACTCATTTTTACCGCCGAACTATGATGGACGAACGTCGATGAACTTTATTTTTTGACTGAATTTAGCTCAGTTCATATTTTATAGTTTAGTTTTTTTTTTTCTGCTGTTTGCGTCGTAGATCGTTCGGTTTGATCCCCACCGAGAACAAATATTTGTGTGGGTGTATAATGCATTTTGCATTTATGGCATTTTTTTGGACATAATATATGTGCCTACTTAGAATACAAATTTACACCCACACATTACCTACATCAGTGCCAGGTTTCCATAGTACATGTTCTGCTTACTTGGGGCAAAAAAATGTAGATTATCAATATATCAATATTAATTTGTTTATTTATGGTGGTTAGTGAGAAGCCCCTTTAGCTTCAGTTCAAAATAAGCACCTCGACGCTTGGGGTTTTGATGATGTCCTCCGTAAGGTTATCCATCGATGGTGAACCTTGCAACGAAGTAAATAGTTAGTTAGACCTCACCATGTAAGATAATAATTGCAACAAATAATATGAGTATGAGATACTTAGTTATAATAAGTATTCTTATTGAGTAGGTAAGTATGTTCGCAAAATCAAAGGGTTTCCGCCACGGGCCATAGAAAAAAACCCCAGTCCCGGCGCAAAAGAATTGTATCTCAGATTTTAGGTAATTATAAGTAGAAACAATATCAGGTGTCACTATTTCCTGATTTCGTGGCTAACATGGTTATTTTGCCCAGAGAAGTTTCATAGGCGCCACATGTAAACATGACACTTTGTAGGAAAAACTACTTGTTACTGTACTAATTGACATTGAATTGGCAAAAAATGAATAAAACACACACATATACCCTAGTACATAATGTTGTTATTGAGGAACAAGGTTTTGACTTCTGATTTCGGAGTCAATCCTATGCCAACAAGCATGGCATATTGATCGGGTACCGTCGAATGGAACCTGTTAACAATGAAACGCATTTTCAACTATTATTTACTCCGCGCGCACTTGGTTATAAATGATCGGAGTTAAGTGTAATAGGTGTACAGGTACCACTACGTTCCTAAACTAAAAGTGTGCATTAAGAACTCAATACTCAGTCATTTAAAGCGCGCTCAATGCGTTCTTTTACTTAAACAGTAATTATTAGCGTATATCTATGCATATATTCATTGTGTTAAAATAAATACTTTGTTTAAATGGAATAGTTTTTTAAACATACCTCTTGGGGTGGTTCAATAGCACGTACAATATGTACCACGAATTCTCGACGTGATTGAAGAAAATGTTCAAATAGAACATGTCTTCGAAGTCGCCGAAGTGACCGTGTACACAAAACACAATTGTCTGCCATATCACAAGAAAAATCAAAAGTCCAGGGATTAATGCCATGTCGCCGTAAAAACAAAATAAATCAGGAGGAACCAACCACGAGTCGTATCAGTGTGTACGTATTATATTGATTTTTTGCAACTACCCGCACGTTTGTGTTGTTAATGAGTGAATTAATACAGTAAAAAGAAGTTTTTAAAAAAATGGCATAGGTCAGGTACATTATATTACATATGTGATAATGTGTTTATATGATGTGTTTTATTAGTTTTTTGCCAATTCAATGTCAATTACACACAGTAACATGAAGTTTTTCCTAAAAAGTGTCATTTTTGCATGTAGCGCCTATGAAACTTCTCTGGGTAAAAAAAACATGTTAGCCACGAAATCAGGAAATAGCGACACCTGATATTGTTTCTACTAATAAGTATCTAAAATCTGAGATACAATTCTTTTGCGCCGGGACTGGGGCAATTTTGGCGGACACCCTTTGGATGTCCTATCAATGATAGCCAAAATAAATAGAAATTGAAAAGTTATAGGTAGGTGGGTATTATAATAAAGAATTTATTCTCATGATCATTATAGGTGACTTAAGTAAAGTACCTATTAGTTACTTACTAGATATATAGAGCGCTGGTGGCCTAGTGGTAGCGGCCCCGCCTTCCGATCCTAAGGTCGTGGGTTCGAATCCAGTCGTGTACCAATGAGTTTTTCTGCCCAAAAATTTATGTACACTATGCCAGTGCTCTCAAACGGTGAAGGAAAACATCGTGAGGAAACCGGCATATCGTAGAACCTAAAAAGTTCGAAAATATGTGTCAAGTGCACGAAAGGAGCCTCTTCGAGGCGCACTTAAAATCCTTTCACCACACTTGGTTCGAAAGAATCAGTGACACGATAAGAAGAAGACTTACTAAATTATTGACTTCATCGTTGGGTAGGTAGGTAGGTAGGTACTAGATAGATAGATAGATAACACTTTATTGTACACAAGGATACATCACAAGTAACAGCGTATTTAAATAAAGTACATTGGGCGGCCTTATCGGTACTAGGTACCTGAAGAAGCGACTGAAGGACCCTCCACATTTATTTCCAGAATTATATTGTAAAATTTAAGCCCTCTCTTCGATCATTAACTTTATTGAGCTGAAAATTCAGGCTTATTGGAAAATAGAAAAATACGTAGGTTGGGATCTGCTTTCAACCTACGCAATAAGTATTTCAAGTTAAAATTCTATTGTTTCTTCTAAGTACCTATTTAGTTAAAAGCCGTCTGATTGTAGGTAGGTAGTACTTATTCTAATATTAAGACGCTAAGTAGGAATTTTATTCTTTATTTAACAAAATACCTGTACCCAGGGTCGTCCATGGCAACAATTTTTCGGGTTTTTCTATTTCGTTTCTACTAATTATATGAACGAACTATCTGCTGGCCTACCATGAGCTTCATAATATGGTTATGGCTATGGCTGTCATATTGTGAATAGATAAGCTGACCCACACATTCATTTTCTTCTTGGGTTTGAATGTGTTGACACTGTTGACACAATTTTGACAGCCATAGCCAACATATGCAGCTCCATACATGAATCTACATACTTCGTAAACTCCATATGGTTATGACCATATGGAACTCGTGGTAGCCCTGCTGATCTAGTATCACATGTAGTTCGCAAGAGATGGAACCTATCCTGCGCGGGCCTCGTACCCTACGGTTGCCGCAAAGCCTTACAAGCCAGGCACGTGAGGGGCCGGCCGGCAAATGTCATTTCGACTGAAAGGCCAGTCTGACGCTGCCTCTATACCTAATAACGTTACCGTAGGTACCTTAGCGTGGACACGCAATTGATAGCCCCTGCGTGCACCAATCCATGATTACACATCAATTATTTACGACAACAGGAAACTAACTTAGGTAATGTAAGGTACCTACTTTAGACATTTAAAAAGTTAATTACTAGGTAGGTAGGTCTTCGATGCAATGCCTGACTCATTGATGACATTTGGTTTGGAGGGCTTGACCAATTCAACACTATCTAGGCCCAAATTAAGCAGAGCTTGTACTATGTGAAACAGATAGCTGATATACCTAATACTTATATAATGCATATTTTTTTTGTAAATACATACCTAAATATGTAATAATGGTGTTATTCTAAAATAACACCCAGACAGGGAACAAACATCTATCTTCACAAAATAAATATTTGTTCTTGGTTAGGATCGAACCCACGACTTACGGCGTAGAAGGCAGAGCTACTACTCAAGTACTCACTGAGAGGCCAGTCAATTTAATTTGGGCTAAGGCAATTTTGATTTGTCCCGGGCGGTGCAGAACTTCACAGCTCATACGTAGGTAGGTATGTACTACGAATGATGATCCGGCCAAAAGGCCTGCCCGTATATGTATAGTAGTTGGGATGTACGTACGACGGGCATGAATTTTAGCCAGTGGTAAGTGCCTTCTAAGGTAGGTGGTAAGGGTAAGGTGTAGTATGGTAGAGGTCTTCGCGAAGAGTTCGTCCGGGGAAGTACTATCATTATGCCTATTTCTGCCGTGAAGCAGTATTGCTGTGTTTCGGTTTAAAGAATGTGGGTGCCTGTGAAATTTGTGGCACGTGAGGCTGAACATCTGTATGCCTCAAGTTGATGGACGTCGGGTATTGCTTCGTAGGGCAGAGTCCTGACAGGCGTGACCTACGAGGCAATGTTTTGTTATAGAGTCATTTATGCTTGTTCAATTGAAAGTGTAGTGTAAGTATACATTGTATACTTATCTATTCCTAGATTCCCAACTTGACCACTCACTAAGACGATACTTGCAAAATTGTACCTAATAGTAATTAATAATCTACCTAATTTTGTTCTAAGTGGTTAGTCTAGTACCTACCTAATTATAATCAGGCAATATCCAAAGTTATAAAAAGTGTGCGAGATTCGAACCCACAATCGATCCTCCCCTTTGATAATCCTCGAACCTCACCTACATAGTTTTATTTTATGACCTGTGCTAGATCTATGAATTAAAGATATTTGCCCGCCTAACTTGGAGAAGGAAAAGCAGGAAAATAATAAAACATCGAATAAATATCAATAGTTTAATAAGTACATAAATTATAGCCAAGCTTACATTTCCATCGATTTTATCTAAACCAATTTGTAATAAAGGTTTTTAAACGGTCTAGTAAACTATATCTGTATATGGGCACGGGGCGCCTTTCGCAGACGAACGCAGCGCCCCGACCGATCTATGTGTAAATGAAAAATCTTATAAATAAAATCTAACATCACTCTATGTATTACATTATTAGGCTATGATTGGTGTTACTACAGTACCTACGAGTACTATCAGATGTAAAGTATTACACCTACATCTCAATCGCGTAAAGCTTTAAAACTAAAGTACAATTGATGTATGGTAGTTATAATTTAAAATGGCATAGTCGCTATCACATTATTTCGGGATTGTGGCTAGATGACGTCATCTCGCCTGTCCGGGCTTCAGAATGTCTTACTGTGCCAGGGTTCAGTAGTAGCTGACTTTAAACAAAAACAATATTTAAATTGAAACGATGTTTCTAAGAACCTATTAGCTGCCTTTATTTATAGCTTCAAAATATATTTTAGTAAAGAGGATTAATTAGAAAACACTTGCGATCAAGGGCATCGAAATAATAACAAATCGGTAGGTAGGTAGGTACGTTACAAAATTAATAGAGACTACGAAATTGATAACACCTTTATGAAACGTGAGGTCGCAATGTTTTTCATTGATTTTATAACAATCTCTGATATCGCTATCGTACAATTCTTTTCAACTAAAGAGGTACGTGTAAAGTATAATTTTGGTGTACCTACCTAATCAGATTAAAAACTAAACCTTCTTATTAATATCGGTCGAGAGATAACGCATGCCTGCCTGTCTGTATATAATGTTAAGCTAGATTCTCGATCGATGAAATACATTTCCACAAAGTAAGTACCTATAAGTACCCGGAGAGCGACGACGCTCATATCCGGAATATTCATTATTTCCTTGTCGTACCTAATGGTGTTCTAAGACGGATCTATCGGAGGATGTAATTTCAGGAAACATATTTCCAGAAGGATGAACATTGAACACTTCCCGTCCCTATCGTTCGCGTAGGCAACACTAACTTTTATTGAGAACATGGAAGTAAAGAAGCTGCGGTCCTAGCATCGTACCTTGCAGAACCCCACTATACGTTTCCATGGCGCAGTACTATTAATCTATCGATAACACGAGACACGCTTGTACTTTTTATTCCCACTGAATTTAAACTTTACAGAAATATGGACATATATTTTTCTTTATACCTTACCTATGTACCTATATTACATCGTCATATTCGTCCAACACGTATCAAAATTCTTAGTAAATACTTTTATTTCTAGCTAATTTTGATAAAAGTATCATGAGACATTTTAATAACGATTTATGAGTTAATTGGTGTCAATGTTGATTTCAACGTGAAAATAAGTTGAAATACTTACTGTTGAGTTAATTTATTGATTTGTATTGCTTTGTTTTCTTACCATGTAAATTCGTGTTGGTGTTATACTATTGATTATAATTTTATACATTTCATGTGCGCCCAAAAATAGTATACTTTACTACTATCCTCGGTTCTGTATAACGAATTTTATACCTAAGTACTATTTTGGTGTTCAATGGTTAATATAGGCCACTTTTTTATTCTATTGTACACTGCAACAATTATTATTGCAGGTAATATACTAACATAGACTGAGATAGAGAAACATTATGTGCCTACAGCACACGGAAATACTACAAGATTCGACGAAAACAATTTCGTGTGACGTCATGGCATGAGATGGAAAACTCGAAAAAAGACATGTATAAAATAACGACAAAAGAAAAAGTGATAAATCCGAAAAGTACATACTACTACGTAACAGACAGATTACAAGAGAAGACAGTACTAAAGAATAACAGATTAAAAGAAGTTTTAATTAACCACCAAAAAAGTTTATAAGTCCTAGAGTGAACTTAACAATGACGATTAACGAGAATCTGACGACATAATGAATGCGCATGGGCAACGAAGCAGTTACATAAACACACGTGACAGTAAAGATAGAGACAGAAGAATTCTATTCACTTACGTAGAAGACAAGTCTTTGAAACAGCACATCGATGAGAGACAAACTTGCAAAATACAGAGGCCGTTAATATCTTACATTATCTATATTCCAAATAGACATTTACAATTACTTTAAACATTAAAGGGCAATACAATATTTTAGGCAAGAGTAAGCTTCTTGAGTGTAAGCCTACGCAATAAAATAAATAGGTATAACCATCATTTCAAGTTTTAGAAAAGCAGCCTTTGAGAAAAACAGACAGGTACCTAAAGTTAAAACGAAAAACCTGCATCGACGGATTTATGAATACGGGGTTATTCACTGAGAATAAGCATGCCAGCGTCCAAACTGATAATCGATTTGCAACTTTAACGTTCTTAAAATAAATGTCGAAGACCTATGAGCATGATATTTATATTTACCTATATATTATTAAAAAGCGGCGACTTGGAAATATATTTTGTTCTGCTTTTTTAAATGGCATTCAGGTTACATAATTTTGTCAATGTACCTTTTGTCGTTGACTGCACTGAGGTGTGAGAAAAATTATTCACAACGCAAAGTATCAAATAACTCAGTTTCCGCTGTCTAACCCTCTTACAAAATGAACTACCTACATAAATAAATTAGGTACAGCGAAAATAAGTATATAATAAAGGTAGGTACTTAGGTAGGTTCACAGAATATCCAAGACAAAAATTGCATTTATCCCAATTGTTTTGGTTTGCACAAACTGAAATATTAGTTTCAACTATTTGTTTTGCGTGGTACTATTACTAAAACGAAACTCATAAAGCAGCGCCATCTGTTAGAAGTTTTATTCATTACTTCGTGATCTATCGATAAAGAAACTAACTACACAAATATTTTTATTAATAATTATTAGCGCGATAATAAAGGTCATCATGCCATATATTTTTTATTTTATTTTAGCATGGATTTATCTGTGAACTTGGGAGCTCATTATGACCTTCATTTCAGGTTCATTGTGATTAAGAACTAGGTAATTACGTAGGTACCTAATCATCTAACCCGATCCTACAGCGTAAACGTCACCTATGACTTTGAACTCAACAATTTATGGAACTGTAAACCAATGAATCATGGTTATGAGATAAATTGCATTTTATTCGGTCATTTTAACAGGTAATGCCTAACCTAAGTACCTATAAAATATTTAGTGACCTAGAGAAGTTATTTGATGCTTGAGCAAGCAAAAGTTTTAAGTGATAATTCAGCAGATTTGAGCAAATAGGACAACGAAAAATGCAACATAATTAAACATAAACCTATCAAACTTCGGTAAGGTTTATACAAAACTGCAATTGGCATTCCGTTAAACTAGACAAGTAAGTAGTGTACAGAAGCCAGAAGTTAAAAGCAAGCTCTTATAATTAATATTGGCAATATTCTTATCACTAAATTGTTCGCAAAGAATATCTACCATAAAACAAGTGAAGTTAGCATTCCCCGAAATATTAAACAATGCTTGGTAGTTTAGGCGGCGTTACTAAGTTACATGGGATACTTGTAGCTGAGCAAAGCCGAGACACATGCGGGCCGACTGCCTCTATAAAAGTGATGCGCCGTCCGCTCTCGGCCCGACCTCACAATGGGATATTCCCCTTCAGACAACACAGGCTTGAATAGGAAGGGCATCCGATCTCCAAACGCCAGATCAAAGCACTTTTCTAGACGCAGTTATCCGCATGTGGCGCTGCTATTAGGTACTGACTGACACTACCAAAACATACAACTAAAGAACAATGTTAAAAACGTTCATAGTAACTATGTATCAGCCTTATTTACATGCTTTGTAAAAATGGAACTAAAATATCAGCAATATTATAGATGCACTACTTGTGGCGGCCCTAAAATTAATTAAGTACATACTTATTTTTCATCACAAATTAATTAGTAAACAAATCACAAAAAAATACAGTGGACAAACGAGTACTTATTCGAAAGTTAATCACTAAAATAATGGATCTCATTATTTTTCAAATAAAATATATAATTCCATGATTGCTATTTAGACAATTAGCTACCTACAATTTCACTAAATAAATATTTTTTTACAAAATGTCATAATTTCTGCACAAGCAGAACAGCAATAAACATAATATTATTCACGCCTTTCTATTGAATGTAAAAAGTTTTTTTTATAAAAGTTTTCGGACTCTTTTTGCAATGCATATAAAAATGTAAATAACTATTACATTCATATTTGAACACTTGAGTATCAAAACAAATCAAAAATACATAATCTGGCTAATTAATAATATGTTTGTTCTAAAAGTTTTAAACAAAGTCTTTTTTATTTAGGCATTTAAATGGACCTATTTAGCTATAATAATAAATAGTTCTACTTTGTTTTGCATACAAAATATTAAGTAAAAAAGTAAATAAGTCTTTCAGAGTGATGGTGCAGGTGTCGACTACACCTGCAGTGAGATCATGCGTTAACTCTTTAATTTATTTGTAATGATTTGTTTCTTTGTTTTAAGAGATGCTTTTGTTTCAAAACAAAATTAAGATTCTAATGTTTGTGAAATCGGACGGGCATACTGAATACTAGATTTGTATTGAAACACACCATCAAAGATTTGAATGTTGACTCCAGGTAGCTTAATTCAGTACTAGATTTTAGCAGCCTAGATTTGTTGAACCGAACAGCATTGACAATATCCCTCGGGACTGTATCATAAGTATTATTCCTATTTACTAGGTCTTTTACGCGGGAACAGGGTCTCGGGGTTCTTTTAGGCCGGCAAACTAAATAATGATGCTATATGAAGCTTCTTAATCTAAACAATAACAACAATTTATAAGTAAAATATATACGGCACATTTATAGACAAATTTTCCTTATCTATGAAGAGTCTCTTTTTAAACCTAGAGCTAAACTATGGCTGTTCTTTAAAAAAATATACAAAACGTGTTAATCCATTTCTCAATCACATGCAGTCAAATGCTTAGTAGCATCGGAGATCATTTCCACGTTTCAAGTTCACTCACAAGATGAACCACTTCACATAACCGCGCACTATGACACTCACAACGCGTGGCGAGGCGAGGTGCCCTACGGCTTCACACGAGGAAGCCGTAGGGCCCGTTCCCGCGGATCTGGGCGCGCATGCTCTGCACGCTGTTCATTATCTTCTTCTGGTGGCCGACGAGCGTGACGCCGAGTGACGCCAGCTGGTGCACGGTCAGGTCGACGGCGGCGTCCATGTCGGTGACACCGGCCGCGCGGAATTTCTCCACGTAGCGCGACATCTTGATGCACTCCAGCCATTCCTCCACTGACGAGAACTGGATGAGATCGGGCGTGTCGCCGGCTAGCGGGTCCGCCGACCGGTTCGGTGCGATTTTGCGCAGCGTCTCTGGGCAACGGATCAGCTTGTCCAGCGTCTTCACGATGGATGAGAAGGCGGGCCGGTGCGTGCGCTCCTTTTGCCAGCAGTCGAGCATCAACTGGTACACCGCCTCGGGGCACTCCATCGGCGCTGGCAGCCGGTAGCCCTTCTCGATGGACTTGATCACGTCCTGGTTGCTCCAGTTCCAGTAGGGACGCTCACCGAAGCTCATCACTTCCCAGCAGACGATGCCCATGGACCAGACGTCGCTGGCGGTGGTGAACTTGCGGAAAGCGATGGCCTCGGGCGCCGTCCACCGCACAGGGATCTTGCCGCCGCGTGTCGTGTACGCGCCGTCCGCCGTGGACTCGACCTCGCGCGACAGCCCGAAGTCGGCGATCTTGCAGACGAGCTGCGAGTTGACGAGCACGTTTCGCGCCGCCAGGTCGCGATGGATGTAGTTCATCTCCGAGAGGTACTGCATGCCGGTGGCGATGCCGCGCAGCATGCCCACCAGCTGCAGCACGCGGAACTTGCCGTCGTTTGCGCGCAGAAACGTATCCAGAGACCCGTTCTCCATGAACTCGGTTATTATCATGATTGGATTGCATTTTGTGACGACGCCTTGCAGAAAGATCACGTTGGGGTGTTCGAACTGGCCCATTATGGAAGCCTCGGCGAGGAAGTCGCGGCGCGCTCGTTCCGTAGAGCCCGCCTTGAGGGTTTTGATCGCGACATCGATCTCTTGACCGCAGCCGGTGGGCAACTTCAACTTGCCGCGGCAGACGTCTCCGAACTCGCCACCACCGATGATCGCTTCTATAGTTATGCAAGAAGCATCTATTTCTCGTGCGAACTCACGGATTGCTTGGTTGGGGTCCTCATAAGTGTGGGGGTCGATATAAGTGCGGGAGCCCCCTCCTGCGAACAAGGGCGTGGTAGCGTTGCTGCCGGTTTTGGCAGGCCTCTCTGGCCCTGTATAGACTTCTCCATTGCGATAGTTGAGCGCGTTGCAGTCGCTGGGCTGCTTCTTGTCGCAGGGATCGTCTGCGCGCGCACGAAGCACCAGCACGGTGGCTATGATGGCGACGACGGACAGCACCACCACGGCGACCATGACACCGGCCACCAACCTCACCTGCGCCCCCTCCTCTTCGCTGACAAATGACGTCTCGAGCACGTTGCTTGTACGCGCGTACACAATACCACTAAACTCACCCCATCCCCTCTTCATTTTAGCTCGTACTCTAATACCATACTCTGTGTCCCTTTTTAAGCTGTTGATGGTTACATGGGGCTCTTTAGTGATTTTAAGCGTGGCATTGGCCATTTTGTCCATGCTGTCTTTCGGAAAGCATTTTATCTCGTAGCTCTCGATCGTATCATCAGGATCAGTTAGATCAATCGGTGGCGGGTTCCAGGCGACAGACAACTTGTCACTTTCGGCGCTTAAAATTCGAAGTTTGGAAACAACACTCACTACTGAGGCTTCTGTTACGGCTGTTATTTCGACTTTTCTCGCCGGTTCTCCTGTCAGTTCTGTCACACCGTTTTCAGCAAACACTTGGAATTTGTATTCAGTTACAGGATCTAGGCCAATTACTGTAACCCTAGTGAAGTTGAGTCCGAGAGCAGCAGGTCTGAATTCTACACTGGGCCCGCAGTTTGTGCAGTGCACTCTGTAAGTCACGTCATTTCGTCCTCCA
This sequence comes from Thera britannica, assembly GCA_939531255.2. Taxonomy (NCBI): domain Eukaryota; kingdom Metazoa; phylum Arthropoda; class Insecta; order Lepidoptera; family Geometridae; genus Thera; species Thera britannica. The sequence continues at coordinate 1,337,978 of OW618044.2, forward strand.
GTTTGATGAGGAGGTTGCCAAGCAAGGGATATAGAAAATTGGTCAGCAAAAGTCACTGTCAAGTTGTCAGGTGCGGAAGGAGGCTGAGTACATGGAATATTTTTGGAATCTTTCTTGGCTCTATAGAAGCCCGGGACACATTTGCATTCAGCGGCTGCAAATGATGTTGATTCCGAATAGTCAGGACAAGCAATGCAGGGCTCATCACCTGTGTGAGATTTGAACTTTCCAGGGGAGCACTCATTGCATACTTGATTATCTTGATCCGGTTCAAACCCTGCTCTACATTTGCATGAACCTCTGGCCAGCGTCCACTTACCGTCTCCTTTGCACATGTAAACTGGTGGTTCACCTAGAGTTTTCTCAGCATTTTCAACACAGGTGCCATTAGCTTCTTCTATAACTGTAACTTCTCGGCCAGTAGGAGTTGCTGGGAACCTAGCAAAATTAACTGTCACTTCTGGACAAGTGATGTAGTACACCTTCACAGCTAGGATGGATATACAGGCTCCTTGGTCTCTAAAGGCAAAATACACACCTCTTTTAGTGACCGCAATGCTTTTGACTTCAGTGTTGATATCCACTTCAGAGTTAGTGTTGAAGCGGCCCTCCCCAGCAGCGATGCGGCCAACCAGCTTATAGCTCTCGGGTTCCCAGGGTGGCTGCTCTCGCGTCGCCACATCGAACTCATAGTAGAGCAGGCTGAACGTCTCCTTGCAGCTAAGCGCATTTCCAGGAAACAAAGAACAATCTCGGATGGTGAACTTGATCTCTATATAGATCCTGTTGGCATTCCGTCTCTCGATGAACGGCGTCCAGAGCCAGTTGTTGACGTTGTTGTGTGCAACATCGCAAACCACATATGAGCGCCAGTTGATCTGCTTCTCGAAATTGGTGTAGGACTCCTCGAGCCAGCCGGGCGTGCTGGCCTGGGCGCCGTAAGGGAAGCGCGTCCAGCCCAGTGTGTTCTCAGCTGTCGTGTCTAGCAGCAGTACCTGCTCGGCCCCAGTCATCACCACCACGGCCGCCGCCGCCGCCACGCACACCCACCACCACATCATCGCATCCACATATCACTCCACTGACTCGCAAACTCTCCTTAATCGGCGATACGATCCAAGCGGAATTCCCGCGGAGCCGCTACATAATAATATGCCGAAGAGTTCAGTCACTTTGCCCGATTCCGAGTCGACACTTCACAGTTCACACGCAGATAAAGGACGACCGAGTCATTTCTCTTTACGATGTATTCTGATTTCGCCAGAGTTATGAAAGCGATAATCGCGAACTGGGTACTTTTAAAGATTCTTGGTGCTCCCACAGCTACCTCACGACGCGAACGAACGCAAAATGATTCTAATTTATGTGAGGATTCCGCATTTCTATTTTCTATTGATCCTGTCTAACACAGACGAGATTCTCTTGACATGGACGCGCAGCAATTTGTGAGTTGCCACAGTGAGCCAATTTATTTGTCAATCAACGAATGTTGCTAGAAAGAAGATATTTTATTTAAAATTAGATTATAGTTCGAGTAAATCTACTTATTTTTTAAGCTTCCTATTTAATACAATCGCTATTCTTACTAAAAAAAACCAGCTTCAGAAGAATAGACTAACATCGTGAACCTGAAGCGCCATCTAGTTTTAAGTTTCCACAGAGTTTCCCTCAACTAACAAAACGAACTAATAGATGACGCGTTTGCAAAATATTGGCCGTCTAATGCTACAGGCTGTACCAAATACCAATCCTAGAAGCTAGAATAGAAAACCTACCAAGGTGATATCCACCGTACCTGCAGGCCGACCACCTAACTTTTGTTGCAATAGTTTCAATCAAAATACGAGATCACGATCACTGTTGATAGTATTAATTGCAACTGAGTTATACAATCAAATAAAATGTAAAATAAACTGTACCATGCTTCAAGCAAATAAATTATTTCACTAATGTCTGGTAACGAGTAGACCTCTGATGTAGGTACATTTTATTAATGACCTCTGGTGAGCATTAAGCACAGATTAAGTAACATGTTAAAATTCAATGTAGGTATGATGTTTATTTATTTAATTTAATTTAATTAATTAGAACGGTCTGGGAACCAATTACACTAATTAATAGGTAAACATTTTGTCATTCTGATTACATAATTGATTTTACATTAAAGAACATAGGTAATTACAAGAAGTTAAACATGTCAAATTAGGTAGGTCTATCTTTCGTCGAATAAAATAATATTAATAACAAAACAAAAATTAATTCATCATAAAAAACAATGTAATGTATGTGTGTATGTATCAATGTAGTAGGTATTTCTAATCTGTTTAAATTCAAGGGAAAAGGTACAATGAAAGGAAGGAAAGGTATTAAAAAGTTTCTGTTAAGTAATTTTATTTTCAAACAAGACCATGATATCAATATTAAATAACATAAATATTGTGGACTGTCCACATAACACTATTTTAGTATATAAGTACCGAAGTATTACAAAGCTATGCAGCCATGCATACTTGATTATAATAAATAATTTGTCAGATACAAGCAATAAATTATTTGAACTTGATAATTTTAGAGTCTGATTGCATTTTGATTTACAGTTTCATATAAAGATTCAATACTAGTGAATACATGATTTTTAGGTAAAGGTATCTCGGCTTTTACTTTAGGTGTAACAAGCAATGCATGCCAGCCAGCTTTTCTCGCAGCCTTGTAGTCTTTCTCCAAGTCATCTCCAATATGGATTGCCTCTGAAGGCTTAGTTGGCATCTTGCAATGCTTTAATGCTCTCTCAAATATCTTTGCATCTGGCTTGCTAAATCCAACCTCATAAGATGTCAAAACAAAATCAAATAGATCGCGCAAATTTACATTACTCAGTATGTCACTGAGACGAGGATCAAAGTTTGATATGACTCCAAGAGTAATTCCATTCTTCTTCAGCAGTTTTAGCAGTTTAGGGCTGCCATAAGCCACCGTCCAGCATTTAGATGTTCCAAACTCAGAGATGAGTTGCATGGCTACTTGGTTTATATTTACAGAAGGCGGCAGCTGGTCTTTAAATGTGCTTTTGACTACTTGGAGCCACCAATTTTTCCAGGTAAGGTCATTCTGACCAAAATTAGGGTGTTGTTCATTCATTAGCTTGAAGCTCTCCATCATCTGAGACTTCAATTGGTTGTCGGAGCCGGTGAAGCCGTAGTTCCGCGCCACCAGCCCGTAGTACTGCCATGGCGGGATTCTAAACTTCAGCAAGGTGTTGGTAGCATCAAATGTCACCAGTTTTATTTCTTGCATTGTTCTTCAAACAATAAAACACATCCCACCTCCTCAACAAGCAAAGGACTGCAAAGAGATTATAGCAACCTTCGTTTTTTGGCGATAGGTAATTGCAACTGCAAAAGCCTGTCCTGTAATTTATTAGTAGCTGCTAAATCTGAAGTGCAGAGCTTTCTTCCATTCCATCTGAAAAATAAAGTTTCAAATAGAAAACATATGAAAAAAAGGAAAAATGAAAATCTGATAAAAATAAAACCAACCAAACAAAACAAAGCAAACAGACAGACAGAAAACATTTTACATTCTCTTTGACAGAAACATTCTTTCTTTCCATAGACTTCTATCTTTTTGTTTTTTTTTGGCGCTAGATACAAGTTTTTTGCCAGCCTTGTTAGTAGCTTTTTACAGTATTATAATTCGTCCAAGTTAAAATTGGTTGGCTGAAGTTTTTCAAAAGGTTGTTTGGTCCTTGGCTCTTTGCTGCTCTTGGCTTAATAATTGGCATAAACTATAAAAGTGTGTATTCAGTTGCCTTTGAAACGTCCTAAAGCCCTTGGTTAATACTTGACTAATTCACGTCCTAGTTTGATGTATCCATGATAAGCATTTACATAGGTTTTTCTGTATATGTTTTGTTTTGTGATGTTGTAAATAAAACATCCCTGTCTCAAGCTTAGGGTTTATTCAATATTAAATGAAAACGTATTTAGAGGGCTGTGTGCATCACCGTGTTGTATGTACATACAACACGGTGATGCACACATTGTCAATGTCAAAGGTTCAGTGCTAACATTGACATATTGACATTGGCATAGTAAGCATGTCAAAATAGTCAAACTCAAAGTCTCAAAGTCAAACGAAAAAAAAATTGAAAGGTTTTGGTTGCAAGAGGAAGGATTTGTTGTCCGTATTAAATTGTACCGAAGTAAATTAATAAAACCGAACTATGGTGTATGTTAAAGGAGGTAAGTAACTAGTGCGAGTCTTCGTTTATTTATTAGACTTAGAGCAGCAACAATTCCCATTCAGACTACACAGGGCCAAGTTTTTATATTATTGTAGTGTCCTTCTCATCACAGGCCACGTCAGACATACGTTTCCAAAGAGGCTTAAAATGTTATCACCAGGAAATAACCCATTACGAACAGTTGTCCTTCTAACATTCTGAATCTAAAAACATTTTAGACTGGAACAAAATCCTAGCTATCAAAACTAGGTCACACACAATAGAATTAAGTATCTACTCGTTCGAGCACCCTGTCTCATAGTCTATCCTTAATTATTGAAGTAAACAAAAGGTTAATTTATATCTATATGTATGTATATTCAACTAACTTGTTCTCTATTCCACAATAAAACATCAACTTGATAATCTTGCTAATGTTTATTTTAAAAAAGTTAAAGAAAAAAAAACGGTAGGAACCAAGCCAAAGTAGTAGTATTATAACATAGTATAGTAGTAGTATTAAAGCTCTTTGTGAAGGGTTCATCCAAGGCAATAAATACTACCACCATGCCTATTTCTGCTGTGATGCAGCATTGCTGTGATTTGGTTTGAAGGGCGTGGGTGCCGGTGAAATTACTGGCACGTGAGGCTGAACATCTGTATGCCTCAAGTAGATGGACGCAGGGCAGTGTATTGCATCGACAACAAAGCAATGCTTTGTTGTCGATGATAAAAACCACTTAACATCAGGTGGGCCGCTAAGCATGCTCCATCAGCTAGTTGTATATAAAAAAAAGCTTGTTACCTTGTCTCTTAGGCTTGGTCATGTGGTACTGGAATCTAGATCCACATAGCTAAATCAATTTGACTTAAGCACTAAGTTTTTTCAGATGGATCAGTTGTAGAGCAAACACCGTTCAGCCTGTTTGGATGGTTCTGGGGTAGCATCAACTTTGTTTATCTTTTGTAAGTATCTAACTATTGTAGATGCATAGTATGAATAATAGTATAATTATAGATCTAGAAAGCACTGGTGGTCTAGTGGTAGGGGCCCCGCCTGCTGATCTGACGGTCGTGCGTGGGTACAAATCCACTCGTGTACCAATGAGTTTTTCTGTCGAAAAATTTATGTGCACTATGCCAGTACTCTCAAAACGGTGAAGGAAAACATCGTGAGGAAACCGGCGTATTGTAGAACCTAAAAAAGTTCGAGCAACATGTGTCAAGAGTCACGCAAAAAGGGCCCACCAGCGGCCTACTTGCGGAAAAACCTGCTCGCACATCAAGTGCGCATGATAAACTTGCCGAACTAGTATAATTATATTAGCAGCGCAGCATAGCTCATGCTGCTACTCAGATTCCTTCACTAGCACGGCTATTCTATTTCTATTCTTTATTATACATTATATATTTTGTATACGGCTATTTTTTATTCTATTCGACTGGCCTCTCAGCTCAGTTGGTAGTAGCTTTGCCTTCTGCGCCATAGGTGGGTTCAATCCCCATCTAGAACAAATATTTGTGTGGTGAACACAGATGTTTGTTCTCTGTCTGGGTGTCATTGTATTATAAGTATGTATTAACAACAAAAAAAATTACCTACATAAGTATTATATCAGCTATCTGGTTCCTATAGTACAAGCTCTGCTTAGATTGGGGATTAGTGTTGTGTGAATTGTGTATAATATTTATTATTATTATTCAACTGTGGAATAATATCCCTTATCAACGTTGCAAGGCCTCCGACCAATTAATTGCTAACCAACCACAGATAAAAAGCTACTTATCTCCTCGGATGTTTCATTGGCCTGCTTATTGTTTTAGACGAAACAAAACATTATATTCTATTTTGGACCCTCGACTTAGTCACTTCAAAACAAACTTGCATAAAAATGTATATTACATACATACATACATAAAATCACGCCTTTTCCCATGGGGGTAGGCAGAGATCACGGGTTTCCACTTGCTACGATCCTGACACACCTCTTTCGCTTCATTCACTCTCATAACATTCTTCATACATGCTCGTCAGTTTAGGGTACTCCTAACCTGGCCTTTCTCTAAAACGTCTACGATCTGATCGAGATACATGCGCTAAGGTTGTTCCCTTCCAGCAGTTCCATTCACACTCAAATGTACTAATATTATAATAATTTCAGATTTCAGACTCTGATCAACCCCAACTACAGTAAGCACGGCGACAAGTATGTGCGTGACTTCAGGCCTCCAGGCAGTGGGTGAGTACTCATCAACTTAGCTGATTGCCTTATGCTTTATTGGTGATATATGTCAAGGAAAGAGTGAGTACTTAGACGATGGATGAAGGAGAATGGAAGGTTGTTCGATTCCGATACAAACTCAATTTACACAACTATGGGCAAACAAAGTATAAATGTACACTGAAATAACTGTAATAGAATTTTACAGTGGTCTTTATTGCCGGCCAGTTATATAAAGTTGGAGAAAACTGTAGGATAACAGAAATAATAATAAAAAACCAAAAAAGTAATTTTTCGTCATTCTTTCTAACGGGTACTAGCTTTTAGCATAGAGTCAATTTTGTACATCACTGTTTCAAAATAGACGTAAAAGTCTGTTAGTTCTTTTTCTGAAGCCCCGACTGCCACGACCAACGGCTGAAACTCCAACTTTATATAACTGGCCGGTAATAAGGACCACTGTAAAAGCCTATTACAGCTATTTCAGTGTACATTAATACTTTATTCGCCCATAGTTGTGTAAATTAAGTTTGTATGGAAATCGTACCTTCTTAAAAGTCACTTGTACATAAAGGTGTGTAGTTGTTTTGCGAGTCAAATGTTTCTTTGTGATCAGCCAGGCAGATCACTAATCAACTGAGTAAATAAATTATAAACCATGATAGTTTCAAAAGCTACATAAATGAAAAAAGCACCATTGCCTTCGCTGCCGCCACTGCAATAGTTGAATCGTAATATAAACTTTTTGCTCTGAGACTGTCGATAAATCAAATAACCCGGACGGGTCAGCCTCGAGTTCTAATCATCTGACTCACACGTACATAGACATCGTTCCCGTGCACAAAACCATTCATATTGCTGTCTATCTGTTCAATATAAATGTTCAAACTCAAACTCAATAAAAATTTATTCATTTTCAATTCCAAGAATCACTTTGCAACGTCTTAAAGCTAGGTGAGTCTAGGTGCCAGTTCCACGCGACCAAGCGTAGAAGAACAGGCAACAAACTGCGGTTTGGTTCCTACCGTTTTTATAACGCTTTTATTAGCTTCATTTTATAGTTGATCCTTTTACAAATCAATAATAATTTAAAATTATAGCAGTGAAGTTCCAGTGTGGTGCCACTTCAATTAGTCAGACGTATGCAATGCAATAATACAAAAGTAAAAGTTTCAAACACAGCACACGCTACGCTTCAAAGTTATAATAAAGTATCTACATTATTATTATTATTATTATTACTATTATCTACACAGCATACAAAAATAAGATACGAAAATAGTAGGTACAGGCATTGCAAATTGAGATGTGTACATTGAATCGAAGCGACCTTGTGGCTTATGCGATTGTTTGTTTTATTTCAGTCCCCCGAAGCCGCCTAGCCGCAAATTCGGAGGGTTCGGCCCGTCGGGCTCCGGGCCTTCGCCCCCGCCCGCAGGTGGCTGCGGCTGCGGCTAGTGAGCAACATCTGCCGAGGGCGGCCAACTCACTGTCAACGTTCTTTCAATAGTTTAATCTAACTTAGGTAAAACAGCAGGAATTTTACTTCAGGAAATGGGTATCGAATTTGAAACAGTCAGGTGGACGATGTATAACATTGAGCTATTGGTCTTTTGCGACTTTATTGCTTTGTAACCATCCCTAAACTATGCATAACTAATTCTCTCATTGTTAGTTAGTTGTGGTCCGCTCAACTATTGGGTGCCTCTCAATACCTTAAGAATAATATCTAAACGTACAAATAAACGAAAAATATAGAATACTATTAACGAATAATATGGTTTTGATCTGAAATAAATATATTAATATTATAATGCGTTTTTTTTCTTGTAACATAATTTTGCCTGGCAGTTATCTAATTTATCAGCCGTGTCATTTAAAAATGGAACGATATTTTACTCCGAAACATGGCAACCAAGGAGGTAATTTATCAAATGTTTTATTTAAAATTTGAACCGAGCGACTGTCAAAATTAATATTTTATCTGCAACTGCAATATTCGTCTATTCTCTATTAGATTCTCTATTAGTTATTTAAAATAAGAGTTGTAAGTGAGTAATTTCACAGTAAATGAAACAACGAATTCATATAACGTTATTTTTATTATGTTGGTATTCGAAGGGCTGGTTTCACGGATTGCTAATCGACCATTATAATATTTGACAGACAGATGTTTAACTCAAGTATTTTGTTTGTATTAAGTATTTTATATTATTCAGGAATTAGCAATCCCTGAAACTGGTCCTTAATTGGTACCAACTTAATAATAACACTTATTAATCTAGCGCATAGTCCTGTGGGCTTTCCTCTGCCGTAAAATGCTGAAACTTCGAGCGTCAAGCTCATATACTTATAGGTCCTTTCATCACACTGGTACGAAATAACTAGGGACGTTTATGGTATAAAGACTGCTATAGCCAAGATCGATTGCATAAAGCGCCCTTCGAAATACGTAACCGCTCAGGAGATACGGCCACATCTAGGCGATATGCTGGCGATAAGCTGCGATACAGTGACAGCCTATACCGCTGTCAAATATCGCAGCTTATCGCCTACATGTGGCCGTACCTTAACACTATAAGAACCTGTCTTTAATACTTCTTTGTAAAAATCGCCAAAATACAGCTAGGAAGAAAATTTACCAGCACGCTAAAAATTATCATTAAATATATTTTTTATCTAGAACACACTAAGTTAACATTCTTTCTAAAGTTCGGCAAGTTTGGGTAACAATAACTTTCTAATTAGGAATATTGAATCATAGAAATATACAATTTAGTAACTAAAATATATCTTCTAGTGCCTGAAACCGGATGGGCAGTACGGCTATTGGCTCAGAGATGTTAGGTCTATTGATGTATAGGCTCCATGTTCGTTTGTCCACGTCAAATATACCTGAAAAAATAAGTCATCTAAATATTTACAGTCTACATGGTATAGTGGCGGTATGAAAATGTTCGTCTATTTTCAACTTGATTTGTTCAACGTATCACGATCACATACTACCTTTTGAAACTGAATAGAAAGAATACACCGATAAGTTAAGGTTGTTCGATTCCGATACAAACTGAATTTACACAACTATGGGCAAACAAAGTATAAATGTACACTGAAATAGCTGTAATAGAATTTTACAGTGGTCTTTATTGCCGGCCAGTTATATAAAGTTGGAGAAAACTGTAGGATAACAGAAATATTAATAAAAAACCAAAAAAGTAATTTTTTCGTCATTCTTTCTAACGGGTACTAGCTTTTAGCATAGAGTCAATTTTGTACATCACTGTTTCAAAATAGACGTAAAAGTCTGTTAGTTCTTTTTCTGAAGCCCCGACTGCCACGACCAACGGCTGACACTCCAACTGGCCGGTAATAAGGACCACTGTAAAAGCCTATTACAGCTATTTCAGTGTATATTAATACTTTATTCGCCCATAGTTGTGTAAAATAAGTTTGTATGGAAATCGTACCCCCTAATTAAGGCTCTAAGGTAGTGTGATCGTGATACGTTCAAGTTGAAAATCGACGAACATTTTCATACCGCCACTATACATGGACAAAGAACTCTTTCATACCTAGGTTTTTTATACAACTTGCTGATGGAACAAGCATATGACCCACCTGATGTTAAGTGGCAAACATCGCCTATATCAAATAATCTCGTAGTTCACACACGTCAAGAATCAGGGCAGAATCAAGGCATCAATATGGCACCATACTGGAACTTCACTGCTATAATTTTTGATTTGTAAAAGGATCATATTAAAAAACGGTAGGAACCGATCCGTAGTTTGTTGCCTGTTCTTCTAGGCTTGGTCGCGTGGAACTGGTACCTATAGACTCACCTAACTTTAAGACGTTTCAAAGTGATTCTTGTAATTGAAATAAATAAAATTTTATTGAGTAAGAGTTTTTGAGTTTGATGTTGTAAAAGAAAGTTGTTGAAATGAGTAGGTATACAAATAAAGGTTTTAGTAATAGTTACTTTCTATTATTGCCTCCGCCCACTACTACCCTACCCACACTATCGGACACAAAGAATATTAGAATACAAGCAACAAACGATAACTTTCTCCATAACATCTTAATATGGATGCGCAGAATCAAATCAAATCTAAAATGTCTTTATTCAGTTGTATCAAGTATCACTTTGAAAGGTCATAAAGCTAGGTAAGTCTAGGTGCCAGTTCCACGCGACCAAGCCTAGACGAAAAGGCAACAAACTACGGCTTGGTTCCCACCGTTTTTTTGTATGAATTTTTACTAAAATAGCGGTGACGTTCCAGTGTCCAGATGTTTGGGTTGGGTGTTTAGATTTAAGACTCAATGCGCCTTACTAATATAGCGGCAAAACGTTATTACAAGTATTTTGATTGTGTCCTATCATCTGCACGCCTCAAATTGATGGACGCAGGGCAGTGTATCATAGGCCTGAGGTGCGTGACCTGCGAGGCAGTGCTTTGTGATTGAAAGGCGATGGTTACCACTTAACATATGATGGGCGTATTATTTAAGCACTAGCAGTTAGAGAAAGCTTCGCTCGGTATTTTTTATTAATAATCTGCATTTTTTAGAAATTATAAGAGTCATATCTTTATTGGCTTATTCTTCCATAACAACGCCATCTGCTGGATATGCTTGCAGTTAGTTGCTCGGAATCGCCAATAGATGGCAGGAGCAGTCACATTATTCAGTTTATGTTTAATTATTAGGGTTAAAAAATCATTTTCCAAAAATGAATCCTCGTTAGATCGATTTATCGCCCCCGAAAACCCCTGTTTAATTAATTTCGTGAAACTGTTGGCACCGTTTCCGAGATTCTGATGATATATATATATATCTATATTTATAAAAGAAAGTCGTGTTAGTTACACTATTTATAACTCAAGAACGGCGGAACCGATTTGGCAGAAAATTAGTGGGGAGGTAGCTTAGAACCGGGAGAAGGACATAGGATACTTTTTATCCCGAAAAAGCAACGGGAACGGGGTGTTACGGGAACGGGCGAGCGAAGCCGCGGGTGGCCACTAGTATATATATATGTATATACAAGATTTACTCGTTTAAAGGTATAAGATACCACTTTAGCGTATGCTTGTTCCATCTGCGTAGAATAAAGAAATGTATGTACCAGCAGCAATGGTCTTGATGACGGCATCCTGCTGGTCTTGGAACACGCGGAACTCGTCTCCCGAGGTGTCGGAGAGGATGTCTGCCACCTGCCGCTTGCTCTGCGGCGGCGGGTACGACCTGATGGTAGCCAGGCGGTGCTCGCTGCTGTCTATTATCTTGCCGATCACGTTCTCCACGGGCAGGCGTTCATACCTTCAAACAAACCCCTTTATTTTGACCCAAATTATTAAAAGGACGTGTTAGTGATGATTATCACGTCAACAGTACTGTTAGCCAGTTTTGGGAATAGGACGTCCCTATTCGGATCAAGCAAGAAGTTACGTCTCTAGTGGAGAAAAAGAAGCGGAAGAAGAGATATGGCGTCGTTACGTGGAGTTGTAATGTTTGGTAAAATAGAATTGTAGCTATAATCAATGGAGAGTTTTCGTCGTAACAGTACCTACCTGTAAGCCTACTATGAGCTCTGTCTAGCTCTGTCTCTGGCTCTGGTTTTGAGTCTATGTGAGTGCTCACCAGTGTATTATACGGTGTGTGTGCCGTTTTGACGTAAGATTTATTTAGTCAACACTCACACAGACTCGAAACCAGAACCAGAGACAGAGCCAGACAGAGCTCATGGTAGGCCTGCTGATGCCTGTTCTGAAATTTCAAGGGCCTAGCTTGTTACGCTGTGTCGTAATCTTTGTTTTTTGATAGTTTTCGTCCATTTGTATGAATAACTAAGTTTTTAGGAAGCACCTTGTATCACGGAGTTAATGTACCATAGTAAATAATGGAGCACTGGTGGTCTAGTGGTAGTGGCCCCGCCTTTCGATCCGAAGGTCGTGGGTTCAAATCCACTCGTGTACCAATGAGTTTTTCCGTCGAAAAATTTATGTGCAAAATTTATGTGCACCTGCCAGTACTCTCAAAACGGTGAAAGAAAACATCGTGAGGAAACCGGCGTGTTGTAGAACCTAAAAAAGTTCGAGCAACACGCGTCAAGGGTCACGCAAAAAGGGCCCACCAGCGGCCTACTTGCGGAAAAACCTGCCCGCACATCAAGTGCGCATGATAAAACTTGCCAACTTAGTAAATAATGACTCACATGTTGCAATGCACCAAGGGTTCCTTCTCATATTTGTGGACGTTGAGCTGCGATCTATCAGTCTTGAGGTCTGGAGCCACTTCCACGTTGTACATCTTGGCGCCGCCCCAGGTGTCCGACCAGATCATGTTGACGGAGAAGCCGTTGGCGATGCCCAGCCCTTCGTCACGCAGGATTCTCTCCGCGTCAGAGAAACCCTTCGCGCCTAGCATCTTGCGGGTGATGAAGGTTCGAGCTGAGGATGCAGACACATTTATCATCTGCACTAAGCCTTAGGCATGTCAAAGTCAAAGTCAAAGTCAATAGTTTTTTATTCAGTACGATGCAAGAATCACTTTGAAACGTCTTAAAGCTAGGTGAGTCTAGGTGCCAGTTCATGGATGAACTGTGTGAAAAATGACATGGATAGGAGAGGAGTGAATGCAGAGATGACGGCTGACAGAGGGAAATGGAGGAAGAAGACATGTTGCGCGGACTCCACATAAAGTGGGATAAGGGCAGGAAGAAGAAGAAGAATAAGACTAAGCCTTAGGCACGGTTTTACGGAAGACTCTAATATACTCTGATCTATCTATCTAACGCATATTTGGCAAGCAACAAATTGACATCAAATTTTAAAATGGTTGGTTAGCAATTAGGGAAACCAGCTCAATTTATGACTATATTTTAAGATAAGTGTAGGTAGATTCTTTGTGTTGAAGATACCCAAAATAATTTGTAATAGGTCGTTTGAAACCACGAAAAATGTAAGGTCACGGTCCAAGTAACTAAACTCCATTATTATTCTGCAAACTTGTGAATCCGGTTAGCCTATGAATGATCAAGCAAAAACAAAACATTTAAACTGGTACCTAGACATAAACCTAAGAACTTTGAGGCAAGGCATGTAATGAACTACTTAACCAGTGACGCATGCCTGATAAAATGTCACGCTAACTACATTGTCTAATAGATGTAGGGCACGTTTTGTAGACCTACTTACTATGTTGTAGATATATAGTTTTGGCTCTATATATACTCTGTATCTATATATACCAGATAAATATCACTGGATGCGTCTTCGTGAAATGCATGAACTAGGTTCAATGGTTTTTAGGGTTCCGTAGCCAAATGGCAAAAACGGAACCCTTATAGATTCGTCATGTCTGTCTGTCTGTCTGTCTGTCCGTCCGTATGTCACAGCCATTTTTCTCCGAAACCGTAAGAGCTAGACTGATGAAACTTGGCGAGTAGATGTATTCTGTGAACCGCATTAAGTTTTTTACATAAAAATAAAAAAAAAACTATAAATTTCGAGGGTCGAATTAATCTCAAATGTATAGTCTACAATTAGTCCTTTTGCGATTTTTAAAATGTCACTTAGTTATTTAGTTATGAATTTTTTTTTTAAATCTCAAATTTTCGCACCACCCGCTCTTAAACAAATATGGCATCTTTAATCCCTAGGTGCAGTAAATATTCAGTTGGATCTTGTGACCGAGTTCTCCTCAAGATTATTTAGCTTTATTATTACCATAAGATTTAATTTATTATAGAAAACTAAATAGGTTTTTTTTAAAACACATTTTAAACAGGAATAAGTAGGTACAGATCAGTTATTGGAGGATGTTATAGAATTAATGGTAATGTCAGGTACATCAACGGCGGCAGGCGGGCCAAATGGCAAAAACGAAACCCTTATAGATTCGTCATATCTGTCTGTCTGTCTGTATTCTGTGATCCGCATTAAGATTTTTACACACAAATAGAAAAAAAGTTATAAAATTTAGGGGTCCCCAAATAATAATTGAAATTGAAACTCAAAAAATTTTTTTTCATCGAACCCATACGTGTGGGGTATCTATGAATAGGTCTTCAAAAATGATGTTGAGGTTTCTAATATCGTTTTTTTCTAAACTGAATAGTTTGCGCGAGAGACACTTCCAAAGTGGAAAAAAGTTGGTCCCCCCCCCTCTAACTTCTAAAGTAAGAGAATGATAAAACTAAAAAAAATATATGTTGTACATTACTATGCAAATTTTCAACGATTTTTGGTTTGAACGAAATCTAGTCAGTAGTTTTTTTTTTATACGTCATAAACCGTAAACCGCAATTTACCTTTCGACGAACTACAAGAACCTTATTATGTTACATCAAGTAACATAATATAAAGGTTTTTGTAGTTCGTCGTGCTACGGAACCCTTCATAAGCGAGTCCGACTCGCACTTGGCTGCTTTTTTTTTTTATACCTAGGTTTCGTCTCCGAATACTCAGGTTAAATGATAAAGGACAACACTGGTAGGTACGTGAGGTACTTGCGCGCAAGGAATGTGAAAGGAGGAACCGTGGTTTTGTTCGTCTCTTACCAATCCCCATTCTCCCCAAAGCATGCCACGGTAATACAAACTCAAACTCAAAGATATTCAGTAGTATCCGAAGGATCACTTTGAAACGTCTTAAAGCTAATAGGTGTGTCTAGGTGCCAGTTCCAAGCCTAGAAGAACAGGCAACAAACTACGGCTTGGTTCCCACCGTTTTTAGGGTTCCGTAGCCAAATGGCAAAAACGGAACCCTTATAGATTCGTCATGTCTGTCTGTCTGTCTGTCTGTCTGTCTGTCTGTCTGTCTGTCTGTCTGTCCGTCCGTATGTCACAGCCATTTTTCTCCGAAACCATAAGAGCTAGACTGATGAAACTTGGTGAGTAGATGTATTCTGTAAACCGCATTAAGATTTTTACACAAAAATAAAAAAAAAACTATAAATTTTGGGGGTCCCCATACTTGAAACTGAAACTCAAAAAATTGTTTTTCATCGAACCCATACGTGTGGGGTATCTATGGATAGGTCTTCAAAAATGATGTTGAGGTTTCTAATATAGTTTTTTTCTAAACTGAATAGTTTGCGCGAGAGACGCTTCCAAAGTGGAAAAAAGTTGGTCCCCCCCCCTCTAACTTCTAAAATAAGAGAAAGATAAAACTAAAAAAAATATATGTTGTACATTACTATGCAAACTTTCAACGATATTTGGTTTGAACGAGATCTAGTCAGTAGTTTTTTTTTTATACGTCATAAATTGTAAACCGCTATTTACCTTTCGACGAACTACAAAACACTTTATATTATGTTATTTGATGCTACGGAACCCTTCATGGGCGAGTCCGACTCGCACTTGGCTGCTTTTTTTTGTATGAACACAGCAGGCACGAACAGCCGAATCAAGAAATATCAACGGTGACTTACGCGTGCTCCCTGGCTTGAGGTCATGCGGGCTCAGGGTGTTGATGGAGAAGACTAGTCCGTTTTCGTTGAATCCCATAGTATAGCCAGGCATCTGGCCCGCGTAGCATAGCGACGCGAATCTTTCCTCTGTGGCCTGGTACACAAAAATTATGATAGATACAGTGTTTCGATTTCAATATAACGACCCTTCTGGGATCAAATGTCGTAAAAGCCAACTCATTCTGGGATCAAATGTCAAGACAACTCATGAGTTGGCTTTTACGACATTTGATCCCAGAATGGTCGATAAGTACCTACCCAATGCCCTTATTTTGTACCTATTTATGCAAAAATATTACTTGCTAAGGCTGTGCCGGTTAAATTTTTGGCTGCAGGGCAATGCATCGTAGGACACGTTCTTGTGCGTGCCCTACAATGCAATGCTGCTATAGGTTAACATCAGTAGGGCCATGCTTGTTCCATTAGCTAGTTTTATTTAAAAAAATTACAGGCGCGTTACGAAGGATTCCGTACCATTATCTATAAAAAAGTTTGCTGTATGGGAGTCCTATATTTATATATTTTATTCTGTTTTTTTAGTATTTGTTGTTATGAAAGTTTGAACTGTCTAGGTAACTACGTATGGTTCATGAGATACATGTGACAGATGGACAAACAGACGACTGGACGGACAGCGGAGTCTTGGTAATGGGTCTCGTTTAACCCTTTCGGTGCGGAACCCTAAAAAGTAATATGCTGCTGGCCTACCATGAGCATCATATGGTTATGGTTATAGCTGTCAAAATTGTGTCAACAGTGTCAACACATTCAAACCCAAGAAAAAAATGAATGTGTGGGTCAGCCTATCTATACACAATTTGACAGCCATAGCCATAACCATATGGTGCTCGTGGTAGCCCTGCTGCTGCAGTTTACGAAGATCTAGTGGTACCCTAAAAAAGTTACCTATCTATCTATCTATCTACCCTCTTACCCCAAGATCGGCATCTTCAGGCGTGGGGATGACATGTGCTTGCAGGATGTAGAAGTGGTTGACAGTCTCGAAGAAAGCGTCCTCAGTGTGGCCCAACACGGTCTACAGTTACAAATGCGGGTTTGATTTTATTTAGGATAAATAAATTCAGTTTGAAATGACCAATAACGGAAGCATGGCAGGGCATGTTCCTGACGTGCGTGACCTACGAGACAATCATCATCATCATCATCATCATCAACCTGTATTAGTCCACTGCTGGACGTAGGTCTCTCCCAAGACGTGCCACTGAGCCCGATCTTCGGCTCTTCTCCTCCAGTGCTTGCCAGCTACATTTCGCAGATCGTCGCCCCACCTTGCCGGAGGGCGTCCTACACTACGCTTACCTAAACGCGGTCTCCACTCTAGTATTCGTTTGCTACGAGACAATGCTTTGTTTTATTTAGACGATGGCTATCACTTCTAATTGAGTTGGGGGAATAAGATCTGCACTGACGTCCCGCGATGGGGTGTGCATTGGCTATCACTTAACATCAGGTGGGTCAGAAGCTTGTTCCATCAACTATCAACCAATTTTTAATTGAATGTCATTTTTTTATCATCATCATCATCATTTCAGCCCGGTATCACCCACTGCTGGGTATAGGCCGTAGGCCTCCTTCATATTTCTGCCAGCCTCCCCTGTCCTGCGCGTCTCTTGTCCAGGTGTTTCCTGCTACCTTCACGATGTCGTCGACCCATCGCGATTTTGTTATGCAATAAAAAAATCCCATTCAATTAAAAAGTCAGTGGAATCAGTCCTGGGTGAATTAAGTGGCCATTTGGTGAAAAAAATTCCAACGACCCCACTGACTTTTGACACAATCGACTTTTGTTGATGCAAGGGAGGGGTGGTCCAGTGGGGTCGTTGAGAATGAATCGAACTCAAAACAAGAGACAGAGACATAGCCAGACAGAGCTCATGGTAGGACTGCTGATGGCCGTTCCTTACGTATTGTCTGTTGTTGACTCCGATGGAGCTGCAGCCGCCGGTGTCATTCCTCGGCACGTGGTTGTCGTTCGCAGTCATCATGATGTCGTCCAGTTGCAGCAGGAATAACTGGATAACAAATTATAAATTGTCAGAATAGCATCTCGAATTTGAGAGCACTGGTGGTCTAGTGGTAGTGGCCCTAGCCTTCCGATCCGGAGGTCGTGGGTTCAAATCCACTCGTGTACCAATGAGTTTTTCTGTCGAAAAATTTATGTGCACTATGCCAGTACTCTCAAAACGGTGAAGGAAAACATCGTGAGGAAACCGGCGTGTTGTAGAACCTGAAAAAGTTCGAGCAACACGCGTCAAGGGTCACGCAAAAAGGGCCCATCAGCGGCCTACTTGCGGAAAAACCAGCCGCACATCAAGTGCGCATAATAAACTTGCCGAAACTTGCCGAATAGCATCTCGAACATAAATATCAAACATGGTTAATTTTTTTCCAAATATAATCCATCGTAGTAAATTTAAATTAAAGGAATGCATGGCTTAATTTTCTGGAGCTAAACACTCGGTCGTTTCCCATGAACCATCTGATCGGTGGTTTGGGATATTAGTGCGCGTAAATGATGAGAATATAACTGACATGGCAATCAATAGCGTAGTGTGGCAAAGGAGAGTGGGGTATACGAATGAGCAGGGACATAGGTAAGGACTTGTGAAATGTGAGAATTTAACGACGCACTTTCTATTTCTGCCGTGAAACAGCATTGCTGTGTTTCAGTTTGAAGGTTAGGTGCCGGTGAAATTACTGGCACGCGAGGCTCAATATTTGTATGCCTCAAGTTGATGGACGCAGGGCAGTGCGTCGTAACTAGCACATTCATAAACTGCTCGACCTACGAGGCAATGCCTTGTAGATGTAATGTAGTAGTGGTGATGGCTAACACGATGATGGTCAGCTCGAAGAAGCATGCAAAAATATACATTGTGCTGTTAGCCCGAGAGGCTTACTTCAGAGGGTTCATTAAACGGACAAACTATACTGAACTCTCCCGTTCCTGGAACCTACTTGATAGAAGGGAACTTTGGCACCATCAGCCACCCCTTGGATCTCCTTCACGTAGTAAGGGAACTTCTTCTTCATGTTTGCTAGGGTTTTATCATAGATGGCGCGGCCGGCGTCAGTCTTGTACTCTTTCTCGAAGTCCCGCAGGTTGCCGCAAGACACGAGGAAGCTTTTGATCACAGACGCGAAGTTACGACCCTGGAGATATAATATTAAGTTATTAAATAACAAAAAGGTGGTCCATCATCGAGAACCAAAAAAAACAGAGAACAAACATCTGTGTTTACCATACAAGTATTTGTTCTCGGTGGTAATCGAACCCACGTCCTACGACGCAGAAGGTAGAGCTACTGAGCTGAGAGGGCAATCAGACACTTTGAAATGATGATGATCACGGAAGAGTACCTAATATACCCATAGATAATAATGATATTTTATAAAAAAACAGGCCCACAAAAACCGGAAAATTGTCACGGTTCCTACATGTGATTAAATAGGTACTTGATTACATGTTATTTGGGCTTACAAAGCTGTGGAAACCTCAACTATGAAGTATCTCTTATCTACTCTGTATATTTTTTTCTTTTGCAACTTTGTGATGGAACAAGCAAATGACCAACCTGATCCTAAGCGGTAAGCGGTAACCATAGCTTATAACAAAGCATTGGCTCGTAGGCCACACACGTGAGGAACGTGCCCTACGATGCACTGCCCTGCGTCCATCAAGTTGATAATTGAGCTCGGTTTGCTTTTCATTGTGTAATTACTTAAAGACAACAATGTTATCTGAAAATTATTAGTACCTAGTAGGTACCAACTTAGCTAATATTTATAATGAAATGTAAAATTGTCACGTCCTACTTCTAAAATCAAGCATCGTGCATTTATGTTATGAAGCGAGTAATTTAAGACTAATTTATAGTAGGTAATTTATAATTAATAAGTAATACGTTGAAAAAAAAAATCCGCTACCCCTTAACTCCCTTAATGTTAATTGTTTTTCTAGGTGATAAAGCTAGTAACCTATACAATTTAGAGTAGAATGGAGTAAGTACCTATTTATACATATATGTATGTTTGACCAAGATAAGTAGTAGCACTTTACTTTTTACTTTGTGTGTGGCTCGTCCGGGGAAGTACTACCACCATGCTTATTTCTGCCGTGAAGCAGCATTGCCTTGTTTCGGTTTGAAGGGTGTAAGTGCAGTAAAAGTACTGGCACGTGAGGCTGAACATCTGTATGCCTCAAGTTGATGGGCGCAGGGCAGTGCATCGTAGGGCACGTTCCTGACGTGCGTGACCTACAGGCAACGCTTTGTTAGGCGATAGTTACCACTTAAGGGGGTACGATTTCCATACAAACTTAATTTACACAACTATGGGCCAATAAAGTATTAATGTACACTGAAATAGCTGTAATAGGCTTTTACAGTGGTCCTTATTACCGGCCAGTTATATAAAGTTGGAGTGTCAGCCGTTGGTCGTGGCAGTCGGGGCTTCAGAAAAAAAACTAACAGACTTTTACGACTATTTTGAGACATATGTTTTAAGCTCATTCACGTATTCAATGCCGAGTACCCGTTAGAAATAATGACGAAAAAATTACTTTTTTGGTTTTTTAATAATATTTCTGTTATCCTAGAGTTTTCTCCAACTTTATATAACTGGCCGGCAATAAAGACCACTGTAAAATTCTATTACAGCTATTTCAGTGTACATTTATACTTTGTTTGCCCATAGTTGTGTAAATTCAGTTTGAATCGGAATCTAACAACCTTAACATCAGGTGCCTGTTCCATCAGCTAGTTTTAAAATAAGCAGTCTTACCACATCGAAGCCGACTTCATAGTGCGAGCCCGTGACGTACAGCACGGGTATGACTCGCCGCCTGCCTATTTGATCCTCCGTCAGCGAATATCCTGGAACAAAACACCATGGTAAAATCTAGTCGTGGATGAGTTGCAGGGCTGAAGATTGGGCTCAGCAGCACGCCTTGGGTGAGACCTATGAACGATCTACGGCAGTCTAATTTTCTTGTAAACGTTGATATTTTTACTGTAAGTAATAGTTTTTTTATCTCATTTTATAATCTGTAAGTATAAAGAAGTCTGTCTAAGTTTGTGGTAAAGGCTTTCCTAGCTTCTAGCTCTTTATATCGCACCAGTGTCTACAAGAGTCGGTTACCGCTTATCTATTAGAATAGAATAGAATAGAATATTATTTATTTCAGACATTAATCCATAATTTTGTTAGTAACAATGTAACTTAGAGACTAGTGTTAGTGACTTTATGAAAACAATTTATTGCGGAGTGTGCAGCTGCATCCAGAAATGGTTCAGGGGACAGTCCCACCTTTCGGATAATACATTCACGATGCTGTTCGGGCTGCCACGGATTCGGTTTCTTAACGACGCGCAACGCTTTCGCAGTATGGCATGAAAACCGTCGACTCTATTTAGAGCAAACATGCCCGAAGCGCTACAAAAACGTGGCAGCCCCAACAGCACCCTGAACGCATTATTGTATTGTACCCGTAAGGCGTTGAGGTATCTATTGAGATTTAAAATTTAATCTTCCGTGGCGCAATAAGACTTCTTATATTGAAGTTTATAGCTTCGATTTGTGTCACGTAATTTGCATTATTTTGTTGTAGGTGTGAGCAAGTGAATAAGTATTGGGCTACTCTTCGCTATCATGTGATTTTGTACGTGGGAGATGCAGGGAAAGAAGAAGATATACGTAGACAATAATTAATTATAAATTATAATGCATTATTTTCTCCGTCAATTGGTTTGTAAATATCGAGATGGATTTTTAGAGTTACCGGCATATCGTAGAACCTAAAAAGTTCGAAAATATGTGTCAAGTGCACGAAAGGAGCCTCTTTGAGGCGCACTTAAAATCCTTTCACCACACTTGATTCGAAAGAATCAGTGACACGATAAGGAGAAGTAGAAGAGTTACTTCCACCAATGCCACGTTTTTTTCCCATTAACCACATACTAAATCAAAACACATATTAGACAAAATAAACGTATTTCTTCCTTCTTTCTTTGTTTAGGATTACGTCAGCAATATCATGGTCCTGTTGCAGCATTAGCTGACGCCTTGTTAATTCAGCCCGGAAAGTCGTAAAGAACACCTTAACCCAATGCTGTCGAGTTCGGATGTTTTGAAGTCACGATCAAGGCGATGTCCCCACTAATGGCCTGCGTCACTGCTTTGTAAAATTAAATGTGACGATTGATGTGAGGAAACATAACTTAGTAACGATGGAGCTCAAGGCGTTTTCTGTCCTATGTTGCGTTGATTTCACTGTTATGTGGAACAGAATTACAGAAGGACGTTAAGAACCAAACCGTAGTTTGTTACCGTAGTTCTTCTAGGCTTGGTCGCGTGGAACTGGTACCTACTCTCACCTAGCTAAGACGTTTCAAACTGATCCTTGTGATGCACTGAATAAATAAATTTTTGAATTTGCATATTGTAAGTCATCATAAATCTGAAGAGTTCTTCCACCTTTCCTTTTCCACTTGGGCATAGGCCTCTCCTACACACTTCCAGCAAGAACGATTCTGAGCCTGAGATAGCTCTCGCTATAGCCCGTTGCGCGACTTTGAGCTTGTGTATGAGGCCATTAGTTAGCAACTACGTTTCAGTTCCGTAAGTCATAACTGGCAACACGCACTGATTATAGACTTTTGTCTTGAAGCTCTGCGGTATCTGCGACAAGAAGATGTGGCGTAATTTCCCGAACGCTGCCAAACTAAGTTGGCTTCGTCGGCTGACCTCTTTGTCAAAGATGGCTCTACCTAATTGGATCGTCTGACCTAACTAAACATAGTGGTCGACGACTTCGATGGTGTCACTCCCATCATGTACCGGCACGGCACATTGTAATTACCCATTGTCCATCGGAAAAGTCTCACAGCGATACTTCCGCATGGAAATATCCAACTACAACTTTGCCTCTTCTTTTTGCTTTTCTATAATGCAGGAAGCGTCACATGACGGACGTTACGTACATACGGGTTGATAAAGTGCATTTTTAACCGACTCCAATTCAAATAAGGAGTGGTTAACATTTTTTGTTATCGCATAACTTTGTCATTATTTATGAACTGATTTCAAAAAACAATTAGCTGGAAGGTAATAGGTACAAACTTCCAGATTGGTCCCATTCATTTTGTCAAAATCGGTTTAGCAGTTTAGCCATGGTGTCGATTTCGAAAGGCACGCGCACACCTAGGTCGCTGGCGATGGCGATGAAACGCTGTCAAATATCGCTGTCAAAATTTGACAGCGTTTCACTGATCTCCATCACCAGCAACAGGTGCGCAGGCTTTAAAGTTTTAGAAACTTCACTTGTCTTAGAAATGAATGGCCAAAAAAACTATGATAACAAACTGACTTTGTTGTAGAGAATAAATTTCATTTCGTTTCGTACCTAGACAGAAAAGAGGGAGAGAGAGTCGGAGACAATATAACGTACTAACAAACAAAAGCCTTGCAATTTTGGCATGGTGTTAAATAATACACTACGATATTTTCCGTAACTTATGTATGGGTACATGACCTTGGCTTTGCAGCTGACAATATAATAATAATGATATTGTTTATAAAAAAAAATATGGTTGCGAGATTGATTAAACGTTGCTAGGTATCTATATTATACCTAACCATAAAGTCGTAGTTGCAGGGTACGTAAGGGAGATAAAACTCCTACGTGGAAATCGTAAGGGTGAAATCTTGTGGAGCAAAATGAAAGAAATTCGCGAAACTCTAGCCAAAATCCTGAACGACTCAGCAGGAGACTACTCCTTCTTCTTCTTTCTGCCCTTACCTGAACAACATAACCGCCCAATATTTCATAAGTCTCATTTGCGGATAATGGGGCTGATTACACTCTAAGAACTACTTAGTACTTTATAATTGTTTTGTAATATGTGAGTGCAATTGTTTGTTGTTCTAAATAAAAACTATAAAAACGTGTACTTTTTCCATTCATTTCTCTCCTCTCCTATCATTTGTCATCTCAGTACTCACACCATTCTTGGACATATTATTATCATCTCTCACCAATCCATCCATCTTTTGTCCTCTACTTTTATATCCATCTACATTAACTAACACTCTTTACATTCTTCTCACGTCATAACATGTCCATCCATACCACGCTAGCCGATTACTTCTTATTTTTTCCATCACTGGCAAAATAAAATTTTCCCCACACATCAGTGCCGTCTCAGGGACGGGGCAGGGACATGTTTCGTCAGGAGTCTAAAAAAATATCAGTGCATACATTATCTATGAACAGGACGATCACAATGTCCGTGTCTGGGGCTCAATTCTAGACCAGTGACTTTTTTGTCACGGTAGATATAATATATCACAAGAACTGTCAAATTCACTAAAAAAACTGACAGTTCTTGTGATATACCGTTACAAAAAAGTCACTGGTCTAGAATTGAGCCCCTGAGCCGGCAACGAAGCTTTAGTGTCAGGCCACGTCCCTGACACGGTACTGATGTGTGAGAATAGACCTTTAAACTTCCTCTGATGTGTGATGTGATAACTGATGAAAGATCCAGTGGGAGACATGGAAGAAAAACCACTAATGCAACGGCAATCACGGGTATGACACCACTTACTTAATATTTTCACAATACTACACTCCGGCAAGCTAGATGATGAATAAATTGCATACTGGAAACGATTGGTTCTAATGGTCCTATAGCAGTCATTGAGATTAGCAGACCGATAAGTCTTCTTCTTCTTCTTAATGAATGGCATCTGTCCTTTTCGGTTCAATTTTGCCAGTGTCGAGTTGTTTTATGAGAATGATGATAATATATTACATAGATAAAATACTTTTCTGTCAAATCGTCAGTCGTCTGTCAGGTCGGCCCTAACCTAATTGTCTTTGGAAGAAAGATGGCCGTTTTTTCCCAAAACCATCTGAAACATTTTCGATCAAATCAGAATATCACATAATACACTTTAATTCCAATTGCTAACACTTTGAATTAAAACCTCAAGTAATGTTGGTTAAAATACCACCGAAATTACACAACAGAACTCAAAATAACACCAGAAAAACAATTTAAATCAAAAAGCTATGTTCCTTCCCGAAAACGAATCGACCGATTAGTCTGTTGCCATCACTATTTGATGACATTAAAGTGACAGTGACACGAGACTTTAAGTAACGCGTCCGGGTTTCGTTTTCTGTCATTTTGGGAACTCACATAGCTTTTACATTTTTTCTACTGGTATTTTTAGTTCTGTTGTGTAATTTTGGTGGTATTTTAACCAACACTACAAAACGCTAGCAGTTGGAATGTAAGTGTATTAAGTGATATTCTGATATGATGGAAAAGGTTTCTGATGGATTTGAAAACAAACGACCATCATTTGTTTTCTAAGCCAAGTAGGGCCGACTTGTCTATGACTGGCTTGACTTGACGAATAAGTATTTTTATCTATGTAATATATCCTCATTACTCGACACTGGCAAAATTGATCCAAAGTGAACAGATGCCATTCATTAAGAAGAAGAAGAAGAAAACGCGTCCGGCACTATGAATGAGGGGGATATTCTTTAAAAATATGGTAAGTTATTATGAGTAACTTTCTAACATTTAGAATTTATAGCAGCAATTATGAATCTATAAAAATAATTATAAATACACGTTAGATTCAACAAATTAAATCTAAATGAATGATGAATTAGTTGTATTTAGCTTGATGATGAATAATTTAATATTCATATAAACAAATTTCTTCAATTAAGAAAGAGAACATCATAATTATGTAAAGAATCAGTATGGAATGATTATAAGTATCTACTACGTCAGCCTAGAGCCAACATGGGGCCAACTGTTTTTCTACGAATTAATAACTAAGGGCTAGTTTAACAGTTTGTTAATCGACAATTAAAATCTTTGACAGTGAGAGTTAAACAGCTGTTAAATATTTTATAAATATTTAGCAATCCGAGAAACCAGCCCTTATTTTATTAGCCCCATCCCGGGTGCGAAAAGCCATAAGGACCTACTCGGGCAGATAGACGGACAGTTATTTTAGAAATTGCATGGGGAGGCCTAACTCTTGCGGTGGCATTCTCCGGTGATGATGATGATAATGAAGGAGATCAGTGCGACAGTTTTCGTACAGCATTATTCTATTGAAGAGTAGCAACCAAAAACGTTGTATTCTTACGTTTAAATGTGTAAAACACCTGTGGTAAGAACTAGTGCGTAAGGTATCTTTGCTACAGTCGCTTTTAACTTTGCATTTCCAAACTACTCCATCTATAAATAGATTACCTATAAATAAAAACGTGATAAAACAATGGTCACTCACGTGCACTATTAAAAACAACAATCTAAAAAATAAATGTCTGTTTAAAATATCACAAGTAAATATAACTTACCGTTCAATTCCTTCATTCTTATTGATGAAAACACGATAAAATAATAAATAAGTAGTAAACCGGCGCGGGCGGAGCAACGTCTGCGCAAGACTGCGTGAGAACAGGCAATGCTTAGATCTATATAACTCTAGGAGGCACTTGCCCAGTCAAGGATACTATATCCTTACGCTGAAGAAAATAGAAAAGTAGAAGCACCATCCCCGCCATTGTTTTAACTTCGAAATGCGTTGGGACTTTTTTTTATGCCATAGCTGGCAGACGAGCCACCTGATGGAGAGCAGTCACCGTCGCACATAGACACCTGTAACACCAGAGGTGGTGCTAATGCGCTGCCGGCCTTTTAAATACAGAAAGACCCGCCTTTTGAAGGACCCCAAGGACGCTGAGGGAAAACCGCAGAGGGACTATATTAATATTACTATTAGCCCGAATTACCCATTGTCGGGCAAAGGTCTCCAGCCAATCTCCATTATCTTGTGCTACCAGTCACCAGTACCTCTCAAAGGCGTTCAGCTCGTCCCACCATCGCCTACGTGGTCTACCGCGTCGCCGCGCGCCGCCTCGCTGTCTCAGGGCTCCACAACGTGGAAATTTCGGCCAGGAGTCCGTCATGCCCAGTCCCATTCAGCCTTGCAGCTTTTTCCCCTACGTCAGCGATTTTTGTCTAGGAGCGCAGTGTGGTATTTCGAATGCGGTTAGTTAATTTTACTCCAAGAATACTGCGCTCATCGACGACAGACGACCCTTGAGTTGGACTTCTGAATATTTGTCAAAGACCAAGTCTGCGAGCGATAGGTAACTTTATATAACCGAGGCCTCGCGGGTCTTCAAAATTTTGTCTAGGCGACTGATCGAAGCGATGCGTGACCCAAGGGCTGGTAGGTATCTGGCGCAACGCATTAGCATTCCTATTCAGCGGAGCAATGCTGCCAGCGTCTTGGGGACGCTTCCGTCTGGCGCTGATTTGGATCACTTGAGCTATCTCTAGATCGTTTGTAAAGGTCTGCAGATAGCTCAACTGTTTCTTGTGTATTTTGTAAATATTTGTTTAGTTGTAAGTTTCTTTGTAAATAACTATTATTTTCTGATGTATGATATTATATTATATACGTTGGAACTATAATCTAACGCTTATAGGGCAGCCTGCCCGGTACTATAACACGCTCAAGCATGTGTTGGATGAGCGGTGGCAGCACACCCCCAAACCTTATAATTATGCAAGCATTTTGAGTTTTAAAATAAATAACTGGTTTTTGGTTTTTAAAACCAGTTTACACAACTGCTTTATAGTGACAATATCGTATGTATATTAATATAATACCTACCTACCTATAATGTAATCGGAATGTGACGCTTGATAGGTCAAACTCAAAAAAAGAAGACCTTGAAAACATGTGATAGGTTTGAATGGTAGATTGCCCCAGGTCTACTTTGTTTATTTGTATGATACCCACTACTAATGTAGTAATGCTCTGGTAAGGCAGAACGTCGCTTGTTGTTCCTATAAAAAAACTTATGAAAGTCTTTCTAGCAGTTGTTATTATGTTAAACTAGTAACCCGCTCTCGGTGGAAAAATATGAAGATAGATAACTTTGATCATAAAAACTATGTCCCATGCGAAGCCGGGGCGGGTCGCTAGTTGAGTGATATATATGTAGCCCTTCATTGAAAAATGATCTAACTAATGGTGTAAACCAGATCAAAATCCGCGATGTGGTTTAGGAAGAGTCAGCGTAAATACAGACTAGCGGAAATCAACAAATGTGAAATATTGTCCCGTACGACCAAGGACTTATGTAGGTACTAGGTATCTAATTATTTTGGACCGAATATCGTAAAAAAAGTAAACAGGTCTTTACATCTATTGTAGATGATTTATATAGCGTCAGGGGCAACCAGTGATTACTCATGCCCCTACTTACGGGACGCTACAGTTCCTGGGACAGGATTTTTAGATGGAGTAAGTTTGCCCAGCACCTATACCATCCTGACAGCTTAGCTGGCTTGATCCACAGGAAAGACATGGTCAATACGTGATGTGGAGCTGACTTAGCCGCGGGTTCCCTCACGATGTTTTCCTTCCCCGTTTGAGGACACTAGCATTGTGTACATACATTTTTGGACAGAAAAACTCATTGGTACACGTCTGAACCCACGACCTTAAGATCGGAATTCGGGGCCGCTACCACTAGACCACCAGTGCTCTCAATGACGTAGGCATTGTAATTATACATCAGTTATGCTCATAGATCAACTGCGGGCAACCATAAGGTTAAGATCGCAATAAAGAGGCCACCAAAGGATAATCTTAGGGTTTTAATTGACACAAAAAAAAATCGGTCGTCTGTAAAGTCGGTTTACTGACGATAGTTGAACGTGACAACGTCATACAGCTGTCCACGCGGACGCATCGCTCACTCAAGTAGGAGAGAGACAGATGTCGAACGCTGCCGAACGCGGAGGCCGATTGTGCCTCTTTGTCGCTCGTTCCGCGTTCTCGCTTGCACTTCAAGCCTTAAATGGAACGCCTCAGAGCGAGGTAACGCCGCATGAGCCATGTTTTTTCGTGCGTGCAGCCGGCTCCATCGAATTATAAGACGTTGTCACGTCAAAAAACCACTGACTTTTGATGAACTTTGCCGCCACACCGGTCCTTTGCACTAAGCTAAGTACACAGTTTGTGCACAGTCATAGGTACAAATGATGGTTATAAATGCCATGTTTTTGTTTTGTGCAGAATTATCAAAGTGACCACATAATTACGAACCGATCCTATCTAGCCTGCGCGATGACTTTACAAACAATCGTTTTTGATTGAGGCCTAAGAGACAGACCGCGGCGAGTAGATGATTTAGGGGGGCAACTAACCCTATTTGCGGGACGCTATAGTGCCTGGGACAGGATTTTAGATGGAATAGGCTTGCCCAGCACCAATACCATCCTGACAGCTTAGTCAGCTCCGCACGTATTGACCGCGGCGAGTATAACATTAAATAAAATAAATATTTTGGGCTATCCACACTGGAACTTCACTGCTATTATTTTTGATTTGTAAATCAAATATGGATCATATAAAAAACCGGTAGGAACCGAGCCGTAGTTTGTTGCCTGTTGGTAGCTCGAGCGCATGGTAGGTCAGCTGTTTATGGAATAAAATTAAAATTCTATGCTAAATGAATAAAATGATGAATGTACGGCTTGGCAATTGTCTAATGGCTTGGCCCGTTCAAACTCCGTTGACTTGGACCACCGCCCGAGAATCTATTAGCAAGTGTCGAACCCGCGACCTTGGCCGCGGTGTAGGCCACGCGAGCACATCCATCGCAAGCTACACGACTACAATGCGATATATTTTAATGCTTTATGCACGAGGCCACGCGGATTACCTGTTTACTGTAACTATTCTTCGCCAATTTTTTTTTGCTCGATAATCGCAGGCAATTTCGTAAGGCCAGGTTAGGAGTACCCTAAACCGACGAGCATGTATGAAGAATGTTATGAGAGTGAATGAAGCGAAAGAGGTGTGTCAGGATCGTAGCAAGTGGAAATCCGTGATCTCTGCCTACCCCCATGGGAATAAGGCGTGATTTTATGTATGTATGTATGTATGTATTTCGTAAATTGTTTTGGAAATGTACAAAAAACAACAAAACATTAACCGACTTCAAATAAAAAAGGAGGTTCTCAATTCAGTTGTATTTTTTTTATGTTTGTTATCGCGTAACTTCGTCATTTATGAACTGATTTGAAAAAAAAAATCTGAAAGGTAACCGAGATTAGTACCATATATTTTATCAAAATTCAGCAGTTTTGCCATGAAGTCAATTTGCTCAAGATTTTTAAAGTTCACTAAGTTGGTTCGATCACAAGTATTGACGCATGTCATTCATGGGCGTGACTAGATCCTCAGAACAATAGTTATTGATATGATACTATTAAATATGTGCATTTCTCCAGCTTCCTCATATGGAAATTGCGAATTCTGAAAACGCCAACATTTAAAGCATAATTGGAGCAATCATTGATTTGAAGGAAAATTTAGCAGCAAAAAAAACAACGACTCTATGAGACTTTATAGGTGTGTTAGCTGGAGAGCGGCTCCACAGCTTCCTCATTCAGTGTGGGCAAACGGCTAACGATAGAGCTATATAGTAAACGCCAAATTTTAGAGCATAATTAGAGCACCCGGCATAAAAAAAATCAAGTCTCTAGCTGGAAAACTCTTTGAGTTAGAAGACTATAACAACGTGTTTGCTGGGAAGCCATTTCTCCAGCTAACACATGTGGATCTCAGGAATGGCTATAGCTAGAAAGTTGCTTGATATCTCCAAATTTAGAGCAAAAAATATCATGGATGCTCCAAATATTTCAAGTGTCTAGGTTCAAAACTCACCGAGTTAGAAGCTTTGATGACTGTGTTAGCTGGAGACACGTTTGTCTGGCACGCACATGCTACATCTGAGGATCTACAATAGCTACAGATTCGGTTGACGTGTCCAAACCGAGCTATGAATTAGAGCACTCGGCTCCAAAATTTTGGACTCTCTAGGACAAGTAGTTTCCTAGTAATGAACAAAAGAACATTTTGCCGCCAGAATTTTCAAATGTATGTTCGCACCCGTAAAAATGCGGCGTTGCCGCTCTGAAAGTTTGGTATCAGCGTAGGAATTTGAACGTTATTCGGTTTATTTTAGATCGCGATACGAGTCATTTTCGTATGCGCTTAGCGGTTTTGATTTCTGAAACCTCAAACTCATATTTTCTCTTTTTGTTAGGTTGAGAGCTTTCTCTCTATCTATATGAGAATTGTGTGTTGCCCGTTCTTGTTCGTTTTATAGTTTCTTTAGTAATGCGTGTCTTTTAGGTATTCTTAGAAAAAAAACTTTATTTGGTTCTGTAAATAGGTACCTGCTAGGCCAGTGTTGATGATTCTACCTACTCTGCCTGTTGTTAGCCGTCTGTTCTCTGTGTTTTACTGTATTCAGTCAGGTTTTTATGAGCGTATCGAGTAAACCAGGCGGACGGAAAATAGGTATTTACTGCGGCTTGCTAGTTGTGTGCGTACTCACGCACACTTGCCCCCTATCACTTGCCATCTCACCAGATGGCAAGTGATAGGGGGGGCATCTCACCATGTTGTGCCGACCCCACCTGGTGGGTAAGGGCAGGAAAAAGAAAAAGCACTTTTTGGGGTTTTTTGTTTAATTTTCAACTATATTCCTATATTGTGAATTGGACATAAGTTTTTGAATCCAAGATGGCGGCTTCATTTTTTTTCTTAAAAAATGGATATGGGTATCGTTTAATAGGTTTTTGGGGGCTCTGGTTGTGAATTCGACAATAATTTTTGAATCCAAGATGGCGGCTTCATTTTTTTTTCTTAAAAAATGGATATGGGTATCGTTTAATAGGTTTTTGGGGGCTCTAATTGTGAATTCGACATTATTTTTTGAATCCAAGATGGCAGCTTCATTTTTTTTCTCAAAAAATGAATATGGGTATCGTTTAATAGGTTTTTGGGGGCTCTGATTGTGAATACGTCATTATTTTTTGAATCCAAAATGGCTGCTTCCTTTTTTTCTCAAAAAATTGATATGGGTATCGTTTAATAGGTTTTTGGGGGCTACAATTGTGAATTCGACATTCTTTTTTGAATCCAAGATGGCGGCTTCATTTTTTTTCCCAAAAAATGGATATTAGTATCGTTTAATAGGTTTTTGGGGGCTCTGGTTGTGAATTCGACATTATTTTTTGACTCCAAGATGGCAGCTTCATTTTTTTTCTAAAAAAATGGATATGGGTATCGTTTAATAGGTTTTTGGGGGCTCTGATAATGAATACGACATTATTTTTTGAATCCAAAATGGCTGCTTCATTTTTTTTCTCAAAAATTGATTATGGGTATCGTTTAATAGGTTTTTGAGGGCTCTTATAATGAATTCGACATTCTTTTTTGAATCCAAGATGGTGGCTTCATTTTTTTCCTTAAAAAATGGATATGGGTATCGTTTAATAGGTTTTTGGGGGCTCTGATTGTGAATACGACATTATTTTTTGAATCCAAAATGGCTGCTTCCTTTTTTTTCTCAAAAAATTGATATGGGTATCGTTTAATAGGTTTTTGGGGGCTACAATTGTGAATTCGACATTCTTTTTTGAATCCAAGATAGCGGCTTCATTTTTGTTCCCAAAAAATGGATATTAGTATCGTTTAATAGGTTTTTGGGGGCTCTGGTTGTGAATTCGACATTATTTTTTGACTCCAAGATGGCAGCTTCATTTTTTTTCTAAAAAAATGGATATGGGTATCGTTTAATAGGTTTTTGGGGGCTCTGATAATGAATACGACATTATTTTTTGAATCCAAAATGGCTGCTTCATTTTTTTTCTCAAAAATTGATTATGGGTATCGTTTAATAGGTTTTTGAGGGCTCTAATAATGAATTCGACATTCTTTTTTGAATCCAAGATGGTGGCTTCATTTTTTTCCTTAAAAAATGGATATGGGTATCGTTTAATAGGTTTTTGGGGGCTCTGATTGTGAATACGACATTATTTTTTGAATCCAAAATGGCTGCTTCCTTTTTTTTCTCAAAAAATTGATATGGGTATCGTTTAATAGGTTTTTGGGGGCTACAATTGTGAATTCGACATTCTTTTTTGAATCCAAGATGGCGGCTTCATTTTTGTTCCCAAAAAATGGATATTAGTATCGTTTAATAGGTTTTTGGGGGCTCTGGTTGTGAATTCGACATTATTTTTTGACTCCAAGATGGCAGCTTCATTTTTTTTCTAAAAAAATGGATATGGGTATCGTTTAATAGGTTTTTGGGGGCTCTGATAATGAATACGACATTATTTTTTGAATCCAAAATGGCTGCTTCATTTTTTTTCTCAAAAATTGATTATGGGTATCGTTTAATAGGTTTTTGAGGGCTCTAATAATGAATTCGACATTCTTTTTTGAATCCAAGATGGTGGCTTCATTTTTTTCCTTAAAAAATGGATATGGGTATCGTTTAATAGGTTTTTGGGGGCTCTGATTGTGAATACGACATTATTTTTTGAATCCAAAATGGCTGCTTCCTTTTTTTTCTCAAAAAATTGATATGGGTATCGTTTAATAGGTTTTTGGGGGCTACAATTGTGAATTCGACATTCTTTTTTGAATCCAAGATGGCGGCTTCATTTTTGACGTGATAACGTCTTATAAATCGATGGAGCCGGCTGCACTCACGAAATAACATGACTCATGCGTCGTTACGTCGTTTCGTCGTTCCATTTACCTGAGCCCGAGCCCGGGTCGGGTAATGGTTAAGGGTAAATGAGGGTAAGGGTAAGGGTTCGGTCGGGTTCCAGGTCCGGGACCAAGAGTTCGAGCCCGAGTCCGAGTCCGAGTCCGAGTCCGAGTCCGAGTCCGAGTCCGAGTCCGAGAGTCCGCGAGTCCGCGAGTCCGCGAGTCCGCGAGTATTTTCTTATGACGTTATCACGTTCAACTATCGCCAGTAAACCGACTTTACAGACAACCGAATTTTTTTCCCAAAAAATGGATATTAGTATCGTTTAATAGGTTTTTGGGGGCTCTGGTTGTGAATTCGACATTATTTTTTGACTCCAAGATGGCAGCTTCATTTTTTTTCTAAAAAAATGGATATGGGTATCGTTTAATAGGTTTTTGGGGGCTCTGATAATGAGTACGACATTATTTTTTGAATCCAAAATGGCTGCTTCATTTTTTTTCTCAAAAATTGATTATGGGTATCGTTTAATAGGTTTTTGAGGGCTCTAATAATGAATTCGACATTCTTTTTTGAATCCAAGATGGCGACTTCATTTTTTTCCTTCAAAATGGATATGGGTATCGTTTAAAAGGTTTTTGGGGGCTCTGATTGTGAATTCGACATTATTTTTTGTATCCAAGACGGCGGCTTTATTTTTTTCTCAAAAAATGGATATGGGTATCGTTTAATAGGTTTTTGGGGGCTCTGGTTGTGAATTCGACAATATTTTTTGAATCTAAGATGGTGGCTTCATTTTTTTTCTTAAAAAATGGATATGGGTATCGTTTAATAGGTTTTAAATGGCTCTGATTGTGAATTCGACATTATTTTTTGTATCCAAGATGGTGGCATCATTTTTTTTCTCAAAAAATGGATATGGGTATCGTTTAATAGGTCTTTGAGGGCTCTGATTGTGAATTTGACATTATTTTTTTATCAAAGATGGCGGCTTCATTTTTTATCTCAAATAATGGATATGGGTATCGTTTAATAAGTTTTTGGGGGCTCTGATTGTAAATTCAACATTAATTTTCGAATCCAAGATGGTGGTTTCATTTTATTTCTTAAAAAATGGATACCTATGGATATCGTTTAATAGGTTTCTGGGGGCTCTGATTGTGAATTCGACATTATTTTTTTATCAAAGATGGCGGCTTCAGTTTTTTTCTTAAATAATGGATATGGGTATCATTTAATAAGTTTTTGGGGGCTCTGATTGTGAATTCAACATTAATTTTTGAATCCAAGATGGTAGTTTCATTTTATTTCTTAAAAAATGGATATGGATATAGTTTAATAGGTTTTTGGGGGCTCTGATTGTGAATTCAACATTATTTTTTGAATCCAAGATGGTTGCTTTTTTTTCTCAAATAATGGATATGGGTATCGTTTAATAGGTTTTTGATGGCTCTGATTATGAATTCGACATTATTTTTTGAATCCAAGATGGCGGCTTCATTTTTTTCTTTAAAAATGAACATGGGTATCGTTTAATAGGTTTTTGGGGGCCCTGATTGTGAATTCGACATTATTTTTTGAATCCAAGATGGCGGCATCATTTTTTTTCTCAAAAAATGGATATGGGTATCGTTCAATATGTTTTTGGGGGCTCTGATTGTGAATTCGACATTCATTTTTTAATCCAACATGGCGGCTACATTTTTTTTCTTAAAAAAACGGTTTTCTGTATAGTTGTTTTACTTACGATAGTTGAACGAGACAACGTCATACAGCTGTCCACGCGAACGCATCGCTCACTCAAAAAGGAGAAACAGATGTCGAACACTGCTGAACGCTGAGGCCGATTGTGCTTCGTTGGCACTCTTTCCACGCTCTCGTTTGCATTGCGTGCATTTGGCTCTATTGAATTATAAGACTATAAGATATAAATTATATCTTTAGAAAAAAAAAAATGAAGCCCACATCTTGGATTCAAAAAATAATGTCGAATTCACAATCAGAGCCCCCAAAAACCTATTAAACGATATCCATAACCATTTTTTAAGAAAAAAAATGAAGCTGCCATCTTTGATTCAAAAAACAATGTCGAATTCACAGTCAGAGCCCTCAAAAACCTATTAAACGATACCCATATCCATTTTTTGAGAAAAAAAATGAAGCAGCCATCTTGGATTCAAAAAATAATGTCGAATTCACAATCAGAGCCCTCAAAAACCTATTAAACGATACCCATATCCATTTTTTGAGAAAAAAAATGAAGCAGCCATTTTGGATTCAAAAAATAATGTCGAATTCACAATCAGAGCCCCCAAAAACCTATTAAACGATATCCATATCCATTTTTTGAGAAAAAAAATGTAGCAGCCATTTTGGATTCAAAAAATAATGTCAAATTCACAATCAGAGCCCCCAAAAACCTATTAAACGATACCCATACCCATTTTTAAGGAAAAAAATGAAGCCGCCATCTTGGATTCAAAAAATAATGTCGAATTTGTAATCCGAGCCCCCAAAAATCTATTAAACGATACCCATATCAATATATTGTGAAAAAAAATTAAGCTACCATCTTGGATTGAAAAAATATTGTCGAATTCACAATCAGAGCCCCCAAAAACCTATTAAACGATACCCATACCCATTTCTTAAGGAAAAAAATGTAGCAGCCATTTTGGATTCAAAAAATAATGTCAAATTCACAATCAGAGCCCCCAAAAACCTATTAAACGATACCCATACCCATTTTTTAAGGAAAAAAATGAAGCCGCCATCTTGGATTCAAAAAACAATGTCGAAATTATAATCCGAGCCCCCAAAAACCTATTAAACGACACCCATATCAATATATTGTGAAAAAAAATTAAGCCGCCATCTTGGATTGAAAAAATATTGTGGAATTCACAATCAGAGCCCCCAAAAACCTATTAAACGATACCCATACCCATTTTTTAAGGAAAAAAATGAAGCTGCCATCTTGAATTAAAAAAATAATGTTGAATTCACAATCAGAGCCCCCAAAAACCTATTAAACGATACCCATATCCATTTTTTGAGAAAAATATGAAGCCACCATCTTGGATTCAAAAATTAATGTTGAATTCACAATCATAGCCCCCAAAAACCTATTAAACGATACCCATATCCATTTTTTGAGAAAAAAATGAAGCCACCATCTTGGATTCAAAAATTAATGTTGAATTCACAATCAGAGCCCCCAAAAACCTATTAAACGATACCCATATCCATTTTTTGAGAAAAAAATGAAGCCACCATCTTGGATTCAAAAATTAATGATGAATTCACAATCAGAGCCCCCAAAAACCTATTAAACGATACCCATATCCATTATTTAAGAAAAAAAATGAAGCCACCATCTTGAATTCAAAAATGAATGTCAAATTCACAATTAGAGCCCTAAAAACCTTTAGAACAATAGGTATCTACGTTAACAACTTTTGAAGAAAAAAAATAAAACGTTTTCCGGAATAGAGCCCCCCCACTTTTCTTCATAATTATTATATTTATAATATTTCCTTTCGCTTTCCCGTGAGTATTTACTGCAGCTCGCTATAGATAGTGCAACCCACGAAGGCGCGCCCCACTATTCCTCCTAACCGTTTATAGTATATGTGTGCAAGCTTCCGTCAATGTTTGAGTGTTATCGGTACACACTAATTACCTATGAGTGCACACGCACACTACAATTAATAGACTACGGTTGGCGACTGCCGCTCGGAGCAAACTCCCCGCACCCCGCGAGGGGCGCGTCTTCGTGAATTGCACTATCTATAGTTATGTACGTACTCACAGACACAATGATAGTTTCGCACGATGCCATTTACACCTAGTGTGACAAGAGTAGGTAACTCATGATTTGAAAACATTGTTGGTTAGTTGAGAGACCTAAAGATATAATTTCATGATATTTAAAACTAAAAATAAAAAATCTGAAGTCAGGTTTCTTAATAAATACATATTTAAACTTAAACTAACCATTATAAAACTTTTCTTTGGTGTTTTTTTGTTTCATTTTAACCTATATTCCGCTTCTTGAGCTACGTAATGAGTGTTTAAGACATGAATCCTAGGGTAACTATTTACCAGGCACGGGCAACACACAACTCCATCCGACTAACGTTCAAATTCCTACGCTGATACCATACTTTCAGAGCGGCAACGCCGCATTTTTACGGGTGCGAACATAATATTTGAAAATTCTGGCGGCAAAATGTTCTTTTGTTGATTACTAGGAAACTACTTGTCCTAGAGAGTCCAAAATTTTGGAGCCGAGTGCTCTAATTCATAGCTCGGTTTGGACACGTCAACCGAATCTGTAGCTATTGTAGATCCTCAGATGTAGCATGTGCGTGCCAGACAAACGTCTCTCCAGCTAACACAGTCATCAAAGCTTCTAACTCGGTGAGTTTTGAACCTAGACACTTGAAATATTTGGAGCATCCATGATATTTTTTGCTCTAAATTTGGAGATATCAAGCAACTTTCTAGCTATAGCCATTCCTGAGATCCACATGTGTTAGCTGGAGAAATGGCTTCCCAGCAAACACGTTGTTATAGTCTTCTAACTCAAAGAGTTTTCGAGCTAGAGACTTGATTTTTTTTATGCCGGGTGCTCTAATTATGCTCTAAAATTTGGCGTTTACTGTATAGCTCTATCGTTAGCCGTTTGCCCACACTGAATGAGGAAGCTGTGGAGCCGCTCTCCAGCTAACACACCTATAAAGTCTCATAGAGTCGTTGTTTTTTTTGCTGCTAAATTTTCCTTCAAATCAATGATTGCTCCAATTATGCTTTAAATGTTGGCGTTTTCAGAATTCGCAATTTCCATATGAGGAAGCTGGAGACATGCACATTATTAAATTGAGCGTTGTCAGCTCGCAGTGAAAAACACAATAATGTTTTGGCTGGTGAGAGGTGCAGCCACATTAGCATAACGTAACGGTTAGTCACAACTTCGACACTCCATCAAATCAACGTGTTCAACCTCTGCGCACTACAGCTCCACGATCGAAAATGTTCTAAAGAAGAAGGTGGGTTGACTCGCCAAAACTAGTTACTCACGAATCTTCATCCTGTTAATCATCAATAAAAAAAACAGGTGTGAGATCCTGTACTACATACATACATACATAAAATCACGCCTTATTCCCATGGGGTAGGCAGATATCACGGATTTCCACTTGCTACGATACTGACACACCTCTTTCGCTTCATTCACTCTCATAACATTCTTCATACATGCTCGTCGGTTTAGGGTACTCCTAACCTGGCCTTTCTCTAAAACGTCTGCAATCTGATCGAGATACATGCGCCTAGGTCTTCCCCTTCCAGCAGTTCCATTCACACTGGCCTGATGCAGTTGTTTTGTTAATCTCCTTTCATCCATTCTCTCTACATGTCCAAACCATCTTAGCATACCTTTCTCTACTCTCATCACTACGTCTTCTTACACACCGCATTCCTCTCTATTATCCTGTACTATTTAGGTTAAAAGTACAGAACTAAAAGTGCCTCTTTAGCTCCTGGCTCCTGGCGCATCATACAAACTCGACACTGGTCATCTTTCAATTCCATGCAACACTTGGACCTTCATAGAGCAATGTCTTTTGTATACTTATTCTTATCAATCGGATGATGGCT
The DNA here is from genome assembly GCA_939531255.2 of Thera britannica. Taxonomy (NCBI): domain Eukaryota; kingdom Metazoa; phylum Arthropoda; class Insecta; order Lepidoptera; family Geometridae; genus Thera; species Thera britannica. The sequence continues at coordinate 1,377,210 of OW618044.2, forward strand.
TTAGCTGTACAAACACAAAAGGCTAAATAAAACATAATTAGTATAAAAAAATCGGTTGTCTGTAAAGTCGGTTTACTGACATTTTACTGACGATAGTTGAACGTGACAACGTCATACAGCTGTGTCCACGCGGACGCATCGCTCCATCGCTCACTCAAGTAGGAGAGAGAGATGTCGAACGCTGCCGAACGCGGAGGCTATGCGTGCCTCTTTGTCGCTAGTTCCGTGCTCTCGCTTGCACTTCAAGCCTTAAATGAAACGCCTCAGAGCGAGGTAACGCCGCATGAGTCATGTTTTTCGTGCGTGCAGCCGTCTCCATCGAATTATAAGACGTTGTCACGTCAAAAATATATCTATCTCTTGTATAGGCTTGCCAAAAAAGGATTGAAATTTTAATTCGCCGAATTTTCATTATATTGAAAAATCTTCCTTATGAAGTGGATCTTGTAGTAAAATACGTCAATAGTTGTAAGAAAACGAACAACAATCAACAGAATACCGGCTATTGTTCTACATTGTAATATTATGAGTTCCTACTAATAAATACCTACCTTGTAAATATTTGTAATTACTGGGCATTAGTCCGCTATGAAGCTAGAATTTAAGTTATTTGGAGCTGACTACCGGGTAGAAAAACTTGCTTTAGTAGGAATAGGAACTTAGTTCCACCTAGCACTTTTTTTAGTTCCACCTTGTGACAAATAACCAATACGTAAAGGTTGTCTAGTCTACAAAACACATATTTATTAGTGCTTGAATTACCACTTACCAGAAAAGGGTTGATCATTCTGCCCCATCACAGTGAAAATTCATATTCAAAATTAACCCCATGTGCCATAATCAATAATTCCTTTCGGGTAGCTGGAGTGGTAAGGAACTGTCAATGAGAGCTTCTAGGAGAGTGATGAGTATGAATGTAGATGTATATTTGGGTAGGTAGGCCAAAGAAAAGATGGATAAACAGTGTGATAGATGACATGGATAAGAAAGAAGTGAATACAGAGATGACGGTTGATAGAGGAGAATGGAAGAGGACAACATATTGTGCCAACCCCACATAAAGTGGGATAAGGGCAGGAAGAGGGGTATATTCATATTGGTTCTGTAGCAGTTTAGCTTAGCAGACCGATGCATATTGCGATCACTATTTTTTGACATGAAAATGACAGTGACAAGAGACTTAGCGAGCCGTTAAGCCAAGTAGGGTCGACTTGTCTATGACTGACTTGACGAAAAAGTATTTTATCTATGTAATATATCCTCATTACTCGACACTGGTAAAATTTATCCAAAATGGACAAATGCCATTCATTAAGAAGAAGAAAAAGAAAAAAAAAGTTCGTCATTATGTATGAGGGGGTTTATATTTAGCGAAACTTATTTTACCGGCAAGTGAAATTGACAAATTAAGAGGGAATCACACAAGCGAATCTCCATACAAACGTAGTCCCCTATTTCCTCCCTGGATAATGCCTCTAGAGTACCTAACCATTTTGTCTCATAAAATCCCCTCCAATTAAATCATATGAGGGTGGTCATATTTTCTTTATCAATAAGTTTCTGAAAAAAAGGAAAACATACGAGCACGTATATAGCAGATCTGGATTTAATGAGACAAAATGGTTACTCTAGAGGCATTATCCAGGGAGGAAATAGGGGACTACGTTTGTATGGAGAGTCGCCTGTGTGATTCCCTCTCTAATGTTCAAGAAAAACTGCCAAATCCTTTCGCTATGAATTAATTATGTACCTTGTAGAAACCCAGATTAAAACTGACTACGAGTGTGTCCGGGTGGCGTGTAACTATGACTGATTTATAGTTCGGATAGTGGTTGTTTAGGTGTCTATGCAAATATTGTGTCACGAATAGACACGATTCAGCCAGGATCTTGTAATAACAAACATTATTTATTGAATAGCTATCTCTAGATCGTTTGGATCGGTCTGCAGATAGCTCAACTGTTCCTTGTGTATTTTATAAATATTTTTATTAACTGTTAGTTTTTGTGTAAATAAATGTATATTTACTGAATAGATTTCAAGATTTACGGAAACCTTGTTTCGGCCCAGACGTATTCCGTTTCACCACCAGGTGTCACTGTACACTAATTTATTTTGATTTAACTTCATTATTAAGCATTTTGTGATTTTCTAATGAGTAGTCGTAGAAACCTTGTTAATCATTCACAAAATACGTGTTATATGCGCCTGCACATCGCCTGCCTGCGCACATCTAAGCGATGGCGATCAGCTGAAATGCTGCCAAATATCGCTGTCATATTTGACAACGTTTCAGATGATTGCCATTGCCATCACCTTGATGTGCGCAGCCTTAAGGGACGCTATAGTGCCTACGACAGGATTTTTAGATGGTAGGTAGGTAGGTAACAAAAACTAACACACGGTGTCTTTTGTCACAAATCTGACTTCCGTGTATCTTGTAGGCTTGATTTGAGTGCTCTGTAACATTAGCCTCAAAATAACCAACAGGTCAGGTCAACGACGCAATAAGAAAAATATATCAAGATTATAATTTAGGCTTATACGACTGATTGAATAAAATGACTTTGACCGCAATAAAAGCACAAGAACGGGTATAATTTTTCGAAGAATTCAAGTCTGTAGGTATATACCTATGTGCGGGCATCTTAAATTCATTCTAAGAAGATATTATATTTTGCATGGAGTCGACAATTTATGAATTGGGAAGAACAATCCACAAAACACTATGTTTTCCCAAATTAAGCAGAGCTTGTACTATAAATAAATAAATAAATAATAAATATTGTGGACAATTCACACAACACTACCCAGCCCCAAACTAAGCAGAGCTTGTAATATGGGAACCAGATAGCTGATATAATACTTGAATACATTTTTTTTTGTAAATACATACTTAGAATACAATATACCACCCAGGCAGAGAACAAACATTTATGTTCACCACACAAATATTTGTTCTCGGTGGGGATCGAACCCACGACCTACGGCGCAGAAGTATAGGAATTAGATAGCTGAAAATAACTTATTATGTTTATTTTTTGTAAATACATGCTTATAATACTATATAAAGACCCTGACAGAGTGCAAAGATCTGTGTTAACAACACGAATATTTATTTTTTTGTTCTCGGTGGGCATCGAACTCACGACCTATGGTGCAAAAGGCAGAGTTACAACCAACTGCGCTGAGAGGTCAGTTATTTAATTGAGAAACAATAAATAAATAAAATAAATATTCTGGACAATTCACACAACACTACCCAGCCCCAAACTAAGCAGAGCTTGTAATATGGGAACCAGATAGCTGATATAATACTTGAATACATTTTTCAAGCAAATTGCCAACATCCACAAAAAAGTTTCTAGTTCATCACATCTGCTAAAACTATGCCCCCTGCCTTCACACTCCGTAAACACAGTTAACTCATATTTTGCAAATATTGGAAAGACTCTTGCTTCGCAACTTCTATCTCAAGCCCATACAAACCCACTGTTACCCCAAACGAATCCTTCCTTTACCCAATCTCCTACAACTCACAGCCCCGACACGCTCGATTCTATGGTTCTCTTTGGTGTTGACAATACTGAAGTCGAAACTATAATTGCTAACCTTAAAGACAAGTGCGCGCTGGGCTGGGATGGTATTTCCACTCAAGTTGTTAAAGCTGCCCGGCACGTTCTTATACCCGTTCTAACTCACATCTTCAATTCATCCATCTCGTTTGGAATCTTCCCACGGGCGTTCAAAAAAGCAGTTGTACATCCTATATTCAAGCAAGGGGCAAACACAGTGTCTCTAACTATCGGCCTATCTCTGTTCTGTCAGTTTTCTACAAAATTTTTGAAAAAATTCTTAGCACCAGACTATTGAAATTTCTTAGTAACAAGAACATCCTATCTCCAAACCAATTCGGTTTTAGAAGAGGTAGATCCACGGAAGATGCAGTCTTAGAACTTACAGACTGCATTATCAAACATATAGACGTAAAGAAGAAAACTCTTGGCATATTCCTTGACCTATCCAAAGCATTCGACACCGTGTCAATCCCTATCTTGGTCAATAAATTAGAGCATATAGGCATTAGAGGCATTGCCCTCGATATGTTCCGGAGCTATCTTACAAACCGTACACAGTATGTGACAATAGACAGTTTCCAAAGTGAAGAGGAATGCATCCATTTCGGAGTTCCTCAAGGGAGTGTTTTAGGACCTACACTCTTCTTAATCTACATAAATGAACTTTGTAACCTATCACTTCCCAACTGTAAAATCGTTGCATACGCTGACGACACAGCACTCCTTATCCATGGGAAAAACTGGCAGGATACCCGAAACTGTGCTGAAAGCGCCCTCAAGTCTGTAATGAGCTGGCTGAGTGCAAACCTCCTTACTCTAAACATTCTTAAAAGTAAGTTTATTCCTTTCTCAACCACCCTTGCCTCGCAACCGCCCTCCTCTTACTCTCTCTGTGCTCATGTTTGCCAAAATCATATTTCTTCACCTAACTGCATCTGCTTGAACTTAGAACGCGCGTCTACTCTTAAATACCTTGGAGTTATGATAGACAACACTCTTTCTTGGAAATCCCAAATTGAATGTAGCGTGTCGCGGGTAAGAAAACTTATATTTGTCTTTAAAAATCTTCGCTCATCTGTAGATTTTGACTTATTGAAAACTATTTATTATGCCCTCGCTCAATCTATCATCACATATTGTATAACATCTTGGGGTGGCTGTGCTAAGACACATTTGCTAAGACTCGAACGAGCTCAGAGAGCCGTTCTCAAAGTTTTATTAAGCAAACCTATCTGGTTCCCCACGTCAGAAATATACTCCCTATGTCAAGTCCTCACAGTCCGTCAACTATTTATTTTACATACTACCATTCGCAAGCATTCACAGTTAGCTTATCTTCCTTTTAACGATAACCTTAAACGTAGGTCTGACTTGGTCTGTAAAATTGAAAAACGACGCACCGCTTTAGCCAGTCGCCATTTCTTTTATTTAAGTGCCTCATTATACAACCGAATTAACAATAAAATTAACATATACCCCTTAACAAGTTATAAATGCAAGCAAAAATGCCAACAATGGCTTCAAACTCTGTCTTATGAAGACACGGAGCAACTCATGAAGATAGCTGAATAAAATAAAATATATGTATATAAATATAATGTATAAGTATGCATATATCACGATCACGATTTCTCACTCATTAATACAACTATATTAAAAAGCCCATACAATAATAATATCAAATCACATTTACTCACACACACGCACCCACACCCATATTTACACACACACCTTCACCCACACACACCCTCACCCACACACACCCTTACCCATACAAACAAACGACACAATTTATGTACACTACAGGTTCTTCTCTATAACCAGACTCTCATGAGACTGGCGTACCAGGAGAACCACCCCAAAATTTTTAAACCTTTCACACTTACGCAAACCCATTCACTCTACACAAAAACACAATCACGCAAAGAATTTTGTTTTAATTAAGATTTAATTAAGTTTATATTATTATGTTATAGCTTCAATTCTTCTACAGTTTGGAATTCCCTAAGTCGGAGGAGGGCGTTAATGTTCGCGACACAGTTTCTAACTTCTGCGAACGTTATCGTGCTTTGACCTTATTTGTGCCATGTATTTATTCCAAAATAAACATTTTTGATTTTGATTTTGATTTTTTTTTTTGTAAATACATACTTAGAATACAATATAACACCCAGACAGAGAACAAACATTTTTATGTTCACCACACAAATATTTGTTCTCGGTGGGGACTATATATTTTATTCAGAGAGTCCACTTCGTAACAGCAATGGAGCTATTGTTAGGCATACGTATCAAGTATCAACACACTACATAAGGCGCGCTTAAAATCCTTTCACCACACTTGGTTCAAAAGAATCAGTGACACGATAAGAAGAACACACTACAACGTGTAACTCAAAATCGTCGTATAGAAATATCGCTGCCGAGCATACCACGCAAAGTAAATAAAAAGAACCATTATGAATCATTGTTTTTAACCGACTTCAAATTTAAAAGGACAAGGTTCTCAATTCGGTTGGTTTTTTTTGAGTAAATTTTTAGTGAGCTCCCGATAGACCCAGTTACTTATAAATATCTTGAGCAGATGTAATTATAAGTAATAAATACATTCAAGTCTTGTTTGTATCTATTTATACATTACCTCGGGTAGAGTGAAACACATGCAACATTCACTTCCTTTTACATACTTTTACCTCCAGCGAAATCTTAAAGCTGTAATATTGTTGGAAGGGGGCATCGACCTCTCAAATATAGGTGACAGTATGAACCTCATACCACCTTTACCTTCCTTGCAGCGTAGAGCTCGCAGTTCAAGAACATCCAAATTATTTAAGAATAAGAAAGAATAACGTTTATTTTTCCAAATAAAAAAAGTTACTAGTATTAAATAAATTAAAAAAACAAAATAGCATTCGATTATTTATTTCGAAGTAATTGTAAATCAATTCATTCGAAAACCAAATTAAAGAAGAAACAATCGAGTCAATCAATTTATTTCAGTAAAAAGTTGTTCACTAGAGGTTGTATCAAATACCAAGAAAGATGAGAAAAAACGATCCAGTTAGAGAGCAATTTTTTTTTAATATTGACCTTACAATTCTAATAATGAAGGGAAACCATTGTTTTCTAGATTGACACGATTTACTTCTCGGGGCGTGGCTCAATCTTCATTTATGTAAACTATATACAGGGTGTCCCACGGATATGCCACATGGAAAGAAAGTACCTTGAACATTATAGTGAAACATTTTACTGAAACAAGATATGACTAGAATTTAAAAAACAATTAAAACTGCATCAGTAGATATTTAAATAATTACATGGTTGGACCGGTAATTGAACTCATTACATGAGAAATATATTGACCTTGTAGCTTTACCATACCGATCCAAAGGCTTCATTTTGAATGCAAAATTAATCAAATTCTCAAAATGAGAAAAAAAAGTATTAACGCAGTTTCAATTGTTTTTATTATTCAAATAATGTCTTCTTTCAATAAAATGTTCCATCTATAATATTCAAGGTACTTTCCCTCCATGTGGCATATCCGTGGGACGCCCTGTATTGATCATTGTTGTAAAGAAACGTCGGCTTATTATCGAAGGTCCTTCAAGCGATTTGTCCTCCCTCTTGTGTTAAAATTGCTACACTACTGATGCTGTGTTATTCTTAGACGCGACGTACATACCTACGCAAATTAATGAATGAATTATTTATTTGTGAAACCAGAACTTCATCATTATCAGCCTGAAGAAGTCCACTGCTGGACATAGGCCTCCCCTACACATTTCCAGGAAGAACGATTCTGCGCCCTTTCCATCCATCGACTTCCCCCGATCTTAAATGTCGTCGGTCAATCTGGTGGGTGGGCGCCCTACGCTTCGTCTTCCGGTTCGTTGTCCACATTTGGCTCTTGTGACCCAAATGTAAACCTAGATCAGATAGTTCTTTCAAACATCTTTTTCTTTCAACACAATAGTTGCCTCGGGCCCCGGGATTGTGGTCAACCACCCGGGCCCTACCGTCGCAGTCCGACCCTGGCTTTGGCTCTCTTAGATATCTTCAAAGGATCTTGATAAGGGTACATAAATACCTACTGAGAGATCAGAAAGGGTTTCTACTGTGGCTGGAGATCACAATCTGGAGTCTATTTATTTGTCCTTGCTTTCTACAATACTTAGAAGCCGTGGACTTACGGTTGTTCTATAGGCACAACGTAGGTAAAAGCCACTAATTATAGAAAGATAAAAATCTAAATAAATTTGTTTGACATCATTGGATTAGCCAAATAACTATTTTATGGAGGACATAGAAAACATTCAATAATTTACGTTACAAATTAGTAGCAATTAAAAAAACTCAGATGCCTCACTATTGACTATAAATTTGATTAAAAACGGTCTTTTTATTATTCTAAACTGTAGTATAATTAACGAATCTGTGTGAATAAATTAAGTTTCACTTACCTGTAGCCAATGTCAGTAGAAAAACTACGCATCTTTTCCACATGACTCCTAATTTTTATGTAAACACCTATTATGTAAATAAACAAAAATATTCTAATGTATCTAACAAGAACGCGATTGCCGTGTGACTCCTCTCTTGGAGAGCTCACAACTTTTAAACTTATTCTACTCAGGGAAAACCATACGTGGAAAAAATTACGCGTCAAGTGATCGTTCATAGTACGAGACTAACTGACGACAACGTCGCAGAGGAAGAGGAACTAAACACAACGTGCTGTGTAATTGGCTCGCAACGATTTAATGTTTTTTTTATTAAACCTTGCTCTCTAGATCGCCTACGATGGCGATCAGTATAAAGCCCGTCACATACGTAGCTATAATAATATTGATACAAGCTGACCCGGCAAACGTTGTTTTGCCTTATAAATTATTTCTAGCTTCTAGATAAATTATAAAAACAAAAAATTTCACCAAAAACATCGTACATACTATTCATACTATTCAATAAATGTACAATGAACGGTCTTATCGCTATAAAGCGATTTCTTCCTTCCAAAGGTTGGATGGAGAGGAACTAAAAACTGTGGAAGATTGGCTGTGTGCACTTGAAAACTTAATTTTAGTAAATTTAAGTTACTAAAATTATGCGATTTTGCGATTATTACCGAGTTTATCTTTAGAATTTATGGTTGGATACATTTATAAATGATTCATTAGAAATGGTCTAAGGCTAAGACTAATTACTTTAATTTGAGCTGCATTTGTTATGATTGCATTGTAATTTTAAAACCAGATACTGTATAAGTACTTAACCTAAAAGTACTTAAATCATTGAAAATATACCAATATTAAGCAAAAATGTACAAAAATTTCATTACGCGGCTTAGTCAGCTCCGCTCGTATTGACCATGTCTTTCCTGTGGACTAGGCCGACTAAGCTGTCAGGATGGTATAGGTACTGGGCCAGCCTTTTCCATCTAAAATCCTATCCCAGGCACTATAGCGTCCCGTAAGTAGGGGCATGAGTGATCACCAGTTGGCCGTGACGCTATATAAAATCATCTACAACAGATGCAAAGGCCTGTGTACTTTACTTTTGTAAAAATTTGTAACTACAAATCAAAAAGAATAGCAACAAAAAATACACCAAAAACTATCGTAAGTAAAGTAAAGGTAACTTATACTGTAGGTAGGTAGGTACATTTGGAACCAATAAAAAAATTAGATCAAATTTTTATACCACACGCAAGAGTTAATTGTTCACTCTGATCGGATCGTGGGAAACCAGATGACACAACCTTTCTCAATTCTTCTTCTTCTTCCTATAGTATCACTGATACTTTCAAACCAGTGCCCAGTGTGGTGAAAGGATTTTAAGTGCGCCACACCTTTCTCAATAATGAAGTCAATGATAAATTGATACGGTTGTTTTGGTAAAGATAATGTATATTTTTTTTATTTTTAATTCATTATATTTGACCTATAACATAGACAACAAAAAAAAATTAATATAAAAAAAAAACTAAAACGAATTAATACTAAACCTAAAATAAAATAAAATACATATTGGGCTTGATTTATTTTCAGTTTTCTTTATCTTATCTAACGACTTACAGCCATACTTATAAACGCAATTTAAATTTAATCATTGCTTAAAGTTAGCCCTGTCACTGTTTGTCATTACCCAGTGGTAAGAGATGGCAATAGTTTAAGCACTGTTTATCTTTTGACATATTTTTATAAGTAAGGTCATTACTCGTTTATAGTATTTGGCTAGTTAATTACTAAATTCATTAGAGTACTTGTTATCGTAGGATGAACGCACACAAGTTCTGAATCCACGGACCGGTTATCATTGCCTAATTTCAATAAAAAGATAAAAAAGTAATTGGGACGCGTTGATTTACCGCCATCGAGGACCCGCAGCCCGCAGTGACGCCGGTTTCGCCAAATTCAACAATCAAACCACTATATAAATTAACGAATATAAGTCATAGCAAATTTGTATAAAAAAAAAAAAAAAAGAGTCTGTGTGAGTGCCCAGCTGTGCATTATACTGTGTGTGTGACGTTTTGACGTAAGATTTATTTAGTCAACACGAAACGTAGAACGCCCACCCACCAGATGGACCGACGAAATTGTTAAGATCGCAGGAAGTCGGTAAATGGAAAGGGCTCAGAATCGTTCTTCCTGGAAATTTGAAGGGGAGGTCTATGTCCAGCAGTGGACCTCTCAGGCTGATGATGATGATCCCCACGTTTTGCCTGAATCTGAAAAATGGTGGCAGATGCTACTACTTATGTCCATTTGACTGGCCTCTCAGCTCAGTTGGTAGTAGCTCTGCCTCCTGAGCCGTAGGTCGTGGGTTCGATCCCCACCGACAACAAATACTTCTATGGTGAACACAGATGTTTGTTCCCTGTCTGGGTGTTATATTGTATTCTAAGTACCTATGTATTTACAAAAAAAATGTATATACATTATGTATTATTATCTGCTATCTGGTTTCCATAGTACAAGCTTTGCTTAGTTTGGGGCTAGATAGTGTTGTGTGAATTGTCTATAATATTTATTTATTTTATTCCTCCACGTCCTCAGAAAGGGCCTTTACGGTACTATTTTAACCTTAGACAATTTATATAATTTTAGCTTACCATATGTTTCTATGGCGTTCGCATTTTTCAACGGAACGTCCACGTGAGGTATTCACACCTCACGTGGCACGTTCTATAGTTTAAATCGTGAATACTATTTTGTAGCATAGCAAAATGAAGACACGTTTGAGATAAGTGACTCTTCTTTGTGTGTGTTAGATAAGTAAACAACTTTGAACGAGTTAAGTCTTGCGTCATCTAATCGTTCTGCAATGGCGATCAAATCAAATCAAATCAAAATCAAAAAATATTTATGATACACAACAATAACAATATTATATTACGCAAGGATGATAATTAAACAAGTATCAATGACACAAAAATTGGCCGTCACTCAGCATATAGTAGCGAGCGCCACTATAACGCTGGTCTTCCGTGACCTGTAGGTCTACCATGAGCTCTGTCTGGCTCTTTCTCTGGTTCTGGTTTTGAGTCTGTGTGAGTGTTGAATAAACAAATCCTCCGTCAAAACGTCACACACTCAGTGTAATACACTGGTCAGCATTCACACAGGCTCAAAACCAGAACCAGAGACAGAGCCAGACAGAGCTCATGGTAGGCCTATAGGCCTACCAAGAGCTCTGTCTCAGCGTTTCGTTGAACAGTATACTGTTCAACGAAACGCTGTCAAACATGACAGCAATATTTGACAGCGTTTCACTGATCGCCACCGCAGAACGCTAATATATGCGCAAGTCTTTAGAAGCTGATAAATGTCTAACACATCGGTCATCGTTTATCTTTTCATATATTTTTTCTGCGAGTCTTACAAAGTTAAATGGGAGCATAGTTTTAATAAATTATCTATTTTTATAAAAGAAAGTCGTGTTAGTTACACTATTTATAACTCAAGAACGGCGGAACTGATTTGGCAGAAAATTAGCTTAGAACCGGGAGAAGGACATAGGATACTTTTTATCCCGAAAAAGTAACGGGAACGGGGTGTTACGGGAACGGGCGAGCGAAGCCGCGGGCGGCCACTAGTAGTTTATAAAACTAAAAAAACACGCTTTTATAATTATAAATAATTAGTAATATAAATTTTTAATTGATTTAGTTATAAAAGCATGTTTTTTTAGTTTTTTAAACAATTTTTTTTTTTTAGTTATTTTTTAAATCTTATTATTGCATTGTCATCAACCTTTGACAGGTGTGCAAAGTTTGAATCAAATCTGGGTGTCGATTCTGAAAACACAAATCACTCAAGCGATCGCGTTAATCGATGTGAGTTGTCAATTTTTGTTTGAAAAATTTGAAAATGGAACGTGGATTCAGCGATCACTCGATGATCACTCAATCGAACCGTGTTGCTGGAATTGACGCCCTGATCGTTCAAAGTAGGACAAAATCGAGCTCAAAGGGGTGACATACAAACAAACATACATACAGGTGAAGCTAATAAAAGCGTTGTAAAAAATCTCGATTATGTATACAAATAAAAATACTGTAGACAATGAACACCAAATTTTGGATCGACTGACTTCGACTGGCCTCTCAGCGTATTCTTAGTAAGATATAATTAAAAAAAAAGTTTATAAGTGTTATATCAGGTTCCCACCGTACACGCTCTGCTTATTTAAAAAATAAACAGAATTATGTTAGATTAAACTATTTAATACTCTTTAATTATGTATACATTAACTGCCACTTTTTGTTAATTAAAGTTATGGCTGTATTTCCTTGTATAACGTCATCTGGAAGGGATACCTACAGCACAAAAACACAAAAGTCTGCATAGACTTAGTGTAGGGTCTTGAATAATTTTAATATGTTACTTACAAGCCATAATTATTAATTTATGATTACTTTAGTTATGTTGTTTGTATCAAATTGTATTTATGATGTTTTAATAAATTTAACTTATCTAATTTATCTATTTTGGTGCTAGATTGTGCTATCCACTTGAGCGTCCCACTGCTGGACCTGGAAAGCGACTTGCGCGTCCGAAACGCGCCCGAAACGTCAGAAAACGTCGCTTCCGGAAGCTTGCGCATGCCCGAATTAATGCCAAAGAATCTAAAAAGTCTTTTTCCCAACAAGAAACTACTTTGTTTAACACGCGTCGCGGGAATGGTTAAAGGCTCGAACACACCTAGTTCGCTGGCGGTAGCGAACAGTGAAACGCTGTCAAATATTCGCTGTCTAATCTCAAATCTGACAGCGATATTTGACAGCGTTTCACTGATCGCTACCGCCAGCGAACTAGGTGTGTTCGGGCCATAAGTTGATTGTCCACAATATTTTAAACAAAAGATGTCGCGATCTACCTCTGACGTAGGTATCTGACATAGACCTTCATGTCCACCATGAGCGAGCGATAAGCGAGTATGCAAGTATGCAGTGGAGCCTCGACCTACTCGGCTTATCAGCTACATGATAGTGGCCACTGATGGCAAACAAACCAGAGATAATTGAGGCAAAACCACAGGACCTATAACTATCCGTAAAACTGTAAGGCCACTTCGGACGTCTCGTTTTGTTTATACATTTCAGGTGTTATGTTTTTTGACGTGACAACGTCTTATAATTCGATGGAGCCGGCTGCACGCACGAAAAAACATGATTCATGTGGCGTTACCTCGCTCTGAGGCGTTCCATTTAAGGCTTGAAGTGCAAGCGAGAGCGCGGAACGAGCGACAAAGAGGCACAATCGGTCTCCACGTTCGGCAGATGTTCGGCAGCGTTCGACATCTGTCTCTCTCCTACTTGAGTAAGCGATGCGTCCGCGTGGACAGCTGTATTACCTTGTCACGTTCAACTATCGTCAAGTAAACCGACTTTACAGACAACCGATTTTTTTATTTTCTTATTTCAATGCTCTCTCCATAATCGTAATTTACCTAAATAGTTTTTGTATTTGGATATTTTCTTTAAATGGTAATAGGTACCTTACCTACCTCCCCAGCACTAAAGCTAGCAATGAACATTTATAAATGAAAAATATAGAAGTCTTCTTCTTCTTATCGTGTCACTGATTGTTTCGAACCAAGTGTGGTGAAAGGATTTTAAGTGCGCCTCAAAGAGGCTCCTTTCATGCACTTGACACATATTATCGAACTTTTTAGGTTCTACGATATACCGGTTTTCTCACGATGTTTCCCTTCACCGTTTGAGAGCACTGGCATAGTGTACTTGAATTTTTGGGGAGAAAAACTCATTGGTACACAACTGGATTTGAACCCACAACCTTAGGATCGGAAGGCGGGGCCACTATTACTAGACCACCAGTGCTCTCAATATACAAGGTGCAGTTTTGGATCTGCAAAACATTTTAGGAGGTAATTATGTTAGTGATTCTCGACCCGAATCAACAATAAAATGGGCAGGTATTTTTTTCTCATTTTATTCTTATTAACGTAAATCGGTAAGTGTGAACTCCCCTTTTTAAAACGCGACCAATCTGTACGTGTCCTTAAACTGCGCTTTCATACACACAAACAAACGCAACCGATATTTCTTTCATAAATCCAAACCAAAGCACCAACCACCGGCCGCTCCCTCCCCCCCGCCACCCCGCCACGCCCCCGCGGCCATCGCAAACGCATCGATCGGGTCAATTTATTAGTGTATTTGATGACGCCGGTATGTGCATACGCTTGCAAATTCCGCCCCTCAAGTGCGCCTTCGATTAACGGTCGGGATAGGTACCTACTACCTAATTGTAAAGATGACGGACCAATACTCCAATGTAGAGTTGGTGGAGATGGTCCGCTTGTAGGTATGCCATCAGTGGAGACAATGTATCTCGAGCCATCGACATGACACGCGATACATCGCAATGGGTGATTCTGTTTTTTTGAAGAGGGTTATTCTGAAAATCAATAAAATTGAAAAATCGAAAATAAAAAGTATTATTGATTATTGACTTGGTATCGTATTGTTATATGATTATTTACGAGTCTCCTAACAACCTCCTGAAATGTTTTGCAGGTTCAAAACTGCACCTTGTAGAAGTGACAACATGATACGAAAATAGGTAAATAGTAATTGTTGAAAATAATAAAGGCCTGCGCACACTTAGTTCGCTGGCGGTAGCGATCAGTGAAACGCTGTCAAATATCGTTGTCAAATCTCAAATCTGACAGCGGTATTTGACAGCGTTTCACTGATCGCGTTCGCCAGCGAACTAGGTGTGCGCAGGCCTTAATATAAGCCGAAGTAGGGTAATATAATATCAGTAGTGATTAGAGCTAAGCATCTTGGCGATTTTAAAGTACTAGCATAGGCATAATATGCAGTCGTTTGGTGAAATCGTAGAAACTAGAAACCATTTTCCTGTATGTAAAACCCTGGTTTACGAAAAACCTCGGAAGCAATATCAAACCATACGGAAATGAGGCAAAGTGAGTCAAAGTCAATGTGTACTTATTTTTCCATAAACTTACAAGGATCCCTTTGAAACATATTGTTTTATGTTTTAAAGGCACCCGCGGCTTCACCCGCCCGTTCCTGTTACTTTTTCGGGATATAAAGTATCCTATGTGCTATTCCAGACTATAATCTATCTTTGTACCAAATTTCATGCCAATTTCATTCAGATCCGATCAGCCGTTTTGGCGTTATTGAGTGACAAACATCTATCCATTCATACAAACTTTCGAATTTATAATATTACCTAACCACGCACAGGCACACACACACAAGGAAGGCAGCATAATGCTGCCTTCCTACGGTGCGTGGTTCTGCAGATCATCACGCACAGCCGACGACGACGCACGGCAACGCACACAGAAAGGGCTCCTGTGCTAC
Source organism: Thera britannica (assembly GCA_939531255.2). Lineage (NCBI taxonomy): Eukaryota > Metazoa > Arthropoda > Insecta > Lepidoptera > Geometridae > Thera > Thera britannica. The sequence continues at coordinate 1,392,657 of OW618044.2, forward strand.
CGCGCACCTCGGCGCACGAGACCGTTCCCATGGTAAGTCGTGCGAGCTGGATCCACCTCCGTGCGCGATATCACACACCGGTGGGAAGGGGCTATTAGTGGGATAATGTGCTCAACGTTTTAATACAGCCGTCATTGTGGCGTAGAATCAAAAACGCTAGTTCTACAAAACTAGTTATTTTATAGAAGCATACTCAAAGCTATCAAAACCTAATGGCAGAGACCACAAGCATTTAGCTGGAAGATGTTACTGTAAAATAATCCTTGGTCTTTAATTATACAGGATGATTCAAACAACCAACATAGTTTTATTCTACACGTAAATTACAAAAGCTATTTGTTCTACGCCTTTTTATTGGTTTAATAGATAAATCCTCAAACATTTAATTCACGAAATTTTTTTAAATGCAATTTATAGAAAAAAGGTCTTACGGCCCCACCTGTAGGCTAGGTTTTGAATCTGTGCGAGTGCTGTCTAAATACTCCGAAACGTCACATCCACAAGTATAATACACTAGTCAGTACTCACACAGACTCAAAACCAGAGCCAGAGACAGAGCCAGACAGAGTTTGCGGTAGGCCTACTGGTAGCGAGTTGTTTGTTTGTTACAACTGGCTGATGGACCAAGCATATGGCCTACCTGATGTTAAGCGGTAACCATAGCCTATAACGTCAGGAACGTGCCCTACAATACACTGCCTTGCGTCCATCAACTTGAGTCATACGATGTTCAGCCTCACGTGCCAGTAGTTTCACCGGCACCCTTCACACTGAAACACAGCGATGCTGCTTCACGGTAGAAATAGGCATGGTGGTAGTACTTCCTCGAACGAGTCACAAACAAAGAGCTCTACTACTTTGACAACTGATGGTCAGATCCGAAGTATACTGAATACTGAACGTCCACTGGAGTACTTTTCATCAGTCTTCTATCAGTCTAGCTAGATTGACCGTGTAATTGTGAAAATCATCCATCATTCTGGCTTCAGTCAAGTCAATCCAGACTGATGGACAAGACTGACGCCAAAATTAGCGTGTAACCTTGCTCTAAAAGATGTATTTACTGTCTAACAATACTGTAACTCGCTTCAGTTCATATTAGGCACAGTGTGACAGTAATGAGAAACTCGGTTAATAAGTCCTCCACAAGATTAGTATAATTATCTAATTTGAATGACAGCCCAAAGAGAGGATGCATGTCTAAATCTATTTGACTGGCCTCTCAGCTCAGTTGGTAGTAGTTCTGCCTTCTACGCCGTAGGTTCGATCCCCACCGAGAACAAATACTGATACGTGAGGCTGAATATCCATGTGCCTCAAGTTGATGAACGCAAGGCGATGCATCGTAGGGCACGTTCTTGCCGTGCGTGACCTACGAGGTAATACTTTGTTATAGGTGATGCAGTATGGCAGGTTTACCATGAAGTTCAAAGCCTTGCGCACGTCTAGGCGTTTTGCGGTGGCTATCAGTGAAACAGTCGATATTTGACAGCGTTTCACTGATTGCCACCGTAGAACGCTTAGATGTGAGCAAGGCTTAAGGGTGTACTCACCTACTGTATTTACAAATAGTTTTTTAAGTTTTTATGTGCGTCTGTAAGAAGTTTTTGTGAGTAGTTAAATATGTTCTATCTTCAACCTACTCACTATCTCTAGCTATCTCTAGATTTTCGTAACGGTTTGCAGATAGCCCAACTGTTTCTTGTGTATTTTGTAAACATTTGTTTAATTGTAACTTTTTTATGAATCTACTCACCAGTTTTGTCCAACTTGTCCATGGTGGAGGCTGCTCCGGCGTACCCTCGACACTGAGCCTCCGTCCACACTCTTGGAAACCCAACAACTGCCCTAATTGTGCTAACAGCATTATCTGTCTCACCAACCCACCAACTATATTAAACTATCCTAATAACAAATGCTAAGCTAATATGACCTCTATCCTGTAGAGATACAGCTGCTGAGCCAGTTGTGCAGACAATTTGAGAAATAACTTTGTAACTCAACAAATTGTTATACGATTGTTTGGGCTTGTATTGGTTTAGTATCCTAGATAACAGTGGATCAGTTCACTAGATAACACATACCTACATAAATCATACATCATACCCAAGGGGGTAGGCAGAGATCACGGATTTCCACTTGCTACGATCCTAACATTCCTCTTTCGCTTCATTCACTCTCATTACATTTTTAATTGCTCGTTCGCATAGTGCCTTTAAGGCGCTACTCTACTTGAGCATGCTCGGGCGAATGAGCGGCTCATTCGACATTACGCTCAGTCCGAGCAAGCTCAGGCGTCTTCACTTGAGCGGCTCGGCCAAATGTGCCGCTCATTCGCCCGAGCATGCTCAAGTGGAGTAGCGCCTTAAGCGTTTTGCGGTGTCAATCATTAAAACACGGTATAAATAGCCTTCATATTTGACAACGTTTCACTGATCGCCATCACAGAACCCTTAGATGTGAGCAAGGCTTTAGGGTACTTCTGACCTGGCCTTTCTCTAAAACTTCTGCCACCTACATAACACTTGTACACAAATAGAGTAATTCAATTAAGTACTTTCGATCAGCCTTGCGCAAATATTATAAGCGACCTGCGATGGCAATCAGTAAAATGCTGTTAAATATGACAGCGATATTTAGCAGCGTTTCACTGATCGACATCGCTATCGCCTAGATATGCGCAGGCCTTATAAGTTGCAGTGACCAGTGTGATTTAGCCCGTCCGTCTTTAAAACGCTATGTATCTTACCGCACGTACAATACATGCACTAGTGATTATAACCTTTTTGGTTGCTGCCTTATTGCCACGTGCCGCGTTGCACGGTGAAACTCAAAAAGGTACCATCCAATAACCAATCAAGGAGTTTAAAACTCTTTGGCTTCCACCATAGACTGTTTTACCAACGAGGCGCAGCAAGGAGTTTAAAGCATATGGTTTTAACAGATAAGTCTCTGTGTAAAAAGAATTTCATTCAAAAAGTAACTAAAACCTTTTCACAACAAAAATAAATGACAAGACACTGACATTTTAAAGCTGGACAATAGTGAAGTGACAATTCAATGACAGTAATTGTCTAACGTTTTCGACTTCTTATAACGGGTTTTGTTTGATTTTAATTTTGATCAATGAGCGCGGATTTACTAAACATTTTATAATGAAAGTGAGTACTTACTTATATTTTAGAAATTATTATTGAATTCCTAGCTGAATTATTTGTGTACTTTTATATTAGAAAAAAGTATAAAAGGCATCTTAATGTCCGAACAGTGGCATGGTTTGTAATTATTTTATATTTTCCCGGCTAAATTGTATACTCAGCAATATTATCGTGCTGGCTGAATCATTCTCGTTTAGTTTTGACTCGGAGGTAACGAGCTTTTCATAAACGTTAAAACCTTTGCTCCACTCCGGTGAAGTCGCGGGTTACAGATAGGTGAGATACAGGTTACAGAATAGAACTTAATTTAGGTTTGAGGATGATGGTCGTATTGAAGAGAAGATGGTTACCGTGCCTGAGGATCGTAGTTAGCTATGAACTTATACGAACCATCTTTGCGTTTCAAGACGCAGTGCAATACGCCCCGTCTTGGTTGGGTTAAACATTCAACATGAGGCGGGGATGAATGTTTTGGTCACTTACGTAAGCTAGGAACTGACAATAGGCAACACTTATCGGAGTGAATAAATAAGTAAATCATTTGCATCCATCGAGATATAAGTACTACGTACTAGAGAAGACACCGTAAATTCCTACTTTGTCCCGTTCAACTGCGGCGATCGCGCCGCAACTCACTCAGTCGCCTCAGTCGCTCTCTCTACAAACCGCGTAAGTGCCGTGATTTACATGGCGCATAAGACCTTTTTGGCGAGAACAAATTACGAAGAATAGGACAATTCAGTTATTTGACGTAGCTTCTCTAGTACGTAGTACTTATATCTCGATGTTTGCATCCAATATGAAAACTTCCTGCATGTGCCAAATCAAGTAGACAGTTCCGAATGCCAGCCGCTCTAAAAAACAAGCATCTAGTTGGCAATGCAACAATCATTTCTATAAATAGTCACTATCTCTTTACCTGTAACCGACCGACAAAAGGTAACAAATTAATACAAGTAATAGTATAATTAGTTGTTTTATGAAGGCCTTGAGTAAGGACTAGCATTGTTGTCCAGATACCAGTTTAAGTGCGTGTGCGTGGCGCTGAGACAATGCTTTCTATTCGTATCGCCAACGGGAAGGTAGCCTAGCTATGGCCGGCATAGCAACAGCTTTTTATAACCCCAAACTGACAGCTGACAGTAATTAAACAGCATTTAACTAAAACACGCATTGGGAAAATCAAGAATGTATTCAAAGAGAAACCACTGAATACGCATCACATTTTACACCACTCGGAGCTCGAGAGGTCATGAGTTCAAAACCAAGCAGTGTGACATTTGCACATCCAAAAATCGATTATTATGTATCGCAGCACCAAGATACCTGTCGAACTGGTTGAGGATTAAATCGCAAGCTTACTAAAAATTTTTTTCTCAAAATTACCGTCTTTGTAGCGTACCAGAGTGAAATTGGATTTCTTGCTCTAGGGGAAAATTTTTTTTTTGTCTGTCAATGCCTACAAAATCGAAAAATTCTGTAGTCAAGTAGAACAATTTGAATAAATATTCAAACTAATAATTTTTAATAAAAAAAGAAAATCTTTTTATTTTTGAAAATGGAACTAAAATCGGTGATCTCTTTGGTAGAATGCATGCAATGCGTTGCAGCTACAGAAGAATTAAAAAAATAAAGACTTTGGCGCGAAATCATTAGATGTTTTATCATCTTTTACAAACGTTTGTATTACTTAGATTATTTTATTTTTCGTAATCGTAGTGAAAAGTACAATGCACACGGCGCTATTAAAACTCGGTTTCTATTTACTACCTCGTATTATGATGGGTCATTTTAGTTCCTTGTATAGCAATCTACTATTAAATCCTGGCTATGAAACTTTCGGCAAGTGAGAGGCCACCACACTTCCGGCAGGTTATGTAAACTATTTGGTCGTAATCATCGATATAATTATGGTCGTAATGGTCCAGCCATTCGTTTCCCTTCAGACACAAAGTAGGTATCCATAACCCAAAGTTTTCTGCTTAGGGTTAAAATTCCTGGTACGGCATTGGTACTGTACTGGTCCCATCAAGGTGAACTTTTCCAGCAATCCTACCCCTTGTTTTTATTTCTGCGTCACTATCGACCTTCGTTTACAATGCGGAAGTATTTAGAACCCATAAAAGTACTGCAGCCATCAATCAATACCGATTTTAGGTGTATAAATATCTCGGTATCGTATAACCGTACAGCATTTTCAATACCTAACTTTATGGTTCTTAAAAATGCAAAAATAGTTTTGTTACGGGACGCTATTATAACTTTAAATTATGGATACAGGTAATTTCATTGTTCCAGTCCATCAAACCCTTACAAAGACAACGTGCAGTTCGAACGGAGCAACTTCAAACCAGCACCATTCTGGAGCAGAGCATCAGCACGCCGGACATCCGGGTGGAACGTCAACACAAGAAGACGCATGATCAGGAGTCTGCCAAGCTTCAAGGGATCTCGGCTTCTCAAGGAAACTTGGTTTGTTTTCTACTCTGGATGCCTAGTACACACGCACAGCTTTGCTTAGTTTGGAGCTGAAAGACGCTGTTGAGTATTTATTATTAAACAATGACGTGCCATCTCAAGGACCTTCAATCTGTGGAATGCCCATACGCTATACTATATTATTATGAAATCACGAATCCGTGAGCATATTAATTTATAGTTTGCATAAATCTACACAATTAAGTCTTTGTTATAAAATTGGGGAAACAAACAAATTGTTATCATTCAGATCTTGGAAAAAAAATTAAGATGCTGATAGGATGCAAAATTAATGATCTGTGAGGTTTCTTTTATCAAAACTGAGTAGGTTATTACCATATTGTATTGCTTTTGCTCTAAAAACGGTGTTTTGAAATAGTCTGCCAGAAAAAATGAGCCCGTCGAAGAGGCTGTCTGCCTGATCAAGACTGGGGACCAGGTGCGCAGCCCCAACCACTCTGGAGACATGCTGCCGGCGAGTCCTCCCAAGGACGCCAAGCGGTGCACCAGACCTGTGCAGGGGTACAGGGATCTGGCGGGACAGAGGGTGGCTTGGAGGCACGAGAGGGCTGGGAAGTGTTGCAACAATGCTCCTAAGGTTAATATCGTGTGCCTAATACTACAAGGTTAATAAAATGTCATCTAGGCTAGGGTGCTGGTTTGTTGGGGTTGTTTCAAGCAAGCCTACATTCATAGAGTACTTTCCAGCGGTACTTTAGGCACGTGAAGAAGCTTTTTCGTATACGCAAGGTGATAACGGAGCCAACTTGTTCTAATTTCGTACGACCTGTGAAATAGGTCAGGAAAAACTAAAACTTGTCTAGGCTTACCTTTTTCTGAAGCGCGTTGAGTCTTTTGTTCACCTTGATTTATCAAATTTTCAAATTGATTCTTGTGTTTTGATAGAATAAAAATCACTAATTTATTCAATCTTCTTGTTTCAGAAATCAAGATCTTGTAAGTACCTAGTGTTATAAGATAAGTGTAACCAATAACTTTTTGACATCGTGGGGCCCATGTCGTAATATTAAAGCAAGTTTAGTGTGTGTATGTAATTATATGAACAGGGTTTTTTCTATTACCGCCAACTATAATATAGGATCTACTCCCTGATGTAATTATTCAAGTTTACCCAATTCTAAGTTTTGACGTAATTCTGAGAGAAAACCTAGGATTTCTATCAAAATTTCGTCCAAACTTAAGATTAGGATAGGAATCGCGTTCAAGAGTAGACCGGCTGCTGTGAGTAGGGGAGTTTGGACAGAATTGATGGATGCGGGAGGTTGTGGGAAGCAAAAGTTTTGAAAACTATGTCTATCCTTTTCTATCACAGAAGGATATTTTACAAATTCTACATTTTGCCAAAGTGTTCCAGTATAGAATGCTGCTAAACAAGTAAGCAACATTTTGGAATGATCTAGAATAGTCCCAACGCGCAACGCTTACGGGCTTAGATGTTCGTACTATATTGAAATGTGCCATAGGCTCTCCACTGGGCGCGGACGATGACCCCGTGGCGCGCCAGATCCGGGATATCCACAACGACACTAGGAAAAGTGCTCGCATCATCCGGGACTCCAAGATGAGGCTGATGGAACTGCAGAAGGTTAAACCTGATGTTCTTAATAAAACTCGACTGGCCTCTCAGCTCAGTTGGCTCTGCCTCCTGCGCCGTAGGTCGTGGGTTCGATCCCAACCGAGAACAAATATTTGGGAGGTCGCACAGATGATTGTTCTCTGTCTGGGTGGTAAATTGTATTCTAAGTGAGTATTTACAAAAATGTATTTGAGTATTATATCAGCTATCTGGTTCCCATAGTACAAGCTCTGCTTAATTTGGGGATAGATATTATTGGGGATTGTCATAAATATTTATTTGTTTAATATATTATGTTATGTAGCGGTAGGTCCACACTGTACCAACTTAATCGTATTCATCGGGGACAAGCTTAGAACACTTACTTTGCCTTTTCGCGTGACCCTTGACACGTGTTGCTCGAACTTTTTTAGGTTCTACGACACGCCGGTTTCCTCGCGATGTTTTCCTTCACCGTTTTGAGAGTGCACATAAATTTTTCGACCGAAAAACTCTTCTCCTCAACCATCGCATGATACCGTTGGCCGATGCCGTCAGATTGTCATCACCCATATTATTGAAGATTCCAAAACATCTCCGTCAAGACAGTCTCAAGCTCTAAACGGGCTTAGTAACAATTCGGTTATCGTTTTACGTGTTTTTACATAATTGTGAACAAAACTAATTTTGACGAACAAATTAGTTTTTTGAGCAGACAAAGAAGAATGTCGTGACGGCGATTTACTAACGTCTGACACAATGTAAGCGATGCTGGAATTAATGAAGGCCTGCGCACATCGAGGCGATGGCGATGGCGATCAGCTGAAACGTTGTCAAATATCGCTGGCATACTAGACAGCGTTTCAGCTGATCGCCATCGCCTATGTGTGCGCAGGCCACAGCTATTTTGGCACCTGTGTTTTTGTACATGGCATCCATTTGTTAATCTTTGTAAAGATTGCTCCATCTTTTCTTGTTGTTATCTGTTGAACTGTTTTGAAACCTGTATAATTTCCGGTGGTATAAAGTTCAGTTTACCAATTCGTCGTGCCTTATCATCGAACTAATTGAGAGCACTGGTGGCCTCCACCGTCCGATCCTAAGGTCGTGGGTTCAAATCCAATCGTGTACCAATGAGTTTTTCTTTTCAAAAAGTTATGTGCACTATGCCAGCACTCTCAAACGATGAAGGAAAACATCGTGGGGAAACCAGCATGTCGTAGAGGCGCACTTAAAATCCTTTCACCAAACATGTTTTTTTTTATTTTTTTTTATTTGCCATCTCGAAATGGCACTTAATTAAAATAACCTGTTGCTATTATAATGCACCAAACATGTTCGACATAACCAAGAGACACACACGATAAGAAGAAGAATCGAACTAATTCAGAGCTGTCACGATTTCAGTCCAATAATTTAGGAAGCTCTTAAGCCTCCGCTATACGCTGGTCTAAAAACAAAACACGACCGGAAAGTTGGAAAAATTTAAAATAAAGATGGCGTTGCCTGACCTGAGCTGTGAATTCATGTATTTGATACCAACTATTACTTATTCTGTGCTTGGGTCTGACATTTGTCACGACATTACAATGTGTTGACTAGAATACGCTTCGTTAGACAAAAACACAGACAGATATTCAGTAAATAAATATAACCCAATTGTTATGTTAGCTGATTCCCGTCGCAGAGTTTCCATTGCATATTTTTCATCCAGGATTGGTGATAACAATGGCAAGCTGTGCGGTATTTTTTAAACTACCACGAACGCTACATTTTAAATCTAACTTATATAGTAGTGCAGTAGTAGTAGTCTAATTTATATAGTATAACAAGCAAATAGCCCCAGATTTAATAAAAGAAACCTTCCACCAAGAGAGATTTTCCTCATATTATGCAAAACCAGAGTGAGTTGCAAGTTCATAAATGTCGGTAGTCGGTGAATGAACACTTGTATTTTTTAAAGGTAAAAAACGGAACCCTTATAAATTCGTCATGTCTGTCTGTCTGTCCATCCGTATGTCACAGTCACTTTTTTTCAAAAAAATGAAATGAAATGAAAAGAAATAATTTATTTGCTTGAAGTATGGTACTTACAAAACTGTAAAAGCTATATGTACTGATGAAACTTGGTAAATAGATGTATTCTGTAAACCGCATTATGATTTTTATACTTAGAACTGACACTCAAAAAATATTTTTTCATAAAACTTATGAGTTTTCTTAACATTAAGTAAAAGATTATTAAACCAGTTAAGTATTTACGACAGAGATGCGTTAACGTCATCGTAATTAGCCTTCTATCTATCGACTTTAAAAATTAATGAGGTATCGTCAGCAAATAGTACTGTTTCACATAGTTTTTTAACCAAAAAAGGAAGGTCATTTACGTACACTAGAAACAAGAAAGGACCTAATATCGAACCTTGTGGCACCCCTATGTCAATAACTGACCCAAAAGATCTCTCACCGCCCACATCAACTTTAAGGATTCTATCAGTCAAGTACGATTGTAATAAGTCAATGGAGCGATTTAGAATACCGTAATGTTTAAGTTTAGATATTAAGAGGGTGACGGACGCAGCTCGCAACTTCAATTCGAGGCGCGGGCAAAAATTGCTCCGAATATAGCTATCTCTATTCATTTGATGCGGGCGCCACGGAATATATAATAGTAGTATACACACACAGGCGCTCGTGTGACGCGCTACTTCTATACGTGAATCCAACCATAGTGCCGCGCTTGTGCGTGTGCGTCAGCCACTGATAACGATTTTTATGCATTGCCTAATTTCGTCAACGTTACTAACACCCGTTTTCACTAAACCTAGGCGACGCCTAAATCGGATGCCTAAATATTAACGGGCCGACGTACACAGCTCGCAACTTCAATTCGAGGCGTGAGCAAAAACTGCTCCGAATATAGCTATCTCTATTCATTTGATGCGGGCGCCACGGAATATATAATAGTAGTATACACACACAGGCGCTCGTGTGACGCGCTACTTCTATACGTGAATCCAACCATAGTGCCGCGCTTGTGCGTGTGCGTCAGCCACTGCTAACGATTTTTATGCATTGCCTAATTTCGTCAACGTTACTAAGCGTCAGATAGGCTAGTGGCTAGGGCGTGCGGATTCACACTGAGAGGACGAGGTGGGCGGGAGTTCAAATCTGGTCAAAGAGAGTTGACTTTTTGCACCCTACAATTTTATGTTTTTATTTTTTGTGGCTGCATTACCTGACTAACCCTCTAAGCTTATTGCTTGCTTGTTTCGCTTTTCTAGTATTCAATAAGCAAGGATTGGTCATGCTCTGAATGCAAGAATAAAGTGAAAAAAAAAACAACATTCCTGAACCGATAAAGAACCTTCAGAGTAGCTATTTACGCACTTAGAAAAGACACCAGGAAATTCTCTAACATGATACGAGTGAGTTTATTCATCAGGTAGGGTTTGTGCGGGTTCTGGACCAAATTGAAGAAGAGTAAAGAGAACCATTGACTCCGAGTTGAGTTGAGAGAGCCATTGACCCCGGCGCGGAGCGATGGAGTTGTGGTTGATGACGTTCCAGTAGAGGATGATGGGTGGGAGTCCGCTCAACATCAGGTGTGGTGTGGTTTGCTTGACCTCATTGGCCTAGTGGTTGGAGGGTGCGGGTTCAAAATCAGTGATAACGTTACAGTAATAGATGATGGGTGGGTATCCGCTCTACGTCAGGTGGGGTGTGGTTCGCCAGACCTCATCGGCCTAGCGGTTGGGGGGCGTGGGTTCAAAACCAGTCATGACGTTACAGTTGAAGATCATGGGTGGAGGTCCGCTCAACATCAGGTGGGGTGTGGTTCGCCAGACCTCATCGATCACACACACACAGCAATAAAAAACACGCAAAGCGGCTCACTTACCAAAGTACAGAAAGTCTAATAATGTGACTGCATTTAAAAATATACTTTATTCGTTGAGCAATTAGGTTGCTTTTATTCTGCTTATTTACATTCGCAAAACCAACGATTGCGAACATCGACCTACAATTACATGGACCTCGGCTTTCGCACAAAACTCGCGAAAAAAGTGTACCAAGCTAACCTACTATAGGTGGATACTTATATAATGATTATAAACAAACTGAAAAAAAAATTATTTATGTCTTATCACAATTACTATATAGAACTCAATTTTGATTGCATGAAGCAACTTCTAGTGAACGTTACAGAAATTTTTCCAAGTCTTTTTATCAATATTTCCACCAGACGTTGAGCAGTACTCTGTTTATTGAGCTCCAGTTATATAAAGAAAAACAAATGTTAAAGTATTTCTCAGTCTTTTTATCAATATTTCCACCGGACGTTGAGTGGTAGCAGTTTTTTGAGCTCAAAATAAATAAAGTTTTTTTTTAATTTCTTAGTCGTTTTATCAATATTTCCACCTGACGTTGAGCTGTAGTTTATTTCTTGAGCTCCAGAAAAATAAAACAGAAATATGTTGTTCAAATTTTTACAAGTCTTTTTATCAATATTTCTACCTGACGTTGAGTGGTATCAGTTTTTTTAAGCCCCAGATAAATAAAGAATAAAAATATTTTGTAGCCATTTTTCTTAGTCCTTTTTTCAATATTATAACCTGACATTGAGCGGTAGTCGGTTGTTTGAGATTCAGATAAATAAAGAAAAAAAATATTTTGCTGAAATTTTTCCAAGTCTTTTTATCAATATTTCCACCTGACGTTGAGTGGTAGCAGTTTTTTTAAGCCCCAGATAAATAAAGACTAAAAATATTTTGTGCCAATTTTTCTTAGTCCTTTCATCAATCTTTCCACCTGACGTTGAGCGGTAGTCGGTTTTTTGAGATCCAGATAAATAAAGAAAAAAAATATTTTGCTGAAATTTTTCCAAGTCTTTTTATCAATATTTCCACCAGACGTTGAGCGGTACTCTGTTTATTGAGCTCCAGTTATATAAAAAAAAAACTATTTTGTTCAAGTATTTCTCAGTCCTTTTATCAATATTTCCACCGGACGTTGAGTGGTAACAGTTTTTAGGGTTCCGTAGCCAAATGGCAAAAACGGAACCCTTATAGATTCGTCATGTCTGTCTGTCTGTCTGTCTGTCCGGCCGTGTCACAGCCATTTTTCTTCGAAACCATAAAAGCTAGACTGATGAAACTTGGTGAGTAGATGTATTCTGTGAACCGCATTAAGGTTTTTACACAAAAATAGAAAAAAATCTATAAATTTTGGGGGTCCCCATACTTGAAACTGAAACTCAAAAAATTTTTTTTCATCAAACCCATATGTGTGGGGTATCTATGGATAGGTCTTTAAAAATTATGTTGAGGTTTCTAATATCGTTTTTTTCTAAAACTATAAATTTGGGGGTCCCCATACTTGAAACTGAAACTCAAAATTTTTTTTTTCATCAAACCCATACGTGTGGGGTATCTATGGATAGGTCTTCAAAAATGATGTTGAGGTTTCTAATATCGTTTTTTTCTAAACTGAATAGTTTGCGCGAGAGACACTTCCAAAGTAGAAAAAAGTTGGTCCCCCCCCCTCTAACTTCTAAAATAAGAGAATGATAAATCCAAAAAAAATATATGTTGTACATTACTATGTAAACTTCCAACGATATTTAGTTTGAACGAGATCAAGTCAGTAGTTTTTTTTTATACGTCATAAATCGTAAACCGCAATTTACCTTTCGACGAACTACAAAAACCTTTATATTATGTTAATTGATGCTACGGAACCCTTCATGGGCGAGTCCGACTCGCACTTGGCTGCTTTGTTTGAACTACAAATAAATAAAGAAAAAAAATAATTTGTTGTAATTTTTCTTAGACCTTTTATCAATACTTCATATACAGGGTGGAATTTTGTAATGCCACCTGGAGGGAAAGTACTCTTAATCCAACATTCCTTTATTTTTGAATAGAAAGCAAACTGCATTCAAAGTTTTTCGAAAATTCTCTCACACCCGGGAATTGAACCGGCTAAAATCAGAAAAATTATACCTTGTACTTTTATTGCATCGATCGTTAGTCAATTATAAGGATGAAATCTCTCTAACAAACATGATAAATTAAATGAAAGAAAAACCAGGAAATCTTAAATTAATTTAATTATTTACAAAAAATGGATAACTAACTAGTTACTTGAAATTAGTTGCTTGAAATGGGCTCCATTCTCTTGGATACACAAATTTATTCTTTTAACGAATTCATTTCTTTAAAAGAATAAATTTATTCCTTTCAAAAAAAAAATTAATTTAAAAATTATTTTATTTTTAATTTTAGAAATTGCTTTCTATCCAAAAATAAAGGAATGTTTCCTTTGAGTAAAATTTTCTATCTGCAGTATTAAGAGTACTTTCCCTCCAGGTGGCATTACAAAATTCCACCCTGTATAGAAATTAATGGTTCATAATTTGTTTTAGTCGAAATGTTGGCTTTTTTCGAAATTTCAGCAGACTTTTTGACCTAGTGCTGCACCTTAATTTCGTTTACCCAACCTACAACCTACCTAGGTACTTAGTATTTCCCATCTTCACTTAGTACCCTTCCTAAACTAACAATTATCAAATATCTAAGCATTATGTTTTATGCCAGTGTAGGTATTTAACTAGTCCGAAGTCCGAGCGATTCACACACACAACCGAAGTGTCCCGTGTGCTTCAAGCGTTTCCTCCCCCTGCACCCCGCCACCCGCACCGTGCGTGCGCGATAGCAATAGTAGCCGTTCGAAAATGCCATGAATTTGATCGTGTTCCGTAATACCAAAAATGATGACTGAAAACTTTTTGTATTCTTTACATAGTATTGTTATTCTGTAACTAGACAATATAAACTAGGTTCCTTAACAAAAAACACGTAAGATATTGTTGTTTTTAGTACGAAACCAATAGGTAGAAAACTTGATAAGTTTAGCATAAAAATGTGCAAAATGCGATTGGTGTTTATTTCATTTTAGGTAAGTAATTTGAAATAAAAACTGTTGAGGAACCTAGATAAATACTATGCAAATACAATTATTACAATAATATAGTGTAAATCTGTCTAAATTAGAAATCATTTTGGTATTCCGTTTGTATGAAAATTTTCCATACGTCAGCCCCTTAACTAGTTTTTTCGTGTGCGCGAGCTGCAAGCAGCTCGCGTGTCGGTGTGCTACTCCCAGTTTTACATTACACTTGCACTTGTAAAACCCCAAAAAGTAGTAAAGAAAGTCCTAAGTAACCCTAAAAGTCGATCAGTGAATCAAGTTCCTCAGTGTAGTAAAACCCCAATCAAAGTCCTAAAGAACCCTAAAATTGTTTACATAATCAAGGTCCTAAGTGAAGTAAAATTCCAATTAAAGGCCTAAGGAACCCTAAAAGTTGTTTATTTTATCAAGTTCCTCAATGTAGTAAAACCCCAATCAAAGTCCTAAGGAACCCTAAAAATGTTAACATTATCAAGCTCCTAAGTGTAGTTGAAACTCCAATCAAAGTCCTAAGGAACCCTAAAAGTCGAACACTTAATCAAATTGCTCAATGTAGTAAAACCCCAATCAAAACCTTATACGGAACCCTAAATTGTACGTCAAGCCAAAACCCTTAACGGGTCGAAACCGCTGGAAGGAACCCAAACGTTGACTACCGGGTCGCGTGCATCGCGAGCTGCAAGCAGCTCGCGTCCTCAATGCGTTCCCACAGGGGCGGAACCCTAAACCAAGTGAAGATCCAATCAAACACCTTAAAAAACCTAAAATTCAATCTCCAATCATAGTCCTCAGTCGAATGAACCGTTTGAACGACCTTAATCGGACGATTTTTGCAAAACCGGAAGTGGCACAGCCGCCATTTTGAATTTTGAACTCAGTCTAGTGAACATTTTTTCACACCCCTAAGACACCCTAAATTTCAGTAGGAGGGGAGGGAGGGGGTTCTAAATTTCAGCACGGCTCGCTTTGCTCGCCGCACTGTTCCCCGTTCGCTCGCCGCAATGCTCCACTCGAAAAAAAGGGTCAAAAATAATAAAGGGGTCTAGAGGGGGGAGGGGGGCAAAATTTATTTTGCTTTCAAAATAATCTCACCTTCCCTACATGACCCAAAAAAAAAGTCTTGCAAGTCACTCCGCTTGGAAGATACGAAAGGGGGGGGTGAAAAAAGGGGCAAGAGGGGGGTGTTTTTTTTGTTTTTTCAATTCAGGAAGAAACCCTCTATACGAAACCCTAATCGAAAACCCCCTATCTCGACGGCATCCGGTAGCACTCACAAAAGGGGGGGTCCTGGGGGGCAAGGGGGGCAATTTTTTTGTACAATAATATTCTTATCTTTTTTCTTCTCTTTCGTCTTCTCCCTTTTAATCTTTTTTTTTCTGAAAAGTAATATTTCATCAAAATCGGCTAAGCCGTTTTGTTTTATTATTTGTTACTGCATACCTTCGTCATTTAATTTTATGATCCAATTTAGTAAATTTTTCTTTTATCTAAAAGGTTATACTTCCAGATCTGTATGTAAATCTAGTAAGTATAACTTAGTGCATAGAATTCATGCTTATGGAAATAAATAATAATAATAATAATAATAATGCTGGACAATTCACACAACATTATCTAGCCCCAAGCTAAGCAAAGCTTGTGTTATGGGTGCTAGATAACTGATATACATAATACAATACATTACATGCATAGATAATTTTCATTTCAATTCATAAATGAATTGAAATGGAAATTATTTATGGGTGGCTTTAAGCTTTGCACTCATTTAGGCCTTCGGTGCTCATTGCGGTGGAGATCAGTGAAGCATTGTGAAATAACACTGTCTATTCGACTTATATTATTGTATTTTATCGGCATTTAAAAATATTAGGTATACCAAAGAGTTTCGACAACCCCAACTGACTCTTCAAAGTTCTGTCAAACGCAAAATCTTGGGAAACTCCTTGCTGCGTGTATAGAAATAGGCACATGTATTTTGGTATTTGGGTATTTGAGCGCACCGTGCATGAAGCCTTTGACAGAAAGTTCCAGAATTCGGGACATTACAGGCACCTCCAGATTTAAAAGACGGCAATCAAAAATACTCAAAACCCATGATATTATTGTTATGACTGGGCTCTCAGCTCATTTATTAGTAGCTCTGCCTTCTGCGCCATAGGTCGTGGGTTCGATCCCCACCGAGAACAAATATTTGTGTGGTGATCATAGATATTTGTTCTCCATCTGGATGTTATATTGTTTTCCAAGTACCTATGTATTTACAAACAAAATGTATTTAAGTATTACATCAGCTATCTGGTTCCCATAATACTAACTCTGCTTAGTTTAGGGCTAGATAGTGTAGTGTAGATTGTCCATAATATATATATATATATACTTCCTTTTCATTGTAATGGGCTCCCAAACTCTTTGCAAAATCGACACTATTTTTATAAAGGCCTAAAATCGGCTACTAGTTTTTGAGTCTTCTTCTTGTCATGTCAATAGAAAATTAAAGCTGGTGTGGTGGATTATGAATGTGCCTCAAAAGTTTTGCTACTTCACGTTGGTTTCATTTATTGTTTTCCTTCACCGTTAGAGTGTACTGACATAGTGCACATAGGTTTTTTGGCAGATAAACTAATTTGTGCATGACGGGGTTTGAACACACGCCTTTAGAATCAAAAAGCGGGTCGCTACGACAATATAACCGGTGCTAAGCAACCAGAGCGCCCCTCCACCTAATGGACCGATGACATTCTAAAGATCGTGGGAAATCGGCAAATTGTTTTTTCATGGAAATGTATAAAGGAGGTCTATATCTAGCAGTGGACTTCTACTTACTGATGATGATGACGGAAAGCACTGGGTAGATAGGAAGATAGCTACTTATGCAACTACAAAAATGGAGGTATTTAACAAAAGCATTGCGCTTCGCTGGTCACGCACGATAGGAACGTGCCCTAGAATGTACTTGATAAGTTATATGCTACATAAAATATATACTTCTACAGGCTGATGATGATGTGAATACAGGTTATCGATCATAATGTACGATGAAGATGGTTTTATGTCATTTCGTTATACTGTGACAGTTTGTTTTATGTTACACTGTGGCAAATTTATAGTACCAGTAGTAGCTATGATTTAATCTAGGGTATATTTTACGTAGTCAGAGATGAAATGTCATGTCACGAAATTTGACATAGGTCCAACCTTCTTGGCCGCTCGGGCTGTACTGAGAAGTAAGTACAGAAACCTATCTATTTATATTTTTGAAAATTTTATTTTTTTATAAAAACTACGGCAACTAAGAAAAATGCAATAACATCAGGTTTTTACGTATTTATTAAGGTAAACGGGAACAAAACTTTCATTGCAATGGCTCTAACAGCAACGGAAAAAAACCATTTCAAATCCAAAAAAAAATGAGAGTTTTTGGCAAACTTTGCGTTCAATTTTATCGAACCCTGTGAGTTGAGGAGAATTTCTAGCCTAATCATAATTTTTTTACACCATTTAATTGTAATATTTTACAAAAAAAATAAATGGATTCGTCCATACAACGAAAAAAAATGCTACTTTACATTTTCGGTTTCACCTCATGTAGGCCCTTAATGTTAACTTGCTAGGACGATCTGGATCAAGGAGCACTGGTGGTCTAGTGGTAGTGGCCCCATCTTCCGATCCTAAGGTCGTGGGTTCAAATCCAGTCGTGTACCAATGAGTTTTTCTAACGAAAAATTTATGTACACAATGCTAGTGCTCTCAAACTGTGAAGGAAAACATCGTGAGGAAACCCGGCTTAGTCAGCTCCGCACGTATTGACCATGTCTTTCCTGTGGATTAGGCCGGCTAAGCTGTCAGGATGGTATAAGTGCTGGGCAAGCCTATTCCATCTATAAAATCCTGTCCCAGGCACTATAGCGTCCCGTAAGTAGGGGCATGAGTAATCACCAGTTGCCCTTGACGCTATATAAATCATCAACAATAGATGCAAATGCCTGTTTACTTAGGACGATCTGATCACAAGCTCAAGCATCTCCTGCTTGAGCTTGTGATGTTTGTCTGTGCTGTGGGTCTGTGGCTGTGGGTCTGTGGAATGCACTTCCCCTTAGCATAAAAAAGACGTCCACAAAACCCGCTTTTAAAAGTCTTGTCCACCATTTTTACTTTAATTCTACCTCGTGATAATATGTACTATATTTATATGGTAGGTATACATATATGCGTATATTTATTTATTTCTATTTATAATTATTTTTTATATGTTGTACGTAGTATATAGCGAGTAAGTATGTTAAGTAGGTTTATCAAAACTGTTTTCCACTACATTTTATGCACGCCAACCTCTTGGTTTTTAACCTGTCGAGGTTGGCTGGTAGAAAATGCTGTCTATCATTAAGCTCTCCTATTGTCACGTATTTTTGGTGCAATCAAGAATTAAATAATGTTTGCAGAAACCAACAATAAACGAGGTGGATGTGAAAGAGCTGTGCGAGCGCAACGAGCTGCTCCTCCGCGAGATGGAACGCTTCGATCGACTGACGCGCTCCGTGCAGAAGCTGGTAGCCGCCGAAGGTCCCGTGAGGAGGCCCCGGGAAGAGCCCACACGTATCGACTACATCCCGGGAACTGCTTACGGTCAGTGCACTTGATTGGAAATTAAGGCGCACCATCAGTCCATAAATATATATAGACTGCCTTCACAGCTCAGTTGGTAGTAGCTCTGCCTTTTGCGCTGGAGGGCGTGGGTTCGATCCCCATCGAGAACAAATATTTGTGTAGTGAACACAGATGTTTGTTCTCTGTCTGGGTGTTATATTGTAATTTGTATTCTATGTATGTATTTACAAAAAAAAGTATTTAAGTATTATATCAGCTACCTGGTTCCCATAGTTCAAGTTCTGCTTAGTTTGGGGCTAGATAGTGTTGTGTGGATTGTCCGCATTATTTATTTATTTATTTTATTATATTGCTGTTCTGTTGTCTTCTGTTCATTCTGGTTAGGTCTTGAACTGGCAGCTTCTAGATTCACCTAGTCTGTAACAGGTAAGACGTTTCAAAGTGATTGTTTGTTGTTTATTGTCAATTCAGTTCTATTTATTTTTATTTCTGAACATATACATATATAAAATACACAGTCCTTAGTTTAGAGAGAAGTTAGGAATGTATAAAATTAAAGATAAAAAAAGTTTTTTGAGTTTCATTTTTAAGTATGGAGACCCCCAAAATTTTATTGTGTTTTTTCTGTTTTTGTATAAAAATCTAAATGCGTTTTACAGAATACATCTACTCGCCAAGTTTCATCAGTCTAGCTCTTACAGTTTCGGAGAAAAATGGCTGTGACATACGGACGGACAGACAGACAGACATGACGAATCTATAAGGGTTCCGTTTTTGCCATTTGGCTACGGAACCCTAAAAATAACATTTATAAAGAAACTAAAAAATAGCAAACACATCACAAATACACGTGTTCTTTCGCCCAGTGTTAGTCAGAGTCTAGCCTCCTCGCTATGAGCTGCAAGTAGATAAATAGATAACACCTTATTGTACACCACGAGGACATTACATTACACATAGCGAAAATACTAAAACTATAGCGAAGTAGCAGAGTAGCTTGTTGAGCCATAGGTGTGATAGTGGAGAATCCTCTTAAAAAAAACAAATCAAAATCAAAATATTTATTGGGGAAACAAGTAACACAGGGGAGTATAAACAGAAGGGTACGATGATAGCCACAATAGTTATAAAAACTGTGACGCAGCTATCAACGCCCACCTCATAGACCTGAATCGTGTTTCTCATAAACAATTAGGTATTTAACAATTAAATAAAAACATAAAACTAAGAAGTTAACATAAAAGAAAAAATAAAACTACAGAGGAGCCATTACATAAAAGTATACCTAATGGGATTTAGAGTAACGGGGAGCTAAAAAAAAAGCTCTAGACATGTTTTGCTATTTCAGAGCCAGCCCTGCATCACGAGATGAAGATGAACCACCCATCAGTGCTGTTGGCTGACCGTGGCTTTCCCCCTAGCTTCGGCGAACCCCCCACTAGAAGCAAATCTGTACGTCATTGCACCTGTTATTCTAGACCCTAGGGTTTGGAACAGGCTTAAACATGAGCTTAAGGCAATAGCAAGCTAAAGACCTCCACTTTTAACGTCAGAAATATTGTATACAGAGTGAATTAAGATGGTTTCATTGTCAAAATCGTGTAACGAGTGAATTGATACTAACTTGTTAGTGCCTTACAATTTTAATAAAGCAAAACCCATTACGAACTAACCCTACTATAACAAATTCATCAGGCTTACGTAATAAAAGTCCAAATCGCACTTGGCAAGTTTCAAAATGTTTGTTGTAAAGGATTATGCATATAAAAATATACATTTGTGATTAATGTGTGCGTTTGTTTGAAGGAGATTGACCTGACGCGCAAATTGAGCGAGAGTTACGACATGCAGGAGAAGTTGGTCGCCGACAATGCTGACCTGGAGGTCAAGAGGTGACCTTTTGTTAATTTTTGTTTTACCTAGCGTTGTCATTATGAGACTGTTAGGGGGCTTCTAAATTGTTTTGGTGTCCCTCTCTTACTCACATGTTAGATAAGGACACCAATATAGTTGCCGGTCACATATTGCAGTAAAAATATGGCTTAAATATAAGCAATACATATAATAATTTGGTTATTCAACAAGCACTATGGTATGTTTTTATTAGTTACTCGTTTTAGGGTAGGTAGGAACTTCTACAACAGCAGCCCTGCTGAAAATTCGTGAACGTATAAACCTTCTTTATAAAAATGTTGTATGCCATTCGCACTTCTGTTCTACCTACTTTATATTGAATAGTTTATTAACCTTATTGTAGAAACCTCTTTTCACAAATTAGGTATGTCAATACATTTCAAAATTCGAACGTTTGCGTTGACACAATCTGTCAACACAATAGAAAACCGCGTTCCCACAGAAATCTCAAAATGTTTAATTTGAAAACCTAATAAAATGGATAAATCAAGGTACGTAATGATATTCCAGGTATATTCTGTACAAGGAGCTGATGACGAAGGACCAGAACCTGGAGACCTGCCGCGCGCAGGTGAAGCGGTTGCAGGGCGAGCTCAAGATGATGGGCAAAGAGAATACATTGCTTCAGGACAAATTGAACGTTCACAACCCTCAAGCTATGGTATTATCTAGCAGTACCTTTTATCTGTCCTAAGCCCTGTTACATTGTTGTACTGATAACCGAAAGCCTAACCACAACACCATTAAAATGCGAATGCACACAGTCACGTAATATTTTCGTGCGGCTACATAACCAAGTAGAATAAAGTAAACAGACCTTTGCATCTATTCTAAATGATTTATATATATAGCGTCAGGGGCAACTGTTTATTACTCATGGCCCTACTTACGGGACGCTATAGTGCCTAAGTCAAAATTTTTAGATGGAATAGGCTTGCCCGGCACCTATACCATCGTTACAACTTAGTTCGCTTCGTCGGCCTAATCCACAGGAAAGACATAGTCAATACGTGCGGAGCTGACTCCCCACGATGTTTTTATCTTGTGTACCTACCTATTTTATGAAATCTTTTCGAAAGTAAGGGAACTCTTCTTATGAAAAAATAATGGATGTGATTTCTGTTCAGGGCGATGCATCTACAATAAACCAAGAGACTCCATGCCAACCAGAACTTGATGATAGTGAACTGGTAAGGTTTCTTTCAATTAACTATTTATTTACATTATTTACATGAAATCTGCTATAGATAGATATAAGTAGATAAATATTATACTAAACATAATTTGGTGGCGGAGTAAAAAAGAAGTCTACAACGTTGATGAGCAATTCATATTTTTATTTTTCTCTAACCTATACCGTCCCATTGCTGGGCAAAGGTCCTCCCACAAATCTTTCCAACTGTCTCTATCCATCGCTTTATCCCACCATCCTCGATCGAAAGCGTCGAGATTAGAGTAAGTAATTAATAAGATTATATGATTTCTAGGTTTAGTTTGCACCATCTGGCTTGTATCATAGCTATAGATAAACTTGTGTATGTAACATAGCCTACCCGAATAAATTATAAATAAATATTTTTCTGACAAGATCTCAGTGCGGACTTTATACTTCTATAAGAATCCTTTTCCAGAACAATAAAACCTTCGACGAAGACAAAGCGCAGCTCGAACTCGCTGAGAAATTAGAAGATTACAAAAATTCCACGCTTGGAATCGTAAGTTTACAACCTTTGAATGACTGTAATTGCAATGTATGGCGTTGAATGATACCATTTGTATTGAATGATAGCATTTGTATGGACGCGGATAGCGCTCCTATCGGTTACGAGAAGATTTCCATACAAAGCGTGGGTTGTGCAATAATGAATACGGAAAATGAAACGAAAGGTGTTTTATAAGTTCAAAAGGGCACTCTGATTTGTGTTTGTAGTGTGCTAGAACTTCATCCTAAGCTTCATAATTTATAAAACGTTTTTAAATGTCTGTTTTAATTTTTTTGATGCCTAGAACTGGCACTAAAGCCAGTATTCAGAAAAAAATGCTTGAGTTGAGCCTCAAGCATACATTTTATGACAGTTCTCCATTGAAAAGTGTCAAAAATCGATGCTTGAGGCTCTCCTCAGACTCAAGCACTGTTTTGGAATTCGGGTCGTAGGCTCACATATAATGCGTCTGTTATGTTCACCGTGATGCGCACAGACACATTAGACGTCATGGACGTTGTTGTCTGACTATAGAATTATTACAATACTTTTCAAAGTACTTTCTTGCGCTTTACATACCCAGGGAAGTAAAATAGAAATGTCTCGGATCACATAGTTGTCAACCTCGACTTCGCCTCGGTATACAATTACATATGATCTGAGATGTTTCTCGTTTTACTTCCCTTGGTGTGTATACGATTTATCTTCTCGACGACGGCGGAAAGGGGTAACTTCGGTTCGTGCAACGGGCCGAAAGTTGCCTCTTTCCACCCGGTGAGCTGAAAAAGCATTGTTGTGGTTGGTGGTCAGGAGAAGGTTGTGTGCGAGCTTGAAAGCGAGGTGCGCCGCGTCTGCGTGGAGATGGACTCACTGAAGGCAGGCGGCGGCTCATGCCGCGGCGGCGGTGGGCAGAACACATGCTTCCAGCAACCGGTACTATATAGTCTCTATGGACCCTCATCATTATCATCATCATCACCCTGAAGAGGTCCACTGCTCCTCTAAAATGGACCCTCATCATCATTAGCCTAGACATAGGCCTCCTCTACACATTTCCAGGAAAAACGATTCTGAGCTTTCCCCATCCACCGACTTTCCGCGATCTTAACAATGTCGTTCGTACATCGAGTGGGTTACGTTTCGTCTTTCGGTTCGTGGTCGTTTCGTGGAAAACCTTTATTCCCCAACGGTTGTCAGTATAATGGACCCTATGCAAAAACTCGAATCTGAATCGTAAGGTCTATACAACGTGAGTTTGAATTCGTATGTTATCCCGAAAGGTGGTGATAGGGACCATGGTTTTGCACAAGCTATGAAAACATTTCTGTGAAATACGAAATCTAAATCTTCCATACAAAAAAAATAATCAATTGACAAAATATTTTGTGTGAAAACCCTACATCTTGGGCGGGGCCGGCGCTAATTTGGTAAATAGGTAAGTAGTAATAAAACTTACAAACTAGGTACATATCAATTTACTGGCTTTCCATGGTATAAGCACTCTGTTCTGAAGACGGGTAGCTACATAGGTAGGTACTACTACGAGTACTAGGTACAGGTAGGTTTTGCACACATTATTCACAAGCACGTAGGCCATACCTACGACAATGAAATGATTTTTGTACACTGAGTTTAACTTTTCAACATGCGCTCGCAACGAAATAGTCCACGAAATACTGAAAATAACTGAAATGCCTAAGTTTATTTTTAGATTTTCGAGTTCGGTTTCCTTTGACAGCTTAGACAATTTAACCAAATTGTCTAAGTTTGACAGTGCCGAATAATTTTAGGGTCCCGTCCCGTTTTCATTGAAATAAAAAACGGCGAAACAAACATTATGAAATACTTACTTAACCCAATATTGGGTTAAGTAAGTCGTGTGTATGATGACTTCGTAAGCTCTCGATTCGAATTAAATTAAAGTAAATAGGTACCTACTCTGTACGTACTTTATTTAAGTTTCTCGTATCATATCTTAAAGCAATGCCAAAGTCGGAGATTTTCATAAAGTAGGTAGTCGCAAAATGCACTTGTTGTTTATCACTCAATCACACAAATAAAACTTGTCTTACATATGTTTTGGTACGAAAGTACCTACCACTAGTTTTTTTACAATGTGTAAATAAAATAATTTTTAATGAGTGTAGGCATTGCATCACATCCTCTTCGTTCTGAATCATACAACAAATAAACAAAATAAATACTTGAACATAAATTCCATGAAAAATATTATACGGAACCCAACAGACCCCATTTTTATAAAATTAGGATGACGATTCAAAGGAGGCGGTAATACATTTTTATTGCTTTTTGACTTGCCAATGGCAGATTTTGGGTGTCAAATAAGACATAGTTCAACAGAGGTCAAGTACCTAATCAGCTGGTTATAGGGTTGCCTAACATGCTTTTAAGCAAAATCATGGCGTAAACTTTACACACCATTTGTTGAATGAAAAAGTCCTGATTCAGAAAAGTCATAGAACTAATGCTGTTGGCATTCAGGAGTAGCTTATCCCCCTTTCGGGATAACATATGAATTCAAACTCACGTTGTATAACTAAAGGCCTCTGAATAGTAAGTCTAATTATCAAAATGTCCTTGTAGCAAAACGTAAACTGATGGTCTGTATAGCAGAACATCTATTTAGTAAAACGTCACGATTTTTTTACATTTTTTTCATCTGTATTTTAATTTAATTTAATTAATTAGAACAGTCTGGAAACCAATTACACTAATTAATAGGTAAATTACATTTTGTCATTCTAATTACATAATTGATTTTACATTAAAGAACATAATTACAAGAAGTTAAACATGTCAAATTAGGTAGGTCTATCTTTCTTTACAGTTCTTCATTAAAAAGTGTCATAAATCCGCCAGTTCCTCATCACTATGTAACTATTAATCTATCTGTACTTGAGGCTCGTTCAGACTCAAGGACTGTTACGGACTTTCTGCTTGAGCCTTTACATACCATACTTCTTCTTTTGATCGTATCGCTGGTTCTTATAAACCAATCAAAGAGGTTATTTTCTTGTACTTGACACATGTTTTCGAACTTTTAGGATCTACGACATGCCGGATTCCTTACGATGTTTTCCTTGTCATAGTGCACATAAATTCATTGGCACACGACTGGATTTGAATCCAAATTTTAAGATAACAATGCCACTAGACCATCAGTCCTCTTATGTAGTTAACCGTTTAGTTAGTAGTGTAGTTAAATGTTTTGACTAAATTCCTTTCCAGGCTGGAGGCCCGCCAACCCCAGCGATGTCTAGAGCCGTAAGTTTATTTTATACTAGTGGCCGCCCGCGGCTTCGCTCGCCCGTTCCCGTAACACCCCGTTCCCGTAGCTTTTTCGGGATAAAAAGTATCCTATGTCCCGGTTCTAAGCTACCTCCCCACTAATTTTCTGCCAAATCGGCTCCGCCGTTCTTGAGTTATAAATAGTGTAACTAACACGACTTTTTTTTATAAATATAGATAGATTTTAACTTTGGTACTTCTTATAACCATACCCGTGCAGGAATGGAACCCACGACCATCCCCTATGTATTGAATACTGTTTTAATACTCCCCGTGACGTTGGCCTTACATCCTGGAATATCAATTACTAATAATCTGAAGGTTTTCACGTCAAAGCACCTCTTACTAAGCCTTTAAGATGCCCCTATGGCCCCAACTGGGTAAAGCTGTTCAGGGATTCAAGTAATTGAAGGGATAACTACCGTGCCTCGGGAGTACAGTCGCGATTCTTATTTCATCATCTCTATTTCAATTCATTTCATTTCAATTATTTTATTTTTCCACATTCACCATGCTTTTATATACGTCAGACTATTTTAAACATCATGCAAAAAAAAACCTAATAGTTATACAATAGAAACTTACATAGAAATTTAGTAATTAGAATTCTAGTTGTTATGAATAGTGTAATTTGGTTTCACAAATAAAAAAAAAATAAAAAAAACATTCATTCATTCATACAATTGCATAGGGGGTATACATAACTAAATTAGAAGATATCAATACAGTCATATTACAAAATATAAATTTATCAGCCAAGGCCTCTCAACCTCATTCATCATATCAACCATACTTCAAGCAAAATAAATCATTTTGTTTCATATTTGTTTTATTTTATACTGACTTATATTTTCAGTGTGGCGTATGCCCTCCCTGTCCTGCGCCTTGCAACCCAGCTGGTCCTCCAGTGAGTACATCTGCAATGTTTATGTCTGGTAGAGATCTCCGTTAGTGATAAGGCCGCCCTTGTATAACTGTGACTGCTAGACAGTGTGCCATGGTAATCTATAAACAGTTATCTATTTCTCTATTGGTCGTCTGTTCCGGTAACTGCGCACTTGAAATCCTTTCACCACACTTGGTTCGAAAGAGTCAGTGACACGATAAGAAGAAGAACTGCGATTATTCTTCTTCTTCTTTTAAATTACCGTGTAAAGACAGATAGCCACTATCTTGCGCCTTTCTTACTGCAATTTTCACAAAATAGCTCGACACTCAATTTATACAAAAAATATATATTGTGGACAATACACATACACCATCTAGCCCCAAACTAAGCAGAGCTTGTACTATGGGAACGAGACAGCTGATATTGATACTCATGCATTACATGCTGATATTGTATCATATTATTTTTTTGTAAATAAAGGCAGGAAGAAGAAGGAAAGGGTACTTAAAAACAACATTATTATAACACTCGGCTAGAGAACAAATAACTATGCCCACTACACAGATATTTGTTCTCGATGGGAATCGAACCCACGCTCTCCCACGCAGAAGGCAGAGTTCCTACCGACCGACCTGTGAAAGCTATCAATGATGGTGAATTGTCAACAGACGCCGGCGGAGCGTGAGGTTCAGAAGCTGACCTTCCAGCTGAAGACCACTGAAGAAAACTTTAAGACCAAAGTCACAGAGGTACGCCTATGACTATTATTGTACTATTGGTAAAAAAGCGGCCAAGTACGAGTCGGACTCGCCCATGAAGGGTTCCGTAACAGCAAGTAATAAAATATAAAAAGTTCTTGTATTTCGACATTTATAAAAAAACTATATTAGAAACCTCACTATAATTTTTGAAGACCTATCCATAGATACTCCCCCCCCCACACGTATGGGTTTGATGAAAAAAAAGAAAAATGGCTGTGCCATACGGACGGACAGACAAACAGACAGACAGACATGACGAATCTATAAGGGTTCCGTTTTTGCCATCTACAATATTACCAGAGATTATATACCTAACCCTACTATACCCTATATTTAAGAAGAAAAGAGGGTATAGAAAATAGCTATAATATATTCCATACCCTCTTTTCTAGGATTTCTTGGTTAGTATTTCTTAGCTTTATGTAATGCTATTTATTTTTAGATGTTGAAAGTTGGTGGTGCCATCTGTCTGTAACATAGTATAACTTGTAAGGGACGGCAGGGTTGTTTAACTTGTTTGCTACTAGGCGTGGTGATGTAGGGGTGGTTTTAACTTTGGGCTGTAGCGTTTAATGAAATGTTCTCGCAGCCTATAGATGGCGCTTTCGTCAATTTACGAATAATCATGTAATTTGTATACCTCTGTCATTTTGATAATAATCATTATCTTGTTTATTAATTTTATAGTGTTTACTACACTTAAGGAAATCACAAAGATTTTTATAATGTCCCAAAAGTTATTTGTTATACAAGAGTGCAAAGCTGTTTTTTAACCGCGTGCTTAATTTTGATGACTGAGCAAGCGCAGGATTCTAAAGTTTAACCACGAGCGTAGCGAGTGGCTTAAAAGTTAGAATCCTAAGCGTCGCGAAGGAATCAAAAGAGCACAAGGTGAAAAATCTTTGCACTCGAGTGCAACACGTAACTTTTCATCCCACCTCAGCGAGGAAATGTCTAAATGCAAATAAATTATAGTTTAAAAAACTAAAAAAAACGCTTTTATTACTAATTGCACTAAAAAGTTAAAAATAAAACTGTAATAATCAATTGAAAAATTTATATTATTGTACAAAAAAGCGTGGGGTGCTTTTTATAATAACTTCAGATATAATAAACTATTGATAAAATATTTACAACAATCAAAATCAAGCCCCCCACGCTTTTTGTACAATAATATAAAATTTTCAATTGATTATTACAGTTTTATTTTTAACATTTTAGTGCAATTAGTAATAAAAGCGTTTTTTTTAGTTTTTTAAACTATAATTTATTTTTTACTTTTTAGTATTTATTTTTTTTCATTTTTTTTTTTTCATATTATTGCATTGTCATCGATCTTTGACAGGTGTGCAAAGTTTGAATCAAATCTGATCGTTCAAAGTAGGTTTTTTTTTATTTCTTTTCATTTTTTTTTATTTTTTTTTTCATATTATTGCATTGTCATCGACCTCTGACAGGTGTGCAAAGTTTGAATCAAATCTGATCGTTCAAAGTAGGTTTTTTATTTTTATTTTTTTATTTCTTTTCATTTTTTTTATTTTTTTTTTCATATTATTGCATTGTCATCGACCTTTGACAGGTGTGCAAAGTTTGAATCAAATCTGATCGTTCAAAGTAGGACAAAATCGAGCTCAAAGGGGTCGGTTAAATACATACATACATACATACATACAGGTGAAGCTAATAAAAGCGTTATAAAAAGAACATGGCGCAACATAACACACCAAGAAGGTTCCGAGTATGAGTTATTATAAAATTTAAAAAGGTTGTATGATAAATTCGGCACCATGCAGGTAGAAGTAAATAAGTTTAATGGTGTTTTGAATTCACAAATACACCAAGAAGGTTACGAGTGCGAGTTTTTAACAAAATAAAAAAGGTTGCATGATAAGTTCGGCACCATGGAGGTAGAAGTACATAGGTTGTGTATTCACAAACTTAGTGAACACGATATTCTAAATTCAAATTAAAAACGGCTTTTGCAGTCAGATATTGAACAGGAAAAACACACTTTCTGAGCTGGTGGGATGAAAAAATCTTTGTAATCATTATCTTCTTGAAAAATGAAGGCCTGCGCACACCTAGGTCGCTGGCGCTAAATGAAACGCTGTCAAATAATCGTTTCACTGATCGCCATCGCCAGCGACCTAGGTGTGCGCAGGCCTTAAAAGGTGTACGTCCGTTTAGCATCATTGTGGAATATACCTACTATGATGGGACTGATGATTTAAAAGAAGATTTTTCGGCTTATGAATTAAATTTGATTGAAAGAGACATTGAGACTACCCGTTTAATAAATATTGTAGACAATCCACATAAAACTATCTAGCCCCAAACTAAGCTAACTAATTATATTATAACACCAACACTGCGGTCACCAATCCGCTTGCCAAGCGTGGTGACTATGGCTTAACTTCCCCCCCCCCCATGCCTTCTGTCCAGCAGTGCACTTCTTCAGGCTGATGATGATGATGTATAGTTATGTTGTGTGTCAGTGCGCCATGCTGCGCGCCGAGCTGCTGAAGAAGAAGGAAGAGCTGGAGAAGGAACGCTGCCAGCATCGCGAGGTGCAGAACAGACTGCGAGAGCTCGAGATGAAGTTCGAAGGTGCCATACATCTACCAATTCTTCTTATCGTGTCACTAATTCTTTCGAACCAAGTGTGGTGAAAGGATTTTAAGTGCGCCTCATAGACACATATTTTCGAACTTCTTAGGTTCTACGATATGCCGGTTTCCTCACGATGTTTTCCTTCACCGTTTCAGAGCACTGGCATAGTGTACATAAATTTTTGCGAAGAAAAACTCACTGGTACACGACTGGATTTGAACCCACGACCTTAGGACCGCTACCATTAGGCCACCAGCGCTCATATACATCTACCAATGATAACGTCACAGCACATAGTTTATCTTTAGTAACCGAAGGAAGGATTAAAGTACACAGCGCAGGTTTACAACCTAAACTTGTTAAGAAAGCGTGGAAATGCCTTTTTAAAAACAAGAAAATTAATTAAAGTTGAATTATTTTAATGCTTAGATGTAACAAGCAGTAGCTTTTAGCTAAGTACAGAATGAAATAAAACTCGACCAACATCCGTTGGGTCTAGACAGCCTGCGTAAGCTGAATCTGGGTGGTCGTCTGCGTAGGTGTTTAAAGCTAACCACAGATTAAAGTGCTTAGCTTGCAGTAAAGATTGAACGGTTAGTTGGTGCTGGCAACGTATACCTAGCGTGGTTTTTTGATGCCACCAAATCAAGTGCATGTTATCTTCACTTATCTACTTACTTGGGTGTCTGCCTATCTAGTATAATGCCTATAAATTAAGTACATCTATCTACTATGAATGTACTATCATAGTTACTTATAAGCATAGACATAATTTCGCTGCTACCTACTATGTAACTAACGTTTGGTAGAATAAATATTCATTTAAATCCCATGATCAGACCCTTTTTCAAAAAGCCTAACGGCTAATCGTCTTATTTTCTTCAATAATAATAAACGGCTTACTTATTTATGTGATATGAAAAAATAAAACCTTACTAAAAACATTTTCACAAATCAAACGCTAAGAATAGATGGAATGTAAAAATTTCAAACTCCCCTTTTGTAAGAATTTATCGAGATAAAATATTTACAAAGGTATTTAAATCATTTTACAAAAAACAGTCGCGCTAATTTTTTAACGCTGAACCCACTAGCGCTCAAGAGCACCGATCCTATGGTCGTCGGTTCAAATCCAGTCTATGAGTTTTGTTTACAATTTATATGCACTGTGCCAGTACTCTCAAAATATGAAAGAAAACATGGCGAGGAAATCGGCGTGTTGTAGAACCTAAGAAAGTTCGAGCCATGTGTCAAGCGTGATGCAAAAACCTACTTGCGGAAACCAGTTCGCACACCAAGTCTTTATGATGAATTTGCTATTTGCCCACTAGCGCTCCAAGTTCAGAGTTCTGCGCCCGACGTTCACTGTAATCTATGAAGTGGCTTATAGTCCTTATAGTCCTACTCACTTAAAAGAACTCCGACCGCTAGACCATGCGCAGTAGAACTAGCCCCTATGTGCTCGTCGCATCGGAAAATTTTTATCATCCGCATTTGATGTGCGCGCTGTTATTTCCGCAAGTAGGCCGCTGGCGGGCCCTTTTTGCGTGACCCTTGATACGTGTTGCTCGAACTTTTTTAGGTTCTACAACACGCCGGTTTCCTCACGATGTTTTCCTTCACCGTTTTGAGAGTACCATAGTGCACATACATTTTTGCGGCAGAAAAACTCATTGGTACACGACTGGATTTGAACCCATGACCTTCGGATCGTAAGGCACCACTACCACTATGCTGGTCACATATCGCAGTCGCATGGTTGTCGTCAGCGACATTTTCCGTGTTCCAGGGTTGGCGACGCATACTAACATGATGATGGGCAGTAAGGAACAGGCGTTCGAGCAGGAGGTAAACGTCCGCGCACTCAAGCAGTGCTACCGGGAGGCGCGGGACGAGATCACTGAGCTGAGGACGTTGCTCAAGGAACAGAACGACCAGCTCCAAGATTACAGGGTCAAGGTAACCGTACTTCCCTAGGGCGCCCAAGCAGACTGCTAGAGAAGAGTCTTGTATTTTATATCCAAAATGTCCCCCAATATTGAAAAGTCTGGCTTCTCAGGTGGTATTAGCTATGCCTTCCGGTTCGATTCTCAGGTTTCTGGTTTCAGGTCATGGGCTCGATACCCACCGAGAACAAATAATTGTGTGGTGAACACAGATGTTTGTTCTCAATATTATGTCGAATTACGGCGTTCAGAGTAACTTATTTAGATTATTTTGTTTCCGTGAAAACCTGTAATGGGCTCACTAGTTTCTAGCGCATTTTTTTTTCTAACCTATATCGTCCTACTGTTGGGCAAAGGTCTCCCCCAAATCCTTCCAACTGTCTCTATCCATTGCTATATCCCACCATCCTCGCTCGAAAGCGTCGAGATCGTCCCTCCAACGCTTTCTTGGCCGACCCCGACCTCAGTAGCATTAATATTATAAGCTGTTTATTTTGCAATAAGTAGATAAATAAATAAATAATCTATACGTCCATGAAGATATGTGCTTGTGTGAATGTGTACAGAAAATAAGAAGCGTGTTATGTTCCAGTACATGCAAGCTCAGCAGATGGTGGAGGAGCAACGCCGGCAGATGGACATGATGGACATGGATAACACACGGATCAGCGAACAGATCAACCTCGAAATACAACGGGTCAAGGTATGTCTTAACGACAACTTCACTCCATACACCTGCTGCGTACTTCAGAGCACGTACGTGGGAGTATGTCTCCTTCCTCTAAGACAGTGAATGTGCTGTAGACCAATCGTTTTTTCTTCCCTTCATCTTCGCCGTGGCCTGCCGCGAGGATTTGTAACAGTTCCAAAAAGCTCTCATCTTTTTCGTTGTCCCCTCCCCTCTAAGGCTCGTTAACAAAAGGTGAGGGCTTTTAGTATATCTGTGGATCAGGGAATCACTACTACTACTGGCGAGTTACAGCGATGCTATTTCAGCAACACGTTTCTTTTCACTGAGTTGTTAATTTTAGCCAAATCTAACGTAAAACGTAAAATCTAACGCGGACTCAGCAATCACCCAATCGAACCGTGGTGCAGGAATAGCATTGCAGGTCAATGTGCCTCGTTCTCACGTTAGTTTATATCTATAGCTGAAGTTCCAAGAGAAGCTGCAGGAGCTGGCTCCGATCCCGGACCTGCTGAAGGCGACGCAGATGCGGCTGAAGGACGCGCAGCAGGCGCAGGCCATCGCCGAGCACAACGCGGAGCAACTCGCGAGGGAACTCAACTGCGCCAGGGAAAAGGTACCTTGTCTTTGTTCTTCTAGGCTTGATTGCGTGTAACCTGGAGTCACCTAGCTCTAATGCTGCCTTCCTACGGTGCGTGGTTCTGCAGATCATCACGGACCGCGCACGACGACACACGGCAACGCACACAGAAAAGGCTCATGTGCTATCGCGGCGCACGAGACCGTTCCCATGGTGTGTCGTGGGAGCTGGTGCGGGCTGGTGCGCGATATCACGCACCAGTGGGAAGGGGCTATAAGACGTAATCATAGTGGTCCTTGAGATTCTAAATTGAGATGAATATTTTTTTCAGATGTTTATACACGGTAAAGTTCTTTCAAAGCTTATGTCTAATTCGAGCTTCAGGTATAACGTTTTTGACAGTTTTCCACTAAAGAACCCTAAGAAAATTAGCTCAAAGAAAATATCGCGCATACTCAGGTATTTTACTAGAGATAGAGGTTGGCCAAAGACAGGATGGATGGATTGTGTGCAGGATGACATGGATAAGAAAGGAGTGACTGATGAAATGACGGCTAAAAGAGACCTGTTGTACCGACCCCTCATGAACTTAAGTGACAAGATAAGGACATGAAAACGATGACGGGTATTTCACTTACATTGACATGTTGGTTAATAAATGCATGTTGTGTATGTGTGTAGGTGCACATGTTGCTGCACAACAGCCTGAAGCCCCCGGAGAAGCCTGCGGAGCGCAGCGGAGACGAGAAGCAGATGGCACTGCTGCAGCAGAGGATCTCGCAGCTCACGGAGGCCAACGGCGCGCTCAAGAGCGAGATCGAACGACTCAAGTTAGTATCACACTCTCATCCGCCTGCCGTGGCTCATGATCAGGGTATCAGTGACGTGAACCATGAGCACTGATCCACTCATTGACATACTGACCCATTCACAGATCCACTCACTGACATACTCACTGATCCACTCACTTAACCAGTCACTTACCGAGCCACTGAACCACTCACTGACCCACTCACTGACCTACTCACTGAACCACGCACTGACATACTCACTGATCCACTGACTGACATACTCACTGATCCACTGACTGACCCACTCACTGACCCACTCACTGACCCACTCACTGACCCACTCACTGACCTACTCACTGATCCACTGACTGACATACTCACTGACCCCCACACTGACCCACACACTGGCCCACACACCGGCTCACTCACAGATCCACTCACGGGTCATAGACCATGGCTCACGTCTTTCGTGAGCTTGAGCTGAAGCGACAAATTGAAATGCGGTTCTCAAGTTGAACATTTCCGGTACAGCGTTGGTTTGGTTACGAGTCCCGCTGCTTTTATTTGACCTCATCCTTGAACAGCGTTTCAAATTGACGTGAAACAGAGCTGGCCAATATATTTACCATCTTCCACTAAACTTCCCTATCATTAAAACTGAACCATCATAAAATGAACATTGTTCGATTCCAGGGCGAACGTGATCCGCATGGAGGAGTCAGTGCTGGCCAATGAGAAGCGCCTGCAAGAGAAGATGCACGAGTGTGCGCAGATTGGCGGCGAGCTGGATCGCGCGCGTGATGAGGCGGCGCGGGCTCTACAGCGTGCCAACGAACGCACAGAGACCATCCGCAAGTGAGTGCCTTTTCTTACACTTTGTTTACCTTATTGACCGTCCCTTGACTACAGTCTCATCAAGGATCGGTCAGAACCGTCTAATGCTATTGCAGCCAAGATTCGAGTACGCGATTCGCGGTAGGTACTTCATGTTCGATCTACGATGAACTCTAACCACACCAGATTCGCGGTGATCTCGCAATAACATTTTTGGATGTGTGGCAATTTAACGACAGCGGTGCGAAGAGCATCCGAGTTGGCGAGTTTTATCATGCGCACTTGTTGTGCGGGCAGGTTTTTTCCGCAAGTAGGCCGCTGGTGGGCCCTTTTTGCGTGACCCCTGACACGTGTTGCTCGAACTTTTTTAGGTTCTACAACACGTCGGTTTCCTCACGATGTTTTCCTTCACCGTTTTGAGAGTACTGGCATAGTACACATAAATTTTTCGACAGAAAAACTCATTGGTACACGAGTGGATTTGAACCCAAGACCTTCGGATCGGAAGGCGGGGCCACTACCACTAGACCACCAGTGCTCTCTAACCCTCTGAAGGGCATCCGAGTGCCTTGCCTTTGTTCAAATCACACAATCTAAGGCCCGTATTCAGGGAGCAGTGCTTGAGTCTGAGTTGAGCCTCAAGCTTACATTTTTTGACAGTTCTTCACTGAAAAAGACACTTCCAAAGTGGTAAAACGTTGGTCCCCCCCCCTAATTTCTAAAATAAAAGAATGATAAAAATAAAAAAAATATATGATGTACATTACTATGTAAACTTCCAACGATATTTGGTTTGAACGCAATCTAGTTAGTAGTTTTTTTTTAATACGTCATTAATCGTAAACCGCTATGTACCTTTCGACGAACTACTTGAACTTCTATATTATATGTATTACTTACTGCTACGGAACCCTTCATACACAACCCTTCATTCACCGACCGAGTTGCGAGTCCGACTCGCATTTGGCCGGGTTTTCTGAATACGGGCCTCAGGCCCAGATTCATATAAATAATAATAATAAATATTTTGGACAATTCACACAACACTACCCAGCCCCAAACTAAGCAGAGCTTGTACCTAATATGGGAACCAGATAGCTGATATAATACTTGAATACCCAGACAGAGAACAAACATTTGTGTTCACCACACAAATATTTGTTCTCGGTGGGGATCGAACCCACGACCTACGGCGCAGAAGGCAGAGCTACTACCAATAACTGAGCTAGAGGCCAGTCAACCGAGTCATAGACCGCACTTTGCCTTTACTTTGATGGAAAGTTCTACTTTCAACCAAAAATATATTTCATAGTTCTGTCAAGCTCTTCTTTATTCAAAATGTTGAAGGTAAACTTCGATAAACAAATCTTACTTTGCGAAGACTCCTTTGCTGTAAAGCAAAGTCACGTCTATGAATCTCGGCCTCAGACACTAGCCAGCTGGTTAAGAATCGATAAACTAATGTTAAAGTGTCATGTTCTTGTGCAGATGCATGCAGACTACCATGGCGGAACTGGAGCGGCAGCTAGCAGCAACGCGCGCGCAGGTCAAGACGGCAGAGAAGGATCGAGAAGAGGTAACGCACACGCATACTTTCAGAAAAGTCTCCCTTTCTTCTTTTTTTCGTGTCTGTTCTTTAGAGTATGCTGAAAGGAATAATCGTGGACTATGGTCTTTTGAACATGAACTGAAATGAGCTTTCGAGTTTCTGATGCACTGGTCTTTTGAACAATCATTAACTGAAATTAGTTTAGAGTTTCTGATGCAAATGATTTCACTGCCTGTTCAAAACTAGCGATATTAACAAATAAATAAATAATACGGACAATCAACACAACACTATCTAGCCCCAAACTAAGCAGAGCTTGTACTACGGGAGCCAGATAGCTGATATAATGCTTAAATACTTTTTTGTAAATACATAGAATACAATACTCGTATAACACCCAGACGAGGAAAAACATCTACGTTCACCGCACAATTATTTGTTCTCGATGGGGATCAAACCCACGACCTATGGTGCAGGTGGCATAACTACTGCCAACTGAGCTGAGAGGCCAGTCAAAGGCTGCATGCATTCCTTCTATTAAAAAGCGTAGTTTTTGTATTCGTTTGTTCTATTTAATTGGTGATGGTTGTGTCCAGGTACAATGTCGTATGCAATGCCAGATCAAGCGTCTGAATGAAAACTTCGAACAGGCGCAGTTGCGCATACTTGGCTTGCAGGTACTATATCAGTCTAGATGATTTGTGTATCGTCCAGGGACAACATTATCTCATAAACCTTCATTTACGAGCTGCTGTAGATTATAGACCACACAACACAGTTTAGAAGGCTTGCACATATTAGGATGAAAACCAGTCAGCCTTGTCTACAAGGAAGGCACTCACTACGCGGGGAATTGACTAAGCCGTGAGTTTCCTTACGATGCTTTCCTTCAGCGTCTAACTAAAGATATTGATATAAGCACTCCTCTTTTAGATCTCCATATTAACTTACGCTGTCGTCCGTTAAAATTTCACGTCTTTTTCAAAGCGGCGCATGAAAATTACGTACCTCAAGAACGTGCGTGGCTTTAGTAGTAGTAGCGCTCTTTGTGTGTGGCTTTACCGGAGAAATACTACCGCCATGCATATTTCTGTGAAGCAGCATTGCTGTTTCGGTTTGAAGGTTGTGGGTGCCGGTAAAATTAGTGACACACAAGGCTCAACATCTGCATGCCTCAAGTTGAAGGACGCATGGTAGTGCATCGTAGGGCACGCTCTTGATGTGCGTGACCTGCAAGACAATGCCACTTAACATCATATTCTTGTTACAGCAGTTAGTTGTATGTAAAAAAATGTTCCTTACGGTTACGATATGCAACCCAAGTGGTTGGAGGTTGATAGTTTGGCCTAGCTTTAGAACATTTTAATAGTGATCTTTGTGGTACCATTAAATAAAGACATGACTTTAGTGGATGGATTAATGATGGTGTATTGTAGGGTATCATGGAATAATGTTCAAAAAAAGTGATTCAGTAGAATTGCAAGGATCACTTTGAA
This sequence comes from Thera britannica, assembly GCA_939531255.2. NCBI lineage: Eukaryota > Metazoa > Arthropoda > Insecta > Lepidoptera > Geometridae > Thera > Thera britannica. The sequence goes on from OW618044.2 coordinate 1,430,516, forward strand.
ACGTCTTAAAGCTAGGTGAGTCTAGGTGCCAGTTCCACGCGACCAAGCCTAGAAGAACAGGCAACAAACTACGGCTTGGTACCAGCTACCACACCGTCTAAATCATCTTTTTTGTAATTTGAAGGCGCAAGTACAAACACTTCGTCGCACTGCTTCGTCAACGGGCGAGGGAGATGGCGAACCAGAGCAGCAGGAGTGCTCGTGCAAGACTCTCTTCGACAACCCCTGAACATCATCCACGACCAACTACCACCTAGGAACTACCACCTAGGAACTACCACCTAGGAACTATCACCTAGGAACTGCCACCTAATAACTGTTGTCAACAGCATGGTAGGTTCACTTTACAGGATTTTTTACGACGTTCTGCTTAATGCTGTAGTCATGATGTATAAGTCTTACCCCCGAATACTGAAACGCAACTCAGATTTAAGCACGGCTCAAGCGACGAATATTTGACAGATTTTCATTGTAAACTGTCAAAATAAAAATATTCGTCGCTTGAGACGTGCTTAAATCTGAGTTGCGTTTCAGTATTCGGGGGTTAGTGTTGTATAGGTTAATTTTAGCAAAAATGTGCTTCATACAATCATCCTAGAAACTTTATTATTTGGCCTTGGACACTATTTTGTATTGATATAAAACCATGTAATATTTAGGTATAATGATGACTGAGTAGATTGCATCGCCTGACAGCTAAGAATTCAATGTAGTCTCTAGTACATTCTAGTAAAAACAAAATTATGTTTTAAAAATGTAAATTACGAGTCAATAAAAGAGTTTGTGTAACAATAAAACTTTGTATTAATAATTATCCGACTTGTCCTTTTCAAGAACATTCCTACATTATAAAGAGCAGGTAGGGCTAGAGTATTTGTAGCCAAACAAAACCATCAGCACACAACTACTTAAAGCAGATGTTCAAAAACTTGGTTGAGAGTGAGCTGATTGAAGATATTAGTTCAGCTTTACAAACCAAACATGATAATCTACTTTTAGCGGTGGCTGCACCATGCTACCGGAGTCGAAAGTAAGTATCACTATAAGGCCTCGGTCTCGAATCGAGCGGGCAGCGGGGCGGCAGCGGCGGGGGCGCGGGAGCGGCAGGATTCTTATGCGTAAAATCAAAAGGACCCCCCCGCCCCGCCCCGCTGCAGAGCTGCCGCCGCCGCCGCGCCGCTGCCCACCCGCTGCCCGCTCGATTCGAGGCCGAGGCCTCAAGGAGTTGGTGTGTAAATTGCTCGCAGCTGCCTCTCGGTGCATGGTGATGTAGGCTAGTTGGTATCTGGTTGTATGGCGGGCACGGAGCCAGCTGGTGGGGCATTGTCCCGGACAGTATGCATGTTCCCTCGTGCCGCGAAGCAGGAGCGCAGTGCCTCCTGCGCGAGATGGGTGTCTCGGTGCGGGCCACGTGCCACCGAGTGGAACTGGTCGATGGCACTACTTAGCGCAGCAGTCGCGCCTTCCACGTCCTGCGACTCCATCAGTTTGGCGCCAGCCTAGAATGGAGCACGCTCGTGTGAGGGGGTAACCCTTTGCATGGCAAGGAGTTTTAAAGTGTATGACAGCAGCATACGCTTAGCTAAGAGATTGATAAAGTTTTAAGCACTATAAAAAGGCAAATATAATTAAACCAATTAAATGAGATCTGTAAAGATTACAAGAAAGAAGGGGCAGGTGGTTTTCATATCTCAAAAACAAAAAAGCACCTGCCACCCACTCTTTGCCTAATTCGCCGCACATCAATCTTCACCTCGTAAGTCTGCAAGGAGTGGACTGACTTACGTGGTTTTTGGTGCCTCGAAAGGCACAACCGTGTTCTACCGCACTAAGTTTTATCAACCAAAAGCAGCTGGAATCAAAGAAGACCAAATGGAACTGACCTGGTACTGGTCGGTGCAGCGGTCGACAGTGTCCATGCTGATCTTGACGAGCTGCTTGTCAATGGGCGTGTTGCACTTGGCACAGCGACTCGGCAGGCATTGTGGGTTCGGGTGGAACTTCCACGTGCAGTCGAGGTTGGGGCATCTTTCAACAAGACAAATATATTTCATTGCCGAGTAACGAACAAAACTTTTTGATTCATTATACTAATCATGAGATCTAATTGCTTGAATCTACTCTATCTAGACGATTTGTAGGTTTTAATAAGTAGTCGTCACCTCAGATAGACGTGTCCATCCTGTAGCTGCTTCATGGAAGGCCAGTCCTCAAGGCAGGCGGTGCACTGGCAGCGGAACCAGTAGCGGCACGCCAGCGAGCGCTGCCGCTCTTTGGCACCGCGCATCATGAAGTGAGGGCCGTAGTTCTCGGAGACAACCTCACCTGGTGAAAGGGGGCGGGTTGCACGCAGCACTATCTTACGACCTTCGAAGTATCTGAGAAAAGCATATTGTCATCGAATACGCACGACGAGTAGGTAGATCAGTTACCTTTAGCTTTTAAAATGTAGTAGAAGAGCTGGGTACTTAGATCACCACTGCGGAAGATATTACCTAGCCACAGCAGGATAGCATTCGTGGTTGAAAAGCGCTCCCGTCGGGTAGATAGCCACGGCGATGTAGATGGGCTTGGAGCCGGTGAACTGGTGCTGGCCACGGATGGTCTCGTAGATCTCATGTGCGTTGAACTGCAGCAGCTGCAGGTTCCGCACTATCAGCTCGCAGACTGCCTTTTGCGCTAGAAACACACAAAACCCTGAATAACTGGTATTTACCTGCATACTTTCATATTGTCTTTCAAACTTCTTTATCAACATACCTTTATCAACATTATCCGCTTCACACTTCTTAAAGAAGCCCGCCATCTTCAAGCATTCCGTCAAGAACATCGCCATCACAACTCTCTTCAGGTAGTCCGAGCCCTTCCTCTGCTGCCAGTGCGTGCAGAGTGAATAGATCTGTGCCGCCTTCAGCTCCAGCCTTTCTTCAAAACTTATTTTATCATCTACTTTAGCCTCTTCTTCCTCTTTTATTTCTGCGAAGTTTTTCAACCCTTTCTTAGACCGATTCAACCGTTCCTTTCTGCTTTTCATCTTTGATTTTTTGGAGACACCTTCGATGTCGTTTAGAGCTGTTCCTTCGATGGTCTTTACTTCGTTTGTGAGGAACTTGGAGTGTATGGATAGACTGGTGTCTATACCGGCTTGGGTGACCATGCGGAGAGCTATGTGACTGAGTACAGACATTCCTGACCCTGTATAAAAATATAATGTTATTATGGATTTTACACAATTACATCATTCATATTGTTATATCATATGGCTACTGTGGTTAGTATAAAGGTCAAAGAATAATGTTGTTGTCTAGAAAATTGTGATATTATGAAATGAGACGAACCAATGAAGAGGTCCAAAAATTGGCATTCGTAGCAGTGGTAAGTGGTGACGGCGGTATCGCGGCATGCGATGCTGCAGAACGCAACTCCTGAGCACTTGGGGCACCAGATGGGCGCTGTTTCCTCGCAGTCTTCCAATCTGACAATATTATAAGGCATTATTGATTGTTGCCTAACTGAAGACCTTTACAAAGACTCTAATGGACTATTTGAGAGTGAAATCAACCTCTTGAAGCAGTGGAGACAATGAGATCCGTAGTAATCCGAGAGCAGACACGCAGCATACGGGCTGTCCACTAGTAGGACATCTCCAGTGCTTATGTCAGAGCCAGCCACAGCAAATCGACCCTGAAACAGCATTAGTTACCATGACGTCATAAGTAAACCAGTCGAATATGATCCATAAAGGCCTGCGCATATCCTAAATCGCTTAGATGTGCGCAAGCGAAATAATGTAGGTACTTGCTAACCTTGGTTTCCTCTTCGCATATTTTGAGTAGTTTTGAAAGAGATGGCATGTTCAGTTTCGCTCCACCAGTCACCGATATCCCTGAAAATGTACAAGTTTACCAAAATAATTATTTTTCTACCTGCTTTAGCTTTAGTCGTAATATAAAGTCAAAATATTTATTCTGGCAAATCACTAGGATCAAACTTTTGAACACTAGGCAAATCAAGACGCCATCCAGTTCCACCCACCAAGGCAAAAATAACAGGCACCAAAACTTACAGCTTGGCTAACAGACGTTTCTAACTGCTAATGACTCCTTGTTTAGGTTAGCGATTGTCATGATCGACATACCAGTCTTGTCAGGCGGATGCTTGGCCAGCACGGTGTAGTCGAGCGTGTTCAGGTCTTGCATAAGCAGACCACGCGCTGCCTCGTCTGTGCCGAGCAGCCGGCCCGCGAGCTCGTAGGACACTTTGGCTCGCGTGCTCTCGCCGGCACCTGGGAATCAACCTTTACAATCTAGCTATGATGATTAAGTCTGATAACCAAGGTGGTCATCATAGATCAAAGAATTAGAAAGTTTGTCGTAGAACAGACAATTTGATGCCAACGAATACTAGAGTGGAGACCGAGTCTATGGTCTTATGTAAATCGCCCTCCGGTATGGTGAAGAGAAGGATCTGTGAAATGCAGCTGACAAGCACTGAAGACCGGGCTCAGTGGCGCGCCTTGGGAGATACCTACGTCTAGCAGTGAACTGATATAGCTTGATGATGATGTCGAAAGTCCTAGCCATTTCTGGCTACAGATACTGCTAAAAGATGGGCATTAACAATGTATGATCACGAATGTTTTGTGGAATTGAGAAATGTACATTCAACGCATGGCGGCGGCGTAAGGAAATTAGTTCATTGTTTTCAGCAAATCCATAATTTAAAGTCGGCAAGGTGTTTTGGCTTGGTACCTCGGTAACAGTGTCCCATGCGCCAATAGTATCGCGCTCGCATCTTGGCTGGAAGTCGCTCTTTCAGAGCCAGTCGCAGGTCTTCCAGCGCGGCTTTGTGCCGACCCATCGCCAGCAGCACCTCGGAGCGCTGCCACAGCGCCAGCGCCAGCGACACTCCACCCTCTATCACTTCGTCTTCACCTGGAAACTCAACATTTTTAACTGGCCTCTCAGCTCAGTGGATGGAAGCTCTGCCTTCTCCACCGTAGGTCGTGGGTTTGATCCCCGCCGAGAACAAATATTTGTGTGGAGAACGCAGATGTTTGTTCTCTGTCTGGGTGTTATATTGTATTCTAAGTCTGTATTGACAAAAAAATCGATGTATACAGGTAGTATATCAGCTATCTGGTTCCCATAGTACAAGCTCTGCTTAGTTTGGGGCCAGATAGTGTTGTGTGGATTGTGTAAAATATTTATTTATTGCTTACTGAGAAAGAATTATTGTCAACTAGTTGGTAACCGAGCTTCGCTCGGATTTTTTTTCGTTAATTTGTATTTTTAAGAAATCATAAGTCATTATTATTATCTTTACTGGTTTATTCTTACTGAACAACGCCATCTGCTGGACATGATTGCAGTTAGTTGCTCACAATCGTCAATAGATGGCAGGAGCAGTCACATATTCAGTTTATGTTTTTAGTTTTTTTTTAACGAACAGACTCATTTTCTGAAAATAAATCCAAGCTAGATCGATTTATCGCCCTCGAAACCCTCTGTATACATAATTTCATGAAAATCGTTGGCGCAGTTTCCGAGATCCTAAATATATATATGCAAGATTTTCGATAACCGATAAGAGTGACATCTGAGGAAAGAGGCTTATGCCCAGCAGTGGGTTAGTTCAAGCTGCTAATGATAATACTCCTTTGTTCGATGTAGGACAGATTCTGGATTGGACAGATTCGTAATTCGACATATTCGCTACTCGAGAAGTACAGGTGATGATCTAACAAAAGTATGTGGCACTGCAACCTAATAGACACAAAATCAAGGGCCCATGCCTCATATATTATTTTCACGATTTTATCTTATTCCATACAAAAGAAGGTTTAATGAGTTACCCGTCATTGGAGCTCGTAGCACGGCCTGGCTGGCGAGCGCTAGCGCTTTGACCAGGTCACCTTCTAGAAGAGTCTTGGCAGCCGCTAGCCGGCGCTCGTTGGAGACACGTGCGCACTTGCCGCGCCGCAGCGGCTGGATCCGCTGCAGTACGTCACTCAGCCCTTCCATTATCTGCAAGCACAACACAGTTTTCGTAATAGCTGGCCTGGCTCGTCCAGGGAAGTACTATCAACATGCCTATTTCTGCCGTGAAGCAGCATTGCTGTCTTTCGGTTTGAAGGGTGTGAGTGCCGGAATTACTGGCACGTGAAGCTGAACATCTGTGTGCCTTAAGTTGATGAACGCAGTGTAGTGCATCGTAGGTCACGCACTATTTTGATGTGCGTGACCTACGAATGGAATGCTTTGTTATAAGCGATGGTTACCACATACATTCAGGTCAGGTTCAGGCCATATTCTTGTTTCATCAGCTAGTAGTATCTTTAATTGAAAGAGGAAGCTTGTTTTTAATTTAAAGACAAATACCACCGTCAATGTGCTTCTCGCTCGCACACTTTGACCTTTTGAAAGATTTAAAATCACAGAACTTATTCACCGAAAATCGCAAGCAATAATATTTTATGTGCAATACGATTGCACACACTTTAGAAAAAATTAATATGTTGATCCTAACACGTTGTACACCAGATAGTTGCTCGCGATTTTTGATAAATAAATTCAGGGTTTTTATGGGTTTCAATGGGTGAAAGTGGAGGTCAAGGTCAAGGAATTAGGCGTCTTAAGCTTTGCGTACACCTAAGCGCCCCGCGGTGGCAATTTATAAAACGCTGTCAAGGTTTTAACACGTGGCGTATTTTTAACCGACTTCCAATCAAAAAGGAGGAGGTTCTCAATTCGGTTGTATGTTTTTTTTTTTTTTTTTTTATTTTTTTTTTAATGTTTGTTACCGCATAACTTCGTCATTTGTGAGCCGATTTGAAAAAATATTTTTTTATCTGAAAGGTACTGCTTCCAGATTGGTCCCATTTTAATTTTATTAAAATCGGTGTTGCCATTTTTTTTTTTATAATTTTTTTAATGTTTGTAACTGCATGCCTCCGTCATTTATGAACCGATTTAGAAAATTATTTTTTTATTTGGAAGGTTATTCTTACGTCCAGATTGTCCCAAACAAATTTGATTAAAATCGGTTTATCCGTTTGACAATGAAGTCGGTTTCTCAAGTTTTTTAAACTTAAATTATAAAGAAAAATAAAGTTCGTTTGACGTTTAATTTCCAGCACTTCAAAGTTGCAAAGCTTACGACACCGGAAGCGAGCTGCCAATAGTTTGCACTCTAAAATAAGCTCTTTCAAGTTTCAGTTCAACGACGTACAGCGTCGTGTTCAAGAAATTGCTATTTCAGACCCTTTCAGACCATCCAGACAGGATGCCGGAAAGACTTGTTTCGGAATGGCCTAGCGTCACTCACTGACTTTTTGACATGCTGAAAATGCTTTCACTTTATCACGGTCTATTTTAAAGTACCCGTACATTTAAAGCTAGTAGTTTTGTTGAAAATAAAATTTGAAATGTTCATAGAAATTAAAATCTACGCAAATATTATAATGAAAAAATCTATATTATTGATTTTTTAGTGTTTACTACACTTAAGGACATCATAAAGTTTTTTATAATGTCCCAAAATTAAAAGCCGAGCGGGATTTGAATCAACGAGCTTCCCCTTGGTACTGTAATATAAAAAGACCTCGTAGAGGTCTCGTAGCATCTCGTAGCGGATCCGTAGCATAATTAAATGAAGTGTTCGTAGGATCTCTTGAATTTGCGTAGATCGTAGCATTGTAAAATAGGTATGTTGCTCGACGGAGTTTTTAAGCTGCATTAACTAAGGCGGTCATCGTGGGCCACGACCAAAAACCTATCGATCGAGCCAATACGGTCAGATGTAAAATGCCACAAGAGGTCACCCATCCAAATAGTGCCATAGACATACCAATGCATGTGCACAGTGACCATGCAGAACATAGCTAAACTTAATCGGTCGGTTAGAAATGGCTAATAAAGTGTAACTACGAAATTGTTTGCACTATCTCAGAAATAACCTCGAAATTCACAATACTGTGTTGGTCGTGAAAACATTGCCAAACTGTATGCTGGCCCTAGTTTTCAAAAAAATAGTAATCTGTGAGGAAAGGTGACATCGCAAATGTAATCTTAATGCTATGACGTATAGGATCAAATTCAAAAATCACTAAATGGGACGAAGGTGTACCAGTAAAATAAAAAGTTTTGTCGTTGAACGAATATAGCTCTTCACTCGCACTGCATAAGGTTGTTAATTCGTGTGAATGTGTGTTCCCACCTCGTCGAAGCGAGAAAGTTCCGGGAGTGCATGGCAACGAGGAAAAGGTCAAGTGTGAGTTTGCATTTCATTTCACACCGGAAGTTTTTCAATCTTTGGTCATTAATATTAAAACCTAGAGGGAAACTAGAGGAGGCTTTGTTGTCATGCAAATAAAAAATCTTTTGCAAAAAATATTGGGACGGAATGGTTAAAAAAAAATACACTGAAGAAGATCTAAAGACCGGCTCAGTGACGCATCTTGGGAGAGACTTACGTCCAGCAGTGGACTGATGTAGGTTGATGATGATGACTAACAACAAATACTATACACTACTCCTATATACTATGTACTACTGTGTATACTATGTATGTTTGTATGTACTATGTATGTACCTAAACTAAACCATGTTTATGCAATAGATGTATTGAGTATTATAATTGAGTATTGAAATAATAACTTTACTCGTTTGTTGTAAAATGTACTATTTTATGTAGGTATACCTCACCATAGATATCTAAACTGAAACCTAGAACCTAACTACCAACTATTGCGGGCTAATGCAAACATTTGTTCCAACGCGGGAGTCGCACCCACAAACCAAAAAACTCTAGTAAATCGCGCCTGCACCGAAAAAGTCAGCTCACCTCCTTATTGTCCATCACCTCCTTGACCTTCTGCCCCTCGTCTGCCCTCTCCAGCGCCAGCAGCCAGGAGTCGTCTGCCATCGCGACCACTTCCTCCGCCAGCCCCTTGAAGAAGCCCTTGGAGTTGGAGCACAGTGTGACGTCACTGCATGCTGCCGCATACCCTGCGTCCACTTCTTGGTGTACCCGCGACATTCTCACATCTGAAATATAACTTTAGGTTAGATGTTTGTGGACATTATTTGAATCAGTACAAGACCTTAAAAAAACGGTAGGAACTGAGCCGTAGTTTGTTGCCTGTTTTTCTAGGCTTGGTCGCGTGGAACTGGCACCTAGACTCACCTAGCTTTAAGACGATTCAAAGTGATCCTTGCAATTTAGAGACAATTTAATAAAGACAATTTTGAGTTTGAGTTTTTTTGAGTTTGACCTAAACTCCCCCCTCCATAGCCGTAGTCGGTCCCTCATTATTGAGGATCGTGACTCCATTTTGTAGACACTATTCTTCTTCTTCTTCGTGAGCTAGTGTGGTGAATAGGATTTTGAGTGCGCCCCAAAGAGGCCCCTATCGTGCAATATTTATGTTTGGAGCGGTCGATGACTTGATGGAGCGCCTGATGCATCGGGATTTCCAGCCCTTAGACCTAAACTAATCAGAGCTGAAAATAAAAACATTATGTATAAGAATTGATAGCTAGAGTATCAGAATAGGGATGGGAACTGAACCCATTACCGGTAGCGCAGAAGGCAGAGCCCCTTCCAATAGCAGATAGGCCTGCCCATACCATGAAGAGTGGTAACCAGCCTCACACATATAAATTGAATGCGCTCCGGTTTAATCATTTTTAATAAATAAATTAAGTGGTTATTATCATGTTAATTTTACTGATGAACTTATCATCAATGGTGCATATGAAAACGCAAATTAAATTTTAATTACCGACGCGCGGTCGCGTCGCGTCTATATGAGCTATCCATTTATCACTTGCAACGGTCAACTGATACCCCCTCTCCTTCCCGTACACCATCGAAGGGGTAAGGGGGAGGGGGTATGGTCGGTGGTACGGTAGGTCAGAAGGGTTTTTGTCTAAGACCATTTTATATGCTTGTAAATAAAATAAGTAAATATTGTGACCGATCCACAAAAAACTATATAACCCCAAATTAAGCAGGAGCGTTTACTGGGAACTAAGTAGCTGATTATAATACTTCTTCTTCTTCTTATCGTGTCACTGATTCTTTCGAACCAAGTGTGGTGAAAGGATTTTAAGTGCGCCTCAAAGAGGCTCCTTTCGTGCACTAGACACATACTTTTGAACTTTTTTTTTTTTTTTTAGATTCTATGATATGCCGGTTTCCTCACGATGTTTTCTTTCACCGTTTGAAGAAGAAGAAGAAGCACACAGATATTTGTTCTCGGTGGAGATCGAACCAAAGGCTTACGGTGCAGAAGGCAGAGCTACCAACTGAGCTGAGGCCAGTCTAATTGGTTTTTGTACCTATAATCATTATTGTAATCTTTTTAATACAAACTAGTTGATGGAACAATCGTATGGTCCACCTGATGTTAAGTGCTAACGTGAGGTTAAGTGGTGAATGCTTGATGGTAGTATATTTTTGCAATTCAATTACGTTAATAACAATGCAATATCCTGGTAATTGCCAAACAGTTAATATGCATCAGTGATACCGAATTTGGAGCAGAATAGTGGTTTGCACATAGCCCGCATCACACACACGAATAGATACTAACGCTAGGTACTACTCGACGAAACGATGTATTGTTTGTGGTCGGAGCTGGGTTTACTGCGAAAGTTTACTGGGCATTATGACACCTATTCAATTCAATTCAAATTCAAATATTTTTATTTCAATTTTCACACGTAGGGTACGCACACCAGGAACGTGCTCTACGATACCTAGCGTCCATCAATAGTAATAGTAATATTGTTAGTCTAGCAGAGTGAAATATTGATTTTTTTAAATTTGTGATAGTGTTATCGTTTTGGCTTGCTGTTAAGATGACATCTGTAGTAAGTAAATAAATAAATAAATAAATCAACTTGAGGCATTTGTTCAATCTCTTGGGCAAGTAATTTTACTGGCATCCACACCCTTTAAACCGAAACACAGCAATGCTGCTTCACGGCAGACATAAGCTTGGTAGTACTTCCCCGGACGAGCCACTAACAAAGAGCTCTACTACTAAAATGAAAGACATTTTCAGTAGAACTAGTATGTGTACAAAATAGTGAGCTTTCAAATAGAAATGCTATTCGAATTTGTTTGAAAGCTTTCAATCGTATATTCAAATAATCCGATGAGAGATGCAGAGCAAAGCGCGCTGCCAATGCTCTCAAGCATTGCTCAGCGAGGCGACGCCGACGGCGGATGCTGAGCGCGATTCGCGAGTGCTTACATCAGAGCAGCGCGCAGATACATGCATTGTACAACCTATTTTCAGAAAGAAAATGCGAACACGTTGCAAAAATTCAGCTTCCGAAAAATTTATACCTTTGAAAATACTTTTTTAAGAAGTAAGATTTAAAATACGTGATAAACCTACTTCATGGCTAAACTGCTGAGCCCATTTTTAACCGAAATTTATAACGGACCAATTTGGAAGACATTCTTATAAAAATAATTTAAATTATAACAAAAAATGATAGCTTTAGCTAAACTACTTTAACTTCTAGGTTCTACTAGACTACTAGACCACCAGTGATCTCTGTATGCATAGAACGCCCTTTACACCCTGTATGCATAGAACACGGAAATTTCAATGCTTTTTAAAATCTATTCAGATGCTGCTTCTCCGCGAAACACAATTCTTTCGTAGACTCAATAAGAGTATGAAGGACATTCTCGTATCTCTACGGGCTCATCAACATCAGCCTGAAGAATACTACTGTTACAAAAAGGCACTAAACATTTCAAAAAGGGACTAATAGGTAGTTTTAAGATAGAAAATAGGTTAATAAGATATAACTTTTGAAACTATCATGGTCACTATTTTTATGAAACAACGGGATAATATATTTACCATGCATGGTTGAATTTTTGAGTTGACTTCCGATATTTCGGCACAGTTGCATGCACCATGATCACGGTTGAATCATGGTAAATATCCCGTTGTTTTATAAAAATAATAGGTATAAGTTTCTTATTTCTTTCACGGCTGATCAAGTGGTATCAAAAGTGCACGAAAGGAACCTCCCTGAGGCGCACTTAAAATCCTTTCACCTACTGGTTTGAAGAACCAGTGTCACGATGAAGAAGACACGGAACTGCTAGACTCACCTAGCTATAAGACGTTTCAAAGTGATCCTTGCGATTCTACTGAATACACTTTTGACTTGACTTGACTTGACTGGCACCTAAGTTTACCTAGTTTACAAATAATTATATCATAACCTTGTAAACTTATTGAATTTACCTATGACCTTTTGCCTTTGGCAAGTACCCATCCCATAATAACACAATGCGTAATCAAATGGAAACATCTCGACCCAATGCTTTGATTACATGTTATATCTAATATTATTTCAAAAAGCCTCCCACTGAAACCATTTATAATCTTTTCTATACGAATAAAATACAGTCAGCCACAGACGAAGATCTTATTTTCAACTTTTTTTTTACCTAGCTGATGACGTAAGCTGATGGCACAAGTATATGGCCCATCTGACGTTAAGTGGTAACCATCGTCTATAACAAAGCATTGTCTCGTAGGTCACGCACGACAGGAACGTGCCCTGCGATGCACTGCGTCGATAATAATCTAGTTATTTCACCGGCACCCACATTGCACTCTTCAAACCAAAAAACAGCAATGCTGGGAAAGGATGGGGTATTACTTCCCTTCGGACGAGACACACAGTGTAAAGATAAAATTCACATAGGCCAAAAGAAGAAGAAGCAGTGAAGTACAAAAGTAAACTGAATATTAACTTCTAGATGGCAACTGTACCTACTGTGTCTTGTTCCACTGGCTTCTTGGTATCGAACGGATTCATAATTTAACGTTTACATAATATATTCGGGTTTGAACAGTTCTCCCGATCCCTGGAATTGTACTAAGGGTTCTTGTATCAATACACCGGATGCCCGGTCCTGACTAGTCGATCAGTGGATAGTTAGATAAAAGTAAGTTTCATTCGTATTACGAATGTCGCTACAAGACAAGACGGTTGTGAAAAACTTACAAAATGTATGGTAAAATCATGGTATAGTTGCATCTGTCAGTTTTGACATGATTTTGAGCTTCGATTCCAATAAAAAACAAATACAAACGAAACTTATTTTGGACAAGGAACGATTGCAACAAGATCGAATGTTGAACATGAGATGGAATGATGAATAGCGAATTAGAAACTTCGCTTTGTAAAACTCACAGAACAGAAAAAACGCTTACGCAAGGTAAAACTAGTATGGCAACAGATTGACAGTGCTCGAAAAATAATGACCTAAGGCCTGTGGAAATCAAAAAGCACAGGATAGCAATGGCGATCAGTTGAATTGCTGTCAAATATCGCTGTCATATTAGACAGCGTTTCAGCTGATCGCTATCGCCATCGCCTAGATATGCGCAGGCCTATAAAGATACATGATCGTTGTTCTTTTTATGTAGGTTCATTTATTTGTTTGTATCAAACTTTTGACAGCAACAGAATTACGAAATCAAAAAATAAAAATCAAAAGTGTATTTATTCAGTTGAATTGCAAGACTCACATTGAAACGTCTTAAAGCTGGTGAGTCTAGGTACACAATTGCCCGGCTTGTGTACAGAGATTAACTCGAGCATAAAACCGCGTGTTATTATGTTGGTGAACTTTGAGTAGTGAGTTGTATTTCGATTAGTTGGCACGTTGCAAATATAGACATCTGATCCAGGAAAATGTCAGCGGCACGTATCAATACAATGCATTCCAAACATTGACACCATTTAACACACAATCAGGAATAATCCATAGTTACAAACACACCAGACTAATAAACTTGAAATATAATTGTGAATATAATATAATACCTACCATTAAAGAAAAAAAATGTTATGTGGTATAGGAAAAATATTGCAAGAGGATAATTAGAGAGAGCTGCAATTTATATATAAGTACCAACGACCACTAAACGACCCATAAAATGCGCTACGACCAGAGCAATCGCCTGAAAGCAAACGAAACTCAAGAATTTTTCTCTAAACCCATCCAACGCGAGGCTAGAATTTCATTAATTATTCAACATCACATAAACGAACAAAACGTTGAAAAAATTTTGTGATCAAAACTTTTAATCGTTTCAAAGTTGGAAATGGTTTGTTTTTCTAGCTTCAAAGTAAAATGTTACTAAGTAAAAGTTATTCCGCGCCGGATACGAGAAGAATTTCAACAAAATTGGATTTCATTTTAGACAGTTTCATCTTGAACAATTTTTGTAATTGGATCTTGAAGTTACGTTCAATGCAATTGTTTGTAGAGAGATTTACGTAATCACACTATTTAGAGATTAGAGTATACGGAACCGGCTTCTAGTAAGTAACGTGTTTCGGTCCATTAGAGAACCAATAGAAGTTTTTAGTAGTTTATTTTTTATAATAACGTAATTACACTCTACACATCGATGTTTCTAAGTCTATTAGTATTGTTATGTGTATTGGAAACAGGTTATAATTATAAAAGATTACCTGCTTGTTTACCGGCAGAGATGCGAGCGAGCGGCTACACGCGCGACTAGATCAAAATACAAGATGGCTGACATTCGCCAATACAGATCTATTTTTGAAAACTGGACTACGACGCACACTCTTTGGTTAATTTTAATTATTTCTAGCAACGACGATCTGCATTATACATCTGTTTTTTTTTAATATATGGGCAACCTGCAGTGTTATGAGTAAAATGTTAATTTTAATTAAATTGTTCTGCGTGCGGTTGTGGTTTTCAATTTTGTCATGTTTTAAATTATCCTATAATATTGAGCAGTTTGATTAAATATACATGTTAGTTAAATATTAAAACTGTACCTATGTATGAAAAACGGCCAAAGTTGTATAAAGACACTTTGGCTAATTGCGGTGTAGGTTGTGTATTCGATTCCAAATAAATATAATGGACAATCCACACACACATACTAGACCCCAAACTAAGCAGAGCTTGTACTATGGGAACCAGATGTTTTATACAACACTTAAAAAGGTACATGTTGTAATAATTAGAACAACACTTTTATAAATCCAGTTATTCTCATTATCTAGATCTCCAAATTGTACAATTTTGGCTTAGTTTAGGGCTAGATAGAGTTGTGGGAAATGTCAACTAACCTATTTAATTTGTCCATTCGTGGGAATCATACCAAACTTCTTGCTTCTCCACTCATTATCACCTGAATGTAGTGACCTTGCTATTTTTATAACGAAGTCAATTATTCACGTTCATTATTTCATTGGAGCGCCTGAGCTGTACCGAGGTGACATATTGGTTGGTATTTGCTATTCGGGAAGTAACAGGCGCTCTGTAAAAAATACAGATAACCTACCACAGAACAAGCAACAGCGATAGCAGTATGTATGTGAATAAAATGAATCGTTATTTGCTAGACAATTGATGACTGGTCCTTTTTCGGCGTACTAATAAAATAAAGCTTTTTTTAATACACAGTAGAGCGTTTTCAGCGGCTAAGATTAAAATATACTTTATAGAAATTATTATAGTATATTATAGTAATATTTACGAAACGAATACCCCATTAGAACCATCAAGGGATGGCGAGATGGTCATAGGTAAGAAAGGTATAAGGTTTTGTTTATGCCTAATTAATAGGTAAGCCTAGGTGCCAGTGGTTCACGCCACCAAGCCAGATAAATTTAGAATACAATAACACCCAGACAAAGAACAAACATCTACGTTCACCACACAAATATTTGTTCTACGGCGATAGAATCAACGCTCGAATCCACCAACCAGAAGGCAGAGCTACAACCAACTGAGCTATGAGGGCAGTCTAAGTATGTCAAAGGTGTTCTGCGTTCATGATTATCTGTTTGTCATTACGTAATTTTTTCTCCAGTACTTCAGGGAGGTGCTAATATCCATCAAGCTACCAGCATTATGTGAGCTCTTGCCACAGATTAGTATGTAATATTCACCAGCCGAGCGCATCATGAAGCGTGTCCAGTTTTAAAAGAGCCAAGCCGACGCGGGTTCTGCAGGTTTGGACAGACCACTTTACTTTGGACGGTGGGGAATTTTCTGAAAATACACGTTGTGGGATTTGAGTTTTATTCCGCCTCGCAACCACTCTATCTGTAATATCTCTACGGAATGGAGATTACTGTTTTAATGCATTTTACCTTGGATTGATAGTTCTTTTTTATTAAAATAATATTAATGGGTCCCGCAGCACTTAGTCATCTTTTAATAACAAGAAATCTTTTACTGTTTCAAGTATACCTACATTACTGCAGCGCGAGCGGCCAGGTAAAGAGGCATACGTAAGTCTATCAATGTCTAGTTGTGGCCAAGGGTTGTATAGTAATTTAATTGAATAATGCGAGGAAATTAAAACTAAGCACTAGGTACTTCTTGAACTCATTTTGTCAAATTAAATTACAAAAAACAACGCTCAACACGATTTTTTCTTGTGTTCAACACAGTGTTTAGTGATAGTGTTCATATTTATTTGTTTTTGTTTGGAATGAACTTTGTAAGCTAGTTCCAAATTTAAATAAACCTTTATGCTTACAAATAAGTTACCTCTTTGGTTGGCATGTTTCGGAAAGGTCCGTTCTATTTTTAAATTTCACGACAGAATACAATAATAGAATAGAATAGAATAGAATATAACTTTATTGTACACCAAAAATTTTACGGTAAACATGGCATGAAAGAATACTTAAAAACTAGAGGTACAATGGGCGGTCTTATCGCTAATAGCGATTTCGTCCAGACAACCTTTGGATGGAAAGAAACATTATGGAACGAGTAGGGACGGGGCATACATAATAAAATAAAATAAATACCTAGTCATAAACGACGACGCGTGACCCAAGAGCTGGTGGGTATCTGGCGCAGCGCATAAGCATTGCCATTCAGCGTGGCAATGCCGCCAGCGTCTTGGGGACGCTTCCGTCTGGCACTGATTTGGATCAGTTGAGCTATCTCTAGATCGTTTGTAACGATCTCCAGATAGCTCAACTGTTTCTTGTGTATTTTGTACATTTTGTAAATATTTGTTTAATTGTAAGTCATAAACTAATAAATATGATATTAATGCTAATACATATATACGCATATAAATAAGTAATTGTGATGTTTAATAAATCTAGTTACAAATTTAAAGGAAATCAAAAAAACAAACGTGATATTAAGGAAATTACGACGATGATGAGGGGAGTGATAACAAGTAGTGTTGGTGAACCATGCTTTTAAAGATAGGAAGGGATTTGGCATGACGGAATAATATGAGTTTAGTAATTTTATTGGCGCATTACACGACAGTCATGGATTTTCATACAACTTTTTCCGGCTGCTGCTCGCATGTATTTGTGCTTGCCAGTGCAAAAATTACGATTTATCTCAAAGAAGGTTGTCAAAATAATGCTAATAATGCGAGCATGTTTGAGAAAATTAATTATTTTTGCTCCAAACCCGCTACTTTTTCGTGTATAATATTATTTTCACAAGCATCGAAGTGGTAAGACAATTATACATTTCGTCTAGTTATGGTACGTACAATGTTAAATATTTCAAAACAGTCGTCGTCAACGAAATAC
The DNA here is from genome assembly GCA_939531255.2 of Thera britannica. Lineage (NCBI taxonomy): Eukaryota > Metazoa > Arthropoda > Insecta > Lepidoptera > Geometridae > Thera > Thera britannica. The sequence continues at coordinate 1,448,131 of OW618044.2, forward strand.
GATTAGTTTTTGTGAACTAAACTTTGGCTGGTTTTTTACTTTTTAACAAATTTATATATTTTCTTTCTTTCTTTCAGTTTAATGACACAATCGATGTATTCATCCAGCCCATTGCACTTTAAAAAAAAAAGGCTAAGTGCGAGTTGGACTCGCGCCAAAGGGTTCCGTACCATTCATATAAACGGCAACAAACCACGTTCGTTGCATGAGAGCACCCTTAAATATTTATTTTATTCTGTTTTATACTATTTGTTGTTAAAATGGCAAAAGTAAAAAAAAATAACATTTTTAAAAATTTTAACTGTCTAACTATCACGTTTAGTGTTAGCAGTTGGAATAAAAGTGTATTATGTGATATTCTGATTTGATCAAAAAGGTTTCTGATGATTTTGAAAACAATAGACCATCATTTTGATTTCAAAGCCAAGTAGGGCCAACTCGACTTTGACTGACTCGACTTGACGAAAAAGTATTTTATCTTTGTAATATATTATCATTAATCTCATTCTCATTAAACTAATCGACACTGGCAAAATTGATTCGAAATGGACAGATGCCATTCATTAAGAAAAAGAAAGAAAGAGATGGTGACAGACGGACAGGAAGGACCGCGGAGTAATACGGTTCCGTTTTACCCTTCAGGTACGGAATCCTAAAAACGTGTTGAAGACGAATGTCCATGATCTCGATCGCTCATCTAAGGACCGAGTGAAGTGGCCACTCAAGGAGGAGCTATCATTGAGTGCACACTTCAGATAATGACGGCTTACAGCGCTTACAACCGCTTCCTAATCTTGGCTATCTTTTTATGTTGGCACTAATGGACCGCCTGTTATCTTGTTAGATATTATGTCACTTTACTTTTAAACTTCGAATCTCACTGCGTCGGCTTAAGGCCTGCGCACACCTAGGTCGCGGGCAATAGCGATCAGTGAAACGCTGTCAAATAACACTGTCAAATTTGACAGGGCCCAGATTCAAGACCGAACTTTGACTTTACTTTGATGGAAAGTTCTACTTTCAACCAAAAATATATTTCATAGTACTGTCAAGCTCTTCTTTATTCAAAACTAGTGGCCGCCCGCGGCTTCGCTCGCCCGTTCCCGTAACACCCTGTTCCCGTTACTTTTTCAGGATAAAAAGTATCCTATGTCCTTCTCCTGGTTCTAAGCTACCTCCCAACCAATTTTCAGCCAAATCGGTTCAGCCGTTCTTGAGTTATAAGTGGAGTAACTAACACGACTTTCTTTTATAGATATAGATGTTGAAAGTAAACTTCGATAAACAAAGCTTACTTTGCGAAGACTCCTTTGCTGTAAAGCAACGTCACGACTATGAATCTTGGCCTAGGTGTGCGCAGGCCTTTGCGGAACTTTTTAAACAATTAGATAATGTAGCGATTTTTTTTTAATTTGTTTTTTTATGGAAGTCTCACCACCTCATGAGTGTGGTGTGTAAGACCGGTAGGACTATTATGTAAGAACAAGTGGCGATAACATTTGCAATAGTATAATCTGATTACTATCGCTATCGTTGTCTGTCGTGGTAGATTGTTGTGCTGACGAAAGCTATAGTTGTAGTTGTAGAGTTGTAGTTGTAGATGCGCGTTATTGATGACGGAAAATGTAATGAAAATTGTCTGAAATGGAAATAATCACATGAATGGAGAAATCAAAATTGCATTGAGTTAGATAGATATAGATAGTGCAATTCAAGAAGACGCGCCCCTCGCGGGGTGCGGGGAGTTTGCTCCGAGCGGCAGTCGCGAACCGTAGTCTATTCATTGTAGTGTGCGTGTGCACTCATAGGTAATTAGTGTGTACCGATAACACTCAAACATTGACGGAAGCTTGCACACACATATACTATAAACGGTTAGGAGGAATAGTGGGGCGTGCCTTCGTGGATTGCACTATCTATAGATAGGTAACACTTTATTGTACACAAGGATACATCACAAGTAACAGCGTAATAAAGTAAAGTACAATGAGCGGCCTTATCACTGAAAGCGATTTCTTCCAGGCAACCTTAGGATGAAAATTAAGTTGAATGCAACTTAATTTTGTGATCGGGAGATTTTATCCACCATTTTCCGTCAGTCAGTCAAGTGCAGAGTTATCGTGCTACTTAGCGATTTTCTGAAGATGGCATCTCTATTGGATTGGTTTTAAACTGGTAGACCAAAAGTCACCGTTTGAGAGCTTAATTTCCACTGACTTGCCGCTGTACTGCTTTGCTTCCTAAAATTCAATTGTAATTAGTTCAGCCACGTTAACTGCAACACTCAGAACACAATTACCATTTGATTGACAAAGCTCGACCTATTTCCGGACATTTTCCGGACAGCATTTTCGGGCTATTGGCTAGTTTATTGTCAAAGGGAACTACGCGCGCTCTGAATTCGCATATTCAATCCTCAATTTCCATGTACTTTGAAGCTGTTACAGAACAACCGGCTCAACAACGTTCAGCATAATATAATAGACAGAATTTTATTTCTCATTATTTTCGAAAAAAGAACACCCGTAGTATTGAATTTACGTTTAAAGTAAAAGCCTACTCACACCTAGGTCGCTGGCGATGGCGATCAATGAAACGCTGTCAAATATCGCTGTCAATAAATCGTCAGTGACCTAGGTGTGCGCAGGCCTTAATCAAATCCATTGCAGGAGCGTTGTTTGAATTTGGAACATTCATAATTCAAATTTCAAACGCACTCTAGCGATGTTGTATGAAACGGCGTGCTGGGGTTATTAAAGCTTTGGTTGGATCTCTTTTATCATTCATAACATATCAAAGTAAAGACCTGTGCACATCTAGGCGAAGGCAATCAGCTGAAAATTATAATATATAAAATAATTATAATATTGATATTAGAAAATTATAATTATAATATTGCAAAGGCCGTGAAATAGGTAATTGCAGGTCGAGTATGAGTTTGAAGGAGAGGCCGTAGACAACCAATTATCATTGCCACCCAGGCTACGAGTATAGTGCTTTTCTCAAAATAGTGCAGGGAAATAAAACATGCCATACTTTCATGTATTTCTCCTTTGACTTCGGAAGCAGTTCTCCATTGCCAATTTGGCTTCCGATCTTAAAATTAGTGCAGTACAACAAATATCAATTTCACTCTCTGAACCGTTGGAACTCTTTTAATTATTGAAGTACCTATAATATGTAAATAATTTCAGCTTAGGCAATTTTTTATTTATCATCTTTACCAAAAGGTTAGCGCATTTATGGCTATACAGCCACGTGAATACAATTTGTACTGAGCAAAGGCCCTGCGCACATCCAGGCGATGGCGATGGTGATCAGCTGAAATGCTGTCAAATATGACAGCGATATTTGACAGCGTTTTAGCTGATTGCCATCGCCGTTGTCTTACAGTCTTACGCCCTCTGTCACCGCTGAGTCCATCGCCGTTTCCGGTTTAGTTTTGTTTTAGTTTAGTTTTGTTTATTGCAATAAATCATAAGGTACCTTTTCCGTATCAGCAGTACTGTGTGTTTGTTTGTTTGCGCGGTCACCGCCACAGTGCCCTACAGTTAATGATGAGCAATGCGGCACAGTGGAGTGCACAGTTAGTGCGGCCAAGGCTAGTCGCGAGGCGGAGGCTGTGACGCCTCTACGTCACCACTGGTCATCGCGCGAACTAATAAAATGCTGCTTTGCTTATTAAAGGTACTTAATATTTTACAATAACTAAGTTTGCTGAGAGTTTCACTAAGTGATAGAATCAGAAATGATGATATCCGTAGAAGAACCAAGGTCACCGACATAGCTCTTAGAATTTGTCAGGTCATATAGCTCGAAGAACTGACAACCGTTGGGGAATAAAGGTTCTCGAATGGCGACCACGAACCGGAAGACGAAAAGTAGGGCGCCCACCCACCAGATGGACTGACGACATTGTTAAGATCGCAGGAAATCGTTGGATGGAAAGGGCTCAGAATTGTTCTTCCTGGAAATGTGTAGAGGAGGCCTATGTCCAGCAGTGGACTTCTTCAGGCTGATGATTTTTTTTTTTTTTTTTTTTTTTATGCCATAGCTGGCAGACGAGCAGACGAGCCACCTGATGGAAAGCAGTCACCGTCGCCCATATACACCTGCAACACCAGAGGTGGTGCCGATGCGCTGCCGGCCTTTTAAGTATAGATATACCCGCCTTTTGAAGGACCCCATGTCGTAGCTCTGAGGGAAAACCGCAGAGGGTAGTTCATTCCACAACTTACTCGTGCGCGGCAAGAAGGAACGCGAAAAACGAGCAGTTGTGGAAAACCAGCCATCCAGGTGGTGAGGATGGAATCTGGTTCTGCGGCGTGTGGTACGATGATAGAAATCAGCCGCGGGCACCAAACTAAACAGTTCCTCAGAACACTCCCCATTGTAGAGACGATAGAGCACACACAAAGAACCAACGTCTCTCCGCAGACCTAAGGGCTCTATGTCATCTGTGAGCTTGGAATCGTCGACAATACGAGCTGCCCGACGTTGGATCCGGTCAAGAGGAAGGAGCTGATATTGGGGCGCCCCGGCCCAGAGATGAGAGCAGTACTCCACGTGCGGTCGGACTTGTGCTTTGTAAAGCATAAGCTTTTGAACCGACGTGAAGTACCGACTCGCTCTGTTGAGGACGCCAAGCTTTTTGGAGGCCAGTTTGGCCTTCCCTTCCAGGTGACAGCGGAATTGGACGTCACTCGAAATGTCGACACCGAGGATTCCAATGCTCTCAGAAATACTCAGGGGAGTGTTTTGGAATCTGGGAGCTACGAGAAATGGGGTTTTTTTTGCGGTAAACGCGCAGACTTGTGTCTTTGTGGGGTTGAAGCGAACAAGATTTTGTTCACCCCAGTCTGAGACCCGCTCCAGAGAGGTCTCAAGTTCAGACACAAGTGAGTTTCGGCACTCTTCTACTCGTTCCCGAGAAATGCTTGCACGGCCTGTATATTGGGCGTCACCAGTACTGTCATCCGCATAGCAGTGCATGTTACTAACACGTAACATATCATTGATATGCAGGATGAACAGATGATGATGATGATGATGAAGTTTGTCAAATTTATGTAAGTGGGTATGCTTGGCGTCAATTGAGCGCTGTTTCCTACCATTGCGCGGTGAAAGACATGGAATGGAAAAGTGCTCAACCTTTTTTTCAGAATTAAGGAATTATTGATAATCATGTTACGCTAGTTAGTAAGTGAAGGTTATTTTGTATGTCAGTTATTCAGTTGGAGATTAGGCCTTAAGCCTTGCGCACATCTAGCACGATGAAGATAGCGATCAGTGGAACGCTGCCAAATATGACAGCGGTATTTAACAGCGTTTCACTGATCGCCACCGCCATCGCGGCTAGATGCGCACATATCACGCCCTGGCGTGGTGTCTCATGAGGCGCATCTGGCAAAAATCTGCATCTATGAAGGTTGTTAGATGATCAGCTGGCACTCTAACCATAAACCATTTGAAATTCACATTCTGAAGACACGTCAAATGCACAACTCTCACGATGAGCGCATCTTCTGCTTCAGATGCTCCATGACTTTCTCAGGGTTCTTGGTATGATGGACATGCGACACGTAGAGTTGAGTCGTTGGGATCTGCACGCATCAGTCGTGCACGCAGCAAGTACCCTTATCAGATTGCGCCGGATTATCGACTGGTCGGCAGGGAACCAGTTTGTTCTCCTAGGTTGGTTGTCGCTCAGCGCGCTGAAGAGTGCTGGCGACAACAGCGCTCTATAGTATGGTGCGTGTCTCGATTAGGAAGCGTCATTTGAATGCGTGTCCGCGTGATGACGCGCCTCTTATCAGCGGTTATCACGCTTCGGCTCAGTCGCGCGCATTCGGCCGCTGCGGGCGCCCGCGCGTCCGCTCCGCCGTCCGCTCAGCTGTCCGCTAATTCATCCGCTCCCGGAACACGCGTGCCGGCCGCTATGCGCTTCGAACCCACCACCGCCACCCCCGAGCTGTGACGCCATCCCACCTCGCGACCCCTAGGTGAGTACATAGCTACTTAACGTTGTTGTTTCCACGGATTTAAATCTGTGTTTTTTGAGTAAAACTGGCAATTTCTCCGGTTAGTCACGGAATAGTATCAAGGTCGACTCATCCTAAAGTAAAGAGTGGTGTTAATGCGATCGAGGCTCGTTATCTGAGCGCGGCGCGGTTCCCGCGAAGCCTGCTAGTTTCGTCACAGTCGCAGACGCGCGAGCAAACATTGCGTGTGCGCCGGTACCTTCGACAGATTATCTAATAGTAAGTACACAGTAGTCATACTAATAGTAGGCATCGTCACCCGCTACTTAATAATAATGGTAAGACAATACGGCGCGAGGCCACTGCGGAGACGAGAATAAGTGAATGATGGCTCAACAACGGCTCGTGCGCGCAGCAACCGCCGCCGTCGCCGTCGCCAGCGTGCGAGAGAAGTCAGCTCACGAGGACGTACCTACTACCTACCTCGGTATTAGGTACTATCTCAAAGAGCGTTCAATCGGTTTCGTCGCCATTGTTTAATGCAAGATGAATAATTATTATTTATCACACAATATTTCATAGAAGATGAATAACAAATAATAAATTATTTAATCCGCACAAAAAAGTTAGTTTCTAGTCATTGTAATGAACTTCAGTTCCTGAAAAGTTATTTATTAAATAAAAGATACAAGATAATGTTTGGTTTATCATAAACTCTATTGTATTTGGTTAAGATTAGTGTTTATTATTATAGATAAGTAATCTCTACTAGATATTACTGGCACTTAGGTATATATTACTAATTTTGCGAACAAGCGAAGGCACTTCACAGTTCAGCGTCCGATGGTTTGAATGATTCTTCCTGAAAAGATATTTGTCCTTGTCCTCTCTGGTCTTCTTCTTAAATTTAAAAGCTCTTGTCGGGGTTTTGATGCAGTTTTCTCTTTCGAATGCCGCCTTCTTGATTTCCTTATACGACATGACAGCAACTTTTTATTTTATCTGGCTCATGTAACTTATTCTTGGCCTTCCTCTTCCCCGTTTTCCTTCAACCTTTCCTTCAATGATGTTCTTTATGTAGCTGTCATGTCGTAGAAGATGTCCAAACATGTTTCCTCTTCATTTGTCCTCTCTGGTATCAAATATTATTGACGTGACAACGGCTTATAATTTGATGGAGCCGGCTGCACGCACGAAAAACATGACTCATGCGGCGTTACCTCGCTCTAAGGCGTTCCATTTAAGGCATGAAGTGCAAGCGAGAGCGTGGAACGAGCGACAAAGAGGCACAATTAGCCTCCGCGTTCGGCAGCGTTCGACATCTGTCTCTCTCCTACTTGAGTTACCGATGCGTCCGCGTGGATAGCTGTATGACGTTGTCAAGTTCAACTATCGTCAGTAAACCGATTTTTGTGAAAACTGTTTGGTTCTTTGAATAAGCCCCGCACGTTTGAGAGCACTGGTGGTCTAGTGGTAGTGGCTCCGCCTTCCGATCCCAAGGTCGTGGGTTCAAATCCAGTCGTGTACCAATGAGTTTTTCTGTCGAAACATTTATGTGCACTATGCCAGTACTCTCAAAACGGTGAACTTTTTTTTTTTTAGAAATAGTGTACGCTATGTTTCATAACCTACTCTAATAATATTACAATCTAGCCAAAATTCCGGCTAATGTGTCTTTGACCTAAATTTCTAAAGTAATCTACAACTAAGAATGTGTCCACTAACACTTTTCTTACTGTCTCTATTTATGACAAATAATTTTTGTATCATCCGCACTTGTTGTGCGGATGATACAAAAATTTGCCGAAATTTGAAAAAGGCCCGGGCACAAGTAGCGGCACGGCAGCGTATCGTTTGTTTACACAGTAATCCAGTTATTAGGCAGTCACAATCGAGTCGCCGCGCCGGTGAAGCGTGATGAAACCACCGCAAGGTCGACTGGAGACGGATCTTCGGTCATTGAACAAGGCGTTCGCCTCGCGTTCAACACGCACGATTATATTATATTGCAATTTCAGTACTATTCAATTATATCATCGATATATAAGTACTACGTACTAGAGAAGCTACGTCAAATAACTGAATTGTCCTATTCTTCGTAATTTGTTCTCGGCAAAAAGGTCTTAAGCGCCATGAAAATCACGGCACTTACGCATTTTCGAGAGAGAGCGACTGAGGCGACTGAGTGAGATGCGGCGCGATCGCCGCAGTTGAACGGGACAAAGTAGGAATTTACGGTGTCTTCTCTAGTAGTACTTATATCTCGATGAATTATATAAATATTCTTAGAAATAACTTAATACGTGTCTGATTTAGTTGCGATAATGGAAGAACGTAATTTTATCAATATGCTCGTCGAGGTTAGCCAGGACTCAGGACCGGAGGTTAGGCACTAGAAAAAAAAATGCTGTAATGACTACTTACAGCATTATTTAGTTAATTTTTTGTAGTTGTTCCACTGCTGGGCAAAGGTCTCCCGTGAAACCTTCCACTCATCTCAATCTTTAGCGGTCTCATACCAATCTTTCTTCTGACTCAAGATCCTCTCGCCAACGTCTTCTCGGCCAAGTAGGACCTCAACCAGTTCGTCTCCTTCCAAGCAGGAAGACCAGTTGAAAAAACTGCTCGTCTCACGGAAAATGCCTGAAGTTGCTACTATGAAAGATTTTATTATTTTACTTTTTTGGGGGAAAAGATTAAATGAGAGCGTGGAACTGTCGCGTGTATCGGTATAAGGTCCTCAACTGCAAGTTGTTGAGGGAAAACCTGCGCACACCTAGGTCGCTGGCGATGGCGATCAATGAAACACTGTCAAATATCGCTGTCTAATTTGACAGCGTTCCACTGATCGCTATCGCCAGCGACCTAGGAGTGCGCAGGCCTGAAGACTTGTAGTTTCATCCAGTGTCCGTTTTTGAATGACAAATAAATAAAAACATCGATATTGTTTTTAAATTATTTTTGGCCCAAACAATGCGTTCAACCTTTAAGGTACGGACAGACGTGCTCATTACTAGCACAAAAGCATGCTTTTATTGAGCAAGTGCTCATTAGTAGCACGTGTGTAATGTAATGAGCATGCTTATTTTTTTATGCTACCTGAGGCGTGGGTAGGGGGGGGGGGCGTGATAAGAGCACGTCTGAACATGTTTGCTTATTATTATGTTTGCCTATTTAGAAGTATGCTTTAAACAAGCATGCTTATTTCTGGCAAATGTGAACAGTTTGCAGAGCATGCTAATTTTAAGCAAGCTTATTAGCATGCTTTTTTTGAGCACGTCTGTCAGTACCTTTAGACGAACAGTTTCGTAAAGAGAAGTGAAGCTCAACTTTACATGGAATTAGTGAGATGTTAAATTAACACGGAAACTTCTGTGAGAGCTCGTTCCCAGAAGCAGAAGCAATATCTGTGAAGCTGTTCTTGGAATATAAGCTCATCTAAGCATTAACAAGTTGGCGTTCCTTGATGAAGCAGGACCGAAACTCACGGGAATTCAAAACTTAATAACACCAAGTGAAATGATAGAATATACCGGCAAGTTTCGGCAAGTTTATCATGCGCACTTGATGTGCGGGCTAGGAGTGGGCGTTAATTCAACGAACGGCTCTTTTATTATAACGCTTTTATTAGCTTCACCTGTATGTATGTATGTATGTAACCGACCCCTTTGAGCTCGATTTTGTCCTACTTAGAACGATCAGATTTGATTCAAACTTTGCACACCTGTCAAAGGTCGATGACAATGCAATAATATGAAAAAAAAAAAAAAAAAAATGAAAAATAAAAAAAAACCTACTTTGAACGATCAGATTTGATTCAAACTTTGCACACCTGTCAAAGGTCGATGGCAATGCAATAATATGAAAAAAAAAAAAAAAAGTAAAAAATAAATTATAGTTTAAAAAACTAAAAAAAAACGCTTTTATAACTAATTGAACTAAAAAGTTAAAAATAAAACTGTAATAATCAGTTGAAAAATTTATATTATTGTACAAAAAGCGTGGGGGGCTTGATTTTGATTGTTGTAAATATTTTATCAATAGTTTATTATATCTGAAGTTATTATAAAAAGCACCCCACGCTTTTTGTACAATAATATAAATTTTTCAACTGATTATTACAGTTTTATTTTTAACTTTTTAGTTCAATTAGCTATAAAAGCGTTTTTTTTTAGTTTTTTAAACTATAATTTATTTAACGGTTAATCTAATGTTAACGAATTAACAGCTTTTTGTTAACTGATCTATCAACTGTGTCATTCAACGATTTTGGCAATGCGCTTTTTTATTATCTCAACGAAAAGGTATTCAAAAGTCGCTAACGTAATCTGAAGCTGCTAACGCGAAACCAGCTAAAATTATCTATTTCTTCTGCGTTGAAAGAACGAATAGAAACGGTTTTCATTAATGTAACAGATTTGAAAAAGCCATTAACATTATTAACCGGTTTTCATTGAAAACCTGTTAATAATGTTAACGGCTTTTTTAACAGGTTAACATGATGAATTTAACGGCTTCGTTGCGTTAACCCAAAAATCGTTAACGACCAACCACTAGTGCGGGCAGGTTTTTCCACAAGTAGGCCGCTGGTGGGCCCTTTTTGCGTGACCCTTGACGCGTGTTGCTCGAACTTTTTTAGGTTCTACAACACGCCGGTTTCCTCACGATGTTTTCCTTCAGCGTTTTGAGAGTACTGGCGCCAATGAGTTTTTCCGTCGAAAAATGTATGTGCTAGTGCACATACATTTTTCGACAGAAAAACTCATTGGTACACAAGTGGATTTGAACCCACGACCTTCGGATCGGAAGGCGGGGCCACTACTAGATGGGGGATAGAATACGTACAGACAATACATTACAGCCCCGAAAGAAAACATGAGCGATAGGTTTGATAGTCATCATTATCATCATCAGCCTGAAGAAGTCCACTGCTGGACATAGGCCTCCCCTACACATTTCCAGGAAGAACGATTCTGAGCTCTTTCCATCCATCGGCTTCCCGCGATCTTAACAATGTCGTCGGTCCATCTGGTGGGTGGGCGCCCTACTTTTCGTCTTCCGGTTCGTGGTCGCCATTTATTCCCCACCTTTATTCCCCAACGGTTGTCAGTTTGATAGCTATAATACTCAAATATTTGTTATAATAGCTGGGGAAAAGTGTGCTTGAAATAACGAATTATTGACTTGAAATTATGAGTTTATTTAAGTTCTACAAAGAAACTTACAATTAAACAAATTACAGTTAAACAAAATGCCGCCAGCAAAATGTAATTTACAAAATACTTCCGTTTGGTACTGATTTGGATCAGTTGAGCTATCTCTCGATCGTTTGTAACGGTCTGCAGATAGCTCAACTTTTTCTTGTGTATTTTGTACACTTTAAGTTCTTAAATATATTCATTGTCGAATGATTGAGAGCAGCATTGTGGGTTTTCGTTAAAATAAACTTGGATTTACAAGATACCCAAAACTGCGATTTGTCACATTTTACCTAAGCCATAGTTTTTACTATGTTTTCTTTGTTGTTTTGAGAGCACAGGCAAACAATTTAGGTACTTTTAAAATAAAAAATCACGCAGATACCCTCTGGCAGTTCGCCATCCAGCGAGTAAGCTTACGAGCTAGTAAGTTCGTTTGGTATCTCTCGTTTTTGTCGACCTTCGGGGTTTATCCTGATCGGCGATAAGACCGCAGGGTCGCAGGGCGGGGCCACAGCATAATATACAGTTAGTAGAGGCAGGCTCGCACCCGCCTACTTTGCTCTATTTGGTATTGGATTTACTACATTGTACGTCATAGATACATGTTTGAACGACAGAGATACACAAATCCTCTTAAGTATGTACATTATCATGTATGTACCATGAATAAATAAATAAATATTGTGGCCAATTCACACAACACTATTAAGCCCCAAATTAAGCAGAGCTTGTACTATGGGAACTAGATAGCTGATATAACATACATACATTTTTTTTTGTAAATACATACTTGGAATACAATACAACACCCAGACAGAGAACAAACATCTGCGTTCACCGCACAAATATTTGTTCTCGGTGGGGATCAAACCCACGACCTGCGGCGCAGAAGGCAGAGCTACTACCAACTGAGCTGAGAGGCCGGTCGAATGAATGTTTGATTTTTCTCAAATTTAACGATCGCGATTTTTTACTGAATAGTTATAATCAAAAGATCTGTAGGCCTACCATGAGCTCTGTCTGGCTATGTCTCTGGCTCTAGTTTTGAGTCTGTGTGAGTGCTCACCAGTGCATTATACTGTGTGTGTGGCGTTTTGACCTAGGATTGATTTAGTCAAGACTCAAAACCAGAACCAGACTCAGATCCAGACAGAGCTCATGGTACAGGCCTACAGGGTAGGAATAATGTCCTGTTTTTTAATGTTGAATATATAAAAGTAGAGACGTCACATCGACCAATATCCTACATATTCGAGAGGATCCATATTGATGCAAATAAATAAAACATTGTTTCTCGGTAAACATACAGTGGCTGTTTCAGAGTCAAAATACCTACCACAAGCTCTGTCTGGCTCTGGCTTTGAGTATGTATGAGTGTTGGCTAAGTAAATTCTACGTCGAAACGTCACACACACAGTATAAATACACCGGTGAGCACTTACACAGACTCAATACCAGAGCCAGACAGAGCTTGTGGTAGGCCTACTGGTTAGGTAACCATTTTGCCTTTTGCGTCATTGAAATTATTCAAAATGAAACTTGCAACAGTTTGCAACAATGTATTTGGAGACGGACTCCATTTGGTTTGATAATGCATAGGTACGCCGTGATTGATAACCACAGGATATTATTACCTTACTTAAGGCCTGCGCACATCTAGGCGATGGCAATGGCGATTAGTGAAACGCTGTCATATTTGACCGTCATCGCAGATCGCTATGTGCGCAAAGCTTAAGCGTTCTGCGGTGCTGAACAGTGAAATGCTGTCAAATATAACAGAAGATTTCTTCAATTTTTTATTTTTTATAGCTAATCATTTGGCTTTCATCAGACCTGATGGAAACGAGGATGCAGCCTAAGTGTAGTAGTTCACTCTTGTCTTGATTTGATTTGATTTTCTTTCTTTTCTCTTTCTTTTAAATTCCTAAATTGAATCATTCCGGAAATATTGACGCCACGCCGCCGCCGCTGGTAGAGAGTTCTACTCTTTGACTCTTTGGCCGTTCTTACTATAAAAGCGACTTGAAGCGATTTGACAGCGTTTCACTGATCGCATTATGTGCGAAAGGCTTTATTTTTTGCAAATCTTCTTAATAGGTATATAAAAATGAATTGCTGTTCGTTAGTCTCGCTAAAACTCGAGAACGGCTGGACCGATTTGGCTGATTTTGGTCTTGAATGATTTTTGAGGTCCAGAGAAAGTTTAAAAGGAGAATAATAGTATATTATGTAACTAGTGAATAAAAGACGGATTTAAATCGAGGGACATAGATGAATCACGACCGTAGGGAGTGATTCATAATGATTGAATCACGAGCGTAGCGAGTGATTCAAGTGTTAGAACCCTAAACGACGCGAGTAATTCATGGCTCTCGATACAAATCCGTTTTATTCAAGAGTTGCATACTATACTTTATACCATGACTTCGAGAAAAAGAAAGATTTAAGCGAAAAACGTTTTTTCCACTTTGGAAGCGTCCCTCGCGCAAACTATTAGAAAAAAAAAACGATACTAGAAACCTCAACATCATTTTTGAAGACCTATTCATAGATACGCCACACGTATGGGTTCAATGAAAAAAATTTTTTTGAGTTTCAGTTTCAAGTATAAAATTTATAGTTTGTTTTGTATTTTTGTGTAAAAATTTTAATGCGGTTCACAGAATACATCTACTCGCCAAGTTTCATTAGTCTAGCTCTTACGGTTTCGGAGAAAAATGGCTGTGACATACAGACGGACAGACAGACAGACAGACAGACATGATGAATCTATAAGGGTTCCGTTTTTGCCATTTGGCTACGGAACCCTAAAAAGGAAGGTTCAATGAATGCAAGTTTTCTACTAATTTTGGCCGACCTCTCTTTCATAAACTAAACAACTCAATCGAACAACAAAACTCACCACTTTTTCATCCCTAGAATGCATTTTCAATCGATTTATTATTACCGAACTTTGTGTTGTTTAACTTACGTAAATACAGTATTCGAAATTGTTTGTGAATAAATGAAATGAAATGAATAGCGCCAATTTACTAATATTTATGACATTGACAACAAAGAACACAAAACAGTATTTAACCAAGGAGTTCAGCATTGTCTAAACTCATTGTTCAAAATTTCGACCAATCAAATTAGAGTATTTTTGGCGCAAGGAGATTGTATAGTATTGATATGGAGGTCGACCTCATTGGTGTGTTCCGAATTCAAACACCAAAACAGTGATTAAAAGGGCTTTTTATTCACTGTTTGCAGTGAATAAAATAAGCTTTTTAGAGGGGGTATGGTATAATAGTTATTTGTTATACAAGAGTGCAAAGCTGCTTTTTAACCGCGTGCTCAATTTTGATGACTGAGCAAGCGCAGGATTCTAAAGTTTAACCACGAGCGTAGCGAGTGGTTTAAAAGTTAGAATCCTAAGCGTCGCGAAGGAATCAAAAGAGCACAAGGTGAAAAATCTTTGCACTCGAGTGCAACACGTAACTTTTCATCCCACCTCAGCGAGGAAATGACTAATGCAAAAAAGAACATGGCGCGACTAAAAGTAACACACCAAGAAGGTTCCGAGTATGAGTTATTAACAAATTTAAAAAGGTTGTATGATAAATTCGGCACCATGCAGGTAGAAGTAAATAGGTTTAATGGTGTTTTGAATTCACAAATACACCAAGAAGGTTACGAGTGCGAGTTTTTAACAAAATAAAAAAGGTTGTATGATTAGTTCGGCTCCATGGAGGTAGAAGTAAATAGGTTGTGTATTCACAAACTTATTGAACACGATATTCTAAATTCAAATTTACTTTATCCTCTCGCGGATAAAAACGGCTTTTCCAGTCAGAAATTAAACAGCAAAAACACACTTTCAGAGCTGGTGGGATGAAAATATTTTTTTTTCAACGGGAACGTAACGGGGCGAGCGAAGCCGCGGGCGGCCGCTAGTAATTCATAAAAATGCCTGTCTATATTATTCTGAAGGTGTATTTATGTGTAGATTTCGGAAAAATAGGAGTTTCCTGGTGGTCGTCGTTGCCTGGTGGTAAGAGCGGAACATCTAAAACGAAGCACCGAAATATTCTCCCTAAATTATGTTCTCTCTCTGATTCCATTCTTTCCGCTGATATGATAATTTAGACAAATATAAGGTAGAAACCCCGAATCAATAACCGAGCAAAATACCTTTTGTGAATGAAGATGGTCGGTATATTAAATTATAAATCACGAGGCTTATTGGTTTTCCAGTTCAAGAGATTTCGTGTATTCGGTACAAAAAGGGGCGTGTATCTAATGCTAGGAATACATTTGCGGGCGAATATTCGTGTTAGTGCGATGAATGTGGCCGGGTACATCGTGTCATCGTGTAGTATTCGAGCGAAGACGATGTAGTATCGGGGAGCTGTCGGTAAACTGGTGCGGATCAAAGGGATTTGTCGCGACAATATTCGCTTGGGTGGCTACGCCAACGTCAATTCAGTGTTTTCCAGACTTTGAAGCAAGACGGACTGAACTGAACGGCACAAATCGGTACGATGCATCGCGCTAACGCGACACGAATCTTCGTCCGCCTTAAGGCCTGCGCACACCTAGGTCACTGGTCACGATCGCCAACGACCTAGGTGTGCGTAGGCCTTTAATGTAGACAAGAACAATGTTTTTGTCGCGCCAAAACGCAACGAATTTTTGCCCGCTAATGTAGCCCCAGCATTACTAGATACAATAACATAGAATTGATAGTTGTGCTACATTATCCGAATGGTTATAGAATTTGAGCTAGCATTTTGATATAAGTATACTATAACGAAGAACTCAGCGAGCTCAGTTTATCATATCTTTGTCTCTCGATTTACATTTACCACCTTTCCGAGTTCACAAAACGATATACTCACCTAGAAACAGGCCAGTGGACAAGTTTAGATCTAAATGTGCGAGTTTAAGGTTGTTTTTCGGGTGGGTGGGGTTTTCAGTTACCACTTTGTGTGGAATGTGATCTGGGTCAGGGTCGCGAGGTCGCAGGCCGGCTCTGCGTTTGTTTCCAGTTAAGTACTTGACATGCAAGATGTCTGTCAACTACTTCAGAGGACTGAATGACCCTTCTCGCTGTTCTTTTGTTTGCTAAGCCTGTTTGTCACCGCGAGCTTCTCTTCTTCTTCTTAATAAAAGGCATCTGTCCTTTTCGGTTCAATTTTGCCAGTGTCGAGTAGTTTAATGAGAATGAGATTAATGATAATAATTATATTACATAGATAAAATACTTTTCCGTCAAGTAGAGTCAGTCAAAGTCGAGTCGGCCCTACTTGGCTTTGAAATCAAAATGATGGTCTTTTGTTTTCAAACCCCATCAGTAACCTTTTCGATCAAATCAGAATATCACATAATCACTTTTAGTCCAACTGTTAACACTTTGAGCTAAGACCTCAAGTAATGTTGGTTAAAATAACACCGTAATTACTTAACAAAACTTAGAATAACACCAGAAAAACAATTAAAATCAAACTGCTATGTGACTTCCAAAATGACAGAAAACGAATCCGTCACCGCGAGCTACCGAGCCGTTCGATAAGTTATACACTCACCACCATTATGGCCCGAACACACCTAGTTCGCTGGCGGTAGCGATCAGTGAAACGCTGTCAAATATCGCTGTCAGATTTGAGATTTGACAGCGAATATTTGACAGCGTTTCACTGATCTCTACCGCCAGCGAACTAGGTGTGTTCGGGCCATTATTCATGATAACGTAAGTGTTTGATATATTTACTCTTTTTATACAACTAGCTAATGAAACAAGCGCAAAACCCACCTGATGCTAAATGGTAACCATCGCCTATAAAAAAGCATTGCCTGGTATCCATCTATCTATCTCAAGTAATGTAGGTTAAAATACCGATGAAATACCACACGGCATCATTTTAAATAAAACCAGAAAAAAATTGAAAAGTTTATAATAGCTTCCCTAAATGATAGCAAACGAATGCAGCCGCTAAGTCTTCAGCTTCTTTATTATGGAATCTGTCAATTAATTTTGGATCAATTTTGCCAGTGTCGAGTGAGGATATTATTATATATAATAAATCTAATAGTTTTTAGTCAAGTCAAGTCAGTCAATAGACAAGTCGGCCCTAACTAGCTTTGAAAACAAATGGTTTGAAAAGCTATGTGACTTTCAAAAATGACAGAAAACGAATCCCTTCAGCATATAAAACTTAATCGTTGTAAAGGCCTGCGCACACCTAGTTCGCTGGCGGTAGCGATCAGTGAGAGTGTCAAATATCGCTCGTCAAATTGCAAAAATTCAATTGGCTTACATCGTTAAAAGACGAGTATTTGAAAACACAAAAACTTGAGTAACCGACTTCATAGCCAAACTGCTTAGAAACGTATGTGTATGTGATGTCTGATTCTAATAAGGTTTTGAAGTAATGGTGGGTACTGTACCTACCTACTCAAAATGTATTATTTGTAATGCAAGATTTGTGGAATTCGTTAAATTGTATTTAAATAAGCATTATGAGCGCGCATTCTCGAAAATATAACTAGCAAGCCCTCTTTTGGCACAGGCAGGCTCATGCGTGGGTTTCCCATAGATTAAACGGTATACCTTCTATTGCAAATAAGTTCTACAATCGTCAAATTTGCTTTATTGGTTTTATTGGTCGTGAACTGTCACCTACATAGAATTCATTTCCGGCTCGCTACAGAGAAGCTAGCAGTAACTACAACGTGGTCACAGCCTAGCTAGCAGTAACTACAACGTGGTCACAGCCTAGCTAGCAGTAACTACAACGTGGTCACAGCCTAGCTAGCAGTAACTACAACGTGGTCACAGCCTAGCTAGCAGTAACTACATTGTGGCCACAGCCTAGCTAGCAGTTGCTACAGCGTGGCCATTGGGCCACAGCCTAGCTAGCAGTAACTACAACGTGGCCACAGCTTAGCAAGCAGTTACTACAGCGTGGCTACAGTCTAGCTAGCAGTTACTACAGCGTGGCCACAGCTAATCTAGCAGTTACTGTAGCGTGGCCACAGCTTAGCTATCAGATAGTAGGACGATGGCCGTGACAAGGCCATCGATGTAGATGATTGGATACTAGTTTTTGTGCCTTCGATCACACTTGCATGGCTGCTTTGCCTTCCGATCTCAGCATTTATTAGTGTTTTTAGATTTTATAAATGACTAGCGGCCGCCCGCGGCTTTGCTCGCCCCGTTACCGTTCCCGTTGAAAAAAACCATATGTATTCACTTTTTAAACCTTCTCTGGATTTCCACAAATCATTCAAGACCAAAATCAGCCAAATCGGTCCAGCCGTTCTCGAGTTTTAGCGAGACTAACGAACAGCAATTCATTTTCACATATGAACAGATTTGTGTTCCATCTACGAAAGAAACCTTTAGCTTAGCACCCCCATGTTCTAAGAACTTGTACCTTTTTACCCGATAAAAAGGGGGGTTATGATTTTAAGCATTATGTACATTCATTTGTTATCTGTGGAGATCGAACCCACGACCTACATACGCAGAAGGCAGAGCTACTACCAACTAGGCTGAGTCCTTCTCTCACTATGACTGACTAATGACTATTTATTTCACTTACATGGTTTCTGACGGAATCTTAACATAATAAAGCAAAAAAATAATTTGATGTACAATCTTGAATGGTATGTAGGTACACAATGTACAATAATATCCCTTGAAGCTGTACAAATCATCTAGAACAGCCATGAAGTCGTGTTATTCTTCAAATATTATTTTTTAAAATAGAACAACGGTCTCGTAATATGATTTTACAGATTGATTCAGTAGATTGCTATTCGCTGTGATAACACAATTTAAAAATACACCGACCTAAAAGAGTAATTGAAGTATTTTCAACTGAAAACAACTAAGTAGTTGGCTGACGCAACAATACGTTTTCGGATACTAAAATATTTAAATATAATGTTGGCAAGGTGATTTATATGCATCATACCATTTATATCGTGGTTTGGTCTAAGTGCTTCAAACCTAATAATGTTAGCTATTATATAACAACACATTAACCGTTTAACGACTGATTAAACCGAACTGACACCATAAAACATTACTTCATTTGACAACAAAACAAGCGAACTTATTATTAAAATCTATCTAGATAAATATCTACAAAACAAGACAACAAAATTGTATAAGCGCGATTTATAATCAAGAAAGCCGAAAACCGATATAACAAGAAACGATTTGGCTGAAAATTGGTGGGGAGAAGGGAGATTTTAACCCCTAAAAAGTAACGGGAACGAGGCCAGCGAAGCCGTGGGCGGACGCTAGTTTCTAATCAATGAATTCAATGTGGCCAGTGTACTCTTACCTTCGTACTATTAACAGTTTAGCTTTGCAGACTTATAATTTATGTCTGTTGTTATCTCTTCTTCTTCTTAATGAATGGCATATGTCCATTTTGAATCAATGTTGCCAGCGTCAAGTGAGGATATATTACATAAATAAAATAGTTTTTAGTCAAGTCAATCAATAGATAAGTCGGCCCTAATTGGCTTTAAAAACAAACGGTGACCCCTTTTTTTCAAAACCATCAGAAACATTTCGATCAAATTAGAATATCTTTTTAATACACTTTTATTCCAACTGCTTACACTGAGTTAAGACTTCAAGTAATGTTGGTTAAAATACCACCGAAATTACACAACAGAACAAAAAAAAAACACCAGAAAAACAATTAAAATCAATAAGCTATGTGACTTCCCAAAATGACAGAAAACGAATCCGAGTGATAAGTCTGTTGCCATCTTTATTTGTTGATATGAAAGTGACAGGGACAGTGATTCTGGCGAGCCATTAAAAAGTGTAAATCATCATAAGGAATAAAGCCGCTACTGACCATCATTTGTTTTCAAAACCAATTAGGGCCGACTTGTCTATTGACTGACTTGACTTTAAACTATTTTATTTATGTAATACATCCTCATTCGACACTGGCAAAATTGATCAAAAATGGACAAATGCCATAATTAAGAAGAAGAAGAAGAAGAGTTCGTTTAACCAACAGTGGAGATCAAAACCAATGGTTTTGGCAAACGTGTCGGTTGATGTATTGATGTAATCACGTCAGCATTGTGTTCCCTACGCACTTCACAAGTACTTACACACATACCGAATGTGAGAAGAGTGTTCCTTAAAACTAAAGAAACTTAAAACGTCAAAAATTTCTATCAGATTATTGAGAGATTATGAAAATTGTTAGATTACGAACGAAATGAATGAATAATTATACTTGAACAAACAATTACGTTCCAGCGTACCTACAAAATTCAACAGAAAAGTAATTTACTTCAGAATACAAAGTTAGCTTTTATTAGTTTTTTTTTATTATAAAAGTCAAAAATTCTATTTCATATTTCAGTTCTACACGACAGGAAAGGTCTGCGCACATCTAGGCGATGGCGATGGCGATAGCGATGGCAATCAGCTGAATCGCTGTCAAATATCGCTGTCACATTTAAAAGCATTGCAGCCGATCGCCATCGCATAGATGTGCCTGCGCACAGCCTTTGACTGCGCGCAGCATTTGACTGGCCTCTAGCTCAGTTGGTAGTAGCTCTGCCTTCTGCGCCGTAGGTCGTGGGTTCGATCCCCACCGAGAACAAATATTTGTGTGGTGAACATAAATGTTTGTTCTCTGTCTGGGTGTTGTATTGTATTCTAAGTATGTATTTACAAAAAAAAAAATGTATTCAAGTATTATATCAGCTATCTGGTTCCCATATTACAAGCTCTGCTTAGTTTGGGGCTGGGTAGTGTTGTGTGAATTGTCCACAATATTTATTTATTTATTTATGCGATCGCGTTAAACAATATCAGCGGCTACTTTGTAACCGTTTGCGCAGTTTTAATTGATTCGGAAATGAAACTTCTGATGTCCCTATTTACGGGTCACTTTAGTGTCAGGGGCATGTTTAGGTGAAGCTTATTATTGGGTAAGGCTGCGCACATCTAGGCATTGGCGATGACGATCAGCTGAAACATTGTCAAATCATCATCATCATCATTATCCACAGCCCGATTTTACCCACTGCTTTCCGATTCGAAGGTCGTGGGTTCAAATCCACTCGTGTGGATTTGAACCCACGACCTTCGAATCGGAAGGCAGTGGGTTAAGTCGGGTAAACTAGACCGCTGTGGTTATTATTATTATTATTTAATTAAGCAATACCATAATAATACAAGGAGAATTGCACAGAGAGCCATGGAGCGTGCCATGCTCGGCATCAGACTTATAGATCGAGTTCCGAACTCCGAAATCCGAAGACGAACGAAGCTCCAAGACGTCGGAGATCGGATTACGGAGCTCAAATGGAGTTGGGCAGGACACATTGCTAGGCGTGCTGATGACAGGTGGAGTAGAACAACCGAATGGTGGCCAAGCGCCGGCTACAGAAGCGTAGCGCGCCCTGCACCAAGATGGATGGACGACATAGACAGGTCGCGGGGCGGCAATGGTTTAGACTGGCACAGGATCGAGGTAGATGGCACTAACTAAGGGAGGCCTATACCCAGCAGTGGGTGAAGTCGGGCTGTGGATGATGATCTTCTTCTTGTTATCGTGTCACTAGCTCAATACTCAATACATTTATTGCATACACATGGTTTAGTTTAGGTACATACATAGTTGTTAGGTGTAAGTCAGTATCACATGGACCCTGTGTATAGGGTAAAGCAACATGGAGGTAGGCCGAGGCTTATACACAGTAGTTGGTACTTATAGGTATATTATTATAGATTGAGAAATTCCAGGCATTATAATTTCTTTTACTCGTGGACTTCAGTTCATCCGTGATCATGGTGCATGCAACTGTGCCGAAATATCGGAAGTCAACTCAGAAAAATTTAATCATGGTAAATATCCTGTCGTTTCATAAAAAAAAATAATGTAGATAGTTTGTTACTTTATTTTAAATTAATAAGCTTGGTAAAACAGATTAAACGATAATGTCAAGGTCTTAAAAGTAGTCAAAGTTAAGTTTAGTGCGTAGTTATACATACCAATTAGCTATATATAAAGAGTTATATTATAGAGTTAGTTGCTCTTTCAAAACCAGTGTGGTGAAAAGATTTTAAGTGCGTCTCAGAGAGACTCCCTTCGTGGATGATGATGGAGAAGCAATACCAACAGCACACATAGTAATCATATTTTTAAACCATTTAAAATTAAATTATACTAATAAATGTGTGCCAATTACAGGCATGCACAGCATTCGCTATAATTATATAGACAACAGAAGTAAAGAAAAAAATACTTAAAACTACTACTTACAACTTAATCTGGGCTGATTTTTCCATGCACGCAATCATCTATGTGATCATCTGTCTATGTATGTGATGACTGTAGGCCTACCATGAGCTCTGTCTGGCTCTGTCTCTGGTTCTGGTTTTGAGTCTGTGTGAGTGTTGACCAAATAAAACCTACGTCAAAACGTCACAAACACAGTATAATGCACTGGTGAGCACTTACACAGACTTAAAACTAGAGCCAGAAACAGAGCTCATGGTAGGTCCGGTCCACTGATGACTTACATCAGCATCGACAAAGCCCTCAGACCATCAAGATGCAGCGGAGACTTAATCCTGGGTATACATGACTCTGCTATCAGCTTGCTAATCTTTTGAGCCATGTCGACCACCTTGCTTCTCTGTCCTAGATAGATAGATAGAAAATTATTTATTGTACAAATTACAAAGTACTGTACACAGGCGAACTTAATGCTAGATAGCATTATCTACCAGCTAACCTTTGGGTACTAAGGAGATAGGTTGGGTAGTCCTACAAATTATTATCGGATTTCATTTTTCAGACAAACTCAACATATTGTGGCCCAACTCTGCATAGCTTAAAAGTCATTTCCGTATCAAAGGAAGGTCAAAACCGACTCGGTTCATAACTTTTGTAATATTCAAATACCTTCGTGAATACCAATGTAGTTTGGATGATGCCGGCACTGAAAAACTGGGGCAGATGAAATGCAAATCTCTCTGAAAACTACCACAAAACAGATAGGTACAGAACGCAAGCTCCACACAAAGTGCGCTTGAGGAACGCACACATAGACACGGCTCACGGACACGATATTTTGAACCAGTTGAGACCAATGTGAACGCGAGTGCCATCCGTCTGAGAGACGCGTCTTGCAACTTTTTGGTGAAAAAAAGCAGCCAAGTGCGAGTCGGACTCGCCCGTGAAGGGTTCCGTAGCATCAAGTAACATATTATAAAGGTTCTTGTAGTTCGTCGAAAGGTAAATTGTGGTTTACGATTTATGACGTATAAAAAAAAACTGCTCACTTGATCTCGTTCAAACCAAATATCGTTGGAAGTTTGCATAGTAATGTACAACATATATTTTTTTTAGTTATATCATTCTCTTATTTTAGAAGTTAGATACCCCACACGTATGGGTTCGATGAAAAAAATATTTTTGAGTTTCAGTTTCAAGTATGGGGATCCCCAAAATTTTTAGTTTTTTTCGTATTTTTGTGTAAAAATATTAATGCGGTTCACAGAATACATCTACTCGCCAAGTTCATCAGTCTAGCTCTTACGGTTTCGGAGAAAAATGGCTGTGACATACGGACGGACAGACAGGCAGACAGACATGACGAATCTATAAGGGTTCCGTTTTTGCCATTTGGCTACGGAACCCCAAAAATGGAGCAACAAAAAAGTTATTATAACTGTTCAGTGGACGGTTGTTTCAATTCTACATTATAATATGAACAGCGTAATTTAAACTAATTTGAATTAGTTAGTTAAAACATTTTAGTTCTAACTAGTTTATATTTTCGTTCTTCCTGTATCATTCTCGCTCGACAATAAATCAAAAAACTAGAAACGAGTGCCTCTACCACGATAGTTTTTTGTGCATAAGCCAAAGTTGCTAACCCTAGCGCGATCGCCGAGCGTAGGTATGAAAAGTATAGTACAGTCGCGGTATGAAAATGTTCGTCACCTTAGTGTCGGTTTTCGCTTGCACCAGTGCCTAGATCATGAACACATTTTGACATAATTTGTGACGTTAACTCATCGGAGTATTCTGTCTATTCAGTTTCAAAAGGTAGTATGTGATCGTGATACGTTGAACAAATCAAGTTGATAATCGACGAACATTTTCATTTCAACACTATACATACATGATTGACTTCTGTTTCTGTACCTACCTGGTTTGTGCCTCTACCCTCTGGCAGCAGTCCAAACTCAAACTCAATAATTTTTTATTCATTACGATGCAAGAATCACTTTGAAACGTCTTATAGCTAGGTGAGTCTAGGTGCCAGTTCCACGCGACCAAGCGTAGAAGAACAGGCAACAAACTACGTCTTGGTTCCTACTGTTTTTTTATATGATCCTTTTACAAATCAAAAATAGTCTAAAATAATAGCAGTGAAGTTCCAGTGTGGTGCCACTTCACTTAGTCAGACGTATGCAATGCAATAATACAAAAGCAAAAGTTTCAAAGACAGCACACGCTACGCTTCAAAGTTATACTATAGTATCTACACAGCTTATATAAAAATAAGATACGAAATAGTAGGTACAGACATTGCAAATCGACATGTTAGCTTCCTATGGGTAGAGTAACCGGGACATTGGGCCACGCAGTTTTATCATTCATATAGCTATCTAGAGTATAGTACGCTTTCTTTATTAAATTATTCTTAACATAGGCTTTAAACTTCCGAATAGGAAGCTTAGTTGCATTTTCCGGAAGTTTATTATAAAAGCGTACAGTGTTCCCCATAAAAGACCCATTTACCTTCTGCAGGCGAAATTTGGGAATATAAAGTTTATTTTTATTTCTAGTGTTAATATTATGTGAATCACAATTTTTCTGAAAGCTACAGATGTGTTTGTGAGTGTACAATAAGTTTTCATATATATATTGTGAAATTACTGTGAGGATATTAATTTCCTTAAATCGCTCTCTCAATGAGTCTCGAGATTTCATTTTATATATGGCACGTATGGCCCTTTTTTGTAAAACAAATATAGTTTGAATATCAGCTGCTTTCCCCCAGAGAAGGATACCGTAAGACATAACACTATGGAAGTAGCTGAAATAAACTAGCCTAGCTGTAGCTTCATCAGTAAGCCATCTTATAGTCCGAACTGCATATGCAGCCGAACTTAGTCTAGCTGCAAGTGCTTTGATTTGTGGCCCCCACTGCAATTTTTTGTCAATATTAAGTCCTAAGAAAATAGTAGAATCTACAAGGTTAAGTGACTCTCCATTAAGTATAATATTAGTTGGCCGGAGAGTCACATTTGGTAAGATAAATTTAATACACTTGGTTTTCTTGGCATTCAGTAAAAGATTATTAACGTTAAACCAGTTAAGTATTTGCGACAGAGATGCGTTAACGTCATCGTAATTAGTCTTCAATCTATCGACTTTAAAAATTAATGAGGTATCGTCAGCAAATAGTACTATTTCACATAGTTTTTTAACCAAAAAAGGGAGGTCATTTACGTACACTAGAAACAAGAAAGGACCTAATATCGAACCTTGTGGCACCCCCATGTCAATAATAGACCCAGAAGATCTCTCACCGCCCACATCAACTTTAAGGACTCTATCAGTCAAGTATGATTGTATTAGGTCAATAGAGCGATTTAGAATGCCGTAATGTTTAAGTTTAGATATTAATGTAGCATGATTTACACAGTCAAAAGCTTTGGAAAGATCGCAGAATACCCCAATCGCGTCTTGCGAGTTTTCCCAGGCATCATATATGTGCTTTAAGAGTAGAATACCGGCATCAGTCGTTGATCGACCTTTCGTAAATCCAAACTGGTGGCTATGAAGTATCCCATTTAGGTTAACATGTGATAACAACTGAGTAAGAATAACTTTCTCAAAGATTTTACTTAGCGTGGGCAATACTGAGATAGGTCTATAGTTAGCAGGGTCACTTGCATTTCCACTCCACTTCACTCGTACTCGTGGAGTCGCTAGAGCTCGCTGACCAAAATCGAAACTTTCAATGGCGGGTGCCTCCGTCGCTGCCAAAAGTCCGGTAACACGTGTCTGCAATCGACAAAGCAATCAACATTTTTAATTTGTTTAAAGTTTGAGGTAATATCACAGCAATTACACCAAATTGTTATGCCTATTAAAGTTTATGAAGGTACACCTAATTTCTTGAGATGGAAGGCAAAAAATACAATATTTGGCTAACATCGCCGCAGGGTATTCATTATATTTACCGGATCTGTTCTCATCCTTTTGTAAATCAAACATTTAGAACATTTCTCGAACTTATTGGACTCATGTTTACTGTTGTCATCATCAGCCTGATGAAGTCCACTGCTGGACATTGGCATATTCAGCACCCGCACTTGTTGGACTGGTTTCCGCAAGTAGGCCGCTGGACGCTTTTTTTGCGTGACGCTTGGGTACGTGTTGCTCGAACTTTTGAGGTTCTACGACACGTCGATTTCCTCACGATGTTTTCCTTCACCATTTTTGAGAGTACTGGCATAGTGCACATACATTTTGCGACAGAAAAACTCATTGGTACACGACTGGATTTGAACCCACGACCTTCGGATCGGAAGGCAGGGCCGCTACCAATAGACCACCAGTGCTCTTTTCGGTATCACTAATCTAATTAATTTTTCTTGTTTTTCCATTGTTAGTCTTAAGGTGTGCAATAAAAAATATTATATTCTATTCTACAGTTCTTCTTCTTCTTCTTCGTCCATTTTGGACCAATTTTGCCAGTGTCGAGTATTGAGGATATTATATTACATAGACAAAATACTTTTTAGTCAAGTCGGGTCAGTCATAGACAAGTCGGCCTTAATTGGCTTTGAAAAAACATGGAGGCCGGTTTTTTCAATATCACATAATACACTTTCATTCCAACTGCTCACACTTTAAGCTAAGACCTCAATTAATGTTGGTTAAAATACCACCGAAATTACACAACAGAACTCAAAATAACACCAGAAAAATAATTAAAATAAAAAAAACTTGAGAGGTGTCAAGGGACACCCGGATGGAACGAAGTTCCTTTATTGACATACACACATTCATAACACACATACACACATAAATCACACTGTCAAACATTCATTATACACTCTATATTAAAAACTCAGCAGTTACGTCCGAAAAACATTAAATTGTAATTCTTGTTGCCTAGCCGAAACACGGATCCCTCGCGTCTAAACACAAGTTTCATACTTAGTTAGAGCGAGTAGTCAATGTATAGACTATACACTAGTTTTATATTTTTTTGTGTTTTAAGGTGCATCTAAATAACTAATTAGAAACCCTACATATTATATACCTACTCTTCTTTGTATCTTAACTTATATTAAAATAGCTGTACTTTTGTAAACCTTTTTGTGGAAAATAAATGTTATTATTATTATTATTTACAAAAAACCTGCATACACTCAACAAAAATAATCGTCGCGACACCACACTGTTCAATGCGAAATAGAAATGAAAATTTCTGGCCTGCTTTCTATAAGAGAGAGAGAAAGAGAGAGAGACAGGCAGAGAAACATGCGCACGCCGCACAGCTTACAATAAATAGCTTACTTTAGCAAAAAGTGTCGTGACAACTTTTCGCAAGATTTTTTTCCGTCTAGCCCCCTTTCACAACGCGCGATAAGGAACTTCGTTCCAAAAGCTATGTGACTTCACAAAATGACTGAAAACAAATCCTATTCTAATAGTTAAATGCAGCAATACAGGTGACATGAAGTAACTAGAACAAACTGTTCGCCTGAATAAAGCGGCTTTGTCACCAACTCCCATTGTGAACAAACAAACTGAACGCGCTGAACAACGACTATTGTCTCGCAGCATATCCATCCAATGCGAAGTACGAGTAGAGCTTAGCACTCTGACTCGTGTCAGAAGTTCTCTGGGATAATTTGTATTTGTACAATCGTGGTATGAAAATGTTCGTCACCTTAGAGTCGGTTTTCGCTTGCACTAGTGCCTTGATCATGAACACATTTTGACATAATTTGCGACGTTATCGGTGTATTCTGTCTGTTCAGTTTCAAAAGGTAGTATGTGATCGTGATACGTTGAACAAATCAAGTTGAAAATTGACGAACATTTTCATTCCGCCACTATACTAATATTTACGCACGCATATTAATAATTATAAATACATAAATAATAAATAAATATTGTAGACAGTTCACACAATTCTATTTAGCCCCAAACTAAGCATAGCTTATACTATGGGAACCAGATAGCTGATATAATACATACATACATTTTTTTTGGAAATTAGCATACAATATAACACCCAGACAGAGAACAAACATCTGCGTTCACCACACAAATATTTGTTCTCGGTGGGGATCGAACCTACGACTTACGGCGCAGAAGGCAGAGCTACTACCAACTGAGCTGAGAGGCCAGTCTAATATTATAACTAGCATCCACTCACAGCTCAAAAAGCCTATGTGTTACTTATTTCTTTCATTTTTTATTCACCGTTGCCAGCATTTTATGCATGAGTTGAGTTCCATTTGCACAGGGTAAGTAAATGTATCTATTGGGCGGGTTCACTTATATAATTTACTATCAGCCGCCCGCGGCTTCGCTCGCCCCGTTTCTGACTACTTTGGGATATTTTTTTTTATTTTTTTTATGTAAAAGATAGACAAACGAGCTTACGGCCCACCTGATGGTAAGTGGTCACCGTCGCCCATAGACACCAACAACACCAAGGGTGCTGTCGTTGCGTTGTCTACCCTGTAAAGTATCCTCTGTGCTATTCCAGATTATAATCTATCTTTGTGCCAGATTGCGTTCAGATCCATTCAGCCGTTCTGTCGTTATTGAGATACAAACTTTTAATATTAGTAGTTTAGAGCGCTGGCTGGTCGGCTAATGTTAGCAGCCTCGCCTTCCAATCCTAAGGTCGTGGGTTCAAACCCAGTCGTGTACATTAGTACACGACTGGATGGAGATTTTCTGTCAAAAAATTATGAACTTACACAATGTCTGTGCTCTCAAAGGAAAACATCATCAGGAATGTAGCATGTCGTAGAAACTGAAAAGTTTGAAAATATGTGCTGTCAAGTACACGAAAGGAGCCTTTTTGAGGCGCACTTAAAATCCTTTCACCACACTTGGTTCGAAAAAACCAGTGACACGATAAAAAGAGGAGAAGACTTATATAATAACGTCGTGAGAGTTTAACTCAACTTTAAGGATTTGCGACCGTGTCAAAGGTCGAAGGAGTCTAAGGGCCACTTAAAAAGTAAACATGATTCGCATTAAATCTCGATCCCGGAAAAGATGTGTGAATGGACCCTTGGGGATTAAAAACTATTTATGAATTTATATAGCTATGTGCTGTAGCGTGTATGTGTATATTTTTTGACGTGACAACGTCTTATAATTCGATGGAGCCGGCTGCACGCACAAAAACTTTTTTTTTTTTACATATTTATAGGCTTGCGTTTGACCGCAATCTCACCTGCTGTTAAGTGATGATGCGGTCGACGGTGTAGCACGCTTACCTAGAAGATACCTGTTCACTCTACTCTTAAAAACATCCAAGTTATAAGTGTTACATGACTCATGCGGCGCCACCTTGCTTTAAGGCGTTCCATTTAAGGCTTGAAGTGCAAGCGAGAGCGCGGAACGAGCGACAAAGAGGCACGCACGGTCTCCGCGTTCGGCAGCGTTCGACATCTGTCTCTCTCCTACTTGAGTGAGCGATGCGTCCGCGTGGACAGCTGTATGACGTTGTCACGTTCAACTATCGTCAGTCGACTTTATAGACAACCGATTTTTTTTATCTAACACCTATCGCCCCACTTTTATGCAAAGGTCATATATTTTCATTTTTTTTTGTGCACTACCCGGTAAGAATGTCAAAAAGAGTCAAGAATGTCAAAATTACATAAAAGTTAACTGGAAGAGAATTATCTCTAGCAGTAAGTTCGCTTAAGTACAATGCAATTATTAACTTAGTGCAATTAAGAATTTTCTGTTTATCTATCAAAGGTCTTGTTTATATCCTTCCCCCGACCCCGACCTCGTAAAACCAAAGACCCAAGCAAAGAGAAAATAATATAATTTGTCAAAAAAGATATACATATTTTATCAGCTATAGCCGAACCAGGACGCACACTTTGCTAGCATTTAAACAGCTGATCAAGATCGTAGAATTAGTAAGTTGAAGTGGCAATGGGCAGGTCATATAGCTCGAAGAACCGACAACCGTTGGGGAATAAAGGTTCTCGAATGGCGACCACGAACCGGAAGACGAAACGTAAGACCGACGAAATTTTTAAGATCGCGGGAAGTCGATGGATGGAAAGAGCTCAGAATCGTTTTTCCTGGAAATGTGTGGCCTATGTCCAGCAGTGGACTTCCTCAGGCTGCTACTGATGATGATGAATCAGTGAGGACAAAGCCTTAATAAAAAACGTCTTAGAAAGAATTTCTAAAAGATCATGAACTTTATAACATAGAAGGAGCAATTAAGTGTCCACTGATGAGAAATCTAGGCAATACCAACTGTTGCTTATTCTGTGCGCATGCAATATTGCATACTTTGAGTTTCTAGTGGGCGTGTTTTATACTGACCGACACGATAGGTATTTCTCCGTAGTGATTCTACGGTACTAATATTGAAATGAAAAATTGAAATGTACTGAAAAATGTAACGTTTTTCAATTAAATTTATATATTTTAGAAGAAGAAAAAACCCAATATGTATCACACAGAAATAAAATCTCTCTCGTTTATAAAAAACTAAATTGCTGTTCGTTAGTCGAGTAGAGAAATACAACGGAAATCTTTTATACCTACCGTTCAACAGATGGACAAGAAAAGGACATGCCGTATCTACTATCCTATTCACTGTGCACCACCACTTGCTTTCTGGATGACTTGAATCATCCAAAAAGCAGGTCATCATAGGGTTATCAAGGTGGTTACATCTTCTTCCTGCCCTTATCCCACTTTATGTGGGGTCGGCACAACATGTCTTCCTCTTCCATTCCCCTCTGTTCAGTCATCTCTGCATTCACTCCTCTCTTATCCATTTTATCTTTCTCACAGTTCATCCATGTTTTCATTGGTCTACCTCTGCTCACATATTCACCCACGTCCATACTCATTACTCTCCTAGTCACATGACTTTCATCCCTCCTCATGACATGCCTGTACCACGCCAACCTATTGCTCCTCACTTTTTCTGTCACTGGCGTTACTTTCAAACTTCCCCTGATATACTCAATTACTCATTCCTTATCCTATCCATTCTTGTCACTCCACACATCCATCTCAACATTCGCATCTCTGCCACATGTACCTTTTTTATCAAGGTTACATATGGGTCAAAAAAAAGTTTGAAAAAAAGAAGAGTATTTTCTATCGTTTGAGAGCACTGGTGGTCTAGTGGTAGTGGCCCCGCCTTCTGATCCGAAGGTCGAGGGTTCAAATCCACTCGTGTACCAATGAGTTTTTCTATCGAAGAATGTATGTGCACTATGCCAGTACTCTCAAAACGGTGAAGGAAAACTTCGTGAGGAAACCGGCGTGTTGTAGAACCTAATAAAGTTCGAGCAACACGTGTCAAGGGTCACGCAAAAAGGGCCCACCAGCGGCCTACTTGCGGAAAAACCTGCCCGCACATCAAGTGCGCATGATAAACTTGCCGAACTTACTATCGGATAATATAAAACAGCCTTAGACCTCCTATCTACAGACTAAGGAAAGGAATATTGGAAGGGGATACTGTGGGTAAGGGTAGAATTGAATTGTGGCTAAAGGAACTAGAATCTGCATTATTGCATGCCTATAGACTGCTAGTGCTCTTAAACGGCGAAGAAAAGTATTAAATATTACAGACAATCCACACAACACTATCTAGCCCAAAACTAAGCAAAGCTTGTACTATGGGAACCATATAGCTGATATAATACTTAAATAGGTACATTTTTATGTAAAAACATACATAGAATACAATGTAACACCCAGACAGAGAACAAACATCTGTGTTCACCACACAAATATTTGTTCTCGGTGGGGATCGAACCCACGATCTACGGCGCAGAAGGCAGAGCTACTACCAACTGAGCTGAGAGGCCAGTCAGTATGGCCAGGAAACCCGTGGCTAAGTCAGCTCCGTATTGACCATGTCTTTCCTGTGGATTAGGCCATCTTAGCTATCAGGATGGTATAAGCAAGCCTACTCCATTTCATAATCCTTTCCCAGGCACTAGAGCCCCGTAAAAAGAGGCATAAAACAAACTGTTGTCCCAGAATCTATTTAAATCGTCTACAATAAGTCTAAAGTGTATTTATTCAGTAGAATCGCAAGGAAACGTCCTAAAGCTAGGAGTCTAGGTGCCAGTTCCACGTCTGTCTCTGGCTCTGGTTTTGAGTCGGTGTGAGTGTTGACTAAATAAATCTTACGTGGAAACGTCAAACACACAGTGCGCACTCACATAGACTCAAACCAGAGCCAAAGACAGAGCCAGACAGAGCTTGTGGTAGGCCTAATAGTGTGACATGAAGGAAGATTAGGTGATGTAATCATTGTTTCGAGTAGGTACTTACAGTAAAGATGGTTATTTGCTGTCTAGGTTGTGCAGGCAGCTGAGAAAAGCTAGATCACTCCAGCAGACCTACCATAAGCTCTGTCAAGCTCTGTTTCTGCCACTTGTTTTGAGTATGTGTGAGTGCTCACCAGTGTATTATACTGAGTGTGTGACGTTTCTTTTAGCTAATCTAGCCAAGACTTGACCCCAAGATTGAAAGAGTTGTAAAATAAGGCTAGAGTCTGTTCAGAAAAAGACCAGTCGTGGGATATGAGGGCGCAGCTGTGCTTAATTACCTTTTTTGTTTAGTGGGCAATACAATAGCGCGTCTGTTGCGTTTTGATCCTATCACAACTAGTGTACTATTCCTTTATTTAATTTTTATGATGCAAAATGCCGACAGAAAGAAAGGGATGAGCTGCCATATAAAAATCCAAACGTTCGTTCACAATTTGACCACGACGGCTTTCTTTATGAACAGACTCTAGCTATTTTATTACAATTTGCTATTACTAATCGATGCTTAAGTAACTCAGCCTTATCAGTTTTAGCTGTGGTATTAAAAGTGTGCAATTATATTGCTAGTGATTATACAATAATTGACAATTGATTGGTTTAATGGTCGAAGGCTGTTTTAAAACATGAATAAACTATGTTTAATGATTACGAAGAAGCCTATACAATACAGGGTGTAAGTTAATAGTCAATAGCTCTAAAACGACTGAACGGATTTAAATGAAATTTGGCAAAGATATAGACTATGGTCTGGAATAGCACATAGGCTACTTTTAATCTCTAAAAATTCACGGGAACGGGGCGAGCGAAGCCGCGGGCGGCGACTAGTAATAATATAATGTAGTAATAACCATTATTATCAAACGCTATGTTGTTAGCTTATTACTGCTAGAATACCGCAGCGTCATCGTATTACTTACATTATAGTACTTAGTGTATTTTAGAACCTAGTACCAGTTCAAGGCACAACGGCTGGCCTCTCATTAGGCCTACCACAAGCCCTGTCTGGCTCTGTCTCTGGCTCTGGTTTTGGGTCTATGTGAGTGTTGAATAAATAAATCCTACGTTAAAACGTCACACACACAGTATAATGCACTGGTGAGCACTCACACAGACTCAAAACCAGAGCCAGAGGCAGAGCCAGACATAGCCTGTGGAAGGCCTACGTTCATCAGTATAGGCTACCTGCATAATGTTGCTCGTTTTAAGGCCTGCGCACACCTAGTTCGTTGGCGGTAGCGATCAGTGAAACGCTGTCAAATATCGCTGCCAGATTTGACAGCGTTTCACTGATCGCTACCGCCAGCGAACTAGGTGTGCGCAGGCCTTTAGTTGGTGAAGTGATTCACTTCCACGTGAGCGCGCGTTCTGAATCAATATGCATCGTGTTCATTCATTTAGCGTGAGGCTTCCCAAATATACACCCTTTTGTTACTAGCAGCAAAATAAGTTTGAAAAACTTGAGAAACTGACTTTACTGAACCGATTTTCATGATTTTTTTTTGGCACGTCGCTTGAGACGTGCTTAAATTTGAATTGCGTTTTAGTATTTGGACGTTAGTCTCTAGCTCTGGTTTTTAGCCTGTGTGAGTGCTCACCCGTGTATTATACTGTGTGTGTGACGTTTCGACGTAGGATTTATTTAGACAGCACTCATACAGACTCAAAATTAGAGCCAGACAGAGCTTGTGGTAGGCTTACTGGTGATGTGACATCCTCTCTGTTGAAACACATTCCTAACGGCAACAGTAATAGTGCGGAATGTGCCTATACACTCAAATGACATAGTTTTCGGAGCGCTTCCATGCGGGCCCTCTGTCTACAACTATTCAAACTCAATCATTGTACCCAGGATACACGAGGCTAGTTTGTCAAGCCAATAGGCCTGCCACAAGCTCTGTCTGGCTCTGTCTCTGGTTTTGAGTGTGTGACTGCTTACCAGTGTATTGTAATATGTGTGACGTTTTGACGTTAAAATTGATTTAGTCAACACTCACGCAGACTCAAAACCGTAGCCAGAGACAGAGTCAGACAGAGCTTGTGGTAGGCCTACTGGCTAGTAAGATAGTGATAGTAAGCTAGCAAGCAGTTCTAGCTTTGTGTAAACAGAACTAGCTTCAATTTTAACCGACTGCCAATCAAAAAGGAGGAGGTTCTCAATTCGGTTGTATTTTTTTTTTTTTTTTAATGTTTTTTACCGCATTACTTCGTCATTTGTGCGCCGATTTGAAAAAATATTTTTTTATCTGAAAGGTACTGCTTCCAGATTGGTCCCATTTTAATTTTATTAAAATCGGTGTTGCCATTTTTTTTTAATATTTTTTTTAATGTTTGTAACTGCATGCCTCCGTCATTTATGAATCGATTTAGAAAATTATTTTTTTATTTGGAAGGTTATTCTTACATCCAGATTATCCCAAACAAATTTCATTAAAATCGGTTTAGCCGTTTAGCAATGAAGTCGGTTTCTCTAGTTTTTTAAACTTATAATAAATCATCTACAATTGATGCAAAGGTCTGTTTACTTAATATACTATTCTCTCAACCTATCGTCGATAGTCGACCTAATCAAAAAGGAAATGCATTTTTAATAGGCGCAGAGTGACGTTGAGCTTCGGCTTAAAGGCTTAGGTGGCTGGCGTCGGCGATCAGTGAAACGCTGTCAAATTTGACAGTGATATTTGACATGAGATTCACGGCTTGAAGGCACTGACAGCTACTCACATTGCACTGACATTGCGCTTATACATTTTCGATGAGAGACGTCCATCGGCGCACATGGTCATGCACCTGGATTCAAACCCACCACTTCAAATCGAAACCTCTCACTTTATTTTTATAATTATTATTATATTTTATTAATCCATTGAATAAGTTACATTGTAGAAATAAGATAACTTAACTTATTTATGTTAATTTTAGAGCAAGAGAAAAAAAAATAGTAGAGATATTTTTCATTGCTCATACTCAGAAAGTAGGTCTGAAGTTGCCTGAGGGGCCTAATTGAAAGTAATACTTTCAGCCCTAGGGAGAATTGCTTTCTACTGACAGCTGTCAAATTATAAAAAAAAACAAGTTCTATTTTATTCAACCATGTTCCAACTTTCTAAACTTTTTCTAACTGCAAGGAGCACAGTGTTTACCTCGGGTGAAAGACTTATTTAAGTCCCTCAAGCTCCATTGGCACCCTCGCTACTCTCTGTCGCCAAACCCGTCTCGGGACTCATAAACGTGACTTTCAATCCTCAGGTAATAATGTACTATTAACAGAAAAGGCACTGAAAAAGCTAGGATCAGTACCTCAAGCGAGTCTGTGTGAGTGCTCACCAGTGCATTATACTGTGTGTGTGACGTTTTGACGTAGGGTTTATTTAGTCAAAACTCACACAGACTCAAAACCAGAACCAGAGACAGAGCCAGACGGAGCTCATGGTAGACCTACTGAATACGACCAGAACAGAACTGGATTACTTAGCATGATTTTTATTATTCCTACAGTATAAAATGCACAAGGATAAACAAGTTTCTTTGCTCGAAGACCACTTTGTAACTTTTCACAAATTAGTTTAACCTAATTCTAGTACTTTCTTAGTTTAAGCGGGTCAAATCTGGCACCGAACTTATGCCCTTAACTTTTGGTAAGAGCCTTTGGTAAGCAAATCTATTCTGATCAGGTTAACTAGTCATGTTAGGAAAACAGCGGGGTCTCTCGACTTTGAGTTGTAAGCCGGTTGATTATTTTTGATTTGTAAAAGGATCATATAAAAAAAGCAGCCAAGTGCGAGTCGGACTCGCCCATGAAGGGTTCCGTAGCATCAAGTAACATAATATACAGAAAATAAACAGGAAACAGGTTCTTGTAGTTCGTCGAAAGGTAAATTGCGGTTTACGATTTATGACGTATAAAAAAAAAACTACTGGCTAGATCTCGTTCAAACTAAATATCGTTGAAAGTTTGCATAGTAATGAACAACATATATTTTTTTTAGTTTTATCATTCCCTTATTTTAGAAGTTAGAGGGGGGGGACCAACATTTTTCAACTTTGGAAGTGTCTCTCGTGCAAGCTATTCAGTTTAGAAAAAAACGATATTAGAAACCTCAACATCATTTTTGAAGACCTATTCATAGATACCCCACACGTAACGTAACGTAACGTAAACGAAAAATGTTTTTTTGAGTTGCAGTTTGAAGTATGGGGACCCCCAAAGTTTATAGTTTTTTTTCTATTTTTGTGTAAAAATCTTAATGCGGTTTACAGAATACATCTACTCACCAAGTTTCGTCAGTGTAGCTCTTATGGTTTCGGAGAAAAATGGCTGTGATACGGTCGGACAGACAGACAGACAGACATGATGAATCTATAAGGGTTCCGTTTTTGCCATTTGGCTACGGAACCCTAAAAAACGGTAGGAACCGAGCCGTAGTTTGTTGCCTGTTCTTCTACGCTTCGTCGCGTGGAACTGGCACCTAGACTCACCTAGCTTTAAGACGTTTCAAAGTGATTCTTGTAATTGAGTCATATAGTAGCAAAGGTTACAACATCCATGTCTACTAAAACTATGGTAAGCAGTTTTTGAAAACGGACGTTGCTGGTGCTTGCTTTAAATGCTTTAAAAATGAAGGGATAAAGCTATTTTTGCTACCAACAAAAGCAACCAAAATCTAAAACACTCATTTTGTATAGTGCACGAAAAGAGCCTCTTTGAGGCGCACTTAAAATCCTTTCACCACACTTGGTTCGAAAGAATCAGTGACACGATAAGAAGAAGAAGATTTTGTATAGGATGTTACTAGTTTTTACATGATTTTATTATTCGGTCAAGTAAACTTGTCGGAACACTATCAAACTGCAACTGCAAGTTGCCACATTACTCGTAAGAAAATGGGATGTTGCTACCTTTGCTTCTATGACTCAATTGTAATGAATAAAATTTTATTAAGTTGAGTTGAGTTCGCTGTAGTCATAATTCAGAGCGGGTAATTTGGAGAAATGTTCGCGGATGGCGGTGGCGGTGGCGTTGGCGGTGGCGGTGGCGGATAGCGTGGCGGTGGCGGTGGCAGCACGCGCCTGCGCGAACCAGCAACAGGCTCCGCTCTCGCGAGAGCCAGCCCGCCGCACTCGCGCTAGTCCTCTCGCGTTGAGCACACGCCACCAGCCTCGCCCCGCAACTTCCGCTCTTCACTCGGCCGCTTCAGCTCAACCCCAACCCTTATTGGTAAGTGATTTTTTTTTGAAATTTTGTTTTCATTTATTTCTTTTTACCATTTTAATTCTTTTATTATTTTATTGATTATTGATTGGTTTATTAAGATTTTTATAATATTTTACTTTATTTTATTTTTTGTTTTTGATTTTAGGAACTCAATTTGAATGTTTTTTCGACGCCGAGAACCCTGAACGTGCCCGAACCTTTATATACCATTTTATTATCTACTTGTGATTGTTATTTGGTTTATTAAGATTTTTATAATATGTTACTTTTTTTTAATTTTGTTTTTGATTTTAGGAACTCTATTTGAATGTTTTTTCGACGTAAAAACCCTGAATGTGGACGAACCTTAATTAGATTACAGGAACGGATTCTGTCATATTAATGAATTTAATTTATTCATTCATGCGATGATGATGATGATGCGAAATGTTGTTTAACATTTTGCTTGTTTTTAAGTTTTCTCCTACCTGTTATACAAATGAAAAATGAAATGAAATGAAATATCCTTCAATTTATCGGCCGGACTCGAACTCACGACATTATCTTTAATACGCGGGTTGCGGTACCCGCTCCGGCCACCGTTGCTGTTCAAGGCTTATCTGGGAACCAGTAAATAGCTTTTAATTATAGTTTTAAATATCTCTATATCAATAATTATAAGTTTAAAAAACTTGAGAAACCGACTTCATTGCCAAACGGCTAAACCGATTTTAATGAAATTTGTTTGGGACAGTCTGGACGTAAAAATAACCTTCCAAATAAAAAAATAATTTTCTAAATCGGTTCACAAATGACGGAGGCATGCAGTTACAAACATTAAAAAAAATATTTAAAAAAAAATGGCAACACTGATTTTAATAAAATTAAAATGGGACCAATCTGGAAGCAGTACCTTTCAGATAAAAAAATAATTTTTCAAATCGGCTCACAAATGACGAAGTTATGCGGTATCAAACATAAAAAAAAAAATAAAAAAAAAATAAAAAAAAAAAAAAAAACATACAACCGAATTGAGAACCTCCTCCTTTTTGATTGGAAGTCGGTTAAAAAACCAACCTAAATACACGTTTTTCATCACGAATAACGGCGACCAAACGTTTACTGGTCAAAATTAATGACAACGCCTTCTTTAAAACGTTTTAGTCAAAAATACGAGAATTTAATTATTTTGATCGTAAAAAAAACTAAATAATTATAAAAAACTGTTTTAAAATCCTTTTTATTCAAAAGGTTTAAAGGCTTTTTGGTCTTTCCAATAAATAAAAATAATAAATTAATAAAATTTAAAGGCCTGCGCACATCTAGGCGATGGCGATGGCGATCAGCTGAAACGCTGTCAAATATCGTTGTCATATTTGATAGCGTTTCAGTTGATCGCCAGCGCCATCGCCTAGATGTGCGTAGGCCTTTATGATTTTAAAATTTGAAACCAAGCAAATGGAGTAAAGACTTGCAATATACCTAACAGAAAACTCAAAAGAATATGGAAACATCTTATACCTTTAAACGAGAAAATCTTGTATATATATCTATATTTTTATAAAAGAAAGTCGTGTTAGTTACACTATTTATAACTCAAGAACGGCTTAAACGATTTGGCAGAAAATTTGTGGGGAGGTAGCTTAGAACCGGGAGAAGGACATAGGATACTTTTTATCCCGAAAAAGCAACGGGAACGGGGCGTTATGCGAATGGGCAAGCGAAGCCGCGGGCGGCCACTCAGGACATATTCAGGATCTCGGAAACGGCGCCAACAGTTTCATGAAATTAAGTATACAGAAGATTTCGGGGGCGATAAATTGATCTAGCTAGGATTCATTTTTGGAAAATGACGAAAGTTGGTGTTTTGCAATAACATAAACTCAATGTACGACTGTTCCTGCCATCTATTGGCGATTGTGAGCAACTAACTGCAAGCTATTGCAGCAGATGGCGTTGTTAACTAAAAATAAGCCGATAAAGATACGACTCTTCCTGACATCTATTGGCGAATAATAATACTATTTTTTTTAACCCCGAGCGAGGCTCGGTATGCCAGCTCGTTATTCATAAAAAAAGAAATAGTTTATAAATTAAACGAATTCCCTATCTAAGGGTAGTCTTTCCATATTCATTTGCTCATCCATATTCATGTATTTCATTGGGTCACGAGGCATGTTTAAAAACAACCACTCAGCATTTCAAATGTGAATCTGTTAGGCATCAGGCAGATATCGAGGTCATCATCATCAACCTTATGACACATACTTTCAAAAACTTGAATTTACAAACGTTTGTTTAACTTTTGGTTTCGCTATCGCACACAAAAGTAATAACGTACCTTACATTCTGACGCGCTGACACTGCCTTTAAATTATTCGAGTATGACGTCAGGTCTTTGACTTTTACTATGACTTTGACTTTGACTTTGACTTTGACGTTGTCTTTGACTTTGACATTACCTTGACTTTGACTTTGACTTTGACTTTGAATTTGAATTTGACTGTGACTGTGACTTGATTTTGACTTTGACTTTGACTTTGACTTTGACGTTGACTTTGACTTTGACTTTGACTTTGACTTTGACCTTGACTTTGACTTTAAATTATGCGAGCTCGTATGTAGTGTATGTACACTTGACTACAATTGAATTGATGTTCTTCTATGTTGATATTATCTTCTACTTTGGGTGCCATTCACCTTAATACCAATTTAAATGGAAGCGTCTCCTAAAAAAAGAGAGTTAGAAGAAGGTATGGGGTGAATTTGCGCATGCAAAACCCGCAACTTCCAATAATTGACTCGCAATAGTCGCAATAAGTAGCGGACTTTACAGACCGCCATAAGGTCTCCAGAAAATTCAGAAGTGCTCAAATGAATAGCACATTTCAAAAACATTGTGACCGCGGCCGCATTTAATCGGTAGGAATTACCATCAAACTTTTATGGCTGGCCACACATGAGTATATTTCTTTCCGTTCGTGTGAGAGAGCTCAATTATACATTAATAGCATCAGCCTTCTACCCCTTGGCCTTCTGAAGTCCATTAATCATATCAGTTATTCATCCTAACGATCAAACCGTCACATTGAAAAACGAGCTAGGTTTTCTAGCACTCGTTAGTGTTTAACTTGAAACCACTTATTTGTGGCCATCAGTGCATTTTTAAACAGTATGAACGGCTGGCTGGTTTCCTCGCTAGTAGTTAAGCGGTGGGCATAAATAGTTTACATTTTAGTCAATATAATAGGCATGAAGACAGTAATCAAGTATCGCCAAAATATTTATCTGATCTAATGAAAAAGGATTCAAAGGTTTTGAAAAATGTATTTATTCTCTTATTAATACACCGGTCAGAGCGAATTACGTCACGGTGTTGTAAACGTCATTCTGATTTAGTACACAAGCACCAATGTTTACTGTTGATATACTGCACCGTGACGTAATAACAGACGCCATGACACCAGCGAGCGTTTTGGCGTGAATTTGAAAATTTAAATTTAAATGTTTTTTTATTGCACAAAAACCTTATTATTATTTTCTACAGAAATATGATATATTTTAGACATAACAGATACTTCAGAATATGGTAGAAGAGATATTGAAAATTAGTAGTCATGCCTATTCATCTTTTGAGTACAAAGTAAATTGGGAAAATGCTTACCGCGACTAAGGGCCTACACACCTAGCTTTAAGCCGTTTCAAAGTGATCCTTGTGAGACAATTGATATTTGATTTGATTAGCCTGTGGCGGCGTGTAGGTATAAGAAACGATATTAAAAATTTGCACCCCATGTCAAATTAGCTTCACATGAACCAGACGCTTCCATTAGTTTTGTTTTATAATTATAAAATCCGGTATAAGGCAAAATTGCTGGGCACAAAGACGGTAAAAATCACGGCGCTCG
The DNA here is from genome assembly GCA_939531255.2 of Thera britannica. Lineage (NCBI taxonomy): Eukaryota > Metazoa > Arthropoda > Insecta > Lepidoptera > Geometridae > Thera > Thera britannica. The sequence goes on from OW618044.2 coordinate 1,490,001, forward strand.
CTAATAAAATTACTAGAAAACAAAGATTTTTATGAAAAATAAGGTTTTTTGTATAAATAATTCCAAGTAATAGAGAAAACAGAATACTTTCTCAACAAAAGAATAAACTACAAAAGGAATATAATAAAGGAACTTAAACGTAAATGTACCTCGGCAATAGTACATGTTGCATATTCTCTGGCTAAAAGAGGAATACAACATTTTGTAATAATGATCTCAAGATTATCTAAGAAATTGTGGTACAGTCAGTAGCATAAATTGAAGGTATTTTAAGAAAAAATTATTTAAAAGTCAAAGTGTATATACATAAATAAAAAAATATTTGGAGCATCATATGTACAGGATTGGTAAATTTTGATTTCCAAATTCACTAATTTACTTAAATACTAACAATCATAAAATACAATAACAGAAAGGTACACAGTATAAAATATGACAACATTTATTTAGGATCTACTGATAGTTTGTAATTTAACAATATAAATATTGCGGACAATACACACAAACACAACACTATCTAGCCCCAACTATGGAGAGCTTGTACCATGGAAACCAGATAGCTGATATCTATACGGCTGAACCGATTTGGCAGAAAATTAGTGGAGAGGTAGCTTAGAACCGGGACATAGACATAGGATACTTTTTATCCCGAAAAAGCAACGGGAACGGGGTGTTACGGGAACGGGCGAGCGAAGCCGCGGGTGGCCACTAGTAGATAGATAGATAGATAACTCTATATTGATTACAATGACATACAAGGAAAATAGGATAATACAGTTTTAGCTTAAAAATCACACTCATATAATGTCACAGTAATACAATGGGTGGTCTTATCGCTAAAAGCGATCTCTACCAGACAACCTTGGGACGGACAGAACTGAACATAAATTATAACCCAAACAGGGAACAAACATCTATATTCGCCACACAAATATTTGTTATCGGTTTTGATTGAACCCACGCCCTTCAGCACAGAAGGCAGAGCTACTACCAACTGTAGGTCTTCCTCAAGCTCTGTCTCTGGCTTTGGTTTTGAGTCTGCGTGAGTGCTCACTAGTATATTATACTGTCATATATAGGATTATATAGGATTTATTTAGTCAACTCACAGACTCAAACCCAGAGCCAGAGACAGAGCCAGACAGAGCTTATGGTAGGCGTACTGAGCTGTGACGGCTTTATGTAATATTTAAACTCCATTATTATCCTGACTTTACCTTGTATTATTATAACATTACTGCCTTTGTCTTTGACATCCTGCTAAGGCCTTGAGTAGTTCGTTTGAGACTACTATTACTCTTGATTGAGGTTGAGGTTCGTAACCATTCGTAACTAAAGATTTAGGATGACGCTGCCACATTTTTAATTTGGGGCTACCTACAGGGTGATTTTTTGAGAAGAGCGGTGAAGACCAAGTCCGAAACCAAAATTAAAATAAAAAATCAAAATTGTCTTTATTCAGTTAGATTACAAGAATCACTTTGAAACGTCTTAAAGCTAGGTGAGTCTAGGTGCAGTTCCACGCGACCAGAAAACAATAACACCACATTTTTGGACGTGACAACGTCTTATAATTCGATGGAGCCGGCTGCACGCACGAAAAACCATGACTCATGTGGCGTTACCTCGCTCTGAGGCGTTCCATTTAAGGCTTGAAGTGACATTTGTAGGACGTTGTCACGTTCAACTATCGTCAGTAAACCGACTTTACAGACAGCCGATTTATTTTTTCAAAATCTTTTACTAAAGACAGAAATGGACACTAATTATTTTTCGAAAAATTTACGTTCGTGGGTTCGTACCCAGTCGTTTACACATGGTCTCTTCTGTTTGAACAATGTATGTACACAATGCTAGTGCTCTGAAACGGTGAAGGAAAACATCGTGAGGAAACCCGCGGCTTAGTCAGCTCCGTACGTTTTGACTATGTCTTTCCTATGGACGCAGACTAAGCTGCCAGAATGGTATAGGTGCTGGGCAAGCCTATTTCATCTTAAGCCTTGTCCCAGGCCACTATAGCGTCCCGTAAATAGGGGCATGAGTAAATACTTGCCCCTGACGTTATAAATATAAATTATCTACATAGATGCATAGGCTTGTTTGCTTTTTTTTATGTATATTGGTTACCTTCACCTATTTTAGAATTACTGGCAAAAACATAATATAAAACGGGTATTATATTATGATTGGAACGAAGGAATTGGAAGGTCGGCTTAAAAGGATTCCTTTTAGAAGATAAATAAATGTGGACAGAATTTAAATTATTATTTTTTTTATTTTATTTTATTCGGAAAACAAACAGTACTACAAACTAGGCAATAACAACATAAATATCTAATTACCGATTAAATGTTTTCGCATATATAAAACTACAAATAGGCGCATGTTGCCTTAAAAAGAGTAAATTAAAGCAAAAGTGAAGTGACAAAACCAAAGTTTATAAATAACAATAGGTAGTTAGTTACATTACTCACACTGAAATAAAGAGAAAAAGCCAAATAACCAAAAAATCCAAAAAGTCCTAATTCTGCCTAACCAAACCTAACCAGACTTTTGGCAGATTTCGGTGCGTCAGAGGCAATTACACGTCTTCACTTCTTCTTTTCCGTAGGTCGTGGGTTCGATTCCCACCGAGAACATATTATATTTGTGTGGTGAAAACGGATTTTCGTTCTTTGTCTAGGTGTTATATTGTGTTCTAAGTATGTATTCAAAAAAAAGTATTATACCGAATATCTCGTTCCTATAGTACAAGCTCTGCTTTATTTGGAGCTGGATAGTGTTGTGTGTATGATCCATTATTTTTTTTAACGTGGCTAAGCTGACTTTAATTATTATGGAACTAAAACACAATACGATTACTTTTTAAGGACTTGGCCCATTTTTCAGTTGTCTAAGAAACTATTGGCGATATTACTTCGATGCTATGACATATTTTTTTCACAACTGTAAATAAGTGTTACTATACTTGGCGATGGTTACCACTTTACATCAGGGGGGCCATATGCTTGATCCATCAGCTAGTTACATAAAAAAAAAACAGTACTATAACTGTATATGTAGTACTACTTATAGCCGTGTAGGTATGTAGTATACCCCAAATAAATCAGAAAGAACCCGCTCCTTTGAAGAAAATCCTAAGACAATATCTGCAAGGTATCGAAACCTTTGAAAACAGGCGATTTTTACACAGTACCTTTATACAGGGTTATTCATTATTAGCTACACAAACTGACAAGTTCTAATTTTTTGGTCGTGAATATTTGTTTGGCTGAATCAATTTAATTCATAGACTGATTTAAGATTTTGTATCAAAATGTTATTTTTATTAATTTCTTTACGGCTATTCCACGGAGAACAGGACGATGACCCACCCAGGCCGTGACTGAACACAGAGTGTCGCTCACGCCGCGCGGGCGCGGATCAAAGGTCAAAATAGGTCAGGCGCCAATGATTCCAAAGGATATTCTTTATCGATTTTCTCGGGATTTACATAATAAAACTTTACAAAAAACATTACATAAATATTTTTTATTTTATTTGTTGAACCTAATTTCTGAGTATTTGCAGCTAATAATGAATAGCCCTGTATAAAGAAGGTACAGTTTCGCCCTGGGCAATACTTTATGAAAGGTTTGACGTACTTGACCAAAAAGGTCCGAAGTATGATTTCATAATACTTTTATGATGTAAAATATATATTTTTTGTATCTCTGTTTAGTAGAAACTTTCAAAAAGAGCTCTGTTTTCGGTATGAAGTATATTTATTGAATAAAATAACAATAAATAAATATCGTAGACAATCCACACAGCACTATCTAGCCCCAAACAAAGCAGAGCTTGTATTATGGGAACAAGTTTATTATTAATATACATTTTTTTATATCAATTCTTAGAATACAATATAAATATAACACCCAGACAAAGAAACAAACATCTGTGTTCCCCACACAAATATTTTGTTCTTGTTGGGGATCGAACCCACGGCCTACGGCGCAGAAGGCAGAGCTACTACCAACTGAGCTGAGAGGCCAGTCGAAATATTGCCAGGTATAAATGGCATGTTCATTTAATATTGTTAGATCTTAGGAATAGTATTTTGAACAATACATAATAATTTATCCTGTATGGTGTTGCAATACAGTAGCATGAGCTCTGTCTGGCTCTGTCTCTGGTTCTGGTTTTGAGTCTGTGTGAGTGTGTGACGTTTTGACGTAGGATTTATTTAGTCAACACTCACTCATACTCAAAAGCAGAACCAGAGACAGAGCCAGACCGAGCTCATGGTAGGCCTAAGGTATAAAAATTAAAGTTAAAAGAACTAGCGTTATTCTTTTCTCTCTTCGTTTAACAACTCTTCTTCTAGTAAGTTTTTTATAGTAGCATCCCCCATTTTTTTTCAAAAATATTGTACATTTCTTGAAGTTAGTTTTTTCTGGAATCTCGTTTTTACTTTATATTTAAGTTGTACTCAAACTTGAATCAAAGTAAAGTGACTTTAAAAGCGCTAAGTGGTGTTGCTATCTCTTCCCGCGGGCAAGGGTTCCCTAAGTGAACTCCAACTTCAATTGCCCGATATCGAACCCGCACCACTTTCATATCGCATTATCTAAAGAGGTCCTACTTACGCGATAAAGCTTGTAGGCATACCACAAGCTCTGTCTAACTCTGGGTTTTGAGTCTGTGTGAGTGTTGACTAAATAAATCTTACGTGGAAACATCACACACACTGCACTGGTGAGCACACAGACTCAAAACCAGAGCCAGAGCCAGACAGAGCTTGTGGTAGGCCTTTCCACGGCTTGAAAAAATTGTAGTGTCAAAGGTTACTTTATAGGTACAGTTTTTTGAGTGGTTTTGAGTGAATTTTGTACTGTGTATAAGCCAAGTGTTGTCAGTCTGGTTATTGATAGATTGAGGATTTGTCTCTCTTCAAGAAGACGGTTTAGAGATAAACCAGATCAGCTGGCCTACCATGAGCTTCATATGGTTATGGTTATGGCTGTCAAAATTGTGTCAACAGTGTCAACACATTCAAACCCAAGAAGAAAATGAATTTGTGGGTCAGCCTATCTATACACAATTTATCCAAAAACTTATCCAGCAGGGCTACCACTAGCTCCATATGGTTATGGCTATGGCTGTCACATTGTGTATAGATAGGCTGACCCACACATTCATTTTCTTCTTGGGTTTGAATGTGTTGACACTGTTGACACAATTTGACAGCCATAGCCATAACCATATGGAGCTCGTGGTAGCCCTGCTGATATCCAATTTGGAGCTTTTTTCAGGCATACTTTTGTAAATTTGACAGTAAAAAAAATCTATTTATATTTTTCTCCCATAACACTGCTATAAGGATAGAATTTTAACAAAGGTCGTTCTTTTCACGCCATCGCCGCCGTCCAGTAGCCCTACCACAAGCTCTGTCTGGCTCTGTCTCTGGCTCTGTTTTTGATTCTGTGTGAGTGTTGACAAAATAAATCCTACGTCGAGTGTCACACGCACATTATAATACATTAGTGAGCACTCACACAGACTTAGGCCCGTATTCCGAAACAGTGCTTGAGTCTGAGTCGAGCCTCAAGCACAGATTTTTGACACTTTTCAATGGAGAACTGTCATAAAATCTATGCTTGACTCAGACTCAAGCGCTGTTTCGGAATACGGGCCTCTAACAATCAGTTACAATCGGGGACAGTTTTCTAATAATCTTCAATTTACACCGAATTCTTCAAATTTTTGGTGAGTTCCTTCAGCGCCGGTGCTGAAGTCACTTGACACCCGGAAACGAGTCAGGTTAATTTAAATTTAATTCTATTATAGAGGGCCTTTCTACAGAATTGGCTATTTATTCATTAAGATTATCAGGTTTACGAGGAACTGAGTTTGCACGAACTTCAAGTTTACAAGTTTCAGCTCAGTTGGTAGTAGCTCTGCCTTCTGCGCCGTAGGTCGTGGGTTCGATCCCCGCCTAGAACAAATATTTGTGTGGTGAACGCAAATGTTGGTTCTCTGTCTGGGTGATATTGTACGAGTATTATGAGTATGTAATTACCAAAAAAATTATACAAGTATTATATCAGCTATCTGGTACCCATAGTACAAGCTCTGCTTAGTTTGGGGCTAGATAGTGTTGTGTGGATTGTCCGCATAATTTATTTACAATGATGGCGCTAGGGGCATAATAGAGGCTTGCGTCTTAGTTTTATTGTATTTGTCTTACGTATACATAATAATTATGTCAAATAAATATATTTTCTTTCTTCTTTCTTTTTAACCGACTTCCAATCAAAAAGGAGGAGGTTCTCAATTCGGTTGTATGTTTTTTTTTTTTTTTTTTTTTTTTTTTAATGTTTTTTACCGCATAACTTCGTCATTTGTGAGCCGATTTGAAAAATTATTTTTTTATCTGAAAGGTACTGCTTCCAAATTGGTCCCATTTTAATTTTATTAAAATCGGTGTTGCCATTTTTTTTTAAATAATTTTTTTAATGTTTGTAACTGCATGCCTCCGTCATTTATGAACCGATTTAGAAAATTATTTTTTTATTTGGAAGGTTACGTCCAGACTGTCCCAAACAAATTTCATTAAAATCGGTTTAGCCGTTTGGCAATGAAGTCGGTTTCTCAAGTTTTTTAAACTTATAATTATACTTTATACTTATGTATTGCAATTTGACTGTCTGAGTCATATCAAGACATAAAAGAAAGAAGAAAATTTATGTTCATCTACTGTGAAGTAGAATTGTTGTGCTTCGGTTTGAAGGGTGTGGGTGCCGGTGAATTTACTGGCACGTGAGGATAGACATCTGTATGCCTCAAGTTGATGGACGCAGGGCAGTGCATCGTAGGGCACATTCCTGACGTGCGTGACCGACAAGGCAATGCTTTGTTATAGACGATGGTTACCACTTAACGTCATGCGGGCAATTTGCTTCTTCCATATACTTGTACACGAAAGAAGCCACTCTGAGGTTCACTTGAACTCCTTCCACCACACTGGTTTCGAAGAGCCAGTGACACGATAAGAAAGAAAATATATTTTAAAATGCCCCTAAAGTTAAGAGCGGGATTTGAACCCGCGGCCTTACCCTTGGTACGAGGCTGCGCTGACCGCTACGCCATCGGATCCTTATCACACTCGCTGAGCTTCACGACTTATTCGTTGAGCTCAGAAAACTTTGTGATTTTCTTAAGTTTTATGGCCAGGGTGTCGATTCTGAAAACACAAATCACTCAAGCGATCGCGTAAATCGATGTGAGTTGTCAATTTTTGTTTGAAAATTTTGAAAATGGAACGCGGATTCAGCGATCACTCGACGATCACTCAATCGAACCGTGTTGCTGGAATTGACGCCCTGCGCACACCTAGTTCGCTGGCGGTAGCGAACAGTGAAACGCTGTCAAATATTCGCTGTCTAATCTCAAATCTGACAGCGATATTTGACAGCGTTTCACTGATCGCTACCGCCAGCGAACTAGGTGTGTTCAGGCCATTAAGGCTCGAACACACCTAGTTCGCTGGCGGGCGCGATGGCGAACCGTTCAGTTTAAACATAGGGAATTGTATACATCCGCACACACTGCCGCGTCTTTTGACAGTTGCACGCTGCGATCACTACTAATAAAAACGAAAGTTCCCAGATCGTGATAGACAAAGCATCCCCTATTTAATGTTTTACTACCCCCTACTTAATTTTTCTTAATTTTGTGTATTAAACAATCGTCAAATATTTGATCTACTGATTAGTCATCGGTGAAAACGACCCGTAGAGTCTAAAATTTGGAAAAAGAGAACTATTGAGGATTCGTTTTAATATTATTGAACTCTGGAAATTGTTTTTCCTATTAGTTTTAATAGAAAAAAATATATTACTTCTAAAAATATTTGTTTAACTACGTTAAAAGCAAAAAAAGATGTTGTGTAAGATAATAATAGGATAGAATCTTATTTGAAACTATTTAAAAATATAGTAATGCATAATGGGCGGTTATATCGCTGCAAATCAGTATTTTCCAATCAAATTTTGGATGGAGAGAAGCTTAGAATAAGATCAAATATCAATAAAAAATAAAATAAGGGCATTTACATACCTAGAATGAACCGTCATAATCAAAGTAAATCAATAAATACAAAAACAAATACAATCATAAGGCTAAGTTTATGGTATTCGATATGAATGTTTAACAGCGTGTAATATTTTGATTGATGGAGAAAAAATTGGGGACTTTTTTATAAGAGATGGAATGCATAAATATAATATCGAAACAAGGAAGTGTATAATCACCACCCGTGGAGACAGTCGATGAAGTCGCGGGCATCAATTAGTTCAGCCACCCATCAGTTTCCCATCTGACATTACGTCCTGACTAGGGCGTGCAAACCCGGTTTTCCGGTCTTGCGAAAAGCCGGACAGCTAAGCAAAATTTATCAATAGTACTTTTTTAAACTTTTGCGATCATAACACACATTAAACTGTTACACGGGTATTTTTACCGCGTTTAGGTAAGCGTAGTGTAGGACGCCCTCCGGCAAGGTGGGGCGACGATCTGCGAAATGTAGCTGGCAAGCACTGGAGAATAAGAGCCGAAGACCGGGCTCAGTGGCGCGTCTTGCGAGAGACCTACGTCCAGCAGTGGACTAATATAGGTTGATGATGATGATAATGATGGCGATGGCGATCAGTTTCAAGCGTAGGGTTTTGCATTCATCCCCACACAGCGCCGCGAACTGTCATTGTACGCAGCGAGCTAGTATTAGTGTTAGATACTGTCTTGAAACTGCGCTAAATCTTGTTCCTCAAAAATCATAACAGTGGCAATATGGAGGCAATGGTGTGGGTGTTGTTTGCACAAGGTTCGCGCGTTCAGTTCACAATCACTTTATTCTTAGCCCTAATATGTCCAGGTAATTGAAACATTACTAAAAAGATGCATTATTTTTATAAATGGATTTTTTTTGTCTAAAAGCATACATAGCTACAAACCGATAAAACATAATAAAACCAATACTTTGTTTTTCTATTATTGCACTGCGTCTTTTTTTTTAATACATCTAGCTGATGGAACAAGCATATGGTCCACCTGATGTTAAGTGGTAACTATAAAAAAAAAAAATTAAAAAAGCCCATTCATTCCATAACTACATTAAGTTACATTTCATGCATATTATTACTTATTATTTCGATTATTATTATATAGTCATTATCTTGTTTAAATTTAATTTTAAACTTTATTTTTAATACATATATTTTGATGTTAGATTTATTTTTATTAGTTTTTTTTTCAGTTTTACTTTTTGTTCATTTGTGTTCTTATTTTTCTTTAGCTAGGATCCCACTCGGGTATAGGCCTGTAAGTGGTAACAGTGGTACCTATAGCCTGTAACAAAGCATTGCCTCGTAAGTCACACACGCCAGGAATTTGCCCTACGATGCACTGCCCTGCGTCCATCAGCTTCACGCGTACAGATGTTCAGCCTCAAGTGCTAGTAATTTCACCGGCACCCACACCCTTCAAACAGAAACACAGCAATGCTGCTTCACGGCAGAAACAGGTATGGTGGTAGTACTTCCCTGGATGAGCACTTCACAAAAAGCTCCACTACTACTACTAATCTACTCAACAATAAACTACTCAATAATAAAGTAAGTAATATTAAACTTCACTAGATACTAATTCCTATTTCGTACAATTTTTTAATAGTTGATTTTGTAGGTATCTTAGAATATTGTTTTCTTGTTAAAATTCTACTATATGAAAAAATATTACGTTGACCAAACCTGGAAACGGTTTTTGGCCGGAAGCCGGAGATAATCCGGTTTTTAATACTTTCCTGTTTTGCAAGCGCTATAGTTTTGACGTTTTTTCAAATTGACAATTGATTTCGAGCAATTCAAAGAGTTATCAAATGGAGATTACAATGGAGTAGCAGTATTCAAAGTGAAAGTCAAAGTAAAGTAAAAATGTTTAATTTTATTCATTGTACCTTTAAAATTACATAATATCAATGATCACTTTGAGAAGTCTTAGAGCTAGGTTTATCTTGTCGATAAACCTACAGCTACAGTATATCTATTTATATAATAAGATAGGTGATGAACTGACCGAATAGTATACATTGGTGGTGCACGACCAAATTTTAACCCACGATCTTTATAAAATAAATTAATAATGTAGACATTCCACATAACACTATCTATCCCCGAGCTTGTCTTGTACTTTAGGAATCAGATAGTTGATGTATTACAATCAACTATCTCATTCCTATAGTACATACATTTTACTGCACATCATTTTGTTAACACATAGTTAGAATACAATATAACACTCAGACAGAGAACAAACATCTGCATTCACCAAAGAAATATTTGTTCTCGGTGGGAATTGAACCCACGACCTACGGCGCAGAAGGCAGAGCTACTGCCAACTGAGCTGAGAGTCCAGTCAATCTTTGGATTGGATTGCTCGCTACCCTCTAAACTACCCGTGCTCTAATTCAATAGTATAAGGCCGGGTGTTTAATAGGTAGGTACTTAAGTAAGTACATCAGAAAACGTTTGATAGAAAAATTCTAATGAACCAAGGATACTGTTCAGTCTGTCAACTTTCTTACCATATAGGTCTAGCACAAAATGTGTTCGGCGAAAATCTTGTGCGGATTAGAAATTTAAAACTGATTGAATTTGAATCGTTGTATTCGACGTTTTCTGATCTATCTAATCTATATCGCGCCCGACCTTATACTATTTATACTCGACTAGATATAGACATAGACTGCGGCGAAGAAAATAAAAAAGGAAAGGTTATGATTTTCACCGCTATGTACCTATGCTATGTATGTTAACATGTCTGTTCCACGCATTTCATTTAATCTTGGGTGTGAGATGTTTGAGGATCGCTGGATGAAAACTATTTCTGAATGCTTGGGATTCTGCGAGCGTGATGTATAACTGCGTGTGATTTTCTACTTTATTTTTGTTTTTAATTTCCTGACATTTTATTTTATATTTTTCATTACTCATATTCAGAAAGAAGGTCTGAAGTTGCCTGAGGAGTGGGTTGAAAATAATACTTTTCAGTCCTAGATAGAATCGCTTTCAACTGACAGCTGTCATTTAATTAAAATAAACTAGTTCTATTTTTATATTTATTTGATATAGGGGAACAGATGAGCAATCATAAAATACTTGTACACACACATAGTGGTCAATATCATAACATTCCTGTTTGCATCAGCATGTTGGGTAAAAGCAATACCTACGAAGCCGTTTGACTTTGTCAAAAACAATGCTGCTGCTCTATGGGTTTAACAAGTTTTATATTTCCTACTTCTTTGGTCGTGGCGGCGGCGTAGCCACGCCCACCTCTTGTGTCAAAGTTTGGTAAAGTGATATGGTCGAAGACAAAAGGAGTCATTATTATCTACGTTTTGTGCAGCTCAGTGTAGCTCACACCAAAATTGAATCAAACCAAAACTTTTTATTTCAGCTCTCACTTAGAAAGCATTGCAGCCTTAACATACTTAATACTATGGTGACAAAAGTTCATTCAAAAGTAATGTGGTGAAAGAATTATAAACGCACCTCAATGAGGCTCTTTTCGTGCACTTGACAATGTTTTACGGTTTATGTAGGTTCTACGACATGCCAGTTATCTCACTATGTATTCCGTGTACATAACTAGCCAATCGCCTTAGCTTTGCACAGGCTTAGTGTAGAAAAAGCAGCCAAGTGCGAGTCGGACTCGCCCATGAAGGGTTCCGTAGCACGACGAACTACAAGAACCTTTATATTATGTTACTTGATGTAACATAATAAGGTTCTTGTAGTTCGTCGAAAGGTATATTAAGGTTTACAGTTTATGACGTATAAAAAAAAAACTACTGACTAGATCTCGTTCAAACCAAAAATCGTTGGAAGTTTACATAGTAATGTACAACATATATTTTTTTTAGTATTATCATTCTCTTACTTAAGAAGTTAGAGGGGGGGGGACCAACTTTTTTCCACTTTGGAAGTGTCTCTTGCGCAAACTATTCAGTTTAGAAAAAAACGATATTAGAAACCTCAACATCATTTTTGAAGACCTATTCATAGATACCCCACACGTATGGGTTCGATGAAAAAAAAATTTTTGAGTTTCAGTTTCAAGTATGGGGACCCCCGAAATTTATAGTTTTATTTTTATTTTTATGTTAAAATCTTAATGCGGTTCACAGAATACATCTACTCGCCAAGTTTCATCAGTCTAGCTCTTACGGTTTCGGAGAAAAATGGCTGTGACATACGGACGGACGGACAGACAGACAGACAGACAGACAGACAGACAGACAGACATGACGAATCTATAAGGGTTCCGTTTTTGCCATTTGGCTACGGAACCCTAAAAAAGGAGGGCAAAATGTGCTTTTGTATTTTGCACCCATGCAAAGCCTTAAATTTAAATCTGCAAATTATGAGTTGAAAAACGAGCCTTGTGGTCGGCTGGCAACCGTTGTCAACAACGATATGAAGGCCTGTGTACACCTAGGTCACTGGCAATGGCTATCAATGAAACGATGTCAAATATCGCTTTCAAATTTGACAGCGTTTCACTGATCGCCATGGCCAGCGACATATATAGGTATTTTTTTTTATTGTTGATAGCTAAACGTTTGACTGCCATCAAACCTGATGGAAAGTGAAAATGCAGCCTAAGGTGGAGCACGCTTAGCTATTATTCACTTGTTCACTCTTGACTTGAAAATTCCAAGGTTGTAATGCTTCGAAAATACTGACGACGGTAAAGAGCACATAGGTGTGCGCAGGCCTTGAATTGAAGACGATAGTAGAAGTGGTGAAAAAGTTGGACCGAAGAATTGGAACCCCGCGGCAAGCTTAGCCGTGATGGAGTTAGACCAACTAATTATACGGCTGAGCTTGCTGTGGGGTTTGGAGCCTTACGGTCGCGTGGAACTGGCACCTAGACTCACCTAGCTATAAGACGTTTCAAAGTGATTCTTGCATCGTAATGAATAAAAAATTATTGAGTTTGAGTTTGAGTTTACGCCTATCTCATTTTAATGGCATAAAAAATATTCAAATGTACAATGTCATAGGTAAAGACCTAGATTAAGACGAGCTATGGAGCCTGGCGTTGCTCGCCCTGATCAAATTGGAAGTCGTTCTGGAAGAAGCACAAAGAGATATAAGGTTTACGGTATGCATAGCCAATAATAGAAACTATGTTGAAAATTTGCTTCTGCAATAAATACGTAAGGGCCAAAACCGCACATCATAGCATTTTATACTTTAGCATAGCTAGCAGTTTAATTTTAATAAATAACGGCTCAAAACAAACAGTGGCGATAATAGTTTAAACAGACTTTATTTATTCAGTTTATTTGCTGCTTGCTACTTTGGTAGGTAGGTTAGGTATTTCAGTGAAAAAAAATAAAGTAGGTAACTATATTAACTGAATGATTCCGAAGTGAAGCCAGAAGGTCTGTAAGCGGCTTAACTTCTGCACTCGCACTTCCACACTTCTACAACAACTACATGATGTTTGAGCCGCTGAGTTGTTTGAGCTGAACAAGCTCAAGGTTGTAAATGAGCCGATTAACTGCAGGTAATTATTTCCCATGCCTAGCAGTAGTTAAGTGTTTTGATTGGGCTAAATATCTTTCATATCTTGACAGTCTAAATTGCGGCCAGTGCTGCCAGGTCCATTCCAGGGTTTGGCTATTTTTACTAATGTATTTTTATTTTTTTTAAATTAAGCATTGTAGTCATAAACCTAGACACTTTAAATGCTTCTAGATACTTTGAATAGACACAAGTTGTCCGATAAAATAGGTGCGCATGTCACAGTGCGCAATAAATATCTTTTTTTTTTTTAAACTCAATAGAAATGTAATTTTTTTTTAACTTGGCAATTTATATGAACTACAAACTGCGACACGTATTTAAAATCCAAGGTTAATCCAAGATTAGCCTACAAAATAATAGCAGTTAAATGCTTTGAAATTGCGCTAGACCTAGCGCCAAAAGCGCCATTGTGATGGCAATGTACATTTCGGAGACTTCAAATTATTTGGGGGCTAGTTCGCCATCGCTAGCGAACTAGTTCGCTGGCGGTGTGTTCAAGCCTTTACTTAAAAACACTATAAAACAAATAAAAAAATGAAAAGATATGCTTGTTCATAGTTGTATACTGACCATTTTATTTGAAGTCGTAATGACCACGAAACATCGAACCGCGGCCACTGCTGAGCCGGAGCCAAACAGTTATACCAACAGTATTTATTCAATTAACTGCCAAATCATAACATCCGCTCCACGTGAAGGGAACACGGGACTGGTAGGCCTACCACAAGCTCTGTCTGGCTCTGTTTTTGAGTCTGTGTGAGTGTTGACTAAATAAATCCTACGTCTAAACGCCACACACATAGTATAATACACTGGTGAGCACTCACACAGACTCAAAACCAGAGCCAGAGACAGAGCTAGACAGAGCTTGTGGTAGGCTTACTGAAGCCACAGAGTATATAGCACCGGCACCGTTGCCCTCACACGCGTTTCACTGATCGCTATTGCAGAACGCTTAGATGTGCGCTAGGCTTTACTATGGGCGCCTTCAAATTATCCGTTAAATGAAATGTAATTTATTGGATAGTAACAAACATTACAGTTCCATAATTAGTTAACAGTTAGGTTACAGTCAGATGCTGCTTTTTAAGTACATAAATTATTATTTTTCACAATACATAACACTACAGCACTACTAGCAGTTGGTATTTTTTATTGTTAATTTGTATTTTTAATAAATCTTAATCTAATAAAGTAGGATTATTGGTTTATTCTTACTTAACAACGCCATCTGCTGGATATGCTTGCAATTAGTTGCTCACAATCGTCAATAGATGACAGGAGCAATCACATATTCAGTTTATGTTTAATTATTGAACTCGGGGTGAAATAATCATTTTCTTAAAATGAATCCTAGCTAGATCAATTTATCGCCCCCGAAAACCCCTGTATACTAAATTTCGTGAAAATCGTTGGCGCCGTTTCCGAGATCCTAAATATATTACATACAAGAGGTATAATATAAGATAAGATTTAAACGTTTTCAAAATAAGAGGGAATAGGTATGGTGGGTGAGCGCGCTACACCGTCGATGATGATGAGATGCAAAAAGAATTAGGTTTGGCTACAATCGTGATGACTCATGAAACTTTTCAAGGAAGAAACACCGATTAAGCTAACCCCTGTTGAACGCCCGATCAATGTGTTGGTGAACTCGGTGCTTAAACGAAAGGAAATTGCCTTAGGTAGTTTCTATCGATAAAGTTTGGGGTAAAAACGTCTTTCTTTTTGACATCACAACGGCGAGGTTACTGAACTAGGGTTGTTTATAATAGCACGTTGTTGGGCCAATTTTCTCCATGAACAATAAAAACATTTATTTTGTTCTCATGCGGTGACAAAAAATGAGATTGTTGAGAATAAATTGTTTTTTATTTAATACTAGTTGCCGCCCGCGGCTTTGCTCGCCCTGTTTCCGTTACCTTTTCGGGATATATTCACCTTTTAAACCTTCTCTGGACTCCCACAAATTATTCAAGACCAAAATATGCCAAATCGGTGCAGCCGTTCTCGAGTTTTAGCGAGACTAACGAACAGCAATTCATTAACCGACTTCCAATCAAAAAGCAGGAGGTTCTCAATTCGGTTGTATTTTTTTTTGTTTTTGTTTTTTTTTTTTATGTTTGTTACCGCATAACTTCGTCATTTGTGAGCCGTTTTGAAAAAATATTTTTTTATGAAAGGTACTGCTTCCAGATTGGTTTCATTTTAATTTTATTAAAATCGGTTTTGCCATTTTTTTTTAAATAATTTTACTAATGTTTGTAACTGCATGCCTCCGTCATTTATGAACCGATTTAGAAAATTATTTTTTTATTTGGAAGGTTATTCTTACGTCCAGATTGTCCTAAACAAATTTGATTAAAATCGGTTTAGCCGTTTGACAATGAAGTCGGTTTCTCAAGTTTTTTAAACTTATAATTATTTATATATACATACATAAATAAGAGATTTGACAGCGTTTCATTATAAGACGTTCGCAACTTTTTACATACATTTTCCGAACAGAAAAATCCATACAAGATACAAAATTTCTTTGTAATAAAATAATCAACACTATCTATACTAATATTATACTGTGTGTGTGACGTTTCGACGTAAGATTTATTTAGTCAACACCCACACAGACTCAAAACCAGAGTCAGACAGAGCTTGTGGTATACTGAACATCCATCGAAAAAGGATCACATGCAACGGCCTGTTTACTATAAGTCTTTGAAATAAAAAAATCCCGAAAAAGGTAATAAAGAAGTTAAGTCAGTAAATGTAAATTTATTTACAACAGAATATACATTATTTACAAAAACTATTATTATACAACATGAAATCACTAAAAAGAAAATATAAAAATTACTCATACTCTGAAAGTAGGTCTGAAGTTGCCTGAGGGACCTAATTGAAAGTAATACTTTCAGCCCTAGGGAGAATCGCTTTCTACTGACAGCTGTCAAATTATAAAAAAAAACAAGTTCTATTTTATTCAACCATGTTCCAACTTTCTAAAGTCTTTCTAACTGCAAGGAGGTTGTTCAATCAAATTCCAACTTTTTATTCAGCAAGTAGGTTGGAAACCCATTACAACGGTAAGAAGTTTAAAAAGTCTAATTAGAGCGCAATGTAAAAATTAAATTTAAATAACTTAAAGATAGTATTAAATAAATAAAATATCTTCTATATTACTTGAATAATATATAGCTTCAACTATTTATTTAAAATAACATAGATTTGAGCAAACAATTTACCATTTTTTAAATTATGAAAATAATGGCTGAATAATGCTGGCGAACCGAAGCCGAAAGCCCACCAGAGAAAAAGAAAAAAAAAACCGGGAAGGCGGCAATTCAATCTTCATTTACACTAATTTTTCTTTCATGTTTTTATTTTTACTTTCCTTGTATTCGTAATGAAAAGCACAGTGCTTACCTCGGGTGAAAGTCTTTTGAGTCCCTCAAGCTCCATTGGCGCCCTCGCTAACGCTCTGGCGCCAAACCCGTCTCGGGACTCAAAAAACGTGACTTTCAACACTCAGGTAACAATGTACTTTTTTTTTATTTTATTCAACCTATACTGTCCCACTGCTGGGCAAAGGTCTCCCCCACTTTCTTAACAATGTACTATTTATAAGAAACTAGAAAATTTTATAATGAACTCTGTTTTCCACCTGAAAGTATTACAGGTAGAAAACAGAGTTCAGATCACCGACCGCAGGCAATGTGCCCAAAAGGCTGGCAACGTTACCTCTTTGAATAGCTAAGCTAATTCTTTGCCCTAGGTAAGCGCCAGCCCTTTGGTCACCAGTCTAGATGTTGTGTTATAAGATGTGAGCTATAAGGTTATTCACAGGTGTTTCCGCCACCCCTGTAAGCCTACCACAAGCTCAGTCTGGCTCTGACTCTAGCTCTGGTTTTGAGATTGTGTGAGTGCTATAAACTAATAAATGAGTTTTTCTGTCGAAAAATGTATGTGCACTATGCCAGTACTCTTAAAACGGTGAAGGAAAACATCGTGAGGAAACCGACTTGTCGTAGAACCTAAAAGTCACGCAAAAAGGGCCCACCAGCGGCCTAATTGCGGAAAAACCAGCCGCACATCAAGTGCGGATGATAAAAATTTGCCGAATTTATTTAGGTGCATGAAAAACCTTATAAACTTCATCTCCCAGTCCAGGGTAGTTGGCTCAGTGCCAGGGTGGGTCAGGGTTGCAATGATAGTACCAAAATAGTGCATTTATATTCAACTCCAGACTCTGCCAGCAAAGATTGGAAGTAACCTTCAGGAAGGAAGGTTATATTCAGTCAGGGTTACTGGATCTTTTGTATGTTAGATCAGTAGGCCTGTTAGTAAATAACCCTTATAACATTTTATACTAAACCTGCTTACAATCTGCGTGATTATAATAATATCGGTCCGCTTCTACAGTATTGCAACACCCTTACAGGGTAAATTATGTATTGACTCAAAAACTAGTTCTAAGATCTGACACTGTTAAATTTACATACATAAAAAGGCAATAAATATACTGAATACTGAATAGTCTGGCTCTGGTTCTGGTTTTGAGTCTGGCTGAGTGCTCACCAGTGTATTATACTGTGTGTGACGTTTCGACCTTGCATTTTTATAGTTAAAACTCACACAGAAAAACCAGAGCCAAAGACAGAGCCGGACACAGCTCGTGGTCCTACTGATGAATTTACGGTTAAACAAATACGTATTTTACATGTAATAATTATGAAAAAAATAAACATAAGAACACTAAATGTCAGCGATAGGTAATTTTTCGTTCAAAACAGATTATTTTATTTTCATACTTCAATAAATCAAATCCATTTTTACGGAACCATTTTATTAAACAATCAAAGAATGACAAAGTATTATGTATTTTCAAAATTGCTATCGGCTTCGGTTCTAGCGTCTCAAAGCTTGAAAGGGGCCTTGATGTGGCCTTAACTGTACCACGAGTTGGCCACCAACTTATACGAACTTATTTATAAAGTATCCAAATAAGAAGTTGCCAAAATATTGAATGTCCTGTAGCTATTGATCTACTAAACTATGACGTCATACCTCTAGAGTACCATGAGGGACCTTCGTGCATTCCAGTTGGCGTCACGCCAAAGGTCATGGCACCCGTAAACAGCCTCCGCAAAATATAGGGATGATGCTTACGGAAAAAGGGTAAGAGGGTAGGTTTTTTTTCATAATTTTATTAATTTTATAGTGTTTACTACACTTAAGGAAATCACAAAGATTTTTATAATGTCAGGCTCTCTTTTTTTATTTTATTTAATAAGTACGTCGGCCAAGATTCTCTTTCCCTACAAATATCAATAAGATGACGGTAGAAGGTCCGCTTTCCGCATAAACGGAACATTATTCCGACAGCAGCTCGTAAAAAAGCTCTAATTGAATCCAACAGATAAAATGCTTGCTATTTATGACCGTTAAAACCCTTCCCAGCCTCGTAAACCTTAAGCCGGGGCGATAAGGTTCATTTCGCACTGCCTTCAAAAGTGAAAAATGTGTTTTACAGTCTCACATGAGTTGGCAGTGTAACTTAATCATTCTATCCTTTCAATTATGATCCTCCCCCACTCATCCCCCCTTTATTAAGGTTCTACACATACTATAATTAAGGCTGTGAGGTAATTAAATCAGTGTTTGTTTAGATCTACCACAAGATCGGTCTGGCTTTGTCTTTAGCTCTGGTTTTGAGTCTGTGTGAGTGCTCACTATACTGTGTACACACACAAAATAATACACAGTTTAATAGTATTATTTTGTGATTTAATCAATCCTTAAGACGTAAGGATTTTATTTAGTCAACAACTCACACAGTCTCAAAACCAGAGCCAGACACAGAACCAGACGGAGCTTGTCGTAGGCCTACTGGATAGAAGGGATATCATTCGCGATAGTCCCAGCGTCGCAGATTTTATTCTCTGTATTTTAAGTATTTGAATTAACTATTCAAAGCTTCATCCATATTGAACGTGCTAATGGACATCAAACTCACAAATAGACGTATGAGAGCCTCTCAGTAGGGCTACCACAAGCTCTGTCTGGCTCTGTCTCTTGCTCTGGTTTTAAGTCTGTGTGAGTACTCACCAGTGCATTATACTGTGTGTGTGACGTTTCAACGTAGGATTTATTTAGTCAACACTCGTAAAGACTCAAAACCAGAGCCAGAGACAGAGCCAGACAGAGCTTGTGGTAGGCCTCAGTATGATGTGAGGTTGTAAAGTCGTTATAGGCGGATAAATCATACAAGCTCTGCTTAGTTTGGGGCTTGATAGTGTTGTGTGAATTGTCCACATTATTTATTTATTTATTTTATTTTATAAATGTAAACCATCTGCTTCTCCAATTGTTTATTCTCATTATAATATCTAAAAAAACATCGAGATACCAAATATTTTTTTACAAAAAGAAAGATTCAAATGATTTTGCTCCGAGCCTCTCTAGAAATTAATTAACAGAGGCCTTTGAGATATTTTGATAACCTCATTGAGACTTCCACAAAAATACCTCTACATTTTTAAAATGCTGTGCGTAACCAGCGGCATAGTATACTTAGATACAGTAAAATAACTACCATTCTTCTTCATAATTCTTTATTGCACACAGCAACATTTACAAATAAGTGATAATACAGGACATGTACTTAGGCGAGCTTAACCCTAAAAGAGTTTTCTTCTAGCAAACCAACTTCAAAAAAACTTCTTCTTCTTTTTCTTATCATTTCACTGGTCCTTTCAAATTAGTGCGGTGAAAGGACTTTGGAAAAAGTGTGACTCAGAGAGGCTCCTTTCGTGCACTCGACACCACAGAAGAGAAAAAACGCTGACGCATGTTCTGTACACAATACATGTTTCGAACTTTTTAGATTCTACAATAATCCCGGTTTCCTCACAATGTTTTCCTTTACCGATTCAGAGTACTGGTATAGTACACGTTAAATATTCTACAGAAAAACTCATTGGTACATAACTGGGTTCAAACCCATGACGTTAGGATCAAAAGACGGAGCTGCTACCACTAGTATTCTCTTCTCTATATTCCATTAAACTAGACCGATTTTATTAAATTTTGTTTCATTTTTTTAAGTCAAAGTTTGATAGATAGATAACTCTTTATTGATTACCATCACACATTAGGTTTAAGTACGATACAGTTTTAGCTTATAAATAAACAGTCACAGTAAAACAATGAGCGGCCTTATTGCTAACAGCGATCTCTACCAGGCACCAGGCTTGCTAAGTGGTTCAAACAAATGAGTCACGGACTCGCATTTTATCTATACAAAATCGATTTCGCAGTTTTTGTCACCATCACCAGTCTCCGTCAGCGCAAAAGTCCGAAAAGGCGCTGCGCTTATCGAATAGAATACAATAGAATAGTATTTATTTCAGACATTAATGCATCCATTATATTGTTAGTAACAATGTAACTTGGAGACTAGTGTTAGTGACTTTATGAAGGCTATTTATTGCAGAGAGTGCCGCTGCATCCAAAAATGGATGGACAATTACATTCACGTTGCTATTCGGGCTGCCACGGGTTCGGTTTCTTAATGACGCGCTTAGTTGCGCTACTGGAGTGGCGAGTACTATGGCACGATTCATCAGAGCCTTTCACGGTTCTAAATTACCTCTCGTAATTAAAGTGTCGACGCGAACCTTCTACAACCCTCTACCCTCTGCCCAAGAACCTCTGGAACATACAGCGTCAGCTCACTAAGAAATGCTCTCCGTCATATTAGTACATCTATTGACGGATTGACGGAAAGGTTTCTATAAAAGATTATTAACCGGCTTCAAATTAAAAAGGGAGGTTCTCAATTTGGGTGTATTTTTTTAATTTTTGTTGCATAACTTCGTAATTAATGAACTGATGATTTTTTTATCTGAAAGATTATAAGGATTGGACATCCCATAGAAATTATATCAAAATCAAGTTCTCAAGTTTTTTAAACTTCATATGCTTATAAATAAATACGGGCATTATTTATTGATACACATATAAACATACAGGATGTGAAATGACTCCTGAAATCCGCAGGACTATTTTAAACAACCAACGTTCATATACATATATGTATAGAAAAAGCATATGGCCCGCCTAATGTTGAGTGGTAACCATCGCTATAACAAAGCATTGCCTCGTAGGTCACGCACGTCACGAACATGCCCTGCGTCTGTCAACTAAAGGGTAAGTCAGTATTTAACACTGACAACATGACGATCGCCGCTTTTTAAGAAACGTCGTTATAACTGTAGACGAAAAAACGTAATTACTGAGTAACGTACTCAGAATACACTGTGCGCTCTAATCAGGAAAAAGACGGAGTAATACAGAATAATTATCAGTAACTGAGTAAGAGTACTCTGGTGGCACGACCACACGAACGATCAAACATTTTAGTCAACAATTACAAAAAGTAAAAATGAATTTACTCGCAAATGAGAGGCAGATGCAGCTTTGACGCCATGTCCTGAGGTAGAATGCACAAACTCTCATATTTTATATATTTTAGTAGCTATCGTCCTAAATTAAAAAAAAACAGGCTATTCGTTAAATTAATTATATTGTAGGTAAGTTATATTATAATTCAGTAACACCATTTTTATTTTAAATTTATTTAAGAAACACTTTTCGACCAAATACAAGAAAAAATTACAGCCTTGCAAACCTTGCAAACCACATGAAAGCATCGCGTACCGATTAGGTTTCGGTATTCACAAAACAGAACTTAGTAGGTATTACTCACTGACAGTCGAGACGAAAAGTCTGTCGTGTGCCCTGCGTCGTCTTGCACTGAAGTTTTTATGACCAACTAATTAGTAGCGCTGCAACGGACTAGATTCTAATTAATGAGTGCTTTTAGCTGCGGAAGCCTTTATTTGTAGCTTCAATTTTTCAGTGCTTTTTACAGCAAATTAGAACCAATTTTCAGACGAAAGACTTAATTGGAGAAAACTGCATCAAAACCCCGGAGCTAAGCTCTTTAATTTCAAAAGAAGAAGTAAACCAAATTTAAATCTCTATGTAGGTACGTTTGGTAAATCCGTGGACAAAAAGCATGTTAGAATGGTGAACTGAGTGGATTTGATAAAAAAATTCAAAAAAAAGCCTTTCACGCGTTCAAACATGCTGCCAAATAGGACAGCGATATTTAACGGTGTTTCACTGATCGCAACTGCAGAACGTCTATGTGCGCAGAGCTTAAATTGTGTGAATGCAATCGTAAGTGGTTTGGGCGTCGCTGCAGTAGGCTTACCACAAGCTCTGTCTGGCTCTGTCTCTGGCTTTGGTTTTGAGACAGTGTGAGTGCCAGTCACTAGTGTATTATACTGTGTGTGTGACGTTTCGACGTAGGGTTTATTTAGTCAACACTCACTCAAACCAGAGCCCACAGTACTCAATACTCAATACATTTATTGCATAATGCTTAGGTTAGGTATAGTGGCGGTATGAAAATGTTCGTCGATTTTCAACTTGATTTGTTCAACGTATCACGATCACATACTACCTTTTGAAACTGAATAGACAGAATACACCGATAAGTCAACGTCACAAATTATGTCAAAATGTGTTCATGATCAAGGCACTGGTGCAAACGAAAACCGACTCTAAGGTGACGAACATTTTCATACCGCGACTGTGCATAGTGTACATTCCGATGTCTCGAGGTTTTTTAGTTCTCGGGTGTCGAGACTTCTCGAGCCTGATTTCTCGGGTCTTCTCGGGTTGTCGAGAAAAAATAAAATACGTGTAAATTTTTGTTTAATTAATAAAAAGAGTCAAGTTCGTCCCGTCAAGAGTCAACTTGACTCCCACCTTAGATCGTGGCCTGTCACTGCGTTAAGTCGCGAAGAGTGGAAAGAGGGAAGGGAGGCCTTTGCCCTGCAGTGGGACAATAACGGCTGAATAATAATAATAATAATAATAATAAAAAGAGTCTTTAATTTAACTGTGTTTATTTTACATGAAAAAAATCAACATAATTTTTAACAAAAAAAACAAGTTCTCAATAAAAAATCAGCTCAAAACAAAATTGCTAACTAAAAACAATCATACTTCTTCTCCTTATCATAACTAATCTCATCTCACTAATCTGTAATAAAAAACAAAATCTCTGTTAACAATCAGCTTAAAACAAACATCTTAACTAAAAACAATCATACTTCTTCTTATTATAACTAATCTCACTAATCTTTAATAAAAAACAAAATCTCTGTTAACAATCAGCTTAAAACAAACATCTTAACTAAAAACAATCATAATTTTTCTCATCATAACTAAAGATCACTCACTAATCTCACTATGTGGGTGGTATGGTATGGTATCACAATTTTTGGCAGTTTTAATGTAATTAAATAAGAGATACCTATCTACTATTAATACGAAAAATATAACTGTCTTTAAGCCTGCTTATTAATTCTTATGAAATATGCCTTAAGATAAACCAAAGCATTAATAGATTTATCAGACAGCCGGCTCCTAATCTTACTGACCACATTTCCCGATATGGAAAATACCCTTTCATTTTCTGTTGAAGTCGGCTTGACTGAAAGCTAAGCGTAAAAATGTTTATTTAAACTTCTCGATGTCTCGACTTTTCTCGAGCTGAATTTCCCGGGTACGAGACCGACCGATTTCCCGGGAATTCCCGGGACGAGAATTCCCGGGACCAAACCCCTACATACATAGTTCTTAGGTGTAAGTCAGCATCACATGGACCCTGTGTATAGGGTAAAGCAACATGGAGGTGATGGAACTGAGACGTGGTCGCTAACTATTGGCCTCGTGCACAAGCTCAAAGTCGCGCAACGAGCTATGGAGAGAGCTATGCTGGGAGTTTCACTACGTGATAGAATCAGAAATGAGGATATCCGTAGAAGAACCAAGGTCACCGACATAGCTCGTAGAGTTAGTAAGTTGAAGTGGCAATGGGCAGGCCATATAGCTCGAAGAGCCGACAACCGTTGGGAAATAAAGGTTATCGAATGGCGACCACGAACCGGAAGACGAAGCGTAGGGCGCCCACCCACCAGATGGACCGACGACATTGTTAAGATCGCGGGAAGTAGATGGATGGAAAGGGCTCAGAATCGTTCTTCCTGGAAATGTGTAGGGGAGGCCTATGTCCAGCAGTAGACTTCTTCAGGCTGATAATGATGATGATGAACATGGAGGTAGGCCGAGGTTTATAGACAGAGCCAGACAGAGCTTGTGGTAGCCCTGCAGGTAGTAGGTTGTGCTCCTGCATACGATGAGGCGTGAGCTCTCATATGAATGCGACGAGGCGTGAGCGTGCCATTCCATCTCCAACTCCATTACTCGCTGAAAATCGGATGCTAATTCATTCCGCGTCGAAGCCTTCCATTTCCTCGGAAATTGCATGCGTTATATCCGGAAATTCGAGCACTAGTAGATCACTACAGCTGGCCTACCATGAGCTTCATATGGGTATGGTTATGGCTGTCAAAATTGTGTCAACAACATGTCAATACATTCAAACTAAAGAATGTGTGGGTCTGCCGATCTATACACAATTTGACAGCTAAAGCCATAATCATATGGAGCTCGTGGTAGCCCTACAGTTATTTGATAGTTCTATGTTATCGTTTAATTTGTTTGATTGCACAGTTGCTCTCACAGAAGCAATAAAGAGTTTAATATTATTGTAAGACAATGAATTAATTTCCAGAATATAGAACAGATCTCAAACAAGTTGCACTGGTCTGTTGCCCTACCACAAGCTCTGTCTGGCTCTGTCTCTGGCTCTGAGTCAGTGAGTAATGAGGCTGTGTGAGTGTTGACTAAATAAATCCTACGTCGAAACGTCACACACACACAGTATAATATACCGACTTAAAAACAAAGCTAGAAACTTACTTTTATATACAATGGATATTAAAATATGAAAAATAAATAGAAATAATTCTAAACCAAGTTGAGAAGTTAAATTGAAATAACTTTGCTGTTTGGAATTAAGTTTTAATTGCTAAAAGTACGTTAAAACTTGTAGCTTTGAATAGACTTATCCGTTATTGAATAAGTCTCTAATCTCTTCTCTAAGCCAGTAGGCCTACCATGAGCTCTGTCTGGCTCTGTCTCTGGTTCTGGTTTTGAGTCTGTGTGAGTATTCACCAGTGCATTATACTGTGTGTGTGACGTTTTGACGTAGGATTTATTTAGTCATAACTCCCACAGACCAAATACCAGAACCAGAGACAGAACCAGACAGAGCTCATGGTAGGCATACAGGGGGTTTGTACACGGTGTGCAACAACTATACCATTTGTTTGATTAAAAGTAAAAAAAAAACAGTGTGACTCGAGTTCTAACAAAGAATATTTTCAGATTTTGACAATTATTTAATTTTAAATTGAGAAGTAATTGTTAAAAATGCCTTGAATTTTTTTAAATCGTTTCATGTGTATTTTGTAAATATTTATTTAACTGTATGATTCTTTGTATAAATATATGTATTTTGCTTTCAAAAAAATTACGTCTAGAAAATGTGTATAAAATTCATTTACTTTTATCTCTTGTACTTGCATGAAAAATGGAACCCGACTCTAAATACCGTAAACGTTCGTCGTCGACTAAAATGTGTAGCACTGTTTCATACCTCGCGCTACGCCGTAGGGGCTCGTAGGGGGTGCTACGCCTGCCCTCTACGCTACGTTCGCGAAAATCATTAACCCGGATGAGGCTCCATATTATAAACGTTGTTAAGCAAATGGCCCACCTAATATTATGAGGGTAACCATTGCCTATAACAAAGCATTGCCATTGCCTCGTATGTCACGCACGTCAGGAACGTGCCCTACGACGCCCTGCGTCCATCAACTTGAGGCAGACAGATGTGTCTTTCCTCAAGTGCCAATAATTTCACCGGCACCTACACCCTTCCAAACCGAAACACAGCAATGCTGTTTCACGGCAGAAATATGGTGATAGTCCTTCCCCGGACGAGCCTCACACAAAGAGCTCTACTACTAACGAAAGCACTACTAGTATGTATGACTAGAGTTTTTATATGAATTCCATAATAATTAATGCATAACAATCGCGTTAATTTAAAAAGTGCTTTTTGATAAAAAAATTCGGTCGTTTTTTGTCGGTTTCACTTCAACCCTCAAACAAAGGCTTCGCAGCAAATATCCGCTATTTGTTCAGGATTCTCCATTAATAGGAAGTGTAGCGGTTAGCCAAACTAATGAAACCAACTATTCACTATTTTAAAAGGTTGCTTGCTATTTTAATTGAAGATAGCTTTCGTTTTTTTTAAAGGCCTGCGCACATCTAGGCGATGGCGATCAGTGAAACGCTGTCAAAGATATAAAATCACTAAACCTTTTGAAATCTTGTGTGCCATCCGATTGCGAACAGTTCAGAAAAAAAATGTTCCTAACACGTTTTCCTTAATTAAAAGTTTTGATAAACCTGGACAAGAGATGAATAGATTTTTATCTGACGGGTAAAATTTGTAGAAGGAAAAAATGCCCTAAATTATTCCATGTTTAATAATATTTTCACTGTATACATAGAACAAAATATAACACCCAGACCGAGAACAAATATTTGCGTTCACCACACAAGTATTTGATCTCGGTGGGAATCGAGCCCACGACCTACGGCGCAGAAGGCAGAGCTACTACCAACTGAGCTGAGAGGCTAGTCATATTTAATTCAAATTTCACAAGATCTTGATGCAAGCTAATATAACAGTAGTTACTTGATATTTTAGCTATATATTTATATTTTAGATCTTTAGACTCATTGGCAAACCTGTCAGAGCCATAACGTCTGCAAAGTAAATAATTACTTTCATAAAAGCCTGATTTTTAGCAAAAAACCTTATTACGTTTTAAGTAGATTGTATGATACTTTACCAGCATTTTGTGTTCAAAGAAAAAGTAACTAATATACCCACGACTTTTATCTAAAAAAACAGTAAATGAATTTTACCCCGGGCAAGGTCTATGGAGTATTTTTCTAAAGTACGCATGTTTTTGTTTCGTGTATGTTTATTCGGAATAGGATATTTGTTTGCTTAGCATTGTTCACATGGAGTTTCCTTTGTCAAAGGAATTGGTTTGATAAAATTAATGAATTATGCAAGTACACTCAAACGGTGATGAAAAACATCGTGAAGAAACCGGCATGTGTCAAGTGCACGAAAGGAGCCTCTTTGAGGCGCACTTGAAATCCTTTCATCACACTGGTTGGAAAGAACTAATGACACAACGAGAAAAAGAAGAAGATATCATAAATCTAACTAAAATCATTTGGAGCCCGTAACCCGTATCGTTTGAGAGCATGTACTAGATTAGTGCACATTCATTTTTCGACAGAAAAAACTCATTGATCCCACACCTTGGGTACAAAAGGCGGGGTCACTACCGCTGGGCCACCAGTGCTCTACCATTGCAGATATATTTTGAAACACCCGCAGCAAAATTCGCAACCGAATGGAATATGTTAACAGATTTAATCTAAATAAGATAAAATAATCTGTACAGAAATCGAGTAGAACTACGTAGGTACCTTACCTAGCAACGTACGGTCAAATTAACAATCAAGTTTTCTACGTTTTACTCGTGCAAAACGTATAAACGGATTTTCAACTAGAGTTTTCACTCGACAGAGAACTTTTTCAATTTTCTTTTTTGCTCAGCAGAGAAAACGAGAACGCAAACATTAATTAATCCAAAAACGAACGTGACAACGTCATACAGCTGTCCACGCGGACGCATCGCTCACTCAATTAGGAGAGAGACAGATGTCGAACGCTGCCGAACGCGGAGGCCAATTGTGCCTCTTTGTCGCTCGTTCCGCGCTCTCGCTTGCACTTCAAGCCTTAAATGGAAAGCCTCAAAGCGAGGTAGCGCCACATGAGTCATGTTTTTTCGTGCGTGCAGCCAGCTCCATCAAAATATAAGACGTTGTCACGTCAAAAAACAAAGCACCTTAAAAATAAAGTCAAAGTAAAAAATGCCTTAGTCAGCAGTTTAAAAAGGTTTCACTTTGAAATGTCTTAAAGCTAGGAGAGTCTATCTGCTACTTCCACGCGACCAAGCCTAGAAGAACAGGCAACAAACTACGGCTTGGTTCCTACCATTTTTTTGTAAGACCCATTTACAAAATAAAAAAATAATAATAATAATAATTGCAGTAAATATTGATGTAAGCAATTTACTTCTGCCACGTGACCGAAACCGAAGACAATCGCTAGTAATAACAAACATAGACATTCATTTATTTGCTGCTTCAGCACATATTATACACACTATTAAAATAAGAAATAAAAACAAAAAAAGATAAGACGATATTACAAACTAAGTACTAAACATTGAATAATTATAAGTTTAAAAACTTGAGAAACCGATTTTAATGAAATTTGTTTGGGACAATTTGAAAATAAAAAAACTTTCCAAAAAAAAAAAAATCTAAATCGGTTCATAAATGACGGAGGCATGCATTTAAAAACATTAAAAAAATTATTAAAAAAAAATGGCAACACCGATTTTAATAAAATTAAAATGGGACCAATCTGGAAGCAGTACCTTTCAGATAAACTTTTTTTTCAAATCCGCTCACAAATGACGAAGTTATGCGGTAACAAACATAAAAAAAAAAAAAAAACTGAATTGAGAACCTCCTCCTTTTTTATTGGAAGTCGGTTAAAAATTACAGCATAAGCATAATTTAACATAATTTTAACAAACAATGAAAAGCTCGAGAATTGAAAAAAGCTTTGTTTCCAACAGCGTTTTGTTTACAAAACTTTTATGATTTCATTAGCGCAGTCAGCACAAAGAACAGAATTGATCTGGGGGGAAGTTTACCCTGCCTGGTGGTTCTTCAAACTTTAAATAAATATTGTGGACAACCCACACAACACTATCTAGCCCCAAACTAAGCCAAGCTTACTATGGAAACCAGGTAGCTGATTTAATACTTATACACATTATTTTGTTGTAAATACATAGTTAGAATACAATATAACACCCAGACAGAGAATAAACATCTGCGTTCACCACACAAATATATTTGGGGATCGAACCCACGACCTACGGCGCAGAAGGTAGAGCAACTACAAACTGAGCTGAGAGGCTAGTTAACTTTAACTAGTGGTTAAGTGGTGCGTGCTTTTCTATTACGTCTAAGCATTCGACATTAACTATCTTAATATATAAAAATTAATTGCTGTTCGTTAGTCTCGCTAAAACTCGAAAACGGAAATACCGATTTGGCTGATTTTGGTCTTGAATGATTTGTAGAGGTCCAGAGAAGGTTTAAAAGTTGAATAAATATGTTTTTTTTCAACGGGAACGGTAACAGGGCGAGCGAAGCCGGGGGCGACCACTAGTATTATAATATATGGCACGCCCATTTTCCAATGTTAACCCGTTGTCTAAGTAATTGTTGTATAATATCTGTTAGAAATGGCGAGCAATATACCGGATACTATACCCCGGATACCCCGATATCCCGGATACATACACAGGATAGGGTTTGTTTTCGCAGTGCTCCTTCAACTTGACTTGAGAGTTTTGTTTGGTGGATAAACAATACAGAACAAACCAATCAGAGAGAATTGCTATGGGGTTCAATTTAATTTAAAAAGAAATCAATAGTTCGGTACATTATTATGATTGGCAAATCCCACAGCGCTATCTACTCCGAAACAAGGTCTTTTACTAATATTAAATTGTTAGTCTTCGTTGTGAAACCTGTAGGCCTACGTAGGTTACGTTTTGACGTAGGATTTATTTAGTCAACACACACAGACTCAAATCCTGAACCAGAGACAGAGCCAGACCGACCTTGTGGTAGCCCTGCTGATTTTAAGTGGTAACCGTCACTTGTAACAAAAAATTGCCTCGTAGGTACCTCGAGCCAAAATCATGCCCTACGATGCACTATCCTGCCTCCATCTACTTGAGGCATAAAAGGGTTCAGCCTCACGTGCCAGTAATTTTATATCCGTAGCATAAAACACCCTATGATATATTTTTATGAACAACGGGATATTTTGTGTGTAGATCGATTTGTCTGCCAATAACATTTCTTTTTAATCGTGGACTTCAGTTCCACCCGTGATCATGGTTACAACTGTGCAATATCGGGAGTCGAAACACACAAAATTGAATCATGGTAAATATCCCGTTGTTCATAAAAATTGTATTAAAAACTATGATAGTTTCAAAAGTTATACACACCCTATAATTATAGAACAATATCGGTAAGTTTATGCATTAAATTAATACTAACATAACATATACGTAGGTAATAGCAGTAGTAAGATGTTATACAAACATGTACATTAAAACTTGTTTCGAACTTCGACCGGTGTTTGCTCAACTTGAACACAAAGTTGGATTAAGTTATCGAACATGTCGCAACACGATGTTACAGGTAACCCTTATTTACACCCTATCTAAACTTACATTATTTTTGTTTGTACGAATAAACTTAAAATCCACTAGACCCATTGCAAACATTTCTAGCCTGTAGAATGCTATGTTATCTTTGCTAAACATAGGCTAAATTATATAAAAAAGTCGGTTGTCTGTAAAGTCAGTTTACTGACGATAGTTGAACGTGACAACGTCATAAGCCGCAATTATCGTTGCTATAAACAATTGACACCACATTCACTTTTGACTGCACTTCATACTTGACGAAAACATGTAAATGTATTATTGTATAGCAGCTGTCCACGCGGACGCATCGCTCACTCAAGTAGGAGAGAGACAGATGTCAAACGCGAAGGCCATTGTGCCTCTTTTTCGCTCGTTCCGCGCTCTCGCTTGCACTTCAAGCCCTAAATGGAACGCCTCAGAGCGAGGTAACGCCGCATGAGTCATGTTTTTGAGTCAGCCGGCTCCATCAAATTATAAGACATTGTCACGTCATAAAACTCAAGGGGTGTTATTAATAATCCAGGCGCAACGCTGGAGTAGTTAAATCGTGTTTTGTCACATTTGTTCGAGTTGACAATTGCATGTCAATTCAAGAGACAAAACACGGATCAACTAGTCCAACGCTACGCTAGGATTTTTAATAAGACCCAAGGTGTAAAAAACAAAATTAAACCACACGCGCTTAGGAAACGATTAATGATGTATAAATGATAGAACTAAAAAAAAGCGATCAAAATGTAAGCCTGGCGACAGCGGTCCCGGTTCAAAAGTCGCATGATCGCCTCTATACTTTTTTCTGTATTCAATGGTCCCTGTGTAGATCGCGTGATAGGTCAACGTGTGGGTTTGATTTTATCTGTCTCGTTTAGATGACGAGGGGTGAAGGGCTGCAGGGGGAGAGGCATGCTTTCTACTTCATGACATTTAAACGTATGTGTATGGAAGCTTGGTAAAACGTTTTGTTCCAGTACTTTTAGGTAAAACAATGTCTACAATTTTTATTTCTAACCCATATGTATGTCCCACTGCTGGGCAAAGGTCTCCCCCAAATCCTTCCAACCGTCTTATCCATCAGTTCATCCCACCATCTTCGCTCGAAAGCGTCGAGATCGTCTCTCTAACCCTTTTTTCTCCGACCCCAAACTTGCCTTCTCTCTTGACACAGAGTTACCAGGGTGGTCTATTTATGGGGATGCCTAACTTGAGCTGGGCCGTTTTTCTTCCGACGTCAGCATTCCAATAATTTAACGCAGCATGCTGTTCGGCACTTGGTCAGTGTAATTTTTTATTGAAAAGTAAAAAACTATTTAATTCAATCAAAAAAAATAAAGCTCATTTATCTATTAAAGCCGGCAGTGCATCAGCACCATGTCTGGTGCTGCAGATGTCTATCTGCGATGGTGACTGCTCTCCATCAGGTAGCTCATCTGCTCGTCTACTAGCTATGGTATGATAAAAAAAACTACAGACACGGTAGACATCGCTTCAGAGCTCTTGACACTTAAAAACAGGATCAAAATCTTTATGTAGACGCAACTTAAAATGCTGTTTTAATTCCTAGCTAGGTCACGTACTTGTTCTAGGTACTCAGGTTAAATAAGTAGAGATAAAAGGAAGGTAGTTAATTTCAGTTCCTAAAGGCGTAGTCATTAATCTTGTCGCCTGCTTCTTTATCAGTTTTAAGTTATTTGGTACGTGATATCTTCCGAGCTAAAAGCTAAAGTAGCCGTCGAAATGCAGTCGTTAGGTAGTTTTAAACTTAATTCAAAAAGTATTAAGCAGAGCTTGTACTATCGAACCAGATACTTTTTTTGTAAATACATACATAGAATATAATATAACACCCAGACAGGGAGCAAACATCTGCGTTCACCACGCAAATATTTATTCTCGGTGGGGATGGAACCCACGACTGACGGCGCAGAAAGCATATGAACTACCAACTATGGAGCTCGTGGTAGCCCTGCTGCAGGGCTACCACGAGCTCCATATGGTTATGGCTATGGCTGTCAAATTGTGTATAGATAGGCTGACCCACACATTCATTTTCATTTTGGGTTTCACTGTGTTGACACTGTTGACACAATTTTGACAGCCATAACCATAACCATATGAAGCTCATGGTAGGCCAGCAGGATTCTCAAGAAAACTAAAGTTAAAGTCAACGTTTTACTCAACGAATATTATGTTCTTCTAGGCTTTTAGACGTTTCAAAGTAATCGTTGTGATACAACAGAATAAATATTTTTTTTAATTTTGAACCCTATTCTGTAAGACAAAAGATTATACAATGCTAACTTAAGCCACGCGTTTGTAGTGGTTATAATAGATCCAACATAAAACTTCATGATAGCACTCCGAAATGGAACTAAGCCCCTCGCTGGACTGGAGACAGGTGAGGCCGGACTAAGGGATTGGGGATCTTTTGAGTTCAACTTACTAAGCCAAGCACAACCGCAGTGACATGTAAAGACTCTACACACTACACTATAAGAGGGAATCACACAGGCGACTCTCCATACAAACGTAGTCCCCTATTTCCTCCCTGAATAATAACTCTAGAGTAACCATTTTTTCTCATAAAATCCAGATCTGCTATATACGTGCTCGTATGTTTTCCTTTTTTTTCAGAAACTTATTGATAATGAAAATATCACCTCCAATTCATATTTCATATAAATCATTATGAGGGTCATATTTTCTTTATCAATAAGTTCTAAAAAAAAGGAAAACATAAGGGCACGTATATAGCAGATCTGGATTTTATGACAAAAAATGGTTACTCTAGCTAGAGGCATTATCCGGGGAGGAAATAGGGGACTACGTTTGTATGGAGAGTCGCCTGTGTGATGCCCTCTTAAAATAATTAAAGTAGCCTCCATTTGACTCAACAAAATTTATTTAAATTTTAATCATACCTTGCGGTTTCAAAGTAATTTGGAGTTAGGTTACCCTTTAAATTTGCTTTTTTCACAGCGCAGTGTCTCAAAACTGTGACAATAATTTAAGTAGTTTTAGCCAGAACTCTTGTTTATAACAGTTAGGTTTACTGCTATCTGATATTGGCGCACATCTAAGCGTTTTGCGGTGAAAAGCTGTCAAATAAGGCTGTGTTACACTGGCTATAGCGTAGATGATTGCCATCGCCATCGCCTAGATGTGCGCAGGCCTTTAACAGCCTCCGCTTGCCGTAAAAACTCTAGACGACTTGCAACTTTATTTGATATTTATTTACTGAACCATTACGTTACAGTATTTTTTTATACAACTTGCTGATTAAACATCCATAATATATGGCCCATAATTTGATGTTTAGTGGTATGACATCGGTATAGCAATTTTTCACAATAAAGTCGTATACAGGGTTATTGGTTATTATATAAGAAACCAGTTAAGGGCTCCTTCTTTACATCTTAACAAACAATATTTATTTTGTTCTACGACTTTTGTCAAAAATCAATACACTTCCCAAAAAAAATATTTTATGTTTTTGTAACACTTTTTAGCTCTGTATAGTGTAGACGTTTCATGGTAATGACCGGTGACTGGAGTCGCATCACGACCCCGCACCGCGCGCCCCTTTCATTGAGATTGCCGCGCGCTGCGCCACGGGGCATAGATTTATAATTATTTAGAATGACAAGTTTGTTAAAAATAACGTATTATGTTTTGTATGGAACAAAACTAACGAATTATTGAAAGTCGTAAAACAAAAGTTGTTTGTTAAGATGTACAGAAGGAGCTCTTAACTGGTTTCTTATATAATTGCCAATAACCCTGTATATTTTAATATACACTTACATAATATATATGTATATTACTACGTTTGCAAATTATAGTATCTCTTCTTCCTGTACAGTTTCAATATTGTTTTGAATGGTAAAATGGGTGGCATTTTAAAATGGTTCTGTTTTTGTTAACAATATGTTTTTGAAACACCTGCCGAATGAAGTATCGTTAAAGCTAGGTTTAATGATGCATCGTTATGTTGCTCAAAAATAACGAACCGAAAATAAAAACCATTCATTCTCTGAATACTCACAGTTTTGTATTCCTATAACCTACAACCTGCATGTTCATTAAACAAACAAAGGCAAAGTTTTTTCTAACTTTTATACAACAAACTAGAGTCTAGATCAGAGGCTCCCAACCTTTTTTTTCTCAAAGACCACTTTAAAAAATTTGCTGTTTCCGTGGACCCCTGCCTTGGAGCTAAATTTTTACTATATTCCCATATTCCCAGTTGACCAAAATTATGGAGATTAAATCTAACAATGGCCATTTGCGTTGCAGCTGAGTTCCTACCACAAATTAACAGTTTTAGAAAAAAGTTTTTAGAGGTAACAGTCGTTAAGCTTCTCAAAATATTATCTACCTTCATTGATAGGTGAAGTTGAGCCAATATTTAAGTTCTTTACTATCGAAACCAGATACATTTTCGTGGACCTCCGCTTACGAATCGTGGACCCCCATTTTTATGTCACGCCATCGTAGACCCCCGTTGAGTCTACCGTGGACCCCTGGGGGTCCACTTGGACCACGTTGGGAATCAGTGGTCTAGACAAACGTACGGCCCACCTGATGAATACCAGAGCTATTACAAGCATGTAAAAAAATCGGTTGTCTGTAAAGTCGGTTTACTGACGATAGTTTAACGTGACAACGTCATACAGCTGTCCACGCGGACGCATCGCTCACTCAATTAGGAGAGAGACAGATGTCGAACGCTGCCGAACGCGGAGCCCGATTGTGCCTCTTTGTCGCTCGTTCCTCTTTCTCGCCTGCACTTCAAGCCTTAATTGGAACGCCTCAGAGTGAGGTAACGCCGCATGAGTTATGTTTTTTTGTGCGTGCAGCTGGCTCCATCGAATTATAAGACGTTGTGACGTCAAAAACCTAAAATTTGTATGCCAATACTTTGGGGAAATATGTGAAACTTATAAAATAAGATAAGAACTAACTCCGTACCATATTTCAAGGGAATAAACATTTCATTTCATTTAACCGACCCCTTTAAAAAGTTGAACGAATTTCGATTTAAAAAGAAAAACAAAATACCATTTTGCATATGTGCTGAATGTGAAATGCATGGTCAAAAGAACTAACGAGGCCATTGTTTCAGGACGCAAACGTGGCGTTCGCACTGCCTACATTTAACCAAATTAATCTGAAACAACCTACGGGCAATGAACACGATTAATAATGTAAAAAAGATAAAACTGTTTGAAGTGAAGTGAATGATTTTTATAGCGTCAGGGGCAAGTGATGACTCATGCCCTTACTTACCTACATGCGCTATAGTGCTTGGGACAGGGTTTTAGATGGAATAGGCTTGCCCAGCATCTATACCTGACAGATTAGTCGGCCTAATCCACAGGAAAGACATGGTCAATACGAGCGGAGCTGACTAAGCACTAAAAACTGTTTGAGAGCACTATTAACAGAGTTTAGTGTTTATTTAAAACAATTGGGTGCCACAACTCACAGTGTGGAACACCATAGACTCACTCGGCTTTAAGACGTTTCAAAGTGATCCTTGTGATACCACTTCTTCTTCTTATCGTGTCACTGATTCTTTTGAGCCAAGTGTGGTGCACTTGACACATATTTTCGAACTTTTTAAGTTCTACGATAAGCCGGTTTCTTCACGATGTTTTCCTTCACCGTTTGAAAGCACTGGCAGAGTGAACATACATTTTTGGACAGAAAACTCATTGGTACACGACTGGATTTGAACCCACGACCTTAGAATCGGAAGGCGGGGACGCTACCACTCGGCCGCCAGTGCTCTATGTACCACTAAATAAGTACATTTATTTGATTTGTTTGGATTTGCTCGATTAGTATGAGCTCTTTCTTTTGTATGGAGGGCGTTGGTTTGATCGTGGTTGAATGCATTATAACACCCAGACAGAGAACAAACATTTATGTTCACCACACAAATATTTGTTCTCGGTGGGGATCGAACCCACGGCCTAAGGCGCAGAAGGCAGAGCTAAACCAACTACTATCTTTCTAAACATTACAATACTACAGCTTAGAAACAGTTACAAAATCAAAGTCGTATCCGTAGCCTAAATAATGTTAATTTATGTAATCGTTCCGCCATGACGGTGCCCTTCTGATACTCTAAAAGGGACGTCACGCGTTATCGTAACCGAACAATCTCTAGTACAACTAACTGCAGGCCTACCATGAGCTCTGTCTGGCTCTGTCTCTGGTTCTGGTTTTGAGTCTGTGTGAGTGTTGACTATATAAATCCTACGTCAAAACGTCACACACATATAGTATAATGCACTGGTGAGCACTCACACAGACTCAAAGAGCCAGAGACAGAGCCAGACAGAGCTCATGGTAGGCCTACTGATATTGAATAAAAATGACACTGGATGTGTAATTTAGCTGATAATCATTTATGTAATCTGATAGTGAATGAGTGCTCAAGTCCACGCAGTATTTGATCTGACAACATTTTCAAACGGATGCCATAATGTTTTCAAATACTTGTGTATGGATTTATTTTCTGCTATTTTGGGAAGTCACATAGCTTTAACATTTTAATTGTTTTTCTGCTGTTGTTTTGAGTTCTGCTGCGTAATTTTTCGGTGGTAGTTTTTTTATATAACTAGTTGATGGAACAAGCTTATTGCCCACCTGTAGGCCTACCATGAGCTCGGTCTGGCTCTGTCTATGGCTCTGGTTTTGAGTCTGTGCTCACCAGTGCATTATACTGTGTGTGTGACGTTTTGACGTAGGATTTATTCAGTCAACACTCACACAGACTCAAAACCAGAACCAGAGACAGAGCCAGACAGAGTTCATGGTAGGCCTACTGATGTTTTGCCAATTTAGACTAAATTTTAAACAGTTGGAATCAAAGTGTAATAAGTGATTTAAAAATTACATCAATAGCAATTTAGCCGTTTGGCGATAAGTAATTTCTACGTTCAAAAATTACGATTTTCTAGAACATGTTCACCGAGGACATGTCTTGTGGTTACTTGGCTTCAAGTAATCTCCATGTAACGATTCCCTAACCTACCTTACCACTAATTTACCTTTGTGACGGCATACTCACTGAACTTATACGAACATACAATACCGTACTAATCCGTACAAACGATCTAGTCAGTAAGCAAGCAAAGCAAACGTCAGACGCAATGAAACCAGCTTTTAAATCCCAGTACACCGGCCTTTGTGACCATCCACCAAAGTTAAACCACTCTTAGGTCGATCTTATATGCACCCTGTAGGCCTACGACAAGCTCTGTCTGGCTCTGGTTTTGAGCCTGTGTGAGAGCTCACCAGTGTATTATACTGTGTGTGTGACGTTTCGACGTAGGATTTATTTAGTCAAGGAGGTTGCCCTCAAAAGAAATACCTGGAGAAAAATGCATACATTGCGCCGACAAGAGCGTTGCTCTTAAATAAGAAGAAGAGAAGAAGAATAGTATATGAGTCAGGGAAGATGATATTAGCGGTGATGTGTTGCGTGTGTGTGTGTAATGTCATTTCTTTTGTATTGCATACGTCTCACTAAGTTGGAGTGGCGCACTGGAACTTCACTGTTACTTTTATTTTTGTTTTGTAAAGATTTCCAAAGCAAAACACAGGGGCTGCAGACAACAATTTATTTTACAAAAAATAGTTTTTGAGTTTTTCAGTTTGGACTTTTCAAA
Organism: Thera britannica; assembly: GCA_939531255.2. Classification (NCBI taxonomy): domain Eukaryota; kingdom Metazoa; phylum Arthropoda; class Insecta; order Lepidoptera; family Geometridae; genus Thera; species Thera britannica. The sequence continues at coordinate 1,528,755 of OW618044.2, forward strand.
ATTGACTTCCTGTACATACCAGCCGGTCTACTCCAGTCTCCGGTCCTATGAAAAAATAATTGTACTCGATTTGTTAAACCCTCGAGCGCCGGCATCGAGCCGAATGATGGAAATGCACAAAGCGAATAAAAGTTCTTTAGCGAGCCAATTATATATATTCAAACAGTATCCCATGTTTCGTTCAAAGGGGTTTGTATATGTGACTGGGCTTTGTTGCCGCGTAGAAAGAATATTAATAAGCTTTATTTTTATTTGACACGTTTCAGAGGTGTTTTATCAACGATTGTTTGTGTGTATGAGCGGGAAGCCCAAACGTTTTGTGTTTTGTTTTCAGGGACTTTGAGGTTTGAAATTTGTTTTTTATTGTTCCCGTTCTGACAAAGTTCGAACTATGTAGTATACAGTGGCCTTACCCAGTCGTTTTTTTGAGTCTGTATATTTGTATCTTGTCATTTTGGGAAGTCACATCCCTTTTTCATTTTATTTCATTTAAGACTGGTGTGCCTAATGGTCAGCCGCGTCCGATAATTTTTTCCCAGTTTCACTAAGAGGTCTTAACAAAAAGTGTGAGTAGTTGGAATGAATGTGTAATAGGTACATGGATTTGAACAAAAATGCTTCCGATGGTTTTGAAGAAAACCGCCATCTTTTTATTTAAAGCCAGTGACTGCCGACTTGTCTATTGACTGACTAGACTAAAAACAAACTTTTTAATTTATTTAATATATCATCACTTGACGCTGGCAATACTGTTTCAAAATGGACATATGTCAATGATGATGACTCTGTAGGTCTTCCTATGAACTACTCCTATTAATAGGTTGGGTATTAGTTTGATAACTTAAGTTTATCTTAGCGTAACTTTTAATGGTCTTTAGTTTAGTTTCATAGTACGGTGCGGTAAGTATCGATTCCGACTATAGATAGTGCAATCCACGAAGGCGCGCCCCACTATTCCTCCTAACCGTTTATAGTACCCATTATGTGTGCAAGCTTCCGTCAATGTTTGAGTGTTATCGCTACACACTAATTACCTATGAGTGCACACGCACACTACAATGAATAGACTACGGTTCGCGACTGCCATGCCCACGAAATAAAGAAGTAATGGAAATAGCATGTAGACGACCTTCTCACGCTCCAAGTACGCGCAGTACAGCAGACTTCAAGCCCTCCTTTGTTTAGTCGTGTTTGAAGTCTGTCAGAAGAAACGTAACTGAGAAAAACACGAAAAAATATAAAAATGCCGTATTGTGCTGTTTTGCAGTGCTAAAACGATAGCCGAACCAATAATTTAACAAAAGGGGGCATATCGTATCACAGGTTAGTATTATTTTATTGCTTAAATTGGTTTTATTTAGAATGCAAAACCATCAAACAAAAATAGACTGTGAATGATATTCGTTAAGGTCGCGTTTCTATAAATCTCAACTTTCGCTACTCAATTAGGGCTGTACCCCAATAAAGTGATGAATGTGCTATCGAATACTTTATTAGTTCTGATCATATAAATAGTTAGGTTTAGGGAGCTGACTTTTTTTTTGCTTTAGTGACGATTTTATTCCTTATGTATTATTCTGATTCTTTTCTTATTCTTATAGCCCACAGTGGCTGGGTAAGATGAAAATTACAGAAATATTTTGAAGAAATAACATAATAATTCTGGTTTCAGTTTTCCGATATTCAAAATAAATGTATCGATGCAACAGGAAAAAGAAAACACAAGAAGAAAAAGAAACAATATTTGAAACAGTTAAGTATACAATTTTACGAGTTGTAAACATTTGATTGGGTAAATAAAGAAAGATAGATAAGAAAAGCTTTTTATTTCGACCACCATAAATATAACCTGACGTGCTACCGATCGTTATACATCAGTAGGTAGGTGAGAGCGCTGGTGGGCTAGTGGTAGCGGCTTCGCCTTCTGATCCTTAGGTCGTGGGCTTAAATCCAGTCCAACCAATGAGGTTTACTGCCCAAAAATTAATTTACACTATGCCAGTGCTCTTAAACGGTGAAGAAAAACATCGTGAGGAAACCGGGCATGCCATAGAACTTAAAAAGTTCGAAAATATGTGTTAAATAAGTGCACGAAAGGAGCCTCTTTGGGGCGCACTTAAAATCCTTTCACCTCACTTGGTTCGAAAAAACCAGTGACACGATAAGAAGTAGGTAGGTAATCATCGATGTCGATACATTTGTCTTGTATCCACCTTGGCACATCACTAAGTGAGTGGCTATGTCAAGTAATAGCCATTGTATTATGAATCTTATAACTTGTGGATAAAGACTAACAGAATTGTTTTCTATAACGCCATCTAGCGTCAAGTAGCTTTGTTTTGTTGTCAATCAAGTAACAGCCATTGTATTATCAATCATATTACAACTAAATAGAGACTAAAAGAAAAAAATACTGAATGAAATCTGCCATCTCGTGGTAAGTAGAATTTCATTTTAGCACTGTTTATTTTATTAAGTTTAGAACCATGTTACGATAGCGTTAAGGTTTATTATCAATTAAATTATTTTTTTGGTTTTAGGTCCTTTTTAACGTTTCTTTTCGACCAATCATAACTTTTATTTCTATGTGTATTTGTTTTTACGTGTATGAGTTTGGCGACACTGGTTCTCTTAGTAATACGTCATCATACTCTCTCTACTTTGCGTAAGCAAAAGCGTGTTGGCTGCTCTGTGGTCATGCCGCTCGGAGCAAACTCCCCGCACCCTTCGTGAATTGTACTATCTATAAACTGAAAAGAATAAATATCTAACTACTATGAAGGTTTTGGACGGAATTTACTGGATTAATCCATACGAATATTTAGATGACGAAAGATTAGTAATTTTGGATGTTTGTAATGAATAAACTCTAAATCTAATGGGCCGATTCCAAAAATTATTTCACCGTTGGAAAGCTACATTCACCTTGAGAAACATAGGTTATATACAACGTGTATCAAAATATGTGTACTATCCTGAAGGGGGGTGAATTTCCACCCCCCGGGGAACAACTTTTGTTCAACGACTTTTCGAACTTCGATTGGTATCTCTGAAAAAAACTGCAACGAAGTTTCAACATGAACAGCTTACTTTATACAAAGTGACAACCCTAAACTCAGCTACAGAGGTAGTAGGTAGTAGTAGTAGACCTACAGAGGTAGTAGGTCAAGGGGTAGGTGGTTACAAGGATAGGGTTGTCAATTTATTTAGGCATTATGAAATTAAATATTTTTGTATGGGAAACTGAAAATAGGAATTTTTAATTTTCTCCCACCCACAACTGATCACCATTGTGGTCTGAAACCCCCCACCTTCGCATAGTACACATATTTAGAAACACCTTGTATTATTTATGTGTTAAAAAAAATAATTTCCATCCGTGCAAAGCCAGGACAGGCCGCTAGTAAGATAATTATAAGTTTAAAAAACTTGAGAAACCGACTTCATTCATTGCCAAACGGCTAAACCGATTTTAATGAAATTTGTTTGGGACAATCTGGACAAAAAAATAAACTTCTAAATAAAAAAATAATTTTCTAAATCGGTTCTTAAATGACGGAGGCATGCATTTACAAACTTTAAAAAATATTTAAAAAAATGGCAACACCGATTTTAATAAAAATTAAAATAAAACCAATCTGGAAGCTGTACCTTTCAGATAAAAAAATCATTTTTCAAATCGGCTCACAAATGACGAAGTTATGCGGTAACAAACATAAAAAAAAAAAAAAAATACAACCGAATTGAGAACCTCCTTTTTGATTGGAAGTCGGTTAAAAATGAAGCTTGATCACTCGGTACAAAACAGTATTAAATTACAACCGTAGAATAAAAATCTACTAGCTACCGTTTAGCTATACTTATATCTAGATAGTCATGACTATGATAGTACTAACATCCTTTTTTTTTAAATGTAACTGGCTGGTGGAACAATCATATGTCCCACCTGATGTAAAGTGGTTACCATCGCCTATAACAAAGCATTGCATCTTAGGTCACGCACGTCAGGAACATGCCCTACGATGCACTGCCCTGCGTCCATCAACTTGAGGCACCAGATGTTCAACCTCAAGTGCCAGTAATTTCACCGGCGACACCCTAACCCTTCAAACCGAAACACAGCAATGCTGCTTGACGGCATAAATAGGCATGGTGGTAGTACTTCCCCGGGTGAGCTCTTCACAAAGAGCTCTACTACTACTACTTACCTGATGTAAAGTGGTAACCATCGCCTATAACAAAGGTATGCGTCGTAGGTAGTAAATTTACTTCTGGAATACGTTAAGCTAACGGCTTAGTTTGGTATTAATCACCCGTGAAATAGTACCGGTTTATAATATTGAGATCGGGTTTATTAATTAATGGGTGTAGGTCGTAAACGTATTGACATTTGACACGATAGCTATAACCCTTGGCATTTATGCCCTCTTTACGAGCTCCTTGTTATGTTTCAATAACCTTCAATATCCCGCATAGTCGACGCACAATGAAGACGAAGGAAGGTGTATAGCTGTGTACTCACATACGGTTTTGCTCGATAGACCTATCATGTCAAGTAAAAATCAGTTGTCTGTTGTCTGTAAAGTCGGTTTACTAACGATAGTTGAACGTGACAACGTCATACAGCTGTCCACGCGGACGCATCGTTCACTCAAGTAGGAGAGAGACAGATGTCGAACGCTGCCGAACGCGGAGGCCGATTGTGCCTCTCTGTCGCTCGTTTCGCGCTCTCGCTTGCAGTTCAAGCCTTAAATGGAACGCCGTAGAGCGAGGTAACGCATGAGTCATGTTTTTTCGTGCGTGCAGCCGGCTCCATCGAATTATAAGACGTTGTCTCGTCAAAAACCATGGCATGGGCTTTCTTCCACACATTCAGCATTATTCTCTCGCTTCGAGCAGGTGCGAAGGAAACAACTTTAATTAAATCCCTTAACCTCGACTGGCCTCTCAGCTCAGTTGGCAGTAGCTCTGTTGGCAGTTGGTTCGAAGCTTTTTTTTATGCCATGGCAGGCAGACGAGTAGACCAGCCACCTGATGGAAAGTAGTCACCGTCGCCCATAGACACCTGCAACACCAGAGGTGGTGCTGATGCGCTGCCTTTTAGGGCCTTTTAGGAAATGATAGTCGAATGTCGAAGCTTGCCCGGCAGCGGACCCTCATCAGTGTTCCCGTAGCAACAGTATCGTGTGTAAACCGCCTTAGATTATATTATAACCATTACTATCAGGCATTATTAGAGATACGATCAGGTCGTTATCGGTTGTTAGTTAGAGCTTTAAGTTAATTTGAATGTCGGTTTCGTATCCATGTGACAAATTATATATAGCTACTAGCGGCCGCCCGTGGCTTCGCTTGCCCCGTTTCCATAACTTTTTAAAGATAATAAGTAACAAGTCCGTCTCCAGGGCGTCAATTCCAGCAACACGGTTCGATTGAGTGATCGTCGAGTGAAACTGCGTTCCATTTTCAAATTTTTCAAACAAAAATTGACAACTCTTATCGATTTACGCAATCGCTTGAGTGATTTGTCTTTAGAATCAACACCCTGGTACTAAGCTACCTCCCCACCAATTTTCATGCAAGAAAGTTATTTGTGAGCATACGCTGTGTGTTGATTATTCTTTTAAAAGTTTTTTGTCTCCGCCTAGGAAAATAATTTTCCAATTTCCTTTCTTAGTGCACACTTATGCTATAAAAAGAACATACCCTCCAAGTTTCATGCTTCTACGACTTAGGGTTTAGGCTGTGCGTTGATTGTCAGTCAGTCAGTAACGTAAGAATTTTATATATTTAGAAGATATAGGTAGTACACTCGCCCGCAATATATTCTAAAAATAATCAAGCTATCTTCTTATGCTTATGAAATTAAACCAAAAGAGGATATTATGAGGACTGTATGTAACCTTTCAGCTTTTTTTACCGTAATGACATAAAAAATGTTTTTAAATAAAGTACCAGTTTTCGTATAGTGATGCTTTTTTTAATGTAGTTTTTTTCGTTTTTGGGTAACTAAGAGACTTGAAATTGATTTTCTTTATATAATAGTTAATTTAATAGAATATTATATTAGTTATTTGATAGAATAGTCAGGTACTGTGTAGGTACTTGATGGTTACCAAAGTTAAACATTATATTCTTATTCTATCATAGCTTATTTTGTAATGATCAAAAATGAAATCTACACTAGAGTGTAGATAAATTTATATTTTTCTATTACTGTATTTAAATTTTTATTTTATTTTTTTATTTCCCATGTTGACCTATAATAATTATTATTAATAAATGACTTATGACTTATGACTTATGACTTTATTAATTTCGAATTAATGAAAAACGAAATGAAAACATGCATCAGAATTATTTTCATTTTCATATTAATAAGTTTTAGAAGAAATTTAATTTGAAGAGCTACTCGTAGCTTGTGTTCTTTCAAAGTTATTTTAAGTTAACTATGTGACCCTTTATTTTTGTGGGTACCCTTTATAGTGTATCAGCTGACCGTTGTACGATTAAATATATTTTTCTACCTTGGAAACTGCTAGGCTTAGCAACTGATATAGTTGAAACCAAAGCGCTCAGTAGTTAGAAAATAATAAAGGCTGGCGCCAGCTGTCAGATACAAAGACTGTGGAACAAAAGATGTGTTCCAAGCTCAGGCTTTCAGGTGTCTGTCCTAGGTGTCACTTAGCCAAGACGTGTCTAGACTCTTTTGTTTGTAACTTTTATATCAGATGCCATTCAATCTGATATTCGACACTACTCCAACGCCTTCCAACGCCTTCGCCACCTCATGTCAATGTACCGCGCCGGGGTACTTAACACGCGTAGGGATTAGTTTTTTATCATTTTGGGAAGTTACATAGCTTTTTGATTTTAATTGTTTTTCTGGTGTTATTTTGAGTTCTGTTGTGTAATTTCGGTGGTATTTTAACCAACATTACTTGAGGTCTTAGCTCAAAGTGTTAGCAGTTGGAATTAAAGTGTATTAAGTGATATTCTGATTTGATCGAAAATGTTTCAGATGGTTTTGGAAGAAACGACCATCTTTCTTCCAAAGACAATTAGAGTAGGGCCGACTCGACTTTGACTGACGGAAAAGTATTTTATCTATGTAATATAATTATCATTCTCATTAAACTACTCGACACTGGCAAAATTGATCCGAAAAGGACAGATGCCATTCATTAAGAAGAAGAAGAAGAACACGCGTATTGTCTATGCCAGGTGAGGTACGGCAGACACTATGGAACCAACAGGGTGCAAAGTGTGCAAAACATTAACCGTGAGATTTTTCGTAGACAACCAGAATTTCTGATAATTTGCATTATTGATAGAGAAAAACGAATGAACTGCCGGTGTTGTTGTTATTCTTTGTCTATGTTTCGCCTCTCACAGATGTGATCCCTTTGGACTGAATGTGTTCTGTGCTTGTGGCATAAATTTAAAGCGTATTAGCTCCTAATTAAATAAAGATCACAAAAATTGTGCTTTTATTAGCGTTCACTGTGAAAAAACTTGGCTTTAACATGAAGCCGTTTCCAAGCAAACTAACCTTCATAATACCGACATATCCTAAAGCTACATACGCACTATGCGGTTACCCGCAATGCGGCTAGCCGTCCTGTCGGTCAGCGGGTAGCCGCATCACAGTGCACATAGAAATGAATATTACGTACATAATTGTGCTTGCGGTCAGCCGGACGGCTAGCCGCATTGCGGGTAACCGCATAGTGCGTATTTAGCCTAAAGGCTCCTTAAAATATTACTGTCAAACAAAAAGAAATGACAGCAAAGTGGTAATTTAAGCTATGCTCTGCGATAAATATGAACAAGAAAGAAACGAAGACAATCATTGAGAAACGTGTAATATCATTATTGAGCTTAAAAAAAGAAAACTTTTTGTAACTTACCAAGACAAAACAAACGTAAACTTAGATTTAAACAGAAGTTCAATGGACGATCTCTCAGGTTCAGACAGTTCGTTGCAGTCGCTACATAAAAGTACGCCGAGTACCCATCAATCACCCTTACGAAACAAATTCGAATAAAACATTAAACTTGTGATCTGTTAGAAAATTTCATGAGCTAGTATATATCAGAACCCCCCACAACCCTCACCCCCTTCCCCTCGCCGCGGAACAAGGGAGTTCCATTAGTCGAGTTGAGTCGCTGCTAATAATGATGGATACTTTTGCAGATGGAAAAGGTGTGCGAGATAAATAACTCGTTTCGTTATTGATTTTGGTAAGAAAACGTGTGAAATATCACGCGTAGTTCAATCCACGTAGATAATAATAAATAAATATTTTGGACATTTAAAACAACACTATCTAGCCCCAAATTAAGCAGAGCTTGTGTTACGGGAACCAGATAGCTGATATAATACTTACATACATTATTTTTTTGTAATTACTATGTAAACTTCCAACGATATTTGGTTTGAACGAGATCAAGTTTTTTTTTATACGTCATTAATTGTAAACCGCAATTTATCTTTCGACGAACTATAAATAACCTTTATATTATGTTACTTTATGCTACGGAACCCTTCATGGGCTAGTCCGACTCGCACTTGGCCGCTTTTTTTGATTAAGATTTTATTTCTGTGTGCTACAACAAATTGGATCTTTTTTGAAATAAAACTAATATTGTATTGTAAAGCCGCGGCCACATTTTTTTTTTTTGTTATGTAACTAGTTGATGGAACATGCATATGGCCCACCTGATGTTAAGTGGTAACTATCGCCTATAATAAAGCAATGCCTCGTAGGTCACGCACGTCAGGAACGCGCCCTACGATGCACTGCCCTGCGTCCATCAACTGGCGGCATACAGATATTCAGCCTCACGTGCCAGTAATTTCACTCACTAATTTCACTTTCAGTAATTCCACTTGTAATATTCATAAAATACTGAGCCAGGTTCTGGCAATTTGTTACGTTTCCGTGAAGCCATTCAATGGTTTCACGGACCGATCGTTTCGCTCGACACAATATGGAACTGTAACAAGCAATTATTGAAAATAAATATAATAAAAATAAACTGAACCACGGGAACCCGAAGTCTTGCAAGAACGCAGTCGAGGTATAAACTAGTCCATCAGTAGGCCTACCTCAATCTCTGTCTGGCTCTAGCTTTTGAGCCAGATGGAGTGCTGTCTAAATAAATCTTACATCGTAACGTCAAACACACAGTATAATACTCTGGTGAGCTCTCAAAACCAGAGCCAGACAGAGCTTGTGCTAGGCCTACAGTTATTGCTATTTTGATATTTGTATTATAATTATAAAACTCACCAGTAGGCCTACCATGAGCTCTGTCTGGCTCTGTCTCTGGTTCTGGTTATGAGCCTGTGTGAGTGCTGTCTAAATAAATCCTACGTCGAAACGTAACACACATACACTGGTGAGCACTCACACAGACTCAAAACCAGAGCCAGACAGAGCTTGTGGTAGGCCTACAGTTATTGCTATTTTGATATTTGCATTTTGGAACTCACCAAGTGTAAAACAGAGTTTTAGTGGCTATTTAAACCTGTAACACTTGTCATGAAACTGCCGGACCGTTAATTTATTAGCCGTTACCCAATGTATATGACTGGGGTGTTCCGCCAGTTGGCCCACCATGAGCTCTGTCTGGCTCCGTCTCTGGCTCTGGTTTTGAGTCTGAGTGAGTACTCACCAGTGGATTATACTGTGTGTGACGTTTTGACGTAGAATTTATTTAGTCAACACTCACACAGACTCAAAACCCTTCCCACCGGTGTGTGATATCGCGCACGGAGGCGGATCAGCTCGCACGACACACCATGGGAACGGTCTCGTGCGCCGAGGTGCGCGGTAGCACAGGAGCCCTTTCTGTGTGCGTTGCCGTGCGTCGTCGTCGGCTGTGCGTGATGATCTGCAGAACCACGCACCGTAGGAAGGCAGCATTAGCGTTCTGCGGTGGCGACCACGCTGTCAAAACGAAACGCTGTCAAATACCGCTGTCATATTTGACAGCCTTGCGCACAGGCTTATCAAAGCTAAGGTTTTGAAGACCGATTCCTCTAATAAAGCTCTCCATACATTTAAAAAGTCCAGGTACAAATAAATTCTTTAATATAAATGCAAATCCACAGAGCAGCAAGTCCCGGGGCGCGACCTTTTGCCAAAACCCAACAAGCCCATGCAAATGATTACGTTAAAAAAGACTTAAAAGCAAATGCCTACGCATTCATCGCAAAGTCTTAGACAAACAGAGGGAAGAGAAAACAGTAAAAGTACTTCTATTCGTTTTCAATAGCTACCTATTTTAAATGATAAAGTTATACTGTCATGACGCAACAACGACCAATTTACAATTAAAACCTAGCATATACTTTAATAGGGTAACTTTTTATCAAAAACTTTATTCATTTCATACGAATAAAGTTGCTAAAAAGTGTTAAATATTCATTCAAAACTCATAACATAGTATTTTTAATATGGGTTTGAAATAAAGATATTTAAAGATCCAGTCGTGTCTCGTAGGATCTCGTACGAGGAAGGTATACACTATACAGTCTTGTAGCGATACAAAATACTATATTATAATTTAAATAAGCAGCTTTTTATGGGGCACCAAATTTATTTCTATGGCGTGATAAACGCATCATGTAAATATTATTTTTACCAAACAAGGCAGCTTTAAGACTGTTAAATCTATGAGGTGTATAATAATAATTATAAGTTTAAAAAACTTGAGAAACCGACTTCATTCAAACGGCTAAACCGATTTTAATCAAATTTGTTTGGGACAATCTGGACGTAAGAATAACCTTCCATATAAAAAAATAATTTTCTAAATCGGTTCATAAATAACGGAGGCATGCAGTTACAAACATTAAAAAAAATATTTAAACAAAATGGCAACACCGATTTTAATAAAATTAAAATGGGACCAATCTGGAAGCAGTACCTTTCAGATAAAAAAATATTTTTTCAAATCGGCTCACAAATGACGAAGTAATGCGGTAAAAAACATAAAAAAAAAAAAAAAAAAATACAACCGAATTGAGAACCTCCTCCTTTTTGATTGGAAGTCGGTTAAAAAAAGGATTGTTGGTGTCCAATGCAGGACGATATGGCTGCGTTCTGTTTCCCATTATCATTCGCAATAAGCTCGATCGGTTCCCAAACGTAGTCACGGACCGAGAGCGCCGCGCGAGAGTCGCTTTCAGCGCGCTTATTTCTCGCTCATTCTCACCATATTTTCGCAAAACCGCGTCATTTTCCTCATACATTGTGATGATGAAGAAGTTAGTTCATTTGTTTCTATTTGAAGCGTCGCGTTACGGACTTGTGAGTGATTACCCCCATTTTGTTTGATAAAACTTATCTGACATGAAAAATTTATGAAATATCTACCTTATAGCAGGTATATTCAATGTGCTTAAACCTACTGAATTTTCTGATATTCATCGAATAAAACTGGTCTTAAAAGTGCAGTATTTTTTTATAATTTGGGTATTAACTATTTTTTAACATAAATAGTTATTCTTATACCCTTTGGTTTTTAATTCAAGCTATGCATCGCCAAAGAAGGTAAATAAAGATTTCGCTTATTTAATATTAAAACCATTAAAACATCCCCCTTATTCGTAATACCTGTTATTTTTCTGCAGCTCGTCATAGACACAAAACAGATTAAAACACGTCATAATTCAATCGAGGGGGTATAACTGTGCATGGTTCACAAACTTTAAATAGCTTTTAAAACATACCGATAGGAATTTATTTACAACAGAATATACATTATTAACATTTTTTTTTTAAAACATTATATAAGAAACTAGAAAATTTTATAATGAACTATGTTTTCCTCCAGTATATTTATATTTATAATTAAACACACACCCCAATATTATCATAGTTTCCATAATACATTTTCATCGGGATTTTAAGTTTCAGTTCTCAAAATCAAATCAAATCAAATCAAAAAATATTTATTTTATGCCACAAGTAAGAATCTTTAACAAGTAACGATGACATAAAAATTGGTTGCCAACACAAATGTTATAGTGGCGAGTGCTACAATTCTCAGCCGTAAGGAGTGTTCTCTTACATTTTAAAGTTATCTTTTAAGGATAAATTAAAGTAAATATTCAAGCCCCAAATTAAGCCGTACTAGATAGCTACTTATACACTGTAAATACAAACTAAGAATATAGCATAACCCCCAAATAGAGAATAAACATTTGCGTTCACCACAAAAATATTTCATGTGTACTACAATATTTTTATCACTTGATTCAGAGTTTTTAATGATTTTGAAACAAAAAAAGAGAGAAAGAACTTAACCATAAAAAATATTTACCTACTCAATGGAATACATATCTACAGTACCTACAATACATCACTTACAAGAACCTATGCATCATACATAAACACATAATTTTTTTAAATTAATTTAGAAGTTGTTTCTAAAATGATTTACAGGGAGAAGCTAACAGCTTGTGACGTCACGACTGATTTATTAACTCTGCGACATCCTGTAACATTGCTTCGGAGATTCCAATATGCCTCAAGCAGTCTGAATTCCAGACACAATAGAAATAATTGTGTATCATGAATCACGCTTACAAGCATTTAAAAACTTTGTATTTTTAATGAAAAATCTTTCTGTATTTCGTTATAAAAAGCGAACGCAGCTTTCAAAAAGTTGTTAGCAAAAAAACAATAGTTCTATTGTAAAGAAAATGTCCACTGATTTCAGCTGAGACCAACCACAAAAACGTTCATTATTCAATAAGTAATATTAAAAATGCAAATTATTTTTTTCTTTAAATAGGCTTCAACGAATAGGGTCTTATTTATAATCCTAGCGTAGCGTTGGACTAGTTAATCCGTGTTTTGTCTCTTGCATTGACATGCAATTGTCAACTCGAACAAATGTGACAAAACACGATTTAACTACTCCAGCGTTGCGCCAGGATTATTAATAACACCCTACAGGGTTTAAAGATTTCTTTTTCACAAATAAGACAGTCACCTACGTGAACAGCTAACATAAAATAAAAACTGTTCTTAGTAGTAAGGTAGGTAGTCGTTCGATTACGTAGTAGTAGGGATATGCTTAAATAATAAAAGAGTAAACGTTACGTAGCTATAGTTAACTCACGCATTCGTTCAAAAACAAATGTGGTGGCATGAGTAATGCTAATGAGTACTGGTATTAATCTCTGTACATTACGTATGTTTGATGACGAAATGCTAATTAATGTTGCGTGAAAAACACAAAACATAGTATCGGCCATAAAGCCGGATGAGTGTCGCCAAAATGCATGAAAATCTTCTCCTTTCTCCATACAAATACGGTAGTTTTTCCGGGAGCCGTAAAATGAAAAATACCTTGCTGTGCTTTAATTACTTTCCGAACATGAAGTTAAAACAAAGAAGTACTTTCTTTACATCCACCTGCTTGAAAATTTTTTTGGTACTCATTTAGTGGTATTTTAAATAAAATAGTGAAAAGTAAGACTGACAACAGCCGCTCCCATAAAAACGGCGCATGATCGCTTTCTAGTGTATTTTGTATTTGGTGGTGACAAAACGAATAGAGAACGCACACACTTTTATTTTACATCGGCAATTAATATTATTCTCTTGAAGGAATGATGAACACAATTTGCTATAAGTTGCTAAGAAAAACCCAAGTGCGTCATAAAAAACACGCAAAATAAAATAAAACGCTCGCTGGAGCCTCGTTCTACGAAATTGTCGCGCTTCGGTGGCCGAAAACGAAATACACGTTGCCAAAGCTGTTCTGTATTCACACTATTAAAAAAAAATATGTGAATTTTTTTCACGGATCTCACTGGCCGTAAAACATTACACACTCTGACAGTTTTATGCAGATTCAAAGGACATTCTGAACCGCTGAACCGAGACCTTAATGAAAGGAATTTTAGCTTGCATACAGAAAATATCTGTATTTTTATGGCGGAGATAAAAGCGAATTCTTTTTCACTTCAGGAGAAATAAAAGCATTTTATCATGTACCCAGTTGAAATGATAATAGCAATGCATAAACCAGTCTCAATGAATTTCATGCTAGTTATATAGTTAAAAAAAAAAGTAGAAGTAAACAGGCCTTTGCATCTATTTTAGATGATTTATATAGCGTCAGAGGTAGTTCAGCGTTTGAGAGCACTAGCATTGTGCACATACATTTTTCGACAGAAAAACTCATTGGTACACGATAGGATTTGAGCCCACGACCTTAGGATCGGTAGGCGGGGCCGCTACGACTAGACCACCAGTGTTCTAGTATATATAGTTTAAAGAAACTTACAATTAAACAAATATTTACAAAATGTACAAAATACACAAGAAACAGTTGAGCTATCTGCAGATCGTTACAAACGATCTAGAGATAGCTCAACTGATCCAAATCAGTGCCAGACGGAAGCGTCCCCAAGACGCTGGCGGCATTGCCACGCTGATAAACAATGCTTATACGCTGCGCCAGATACCCACCAGCTCTTGGGTCACGCGTCGCCTCGATCAGTCGCCTAGACAAAATTTTTAAGACCCGCGAGGCCTCGGTTCCCCACGGACCCAGAGTCTCAACCCCAAGAGGAGCAAATAAGTAGGCTCTGTCGAGACCTGCATAATATATAGTTTAAATAGGTAGATATAATTTCATTTTATTCTGACGGCAGACTGGATGAACATAGTAACATGGATGAACACAACAACAAGACTGTACTTGAGTATTTGTATTTGTTAGTAGCGACTCATTTGTTTTTTAAATCCGTAGCAGTGAGTGGGAAAAAAGCGTGGCATTGTTGTAACCCGTCGTAGTCGGAAATAAAGTTTCAATATTATTTGAGGTCGCATCCAATTAATTTTCAACAGCTTCTCCGTAGCGGGATATGCAATACACAGACGTTTGTGAAATGAACAAAAAAACCTTTTGTGTTTTCCTCCCACCCAGGCACTAAAGGCAAGGAATATCAATTTCAATCGACAATGAACCACTATTATTCGAAAACAACCGGTTTTCTGGTTCGCTGCACAAAGGTTTCTTGAGGAATGATGACCGTTTCAAGAATGATGGACCTACGTTTCGAGTAATTCAATTATGTTACGATCTTTATTTATAGAGAAGCTTTGGTGCCGAGTAATTGTATCAAGACAAAATTGCTGCTACCTAAAATTCAGTAATTAGTTTATGTATACTTATGTGTAGTCGTGCCCTCAGATTTATTGAGGTCCTTCAAACTGTCTACAGGGGTTGTAAGATATAGAACACCATCATTTTATGAGCCATACTTCTTCTTCTTCTTAATGAATGGCATCTGTCCTTTTTGGATCAATTTTGCCAGTGTCGAGTAGTTTATTGAGTTTAATGATAATAAATTACATAGATTAAATACTTTTTCGTCGAGTCGTCAGTAATAATTCGGCCCTACTCTATTGGTTTTGGAAAAAAGATGGCCATTTTTTCCCAAAACCATCTGAAACATTTTCGATCAAATCAGAATATCACATAATACACTTTTATTCCAAATGCTTACACTTTGAGCTAAGACCTTAAGTAATGTTGGTTAAAATACCACCGAAATTACACAGCAGAACCCAAAATAAAATCAGAAAAACAATTAAAATCAAAAAGCTATGTGACTTCCCGAAATGACAGAAAAGAGTTCCCAATTTAAATTTAATCATTGCTTAAAGTAAGCCCTGTCACTGTCATTACCCAGTGTTTATTATTTAACATATTTTTATAAATAAGGCCATTATAGTTGCCAGAAGACAATAGACAATATTAATATGATAGAGAAATTCTCAGTCTGTTACAAATGATAAAAATCTATCAAATCATTACATTATGTACAATATATCTTTATATTGTGTTTTGCATCCTCGTTGGTTTCTATACAATTTCTACATTGTTAAAGTTAGGAAAATGAGCGAGAGAGCTATCTTTAAAGATGTTAAGTTCGAGTTTGTCGAAGCGTATAAAAGTATCGAAGTTCGAAAGTATCTGTTAAACGGAATGTTCTTAGAAAAGTTTTGAAGCGCCAAAGAAGTATCGTAGAATAAATAGGAGACGTACTTTTCTCTACCACACGTTATCATGAACTTTGAAATAACTTTTAGCTATTCAAGCATATGTATGAGAGAAGAAAAGTCGATCCAAAGATAGCTCAACTGATCCAAATCAGTGCAAATAAACTAATTTTGTTTTCTTTGTTTCAGATGATCTCTTTCTGCAACTAACGAAAGTGCAAGTAACAATTTGCTTTCACAACATTTTTGAAAACATTTTACTAAAAAACGCGAACTGTAAATCCAGTATTCTGTAACAGACTTTATGATAATGTGTTGCCTCGCACTGTGAGTCCTAGTGCGAGAGAGACGTAATACTAAGTGTTGATAAGAGTGAAAGAGTGGTAAAATGCCGAACTCCATGAAGAGATCGCTGAGTTCGGAGGGGGGCGCCACTACCAAGAGAGACTGGAAGATGCGGCTCAGTCTCCGCAGCAGGAGCCAAGGACCAGCCGGGGTAAGCTATAACCTCACTTATTATAAAAATGTTTGTGAGAACCTCCTTTTTAGGGTTCCGTAGCCAAATGGCAAAAACGGAACATGTCTGTCTGTCTGTCTGTCCGTCCGTGTCACAGCCATTTTTCTCCGAAACCTGATGTATTCTGTTAACCGCATTAAGATTTTTACACAAAAATAGAAAAAAGAACTATAAAATTTGGGGGTCCTTGTCATACTTGAAACTGAAACTCAAAGAATTTTTTTTCATCGAACCCATACGTGTGGGATATCTATGTATAGGTCTTCAAAAATGATGTTGAGATTTCTAATATAGTTTTTTTCTAAACTGAATAGTTAGCGCGAGAGACACTTCCAAAGTGGAAAAAGATTGGTACCCCCCTCTAACTTCTAAAATAAGAGAATGATAAAACTAAAAAAAATATATGGTGTACATTATTAAGCAAACTTTCAACGATATTTTCAGTATTCAGTATATTTATTGCCTTATTATGTATGTAAATTTAACAGTGTCAGCTCTTAAGACTAGTTTTTGAATCAATACATAATTTACCCTTTAAGGGTGTTGCAATACAGTAGAAGCGGAGCGATATGGTCTAATCATGCAGGTTGTAAACAGCTAGGTATATACAATGTTAAAAATTATATACCTAAGCTATTACAATTATATAATAATTATTATTATAATAAGTCAATAGTTACATTATTATTATATTATATGTCAATTGTTAAAATCTTATCAGCTAGGAATTCGTCAACAGAATAGTAACATTTGGATAGGAGCAAATTTTTTAAACTATTTTGAAATAAGGAGTTTTTAGGTTCATTTTTAATTATGTCAGGAATTTTATTAAAGATTTTTACTAGCCTAAAGTCAGGACTTTTGTCAAGCGTTTTTAATTTAGTCGCTGGTAGAATCAGCTGTTTTTTATGTCGTCTATTATAAAACGTATTATTTTCTAGTTTGGAAAAGAAGAAGTGTCTATATTTCCTAACAAAGATCGACATTTGTAGTATATATATACATGGCAGCGTTAGGAGTTTGTTTTGTTTGAAATGGGGTTTACAACTATGTCTTGGTTTAATGTTTATTAATATCCTAATATTTGGTTTGAACGAGATCTAGCTAGTAGTTTTGTTTTTATACGTCATAAATCCTAAACCGCAATTTACCTTTCGACGAACTACAAGAACCTTTATATTATGTTACTTGATGCTACGGAACCCTTCATGGGCGAGTCTGACTCCCACTTGGCTGCTTTTTTTATCTGAGCTTTTTTATGTTGAGCCTTTTTTGTCGCTTTTTTTGAACTGGCAATGATAAACTTGATTTCATTTTACAAATATCTACTTACTAATGACCCTTATTCCCATACCACGTCTGTTTACAAAATAACCCGCTCCAAAAAGGGTTACGTTGATTTTAATCAAAAGCAACTCGCTTTAATTCACCTTAATTTATTTAACTCGGAAAATTGGTGGAAATAAATTATTAATTATTTTGTAAAGCAACGTGTGGAAATTCAGCTCCACAATTATTCCCTATGTCGTTCCAGTTGTTAGGGCAACTGTAGATGGTAGGTATAAGTGCTGGGCAAGCTTTCGGCAAGTTCGGCAAGTTTATCATGCGCACTTGATGTGCGGGCAGGTTTTTTCGCAAGTAGGCCGCTGGTGGGACCTTTTTGTGTGACCCTTGACACGTGTTGCTTGAACTTTTTTAGGTTCTACAACACGCCCGTTTCCTCACGATGTTTTCCTTGACAGTTTTGAGAGTACTGGCATAGTGTACATACATTTTTCGACAGAAAAACTCATTGGTACACGAGTGGATTGAACCCACGACCTTCGGATCGGAAGGCAGGGCCACTACCACTAGACCACCAGTGCTCCTGGGAAAGCTTTTCCCATCTTAACGTATCCCCCAAGGATAAAGCCTGGCGCACATCTAAGCGTTCTACGATGGCAATCAGGGAAACTTGTCAAATATGGCTGTCGTATTTGACATTGTTTCATTGTTGCCACCTTAGAACGCTTAGATAAGCGTTCTTTTAACGTGATCTAAATTAAAATGATCACAACACTAACTCAAAAAGTTTGGTCCTTCTGAGTCTTCTTACTAGGTCTGTATTGCTGTACTAACAAAATTCTGTAATGCAAGTCGTTTGTAGGGTTCCGTAGCCAAATGGCAAAAACGGAACCCTAAGGCCTGCGCACACCTAGTTCGCTGGCGGTAGCGAACAGTGAAACGCTGTCAAATATCGCTGTCAAATCTCAATTTGACAGCGTTTCACTGATCGCTACCGCCAGCGAACTAGGTGCACTGAGAAAAAAAATAGGTTAAATTTCAACCTATTAATAGGTTATCATCGGTCTACCTACAGAATTAGGTAAAAACAACCAAGTGTGTTGGGTACTGCAAAATCCTCAATAAAACCGAGTAAAATAGGTAAATGTATCAGACTAGGTTAATGCTAACCGTAACCTATTTTAGTAGGTAAAGCACCATAACCTATTAATAGGTTAAATATTCATCATCATCATCATCATTATAGCACAGTGTTTTAACCAAGCATTAGGTAACAGTAGCCTTTTGTGTGCGTTGTAATAACCTACTAAATAGGTATATGTTACCTAGTTAGTAGGTCTCTGCAACCTAGGCAGTAGGTAATGGTGACCTACTTAGTGCGTTTTAGTAACCTACTTAAAAGGTATCGGGTACCTAGCTAGTAGTTCATTGAAACCTAGGTTATAGGTAACGGTTACCTATTTTGTGCGTTATTATAAACTACATGATAGGTTTCGGGTACCTAGCTAGTAGGTAATTGATACCTAGGCAAAAGGTAACGGTTACCTATTTTGTGCGTTATTATAGCCTACATGATAGGTTTCGGGTACCTGGCTAGTAGGTCATTGATACCTAAGCAATAGGTAACGGTGACCTATTTTGGGCGTTATTATAACCTACATGATAGGTTTCTGGTACCTAGCTAGTAGGTCATTGATACCTAGGCAATAGGTAACGGTTACCTATTTTGTGCGTTATTATAGCCTACATGATAGGTTTCGGGTACCTAGCTAGTAGGTCATCGATACCTAAGCAATAGGTAACGGTGACCTATTTTGGGCGTTATTATAACCTACATGATAGGTTTCTGGTACCTAGCTAGTAGGTCATTGATACCTAGGCAATAGGTAACGGTTACCTATTTTGTGCGTTATTATAGCCTACATGATAGGTTTCGGGTACCTAGTTAGTAGGTCATTGATACCTAGGCAATAGGTAACGGTGACCTATTTAGTGCGTTTTAGTAACCTACTTAATAGGTTTCGGGTACCTAGCTAGTAGGTCATTAATACCTAAGCAAAAGGTAACGGTGACCTATTTTGGGCGTTATTATAACCTGCATGATAGGTTTCGGGTACCTAGCTAGTAGGTCATTGATACCTAGGCAATAGGTAACGGTAACCTATTTAGTGCGTTTTAATAACCTACATGATAGGTTTCGGGTACCTAGCTAGTAGGTCATTGATACCTAGGCAATAGGTATCGGTTACCTATTTTGTGCGTTATTATAGCCTACATGATAGGTTTCGGTTACCTAGCTAGTAGGTCATTGATACCTAGGCAATAGGTAACGGTGACCTATTTAGAACGTTTTAGTAACCTACTCAATAGGTTTCGGGTACCTAGCTAGTAGGTCATTGATACCTAGGCAATAGGTAATTGTGACCTATTTTATGCGTTGTTATAACCTACATGATAGGTTTCGGTTACCTAGCTAGTAGGTCATTGATACCTAGGCAATAGGTAACGGTAACCTATTTAGTGCGTTTTAGTAACCTACTTAATAGGTTTCAGCTACCTAGTTAGTAGGTCACCGATACCTCGCCAATAGGTAATTGTGACCTATTTTATGCGTTGTTATAACCTACATGATAGGTTTCGGTTACCTAGCTAGTAGGTCATTGATACCTAGGCAATAGGTAACGGTAACCTATTTAGTGCGTTTTAGTAACCTTTTTAATAGGTTTCAGCTACCTAGTTAGTAGGTCACCGATACCTCGCCAATAGGTAATTGTGACCTATTTTATGCGTTGTTATAACCTACATGATAGGTTTCGGTTACCTAGCTAGTAGGTCATTGATACCTAGGCAATAGGTAACGGTAACCTATTTAGTGCGTTTTAGTAACCTACTTAATAGGTTTCAGGTACCTAGTTAGTAGGTCACCGATACCTCGCCAATAGGTAATTGTGACCTATTTTATGCGTTGTTATAACCTACAAGATAGGTTTCGGGTACCTAGTTAGTAGGTCATTGGTACCTAGACGGTAGGTAACGGTTACCTCTATTGTGCGTTGAGATTACCTACTTAATAGGTATCGGGTACCTAGCTATTAGGTAATTGATACCTATACAGTAGGTAATGGTAACATCCTATGTAGGTAACTTCAACCATATTTAAGTATTGTAATTACTAGTAATTAAGTTTCAATTATAGGCTATAGAAAAAGGATACCTTGGCCTTGTTCCAATAGTATGCTGACTGGTATCCGTGCCGTTGCCCTACTACGGTTCGTAGGTCGTTGTTAAATTCGTCATCTTATTGGCTAATTAAATATGACAATCTGAAATTAGCCAATCAGATGAGATTTTTGGCGAACAACGAACCGTAGGCTACGTATGCCAATCGGTATATATTTGAACTGGCCATTAGTCACCAGTATCCACTTTCTACAGGTTGAAACATAATTACTAGTAATAACAACACACAAATAAAGTTAACGTTATCTACATAGAATGTCACCATTATCAACTGTATAGGTATCAATGACCTAATTGTTAGGTACCCAACACCGATTAAGTAGGTTATCTTTACGCACAGTAGAGGTTACCGTTACCTACTGCCTAAGTATCAATATCCTACTAGATAGGTTAGGCACCCGACACGCAACATGTAGGTTACAATACAATGCACAAAACAGTTCACCCTTACCTATTGGCTAAGTATCAATGCTTACTAACTAGATTCTATAAACAACTTATATATTATATTAAGTAGGTTATTACAGCGTTAACTTTCGGCTACCGTTACACACAGAATGGGAAACTAGCTCTGTAGGACATCTTATTCATTTACTACATCACTATAGCCTTTTCAATTAACAAAAAAAACAAGTTTTGAATTATATTATTTTATTAGACACAATTTTAAATTTAATATTTAAGTACCTATGTATATTGGATGACTTAAACATTAATGGCTAACATTAGCTCTGTAGGACATCTTATTTATTTAGTAAGGTTGAGGTTGAGGTTCGATTCCCATACAAACTGAATTTACACAACTATGGGCGAATAAAGTATAAAATGTACACTGAAATAGCTGTAATAGGCTTTTATAACACATTTGCTCGTAAAAGGTCTCTTATTTCACCAATTTCAATATCGTAATGTATGTCATTACGTACTAGCGCGGTAATGTAATGTAAAACGCACGGGTTGTTTTTTTAATAAGGTAAAATGTACGGTTAATCGAGATGCTAAATTTATGAAATGAAACTGAATGAAACGGAATGAAACAGAATGAAACTGAATGATACAGAATGAAACTGAATGAATATGAATGAAACTGAATAAAAATGTATGAAAGTGAATGAAACCGAATAAAACTGAATGAAACTGAATGAAGTTGAATGAAACTGTATGAAACAGAATGAAACTGAATGAAACTTTATAAAAATTTATGAAACTGAATGAAAAGGAATGAAACTGAATGAAGCTGAATGAAACCGAATGAAACTGAATTAAACTGAATGAAAATTAATGAAACCGAATGAAACTGAATAAAACGGGATGAATTGGAATGAAATTAAATGAAATGACATTTACAATCTGTTAATGTCATTTCATTTCAAATTCTCTTAACTGCTTTTTGAACAAGTGATAAAAGATTTATTCGTTTAATTTTTATTTATTTCCTCGCAAATGTGTTATAAAACGTCGTATGACATACGTGCGCTTTGATAATTACAGCCTCTGCTTTCTTGTAGACCTCGCCTACGGCTCGGGCTTGCAATAACGCCTCGGCTGTAATTTTCAATAATATTCATTAACCATTATTTTATAAAGTCACGATTTTAACTTAATATTTAAGTACCTAGGTATATTGGATGACTTTATATGCAGACACCAAGCTGTATAGGCCGACTTGAAATCTTCCCTTTAGGGGGGTATCGAAAACAAAGATTGATTACAATATTAAGGGTAATTATCTATCCCTCTAGTCTGCAATAATTAATAACGCACAACCTGGTACTAGAGATCAAAACAATATCCAGATAATTTAAAAATACATACCCTATTACTAACAAGGGTCACACTCCGACCAAACTTATATAATTATGTGCGGACTCCAAGCTGTATGGGCCGACTTGAAATCTTCCCTTTATGAGAGAATCGAAAACAAAGATTCATTACAATATTAAGGGTAATTATCTATCCCTCTAGTCTGCAATAATTAATAACGCACAACCTGGTACTAGAGATCAAAACAATATCCAGATAATTTAAAAATACATACCCTATTACTAACAAGGGTCACACTCCGACCAAACTTATATAATTATGTGCGGACACCAAGCTGTATGGGCCGACTTGAAATCTTCCCTTTATGAGAGAATCGAAAACAAAGATTCATTACAATATTAAGGGTAATTATCTATCCCTCTAGTCTGCAATAATTAATAACGCACAGCCTGGTACTAGAGATCAAAACAATATCCAGATATAAAACAATACATACCCTATTATTACTAACAAGGGTCACACCCCGACCGAACTTATATAATTATGTGCGGACACCAAGCTGTATGGGCCGACTTGAAATCTTCCCTTTATGAGAGAATCGAAAACAAAGATTCATTACAATATTAAGGGTAATTATCTATCCCTCTAGTCTGCAATAATTAATAACGCACAGCCTGGTACTAGAGATCAAAATAATATCCAGTTATGAAATAAAAGGTATAAACGTTTAGTTTAGTATATGAAATTGAATAATGTATTATACAGGGTGTATAAAGACTACTTCCAAAAACTGGAGGCAAACTGAAGTACTCTTACTGTGAGTATGGACTGTTACTGTGAGTCTCACAGTTTTGGTGCCATAATAACAGGTGTACTTTAACTCTCCGAAGTTTTTAGAAGTAGTCATTATACACCCTGTATATATGCTTTACACAAAAATGAAAACACAGATCATCTAAATTAGAATCGTGTGGAGAAACGTACACAAGGTATTGTTCCAAGAATTATTCTACTAAGCAATAGAATTCCTCATAGTGACATATAGGACGTTGTTGGACAAATATGAAAGAGTATTTGGGCAATGAAAGGGTAGGTCAGTTAATTTAAAATAGAACAAATCGTCAGTTGCTTCAACTGCATACGCTTGAAAATGTGAATCAAAGTAATCTGTATTAAACTTTAAACATTTCAAATATACTCCGCTGGTATTTTGATGGAGATAAATTGCAAAGACTAACAAAAACTGGATAACAAGAAGAAGAAAATACTACCTCTCCTTTGACTCGGATCAATCCGAGTATAGTAGTATTTTGACGTAGTTGACTACGTCATGCGTCACCGAAAAACTTGACGATGATTTTGTGAACAAACTAAACAGAAACAATTCGCTGTACACGCTTATTGAAGCTAATAAATCGTTAAGACATTTACTGTCTGCTAAGAAACTGTCGAAATTTGAACGGTGAATTCTGAAGAACTAAATTCTGGTATGTTTGTTAATTTAACTCTATTTTGCCTATTTAGGAAAAATAATTCTATTAACTGCAACCGAAGAAAACAATCTACGAGTGGTTCATCGGAAATTTGTTCAGAATTGGTGAATTCTGAAGAACTAAATTCTGGTATGTTTGTTAATGTAACTCCTTAATTTCACACCTGCTTTGTTTGTGCTAAAGTCAAACTTTTTTTCAGATCCTGTGCCAGAACCCGACCATAATGACATCTTGAAAATTGTTGAGGGTTTCCAAGGGTCTGATATAACTGAGTATTTGATGGGTGCCTGGCTTAAAAGCAGTTTTGTTTTTTTTTCCAAGGGCAATACCGCTGAATATATAAAAAAAAACCCGTTTTGAAAAATCAAAACATAGCTCTGAAGTTGGTAAGTGCCTAACTACATACTATTACCCACCTTTTGCCTTGATTGCTATCTTCTACCAACTGCATAAAATCTTTTTCAATTGAAACTTAAGGTCATCACTTGATCTTTTATTTATGTTATGTAGAATTATTTTAATTGTATTTTTTTTTTCTGATCGACGCAGACTATAGTTCCTGTATACCACCGGAGGCTGACTCAACAGTCTCTCTGGCGCATGAGCTATTAAAATATAAAGAAAATATTATCAAATCTGCCAGAGAGAAAGCTGCCAAATTTCGAGATCAATTGCAAAAAAATAGCGTAGATCAAATTTTTGGACTCTTAGATTCAGATACTTAGAACATTTACTATGTAACTCTAAGACTTAAGAAGAGGTCTATATGAAAATTCTCGTGTCCGGTGTTTGTTCCCGAACTCCTCCAAATGGCTGAATCGATTTTGATAAAATTTTGTGTATCGGGTAGGTCTGAGAATCGGCCAACATCTAAATACAAAATAATTCAATTTTGTATTCCGTGAAATATATAACGTTCCACAATTACACTTATCGACTTATCGTCCAAACGACATCCTATGCACAGGCTTGAATAATCATGATTTCATCTATCCAGTTTTTGTTAAAGTCTTGGCAGTTTATCTCCATCAAAATACCAGCGGGTATCTTAAATCGAAAGCAAAAAATGCTTTGAAGCACAAGTGCACGGCATCTAAAATATTATTAAGGCGATATAGAGGTTCGTCAATATAAACATAGGCACTGGTAACATCGATCCAAGTATTTCCAATAGCTACTACTAAGCTAATGATGGAACAAGTAAGACGAACGCCCGAGACGCTTCAGCTCGCGATGCTCTATCTCCTTTACTATTTATTTTGCCACCGCTCGAAAATAAATATGGCAGTAGAAGAATTGCGGCCGTCAGTCCATTGCTTTGTTCGCCATCTGTAATAATAATTTATTTTAGGCAACAGTAATTAAATAAAAACAGGGCCCATATAATATATGCCTTATAAGTAAAATACATATTTATAAACGCTTAAAACTAGGCGACGTCGTCGATATAATAAGAAGTTGCAATAAAAAATATTGTAAATTTGGGCTGGACCACCCAGGTTAACATTTAGGGGTATGGAAAATAGATGTTGGCCGATTCTCAGACCTACCCGATACACAAAATTTTATCAAAATCGGTTCAGCCATTTCGGAGAAGTTCGGGAACAAACACCGGACACGATAACTATCATATAGACCTTTTTTTAAGTCGAGTTACATAGTAAATGTTCTAAGTACCTGAATCATAGAGTCCAAAAATTTGATCTACGCAAATTTTTTGCAATTGATCTCGAAATTTGGCAGCTTTCTCAGATTTGATAATATTTTCTTTATATTTTTATAGCTCATGCGCCAGAGAGACTGTTGAGTCAGCCTCCGGTGGTTTACAGCAACTATAGTCTGCGTCGATCTGAAAAAAAAAATACAATTAAAATATTTCTACATAACATAAATAAAAGATCAAGTGATGACCTTAAGTTTCAATTGAAAAAGGTGTTATGCAGTTGGTAGAAGATAGCAATCAAGGCAAAAGGTATATAGTATGTAATAGTATGTAGGTAGGTACTTACCAACTTCAGAGCTATGTTTTGATTTTTCAAAACGGGGATTTTTTTTATATATTCAGCGGTATTGCCCTTCGTTTCTGCTTTTAAGCCAGGCATCCATCAAATACTCAGTTATGTCAGACCCTTGGAAACCTTCAACAATTTTCAAGATGTCATTATGGTCGGGTTCTGGCACAGGATCTGAAAAAAAGTTTGACTTTAGCACAAACAAAGCAGGTGTCAAATTAAGGAGTTACATTAACAAACATACCAGAATTTAGTTCTTCAGAATTCACCAATTCTGAACAAATTTCCGATGAACCACTCGTATATTGTTTTCTTCGGTTGCAGTTAATAGAATTATTTTGCCTCAACACTTTTCGATAGTTGTTCCATCGGTCCCAAAAACAGCCATAATATCGTCTGGACTTTGAGGGGAGCTGTCTCGTACCACACGCTTGATTTGTAGAACATTTGTCACTGTCAGTCGGTGAAACAGTGTAGAAGTACAAGGAAATTTCGTCTTCTGGGAAAATTTCAATTGCGTATTCTGCCCACTTTTTTATTTGAACAGGCGTCAATATACCCCCTGGAGTTTCATTGACGAGGTGCGGGATGACTACTCTAGCCAGCTTACTGCGTTCAAATTTCGACAGTTTCTTAGCAGACAGTAAATGTCTTAACGATTTATTGGCTTCAATAAGCGTGTACAGCGAATTGTTTCTGTTTAGTTTGTTCACAAAATCATCGTCAAGTTTTTCGGTGACGCATGACGTAGTTGATCGAGTCAAAGGAGAGGTAGTATTATCTTCTTCTTGTTGCGTAGGCGAGGCTCTTCCGCTTTTCTGAAAGTGTAGTTTCATTTTACTATTAAGTTTACCCTTGTCCAGTCAACAGTCCTTGTCTGACAAAAATAAATGAAAACTAGTTAGTTTGTATGTTCCCTAATTTTCTTATTTATGGACAACTTTTTTGTTTTAAGATGAAAAACTATAATGATTTTAAATAACAGATAAACAGTTTTGAAATTCTGTCTTCAACTTTTGATGCTAACTGTACCTACTTTATAAAGAATTATTGAAACCAAACATCTGTTGCAACAATGTAACGCAATGGATAAGCAACTAATGAGTCAAGCGTAACAAGTTCGTGGGTTTGAATCCTGTAGTGTTTTTCTTTTTAAATAGATGCGCACAGCTTTTGCTCTCAATCGGTGAAGGAAAACACATAAACAGTGTACAATAATATCATCTCGAGTTCTTTTTATGTTATTAGTTATTATAAAATATTTTCAAGTAGGTAGTGTAGTCCTCTGATTATAATTATCAAATAGACACAAGCAATCTTACATTTACGTTTTTATTTTCATTTAGTGTTTGTTTCCACTCGTTCCATTTTGTGCGAAATTTGGCCCGGATTCCAATGCCAGGAATAAGTGATTTAAGATCGTCTTCAATGAGGTATTCTAGAGCCTCAATGTCTATTTTTTCATCTGCAAACCGAAATATAAAAATGTATTTGTTATCTTGGTTCTTTATCAAAATGAACGTCAGATTTACAACCAGCGTCCTCGAAAACATGCAACCCATATTAATTATTTGAGAAAAAAATACATGCGCTATTTTTTTTTTCAAAATAAATGTCAGATTCGGAACTGACATGGTCGAAAACCGGCAAAAGTTTCTTACAAACAAGAAAAAAAATATACTAAAAAAAAATACACCAATCAAAATTTGTAGTAGTAGTCAGTAAATTTTGAGTCCGTACATTGATACTCCATGACAAACGATTTTGAACAAGGGGTCAATAAATAACACAATAGATGAGTATAGCCCAAGATCGTGGTGAATGGCAAGAGCAAAGTGAGGCCTATGGTAGGCCACACTGGAACTTCACTGCTACGTTTAATTTTGTTTTGTAAAAGGATTACACAAAAAAACGCTAGGAACCAAGCCAAGTAGTTTGTTGCCTGTTCTTCTAGGTTGCATGAAACTGGGCACCTAGACAGGCGTTAGACTAGCTTTAAGACGTGTAATACTTATTAATATTTATTTATTTAAGGTTGTTCGATTCCGATACAAACTGAATTTACACAACTATGGGCAAACAAAGTATAAATGTACACTGAAATAGCTGTAATAGAATTTTACAGTGGTCTTTATTGCCGGCCAGTTATATAAAGTTGGAGAAAACTGTAGGATAACAGAAATATTAATAAAAAACCAAAAAAGTAATTTTTTCGTCATTCTTTCTAACGGGTACTAGCTTTTAGCATAGAGTCAATTTTGTACATCACTGTTTCAAAATAGACGTAAAAGTCTGTTAGTTTTTTTTCTGAAGCCCCGACTGCCACGACCAACGGCTGACACTCCAACTTTATATAACTGGCCGGTAATAAGGACCACTGTAAAAGCCTATTACAGCTATTTCAGTGTACATTAATACTTTATTCGGCCATAGTTGTGTAAATTAAGTTTGTATGGAAATCGTACCCCCTTAAAACAAACTATGTAAGTAGTAAGTCAGCACTGGACTGAGAAAAAACCACCATATCTACACCAAGTAGAAAAATAGCATAGTTTATGCCTCAATTCAATTGAGTTGATTGAAACTGTTATTATAATTATGTCTAAAACGGGGTTAGCCAGTGCCACATACAGGAAACCATGCTATGCCACTAAAATATACCACCATATATTACCATACCAGTGAGTAAGCTACTTGTTTCTTATAAACAATTCACCGACCCGTGGATGCCAGTTTATTAAGCGAATTTGACACCAATCGGTGTCAAATCTACGGTTAGGTTTGTTAGCTTTTGCTACACTTTTACTGGAACACTAAGCACACAAAATTGTTTGCAGGAAGATACATACTGTAAGAATTTTCTCTCTATAAACAGTGGCTTCATATTTCTGGATGTCATAAATGGCACTCGTTCGTTCTATAATGGTTTCATAATATCAAGGTTAAACAATACAGAACTTCTGAAGAAGCATTATCTTACCCAAAAACCTCAAAATAGTTTCTGATGGAACTTGCCATTTTTCTAAAAGTAATGTTAGATCTGATTCAGGTTCCATAAGTCTTGTTACTCGTAACTAAAACAAAAAAAATAGTCTGAGACATGACGATTACGCCTTAGGTATCCTAATCATTTAAATATAACTAAAAACAAAACCATTTATTTCGGACGCCATTGAGCGTCTATGAGGGATGCGAATATTGCCTCTTCAAAAGAAATAACAGGTTCCTATTACGTAGGGTCATACATTTAGTTTATTTTGTACCTTTTACCTAGGAGAACAAACCTTTTAGTGCCACAATTCACTGAGAGTTCACACAACACAAAGGAAACGAAAACTCAAAACTGCAACGCGGTCGCGAATTCGTCACACTGATGCCACGCGAGACGGAGGCGGAAATGGCGATGCAATCGATTCAACGACTCATACGCAAGCAGGGTTGCCAACTTTATTTTTAAAAACCCACCAGAAATCAACTGAAGTTAAAGATATCTCAAACCACCAGAAAACCACTAAAATAATTATATACGTACCTTTGCATTTTGCGAGTGCTTTTTGGATAATCCATGATTCTTTAAATCTACGTAATGAGTCCGTGTGGTGAACGTAGATGTTTGTTCTCTGACTGGGTGTTATATTGTATTCTAAGTGTGTATTTACAAAAAAAAAATATTTAAGTATTATATATATCAGTTATTTGGTTTCCATCGTACAAGCTCTGCTCTGCTTAGTTTGGGCCTAAATAGTGCTGTGTGTATTGCCCGGAATATTTATTTGGTTAGTATCAGCATTACATCCGTTAGTCGATTGTTGAAAATAAACGAGATATTCAATAACAAAAATTTACCCATAGAATCAAGATGGCAGATAAAGCAACGGATCGATTACCACACAAAACTAAATTTTTTGCTAATAATTTATCAAAATCCGAAGGAAGAAGGAAAATTTCTATTTATGATTTTTTCCGGGTGAATTACTGACTCGACTGGTTTACGTAGCATTGGCTGGCAACACTTTCGTACAAATGTTTATCAACTGAGTAACTGCATTCGATTATCCTTGTCTTTATTATCATATTTAATAGGACATACTAGGACATGGTTTTTCATTCCAAATAACAGCTCATTTTGTATGCCAGTTAAAAACGACACTGACGTTGTGAAGTATATCGTAAAAATAGAAATGGTTTTGACCCACTGACGTCATAGCATAGGCACAGCACCGCACCAAAAGGGAGAAATCTAAAGGTCGATTTACATCAAACGAGCGAATGCTCATTCAGGGGATAGCCCCACTACAGCTAATTCTTCTAGTGTAAACAGGCGTAGAGCATTCCTTCGTTGTTCTTAGTGCGTTCGCAAAGATTCTATGGAATATTCTAAGAATGCTCGCTCGCTTGATGTAAACGGCGCAAGAGCGCGCGAACAGTTGCTTAGAGCGTTCTAGCGTGTTCGGACGTGCTCGCGCCACTGAGCGGTCTCTTCAAAGCGTTCTTGTGTTCTAGCTCTGCTCTTTGTTCGTTTGGTGTAAACGCTGAATACAAGTTTTCGTTTACACTAAAAGACCACGAACGAATGCTTTTGTTCTAGCTCTAGCTCTGTGTTCGTTTGATGTAAATCCACCTTAAATCAAAAGTTATTGGTTTCATGTCACATTAGAATAGTACAAACAAAGTTCATAGTTTTTAATCCTTTTTCGCTTCATCATCATCATCATCATAAGCCTGAGGAAGTCCGCTGCTGGACATAGGCCTCCCCTACACGTTTCCAGGAAGAACGATCCCTTTCCATCCATTGAGTTCCCGCGATCTTAACAATGTCGTCGGTCCATCTGGTGGGTGGGCGCCCTACGCACGTTTGTCGCTTAAATCTTTCTTTTTCTCAAAGTCATTGTATAAAGTATAGTACCTATGCAACTCTTGAATAAAACGGATTTGTATCGAGGGCCATGAATTACTCTCGTCGTTTAGCATTCTAACACTTGAATCACGAGCGTAGCGAGTGATTCATTCGTTAGAACCCTTCACTTGTTCGTGATTTATCTATGACCCTCGATTTAAACCCGTCTTTTATTAAACAGTGATTAAAAAGCCCTTTTAATCACTGTTTTGGTGTTTGAATTTGGAACACACCAATAAGGTCAACGTCCATCTTAATACCTTACAACCTCCTTGAATAAAACGGATTTATATCGAGGGCCATGAATCACTCGCGTCGTTTAGGATTCTAACACTTGAATCACTCGCTACGCTCGTGATTCGATCATTATAAATCACTCTATACGGTAGTGATTCATTCGTTAGAATCCTTCACTTGCTTGTAATTCATCTATGACCCTCGATTTAAATCCGTCTTTTATTCAATAGTTGCATAATATACTATTTTACTTATCTGTGCGCAATGCAATCGTATTGCACACAAAGTATATGTACCTAGGTAGGTACTTAGGTAGGTACAGTCAAAAATTAAATAATAAATAAATATTATAGACAATCCACACAACACTATCTAGCCCCAAACTAAGCAGAGCTTGTACTATGTAAATACACACTTATTAGAATACATACAATATAACACCCAGACAGAGAACAAACATCTGTTTTCACCACACAAATATTTGTTCTCGGTGGTGATCGAACCCACGACCTACGGCTCAGAAGGCAGAGCTACTACCAACTGAGCTGAGAGGCCAGTAATTATTTCACCATTATAAAGCTAGGTACATTATCCGTGAGTAACATAGGCTATAGTTTTTAGGGTTCCGTAGCCAAATGGCAAAAACGGAACCCTTATAGATTCGTCATGTCTGTCTGTCTGTCTGTCTGTCTGTCTGTCCGGCCGTGTCACAGCCATTTTTCTCCGAAACCATTAGAGCTAGACTGATTAAACTTGGTGAGT
Organism: Thera britannica; assembly: GCA_939531255.2. Classification (NCBI taxonomy): domain Eukaryota; kingdom Metazoa; phylum Arthropoda; class Insecta; order Lepidoptera; family Geometridae; genus Thera; species Thera britannica. Next base: position 1,560,998 of record OW618044.2, read on the forward strand.
AGATGTATTCTGTGAACCGCATTAAGATTTTTACACAAAAATAGAAAAAAAACTATAAATTTTGGGGGTCCCCATACTTCAAACTGCAACTCAAAAAAAATTTTTTCGTCGAACCCATACGTGTAGTATCTATGAATAGGTCTTCAAAAATGATGTTGAGGTTTCTAATATCGTTTTTTTCTAAACTGAATAGTTTGCGCGAGAGACACTTCCAAAGTTGAAAAAAGTTGGTCCCCCCCCCTCTAACTTCTAAAATAAGGGAATGATAAAACTAAAAAAAATATATGTTGTACATTACTATGCAAACTTTCAACGATATTTGGTTTGAACGAGATCTAGCCAGTAGTTTTTTTTTTATACGTCATAAATCGTAAACCGCAATTTACCTTTCGCCGAACTACAAGAACTTGTTTCCTGTTTATTTTCTGTATATTATGTTACTTGATGCTACGGAACCCTTCATGGGCGAGTCCGACTCGCACTTGTCTGCTTTATTATTAACTAGCGACGACACCCAACACAGTGCCCGGCGCGGCGCGCGAGGGGATTTCATAGTAACTGCACTGTAATCTGTATTCTGTGATTACAAAACTATTGATATCTTTGTGAAATATGCATAGATTTTTATCAAACGTTTTTTAATGAATAAAGTTTTGTTTGCTGCTGTACTGTAGGTAGGTACTAAACTAAAGTACCTACCTAACTAAGTACGTAGGTACTAAACTAAACTGCGCTCGCTCACCTAAATCCAATGATATTTTTTTTTTTTTTTTGTAGGTATATAGATACTACCTAGGTACCTATCTACTATCTATCGAACAAACTCGAAAACTAATAAACCGATTTCAAAATCTTTCACCTCAATAATTAGGTAATGTTTATGTTAATTAGGAGAGTTATCGCGGGTGGCCTTTCCCATACAAAAATATGCTGTTTTAGATGGCGATATATAAACTTATTCCTATGGTAATATAGCTGTAATCATTATTATTATTGTAGCTTTGTACGTTTTCATTTTGCAACACAAATCACAATCAAATATGCACTTAATCTGCTAACAAATAGAGCGCTTCCCACCCGCCGAGACCCAGCGACGCCGGCGCCGGCGGCGCGCGGCGGCGAGGCGATTTCATAGTAACTACACTGTAATCTGTATTCTGTGATTACAAAACTATTGATATCTTTGTGAAATATGCATAGATTTTTATCAAACGTTTTTTAATGAATAGTGTTTTGTTTGCTGCTAAACTAAAACTAATAAACCGATTTCAAAATCTTTCACCTTTAGCACAGAAGAAATAAATACTTAGGCCATTAACAGGCCATAATCCCTGAGTATAACATAACCGACGAGAACCGACAACCGTTGGGGATTAAGGTTCTCGAATGGTGACCACGAACCAGAAGACGAAACGTAGAGCACCCACCAACCCGATGCGATGGACCGATGACATTGTTTAAGATCGCGGGGAGTCGGTGGATGGAAAGGGTGAAAGGGGTCGGTTACATACAAACTTACAAACTTACATACAGGTGAAGCTAATAAAAGCGTTATAAAAACATGATCATACTAGTAGTTCGCCCCGAACTGAGATCTCGTGATGCGATCCCAAAAGCTCCGAAAAGTTAAGTATATAGGTACTACCTACTGTTAACCAGTTTTCTCGAGTGGTGGAAAAAAAGGAACTCACTAACTTTGTATGGTTAACTCAATTGGCCAATTGATTGAAGAGTTCCGTTGGACAGACCTTGGCTCCATCATCAGACCAGGTCGCTTTCACCATTTTATGACAACTAAGTACCTACCTCCTTAATTTATTTCAAGAAAAAAAAATATTAAGAAAGAGCCGACCAGTAGAAAAACCTTGATGTCAACGAAATGCTTAGAGATGGGGGCTCTCGGATCGTTGGTTATCTTAATTTAACCTTTTATTTTGTATAGCAAAAACTGAGCGTCCTAAAAAAAAGTATACCTAAACTGTTTTGAAATGTCCAAACAAAGTTCTTTCATATGACATGTAACTTGATTTTTTTGTGTCACTTTTTTTATTTTTGCACCCCTAAAAAATCCCATATTATCTTAATAACCTCTCATCCGATTTTACTCTTAAACTTACCAGTAAATTTCTCAAGTACCTACAAGCTATCGACTTATCAAATTTCATGCAGATCGGATAAACGGTTCGAAAGTTATCGTCGGACAAACATAGGTACCTACATAAATAGGTACATACATCATCATCATCATTATCAGCCTGAAGAAGTCCACTGCTGGACATAGGCCTCCCCTACACATTTCCAGGAAGAACGGTTCTGAGCCCTTTCCATCCATCGACTTCCCGCGATCTTAACAATGTCGTCGGTCCATCTGGTGGGTGGGCGCCCTACGCTTCGTCTTCCGGTTGGTACATACATACGCACATAAAATGCAAAATCGCCCTAGTTGTTTGTAAGATCTTCGTTCGCTTCACTCACTCGATCAATTATCGCGGCGTGTTTGTTTCCGCAATTAGTGTGCCTGTGTGCCAAATTTCATCCAGATCGATAAAAAATGCGTCTTGCGGCCAGCACAGACAGGCAGAGCGAGACATACCTACCTACCCCAAGCATTGATAGCTAATTTGATTTCGAAACTTAGACGCTTCGCTTGCTTGGTCAATTATTTTTCAAGTCTAACGAAACGAAACGATGTGTGGTTTCTAGCAAGTCCTGACAAGTCCAGACAAGTCCTGAAAAATAATGCTAGTGTAACCTATGTAAACATTGTAGAAAACCAGGTAGGTAGGTATGGAATGGCATCCCGCGAGGGTACGCGGGGCGAGGGGGGAGGGGATTCAGCCCGAATTGGTGGCTGGTTACAGTGTCCGGTCTATGCGTAGTAGTAACCCCTAGGTATTATTATTATACTTTTCTCTGTAGCAACTAGGCAGGCAAGTAGGTACCTAGGTACCTACTTAAATTACAAAGATTTTTAGGATAGGTAGGTATATTATAAAATATCGCCATCTAGGTTTTAACAGCTAAACTAATTTGCTAGTCGGAGCATTTTTGAATCGAACCCTGATTGACGGTACCGAAACCGATTCACTGGGTATTCGTAACCTACAAAGTAGGTTACAACAACGCTCAGAATAGATGAATTTTACCTAACTAAAAGGTTACCGAAACCGATTCACTGGGTATTCGTAACCTACAAAGTAGGTTACAACAACGCTCAGAATAGATGAATTTTACCTAACTAAAAGGTTACCGAAACCGATTCACTGGGTATTCGTAACCTACAAAGTACCTAGGTACCTACTTAAATTACAAAGATTTTTAGGATAGGTAGGTATATTATATAATATCGCCATCTAGGTTTTAACAGCTAAACTAATTTGCTAGTCGGAGCATTTTTGAATCGAACCCTGATTGACGGTACCGAAACCGATTCACTGGGTATTCGTAACCTACAAAGTAGGTTACAACAACGCTCAGAATAGATGAATTTTACCTAACTAAAAGGTTACCGAAACCGATTCACTGGGTATTCGTAACCTACAAAGTAGGTTACAACAACGCTCAGAATAGATGAATTTTACCTAACTAAAAGGTTACCGAAACCGATTCACTGGGTATTCGTAACCTACAAAGTAGGTTACACCAACGCTCAGAATAGATGAATTTTACCTAACTAAAAGGTTACCGAAACCGATTCACTGGGTATTTGTAACCTACAAAGTAGGTTACACCAACGCTCAGAATAGATGAATTTTACCTAACTAAAAGGTTACCGAAACCGATTCACTGGGTATTCGTAACCTACAAAGTAGGTTACAACAACGCTCAGAAAAGATGAATTTCACCTAACTAAAAGGTTACCGAAACCGATTCACTGGGTATTCGTAACCTACAAAGTAGGTTACACCAACGCTCAGAATAGATGAATTTTACCTAACTAAAAGGTTACCGAAACCGATTCACTGGGTATTCGTAACCTACAAAGTAGGTTACACCAACGCTCAGAATAGATGAATTTTACCTAACTAAAAGGTTACCGAAACCGATTCACTGGGTTACACCAACGCTCAAAATAGATTGACATTACATATTTAATAGGTCCACAAAACCGATTCACTGGGTATTCGTAACCTACAAAGTAGGTTATACCAACGCTCAAAATAGATAAACGTTACCTAATTAAAAGGTTACTGAAACCTATTCACTGGGTATTCGTAACCTTTTTTCCAATTCTCAAAATAGATTAACGTTACCTAATTAATAGGTCCCTGATACCGATTCACTAGGTATTTGTAACCTACAAAGTGGGTTATACCAACGCTCAGAATAGACGAACTTTACCTAATTAAAAGGTTACCGAACCGATTCACTTGGGATTCGTAACCTACAAAATAGGTTATACCAACGCTCAAAATAGATGAACGTTACCTAATTAAAAGGTTCCTGATACCGATTTACTGGGTATTTGTAACCTACAAAACAGGTTATACTAACGCTCAGAATAGATGAACTTTACCTAATTAAAAGGTTACCGAAACCAATTCACTTGGTATTCGTAACCAACAAAGTAGGTTATACCTACGCTCAAAATAGATTAACATTACCTATTTAATAGGTCCACAAAACCGATTTACTGGGTATTCGTAACCTACAAAGTAGGTTATACCAACGCTCAAAATAGATGAACGTTACCTAATTAAACGGTTACTGAAACCTATTCACTGGGTATTCGTAACCTTTTTTCCTATTCTCAAAATAGATTAACGTTACCTAATTAATAGGTTCCTGATACCGATTCACTAGGTATTTGTAACCTACAAAGTAGGTTATACCAACGCTCAGAATAGATGAACTTTACCTAATTAAAAGGTAACCGAAACCGATTCACTTGGTATTCGTAACCAACAAAGTAGGTTATACCTACGCTCAAAATATGTTAACGTTACCTAATTAATAGATTACCGAAACCAATTCACTGGGTATTTGTAACCTTCGAAGTAGGTTACACCTATGCTCAAAATAGATTAACATTACCTATTTAATAGGTCCACAAAACCGATTTACTGGGTATTCGTAACCTACAAAGTAGGTTATACCAACGCTCAAAAGAGATGAACGTTACCTAATTAAAAAGTTACTGAAACCTATTCACTGGGTATTCGTAACTTATAAAATAGGTTTTTCCTATTCTCAAAATAGATTAACGTTACCTAATTAATAGGTTACTGATACCGATTCACGATTCAGAGTATTGACCTAAATTAACGCTCAAAATAGATTAATATTACCTAAACGAAGAAGGTTACAGCAACCAACTAACTGGGTAAAGGTAACCCAATAAATAGGTCATCGAGACCAAATATGTTGGTTACGCCATTACACAAAATATTACTAACGCTTACCTTCTGGCAAGGTATTTTTTACGTTATGGATATGTTTGTGTTACCCTATTACACGGTTAATTTAACACCAATATTAGGTTTATATTGTTTTCATAATGAACTAGGTAAATTTAACACAATAATTAGGTTTTTATGTGTTAACTTTAACCTTATGGTACGTTACGGTGCGCAATATGTTGTGTTTAACCTACAGCTCAATATTGACTAGGTAGTATTAACCGAATTCTTATTATTATATCAGGTTTATCACCCAGTTAAAAATTGCACTTTACCTATTTTGTAGGTTAATCAAAAAAATACCTACTAGATTACTTGTTTTTACCTATTATGTAGGTTCCGTTGTGCCATTTACGGAAACCTTTACAATAATTTAGTTGATTTTTACCAAAGATTAGGTAGTTTTGACCGATCTGTAGGTAAAGATGCGGATACATGACACATGCTATAACATAACCTCCTCCTTTTTTTGAAGTCGGTTAACAATTTAACAAATCCAGGGTTGTATTTCATTTTTATTAGGTTTTTATAACCGTTTTACAAACCTAAAATCGGTCGTTTTTACCCAAGATTAGGTAATGATGATATAGTTATATAAATATTCGATTTTAGTTGGTAAAATACTGGGTAAATAGTAAAATTTTATTGGGTTTATTTTCGTAAACCTAATAATATTGGGTAGTTTTAACCTTTATTAGGTCAAAAATACCTAATTTCATGTACTACCTAACGCTGTAGGTTGTATTTACCAAGTCCGTTTTAAAAAAGTTGGTAATATCTACCTAATATAGGTTAAAACTACCTAATTTTTGCATTTACCGTTACCTGTAGGTTAACATTAACCTAGTTTTTTTCTCAGTGTGTGTTTGAGCTATTACAGATTCGTCATGTCTGTCTGACCGTCCGTATGTCACAGACATTTTTCTCTGAAACTATAAAACTAGACTGATGAAACTTGGCGAGTATTCTGTAAACCGCAAATACAAATAATAATACCTTTTCTTTACGGACTCGCACTTGGCCGCTTTTTTGTCCATGGAGATACCTACTACTACTGAATGCATTTATATCATCCAGGTTTCTGAAAAACGTGACAATGACGTCAAAATAAGACATTATAAATTATAATACTCGGTGTTATTTTGTATTCGTCTGGACGACATGAAATCTTCATGAAATACACAATATTCAGATTTCATGTAGCCCCTACATACTCGTATGAAGTCGAAAGTTGTTTGAAACATTACTAATGAAAAATTGCTTGATATTAGGACTGAATAATCAAATAATCTTCCAACCTAATAAATTTATAGAAGTCAAGTTTTGGCCAAAACGCTGAGTAAAAATACTATTTGCTAAAGCTTTTCTTTTCCTTTCCCTGTTGTTTTTATTTTTTATTTGTATTTATATAAACAAAATTTTTGTTTATATATTGTTTTTGTTGGTGCGCTAAATAAATCTATCGTTTGGTTGTGAGACAATCTCAATCTGTTTAGTGTGAGTTATAAAATTAGTGTTAGGACGAAAGAGAGAAAAGTTATTTATTTAAGATGAGTAGGGTGCTGGGTTCCTAATCTCAGTTATTGGCCCGTGTGTAATACCACCTTAGTCTAAAAGGTTCTTTAAAGTTCGATCAAAAGTAATAAATATTAAACAATACCTACACGTTGAATCGAATAAAACATTTTACCTTATGAATTGAAAAACGCAAAGCATGTTTTATTTATTGTCTTGACATTGGTATAAGTAAAACAGTTGCCTCTGACGCTATATAAATCGTCTACAAGAGATGCAAAGGCCTTTTTTTACATATATTCATGGTCTAGGAAATGGTACTCTTTTTCAATGTCAAGGTTTTGAATACGCTCGTGTAACTATGGAGTTTTCTATAGTGTAGGTATCGGGAAGAGTTAGCAGCAAATCAAATCAATCAAATCAAAATAGTCTTTATTCAGTTGAATTACAAGAATCACTTCATAACGTCTTAAAGCTAGGTGAGTCTAGGTGCCAGTTCCACGCGACCAAGCCTAGAAGAACAGGCTACGGCTCGGCTCGGTTTCCTACCGTTGAAAATGAAAAAATGTTTATTTGCAGCAATAACAAATTTACAGAGGTGTACTATTTTACAACTATTTAAAACTAGCCGACAAACTTATGCATTAACCTACCTACTCACAGTTTAAATTTAATAACCTATCTATTTACAATTTCAATTTTAGAATCACTGTTTACATTAACCAATGGTTAAGAGATGACAATAGTCCAAGCATTGCTTATAAGTTTGTCAAAAGTATACGTTTTTTTATATTATCCTTTTACAAATCAAAAATAATAGCAGTGAAGTTCCAGTGTGGTGCCACTTCACTTATTCAGACGTATGCAATGCAATAATACAAAAGCAAAAGTTTCAAAGGCAGCACACGCTACGTTTCAAAGTTATAATAAAGTATCTACACAGCATATAAAAATAAGGTACGAAAATAGTAGGTACAAACATTGCAAATTGACATGTTAGCTTCTTAAGGGTAGAGTGACCGGGACATCGGACCACGCAGTTTTATCATTCATATAGCTATATAGAGTATAGTACGCTTTCTTTATTAAATAATTCTTAACATAGGCTTTAAACTTCCGAATAGGAAGCTTAGTTGCATTTTCCAGAAGTTTATTATAGAAGCGTACAGTGTTCCCCTTAAAAGACCCAGCAGCATGTAGCGGGATTCTAAAGTTTTTTTAACTTATATCATAAGACCTAGAGGCAGACCACCCGCCCGTTGGTCGAACGACATTTGTTGCAAGTGCTGGGAATGAGTGGATGAGACTCGCGAGGGACCGGAAAGAGTGGCCAATAAAGAGGCCTATACTCAGCAGTGGGTGCAAACGGGCTCATGATGATGATGATATTGTGACGCCGTGCTGACGTAACTACGTAAGCGTGCAAGGCAGTGAAGTTTTTGGCAAACATCGTCATTGTCACAACGGCCGGGCTGTCAGAGCTACGACTGCCAAGCAGACGTACGCGAGTTCGAGCCCGGTCCAGCTATGAAGATTTTTGTTCGACATTTTAATGTTACCAGAAAATTCTAGTAGCAGCGAGTGCCTTCTTTAAGGAATTCAAATAAAGAACCGAAAGTTCTGGACTAAAACAAGAAATGATGTAAGAAGGAAAAGACGATCGGAATCCAACAGAAGAAAACGAAAAGACTAACGAAATTCAATAAATGACGATCGAAATCCAATAAATGACAATCGAAATTCCGGGTATATAAGGAGCTGCAAGCGCGTCTACGGGCAGTTCAGTGGAAAGTGATCTGAAGAAAGGAACAAGAAGGAAAAGTGGAAAAGTGGAAAAAGTGAACAGTGAAAGTGAATAGTGAACAGTGAACAGTGAAGTGAAGTGCAAAGTGGTGAAGTGCTCCCAGTGGACTGTCAGTGTTCGGAGCACCGCGTTGGACCGTGTAACACGCAGTGCACGGGGACAGTGTCGGACAGTGCTACGCGTTTCGTGCAGTGCTACGCGTTCAGTGCAGTGTTACGTGTTCGTAGTGCGAATAAATCGCTACTTTCGGTAAAACGTTCGTTTCCTTCCAATCCCTGTACCTACTTCCGTAACAATATCATTGTGCATAGAATATGGTTCATATTATTGTAGAGAACGTATTGTGGCTTCTTAAAACTAGGAGTACCTAGTCGCAGGCGGGTGTTCTGTTTTTTTTTTCCAATAATTATTTACTCAAAATATTGGTTTTGGCATGTTCTTTCTGTAAACGGAATTTCGAAAACATTTTTAACACAAATTATAAAATGGTACGGATTAAAGGCGCAAGTGAATATTGATTATGTTTGTATTTAGAATGAAAATTCGACGTCATCCATCATTTCGGTCTCCGTCCGGATGAAGTAAAAAAAATATTTAATAAGTTATTTATTATACAGAATAATAATACGGACTAATTTTTATCTACAGATTTGCTCCGACTGATTAAAATATTTTCATGTACGGAATAACGTAATTCGTCGAATAAAAAATATCAGTCCTTATTTTTGACAACCTAAAAAAAAAGATGGATTTTATTATTATTTGACGGTTAATAACATTAATTTATGATTTAAAAAAATGCTCTTATTATCGAAACCGCAAAATAGCAAAAATGTGTGGTTATTTAGGTCTCCTAAAAAGTGCCATATTTGAGTTGTGCCTTTTTTGACTAGAGGCCCTGTCTTCTTATTCTTAATTAGATGGCATCTGTCTATTTCGGAACAATTTTGCCAGTGTCATGTGGTATATTACATAATTATATAAAAAAAATATTTATGGTTTTGTAGAAAACCACCAAAATTTTCTTTAAAGCCAGTGGCAGCCGACTTGTCTATTGCCTGACTTGACTAGAGGTACCTCAGAATAAAGACAAGAGGCAATGAATTGGGTGACAAGTTGAGAGAATTTGACATTTTCCGACTAATCAATGAAAACGTGGAAGCGCCTCCTTAAGGCCTCCGCACATCTAGGCAATGGCGATGGTGATCAGCTGAAATGCTGTCAAATATGACAGCGATATTTGACAGCAGATATTGATTGCCATCGCCATCGCCTTGATGTGCGCAGGCTTTTAAGGAAGCGCTAATGAAAATTAGACGAATTTAACTCTCTAATTTCGTACTAGCAGACTAAATATTTATGCCTGTCTTAATTCGGTGTAGACAATTATCTTGTACAGTCGCGGAATGAAAATGTTCGCAGCCTTAGAGTCGGTTTTCGCTTGCACCAGTGTCTTGATCATGAACACATTTGGACATAATTTGTGACGTTAACTTATCGGTGTATTCTGTCTATTCAGTTTCAAAAGGTAGTATGTGATCGTGATACGTTGAACAAATCAAGTTGAAAATTGACGAACATTTTCATTCCGCCACTATACATTAATGTAGTCATATCACAAAATTACGAAAAATATATCCATTATCCGATTCAGATACAAATTGCATTTGATTTTAGTTTCATAAACGCGAAAGTTTGTAAGTATGTATGGATGGATGAATGTTTGTCTCTATCAGGTAAAAACTTAACAATAATATAGCTTATACATCAGAATAACACATAGGCTATAATTCATAAAGATATAAACGGATAGAACGGATGTAACGGGAACGGGGCGAGCGAAGCCGCGGGCGGCCGCTAGTAGTGTATGGTTATATATTATTTAAAAAACTCAATTAACCGATATATCAAAATACAACTGAATCGAGAACCTCCTTCTATTTTATTTGAAGTCGGTTGAAAATAGCAACTTTACCTGGGTAGTTACTAAGCGAGGAAACCTGCGATGGTATGTTTTCTATAATAATAATAAATATTGTAGACAAGCCCCACAACACTATCTAGCCCCAAATTAAGCCGAACTTGTACTATGAGAACCAGATAGCTGATATAATGCTTAAATACATTTTTTTGTAAATACATACCTAGAATACATATAAACACCCAGACAGAGAACAAACATCTGCGTTCACCACACAAATATTTGTTCTCGGTGGGGATCGAATCCACAACCTACGGCGCAGAAGGCAGAGCTACTACCAACTGAGCTGAGAGGCCAGTCGAGAATGGTAAGATATGACGTCAAACCGCGTTGAGACCGCGTGGAGACCGCGTTTAGCCAAAGGTAGTGTAAGACGCCCTCAGACTAGATGGAACGATGACTTGCGCAGGGTGGCAGCCAGCAACTGGGTGGGAAGATGTGCAATTGTGCATGTCTCCAGCTTCCTCATATGGAAATTGTGAATTCTGAAAACGCCAACATTTAAAGCATAATTACAGCAATCATTGATTTGAAGGAAAATTTAGCAGCAAAAAAAACAACGACTCTATGAGACTTTATAGGTGTGTTAGCTGTAGTAACGGCTCCACAGCTTCCTCATTCTGTGTGGGCAAACGGCTAACGATAGAGCTATATAGTAAACGCAAGATTTTAAAGCATAATTAGAGCACCCGGCATAAAAAAATCAAGTCTCTAGCATGACAACTCTTTGAGTTAGAACACTAAATCTATTTGTTAGCTGGGCAGCCATTTCTCCAGCTGACACATGTGGTTCTCTGGAATGGCTACAGCTAGAAGGATGCTTGATATCTCCAAATTTAGAGCAAAAATATCATGGATGGAGAGCCAAAGACCAGCAGTGGACTGCAATAGGTTGATGATGATGATGATGACGTCAAATACCGCTATGCAACGTCTGTCAACACTGAATAAGGAAGGCGCATTTCTTTCATCTCGCCGTCCGGTACGTTCATAACCACAGCTGATTTACGAGCCGATCGCCAGTTGTGTTCACCACCCGTCGATCACACCTAATTATACACTTTACTGCCCACAAAACAAGACCTAAATTCCTTAGAACTGTTGTGTAAACAGTCTACTAATCTGAGAATGCGTTTGATCCGTGTAAATGATTTACCTAATGTCTTGTTCTAACTACAGGTTTGCTACAGTACATCCCGTGGTATATACCTACTTACCTATAACTGGTGATACAATATATCGTACAAATAGACAATGTACAGTCACGGTATGAAAATGTTCGTCACCTTAAAGTCGGTTTTCGCTTGCACCAGTGCCTTGCTCATGAACAACTTTTAACATAATTTGTGACGTAGACTTATCGGTGTATTCTGTCTATTCAGTTTCAAAAGGTAGTATGTGATCGTGATACCTTGAACAAATCAAGTTGAAAATCGACGAACATTTTCATACCGCCACTATACATTATAAATAAATAAATAAATAATGCGGACAATCCACACAACACTATCTAGCACCAAACTAAGCAGAGCTTGTACTATTGGAACCAGATAGCTGATATAATAATTAAATACTTTTTTTTTTTGTTAATACATACATAATAATACAATATAACACCCAGACAGAGAACAAACATCTATGTTCACCACACAAATATTTGTTCTCGGTGGGGATCGAACCCACGACCTACGGCGCAGAAGGCTGGCCTACCAACTGGGCTGAGAGGCCAGTCAGTCACATTGTACTATCAATAAAACTGGATACGCAAATAGTTTTTGTTCGTAGTTTTAATTTTCTGAACAGAAAAATACAATAAAAAGTACATGACTAGATTCGAACCTACTACCACCTACCTAATGTACAGTATTCTAGTGCCTGTATTAGTAGTATTGTTTTCTAAACGATCTTTAGTTAGGTATACCTGTACTACCACCAGCCACGTAACATTTCATAAATTTAACGTTAAAACATAACATATTTATAATTAAGTATTGTAGGTATAGCTTATACCACAATACAAGCTTTTATCGGGTAACAATGTTATTAAAGCCAGCGTTGCGTTAAGTACCTTGAAACCGCAGTTTTGCATATACGTTATCATCGGCGCGCTGAAAAGCACTAATGGACCTTCCTATTTCCAGATATTACAATACTAAGCGTATTTTACTTAATATTGTTTTCGAAATTATCAACTAATTTCTGTTATAGTTGTGTGATATGATTTTTATCTTCTACTCATCGTGTCACTGGTTTTTCAAACCAGAGTGTGGTGAAAAGATTTTCAGTACCCTTCGTGCACTTGCCACAAGTTGTCGAATTTTTTTAGGTTTTTTTAATGTCATGATTTGTTTTAATATAATACATTTATTTTTTAAACACATAAATATAGCCTTTGTTACTCAAGGTGAACCTACGTCCAGCAGTGGACTGATATCAATTGATGATGATGATGAAAGAACATTCTACAACGTTTAGGAGCACTATTTTCTAGAACATTTTGTCCAAATTTATATAGAATTCAGAACCGTTTGCAAGGGTATATTTGAGTATTCTAGATAATTCTGGATTACTAACGTTTGGGTGGGAGCATTCCGGATGCTAACCGACTTTAAATTTGACTAATCCAGATCATTCTAGAGCGTCTATGTGCATTCTGTACTCGTCAAAGTCGAGAATTTTCTGAAAAATCCCTACGTGATAGAAAGGGATAGACATAGATTTCGAAACTTTTGCCCCTTATAAATTAATAACACCTAAATATTGAATATAAACTATCCTATATTTTAAGTCCGACCATATTTTAGGCAGTTGCAAAATTTTATCGAAATCCGTTCAGTACTTTCAGAGTTTATCGCGTTCCAAATTGTGACACGAAAAATTTATATATATAGATAGGTACGTCTTGGACTAAATATCTACAGTAAATAACCCTTTTATTTCTCTTAATTACTGTTTTTTTTTCAATAGACATATTTTCTTTCAAAAATAAGGGAGAAGCCACTATTTCCTGAAACACAGTTTTCACTAGTTCGGGAATCTATACATTCAATTATTGTACCATACTAACGTCAATTAAAATATTTTGTATTAGTATTTTATAGGCTCAATAATAATACACAAAGTGTTAATTGTTTACCTCCTCCCGGAAACTGAAGGTGCTTTAAATAGCTGCTCCTACATTATTTATAAATCTGTCTCAAACAAATCGGGTCACGTTTCCAGTTGAAATGTCAAGACGAATTCCTTGAAGTCAACTCTATTCAATTATTCAGGCCTTCAATTGGAGAATAACTTCAGCTGGGGCCCAACACAATAACTAGACCGAAATCACTGTCATCCTAAATAGATAAAATATAAAAAGGAATAGGTTCACAAATTGTGAGCCTCTTAGAGCTGACACCCTCTTAGGAGCCTTTATCACATTACACACATTGTCGTGCAAAGATTAAATTTCGCGAATGGTCACAATTATTTGAGTAGGTAGTTGGTATTCAATAAAGATAACAATGTGTGTGTGTTATATTACTTTACTAATAACTACTTAAACAATAATTCAATTTTCAATTTCAATTTATTCACTTTAAAATAACATTACAGATATTTAATCTAATGCGTTACTTAGATATTTGAAAAAAAAAAAAAAAAAACTAATGAATATCTAATCTTAGACTAAAAATATCTTACAAACTATACTTATTTACTAATATTGCACTGTAGGTGTACAATATGTAAGCATATAATATTATATATTTTTTCATTTAGTAACAAAACTAAATGAAAAAATATAAAACAAGATTGAGATCATTTTCCGTAGAAATTTAAAAGCAGAAACTATTATAGGTACCTATAGGTATAGGTGTACACAAATCATAACATCTATTTGTATTCTAGACTCTCGCAGTATAAATATTGTAGACAATCCACAGATTATTATCTAGCCCCAAATTAAGCCGAGCTTGTACTATGGGAACCAGATAGCTGAAATATAGTACATACATATTTTTTTTGTAAATACTTAATGAATATGATAATGTATAACACCTAATGACAGAGAACAAACATCCGTGTTCACCGCACAAATATTTTTTCTTAATAGAGATCGAACCCACGACCTATGGCGCAGAAGGCAGAACTACCCACTGCGCTGAGAGACCAGTAGGCCTACCATGAGCTCTATCTGGCTCTGTCTCTGGTTCTGGTTTTGAGCCTGTGTGAGTGCTCATCAGTGCATTATACTGTGTGTGTGACGTTTTGACGTATGATTTATTTAGACAGCACTCACACAGACTCAAAACCAGAACCAGAGACAGAGCCAGACAGAGCTCATAGCCAGACAGATAGATGATATTGAATGCTCAATGCCACGAATGGCACCAACAATGAGTTGAAAGGGGACGAATGGGATATGGAATGGATAGAGGCAGGCTATTCATGCCCTTTGGCGCAGTTGGTGCATGTCCAAAGATTTGGCTATGAATAGGCCAATCTCGCTTTGTTTGCCTACAAACGCTGGATTTGACGTATTGATTTGTCCAATCTCCATCAAAGCTTTTGGAAATCAATTAGTTAGACAGCAGGGCTACCACGAGCTCCATATGGATATGGCTATGGCTGTCAATTGGGTATACCCAATTGTCAAAAGAAGAAAATGAATGTGTGAATCATTCATTTTCTTCTTGGGTTTGAATGTGTTGACACTGTTGAGACAATTTTGACAGCCATAACCATAACCATATGAAGCGCATGGTAGGCCAGCAAGTGTGTCGTAGCTTCGTAGAGAAGAACACTGCAGTTTTTACAGTCAGTTGTGATATACAAATATGCTAGGAGTATTTACAACAGAATAGATATTATTTGGTTCTAATACTCGTAGTACAAGGTTTTGATCCGTAAGCTGTAGGACTACCACAAGCTCTGTCTGGCTCTGGTTTTGAGTCTGTGTGAGTTTTGCTTGCATGTGCATTAACGTGTGTATGTCGTGTGTGGTGTGCATGACTGTGTGTGTGTGTTTCGACTTAGGATTTATTTAGCCAACACTCACACAGACTCAAAACCAGAGTCAGACAGAGCTTGTGGTAGGCTACTAAGTATAAAGCCTTGGCCACATCTAAGCGTTCTGCGGTGGCCCGAATTTTGCACCCTCTTTTCAATAAATGACAATTGAGAGAAGTCGGGGCGGATTGCTAGCAAATATATAGTTTATATTATCAAGAGATAGTGTGGCTTTCATGAGCACTGGTGGTCTAGTGGTAGTGGCCCTGCCTTCCGATTCGAAGGTTGTGGGTTCAAATCCACTCGTGTACCAATGAGTTTTTCTGTCGAAAAATGTATGTGCACTATGCCAGTACTCTTAAAACGGTGAAGGAAAACATCGTGAGGAAACCGGCGTGTTGTAGAACCTAAAAAAGTTCGAGCAACACGTGTCAAGGATCACGCAAAAAGGGCCCACCAGCGGCCTACTTGCGGAAAAACCTGCCCGCACATCAAGTGCGCATGATAAACTTGCCGAATTAGTGTGGGTTTCCAATGGTGAAATAATTTTGAAATCACTCCAGTAGTTTTTGAGTTTATTTGCTAATGCTATAATAACTTATACATACCAAAATACAAATCTTTCCTCTTTATAATATTAGTATAGATTACTAATCATAATTTGTTTACGAGTTATGGACGTAAACGTTGATATGTTTACATGATCGTAATGGAGAATATCAGCAATTTTATCTGGATTACAACATCATCCATATTTATTAAAAAAGTGGCCAAGTGCGAGTCGGATTCGCTCATGAAGGGTTCCATAGCAGTAAGTAATATAATATAGAAGTTCTAGTAGTTCGTCGAAAGGTAGGTACATTGCGGTTTACGATTAATGACGTTTTAAAAATAAACTACTTGCTAGATTTCGTTCAAACCAAATATCTTTCTGGGGCGGACTGGGGACCCCCAAGATTTATAGTTTTTTTTTAATTTTTGTGTAAAAATCTTAATGCGGTTCACAGAATACATCTACTCGCCAAGTTTCATCAGTCTAGCTCTTACGGTTTCGGAGAAAAATGGCTGTGACATACGGACGGACAGACAGACATGACGAATCTATAAGGGTTCCGTTTTTGCCATTTGGCTACGGAACCCTAAAAACTAAAGTGTAGATGATGAGTGAACTGAAACTACAAACGTGCTGCTGCGTCTATCAACTTGAGGCATACAGATGTTCAGCCTCACGTGCCAGTTATTTCACCGGCACCCACACCCTTCAAACTGAAACACAGCGATGCTGCTTCACGGCAGGAATAGACATGGAGGTAGTACGCAACCAGACGAGCCATACACAGAGCTTTACTACTACACAAGTCTGCGTAAATGAATGAATATAAAGGCTTTGATTGGCCTCTCAGCTCAGCTGGTAATAGCTCTGCCTTCTGAGCCGTGGTCGTGGGTTCGATCCCCAACGAAAACAAAAATTTGTGTGGTGAACACAGATGTTTGTTCTCTGTTTGGGTGTTATATTGTGTTCTAAGTAAGTAAACCGTAAGAGCTAGACTGATGAAACTTAGCGATTAGATGTATTCTGTAAACCGCATTAAGGTTTTTACACAAAAATAGAAAAAAAAACTATAAATTTTGGGGGTCCCCATACTTAAAACTGAAACTCAAAATTTTTTTTTCATCGCCCCCCTTCGTGTGGGATCTATGAATAGGTCTTCAAAAATGATGTTGAGGTTTCAAATATAGTTTTTTTCTAAACTTTGCTTTTTTTTTCTAAGTTTGCGCGAGAGACACTTCCAAAGTGGAAAAAAGTTGGTCCCCCCCCCTCTCTAACTTCTAAAATAAGAGAATGATAAAACTAAAAAAAATATATGTTGTACATTACTATGCAAACTTTCAACGATATTTGGTTTGAACGAGATCTAGTCAGTAGTTTTTTTTAAACGTCATAAATCGTAAACCGCAGTTTACCTTTCCACGAACTACAAGAACCTTTATATTATGTTACTTGATGCTTCGGAACCCTTCATGGGCGAGTCCGATTCGCACTTGGCTGCTTTTTTTTATACCTTGTTCTTAAACTTTTGGTTGCAACGGGATTATACAATCAACCGGCTGTTGTCGTCAGAACAGCAGGCTTTAATGGTAAATGTTGTTTGACAGGAGCCGTTGCGAGGGCGGCGTTGTGCCTCGCTGCGTTCTGCTGCCCAGGCGCCACGTGACGCCTCAGGCCGCAGCACACCTGCGGCACAACCCTCCCCCCCACCCGCTGACACTCCCCCCGTGCCCAAGAAGTCCAACTGGGAGGTCATCGAGCACTTCTCCTCCAGCAAGAGCCGGACCAGAAGTCCCACTGCTGTAAGTACCATAAAAGATAATTCTAGTATGAAATAACTCCTTGATCTGCAAGAATGGAATGCAAAGGTTTTTCCCACAATACCATCTTGGGTACCCACCAGATGGACCGACGACATTGTTAAGATCGCGGGCAGTCGATGGATGGAAAGGGCTCAGAATCGTTCTTCCTGGAAATGTGTAGAGAAGGCCTATGTCCAGCAGTGGACTTCTTCAGGCTGATGATGATGACCATCTTGGGTTTTTTTTCATCGTGCGCGCGTGCTAGTAATGCCCTTGCTCGTCCTTTACTAGTGATGTCATCTCTTCCAATCCGATCAGATGTGTTTATTATAACTAGTATTACAAGGATCACTTTGAAACGTCTTAAGGCTAGGTGAGTCTAGGTGCCAGTTCCACGCGACCAAGCCTAGAACAACAGGTAACAAACTACGGCTTGATTTCTACCGTTTTACCGAATACGGTCTGTTTTTGTACTAACGCCGTGAAAAATCGCTGTCATATTTGAGAGCGTTTCAGCTGATCGCCATTGCCATCGCCTAAATGTGCGTAAGGCTCTGTTTCGCAATGGCTCTGTCTCTGGCTCTGGTTTTGAGTCTGTGTGAGTGCTCACCATATTATACTGCGTGTGTGACGTTTCGACGTAGGGTTCATTTATTCAACACTCACAGATACTCAAAACTAGAGCCAGACAGAGCTTGTGGTAGGTCTACTGATGTGATTACAGTGTACATTTTTCGGCATATTTGTTACCGCCGTTCTGTTAATGGCGGCCCGTTTAATCTACCGTTGTTTGGCTAAAAACCGGAAAATGTACGTCGTTATTTTATTAAATGCATGTACTTGTATCACCTTTGTTTAACGTTAAAATGCCTACACGTGTTTTTAAATTGAAAATCTTTTTGTATCCGTGGCACATAAAGTAATGAAAATAATAATTAATACCGCCCGTAGGCCTATCATGAGCTCTATCTGGCTCTGTCTGTGGTTCTGGTTTTAAGTCTGTTTGAGTGCTCACCAGTGCATTATACTGTGTGTGTGACGTTTTGACGTAGGATTTATTTAGTCAACACTCACACCAGAGCCAGACAGAGCTCATGGTAAGCCTGCTGAAGTGGTTCACATCCTCTACCGAGTAACTATGGTACAAGTTCTCAAATTCGCCTCGGGCGGGGTTAATGCGGGGGCACATGTAGGCGCCATCCAAACTAACAAACTCCTTGTTCAAAGTCAGTAGACTGTGCTCATCATCATCATCATCATTATCAGCCTGAAGAAGTCCACTGCTGGACATAGGCCTCCCCTACTCGTTTCCAGGAAGAACGATTCTGAGCCCTTTCCATCCATCGACTTCCCGCGATCTTAACAATGTCGTCGGTCCATCTGGTGGGTGGGCGCCCAACGATTCGTCTTCCGGTTCGTGGTCGCCATTCGAGAACCTTTATTCCCCAACGGTTGTCGGCTCTTCGAGCTATATGGCCTGCGCATTGTCACTTCAACTTACTAACTCTACGAGCTATGTCGGTGACCTTGGTTCTTCTACGGATATCCTCATTTCTGATTCTATCACGTAGTGAAACTCCCAGTATAGCTCTCTCCATAGCTCGTTGCGCGACTTTGAGCTTGTGCACGAGGCCAATAGTTAGCGACCACGTCTCAGTTCCATAAGTCATCACTGGCAACACGCACTGATTACAATGTGCTACCTGGAGCCTGATGCCGACAGAGATTTTCACGAGAATTGAGAACCTTCTCGTTATTTATTTGAAGTCGGTTCATCTTGTCGTATCACTGGTTCTATTGAACTAGTAAATGTAGTGAAAGGATTTTAAGTGCGCCTTAAAGAGGCTCCATTTGTGCACTTGAAAGATTTTTTCGAATTTTTTAGGTTCTATGACATGCCGGTTTCCTCACGATATTTTCCTTCACCGTCTAAGAGAACTGGCATAGTGCACATACATTATTGGACAGAAAAACTGATTAGTGCACGATTGGTTTGAACCCACGATCTTAGGATCGGTAGGCGGGGCTGCTACCTAAGCGACCAGTGCTTCAAGCTCCGCTGAAGTTGGTTAAAGGCCTGCGGCGATGGCGATCAATGAGACGCTGTTAAATATCGCTGTCATATTTGACAGCGTTACACTGATCGCCATTCCAGATCGCTTAGATGTGCGCAAGACTTAAAAAGTGGTAAAAGGATGAAATATTGAAAGGATGTTGTAATAAATCTAAGGTGAGTGCGAGAGTGTGTCGCTTGTTCTCCCCACTTCACGTCAGTGTCACTCACTGACGTCACAGAGGTAATAAGCGTACATTATAAATAAAAATAAAAATAAAAAATAAAAAACTTTTTATTTCAGACCTTGATCCATTATGCAGGGGCCGCTACCACTAGACCACCGATCCTAAGGTCGTGGGTTCTAATCCAGTCGTGTACCAATAAGTTTTTCTATCGAAAAATGTATGTACACAATGCTAGTGCTCTCAAACGGTGAAGGAAAACATCGTGAGGAAACCCGCGGCTTAGTCAGCTCTGCACGTATTGGCCATGTCTTTCCTGTGGATTAGGCCGACTAAGCTGTCAGGATGGTATAGGTGCTGGGCAAGCCCATTCTATTTAAAATCCAGTCCCAGGCACTATAGCGTCCCGTAAGTAGGAGCATAAGTAATCACCAGTTGCCTCTGACGCTATATAAATCCTCTTCTATATATATATATATATATATCTATATTTATAAAAGAAAGTCGTGTTAGTTACATTATTTATAACTCAAGAACGGCTAAACCGATTTGGCAGAAAATTTGTGGGGAGGTAGCTTAGAACCGGGAGAAGGACATAGGATACTTTTTATCCTGAAAAAGCAACGGGAACGGGGCGTTATGCGAACGGGCAAGCGAAGCCGCGGGCGGCCACTAGTCTACAATAGATGCAAAGGCCGTAGCAGGAATTTAAATAAAAAACTGCCTGAAAGTTTATTTCCAGTCCCTATGCCTAGAGTTATTTAATTTGCGATGTGTTTTGACTGGAGTATTTCACCGTTTCAACGAAAAAGTAATCCAATATTCCTTTTGTCGAATTTTTAACGTCAGAGGCTTGGGATTTTAATTTTATTAAAAAATACTTCAGGTGAATTACTTATTATTCATTTAAAATTATTTATACTAAGAAGGTTTCAGTGATGTTATTAGGTTTCTGAAGACGGCCTCTGTAATTTGATATTCCCTAATTTTACAATTATATTGGGGAAACTCCGACCGCTGTCTTTGTGGGAAGTTTCAGATGTTTGTGAAGTGGTTTGCTTGAACGCTGGAACTGCTGGACTGATTTGAGTAACACTTGGACTGTTTATAATAGACTAGCGGCCGCCCGCGGCTTGGCTCCCTCCTTTATGGAATAAAAAAAAATCGGTTGTCTATTAAGTCGGTTTATTGACGATAGATGAACGTGACAACGTCATACAGATGTCCACGCGGACGCATCGCTCACTCAAGTAGGAGAGAGACTGATGTTGAACGCTGCCGAACGCGGTGGCCGATTGTGCCTCTTTGTCGCTCGTTCCGCGCTCTCGCTTGCACTTCAAGCCTTAAATGGAACGCCTCGGAGCGAGGTAACGCCGCATGACGTCATGTTTTTTCGTGCGTGCAGCCGCGGCTCCATCGAATTATAAGACGTTGTCACGTCAAAAAGCATCTTATGTCCGTCTCCTGGTTGTAAGCTGCCACCCCACCAATTGAAGTGAGCCACCCACCCACAAAGAGAGCACTGGTGGTCTACTGGTAGCGCCTCGCCTTCCGGTCGTGGGTTCAATCCAGTCGTGGGCCAATGAGTTTTTATGTCGAAAAATTTATGTGCACTATGCCAGTACTCTCAAAACGGTGAAGGAAAACATCGTGAGGAAACCGGCGTGTCGAAGAACCTAAAAAGTTCGAGCAACACGTGTCAAGGGTCACGCAAAAAGGGCCCGCCAGCGGCCTACTTGCCTACCTGCCCGCACATCAAGTGCGCATGATAAAAATTTGCCGAAATATTTGCCCCTACCAATTTTCAGCCTAATCGGTTAAGCCGTTTTTGAGTTACCCGCGTAGCAGTTTTTTCCCGTTTCTGATATTTCATCGAGATTAAAAGTATTTGATGTTCTTTTCCTTGTTCTAAGCTATCTCCCCACCAATTTTTAAATTACAAGACTAGTTATGGTGAAAAGATTTTTTATCTGGAAACTACGGGTGCGATGCCACGGGTTAAAGAAAGTCAGAGTATAGATTTAAAAATAAACTAGTCGGTTTTGACTTGATACGGGTATGAATCAGAACCAGTTGGCCTACCACAAGCTCTGTCTGGCTATGAATGTCTCTGGTTTTGGTTTTGGGTCTGTGTGAGTGTTGACTAAATAAATCCTACGTCGACACGTCACATACACAGTATAATACACTGGTGAGCACTCACACAGGCTCAAAACCAGAGCCAGAAACAGAGCCAGACAGAGCTTGTGGTAGGCCTACTGAATAGTTTTTCGTACAAATATGAGAAGAAAACCCAAAAACTAGTTTTGGGATTATTCTATGTATAGTGGTGGTATGAAAATGTTCGTCGATTTTCAACTTGATTTGTTCAACGTATCACGATCACATACTACCTTTTGAAACTGAATAGGCAGAATACACCGAAAAGTTAACGTCACAAATTATGTCAAAATGTGTTCATGATCAAGGCACTGGTGCAAGCGAAAACCGACTCTAAGGTGACGAACATTTTCAAACCGCTGCTGTAGGTACATAATTATGCCAAAAAAGATCTAATATAACTAATATTCTTTGATTATTTACTTGACAAGTAAATAATCAAAGCTAATATTGTACAGTAGGTATCTAATTATTTCGATGTTCATTTACTTGTTCAATGAATACTATTCTGGCTATATAATTCGCCTGCTCATATCAATCAGTTCATACTTGATTGCGTGTATTGTTCCATTAGTACAATTACATTATTCACACGTGTACATAAACCGAATTCTCAAGCTCGGCTACAAAATCATACGAGTGTATACAGACGGGCAGTACAGACAATAGTGCATTACAGACTGTGATTTGACCGTAGAACGTATAGAATGTCAATGAAGCAAGTTTACAACATTTATATAACAAAGTCGATGGATGGAAAGGGCTCAGAATCGTTCTTCCTGGAAATGTGTAGAGGAGGCATATGTCCAGCAGTGGACTTTTTCAGGCTGATGATGATGATATAACAAAGAAACTTACAATTAAACATTTTACAAAATGTACAAAATACAGAAGAAACAGTTGAGCTATCTACAGACAGCTTTAAACGATCTAGCGATAGCTCAACTTACGCGCTTGTGATGTCCCTGGTATTGCAGGCGTCCATAGGCTCATCAGGTGGGTCGTATGCTTGTTTGTCAACTCAGTTGTATAAAAAAAAAAATACGGGTTGCACTCTGGGAGTGCCGGCAGAAGTGAAAACTTGATTATTAACGTAGGAACCCTAAAAGTTGTTTATTTTATCAAGTTCCTCAATGTAGTAAAACCCCAATCAAAGTCCTAAGGAACCCTAAAAATTTTAGCATTATCAAGCTCCTAAGTGTAGTTGAAATTCCAATCAAAGTGCTAAGGAACCCTAAAATTGTTTACATAATCAAGGTCCTAAGTGTAGTTGAAAGTCCAATTAAAGGCCTAAGGAACCCTAAAAGTTGTTTATTTTATCAAGTTCCTCAATGTAGTAAAACCCCAATCAAAGTCCTAAGGAACCCTAAAAATTTTAGCATTATCAAGCTCCTAAGTGTAGTTGAAATTCCAATCAAAGTCCTAAGGAACCCTAAAAATGTTAACATTATCAAGCTCCTAAGTGTAGTTGAAACTCCAATCAAAGTCCTAAGGAACCCTAAAAGTTGACCACTTAATCAAATTCCTCAATGTAGTAAAACCCCAATCAAAGTCCTAAGGAACCCTAAAAATTTTAACATTATCAAGCTTCTAAGTGTAGTTGAAACTCCAATCAAAGTCCTAAGGAACCCTAAAAGTCGACCATTTAATCAAATTCCTCAATATAGTATAACCCCAATCAAAACCCTATACGGAACCCTAAATTTTACGTAAAGCCAAATCCTCAACGGGTCGGAACCGCTAGAAGGGACCTTGTCGCGCGACCTACAAGTAGGTCCTAAATGAAGTAAAACGGCAGACATAGGAGGAGGGGGTTCTGGGGGGCTAAGGGGGGTCACAGCACGGCTCGCTTCGCTCGCCGCGCTGTTCCCCGTGGTCGCGTGGCGGCTCGCTTCGCTCGCCGCGACGCTCCCCCCGGGTTCAGGAAGAGGGGGTTCTGGGGGGCTTAGGGGGGTAACAGCACGGCTCGCTTCACTCGCCACGCTGTTCCCCGTGATCGCGTGGCGGCTCGCTTCGCTCGCCGCGACGCTCCCCCCGGGTTTCGGAGGAGGGGGTTCTGGGGGGCTTAGGGGGGGTCACAGCACGGCTCGCTTCGCTCGCCGCGCTGTTCCCCGTGGTCACGTGGCGGCTCGCTTCGCTCGCCGCGACGCTCCCCCCGGGTTCAGGAGGAGGGGGTTCTGGGGGGCTTGGGGGGAGTCACAGCACGGCTCGCTTCGCTCGCCGCGCTGTTCCCATGGTCGCATGGCGGCTCGCTTCGCTCGCCGCAATGCTCCACTCGAAAAATAAATACAGTAGATCTATAAAATCATGTACCAATGACCACTACTACCTGCCGCGGGCGGCCGCTAGTTCATAAAATCTATAATAGGTATGTACCTATACCTACTACAGTCACGAAAAACGCCTTGGTATGCTTGCTACTAACTATTATCTATTCTGTGACGTTACCGTGTCATAGTCACTACTAGCGTATCTGTAGCGTCTTACGCTTTTTTTCGATTTTTATTATGAACTCTACGTTGTAGTCTTAGGGTACATTTCTGCAAAAAATCCGTCCTACGCTTTTTCGATAAGGTCACGTGATCCTGACGCCCTGACGCCCTGACGCGAGTTTAAGATTTTATACCCATTACAGAAAGTGCTCCAACGCCGCTAAAGAAGTTTTCACTTCAAAAAAAAAGTTTCTTTGTGTAAATAAATAGTATACCTGATTGTAAAATAAATTACAAAGGAAAAAACTAACGATACGATTAAAAGCTCTCGAGTATAAATAAAATACTTACTTACTTTTTTAATTTCATATTCATTTCGTCCAAGTAGGTACTTGACATTATAATATTACAATTTCTCTGAAGTATTGCGCAAATCTAAGCGTTCCGCGGTGGTGATCTCCTCAGATATGACGCTGATTGCCATCGCAGAATACATTAAACATTGAGTAGTCAAACTTGTTAGTTCTCTTATTTATTTACCTTAGAGCGTATGGTTGCCGGTACCTCAGTCGATGATGAAAGCCATGTTTTATGATTCACGAAGCACGTGCTTCATCATATTAATAGATTATTAAAATATTTATTGTGATAATATTATAGTCTAAGATCCCGCTATAGAAGGACCTTCACCGAGCTGGTTATTTAATTAAACGTATTTTATATATAATTAAATTAAATTTAATTAAATTTTATATAAAATATATTCTATATGGGTTGCCTATCAAATTTCAGTCCAGGATAATTATTAATTAATCATAAATAATAATAATTGGACTGAAATTTGATAGGCAACCCATATAGAATATATTTATTGGCATGTTTAATTAAATATAAAATACGTTTCATTAAATAACCAGCTCGGTGAAGGTCCTTCTATAGCGAGATCCCATACTATTATGGTTTGGTATTATATTGACCTATTATGATATGACTGGCCTCTCAGTTCGGTTTGTAGCTGCTCTGCCTTCTGCGCCGTAGGCCGTGGCTACCCCCTTCTTCTTCTTCTTCCTGCCCTTATCCCACTTTGCCGTGGGTATCCCCACAGAGATCAAAAATTTGTGTGGTGAACAAAGATGTTTGTTCTCTGTCTGGGTGTTATTTTGCATTCTAAGTATTAACAAAAAAAAATATTTAAGTATTATATCAGCTATCTGGTTTCCATAGTACAAGCTCTGCCTAATTTGGGGCTAGATATTTTAGATTGTCCACAATTATTAATTTATAAATATACAGACAACGCATCATGTATTCATTTTTTACAACAAAATGTACATTATTTATAAAAACTGTTATTACGATAATGTACGTGAATAAATTAAAAACTACATTTGAAAAAAACAATTGACCAAGAAAAGTTAATAATGATCACTGTTTTCTACCGGTATTACAAGTAGAAAACAGAGTTTAGATAACCGACCACAGGTACTCGTATGTATGTATCCTTTTTCTTCCATTCTATCATTCACTCATTCATTATATTATATTCATTTTTTTTATCATTCGTCACCTCAGTGTTCAATCCTTTCTTGGACATAATTATACACAATCTTCGTGCAGATCGCGGGAAGTCGATGGATGGAAAGAGCTCAGAATCGTTCTTCCTGGAAACGAGTAGGGGAGGCCTATGTCCAGCAGTGGACTTCTTCAGGCTGATAATGATGATGATGATGATGACACAATCTTTTCTTAGGACTACCTCTACCTGTAATCATCCATTCATGCCTAACATTATTTTCATCACATATTTTTAAACATACATACATACATTCGAAAAACATTTGGGCAGACCTGGCAGCGAGTTAAAATAAAACTTATTAAGCATTGGTTTACACGTTTCTGTTACATTGTAAGTGCTTATTACGAGACCTTTCCAAACAAATCTACATAATACCATTAGCTTCTCGCCCACCTTACAAAAACAAAATAAATTTACATTTAACACCGTTTTCAAAGATCTCTCGAAAGCTCTGCCAGGGCTATAGAGCCTTTAATAATACAAAATAGCAATATAATTCATTTCTTAACTGACATCAAATAAAAAAAGTGGAGGTTCTCAATTTGCCTGTATTTTTTATGTTTGTCATCGCATAACGTCGTCATTACTGAGTCGATTTAGTTAATTTTTTTATTGGTCTGTCAGGAAACCGACATATCGTAGAACCTAAAAAGTTAAGTAGCTGTATAGTAAAAGAAGAAGCCTTTTCGAGATGAACTTAAAATCCTTTCACCACACTTGGTTCGAAAAAATCAGTGACACGATACGACGAAGAACTGCCGAATATATTAATATTGTTGAAATATATTTGCGCGGAAATATTGTCATTACTTTTGAATATAGAACACGCGAAGTATCATTATTTACGTATACTCGGATTTTTAATTAGACGATACCGACTGACAGTAGCTAATGTCACTTTGTAAAATAATGTTGCCATATTTAAAGTAATAGTGATGCGCTCAGTTCTCGTTCAATCAGATGAATGAACAATGAGTGTGAATATTTAATAATTTTAAACTATAAAAGAATATTGAAATTTGTATAAAAAATTGTATAAAAGTGCTCTGATATAAGTTACTAGTAGTATTTAACTACAATAAGTGTTTTGACGGTTTATAACAAAGCGCGGCGCGGCGACTAGTGCCAACACCGATGAACGCCGCGCGCGTCGGTCACCATTTTGTTTTTAATTCGGCTTCTAACCTCTGGTCTGATAGCACAAATGTTTTTTTCTGCGCTCACGCTGTTTAGTTATTGTGTTTGCTAAGTTTTTCGTAACGTTGTGTTGAGTTAATTGTTGTGTTATTTGTTGGTATATTGTTTCGCGCAATCGATATGGATCCTCAACCAAGCACGTCAAGTCAAGTTCGGCACACTAACTATTCACTAGACAATCGAGGCAATTTCATTCATTCAGGAGTTTTTTCAATCATTCACTTTGTCACAACACTATTTTTATTTCATCAAAAACTGACAACACAGTAAACGTCAGCTGGCTTCGTCTAATTAAAAATCCGACTATAGACTGAAAAACCAAAATCACTTCCCGGCGCGTTCTCGCTCCGGCAATGTTGTATGAAACGGTGTGCTGTTTGAATTTAGAACTCTTTCATCTATCGTACACATTGCGTTCTCGTGGCTGTATAGCCACAGATGCGTTTACCTTTCGGCACAAACTGTAAAATAAAAAAATAATCGGCGGTAAAGCGGATTTGGTTAATAAAAAATAAATTTATTATGTAAAAGACCCTTTTTTATTTCCTTGCTTTTTTTTAAGAAAAGCACTTTAAATGCCTCGGCCGAAATGGCAATTGCCTATTTCGCTGCCTTTGCAATAATGTACTATTATTACGTTTTCTCAAAGCAGATATACCATTATGACTGGTAAGCATAAGGCACCTGCTGAACTTAAGGGACGTGACATCCCGCGTCCAGTTACCTGTTAAATTTGTATTGTGTCCCTTCCTCCCCTTCCTCCTCTGCCCCCCTCAACTCCTTCCTGTGAAAACGGTCAATGTGACATTCTATTTAGTTACTTTCGCCGGTTCTGAGTATTATGAACGGTTCGTTTCAAAGCCGGGTCTGCCATCAGGGCATCGGGGTCATTTACGAGGAACTGCTTACTTTTACACGTGCTGGTACTTTATTTATAATAGGAATTATCATCATAACGCTTTTATAAAAAGAGATAACCCTTTAGAAATAAAAAGAGGTTTTATAATAGACATAGAGCCTTTATTTGCTACATCAGCACACACAATATGAACTATTACATTCAGAAAAAATATATAAGATGAGACATCAAATAATATTAACAAAAACTTACAAAAGATACATCATGGTAAATAACATCAGTAATATTTTATTAACATTGTCAAGTTTCATGGAATGGAATTGAGAGTTTATTTATTTTATTGTCAGATTTGTTCTCAGTAAGTGAATTATGTAATTCTTATGCTCATTAGTTTCTAGATCATTCATATTATTATAATCTGTTGGCTTTCCAATAAATCAATCTACTATATAAAAATAAGTCAGGTTTTTCTTCCTGACGCTATAACTCGATAACGGCTAGACCGACTTGGCTGATTTTGGTATTGAATGATTTGTGGAGGTCCAGAGAAGGTATAAAAGGTTTTTTTTTCAACGGGAATGGTAACGGCGAGCGAATCCGTGGGCGGCCGCTAGTAATATATAATATAAGTAGTGGTATAATACGTAGTCTATGAACGTTGCAACACCAGAGGCATCACTGGTGCTTTTAAGCATTTATAAAACGCCCTCTCAGTAACTAAGCATATTTTAATGGTAGAAACAAAAATCCTAATTGTGTAGGTGGCTGTTTACATATCCTCGAGGTTCTAAAACCTGGTGGGAACTGGCTCGTGGCTCGTTTGATCCATTCCGGTTCGCCGGGCGGGATCGGTTCGTACGCACATCATCCACGAGGGATTAGTCTTCAAACCTCGTTAGATTTAGCGAACCTTTTCTAGTGAGCGCTCGAGGTATTTGTGATTTATCTAAAAAGATTCCAAAAGGATTCCCTGTTGAAACACTTTTCCTTAGGATCGCTTAAGTAAACATGCCGATATCTAAACTGTAAAACCATCGACTGGCCTCTCAGCTCAGTTGGCAGTAGCTCTGCCTTCTGTGCCGTAGGTCGTGGGTTCGATCCTCACCGAGAACAAAAATTTGTGTGGTGAACGCAGATGTGTGTTCTCTGTCTGGGTGTTATATTGTATTCTCTGTATGTATTTTACAAAAATTTACAAAAAAAAGGTATTTAAGTATTATAATATCAGCTATCTGGTTCCCATAGTGCAAGCGCTGCTTAGTTTGGGGCTAGATAGTAATATGTGGATTTTCCGCATTATTTATTTATTCAATCATACCTCTTTTTGGCATAAGCCCACTGCTAGACATAATATATACCTCCCACTTATTGAGAGAGGGGATTGAAGAAAATGAATCAGGTATAATAAAAAAGAAGGTGAATTTAATTGATGATGATTTGTGAAATGTGGATAGGCTCTGGACTCTGAAATACATTCTTCTTCCCATCGCGTCACTGTTTCCTTCAATCCCGTGTGCTGAAAGAATTTCAAGTGCGACTCAAAGAGGCTCCTTTCGTGCACTCGACACATGTTTTCGAACTTTGTAGATTCTACGACATGCCGGTTCTCACGATGTTTTCCTTCACCGTTTGAGAGTTAAGTTAAAATCTAAAAACGGGTCATAAAATTAAACTCTAGATATAGGTAATATTATATCGATGGATTGGTATACGGTACGACAGACAATGTCTACTGTATACTAGAACTCTGTCCAAATTCAGATCCAGATCTGTCCAGGTTCCAGGTCATAAAACAATCCATCTGCCAAACGTCATGGTTACTAGTAAAGCCTTGCGCACTACTAGCGATGGTGATGGCGTTGGCGATCAGTGAAGCGCTGTCAAAAATAACAGCGATATTTGACAGCGTTTTAGCTGATCGCCATCGCCATTGCCTAGATGTGCACAGGCCTTTAGGTGGTAACTGACTCATACGAGCTTCGTTAAAAGTTTTTTCTTCTTATTTATTAGTGCCTTAATTAAAGTTTGGTGGGAGACCGCTAAGGATCGGGACGAGTGGAAGGTTTTGGGGGAGACCTTTGCCCAGCAGTGGGACAATGTAGGTTAGATAAAAAAAAAAAAAGTTTATTATTACCTTTAGCACTAAATAAACCTAGAAGACCATTGTAAGTAACAGACCTCCTACGTAAGCAAAATAAAATCTCAGTTGCCTCCCATCTTTTGTTGTGCCATAATCACACATTGTAGTGATTTTATTATGTCTTATTTACACGGTTCCTAACGATGTGATGACGATACAATTTACTTAGTGTTGTTTTTCCTGAGACAAGCGGAAATGATTAATTATAATAACAAAAACAAACGTACTCATTCAGAAGGCTTCTTTTCCTTCATATCGTGTCTCTTGTTCTTTCGAACCGAGTATAGTGAAAGAATTTTAAGTACGCTTCAAAGAGGCTCCATTCGTGCACTTGACACATATTTTTAAACTGTTTAGCGTCTACGACATGCCAGTTTCCTCACAATATTTTCCTTCACCGTTTCAGAGCATTGGCATAGTGTAGGTAGTTTTAAGGGCGGAGAAACTCATTGGTACATGTCTGGGTTTGAGCCCACGACTTTAGAGTTTGAAGGCAGGGCCTCTACCACTAGGCCACCAGCGGTCTACTCGCTAGCACTTATTTTGCGATTAAACGAAAAGCATTTAATTAAGCACACTTTTTTAGTTAAGCAACTAAACATATTTACAAGAACTTTGCTTTTAGTGCTTTTCTATTATCTGATGAAATTGAACCTTATTGCGATCAAAGTAAGCAAGTATGCTAGCCTCAAAATCAAAAAGTTAAAATATGATGACCTAGCTAAATAAAACGACGGCAATTTAGATGCATAATGTTGTGAAAATATTGCTTTTTGGGTTCGAAAAGGGGGAAAAGTTAAAAGTTTTGTATGTTGGAAAAAGCAGACAAGTGAAGAAAATCTCGTTTATAAAAATAAGCATAATCATACAGTTTGTTAAAAAATTTAAGCTATTATTCACATCTTTACTCAACACACAATATTCAGCATAATTTGACACAGTCCACTTAAAACAAAATAAATAGTAATGCCAATTTTCAATCAACAACAATCATTGTAATTTGGTAGGTGATACAGAATAGTCTTATATACAGTTTGTATTGCGTATATCAGAATACAGAGATGAGCTTCATGTATTGTATAATCAACTAGCTTGGCAATAATCCGGGTTCATGCATATCTCAAACAATAGCGTCTTAGTCTAGTAAACGCAGGTGGATGGTAATTGGCTGGCCACAGCCATGTTGGCTTACAATATCAAATAGAGCTCTGTCCATTTCAGTTCTGAGGACTGAGATTGTGTACTTGTACCCCACGTCATGAGCGGAAGGGACTTAATTTAAAAAATATTTACGAGTATAAACCAAACCAAATAAAAACAGGAAACCTTTGTAAGATTCAAGTTTGTTGCTCAGTAAGCCCTACTTAATAATACCGTACAAAAAGGTTTACAAAAGTTTTAAATATCTAATTTGTCTCGTTTTAGATAGTGAGCATGCCCCTAATGAGGTAGGTACCATGTTCTGAGTGTTTACCTACACTTGTATCAATTATAATACTAAACTATTAATATTACAACATGAAATACCTAATTAAAAAGAAAAAATATAAATTTAAAATTTATTAATTAGTAACTATATTGTACTGGATGGAAAGGGCTCAGAATCGTTCTTCCTGGAAACGAGTAGAGGAGGCCTATGTCCAGCAGTGGACTTCTTCAGGCTGATAATGATGATGATGATGATGATATTGTACTGCGTGTTTTTGTTTGTTATACAAAATCATTTTTTTTTAAATACATACGTTTTTAGAATACAATATAACACCCAGACAGAGAACAAACATCTGCGTTCACCTCACAAATATTTGGTGGGGATTGAACCCACTGGGGATCGAATACAGCTGAGAGGCCAGTCATGTGAAATATTTTCTTGCTTAGATAAATAAAATAAGCCTTTATTTCGCCTACGTTAAAAAACAGTATTGCTTGACTGCAACTCATAGTTAACTTACTAAATATTACCAAGCAACAGTTAGTTATAATATGACACCGGCGTTTCGTATGCTGTATATCAGATAACATCTTCTCATCGTGTCATTACGTCATGTCTCAGTGTGGTGAAAGGATTTTAAATGTGCCTCAAAGAGACTACTTTCGTGGTGAAAAATATGCATTTTTTGCAGAACTTATTAAAAATAAAATAAAAATAAATATTGTAGACAATTCACACAACACTACCCAGCCCCAAACTAAGCAGAGCTTGTAATATGGGAACCGGATAGCTGATATAATACTTGAATACATTTTTTTTTTTTTTTGTAAATACATACTTAGAATACAATATAACACCCAGACAGAGAACAGACATTTATGTTAACCACACAAATATTTGTTCTCGGTGGGGATCGAACCCACGACCTACGGCGCAGAAGGCAGAGCTACTACCAACTGCGCTAGAGGCCAGTCAGTATTGTTTAATAAAACCGTTTTAACTATTCATCTATCAGACCTCTCCGTATGTACTGTCATGAATTTATTTTTATGAATATGAAAATGTGTCAAATCTGATGTCGTCTTTCTTTCTTGTTCCGCTTGTTTTTATCACAGTTTTTGCTGTGTAATTATTTTTTGCAGCTTTAAGATGAATAAGAAGCTTTCCTTTGAATGATATCTCTTGAGTTGAAGTAAAATGCTGTTGAAAATAGCAGCGTATTTAGTGTGTCTGTTGTGGTGTTTAGTGAGTGTAAACGTGACGTGTGCCAGTGTGTGTGTCGGCTTCATCCGCACTGCGAGGAACAATGGCACGCGCTGACCGAATACGATGGTACGAATGTGAGTGGACCATTGAAAAGCTCTCGTCAACATTTACATAGGCTCGGTGGACCCAACCCTTTACGAATACTTTACAACGTCAACGACAATGAATAGAGTAATCTTGAAATTAATTTTAAATTACTTGCAGAAGGATTTTTTTTTTTTATATTTTGGACATTTTACACAACACTATCTAGCCCCAAATTAAGCAGAGCTTGTGTTATGGGAACCAGATAGCTGATATAATACTAACATACATTTTTTTTTGTAAATACATACTTAGAATACAATATAACATCCAGAAAGAGAACAAACATCTGTGTTCACCACACAAATATTTGTCCTCGGTGGGGATCGAACCCACGACCTACGGCGTAGAAGGTAGAGGTACTACCAACCGCGCTGAGAGG
The DNA here is from genome assembly GCA_939531255.2 of Thera britannica. NCBI lineage: Eukaryota > Metazoa > Arthropoda > Insecta > Lepidoptera > Geometridae > Thera > Thera britannica. The sequence goes on from OW618044.2 coordinate 1,594,807, forward strand.
CCAGTCAAATTCTACAAAATACTGGTATGAACCAAGCCTTAAGCTTGTTACCAGTTTTTCTGGGTTACGTCGAACTGCTACCGGGGTATCACGCTTCAAGTCTCCAAAAAGATTCCTGAGATTCAATTGAATAAATTTATTTTGACTTTGACTGCTATATGGCCTGGGACTGACTATAGACCAAAAGCATTGTCTAGCACCATTACGATAAAATCCTTTAATTACGCTCACATCGTTCTAAAGGTAGGTTCCTAGCGTGAAACGTATTTTCTAACATTGTTTGTATCTAGCCTTATCATAACATAAGACTAAAACAAATCAGTTATTTATTTGCATGCTTAGCATACTTAAAATATTTGTACGCCTTAGAGCAGATCACAGTGATACCTCAACAACATGTAACATCTGCTATAAACCTGAGTTTCACAAATAAAGAATTGAAATTGAAATTGAAATCTGTTTTAAAAAAACTGGCTGAATCCGCTACTTCGATTGATCGGACAGGACTATCAGACCACGTGGCCTAAGCATACTTGACGCATATTTCAGTTTAGGCTCTAGCGTAAAAGGCTCTGGCCTTCAGGTACCCCAAACGCTTCGTCTCCAGAGTTAGTCACTGTCTTGTAGGGCATAATAGCCCTTCAAAGCATTTAAAAATTATTAGCATTTAGGTTTTTTTTTAACAAATTGTCATCATCAAACTACTAAATATCACAGCTGGGTAATCCTCCAACTTTCTACAACGATGCCTTTAGCTCTTTTTTCACCATCAACTACCTACTGGCGATCCGTGCAATGTCGTCGATCCATTGACGCCTTCCATTCCATCCATCGAAGTCTTAAGCTGTTCGCCCCGAGATCCCTACTTTATGTGTCCCAAATCCCAGCCAATCTTCCATAGTTTTAAGTTCCTCCAAAGGTTTTCTGGAAGAAATCACTTTATAGCGATAAGACCGTCCTTTGTACATTAATGTAATAATATTTATATATTCAATTCTCTTTTTGTTTGTCAGGTGTACACTAAATAATGGTCTATCTATTTTTCGATGTATACGTATAGGTATGTAATACTTAATCTGTTGTTGCAGGCGGAACCCGAAAGCGGCGACAATAAGTCCTTGCCGCTATGCCCCGCGGGCAGGCCGGCCGAGCAGGAACCTTTGATCAGCGAGGGTAAGTCATTCACTTATTAAAACAGCCTGCAGACGTCTCTCACACTCTACTATTACTTCGGACAAAACTTATCAAACAAGCTCAGAACACACACTGCGTTTTTAGCGCGATCTTTTAGTGTTACTAGTTGTAAAAATAATAAACACAATTTGCAATCGTTCTTTTTATAACGCTTTTATTTTACCTACGTATTACTCAAATGAATACCTTATGTTTTAATAGGCAATTGACGCCAAATTTAAAAATAATGTGACAAAAGAGGCTACCGCTCGACGTTTACAGAAAAGGAAATACCTGATCTAACAAATTATTTTTTTAGTTTTCTATTCGCATGATCTATAATAAAGTTGATGCCAGGTTACGGACAGATAGATGATAAAGTGATGAATGTTGAACACTGAACAGCGTGATAAGTACCTAATCAAAATGATCGAAGGAACCGTTGCCGGCAAGGAGCCCTTCGAGACATCAGTCGCACGAATTATACATCGGCAGTCTGCCGAGTTAGTAACAGAGGTTTAGGCAAGTACTTGGCTCATTTCGAGGACTTAATCGTCTCAGGAACGTTCAGACGTCCTTTGAAGCCTAACCTTTTAAGCCAGTTTGACAGTGATATTTAACAGCGTTTCACTGATGGCCGCCGATCTTCAGTATCAGTGGTTTATTAATTCGTCGATATAGAAGAAATAAATAGCCCGGTAGGCTCGGTACTTTACTCATAGTTAGTACGCCAGAGTGAAGGTGAACATTATTGGCAATATAGATTTTTTTTGTCCTCCCTAGTAAACATTGTATAAATGAGTTTGCAGTCCCAGTTTCATCATTATCATCATCAACCTATAGCAGTCCACTGCTGGACGGAGGTCTCTCCCAAGACGCGCCACTGAGCCCGGTCTTCAGCTCTTCTCCTCCAGTGCTTGCTACATTTCGCAGATCGTCGCCCCACCTTGCCGGAGGGCGTCCTACACTACGCTTACCTAAACGCGGTCTCCACTCTAGTATTCGTTTGCTCCAACGATTGTCTATAGAAGTCCCAGTTTTAATCGTAAAATGTTCGCCTCATCCTTGTTGATGAAGATTGAAAGAGCTCTCTACTTGAAATGGTTTATTATATATTCCATTTGCCATGTGTCATCCTGCCTGTTACTCGTTTCTTTTGCCTGATATTATAATACGTTATATTCGTATGTACATTGTTTTACCCGTCCCTCCTGATTAGTGGTTTCTCGGAATCTCTGCCACTTACCACTTGATCTGAACGTTTTCACGTTTACTAATTCATCGAATCTCGTGTTGTATTCATAGGAGATTTGGGAGGTGCTATTTCTGTATGTTGACTTAAGTTAAACTTCCACTATTCACGTTAAACCACCCGGTGGATACTTACCATTATGGCGATAAGCCATAAAACCAAAGCCTTTGTAAAATTTGAGTTATGTTAACGAGTAAGTATGAAATTTTCCGTCAACAGCCGCTCATTACAATTTCATTTCATTTCGTTCGAGGTTTTTGTTGCAATATTCAGAAAATAAAATGAAACGTGAGTTGTCGGTCCCGGGGGGTTTATTGCAAACCTTTGCCAGACTGCTTTATTGCGTCAATTTGATTTTAATGTGCAATATTATGATCTCGTTCAGAGCGATCCCTGTGGGTGATGTCCTACTTAGGAATACGAATATATTCAAAGGTTGTTTACTCCTTTGAGACGCTGCGCTGTTAGCAAGCTTACTGAGATAACTAATCAGGATTAAATTCATGCTTGAGAAACTATCTACAAATTAGATCTTTCTATCCACTTCCTCCCACGGCTGGAACCCTTTCGTTTAAAGCAAGATCAAGGATACCTTCATATTCTTACTCAGATTTCAGAAGATAATTTAGTACAAATAAAACGTCTTTTGTTAACCAACCAACCGAACCGAATAACGTTTCATTGAATAAAATAAACATAGCTTCATAAATTATTATAAAACGTAATCACTATTTTCTTTTCTGCTACAAAAATCACTGAAAATACATTTAGACTATTAGTAGCATCGAACTAATAGAAGATCAACATTACGACGTCTCTTGTTGATAGAAGCGTCGTTTTACTCGGAATGTTCAATTTAAAAACTACGATTCAACAAAGCTGCTATTCGATTGAAGCGAACGTGAATGTTTGTTTCATTCAAAAACAATTATCTTTTATTTGTATTGAGAGAATTGAATTCTACACCGTACATTATGTTGCCAAGTTTACTTGAGAAGACGGGTTTACCGCTCACTTAATCTCAGTTGGTAGTAGCTTGGCATTTTGCGCGTGGTCGTGGGTTCGATCCCCACCGAGAATATTTGTGTGGTAAAAAGAGATGTTTGTTTCTATCTGGGTGTTATATTGTATTCTAAGTATATACAAAAAAAATATGTGCGTATTATATTATCAGCTATGTGGTTTCCATAGTACAAGCACTAATTAATTTGGGGCTTGACAGTGTTGCATGGATTGTCCACAACACATATGTATATTTATTTATTTATCTTTGGGTAATATCCACTTTATAGCTTCTTCTTTTTCCTGCCTTTACCCTCATTTATATAGGGTTAGCACAACATGTATTCTCGTCATTATTTTATAATGATATCAATTATTTCTTTCTCCTCCAGGGCAACTTTGTAATATAAATAAACACACCCTGTTTATAGGTAGAAAAATTCGGCTATAAAGTTTAATTTTATAGCACGGCTGATTTCTTTAATATCATTTTTATCGTCGTTTTAGTTCGTATATATCTGGTCAAATCGGTGTAATACAAATAAAATAAGCTTTATTTACCTCACGCAAAAAGATTGACTTACTAACTATTAATTATATTATAAAACCATATGTTAAGTGTGTGGCGGTGAAAGCCTTCTCCAAGAGCTTCCATTTTAATCTTTCTCTTGCCTTCTCTCTTCCTCACCCAGAGTGTCCCAGCTACTTGACTGGCCTCTAGCTCAGTTGGTAGTAGCTCTGCCTTCTGCGCCGTAGGTCGTGGGTTCGATCCCCACCGAGAACAAATATTTGTGTGGTGAACATAAATGTTTGTTCTCTGTCTGGGTGTTATATTGTATTCTAAGTATGTATTTACAAAAAAAAAAAATATATTCAAGTATTATATCAGCTATCTGGTTCCCATATTACAAGCTCTGCTTAGTTTGGGGCTGGGTAGTGCAGTGTGAATTGTCCAGAATATTTATTTATTTATTTGCGCTATGTTGTCACTCCACCTTTTTGGGAGGAAGTCTTTTTTTTTCAATTTTTGCCTCGTGGACTCCGGTTAGTGGCTGCATGGGACCATTTGTTTTGATCCTGCCTTTGCAGGTACCTATTTATGTAGATGCACCCAGTAGTGGGTGAACGACCGGTTGTGGCATTTGCACAATGGTTGCGTGATTCTTAGACGTGATTGTAACAATGTCGGTCTCTTAAATGAAAGCTTCTATCTAGCGATTTAAAGGTTAAAGTGAAATATCAGCTCACACCATATCTGGTAGTGGAAACAATACATTTCTCCGATTTGTACAACTAATTCGAGAGTTAGATACGTTTCACTCCTAGAATACTGTGAATGGATTTGAAATCTCTCGTAGCATTTCTGAAGCTCATCTTTATAACAATGGATGTCGACTTAGCTCAGCGATGTTGGCACAATCCAAAGCCTCCATTGTCTTCAGCGGGATAAGCTAGAAACTGAATATTACCGGCTGAAGTATTACTATCTCACGAAATTCAGCGCTTGCAAAGAATAGGCATGACGACTAATTTTCAAAATCTCTTCTATCATATTCAGAAGTATCTATTATGTCTAAAATATATCATATTTCTGTAGAAAATTAAGGTTTTTGTGCAATAAAAGTACATTTAAATTTAAATTTTCAAATTCACGCCAAAACGCTCGCTGGTGTCATGGAGTCTGTTATTACGTCACGGTTAAGTATATCAACAGTAAACATTGGTGCTTTTGTACTAAATCGGAATGACGTTTACGTAAACGTGACGTAATTCGCTCTGACCGGTGTTTGAGCCATCATGGCGGATTGTTGTATTTTGTAGATTTATTTTAACAAATAAATTATTAATCTCGACATTAATAAGAGAATAAATACATATATCAAAATCTTTGAATCCTTTTTCATTAGATCAGATAAATATTTTGGCGCTACTTGATTACTGTCTTCATGCCTATTACCAACCTACCTAGTACCAAGTTGGTTTTTTTTTTATTTTCTATAGTCTGTTTTAAGGTCTCAAAAGCCGAACGGGATTTAAACCCGCGACCATCTTCTAAGATCTCCCGAAATCTCACTTCTCTCTTATGTTTTGGGACATTATAAAGTTCTTTGTGATTTCCTTAAGTGTGCCTTAAGCGCGTGGGGAGTGGAAATAACATGATTTTATTTTTTGGGACATTATCAAGTAAATTACAAAGAGTTTTCTTAGTGATTTCCTTAAGTGTGCCTTAAGCGCGTGGGAGTGGAAATAACATGTGTATAGCAAAAGTAATAAGAAAGGACGGACTACAATCGCAATGTGATGGTTCACTTAGCTGTAACGTCACAACTGAGCGGGTGGAACCGGAAGTGAGACTATTTTGTTTTTAGGGTTCCGTAGCCAAATGGCAAAAACGGAACTCTTAAAGATTCGTCATGTCTATCTGTCTGTCTGTCCGTCCGTATGTCACAGCCACTTTTCTCTGAAACCGTAAGAGCTAGACTGATGAAACGTGGCTAGTAGATGTACTCTGTGAACCGCATTAGGATTTTTACACAAAAATAGAAAAAAAACTATAAATTTTGGGGGTCTTCATACTTGAAACTGAAACACAAAAAAAAAATTCTCATTGAACCCATACGTGTGGGGTATTTATGAATAGATCTTCAAAAATGATGTTCTAATGTAGTCGAGGTTTTTAAAGTAGTTTTTTTCTAAACTGAATAGTTTGCGCGAGAGACACTTCCAAAGTGGTGAAAAGTTGGTCCTCCCCCCTCTAACTTTTAAAATAAGAGAATGATAAAACTAAAAAAAATATATGTTGTACATTACTATGCAAACTTCCAACGATATTTGGTTTGAACGAGATCTAGCCAGTAGTTTTTTTTAATACGTCATTAATCGCAAACCGCAATGTACCTTTTGACAAACTACTAGAACTTCTATATTATATTACTTACTGCTACGGAACCCTTCACGGGCGAGTCCGACTTGCACTTGGCTGCTTTTTTTCTATTATTTGTCTTAACTATTCATCTTTGAATATCAGAAAACAGATCACACGAGACGTAAGTAGTTGTCGCGTGGCGTTACGTTTTGTCTTGAAGGGATGATATCTTCTCGAATCTGACCTTTATATAATGGGATAACGGGAAAATGGGAAAGTTTATTATGTTTGAGACGCAATTACATCGAAATGGCGGAACGGATTTGGATAAAATGAAATTGGTAATACTTTACGAGCTAAGGTAATAGATATTTGTTTAACATGCAGGCTCAACAGGTACTACATAAATTATCACTAAGTCTGATGCTACGGGCAAGCTACGCCGTAGAGCCTCTACGAGCTGATTTGTTTTGTCTCTCAACTCAATTAAACAAAAACAATTTATTTTTACTCCATTTTCACCAGGAGGTCCTAGCAGGGTAGTAATAATATTTATAAACCATTTGTTGTTTTTAGAACGTACTTATTAGTTAGTTTTGGGGCATGCAAACATGAATATGTAGGTACCTTAACTAACATAATAAACAATATAAGTTCACCGTCCAGAAATCCTAGACCTATATTAAAAAAGCAGCCAAGTGCGAGTCGGACTCGCCCATGAAGGGTTCCGTAGCATCAATTAACATAATATAAAGGTTTTTGTAGTTCGTCGAAAGGTAAATTGCGGTTTACGATTTATGACGTATAAAAAAAAAACTACTGACTAGATCTCGTTCAAACCAAAAATCGTTGGAAGTTTGCATAGTAATGTACAACATATATTTTTTTTAGATTTATCATTCTCTTATTTTAGAAGTTAGAGGGGGGGGGACCAACTTTTTTCCACTTTGGAAGTGTCTCTCGCGCAAACTATTCAGTTTAGAAAAAAACGATATTAGAAACCTCAACATCATTTTTGAAGACCTATCCATAGATACCCCACACGTATGGGTTCTATGAAAAAAAATTTTTTGAGTTTCAATTTCAAGTATGGGGACCCCCAAAATTTATAGTTTTAGAAAAAAACGATATTAGAAACCTCAACATAATTTTCGAAGACCTATCCAATAGATACCCCACACGTACGGGTTCTATGAAAAAAAATTTTTTGAGTTTCAGTTTTAAGTATGGGGACCCCCAAAATTTATAGTTTTTTTTCTATTTTTGTGTAAAAACCTTAATGCGGTTCACAGAATACATCTATTCACCAAGTTTCATCAGTCTAGCTCTTATGGTTTCGGAGAAAAATGGCTGTGACACGGCCGGACAGACAGACAGACAGACAGACAGACAGACATGACGAATCTATAAGGGTTCCGTTTTTGCCATTTGGCTACGGAACCCTAAAAACCAGTGGTCTGGTTAGTCGTTTTACTGATGATAGTTGAACGTGACAACGTTATAAGAAAAAACACAAATGTCGAACGCTGCCGAACGCGGAGGCCGATTGTGCCTCTTTGTCGCTCGTTCCGCGCTCTCGCTTGCACTTCAAGCCTTGAATGGAACGCCTCAGAACGAGGTAACGCCGCATGATTCATGTTTTTTCGTGCGTGCAGCCGGTTCCATCGAATTATAAGACGTTGTCTCGTCAATAAGTTACTTGCGAATTCATTTTTGTAATAAATTATATTTCAATCAAGTGTTTGAATTGTTAACATATTAAACTTATTGTGCTTGTAAAATGGACAATAAAATGTTCAAAAATAGATCCAGGTGATATAAGTCACTCATAACTGATTTTAAACTTAAGGCCTGCGCAATCTAGGTAACGGCGAAGGCGATCAGCTGAAACGCTATCAAGTATGACAACGATATTTGACAGCGTTTTAGCTGTAGATGTGTGCAGGCCCTTAGGGTCTTATTAATAATCCTGGCGTAGCGTTGGACTAGTTAATCCATGTTTTGTCTCTTGCATTGACATGCAATTGTCAACTCGAGCAAATGTGACAAAACACGGATTAACTAGTCCAACGCTACACCAGGATTATTAATAACACCCTTACTGTTTCTCGAATTGAATAATGAGCTGTAACCTTCTCAAGGAAGTCACCATCAAAGTGACATTCGTGATTGGCCCTCGCGAAAACCCGGTGAAGCCTCAATTTTCCAATAATTACATAAAACGATTCACGGTATTCAAAATCGATTGAAGACATTTTCAAATACATATTAGGAACCTGTTCCTTGTGTAATAAGTTCACATACCTATTATTCTAAATTTTCCTTGTTTGGTCACAGGCCAATATGTAGCGTAATTATTATCGAAATATTCAATACTGATAAATGTTTTACTCGGGTATTTTCAAAGTAAAAATCAACTTCCGTTTAGTGTTTTCTTTGCAAAAATTTGAGTTGTCAAAATTTAATTTGACGAATAGCAATCCGTGAAACAAGACCTTAAGGGGCCGGCGGAGGGCGAATTTTCATACAAACGTAATACCCAAATGATAACTAGTTTAGGTAGATTTTAACTATATTATTGTTATAACTGTATTTGTATAGTATTTATCTAGGTTCCTGAACAGTTTTTATTTTTATCTACTTACCTCAAATGAAATAAACACCAATCGCATTTACACATTTTTTTCATTGCAAAATGTGATTGGCGTTAATTTCATTTTAGGTAAGTAATTTAAAATTAAAACTGTTCAGAAACCTAGAAAAATACAATACAAATACAATTATTACAATAATATAGTGAAAATCTGCTTAAATTAGTAATCATTTTGGTATTACGTTTGTATGAAAACTCGCCCTCCGCCGGCCCCTTAACACTTTTAATTTTAAGCTTTATTTCTATATTTTCTTACTCATATAACACTAGATTATGAAATCCAGGATAAGTAGTGCCCAAAAAATACTTTGGTAACCCATTTTTCTTATTTGATAATACACTAGCCGCCGCCCGCGGCTTTGGTCCCTACGTTCCCATTGTGCCCCATTCCTGTTATTTTTCGGTATAAAAAGTATGGTGTGTCCGTTTTCTGGTTATAAGCTACCTCCTCATACACTTTTAGCCAAAGTGGTTCAGCCATTCACGAGAAATTAAACATCTGTGTGCCTCAAGCAGAGCAGTGCATTGTAGGGCACGTTCCTAAACATGCGTGATCTTGCTCACGCGTGATGGCGTGACCAAGGGAAATAGAGATTCATGTTTATAAATAAATATATAACAATGAGGGTGGCACAGGACTAAGTCCTGCGCCTTAAGGCATCTTCAAACTTTTGAGTGTCTAAATAACGATCTGTTTTCCAATTCAAATGTTATCTATTATGCATCCAGTTCTAAGAATATTTTATATAATTTTTGAAAATTCAGTTTATTATATTCCGAAGTATCAGCATTCTAATGGAATGTAGCGTAATAATACTCAAGCTATTTATGGGTCACACGGAACGAATACCCAACTGAAAGAACCCAATGAATCAAAGAATTACAGCTGTCTCCATCTACAAAATGCTTCGGTAAAATACATCTTGCTTCTACATGGATAGAACTCAGATTCGTATGTTCTGTTAGTTTGATGTGCCTCGAGATCAAATACTCAAAGGACGAAGGCGCGGGTTTATGTACTGATCTTACAACGGATGTTTAACCAGTTTTTTAACCGACTTCCAATCAAAAAGGAGGAGGTTCTCAATTCGGTTGTATGTTTTTTTTTTTTTTTTTTTTTTTTTTTTTAATGTTTGTTACCGCATAACTTCGTCATTTGTGAGCCGATTTAAAAAAATATTTTTTTATCTGAAAGGTACTGCTTCCAGATTGGTCTCATTTCAATTTTATTAAAATAGGTGTTGCCATTTTTTTTAAATAATTTTTTTAATGTTTGTAACTGCATGCCTCCGTCATTTATGAACCGATTTAGAAAATTATTTTTTTTTATTTGGTTATTCTTACGTCCAGATTGTCCCAAACAAATTTGATTAAAATCGGTTTAGCCGTTTGACAATGAAGTCGGTTTCTCAAGTTTTTTAAACTTATAATTATGTGACATGTTTTTAAATACATCAGTGTCATAATACGATAAACAGTTGATTACGCATTGTGAATTAGTATATCAGGGGCAGTTTAATTAAATATTATAGACAATTCACACAGCACTATCTAGCCCCAAACTAAGCCTAGCTTGTACTATGGGAACCAGATAGCAGATTTAATACTTTATACATTTTTTTTGTAAATGCATACTTAAAATACAATATGACACCCAGACAGAGAACAAACATCTGTATAGACCACACAAATATTTGTTCTCAGTGGGTATTGAACCCACGGCTTACAGCGCAGAAGGCAGAGCTACTACCGACTGAGCTGAGAGGCCAGTCAAAGTTTAAAAGTGACGGCAGTTTCTGAAAAGATGAGGGGCAATAGGTTAGCGTGGTACGGGCATGTTATGCAAAAAGAAAGTAATGTAACGAGAAGAGTGCTAGATATGAATGTGCATGGGTATAGAAGTAGAGGTAGGCCAAAGAAAAGATGGACGGATTGTGTGAAGGATGACATGGGTAAGAGAAGGGTGGAGAATGAAAACCTGTGCCGAGCCCATATGAAGTGGGATAATGACAAGAAAACAACGATGAGTTTATTACGCATTTTAAATAAGATTAAAAATAGTGCAATCCACGAAGGCGCGCCCCACTATTCCTCGTAACCGTTTATAGTATATGTGTGCAAGCTTCCGTCAATGTTTGAGTGTTATCGGTACACACTAATTACCTATGAGTGCACACGCACACTACAATGAATAGACTACGGTTCGCGACTGCCGCTCGGAGCAAACTCCCCGCACCCCGCGAGGGGCGCGTCTTCGTGAATTGCACTATCTACCTATATATTTATAAATCTATTCTATTTTTACCAGTAAAATTGTGAGCTATCGGAAAGTAAAACTTATTGAGGAATGTTAAGAATGCTGCTGTGGTGAAGTTCAATTTCGATGACAGCATGAGTAATGGAGTATATGAATAACGACCCCACGGTGTCTTCAGTTACGTCAAATTCTGCATTCTATTCGAGAATTGAAACTATAAAAAACCTACAGGATAGAATGCAAACCAATCTACTACCCTTAAAGATTATTGCTAGGTATTTTTTTTTTTTTTAAACAACACTACCCAGCCCCAAACTAAGCAAAGCTTGTAATATGGGAACCAGATAGCTGATATAATACTTGAATACATTTTTTTTTTGTAAATACTTACTTAGAATACAATATAACACCCAGACAGAGAACAAACATTTAAGTTCACCACACAAATATTTGTTCTCGGTGGGGATCGAACCCACGACCAAGGGCGCAGAAGGCAGAGCTACTACCAACTGAGCTAGAGGCCAGTCGAATCTATATAATTTTCTATAATCTTCGTTCTTTTTTGGACATTGATTACTTTTAATTTAGATTTAATTACAAATAATTGCATAAACAAAGGTAATCTTCTTGTTTTTGAGTATTCTTAATTATTTTAGGGTACCTACTCATTCTCACCTATTCAAAAAGTTATGAACTACTAACCTGCCTACCTAATTTGTACTACGTAGCCGGTTACGAAACCTGGTTACGTACTAAAGGATAATATTGGTTTATCATCCTTACCGAATAAAATGTTACATTATTACTACACCTACTTATACTCGTATAATTATACCTTACCTACTTACTAACTACCTTTTATTTACCTAGTAGTGCTTTTCATTTATAAGCGGAAAAGTCTTTGAAGTAGTACAAAATAATTCATGACTGAAGCTTGTTTTTATAAAACAGCGTTAAAAAAAGGAATAAAACAATATAAAACAGCGTTGAAAAAAGAAACAAACGCTTATAGTCATGCATAAAATAATGTTCATTTCGTTTGTCGGCAGTCTGTTGATTCAGTGTGACGTAGCTCTGCTAGAATTGTGTTGTTTTACCAAACATTTAAAGCCTGCACACACCTAGGTCGCTGGCGATGGCGATTGGTGAAACGCTGTCACATTTGACAGCAATATTTGGCAGCGTTTCATTGATCGCCATTGCCAGCGACCTAGGTGTGCGCAGACCTTTACAACCACCTGTATATTTCCCAGTTCTATTCCAGCTCATAAGTACCTCGTCAAATAGATCGTAATTATTTTAGCTGTTACAGATGCAACGATGTACTAACGAACGCTTCTTAAACATCCCCCTCATTCATAATGCTTTATACCTACTTTTAAGCCAATCGCTAAAAGTCTATTGTCACCTTCAGTTTCATGTCAATAAATAGAGATGTCAACAGATTTATCGGTCTGCTAAGCTAAAAAAATACCATTATAATATTAATAATAATAATGCAGATGGACCGACGACATTGCTGTGATCGCGGGAAGTCGGTGAATGGAAAGAGCTCAGAATCGTTCTTCCTGGAAATGTGTAGGGGAGGTCTATGTCCAGCAGTGAACTTCTACAAGCTGATGATGATGATGAATAATAATGCGAACAATCCACACAACGCTATCTAGCCCAAAACTAAGCAGAGAGCAGAGTACTACTGGAACCAGGTAGCTGATACAATACTTAAACACTTTTTTTGAAGTGAAAACTTCTTTAGCGGCGTTGAGCACTTTCTGTAATGGGTATAAAATCTTAAACTCGCGTCAGGATCACGTGACCTGATCGAAAAAGCGTAAGACGCTACAGATACGCTAGTAGTTACTATGACACGGTAACGTCACAGAATAGATAATAGTTAGTAGCAAGCATACCAAGGCGTTTTTCGTGACTGTAGTAGGTATAGGTACATACCTATTATAGATTTTATGAACTAGCGGCCGCCCGCGGCAGGTAGTAGTGGTCATTGGTACATGATTTTATAGATCTACTGTATTTATTTAGGTCATGCTCAACGTTAATAATCAAGTTTTCACTTCTGCCGGCACTCCCGGAGTGCAACCCGTCTTTTTTTCTTCCCGTTGTAAATACATACAAAAATATAATATAACGCCCAGACAGAGAACAAACACCTATCTTCACCACACAAATATTTATTTTCGGTGGGGATCGAACCCACGACCTACAGCGCAGAAGACAGAGCTACTGCCAACTTAGCTGAAAGGCCAGTCAATTATGAATAGGGGTGAAGTTTTTTGGTAATTATTTTTTATTTTTTTCGAAAAAAAACAAAATTTTATTGATCTATAACTTACACAACAAAAAAGATCAAAAATTAAAAAAACCTTAAAAATCTAGCAAAAGTGTTCATGAGGCATGGTGCCAAGAACGCTGGCTGACATTCCCACGGTGAATAGCAATAGCAAATGTTTTGTACTGGTAAACTTATTTGCATAATTATATTATTATATTATTAATATTTTTTGTAATTTTTTGTTATCTGTTACAAATCATAATAATTTTTATCCCAAATGTTGTATTTTGTGGTCGCAATGTGTCAACCGTTCTAATAAATTAAATAAATACAAGTCCCACACTCGCCAGGCATGTTCCCAGGAGTCCTGGCTATGCCGAGCACTCCAGTACACAGGGACTCACCACTAATTGAGAAGCAATTACCTGGAAGAGCGAACGCTTTGTGCGAAATTACAAAACAATATCACGATATCGGTATTACATCCTTAGGAGGAATAGGGGAGGTTTGATTCACGTTACCTTCAATTGGCATTGCACTAAAGCTTCATTACAGACAACACGCAAGGGAACCCAGTCGTTTTACCAAGTTAGTTGCGAGTTTGATTAGAGTATATGATTTTGATTTTGCGTTTGGGAAACTCTGTCAGGTTTTCTCGTCGCCGATCCCACAATGTCTGAAGACGAAAGCCTTCAACCAGTGTGTCCTACCTGTAATGACTTAAGCTGCCAAAACGTGGACAGTAGGATCGGTCCAAAAACTGTAAGTAACTCAGCAAACTATGGAGAGGACTATGTTCGGAGTCTCTCTCAAGGACAAAATCCGGAATGAGGTTATACGATAGAGAACCAAGGTAGTCGACATAGCTCAAAGGATTAGTAAGCTGAAGTGGCAGTGGGCCGGTCATGTTTGTCGTAGAACCGACAAACGTTGGAGCAAACGAATACTAGAGTGAAGACCGCTTTTAGGTAAGCGTAGTGTAGGACGCCCCCCTGGCAACGATCTGCGAAATGTAACTGTCAAGCACTGGAGGAGAAGAGCAGAAGACCAGGCTCAGTGGCTCGTCTTTGGAGTCACCTACGTCCAGCAGTGGACTGATATGGGTTTATGATGATGATATGATTTTGAACTCTGCTTAAACTAATTCTCATCATACGAAGGAAGTGTAAAGATTTTGTTGATCCAACAACTTTACTTGCTAAAGGCACTCTTCTCAACTTTTATAAATACTTATACTCGTAGGAAATAAAGTTATCGTACAGAGTTCGCGTATGCGAGTGAGTGATGAGCGAACAACTTCAGAGCGTCTCCTCGCTATCTCGGAAAGTTCCTGATGTAACAAAGAGTGCATCTTCAATCCAACTTGCGAACGAGTTGAGTAAACACTGAACTTGAAGTAGGAATCGATGGCAATACGGCTCGTCGTTTCTTCACCTTTTAAAAGTTGACGTGATATTACGTGCGTGCCAATGTTTTTAAACAATGAAGAAAAAAATGACACAATAGCCAGGTTCAGTATTCTAGCCGAGACGTTAGTAATGAACTTGCTTGTACCAACCTCCTCAATTCTCTCAAATGATCTTGGTAGGAAAAAAAAGAATTATCGGCTATTTATCGTGCCTAGAGTACAGTAGGCCTACCACAAGCTCTATCTGGCTCTGTCTCTGGCTCTGGTTTTGAGTCTGTGTGAGTGCTCACCAGTGTGTTATACTGTGTTTGTGACGTTTCGACGTAGGATTTATTTAGTCAACACTCACACAGACTTAAAACCAGAGCCAGATACAGACCCAGACAGAGCTTGTTGTAGGCCTACAGTTGTCAGTTTAGTTTTTGGTTGTGTGAAGTATTTCGGTTTGTGGTCGCCATTCAAGAGCCTTTATTATCCCATTGATGACGTGCAATTATGTTACTTGTTTGTTTCTGTTATCAAGCGTAAAACGCAAGTTGCTTATAGCGCTTATTGATAGACGCTTTCAATTAGGCTGGTTTTAGTCTCACGCTGACGGCACGCGCACCATCAGCGCTGATGGCCGAGATTAATGAACTTCTAGGAAGCGTTTTTGAATGACGCGTAGCTATCAGCGCGCACGCTTCCTAGAAGTTCATTAATCTCGGCCATCAGCGCTGAAGGTGCGCGTGCCGTCGGCGTGAGACTAAAACCAGCCTTAGTGTTGCTGCTGAATTTGTGTACTTAGCAAAACTAGTTACAACTAGGATTAGGACGTTACTACAAGTACACGGATTTATGTCATCTGATTGTAATTCAAATGTTGATTAGTATACATTGTGAACATGTATAATATGCTTGATATTATCCCCCACAATTTTAATTAAAAGAATGAAACTTGTATGTATCTTTTCTCAATTAATGTATTTAGATAATATTAGAAAGTTATGTACATAAAAGATTAAAACAGGTTGTCCATTCGCCTTTATTCTAGGTAGTTATTTGACCCCAAACCAACAGTAAGATAACCAAAGCACAACAAAATTTACCGAATTGGGTTCACAAAAACAAAAGTACACACCATTGTGTAGAGGCTACGTCGTAGCACGAGAGGCTCTACGGCGTAGAGTGGATTCGTAGCAAGCTTCGCGGCTTTTAGTTGGTTTATCCACTCGGGCTTCTTGACTCATATCCATGTGAGAGAGAACGAGGCAAATGGAATAGACCTTCATTTAGGACGCAAATCAAATAGACGGGTGAAATAACCTAACCTAACTTAAATTCGCAGCGTACTGCTATCATAACTGCGCCGAAAGGTATTACGTTTTTAAATTGGTCAGCTGTTATTAACTCGTTTTTTATAACAATTTGTGGACCGATGTTTTTGGACCTAGACCATTTCAAAAACAAAAAAATTAATAAAAGAGGATCTGGGCTTGATCTAAATTACTTGGAACTAAATCTGGGCTTAAAACAACATTTATCTGTTGTTTGTAATTGCTTTTGCGTTTTTTTGTCGGTTTACTTGAACTATTGCAGCATTTGGTCATTACAATATTTTTTCTTTCATGTTTTGCGATAAAAAATGCAACCTTTGGATAATGAATGATACTTTTTTAAGAATAAATACATAGAGTTTGAAGTGCTGTCTCTTTACATCCTACTCTTGCAAGCCTGGAGACATTTGCAATAAAAGCGCATCTCATATTTTCTAAAGGCTTTAAACAGTCTCACATTTTCTATTGAAAATTTTTGAAGCGTACGTCAGTTAAGAAAGCCGTCGACGCTCCTCCATCGTTAGTTTCGTGTGAGTGGTTCCGTTCAGAAATGTTCTGCACTGACAAAAAGAGGTCATGAGTGAGTTGGGCCTGTGCGCTAAGGGTGCTGAAGAAAAATGCATCATTAAATCTTGAGAACACGCTTGCTAAAATGCTAAACATTGAGGACGCTACAGTACTTGGATTAGTATAAAAGGGAAAAGTGTTGGCCAACATTTCATTTTGTATCCAAAATATCTATAAACGATGTGTCTTTTACACAACTAGTTGTTGGAATAAGCATATGGCCCGTCTTATGTTAAGTGGTAACCATTGCATATAACAAAGCATTGCCTCGCAGGTTTCTCACCTCAGAAATGGGGCCTACAATTCACTGGCTTGATCCATTAACTTGAGGCACACAGATGTTCAACCTTACGTGCCAGTAATTTCACCGGCACCCACACCCTTCAAACTGAAACACAGCAATCCTGGTTCTCAATTTTTCCTAAGCGATATTGCTAAGGTTTTTGTGGTTAGCTTTAGTTACAGAACCTAAGAAATACTTCAGCTAAAAGTTTTTGAACTCGGTATGAAAATGAATAGAGAATCTTTTTCCCATAAAGGTTGCAAGTTGAGGCTTGCATTATGCATGAGGCGACGCTACGTCGAGGAGAGTAGGGCTTCCTTTAATTAAGCTCTTTTTTATTCAGAATTACATCTTCTTATCTAATTATGAGACCGGCTGCAACCAGCGGACAGTATTATGTATCGGTAGATGCAATTAGGTTGAACACTTATAAGACTTACGTTTTATAAGAAGCATATTATTATCTTTACTGGTTTATTCTTACTGAACAACGCCATCTACTGGACATGCTTGCAGTTAGTTGCTCACAATCGTCAATAGATGGCAGGAGCAGTCACACATTCAGTTTATGTTTTTAGTTTTTTTTTAACGAACAGACTCATTTTCTGAAAATGAATCCTAGCTAGATCGTTTTATCGTCCCCAAAAACCCCTGTATACTTAATTTCATGAAAATTGTTGGCTCAGTTTCCGAGATCCTAAATATATATATATATACATATATAGGTACAAGATTTTCTCGTTTAAAGGTATAAGATTAGATTTTGCTTCCCTACCCAATCCAACTTAAAAAACGTTACCCTGTCACTCTTTGTCATGACAATACGTATTCGTGAGAAATTGGAAAAGTGTGAAAGTTAAACATTGTTAATTATCACACTTCATCATCTTTCCAAAGTAGTGTGTGTTTTTTGACGTGACAACGTCTTATAATTCGATGGAGCAGGCTGCACGCATGATAAAACATGATTCATGCGGCGTTACCTCGCTCTGAGGCGTTCCATTTAAGGCTTGAAGTGCAAGCGAGAGGGCGGAACAAGCAACAAAGAGGCACAATCGGCCTCCGCGTTCGGCAGTGTTCGACATCTGTCTCTCTCCTACTTGAGTGAGTGATGCGTCCGCATGGACAGCTGTATGGCGTCACGTTCAACTATCGTCTGTAAACCGACTTTACAGACAACCTACTTTTTTATCAGCTTTTTCATTTATTTTTATCAATTTTATTTTGTATTGTAATTTTTACCAGACTATCTTTATATCTATCTTATTTTAAATGATTGTTAGTTACTAAAGTTGTAAAAAATTTGGACATGCCTAGTATTACAAAAAAAATAATCGTACAAGCAGTCTCCGATGTAAGAAAACTATGCCGAACTTTGCTTAGCTTGATTCAGTAAGTAGGTACTTACGCCACGAGAAAACCGCGAAGTTTTGAAGCGTTCTGAAGTTAGTGTGTTCAAAAAGGCGAGCGCCTCTTCGCTCTCGACAAACTTCGGCCGGCAATTATATCGTTAAGTAAATATTTTTCTTAGTAATTAAATGCGCAGTTCAAATGAGCACTTGCGGAGCTAAGGATGCCACTTCGTCAACGCGAAGTTGCGAAGTTCGGCCCTTCTGAAATTGAGACTTGAATTACACACCTTTCTATAAACTGTTACCTATCTATACTAATATTATAAAGAGGAAAGATTTGTATTTTTGTATGTTTGTAATGAATAAACTCAAAAACTACTTTGCCGATTTCAAAAATTCTTTAACCATTGAAAAGCTACATTCACCATGAGTAACATAGGCTATATTTATGTGCTTAAAAAATAAATATCCACCCGTGTATATCCGGGTCAGGCTGCTAGTCTGTGTATATAACGGACATGGGTCGTTGTTGGTTTGGCACGGACTCCAAAATCGGTTCAATTACCTAGGATCTTCTTCGTTTTTTATACAATTTGCTGAAACAAGTAGGTATATGACCCACCTGATGTTTAGTGGTAACCATCGCATATAACAAAACATTGCCTCGTAGGCCACGCATGCCAAGAACATACTCTACGATGCACTGCCCTGCGTCCATCAACTTGAGGCATACAGATGTTCAGCCTCACGTGCCAATAATTTCACCGGAACTTTATAAAATCGGTGTAAACATGCATACTTTCCATCCCATGAGGATGTTTTGTGAATTCTGCTATCGCGAGGTAACATTTTAAAATATTTCAGACCGACTTTACCTCGATTCGCAAATAAAGTCAACAACTAAATAAAACTCCGCGTGAAATCTGTTGGAAAAGGTATTTGCCTCCACTGCAATGCCTGAAAGCATATTTTATGAATTTCTTACAGCACCTGCTCGCAGCTACTTTTGTGTTATCTGTGGCTGCAATTCAGCTGAATGCTTCTCACTTTATTGAACCACGAAGGCTTCGGCGGAAACGAACAAAATAAAATAAAGTTACGTCGGTAATATTCAGGTGCGTCGTCTTTTCAGCTCTCTTGGAAGCGCAACTTTAATAAATGATTTATAATATTTGAATAATGCAGTCTTATGCACATTTCTAACATAAATAGCTAACAAGTTTTTTTTCACAATCAAGTAGAACTGTATAAATGTGTGCTTATTCATTATTTTAGAAGAGATGTTTGAGGAATGTACATTACTGCGCATTAGAAAAAGGGATTCTAGAAAAAAGCATAAACATTATTATTAGACCATAGATGTACAGTCATCATAAAAAACTAGGTCGGTAATATAAGATACTAAATTCTTTTTTTATCTGGTTTTGTCAAAGGCATGGCAATTTGGGTTTGCAATTAAATGTAGCTCCAGCTTTTTAAACCAGATATGCTTATCTACTTTGACGCTGAAAAAAAAACGTGTGCACGGAAAAAAAGGTTTTTTTAAGACCATTATAACTGCAGCTACCTATCTAAAATGTTTTTAACTGACTGAAGTTACAAACAGCGATGGGAATTGGTAAATAGAACCGGATTTATTTGCTAATAGATATCTCCGTAGTCCATTGCGAGAGGAAATGAAAAGCAAATGAAACGGACTGCAACTGGATTTAATCGAGACCGTGCAAGCAGCGACAGATAATTAATGTTCTGATTGAATTCCCCTCTCCTCGGATTTAACCGATCAGGTACTGTGATTTTCCGATTATAATATTAATACTATAATCGGATTTAATAATCGGATCGGTATTCCATCATAACTTGAATATTTTCCATCACGGCACGTTACGGCACCTAGGCCAAGATTCATAGTCGTGACTTTGCTTTACAGCAAAGAAGTCTTCGCAAAGTAAGCTTTGTTTATCGAAATTTACTTTCAAAATTTTGAATAAAGAAGAGCTTGGCCAAACTATGAAATATATTATTTGTTGAAAGTAGAACTTTCCATCAAAGTAAAGTTCGGTCTATATTTATATTTATATTTATTGAATTAATTAGAACGGATATGTTATCCAATTACACTAATTAACAAATTATTACTTACAATTAATTAATTAAAATAAAAACACAAATTAAATAATAAAGAAACAGAAGAGAAAATGAATCTGGGCTCTAGACTCGCCTTGTTTGAAGACGTTTCAAAGTGATCCTTGCGCTTCCTACATACACTTTTGGCTTTGACTTCACGTTTTTCTACGACTAGTAGGCCACCTCGGCGTTGCTCGGTTATTTTTTTTTTACAAGCTGATGGAAAAAGCCCATGTTGTTAAATGGTAACTATCGCCTATAGCATTGCTTAATAGACCACTCACGTCAGGTACGAACCTAACGGTGCACTGCTCTGCGTCCATCAACTTGAGGCATACAGATGTTCAGCCTCACGTGCCAGTAATTTCACCATAAATAAATTCATGTACCTAAATAAAAAAAATGCTAAAAATGTTTCGGCTAACAGTGATAAAATATGTTGTTGTTGAAAGTTTATGAAAAACTTACTGATTGATTACAAATAGGAAGTAAAGAAAATATATGCCTCTAAAATTTTGTATAAAGTGGGATTTGAATCAACGCTCTTCTTCATGATACGGAGATGCGCTAATCACCTACCATTTTCATTTAAATAACCCATATTCTTCGTATTGGATTAAAAATTAATTACTGAGGAGTATACTTCAATTAGAAACAAGAAAAAAAACTTTAGTTTGAGGCTTCTTAAAAAGAATTTTGATCCCACATAATACATCTCTCTGAAGCACTACGTAACCTGAAGTCATCGACTCTACATGCCCGCATACAGTCACCATTTTTCAATTATTATCTTTTGCAGCATCCACTCATTTTCCGCATCTATTTGATAAACCAAACGGGGCTAAAAATGGCATTTTTTATTCGAATTGTATTCAACATTTTCAAATCAAAACTTACATATTTAAATAACTTGGTTTTTCGGTTTTCTTGTCTAATTAGTTTTCCGAGTTCCAGTGGTTTTGTTTTTGTTGGTGGTCTTAGACCATTCGGTTACATCGTCGTTTACCATCAGGTGAGATTGTAGCCAAAGGATGGTCTTTATCATGTAAGAAAATAAAAACTTTGCATAAACTTTGACCATTCTGACTTCCACAAACGAACGAGAATGTATACTTCGTAGTAAGGGCTGTCCTTAATGGAGCCCTGAGTGGTTGGGACCGGTAGCTAATTGGAAAATTAATTACACTTTCGTAAAGAGATGCCGTTTTCCGAAGTCATTGGTAATCGGCGCGCCCCGAAGCCTCCACTAGTGTCACGCTTGTTACTCCCGGAGAGGCACCAAGACTCACATAAAGACGTTTTAAAGTAGTCCTTGCGATTCTACTGATTAATACACGGTTGATTTGGTTTGATTTAGAGGGTGCTAATGCTTCCTCGACTTACCATAGAGGGAGCATGCCTCCTAATTTCAGTGACTGGAGTCAAATAACAACAAAAATAAATTTACAAATTCATCATCCGCACTTGGTGTGCGGACTGGTTTCCGCAAGTAAGCCTCTAGCGGGCCCTTTTTGCATGACGCTTGACACGTGTTGTCTTTTTAGGGTTCCGTAGCCAAATGGCAAAAACGGAACCCTTATAGATTCGTCATGTCTGTCTGTCTGTCTGTCTGTCTGTCTGTCCGTGTCACAGCCATTTTTCTCCGTAACCATAAGAGCTAGACTAATGAAACTTGGTGAGTAGATGTATTCTGTGATTAATTAAGGTTTTTACACAAAAGTAGAAAAAATAGAAAAAAAAACTATAAATTTTGGGGGTCCCCATACTTGAAACTGAAAGCGAAAATTTTTTTTTCATCGAACCCAGAGTGAGTCTTCTATTAAAACTAATTTGTTTTTTTAATTCATTTTGTCATATATATTTACGACAACGGAGCACAGTAATGCCAATTTACCGAAGGTGGTCTAAATACATCTTAAATTTAGGAGCAAATTTTAAGAAAAAGTTCAACGGATAAATTGTTTAAAGTAGAAATTATTTTGTAAATTCAAATAATGTCTTCTTTCATTGAAATGTTCCATCTACAATATACAAGGTGTTTTCCCTACATGTGGTATATCCGTGGGACATCCTGTATAGATCAGTTAATATGGGTAATTTCTGGCGAAGAGAGCAAAAAGCGTTTCAGGCTTGTTTGACTAAAGTTGGTTAGTTTGGAAGGAAGCTGCTATAGATTAAATACATCGTTGGAAACTTGCTAGTTAGAAGTTCTTGTTAGTTACTTTGGCGACGGTTTCTTCATACTATATTACCCGATGGCCTGAAAACTAGTAATATTATCAAAATTTTAGTATTAAATTTTTCTCTTTGAATAAATCTTTAACCTATCAGCTCAGTTGGTAGTAGCTCTGTCTTCTGTGCGGTCGTGCTTCGATCCCCACCGAGAAACAAAATATTTGTAAGGTGAACATGGATATTTGTTCTCTGTCTGAGTGTTAAATTGTATTATAAGTAAAAATAATATTATTCGCTCTCTAGTTCCCATTGCGCAAGCTCTGCTTAATTTGGGCCTAGATAGTGATGTGTGGATTGTCTACAATATAAAACAAGAGACTAAAATTCATAAAAATAATTTTGTAGCCAGCATAATAATATGCTCGTATGAGTACCGAGAGTTAATCTAAGTATTCCAAACGTTGTACAGCTAACTGAATATAAACTTTGAAAACATGAAATTTGTATAATAATTTATGAAAGGAATTCATACAGGTATGTAATACGTGGGTGCGGTCGCTGTGCTGGCACTAATAAGGTATTCACCGTCCCCGACACCGCGACACGAGCTCACGAGCTTATGGGTCCGGTTAATGTACGGCCAGTTAATGTACACACTGTTAAAACGATGCCACTTTTTTCCACTGAAAAATTGTTAGGGCCCGTGTATTCTGGAGCAGATAAATATTTAAATTAATAATTTTGTTGATCTAGCGATGAATAATTGCTCTAAAGAGAATAACGCCTTTGATTTCATTGAAAAAAAAATATTTTCTGGCACTGCGCCGGCCGCTGCGTGGCACGCTCGTTCTGCTCGCTCGTCTTGTGCGTAATTTTTATGTTCTTACATAACCTAACCAATCCTAGTCGGATCCGCTCTATAAAATATCAAGCACAAGTTTAAGTATCTAGTGCCAGGGCAAAAAAGTAAAAATTAATGTTTGAGTTGCTACAGTGTACATTTGACTTAACTGGCATCGTAACAACGGTGTGTACAATATCATGATGTACATTATCGCCTCCCGAGCATATAAGTGTGCCTGACGGAGAGGTGCCGAGCTGTGCACGCTCCAACAAACTCAAACTAGTTTGTAGGAGCGTGCACCGACGCCAGACGAATGTGAACGCGTATTTACACATCACCTGTACAAGTTAAATTACAATTAATGTACAACCATCCTCACCAAAGTAGCTATCATAACCGGACCAACTGGAGTGGCTTGACCTTTCATTTTGTTTAAAGTTTATTTATTATTCTCTTTGATTCAAAAGGTTTGAGCACGGACTTTTCTGTTCTCTCTTCTTTCTGTTTAAAAGTCTGATAAACCCCCATATTAAGCCCCATACAAACTTATTTTTTTTAAAACTGAAAACAAGTATTTACTGTCTGACGTTTTTGACGTGACAATGTCTTATAATTCGATGGAGCTGGCTGTACGCACGAAAAAACATGACTCATGCGGCGTTACCTCGCTCTGAGGCGTTCCATCTAAGGCTTGAAGTGCAAGTGAGAGCGCGGATCGAGCGATTAAGAGGCACAATCGGCCTCCGCGTTCGGCAGCGTTTGACATCTGTTTCTCTCCTACTTGAGTGAGCGATGCGTCCGCGTGGACAGCTGTATGACGTTATCACGTTCAACTATCGTCAGTAAACCGACTTTACAGACAACCGATTTTTTTTAAGATAAAAGTCCACGAAACTGAGTAGCTAAAAACATGATAACTTTTAACTACAATGCCTACTGGAGTCACTTTTGTTGTGCACAGCAAAAGTATTATATTCTAAGACTGACCTGAGACAGCTGAAATCAGTCTCAGCATACTCCTCTAAGTCTAAGGATAAGGGTCTAGCTTATACTGGTCTGTAGAAGCTACAAGCGCTTTTAATGAAGGTTGAGGCTAAAGCGACGGAGGAGGCAGAACTTTGTAACCGCAGCTCAGATAACCGACGGCTTGTGGCCACGGGGCTTAATGATGTCTTGTCTACCGTATAAGCATAGCTTTTGAAATGTATTCCTTCTATTATTTGGTATTAAGGGGGTACGATTTCCATACAAACTTAATTTACACAACTATGGGCGAATAAAGTATTAATGTACACTGAAATAGCTGTAATAGGCTTTTACAGTGGTCCTTATTACCGGCCAGTTATATAAAGTTGGAGTGTCAGGCGTTGGTCGTGGCAGTCGCGGCTTCAGAAAAAGAACTAACAGATTTTTACGACTATTTTGAGACATATGTTTTAAGCTCACTCACGTATTCAATGCCGAGTACCCTTACGAAAGAATGACGAAAAATTTAGTTTTTTGATTTTTTATTAATATTTCTGTTATCCTACAGTTTTCTCCAACTTTATATAACTGGCCAGCAATAAAGACCACTGTCAAATTCTATTACAGCTATTTCAGTGTACATTTATACTTTGTTTGCCCATAGTTGTGTAAATTCAGTTTGTATCGGAATCGAACAACCATAAAGTGCAAATCCTACAAACTCGGGAAGAGAGTGAATAAACAATATTATAGACAATCCACACAACACATCTTGCCCCAAACTAAGCAGAGCTTGTACTATGGGAACCAGATAACTGATATAATACTTATGTTCATTTTTTTAAATACTTCGAATACAATATAACACCCAGACAAAGAACAAACATCTGCGTTCTCTACACAAATATTTGTTCTCGGTGTGGATCGAACCCACGACCTGCAGCTCAGAAGGCAGAGCAACTACCAACTGAGCTGAAAAGCCAGTCGATAAACATGAAATGTCAAAAATATACATATGTAACTATTTTTATGAAACAACGGGATATTTAACATGATAGTTTCAAAAGTTATATATACATATTATGTAGATTGTAATATGTGGCGGAATTAAAATGTTCGTCGATTTTCAACTTGATTTGTTCAACGTATCACGATCACATACTACCTTTTGAAACTGAATAGACAGAATACACCGATAAGTTAACGTCACAAATTATGTCAAAATGTGTTCATGATCAAGGCACTGGTGCAAGTGAAAACCGACTCTAAGGTGACGAACATTTTCATACCGCGACTGTACACATCATATGATAATAGAATATCATTAATTTATTTTAATTCTTTATTGCACCAAAAATAGATTACAATAGAAGAGCTTAATAAAATACATAGGAATAAAAAATAAAAACTTAGACATTGTTGATGAACAAAAAAATATCGTGTTACAAAAATTAAAAGTTTGGTTTGAAACAAATGGGATTATACTAAATGCTGACAAAAGTTCTGTTTTAAATTACTCTTGAAAAAGAAAAAATAAAAATGACACTATTGAAGAAGTAAAAATTTTGGGATGTACTTTAGACTCCACCTTATGTTTTGATAGCCATATAGACAAAATATGCAAGAGATTAGCCAGTGCAAATTATGCACTGTTTAAACTGAAACCCACAGTTGATAGGAAAACTCTCATATCTGTCTACTATGCCTACTGCCATTCAATTATGAATTATGCTTTAACAGTATGGGGAAATGCTACCCAAATTGAAAAAGTTCTCATTTGTCAAAAGAGATCTATTAGAATAATATATGGCCTACATAGATTAACTTCAGTCAGGGCTTATTTTAAAAAATCGAAGATCTTAACAGTTATATCTCTTTTCATAATTAACTCGCTCATAGAAGTACATTTACAAAAACATAATTTGCCCTTGAAAATGGATAAACACCATTATAACACTCGGAATAAAGAAAAGTTGCATGTCCCAAGAACCAGACTTGTTAAGACGTATAAACAAGGTCTCTGTTTAAAACTTGCTATGTACAATAAATTACCTTTAGAAGTGACAAAACTGTCTATAAACGAATTTAAAAACAAACTTAGAATATTTTTCGAATGTCACCCGTTTTACCATCTAAATGAATATTTGAGCTGCTCATTCTCTGATTTGCAAACGTAAAGTAATAGGTATACTTATATTATGTTAGTGTGTATTGAAATAATATGATATTAATATTAAGACTTATTTGTGAAAATTGACTTACCAATGTTATATTACTGTAACGCAATGGTTCAATAAATAAATATCTAATATCTAATATCTAATTAATGCTAGACAGCATTTTCTACCAGCCAACCTTGACAGGTCAAAAACAAAATGGTTGGTGTGCATAAAATGTAGTAGAAAACAGTTTTGACGATCCTACGTAACATACCTACTAATAAACTACATTAAAGGGGTATGATTTCCATACAAACTTAATTTACACAACTATGGGCGAATAAAGTATTAATGTACACTGAAATAGCTGTAATAGGCTTTTACAGTGGTCCTTAATACCGGCCAGTTATATAAAGTTGGAGTGTCAGCCGTTGGTCGTGGCAGTCGGTGCTTCAGAAAAAAAACTAACAGACTTTTACGTCTATTTTGAAACAGTGATGTACAAAATTGACTCTATGCTAAAAGCTAGTACCCGTTAGAAAGAATGACGAAAAAATTACTTTTTTGGTTTTTTATTAATATTTCTGTTATCCTACAGTTTTCTCCAACTTTATATAACTGGCCGGCAATAAAGACCACTGTAAAATTCTATTACAGCTATTTCATTGTACATTTATACTTTGTTTGCCCATAGTTGTGTAAATTCAGTTTGTATCGGAATCGAACAACCTTAACACACACAACAACACAGCGTAGTAAATACTTGGTTGGCTCACCGTGTCTGATGCTGGTATCCGCAGCCGTTCGAGCCTCATTCAATTAGTGTCGTGCCTGTTGGTTGGAGCCTCCTCATCTATATCCTATTGTTTCGGTATTCAAATGGGCTACTTCTTTCAGTAAACAGCTTTATTTTTAACCTACTTCAAATAAAAAAGGTTCTAAATTCGGTTGTAGTTATTTATTTTTATCATCGCATAATTTCGTCGCCGATTTGAAAATTATTTTTTTATCGGAAAAGTAACTTCGCAAAATCATCTTTTATTAGCTGATTTAAAAATTTTGTTTTTATTGGAAAAGTTACTTTCAAATTGGACGGCTGAACTAATTTTCATGAAACATATAGGGAAATGTTTCATCCAAATTGGTTCAGCTGTTTTGTATTAAATGTTTGTTAATGCATAATTTTGTCATGATGTTGGTGTAATAAACGCGTTCGCGTTGTAAAACTAGTTTCAACATATAAAAATTAATGACAACAAGATACGTGATCGCTGTTCCTTGTTAGTATTGTTTAATTATTAGTATCAAACTTTTGATAGCAACTTACACAAACAGCTGGCAGAATTGCAAACCCCATCCTGAAAGTGATTGCTATCGCAGGTCACCTAGATGTGTATGGTCATTGGTGGTGTGTATTTTATTATTTTGTATATGTTAGCTGTAACTATGGATCCATGACATCTGAATAAAACAAATTTTAATTTAATTGGTCCATCGTGTAGATGTGTATTTTGTTTCGTCGTCATTTTAGACAATCTTTACTTTCCAGCAATTTTCAATCAAGTCAAGAATAAGTGTAATGTAAGAGGTATCTGGATTAGAAAATGTTTCCTTTTATTGCAGCTAAAAGCCCTTTCGAACAGGTTGATGGCACTGAGTGCACTCATCGATCTACAAATACTATTCGATCCACGACTTGCGGAGTAACGGACCTCCCTCGAGAGTACCGGTACATTTAAGTCGAGGTTGCTCTCGGAAATTCTTGAAAGTGGTCTTGAGATTGCATTATCGAACTACGTCTACGGCTTCACTTGATTTTCTTCGAGTTCCATCTTTTATATTATTAAGTTCTAGCTATGTACTTAGACTCTTTACAGATTGTCTACGCTAGCGCGTCTCAAGTGTTCGATCGAGTTTTATAGGGAGTATAAATAATTGCTGGGGTTGTTGATCTGCTTATATAATAGCTTATTTCGCTTCGAGGTGCTATAATAACTCTGACAATGCTATGGAAAATACGTTGTTTGAGGCATTGCAATTTGTATGCTCTGAAAAGATTTCTCGTTTTTTGCAAATCACGAGCGTCTTTAGTCAACCCAATTTCACATTTATTTAAATAACGCTGCGGTCCAAATCAGTTTGGCATCGATATGATTTTTGTTTGCTTGTTTTGAATCGAGAGCACCTCATTAGCGAGAGTTTCTGAATAATTGTCCTCAAGTTATTGAGCGATGCAACCGACGACACGGTTCAGAGCTGGTGTCCCGCTCTCCCGCCGGTCAGCTCGTGGCTGTTGCATCTCTTTCTCACATGAGATACCCAACTTTTTACGGCTTAGTTTATTGTTCAGCTTCTCGACACCCGAGTAACAGGTTGGGGGGCTCGTTCACCTAATTTTATTTCAGGGTTCCGCAGTAAAACGCTCAGTTACTTGATTGCGATGAACGTTATGGGACGCACTGACTCAGGGTTCGATATCTTTTGAATAAAATAATTTAATGGCGTAATTTCTATTTTTATAGAGTTGTAAAAGCGCATCGCAGGAAGGTTATTCTTATATTATGGCGGCGGCGCGTTACGGGCGGAGATAAACTTGAAAGGGTTATTTTATTGGTGCGCTTGTGTCGCGGAGGCCTTATCGACGATTATACTTATTTTTGAAGACGTGACATCTCCCCCTTTCCGTACACAATTGTGTAAAAATGATTCCCTGGAAGCCGCGATTCTGTGAAAAAAGAATCGTAACAATACATTTGTCGGTTTTTTGCTTTTCTCCTAGGCATTGGTCACGAGGAACTGGGTCCTAGATTAATCTAGTTTACAAAAATATCCTGGTAATCTAGTTTACAAAAGGTGATTCTACGGATTAAAAATCTTTCTAATTTTGACGTTCACGCGGGTCATTTGTTTGTAATGAACTTTTGGAATTGTTACTATGTAGATTCGGTGTTTAAGTAATTACCATCGTTAACCGATGGGTAGTGAGTAATCATTACAAATAGTAGCACTAGCTTTAAACAATGTCCCAAACATAAACAACTCTTGTGAATGAGAAGGTATATGTACTCCTATTCAAAAATCCAATCACACTGGATCAAAAATCGTGTAAAGTCTCAATAAAGCAGTTGGCCCAGCTTTGTGGAGCTCGGTGTTGGAAATTCGGCTCATAGACATCAAAGGATATATCCGCCAACAAAGCCTTGCGGGAACTGTAACTCGCGATAAAGAGGTGGTGCGACAAGTCGCGCGACTAAGCGTCTTGTCGCCCGAGCGCAGAGTGAGCTCATCTTTTCCTCGACTCGGCTGACACTAAGCTCATCTAATAGGATTTTTGAAGCGGCTTGTTTTAGAGAGCTTGCAATTTTATAGCTTTTCTTTTCATTTTTGGTGTATGAGTTCGTCTTTTCAATAATATTTTACCTCGTTTATAAAGTTTATAGTTTGACACCCTCAATCATAGTAAAACATTGCTTTACCGATATTGAAACAAAAAAAACGGGTGGCTGTAAATTCGGTTTACTGACGATAGTTGAACGTGATAACGTCATAAGCTGCTATCGTTGCTATAAACAATTGACACCACATTGACTTTTCACTGCACTTCATACTTGACGAAAATATGTAAATGTATTATTGTATAGCAGCTGTCCACGCGGACGCATCGCTCATTCAAGTAGGAGAGAGACAGATGTCGAACGCTGCCGAACGCGGAGGCCGATTGTGCCTCATTGTCGCTCGGTCCGTGCTCTCGCTTGCACTTCAAGCCTTAAATGGAACGCCTCAGAGCGAGGTTACGCCGCATGTGTCATGTTTTTTCGAGCGTGCAGCCGGCTCCATCGAATTATAAGACGTTGTCACGTCAATAAAAATTTCTATGGCAGCTAGTGTGGCAAGCATTGGCACTGGCACTGGCTAGCAGCTCTTCGATCACCGATAAAGCCGTAATCCACGGCGAACGGCCTGCTCGAATGGCCCACAAAAATGTACCCGATATTTCAGTCCAGAAAATAAATTGGTAAATAAAACCCATCACATTTTCTACCCTCAACCTTGAAGCGGAATCGAACGTCTTTATAATATTAACTTGAGGGGACCATAAATAAGATGGGTAATAGGCACTTACAGACATTTTGATTTTTGCCTTTTTTTCTATTTAGAGCACAATCTTGTGTCTCATACTCAATATTTAAGCAAATTAATATTTAAGTTCTTTTTTATTTTTCGTGTGAAAATGAAGCTATTAAATATATCGTTTGTTTATTCTGGCATGGGCTTAAAAACTGATATGAAGAAGGGCAATTCGTATGATGTAAGTAAGTTGACTCAAAGCAGTCATGAACCCACTGGTCGAGAGGTTTTTGTCCTGAAAATGATAAGGCGGGTTGTAAGTCGCAAGTACCGGACGCATACTAATCACCCCCCTTTAATTCTCTCTGGTACCTCCAAGTCTTTAATATTCAGCTCCATGCTCAGCTTAAACTGTTTATGCACACCCGCTTGGTCGTTTAACATCGGACAACTTTATTTATGAAAGTTTACTGCCTAATTATAATAAGCCTAAGTATATTTTTTGTGTGTACCAAAATACGTTGGCCACAACCGATTGGCTTAAAAAAAAACAAAAGATTTTCACAAGTACTTTTAATAATTCAATTAATATTTAAAATTAAAATTAAATCTACAGAGACTACGTCTGGTCGATGCAAGTACCAGCAATAGAATGCTTACAATAAAACTTAAATCTAAGTAAAACTGCACTGCTGACTCGGCGTTCATTGTTCATCAGTAACTAGGTGCAATTCCATAGTGCAAGCTTGCAATCCTTGCTCAGCGGTTCAAGTACATACTAGGTATGTAACAACAATGATGTTTTGTGACGTTAAATAAATATTTATATTTCTATAATTACAAGTTATAAAACCATTGACCGGCTTTTCGGGTCAGTTGGTAGTAGTTCTGCCTTCTGCGCTGTAGGTCGTGGATTCGATCTCTACCGAGAACAAATAACTGTGTGATGAACATCAATATTGTTCTCTATTGTGCTGGGTACTATTTTTAACCGACTTCCAATCAAAAAAGAGGCAGTTCTCAATTCGGTTGTATTTTTTTTATGTTTGTTACCGCATAACTTCGTTATATGTGAGCCGATTTCAAAAAATACTTTTTTATCTGAAAGGTACTGCTTCCAGATTGGTCCCATTTTAATTTTATTAAAATCGGTGTTGCCATTTTTTTTAAATATTTTTATTAATGTTTGTAACTGCATGCCTCCGTCATTTATGAACCAATTTAGAAAAAAATTTTTTTATTTAGAAGGTTATTCTTACGTCCAGATTGTCCCAAACAAATTTGATTAAAATCGGTTTGACAATGAAGTCGGTTTCATAAGTTTTTTAAACTTATAATTATTACTAGATGCAAAGATACGTAGCGTTCGTATGTTATAACTTTAGTTCTCGCAATTCCCACAGGGGCGTTCACTATAAGTCATTTTGCTATGAGCTAACGACAAAATGATTTTGAAAACTCAGAATAAGCCCTCCAATACTATTGGTTCGTGTGACAGTCTGTTTTTGTTATAATTTGCCGCTAAACTAACTAGTAGCTCGCCCCAAACTGAGATCTCGGGATACGATTCATCCGGATGGTGAACAGAACTGTGACACCATCATGCATTGTGTTTTATCTACTTTGAGAAAGTATTTTTGTCCAGAGTCACTTTTTGGCCTTGCTTACTATACCTCACTAACTTTGTACGGTAAACAAGTTTTAAATAAATAATAAATAAATAATGCGGACAATCCACACAACACTATCTAGCCCCAAACTAAGCAGAGCTTGTACTATGGGAACCAGATAGCTAATATAATACTTAAATACTTTTTTTTTTTGTAAATACATACATTGAATACAATATAACACCCAGACAGAGAACAAACTCGGCGTTCACCACACAAATATTTGTTCACGGTGGGGAACAAATTTCATTAAAATCGGTTCAGCCGTTTGGCAATGAAGTCGGTTTTATGTGTATGATTGTAATGAATAAACTCAAAAACAACTGTGCCGATTTCAGAAACTCTTTCACCATTGGAAAGCTAGATTCACGTTGAGTAACATAGGTTTTATTTAAGTGTTTAAAAAATAAATGTCCACCCGTGCGAAGCTGGGACAGGCCGCTAGTAGTATATTAGAGGCTTGTAATTGTGGTTGTATAGCCGTGTGGAGTGGCAGGATTGGGAAAAGCCTTTGCCAAATAGTTGAATGATGCGAGTTGATAGAGTCTGTTCAGAAAGATAGCCGTCGTGGCGAAATTGTGAACTAACATTTCAATTTTTATATGGCAGCTCATCCCTTTCTTTCTGTCAGCATTTTGCATCATAAAAATTAAATAAAGGAATAGTACACTTAGTTGTGATAGGATCAAAACGCAACAGACGCGCTATTATATTGCCCACTAAACAAAAAAGGTAATTAAGCACAGCTGCGCCCTCCAATCCCACGACGGCTCTCTTTCTGAACAGAGAGTCTGTTTGAGTAGGTAATAATTCTAAAAGCACAAGTAAAATCACCTAGTGCGGCAAGATTGCTGCGGAATGCAATCAATGACTCACCGAGCGAGCCTCCCTAGCCAGAACAAACCTAATATACACTGGACTTCTTTGAGTGACTAAGAACCTTTCCTTTACCCTCCCCTCCTGGCCCCCTCTCCCCCTTCCTCTGCACTCCAGTAACTGACAGGAAGGTGCGAATGCAATCATCGGATGTTGGCTCGGGATTTCGCAGTCGATTAAAATATAGATTGCTTTTTGATTTTACTGACTTTAACGTTGGGTTGGTTCAATAGTTTTTGAAATTAAAATACATGCTTTGGATGTTGTGAAACATTATTCTGTATTATAAGACAGCGTATAGTCTGCTAGAAGTGTGAAATGTTCTGCAGGGAGGCTTTTGAGAGAGGCGCTGAGGACGAAAACCATGAGAGTTAAGAAAAAGTCGTGAAAGGAGTCATGTCCTCGATTTATAAAAAACTATAACTGCATATCCATCTTTTTCAATAATCTTTTACTAATGACAGAAATCTTATTAGTTTTCTTCCGTGTAAAAATATAAAATAGTGAAAATTTGCTACATAGGTTGTAATTGTATTTAAAAGCCTTCATTATTCTTCTTCTTCTTCCTGCCCTTATCCCACTTTATGTGGGGTCGGCACAACATGTCTTCTTCCTCCATTTCCCTCTGTCAGCCGTCATCTCTGCATTCACTCCTCTCCTATCCATGCCATATTTTTCACACAGTTCATCCATGTTTTTCTTGGTCTACCTCTGCTCACATATCCATCCACATCCATACTCATTACTCTCCTAATCACATGGCTAGCCTTCATTATTATAAAGTTTAATTTAAATTGACAACAAAATATTGATAAACAGTTTTTGTCATTTTGAATAATCGTAAAACTTTTGTATTGACTTCAAAGATTTTAAATACAGGATATTAAAATAAAAAGTATTCACCAACTCCATATTTCATCTTCCGGTTTGTAGTCACCATGTTACTATTTGTGGTAGCGGCTACCTTCCGATCCTGAAAAATATCAAATATTAAACTTGTAAAGCATACATCTTAGATCAGCCGACTGTACTATGAGAGTGCGTGTGGGACAAAGGTTGTGAAACTTATGTTCCACAAACGCGCTTATGCGCGTGTGCACCTTCGAACATTTTACAACGACGGTTGTCTTTGAAATTGGTGAGTTACGCCAATGTGGTCCCAATCCACCGGTCCAATCAAATGGTGGCTGAATTTCCACCAATGAATCTGCTTATTTTACAATACGATTCATGCAATACCTTGATTATATGAAAATGAAATGAAATGAAAATATTTTATTTGCAACACATACATAGACAGTGACAACAATATAAAACAAATACATTACCTACAAACTAGACATAAGACTAACAAAAAACCAACATCAAAAGGTAGTCGTATATAGATAAATATATTTTTTACAAAAGTGCTGCAAATAAGACCAAAGCTCAGCATGATGCAGGTTGAGAACAACCTACGCTGGTCTTCCGCTAGGCCCTATTTAAAAAACCTACCATGAGCGGACGTGAAAACTAATCTAAATACTATCTAACTATAAAAATAGACAATAGTAAAAAGGCAAATAGGTACGTACAATAAAAAAAGAAAACAAAATGAAAAAGGCATTCTAAACCAAAAATTAAAACGCAGCACATACTAACTCACATAAAATCATAAAAGTCAACATCAAAAACGAAAATAACAAAATATATTCATTTGTTAGAATAAAATGTAAATAAAAAATTTTACGTAATTATATAGCGCTTGTATCATGCAAAAGAATTTCCTGCTTTTTTTGCCAGTCTAATAAATATGATTTGAGCTTTTTTCTGAACCCGTATATACTCTGCAGGTTCCTAATCGGTGGGGGAATGTTGTTCCAACACTTCGATGCAGCGTAGCGGAAACTGCCTCTAAAAGCAGTCGTTCTGTGCCGCTGTGTTGAGAGCTGCATCGAGCATTGGCGACGTTCGCAGGACCTGTTAGATGATAACTTCGCGATCTTCTCGTAGAGATACTTGGGCGCGTTGTGCTTCATCACTCCAAACAATAGGCACGCCAAGTGAAGCTTGTGCCGATGCCTTATTTTTAAAATTGAGTGAGCATTTAGAAATGGGCTTACATGACCCCTAAAAGGAACATCAAAGCAAAAACGCGCACAAGCATTCTGTACTCGTTGCAAAAGTTTTTGCGTCTTCGCTAATAGCCGCGGTCCGAAAACAACGTCAGTGTAGTTTAGTTTAGATAAAACCAATGACTCCACCAACTTGATGCGTAGTTCTTCAGATATAAATGGTCTCATCTTGTATAAAACTTTTAACCTATAAAAACAGTTACCTACAGTTTCAGCAATGTGTTCCTCAAATCGAAGGGCACAGTCCATTTGAAGACCAAGATTACGAGCTTTGTAGACACGTTCTATAGGCTCACCCATAACCATGACGTCAACCAAGTGACCAAGACCAGCTAGATGATATTTACTTCCAAAGATTAGATATTTAGACTTAGTAGGATTTAGTAAAAGATTGTTGTTTTTGGCCCATACGGCTATATTGTCCAAGTCAGCGTTCAATTTAGCGATGGCGTTATTAACTTCAGAAGGCTTACAAGATATATACATTTGTGTATCGTCTGCATAAATATGAAACTGGCAGTATTGTATATGATGCCTTAAATCAGCCGAATATAAAATGAAAAGTATTGGACCTAAAATCGAACCCTGGGGAACACCTCTGTCAACAGACATCTCACTAGAACACTTAGTAGAAGAATTCGAATTCAAACTAACATATTGACTACGATTCGTCAGGTAGCTCTTAAACCATTGCAATGCATCATAATCAAACCCATAATATTCTAACTTTGCGATAAGAAGCTTAATATTTATAGAATCAAAAGCCCTTGAAAAATCTAGAAGAACAAGCAGTGTACACAAACCTTTATCCTGCGCACTGAGTATGTTGTCAGTAACGTCAAGAAGAGCAGTTACCGTGCTTCGCCCTTTTCTAAAACCTGACTGTACCTCAGGGAGTATGCAGTTTTTCTCAAGGTAGTCATTAAGTTGCGCAGAGACAGCCTTTTCCATAATCTTTGATAAGCATGGCAAGATACTTATAGGCCTGAGATCTTTAAGCTCCAAGGGATTTGAAACTTTAGGCAGAGGGCGTACAATTGCCTGTTTCCAGACATTAGGAAATACAGAAGAGTTAATGGACATATTTACCATAGCAGCTACTGTTTCAAGTGTGTCAGGTAACGTCATTAGAAGCATATTAAGGTTAATCATATCACACCCTTCAGCATTTGATTTCAAAGAGCTGATTATTTTAGCGATTCTGTCAATACTGATTGGCTCTATATGAAACGTGGCATCACTATACCTGTGCGATACAAAGTAAGCTAACTGAATACTACATACATTTGATGTGCCAGGTATATTTAAAAAGTGATTATTAATAATATTTGGATCTTGAAAATTTGGGGGAAGTTCAGTGTTTTTAGCCGGTAAAATAGTACTTTTTAGATTTTTCCATAAGTGTTTTGGGTCATTAATGTTTTTGTTGATATTGAGGTTAAAATAGGCAACTTTTTCGTAGTAAAGCGCTTTGTTTACCGTGGTCTTAAGACTTTTGTAATACTCTTTTTTACTTTCTAACTTGGTCTTATGGTATACTGCCGAAGCTTCGTCCCGTAGTTTCATCATTAGCTTAACTGTACTGGTAATCCACGGATACGAGCGCGATCTAATAACGACGGATTTAACAGGTGCATGCAGATCAAAAAGAATAATGACAAAACTGTTAAATAAGTTAACCATCTCATTAACGTTGTCGAGTGACAGTATCGATGCCCAGTCTATAGATTTCAAGTTACTATTAAATTCAGCCATATCGATATCTTTAATTGGTCGATAAATTAATGTGGTAGGTACAGGTTTCTCACGCTTAATATTAAATTCGCATGCAACCATGCAATGCCCGTAAAGCTTACCTACATGATCCAGTGTTATACTTCTAGCGTGTAAATCAGTGCACACCACGTCAATCAGTGACTCAGAAGTCTTAGTAAAGTGAGTGGGTGATGTTACTAGTTGTGAAAGATGAAAGCACGTGAGCAACAAATCAAACTTAGAAGTATCCTTGATTTCGTTAAAATCTCCCAGTAATATTAGATTGTCATAAGTTGGTAGTGAATTAATTGTGACTGTCATTGCATCAAAAAACAAATCAACCCCGATCCAATCAGGTCGATAAGCCGTGCCGATTGCCAACTTTTTCCCATTTATTGAAACAATAAGCCAAAATTGCTCTACCTCTGCATGCTGGGGTTCGACTGGATGGCGCCAAGTGCGTGCATTTATACCACGCTTGATATAAAACCCAACTCCACCTCCACGCTTCTTTCTACCACGCGGTCGAGGCGTATGTCGCAATCGATATTCTGCGATTGCGGGAGCACGACCATCCTCTTCCAAATTAAGCCATGTTTCGTTTATTGCCAAAACATCCAAATCTAGTCGCAAGACAGAAGCTATAAAGTTATCGTGATTAGTACCGAGGGAACCTGGATTGTACAAACCGATCTTCAATAACTTACCAAAAACTAAAAGAGAAAAAAGTCGAAAAGCAGTGTGAACAAGCGCTACATAAATAATACATAATCAACCAAATAACGAGAAGAGAAAAACAAATATTTTTTAAGCTTAAGTTAGGTAACAAAGTAACCTTTTTTTGCTTGAGTGGTGCGTAATACTCAAATAATAAGTACCTAATGCCTACATAATTAGTGAAAGCTAAGTACAATTTCAAACATGAGTGGTACCAAAAACCCGTTCAATATCCCCTTCATGCCTTATGTGATGAGCTGCTTTCCCATCGGCCTGCCGCGCATATATGCGGCCCCGCTTTGTCCACGAGAAACGCCACTGTAGTTTGCGGCACTCCTCACGAACACGATAAAAGAGGAGGCGGTTGGTGCGCGTAAGTCGTTCATTAATAAAAATACGACCGCGCGAATCAGCATTGGAGACTCTTCCTGCGTCGGCAGTCGTCACCGTGCGGCGCACGCGTGCTGCCTGCAACAATTCGTCACG
Organism: Thera britannica; assembly: GCA_939531255.2. Classification (NCBI taxonomy): domain Eukaryota; kingdom Metazoa; phylum Arthropoda; class Insecta; order Lepidoptera; family Geometridae; genus Thera; species Thera britannica. Next base: position 1,633,183 of record OW618044.2, read on the forward strand.
CAGGTGTCGCCTCGCCAAACGCACCACCACTCGTCGCTCGCGCGGTACGTCACCCGCAGCTGCCGCACCCTGCAAAATGCCAACGCGCTCTGCAAATACGACGTCACGCTCTTCAAGCGTTACACCCAGCTTCGCGGCAAGAACAGTTACCGTGTGTAAGACATTCTCCCCTTTCTCCTCAGGAAGATGTCCTATCTCTAAGTCCGACTGGAGGAGCTCTTGGTCCCTTTCATTGAGCTCTAGTTTTAGGTGAGCCACAGTTTGTTCCAACTCAGCAATGACTCCGGTCACCGGTGCAACGCTGCGCCGCTCAATTGCTTCGATTCTTTGTTCCAACCCATCCATACGAGAATTGACAATTGTAATAGAGCTACGGACTCCGGCCATTTCCTTCCTAAATTCCCGCATTTCATTAAGGCATTCAGCTATCTCACGGCGCAGGTCTTGGACTCCGCTGTCAGCGACGACGTCAGCTGAGCAAGCAGCGATGGCAGCAACTGTAGCCTTTGTAGCCTGCAATAGTGAGGGCTTACTATTCGCTTCACGTGGATGGGTGATCTCCTGGGCAATGGAACCACTGACGCTTCTAACAGGAGTGCTGCTGTTATCGCCCTTTTTGACTTTATTCTTGCACTCTGGGCAAGACCAATCTTTATTTATTGTAGCTGCGTCCGTAAGCCCAACGCACACCTTGTGATACAGCGATGGACAAAGGCTGCAAGTGGCAGCAACTGCTGCTGAAATGTATTTTCCACACGCCGTACATTTTGCCATTATTAAAGCAAAACAAGCAAGCAATAAGCTTAAGGTGGTTAAAAGATAATGCCACAACAAAAGCAAAGGCGCTCAAAAAAGAAAATTAAGGTGCAAAAAGTCAATTATTCAATTAGGTTTGAACCACCAGTCGCTACAGTGCGTTCAGTATTATTCCGGACACTCTCGCCGCTAATCCACCAGCCGCTTGATCGTTGAGTCGAAATTGCACGACAGTATCTTCAAGTACCAAAAACTAATTAGGCGCAGAGAACAATGTGAGCATGCGCAATGAATCACTGAGTTACTGGCTCACTAACAGAAATTAAATCACCCGCATCTAATTTTGACAACACAAACTGAGACACAAATTTTTGTAGTTATTTGTCGATAACTTTTGATGTAGACGTTAGACTTTCGCAAACTTTTATGAGAATTAATTTTGAACAAAGCCGCACAGATTTGTGTAACTTTAGAGCTAGTTTAACAACTTTTTCCACACTTTATTAATTATTTCTATGGAGAGCAAAAAGTAACACGTCCGCCTTGAACTGAGCACGAGCCGATCCCGATATATGAAGAAGATGCCAGCATAAAAAAATCACGATCAGCTGAAACGCTGTCAAATATCGCTGTCATATTTTACATCGTTTCAGCTGATTGCCATCGCCATCGGCTAGATGTGCGCAGGCATTTAAGAGATTTTTATAAGCGCTGCTCATAACGATGTTCAACATCAAAAGTTTTCGTAGCATGGCGTAGCAACCTGCGTAGACCCGCTACGGCGACCTCTGTGTACGCTAGCTCGGCGCAAACTGACGTTACACGATGGGCGTTAAAACGACAAGCATTACAAATTAAGTTAACTGCTTTTTTTTTGAATCAATTTAAGATTATGTATTTGATAATGTCTTTTCAATTATACAGTAACGTAATTATATTAAGCTATTGCATAGCTTCTATCGCGGGCCTTGAGCGTGGGGACCGAATCCAGAAATTCCGTAACGAAAAAAACCTAACACCCCCAAAGAAAAAAATTAAAAGAAAAAAAAATGCTTTTTTTATCGGTCACCACGCTCAAAGTGTAACTTTAATTAATATCAAAGAAAAAAAAACAAAGGAAAAAAATACTGCATTAATAAAATAAATAAATAATTATAATTGCATAAGTTGATAAAAAATGCTATGCAATAGCTTTACCGCGGCAGTCTCCGAGTGCCACACGTTTTTTTTAATATTAACCACTATCGAAGCTCGGAGTTTATATTTCTGCCCTTAAAACTTTTTGGTTTTAAATTTTTTACCCAATATTCATTTTTTTATGCTATTTGTTTGAAAATAATCGAACCCGTAAGCAGTTAGCTTCCCTTAAATTATCGTCAGCTGTGCCACACAGTCGGTCAAAGGCACGGCTTTATTTGAAAATCTAGGTTAGTTCTGTGATTGTAGGCAATTTTTACAATTGACGGAATTAAGGCTTTCACTGGTTTCATTCCCTCAGACTTTTAAAACCGCCTAAGGCTTTTCATAAATTGCGGTTTTATTAAAGGGTTACTGGAATGTTAAATGTACTTCTATCCGTTTCTATCTAAGTAATTTTTTTTATAACTTTACACAGTAAACTCTAAAAATTACAAACCACTGTTAAAACTGTATATTTTTATATTTCATACGCTTACACTGATTTGGATCAGTTGAGCTATCTCTAGATTCTTTTTAACAGTCTGCAGATAGCTCCACTGTTTCTTGTATATTTTGTACATTTTTTAAATTCTTGTATTAATTGTATGTTTCTTTGTATAAATTACATACAAAACATCATTACATTAAATATTACATTACGTCACGGGTATCCATCCTACCATTCTTGAAGATAACAATGGCACATTTAATTTTTTTTATCGTCTTACTCGTAAATAAGGCACATGGCAATCCACGCTTGTTGTGTATCTATTATGTTATTTTGTAGTGTAGGTAATCCTGACCTTCGCGGCAGCATGACTACCCCACTCTATCCGAGCGCCACTGCACTCGAGTGTTGTGGATGCCGCGCGCTATACGCGTATTGACCAACTATATTTTCTCACTAAAAATGTTCCTAATTTTTTTTTAAAACGGATGCCCTTTGAATATCTAATTACTAAATTAAAGTCGGATATTAATTACTTAAACAAAATTGAAGTTAAAGTTACGATGACAAGTAATCGTAACAGACGTCGATCGTTTATGGGCTGCATCTGCCGGAACGGTCGCAAAAGTGATGATGGCTCCTCATCTCTCCAGGAAGCGAGACCATCCGCGGTAGCTATCCGGGAGCGTAGGGAGCCTGTCTCGTGCTCCAGCTTGTTTTATAATTACGACTCAGATGAGAGTGCAAGTGCTGGCTCGGCCCCGGACAACTCTTCCCCAGGGTGCCTCGAGCTCTTCTACAATTACGACGACTCCGACGACAGCGCCGCTTACGAAGCCGCGAGGCCTCCTAACAGGCCCGAGGATAAAAAGAGATCGGTAAAGTGCTCGAATCTATTTTTCAAATACGACTCTGACAACAGCATACCTTACCACGAGTCTCTAGAATTGAAATCGTTGTCTCCGATGCGGAACGGAGGCGACGCTTCTCGGCCAGGCTCCGACTCCACTATGCCTAAAGACACCTCCACCGATGAGACTCAAACCGCTGGAGCATCACCTTCGATCGTTAGCTCTGAGATTGAGACGCCATCGCTTGCTATGGCGACTCATAATAGTTCCGATGGTACTGAAGCTTCGGAAAGTAATTGTTTTTTGAACTGTGATTTTTGTCAGCTCGGCGCCGCTGTAGGATATATTTGCGACAGTTTGAGATTGTGCCGAGCTATGCATTGCGGAGCGAATGAGCGCGAGTTGTCTGAGGCCAGCACTCCTCGGAGCGAGGAGGTACAATTGGAAGGCAGCATGGAGGCGCACTGCTGTCCGTGCCAAAATGGGATCTCTTCACTGACTCGGTTTTGCGCTTCCATCCAATCTTGTTTTAGCTGATTCGGTAGTGCAGTTACGGGTGAGACGTTTTCTCGAGTTCTGAGTTGACAACCGCTGTCACTAGGAGCTGCCTGTGAGCGTCATGTTCTGTCCCGGGCAATGTTGCTAAATAGCACCACAGCCGCCACATTTCATTATTACCTTTCCACGCCACTTATTAGTCGTCTCCATTTTTGTCATTACCTTGAAATCGTAGAGTACCACGCTACCACCATAGTATCCGATGGCATATTATTAACCTGCCATTTAAGCGTATAACGCTTTTCAGTGTAGTATTTGCAGTTTCGGCATTATTTTATCATTGTATTTAAGGCAAAACCTTCTTGGAATTTTGCCTTTTACTTATTAAAGCAAAAGGCAAAATTAGCCATCAATGAACTCTCATTCACAAATCATGTTTTTAAAAGCTTTTGATTGAGCTTTTTTAATGGCTCTTCGAACAGGTAGATCTTATGAAAACGCACTTTACCACACTGGTTCTTTCACCAAAAATGTCAGATAGGAGCATTTGTTTTAAAGTTTCAATTTGTGTGTCGGTTTGCTTGCACTTAATAACTGTTTCATAATTGAAAAGCTTTTTAAAATTTTTCTTTTACACCTTCTGAAGGTGAAATCTTATATCGTCTCACACTTAAATAAGCACGCAATTTCCTATAACTTGAATGAGTGGCCGGAGCCCTGACAGGCCGAGGGTGGATACTTCTATAATATTCTTATACCACCTAACGCGGAGCGAAAGCCTTATTATTCACACTGTCACATTATTTTTAAATTGTATGCCTACTCAAGCAGGCTATTAACTTGTATTTTCTAAACAATATTTTGTGTTTCGGTTGCAATTGTAGTACCCTTAAATATGAAAGATTCCGAAGAAGGCATAAATCTTCAACGTTTCAAAAATGTAGCTGTACCCTAGTAGATTTCAGATGCACACAATACAAGAAGTTTTATAGGGGTATAGTTGCGATGGTCAGGTTTTATAACTGTTGTTATGTTGCGTGCAGAAGCGGGTGCGGAGAATGGCGGCTCGGCGGACGAAGGCGCGGAGCAGGCCCAGGGTGTGCAGGCAGCCTGCCTGCAGGCCTGCCGGCCCGTCTGTTCCGGCCTGCTGGCACGCTTCTTCAAGTCCAACCGCTTCCGAAACTTGCATGTAAGTACTACCCATGTCACTGTATTGTACTGTATAATCATAGTCTAACTTAATTTTAATAAAATGATCTTACTATATATACAGTGTCCAGTATTCGATCTTTTATGATAAACATTTAGCACCTGTAGTAGAAAAAAACGTACGAAAACCGGGGTGGCCCACAACTTAAAAACATGCCTACTTCATGTTGTTTCTTAAATGGTATAAAACTAAATTTTTTTATTGACAATTTACGGAAGTTATGGCTTCCTATGTTTCTCTAGCCCTATTTTCCTAACGAATAATAAGATATGATTTTTGTTTCTAAAATCAGTGAAATCTTAGTTTAGGGTGGTTGGGGTGTTATTCATAATTGTAACAAAAAATTCAAATAGGCAGTCTTATAATAAATGTTCCACAATAATCAATGGTCAACCAATATGCTAAAAATAAATACAGCACTTTTATTTGACATTACAAATGTGTTCCAAGGTAGACCTAGCCTCGAAGAAGGCAATTTAAAAGATTTACAATTCAATTGAGTGGTGCCCTGTCCATGGACTAAATACAATTACCCATGCTCATTTTGAATGACTTGATTATTTTCAAAATGTCAGACTATTGGTCGTGCACAGCGGAATTAAAGCGGTGCCGGTGGAGCAATCAATGGTTAAATGACCTAGGTCGTGTCGTAGGTAGAGATGGGTTTTTGCCTGGGCATTTACGGACGTATTGATTAAATGCCGAATAAACGTCCATTTACGCCCAGTAAACGTCCCAAAACAGGGCGGATATATTTTTATTGGAAAACTAGTGGCCGCCCGCGGCTTCGCTCGCCCGTTCCCGTAATACCCCGTTCCTGTTGCTTTTTCGGGATAAAAAGTATCCTATGTCCTTTTCCCGGTTCTAAGCTACCTCTCCACTAATTTTCTGCCAAATCGGTTCCGCCGTTCTTGAGTTATAAATAGTGTAACTAACACGACTTTCTTTTATAAATATAGATATTGAAAAATTCGCTAATTATTACACGATGCTATGTTCAAATTACTAAAAAATTTTTAGGCAAACGTAGTGTGCAACCTCAGATTAGATGGAGTTACAACTTGCGCAGAGAGTCAGACAGTAACTTAATGGGAATTAAGAGCTGAAGACTGGGCTTAGTGGCGCGCCATGGGAGCGACCTATGTCCACCAGTGGACTTCAAAAGGTTGATGATAATGATGATGATGATTTGTTCTAATAACAAAATAGTTTAAACAGGTACATCTTAACAATACTCAATGAAAAAGTCGGATTTTAACTAATTATAGTTTCCGCCCTGCTTTTGGGCATTTAAAAGGGCGTTAATTCGTTGTTGCCTTATTTGTCCAGTTTTTGACCTTTTCGTCCAACTGGGTTTAAACCCTCTGGTCATCTCTAGTCGTAGGTCAAGGAAGAGCACTACTAACAGCTGAAGGTATAATTCAGGCCCTAACTAAAAAACTCTGGTTGAGGTAGTGGCGCGGATCCAGATAATGATATCTGCAAATATCTTTTTATTTTAGTTCGAAACGAATACTCCGATTTCTATACGGGTTTATTAATCTATAGATATATTGTAGAAATTCGTCGCTATTTACAAGATCACCAGCTTCAAAGGTTATGGCCTCTCAGCTCAGTTGGCAGTAGCTCTGCCTTCTGCGCCGTAGGTCGTGGGTTCGATCCCCACCGAGAACAAATATTTGTGTGGTGAACATAGATGTTTGTTCTCTTTCTGGGTGTTATATTGTATTCTACGTATGTATTTACAAAAAAAAAAGTATTTAAGTATTATATCAGCTATCTAGTTTCCATAGTACAAGCTTTGCTTAGTTTGGAGCTAGATAGTGTTGTGTGGATTTTCCGCAATATTAATTTATTTGTTTATTTATTTCCTTATTAATTAATTTATTTATTTTTTATTTATTTATTATTCAACACGGCTCAAGTGATGTCGAGCTAATAAAGTAATTCCTAAGAGAAGTTTGAGCTTTGTAGTTCTCTAGCTAAAATTACCATAGACAGATTTCAGAGTTGCTCAAACTTCCGCAAAAGTATTAAAATAAGCGTTGTTAGGAAAAAATCGTTATATAGCGATAAGATCGTCCATTGTACAATTTTTGTATAATATTAATGTTGAATTCTCTTTTTGTTAGTTTGTAAGGTCTGAATTAAATAATGTTCTATCTATCTATGATCTATCTAAACAGCCTCACTCGTGGCTTGGGAAAAACTTCGAAATATTCTGATCCAAGCTAAATAAAAAATAAAATAAAATAAAATAAGCCTTTATTACTGTTTACCAAGCCAAGCTATGAAGTTTTAAATAGTTATAATTATAATCCAATGCGGAACTTCAGAAATATATATTCTAACCTCGAGTGGACTCTGATAAGAACTAAAACGTAATTATTAAATGTAAAATTGGATGTTCTGAATCCTAGAGTATTTTACACAAATAGATAGTGAGATAATAGTGTGTAGTGTCAGGGCAAAACTGTAAATATTATAATTATGCAGATATTTCATGATTTATTTTATTTAAAAAATATATAAACTTGAGATTATTGCATCCAAGAAAATCATTATCATCTTCCAGCCTTTTTCGGGGTCGGCACAATTATTATTATTTCTATATAGGTATATTGCATCCAAGAAAATATACCTAATAATTAATTAATTAATAACAGTCAACCGACAAAGACATTCCCATCGGATATAATTAACAATCGATAGAAGATTTAATAAGCACTTTTTGTCAGCTGTCATTTCAAAAACACATAAATAGTAGATTTGTCAATTAGGGCGTGGGTAATATGTCATACATTTCCCGGTCGGAGACGTCAAGCAGGCGGGGTCGCATCGGTGTTACCGTGAAACATTAATGGAATCAAAAAGTTCGTGTCGCGTAACTTTGAACGTGAATTCGGCAACGTGCGGCTTTGGGCTACGGTACGGCGGCGAGTGGCGTCTCAACGACACGGCCCAAAGATAATCACGTGTCCTCCAAAACACACACAATTTGCAAGAAACTAAACAAAAGATCGAAATATTTTTACTTAATTTATTATTAATATATTTTCAAAAATTGGGCGTTTTATACTAGAACTTTATTCTACCCAATACTCAATAAACTATACTCTAACAGCCATACTTAAATTAACGTTATTTAAATTTAATCATTGCTTAAAGCTAGCCCTGTCACTGTTTGTCATTAACCCAGCGGTAAGAGATGAAAATAGTTTAAGCACTGATTATCTTTTGACATATTTTTATAAGTAAGGCCATAAGGGTGTAAGCCGTCTTTGTTGGAACAACCCCTTGTTGCACCCCTTGACAAAGGTGCGATGCCAGGTATCACGGCCGTTTGGTTGCTTGCCAAATCATCCCAAACCAATCGCCCGCTGTTAAATACCGAATTCAATTAATGAGTTTTAAGCTGCAGCTCAACGCAAAATGAGCTGGAAACACAATTTCCTTTATTTTCCTTGCATTAGACAGTAAGTATATGCAGTGCGGTAATTAGCTCGGTAATGGAACAAAAGGTTGCACGCTGCGGCCCTCACTTTGCGTGGTGAAGGCACTATTTGCTTCAATAACTTTGTTAGCCAAATATGGTACCATTAGTGGTGCACGGGAGTGCTCTCTAATTCCACTTTAGGGGTACATCACTGTAAAATAAGGGAACATATAACATTATAGTTCAGACGCGTTTGTATAGTGGCGGTATATAAATGTTCGTCGATTTTCAACTTGATTTGTTCAACGTATCACGATCACATACTACCTTTTGAAACTGAATAGACAGAATACACCGATAAGTTAACGTCACAAAATGTGTTCATGATCAAGGCACTGGTGCAAGCGAAAACCGACTCTAAGGTGACGAGCATTTTCATACCGCGACTGTACCTAGAGTGATGGCATGACATTCACAACAAAGCCTACCTAAATAAATAAATTATGTATTTGTGAAACACAAGTTTAATGAAGTTGTTATACAAAATAAGATCGCGAGTTTGAATCCAATCGTGTGCAACCTTCCCAATCTTTTTTTTGTTCGTAAAATTTTTATACACGTTTAGTGCTGTCAAGCGGTGATAAAAAACTAAAAGATTTTTGATAAAATAATATCTGTTATGTTTTCTTATAAATCAAGGGTATGACTCCTTTCACGAGTTTTGGACTTGGCCATCACCGCCCTTCGGCAGACAAACGATACTTGTTGAACTTTCAGTAACCAGTGCCGGTGGACAAGAATAAGAAGTCGGGGTGGCAATCGGTGCCCGAAGAAAAAGGGAGGCAGGGGGGAATGGGGCGGGAAGAGAGGGTAATTGTATGCGCAACAACGAATCCCTATTAGAGACGATAAACTGACAATGTGAAAGCGTTCTGTAAACATTGAATACGCAATTTGATGTAGGTATACGCACATGTTTTCAAGTGAAATAATCAAGGATTTGTCATTCACCAAAATTGTAATGCAATTTTGTGACATTTTGGTGAAATTTGATGTATACGCACATGTTTTCAAGTGAAATAATCAAGGATTTGTCATTCACCAAAATTGTAATGCAATTTTGTGACATTTTGGTGAAAATATCGCGCAACGAGCTACGGAGAGAGCTATGCTGGGAGTTTCACGTGATAGAATCCAAAATGAGGATATCCGTAGAAAAACCAAGGTCACCGACATAGCTTTTACAGTTAGTAAGTTGAAGATGAAGAGGCAATGAATAGGTCATATTATTATAGCTCGAAAAACCGACAACCGTTGGGAAATAAAGGTTCTCGAATGGCAATCACGAACCGGAAGACGAAACGTAGGGCACCCGACCAGATGGACCGACGACATTATTAAGATCGCGGGAATTCAGTGGATGGAAAGAGCTTAGAATCGTTCTTCCTGGAAATGTGCAGGGGAGGCCTATGTCCAGCAGTGGACTTCTTCAGGTAGATTGATGATGATAAAAAAAATTGGTTGTCTGTAAAGTCGGTTTACTGACGCTAGTTGAACGTGACAACGTCATACACCTGTCCACGCGGACGCTCACTCAATTAAGAGAGAGACAGACGTCGAACGCTGCCGATTGTGCCTCTTTGTCGATCGTTCCGCACTCTCGCTTGCACTTCAAGCCTTAAATGGAACGCCTCAGACCGAGGTAACTCCGCATGAGTCATTTTTTCGTGCGTGCAGCTGACTCCATCGAGTTATAAGATGTTATCACGTCAAAAATACTATGGCATAAATTTGACTGAAATACCTATTAGGAGTTGATTATTAGAACCAGTATTCCAAGTCGTATTTCTGCATTAAGAGCTGGCATCGACACGGCTGAATGCGATAACGTCGGCGTCCCGGAACCAGAACCAGTAACCTATATCGCTAATATTACAGAAGCCAAGCCGAGCCGAGCAGCCGGAAACCAGTTGGGTGATTGCGTATCTTTGGTTGCACTTAAAACCTAGTCGCATCTGTCAGTTATGACATTAATTTGAGCTTCGATGAGCATGGAGCTCTAATGCTGCCTTCCTACGGTGCGTGGTTCTGCAGATCATCACGCACAGCCGACGACGACGCACGGCAACGCACACAGAAAGGGCTCCTGTGCTACCACGCACCTCGGCGCACGAGACCGTTCCCATGGTGTGTCGTGCGAGCAGTGCGTCGATTCCACGGCTCGATTGAGTGATCGCTGAAACCACGTTCCATTTTCAAATCTTTCAAACAAAAATCGGTTGTCTGTAAAGTCGGTTTACTGACGATGGTTGAACGTGATAACGTCATAAGAAAATACTCGCGGACTCGCGGACTCGGACTCGGACTCGGACTCGGACTCGGACTCGGACTCGGACTCGGACTCGGACTCGAACTCTCGGACCCGGACCCGGAACCCGACCGAACCCTTACCCTCATTTACCCTTACCCTCATTTACCCTTACCCATTACCCGACCCGGGCTCGGGCTCAGGTAAATGGAACGACAAAACGACGTAACGACGCATGAGTCATGTTTTTTCGTGCGTGCAGCCGGCTCCATCGATTTATAAGACGTTATCACGTCAAAAACTAACTAACATCGATTTACGCGGTCGATTGAGTGATCGTCGAGTGATCGGTGAATCCGCGTTCCATTTTCAAATTTTTCAAACAAAAATTGACAACTCACGTCGATTTACGCGATCGCTTGAGTGATTTGTGTCTTTAGAATCGACACCCAGATCCGCCTCCGTGCGCGATATCACGCACCGGTGGGAAGGGGCTATTATGTGTTGCACTCCCAACTATATTTTAAATATATAAATATAAAATAAATAATGCGGACAATCCACACAACACTATCTAGCCCCAAACTAAGCAGAGCTTGTACTATGGGAACCAGGTAGCTGATATAATACTTAAATACTGTTTTTTTGGTAAATACATAGAATACATTATAACACCCAGACAGAGAACAAACGTCTGTGTTCACCACACAAATATCTGTTCTCGGTGGGGATCGAACCCACGCCCTCCAACGCAGAGGGCAGAGCTACTACCAACTGAGCTGTAAAGGCAGTCAATTTTGAATTCGTATCATGTCAATATTTCTAAAAGGTAATTATTTATACCATAATGTTATTAATAACTTGATTATAATAACATTATGGTACAAATAATTACCTTTTAGAAATATTGACAAACATTGAAACGTTTCATCTATTGGCATTACCGATACAAATACGCTCGAGGCGAAATAATTTCAGCAATACAAATATAAAATGTACCTACTCATGAAGCGGGCTAAGCGCTTTGAACAGTTTTGATAGTGGTGAGCCTTTTGTTGCCTAGTTTTTAATAAATGTTTACTCATGAAGCGGGCTAAGCGCTTTGGACAGTTTTGATAGTGGTGAGCCTTTTGTTGCATAGTTTATAATAAATTTTAAATTGTGCTAGATCCAAGGCTTAGCGGTGTAAAGTGTCAAAAGCTATCTCGCCTCCACGTCCTGAGCTGCACCAACTTAGTAATCCACCCCGTCCTGTGCACTTAACAAATAAATATTGTGGAAATTCACACTGCACTATCTAGCCCTAAACTAAGCAGAGCTTGTACGATGAGAACCAGATAGCTGATATGGTGCTGATTGACTGGCCTGTCAGATCAGTTGGCAGTAGCTCTGCCTTCTGCGCCGTAGGACGTGGGTTCGATCCCCACCGAGAACAAATATTTGAGTGGTTAACATAAATGTTTGTTCTCTGTCTGGGTGTTATCGTATTCTATGTATGTATCTAAAAAAAGTATATAAGTATTATATCAGCTATCTGGTGCCAATAGTACAAGCTCTGCTTAGCTTGGGGCTAGATAATGTTGTAAATTGTCGAGCATTATTTATTTTATTTATTTTTTTCAACATCAGTGTTACTATAACCACCTACGTTTTTATATTTTTTGTGTTCCGTGCTGAGCGACACGAAAAATCTATCCCAACTTTTTGTTAATAAGTAAACAACAGGTACTATGATCGATGAGAAATATCAAGTTAACAAGAAAAGCAAAGTTCCGTGCTTCCGGGAAACCACTTTGGCGCAAGTTACTCTCCGCCCGTTCTACGAGTAAGGCTTCGTTCACACGGCATTGTCCTGCACGTTTTTTTCGTATTCGTTTTTTTAACGTACAATCATCCGGGTCTTCACACGGTAAATTATCATTCGTGTAAAAGACGAATAGCCGCAGTCTTCACATAGTTGTCACAGCGAGTAGACGTCACTGATGGATCCACGCGTTAAAGTTCATTCGATTTGCTTGACAAGTCCGTTGAGTATGCGTTTAAACGTATACAAAACGTGCAGGACAATGCCGTGTGAACGAAGCCTTAGGCTTCGTTCACACGGCATTGTCCTGCACGTTTTTTTGCAGTATACGTCTTAACGTATAAATAGTGACCATACAACGTACATATATCCATTCACACGTCGATTGTACTGCAAAAACGTGTACCGCTTATACGTTTAAACGCATACTCAACGGACTTGTCAGTGTTCGCAGTTCGCAGTTCACGTTTCGCAGTGGCACATAATATAGCTCTGTCTCGTTTACACGGCACGATGTTCACACGTTTTTTATCGAATAGCAACCGGAGAAGCGTTTAGTACCTGAGCGTCTTTTGGACGGGTGGCACGTATTTTATGTTTGATTTGGTTTGATATTCAAAATGGCTGAGGAATCTTCTATAGACAACGAACTATTAATTTCTTTAGTGGAGCAATGTCCCGTTTTATGGGATATATTTACCCAAAACCTTCTGTTTTGTCGGCGGCGAGACCGTTGGCGCCTACGATACCAATATAAAAGTACAACCACGCGTGGATCCATCAGTGACGTCTACTCGCTGTGACAACTGTGTGAAGACTGCGGCTATTCGCCTTTTACACGAATGATAATTTACCGTGTGAAGACCCGGATGATTGTACGTTAAAAAAACGAATACGAAAAAAACGTGCAGGACAATGCCGTGTGAACGAAGCCTAATAAGGCTACAAGTTGCGTTCAATTTGCAACGGTGAAAGATAGCCTTCCACCGTGTTCGAGACGGTACTTTCGAAGTCGATATTCTATGTAGCAAGTTAGCTCATATTGTAACCGGAATACTGTGCTCTGCCAGTTGTTATAGCGCAGGTGTGCGGAGACACCAATTATCGATGTTACGGACCAAGTGATAAATTGGGCATTATACATAATGGCTGGTCATTATGAAAAACTAGTGGCCGCCCGCGGCTTCGCTCGCCCGTTCCCGTAACACCCCGTTCCCGTTGCTTTTTCGGGATAAAAAGTATCCTATGTCCTTCCCCGGTTCTAAGCTACCTCCCCACTAATTTTCTGCCAAATCGGTTCCGCCGTTCTTGAGTTATAAATAGTGTAACTAACACGACTTTCTTTTATAAATATAGATGCACAATAGGAGAGGGCAATTTGATAATAACTATTCAAATAATCAAATTGGCCGGGCATTATACGTATTGTCCATCACCTTTTGGGCAGAGTAATACAAACATTTATTTAATTGCTATTTTTTTGTGGTTATTGGCTAGTTCCGCTCAGGGACGACCTCGCGAGCTTCTGGCTGAGCTATTCCAGAGTCAAACACGGGGCACCCCGACTTGAGTTGGTTAGGTTGTTAGGTTTTTTATATCCTTTACGAAATCAAACACAGGGCACCCCGACTTGAGTAGGTTAGGTTGTTAGGTTTTTTTATATCCTTGGGAGGCAAACACGGGGCACCCCGACTTGAGTTGGCTAGGTTGTTAGGTTTTTTTTTTATATCCTTTAGGAAATCAAACACAGGGCACCCCGACTTGAGTAGGTTAGGTTGTTAGGTTTTTTTATATCCTTGGGAGACAAACACGGGGCACCCCGACTTGAGTAGGTTAGGTTGTTAGGTTTTTTTATATCCTTGGGAGACAAACACGGGGCACCCCGACTTGAGTAGGTTAGGTTGTTAGGTTTTTTTAGGGTTCCGTAGCCAAATGGCAAAAACGGAACCCTTATAGATTCGTCATGTCTGTCTGTCTGTCTGTCTGTCTGTCTGTCTGTCTGTCTGTCTGTCTGTCTGTCCGGCCGAGTCACAGCCATTTTTCTCCGAAACCATAAGAGCTAGACTGATGAAACTTGGTGAGTAGATGTATTCTGTGAACCGCATTTAGGTTTTTACACAAAAATAGAAAAAAAACTATAAATTTTGGGGGTCCCCATACTTGAAACTGAAACTCAAAAATTTTTTTTTCATCTAACCCATACGTGTGGGGTATCTATGGATAGGTCTTCAAAAATGATGTTGAGGTTTCTAATATAGTTTTTTTCTAAACTGAATAGTTTGCGCGAGAGACACTTCCAAAGTGGAAAAAAGTTGGTCCCCCCCCCTCTAACTTCTAAAATAAGAGAATGATAAATCCAAAAAAAATATATGTTGTACATTACTATGCAAACTTCCAACGATATTTGGTTTGAACGAGATCTACTCAGTAGTTTTTTTTTATACGTCATAAATCGTAAACCGCAATTTACCTTTCGACGAACTACAAAAACCTTTATATTATGTTATTGATGTTACGGAACCCTTCATGGGCGAGTCCGACTCGCACTTGGCTGCTTTTTTTTAATGTTCTTGGGAAATGGAGGGGAAGATTCCCTACTGTTGCTGTCAAAAGGAGGGGCAGTGTTTATTATCAAATTGCCCAATTGTCATGTAGCAATATAATAATGACCGTGCAATGTGATAAATAATGAAGAATTTATCACTTCGCCCGATAGAGCTAGACATTATGCATAATACTGGAACATTATTAATAATGCCCGCATTAATCACCTGGTCCATAACATCGACATAACTTAACCAAATACCTCCTGCTCATAGGTACAGCGTTCGCTATGTTTAGCGGTAAGCTGCAATCTAAAGTTCTGCCAGTGTTGGCCGCCTGCTCTTGGCTCTTAATTACTGCTGTCAAAGTTTGTGCACATGAGGTTGAAGCTAGAGCTTCTCCGGGAGTGTTCTCTGTCCTACACTAACTAAAGGCTGGTTTACACTTTGATTAGTGCGAGTGCAGGTGATTAGTGCAGGTGCTTAGTGACTAGGTGTGGACAGCGACTGATTAGTGCAAGTGATTAGTGGGCTGTGTAGTAAAGTGAATAGAAGCGTGTTCTATTTTTTTGCGAGTGGACTGCGAGTAGCCATCCTCGCGCCCTCCCTTCCCCCTCACTCGCAGCGTGCCTGCCACTAAACACGTCTGGACAGGAGTGTTTAGCGTTTAGTGTGTAGCGTCGGACGCTTGTTGTTGTAAAAATTGGTAAAGTGGACCGAAGACACTCGCAGTGAATTGGAAACTACTCGCACTACACACCTGTACTCGCACTAATCACCTGCACTCACACTAATCAAAGTGTAAACCAGCCTTTGACTGACTGGCACCTAGACTCACCTAGCTTTAAGACGTTTCAAAATGATTCTTAGAATTGAACTGAATAAAGACTATTTTGATTTAACCTGCTTGACCTACGAGGCAATGCTTTGTTATAGACGATGGTTACCACTTTGACCACATATACTAGTTGTAAAAAAAATGCTTACGTAATATTTTGATAAACGTTGTGGCTTATAATTCAATTTAGTCGGTAGTAATGATTTTGTAAGTCTAATAAACCTCTCCCAAGGGAATTCAAGCTAATTTTCCTTAACATGTAAGCATACTAATTGGTAATTTTCCAGAACGAGAGCCAACAAGTTGTAAATCTCCCTCTTCGACGTTATTCTAATTATATTAAAGCAGGTATGACTCTGCCGGTAGGAGGCGCTAGTGCGGTGTTAAAAAGAATTACGAGAACTGGTAAAAAAGCCAGAAATTTCAAGCAAATGCTATTGCCAGAAAGAGTGTCGTTTAAACTAAAACTAAAAGTAAATCTAGCAAATAATAAAATATCTATTTTTTAGATCATAATGTTATATTAATCCAGATAATCACAACGTTATGTTATTAGCATTAGTCTTAGTCGACACTAGTTACCCAATCACTCCACAGTGGGAGACCGCCGTACCTATTTATAAAATAACCTACAGATATCACATCAAAACCAATAATTTAAGTTTAAAAAACTTGAGAAACCGACTTCATTGTCAAACGGCTAAACCGATTTTAATCAAATTTGTTTGGGACAATCTGGACGTAAGAATAACCTTCCAAATAAAAAAACAATTTTCTAAATCGGTTCATAAATGACGGAGGCATGCAGTTACAAACATTAAAAAAATTATTTAAAAAAAATGGCAACACCGATTTTAATAAAACTAAAATGGGACCAATCTGGAAGCAGTACCTTTCAGATAAAAAAATATTTTTTCAAATCGGCTCACAAATGACGAAGTTATGCGGTAACAAACATTAAAAAAAAAAAAAAAAAAAAAAAAAAAACATACAACCGAATTGAGAACCTCCTCCTTTTTGATTGGAAGTCGGTTAATAAAAAACAGATCAGTCTGTAAAATATGTGGATGACAGATACGACTACGTTATTTTCTAAAAAGTAACGTTGAAGGTTTTTCTTATATTTTTCTTTCTTCATCCGTAATTTACTTAAGGTTGTTCGATTCCGATACAAACTGAATTTACACAACTATGGGCAAACAAAGTATAAATGTACACTGAAATAGCTGTAATAGAGTTTTACAGTGGTCTTTATTGCCGGCCAGTTATATAAAGTTGGAGAAAACTGTAGGATAACAGAAATATTAATAAAAAACCAAATAAGTAATTTTTTCGTCATTCTTTCTAACGGGTACTCGGCATTGAATACGTGGATAAGCTTAAAACATATGTCTCAAAATAGTCGTAAAAGTCTGTTAGTTCTTTTTCTGAAGCCTCGACTGCCACGACCAACGGCTACCACTCCAACTTTATATAACTGGCCGGTAATAAAGACCACTTTACAAGCCTATTACAGCTATTTCAGTGTACATTAATTCTTTATTCGCCCATAGTTGTGTAAATTAAGTTTGTATGGAAATCGTACCCCCTTAAGTACTTATATAAACAAATAAAGAAACAGTGCGTGTTGAAGTTTGAAGAGGAAGCCGCAGCCATGCCGCCAGTCGGTGTAGGTACCTCAACATCACAAAGAAACTTAACAAAGAAAAAAATCTGCATATTTCCATAATTTTAAAGCGTTCAACATTTTGGCTTCGCCGGCAAAGTTTGTTATTTTCAACGTCAATTGTTCCACAATTTGAGCTGATTATGTAAAATGCACAAAGTGCGTTGAAATTGGACTGACATCGGACCACTTATACGATGCAAACAAAATTAAATAAATATTAATAGACAATCCACACAACACTATCTAGCCCCAAATTAAGCAGAGCTTGTACTATGGACACCAGATAGCTGATATAATACTTATATGTTACTTATAATACAATTTAACACCCAGACAGAGAACAAACATCTACGTTTACTACACAAATATTTGTTATCGGTGGGGTTCGAACCCACGAGCTACGGCACAGAAGGCAGAACCAACTGAGCTGATAGGCTAGTCAAACCCATAAATCATATTACTTCTAAATCATCAAAATAGTACGAAATTAATCCACTTCTTCGTATTCGAGCTTATTTATGATAGGATTCATTTGATTACCTCATATTCAAAGCATATAATAAGATCAATAATTGAGTTCTGGAAACTAACAAAAAACAGAAATTATACCAATCTTTCTTCAAGGCTGATTACGTTTATTCTAGAACAAGTAGCTTCTTCATCAGCTGTACCGTTACTTGTCATCAGGCGAGATTGGTATCAAGACACGGTCACGCTACGCTGATATACGATATTTTCAATTTTATTTAACGTTGTTTATTTTACTATACATATATATTTTTTTATTACGGAATAATGTAAATACGTCCATTTTGGTACTTTGTACATCGTTTTTATATTTATTAATACTAATAATAATCATAATATCGACTTAACCGTAGCTATCGTTTTGAACTATTTTGCCCGGTGCAGTCTTAATAAAAACAAAAAGCCACACCATCCCATAGAAAGGCCCCATGTGGTCGAAAAAGTTATGCCAAAATGCAGGAGGCATTTTTTCGGGAGTCATAAAATGAAAAATTCTTGTTGTGCAATAATTACTTTCCTAACAAGAAGTCAAGTTAAACAAGACAAACTTTCTTTCTTCTTTTCTTTTTCTTAATGACTTCATATTTAGTAATTAATGGTGAAAATTTAAAACTGGTGACAGCAGCTCATGATCGGCTTTTTACTGTATTATGTGGGTTTGTATAGTGGCGAAATGAAAATGTTCGTCGATTTTCAACTTGATTTGTTCAACGTACCACGATCACATACTACCTTTTGAAACTGAATAGACAGAATACACCGATAAGTTAACGTCACATATTATGTCAAAATGTGTTCATAATCAAGGCACTGGTGCAAGCGAAAACCGACTCTAAGGTGACAAACATTTTCATAGCTGCAGAGGAGTGGGACATAATTAGAGGATCTTCTTTCTGGAAGCTGACGATTACACGATGGTAATTAGGAGAGCAACCCGACGTGTTGCCAACTCGGCGTCGACCTGCAGGCCTACCACAAGCTCTGTCTGGCTCTGTCTCTGGCTCTGGTTTTGAGTCTGTGTGAGTGCTCACCAGTGTATTAGACTGTGTGTATGACGTTTCGACGTAGGATTTATGTAGTCAAGTCTGTGTGACAGACTTAAAACTAGAACCAGAGACACAGCCAGACAGAGCTCATGGTAGGCCTACTGTACCACGAAACCTTGCCACGGTGTTATGCTTCAGCTGGTTTCCATAAAAGCGAAGGTTGCTACAAGCCACTCCTGATATCACTCCTCTGAAAACTCATATTATAAGTAGGAACGGTGTACAAAACGATGAATGTTTTCGTGTACGATGTACTAGTATCATTATCATCATCATCTGCAGCCCGACTTAACCCACTGCTGGGCCTTTTATTGTTCTTGCCATTCACCACGATCTTGGGCTACCCTTTGCGGCCCACGACACTGACAATGTCGTAAACCCATCGTGCCACTGGGCGTCCAACGCTTCTCTTCCTAGTCTTCGGCCACCACTCCGTCAATTTTTTGCACCACCACGCCTTGCATGGTGTCCCGCCCAACTCCATTTGAACTCTATATTCGTAGACAAAGATTATTTTGATTCCTAGTATTATAGTGATGGATGTCAGTTTTAAGATCGAACTTATCAATATTATACCGACGTCGTGGATTTTGGTACACCCTCGGATCTCGACATTAGAAATTTTAAGTAGGCGCTCCATTGGCGAGCTTAAACAGACGAGCCTGCGAGCTAAAGGTATAAACCGCCAATGGACATGGCATGGCATGGATGGTGGTGCTCCATTGGCGGTTAATACCTTTAGCTCGCAGGCTCGTCGGTTTTAGCTCGCCAATGGATCACCCACTTTAGAAGCTTGATGCCTAGCATGGCATCTTTAAATAAATAAATATTAGAGGTATAGACAATTTACACAACACGTTTTTGCCCCAAACTAAGCAGAGCTTGTACAATGGGAACCAGATTGCTGATATAATACTTATATTCTTTTTTTTTTTAAATGCATACTTAGAATACAATATAACACCCAGACAGAGAACAAACATCTGCGTTCACCACACAAATATTTGTTCGCAGTGGGGATCGAACCCACGACCTACGGCTCAGGCTATACATGGCATGGTATATCACGTATAACTGAATTGACCTTTTCAAATTTGAATCGTCATAATTTGTGTGAATTTCAATTAAATTAATGATTTCAGTAACACGTACGAATTAACGCTTCCGTGAATTGGCACGGTCGATGTGTTTGACGATCATTTGTATGAGTAATCGGCATTCGGAAACTGATGGCACGAGCTTATTATAGGGAACATAGTTCATTTAATTTTGTATGAAAAATAAGCTCTCGGAAACTAGTCCACGGCACAAGCATAATGTAGGGATGATACCTTCAAAAAATAACATTTAGGAGAGTATTTCTCGCTCACACATTTTGAATTTCCTAAAAAGTTTCTAAGAAAATCCAATTACACACATAGAAAAACATATTCAATCTTAACACGTTTTATAACTTTAAAACAACTTTTATGTAGGAAAACGTGTTAAGATTAATTTCGTTTTTTTCTAAACTATGTGCAATCTATAGATAGTTTCACGTTTAAAGGTTTTAAGCGTGTTCATAAACCATTGTGACGCCACAAAAAATCTTTTACGAGGCCTAATGCCCAACAATGGGATGATTCAGGCTAACAGTAATAGTAAAGTATATTATATAAAAGAAAGTCGTGTTAGGTGTACACTATTTATAACTCAAGAACGGCCAAACCGATTTGGCTGAAAATTGGTGGGGAGCTTAGAATCGAGAAAAGGACATAGGATACTTTCTGTTCCAAAAAACTAATACTTGTTCTCGGTGGGGATCAACCCACGACCTACGGCGCAGAAGGCAGAGCTACTACCAACTGAGCTGACAGGCCAGTCAAATAAGAAAAAAGAACCGTCTTTTCAAATACATTAGCCTGTCATCTCAAGTACCTACAGTTAAGCGTGGGTGGTACCTGTGTTTGAGAAAAATAACTTTGTCCGTTCAAGCAAAATACTCGTTTCCAGTTGAAATTCCGCGGTTAGACAAACGGCCATATTTTAGCTATCAGCCAGAGCGTTTTAGCACTATAAAAACTATAAAACCTGCTCCATAATGATACCATTTCTATTCTTATTCTTAGCTAGCGGCAGCCCGCGGCTTTGCTCGCCTCGTTCCCGTTTCTTTTACGGAATGAAAAAGTAGTCTCCTGGTTTTAAGCTATCTCCACCAATTTTCAACCAAATCGGCTCACCGTTCTTTAGTTATAAACAGTGTAAATAACACGACTTTTTTTATATATATTTAACATTTGACTGTGTTTTTATTCGTTTTCTATCCCAGACAGTTGTGTGATGAAGGGGCCCATCGAGCTTATAGCCTATAAAGTATTTCTTGAGCTACCACGTAATACTATTCTGTGAACGTTAAGCATATTATCAATCTTCAAATCCGTTCGGAAATAGAGCGATCGGGCGTGGAGGGGGTGCGCTTTGTCTAGGGGTACCTACACCTAGCTACCTACCTATAATACCTAGGCGGTATAGTCGGGTGCAGCGAGTGGGCTGGAGGCTTCGTGGACTGAGGCAAGTGCGTCAGTCGCGCCCGAGCCTCCTCCGATACAGCCTCTCCTCTCTCAGTGGACCAGCAACCCTCGCCTAGCACACTACCTTCCCAACCTAGTACCACCGAACATCATTTTGATTCGATTTCAAAGTTATCAAGTTTTATAAAATCAGTTTTAAAAGTATAAATTTATTTTTCTAAAAATATTACATATTTCTGATTAAATTCTGCTGAGAGATTGCGGAGTTGGCTTTTTAGATAAATTTAAATAAAACGGTTTTCGCGAAGTAACCTACGATGGAGACTCTACGCTCGAGGGTGCGTGCTGCGATGCGACGGGTGATGTCAGTTGAGGTAACTAACACTGTCTTTTCAGGTTTTCTTTCTTATTGATGTCTTTTTAGTGTGTTGCCTGTTCTTCTAGGCTTGGTCGCGTGGAACTGGAGCCTAGACTCTATCTAGCTTAGAGCCTTTTGAAAGTGGTCCTTTTGTTACCGTTGAATAAAGTAATATTTGAATTTGATTTGAATTTGTTCATAATTGATTAACAATATGGGAGGCATCTTATTTAAAGGCTTTTAACTTTGGCTAAAGTGCTGGCTGAAGCCCGATTGCTTTTTCGAGATTGAATTTTCATAAAAGCAAAAATACGAGACGAAATCACGCTTCGCATTTCGCATAAAATAAGTTAGCATAATTTTTTTTTTTTTTACTTTTTGATTCATTCCCCTATTTGCAGGGAAAAAATCAAAAAGCCTGGTACAGTTTTTGAATGGAATAGGTTTGTTCTAAATTATCCTCAAAAAAATTATAATTAAAGTTTTATTTGTTTCCTAAACTGGATCTGAATATAATATTAAAAACTTCTAAAAAACAGTGTTTGTCCGGGGTCTGTTCTATTTTACCGTCATTTGCACTACGATGAAATTTATTAACTTTTTTTTTAAAGGCTAAACGCTTGACCGCAATCTCACCTGATGTTAAATGATGATGCGATCGACAGTGTAGCGCGCTCACCTAGAAGATACATATTCACTCTTTTTTTTTAAACGTCCAAATTATAGGTAATCGGAAAAATACGCGTCGGCAACGAGACTTTCAAAAATTAATTTTATATTTGGGCTATCTCGATCGTTTGTAACGGTCTGCAGATAGCTAAATAGCCAAACTTTTTAACTAATTTGGTAAAATATTACGATCAAGCCTTCGAATTTATCATTTCAAATTGAAAAATCGTTCAAAGTTGATAAATCTTTTGATGCGTCGATACATTAATACCGTATAATTTAGTATTGAATGAGTTATTTTAATATTTTTTTATAACTATTTGTTATAAAAAAAGAAGAATAGAGGGAACTGGAAGTCTTTGGGGGAGGTCTTTGCCCAGCAGTGGGACGATATAGGCTAATAAAAAAAAAACTATTTGTTATTTTTATAACGCTTTTATTAGTTTCACCTGTATGTATGTATGTATGTATGTATGTATGTAACCGACCCCTTTGAGCTCGATTCTGTCCTACTTTGAACGATCAGATTTGATTCAAACTTTGCACACCTGTCAAAGGTCGATGACAATGCAATAATATGAAAAAAAAAATAAAAAAAAATGGAAAGAAATAAAAAAAATAAAAAAAAAACCTACTTTGAACGATCAGGTTTGATTCAAACTTTGCACACCTGTCAAAGGTCAATGACAATGCAATAATATGAAAAAAAAAATAAAAAAAAATGAAAAGAAATAAAAAAAATAAAAAAAAAACCTACTTTGAACGATCAGATTTGATTCAAACTTTGCACACCTGTCAAAGGTCGATGACAATGCAATAATATGAAAAAAAAAATAAAAAAATGAAAAGAAATAAAAAAAATAAAAAAAAAACCTACTTTGAACAATCAGATTTGATTCAAACTTTGCACACCTGTCAAAGGTCGATGACAATGATATAATATGAAAAAAAAAAAAAAAAATGAAAAGTAAAAAAAAAAAAAAAAACCTACTTTGAACGATCAGATTTGATTCAAACTTTGCACACCTGTTAAAGGTCGATGACAATGCAATAATATGAAAAAAAAAAATAAAAAAAAAATACTAAAAAGTAAAAAATAAGTTATAGTTTAAAAAACTAAAAAAAAACGCTTTTATAACTAATTGAACTAAAAAGTTAAAAATAAAACTGTAATAATCAATTGAAAATTTATATTATTGTACAAAAAGCGTGGTGTATGTAATAATCAATTGAAAAAATTATATTATTGTACAAAAAGCGTGGGGGGCTTGATTTTGATTGTTGTAAATATTTTATCAATAGTCTATTATATCTGAAGTTATTATAAAAAGCACCCCACGCTTTTTTGTACAATAATATAAATTTTTCAATTGATTACTACATACACCACGCTTTTTGTACAATAATATAAATTTTCAATTGATTATTACAGTTTTATTTTTAACTTTTTAGTTCAATTAGTTATAAAAGCGTTTTTTTTTAGTTTTTTAAACTATAACTTATTTTTATTTATTGTGCCAATTACAGTTTTAAAATTGATGAGCTGCTGATTCTGTACCTCATCATCAATCAACCGCGCTCACAGCGGCAACCAGCCGCCAATGATGGATGACATTGTCCTATAGCTTTTAATTAATACTATTGTACGCTTGTGGCAGAACTACTGTGTTGACCGAAGTGGAATTTGCATTTGAGCACTTCGCTTCGGAGTGCATGAAGTAGGCTTTAGTGTGCCCAAAAAATATAAAAACGTCTAAAAGCTTGCACAATGAATACAGCAATACTGAAGATGAATTATAGACCGTTTCAGAGATATTATTTTTCACAAAGTCCCATAATTACGGTATTTTTTAGGGCTTACCGACTAAGCGGCCTCATCCACGGAAAGATACAGTCAATACTTACAGAGCTGACTAAGAACCGTATTCCGAAAAAATGCTTGAGTCTGAGTCGATTCTCAAGCATAGGTTTTTTGACAGTTTTCCATTGAAAAGTGTCAAAAATCTGTGCTTGAGGCTCGACTCAGACTCAAGCAATGTTTCGGAATACTGGCCTAAGTCTATGCTTTATTACGATGTTTATTTTATTTCATTTACCACTCACTTTATTACGTTAGTTTTCAGATGATTACGGAAAGAGAGTCTCAAATCGTGGAAATTTCATAAGTTTCTTCTAAAATTATAATGTTCTAGAAGCTAGAGTAGCGAGCAGCGTTGCCAGAATGTTATTTTTGTAACATTTTACGTTACTTTTGACCCGCTCATGTTACCTCCATGTTACTCGCCTCTTTATAAATCCCCTAAAAAAGAGAATCCAGACAACAACAAAAACATATCGTGAAACGGAAAACATCCAAGAATGTTTTTGTTTTTAGGTAATAAAGTGCCCTAATAAAGGAGTGTATCGTTTGCCAATGTTTTATAGTAATGTTACTTTTCTCGTAAAAATGTTACTTTTTGAGCTCTTTCATGTTATATTTGACTATCTGCTACTGGCGACACTGGTGGCGAGCATCTGCGCAAGTAAAAAATAAATGGAGTTGTAATAGGAATGATGAAGTCCCCGCGGACTTCATCATTCCGCGGTAAGTGAAGTCCGCGACCGCTCTGGATTACATCTAATATTGCGCTGATTCTATTTACGATGAGCCTGCATTAACCTACATTATTTATTGCAATTTTAGAAGCACTTAGTTTAAGTAGCAGTGGGTTATACCGGACTGAGATTAAGTTTACGTAATTGTTGCAAAATTGAAACTTTTTAACCGTCAAAAAAGATGGAGGTTTCTCAATTTGACCATGTTTATGCTTTTTAGGGTTCCGTAGCCAAATGGCAAAAACGGAACCCTTATAGATTCGTCATGTCTGTCTGTCTGTCTGTCTGTCTGTCCGTCCGTATGTCACAGCCATTTTTCTCCGAAACCGTAAGAGCTAGACTAATGAAACTTGGCAAGTAGATGTATTCTGTAAACCGCATTAAGATTTTTACATAAAAATAAAAAAAAACTATAAATTTCGGGGGTCCCCATACTTGAAACTGAAACTCAAAAAAATTTTTTTCATCGAACCCATACGTGCGGGGTATCTATGAATAGGTCTTTAAAAATGATGTTGAGGTTTCTAATATCGTTTTTTTCTAAACTGAATAGTTTGCGCGAGAGACACTTCCAAAGTGGAAAAAAGTTGGTCCCCCCCCCTCTAACTTCTAAAGTAAGGGAATGATAATACTAAAAAAAATATATGTTGTACATTACTATGTAAACTTCCAACGATATTTGGTTTGAACGAGATCTAGTCAGTAGTTTTTTTTTTATACGTCATAAACCGTAAACCACAATTTACCTTTCGATGAACTACAAGAACCTTATTATGTTACATCAAGTAACATATTATAGAGGTTCTTGTAGTTCGTCGTGCTACGGAACCCTTCATGGGCGAGTCCGACTCGCACTTGGCTGCTTTTTTTATGTTTGTTCGCGGATAACTTCGTCCGATTTTGATGGTTCTATTTTTGTTGAAAAGAAGATATTTCAAAGGTGGTCCCATGATAAGGAAATCAGGGTTCCTTCCGAAAATTGTAGGGCCGACTTTGAATAGTGCGGTTGTAAGTTTTTCAATAAGTATTTTACATCAAAATTAGTTCAGTAGTTTGGCCATAAAGTCTCTCAAGTTTTTGAAACTTGAAAAACCAACCAACTTTTGTATTACTTCTAAACTTCATTATCGAAAGTTACTCGATCAACTCTTTTGTGAGCAATCCGATTGCAGACAACTAAGCAAAAATAAATTTGATTCTTACACGTTTTTCTACTCAAAAGTTTACCTTTGCACGAAGACCAACTTTAAGAAAAAAAAACTAGCCAGGATCAAAATTATTTTTTGGCTAAGCTGTGTCCAATCAGATTTCGCATAAGGATTACTCGCGATTTTTAATAAATAAGTTTAGTGATTTTATATCTTTCAAAAACGAAAGGAGCCTCTTTGAAGCGCACTTAAAATCCTTTCACCGCACTTGGTTCGAAAGCAGCAGTGACGCGATAAGAAGATATCTTTGAAAAAGTCAAAATGTGCGAGTGATAAGTACTTGTTTCATCAACTTAATCTGTACTATCTACAAAGCATTTAGTAAAAGTAAATAAGATTTGAATCAGCCATTTACTTCGCCGACTATACCATTAGCAATCCGAGTCGTCACTCAAAATCTTCGACTTCTTAAACCTATTGAATGGTTTTTTTTTTAATCCTTTCACCACTTGAAGTCACACTGAGAAGAATAGGTACTTATTTTTGTAATAATTTATTATTTTTTAGAATGTGGAAATTTAATTTACCTGTTAATTGTGTAATTGGTCTCATATCAAGACCGTTCTAATTAATTAAATAAAATATTAAAAAAATATTACAGATGAAAAATAAATTGTAGGTAATAAAAAAGCGGCCAAGTGCGAGTCGGACTCGCCCATGAAGGGTTCCGTAGCAACAAGTAACGTTCTTGTAGTTCGTCGAAAGGTAAATTGCGGTTTACGATTTATAACGTACTAGTGGCTGCCCACGGCTTCGCTCGCCTGTTTCCGTTACGCCCCGTTGATTTTTCCTTTAAAAGTTTTCCTAATTTTCTCAGCTAAGGGAAATAATTTTCCAATTTCCTTTCTTAGTGCACCCCTATGCTATAAAAGGAACATACCCTCCAAGTTTCATGCTTCTAGGACTTACGGTTTAGGCTGAGCGTTGATTGTCAGTCAGTCAGTAACGTAAGAGTTTTATATATTTAGATAAAAAAAAACATACGGACGGACAGACAGACATGACGAATCTATAAGGGTTTTTGCCATTTGGTTACGGAACCCCAAAAAACTAGCTTACGCTCTACGTACGTAAAACAAGATACATTGAATCCTGTCACGATCGGGGTCTTATTACCTAGTAATTCATGTATTTGTGGTACATTCAGCATAAAAGTGGATGGGCAATTTTAGTTTAGTAAATTTCTTTTTTATCTGGATTTGTCAAAAAAAATTGGCTCAAAGCAAATCTTCAATAAAGTTCAAATTTTCAATATAAAATTTACTGGTTATAGAAATATTTATACTTCACGAAACCGAAATGCCAATCTCCTTTTGACGCTGACTGTTATCTATATACCTAGATAGTGTTTGTTCGTCCTCTATAGTTCTTTTCAAATCCAGTCCATCTCAAGGTTGTCTGGAAGAGATTGCTTTTAGTGATATGGCCACCCATTGTATTCCACTTTGATTTTTTTCTGTATTCCTTTGTTAATTTTAAATAAATAAATATTATAGACAATCCACACAACACTATCTAGCCCCAAACTAATAAGCAGAGCTTGTACTATGGGAACCATATAGCTGATAGAATACTTATATACATTTTTTTTGTAAATACATACTTAGAATACAATATAACACCCAGACAGAGAACAAACATTTATGTTTACCACACAAATATTTGTTCTCGGTGGGGATCGAACCCACGACCTACGGCGCAGAAGGCAGAGCTACTACCAGCTGAGCTAGAGGCCAGTCATAACCAACCAACCATATAACCAACCATTGTATTCCACTTTGTTTTTTTCTGTATTCCCTTATTGATTTTTTGTATCTTGTTGAACAGGTGGAGATGCTGTACCAGCGCTACTTCCTCCGCATCAACCAGAACAACATAATGCATCTGCTGTCTCTGCTGCTGGCCATGGCAGCCGCCCTGCTCGTGGTGCAGGGCTGGGGCGGCGTAGTGGCGCACCAGCAACTTGGACCGGACACACATCCCTACTAGTCAGTATCTTATTTATTTATTTATTGACTAGCGGCCGCCCGCGGCTTCGCTCGCCCCGTTACCGTTCCCGTTGAAAAAAACATATTTATTCACCTTTTAAACCTTCTCTGGACCTCCACAAATCATTCAAGAGCAACCGTTCTCGAGTTTTAGCTAGACTAACGAACAGCAATTCATTTTTAGGGTTCCGTAGCCAAATGGCAAAAACGGAACCCTTATAGATTCGTCATGTCTGTCTGTCTGTCCGGCCGTGTCACAGCCATTTTTCTCCGAAACCATAAAAGCTAGACTGATGAAAGTTGGTGAGTAGATGTATTCTGTGAACCGCATTAAGGTTTTTACACAAAAATAGAAAAAAAACTATAAATTTTGGGGGTCCCCATACTTGAAACTGAAACTCAAAAATTTTTTTTTCATCGAACCCATACGTGTATCTATATCATAGGGGTATCTATGAATAGGTCTTCAAAAATGATGTTGAGGTTTCTAATATAGTTTTTTTCTAAACTGAATAGTTTGCGTGAGAGACACTTCCAAAGTGGAAAAAAGTTGGTCCCCCCCCCTCTAACTTCTAAAGTAAGAGAATGATAATACTAAAAAAAATATATGTTGTACATTACTATGTAAACTTTCAACGATATTTGGTTTGAACGAGATCTAGTCAGTAGTTTTTTTTTTATACGTCATAAACGGAAACTCAAAAAGTTTTTTTTCATCGAACCCATACGTGTGAGGTATCTATGAATAGGTCTTTAAAAATGATGTTGAGGTTTCTAATATAGTTTTTTTCTAAACTGAATAGTTTGCGCGAGAGACACTTCCAAAGTGGAAAAAAGTTGGTCCCCCCCCCCTCTAACTTCTAAAATAAGAGAATGATAAATCCAAAAAAAATATATGTTGTACATTACTATGCAAACTTTCAACGATATTTGGTTTGAACGAGATCTAGTCAGTAGTTTTTTTTTTATACGTCATAAATTGTAAACCGCAAATTTCTTTTTTCATCGAACCCAAACGTGTGGGGTATCTATGGATAGGTCTTTAAAAATGATGTTGAGGTTTCTAATATCGTTTTTTTCTAAACTGAATAGTTTGCGCGAGAGACACTTCCAAAGTGGAAAAAAATTGGTCCCCCCCCCTCTAACTTCTAAAATAAGAGAATGATAAATCCAAAAAAAATATATGTTGTACATTACTATGCAAACTTTCAACGATATTTGGTTTGAACGAGATCTAGTCAGTAGTTTTTTTTTTATACGTCAAAAATCGTAAACCGCAATTTACCTTTCGACGAACTACAAAAACCTTTATATTATGTTAATTGATGCTACGGAACCCTTCATGGGCGAGTCCGACTCGCACTTGGCTGCTTTTTTTTTACATACCCTATGACCTAATTATACCATACTTCTTGCAAATAAATATATTTCAATACATTTCATTTCCACGAACCGGAAGACGAAAAGTAGGGCGCCCACCCACCAGATGGATCGACGATATTGTTACGATCGCAGGAAGTTGGTGGATGGAAAGAGCTTAGAATCGTTCTTCCTGGAAATGTGTAGGGGAGGCCTATGTCCAGCAGTGGATTTCTTCAGGCTGATGATGATGATGCCATTTCACTGCTGAACGAGATCGAGAGCACTGGTGGCTTAGAGGTAACTGCCTTGCCTCCCGATCTTAAGGTCGTGGGTTCAAATGCAGTCGTATACCACTGAGTTTTTCTGACCGAAAATGTATGTGCACTTTGCCAGTACTCTCAAACAATGAAAAAAACATCGTGAGAAAACTAGCATGCTGTAGAACCTAAAAAGTTCGAAAGGTCTCTTTAAAGCGCACTTAAAATCCTTTCACCACAATGGTTCAAAAGAAACAGTGTCACGATAAGAAGAAGAGCTTTCTTATGTTACGTTCATCATTGTTATAAAATACATTTGCGCCTGAAACTTAAAACGAAAAAATATTTCATCTCTAATTGAACTATACGAGATTTGAATTCGGTCCGAGTATAACGCATCGTTCCGAATAATCCTTTGTTCCAAAACTTTTACTATGCTTTTTTCTACCGTGAAGCAGCATCGCTGTGTTTCGGTTTGAAGGGTGTGGATGCCGGTGAAATTACTGGCACGTGAGGCTGAACATCGGTACGTCTCAAGTGGATGGACGCATGACAATGCATTGTTGGGCACGTTCCTTTATTTATTTATATGGATACTTTGTTAAAGGCAATGGTTACCACTTAACATCAAGTGGGCCATATGCTTCTACCATCGTATGTTGTATAAAAAAAAGACGGGTTGCACTCCGGGAGTGCCGGCAGAAGTGAAAACTTGATTATTAACGTTGAGCATGACCTAAATAAATACAGTAGATCTATAAAATCATGTACCAATGACCACTACTACCTGCCGCGGGCGGCCGCTAGTTCATAAAATCTATAATAGGTATGTACCTATACCTACTACAGTCACGAAAAACGCCTTGGTATGCTTGCTACTAACTATTATCTATTCTGTGACGTTACCGTGTCATAGTAACTACTAGCGTATCTGTAGCGTCTTACGCTTTTTCGATCAGGTCACGTGATCCTGACGCGAGTTTAAGATTTTATACCCATTACAGAAAGTGCTCAACGCCGCTAAAGAAGTTTTCACTTCAAAAATGGTTCTATGAAGCTCAATCTACGAGAGCAAACATCACGTGAATTTAACGAGGTCTGTAGGTTCTTCAAAAGGTAACGAGACTGCAGGTTCTTGAAAAAGTAACGAAGGCAGCGCAAAATAATCATTTTCTGTAAAGCTTGCGCGTAACTAGGCGATCCGCGGTGGCTGTTTCGATTAATTTCAGCATAAGGTTTTGCATACATTGCTGCAAACTTTGACAGCAATACACTGATCGCTATCGCATGGGATCTATATGTGCACAAAGCTTAAAATCAGTCTATAACGAATCCGACAAAAATACGACGATCAAACAATGAAGGAGTGTTGGACGGAAACAAAAGAACAATCGAGCGAGTGGCGCAGAGCCGGGATACAATCCGATTATATTGGATGAATCCCACTTGCAAAGAACACACTCAATTGCTTCTGAAGCATTTGCGTCTGTTGTATTGCAGGAACTTGTTTCCAATGCACAAACTTTGATACAGATTGTTTTATCTACTACTAGTGGCCACCCGCGGCTTCGCTCACCCCGTTACCGTTCCCGTCGAAAAAAAAAATACGGGTTGCACTCCGGGAGTGCCGGCAGAAGTGAAAACTTGATTATTAACGTAGGAACCCTAAAAGTTGTTTATTTTATCAAGTTCCTCAATGTAGTAAAACCCCAATCAAAGTCCTAAGGAACCCTAAAAATTTTAGCATTATCAAGCTCCTAAGTGTAGTTGAAATTCCAATCAAAGTGCTAAGGAACCCTAAAATTGTTTACATAATCAAGGTCCTAAGTGTAGTTGAAAGTCCAATTAAAGGCCTAAGGAACCCTAAAAGTTGTTTATTTTATCAAGTTCCTCAATGT
The DNA here is from genome assembly GCA_939531255.2 of Thera britannica. Classification (NCBI taxonomy): domain Eukaryota; kingdom Metazoa; phylum Arthropoda; class Insecta; order Lepidoptera; family Geometridae; genus Thera; species Thera britannica. The sequence continues at coordinate 1,665,142 of OW618044.2, forward strand.
AGTAAAACCCCAATCAAAGTCCTAAGGAACCCTAAAAATTTTAGCATTATCAAGCTCCTAAGTGTAGTTGAAATTCCAATCAAAGTCCTAAGGAACCCTAAAAATGTTAACATTATCAAGCTCCTAAGTGTAGTTGAAACTCCAATCAAAGTCCTAAGGAACCCTAAAAGTTGACCACTTAATCAAATTCCTCAATGTAGTAAAACCCCAATCAAAGTCCTAAGGAACCCTAAAAATTTTAACATTATCAAGCTTCTAAGTGTAGTTGAAACTCCAATCAAAGTCCTAAGGAACCCTAAAAGTCAACCATTTAATCAAATTCCTCAATATAGTATAACCCCAATCAAAACCCTATACGGAACCCTAAATTTTACGTAAAGCCAAATCCTCAACGGGTCGGAACCGCTAGAAGGGACCTTGTCGCGCGACCTACAAGTAGGTCCTAAATGAAGTAAAACGGCAGACATAGGAGGAGGGGGTTCTGGGGGGCTAAGGGGGGTCACAGCACGGCTCGCTTCGCTCGCCGCGCTGTTCCCCGTGGTCGCGTGGCGGCTCGCTTCGCTCGCCGCGACGCTCCCCCCGGGTTCAGGAAGAGGGGGTTCTGGGGGGCTTAGGGGGGTAACAGCACGGCTCGCTTCACTCGCCACGCTGTTCCCCGTGATCGCGTGGCGGCTCGCTTCGCTCGCCGCGACGCTCCCCCCGGGTTTCGGAGGAGGGGGTTCTGGGGGGCTTAGGGGGGGTCACAGCACGGCTCGCTTCGCTCGCCGCGCTGTTCCCCGTGGTCACGTGGCGGCTCGCTTCGCTCGCCGCAATGCTCCACTCGAAAAATAAATACAGTAGATCTATAAAATCATGTACCAATGACCACTACTACCTGCCGCGGGCGGCCGCTAGTTCATAAAATCTATAATAGGTATGTACCTATACCTACTACAGTCACGAAAAACGCCTTGGTATGCTTGCTACTAACTATTATCTATTCTGTGACGTTACCGTGTCATAGTAACTACTAGCGTATCTGTAGCGTCTTACGCTTTTTTTCGATTTTTATTATGAACTCTACGTTGTAGTCTTAGGGTACATTTCTGCAAAAAATCCGTCCTACGCTTTTTCGATAAGGTCACGTGATCCTGACGCCCTGACGCCCTGACGCGAGTTTAAGATTTTATACCCATTACAGAAAGTGCTCACCGCCGCTAAAGAAGTTTTCACTTCAAAAACATATTGATTCCATTTAAACCTTCTCTGGACTTCCACAAATAATTCAAGACCAAAATCAGCCAAATCGGTTCAGCCGTTCTCGAGTTTTAGCGAGACTAACGAACAGCAATTCATTTTTATATACACACATCTAATACCACAAAACAACACAATTTACATACTACTACAATTTCGATCTAAGAACATGTTAAGAAGATTTAATGATAATTAAATTTTAATTTTATTTTACAAAAGTATATCAAATTAATGCACAAACAAAATCTTACAAAACGCGCGAAGTATGAACACCCAAATGTATGACTCTTCCCTTTAGAAGTGACGATTGAAATACCATTACGGAATATATCATACAATTGATGTGTAGGTACATAGTTATTAGCAAATACCTGAATACTTTTTCCTTCATTCACTCATAGAAAGTAAAAACAGCAGAACAAGACGGCGCCACAAGATTGGCAAGGTTCTTAGGTTGCGCTCACTTTGGATCCGTTTTCGTACGAATTCCATTTGTACGAAAACGTACGAACACGTACAAACATTCCCGACCTTCTGAGTACTATGAAAGCGCCCACACTGCGCGCGAGTTAGTCGTACGTATACGTACGTGCACGTCCGACATCCGAAATCAATCCGAACTTGTTGGGATTTTATTACATGTTCGTGCGTTCATCAAACGTATGCGCTGACACCGGTACTCTGTCTATTTGACAGAGAAAAACGTATTCAGTGCGCACTCAATTCGTACGAACAGTGTTCGTACGTTTACGTACGATGTAATTCGTATCCAAAGTGAGCGTAGCCTTAAAGTGCATATTTTTGTACACAGTACTGACTCATCCACCCGAAGTGACATCAGCCATGGCGACGAGGACTACGGCGGCGCCAGCTTGGAAGCTGAACTGGCACATCAGCGACGCACGGCACACCTCATCAACTTTAGCGCTATCAGCATAGGCGCCATCATCTATATGTGTGAGTGTTATTTGTAATGCCCTAGCGGGGCTCATGTTCTGGACGTTATTACCCCGTAAGACCTATAAATTATAATTGAAATCTTATACCTTTAAACGAGAAAATCTTGTATATATATATTTATTTAGGATCTCGGAAACTGCGCCAACGATTTTCACGAAATTTAGTATACAGGGGTTTTCGGGGGCGATAAATTGATCTAGCTAAGATTCATTTTAAGAAAATGATTACTTCCCTCCGAGTTCAATAATTAAACATAAACTGAATATGTGACTGCTCCTGCCATCTATTGACGATCGTGAGCTAACTGCAAGCATATCCAGCAGATGGCATTGTTCAGTAATAATTAGCCAATAAAGATAATTATGATTCTTATGATTTATTAAAAATACAAATTAACAATAAAAAATACCGGTCACCAACTGCTAGTGAATATAAATATGAATATGGTGTTTGCGGTGCTTCATTGTACAGGTGATTTAGTTGCTACGGCGGGAGTTCCGTGAATTCACTTCCAACGCAGCGCAGCAATGTCACGTATTCACTCTATATGTTTGATACATGGACGAGTGAGTGGCTAGCGCCTACTCTAATCAATCCTATTGTTATGTCATCAACACGACCACTATCACGTTCCAGAAGCCACAATCAACTCTAATTAACCGAGCGTATGCATCCCATTTGGTAGCCGCAGTCACGAATCACAGGCATTGTCTGATCTAATATCATTATATTTGCTAATATCTCGGTGTGAAGTCCGGACCACGTACGTTAGGTGTATCAATATCATCATTGACCTGAAGAAGTTACGCTTCAGGCTGGTTGTGTATGCGGTCATTTCTGGCACGAACGATTGAAGCTTAAAACATTTCAGACAGAAATGGTTTTGGCATTTATGACAGAAGACGACGTTGGTTGTAAACCAACATTATGCTGAGTCTGAGTTGGTTTTGCGTCGTATAAGGTTCACACAAAAATATTTGGAATTTTCAGGTTTATAAATGAGTGTGAAGCGCTTGTTTTGTAAATCAATAATTATTCTATTCCATTCTTTCTCCATTCACTGACTTTAATATGGTGCTAGGTCTGCTGATATGCTTGAGTCGGCCCGCTATGAACGAGGTCTACCTACTGACTACCTCGTACTTCGTCATGGCAACCTTCGTGCTTATCGACATCTCCCTATCGACCACGGCTGTTCTACAGTGAGTACCCCACTTATATTAACATAAAATATACGTACAATGTATTTTTTTATCAGACCTAAATTTATTTTTCTTTGCATTATTATACCTTGAAAATAACATTTTCCTATCAGTGTTTCGTTTGAAAAAACCGAGCTTAAGGTAAATATCATATCCCATCGGGAGACTCCTTCCATCTCACATGAAACTGTAGCATATTGTTAGTTATACTCGGTAATGTTGACAAGAAAAGGTCACAAAATGTCTTGTGTTAACAGTTGCCTGAAACGTTCTATGCTATTGTGAAAATAAATCCCAGTTGAATTAGAAACTACTTTATTGCAAACAACCACATTCGCTGAACAAACTCTCCGAAAGCCTTTGACAAACCATTTGGAGTGTATCTAGGGGCCGAGTGACGGCCAGCGTCGCCGTCACCGTCGGTCGAGGCGCTGACGGCTTATGTCAAATTAAAATTAAAACTTTCCGTTGCGTTCCGCTCAAACAGACCGCAAAGGAAATATCAATTTTTGTAATTTTCGAGTACACTATTGTAATGAATTTTTTTATTCGCGTCTGATTTTATTTGATGAGGCCATTGAAAGTCAATTAAAATTAGAGCGTCCCAACTAGCATAATTTACCCAACAATTTCCAACCAAAATTTAAATATCCTATTAGGGTAGCATCGAAAAATTTATATCGAAATATGAAGCTTAATTTTGTTTATTTATTTTATTTTATGAACTTGTTGGGAGAACACTGGTGGTCTAGTGGTAGTGGCCCCGCCTTCCGATCCGAAGGTCGTGGGTTCAAATCCACTCGTGTACCAATGAGTTTTTCTGTCGAAAAATTTATGTGCACTATGCCAGTACTGTCAAAACGGTGAAGGAAAACATCGTAAGGAAACCGGCGTGTTGTAGAACCTAAAAAAGTTCGAGCAACACGTGTCAAGGGTCACGCAAAAAGGGCCCACCAGCGGCCTACTTGCGGAAAAACCTGCCCGCACATCAAGTGCGCATGATAAACTTGCCGAGGTAGGTACTTGTAGGCAGGGTTTTAGTTTTCTGAGTAAACAATATGGTGTTGGAGGTTCGTGTTGTTGCTGGTGACAGACATCCGCAGGATGTTTGCCGCTGTTGCTTGATCACTGGCGCCTATATCCGGCGGATGCGAGTTGTCTTACAATAAAGATGATCATTAAGATAAAATAAAGATATTGTCGCTCTATTTTTCTTTTACCTCTCACAATTCGATGAACTAATAAATGATTTTCGATAATTAAACAAGCTATTTTGATTAGTTTCGTTGAGTCAGATATCCGTTCTTTGTGTTCTGAGATTTGGAAAATACGTTATTCTGAGACTGCTTTTATATTATAATTATAAGTTTTAAAAACTAGAGAAACCGACTTCATTGCCAAACGGCTAAACCGATTTTAATGAAATTTGTTTAGGACAATCTGGACGTAAGAATAACTTCTAAATAAAAAAAATATTTTCTAAATCGGTTCATAAATGACGGCATGCAGTTACGAACATTAAAAAAATATTTGAAAAAAAATGGCAACACCGATTTTAATCAAATTAAAATGAGATCAATCAGGAAGCAGTACCTTTCAGATAAAAATCGGCTCACAAATGACGAAGTTATGCGGTAACAAACAGAAAAAAAAAATACAACCGAATTGAGAACCTCCTCCTTTTTGATTGGAAGTCGGTTAAAAAGCAGCCAAGTGCGAGTCGGACTCGCCCATGAAGGGTTCCGTAGCATCAATTAACATAATATAAAGGTTTTTGTAGTTCGTCGAAAGGTAAATTGCGGTTTACGATTTATGACGTATAAAAAAAAAACTACTGACTAGATCTCGTTCAAACCAAATATCGTTGAAAGTTTGCATAGTAATGTACAACATATATTTTTTTTGGATTTATCATTCTCTTATTTTAGAAGTTAGAGGGGGGGGGACCAACTTTTTTCCACTTTGGAAGTGTCTCTCGCGCAAACTATTCAGTTGAGAAAAAAACGATATCAGAAACCTCAACATCATTTTTAAAGACCTATCCATAGATACCCTACACGTATGGGTTCGATGAAAAAAAAATTTTTGAGTTTCAGTTTCAAGTACGGGGACCCCCAAAATTTATAGTTTTTTTTCTATTTTTATGTAAAAACCTTAATGCGGTTCACAGAATACATCTACTCACCAAGTTTCATCAGTCTAGCTTTTATGGTTTCGGAGAAAAATGGCTGTGACACGGTCGGTCAGACAGACAGACAGACAGACAGACAGACAGACATGACGAATCTATAAGGGTTCCGTTTTTGCCATTTGGCTACGGAACCCTAAAAATGGTAGCTTCGGAAGGTACTAATTTCCTGAGTGGGTAGCAACATGTAGGTTGGATTAAAGCTGTCAATCGGCGATGAAGATTCCGGAGGAGACGCCTGGAGAGCCGGAAGCACGCGTCTCACTATTTGATAACGAAACCACTGAATCAAAATATAGCCGTATTGAAAACCTTATTTCATAAAGTTGGTCTTTCCCAACTATAACATGAAGAAGTTCAAGAAAAAAGTAAAAAAAATCTTTCTGGGTAGACAACGCAACGATAGCACTCTTGTTGTGCTGTGTTGTTGTATTGTGTAACACTCGGTGTTGTTGGTGTCTATGGGTGATTGTGACCGCTAACCAATAGGAGGGCATGTTTGTCATTTGAATTAAAAAAAAAGTTGGTTATAATTAAACTATATCTACGGTATGTTGTGTATTATTTTGACAAATTCATTTAATAGGTGACGTTTTTGACTGGCCTCTCAGCTGAGTTGGTAGTAAACCTGCATTCTGCACCGTAGATTGTGGGTTCGATCCCCACCGAGAACAAATATTTGTGTGGTGAACACAGATGTCTGTCTCTGTCTCGCTCTGATAAGTAATATATCAGATATCTGGTCCCCATCATACAAGCTCTGTGCGTCGATTCAACACGGCTCGATTGAGTGATCGCTGAAGAGAGCACTGGTGATCTAGTGGTAGCGGCCCCACGTTCCGATTCGAAGGTCGTAGGTTCAAATCCAGTCGTGTACCAATGAGTTTTTCCGTCGAAAAATGTATGTGCACTATGCCAGTACTCTCAAACGGTGAAGGAAAATATCGTGAGGAAACCGACGTGCTCTAGAATTTAAAAAAGTTCGAGCAATACGTGACAAGAATCACGCAAAAACCAGCCCGCACATCAAGTGCGCATGATGATGCCAATTCAGTGATCGCTGAATCCGCGTTCCATTTTCATTTCCTTAGTTTGGGTCCAGATAGTGCTGCGTGATTTGTCCACAACATTTTTCTTATGTTTGAAGCGAGTGGTCTTAAGTGCTTATGTTCCCAGGGCTATCCGAATGTGCGGCGGCAGTACGGCTCTGTTCACGTACCTGATGTATTCCGTGCTGCCGGTGCGGCTGCACGAGGCGGCGGCCGGGGGCGGCGTGCTGGCCCTCGTCAACATCGCACTGCACTGCCTACTCGCCAACTCTACCGTCGCACAAGTTTGTACCTAGCCCCTTCCCACTCATAGCCCCTTCCCACTGGTGCGTGACATCGCGCACCAGCCCGCACCAGCTCGCACGACACACCATGGGAACGGTCTCGTGCGCCGAGGTGCGCGGTAGCACAGGACCCTTTCCGTGTGCGTTGCCGTGCGTCGTCGTGCGCGGTGCGTGATGATTACGCTCGAAAAACTGATAACGGGATAAGGGTTCTCGAATGGCGCTCACGAACTGACCCATTAGATGGACCGACGATATTGTCAAGATCGCGGGAAGTCAATGGATGGAAAGAGCTCAGAATCGTTCTTCCTGGAAATGTGTAGAGGAGGCCTATGTCCAACAGTGGACTTCTTTAGGGTGATAATGATGATGATGAAAGAAATCTTTGACTTTGAATGATGAATGTTATTTGTGTACAGATAATGGCAACGATCATTTGCTTGATCGCGGTGAATGTATCCGGGGCGCTGACGCATCAGCCCCGCGAGCTAGCTCAGCGCCGGGCATTCATTGAGACTCGCGACTGCGTCGAAGCACGGCTCCTCACCCAACGCGACAACCAGCAACAAGTCAGTATTTCTACCTGCCTCTTAAGATAGATTGGTATAATTTAGTTTTTTTGTTAGTTTCCAGAACTCAATTATTGATCTTATTATAGGTTTTGTGTATGAGGTAATCAAATGAATCCTATCATAAATAATAAGCTCGAATACGAAGAAGTGGATTAATTTCGTACTATTTTGATGATTTAGAAGAAATATGATTTATGGGTTTGATTAGCCTGTCAGCTCAGTTGGTAGTAGCTCTGCCTTCTGCGCCGTGGGTTCGATCCCCATCGAGAACAAATATTTGTGTGGTGAACGCAGATGTTGGTTCTCTGTCTGGGTGTTATATTGTATTCTATGTAGTCACATTCCGAGTCACATTCTTTTCATAGGTATTTAGTACAAAGAATTGTAAAATATTCCGTGTTTTTATTGAAAAATATGAAGGTATTTTCATATGGTTTCATCGGTACAACAGGTCACCGGCCGGTGCCGCGTGACCTTACATCGCAACGTGACACAATACAAAGCATAGTAGACCGATGTAAAAACAATACAAACAAGTGTTTTCATTTCTTGATTTTTCATTGAAATTTATTGTACATTTTTTAGGTTTCTGGATCGTGCTTGCGCAATTGCTTTGTTACGATCGATATGGGTCTGTTCACATAAATAGGACTTTTCAAGATAAAAAAAGTGTTGTTTATGATAACACTAGAGGCCACCCGCGGCTTCGCATGTCCCGTTCCCGTTAATTTCAAGCGTTTTCATATTTATTCACCCTTCAAACTTTCTCTGGACTTCCACAGAAATTCAAGACCAAAATTAGCCATGCCGTTCTCGAAATTTAGCGAGAGATTTAGATTTAAGCGTCCATCAATGACCTTATCTTAATTCAACGATCTCAGAACTTTGTAATTATATGTGCGCTTTGATCCTGGATTTAACATTTAAAGCTTCGAGCTATAAATAATAATTTGAAAAAAAATAACTTAAAAATTAAAAAAAAATCAATGTAAGAGCATTCACTTCTACATTTACCTAGGCTATTTATGCAATGCAGATATTATCTTTGGACATAACACACTTGCTAGTTGGGGTCTGTTGCTAACTTCGTCACGGCTGCGTGTCGGCATGGTATTAGATTAGCGCGCAGGCCTCTGTTGAACAATTGAGTTGATTCCACTGCTTGTAGCACGCGCTCATTCGATTAGTACTCGAGCCTGCCATCCGTACGTGTGAACTTAGTTACTGCAAGTGGACCTCACGTTCATATTACAAGGCTGCAATATTGACTTGCCTCTCAGCTCAGTTGGTAGCAGCTCTGCCTTCTGCGCCGTAGGTGTTTGGTTCGATCTCCACCGAGAACAAATATTTGTTTGGTGATCACAGACGTTTTGTTCTCTGTCTGGGTGTTATATTTTATTCTCAGTTTTTTTTTTATAAACAAATACATATTATTATATCAACTATCTGGTTCCCATAGTACATACAAAATCTGCTTAATTTGGGGCTAAATAGTGTTATAAAAAAAAAAAATTGTATCAATAATCATTTTGTAGATCACTAGTGGCTGCTCACGGCTTCGCTCACCTCGTTCCCGTTATCTAATTATTATTTTTTCTCCTGGTAATAACAAACACAACAAAAAAGGATAAGAGAAAATGGTCCAGCCATTCCACGTGATGGCGTGACCAACCGAAATAGGGATTCATTATATATTTCTGATTACTCTATAAGTAGAAGAAGCAGAAAGCTGACTTAATTTTATTACAGTAATAAATAACTTCACTCTATCTTTAGCCAGTATAAAGTTAAGTATGTAGGACGCAGTTTAAATTTAATTGTTAGTTATTTACACAAAGAAACTTACAATTAAACAAATATTTACAAAATGTACAAAATACACAAGAAACAGTTGAGCTATCTGCAGATCGTTACAAACGATCTAGAGATAGCTCAACTGATCCAAATCTGTTAGTGTTAATTGTTAGTTGCGGTCAAGTGTCAGGTGCGGTGAAATTGCACGAGACGTCTATGGCCAATAGCTTTAGAATAGGGGCAAGTGGTTTTACGTCTAGCTTAGAGATTTACGAGAGCACAGTTTACTTGCCCGAGCCTTAATTAACAGGACGCTGCAGTTCCTGACATTATTGTAGATAGGTACGGCAACCACCTGGATTATATTTACTGTAGACTGGTTGACCTGAATGCTGTGTTCAGTCGGAGTTTTACAACAGTCTTTAATGAAAATCAGTTAAATCCGTTCTGTAATTAATTGGTATGATCCGTAGCATGCGTCTCGTAGCGCGTAGCTCGTAGCAGCGTAGCGCATCGTAGCGGAGCTCTACGATAACTACAAAGCCTCTGTTTGAGCGTGACTGCAGTTAGTTTTAGGTTGCCATCAAACAAATATGAAATAAAGCAGTACTTGTACCCATGGCGTTGGTCACTTTGTCTTAAATAAATGTCATTTTTTTTTTGTCAAAATAAAACAATCGTAAACTTGAAATAAATATTATTCTTTACAATCGATACACACCTGACGATGATGATCATCATCATCATCATCATCATCATCATCACACATCTCTGCTTGAATTTTGAAGCTTAATTTCTGCCACTTTCAGGTTGGGCGAGTGGCATAGCCTGCAAGGTTTTTAATGATAGAATGAGCAAGAGAGAGTATGGGTTTGAATATCATATGCAAAACTTTTTTTCCATGGGAAATTTTATTTATGACCTCTTCAAAATCTAGATCAATATGTGTTGTGTTTGTTTCAGGAGCGTCTACTTCTCTCGGTTCTGCCCCGCCACGTAGCAATGGAAATCAAGGCTGACTTCGCCTCCAAACCGAGGGAAGAACAGTTCCATAAGATCTATATACAGCGCTACGACAACGTTAGGTAAGTACCTAATAATAGGTCAACTATAATTTCAATCTTTAACTGAATAACACTTTGTACGAGTAAAGGTATGACCGTGTAACTAATATTATAAAAATTCTAGCAATAAGTACATAATCTTAACCAGTTACGTTCTTTTTCTTACTTATAGGATCACTTTTATGTAGGTTCTTTTTGAAAATGTTTTTAGGCAGAGAGCGATGCGTCCGCGTGGACAGCTGTATGACGTTGTCACGTTCAACTATCGTCAGTAAACCGACTTTACAGACAACCGATTTTTTGAAGTGAAAACTTCTTTAGCGGCGTTGAGCACTTTTTCTGTAATGGGTATAAAATCTTAAACTCGCGTCAGCGCGTCAGGACACGTGACCTGATCGAAAAAGCGTAAGACGGATGGAGAGTAGACAGCTATCCCCTCTCTACGGCGCGGCGAAAATGTATGCCTGGGCCTACTGTTTCGTTTAGGCAGCGCAGGGCGCTTGCGCGAATGTTCGTGTATGTTACAGCGTGCCAAATAACAAACAAGCCCCCCCTAACCATTCCAAAATATCAAACATGCTCAACGTTAATAATCAAGTTTTCACTTCTGCCGGCACTCCCGGAGTGCAACCCGTATTTTTTTTTTACTTGATTGCAACGGAATTCATCTAGCGGTTTCGCTTTAGCAATTCCGCAGCGGAGGTGTGCTATGGCCGTTATAAGCGATGGGCAGGTGTAGTCAACTCAGATGTAGTCTTGGTTTTGATCAGATGAGTTAAGAAGGAGTCACTATCAGTCATATGTATTTGTTAGCAATCGTGAAGGCGAAGATGCTTCAAATGTTACTCCTTCCTGCCCCTTTCAAGAAAATTACGTTTCGCTTAGCAAATGAAAATACTTCACAATAGCGACCATTGTCAGTTATTTTTATGGTCGCTTTGGAGATGCTGTCTGTGTTTCTTTATTATTGTTGTTATATAGTTGACTTATTTTCAAGAACAGATTTATTATTTTTCATAGAAATACTTATTACATGTTTACGAAGACGTATCTTGGCCAATAAAACTTGCAAAAGACTCTCTCTCCTTACTTTTGTTTTATTTTATTCTAAGGCTTCACAATATTTAAATAACTTAAAATAAATAACAAATAAAAGTGCAATTTTTCATACAAAGTTAGTCTAATTATTTCTTAATTTTTTTGTTGTTTGTACAAAAATACAAACGTTACATTTTACTATTCTCTACATCATGTCAGTAGTTCATTCGAACTAGTGCTAGTGTTGTGAAAGGATTTTAGGAGCGCCTCAAAAAGGATCCTTTCGTGCACTAATAAAATACTGTTGAATTTTTGTTATACGTAAATAAAGGTAACAAAAGGTTTTCATTACATACCTCACTACTATGATTATTACTACTTATGATTTGTTTTATTACTTTTTTAGTGGATATGTAAGATATATTTAGGTAGGAGGAGGCTCAGAATAGAATTATGACATCTGAATAAACAAATTTTAATTTAATTTAATTTATAGAGGGAACTGGAAGTCTAAGGGCGAGGCCTTTGCCCAGCAGTGGGACGATGTAGGCTAAAAAAAAAAAATTGTGCAATATCAGAATTATACTTTTGTACATCGCTGTTTTCTTGTTTACGTAAAATCTTTCTATCCAAATGCTGTCTGAAAGAGATATACCTAGCTCTTAGCGATAAAGCCACACATTGTACGTATATTTGAGATATTTTATTTTCTTTTGAAAATAAAATATTTTATTCAAATAGTCAAATAGTTTTGTTTTTTTTTTTTTTGGAATTCTTCTTTTGTATACAAATTCTATCTGACTGTAGATTTTCAACAGTTATCTGAGACGCGTTTAAACTTCGAAAGATTGAACTATTATATTATATTCTCTGTTTAAGTTCTCAAAGAGCCCGCAATGGATTGATAAGGAGTTAGTCATTTGTCAAAGTGAGGTTGTTTATGCCCGTAGCACACCTCCGCTGCGGAACTGTTAAAGCGAGTACCGCTAGATGAATTCCGCTCCGATCTAGTGTAGTTTGGGTAGCGGAATGGGCATCGGAACCTCGTGCTTTGTCAATTTCTGCAAACATGTGAGAAAACAACGCGGCACCGCAACATAATATCGGCCAGAGCGCGGAAGCCGGAAGCGTGGCTGGTGTTGGAGCAGACCGATGAAACCGCGCGGTGAAAGAGATGGAATATAGTCAAATCTATGCGTTATAACAGGCAGTTACGCTGGTTGGAACATTATAATAATCTTTGTAATTTCCTTAAGTGTAGTAAACACTATAAAATCAATAAACAATTATGAAAACGCAAGGTGACATCTCTCGTCGATTCAACTGAATGCAACTTCGGTTATCGAGCAGGTTAGTTGACTATAACGTCAAACCTGTAGATGAAGCCACGGTCGCGTTAGTGCCGAACAGTCCCTAAGAGTTATTCGTCGAGTGTGATTAGGATCCGATGGCGCAGTGGTCAGCGCAGCCCCGTACCGAGGGGAAGGTTGCGGGTTATAATCCCGCTCGGCTCTTAACTTTTGGGACATTATAAAAATCTTTGTGATTTCCTTAAGTGTAGTAAACACTATAAAATCAATAAACAGTTACGCTAGTGTTCCGTTTCTCTTACACGGGACAAGAAATGACGAAATTACTGTGGTTCCGCTTTAATGGTTCCGCAGTGGAAGTGTGCTATGGGCATTAGTAAAATCGTCAAGAGCGGTAGAACGTCACGCGGCGGTTCGTGACGAAACACGTGCTCACTTCCACGTACTATGGAACTGATCGAAAAAGTTATCTACGCATGATTCGAAGTTTACAAACTTATTCGTTTTCTTCTTAGGGTAGGATATGGGTTTAAAAGAAAGTTTGTTGAGAATAACCACAAGTTAAGCAATGTCGGGAACTAGTTTCATGGGTTCGATCCCCACCAAGAACAAATATTTGTATGGTGGAGTTTTTTTTGCCATCTCGAAATGGCACTAACTTAAAATAACCTGTTGCTATTATAATGCAACAATCAAAATCTATTATATTTAAATAATAGGTAGATCCAAATACAAAGACAAACAACAAAAAAAAGAACAAAGAGGTTTATTAGATGGGGGGTTGTTAGAGGTTTTTAAAAGAACCTACAAAGTTTGAAAAACATGTGTCAAGTACACGAAAGGAGAGAGGCGAATTTAAAATTATTTCACCACACTAATTCAAACGAACCAGTGAGACTATAAAAAGAAGAGTAAAAAAGTACAATTACTCTCCGCGCAAGTTTAATAAAGTCTACCGGTGAAGTAACGAATAAAACTCTTTGATTTTAAGTTTCAATATTTGAGAGAGGAATTCACAGCGTCAACCCCCCCCCCGCCTCCCCTCCCCCCCCCGTCGTCACCACTCCCGCCCGGCGCCGTCACCGACGACGAACTTATAAATATAAGTTGTTTTAAGAAGTTTGATACTTTGCAGATTTACTTTTTAACAGGTACAACCTTTTTGAACATAGAGAAAAGTTCATTGAATTTATTTACTTTGAAATATACGTATCTAATGTAAATTTCTGTACAAACATATTAAAAAAAAATTATGCAATTATTGTTTTTATTTAAATCGAAGGCTAACTGCAGGGCTAACTCTTGTGGTTTCAGACTTGGCCATCACCGCCCTCAAAAAACCATTCTTTATTATGTCAAATGGTAAAGACACTTAAATCTAAAGCTGTCAAAAAAAATGTACACAAGTATTATATCAGCTATCTGGTTCCCATAGCACAAGCTCAGCTTAGTTTGAGGCTAAATAGCGTTGTGTGGATTCTCTACAATGTTTATTTATTCCTACCCCTGATTTGTCCCCCTGAGGGGACATAAAGTAGATGCTCTCACCTCACGAGTCATACGACTATAAAACGATCTGTGAACTGATTCAGTACTTTATAACCCGCTAACTTAAGTTAAGAAAGCCACGATTCGTTGGACATGTATGACTCAAATCCCCCCCTCCACAAGTGTTTATTCGATTTGTGGGTCCCTTTGGAGATTTGTAAGCGATTTACGCTTGCGAGCGTTCCATTCAGTCGTCAGCGGATTACGCTCGGAGTCGTAAGCGAAAGCCGCTCAAAGTCTCTCTTGCATTGATTCTTTTATATTTCTTTAATTCGCCGATAAACATCGTGGTAAGCGATTTGGAAGCTTTTCTTGGAAGATGGTATTTAATCACCGGTAACTTATAGACCGTTTGTAAATCATCATCATCATTATCAGCCTGAAGAATTCCACTGGTGGACATAGGCCTCCTCTACACATTTCCAGGAAGAACGATTCGGAGCCCTTTCCATCCATCGACTTCCCGCGATCTTAACAATGTCGTCGGTTCATCTGGTGGGTGGGCGCCGTTTGTAAATAGGTGCATAGAAAATTATTCACAAAAAGACAGTCACTTACGTGCATGCACAGTTATCTATACTTCTATAGGTACTAATATTATAAAGAGGAATTATTTATATTTTGGTGTGTAAGTTTGTAATGAATAAACTCAAAAGCTACTGTGCCGATTTCAAAAATTATTTCACCATTAGAAAGCTACATTTAACTTGAGTAACGCAGGCTATAATTTATGTGTTGAAAAAATAAATGTCCACCTGTGCGAAGCCGGGACAGGCCGCTAGTTTTACATAAAATAAAAACTGTACTTAATAGTTAGGTAGGTAGTCTGTCGATTACGTGTTAGGGTCACAAAATATAATACTTATAAGATATGGGTAGCTTGAATTTGTGGTGTATGGCAAGAGCAAAGGGAAGTCTATGCCCAGTAGTGGGTTAAGTCGGGCTGTGGATGATAATGATGATGGTGTGAAGCGAAAGATTAATTTTAAACTATAGCAAATAAAAAAAAATAAAGCGCACTAAGCACTTTCATCAGAACTGAATGACATACCCATTATAATGTAGTATGAGATCACCAGAGGTTCCCGTCTTAGCTTTAAGAAAAACGTTTCAAAACTTCTCCAGGGTAGGAAACACAACGACATCCCTTGATGTTGTTGGTGTCTATGGGCAACGGTGACCGCTTAACATCAGGTGGGCCGTAGTCGTTTGTTTAACATTTAATTTAAAAAAAGACTGAAAAGGTAGACAGGTAGAGTGTACAGACTGAACAGGTAGAGTGTACACAATGAACGCAATGAAATACAAACATTGCAAGTAGGTACCGCTCCGACGGGAGACGAGGTTGTATTGTTTTTAAATCAAATATCAGCCACTCAGAACAATGAGTGTGTACTTTGTGCCCTGTGCTGGTATTATGTTTGTTTTCGCCCACGGGTGGGCCCGACGTGCCCACGTCTGGGAAATTAGCAGGACTGCTCTACGTGAGGCTGTGACCGACACTTTATGAATATACTTATATATTCATAAGGAGTACATGTAATCGGAAGATTATATTATATTAAGAGCCTTTTTTGAATAAACATTCAGGTATTAATAAGAAGTTTTTAAAATCTTCTTCTTCTAACACGGTCGAAGCGTCGAGAAATAAACAAAACTTAATCGCGATAAATACCCGTTTAAGCCGTATAATTATTTTACTTATAAAAATACGAAACTTATAAAAATATATTGGACGAATGCAGAGTTAATTCGCTTTCCAATTGTTACGTTCTCACACTAATTTATTTGGAAAAAAAATATTTATACCAAAATGTGTGACCAAAATTAAGTATATTGTGATGGCTAGGTTGGTTGTGAATATCGTGGTCAGTTATAATTAGGTTGGGGGTGTACTCTACGTACCTGTAGGTACATACCATGCGGTCGACCACACCAAAGGCCGATAATTAGGTATCGCCACCGTCAACGTCACTCGCGTATGTGCCTGTGACGTCAACACTGCCATAATCTGCGGTCATTACAAAGCCTTGCATAATGCAATTAGTGCGTTTGAAATTGATTACTCCATAACCTAAGCAAAACAAGAACAAACAAGAGGAACGTTAGAGTCCGCGCAAGATAACTCTACGCATGACACACGTCGGAACATGTAAAAAAATACTTGAGGGTTGAACGCTGCGTCATACGTAGTCTCATGTAATTGTACCGCCAATACCCGTCGAACCGGAACAAATCAAATAAAAAAAAAGTGTGTTTCTCTAAATACTTACTTAAAAATTGCTTACAATATAGCACCCAAAGAACAACAATGCTCACACACAAATATTTAATCGCTAATCCCTAGGTTGCTCTTCCAAGTCTGCAAGGTCCCGTGGAATTTTCATAGTAAACACAAAAAATAAGGACAAAAAAGTCTTTTCGGCAATTTTTAAACAGTTACAAACAGTGATTACATTGTATTTAGTAGTGTTTATTGAATAAACACAAACATAACAAACTATTGGCCTTACTTATAAAAATATGTCAAAAGATAAACAGTGCTTAAACTATTGCCATCTCTTACCGTTGGGTTAATGACAAACAGTGACAGGGCTAGCTTTAAGCAATGATTAAATTTAAATAGCGTTTATAAATATGGCTGTATATCCTTAAATGCAAACAGGGTATAGGCAAGGTGGAATGTTTGAGACCAAAAGGAATATATAAAAATTGGCTAACTACTAGGTAAGAGTCCCACGCACCCACCCACCCACCTATCAGAGCTTCTACGACATGCCGGATTCCTTAAGATGTTTTCCTTCACCGTTTGAGAACACTGGCAAAGTGTATACTGCACACTATTGGGGCAGAAAAACTCATTGGTACACGACTCAATTTAATCCCACCGACCCCTGTAGGACAGGGGAGGCTGGCAAAATATGAACGAGGCCTATGCCCATCAGTGGGTGATACCGGGCTGAAATGATGATCATTGATGATGACCCCTGTAGGATTAGAAGGTGGGGGCTATCACTAGGCCACCGGCGCAAAATATTTGCTACTGACTACTCCCCATGCGAGTTGTCCCAATAAATCGGGCGTGTCGTATAAATGACCGAGGCCGTCCAACCGGCATCATTGAGGGTCAGAGGGTATAATAGGCCGTGAACGGACACACCACAGATTGTGAAGTAATTAGTACGGTAGCCTGGGTCCTTCATTTCGCGCTAGAATGATTCCACGCAAATAATGAACTTCCCTAGGACAGTGGAGCCACGCCAAATGACACTGATGAAAGTAATTTATTTATCTGGCTCCAACCTTGTACCTACATGCTGAACGCTAATTTAAAATACATTTTAAAGTATCCAAAATACTAATGTAGTACATAACTAATAATATACACGAACCGGAAGACGAAGCGTAGGGCGCCCACCCACCAGATGGACCGACGACATTGTTAAGATCGCGGGAAGTCGATGGATGGAAAGGGCTCAAAATCGTTCTTCCTGGAAATATGTAGGGGAGGCCTATGTCCAGCAGTGGACTTCTTCAGGCTGATGATGATGATGATAAACTAATAATATAGCAAATCAATAGGATCACAATTATTATTGAAACTAGATCAGTTAGCAAACAAAGCAGGCTGACTGTAAGATTGAGTTACCCTTTCAAAACTGATAGTACTTGTCCTATATGGTACTAGTTATACCTCCAAAGAGCTCCAGGAAATTAATCCATTTCCCTTATGTCAATCCTATGGCTATGCCCTATAGCAGTGGTAGTAACTATGTAATTAGATGCGCGCGTCTTAACGTGTCAGCGGAGATGAGATGCTATGTGACGTCACATCCACCGTCAGTTGCCGTCGATGCAAACTGGTTCATTTCCTGTCACGTCCGCTCGATTTTCTAATCATTCAATTAATGTTCCATTAGTTTGTCTGGTTTAACTGGTACTGACCATATATCTGATGCCGTGAGGGGTATTTTCAGAAGCATCACTGTCGTATTCCACACGAGGAGTTATTAAATTGTAAGAATCATAAAAATATAAAAAATCGGTTGTCTGTAAAGTCGGTTTACTGACGATAGTTGAACGTGACCGTTAAATGGAACGCTTCAGAACGAGGTAACGCTGCATGAGTCATGTTTTTTCATGCATGCAGCCGGCTCCATCGAATTATAAGACGTTGGCACGTCAAGAAACAAGTGAAGCTTAAAAAACCTGAAACAATCGTATACAATTCTATAAGTTTAAAAAACATGAATAAACCGACTTCATGGTCAAAATCTAGAGCTAAAAAATAAATAGGCTTATAGATGACGAAGTTATACTGATAGCAAACATTATATCAAAATACAGCCGAATGAACGACCTTCCCCCATTATAGTTGAATTCGGTTAAAAATGGTAGAAACAAAGCTGTTAGTTTCTTGGGCTGTTTTTCCCGGTAGGTCGCATAGAACTGGCGACTGGATACACATAATCATAGTTTTAGAAACGTCTAAAAGTAGGGCGCTTACCCACCAGATGGACCAGCGACGATGGATCGCTGGAAGTCAGTGGATGGAAAGAGCTAAGAATCGTTGTTCCTGGAAATGTGTAGGGGAGGCCTATGTCCAGCAGTGGACTTCTTCTTCAGGCTGATGATGATGATGAAAAGTAGTTCTAGAGGTTTTTTGAAATGTTCGAGTTCGCTATAATCCCAGATTCCGATGACAGCTTTGCAAACAAATGCATCTATCTTATTATCCTAGATACGGACGTGACCACAAAAAAGCTTTAGGTTTTTGTTGATATAAAAAATATTTTATTTATTAGGCGCTGCCGGGGCATCTCGAGGTCGTCTGTGAAGGACGTGAGACTCGGTACAGAGTGTTCTTAAAGTGTTTTGGGGGACGTTTAACTTGATTGTTTTGATGTGTATGTACCCTCCATGTCTTCAAACTAAGTGCAACTTGTCCTTTAGTACGGAGCGCGTCACTTTGCTTTTCTAGCTTACCCCCGAATACTGAAACGCAACTCAGATTTAAGCACGTCTCAAGCGACGAATATTTGACAGTTTTCAATGAAAATCTGTCAAATATTCGTCGCTTGAGACGTGCTTAAATCTGAGTTGCGTTTCAGTATTCGGGGGTAAGTGTGTTTACTTAATTCGCAGTTTCAAAGTTCTAGTTGCAAACTGCACTTTAAACAAACATTTAAGACAAATAACTTCAGATTCAGTGACGCAAAGCTCTTTAATGACTCCACATTAAAGTAGCTTAGGAGTTGGTTTCACGTTGATTTATGAATGTTTGCAGTTTTGAGCCTTTAGTTAATGCCTTAAAGTTAAATAATATAACAGTGTCCAGTGTTTTAAAACCACAAAGGCTATTGAAAAGTTTGTAGATTTTGAAATATAGATTGATAAAAATTTGCAATTTAATTTCAATAGTTCTGAATTGATCGAACAGCCGGTCTACTCTAGAACGTGATTTCGATCCCAATTTTAAGTTTTGACGGAATTCTGACAGATAACCCATAGACTTACTGTCAAAATTCTGTCAAAACTTAAGATTGGGATCGGAATCGCGTTTAAGAGTAGACCGGCTGATCGAGTAAAATTGTGACTCGAGTTCTACAGCTAGACTGATTGTTTTCTTTTGTTTCAGCATACTGTTTGCAGATATTTGTGGATTCACTTCCCTCTCGGATCAATGCACGGCGGAGGAACTGGTTAGACTGCTCAATGAATTATTCGCTCGGTGAGTCACATGCCTTACTGTTTCATCATCGTCATCATCTTCATACCTTCATTATACGATAAGTGACGTCATTACAACTGATTTTCTTCTTTTATGTAAAAACAATTCAACAGTCAAAGTGCTATTAAGTACGTTTTTCTATTCTAATAAAAAAACTGAGAATCTTCATTAAAAATTTAATTTCCCTTGGAATTCGAAAAGCACTCTTAGAACATAGTAATAAATTAAAAAAATATTGAAAGCCTATGCCTGGGAGCGGAAGGCATTACCGTAGTGATTTCCTCTTCACCTCGCTCTAAACAAAAAGGTTTAATCACAAAAAGCTTTTTAAATTAGCTAATCCAGTCTGGTTTCTATGCTGTACTGTTTGTGATTCTTTGTTCTTACTACGTCATTTATCCGTCATTTAAAAAAGGAACAGCAACACCAACAACAAACTAAACAACAACAACCAACAACGTGTTAATAACGAATAAAAATGATATTTGGGATCGTGCAAATTAACTGAAACGTGTTAAGATTATTTAGGCTCTTTTCGTCTTTTCACACGCGAATTGTTGATTTCCTTGATGATGAAGTGGCTCGAGGATGATTGGGTACTCCATCACGGCACCTCCACGCCACGACCGTCACCGTTACCGTCACGCAACACAGCTTCCGTTACTAATGAACGACTATACAATGTTATAAGGCGTCAACTGCCTAAACTTGGAAAATTTCGCCTAACCGAGAAATAAATAAAAAAGCAGCCAAGTGCGAGTCGGACTCGCCCTGAAGGGTTCCGTAGCACGACGAACTACAAGAACCTTTATATTATGTTACTTGATGTAACATAATTAGGTTCTTGTAGTTCGTCGAAAGGTAAATTGCGGTTTACGGTTTATGACGTATAAAAAAAAAACTACTGACTAGATCTCGTTCAAACAAAATATCGTTGAAAGTTTGCATAGTAATGTACAACATATTTTTTTTTTAGTATTATCATTCTCTTACTTTAGAAGTTAGAGGGGGGGGGGACCTACTTTTTTCCACTTTGGAAGTGTCTCTCGCGCAAACTATTCAGTTTAGAAAAAAACGATATTAGAAACCTCAACATCATTTTTGAAGACCTATTCATAGATACCCCACACGTAT
This sequence comes from Thera britannica, assembly GCA_939531255.2. Taxonomy (NCBI): domain Eukaryota; kingdom Metazoa; phylum Arthropoda; class Insecta; order Lepidoptera; family Geometridae; genus Thera; species Thera britannica. The sequence goes on from OW618044.2 coordinate 1,686,252, forward strand.
GGGTTCAATGAAAAAAAATTTTTTGAGTTTCAGTTTGAAGTATGGGGACCCCCGAAATTTATAGTTTTATTTTTATTTTTATGTAAAAATCTTAATGCGGTTCACAGAATACATCTACTCGCCAAGTTTCATCAGTCTAGCTCTTACGGTTTCAGAGAAAAATGGCTGTGACATACGGACGGACAGACAGACAGACAGACAGACAGACAGACAGACAGACAGACAGACAGACAGACAGACAGACATGACGAATCTATAAGGGTTCCGTTTTTGCCATTTGGCTACGGAAACCTAAAAAAAAAGCAGCCAAGTGCGAGTCGGACTCGCCCATGAAGGGTTCCGTAGCATCAAGTAACATAATATACAGAAAATAAACAGGAAACAGGTTCTTGCAGTTCGTCGAAAGGTAAATTGCGGTTTACGATTTATGACGTATAAAAAAAAAACTACTGGCTAGATCTTGTTCAAACCAAATATCGTTGAAAGTTTGCATAGTAATGTACAACATATATTTTTTTTAGTTTTATCATTCTCTTATTTTAGAAGTTAGAGGGGGGGACCAACTTTTTTCAACTTTGGAAGTGTCTCTCGCGCAAACTATTCAGTTTAGAAAAAAACGATATTAGAAACCTCAACATCATTTTTGAAGACCTATTCATAGATACCCCACACGTATGGGTTCGACGAAAAAAATTTTTTTGAGTTGCAGTTTGAAGTATGGGGACCCCCAAAATTTATAGTTTTTTTTCTATTTTTGTGTAAAAATCTTAATGCGGTTTACAGAATACATCTACTCACCAAGTTTCATCAGTGTAGCTCTTATGGTTTCGGAGAAAAATGGCTGTGATACGGTCGGACAGACAGACAGACAGACAGACAGACAGACAGACAGACAGACAGACAGACATGACGAATCTATAAGGGTTCCGTTTTTGCCATTTGGCTACGGAACCCTAATGATAGACTTTTGCGACCAAATCGATAGTCATGCCAGTGCTTGTTACTTCATAGATTCGCGAAGACGAAGAATAAAATGCGTAGTAATTACTTCATTGGTGTCTTCGGACATCGTAAATATCACAACTAGATTTATTGCACTTTTTGCAACAGCTCGACTTTGCTGAGAGTATTTTAAGGGTTATGATTAGGCGATCAACATTTTGACATTGACAACGTCGTCACAAGCTGCTCTCAAGTTTTGGACATATGCCAACAACTTGCTAACATGGTACGCGCATGGAACTATGAGGATTTGCCGCGTAGCGCGTAGAATGATTCGTAGAGGTTTCGTAGCAGCCACGCTACGAAGACACTCTGACGTAGCATTTTCAATACAAAGATTATTGGCAGCATTACTGTTGTTTTCATCTGTTTATTTTCTATTGAATTGTTTTCAAACCACAAGCCTTTCTCTAGCAGCTATTGGTTACAATAACCCACTAGTTCCTTCAATCAATATTTAATTTATCAGAGTCACAAATTATCTTTTGAGCGGATTTTGAAACCGGAAAAATCACTCAAATTCACAATGGTCCTACAGTGGTCATTGAGCTTAATATGCCGCTAAGTCAGTTGTCATCTTTTTTGTAGACATGAAAACGACACTGACTAGAAAGCTTTAGCAATTCGCTAAAAAGTGACAGGCATTATGAATGAGGTGGAAACCATTTATGTAATTACCCGTTGTTTATCTTAAGAGGGTGTAGAAAGCCGTGTAAGCCTTGTAAATAATAAAATAAGCGCAGTTGACCCTTGGGAGAGGCGATTTTGCTGACCGGGACACGTCACGTCACGTTGCGTCACGTCAAGTCGCGCCACCGAGCACTCACGGTGCCATTAAATAAACCTCTCGACTCTTTTACTAACTCGTCTTCATTCCAAATTCACACTCTTCTCAATTTTATTTATTCATCAAAAGGCATAATGGATATTTTTAGCTTAAATTATTTATCTCGAGCACAAAGTTAATATTCAATAAGGGGAAAATGTCCTTTCCCGGTTCTAGCGCGGATTTAACTTTATCCATTAACTTTGAACGAGAATTAACACGTTCACGTATTTCTGAACGCATAAAAGCTTAACTTTCTTTTAAAGTTTAAACCAGATAAAATGTTAGGAACGAGGACGACACTTTTGTTTTTAACCGACTTCAAATAACAAAGGAGGTGTTATTTTAATGTTTATTTTCGTAAATTTCGTCGTTTATGAGGCGATTTGAAAAAATAGTTTTTGTCTAAGAAGTAACTTCCAGATTGGCCCCTTAGAAATGTCATCAAAATCGGTTCAGCCGCTTGTCCTTGAAGTCGGTTTCTCATGTTTTTTAAACTTATATTATTATGTACCGGATATCACTATCAATCATTCAAAATATGTGTCAAGTCCACGAAGTCTCTTTGAGGCCCACTTTTTTTTTTGTTATTAAAATCCTTTCACCACACTTGGTTCGAAAGAATCAGTGACACGATAAGAAGAAGAAGAATTCCAAAAGATTCGCAGTAATCAGCTCGATCGATCCATCAAAGCAGAAGGATAGCTATGCGGTATACACCACTATTTTGAAATTACCAAAAAAAAATGTCGATGTTGGCTGCTGATACTGAACACATCCACGCAAAAAAAACAAGTCATAAAAACATATTTATAAATAACCACAATTTTTAGTCAAATATTGAGAAATGATTCAACATGCAAAAATAATTTCATTCATAAACGCTAAATACCAAGCGGAACCGAACAGCGTAATTATTTTTCTCTCAAGTACTACGTAACTAATATGTCGATAATTTTTAAGCAGGATTTCTGAAAATTTTGACATTTAATAACTTTGTCATTTTATCGAAACTAAAAATTCTGATTGCACATACATAATGTTCTACCCCTACTACATTACCCTATTTTTTATTATTTGGTAGTTACAAAACAGTGGTGTATAACAGTCTTTTTAACAAAATTATAATGTGTTGTTGTAGATTTGATAGACTGGCCGCGGAGCACCACTGCTTGAGGATCAAGCTGCTTGGCGACTGCTACTACTGCGTATCTGGACTGCCCGAGACACGAGACGACCACGCGCGCTGCTGCGTCGAGATGGGACTGGACATGATTGACGCTATCGCGTGAGTACTCACTACGACCCTAATCTAGACTCTATTTATCTATCTACTAGTGGCCGCCCGCGGCTTCGCTCGCCCGTTCCCGTAACACCCCGTTCCCGTTACTTTTTCGAGATAAAAAGTCCTTTCCTGGTTCTAACCTCCCAACCAATTTTCAGCCAAATCGGTTCAGCCGTTCTTGAGTTATAAGTGGAGTAACTAACACGACTTTCTTTTATATATATATAAATATATAGATTTAATCTCATCAAATCAAACTCCCTCCCTCTCTTGTTTATGTTCGATTTTGTCCATCCCAAGGTTACCTGGTAGAGATCGCTGTTAGCGATAAGGCCGCCCATTGTTTTACTGTGAATTTTTATTTTTAAGCTAAATACTGTATTCCTATATGTGTCATAGTAATCAATAAAGAGTTATCTATCTATCAATCTCCACTCAACCCTCCATATACCTACTACTGGCGTTCAGTTCAGTGCATTTGGATATTCTGCCAGCGTCAAGGGCAACTGTTTTTGCTCATGCCCTTCCTTACGGGACGCTATAGTGCCTGGGACAAGATTTTTAGATGGAGTAGGCTTGCCCAGCACCTATACCATCCTGATAGCTTAGTCGGCCTAATCCACAGGAAAGACATGGCCAATACGTGCGGAGCTGATTAGGCCGCGGGTTTCCTCGGGATGTTTTCCTTCACTGTTTAAGAGCAATGTGCACATAAACTTTTCAAAAAGAAAAATCCATAAATGCTCCACTGGATTTGTACCCGTGACCTTAGGATCGGAAGGCAAGGTAGCTAACATTAGACCATGTAGATTTGTCAATAAATTTAAGTCTTATTTATAGACGTCTTTGAATACACCTAGTAAACAAGAAGACTCCGGTTCATCACAACTAGATCTCAAAATGCCTGATAACAGTACCACCCAATTTTATGACGACTGAAACCAATAAAACTAAAATTCATAATAATTTTACCCCGTACATGCCTGAAATTCTAAATGTATTGATCCCAGAATGAAACAAGGATATGAAGCCTTTTGAATAGCAAGAGCTGTGATGTAGAATATGTATGTCAGGTGAATCTGCTGTGTATCTTTTCAGCTTTTTAGCAAAAAAACGGTAGAAACCAAGCCGTAGTTTGTTGCCTGTTCTTCTAGACTTGGTCGGGTGGAACTGGCACCTAGAATCACCTAGCTTTAAGAAATTTCAAAGTTATCCTTGATAACTGAATAAAGACATCTTTGACTTTGACTTTGACTATCGGCAGGCTGGTGCGTGAGGTGATGTCAGTGAACGTGAACATGCGAGTCGGCATCCACACGGGGCGCGTGCACTGCGTGGTGCTAGGTCTGCGCAAGTGGCAGTTCGACGTGTGGTCCAATGACGTCACCCTCGCCAACTGCATGGAGAGTGGCGGCATCGCTGGGTGAGCCACATTTTCAGATTCTTCAACGCTATTTCTAATACCATCGCACATTTAGTAGCATAATATACCACAGTAGTACTTAGTAGAGCTTTTTGTGAGGGGCTGGTCAAGGGAAGTTTTACCACCTCACCTATTTCTGCCGTAAGCCAGCATTGCTGCGTTTCGATTTGAAGGTGTGTGTGCCGGTGAAATCACTGGCACGTGAGACTGAATATCTGTATGCCTGATTAAGTCAGCCATCAACAGGAAAGACATGGACAATGCGCGCGGAGCTGACTAAGCTGCGGTTTTCCTCACAATGCTTTTCTTTACCGTTTGAATGAACAACGAAGAGAAACATCCATAAGTGCTTGACCGGATTTGATTCCGTCACCTTAGGATCGGAAGGCAGGGTTGCTAGCACTAGACCACTAGTGCTCTCGTTATTTAGATGACCGCTTGTGTATTGCAGCCGCGTACATATAACGCAAGGAACACTGGACTGCCTCGGGGACGAGTACCAAGTGGAGCCAGGGCACGGAGACACACGCAACGCTTACATCAAGAAGAGAGGAGTTGAGACCTTCCTCATCGTGCCAGACAACACCAGCCGAGTGGTAAGTATACAGAACGATTGATGATTTACACTTTCCACAAATTATGAAGGTTTTGGGAACTCTGTTTGGAAACAAGAACGTATAAACAACTCCGTAATGGAGTCAAAACACAGAGTTAATTACTTACTTTTGTTAGGTCACATCATCAGTTTGAAGAAGTCCATTGCTGGACTGCATGCCTATGCATTTCGAGGATGAACGATTCGTAGCCTTCTCCATCCAGATACTTCCTGTGATCTTTACAATGTCGTCAATAATTTGGGTGGGTGGGTGTCCTCACAGAATGCGGGAAAGGCAATCATACGCCGTTTGTATGGGAGCAATGGTTCCGACCACTTGGCCTTTCTATTATGTTCCGTGGGCGTCACTAGTACTAGTACTAGCGTGGTGGTACTAGTCCGGTTTTTTACTCGCAAAATAAGTGAGTAACACAGTAACAAAGCCTTCTGAAGAAGCGTTGTCATTTTGGTAGTGGTGTCCGTTATGCTGAGTATCTGTTAAAGATTTTGTGTATGGTGTGTGCAGGACAAGCGGCCTCAGCATCCCATGAACATCGGCGGCAACGTGTCAAAGGAGATGCGTGTCATGGGCCATGGCTCACAGCCCGGGAAGCATCAAGCCAAGTGCGTACCGACTATTACTAACCTCTCATATAAGTATTTATACATTTAGGTACCTCTCTCCATAGCAAAATAAACACGGTGTTAATAAACCACTCCCGGAAACTTCAGAGGGTTAATGGATGGACTGTGTCAAAGATGACATGAGCATGAAAGGAGTGAGCACTGAGATGACGAATGATAGAGGTGAGTGGAAGAAGAAAACCTGTGGGTCTGATCCCATGCAGCGTGGGATAAGCGCAGGCAGACGATTTTTTTAAGTTCAACGGACATGCCAGTTTCTATACGATGTTTACCTTTACCGTTTAAGAGTGTTGGTTATATACATAAATTTTAATATAGAAAACCTCATCAGTGCTGGATTTGAAGAACAACCTTAAGATCGGAAGGTGCGCTACCACTAGTTCACCATTGCTCATGCTTTGGTAATCTTTTAGACTTCCAAGCTTCACAATATACCGGCCACGGTTCTCCGTGTACCTTCTGATATAACGGCGGTGTCGTGTTTCAGAGTGGACCCCGCCCAGGAGCAGAAGCAGTCTGAAGACGAGGTCAACGACTACCTGATGAAAGCCATTGACGCGCGGTCTATCAACAGATTGCGAAAACAGCACTGCTATCCCTTCCTGCTCGTCTTCAAGGACCCTGAAATGGAGAACAAGGTAGATTCTCCAGTCTAACCTAGCCTACTGACAACGCACCAGGACATCATCATTTTTGGAGCCAATTGTAAAACTATTGTTGTCTGTTGTGTTGTAGTGTTGTTAGGTATTGTTGTATGCCTGATTTCAAACGCTAAGCCAGGCCAGAGCCAGTGAGATAGGAAGCGGTTGACTTATATAGATAGATAGATAGAAAATACTTTATTGCACACAACAAATAATTAAAGAACAGGTACATAAAATACTTAAAACTATTTGGCTCATACAATGGGCAGCCTTATCGCTAAATAGCTATCTCTACCAGATAACCTTTGGATGGCATAGGGGTACTTATGCCAACACCTTCGAGCTTTCCTCCAAGGCCAACACCGAAAATCTTTTTTTTTTTTAATTTCTGCTCTAGTCTTCCAATCAATATTCTCAGAAAACACCATTAAAATTACACAGGGTAAATTGGATTTACGTGAAGTTGTGAGGAAGCTTTGGGAATGTTGAAGGCCAATTATTTTCATATTTTGTTTAGGGTCGCGGTGGCCGTGGCTGCTAATCCCTTTGTTCGAGACATCCATTTACCCTGTAATTTGGCATTAGAGCCTGCCTGTCGTTACATCCCGCCGACGATTAGTCGCTAAGCCGCCGCTAATGAGATTACGAGCAATTACTGGCTCTCTTGCCTTTCCTTCGTTACCTGACACTATTGCCACTTATTTTGATTATTATCCATAAGAACCGTATTCGTATGAGCTAGTGAGGGGTCAAACTTGATGATACTTGAGGACTGCTGACTCTTCTGACCACGAGTAATGGGTAGACCGCCTGCCAAACCACCACAGCGCTACAATGAAAAAACCAAATTATTAATAGATAGAAAAATAGATAGAAAATTCTTTATTGCACATATTAAAAAATACTGTACACAGGCGAACTTAATGCTAGATAGCATTATCTACCAGCTAACCTTTGGGTACTAAGGAGATAGGTTGGGTAGTGCACATATAAGATGAGGGCTTACGTAAATACTAAACTAAAATAAACACACAGATTAATGACCTCAAGTTACTTATAAGATGGTCATGGAGAAATTTACAACTTCTAAAAGAGTACCAAACGATATAATTGTTTAAGTACGTACAGTTTTATGCATACGAAAGGAAGTTGCCTTTCGTGATACTGGTTCTTTTGAACCAAGCATGGTAAAATTATTATAAATGCACCTCAAAGAAGCTCTTTTCGCATTTTTTCGAGCTACCCTCATGTGCCTACTGACGTGCACTAACGCGTGCCTTGTTGTTGCAGTACACGCTGGAGCGAGACCGCATGCTGAAGGTTTACTTCGTGTGCTCGCTGATCATCTACTTCTGCATCACGCTCATCCAGTTCATCACCTTCAACATGTAAGCAACTAGCAACTGTATTTTTATGAAACAACGGGATATTATCAAAGTATAGATAGTGCAATTCACGAAGACGCGCCCCTCGCGGGGTGCGGGGAGTTTGCTCCGAGCGGCAGTCGCGAACCGTAGTCTATTCATTTTAGTGTGCGTGTGCACTCATAGGTAATTAGTGTGTACCGATAACACTCACATTGACGGAAGCTTGCACACATATACTATAAACGGTTAGGAGGAATAGTGGGGCTCGCCTTCGTGGATTGCACTATCTTTAAGTAAAGTAAAAAGGATTTATTTTCTTTCACAATGCATAAATGACAATGGCTTTTACAAACAAAGATAAGTATGCCTGCATTGTGAAAGACTGGTGCCTGAGGTAAGTTCGTAAGAACCTGTATTACAGGTCACCAGGCCCCACTCTGCTGGTCTTGTTATGAAGAACAATTAGCAATAATTTAAGTAACATTAAGAGATACTAGTGCAGAAGATATTGGTGATAAGGAAGTGGATATTTACCATGATTAAATTTTGTCGAGTTGACTTCCGATATTTCGGCACAGTTGCATGCACCATGATCACGGTTGAACTGTAGCAAATATAATATCATGTAAATATCCAGTTGTTTCATAAAACTAGTGTTAAAAACCATGATAGTTTCAAAAGTTAAAACTAGCAACTGTTCTCTCCTGCTCTTATACAGTCCACTATTTCACGCATTATCAAATAATCTCAAAATCAAATCAAAAGCTATTGATTTTTAAGCTACACAACAATAATAGTAAAACAAGGATGATAATGATACAATTAAAAATAACACAAAAATTGGTCGTGACTCAGCATAATATGCAATAGTAGCGAGCCACTATAACGCTGGTCTTCCGTGACACCAGTAAAGTGCGACACAAAACTGACAGATGCAACTAGGTTTTGACTGCAACAAAAGAAACGCAACCCCGCTGGTAGCAGATTGTGTTTTAGAGCTGATTATGTTCAGCGATGATGGCCAGCCCAAAGACAGAGCCACGGCAGTAAGGGAAAAGCCATGAATAGAGTCATGCCCTCAATTTTTAAGAAAACAATATCTGCCTATTCATATTTTTCAGAAATCTTTTACTCTTATAGATTTCGTTGAAAAGCATATAAGTTAAAGCCAAAGATTTATTTATTCAGTAGTAACTCAAGGATCACTTTGAAACGTCTTAAAGCTAGGTACCAGTTTGACCAAGCCTAGAATGTTCTAACCATTTGGTTGTTGTCCCGCAGCTCGGTGGTCGGCGCCGTCGCGATGTTTGTCAGCTGCGCTATGATCTTCACATCCTCTTTCTTCGTTCTTTCTTATCAATTCAAGGTGAGTGTTGTACCTACACTACTAGAATCACAAAGATCACTTTGAACTTTGACTGGCCTCTCTGGTTCAGCAGTAGTTTATAATAATAATGTTTATTATGACACAGATTGTAGGTACACTTAAGACTTCAAATAAAAACTACACACAGGACGACATACAATATCTTATAGTTATAAAAGAAAGTCGTGTTTGTTACACTATTTATAGCTCAAGAACGGCTTAACCGATTTGGCTCAAAATTGGTGGGGAGGTAGATTAGAACCGGGAGAAAGACATAGGATAGGACTTTTTATCCTAAAAAAGCAACGGGAGCGGGGCGTTACGGGAACAGGGCGAGCGAAGCCGTGGGCAGCCGCTAGTTTATAATAAACATAAAAGAAACAATTCATTTGCGGATAACGGGGCTGATTACACTCTAAGAACTACTTAGTATACGTTATAATTTTTTATAATATATGTGAGTGCAATTGTTTGTTGTCCTAAATAAAAACTATAAAACAACAGCTTATCAGATAAAAGCCAACAAGTTTGGCCACGAAGTCGGTACTCAAGTTTTTTAACTTCACTTGTTTTACTGTGTGCTTGTTTGTATGTTTGTATGACAGATGGTGTCACCGCGCTTGCGTCGAGTGTCGCTACGTATCCACAACAACCGCACTCTCGCGCAGATAATGTCTTTCATAGTGATCACAGCCATGATGCTGCAAATACACGTCGTCATGGTACGTACTACGCTCTTTACATCCTATCATCATACATTACTCATCGAGATATAAGTACTACTAGAGAAGACACCGTAAATTCCTACTTTGTCCCGTTCAACTGCGGCGATCGCGCCGCACTCAGTCGCCTCAGTCGCTCTCTCTCGAAAACGCGTAAGTGCCGTGATTTACATGGCGCTTAAGACCTTTTTGCCGAGAACAAATTACGAAGAATAGGACAATTCAGATATTTGACGTAGCTTCTCTAGTACGTAGTACTTATATCTTGATGACATTACTCAATACCGTAGCAGTCTACCTTGTAGATTGAAGGGCCTACGTTTGGAATCTATAAATATTGAAGAAAGTCGTGTTAAAAACACTAATTATAACTCGAGAACGGCTGAACCGATTTGGCTGAAAATTGGTGGGAAGGTAGCTTAAAACCAGGAGGCGGACATAGGATACTTTTCATATTTCTAGCTTTTCTTCTCAATAGCTTTCTTCTCTTCTTTATAGCTTTCTATGTGAAATAAATTTTGTAATCAGTCCAGTTGTTTTTCAGTTTATTCGTTACATATAAGAAAATCTATCCTCCTTATAATATTAGTATGTACAGATTTTCTGGTATATCTGGCAATTCTAAAGTGTATATTTTTGACGATAGATTGAAGCTGTATACAATTTGACGCGGAATAAAGATGTCAGCAACAAATACCACGCAGATATGAAATACTGTCCGTTAGACTTGAATGAGGTGAGTGAAATTATACATACGTTATAATGTGCTAAGCATGGTCGACCATCACAATGCTTAGCACATGTCTTTGGTCCTTTGGTAATTTGACCTATTACCAATGTAATGTTTATACTTTTTTATACCTACGATACGATCTCTACGACACCCTATCGACGTAGCCGTAGAACAGAGTTCGATGTGCTCATAGAGCAAAAATGAGTTAAATAGCTAGACGAGATAAGGAATACAAACTCTACAGATCTGCGTTTTTAGAATTTTTGTATCTTATTTAGTTTCGGAAATATAGAATCGAATAACGTTCTATCTGACATTAGCTCCGCATAAAATCGCACCGAGTGATCAAGCGACGGACCGCGGGGAGCGGGCGGCCCGTCCGTTCGTCAGACCGGTCGTTGTTTGTTGGAAAGAGGTTGTTTTTATGTCGTGCGCTTGGTTTTTTATCAGTGTGATGAAAAAATAATTCATCAATTGTTTTGTATGAAAAAATATATTTTTAGACATTTTGCGATCGATTTTTATAAAGGACGTTTTTTAATGGAGAGGTCTATTAACACATTATTAGTGCGAAAATACGATTGGCATAATGCATATCTACATAGTAATATTTTTTTCTGAAATAATAAACAGTAAAAAGTAGAGGTCTTATGAAGTATTAGGACAATTTTATGCGAACATTATTGAACTTTTAAGCGTTTCATGTGAATATAGGCCGTTTTTCTACGGAATCTATCATGCGATTTGTTGTTTCGATATTAAGATGGGACGTTATTACTGGGATAATGCAATCAGTTAGGACGTTGTTCATGTAAAAATATCGTCAAATATGAAGATTTTTATAAAAAAATTGTAAAATTAGTTGCTAGGTACATCTGTCTTACAATTACATTAATAATTATATAGCTTTTTTTATTTCGATTGTGAATATTGATGACAACGGCATGATACAGCAAACGTTATCTTTGCCTCCTGGTGCTTAAGAAATCAGTTAAGAACTAGCTGATTTATGGGAAGAAGTTTTGTATGAAGATGGTGGGACCAAAAAATTAACCTGCGACAGGTTAATACGGAATGTCACGTCTGATCCGTCTGCCAAGGAGGCTTTCAGCAATCCACCAAGTACCTACATTTTCCTAAGAAGTGCCTTGTCGTTTCGAAAACTCAAGCAGTTAGAAGTTTTTTTTTTTATGTAACTAGCTGATGGAACAAGCTTATGGCCCACCTGATGTTAAGTGGTAACCATCGCCTATAACAAAGCAATGCCTCGTAGGCACCACTGATCTACGCTGGTTAACTGTCAGTGCCAACTCCTATGCCATCTCCTACTATTTATTATTCTGCCCTTATCATTTGGACAGTCTTTCTATGATTTCTTTATCGTCATTTAGCACTATGAATTCGCCTGCAACTTCCCACTATAGAGGTATCTTCTAATTCTACTAGAATACGACAGAGGTGCCTAAAAGAATGGACAGACCTTAAACGTAAATGCTTTTTAGAACTTAGGTATGAAATATATAACGAAAAAAGGGAAAAGCAGTATACAAAAACAATGGGGCCATCATGCAAACGCCGTTACAAATGCCTTGATATAATATCTCTCCCACAGCAGCTTGACTGCTTCACAAAATTATGGTAACTGCGAGATCGAGCTATGTATGCAGTGAAATTCATCAAATATTCCGATAAAACTATACACCTTATAATAGGATACATACTTTTAAGTATTATCTTCCGCTGATTGAAGTAGGTATGCCAAACTATGGAATTTAATATTTTCGCCGTTTCAACTCGTATCCTAAAGACTGTGTGGCATAAGTACGATGGAAGTGCTATATTGTGCTAGGAAATGTACATTTAGGCGATGGCGATGGTTATCAGCTGAAACCCTGTCACATATGGCTGTCATATTTGACTGCGTTTCAGCTGATCGCTATCGCTATCGCCTAGATTCGCCTACATTCAAAAAGTTCATGCAAACGGTAGTGATCCCAACTAATTGTTTTTTAAATATGACTTGACTAAACCTGAATACAATATTTTAGTGATTCGGTACAAACTGAACTAAAACCTGCATATTTTATATCTATTATGGTTCCTGCTGATAAATATAAAGATTGAATGGCCACCCAGAAGTAATTCCTTTAGAGGATCATCCATATTTTAATTCTTTGCCAAACTACACCACTGTTGATGTTTCTGAGGAATCGGTCGATTACCTATTGGAATAAGTAAGTAATATTTTTATTTCAATTTTTTACTCCTTTTGATAGAGCTGAATATATTTTTTTCAAGACTGTTTATTTATGTCCGTGTAGTAGTCATAGTACTTAGTTAACAGCATGCTGTGATACGATATGCCATTTAATTACTATTTTAAGTTTTAACTACTACGCCCCCAAGGCAGTTTTAGTACAGTTTAATTATTGCTAAGAATAGAGCTTCGTCTTGGTAGATGTTTAATGTTATCTATTTTGAGATTATTCATTAATGAACCATTTAAAAAAATAATTTCCTATTTTTAATTAGCTATATGGAGGTGCAGTCATAATAATAGCTATTATATTATGTTTAAAAATAAAGTATATACATTTATTTACTCGTATAAACTTACAATTAAACAAATATTTACAAAATACACACGAAATAGTTAAAATATTTAAAGATGGATAATCACAAAGGACTCTTACGGGATGGATAATTCCAACAAAAAATGACCCATATTAATATGGAACGCCAATTAATTCAGACGTCTCCGTAAAACAACGCATAATGTTCACTACGGACCCTCGTTATTCCGCCATAAAACGTCTTATGTTGATATGGAACCCACTATCTCGTGATATAAAAAGATAAGAAATATACTTTACATACCATTTAACAAGGTAGGGGCATTGTTACAACATACCAAAAAATCAAAATGCCAAGTCTTACCGTTTAAGAGTTACAAACAAGTTTAAGAGTAAACAACTTCTCTAACCTCTACTGAAAACTACCAACCTTGCAGATCGGACTTTGTTCTACGGATGAGTCGCTATGTATGACACCCTATGATAAAAAGCTGAGAGTACTACAAGACTACAAGAATAAGCTTAGCAAGAAAAGGGTATACCTTCTTACTTACTTTCGAAAACTTCAGGGGGTTAAAGTCTGCATGAATAACTATTTCGACGGTACTATACTGAACGCGAAAAATTACTGGCACGTGAGGCTGAACATCTGTATACCTCAAGTTGGTGGAAGCAGGGCAGAACATCGTAGGGCACGTTCTTGACGCTATCCAGCATTGTATCATGTAAAACTTAAAACGCCTTTAAAGATTTCTTTTAGTGTAGTAAACACACAATCAATAAAAATGTAGAATCTTTAGAAAAACCCTTATGTGAAATGAAATGAAATGAAATGAAATTGAAATAAAATGAAATGAAATGAAATGAAATGAAATGAAATGAAATGAAATGAAATGAAATGAAATGAAATGAAATGAAATTGAAATGAAATGAAATGAAATGAAATGAAATTTATTTATTCAGTAAGCCGACTATTCTAATGGATTACAATAGTTGTTAGAAAAGGATAGACATAGATTTCGAAACTTTTGCCTCCTACAACCACCCACTTCCACCAATCTCGTCCAAACTCCCCTACTCACAGCAGGAGCAAGGTCCACCACAACGAGGAGCAACTCCTCAGCGATGAGAGAGCAATGTCTTGTAAAAATTTGACGGTAGTTTAATTTTGTGGTTGCTATTCCAGTACTACATGATGGTGATGTTGCTGGGTATGATCGCGTGCGCCGTGCACCAGGTGCTGATCGTGCTGGCCAAGACGCTGCTGCTGCTGCTGTCGGCCATCACCTTCGTGCTGGTCACGCTTCACACGCACTACAGCTACCAGGAGAGCTTCTATGAATACGCGTTGGAACACTTACTTTATTTTTATCTTTAGTTTTTTTTGTGTATCCTGATGGAAAGTAGTCACCGTCACCCATAGACACCTGCAACACCAGAGGTGGTGCTGATGCGCTGCCGGCCTTTAAGGAACTGAAAGACCCGCCTTTTGAAGGACCCCATGTCGAAGCTCCAAGGGAAAACTGAAGGCAGTTCATTCCACAACTTTCTCGTGCGTGGCAAAAAGCACCGCGAAAAACGAGCAATTGTGGAAACCCAGTTATCCAGGTGGTGGGGATGGAATCTGGTTCTGCGGCGTGTGGTAGTAGTAGTGCTCTCAAACGGTGACGGAAAACATCGTGAAGAAACCGGCATGTCGTGGCAAGTGCACGAAAGAAGCCCCTTTGAGGCGCACTTAAAATCCTTTCACCACATTCGGTTCGAAAGAAGCAGTGACACGATAAGAAGAAGGAGTAGTAGTAGAAGAGCTCTTTGTAAGGGGCTCGTCCGGGGAAGTACTACCGCCATGTCTATTTCTACCGTGAAGCAGTATTGCTGTGTTTCGGTTTGAGGGTATGGGTGCTGGTGAAATTACTGGCACGTGAGGCATCTGTGTGCCTCAAGTTGATGGGCGCAGGGAAGCGTATCTTAGGACAAGTTCCTGACCTGCGTGACCTACGAAGCAATGCTTTGTTATAAACGATGTTTACTACCTAACATCAGGTGGGTGGACCAAATATTTGTGTGGTGAACAGAGATGTTTGTTTTATGTCTGGGTTATATTCTATTCACAGTATGTATATACACAGGTTCACATACTTAGCAGCTAAAATAATCTACTATATAAAAATAAGTCGGGTTTTCCTTCCTGACGCTATAACTCCAGAAAGCACTAACCGATTTCCACGGTTTTGCATTCGTTGGAAAGGTCTTGGTCTGAGGTTTATAGCAAAGAAAATTCAGGAAAAATTCAGGACAAACCAACATTTTAAGTAGATGGCGCCGGTGCGTGATACATTGTTTGACTGCTAAAACGAAGCCATCTGATGGCGAAACGGAGTTCGCCACCAGATGGCTTCGGACGGTTTGCAAGTTATTTATATTTATCTATCTATGATGTTCGGTGTCAGGAACCGTTGCGGCATGGACTGGAGCCAGGTGTGGACTAACCTGGTGATGGGCGTGGTGGGTGCGCTGGCGCTGGTGCTGCACGCACAGCAGACCGAGGGCAGCTACCGGCTCGACTTCATCTGGAAGCAGCAGGCCAAAGGTATGTGCCATCGTTTGCTGCTGCCTTCTACCCCAGAACTCGCCTCGTCTATTTAAGATGAAAAAAATATTTTTTTGCCTATCTCGGTGCTGAACCACCTTATCCTCAACCTTACAACAGACCACTGGTGGTCTACTGATCCGAAGGTCGTGGGTTCAATCCAGTTGTGTACCAATGAGTTTTTTCGGCCGAAAAATTGATGTACACAATGCTAGTGCTCTCAAACGACGAAGGAATAAATCATGAAGAAACCCGCGGCTTAGTCAGCTCCATGTCATGACCATGTCTTTCCTGTGGATAAGGCCGACTAAGCTGTCAGGCTGGTATAGGTACTGGGCAAGCAAAAACCCTCTAAAATCCTATCCCAGGCACTATAGCGTCCCGCGAGTAGGGCTTGTGTAATCACCAGTTGCCCTCGACGCTATATACATAACCTACAATAGATGCAAAGAGTAGTAGTACAGCAGTTAGTAGCGGAGTAGTTGGGCAGCAATGGCGGAGACTGGCACAGGACCGAAGAGAATGGCGTATTAGGGAGGAGGCCTATACCCAGCAGTGGGTGCATACAGGATCAATAGATAGATGCAAAGGCCTATTACTTTTTTTTTACTCCAGACCTTACCAGATAGACAGTGGGATATTTAAGCCGTTTGTGTAACGAGAGTGGTTTGTGATGCAGATGAAAAGGAGCAGACAGACCAGCTGGAGGTGTACAACCACAAACTGCTGGCCAACATCCTGCCAGAGCACGTCGCAAAGCATTTCCTCAAGAACGAGAAGAACATCGACGTAAGCCATGCACACCCCCTTCTAGCCACATGAAGCTAGGCAATTCCAACATCCAAATTGATGTGTTTGGACATGATTGGGCTTCAACAAGCTATAGCTTATTTAATATTTCAAGCCCAGAAGTACAGTCCGATTAGAGACCGGTGTTCCGGGGTGCTAATAACGTACTAGCTAATTTTTTCCAAGTTGAATCGAAATAACACAAGTACGTTTTGTAATGTTTCTTCGGCCACCCAGGATCCCAGATCAGCCTGGGACGTAAGTCATCATTCCAATAATATGCTTATCTAATAACTGCAGCTAGCCGCTTCAAGTAGTTTTCAATGTATCTGTTATGGACCAAGTGATTAATGCGGGCATTATGAATAATGCTCGAGCATTATGCATAATGTCTAGCTCTATTGGGCAAAGTGATAATTTCTTCATTATTTATCACATTGCCCGGTCATTATTATATATTGCTACATGACCATTGGGCAATTTGATAATAAACACTTTAAAGTCGCTTATAAGACTTTTTTTTTCGTGTGGGTAGTCTTAGTGACAACAGTAAATATTTTTAGCTCCTTATTTATTTATATTTTAAAATCATTTACTGGACTAACCTTATGTCTACTAGCTGTGATTAGCAGTACATAGTCTCTCCCACACTTGCCAATATCAAAATCTCCTCTCCACTCACTGAATACACTACCAGACCAAAACAATGGATTTGTATGGAAAACTGTCCTCCAACATGGAAGAGCTGGCTGGCTCTTTTGACTCCAGGATGCGGGAATATGAGAGTAATCTCAAGAAGCTTTCTACCACTGACGCTACCCAGGTACCGCACAAAGATCTTGCTGCACTATCTCGTGAGTTTATCGACTTTAGATCTATCATGTGGAAGACATTACGCTCTATGAGGGTGCAGTTGGAGCTTCTAGTCCAGGGTATGGACCGCCAGGAGACCGCAACACGCAGGAAGGTTCTTCTATTTCATGGGATTGTTGAGTCCGGTGACTCTCCAGTTGAAGACTCAGTCATGGCAATATTACGTGACCAATTCAAGATGAGTGATATCTCTCCCAAACTTTTCGTTGCTTGCCATCGCCTGGGTTCCAACACCAGTAAGCCCAGGCCCGTATTGGTGCGTTTCCTTAGCTACGGTGTCCGTAGCGATGTGTGGAATGCGAAGACTGCACTTAAAGGCTCAGGGATCACTGTCTCTGAGTTTCTAACAAAACCCAGGCACGAAGTATTTCTTGCTGCACGAAAGCACTTTGGGTTGAGGAAGTGCTGGACATCGGAGGGCAAAATTGTTATCATGTTGCCCGACACCAAACGCCGCCGCATTGAAACCATGTCGGAGCTGAGGCCGCTTCTAGCGGAGCATCCAGCAGCGGAGTCTGACGCGGAAAAGTCAACCCCGGGGACCTCCCAGGGCAAGGGGAAGACTTCTGCACTCCCGGCAGCGAAAGCAGGGAAGGTGGAACCCAGAACCAGGCGTGCGTTGAAGTGAAGCTCATAATAGTGGTGCATTAGTACATATTCATTGTTTCTACGTTTCCCCATTGGGTACTTCTTAACTTTGCAGTGTTATACTTGCGGTACTTGACACGGTCTTGTTACTTTGGGGTAGAACAATCAGTTTTTCATCATTTTTGAGCAAAAAATGTAAACAAAGCGCTGTCATTTACAGAGCTATGACGACATTATTGTATGTAATCTAAACTCTTCTTATTTTTTTTTATTTTTTTATTTTGTGTCATCGTTTCGCCGTCCCGTCAGACACGTTTAAATGTCAATGTCAAACAAAGTGTACATTCATCATGGGCAGATTGGATGGTGAAGTTTTCGTTCAAAAATTGTTAAGTAGCAAGTGCATTGTTTAGCTAAATTATTTTATAAGTTTTTTTAGGGTTTTTTTTATTTCTTTTCTTTTTAACTTTTGTATCTGTAGCCTGTATAGTGTGGTGTTTCTCTTTCAGCAAACCGGCAAGTGTGGAGGCTGGTTTATTTTGCTGTATTTAGCAGTAGATAGTTCGTAGGATAGTTCATTTTATTTAATTATTTATTTATTATAGGTATTTATCTATTTATTGTATTTTATGACTGATGTATTTGACGATAGTTTTTTCTCTTGCTCTTCGTCTTGCTCTTCTGACAAAGATTATGCTAGCGCTTTTAGCGACGACTCACTCCATTTACATGACCAACTTGAAACAATATTTTCTGCTTTCCCAGGAAACCTAAATATTGTTCATATAAATGCCCAAAGCATTCCATCCCACTTTGATGATGTCCACTCATCTTTCGATCTTGGAACGCTTGACGCAATACTAGTTTCGGAATCATTCTTGAAACCTGCTATGCCCTCCACTCAATACCCTCTCCCTGGTTTCAAACTCATTAGAAATGACAGAGTGGGTAAGGGTTGCGGTGGGGTTGCCATCTACTTACGTGCCGACATTCCCTCTAAAATTGTGGATCATTCCCCTCCGGAGTATTCTGGGTTTGCTGAACATCTTTTTATTGAGATTATTGTTAATCACTCAAAAATTCTCCTTGGCGTGTACTATCCTCCTTCATGCACTATTGATTACTTCTCCTCTCTTGAGCTTAAACTTGAGTCACTCACCCCTCTATATGATCACACTATTCTCCTTGGAGATTTTAATACATGCCTGCTTAAAGGGGATTCGCGAGCAAATAAACTGACATCTCTAGTCTCATCTGTCAACATGTATACTCTTCCGCTCTCTGCCACTCACCATGCTCCCCATTCTTCTCCCTCTCTCCTCGATCTTATTATAGTTTCCGATCCTAACCGAGTAGTAACTCATGGTCAATTAGCTGCTTCCTTCTCCTACCATGACCTTCTGTATCTGTCCTATAAAATTCGTTGTCACAGGCCTAAGCCTAAATTTCGTCTTATTCGTAGTTTTAAAGATATTGACCTGGATCGCTTGAAACTGGATGCTAATAACATTGACTGGACTCCTGTCATAGATGCAGCTTGCATTGACGACAAAGTTTCTAACTTCAACTCAATCGTCATTGGTCTATATGATATCCACGCCCCGCTAAAACGTGTCAAAGTTAAGCATCCTCCAGCTCCCTGGCTGACGCAGCCTATTAAAAAGGCTATGGCATTGCGGGATAAAGCCAAGAGGTTTTACAAGAAGTGTCCCACTGAGGAAAACTTGGCAGTCTTTAAGAAGTTACGTAACCGATGTACCAAGATGTGTAGGAATGCAAAGAGGCAACATATCCACAATTCAATTAATAATTGCAGTCCTCCTCTCATGTGGAAATTTCTCAACTCTTTAGGTATCGGGAAAAGCTTCGGCGAAACTACAATCTCATTCGACCTTAGTTCTCTTAACACACACTTCTCTAGTTCTCCTATTTCTTTGGATATTAGTACTAAACTCTCCACTATTGATCACTTATCTCGTCTGACTAAACCTAACTGTCCTGATTTCACCCTGTGTGAGGTTGCTGAGGAAGAAGTGTTGAAACTCATTAAATCTATCTCTACGAAAGCTGTTGGTGTAGATGGTATTCATGCCCATATGCTGCAAATCCTTTCCTTTGAGCTCGTTTCTGCAATTACTCATATCATTAACTTTTCTCTTGAAACGGGCTCGTTTCCTTCTATATGGAAGAAAGCTTTTGTGAACCCACTTCCCAAAACATCAAATCCTTCCCATGTATCAGAATTCAGGCCCATATCCATCCTTCCTATCTTATCCAAAATCCTTGAACATGCTGTCCATAAGCAACTATCTCACTTTCTCCACTTAAACAATCTTTTGAGTCCCTTCCAGTCTGGTTTCCGTCCCGGTCACAGTACTGTCAGTGCCTTGATAAAGGTATCTGATGATATCCGATGGGCCATGGACAACCAACTTCTTACGGTCCTGGTGTTACTCGACTTTAGCAGCGCCTTTAATTCAGTTGATTTTGACATACTTCTCTCCATTCTTTCCTCTCTCAACGTTTCTTCTTCTGCAATCTCCTGGTTTCATTCTTATCTTTCAGGTCGTTCGCAGTGTGTACGATCTGAGGAGTCCGTCTCTGAATGGTGTGATATCACTGCGGGCGTACCTCAGGGTGGTGTTCTTTCTCCTCTTCTTTTTTCTGTTTTTATAAATGCTATCACTCAAGTCATCTTTTCTCCTTATCACCTTTATGCTGATGACTTGCAAATTTATAGGCATTTCAAGGTTGATGAGATTTCTGTTGGTATTAACCAAGTTAATACCGATCTTAATAATATTCATTCGTGGGCGAAAGCTTTTGGCCTACTTGTTAACCCATCAAAATCGCAAGCCTTAATCTGTGGTAGCCCCTACATGATGAATAAGGTTCGTAACTCTTCCCCACCTCCTCTGTTTTATGCGAACTCTCTCATAGGCTACTCTGTGACGGCCAAAAATCTGGGTGTTATTTTCGACTCTCAACTGTCGTGGATAAGTCATGTTAATGGTATTAGCAAACGCGTTCATTATTCTTTCCAATCCCTCAAGCGATTTCAAAAGTTTTTACCATTTCAGACCAAAGTCACTCTAGCTCAAACTCTCTTATTACCCCTTCTTGACTATGCTGACTCCTGTTTTTTGGACGCTACAGAGGAAATCTGCAATAAACTGGAACGTCTTCAGAACTTATGCATCCGATTTATTTTTGGCCTGCGTAAGTATGATCACGTCTCAATGTTCAGGGCTCAGTTAAAGTGGCTGCCAATTCGGCGTCGCCGTGATCTGCACATCCTATCTCTCCTGTTTAACATTCTCAATAACCCTCTCTCTCCTTCTTATCTCCGTGAACGTTTCGATTTCCTTGTCCCTCGTGGTGAGCCTTGCAGAACAGCTAAATCTCTTCTTTTAAAAACGCCCACACATTCCACAAGACGTTATAATGGCTCATTCACTGTTCACTCCATGAAATTGTGGAACAGTCTCCCTCATACCATACGTGCTAGTCCGTCGCTAGGTATATTTAAGCAAAAAGTCAAGGAGCATTATCTTTCCTTATAGGTATACATTTGTTTATATATAACTTGTATATATATATATATATATATTATATGTATAGTGTCTTATATATCGTTATTCATGTATGTATATACTTATATATTGTGTGTATGTTTATGTAAATTATGTGTAGGTATATTTAGTTTATTTATTGTGTTATTAATATATTATACTTATATTATATTAATATTTTCAAACCCCCTTCTTGTACACGTACCCACCTCTATTTACACATATATCTATCCTTAAAGGTTTGCTGGAAGAGAACTCTTTTTAGGGTTAAGCTCGCCTTTGTACATGTCTTAACTTTACATTTTCTAAATGTTGTCTATGTGTGCAATAAAGAATAAAGAATAAGACGTAGAAAGCCCCTCCTTTTGATAGCAACACTAGGGAAGCTTCCCTTAAACTCCATTTCCCAAGGGCAAAAAAAAAAACCTAACCTAACCTACTCAAGTCGGGGTGCCCCGTGTTTGTCTCCAAAAGATATAAAAAAAAACCTAACAACCTACCCTACTCAAGTCGGGGTGCCCCGTGTTTGATTTCCTAAAGGATATAAAAAAAACCTAACAACCTACCTACTCAAGCCGGGGTGCCCCGTGTTTGGCTCTGGAATAGCTCAGCCAGAAGCTCGCGAGGTCGTCCATGAGCGGAGCTAAATAAAAACACTAAAAAAAAAAAATATTTTTGTATTACTCTGCCTAAAAGGTGATGGACAAATGTATAATGCCCGGCCAATTTGATTATTTGAACAGTTATTATCAAATTGCCCTCTCATATTGGGCATTATGCATAATGCCCGGTCATTATGTATAATGCCGAATTTATCACTTGGTCGATAACATATCCACTGCATTGATGCTAAAAAGACGCTGCACGCCTAGTCAGAGGAAAGAGTAGAGGAGAGTGATGAGTGTGAATGTATGTAGGTAAAAATAGACCAAAGAAAAGGTGGATGAATAGTGTGAAATGTAAAAAGTATATTATAGATGACAGCTGACAGAGGGAATTGAAGAACAAAACATGTTGTGTTGACTCCATATAAAGTGGGACAAGGGCAGGAAAATTATGAGTTAGCCAGAATCCAACTTTTTTTGACATTTACTGAATCGAAAAATTGTTCGACAGAAACTCAAAATCAAACAGCAAAAGAAAGACGCGAGAAAAGAAAAGCAAAACTACGGAGTTACTAAAACTCTTTAATTGAAACAAATTACGCGACTCTCTTTATATCAATTGCATATTTTTTTTATATAGATAGATAGATAACACTTTATTGTACACCACAAGGATAGGACATTACACATAGCGAAAAACTAAAACTATAGCGAAGCACAATGGTCGGTCTTATCGCTATGAGCGATCTCTTGTCGTATCTCACTCTAACATAGAACAAGTTTTGGACTGGTTGATGAAAGCAAAATAGGGTATGAAGGAATCCTTTTCATTTTATCATATAATTCCATTCATGAGAAGCCATACAAACGCAACGGTTCCAAATGTACCATGTTCGGACAATAACCATGCAACTATTAAGTTATTTGAGGGTCTCCATCAATCATCCTCAGAATAAATAAATAAATAATGCAGACAATCCACACAACACTATCTAGCCCCAAACTAAGCAGAGCTTGTACTATGGGAACCAGGTAGGTAGCTGATATAATACTTAAATACTTTTTTTTTTGCAAATACATACATAGAATACAATATAACACCCAGACAGAGAACAAACATCTGTGTTCACAACACAAATATTTGTTCTCGGTGGGGATCGAACCCACGTCCTCCAGCGCAGTAGGCAGAGCTACTACCAACTGAGCTGTGATGGCAGTCAACTTATTTAATCATCAATCACAAACCATTATATTAATCAATCAATATAAAGTTTACAAGTACGTTTTGTAATGTTTCTTCGGCCACCCAGGATCTATCCTGGGAAGTAAGTCATCATTCCAATAATATGCTTATCTATATAGTAACTGCAGCCAGCCTTCAACTAGTAGTCAATGGATCCACTGCATTGCTACTAAAAAGACGCTGCAGATCAACAGGATCCAACTGTTTTCTTCATAATAACCTAACTACGTACATAACTGTTCTTAGAAGGAAAGAATAAGCAAGTTTACATACATAACAATATATCAGCACTAAGTATTATCTATGCATGAGTTTCGGAACTGAAGCTACGCTGAATGTTAGTGTCTTGATGTTGTAATCATTATGTGGCTTGGGTCGCTAACTGCATGCAAACTCGGCAAACTTTGTTCAGCCATATTTGCCAGACCACACCACAAAAAACCTTTTTTCAAAATTTAACAGCATCACTTGCAATAAAATTGAAGACAAAAATTCTTCTTTTCGATTGGCCGAAATCACCATTCAAAATTTTTTGTTTATTTTTATTATTTCCAATTGGCATTAACTTGACAAGACTGCAATAACATGGCGCTGCCATGATTGGTTGAACACGGTTCAGCTGGTTTCTAAAGCTTACTGCAAAATAAACAGAGCAAGAGTATTTTCAGAGATCGCAATAAACCACGCCAAAGGAATATGTGCCTCATTTTTATCACCTGATTTCACTTGTCCTGCTAAAAGATGGGCATATAATTCGCGCACCCACATACAATGAAGTTGCGCCAAGTTCTTTTTATATATCACTATTTATGTGAAAAGTGGTTTATTGGCGAAGGTCTGAAAGAGCTCTGGTTCCGCTGTTTACTAATGTGTGCGTACTTGCAAGCAGGAGTTGTACCACGAGCAATGCGAGTTGGTGTGCGTGATGTTTGCAACCGTACCCAACTTCGGTGACTTCTACCAAGAGCTTGAGGGCAACAGCGACGGCATGGAGTGCCTCCGCCTGCTTAACGAGATCATCGCCGACTTCGACGAGATCCTCGCCGAGGAGAACTTCAGGTATATCGAGAAGATCAAGAGCACCGGCGCCACCTACATGGCAGCATCAGGTACGTCACGCGTCTCGCCACTGACCGACCGTCACAACAATGTCACCATTCACACATTCGACGAGCAATGTACTGCATGTTGCAGGGCTGACGGACGACACGCGCGACCCTGTGGGCTACCGTCACGTGACGGCAATGGCTGACTACGCGCTGCGGCTGCGCAAGCAGATAGACTACGTCAACAGGCACTCCTTCAACAAGTTCATCATCCGGATAGGTAAGGGGGCGTGCCTGCGTCGAAGCGCTCGCGTGCGCCTTGCGATGAGCGAGCTGCGAGCGTCACTTGCCTCGAGGGCTCATCACCGTAGCTTACGTTCCCGCATGCCGGTGCTTAGCCCTCCTCTTTAAATCAACTTGTTATTTCATCCCGTGCAATCAGCATAGAAGCATAACATATTATTAGGTCTTTAAGTATGAAATTGTCGTCATTTTGCTGTTCTTCTTGTCGTGCTACTACTTCTTTTAAACCAATGTGGTGAAAGGATTTTAAGTCTGCCTCAATGTGGTTGATAAAGTATGAAGATAACGGCAACTTCTTATTTTAAGACAAACACGCATCGGCAGTTGGTGGTCGTTTTAATTACTAACCAGGTCATCGCTATCTAAGGCATTATAGTGGTAGTATTATGTGTAGGTAGGTAGTAGTGAGTGTCCCTGTAGGTAGGTATGTATGTGCAGTGCAACGCAGTAGAGTGACTGTGATCGTGGTTGGTTGCGTAGGCATCAACATCGGGCCCGTGGTGGCCGGCGTGATCGGCGCGCGCAAGCCGCAATACGACATCTGGGGGAACGCCGTCAACGTCGCCTCGCGTATGGACTCCACCTGCGTCAACGATCACATCCAGGTACCTTATCTACCAACTTCCCCACCATCCTTCCACCCCCACTATCACAAGAGTCTGTTCAGAAAGAGAGCCGTCGTGGGATATGAGGGCGCAGCTGTGCTTAATTACCTTTTTTGTTTAGTGGGCAATACAATAGCGCGTCTGTTGCGTTTTGATCCTATACTAGTGTACTATTCCTTTATTTAATTTTTATGATGCAAAATGCTGACAGAAAGAAAAGGATGAGCTGACATATAAAAATTGAAACGTTAGTTCACAATTTGGCCGCGATGGCTCTCTTTCTGAAAAGACTATCTATTTATTTATTTTAGCCTGGATCGTCCCCTAAGACAAAGGCCTTCCTCTTTTCCCCCACCTCTCGATCTATATACTATCTGTTGTGATATACATTTTATGTTAATAAGACACAAGTGGGTCATAATTTACAATATTTTAACCCACTTATGTTTAATCTCGTAAAAGCCAAGTTAACTGTGATTTTCGGTAATAAACAATAAAAGTGCATCAGAACATTTTGGTCACATTTAACTGGCTTCTTCTTCTTATCGTGTCATTGGTTCTTTCCAACGAGTTTGGTTTGAAAGTGACCGATGACAGTCGAGCTTAGTTTATGATTTGCTTGGCGGTTTTATTGTCCAACACTAATGTTTATTAGTGTTGGACAACAAAACGCATTTACTTTGCGTAGCAGGAATGTGAACCAAACTAGTCTCAGAGTAAATGCCTCAACTATTCATTGGCGCTTTTTCCCCGTCTACAAATCAGTAAGAACGAAAAAAAAATGGTAAATTCCCCTCTTTATGGAAAAAAATTGCTCGAGGTCAAAGGTCAAAACAATTAGTTTTTCACGATTTTCAGCAAAGTGGTTAGTTTTATCATAAAATTGCCACAGACAAAAACTGTATATGCTAAAACTATTTATGAATAATGAAATTTTAATGGGTACCTTTAAAATTTTCATTTTTATTGATTATGTTTTGAACCATTTGACTAATTTTCAGCTTGTTGGGAGTTTATGCACCTTACAATGTCTAGATTGACCGGCCTAACTACTATAAAATATGTTTTAAATTCAAAATGAATAAATTTTAACTGAACTACCAAAAAACGGTGTGATTTCGTTTTTTAGTAATGATATCGAAGCTAGCGAAGCAATGCGACCCCAGTATGATTTAGAGTGGTTTGACCAAACTAATTAAGCTTTATTCTTAATATTAAACAATTCCGTCTCTTCTAGTGACTATCATATTGGACGCTAAGCGTTCCAATACCAAAATGGCCTTGCAAATGGCCATAATAGTGGTGGCATTTCATTATGTTCAAAATTAGTGTGACGGTGAAAAGAAAATTTAATATAACCGTTATGAAGTATCAGAGATTAACTTTAGATTTATCATACGCTAAGTAGAGTACCCGCAAGTTAACCATACGCGTGACTGATGGGCGAAAACAGGAAAAAAATGGGCTGGATGTTATCTCCCAATCACAAACATAAAGTTGCATTGAATGCAATGCTAGTTCGGTTTCCTTATTCAGGGATTGGAAGATATTTCCAAGCCATTTTTTTATTTTTACCGCCATCAGTCACGCGCAAACAGCTTGCGTGTACTCTATAATGGAAATATTTCAATATGATGGATAGCGTTACCTTGCGAAGGTTAAACCACCCTAAGTTTAACGCAGTTGCAATTGAGATATGATATAAAAGACTCTTCGTCACCAATACTTTAAATCGCCTAAAGTGTTGGTTGGCGTCGTCTAGCAGCGCGAGAGACGAGCCGTTACGACGCCACCGCTTGTCTAGGGAACCATAGTTTTAGGCAGCCACGGGCGAAATGATCTGTCCTCAGCCAGGACCTGGGACATGTGTGTGTGTGTGTGTGACGTGGCGTGTGCGCAGGTGACGCAGGAGGTATACGACATCCTGAAGGCACGCGGCTACCAGCTGCGGTGCCGCGGGGAGATCGAGGTGAAGGGCAAGGGCCTCATGACCACCTACTTCCTGGACGACTTCGGCGAGGTGTGCCCGGACCCCTCCACCTACGACAAGCCCCCGCCCGCGCCCTCCTCCTACGACGACATCTACGCCGTGAGTGCTCACTAACATCTACATTTCATTACATTGGCCACCTCACATTGGCCCTTCTGCATCTTGCTAAGAACGTCCCTAGAATCAAATGAAACTAACGATACAGTTCAACACGGTTCATACTGTTGCAACAGTCAATATTTTGCATGTTACTTATATTTATGAAACAATTTTGTGCATAGAATCCACAACCATCCACATCG
Organism: Thera britannica; assembly: GCA_939531255.2. Taxonomy (NCBI): domain Eukaryota; kingdom Metazoa; phylum Arthropoda; class Insecta; order Lepidoptera; family Geometridae; genus Thera; species Thera britannica. Next base: position 1,713,939 of record OW618044.2, read on the forward strand.
GGCTTATCGTCTCGACCTTCCACGAGTGGAGCTGGCGGAAGCGGCGCAGGCCCCAGCGGAGCCAGCGGTGGCGGCAGCGGCTGGGGCCACGGCCCGCCGCCGCGCCGGTACATGGACGATGACGATGATGACGACGACGACGATGACGAATACTGCGGGCCGGCGGCTGCGCGGCACTGGCCCGCGCGTGCGCCGCCCGTCTGGCTGGACTCGCTGCCGGAAGGTGGTGCCGATGAAGAGGGAGGCCGCTCCTCGTGCGCCTCCTTCTCGCTCGCCACCACCAACACCACGGTGGCCTCGCCGAGACCCTCCATATCGCGAGGTACATCACCACTATCCTGCTATACCACTCATCCACGGCGCTCGATCAATTGTTAAAACTATGTGTTTATTCAATTTCAGACTATGTTCTTCCGTCGCCGTCGGAGCCGGCCCCGCCGGTGCCGGAGATGCCTCCGCCCGAGTTGGAGACGAACGGTGACTTCGTGTTGGACGCGAGCCCGGCGGGCGTGCGCGCGCGCGTGCTGCGCCGGCTGGAGCGGCCGCACTCGCTGGCGGACGCGCCCGCTATGCCGCGCCTCGCTGACCTGGTGATGTCGCGCGCATACTCCGCCGACACGCAGCGAGACGCGGGCGAGCCCTTCGGCAGCGCGCAAGCCGCCACAAGACACCGTTCCGTCAAGGAGCTGAAGCGTGCCGGCGGCGCGGCCGAGTCACGCGCGAATCGCGACCAGGTCCCAGCCGGGCGGCGCGCTGTCAGCCTCGTTGACTTCCTGTTCCGGCGCAAGGGCTCGTGGCGGGCACACGCGGCCTCCGCGCACGTGATCGCTAACCCGATGCACGCGCCGCTGCCGGCTGACGAGCCGCTGCCGGACAACGCCGCACATCCCGTCTAGGTGCAGCCGCCCTCGCTTGTTTTGTTATTTCTCGCGCATCCATGTGCGCTCGTGGAATCGAACGGACCCTAGAGATTACTTTCACGAGACCTCTCTTCGATCTCTACGAACCGATCGAAGGATCGCCGGTTCGGAGGAACGAATGTCGTGGCATGTATGAAATGCAACCACGATGACCGACGAAGGCCGGTACGGCAGGTACGCGACGGGCCGACGACGCGTATTCCTAGAATAGGATGAACTTGGAGCTTCGTGTGAGACACGGCCGAAGACGACGACGACGGCGGCGGTCAGATGGTGGACCGCGCGACGTGGACGAATTTATTGATATTACCCGCACCTATGGAGTGGACGTCGTCGCATCTCAGAAGCGTCGTGACGCGACGGGATGCGCGACGCACTCGTATAGAGTCAGACTGTGGTGGAGTTACCTATTGTAATAGCTTAAACGATGTCGATAAAACCTTTATAACTGATCAAGAAAACAGTATTCTCAACTTACAGATTTAGGTGTAGATATTCAATTAAGTACATACTGTTTCATATTTCTATTTCAATTTTCCTTTTTATAATGTGTTGGCTTTCAAGGGATTTTTATTAAACGACATTGTATACTGTATAAATAAGACAAGTAGTTTCCTTAGGAACAATCTCATGTTATTTCACTGCCTAGTTCATTATATTAAATTCGTTCGTTCATATACGTACGTGATAGAATTAGATGTATCTACTTAACTAAATTAGATTTAGTTAGTGTACCCTAGCTCCTTAGTATTATTTGCTGGTCTGTTGCGTTGCTATTGTGCCATAAGCCATATTCATGTTTGAACTGTTATCCCCTCCCCCTTTTGGCGAAGTTTGTCGATCATTGCCGAAGAGGTGTCGGTTACCTAACAGATGACGTGACTGTGTCGCGAGTTCACTAGTTTTTACCCACCTCAAAAAATGTTCAAGCCCACCCTAACATGTTTTCACTTCAAATATCAAGAAACTACCATCTAGCATCATTGCGGTCTAACACGCTTGGCGTAGGCACCAACTACTTAAATGCCTAGGTACTGTAATATAGCATGCCTAGTGTCGATAACCTCCAGTATATGTTTTCTATACCCACCGTAACTTTATGTTAGCATTAGTTAGGTATTCGTCAGGGGGCGTAACTCGAAATTGTTTATTACGGTTGCGCGATGGAGTCCGTAGAACCAAGGGCGCTTGGGTACCTACTTCTGTGATAGAACAGTTTAAGGATTTGCCTATTTCAATAGCATTTTTGACATAGTTGTAATTATGTAATCATTAGATTCTAATTTAAGGTAAACCAAAAATAATTATTGTGATCATATAATTTCTCCTATTTATTTGGAATTCGTGAAACGAAGTAGTATATAATATATATTTTTGATCTTACATGAATTATTATTATCATTACTATTAGGAATGTATTCTAAATCATTAATTCTATAAATTGACTATACCTAATACCAACCTAGGTATATAATTTGTGAAAATCAATGATGAAAATTGCCAAAGCAAAACGCAACTCATTTATAATGTTAATTATTAAGCAATTCTTTTATAAAGACATTTTAACTACATACTTCTCCTTCTTTTTATCGTGTCCCTGGTTCTTTCGAGCTAAGCGTGGTGAAAGGATTTAGAGTGCCTCAAAGAGACTTCTTTCACACTATTTTAAGGACTAAAAATGGCCTAATTCCTATTTAAACCCTTTTGGCAGGGCTTCTAAATCTGTCTGCCGGTTTGTTTGTGGACACGCATGTTGATTGGCATCTCTTAGTTCCTAATAAATTAATAATACTAAGTTGGTAGGACCTAAATGGAAAAAATATTTGAAGTACCAAAATTATTCTCAAGAACTACGTTGTAATAATATTTATTTTTATTTTATTAGAAAACAAAGTAACACAAACAACAAACTTATATTCTGATTGATAATTTAAAAACAACTAATAATAATACACTCATATTTTTAAACCATTTAATTTATAGACGCAACAGTAAGAAAAAAATGTTCTTTTGTGGTTTTTATATTTATTTGTAGGTAGTTAAGCATACCTATCGTTCGATCAGTCTTTTCAAGTTCTCTCGAATAATTTTTTCATCGTATGAAAGATGGACGCTGCGCGTGTGTTTTGTAAATGATTTTATAGCCCATAATATATTATCTGGAAGTATAAACTTTATTACTAAAGAGATTATTTTAACAGAAAATAAAGTGTATCTACCTAACCCACTTTTCATATACTGGACCCCATGCATTTAGCTAGTCCAGCGACTTCTTTCTATCTTTACAACGTCATCGGTCCATCGGGTTGGGGGACGCTTTATGCTTTGGGCATTCATTCAAAAGATTTTCCTACTTTGTTAAATTATACCAAAATGGGTGAATTTTTTCAAACTTTGAGTGTAAACTTTACATAATCGAGGCTGTCAGGACCTCAGGAGTCAGTCATTTGTGATCTGGTTTAACTTAATGTATGGTGGCGGAATGAAAATGTTCGTCGAGTTTCAACTTGATTTGTTCAACGTATCACGATCACATACTACCTTTTGAAACTGAATAGACAGAATACACCGATAAGTTAACGTCGCAAATTATGTCAAAATGTGTTCATGATCAAGGCACTGGTGCAAGCGAAAACCGACTCTAAGTTGACGAACATTTTAATACCGCGACTGTACATTTTCTTTACAACGAATAGTTTCAGGTGTAAAAGGTTAGTTTCCTTTTATGTTTCACAAGACTTAGTAGTATGTACCCAAATGTATCGAAATGTGTAGTATTAGGTAGGTTTTAAAACTATCTACCACCTACTTTACTGTGAAAACCGAATAAACTTAAAGGTTGCAAATTCAAAATGTTTGTATAAACATAATTCAGTTATACCATTGAATACTTACTTCTGTACACACTGCATCAGATCTTATAAATAAAAATTTGTTTTGCAGTATTTAGACGTTTCATTTATCTTTTAGTTAAGGTTGTTCGATTCCGATACAAACTGAATTTACACAGCTATGGGCAAACAAAGTATAAATGTACACTAAAATATCTGTAATAGAATTTTACAGTGGTCTTTATTGCCGGCCAGTTATATAAAGTTGGAGAAAACTGTAGGATAACAGAAATATTAATAAAAAACCAAAACAGTAATATTTTCGTCATTCTTTCTAACGGGTACTCGGCATTGAATACGTGAATGAGCTTAAAACATATGTCTCAAAATAGTCGTAAAAGTCTGTTAGTTCTTTTTCTGAAGCCCCGACTGCCACGACCAACGGGTGACACTCCAACTTTATATAACTGGCCGGTAATAAGGACCACTGTAAAAGCCTATTACAGCTATTTCAGTCTACATTAATACTTTATTCGCCCATAGTTGTGTAAATTAATTTTGTATGGAAATCGTACCCCCTTAAGTAAGTACCGTCACTTGTCCACCTATCGCCAGAAATGGTAGGTTCCTAGTTAGTAGGTATTAGAGCACTAATGGCCTAGTGGTAGCACCCCAGCTTTCCGATCAAGTCCAGTCGTGTACCAATGCATTTGTACTATGCCAGCACTCTCAAACAGTGAAGGAAAACATCGTGAGGAAACCGGCATTTCGTAGAACCTAAAAAGTTCGAAAATATGTGTTAAGTGCACAAAAAAAGCCTCCTTGAGGAGCAATTAAAATTATTTCACCACACTTGGTTCGAAAGAACAAGTGGCACGATAAGAAGAAGGTTGGATGCCCAAAATAAATAAATAGAAGGAGTATAACTGAGCCGCAAGCGCGTTGATGTCTTCGCCACCTGACCGATGCAGATGGAGGCAGCTACGCAACACTCCTGTGTGAACCGAAATATTGGCATTGGAGCCAGGCCTTACCCAGTCTGGCCACATAGTCAAGAGAGACAATAACTAATCGACGTCCTACGGCAAATCAGCTAGTAGTCAGCTTGGCACCAGTGCTCAGCCTTCTCAGCCCTTTTCAGCCCTCGCTATCAAATACAATCAAATCAAAAGTGTATTTATTCAATTCATTTCCAAGAATCACTTTGAAACGCCTTAAAGTTAGGTGAGTCTAGGTGCCAGTTCCACGCGACCAAGCCTATAGAAGAACAGGTAACAAACTACGGCTCTGTTTCTACCGTTTTGAGGGTTCCGTAGCCAAATGGCAAAAACGGAACCCTTATAGATTCGTCATGTCTGTCTGTCTGTCTGTCTGTCCGTGTCATTTTACTCCGAAACCGTAAGAGCTAGACTGATGAAACTTGGCGAGTAGATGTATTCTTTGAACCGCATTAAGCCCATACGTGTGGGGTATCTATGAATAGGTCTTCAAAAATGATGTTGAGGTTTCTAATATCGTTTTTTTCTAAACTGAATAGTTTGCGCGAGAGACACTTCCAAAGTGGCAAAAAGTTGGTCCCCCCCCTCTAACTTCTAAAATAAGAGAATGATAAAACTAAAAAAAATATATGTTGTACATTACTATGCAAACTTTCAACGATCAACACAACTACAAGAACCTTTATATAATGTTACTTGATGCTACGGAACCCTTCATGGGCGAGTCCGACTCGCACTTGGCTGCTTTTTTTTATAATAACATTCTTACAAATCTTAAATAATAGCATTGAAGTTCCAGTGTGGTGCCACTTCACTTAGTGAGACGTATAGACGTAAGCAATAATATTATAGTAAAAGTTTCAAAGACAACACACGCTACGTTTCAAAGTAATAAAAAAAAAGTGGCCAAGTGCGAGTCGGACTCACCCATGAAGGGTTCCGTAGCATCAAGTAACATAATAATATAAAGGTTCTTGTAGTTCGTCGAAAGGTAAGTTGCGGTTTACGATTTATGACGTATAAAAAAAAACTACTGACTAGATCTCGTTCAAACCAAATATCGTTGAAAGTTTACACACTTTTTTCCACTTTGGAAGTGTCTCTCGCGCAAACTATTAAGTGTAGAAAAAAACAATATTAGAACCTCAACATCATTTTTAAAGACATATTCATAGATACCCCACACAAATGGGTTCGATGAAAAAAACATTTTTGAGTTTCAGTTTCAAGTATTTTTGTGTAAAAATCTTAAGGGGCCGGCGGAGGGCAAATTTTCATACAAACGTAATACCAAAATTATTACTAGCTTAGGCAGATTTTCACCATATTATTGTAATAATTGTATTCGTATAGTATATATCTAGGTTCCTGAACAGTTTTTTTATTTTAAATTACTTACCTCAAATGAAATAAACACCAATCGCATTTTACACATTTTTTTCATTGCAAAATGTGATTGGCGTTAATTTCATTTGAGGTAAGTAATTTAAAATAAAAACTGTTCAGGAACCTAGATAAATACAAATACAATTATTACAATAATATAGTGAAAATCAGCTCAAATTAGTAATCATTTTGGTATTACGTTTGTATGAAAATCCGCCCTCCGCCGGCCCCTTAATGCGGTTCACAGAATACATCTATTCGCCAAGTTTCATCAGACTAACTTTTACGGTTTCGGAGAAAAATGGCTGTGACACGGACGGACAGACAGACAGACAGACAGACATGACGAATCTATAAGAGTTCCGTTTTTGCCATTTGGCTACGGAACCCTAAAAATATCTACACAGCATATAAAATCGTAATCAGGCGATGGCGATGGCGATCAGCTGAAACGTTGTCAGATATCGCTGACAGCGATATCTTTGACAGCGTTTCATCGCCTATATGTGCGCAGACCTTCACTAGGCATAAAAAGTTGATCGATTGAGCGAAGCGAACGAAGATCTTACAAACAACTTAGGCGATTTGGCAATTTTTCTGCGTATGTATGTTTCTACTGGTCGGTTAATTCGTTTGCTTTTACTTGTTTTTTTTTTCTTTAAATAAATTAAAGAGGTACTCAGTTGTCATAAAATAGTGAGAGCGACCTGGTCTGATGATGGAGCCAAGGTCTGTTCAACGGAACTCTTCAATCAAATGGCGAATTGATTTAAAACTTGTTTACCGTACAAAGTTAGTGAGGTATAGTAAGCAAGGCCAAAAAGTGACTCTGGACAAAAATACTTTCTCAAAGTAGATAAAACACAATGCGTGATGGTGTCACAGTTTTATCTGTTCACCATCCGGATGAATCGTATCCCGAGATCTCAGTTTGGGGCAAACTACTAGTTAGTTTAGCGGCAAATTATAACAAAAACAGACTGTCACACGAACCAATAGTATTGGAGGGCTTATTCTGAGTTTTCAAAATCATTTTGTCGTTAGCTCATAGCAAAATGACTTATAGTGAACGCCCCTGTGGGAATTGCGAGAACTAAAGTTATAACATACGAACGCTACGTATCTTTGCATCTTGTATAAGGACCCTGTGTTCGCATTTAGACTTAAAACCAGTACATTATGCGTCCGGATGTACTGACTCTAACTATAGCCAGCCTAACTTTACCCAAAAGCGCAGAAGCTTCGCCGGCAGGCTAGGCATCCTCTACAAAACTGTCAGTGGCTCCGATAATAATAATAGTTCGCTGGCGCTAGTACGCTGTCAAATATCGCTGTCAGATTTGAGATTAGACAGCGAATATTTGACAGCGTTTCACTGTTCGCTACCGCCAGCGAACTAGGTGTGTTTGAGCCTTAAAGGATTTCAATTTTCAGGTGTATTCAGTAAATAAATACATATTGTATCCCTGGCTCTTTTTAAGGCTGTGTTATCAGGAGAACTCTCAGAACTCATTCTTACTTTCATAACTCTAACACATATACACACATACACACACATACATATTATACATACACACAATTGTAAGGTCTCCTGAACCGTTTTTTTAGTACTTACCTAGTTAGTTTTAAATATTAGTTGTTTTTTTCTGTCATTATGTAATTGTGTATATGTTCTTGAATGATTGTGTACCTACTGTTGAGGAAATGGGAGTCTTTATCCATGGCGGAAAGTCCTGGAGACTTGTATTACAGGCTATCTAACTCTATCTCAAGCTCCAGTCTCTTGCAAAGTGGGTGGACACATCTCATCTAATTACTCTTCCTATTACATCTTCACCATACATTGTGTTCGCTACCTACTTTGTGAAAGAAAAATAAATGCTTTTATTATTATATTATTATCATACCCGGAACAGGATTTGAGATCAAATAGGTGGCGTAATTGTGAGAATTTCCTAACTCTTCGTTCTTCAGATAATCTCCGTCTCAAAACTCCTGTGCTGAGAACTAGCTTCTATGCTGACTTCTTCTCCATCCAAGCAGTTCGCCTGTGGAACTCCTTGCCAGTCCCCATCAGGCAATTATCATCACTAGCTAAAAAAACCTAGTTTAAAAACTTTTACCTGTCCAGAGTACAATAATGCAGAATCGTTCGACTGATTTGTGTATATTCCAGTTTTAAGTTCCTCTCCATCCAAAGGTTGTCTGGAAGAAATCGCTTTATAGCGATAAGAACGCCCATTGTACATTTATTGAATAGCTTATAAGTGTTAAATTCTCTTTTTGTGAGTTTGTAAGGCGTTCAATAAAGAATTTTCTATCTATCTATACCTAGGCTTACTGCTGGGTAAGCCTATAGATAGATAGATAGATAGAAAATTCTTACCTATGCTGACTAGCCTCTTATTTCAGTTGGTAGCACCTCTGCCTTCTGCGCCGTAGGTCGTGGGTTCGATCCCCACCAAGAACAAATATTTGTGTGGTGAACACAGATGTTTGTTTTCCTTCTGGGTGTTATACAGTATTCTAAGTGTATTATTTACAAAAAATGTATTCAAGTACTTTATCAGCTATCTGGTTCTCATCATACAAGCTCTGCTTAGCTTGGGGCTAGATAGTGCTGTGTGACTTGTCCATAATATTTATTTATATTTAATATTTATACCATCCTGATAGCTTAGTCGGCCTAATCCACAGAAAAGACTTGGTTAATACGTGCAAAGCTGACTAAGCCACGAGTTTCCTCACGATGTGTTTCCTTACCGTTTGAGATCACTAGCATTATACACAAATTTTCCGGTAAAGAAAAATCGACATAGGTATAGATGACTGGATTCGAGCCCGCGACCTTAAGAGGCCGGCGGAGGGTGATTTTTCATACAAACGTAATTGATTACTAGTTTAGGCAGATTTTCACTATATTATTGTAATAACGGTATTATTAGAGTACTTATCTAGGTTCCTGAACAATTTTTATTTCAAATTACTTACCTCAAATGAAATAATCACCAATCGCATTTTACACATATTTTTCATTGCAAAATGTGATTGGCGTTAATTTCATTTGAAGTAAGTAATTTAAAATAGAAACTGTTTAGGAACCTACATAAATACAATACAAATACAATTATTACAATAATATAGTGAAAATCTGCTTAAATTAGTAATCATTTTGGTATTACGTTTGTATGAAAATTCGCACTCCGCCGGCCTCTTAAGATCGGAAGGCGAGGTTACTACCACTAGGCCACTAGTGCATTCGTAGTAAATAACATATTGTAGTTTATAGTAAATATAATGTAGTTTCTTTATAATGTCCCAAGAGTTAAGAGCTGAGCGGGATTTGAACCCGCGACCTTCCCCTTGGTACGGGGCTGCGCGGGCCGCTGTGCGATCGGATCAATGTACTATTATTTTTGCTAATAGTCTAATTTTGTCTAATAGCTACATATTTCCAACACTTTCCTACCTACTCAAGCGACCGCGTAAATCGATGTGAGTTGTCAATAAATCAATAAATCTATACTAATATTATAAAGAGGAAAGATTTGTACCTATTTTTGTATGTTTATAATGAATAGGCTCAAAAAGTACTAGGCCGATTTAAAAAATTCTTTCACCAATAGAATGCTACATTCTTCCAATTTGACCTAAGCTACATTTCATTTTGAAAAAAATTAGGGATCCTTGGTAAAATTTGAACAATGTAACCGAAGGTGTAGAAAAAATGTCTTTCGTCGAATGCGCTGCCGAAATTATTAGCGATAGAACAAAATAATGTACAACAATATTGTCTACCCCGTGCGAAGCCGGGACGGGCTGCTAGTTATCAATAAACTAATTATCGACTACCTTGACATTCAGTATTTGTACACTGACATCGGTAAAGGGTAAAGCATGTTGGTCACATCTCATTTTTCATCTTCATAATTTTAACACATCTGTAGGCAAATAAATAAGTAAGTAGGTATCGCTAACCCCAAAGTATACTTGGAGCGGTTCTTCCCTTAACGATTCGCTGAGCTTAACTCTCTCAAAGTATCTACTGAGTTGTCTATAAAGCGATATGTTTATTGGTAATGTATGTATTATAGGGAGCTAGCGATGAGACAAGGCGAGGGGTAAATAGATCGTCTGGCCCGTCCGTCTGGGCGCGCCGGGTGACGCATGCGTGCTGGTCCGGCGGCAAGCTGGCTCCTCGGACCGCCGCCGCCGTCGCCTCCCATCCCCCGTTGCAATATGCAAATCAATACACAGGTGTGCAATAAATCTCCGCGTGTCGGCGTCGCGTGCACCCGTCCCGGCCGGCTGGCTCTCTGCCAAAGTATTACCTTCTTGCCGACCCCGTGATTTATTAGCCCAAGATTTGGATCCACAGGTGAGTGATCTTGTTTACGCTCGGGAAATACATCTCGCAGTAGTTAATTTGACATTATTGGTTTCAAATATTTTATAGATGTAAAAAGATGAAGGGTGGCCGAGGCGCCGCCCATCCCGTTTGCCCCCAACACGCTGATTGTTTATTGATTTTATATTTATGGTTTGTTTGCGTTTGGACTCAAAAGTATGTAGCAAATCTAACGTTATTACTATCTACTGAATACCTAAAGCGTAACAGACGCTGATAGATCCTATTGTTTCTGCTCAAACTCATTCTTAATTTCTAATAAATACTAATGGTTTTATCTAAGTACGAGTACATACGCGTGTTGGTCTAGTACTCAATTCGTAGTAATAATAGATAATTCGAATTTCCAGTAGGTTCCATCATGGCTGAAAATTGGTTGAATGAACCCGAGCAGTTCGTGACGATTCCGGGGCCATGCGGTTGCGACAGACCGAGCCACTTCATCACTTTGAGTTTGGGCCCTACCCCAATCAAGTAAGTTGACGTGATGCCACCAAGATAAAGTAAAATGATTGTTAACCGTCGTTGCTTTTTGAAAACGTTATTCCCAAACTCTGTTTCCTTTCTAGCACGCTTTTATTAGCTTGGTACCTATGGTATCTATGCAACAAAATGTTTGAACGTGATTTTCATCCCTTTTAAAACCACGTATTGATTTGTAACATTGCACACTTATCAAAGACCGATGACAATACAATAATTTATATCATCATGATAATCATCAGCCTGAAGAAGCCCACCCAATGGTGTTCGCCCATTGGGTGCCCGCCCAGAAGCCCGCCCAATGGAGGTCTATGCCCAGTGGCATAGACCTCTGATGATATAATCGGAAGCTAACATGTCTATAATGCTTTATAGGTACTTTATTATTTCTATAAGCGTAGCGTGTACTGTCTTTTAAACTTTTGCTTTTGTATTATTGACTACATCTGACTTAGTGAAGCGGCACCACACTGGAATTTCACAGCTAATATTATTATGTTTGATTTGCAAAAGGATCATACAAACAAACGGTGGGAACCAAGCCGTAGTTTGTTGCCTGTTCTTCTAGTTTTGGTCGCGTGGAACTGGCACCTAGACTCACCTAGCTTTTAGACGTTTCAAAGTGATCCTCGAGTTACTACTGAATAAAGACATCTTTGACTATGACTCTCCCATACATTTCCAGGAAGAACGATTCTGAGCCCTCTCCATCCACTAACTTCTCGACGTTAACAACGTCGTCAGTCCATTGGATGGGTAGGGCAGGCTTCCTACGTTTCGTCTTCCGGTTCGAGAACCTTTGTTTCCCCACGGTTGTCGGCTCTTCGAAGTTTAAGACCTTCATTGCCACTTAGAATAACAATAATAGAATAATAATTTATTTGCGAAACAAGCACTTAGGTACACTAATTTATAATAACTTAGAAAGAAATCTTAATACTACATTTGTGTGAAGCTTGTGCGTCGCAAAACTGTCTCTGACTCAGCATAATGTTGGCTTACAACCAACGCTGGTCTTCAATTTACTGATTCTGTGGGGATTGGTTGGTGGTAATTTGTATGCATGTCATTATTTTCAGTTCCATGTAACGGTGATGCATTACATGAAATTGTTAACTAGTAAAAAAGAGGTGGTGAAAACTTTCAATAGTGATAGTGTTGTGTGGATTGTCCACAAAGTGTGTTTTATCACTTTGTGGACAATCCACACAACACTATCTAGCCCCAAATTAAGCAGAACTGGTACTATGGGAACCAGACAGCTGATATAACTTATAACCCTTGGTATTCTTTTGTATACAGGGTGTCCCATAACTCAACGTCAAGCCGGAAACGGGCAATGGGCCAAGTCATGACAGTTATCAGAAAAATATAAAAAATAATTGTCATGTTACTTTCGAGTTAGGAGTACCTATTTAAAAAAAAACAGGAAAATCTGACACCCTGTGATGATCTTTTAAGTCCTGTGACTACAAATATTAACTTTACTTAACACCCTGTATACTTAGAATACAAAAGAACATCCAGAACACAGAACAAACATCTGCGTTCACAACACAAATATTTGTTATCGGTGGGAATCGAACCCACGACCAGAAGGCAGAGTTACTACCAACTGAAGTGAGAGTCCAGTAAAAATGTAATATTGCATTATAGTTTGACCGAAACCGCTGTGCCGCTCCCTAAGAAAATGCGGCGAGGTGGGGGCCGAGGAAAAAAGAGCAAGGGTACACATGAGATCGCTATTGTCAGATAGATCTTTCGATACCGTATACGATATGTTATTTCATCTAGTGACTAGTGGAATCCCGCGCGACTTCGTTCGTGTTGAGTTTTGTCCATGCAAACTTCAACCCCCGCTGCACTCCTTTTTGGGTTTTATTTACAAAATCCCTTCTAAGGCCCGTATGCAGAAACATTGTTTGAATCTGAGTGGAGCCTCAAGCATTCGGCCACTTTAAAAATAACGGTCTTGAGATCCCGAGATAACGTTCGTCCTATCTATGGATATTATATCTCTTGTGCGCCTGACATAGACAGCCCGGTTCCCCCCCGTCTCACCGCGCGCATACATCAGGCGCGGTACAGCGGTCTCGGTCAAACTAGTGCTTAACAAGTGTGTTTCTCGTAGGCCACCTCCGCCATACGTGCAGAAGAAGTACAGGCGATACAGAACAAGGAATCAGGTAGATGAAGATTACGTACCGCGTGTGCTTACCGAGCCGTGCTATTTTAGTGCTCAGCAATCGAACCTGGAGGAGCTGCCGGCACTGGTCGCAAATTTACCGGCAAATCAGGACAGTCTGCCGGCGCAGATTGAAGTCCCGCCGGCCGAGGACGCCAGCCCGCCAGCGCCATCACTGGTCCCTATTTCACAGGCGCAGATAGCCAGCGCTCCAGCAGAGATTGTCTGCCCGCCATCACTGGTAGCCAAATCACAGGCGCAGAGAGCCAGCGCTCCAGCACTGGTGGCCAGATCGCAGGTGCAGATTGCCTGCCCGCCAACACTGGTCGCCAAATCGCGTGCGCAGATTGCCAGCCCACCAGCACCTGTCGCCCGATTGCAGGCACAGATTGCCAGCGTGCGGGCACTGATCGCCAGATCGCAGGCGCAGATGGTCAGCCCGCCAACGATGGCTGTTAGATCGCAAGCGCAGATTGCCAGTGGCACGCGGGTCACCGGTTTGCCTACGCAGCTGGTCATTCCACCTACAATGGTCACTGGCCGTCCACCGCCTGTGCCTCGCCGCCCGAATAATTCACAGCCACAGCCACAGGTCAACCCTTTTGCGGTATCGAAAGCTGCCCCAGAGCCCCAACCGAAGCCAGTGCCGACGCGTCGCTGGCTGGACCACACGAAGCATGGGGACCTGGTACTCCCCGTCCATGCAGCCAGGCTGCCGCCGCCGCAACACCTCGCCAGTCCCCCGGTGGAGGCTCGTCAGCCGAAGAGCTCGCCGACAAAGCGCCAACACAAGAAAACCACCAAGAAAGCGGCCAAACAGACCAAGGTTTGTGTTATTTCCTGTGTTAGTTAGGTAAGTACCTACCTAATGTAGGTCAGAACCTATACTCATCGATCCATATTAATGAATCAATTTATATATTATATACATAAAAACTAAGTGTGTGTACGTACGTAAGGGTTATTTCTATCACCGCCAACTGGGATCTACTCCCCGTTGTGGTGGTAGATACCTCTTGGTCTAAGTAATGAAGTTTGTATGGAAGGGCTGGAAGTGGGTTGATAAGGGTGGCAAAAGATTTTAAATCTGTCTATTCTTTTATTGTGTTCTAGATTTTGCTGAAATGTTCTAGAAGAACGATCTAATAATCAAAATTGTAAAAAATATGAGGTGATCTATTTCATCTAGAATGTTCTATAGCATTCTGGAATAATAGTAGTCAAATCAAATTTAATTCAATAGACTACCTGGGCATCGCCGGCCTTCGCAATGTAACCTACTGTAGTACCTACGAGCTACAGACAACTGGAGGGATTTGTGTATTGTTACTATTAGGTAGATCCATGATATGCGTTTGCCTGTTATGTGTTGAAGAATATTTAGTTTCGAATAGGTATAGTTTTTGACTAGGAGAATCATTGTCTCGAGAGATAGGGTTCAATGCACGTCCACGGCCAGATCTAGCATGAACCTTTAGATCATATTTCTTGCAGAAACGTAATGGCCAAGATAAGACGGGCTCAGATCAGAGTGAGAACGCTGGAGTGGGGGCAGCGACGGCGCGCGGACTTGACTCGCTGATGGCGCGCGCTATGGTCAGCGCCGAGGACGCGCGGCTGGCGGCAGCGACCAGGCCACGCCATTCCACCATTACCGGCGCGCGCCTTGCCGCCGTGTTCGCCGAGCGCCGCAAGGCCAAGCTGCTTATAGCTCTCCAACATCTAGGCGCCGAATAAATCTTACTTCGACCTAACGTTAGGTAGGTATAGATAGTGCAATCCACGAAGGCGCGCCCCACTATTCCTCCTAACCGTTTATAGTATATGTGTGCAAGCTTCCGTCAATGTTTGAGTGTTATCGGTACACACTAATTACCTATGAGTGCACACGCACACTACAATCAATAAACTACGGTTCGCGACTGCCGCTCGGAGCAAACTCCCCGCACCCCGCGAGGGGCGCGTCTTCGTGAATTGCACTATCTATAGGTAACATTGAGTCTTATGAATAAAGACAAGGTTCGCCCACCTACCTACCAACATAGTAGGTACCTACAATTATAGTAGGTATACTATTTATTTATTTCTCTTGTCTCTAATGGTATTTACATAATATAGAATGTCACAGGTCAACTGAACTGGGGGGTTATCCCAGTTCCTAACATACGGAGATACCTACATTTACAGACAAGTGCCAAAGTAAGACCTACTTGAATATGAAATACCCTCCCTAGTCAGTGCCAAAATGAATATTATGCCCAGTGTTTTTAAATACGTACCTACGCCATCTTTTACAAGAAAAAAGTTCTGTCCACCCTTTAATTTAACTAAAGGGTTACTTATTAATAATGTCGAATACCTACTCATAAAAATTACGTTGTTTGGATTTTTGTGGCTCACCGCACCCCATCCACAGTAAGCCTACCACAAGCTCTGTCTGGCTCTGTCTCTAGCTCTAGGTTTTGAGTCTGTGTGAGTGCTCGCCAGTATATTATACTGTGTGCGTGGCTTATTTACAGTAAACTTAATAAAGAAATAAGTACTTACCTATTGGGAGTCCCAAAAATAATGACGGAAATAATCAGCGAGGAAAGCGAGCTGCGAAAACGTACCTTGCATGCTCTGTCTGAATAGGCCGGCCGCTCCGCGACTCACGGTGCGGTTTTCAACTTTTCATCCGCGCCCGCTGTGTTTGCTGGAACGCTATTTTATTTCTAAACTCACCACCGGGGATCTAGCTTCTCTGCATAGCCGATTGAACCACGGTCGTCGCTACAGCTACTAATGGATGACAGAGGTGGAGTAGACCGAGCACAAGGAAAAAGGTTCGTAAAGGTCGAGGCCCACAATTTGAAAAACACTGGATTAGCATATCTTTAGTTATCGTGAAAATAAAATATCGTTACGTAGTTTATAAACACTTACTACTTATCTTACCTACACAAATTGGGAAAATTATACCAACCAACTTATACCTAATTAAACACATTACCTACCTGCTTAGGTATAAGTGAGTAAAAAACGAGCGTTGTACTACTATTATTCCTTTTGTAAAAGTGTAGTTGTAGATTTAGAATAAGTAGGTATAAGCAGGTAGGTACCTACCTACTTACCTAGATATTCTTAGCAGGCAGGTTACTTGATACCTCTACGTCTATTATAATCTCTGTGGTAGTGCATGCTTTTAGTGTAGATGATTATATGATAATAAAAGCTACATAAATAAACTTAAATAATTTTATAAATCCTACACCTTCCTTATCAATCACTCCATCCTTCGTGTGAATACAGATTCCCCTCCCCCCCACCCATGCCCCCATGCCGTGCTGTTCATCCCGTTCCTACTAATGGCCCGAACACACCTAGTTCGCTGGCGGTAGCGATCAGTGTAACGCTGTCAAATATCGCTGTCAGATTTGAGATTTGACAGCGAATATTTGACAGCGTTTCACTGATCGCTACCGCCAGCGAACTAGGTGTGCGCAGGCCTTAATTGATCGAGTGAGTGAACGTATATAGGTAAGTACCTAGGTACCTACATCTACATTCTATCAACTTGGGCAATATGCAGCTAACGAAAATTTGGCACTTTGAATGTGCCTATGTGTGTGTTTGTAAGTAGGTAATCTTAATATCGCTGTCAAATTTGACAGCGTTTAACTGATGGCCGACCCCAGCGACCTAGAAGTGCGCCGGCCTTTATACCTAAGTAAATATGAATTGCTGTTCGTTAGTCTCGCTAAAACTCGAGAACGGTCCTGTTTTGTCTAATTTTGGTCTTGAATTAATTGAGGAAGTCCAGAGAAGAATAGAATCCATACTAATATTATAAATGCGTTTGTAACTCTGTCTGTCTGTCTTCCTGTCTGGCTTTCACGCCAAAACTACTGAACCGATTGAAATGAAATTTGGTACACAGATAGTTGAGGGCCTGGGGAAGGACATAGGCTACTTTTTATTGCGAAAAAGGGGTTGTAAGGGGTTGAAAATAGGGGTTGAAAGTTGTATGGAAGTATCGTCATTTTTAGAGCTAGAAACTTAAAACCTATTTTTTAGTCTGTTGATTTGATATAAAAAAATATGACATTCAAAGTTTGTGCTGGGGGGGTAGAGGGAGAGGAGTACAGGGGGGAGTGTGGAGGGGAGTACAGGGGGAGTGTGGAGGGGAGGTGCGGGTGGAGTGTGGAGGGGAGTGTGGAGGGGAGGTGCGGGGGGAGTGTGGAGGGGAGTACAGGGGGGAGTGTGGAGGGGTGGTGCGGGGGGAGTGTGGAGGGAAGGTGCGGGGGGAGTGTGGAGGGGAGTACAGGGGGGAGTGTGGAGGGAAGGAGTGAGGGGAGATGCGGGGGGAGTACAGGAGAAGTGTGGAGGGGAGTACAGGGGGGAGTGTGGAGGGGAGTACAGGGGGGAGTGTGGAGGGGAGGTGCGGGGGGAGTACAGGGGGATTGTGGAGGGGAGTCTGGGGGGAGTGCGGGGGGAATGTGGGGGGGTGTTGAGGAGAGTGGGGGGAGTTCAGAGAGGAATGCGGGGGGGATGAAAGTGTGGCGTAGTACGACGCCTTATGTCTAAGTTTAGTAAGAGGGCAGACGACTGTGTCACGTGCACGCGAATATGACGTTGTTATTTAATTACCG
This sequence comes from Thera britannica, assembly GCA_939531255.2. Classification (NCBI taxonomy): domain Eukaryota; kingdom Metazoa; phylum Arthropoda; class Insecta; order Lepidoptera; family Geometridae; genus Thera; species Thera britannica. The sequence goes on from OW618044.2 coordinate 1,731,781, forward strand.
TTTTCTTCCGCTGCAAATTAAAAATGCTACCCATAGACACTATACCACGCGGACGAAGTCGCGGGCACGGCTAGTATATTTTATAATTTCTTTATTTGCTGAAATAGGTGTAACATGTCATGGTGTTGCAGGTTGCTGAAGGTTAGTGCTTATAGAAATGTCGCTCGAAGAGGTTGTGGCTATTAGTGCTGCGTACCCTAGTGTATTCGAGGCTTTAAAAGGTGAATAAATGTGTAATTTTTTAACGGGAACCGGAACGGGGCGAGCTAAACTGCGAGCGGCCGCTAGTCTGCAATAAAATAACTTTCGAACCGTGATTCGTAAGTCTATTCGCAATCCCAGAGAAAACTTAAGAGTCAAATCAGAATGATCACGGGGCATAGGCATAGGTACCTATAATACTTAAAATTTGCATAAATATTAACTAGCAGTTGGTGACCGAGCTTCGCTCGGTATTTTTTTTTGGTAAACTGTTGTTGTGAGTTATATTTAAATATGAATTACTTACATACTGATGAAATATTCATAATATTTTTCGATCTTACCGACATAATAATAAACTCCACTACTCGTCAATAGATGGCGTTCTCTGTCCCACTAACTCATGACTTAAGTAACAGATGGCGCTAGGAGTTATGATTTTATGATAAAGTTGATTATTTACTACACCAATAACGCGACATTTTCTTAGAATGAATCCTAGCTAGATCGTTTTATCGTCTCCGAAAACCCCTTTATACAACATTTCATGAAAATCGTTGGCTCAGTTTCCGAGATCCTAAATATATATATATATATACATATATATACAAGATTTTCTCGTTTAAAGGTATAAGATTAGGTATATGATAGGAAATAAGTCCCGGATTCTTAATAATTTGGGTGTCATTCTAATGTAGATGTGGATGTAGATGTGGCGAATGGCTGAAACGCTTTCAGAATGACAGCGTTTCAGCTGATCGCCATTCGCTAAGCTAGCTCCAAACTAAGCAGAGCTTGTACTATGGGAACCAGATAGTTGATATAATACATAAGTACTTTATAATTTTTTTTTGTAAATACTGTTAACCAGTTTTGGGAATAGGACATCTCTATTCGGATCAAGAAGTTACGTCTCTAGTGGAGAAAAAGAGGAAGAAGAAGGGGATTATGGCGTCGTTTTAGAGAGTTGTATAGTTGAATTATCTGCAGTGTAATAAAGATTAACAGAGTTGTAGCTATAATCAATGAAGAGTTTTCGTCTTATTAATACATAGGTACCTACTTAGAATACAGTTTATCACCCAGACAGAGAACAAACATCCGTGTTCACCACACAAATGTTTGTTCTCGGTGGGGATCGAACCCACGACCTACGGCGCAGAAGGCAGAGCTACTACCAACTGAGCTGAGAGACCAGTCAGAAAAAAGCGGCCAAGTGCGAGTTGGACTCGCCCATGTAGGGTTCCGTAGCAGTAAGTAATTTAATATGGAAGTTCTAGTAGTTCGTCGAAAGGTACATAGCGGCTTACGATGAATGACGTACCTATTAAAAAAAAAACTAGTACCTAACTAGATCTCGTTCAAACCAAATATCGTTCGAAGTTTACATAGTAATGTACATCATACATATTTTTAGTTTTATCATTCTCTTATTTTAGAAGTTACAGGGGGGGGGGACCAACATTTTACCACTTTGGAAGTGTCTCTCGCAAAAACTACTAATTGCTTAGAAAAAAACAATTTATGAAACCTCAACATCATTTTTGAGGACCTATTCATAGATACCTACCCCACACGTATGGGTTTGATGATAAAAAGTTTTTTGAATTACAGTTCTATCTAAGTAGGTATTGTTAGGGTTCCGTAGCCAAATGGCAAAAACGGAACCCTTATAGATTCGTCATGTCTGTCTGTCTGTCTGTCTGTCTGTCTGTCTGTCTGTCTGTCTGTCTGTCTGTCCGGCTGTGTCACAGCCATTTTTCTCCGAAACCATAAGAGCTAGACTAATGAAACTTGGTGAGTAGATGTATTCTGTGAACCGCATTAAGGTTTTTACACAAAAATAGAAAAAAAACTAGAAATTTTGGGGGTCCCCATACTTGAAACTGAAACTCAAAAAATTTTTTTTATAGAACCCGTACGTGTGGGGTATCTATGGATAGGTCTTTGAAAATTATGTTGAGGTTTCTAATATAGTTTTTTTCTAAAACTATAAATTTTGGGGGTCCCCATACTTGAAACTGAAACTCAAAAATTTTTTTTTCATAGAACCCATACGTGTGGGGTATCTATGGATAGGTCTTCAAAAATGATGTTGAGGTTTCTAATATCGTTTTTTTCTAAACTGAATAGTTTGCGCGAGAGACACTTCCAAAGTGGAAAAAAGTTGGTCCCCCCCCCTCTAACTTCTAAAATAAGAGAATGATAAATCTAAAAAAAATATATGTTGTACATTACTATGCAAACTTCCAACGATTTTTGGTTTGAACGAGATCTAGTCAGTAGTTTTTTTTTTATACGTCATAAATCGTAAACCACAATTTACCTTTCGACGAACTACGAGTACAAAAACCTTTATATTATGTTAATTGATGCTACGGAACCCTTCATGGGCGAGTCCGACTCGCACTTGGCTGCTTTTTTTTTTTCTATGTTTGTGAGAAAATCATAATGCGGTTCACAGAATACATCTACTTACCAAGTTTTATCAGTGTAGCTCTTATAGTTTCGGAGAAAAGTAGCTGTGACATACGGACGGACCGACAGACAGACAGACATGACGAATCTATAAGGGTTCCGTTTTTGCCATTTGCCTACGGAACCCTAACAATCGATGATGTAGTTCCGACGCGATTGAGCAACAAAATCTACATAATTTTAAAAACCTGTACCCAAAGTCCCAGTGCATTTACAACATTTCGTTACCAAATGTTGTTTTCGTTTCGCCTATTTGTCTCTGTCTGTTGTATGAAGAAAAGATGAGACAACAACTCTAACTACGTAACGTATTTTTGCCGTCTCATTTTTTCTCCATGCAATAGAGAGAGACAAATAGATGGAAACGAAAACAACATTTGGTAACGAAATGTGGTAGCAAAACTCCGACTTCGGGTACTGTACTCTGAAAATTTCCCCAGTGGTGAAATGGTATACCCCCATAACTTTTTTCTTTATACCTACCATTTTATCTTTTAAAACACGACCATCCCCACGACGTTCGAGTCACTTAAACGACCGATTTAGACTACCTACAGATTTTCGCCACCGCTACTAGGATACAAAGATAAGAACCATGGCAGCAGGACCACAGCGTAGTTTACAAAAGTACAGCTATTTTAGTCAATCAGTTAAGGTACAAAGAAAAGTATAGGTATATGTAGATTGATGACAAATGATGGTCGTTTGTTTTCAAAATCATCAGAAACCTTTTCGATCATAGGTATCAGAATATCACTTATTACACTTTCATTCCAACTGCTAACATAACACTTTGAGCTAAGACCTTCTGAAATTACACAACAGAACTCAAAATAACGCTATAAAAAGCTATGTGAGTCACATAGCTTTATAGAGCGTTATTGATTCGTTTATTGATTCGTTTGCTGTCATTTTGGAAAGTTACATAATGTGACTTTCCAAAATGACAGCAAACGAATCAATCATCATTATCGAATTATGCTCTCAACAGTCTCAACTAGTAGACCGTTCGAGTCGACGTATATTTTGCACATTTTGCCAAGAACGCACAAAACGATTACATCCACTATATGGTTGTCGTTCGTTTTGGCACGAAACGAAAATTTCAAAACTTTTGCCTACAGTGTCTCGAACGGGATGACATTTGACGCACGACTATCAAAATATTTGAGACAGGTGTGTTTGCGCGCCAATTTTGTTTTGATTGATTTTGAGTTGAGCGGCACGGGCAGCGGGTTTTTGTTAATGATGCAGCGTTGGTGTCGGTAGGGTAGAGTATAATTGAGCCATAAACCTTTCGTAGAGAGTATTATATTCCTTGCCACAAACACTCACTTACATCGAAACATCGTAAGTTTCGCATTTACATATATTATGGGAGTTGGGGAGGCCACTTGTGAAGCTGCGTGTGTTGTGTCTGTGTCGACACATTTGCGTCTTCGCATCATTCCAATTTTGGAAGAGTTCGAGTATGAATACCAATTTAGCACTAGTACTAACAACATTGAAAGATATAATTAGAAGAACGATAAGAATTTATTTTGGAAATACATACAAACCAAAGGACAAATAAATCAGTGTAGGTACAATTTACAAGATAGCTAGCAGGTAGGTAGGCAAACAAGTAGGCTTACCCACCGTAATGGCTAATGGTAGATTGAGACCTAGGAAAACAAAGGAATGAATTCTAAGTAAGTGTGTAGGTCCCCATGGTAGGTAATAATCCACTAGGTAGGTAGAGTACCCTGCTCAACACGTAGACACAAAAATTTACGGGCCGCAAATCAGTTCGTACCGTGGTCCATGTACCTGTGAGACACAATCTGTTCCCAACTCAGCATAGGGGAGATGTAGGCAATCGGAGTCAGTTGGCAATGGTGGTCACCACAAAATAACAAAATCCGAACACGAGCAAGTGATGCCAACATACCTACCCGCTAGCTTTACGTTATTCCCGTGCGTGGGCGGGGGCTCAGTCAGTTCGCGCGACGCGCTGGTGAGAAACAGATGTGTGAAGATTTCGCGCCATTTTGATCTAATTTTTCGAGTAGATACATTAGAAGGTAAGTCTTAAATAACTGCTTCTTTTTTTCTGTACGTGTGATATGTGATAATCGTAACATTATAGATTGCAATTAAAAACCCAGATTGTTGTTGTATCTTTAACTTTTTTGTGAGGATTTTTTTTTTCTCCTTTTCGCCCATGTATGTAATTGGAGTCACCTGACTCGAATTACCTACATAGTGACCCTCATTGCCCACATTACCTAAATTCGATGAAACAATATATTTTTTGTTTGTAGATGCCGAAAGTACGAGCTAGGAAGTCAGATAAAGCTAGCTAGACTCTGGACCAGTCCAACCAGACCTATTATGTTTGCGATATGTGTTGATCACCATTGTCCACATACTGATCACCATTGCCAACCGATGCTGACAATGGTGATCGACGAATAATATTTTTTAAAATTTTATTTTTCCAGAATTGATAAGCCAAAGTGGTTAAAGTTGATCTCAATTGATAGTTAAATAGGTAAAGTTTATTATAAGAGCAAAACAATGAATAGTTGATTAATAGATATGGTTTTATTTCAATTCTCGCTTAAGTGATCCTCATTACCTACATCTCCCCTATAGCCGCTCCTTGAAGTGTAGCGACGCTGATTTTCATGTGGAACCAGTGAGTGGCTTCTTGACAGAGTCTTCCTTGGATTTTTCAGACGCCGAAGATCTAGTCCAGTTGCTTAGTATGAAAACGACATTCGTACGGTAATAGATAGCCCGGTTTGAGCCATTTATGGATATGGGTAGGGTTACAGAGTCCCCGTGTTCTCCATCTCAGTCGTAAAAATAATTAATTTGCTTTAAATCTTTAACTTTTAATATTTTGCAACACAACAACTAATCAATCTCAAGTCACTGACACAAATGTCAAAAAACAATAATTTTTACCCATCGACCTAGCTGGGTAAAAAGTAGCAAAAATCGGTAGCGTTTTTAGCGTTTTTATCCAACTCGAACCGGGGTGAAAACTGTTCAAAACGATCACAGTGATCACTTTTCTTTCGAACCGAACATGGGTTGAAAACGAAAATTTCGTTATTTTCGTTTTTACCATGTGACTCGAACAGACCATATCTCTCAAATGCCCTCTTTGCGTTGTTGGCAGCATGGCAGTACTGTCACTGTTACGTTCGCGTTCTATTCATTCATTCATTGTTCGCGCGCACCGCGCATTGCGTTCCGCTTCGTTCGTTTCCAGCGTTGCCAACTCTACGTCTTTTTACGTAGATCTACGTACTTTATGCCTTTCCTGCAAACCTACGAGCTTCAGTCCCAGAATCTACGTATTTTCCAAAAAATTGGTACAATTTTGTAAAATGACATTCATTACATATGCTGAATGGGAATAATTTCCCTTTCATTCGCAAAAAAAAGTTAGTGGACGTTCCGTTTTAAAATAGCGCAAACTCGCTTCGCCAACTCGTTGCGTCATTCACTCATTTTCTAAACATAGTTCTGATCATTCCATTCCATAGAGCTGTGACTGTGTAAAACGAAACGTCTCGTATCGCCAGCCAGCTCGTAAGATCTCGTAAGATAAATTTAATTTGCCTGAAAATGAATAACTTGTACAAAACACTAATTTTGTTCAGTTTTACCTAACCTACCCTTTTCATTTCACTCAGACAAAAATTTCGTAGATCTACGAACTTTACATACGCAAATACTAAATTCTACGTAAATTTTCTAATGTGGTCTACGCCTTTTTCAAAATCCAAGTTGGCAGCACTGTTGATTTCGTGTTTTTGAGAACTGAGTATAAGTGAACTGAGTGCGTGTGTAAAAATTTGCGTAATTTAGGTACTGATCGATTAGTTTAACTATCTCAAAACCGTTCAAATTGCCTTTAGATATTTGCCATTTATTTATTGAAACAAGCTAAACTTACCAAAATGGAGTGGACGCTAAACGTAAACGACATGCTAAAAGACGAGATCACAAAAATCACCAACTCGCTGATCCCGCCCTACTTCGAAGGAGATGTGCGCAGCATCAGGTTGGTACTTGTTCGTTTTCGTGGTTACAGCCATATAGTACTAAAGCTAAGCCGCATCGGATGAATAAGAGTCATGCGAACCGAGGTGAGACACACCTACCAGCATTTTACTTAACCCGCCAACGGTGATTTCGATTTGACTTACAACTTCGGTGACCCTCACGTACCGGGGTTTTCAATGGAAGATTTTTCAGAATCTAATACTAACTGATAACTTTTGTTATTTATTATAAATTATTTGCAATAAAACAACCATACTTAGTTAATCACAGCCTCGTTTATTCACTTTTTCTTATGATTAGACTACTTCACATAGAACCTGTAAAATTAGTTAGTTTTACACATTGTCGCTTTTTAAACATTTTAAAACACAACAATCAACATATTTATGAAATTTTTCAGCTTTTCAGTTTCTAGACTCTCTAAACTTACTTAAAATAAACAAAAAATGACATCTTACCCACAAAAAAAAAAACAAAAAAAAAATCTATGAAAATCACTTTTCTTCAGTCAAGCAAATACTGCAATAAGGCACTATTATATGCTCAAGACACAAATGTTTCTTGCACTTGTGGCAAGAGATGATGAAGGTGAAGTCAATGACAGTCTGTCGTCATCAAGCAGTTCATGGAGAAGTGATTCTAAACGATGCTGTTCTCTTTCGTACGACATGCTGTAACAAAGTTTATATTTGAATCAGGATGAAGAAAAATTTGGTGGTAACACAATAAAATTGATAAAATCATGCAATAAACTTACTGATTATAAAATAATGTAGTGACACAATAACAAAAGTAAGCAAGAAATGTACATAAACCAGACAAAAACGAAAAATCAATAATTCAACTCTGCATGTTTTACTTACATATTCGGTGACCCCGGTCTACCGCACCGGGTTGGCATTAAAACTCAGGAACTTATGCCCACGTGGGCATAAGTTCCTGAGTTTTAATGCCAATAGATCAGCCCACGAAATCGGAGTGGGCAGCCCACTCCGATTTCGTGGGCTGATCTAACGGTGGGGGATGAGAAATCAGGCAGCTACTCAAAATCGCGACAAAAATCGGCGGCGGGGGAAAAAGTTATTCGAATTTTTCAAGTCACCCGGTCTCACAGACATATAGGTCACCGTTCCCGGGTTAATTCATGTTGATGATGCTTTAGTCTCGATGTGTGTTCGCCGAGTCATCAACTACATCTTATTTCACCTTGTGTAGGTTAGGTACCAGACCTGTTCAACATCAATCACTGCACTTGAATGAAATCTCTCACTCCCTGCTTCTCAATCACTGCACACATCATTAAAATATTTGCCAGATCTACTAGTACTTCTACTAATCATCACCAAGTTATTGATATTATAAATATAATTATATTCATACCTGCTTAACTATGCGAATGTTGCGATGGATGTGTGGAGTGACAAGGATGGATAAAATAAGGAATGAGTTTATTAGAGGAAGTCTAAAAGTAGCGCCTGTGATGGACAAGATGAAGAGTTAGCATGGTATGGGCATGTCATGCGGAGGGATAAATATTTTTTTTATAAACATAGACAACCCACAAAACACTATCTAGTCCCAAACTAAGCAGAGCTTGTACTATGGGAGCCACATAGCTGATATGGATGAAAGTCAGTTTACGAGAAAAGTGTTAGATATGGATGGTTGTTATAGAAGAATAGACCCGAGAAACAAAGATAAGAGTGAGCACTGAGATGAGGAATGATAGTGGGGACTGGAAGATGAAAACCTGTTGTTTCATCCCCACTTAGTGTGGGATAAGGGCTGGAAGATGATGATGACTTGCTTAAGGGGCCGGCGGAGGGCGAATTTTCATACAAACGTAATACCAAAATGATTACTAATTTAAACAGATTTTTACTATATTATTGGTAATAACTGTTTTTGTATAGTATTTATCTAGGTTCCTGAACAGTTTTTATTTTAAATTACTTACCTCAAATGAAAATAAACACCAATCGCATTTTACACATTTTTTTCATTGCAAAATGTGATTGGTGATAATTTCATTTGAGGTAAGTAATTTGAATTAAAAACTGTTAAGGAACCTAGATAAATACTATAAGAATACAGTTATTCCAATAATATAGTGAAAATCTGCCATAACTAGTAATAATTTTGGTATTACGTTTGTATGAAAATTCGCCCTCCGCCGGCCCCTTAACTATAGATTTTTCAATAAAATGTTGTTGGTGCAGTATGGACAATAAATGGTTAAAAGTTCTAGGAGTGTTATCATATCAGACATGTGTTAGATGCTATACTAGTTCCTAAGTCACCTGCCTCTGTCACAGTAGTTACCACCGTTAGCAGTAGACACCCATATTGCACCAAATAAACATCTAGTCTCTTCATTGGTGCGTGTGGATCGATGAAGGGACTATAATATCTCATACAGGTTGATGCAGGAAAGTATAAGCAGGGTGATCAACCACATGGGCGAGCAGTCAGCCGACGCACAGGGGCTACGCAAGGTGATCACCACGGCGGAGAAACTGCGCACTGCCGACTCCCACACCATATATCTGCACAAGGACGCTGCTGCCAATGAGTGAGTACACACTTACTTTAGTTCACAGTTGTTTGGTTTTCCTTCTTGTAAATCATAAATCATTTATTTGCTTCAATGATGATGTATACAAAAGTTCTTATAATATTAATAACTAGTGGCCGCCCGCGGCTTCGCTCGCCCGTTCCCGTAACACCCCGTTCCCGTTGCTTTTTCGGGATAAAAAGTATCCTATGTCCTTCTCCCGGTTCTAAGCTACCTCCCCACTAATTTTCTGCCAAATCGGTTCCGCCGTTCTTGAGTTATAAATAGTGTAACTAACACGACTTTCTTTTATAAATATAGATTATAAGTTTAAAAAACTAGAGAAACTGACTTGATTGCCAACGGCTAAACGGATTTTAATGAAATTTGTTTGGGACAATCTGGACATAAGAATAACCTTCCAAATAAAAAAATAATTTTCTAAATCTGTTCATAAATTATGACGGAGGCATGCAGTTACAAACATTAAAAAAAATGGCAACACCGATTTTAAATAGATGCAAATTTTTAGGTGTCGGTTTGTTAGATTTGGGCAGTAATACAGCAAAATTCCCTAATTCTAGGCAATAATATAGAAATTTTCCTAAGTAAAATTAGTTGTATGGTTATGCTGGTTTCACCATATTATTATCTCAATAACACTTACCAACAGATTAAAAAATCCTACTTTAGAATCATAGAAGATGAAAATATTTTTATACAGTAAAACAAGTTACTGATTCAACCCTCTCTTAAAACTTTAAAATGATAAAACTTAAACAACAAAAAATCCCAGTTCCATGCTAGAAGTATCCCTTGTCCTGTGGGGTGATCACGTAACTTTGTTGCAATCAAATGCTTGTTGCAATCCTCAGTTTTTACATGATTGTGAGCTTCGATTGCAATAAAAAACGAATACAAACAAAGCCTTGTGTCTGACAAGCAAGGATTGCAATTCATATTCGTTTTATAATGCAATCGATGCTCAAAAACATGTAAAAACTGACGATTGAAACAAGGATTTCATTGCAACAGAAGATACGTGATCACCCCGCTGCTCATCTTGGGCTTGCCATCTTCAGAGCATGTAAGACACTTTAGTTTGCTGCTCTGAATACAGAATGTTTGATAAAAACAGAAAGTTAAGGTACTGCTCTCATTTCTACCATAAATAGCTAAGAAATCGGAAATATCCTTGAAATTGGATGCTAGCCTAGCTATAAGAAACTGGATAAGTGGATAAGAAACCTGGATAGGACCAAAGAAGACATACATGAACTGTGTGAAAGATGACATGGTTGGTTAGAGAAAGGAGTGAACATCAACATGATACATAAAGTAAATGAAGAAAACATGTTGTAGGTACTGTCCCCATTTAGTGTGTGCTAGGCCAGGTACTTGATGAGAAATAGTTCCTAGTGGCACAACATACAACATTTGACTGAATAATAGTTTAAAATAATCAATTTGAATTGAAAGAAAGAAGTAAAATGGGTTGATGACCTACATTGCTTAAAATTATGATTATCATTGTGCTAGTTTCCCCTGGCTATAAAGAAGTAAGCGTTATTATGTCGGCAGTAGGGTGCCCTGGGGTGGGGTAGGGTGGCCATTTCGTGAAGCACCTAGGCGATAAGGCAGCGCCCGCATGCGACGAGCCAGCCTTCGGCGCACGGAGGCCTCTGCCCTGCAGTGCACGCCTTTTCCTTACTATATTGTTGTGCTCTGATTTTTCATACAAATATGATGTTTTAATTTAGGGGGAGGCGATAATGTACATCATGTTATTGTACACACTGCTATTACGAGGCCAGTTAAGCCACATGCACACTGGATCAATTCAAACATGATCATTTACTTTTTTGTTCTGGCTCTGGATACTTATACCTTGTCCTTGATACTTTATAGGGCGGATCCGTCTTGGATAGGTTAGGTTATGTTAGAACATAATAATTACGCACTATGCGAGCGAGCAGAGCGAGCGTGCCGCGGTAGCGGCCGCCGCAGTGCCAGAGAATGTTTTTTTCCCAATAACCTCAAAGGGGCTGCCTGTTTAGTACAATTATTCATCGCTAGATAAAAATAATATTAATCGAAATATTAATCTGCGACAGTGTACATGGGCCTTTACAATTTTCCAGTGGAAAAAAATGGCATCGTTTTAACAGTGCGTACATTAACTGGACGTACATTAACCGGACCCACGACGGAAACTGACAGCCTGTTATAACCTCTAATTTATTATACCCCTTTTTATAGTCGGGGGGGTTAATAATATAGAAAGCTGATAGTAACCAAACCAAAGCCGCATTATATTGAATAGAGCTCGTATCCGTGACGATGTGTACGCGTCCTTAGTTTTAACAACTTGAAGGTCGCGACGGCGGCGGCCGCCCACCGCTGATGAAGTAACCTCAATGGAGCGCGTGAATGAATTCTCTTGCTATCAAAAGTTTACCTCTAATCATTCTTATTAAATACTTCATAATATTTAAGCCTCTTTGAGGCGCACATATAGTACATTGTTACCTGAGTGTTGAAAGTCACGTTTTTTGAGTCCCGAGACGGGTTTGGCGCCAGAGCGTAGCGAGGGCGCCAATGGAGCTTGAGGGACTTAAAAGACTTTCACCCGAGGTAAACACTGTGCTTATCATTACGAATACAAGGAAAGTAAAAATAAAAACATGAAAGAAAAATTTGTGAAAATGAAGATTGAATTGCCGCCTTCCCGGTTTTTTTTTCTTTTTCTCTGGCGGGCCTTCGGCTTCGGCATTATTCAGCCATTATTTTCATTTTCATAATTTAAAAAATGGTAAATTGTTTGCTCAAATCTACGTTATTTTAAATAAATAGTTGAAGCTATATATTAATCAAGTAATTTAGAAGATATATTATTTATTTAATACTATCTTTATGTTCTTTAAATTTTACATTGCGCTCTAATTAAACTTTTTAAACTTCTTACCGTTGTAATGGGTTTCCACCTACTTGCTGAATAAAAAGTTGGAATTTGGTTCAACAACCTCCTTGCAGTTACAAAGACTTTAGAAAGTTGGAACATGGTTGAATAAAATAGAACTTGTTTTTTTTTTAATAATTTGACAGCTGTCAGTAGAAAGCGATTCTCCCTAGGGCTGAAAGTTTTACTTTCAATTAGGCCCCTCAGGTAACTTCAGACCTACTTTCAGAGTATGAGCAATGAAAAAACCTTTTACCACACTGACTGGTTCGATTCAAATTATAGGTATAATAAGAGATGTAATGTAAGTAGGTACTTTGACTGGCCTCGTAACTCAGTCGTCATAGTAGCTCTTCCTTCTGCGCTTCTTCTGTTGATGGGTTCGATCCCCACCAAGAATAATATTTATTTATTGTGAGTTAATTTTAGAAAAATAGCTTATTATGCCTCATTCCATCCACTTGCTTTTATTCTCTGTATTTACCAAATGCACGCTTAGATTATTTTGCATTTTAAGTTAGTTTTTTTACTTGATTTTATTTATTGCATTGCGAAATTGCCTCACGCGAATTCACGCTCAATGGCACACATGCACAATGCTTTGCTTTTGTATTATTGCATTGCATACGTCTGACTAAGTGAAGTAACACCACACTGGAACTTCACTGCTATTATTTTAGACTATTTTTGATTTGTAAAAGTATCATTTATAAAAAAACGGTAGGTACCGAGCCGTAGTTTGTTGCCTGTTCTTCTACGCTTGGTCGCGTGGAACTGGCACCTAGACTCACCTAGCTTTAAGAGCCTGTCCAGATGGGGCGTTTTACGCGCGTTTTAGCGCTGGTTCAGACATGGCGGATTCCGCGCGGATGCAAATCGCGCGGTTCTAAACGCAAGTGTTCAGACAGGGGTGCGGATGTATTTGTGGAGTGTAGAGTGACAGTCCAATCATGGAAGTCGAAGAAGCTATAATGTGTGTACTTGTTGCTCCGTATAAAAAAAAGAAAGAAGAACGACAGTATTGGGTGCTTCCAATATTACGTGATCGGCTCACCCATGGTCAGTTTTAGGCTTTATATCCAAAATTCAGGTATGAACGAATGAATAGGCGCTAATGTAAATAAGATCCGCGCGGTTGACCCGCGCGGTTTGGAACCGCGCGGATTCCGCCGTGTCTGAACCAGCTCTTAGGGCGCTTGTACACGCTAAGAAAAAACGCCGGGTCTACCCAAGAATTCGTGTCGTAACTAGAAAATAACTGTGTACACTGCTCGCAGCGGTGCACGAAAAAATCTTATCTGCGCAAGACACGACGCGGCGAACGTTGTTGCGTTTTCGTGTGTGGAAAAGACAAAATTCTTGTCTTGCGCAGATAAGATTTTTTTCGTGCACCGCTGCGAGCAGTGTACACAGTTATTTTCTTGTTACGACACGAATTTATTGTACTTTTATTGTACGTCCGGAACGGACAAACTGTGAAAACTGTACCTACCTAGCCATTAAGATCTTCTCTGTACAACAGTTATGCAATAAATATTTCTGATTTCTGAATTCTTGGGTAGGCCCGGCGTTTTTTCTTAGCGTGTACAAGCGCCCTTACGCGCGATTCCTCAAGCGCGCGTAAAACGCGAGCAACTATTTTGTAGGAGCGCGCGTAAAACGCGGCATCTGGACGCAATATAAATTGTAACGCGCGAGTGCCCTACTAAAAAGTAAAACGCTTCATCTGGACAGGCTCTAAGACGTTTCAAAGTGATTCTTGCATCGTACTGAATAAAAAATTATTGACTTTGACTTTGAATGGCATTCACCGCAATCTCCACTCGAGAAGTAACCACTGAGCACTGAGCCTCTCCAGCTGGAAAAACGAACCAATACATAGTACTATTTAAGGTTGTTCGATTCCGATACAAACTTAATTTACACAACTATGGGCAAACAAAGTATAAATGTACACTAAAATAGCTGTAATAGAATTTTACAGTGGTCTTTATTGCCGGCCAGTTATATAAAGTTGGAGAAAACTGTAGGATAACAGAAATATTAATAAAAAAACAAAAAAGTAATTTTTTCGTCATGATTTCTAACAAGGTACTCGGCATTGAATACGTGAATGAGCTTAAAACATATGTCTCAAAATAGTCGTAAAAGTCTGTTAGTTCTTTTTCTGAAGCCTCGACTGCCACGACCAACGGCTACCACTCCAACTTTATATAACTGGCCGGTAATAAGGACCACTGTAAAAGCCTATTAAAGCTATTTCAGTGTACAATAATACCTTTATTCGCCCATAGTTGTGTAAATTAAGTTTGTATGGAAATCGTACCCCCTTAATGCACATTCATCAAAATAAAACTGACTTTCATGTTTATATTAAAACCCACACGATGTTTTCCTTCATCGCTGGCTTTGCATGGCTTTTACAAAGTGAAACTGATGGTTTGCCTCCCATTGGTCAAACTCGGTGTACAAAGAAATAAACGGAGTCAGCTAGCTAAAACGCTTGCAAGCAAATCTGTTTCAAATGTGGTAAGGCGGAAATTGATCTGATAGTACGTAAACGGAAATTGAGATGATGAATGATAGAGGTGATTGGAAAAAGAAAACCTGTTGTGACGATAGCCGTTGGTCGGAAGCGGTGCCTCAACTGTAGTGTGTGGTTAGGCAGAATTAGGATTTTTTGGATTTATTGGTTATTTGGCTTTGGTTCTTTAATTAAGTGTGAGTAATGTAACTACCTATTGTTATTTTTATACTTTGGTTTTGTCACTTCACTTTTGCTTTAATTTATTCTTTTTAAGGCAACACGTGCCTATTTGTAGTTTTATATATGCGAAAACATTTAATTGGTAATTAGATATTTATGTTGTTATTGCCTAGTTTGTAGTACTGTTTGTTTTCCGAATAAAATAAAATAAAAAAAATAGGCAGATGATGATGAAACAAGATCCGAACCCACAACTGAATTGACATTTTATTTATTTACTACATAAGCACACAAACCAGTAAAAAACAAGGACACTAAAAGAAGACAGATACGAACAATACATCGATACTGTAGAAGTGCGTCGTGTTTCTGTGTGCTACAGCAGCAAAAGGGCCTTGACTCAGCATAATGCCTAGCTTCTGTGAGGGAGCTATGCGCTGGTATTCTGTCAAGACCGTAAGCCAATAGACCTTGTGAGACACATTAAATAAATAAATATTGTTGTAGGCAGGTGTATGTATGTGTGAGTGTTTGTGTAGGTATTCATGAGGACACCGGCCTCTGGAGAGTCCGGGCAACAGGAACTACCTAAGAGTATGTATGGGTGTGTGTGTGTTTATTTTGGGGGACATTATGTATGTAGTGCTGTATGTCAGTAAAATAAAAAATAAGTAATTAAAAAGTGTGAATGCTGGCATACATTCTGTTATGAGTTAGATAAGGTTATCTCATTAAGTTCTGCATAGGCCATAATGTCCACGCGATATGCCTAGCCGAGGCCGTGGCCGCTGCAACGAACTCCTAAAGTGAATTGCTAAACTTGCGCCTAAGGGCGCTTGTACACGCTTAGAAAAAACGCCGGGTCTACCCAAGAATTCGTGTCGTAACTAGAAAATAACTGTGTACACTGCTCGCAGCGGTGCACGAAAAAAATCTTATCTGCGCAAGACACGACGCGGCGAACGTTGTTGCGTTTTCGTGTGTGGAAAAGACAAAATTCTTGTCGTCTACACGAAGAATTTGTCTTGTCTGCCGCAGGAACGGCAAATTTTCTTAGCGTGTACAAGCGCCCTAAGGCAACGGGCCGAGCGTGAGTAAGACATGGCGTGGCGCGTGGCGCATTATGCGGGCGGGGCGAGGGGGGTAGTGTCACGTGCGCTACCATTACGTCGTGTCGTATGCCTTCACCTTCATCGAACCTCATCAGTTTGAAATTACCGAAAACATTACCACAAACAAGAACATAAACTCAAGGATTTTTCATAAACTTCAGAAAAATGCCCGAGTGACTTCGATTCGTACGGTCTGACGTCATGGGTCCGAATACATTGGAATTCAGCGACATATATTTTATAGCTACAGAAAATGAGTATTTTTTTATAGTCTTCTAATTCAGTTACATTATTCACTTGCATAGAACTTTGCAAATAAGAGCGCAATTTATCGGTGATCTGATCACGCCTATCTTTCTATTTGTCAACGTCGTACGTCCTTCCTCGGATCAGTGCTTCTGCTAACTTTCTCTTCTCGGAGGTTGATGACCGTTAGCTGCCTAATTACCTAACGAAGTGCAGTTAAAAGAGTTTGTTGTTCCGACACAAGGTTTTATTTGTCAATTGAAAGCAGTACCATGGCATTGTTGTGGTTAAGACCATCCCATAGGATTAGATTGCGACTGCACTGACGCCAGCAGCTGCAACGCTGGTGGTCATACATTCGATAGCAATTGCTCGATAAAAATTAAAGCAGAATTGGATTTTTATACAAACAAAACTTTCGCAAAAGGCTACTTAAGGCGCTCAGTAAAAAACGGTTTTTACAAATTGGCACCGTATATGTAATTAAGCGATCCAAGTCGCTTGGGTTCCCGCTAGTCGCGCTCGGTGTGAATGCGAGGCTATGCGTAGGAAGTACCTCCAGGCAGCGCGCGGCGGCGCTGACTCATACTGGCATTGCCTAATTAATAAAATACCTTAACATAACGCGCAACTTCACACTTGCTCCAATATGCTTATAATTCTACAGTTCTACTTATGAAGAAGTCTGCTTCAATTGCTGGCAATAACTTACTATTACTACTAGCCCGTATTGTCCCTTCACTGTTGGGCAAAATTCGGCAAATATTTATCATCCGCACTTGATGTGCGGGCTGGTTTTTCCGCAAGTAGGCCGCTTACGGGCCCTTTTTGCGTGACCCTTGACACGTGTTGCTCGAACTTTTTTAGGTTCTACGACACGCCGGTTTCCTCACGATGTTTTCCTTCACCGATTTGAGAGTACTGGCACAGTGCACATACATTTTTCGACAGAAAAACTCATTGGTACACGTCAGGATTTGAACCCACCACTAGACCACCAGTGCTCTCTTCACTGTTGGGCAAAGGCCTCTCCTATTTTCGGCAGTCACTACCATCTTCTGCACTAAGCTGCCAGTTCCGCTCATAAGCATCCAGCTCATCCTTTCACCTCATGCGACGCCTGCAGCGATGACGCCTCGCTATGCCAGGGCATCACTCGGTTTTGGCCCACAGGTCAGTCGGCATGCGACAGACGTGACCGGCCTAGTCCCATTTTAATTTAGCGGCTTTATCGCCCACGTCAGCAATTTTCGTTTAGGAGTGCAGCTATTAGCTAGAGACAGGGTAGTAAGGCGCTAACTATGAATCGCGTCCAAGAACGGGGTATAGAAGCGTTGTTCGTCGTGCGGCAAGATGGGCAGACGATGTGGCGAACATCGCGGGCAAGACCTGGATGAGATTAGCACAAGAGCATCAACAGAGCACATGCAGAGAGCGTATATACCCAGCAGTGGGTGAAGTCGGGCTGTTGATGATGATGATGGATGAGCGCAGCTATTGCACTTTTTTATTATTGAACTATTGCACTATTGCTAACTAACCTAATAAGAACCTAAAAAGTTCGAAAATATGTGTCAAGTACACGAAAGGAGCCTCTTCGAGGCGCACTTAAATCCTTTCACCACACTTGGTTCGAAAGAATCAGTGACACGATAAGAAGAAGAAGAACTATTGCTAACTTAATTCATATTGTTCGCTGAGCCAAATAAGTCACTAATGGCCTTACTTAAAAAGTATGTCAAAAGATAAACAGCGCTTAAATATTGCCATCTCTTACTATAGATAACTCTCTTACTATAGATAACTCTCTTACTATAGATAACTCTCTTACTATAGATAACTATCTTACTATAGATAACTCTCTTACTGTAGATAACTCTCTTACTATAGATAACTCTCTTACTATAGATAACTCTCTTACTGTAGATAACTCTCTTACTTTAGATAACCCTTTTACTATAGATGTGGTTCTCTTAACTCTGGGTTAATGGCATAGTGCCAGGGCTAACTTTAAGCAATGATTTAATAATATTTAAATTGCGTTTATGAGTATGAAAGTGACAAAGATACGAACATTCTAGAAAGCCATTACAAAGTGTCATAGAATATGAATAAGGCAGCTTTTCAGTATAATCATCATCATCCGCAGCTCGATTTAACCCATTGTTGGGCATAAGCTTTCCTCTCTTATTTTCCATCTTAAATACTCTTGCTGCTCGCAATGGGACTCTCTTGCAGGTCTTTTAAAATCTTTCTCCGGCACCAGTTTCTTAAACAGGTTGACCTGGTACAATATACTATTAAATTAGTAACTCTCGGGTAACCAACTCCCATGGTCAACCTGGAAGTCTCTGAACAGGCTTCGGAGCCAGGTGGGCCGCTGCAGGCATAAATTTGTCAAATGGGGGTACTCCGACCATGCGGACTGCAATTGCGGAGACCCTTAGGCTATGTCTCATCTGCTGTCTTGCCCAGAGTGCCCTAACACTTGCATACCAAAAGTTCTGACTGACGCCAGGGACGCTGGCCATTTCTGGCCAAAACAAATAAATAGCAAATAAGACTATTGTGGGAACCATGGACACGACGAAGTACCATCAATTTTAGGCGTTTATATCAATTTATTTTTTTACATTTGTAACACCGCCCACTGCCCCGCGCCGTCGTCACAGGAGCATTCTTAATCTATACTTCTATATCTATACTAATATTATAAAGAGGAAAGATTTGTACCTATTTTTGTATGTTTGTAATGAATAGGCTCAAAAAGTACCGGCCCGATTTAAAAAAATATTTCACCAATAGAATGCTACATTCTTCCAATTTGACATAGGCTACATTTCATTTTGAAAAAAATTTGGGATCCTTGGTAAAATTTGAACAATGTAACCGAAGGTGTAGAAAAATGAGTCTTAAAATGTCTTTCGTCGAATGTGCTGCCGAAACTATTAGCGATAGAACAAAATAATGTACAACAATTATTGTCTACCTCGTGCGAAGCCGGGACGGGCTGCTAGTAGCAAATAAGACTATTGTGGGAACCATGGACACGACGAAGAAGTAGCATTAATTTTAGGCGTTTATATCAATTTATTTTTTTACCATTGTAACACCGCCCACTGCCCCGCGCCATCGTCACAGGAGCATTTTTAATATTTTTATAAAAACTGTAGGCCTTTAAATCTTAGGATTAAATTTGGCACATAATAGCCACATTAGCAACAGTTAGTATTCCACATACGGGGCAGAATGCTATTGCATTGCCGCTCCTAGATTGTCACGATGTTTACCTACTCACCGATCGAGATCGATTCCACAACAATGTTATAGATAGTGCAATCCACGAAGGCGCGCCCCACTATTCCTCCTAACCGTTTATAGTATATGTGTGCAAGCTTCCGTCAATGTTAGAGTGTTATCGGTACACACTAATTACCTATGAGTGCACACGCACACTACAATGAATAGACTACGGTTCGCGACTGCCGCTCGGAGCAAACTCCCCGCACCCCGCGAGGGGCGCGTCTTCGTGAATTGCACTATCTATAACTGTGTTCTGCTTCAGGTGTGTATCATGCAAGTGGGTAATCCCAGATAAAATTAAAAACGAAGCTGGAAATATCACATTTAAAAGAAAATTTAAAAAACTGTTCATGAATAAATCATTAAGGAATTTATGGAAGACGAGATTTAAAAACTACACCTTACCTACCTACACCTACCTACCTAAATATTACCAAGCCGTCCAAGTTTAATAGTCATACATAGATATTATAAGATTTTTTGTTAAGTAAGATTTTATGAATAAGAAGTTTGTTACCTAGGTTTACCTAATTTAATTAAATTAGCCGTAAGGCCATTGTAATGCCCCAGCGGGGCTCATGTTCTGGACATCACTACCCCCTAAGACCTGAAACACATGAAGCAATGAATAAATGAATATGAATATGTTTGGTGTGGTTCCAGCGGCAAAGGCGAGGTGGTGGGAATGCTGAAAGTGGGGCGCAAGCACCTGTTTCTATGCGACGATAACGAGGTGGTGCGAGAGGTTGAGCCGCTATGCGTGCTCGACTTCTACGTGCGACGCGACCACCAGAGAGCCGGCATCGGCAAGGCGCTCTTCGACTATATGCTCAAGGTGAGCGCAAGCGCTGCGGTTCTAGCGGCGTAGGTGTTGCCCAACTCCTATAAAAAAATGTTTTATTCAGATGTCCAATGATCCAATGTACAGTCGCGGTATGAAAATGTTCGTCACCTTAGGCCCGTATTCCGAAACAATGCTCAAGTCTGAGTCGAGCCTCAAGCACAGATTTTTGGCACTTTTCAATGGAGAACTGTCATAAAATCTACGCTTGAGGCTCGACTCAGACTCAAGCGCTGTTTCAGAATACGGGCCTTAGAGTCGGTTTTCGCTTGCACCAGTGCCTTGATCATGAACACATTTTGACATAATTTGTGACGTTAACTTATCGGTGTATTCTGTCTATTCAGTTTCAAAAGGTAGTATGTGATCGTGATACTTTGAACGAATCAAGTTAAAAATCGACGAACATTTTCATTCCGTCACTATACTTAAAGCTTGAACATCAAAATACATATATATATAAAGCAAACAATATCAAACCTGCCTGTAATATCTACGGAATGCTATATTAATTTGGGGTCCAGCCTCAGATGGTAGCAACTGCCTGAAAATTTTCAGTAAGGACAAAAAAAAAACAAATCATTGCGCCTGTCTATTTTCGCGCAATTTTTTGCGTGTTGGCCCTGAGTAAGCTATTGACTGGCTTGTAATATATTTAAATGTAACAGAGTCAGTGGGTTTAGAGAGAGAGTGTAAGGTTGCGGTGTGTGTGTTATGTTGTTTGTTGGCTTGGTATTCCAGGACATGGGTACTACAACGCAGCAGATGGCGGTGGACGGTCCCTCTGAGAATATGTCTGCCTTCCTGCGCAAGAAATACGGCATCACGCGTCTGCTGAG
This sequence comes from Thera britannica, assembly GCA_939531255.2. Lineage (NCBI taxonomy): Eukaryota > Metazoa > Arthropoda > Insecta > Lepidoptera > Geometridae > Thera > Thera britannica. The sequence goes on from OW618044.2 coordinate 1,753,083, forward strand.
ACAAAACAACAACTTCGCTATCTCGCCTTATTTCTTCGACAACCTCGCGCAAAAAACCAGGTATACCTTTACATACCTACATTATACATCCACTCAAGACACTACATCTAGGCCAAAACTTAGCAGAGCTTGGACTATGGGAACCAGATAGCTGAATTGTATACTTTTCTTTGTAAATACCATAGATCTAATAAAACTAGCCGAAGATACGGTACGTCACGTGCAGTAACCTATACTTACCCACCTACTGTCAACTCAACTGTAATCGTCAACTGTCCAGTAACCTATACTTACCCACCTACTGTCAACTCAACTGTAATCGTCAACTGTCCAGTAACCTATACTTACCCACCTACTGTCAACTCAACTGTAATCGTCAACTGTCCAGTAACCTATACTTACCCACCTACTGTCAACTCAACTGTAATCGTCAACTGTCCAGTAACCTATACTTAGCCACCTACTGTCAACTCAACTGTAATCGTCAACTGTCCAGTAACCTATACTTACCCACCTACTGTCAACTCAACTGTAATCGTCAACTGTCCAGTAACCTATACTTACCCTATGTGACTAGTGAGTGATGTCAAATTGGTGTGTTTGTTTCCAGCATGTCAGGCAGTAGCACGCCTTCGCTAGGGGGGGGCGCTGTCGGCCGGTACACCGCGCCCAAACCTCACTCCACCATCGGCAACGTAAGCATACCTGCCATTCATATTAGAGCATAATACAGTGAAACCTGGGTGGGACTAAGGAGTTTGTACCTTATTTCTTTTTAAACTTTCGCGATCATAAAACATATTTATACTTTTACACGGGTATTTATCGCGTATATTACCTTATTTTATTTATTTTCCCGACGTTTCTGCTATGTTGCAATAACCGCGGTCGCGGGCTGACTGGAGCATTGACATGAGTGCTACCGTCGTTGAAAAGTGGAGGCAGCATCACTAACTACCCTCACTTGATCTTCTTTGTCCATAACGTCCGTGCACGCACTACGACACACAACACTGATAGTATCTACGCACTGTGGTAAGGTATCGCGACTCGCGACGCATACACCTCCCAATGATGGGATTCCACGATGAAGAAAGATGAGTTTGTACCATTTAAAAAGGTCTTCATTTATCCTGTTTTTTAACAGGTTTAAAATTTTGTTCTCTCATTTACAGAGGCCCCCGCTTATAGAGGTCGAAATTATGCGTATTTTTGGTGTCATATTTATTATCATTTATATTTCAGATAGATCAATCCATATAATTTAAGTATTGATTGATCGATTTGAAATAGTAATATCTTTTAAAAAAAAAACGTATCGAAACCTGTCCCAACTTTATAAATTGTCTCAATTTTATAGGGAATTGAGCTCCCAAGTCCCAAATACAGAGGAAATAATCCTAGAAATCAAATCTCATTTAACCAGGTTCGAAAAGTCCCATTGATAGAAGTAATTCGATGAAAAAGTGCCCGGACCTCATTGTAGTTCTCAATAATAGAGGTTTCACACTTCAGGTCCCACTTAACCAGGTTTCACTGTAGATAAAGGTTGGGACTTTCAGCGCATGCGTGACCTACCACATGCATCTCTGTGGTCGTATTTGTACAGTCGCGGTATGAAAATGTTCGTCACCTTAGAGTCGGTTTTCGCTTGCACCAGTGCCTTGATCATGAACACATTTTGACATAATTTGTGACGTTAACTTATCGGTGTATTCTGTCTATTCAGTTTCAAAAGGTAGTATGTGATCGTGGTACGTTGAACAAATCAAGTTGAAAATCGACGAACATTTTCATTTTGCCACTATACAATACAATGTTCCATCTACAACTAAAAGCATCAAATTGTATTTGGTTGTGACATTGCCAACCGGTATTACAAAGGTAAGGTAGGTATTTGATGTGTGGGGTGATTGCGTATTTTTTGTTGCAATCAAAACCTAGTCAGCATAAACATTATTTTGAGCTTCGATTGCAATAAAAACTAATTGAAACACAAACTTATCTTTGACAAGTAACGATTGCAACAAGACTGAATGTTGACAATAAACATGATAGCGAATAGGAACTTGTCTTTGTAAAACAAGACAGTGGTTGAAAAATTATGGCAGCAAGATATTATGATATCGCTGTTCGTTGTTAGTATCAAACTTTTGATTGCAACAGAATTATACAATCGCCCAGCTATAGTATTATGTGAAGGTGGGTGGCGTATCGTCCCGAGTAGTCGAACTAATCAACGTATAAATATTCGAAGTGACGAGGTGCTTTTTACAGATCCTGCATGGGAAGTGACAAAAGTACTATGTTACAAGTTATATGTTGTGTAAGTCCGTCGATTTATATGTGCTCATGTTACACTAACGAACTAATCTTTATAAACTGACTTAGAATTACTCTAGAGGTGTGTTTTTTCAATTTCAATTTATTTATTCAAGAACAATAATTTATCGTATTCGAATGTCTTATAATCTACTTAAAAATACACTGACAAATAATAATATAACAAACACAATATGATAACAAACAAATTAATTCAAATTAAAATACTTTTGGATGACTTGTACATAATACTCATACTAATCTATAGCTAACAGTATTGATATTTATCCAAAACCATGCAAATTGCTTAGAAAAAAGGTGACGTCTTTCCTCGACATTCAAGCAGTCTTTTTGATTAAAATAACTTAAATTTTTGCTTAATAAAGGAAATATTTATACCTCGAAGGGCTCCTCCCGGGATGTACTACCACCTTGCCCTTTTTTGCCGTGAAGAAACATCGCTGTGTTTCGGTTAAAAGGGTGTGAGTACCGGGGAAATTACTGGCACGTGAGGCTAAACATCTGTAATTCTGTATGCCTTATGTTGATGAACGCGGGCTTGTAGGTCACGCAGTGCATTCCTGACGTGCGTGACCTACGAGGTAATGCTTTGTTTTAGGCGATGGCCACTCAATAACAGATGGGCCATAATGAAGTTTCTCTCGCGCAAACTATTCAGTTTAGAAAAAAACAATATTAGAAACCTCAACATCATTTTTGAAGACTTATTCATAGCCCACACGTATTGGTTTGATGAAAAAAAAATTTTTGAGTTTCAGTTTCAAGTATACCCCTAAAATTTTTAGTTTTTTTTCTATTTTTGTGTAAAAATCTTAATGCGGTTTACAGAATACATCTACTTGCCAAGTTTCATCAGTCTAGCTCTTACGGTTTCGGAGAAAAATGGCTGTGACATACGGACGGACAGACAGACAGACAGACAGACATGACGAATCTATAAGGGTTCCGTTTTTGCCATTTGGCTACGGAACCCTAAAAACGTATAAAAATCGTCATAATCAAAATTAGTAATAATGCACTGTGATAACATTACCGGACTAAATAGTAGGTATAGTAGTAGGCAACAAATATTGCACATTGGCTGATTTCGGCTTCATATGGCGTAGTGTGCGTCAGAAAGAGATAGCGCTCCAGGAAAGCAGAAACGCTGATGTGCAATATTTATTACCTACAACCAAGAGGTGCTACTCGTATGTTGGGATGCAGATATGACTAACATTTAGTTTTGGGAGGCGATAATGTACATCCAGTTATTGTACACCTCGTTATAACGATGCTAGTTCAGCCCATTGAGCACTAGTAATTCAATCATTAAATATGATTTTTGGTGTGGCACTGGATACTCGTGCTCGTCCTTGATCTGATTTAAATAGGTTAGGTTATGTAAGAAAACATAAATTACGCACAAGACGAGCGTGCCACAGCTGCGTTAAAAAGTGTTTTTTTTTTTCTATAACCTCAAAGGGGCTAATCCAGTTTAGGACAAATTATCCATAGCTGAATAAAAAAAGTAATAACTGAATTAATGAACTGCTGCAGTGTAAATAGGCCTCAACAATTTGACAGAAGAAAAAAAGTGGGTGAGGTGAATACGAGGAAAGTTTAACGGGGTGCACATAAACTGGCCGTACATTAACCGGAGCTGTAATTTTGTGTGATGTGGTGGGGCGAGGGTAACTTTTATGTGAACCATGTTGATTGTGGGGGCTGTGTGCAGAAACAATACTTGCGAAACAATCTCAGTCGAGCCTCAACTCAAGCTATAAAATAGTCCAATTTGGAATAAGGCACTCAAGCATAGATATTTTAACAGTTTCCGTTGAAAAATATCTATGTTTGAGGCATGCCTCGGACTGAACTCATTATTTGTGCACACGGCCCTATGACACCTGAGGTTTGGGTAAACACAGTGGCGCAGAGTACTCTCAATATAAATGAGGTCACTGCACTCTGCCCAACGCAACGCATCATCTGCCTATCGATTCCAGCAACACGGCTCGATTGAGTGATTGCTGAATCCGCGTTCCATTTTCAAAATTTTCAAACAAAAGTTGTCAACTCACATCGATTTACGCGATCGCTTGAGTGATTTGTGTTGCTAGAATCGACGCCCTTCTGTTTCTCTGTGGTGCGCCCTCTTTGGTAGCTACGACGCAGAATAACCTGTGTTATTGAAATATACTTTTTATCGTTGCAGGTGATCCACGGCGGCGTGCCCTTCAACCCCAACCCCAACCCCCCCGGGTAATGCCCCCCCCCCCCCTGCACTAGTTACCCGCCCTCGCTTCGCTTGCACTTAAATCTCGCACAATACGCTTCACAGTACATACAAGCCGACTTTAATCCTAACGAACATTTCAATCATTCTTTCCTAATCTTACTTGTTATAACGACGGGTTAAATATAACTTTGTTATCGAGTGTAGCCGGGGCAGGGTTACTAGTACATTTTACTTTTTTGTTTAATTTATTTATTGAGATACCTCAATTTAAGAGCGTTTATCCCGAGCGTCGTGACTCAAGTTTGGGTAAATATACTCACCTAGCTATACAGTTACACCTAGCACGCACACAGCCGTCTGTGTTGGAGCGCGTATCATGCGCCGCATTGAATGAATCACCTTGATACTTTACCAGCTCTTAGTAGGGAATGTATTCATTTTTCGTAAGCAGGTACAACATTTTGTTGAATGAGTACCTACTTACGCAAAAACGGGCAGGTATGTTAGGTTAAAATAAATCAAAATAATTTCGTGTAAAATACAATTTTAATATTTATCGTCTCTAAGTTTCATGGACTTAGCTTTTCGGGGATCAACAACTTCGGGTAATAGAAATTTATTATAAAAACTGACTAGCCGATGCTCCATGTTCTCGCTCCAAAATGTATCGTCCCTTATTATTTTTTCTGTCTTTAATTTAAAATTTTTGCCTGTCCACACAGCAAATAGACAGTAATTTCTATTCGTTACGTGCAGCTGCCCTTGTATTTGATAAAACCAGTCATGGCGTCGATTCACGGATACATCTATTTACCAGAATAAAATTTTTTTGGTTAATAGCGATATCTGCCTCTAATCCGAATGCCGGACTAGGACATTTTATTTCGGTGATACCATCATCTTCAATTAGTCCATCCGGCGAAGCACCTGTAACCATAATAAATTGAAAGAAAACAATGATAAACAAGGAATAGGTCAGAAATCGAAACCATAATGCGAACTCAGAAGAAACTACATAAAATCATTAAAAAAATAATATAATGCATGCAATAGGTCCCAATAAAATATGCAGTAGGTAGGTACTGATGTACGTATTTCGAACAAAATTAATTGATTACTTTACAATCATAGATAGCTCATCAACTCGGTGCAAGTGGCTCCGTGCTTCGAACACTAGCTTTGGTATCGTGCGGACTTGCGGACTGGATGACTATTTGAAAGTACCCGCTAATTTCGACCTTTTTTTCGGCGTGTTATGTTTTATGATAAGTTAGCAATAATGATTTTCATAATGCAAATTATTACTACTTCTATCTCCGTGTACGTTTAATAAAAATGGGAATTGACTATAACATGTTACGTTGTAAAAAGTAACCCCTGGGTAACATACCTTTTAGCTTCATTAGCCTTGACCAAATTTTCGCAATTGGTGACGTACTCGTTACTTTTTTTACGTGATGTAGCCTGTAAGTGGCTTTTTTATGCCATATCTGAAATAAAAGTAAAGAATGAAACCTGAATTAAAAAGAAATACAAATTAAAAATAATTAACTATTTTTTGCGTACCAGAAACCGGGGGTAATTAAAGTTAATAAGTTAATGCAACACCATTACTTTAAAATACAAAAAAAAACTCACCAAAGTTTTGTCAAACAATAAAAAGTATCAAAACGTCCCAGTAGCGCTATAAACTCGTGAAGCTACAATACATTTTTTTGAGGCTTGCTGCTTGCTTGCAGCGACCGGGAGCGACGCACGTCCTACCTCTGAAAGGCCTCGGCCGGCACTGAGCGTTGACTTGATTCCGCGCCGATTATATAGTAATACGAAATAATTCATAGTAAAATAAATATTCATGTTATAAAAAAAAAAATCAAACATGTTTTAAAACGAACACTTCTTCATTTACTAGGCAAAAAAAATAACAAAAATACCTCGGATTTCATCATAAACTAACACGTCTAATATCTCCAAATGTGGCTAAAAATTACTCCTTTGATTATTTTTTTCATGAATGAAAACTTACAGGAATCGTGTTTATTCTGCCACTAAGAACTAATAAAATGTTATTAGCTTTTTTATACGAAAATTTTATAAGTTTGTCGTTTATAGTTTTATCATTGAATCGCATCTGCGTAGACCATCACCCGAAAGTTTAGGAAAAACAGATGAATCTTATGAAAAAACTATACAACCATTTGAAAATGTTTTTCCCATATGATTAAGTTTTGGTCATTCCCAATAATATGAGGTCAAATTATCTTCTGTGCAAGTTACACATATTGTTTTATTGGCCGTCTGAAATCATCAATTTACGGATGAACGTTCTTAAGTTAGGTTTGCTAACTTAGGTATGATGGTGGCGGGATAAGTACTTAAAATTTTATTGGGAAATTTTAGCTATAATCAAGGTAATCTCGAGCCAATAGTTTTTTTTAAACATCTACTTGCGGCTCCAAAAGCATCTCAGGATAAAGACATTTACTTCTCAGAAGATGATACTTGTATGAGAAACTAAATACTAAAGTAAAAATATAACGGCTAAATATTTACATTTGCCTTTAAGTGCTAAAATATATTTGAGCATCCGCCCACGGCTTTGCTCGCTCTGATTTTTTCCTACTCTGGGAATAATAACTAAAATTTACCTGAAGAGCGTATGTACGAAATATGAATATTTCAAGTTTAATCCACATGCGTTCAGCCGTTTTTCATTAACCTTCCCATATAACACTTGATTTTTAACCAAATATCTTTTATTATTTGAAAATTTATAATTTCAAATTGATCCCATACAAATTTCATGTAAATCGCTGCATGAAACAGACTCCACAACTAAACTGCTGTTCAGTTTAGTTGTGGAGTCTGTTTCATGGAGTTCTGTTTCGTTCTTCAACTTACCCTTTCCTAATCATTAGTTGAGTGTGGTTGTTAGAGTCTTTTCAGAAAGAGAGCCGTCGTGACCAAATTGTGAACTAACGTTTCGATTTTTATATGGCAGCTCATCCCTTTCTTTCTGTCAGCATTTTGCATCATAAAAATTAAATAAAGGAATAGTACACTAGTTGTGATAGGATCAAAACGCAACAGACGCGCTATTGTATTGCCCACTAAACTAAAAAGGTGATTAAGCACAGCAGCACCCTCCAATCCCACGACGGCTCTCTTTCTGAACAGACTCTAGCTAGTTTCATGATTGTAGTGTAGATAGTATCGCTTATTGCTTTTGTTTGGTTTTGTAGCCACGTGGGGTATTCACTATCGCACAGCCGTTTCTACTAGTTGCCTGCCTGTACCTCCGCTCTGCACTCAACTTGGACACCTCTGCACTCAAGGCTTTATCCCCCGTCCCCCGTCGCCCCTCGTCCCTGTGCTAACAGCCAGACATCAGCCAGCTGTTTCCGCTGACACGGGCGTGCTCTTGTGAGATGTCGAGGTTGAGTGGTAGCCGTTCATAAACGTTGTTTAAATTTAATCATTGCTTAATAAGTAAGGCCATTTTAATATTGTACTGAATCGGCAGCCGCTCGCGCTTGCCGAAACACCTACTCTGTAGAAGCGCGATAGAGGATGTGCAGGCAAACGACTGCATGTTGGAATCGTTGGCTGTACTTACGTCAAATGTTAGCTTAATGGTTCTGGTCTGTGAGTTCCCGTTTCAGTTTATTTATTCATAAAAAAACTATTAATGATGGTATTCAAATGTTACTTATATCTAAAATAAATAATCTATAATCATATCTTAAATTTTATATTATTTACTATGAATTTAAATTACCTAAATCAATTACGAATATATTTTTTTTCAAGATTGTAACAACGTGCCTAAAATTCATTTACGCTAAAGAAAACCCCTTTAAACATACGAGTGAGTCTAATTTTGAATACATTAGGACTATCGATGTCAAGTCGGTAGGTGCGAGTTTTAAATAAGTTAACGCTTGATACCACACCGCACTAATAACGAACTAACGGGAATTAACAGTACACTAAATTAGTCTTTGTTGGACTTCAGAGCCCTAAAAATTGAGACCTAAAAACACTGAGAACAATCTAATCTCTCCTCTCTTTTGGATGTCTGTCTAATACATATGAATATTAGTCATTGGAGGCATGACCTTAATAACAATACTATATAACAAATATCTTGGTGTAAGTGACTAAGTACAACGCACATTACCTCGTCCCAGCTTATTTGAATTTGGTGTTTTATTTAAGAAAGTGTGTTTCGGCGAGCGCTCCACGTTTTTTTACCGCTAATTTATGTACTTATATAATATATATTTTTGTAGATCATGCTCTGTTTTATCTAACAGTCAAAGTGATGTTCTAGCACAGATAATAAACCTTTGCTATGTATTCGTATTGTAAAGACTAGATTTTGAAATTTAAATTTGTATGTTTATCAAACTTATATACTTTGAATGAAGACTAAGTCGACCATCTGATCAGTTTCCTCTTAACTTAGCTGAAAATAGCATCAGTTCCAAATAAATTTAACGATTTACGTCTTATTATTTTCTTACGCCTTGTTATTGACTGAGTACATAAGTTTGTTAAACATACAAATGAGAGGTTTCATAGAACTATGGAGCTCACGCCAGGTCGTTGTACACCAATCTTAAATACAGCTTAGTAATGTAGAATTCGGTTTAAAATGTTATTTTTCTTCAATTCTACTTCGTTTGGTTGCAACACAACAACACCCAAAACATGCCGGACTGACATGACATGGACATGACGAGAAGTAGTAGTTTGAAAACAAACGCTGTCAATTAGCATGACACTAACACTTATTTGTGTCAGTCACTACGGTAAAACTGTCAAATAGCTGTCGAATGGCATGATACTGACACTTATTTGTGCTGACACAAATAGTAGTAGTGACTGATCACTGCGGTAAAACTGTCATGGCGGCGCTTTTTGGTGTTCACCGCTTCAAAAAACTTACCACTATTGAACATTTTTGTACAATTTACTTGTTTAAATATTTGTGAATTAAGTATTTTAGTGGTATTCTTCATTATTTAGCGCATTTGTCATACAAGTGTACATAAACCTGGCGCATTATGAAACATCTCATTTAACGTGCATAATATTCATAGGTACGCGACACGTGGGGTCTTAAGTCTCGCCATACGTACGTATTATTTGTGGCGCCAGATGGAACGGGCACATGTTACCATGTCACTATGTGTGTAGTAGTTTATATTATTACTCTATCTTCACTCGTGACGTGCGTGACCTACAAAGCAATGCTTTGTTATAGGCGATGGTTACCTCTCAACTCAGGTGGGCCATACGCTTGTTCCATCAGCTAGTTGTATAAAAAAAATATATAGTGATAGTTCCGTCACGTATGCTGAGACCTTGGACCACAAGTTGAACAGTTCCCGTAACCTTTGCTTTGTCCATCACTTTGACCTTAACAAAAAGGTCAAGTTCATGTCGAAGGCTATCGCTAAATCTCAATTAAAAAACTTGTAGCGGCCATCGAAATGAACTTAACCGATGTCTAGAGTACATGCATGATTACATTGTAGAGATCGTCCAATCTTAAACTGTACGTCCCACTACTTCAGTCAGTCAAAGTAAATTGTTCTATAATACCTACATCACAAAGACCATTTTGAAGTACTTTGCTGAGAGCCAACTTCAAGATAATGTGGTGGAGGGGCGTGCAATTTTAGACTGGTTTATCTATACCTCTTCCTTTCACACGAAGAGAAGTTTATATATTATTTTTTGTGTTTGTGTTGCTATTGTTTAATTTATTGATTAGATATTTAATTTTGAATTCTCAGTATTAGATATTGATATAGATTCGAGCACAGAATAAGTTGTTTTGCACTGTGATAAAATGTATTTATAATTTAGGGTTCTATTTAATATCTTATTTCTAATGATTGATGGTCAATAATGTATAAGAAGTAGAAGAAAGATTTATCGGATGCATGTATTTTGTTTTTTTATATAACAAATAATTTTAATAATCTCATTGCCACATAATTTAAACATGGTGTTCGTCGCTAGATCATGCATAATTTTGGTTTCGAAATGCTTTAACCCGGTTCACACATGAATAAATACGTAATAATAATATTTTTATCCGGCAGTCCTATGATTAATATAATTATTTTCAGAAATCGCAAGTCTACATTAATAAGAGAATAAATACATATATCAAAATCTTTGAATCCTTTTTCATTAGATCAGATAAATATTTTGGCGATACTTGATTACTGTCTTCATGCCTATTGTAAACCAAGCGTTGGGGAACGCTAACGTATTTTCACAAATTCTATTCGTAATTACTAACTATGCTGGTATCATCAGACTTGAAGTCAGTGTACATTCTTCTTCTTATTGTGTCACTGATTATTTCGAATCAAGTGTGGTGAAAGGATTTTAAGTGCACCTCAAAGAGGCTCCTTTCGTGCATTTTAGTGTACATTGTAGCGGTTATACACCACTATTTTGTAACTACCAAAAAAAAATAGCGTAATGTAGTAGGGGTAGAACATTATGAATGTGCAATCAGAATTTTTAGTTTCGATAAAATGACAAAGTTATTAAATGTTAAAATTTTCAGAAATCCTGGATAAAAATATGGACGTATTACGTGTACCGAAAAGCGTAATTTTTTTTCTCTCCTTAGTAAGAGAGAAAAAAAATTACGCTGTTCGGTTCCTCTTGGTATTTAGCGTTTATGAATGAAATTATTTTTGCTTGTTGAATCATTTCTCAATATTTTACAAAAAATTGTGGTTATTTAAAGATATTTTTTTTATGACTTAATTTTTTTTTGTTTTTTCATGGGTGTGTTCAGTAACAGCAACCAATATCGGCATTTTTTTTGGTAATTACAAAATAGTGGTATATAAAGCGATGTGTGTGGATGATTGCAAGCGAGGAGCGAGCGAGCGAGCGCAGCGTGGCGGCGGTCGAGTCGGCCCCCGCCCCCGCGCCCGCGCCGCGAGGGGGAGGGGAGCCGAGCGGGGAGGTGCCGCGCCCGTGCACGCTGCCCGTGGCCGGCGTGGACGCGTCGCCCGTCGCGGCCGGCGCGCGGTCGCCCTCGCGACGCGCCTCGCAACTCACCGAGCAGGGCTTCTTCGACGTCAAGTTCTACCACAAGAAGCTGTGGTAGGCGCCGCCTCCGTTCGCTTCCATCGGGTCTGGTTAATGCACGCCCTGTTAATGTACACACTGCTAAAACGATGCCACTTTTTTCCACTGGGAAATTGTAAAAGACCATTTACACTGTCGCAGAATAATATTTCGATTATTATTATTTTTATCTTGCGATGGATAGTACTATACGAGACAGCCCCTTCGAGGGTGTTGGAAAAAAACATTTTCTAGCACTGCGGCTCGCTCGCCTTGTGATTTTATGTTCTAACATAACCTAACCTATCCAAGTCGGAACCGCCCTATAAAGTATCAAGGGCAAGGTATAAGTATCCAGAGCCAGAACAAACAAGCAAATGATCATGTTTGAATAGCTCCAGTGTGCATGTGGCTTAACTGGCATCGTAATAACGGTGTGTACAATAACATGATGTACATTATCGCCTCCCCTTCCATCGCTTTCCTTATAACATTTTTGATTGATCCAAATGATCTCTATCTTCTCTCTACTCCAATTCAATACATATCCAGTCGTAACTGTAGGTAGGTAGGTATGGGACTGATCGTTTGCTCGCACAAAGTTGTCCAGTTGATTATGTTGAGTGATGCAACCGTGATGTGCTGCCACATCATGTTGGATCCTGCTCCTATATCCTCCTGCCCCAATCCTACTGGGTACTAAAATAAAATATTTTCTCGATTACGTATGTAGCACTCGCCGTTCATTTATACAGTCACTTCTTACATGTCATATTTCATGCGTACAACCCTTTTCTCTATTTACTAGCACAACACCGTCCTGTAATCATAAAATCAGTTGAAACGCTGTTCATACCATCTACATTCATATGCTGTTTATCTAACATTCTCTAATATTGACTTATTGTATGCGTATAACGTCTGCCCCTGCCGTACCGTACGTATATAATTATTATAATTATAGTACGTATAGTGGCGGTATGAAAATGTTTGTCGATTTTCAACTTGATTTGTTCAACGTATCACGATCACATACCTACTACCTTTTGAAACTTGTTGGACAGAATACACCGTTTGGTTAACGTCACAAATTGTGTCAAAATGTGTTCATGATCAAGGCACTGGTGCAAGCGAAAACCGACTCTAAGGTGTCGAACATTTTCATACCGCGACTGTACCTTGTCCGCCCCGCCAATGATGTGCTTGCATTGTTCGAATCAGTCAGGCAGCTTGTTAACACTCGCTCTCTCCACTTTATATGTCTTTAAAACGTTCGTCCCTAAAGGTACTGACAGACGTGCTCAAAAAAAGCATGCTAATAAGCTTGCTTAAAATTAGCATGCTCTGCAAACTGTTCACATTTGCCAGAAATAAGCATGCTTGTTTTAAAGCTTAGGTACTTCTAAATAGGCAAACATAATAATAATCAAATATGATCAGACGTGCTCGGATCACGCCCCCCCTACCCGCGCCTCAGGTAGCATGCTCGAAAATCAAACGTCGTCATTTGATTTTTGAGCAGGCTTTACATAAGCATGATCATTACATTACACACGTGCTACTAATGAGCACTTGCTCAATAAAAGCATGCTTTTGTGCTAGTAATGAGCACGTCTGTCCGTACCTTTACAATTAGTGGATCACACGCTTTCAAATTTCATTGCTAGTACTTCATACTTCTGATCCAATCCATTTGTTATTATTATGATTAGGTACTTTTCCGTACTATGTATGTTCGTATAATCCTGTGTGAATTATTGTTTACCTATTAATATTGTGTCTTATTGTTTTACCTTTTAAGGAGGCATATAAAAATATTGATACCTTAGGTTATTTTGATTTAAAAAGTGATAATTTTAGAACTAACTGCCAAACCAAACGATAATTAATAGTAAATATTGTATGGAGCGATGCTAATAGTACTTAACTTACTTAAACGGTACAGTGAAGATAGGTAGGTACCTAGGCTAGGCGGATGGCCAGTCACCCTGATAGGACGCATTTAGTGTGCACTGCGTTTGTGGTCTGTACCCGAAGTCCCAGTGCATTTACAACATTTAGTTACCAAATGTTGTTTTCGTTTCGCATATTAGTCTCTGTCTATTGTATGGAGAAAAGATGAGACAACAACTCTAACTACGTAACGAATTTTTGCCGTCTCATATTTTCTCCATGCAATAGAGAGAGACAAAAAGGCGAAACGAAAACAACATTTGGTAACGAAATGTTGTAAATGCACTGGGACTTCGGGCTCTGGTGGTGATTTATGAGATTAAAAGAATGTTAATTTGCCTATTTATGTATGTATGGTAGTTATCGATGTATGTAAGATGTATGTATTTTACTTTTAATAAACGCTATTTAACCTATAATGTTTATTTTATTTGTACGCCTGCCGACTACATTCCTATATCAGTTTATAAATTAACGCGATAATTATGCATCATTATATGGAAGAAACGGGTATTTATCGTTATAATATTTATATATGGTATTGGTCGCGGGCACAGTCTGCCCGCGACCAAAGCTGTTTTAACACGGTCGAAACGTCGGGAAATAATAAAGGTAATCGCGATAAATGCCCGTTTTTTCCATATAATTTTATATAATTTAATCGCTTGACCAAAGATTTAAAATTATGTAGAATTAACAGGTTTAACTAGGTTTTGATTCTCATTAGGATGAGAATCTGTCATTCACGGATCACTGTTGACTCAACTTCATTTTCTAATCTTGAACTAAGGGAATCCGATACCTGCATTTTTTTAATACAAGCTATCGATTATGATCAAGAACAACCGAAACTTATATGGCCTGACAAAATACAAATAAACAATGCCCCAATGGTTTAAGTTGACGGTTCGTTCGCTTCAATTCAATTTATTTAGTGTCAGATCCTTATTAATATGTTAGTAGAAAATAAATTATTCGCTTCGATCATTCGACCGAAATAAAACTATGTTTTAATGTCATAAACATTTTTTTTATTTCCATTACAATTTCATTGGACATGCAGTAATCTTTGGATTCTATTACTTATTTTAAGAAATGGCGAACAAGGGGTGAGAGATTTGGTTAGCGACTAATACATTGCGCATCTTGTTTATAGTAGGTAGGTAGGTATACTACTCAGCGGCACGGAATCATGGAACCTAAATTTGACGCTAACTAGATTTTTTATGAAGGAAGAACTTTTAGGCTGAGCGCATACTTGAGTCACGACAGTTGTAAGACAGACTTTCAAGTCTGCCGCTAAACCGTTTTGTCTCCGACACGTCGCCACTTGTTTTGTCTACTTGGGGGCAATCGTGGTCAGATTAGTCGCTGTGCAGTTCTTGTAGGTAACAATTTTGAAGTTCGCGCGTCATCATACATTTTGTAAAGCGGTAGTCATTCTTAAGACTGTCGTGACTCAAGTCTGCTCTCAGCCTTACTCAACTACCAACCGGTACATAATCCGTGAATCTCGGTCCCTATAGCTCAGCGGTGTGATGTTCGATGTTGGGCCGCTTTCGCGGCCCAACAGTCGATAAGAATAAATTAGCTGTTCGATTTTACAAGCAATCTTAAGAACTTTTCGTCAGGGACCCTTTAATTTCATCAGGTTTTACGTTGGCATCTTTATTTGTTGTCATGAAAGTAACAAGAGACTATTTTAGCAAGGCCAAAAAATGCCAGTTAATCCCTGGAATTTTTTCGTCGGAACGGAAAACCTGATGTAATTAAAGGGTCCCTCCCTTTAATTACATCAGGTTTTCCGTTGGCATATTTATTTGTTGACATGATAGTAACAAGAGACTATTTTCGCAAGGCGTTAAAAAGTGCCAGGGAGTTCGAGTGCCACTGGTTCAACCGCCGAGAAATAATGAATCAAAGAAAAATAAAACTTATCGCCTTTACTTGGCCCAGGATTCCGTGCCGGTGAGTATAATAGGGGTATAATAAGTTTGCTTTAAATACTTGAGTACAAACGAGTAGTATATGTAATATTAAAAACGCTACAATGAATACAGTTTAGACTGCTTCTACTTTACAGTTCTGCCAATATAACTTGGTAGGTAAGTATAGCTGCACTCTGCCCCTTTTCAAACTCAATCATTGTTAGGCTACTCCCAATGGCCTAGTTATGTTGGCGGTACTGTATCTACTCGACATGTATAATAATTCGATCATAAATAATGCTAGACACGGTGCACTAAACCGATCGAGTCTTATAAAAAAGCTAAGTGTCCTTTCCGTTAACAGTTTTGTTTCAATCACACTTTCGTCGCACCATTTCCACAAGCACGCTGACGCACGTGAGCGATAATGTCCAGCAAACGTCGCTTCGCTGTGGTTTGCGCGTCTGGCTTCAACAATCGAATTCGATACTATCGTTAATTCCACACAGGAATACTAAGTAATCATGAGAAATATACACAATTTCCGGGACACTTTAATACAGTTATTTTCAAATCCTATTGGCAGAAACTCGTCGCGAGATGCTAGCCCGCACACCATCGCCGCTGCCTACTAACTCAATGATATTATAGCTTCAACTTCCTGACCCAGCAGCCGTACGTAAGTTTGGTGAAGGTCACCGAGCAAAGACAACTCTTGATTTCAACTAATCTGCTTCAAAACTTTTTTCAAGGTAGCCGATTGTTTAGAAACAGGTGAGGATCGCCAAACTTTGCCATAAGGCTGCATTAAAGTGGCAGTTTCTCGTGTACATTCAAGTATTGCCTAGTGCAGCACTGAGGTGGCTGGAGGCTCTAGCGGCAGCGGCAAGGGTGTCTCGCGGACACCACGGAGAGAGCTTATACAATCCTTAACAATACTTCATTACTAAAATAGTGTCGTATATGCAAAGAATAATCTTAACTATAATGGAAAACTTACGGAGGTACATATTTAAATACATTTATTATCATATGAATAAAGACTAGCATATTGAATGTAAAACGCGCGCCGCCGCGGCGAGATACGGCTACGTAGTACGTAGGTATAGATAAACCAGTCTAAAAATGCACGCCCCTCCACCACGTTTTCTTGACGTTGGCTCACAGCAAGGTACTTCAAAATGATCTTTGTGATGTAGGTAATAAAGAACAATTTACTTTGACTGACTGAAGTAGTGGGGCGTGCAGTTTAAGATTAGACGATCCCTACGTACTACGTACGCACCACGCAGGCGCCGGCGCAGCTATGGTTCGATAGGTACTTACAGCTAAACACTACAGTATATAAGAAGTAGGTACAAGCATTTCAGTAGAATACCATACGATTTCGATTAATACAATTTTAAAAAATAAAAAATTTTGAGCATAATTAATTATTAAATACCAATTTTAGAAGCCGTATCACAGTACCTACGCTAACTTATTGCTCGTGTCATATAATATAAGCGTCATTTGTACAAAATTAAATGACAATGAGAATATAAAAAGATGAATAGAAACGCGCTCGCCCGGTAGTCGGCGGGCGGCGCCCTACGCCCTACGCCCTACCTAACTCCCGACTACATAACAGTTAGGGTAATAGTTCGTTGACAGCTACACTAACGATAGGCCCGACCGAGGCACTAGCGGCCTGCACGTCGCCTGCTATTCAAGACAAGCGCTCCTCTATCATTGGTCCGAATATCAATATTATAATACATACATTATGTAAATAGGTTCATTATTAAGACTATACCATTAAACATTAGAACATAAATGCTGATACATATCATTGTATATTTAGCGATCTACATAATATTATGTACAGCTTTAACTGAGTCTGAGTATATTTATCATGTAGAACTAACTAGAATAACCTCTTGGAATATCGATATAATTATAATACTAGTGGTTCGCCCGAACTGAGATCTCAGTTTTGCTCTAGACTTACATGTTTGGACTTGTCTCTGTTTACGTATAGTGCATCTAATCTACTAACTTGTTAGATAACGTTTAGAAAGTTATTGGCCTATTATTTCATATTTCATTTCATTTTATTTCATTTCATTTATTTATAGTCTCATAATAGTAGACATCCAGACAGAGTTCTTAGATCGTTGAACAATTATTTTTTTTTTGTAAAAAAACCGTCAGCCGTAGAAAGAAATAAGAAATTGTTTTGGAATGTACAAACTAATGATTTTTACATGACACCTAACTTGAATTATTTTTTGACCCCTTTGAAAACCCCATAACTCTATCACCCTTCATCCGAATTAACTTAGACACTTACCAGTAAATTTCTCAAGCACAAACTATAGATTTATCAAATTTCATACAGATCCGATCAACGGTTCGAAAGTTATGGCCAGAAACATAACACAACAATGCCAAACCGCTCAAGTTGATTGTAAGATTTTCGTTCGCTTCTCTCACTCAACCAATTATATAAATGCAACACGTTTCGACGTGGTGGTAGTGTATTGCGGGTTTAACACAATACATAAAAAAAAACATATTACTAACAATAAAGTAATGACACTGACACACTTCTCACGAACTATTCTGAATAGATTAATAACCTAGGCGAATTTTATGTTCAGATTGGGAGCAGACATCTTAAAACATACTATTTGGCACTGATAACTGAATAATATGTACATGACATCGGCGCATGTGTGTGTGCCGCCGGTTCCACCCGATGCTACGCGTACCCACAGTAGAGTACACTAGAGTAGGAGTAGGTGAGAGTAGTGTTACGGTAGGAAGGTGGTCGATATCAATAGTCACTCTCTTTGGTTCGACCGAAACGTAGCGGTCGATGCTATCCTCTGCCGCTTATCTGAAAACAAATATAATTAATATGAATTTACGAAATATATACTTATGCAATATATAGCTCGAAGAACCGACAACCGTTGGGGAATAAAGGTTCTCGAATGGCGACCACGAACCGGAAGACGAAACGCCCACCAGATGGACCAACGACATTGTTAAGATCGCGGGAAATCGATGGATGGAAAGAGCTCAGAATCGTTCTTCCTGGAAATGTGTAGAGGAGGCCTATGTCCAGCAGTGGACTTCTTCAGGCTGATGATGATGATGATACTCGTGCAGTTGTAACATCAATTTTTAAGCATTTATTTCGGCACCATCTATCGCTTTCCGAATCTAACTTTTATCTTAGCTGGATTAATCCAGATCCCTTGAGCCTATAGTATCTATCTTCTATACTGTACCTGTGTACCTGTATCTATAGTATCTATCTTCTATAGATATCGGGTGAACTGATCTGACTGAAAATAGGTGGGGAGTCTTTGTCGGCGCTAACAACGTTCTCAGGCTTGTATTAGCTAGTTATGTTTGAGCGTGTATTATAGTTGTTGTGTCATTAAGTAGGTTAACATGTTTTTTCTCTCTGTTATAAACAGGTCACAGAAGGTAGGTAGGCCAGTCGCTAATAAAATTCACAAAGTGTGCACGTAATAGCCCCTTCCCACCGGTGTGTCGCGTGTCGCGCACGGAGGCGAATCAGTTCGCACGACACACCATGGGAACGGTCTCGTGCGCCGAGGTGCGCGGTAGCACAGGAGTTTTTCTGTGTGCGTTGCCGTGCGTCGTCGTGCGCGGTGCGTGACGATCTGCAGAACCACGCACCGTAGAAAGGCAGCATAACAGTGGTTTTCTTCAACATAATATCCCGCAAGCTAAACTGAACCTTAGGCGTCGTCTTAATTGGCCATCGATCGCGCGAAAGTACGATGCGTTTTCGTCGCACGACGAGATTAAACACACATATTTCTTTAGGGTGTCCTAATTGAAGGTTGAAGTCATCGTACGATAACGCATACGCAGTTGCATCGTACGATGAAATCGCATCGCACCATCGCGCGATCGATGGTCAATTAGGACGACGCCTCAGGCACACCAACAATAGTCGTTGTGTGTGTGGGTACCTGTTGACGATGTTGGCGAGGTCGTTGAGCGCGGTGTCGACGGCGTCCGCGAGGTGGTGCGCGTGCGGCGCGGGCGAGGCGAGCGCGCGCGCCTCCGCCTCCAGGCGCTGCTGGGCGGCGCGCAGCTGCAGGCGGAGCGCGCCGCCCGCCGCCGCGCCCGCCGCGCCGCACTGCGCGCCCAGCCGCGCCAGCCGCTCCGACGTCTGCAGGCGCCACAGCGAGCCGCGCCCCCCAGCGCCCGCACCCGCGCCTGCGCAACCGCGCCGCACCTAATACACACAATCATATTACACTTCAATCCGGACGACTACATTCATATAAGATACAGTTATTGCAATGTGGTATTCACCTCGTTGGTGGTGCAGTCGAGGGAGACGCGCAGCGCGGCCAACAAGTCGACTTCATCGTCATCATCGGCGGCGGAGGTGGTGGCGGTGGTGGTGGCGGGCGCGGGTGGGTGCGGCGTGGCGTAGATGCCGGGCGGCTTGCGCGGCTTGCAGGCGAGCGCGGGGCGGCGCGCGCGCTCCTCGGGGGAGCCCTCGCCCGCGCCCGGCTTGGGGCTCAGCCGCTCCTCGCTCTCCTTGCTCTCCCACAGCTTCTTGAGGCTGCTGATGCTGCCGGTGCTGCGCCGCTTGTCCTCGTCCTCGCCCTCCGTCCCCGCGCCCGCGCCTGCGTCCGCCTCCTCGCCGTCGCGCCCGTTGGCGCACGGCGCCGACGCGCTCGACTCCACCTTGCGCAGGCGCGCTTTAAGCTCCATGATGGAGCGCGGCCCGCCGCCACCGCCCGCGTGCGTCTTCGGCTCGCTCGAGAAGGACGTCTTGCGCAGGCTCGCCTTCAGGTCGGGCGGCGGGGGAGGGGGCGGCGCCTCCTGCAGGCGCAGGCTCTCCGAGAGCTCGCACACGAGCCGCGTCACGGGATCCTGGTGGCGCGACGGCTCCGCGGGCGGCGGCGACTCCTTGGCGCGCGGCCGCTTCTTGTCGGCGCGCTCCTTGATCTCCGCCACCAGCTTCAGCTCGAGCATCTCCTTCATGGCGCGCTTGTCGGGAGCGGGAGCGGGCGCGAGTGCGGGTGCGGGCGCGGGGGTGGGGGTGGGAGCGGGCGCGGGCGAAGGCGCCGGCGGGGGCGGCAGGTCGGGCGGCGGCGGGGGGAACTCGAGTTCGGCGAGGCGCGGGCGCGGCTTGGCGGGCGAGCCGAAGGAGCGCAGCGCGGCGTGCGGCGCGACCCGGGGCGCGCGGGGGGAGGGCGGCGCCGCCGTCACGCCGCCCGACGAGTTGGAGCGGATCATGTGCGGCGCGGCGCGGCCCGTGCGCGGGGACAGCGAGCGCGCCTCCTCGCCCCCGGCGGCGGAGGAGGAGGAGGCGGGGAGGGGCGCGGGCGCGGGGGGCGGCGGGGGAGGCGTGTTGGCGCTCTGGCGCAGCGACTCGAGGTAGGCGCCGATGCGCGCGCCCTTGGGCAGCGTGCCGTACCGGTTGATGGCGCGCTTCACGTTCTGCACCTCGAGGGCCGCCACCTGCACGCCGCCCACCTGCGGCAGACGACACTGTGAGAGCAGGCAGGGGGGCAGGGCGGGGAGGGGGAGGGGGAGGGGGAGTGCGCTGGGTACCTTGGGCGCGGGCTCGTGGTGGTGCGGGTGGTGGCGGCGCTTGGCGCGGTGTCGCGTGTCGCCGCCCGACTCGTCGGTGTCGGGCGTCGCCTCCGCCAGCGAGCCTTCGGAGGACGCCTCACGCGCGCCCCCGCCGCCGCCACGCCCTGCAACACACACAACACACTCACACACACTCAACAAACACCACTCATCGCACAACACAATGTTTTTTTTTTGTTTGGAAGGACGGCTGCTCCGATCCGCGGAGGTGTACTCCACAACGCACGATAGTTTAGTTATTTATATTCATATCAAGTGTCCGTCGCAAAAACGCTTGCTTACGCATAACCTCATTTTAGCTATCATATAGTATTGCTGAAATCATGATAATGGGAATTTAAAAATGGAGTACACCTCCATAAAGAATTTCACAGCGATCGTAAACTAAACCTATGCAAAATGGTGGAATTTGTTACGATTTAATAAGTACTACGTCACACGTACCTGTAATAATGCCATGTTTTTAATTTCATGCAGAAAATTTAAATTCAAAATATACGCAAAGTACTGTACGGAATTAAGAAAATCAATGAAAAGGACAATCACCTACTGCACGCAGGTACTTATACTACTCAATTTTACCTGAAATAATGTACATTACTACAGCGGCCAGCAAAAGAGGCTTCTTTTCAAATAATGCGAGGAAATTAAAATCTTGCCAAATTCAATTACAACAATCTACGAACAACAACACTCATTTTTCTCACGTCGAAGAAGTCATTTGTTTTTTTAGCATTTCATTCTGCAAGCCAGTTCGAAATTTAAATAAAACCTCCTTGGTTGCCATGTTTCGGTTTAAAAGAACGTTCCATTTTTAAATTACACAACAGATATAGATTTTCATACAACTTATGCCGGCCGCTGCTCGCATGTATTTGGCTAGTACAACAATTTCGTTTTATCTCAAAGAAGATTGTTAAAAATACTCAAATTTCTTGTAAAAGTGCATATTTATAGTTTGACTGGTGGGTAATACTCAGACCGAGCGGAGGGCACGTGACGTCGTCGCTCGTTACTTAGATAAAAATATAAAATACATATACCTACCATACAACAATATTATATACCTACTCCTACAATTAATAAATGTGTAAACGTTAAATACATATAAATAATTACATAGTTGTACATCTATAAGTTGTAAATCAGAGGAAAGTGTTGTACTTACGAGGTGAGCGAACCTAGCGCTATACGCCTGCGCGAGGCGAGGAGCAAAAACAGACAGAACACGCGATTAACGAGTACCAAAACCCGGCATTGCCTTCGAATTTAATTGGATTATTTTAGATAATTCTAGAATGTTAAAGAAGATTCTAGAACGTTTAGGAGAAACCTTACCTACATCATGTGATAGAAAATGATAGACATAGAACAGACCCTACGTGTAAGAATAGGATAGATATAGATTTCGATATTCGCTATCTCATGTTTATTTCGTCAACATTCAGGTTTGTTGCAATCGTTCCTTGTCAAAGAAAAGTTTTGTTTCAAACCGTTTTTGATTGCAATCGAAGCTCAAAATACTGACAGATGCGACTAGGTTTTGATCGCAACAAAAAATACGCAATCTTCTTCTTCTTATTGTGTCACTGATTTTTCCGAACCAAGTGTGCTGAAAGTATTTTAAGTGCGCCTCAAACAGGCTCCCATCGAGCGGTGAGGACTGTCAAATCCTACCTTGATGATTGTTTGATTGAATTTAGGTTTAGAGCATTTATACCGTTAAGTACCAGGGACAATACTGCCGTCATACCAAGAAAGGTCTTAACTTACAGTTTTGTCAAAAATGAGTTAGACACAGATTTGGAATCAGCAAACCAAATGCTACCTTATGAGTTCACTTATAAAACTGTAACTTTAATGAATTTAAAGATACCATAAAGATATTCGTCGTAACTACGTCAAAATTTGTGTCTTTTTTGTCTGAAAAGGCTTAATTTCAAAATTACGGCTTTTTGTTTAAGTATTCTCATCTTGCTTGTCTGTAAGGCCGTTATTCCCTGATTTAAGGCCTTTTAGATTGACACAACTTAAAATCACTTTATGTTCGCTAACATGAAAAGCCTTAATTACCATGATACCTCCAGTATCAGAATTCAAAAATCCACCCCACGAGCTTTTTTTTACGTGATATGTATGTCTGAGATACGCTTTGAAAAAGGTATAGGCTCTTCAATGTTTTACAAAAACGAGTTCAATAGCCCAGATTATATACGGCTAGAATGCATGAAATAAACCATCGAAAAGAAGGCTTTTTCTACTCACGTACAAAAAACAAAACCAAAAGGAATAACGAGTGAGCGCAAAAATAATATCCTGGAAAAATTAGGCCAATTGATGCCAGCAAACCGCAAATTATATTTGGGAAAATTTGCATACAAATAATCCTGCTGCAAACCTGCTGGTAGATAATGAAGACTGATCACCAAATAATAATTAAATGTTAGAAAAATATATTTTTGTTATTAAAATTGTTTTTGTTTCATAATATAAGTCAAATGTAGTTGTCGCATTTGCGGGTAGAACCTTTCTTGTGTAGCGGGAGTATAATTGATTCTGTCCAGTCTCTGGGCCAGTCGCTATGCTTCCAGATGTGATTACAGATCGTGTGTAAAACATCAATTCCGTTCTCGCCCAAGCACTTGATCACCTCCACCGTAATCTGGTCAGGCACCTTCTTATCTTTGAGTCGTTTAATGGCAGTCTCAATCTCCACGTGCAGGGTTGAGGGTTCCTGTTCTAATAAGAGCCAGTCAAAAAACGGAGAGTCAGTTACGGGAAGTGCCTGGATATACAGCTGTTCACAGTACTCACGCCATCTATTTCCTATGGCCTCCAGGATTGGGGTCCCATTCGTATCAACGTAAAATTCGTATCAACTAGCGTCTTATTTTCTTTACCTGACTATAGAAATCTATGCTTGATTGCTTGTCTCTGATTTCATACCTGATGTGATGATCATATAATTTTTAGTTCTTCATTTTCAGTGATTTTAATTTAAAATACCAGCCTTAAAAACTTTGTTTATCTTAGTTTCCTGGCAAGAAAAGTCATAACTGAACAATTACGGCTTTACATGCATGCCGTAATTACATTCTATGAAATTAGGCCTTTTATGTCAAGTATTGCTTATTAAATATGATTTTTATGCTTAATTAAAAAAGAAAAAATAAGAGAAGGAAGTGAACGAAACTAAAAATCAAAACGAAATAGGATTCAAAACAAAGACATTTTTTTTTTACGTATTATAAAATAAAGTTCAATAACAAAAAACGTTTAGTAAATCGCCGGTCGTCATTTTGGACAAAACTTCGATTATCTCGAAATCAACTTTGACCAAGTTACGGCCTTTCTTAATATGACGGCAGAATAGTGAAACACAGCCAGGCCGAGTACAGATAGAATCGCAAATACCAATATAAAGTTACGTGTGTTGTAGTGACGTGGTACCCGCGCGCAGAACTAGGCGTCTTATGTGTGGGTGTAAGACTTATGTATGGTTGTAAGACCTAGGTGTGGGTGTAAGACTTATGTGTGAGTGTAAGACATTACATATGTGTGGGGCAACACGTACCGTTAAGGTCTTGGGGTTCGTCGGCCGCGTACTGCGACTCGCGGAACGAACTGCACGATGACAGCAAACTGAAACACAACACATCACTATAAAGTAAACAAAGTGTTGTTGCAGCGGTACAAGTATAATCAAAGTTTTGTTGCAGCGGTACAAAGAAAATCAAAGTGTTGTTGCAGCGGTACTAGGAAAATCAAAGTGTTGTTGCAGCGGTACTAGGAAAATCAAAGTTTTGTTGCAGCGGTACAAGGAAAATCAAAGTGTTATTGCTGCGGTACAAGGAAAATTAAAGTGTTGTTGCAGCGGTACGAGGAAAATCAAAATGTTGTTGCAGCGGTACAAGGAAAATCAAAGTGTTGTTGCAGCGGTACAAGGAAAATCAAAGTGTTGTTGTACGCACCTGGTCCGCTTGGGCGGCGTGGGTGCTTGCTTGCCGCGCCTGTTAGTCGGCCGCCGCATCTGCACGCCGCGCTCGCCCCCACTTCCCGTCGAAGCACCACCTGCCAATTGCTTCTCCACTTCTGTAACATTCACGTCATGTCATCTCGCGCTTCTACATTCTTCTTCTTTCGTGTCGATACCACAATCTTTAAAGCTACTTCGACCAGTAGGTAGCTACATCCACGCGGTGGAGCCTTATTTGGACGCTTCGATACTATCAAACACATCAAATGGTCGTATTTCTATACTAAAATAAAACATCTCACGCGCTTCTTTTTTATTTAAATAGCGAATCAAATCAATGTAAACCTACACATAAATGGTTATTTAAATATATTTAAGCATTTATTCAAAACGAACTAGGTAGCAGGTTTGTCAATTGTTGTTCTTGTTTACCAACCCCTTTTGAATAGATGCTTCTCAAATGATAGTACTCTACGGAGTATATTATATTATTTCGACCACTTACACTAATTAATACTAAAACTAAAATTAAAATGATTAAAATAGAATACAAAAAATGTCAAAATCAAAACAAAACAAAAAACATAAAAATGACCTACAAATATTTGAATTATATACGTAATTGTATACAAATTAAATGTCATAACACAATTATTAATAAAATAATACACCTAAATTTAAGTTCTATAATAAATTAACGTCAAATGCATGCTCCCTTCACCCTTCCTTACATCATTCTTTCTCAGTGTCTCAAACATATCGACACAAGATTATATTGTGATGCGTACCCTCAGTGATGGAGTTGTCCTGGAACATGTGTTCCAGCGCGTGATGTATCTCAATTTAAGTTCTATAATAAATTAACGTCAAATGCATGCTCACCCTTCCTTACATCATTCTTTCTCACAGTGTCTCAAACATACCGACACAAGACTATGTTGTGATGCGTACCCTCAGTGATGGAGTTGTCCTGGAACATGTGTTCCAGCGCGTGATGTATCTCGCGGAAGGTGGGTCGGTCGGCGGGCGGCCACTGCCAGCAGCCACGCATCAGCTCGTGCACGGCGCTGGGGCAGCCAGCTGGGCACTCCATACGGTACCCCTGCAACACAACCAGAACAATATAAATGAGCCCTCAGCACTCACACAAGAATCTCAACGAGATTCTCAGCTAGAATCTCAGCAAGATTCTTCGGAGAACGTCTTTGGCTCCACTTCTCAGCTAGATTCACAGCAAGATTCGTCGGAGAACGTCTTTGGCTCCACACTCTCACGGTATTCAGTACCGTTTTAGCCAGGCCATGCAGGCGCGGAAAGTCACGCACTACTGAGAGACTGCGAGTGTGAAGTCGATGCACGTTCTCGCATTCTCGCTTCCTTTGTCTCGTGCCAATAAAAGAGCCCTCTACGCTTACACAAGAATCTCAACGAGATTCTCAGCTAAAATCTCAGAGAGATTATTCGGAGAACGTCTTTGGCTCCACACTCTCACGGTATTCAGTACCGTTTTAGCCAGGCCATGCAGGCGCGGAAAGTCGCGCACTACTGAGAGACTGCGAGTGTGAAGTCGATGCACGTTCTCGCATTCTCGCTTCCTTTGTCTCGTGCCAATAAAAGAGCCCTCTACGCTTACACAAGAATCTCAACGAGATTCTCAGCTAAAATCTCAGAGAGATTATTCGGAGAACGTCTTTGGCTCCACACTCTCACGGTATTCAGTACCGTTTTAGCCAGGCCATGCAGGCACGGAAAGTCGCGCACTACTGAGAGACTGCGAGTGTGAAGTCGATGCACGTTCTCGCATTCTCGCTTCCTTTGTCTCGTGCCAATAAAAGAGCCCTCTACACTTACACAAGAATCTCAACGAGATTCTCAGCTAGAATCTCAGCAAGATTCTTCGGAGAACGTCTTTGGCTCCACACTCTCACGGTATTCAGTACCGTTTTAGCCAGGCCATGCAGGCGCGGAAAGTCGCGCACTACTGAGAGACTGCGAGTGTGAAGTCGATGCACGTTCTCGCATTCTCGCTTCCTTTGTCTCGTGCCAATAAAAGAGCCCTCTACACTTACACAAGAATCTCAACGAGATTCTCAGCTAGAATCTCAGCAAGATTCTTCGGAGAACGTCTTTGGCTCCACACTCTCACGGTATTCAGTACTGTTCTAGCCAGGCCAGTTTCTCAGTAGGCGCGGAAAGTCGCGCGTTACTGAGCGAGTGTGGAATCGATGCACGTTCTCGCATTCTCGCTTCCTTTGTCTCGTGCCAAAAAACCGAGAAAAAATGAAGTTCCTTTTCGTAGGTATTGTAGATCTACGCTTTTTTCCGTATGTGACTACACCGCCTTTCAATTCATTATTTCTTCCATGCCAAGGTTGCCTGGAAGAGGCTTTAGCGATAAGGTCAATAATCTACTGTATTCTGTACTCCTGACTTAGCATGCTTTGCGGAAGGCAATGCGAGTGACGTCCATCTGGGCGCAACACTCGCGGACACAGCAATTAAAATGTTTGTCCATCTCTACTCTGCCTATAGTGTACCTACCTACTATACGCATAGCAAGACTATTAGCAAACAATGCGCATTAACAAAACATAGCTAACAAACATAAACAAACTTTGCTCCTTACTCACTACACGTCAAAAACAATAACATAATAACACTCTGTTGAATGTTACTATACAAATCATCATCATCACCAACCTAGAGGATCCACCGCTGGAAGACTTACCCTATTCATTTCTAGGAAGAATGATTTTTAAGCCTCACATACATTCCGCGATCATTACAAAAAAAAGTCGGTCCAACGGGGCTAAGAACCGGGTGCAAGAAGCAAGGGACGTCTTGCAGCAAGATGGTTGGACCACATCGTTAAAGTAGTAAAAGTAAAAGGATCATACAAAAAATCAATTTGAACTAAGCCGTAGTTTGTTGCCTGTTCTTCTAGGCTTGGTCACGTGGAACTGGCACCTAGACTCAAGGCTTTTTAAGACGTTTCAAAGTGATCCTTATGATACAACTGCATTAATGGCGCTCATGCAAACTGCCAAGGAGTGTAACACTTTACCGTCGTCTATTTTTCCATAACATTATAATCTTGGAATTTTCAAGTCAAGATTGAACAAGTGGATCTTATCGTGTTCCACCTTTGGCTGCATTTTCACTTTCCATCAGGTGTGATGGCAAATTGGCAAATGCATCATCCGCTCTTGGTGTGGTGTGGTTTCCGCAAGTAGGCCGCTGGCGGGCCTTTTTGCGTGACGCTTGACACGTGTTGCTCGAACTTTTTTGGTTCTACGACACGCAGGTTTTCCTTCACCGTGTAAAGTCAGTACTCTCAAGTTTTTAGGTACATACATTTTTAGGCAAAAAAACTCATTTGTACACGACTGGATTTGAACCCAAGACCTTAAGATCGGAAGGCGGGGCCGCTACCACTAGACCACCTGTGCTCTCTCAGGTGTGATGGCATTCAAACGTTTAGCTATAAGCAATAAAAAACCTAGCCAAGCTGGGAATTAAGTGTCTCTGGAATTCCTTTACTTATTGCATTACAAAATGAGCAGTACTCGAAGACGAATCTCAAAGTAATTGTTGTTTATAGTTGTTGTGAGTGAGCTCGGCGTTTGTTAGTGTGTGTGTGCAGCGCCGGTATAAACCCGCAGCGCGCTCCGTTTCCTCACAGTCAAGCTCCGACCGCCGCCATCGCACCACACAGCAAACATGCAGCTCAGGAACGCAGTCCTCTACTATCTCCCCGTGTTCCTACTTCTCTCAGCAGTCGCTTCGGGTAAGTGCCAAACAACATCAGCCTCTATGCAAACATCATTAATTGATTCTTGGATAGATTCTCTTCGCTCTCCATGTGGTATAGAAAGGACGGTAGGGGAGGTGACTGATATGGTGATTCTAAGAAAAGTATCCGTCGGAACCGGAAGACTTTACTAGATGAATGTTTTGTTTTGCTTACTCAACTTGCTAATGGAACAAACAGAACGACTGATGTCAGCTGGTGCCGTAAGGGCTGATGTTAAGTGGTAACCATCGCCTATAAAAAAGCATTGCCTCGTACGTCACGCATGTCAGGAACGTGCCCCACGATAAACTGCCCTGCGTCCTTCAACTTGAGGTTTACAGATTTTCAGCCTTACGTGCCAGTAATTTCACCGGCACCCACACCCTTCAAACCAAAACGCAGCAATGCTCATTCACGGCAGACATAATCATGGTGGTAGTACTTCCCCTCCCCGGACGAGCCCCCACAAAAAGCTCTACTACTACTAAAATGTGTTGCATATGCGGCAGGTAAGCACAAGAAGATAAAGCCGAAGAAGTTCGTGTCTCCAACCACGAAGGGCATCCAGTGCTACAACTGCCTGTCGTTCGACCACCCCGGCTGTTGGGACCCCGACCACCCTGACTACGCTAACATAACCGTAAGTCGCTCATTATGTTGGTTCTCTGTCTGGGTGTTATATTGTATTCTAAGTATGTATTTAAAAAAATCATCAAAAGTATGTATTTACAAATGTATGCATCAGGCGAATGTGAATGGAACTGCTGGAAGGGGACGACCTAGGCGCATTTATCTCGATCAGATCGCAGACGTTTTAGAAAAAGGCCAGTTTAGGAGTACCCTAAACCGACGAGCATGTATGAAGAATGTTATGAGAGTGAATGAAGCGAAAGAGGTGTGTAAGGATCGTAGCAAGTGGAAATCCGTGATCTCTGCCTACCCCCATGGGAATAAGGCGTGATTTTATGTATGTTTTTACAAAAAAATAATGAATTTAATTATTATTATCTGGTTCCCATAGTACAAGCTCTGCTTAATTTGAGGCTAGAGAGTTTTGTGTGCCTTGTCTACAATATTTATTATTACACTCAACATTCTATCCCCGAGAATACTTATTATCTCCAAAGCCGGAATGATAAAGAAGGAACCGGTACTGTTATTTTTGGGTGTACAGGTTGTTTTGTTGTACCGCAGGTGCCGAACATTGACTGCTACATTCCCGGCATGGCTTTCCTGTGCATCGTGATCACTTCAGAATCCGCCAAGCTAGGTGAGTGCGAAGCAAGAGTGTTAGACACCCATGCATATATGTAACTCACTAAAAACCAGCGCTGCCTCGTCCCCTCGTTGGAAGCAAAGCAGCATTAAGCTGAGTGAGGACCATTTTGGCTCATAAATTGCCTAATTGGATACTGTCGGCACCCTATTCAACATTAGAACTAGGATTATGTGGTATTCCTTTCTGTGTTTCTGTATGTGTTCCATGTTTTTTTCTTATTTGATTTCTTGTGTACCTTTGATGTTCTTCTTTTTGTGTTGAAGTTGTGCTATACCATTGTTTTTGAGTCAAATAAAAAGTTGTATCAGTTATGTAATTCTTGTGTCATGTTGCAGTTGAGACGGGGCAGGAGATTGGCCCTGTTCGCGCCCGTACATGCGTGCCCGCCAAGGATTTCTCCAAGAAGACGGTCTCATACGGAATGTGCTCCAAGCTTAGCAAGGAGCTGTCAGCCTCAGAGATCTTCAGCCGCATCGCCGTCTCGCGGCCGCACTGTACGCTTTGCAAGAAGCATCTCTGCACGGATTCCACACATTGCTAGTTATCTCCTTCCATCGGACTGGTTCACCCCGCACCATCGCTCTCCCAGCTCGTTCATTATGAAATCCAACTCCATTTTAAGATTGTTTTCATGTTATTCGGTAACTGGAGCGTAATTTAGAGCGCGTGTTTATAAACACGGGCGCGGCTTGCAAACGAATGTGTGGTTAGCGCGCGGCGCGGGTGTTCCTTGTGACGTCACACCCTACGCTGTATAAAGTGGGTGATCGATTGGCGAGCTAAAACCGACAAGCCTATGAGCTAAAGGCATAAACGGCCAATGGAGGCTTGTCGGTTTTAGCTCGCCAATGGATCACCCCCTTTAGACCGCCTATGGCTCGCTGGTCGGCCGGTATGCATTACCTATGTGCCACGCCGTGTTATGTAAGCCGGCGAACGCGAGGCTTGTATCGAATGCAACTTTAACAGTAGGTACCCACTCCTCATCACTAACTCTTGTTGAGCCGGCGCGGATGTCGCGCTCATATCTCGCACATTTACGCCTTTGTTATTATGTTGTTTGAATAAAGCTATTCTAAATAAATACATGTTTTGTTTGTGTTGTCTGCTATTCCCTACGGTAGCGTCGAGGTAGGCAGGCTACATAGATTTGATAATGTACGCTAAACACTTGCAAGCGCCGCTAGCGCACCGTTCAACTGAAACACAAGACTCTTGGCGCTCGGCGGTAGATATTATACACAACCCACACAGCACTATCTAGCCCCAAACTACCACCATGCCTACTTCTGCCGTGAAGCAGCATTGCTGTGTTTCGGTTTTAAGGGTTTGGGTGTCGGTGAAATTACTGGCACGTGAGACTGAACACCTGTATGCCTCAAGTTGATTTGGCATCTCTTTAGGCGGTTTACGTTTTCTTGATTAGCTTAGCAGAAACGCCATGTTTGATGATCTATTTTTGTAAAAATGTTATGTAGCACTGTTTGCCTTGTTTAACCCACCACTCGCATACATAACAAAAACGGGATAGAATACAGGTGTTTTATGCTTTTCGTTTAGTGGAAATGCTGTAGCTTAATTCTTCATTGTTTAATTTCATAAATTCAATAAGTTAAAAAAAGCTGAACAGTTTTATTTCTTCTCAGCTCATAATTAGCTATGTAAGTCCAAGTCCTAGGTACCAGTCACACGATACGCCACTCTGTAATGCAGGCCTGGCTAGAGCATTGGTTCAAATCGTGAGATATAGTCTAAAAGGTAGGCCGCTGTTTATGGTCACTCGCACACTTTCACTGAACATAATTATGAAATATCGTGCTCATCTATTTTGTGTGCAATCCTTCTACATAGTTTAGAATAACGATAAATTTGATTCTCATGAAACCTCATGGTAAAATCGAACGTGAGGTGACGTATTTAGGCACATATGACTATGTCTAAAGAGCCCTCTACACTCACACAAGAATCTCAGCGAGTATCTAGGCAAGATTCTTCGGAGAACGGTTTTTGGCTCCACACTCTCACGGTGCTCAGTGCCGTTCTAGCGATTCTCGCGTCCTTTGTCTCGTCCCAAAAAACAGACAAATAGTGGAGAACGCAGCGAGAACGGGGCGAGAACAATAGCATCGGCTCCACACTCGCGCTTGTCGCGGTTTTCTCGCGTTCCGCAAGATTCTCGTGAGAATGTGGAGCGGGCTTTAAGCCTCCGCTATACGCTGGTCTAAAAACAAAACACGACCGGAAAGTTGGAAAAATTTAAAATAAAGATGGCGTTGCCTGACCTGAGCTGTGAATTCATGTATTTGATACCAACTATTACTTATTCTGTGCTTGGGTCTGACATTTGTCACGACATTACAATGTGTTGACTAGAATACGCTTCGTTAGACAAAAACACAGACAGATATTCAGTAAATAAATATAACCCAATTGTTATGTTAGCTGATTCCCGTCGCAGAGTTTCCATTGCATATTTTTCATCCAGGATTGGTGATAACAATGGCAAGCTGTGCGGTATTTTTTAAACTACCACGAACGCTACATTTTAAATCTAACTTATATAGTAGTGTAGTGTAGTAGTCTAATTTATATAGTATAACAAGCAAATAGCCCCAGATTTAATAAAAGAAACCTTCCACCAAGAGAGATTTTCCTCATATTATGCAAAACCAGAGTGAGTTGCAAGTTCATAAATGTCGGTAGTCGGTGAATGAACACTTGTATTTTTTAAAGGTAAAAAACGGAACCCTTATAAATTCGTCATGTCTGTCTGTCTGTCCATCCGTATGTCACAGTCACTTTTTTTCAAAAAAATGAAATGAAATGAAAAGAAATAATTTATTTGCTTGAAGTATGGTACTTACAAAACTGTAAAAGCTATATGTACTGATGAAACTTGGTAAATAGATGTATTCTGTAAACCGCATTATGATTTTTATACTTAGAACTGACACTCAAAAAATATTTTTTCATAAAACTTATGAGTTTTCTTAACATTAAGTAAAAGATTATTAAACCAGTTAAGTATTTACGACAGAGATGCGTTAACGTCATCGTAATTAGCCTTCTATCTATCGACTTTAAAAATTAATGAGGTATCGTCAGCAAATAGTACTGTTTCACATATTTTTTTAACCAAAAAAGGAAGGTCATTTACGTACACTAGAAACAAGAAAGGACCTAATATCGAACCTTGTGGCACCCCTATGTCAATAACTGACCCAAAAGATCTCTCACCGCCCACATCAACTTTAAGGATTCTATCAGTCAAGTACGATTGTAATAAGTCAATGGAGCGATTTAGAATACCGTAATGTTTAAGTTTAGATATTAAGAGGGTGACGGACGCAGCTCGCAACTTCAATTCGAGGCGCGGGCAAAAATTGCTCCGAATATAGCTATCTCTATTCATTTGATGCGGGCGCCACGGAATATATAATAGTAGTATACACACACAGGCGCTCGTGTGACGCGCTACTTCTATACGTGAATCCAACCATAGTGCCGCGCTTGTGCGTGTGCGTCAGCCACTGATAACGATTTTTATGCATTGCCTAATTTCGTCAACGTTACTAACACCCGTTTTCACTAAACCTAGGCGACGCCTAAATCGGATGCCTAAATATTAACGGGCCGACGTACATAGCTCACAACTTCAATTCGAGGCGTGAGCAAAAACTGCTCCGAATATAGCTATCTCTATTCATTTGATGCGGGCGCCACGGAATATATAATAGTAGTATACACACACAGGCGCTCGTGTGACGCGCTACTTCTATACGTGAATCCAACCATAGTGCCGCGCTTGTGCGTGTGCGTCAGCCACTGCTAACGATTTTTATGCATTGCCTAATTTCGTCAACGTTACTAAGCGTCAGATAGGCTAGTGGCTAGGGCGTGCGGATTCACACTGAGAGGACGAGGTGGGCGGGAGTTCAAATCTGGTCAAAGAGAGTTGACTTTTTGCACCCTACAATTTTATGTTTTTATTTTTTGTGACTGCATTACCTGACTAACCCTCTAAGCTTATTGCTTGCTTGTTTCGCTTTTCTAGTATTCAATAAGCAAGGATTGGTCATGCTCTGAATGCAAGAATAAAGTGAAAAAAAAAACAACATTCCTGAACCGATAAAGAACCTTCAGAGTAGCTATTTACGCACTTAGAAAAGACACCAGGAAATTCTCTAACATGATACGAGTGAGTTTATTCATCAGGTAGGGTTTGTGCGGGTTCTGGACCAAATTGAAGAAGAGTAAAGAGAACCATTGACTCCGAGTTGAGTTGAGAGAGCCATTGACCCCGGCGCGGAGCGATGGAGTTGTGGTTGATGACGTTCCAGTAGAGGATGATGGGTGGGAGTCCGCTCAACATCAGGTGTGGTGTGGTTTGCTTGACCTCATTGGCCTAGTGGTTGGAGGGTGCGGGTTCAAAATCAGTGATAACGTTACAGTAATAGATGATGGGTGGGGTCCGCTCTACGTCAGGTGGGGTGTGGTTCGCCAGACCTCATCGGCCTAGCGGTTGGGGGGCGTGGGTTCAAAACCAGTCATGACGTTACAGTTGAAGATCATGGGTGGAGGTCCGCTCAACATCAGGTGGGGTGTGGTTCGCCAGACCTCATCGATCACACACACACAGCAATAAAAAACATGCAAAGCGGCTCACTTACCAAAGTACAGAAAGTCTAATAATGTGACTGCATTTAAAAATATACTTTATTCGTTGAGCAATTAGGTTGCTTTTATTCTGCTTATTTACATTCGCAAAACCAACGATTGCGAACATCGACCTACAATTACATGGACCTCGGCTTTCGCACAAAACTCGCGAAAAAAGTGTACCAAGCTAACCTACTATAGGTGGATACTTATATAATGATTATAAACAAACTGAAAAAAAAATTATTTATGTCTTATCACAATTACTATATAGAACTCAATTTTGATTGCATGAAGCAACTTCTAGTGAACGTTACAGAAATTTTTCCAAGTCTTTTTATCAATATTTCCACCAGACGTTGAGCAGTACTCTGTTTATTGAGCTCCAGTTATATAAAGAAAAACTATTTTGTTAAAGTATTTCTCAGTCTTTTTATCAATATTTCCACCGGACGTTGAGTGGTAGCAGTTTTTTGAGCTCCAAATAAATAAAGTTTTTTTTTTTAATTTCTTAGTCGTTTTATCAATATTTCCACCTGACGTTGAGCTGTAGTTTATTTCTTGAGCTCCAGAAAAATAAAACAGAAATATGTTGTTCAAATTTTTACAAGTCTTTTTATCAATATTTCTACCTGACGTTGAGTGGTATCAGTTTTTTTAAGCCCCAGATAAATAAAGAATAAAAATATTTTGTAGCCATTTTTCTTAGTCCTTTTTAGGGTTCCGTAGCCAAATGGCAAAAACGGAACCCTTATAGATTCGTCATGTCTGTCTGTCTGTCTGTCTGTCTGTCTGTCTGTCTGTCCGTCCGTATGTCACAGCCATTTTTCTCCGAAACCGTAAGAGCTAGACTGATGGAACTTGGCGAGTAGATGTATTCTGTGAACCGCATTAAGATTTTTACATAAAAATAAAAAAAAAACTATAAATTTCGGGGGTCCCCATACTTGAAACTGAAACTCAAAAATTTTTTTTTCATCCAACCCATACGTGTGGGGTATCTATGAATAGGTCTTCAAAAATGATGTTGAGGTTTCTAATATAGTTTTTTTCTAAACTGAGTAGTTTGCGCGAGAGACGCTTCCAAAGTGGAAAAAAGTTGGTCCCCCCCCTCTAACTTCTAAAGTAAGGGAATGATAATACTAAAAAAAATATATGTTGTACATTACTATGCAAACTTCCAGCGATATTTAGTTTGAACGAGATCTAGTCAGTAGTTTTTTTTTTACACGTCATAAACCGTAAACCGCAATTTACCTTTCGACGAACTACAAGAACCTTATTATGATACAGCAAGTAACATAATATAAAGGTTCTTGTAGTTCGTCGTGCTACGGAACCCTTCATGGGCGAGTCCGACTCACACTTGGCTGCTTTTTTCAATATTATAACCTGACGTTGAGCGGTAGTCGGTTGTTTGAGATTCAGATAAATAAAGAAAAAAAATATTTTGCTGAAATTTTTCCAAGTCTTTTTATCAATATTTCCACCTGACGTTGAGTGGTAGCAGTTTTTTTAAGCCCCAGATAAATAAAGACTAAAAATATTTTGTGCCAATTTTTCTTAGTCCTTTCATCAATCTTTCCACCTGACGTTGAGCGGTAGTCGGTTTTTTGAGATCCAGATAAATAAAGAAAAAAAATATTTTGCTGAAATTTTTCCAAGTCTTTTTATCAATATTTCCACCAGACGCTGAGCGGTACTCTGTTTATTGAGCTCCAGTTATATAAAAAAAAAACTATTTTGTTCAAGTATTTCTCAGTCCTTTTATCAATATTTCCACCGGACGTTGAGTGGTAGCAGTTTTTTGAACTACAAATAAATAAAGAAAAAAAATAATTTGTTGTAATTTTTCTTAGACCTTTTATCAATACTTCATATACAGGGTGGAATTTTGTAATGCCACCTGGAGGGAAAGTACTCTTAATACTCCAGATAGAAAATTTTACTCACAGGAAACATTCCTTTATTTTTGAATAGAAAGCAAACTGCATTCAAAGTTTTTCGAAAATTCTCTCACACCCGGGAATTGAACCGGCTAAAATCAGAAAAATTATACCTTGTACTTTTATTGCATCGATCGTTAGTCAATTATAAGGATGAAATCTCTCTAACAAACATGATAAATTAAATGAAAGAAAAACCAGGAAATCTTAAATTA
The DNA here is from genome assembly GCA_939531255.2 of Thera britannica. Taxonomy (NCBI): domain Eukaryota; kingdom Metazoa; phylum Arthropoda; class Insecta; order Lepidoptera; family Geometridae; genus Thera; species Thera britannica. Next base: position 1,790,143 of record OW618044.2, read on the forward strand.
ATTTAATTATTTACAAAAAATGGATAACTAACTAGTTACTTGAAATTAGTTGCTTGAAATGGGCTCCATTCTCTTGGATACACAAATTTATTCTTTTAACGAATTCATTTCTTTAAAAGAATAAATTTATTCCTTTCAAAAAAAAAAATTAATTTAAAAATTATTTTATTTTTAATTTTAGAAATTGCTTTCTATCCAAAAATAAAGGAATGTTTCCTTTGAGTAAAATTTTCTATCTGCAGTATTAAGAGTACTTTCCCTCCAGGTGGCATTACAAAATTCCACCCTGTATAGAAATTAATGGTTCAGAATTTGTTTTAGTCGAAATGTTGGCTTTTTTCGAAATTTCGGCAGACTTTTTGACCTAGTGCTGCACCTTGATTTCGTTTACCCAACCTACAACCTACCTAGGTACTTAGTATTTCCCATCTTCACTTAGTACCCTTCCTAAACTAACAATTATCAAATATCTAAGCATTATGTTTTATGCCAGTGTAGGTATTTAACTAGTCCGAAGTCCGAGCGATTCACACACACAACCGAAGTGTCCCGTGTGCTTCAAGCGTTTCCTCTCCCTGCACCCCGCCACCCGCACCGTGCGTGCGCGATAGCAATAGTAGCCGTTCGAAAATGCCATGAATTTGATCGTGTTCCGTAATACCAAAAATGATGACTGAAAACTTTTTGTATTCTTCACATAGTATTGTTATTCTGTAACTAGACAATATAAACTAGGTTCCTTAACAAAAAACACGTAAGATATTGTTGTTTTTAGTACGAAACCAATAGGTAGAAAACTTGATAAGTTTAGCATAAAAATGTGCAAAATGCGATTGGTGTTTATTTCATTTTAGGTAAGTAATTTGAAATAAAAACTGTTGAGGAACCTAGATAAATACTATGCAAATACAATTATTACAATAATATAGTGTAAATCTGTCTAAATTAGAAATCATTTTGGTATTCCGTTTGTATGAAAATTTTCCATACGTCAGCCCCTTAACTAGTTTTTTCGTGTGCGCGAGCTGCAAGCAGCTCGCGTGTCGGTGTGCTACTCCCAGTTTTACATTACACTTGCACTTGTAAAACCCCAAAAAGTAGTAAAGAAAGTCCTAAGTAACCCTAAAAGTCGATCAGTGAATCAAGTTCCTCAGTGTAGTAAAACCCCAATCAAAGTCCTAAAGAACCCTAAAATTGTTTACATAATCAAGGTCCTAAGTGAAGTAAAATTCCAATTAAAGGCCTAAGGAACCCTAAAAGTTGTTTATTTTATCAAGTTCCTCAATGTAGTAAAACCCCAATCAAAGTCCTAAGGAACCCTAAAAATGTTAACATTATCAAGCTCCTAAGTGTAGTTGAAACTCCAATCAAAGTCCTAAGGAACCCTAAAAGTCGAACACTTAATCAAATTGCTCAATGTAGTAAAACCCCAATCAAAACCTTATACGGAACCCTAAATTGTACGTCAAGCCAAAACCCTTAACGGGTCGAAACCGCTGGAAGGAACCCAAACGTTGACTACCGGGTCGCGTGCATCGCGAGCTGCAAGCAGCTCGCGTCCTCAATGCGTTCCCACAGGGGCGGAACCCTAAACCAAGTGAAGATCCAATCAAACACCTTAAAAAACCTAAAATTCAATCTCCAATCATAGTCCTCAGTCGAATGAACCGTTTGAACGACCTTAATCGGACGATGTTTGCAAAACCGGAAGTGGCACAGCCGCCATTTTGAATTTTGAACTGTCAGTCTAGTGAACATTTTTTCACACCCCTAAGACACCCTAAATTTCAGTAGGAGGGGGTTCTAAATTTCCCTAAATTTCAGTTGGGTGGGCGTGGTCGCGTGGCGGCTCGCTTCGCTCGCCGCAACGTTCCCCCCGGGTTCAGGAGGAGGGGGTTCTGGGGGCTTGAGGGGGGGGTCACAGCACGGCTCGCTTCGCTCGCCGCGACGCTCCCCCCGGGTTCAGGAGGAGGGGGTTCTGGGGGGCTTAGGGGGAGGGGGGGGTCACAGCACGGCACGCTTTGCTCGCCGCACTGTTCCCCATGGTTGCATGGCGGCTCGCTTCGCTCGTCGCAATGCTCCACTCGAAAAAAAGGGTCAAAAATAATAAAGGGGTCTAGAGGGGGGAGGGGGGCAAAATTTATTTTGCTTTCAAAATAATCTCACCTTCCCTACATGACCCAAAAAAAAGTCTTGCAAGTCACTCCGCTTGGAAGATACGAAAGGGGGGGGTGAAAAAAGGGGCAAGAGGGGGGTGTTTTTTTTGTTTTTTCAATTCAGGAAGAAACCCTCTATACGAAACCCCAATCGAAAACCCCCTATCTCGACGGCATCCGATAGCACTCACAAAAGGGGGGGTCCTGGGGGGCAAGGGGGGCAATTTTTTTTGTACAATAATATTCTTATCTTTTTTCTTCTCTTTCGTCTTCTCCCTTTTAATCTTTTTTTTTCTGAAAAGTAATATTTCATCAAAATCGGCTAAGCCGTTTTGTTTTATTGTTTGTTACTGCATACCTTCGTCATTTAATTTTATGATCCAATTTAGTAAATTTTTCTTTTATCTAAAAGGTTATACTTCCAGATCTGTATGTAAATCTAGTAAGTATAACTTAGTGCATAGAATTCATGCCTATGGAAATAAATAATAATAATAATAATGCTGGACAATTCACACAACATTATCTAGCCCCAAGCTAAGCAAAGCTTGTGTTATGGGTGCTAGATAACTGATATACATAATACAATTAAGCTTTGCACTCATTTAGGCCTTCGGTGCTCATTGCGGTGGAGATCAGTGAAGCATTGTGAAATAACACTGTCTATTCGACTTATAATATTGTATTTAATCGGCATTTAAAAATATTAGGTATACCAAAGAGTTTCGACAACCCCAACTGACTCTTCAAAGTTCTGTCAAACGCAAAATCTTGGGAAACTCCTTGCTGCGTGTATAGAAATAGGCACATGTATTTTGGTATTTGGGTATTTGAGCGCACCGTGCATGAAGCCTTTGACAGAAAGTTCCAGAATTCGGGACATTACAGACACCTCCAGATTTAAAAGACGGCAATCAAAAATACTCAAAACCCATGATACTATTGTTATGACTGGGCTCTCAGCTCATTTATTAGTAGCTCTGCCTTCTGCGCCATAGGTCGTGGGTTCGATCCCCACCGAGAACAAATATTTGTGTGGTGATCATAGATATTTGTTCTCCATCTGGATGTTATATTGTTTTCCAAGTATGTATTTACAAACAAAATGTATTTAAGTATTACATCAGCTATCTGGTTCCCATAATACTAACTCTGCTTAGTTTAGGGCTAGATAGTGTAGTGTAGATTGTCCATAATATATATATATATATATACTTCCTTTTCATTGTAATGGGCTCCCAAACTCTTTGCAAAATCGACACTATTTTTATAAAGGCCTAAAATCGGCTACTAGTTTTTGAGTCTTCTTCTTGTCATGTCAATAGAAAATTAAAGCTGGTGTGGTGGATTATGAATGTGCCTCAAAAGTTTTGCTACTTCACGTTGGTTTCATTTATTGTTTTCCTTCACCGTTAGAGTGTACTGACATAGTGCACATAGGTTTTTTGGCAGATAAACTAATTTATGCATGACGGGGTTTGAACACACGCCTTTAGAATCAAAAAGCGGGTCGCTACGACAATATAACCGGTGCTAAGCAACCAGAGCGCCCCTCCACCTAATGGACCGATGACATTCTAAAGATCGTGGGAAATCGGCAAATTGTTTTTTCATGGAAATGTATAAAGGAGGTCTATATCTAGCAGTGGACTTCTACTTACTGATGATGATGACGGAAAGCACTGGGTAGATAGGAAGATAGCTACTTATGCAACTACAAAAATGGAGGTATTTAACAAAAGCATTGCGCTTCGCTGGTCACGCACGATAGGAACGTGCCCTAGAATGTACTAGATAAGTTATATGCTACATAAAATATATACTTCTACAGGCTGATGATGATGTGAATACAGGTTATCGATCATAATGTACGATGAAGATGGTATTATGTCATTTCGTTATACTGTGACAATTTGTTTTATGTTACACTGTGGCAAATTTATAGTACCAGTAGTAGCTATGATTTAATCTAGGGTATATTTTACGTAGTCAGAGATGAAATGTCATGTCGCGAAATTTGACATGGACCTCTCCTCGTTGGCCGCGCGGGCTGTACTGAGAAGTATCTAGGAAATCCTACCTATATATATTTTTGAAAATTTTATTTTTTTATAAAAACTACGGCAACTAAGAAAAGTGCAATAACATAGGGTTTTTACGTATTTATTTAGGTATACGGGAACAAAACTTTCATTGCAATGGCTCTAACAGCAACGGAAAAAAACCATTTCAAATCCAAAAAAAATTGAGAGTTTTTGGCAAACTTTGCGTTCAATTTTATCGAACCCAGTGAGTTTAAGAGAATTTCTAGCCGGAACATAATTTTTTTACACCATTTAATTGTTATATTTTACAAAAAAATTAAATGGATTCGTCCATACAACGAAAAAAAATGCTACTTTACATTTTCGGTTTCACCTCATGTAGGCCCTTAAGATAAAAAAGATTTAAAAACAAATGAGTCTATGAGGACGTACCTTCTCTAGCATGTGGTAGACATCGGCGAGGTCGACGCCCGGGTAAGGCGACATGCCATACGTAGCAATCTCCCACAGTAGTACGCCAAACGCCCACACGTCGCTCTTGGTGCTGAACGTATTGTAGGCCAGTCCCTCGGGCGCTGTCCACTTGATGGGGAACTTAGCACCTGCGTGAGCAGTGTACGTGTCGTCACGCATCAGACGCGCCAGACCGAAGTCCGCCACCTGCAGCGACAAACAAAGAGAATGCGTAATTGTGCGAGCGAGATAGAGACGTGGACTAGCACCACAAAACAAATAGGTACAGAAGTCAATCACATGTACCTATGTTCTTTTCTTTTCATACATACGCTCGGCGGTCGCGCTAGGGTTGTTAACTTTGGGTGGCACTCGTCACTCGTATCTAGTTGTTTGATTTATTTTTGAGAATGAGACAGGAAGAACGGAAATATAAATATACGAACGAAAACGAAGGTTCTCGAATAGCGACCACGAACCGGAAGACGAAACGTATGGCACCCGCCCACCAGATGGACCGACGACATTGTTAGGATCGCGGGAAGTCGATGGATGGAAAGGGCTCAAAATCGTTCTTCCTGGAAATGTGTAAGAGAGGCCTATATGTCCAGCAGTGGACTTTTTCAGGATGATGATTTTAACTGGCCTCTCAGCTCAGTTGGTAGTAGCTTTGCCTTCTGCACCGTAGGCCGTGGGTTCGATCCCCACCGAGAACAAATATTTGTGTGCCGAACGCAGTGTTTGTTCTTTGTCTGGGTGTCTTATTGTAATCTAAGTATGTATTTACAAAAAAATATATATAAGTATTATATCAGCTATCTGTTTCCAAGCTCTGCTTAGTTTGGGGCTAGATAGTGTTGTGTGATTAGTCCACAATATTTTTTATATTTTATTTATGATGATGACGCACCTTGACGAGATGGTTCTCGCCGACGAGGCAGTTCCTGGCGGCGAGGTCGCGATGGATGAACGATCGCGATTCCAGATAGGACATGCCACTAGCGATCTGCGTCGCCATGTACATGAGGACGACGGCGGAGGGCGCGCTGTGCCCGGCGGCGGCGGCGGTGCAGTTAGGGGCGGACGCGCGGAGGAACTCGAGTAAGTTGCCGCGCGACATGAACTCCGTGATGATGTAGAATGGCGGCTCGCGCGTGCATACTCCCAGCAGCTGCACCAGGTTGGGATGACGCATCTCCTTCATAATGGCTGCCTCCTCCAGGAAGTCTTTCAACGCCATAGTGTCGTCTTTCAGTGTCTTCACTGCCACCTGTTATATTTATTTATTTATTGGAAAACCAACAGCAAGAAATAACTAATAACATTCATAGTATAGAAACGAAAGAGCCAATTAAAGATTTTCACGGATACAAAACATATTAGAAACAAAAACTGTGAACGCCGTAATAGTTTTACTATTACTGGCATTACCTACTTCTAATTTGACTAAATTAGTTATCAATTAAACCGGAGCCAGAAACAGAACCAGACAGAGCTTGTGTTAGGCCTGTACGAGCTATCGCAACGTACATTCTTGTGAACTCAATAAAAAATTTAGCTTAGCTTGCAAATAATCAGTAGTTGCCCTAGTTTTGTAATTATTAGTGCATTAAATTCAGAATTCCACCACAAGCATAGATATTTTGACAGTTCTCCATTAAAAAATAACAAAAACCTATGCTTTGAGGCACGACTCTCAAGCTCTGTTTCTGAATACAAGCCTTAGAGTGTGAGAGAGAGTACCGTGATGTTAGCTCGCTTCCAGCCGGCTTCATAGACGTCGCCGTATTGTCCGCCGCCGAGCTTGTGCTTCATGACGATATCAGTGCGGTCGATCTCCCAGTGGTCGGGCGGCGCCAGCGGGAACACAGTGGGCTTGCTGCGCTTAGCCGCTGGGTACAGCAGCTGGGTGATGAGCCCGTCGCCCGCCACCGAGTGATGGTGCACCAGCTCGGCCAGCGAACTGAACTTGCACTCCATCGTCACGAATACCTGTCCCCGCACAAACACACGCAACATTAATAATAATCTTATCTTATACCTTTAAACGAGAAAATCTTGTATTATATATATTTAGGATCTCGGAAACTGCGCCAACGATTTTCACGAAATTTTGTATTTAGGGGTTTTCGGGGGCGATAAATCGATCTGGCTAGGATTCATTTTTAGAAAATGACGAGAAGTTGTTGATTTGCAATAATCATACATTAACTCAATATACGACTGTTCCTGCCATCTATTGGCGATCGTGAGCAACTAACTGCAAGCTATTCCAGCAGATGGCGTTGTTAATTAAAAATAAGCCAATAAAGATACGACTCTTTCTGACATCTATTGGCGAATAATAATACTATTTTTTTTAACCCCGAGCGAAGCTCGGTCATACCGGCTCGTCTATATTTATAAAAGAAAGTCGTGTTAGTTACACTATTTATAACGCAAGAACGGCGGAACCGATTTGGCAGAAAATTTGTGGGGAGGTAGCTTAGAACCGGGAGAAGGACATAGGATACTTTTTATCCCGAAAAAGCAACGGGAACGGGGTGTTACGGGAACGGGCGAGCGAAGTCGCGGGCGGCAACTAGTAATAAATAACAATAATCTTAGAATAGAATAGAATAGAATAGAAAATTCTTTATTGCACACCTTAAAACTAACAATGACAAAACAAGTAACAATAATTTAAAACATACACATGTACAATGGGCGGTCTTATCGATGAAGAGCGATCTGTTCCAGACAACCTTTGATGGAGATAATCGAATAATAAGATGGTAGGATGGTGGAGGGGTCTTAATATATAAAAATGAATTGCTGTTCGTTTGTCTCACTAAAACTCGAGAACGGCTGGACCGATTTGGCTGATTTTGGTCTTGAATGATTTGTGGAGGTCCAGAGAAGGTTTAAAAGGTGAATAAATATGTTTTTTTCAACGGGAACGGTAACGGGGTGAGCGAAGCCGCGGGCGGCCACTAGTAATAAATATTTTAGACCTTCCACACAACACTATCCAGCCCCAAATTAAGCCGAGCTTGTGTTACATTGTTGTTGTTGTGTGTTGTGTTCCTTCTTACATTATAGATTGGTCGAACGGATGCCTTACGTGTCAGTGGTACATTGACACGAATGACCAATGGAAATGGCTATGGCGGTGATGCGGCCTTAGCTTGCCTAATCGCCTAGGTACTGGTTCCTGAAGGATCTTATTTGGTCTTTGCTGATCTAGCTTATGAAAGACAAAACGTACTAAAGTACGTATAATGATAAAAATATAAAAAAAAATTAATATAGCCTATAGCGTGCTATTGAGATGGGTGCGGAGAAAAATGTGTGTCCGGCGCTGGCTAGCGCGGGCCTTTATATTGTCTTGAGACAGCGCCATCTGCCGTCTCGCGTAGACATTTGCATTCCATAGTTTCGTTGACATGGTTTTTCGGTTAACAATTATGGTGGAATATATTCATTTTTCTTTAATAGTACTAAGGATACAAAGTTCTGTCACTTGTACCATCAATGGTACAATCATTCATAGATAAATTACCTTGTTGTCGGCGTCCTCGTTGATGCGGTAGTGGTAGACTCGGCCCTCGTATCGCAGCGAGATGGAGCGCTGACCGGGGCTGGACTCAGACTCGCGGACCAGGAAGCTGCCATTGATGCCGGAAGACAGCAAATACTCGGCGGCGTTCCGCGAGATGGGTCCGTGGTACCACGAGTGCTTCTCCAGCGAGTTGACGGGCGTCACGTAGTTGCTGGGCACCCAGCCCACGCCCACGCCCACGCCGCCCACGCCCACGCCCACGTGCGCCTCGCACCATTCGCCGCTCGCGTTGTAGCTCACTATGCGCACTTGCTCGCCTGTAACACCACACTATACCTTAACACACCAGGCACCTCTGTACGTAGCTAAGGTTACCCATAGATTACTCTGAATGAATATTCATTTCTGTTGCATAATAATAAAATGTCGGAGGGATATCGCCGAAGAACGGGATGAGTGGAGGTTTTGGGGGACAACTTTGCCTAGAAATAGGTTAATATAAAAAAAATGTACGTAGGTTTATAAGTTTTTTAGTACTTTAACAGCGGTTTTTCTCTGGGTCGTTCAGAGCCAGTAACGCTTGATCCTGCCGGAGAACGAGCATGGTCGAGTGAGTGAGCGAGACAGCGAGATGCTCTACTTCAACTAGCTAGATAATCGAGCTAAACTACCTTACCTAATGTATAATCTTATTATTTTCTTTCTAACATTTAAATCTCTTTTTTTTGCGTTGTTATTTTAAACAACATGCCTCGCCATAACTTTTGAAACTATTTTTATGAAACAACGGGATATTTACCATGATTAAATTTTGTTTGAGTTTACTTCCGATATTTCGGCACAGTTGCATGCATCATGATCACGGTTGAACTGAAGTCCACGATCAGAAAAAAATTTAAAATTTTATCATGGTAAATATCCCGTAGTTTCATAAAAATAATGCCTCGCCATTACGAAAATTGTATGAAACGGTGGTCACGTAATTGCTCACAACGTTACCTTTCTTGAGGCTGAGCTGGTTGTCGCCGGCTGCCTGGAAGTCATAAAGCGCCACGAACAGCTGCGGATCTGCTTCCTCCGGGTGCGCTAGCAGATTCTCCTTGGACGTCCATCTGCACACATGCGTACCATACTATCATGGACATACCCTCTCCTTCCATCCGCTGCGGGTCGGTGCATTGAGCCAACGCACTTTCAAACACGGCGTGATATACTGCTTGTAAGGCTGAGGCCGAGACCGGCTGAGGTTATTATTGGCCATGCATTGTTTTAGAGCACTGGTGGTCTAGTGGTAGCGCCTTCCGATCCTAAGGTCGTGGGTTCAAATCCAGTCGTGTGAAGTTGAAAACCAATGAGTTTTTCCATCGAAAAATTTATGTACACAATGGAAGTGCTCTTAAACGGTGAAGGAAAACATCGTGAGGAAACCCGCGGCTGAGTCAGCTCCGCACGTTTTGACCATGTCTTTCCTGTGGATTAGGCCGACTAAGCTGTCAGGATGGTATAGGAGCTGGGCAAGCCTATTCCATCTAAAGCCCTGTCCCAGGCACTATAGCGTCCCGTAAATAGGGGCATGAGTAATCACCAATTGCCCCTGACGCTATATAAATCATCTACAATAGATGCAAGGGCCTGTTTTTTTTTTATTGTTTTAGAACGCTATTCTATCATAAATAAATTGGCCGAGGTGTAACCTAGCACTAGTAGTGTTGCAAGTAAAAACCACTGTGCTGAAAGGTTACAAATTGAAAGTTATTACATCAGCTGGTAGAGTAGCAATAATGCCAATCTTATAATTTGTTTATGCAGGTATCACGGGTCAAAAATCAGCTTTCAGGCGGCTCAAGAGATTGAAGCAGAAACCAATAATCACTTGAATGAGCTTTCAGGTCCAAGAGATCTATTTGACTTAGCAAAAGTATTATTTTGCACATTTGTTCAACATATTTCATCAAAATTCCAACTTTTTGAACTTGCGAGTCCTAGCTTTTATATTTTCATAAGACATCATGGTTAGTCAGATGGAAAATATCTTTATTTTTACATTCTGTTCCCCCTGCCATAGTGTCTCCATTTTTAAGCTTTTAGTTGTACCTAAATGTAGGAAGAGTTTTGAGAGCAGTGACAGGCTACAACTCTTGTTATTCCTTCCTTCTTACATAGTCCAGTCAATAAAGAATTGTAGAAATGATCAGCGGGGTGATCATGTATCTTCTGTTGCAATGAAATTCTTGTTTCAATCGTCAGTTTTTACTATGTTTTTGAGCTTCGATTGCATTATAAAACGAATATGATTTGCAATCCTTGCTTGTCAGACACATGGCTATGTTTATATTCGTTTTTATTGCAATCGAAGCTCACAATCATGTAAAAACTGAGAATTTCAACAAGCATTTTATTGCAACAAAGGTACGTGATCATGATCCAGGAACCGTACCTGTTGACAGAGTCGAGAGCAGCGGGCGCGGGTGCGGGCGCGGAAGTGGGCGCGGGCGCTGACGCGGCGGCGGCGCCCGCCTCGCCGTCCGGCAAGTCGGGAATGTGCGGCAAAGGCCGGCTCTGCAGCAGCGCTTCTGGAACACGCAAGCCCCACGCTCACCACACGCATACCATACCATCGCTCTGATAGTCTGTTCAGAAAGAGAGCCGTCGTGGGATTGGAGGGCGCTGCTGTGCTTAATTACCTTTTTTGTTTAGTGGGCAATACAATAGCGCGTCTGTTGCGTTTTGATCCTATCACAACTAGTGTATACTATTCCTTTATTTAATTTTTATGATGCAAAATGCTGACAGTATATAAAAATCGAAACGTTAGTTCGCAATTTGGCCACGACGGCTCTCTTTCTGAACAGACTCTACCCGCACGATCCACCTGCCATGCTATGAGCATTCATCCCTTTTTCACACAGCTCAAGCGCCAGCCGCTGGAACAACAATCCTCAACCATCAACAAACTATCATTCCAGGGTGTATGTTTCAATTATCTTCTAGGATACTTCATATTCATTGGTGGCCAGGTAACTAAGGACAATGATACAAAATGACCTTGGTCACTATAATATGGTATCCTCAATTATTATAATAGTAATAATTTCGTCATAACGTTTTACAAAATTTACAGAGGTTACAAAAGTTATTTGTATTCCTCCTTTTAGTATTCAAGGCCTTAAAGCGCGTTTATAACCACCGTTTAAGACGAGTCGTTTTTTCAACCATCGCCATGTGTATTCTTCTTCTTTTTTTTTCTTCAAATGAACAAAATCACACATCAGTTAGAGGGAGCGTAAACTTTATTTGTTTGTTGTTTCTTTCTTAGTTGTCAAAACACAAGGTAACAAGAGATGATTTTGATCCTGACACATTTTCCTAATTAAAGTTTACCCAAGTACAAAAACCAATTAGGCCAAGTTTTAAGCAGGAAAACGTGTTAGGATCCAAATTATTTGCTAAACAATGTTTAGATCGGGTTGCACAAAACATAGTTTGCTCGCGATTTTCGATAAATAAATAAGATCAGGGATCTTATCTCTTTCTTTATTCTTTATTCTTTATTGCACACACATTAGACAGCATTTAGAAAACTTAAAGTAAAGACATGTACAAAGGCGAGATTAATCCTAAAAAGAGTTCTCTTCCAGCAAACCTTTAAGGATAGATATTTGTGTGTGTTATCTTTCAGAAAGTCACACACACTTTGGCGATGGAGAAGTTATTTCATTTTTTAATTCTTTAATGCACACAGAAATATTTACAAAAAAAGTCACAAAGTTTCACAGTTTTAACCGTCTTAATTTCTCGATAAACAAACCTAAATGAAAACCATATCAGGGGAGATAAAAAGCACTTCTTTTCCTTATTGTGTCACTGATTCTTTTGAACCAAGTGTGCTGAAAAGATTTTAAGTGCGCCTCAAAGAGGCTTCTTTTGTGCACTTGACACTTAATAAAAAGCACTGCTAGTTAACAGTGCTTTTTTCTAGTTTCAGTTTTAGTCCTGGTAGCCTTGAGCAGCTCACAACACAACATGTGAAATGTTTACCCATCACTAATTTGTTGGCCACCAGTTCAAATATTCAAATCTTATTGCTCTATTGCATGTACCTACGGAGGATCTTTTGTGACATAGCCAGCAGCCTCATGTGTGGTGGCTGTAGGCATGACTTTGTCTATTTTGTAAATACCTACTACTAGGTACTTAAATACAATAATAACACACAGACAGGGAACAAACATCTATGTCCAGCATACAATATTTGCCCTGTGGATCAAACCCACATTCTCCAGCCCAGAAGTCATTTATTTTCATTATCCTAACATTCATGTGGGCCTTTTTTCAGTGGGCCCTTTTTGTGTGAGGCTAGAAACATGTTGATGGAACTTTTTTTGTGTGAGGAACACAATTTTTTCTTTCGTTTGAGATTACTGTTATATACCAATACTAATAAACATATACCAATGAGTTTACAACAGAAAAACTCATTGGTATATGACTGTATTTGAAGCCACAAACTTTGGATCGGTGGGGCCGATACCACTAGACCACCACTTTCAGAAGTTAGAGCTTCTACCGATTAGGCTGAAGACTGAAGACTCTCCAGCTGTTATTGTGTACCGTCACTTACCACAATGTTCAGTATTCTGTTATTATGAATGTTATAAGTAATGCTAGTTTGCAAGTGAACATTATTGTCTCACTGCTCACTCACTCACTCACTACTAGTTAGTGTCTGCTCACTGACCTCCATTACTACTGTTTTACTACAGGACCACCTAAACAGTTTAATATGTACATTCTTTCTACCTCACTCACTCAAGGGTTTTTGTTGCTTAAAAGCAGTGACTCTACTCACACCATGTGGAAATAGTACATTGTACCACAGGAAAGCAAAATTAGTGATTGTTGTGAGTGCCGAGTTAAAATCTTGAACAAAAGATTCCATAATTGAATCACAAGAGTAACAAGTGAGCACAATTACTCATTCTTAACCAGTAGTCAAGCAAGTTTTTGAAGGCATTAACTGAGTTAGCGCAAACACTGTCCTCATGCAGCACGTTCTAGAGCGAGCCGCTCGATTATAAATAAAGAATAATATAACATTTTGTTAAATAAAATATAATCAATTTGTTAAATTTCACCACATTGATTCTAAACGAAAACCATGGTTTTTTTTATATAGTATGGGGCTTATTATTTAGGTTGTATGTATGTAATATATTATATATTCAAGCCTTTTTGTTGAAAACGATTGAAGGGTGCCTATATTAATTATGTATCAGTACTAGGATCTGTTGAATGGAGTGAAGTGGGGTGGGGTGGGCATGGGCACTCACCGCTGTGCTCAGTGAAGATATTGGAAGGCAGCGCGCGGGGGTCCTTGGGCGCTCGCGGCTTGCGCGAAGCGCGCATGGACGCACCGCCGCCGGAGCCGCGCTCCTTGGCTTGCTGCGCCCCCATGGCGGCGCGACGCACGCCCTCCCGGAGCCTGCCTGTCCGCCGGCTCTGCAAGCCTAGCCGAGCCACGCCACGCCGAGCCACACGGACGGACGACGACGCTACACTCGCTCGCACGCTTTCTTTCGTTACCTACATTACTGACAGATTCTGTCGCGAACAAGCCACTGTGCGTGGTCCCTTACTTGAAGCAAAATTTGTTTTTCTATTCACATGAAACACTCGATATCACGTTAGCGCATCGATAGCATCACCATCATCGGAATAAGCAACTCTGATTCGGGAAAACATTAGGCACCGCCATTATGTGGAATTGTGGAACCAAGAACCATAGAGTGTAAATGTAAAAAGACACTTTGCTGTGTGGAACAGTGGAAGGAAGGGAGGAAAGGAAGACTGCCTTGATTTGCTTGCTTGCTTGTTTGTTTCACTTGTTTGACTGATCAGTCAGTTTGACCCAGAGACTTGGGAAATTCCTTGCTGCTAAAAATAAGACGAAAAACCGAATTTTCACTATCAGACCCCGCGTGTTGCGACGGCGACTGCCCCTCTCATTTAGTATGGGGCAGACTAAGACGGGGAAATATATAATGCATAGACCCATGACCCATGCGCTCTGCAATAATCAAGTAAACAAAATTGTTGTCAATATTAACCGGCTTCTGTCTGACGCACCGCACACGGTCAAAAACGGTTCATCAAATTAGTATACTAAAATTAGTAGTAATCATACGCGTAATATCAAAAAAAAACAAAAATCAAAATCAAAATGTTTTTATTGAAAAAATTACAGGTAGGACAAATAAAGGGTTGGGATCTCTTCTTTTAAATTGTTAAACCTGTATTAGAAGAGAGCCCCTCTTTTCTGTGGCTTAACATTGCCTTGTAATTTAATTTAGGTGATAGGAACGTTATACATAAATAGGTAACGATCGAGGTAATTTTAATGCTAATTTGTTAAATACAAGAAAAAAGACATTCAAACATTTAGACTTCCGATCCGAGCCTACGATATAAATCGTAAAATTTAGTCTATCAGCTCGATCGGAAGTTACATCGAAGGAATGCGCTATACTTATCCTGGAGGATAATTATTATTTATTATCTACCGCTAGATAAAAATAATAATAATCAAAATATTCATCTGCGACAGTGTACATAGGCCTTAACAATTTCACAGTGGAAAAAAGTGGATGCGTTTTAACTGGGTGTACATTATCTGGCCGTACATTAACCAGACCCATCAAACAGGTTTGATTGTTTCAGGGCTTTTCAGGAGTTTTTATGTCAATGTCAAGTAAATAATACGTCTACGTCGATTTGAAATTAGTTTATAAATTAGAATGTTGTAATCTCATCTCAAAAGGCGGGCAAGCGCCGGTATTTTTTTCGGCTTTTTAAAGAAAATCAAAATCAATCAACCCACTTTCACATTGTTCCGGCTCTGGCTGGTTCTATGCAGTAAAGGTTAGTGGAGCTCGTTCGTTTTTATTTTTTGATAAAAAAAATAGGCTGAGTCTATTAATACAGGTACTGTACGAACAATTTATAATTATTAATACGGGTACTGCGGGGGGAGGGGGGGGGCACCATTCTTGAAATGATATAGGTATAAAAAAAAAAACCTAACAACCTACTGTTACTTTAGTGACTTAAGTCGGAGTGCCCCGAGTTTGAATCTGGATTTTTAAAAAGTCAAAGTCAATAACTTTTTATTCATTACGATGCAAGAATCACTTTGAAACGTCTTAAAGCTAGGTGAGTCTAGGTGCAAAACACTTTACAGTCGCTTAAAAGGCGTAGTAAAGTTAAAATTTGGGTTGCCTTTAGTATTGTTAGGGAGGAGGAGGGACGGGGAAAGGGTCCTCTCTGCACTGACATGCACCATTCTTGAAATTAAGTAGGTATAAAAAAAAAAAACCTAACAACCTACTGTTACTTTTGTGACTTAAGTCGGGGTGCCCCGAGTTTGAATAATATCCGTACGAATAAATATAATTTATTCATCCAGCACCCGTACAAATAGTCACTTCCAAAAAAATACAATATGAATCATGGAATCGTGAATCGTGATAGAGTAAAGGTAAGTTATACGTATTTTATCCAGAAGTTTGTGCGTATGCCTGCACGTGCCTTGAAGTTGTGAATACGAAGTCATGCATACAGGGCCAGGGCAAGAAAAAAAATAAAAAAAAATCTGCCTCATTACTAAGAAAAAACTTCTTTAAAAAGTGCCATTATATTTTGAACGAAGGTGATGTACCTACATAACTATTTATAAGTACCTACTATAGTTATTGGTGCAACTTTTCATTTTTTTTCCCCATATAAAACTCATTAAACCTCTTAGCTGATTTAAATATATGTTGAATACTAACAGTTTCAGATGCTATACCTATATTGTCCGAGGTATTATTTTTATGAAACTGTTTCATCATCATTATTTTCTTGTTCTTGTCCCACTTCATGTAGGGTTGGCACAGGTTTTAGTTCTCCACTCCTCTATTAGCCGTTATTTCAGCAGTCACTCCTTACCCATGTAATCCGTCAGATAATCCATCCATCTGTTCTTTGGCCCATCTCTACTTCTATACCCTTCCACATTAATATCTAGCAGTCTCCTTGTTACATGACATTTGTCCCTTCGCATGACATGCCCTAATTCTAATTGATTTGGGGGAATACGATCTGACGTCCCACGATGGAGTGTATTGTGCATTGTCCCCCTGCCAAACCTCACCCCAGCCAGCCCAAGTCTCCTTAAAATAACGGAGAAGGACTTTGGGATGGTGGCAGCATTGTTCTAGTGAACCTGATGGTGACACGGATGTGGATGTGGAGGGACAAGACTCAATAAGTTCCCTGAGCCCTGTCTTGGAACTTGCCTCTTCTGTTGCGGAGCAGTGCAGTACCACATGCTCCACAGTTTCCTTGTCCTGTAGGCAACCTCGACACAGGTCGCTGTCTGTAGCTCCAGTCATGACATGCCCTTACCATGCTAACCTATTGCTCCTCATCTTTTCAGAAACTGGCGCCACTTTAAAACTTCCCCTTGCATACTTATGCCTTATCATAGCCATTCATCATTCATGCACTCTTCTTTCATCAGTCCCTTTGGTGGCCCAACACTCAGACCCATACAAAATGACAGGTCTTTTAACTGTCTTGTAAATCTTCCCCTTTAGTTTAAGGGACATTCTTGGATCACACATTATTCCTGTAACCTGTCACCATTCCATCCTTTCTTTACATCCCTGTCAATATCACCATGATTCTGCATTACTGAACCGAGGTATCAAAATTAAAATTATAAAACTGTTTTCAAAAAATTACAAAAACAAATATTTGCAAACTTTGACCATGAAAAGGGCCATACGTGCCATATATAAAATGAAATCTCGAGACTCATTGAGAGAGTGATTTAAGGAAATTAATATCCTCACAGTAATTTCACAATATATATATGAAAACTTATTGTACACTCACAAACACATCTGTAGCTTTCAGAAAAATTGTGATTCACATAATATTAACACTAGAAATAAAAATAAACTTTATATTCCCAAATTTCGCCTGCAGAAGGTAAATGGGTCTTTTATGGGGAACACTGTACGCTTTTATAATAAACTTCCGGAAAATGCAACTAAGCTTCCTATTCGGAAGTTTAAAGCCTATGTTAAGAATAATTTAATAAAGAAAGCGTACTATACTCTAGATAGCTATATGAATGATAAAACTGCGTGGCCCAATGTCCCGGTCACTCTACCCATAGGAAGCTAACATGTCGATTTGCAATGTCTGTACCTACTATTTCGTATCTTATTTTTATATAAGCTGTGTAGATACTATAGTATAACTTTGAAGCGTAGCGTGTGCTGTCTTTGAAACTTTTGCTTTTGTATTATTGCATTGCATACGTCTGACTAAGTGAAGTGGCACCACACTGGAACTTCACTGCTATTATTTTAGACTATTTTTGATTTGTAAAAGGATCATATAAAAAAACAGTAGGAACCGAGACGTAGTTTGTTGCCTGTTCTTCTACGCTTGGTCGCGTGGAACTGGCACCTAGACTCACCTAGCTATAAGACGTTTCAAAGTGATTCTTGCATCGTAATGAATAAAAAATTATTGAGTTTGAGTTTGAGTTTGAGTTTTCATGCTTCATCAATATTATTATGCCTTGCTTAAATTTATTTGCACACATGGGACCAATGGGGATTCAGCTTTTGAATAAAAGAATATTGGGGAACATACAGGTTTAATGGATAGGCATTGAGGTCACTATCACTCTGTCAATGTGGATGTACCCCTTCAGATACACTCCTGTGTATAGAAGACTTTCAGAATCTGTCTGTAATAGTTTCGAAGATAGCATCATCATCAGCTATAATGTCAACGTCATAGCTACGTGGTAGTCTGCGGCAAATAGCAAAAAAAATTAATTTAAAGTTCAACTTGTTTTTTTAAAGATAGGTATCTATCACTATAGTTATTTCCTGACGATACAACTAGTGAGCTTGAGACGTCTGCCCCTGGCTCCTGTAGAGGCAGGCAGGAACTACTTACTAGAATCTGGCCTGTAGCCAGAACCAAGTTTCAAGTTCATTGCCGCGGCCGAGCCGGCTGCCAGCAATGTCGATTTATTCGATGGTTCTAACAATGTCGCAGATATCGCTTTCGCCGCCTGTTGTTACCTAATGTCATTGATCACAAAAAGGTTATTTTAGTAAGCGGATAGGTAGAGGCTACTTATGATTACATACTCTCTGGTAAAATTTACTTAATACATTGTTTATCCTCATGTCGATTTGTGTATTATTTTTTTGTAATTCTAATATGTATATTAAATAATGTCGCACGTTCATAACACTTGCAATAAGCTGAACCGGTTTGTCTATGCAATCAATAAGCTCCGTCGTATATCGGGACAAAAGACAGCTCTGACTGCATATCACGGCTATGTTGCCTCGGTGTTAAGGTACGGGCTTTTACTCTGGGGAAACTCTACTGAGGTGAATAGAGCTTTTATTGTTCAAAAAAAATGCATCAGGGCTTTATGCGGCGTAGGACCGCTAGTATCTTGTAAACCTCTCTTCAAGGAACTTAAATTGTTAACCTTAACAAGTATGTATATATTTCAAGTTGGTTGTTTTGTAAAAGAACATAATAAATTTTTTGACACATATTCCGAAAAAGTACATTCCAAACTTAAATATAGAGACCCCACTAGGCTGCTATTTCCAAGCCGTAAAACTGCTTTAACCCATAAAAATAGCTATGTTATGACCGTTAAAATCTATAATAAAATTCCAAAAGTTATTCGAGAGCTACCACTTAAACAGTTCAAAACGAAACTATATTCATGGCTTTTGGAAAAATGTTTTTATAGCGTTAAGGATTTCGTTTGATTTATGTTATATTTTAATTATGTTGTTATGTTCTATGAGTTATTATTATTATTTTTTTAATGAATTAATATTTTTGACTATTATTATTATTATTCTGACATAGGTACCGATTTATTTTAATTTAACATTATATAATCTACATTGTGAATTTTGTATGTCGGTCTCCGACGAAGTATGCGAGCCACTTTTTCTTACATGACGATCGAATTGTACCATGCTTCTTGCAAATAAATATTTCATTTCATTTCATTTCATTTCATTTCATTTCATTAAAAAAACTCGATAAAATGTCATCATCATTTTCTTGTCACTTCATGTGGCACAACAGGTTTTCGTTCTCCAATCTCCTCTATTAACTGTCATTTCATCAGTCACCCACCACTCCTTTCTTATCCACATCATCCTTCACACAATCCGAGACCAAATATTTGTGTGGTGAACACAGATGTTTGTTCTCTGTCTGGGTGTTATTATTGTATTCTATGTATGTATTTAATTTACAAAAAAAATATATTTAAGTAATATACCTATTCTTAATAAACTAGATCGTTTTGAGATGTGCTTCAAGAAATGCACGCTGATTTATTGGGAGCCTTTTTAATGTGAATAGGGAGTGGATTCCAAAAACCTACTGCCGCCACCTTAACAGACTTGCCTCGGAAAGATGTAGCCTAGTGGTATGTAGCCAGGAGAGTATCAATAGATCTCAAGTTGCGATCATGTAAATCGGATAGATGCGTAGGAAAATTTACTACTTCGGAATTGAGAATAATGGTGATCCTTGAGGGTGGAGTAATTGAGACATAATATTCTTCTTTTTATAACAAGATTTTCTTTTTCGACAGGTTTGAAATAAAAACAATTGTATCAACGAGCAGCTCGACCAGCTACCGTCCATTAAATAGGACATCATAAACATCAAGAAAACCTAAAGAACTATGATGCGTCAATCTCTTCCATACAGACAGATGTAAACGAAAAGTTGACGAAACTAGAAGAGGAGCCAGAGATATGAAGTTCTCGAGCTGCTGCTCAGCCACGACGTAGACTACTCCCAACTACAAAGTGAAATAGCGAGCTCACAGCTAAAGATCAATTATTACGAGCTAACTATATCGATATAAAAGGAATTCCGTTTAAAAAAATTAGAACTTGTTTGAATTAATTCAGTCTCGGAGAGGCCAGTCGGTACTGAAAACCGATATCAACTTTGTCCTGAGGGCTTAATTGTTTCCCGTCAAACCTATAATAGAGGAAGATATTATGAAAGACGACTTCATTGCTTCGGCTAAGTTACACAAGCCCGTTCTAACAGCTGAAGAATTAGTTTTCGCAGGATCGACAACGCAAGATTTTGTCAATTATCATCATAATTGAGAGATAAGCTACATCGCCACCAATTTTCGGCCAAATCTGCGGCTGAACAGATTAAATTGTGTAAACAACACGATTTTCATTTATATTATTGATATACATACCTATATTTTTATCACCTATATTATGGTTATACATAATAACAACACATGGTGGATAAGTTTGAAATAATATGTAATATAATTTAAGTACATAGGTAGGCAGGTAAATAACAACAGGACGTGTTACACACGAACCTCTTCACAAGAAATATCACATAACGTCACTTGCGTTGCGTTGCGTCGTAGTCGTAGTACCTAACATATAGGAAACTACGTCGCAACACAACGTAAACGATTGCGACCGCCTTCGTTTATAACGAAGGCAGAAGCAGACACTAATATTAGCAAAAGGAACTAACTTGTATTGGTAGATACAAACCAGGCATAGAAAACAAATATGCCATATCATATAGGTAAGTACGTAGATAGTACAATGTGCACTACACACAGGATTCAGAAGGAACAGGCGCGGAAGGGTCCGTAAGCTGAGGTAGGTAGGTCACGTGGCCGCGGCCAGAAAAGCGAGTCATGCGGGCGCGGGCAGCCTGCGACAACCAACATACTGGTCGCTCTTTAAACCTTGTCAGCATTTGATTGTGCCACCAGTTAAGTACATGCTAACACTACGTGTGACGGTAGGTCGAGTCTAGCGCCGCGCTCTAGCCCGGCAGCGGAGCTTCCTGGTAGAAGTCGGGCTCGTCGTCTTCCTCTATATCCTTCTGGGCTCCGTCCAGCTGAAAGTCAATCAGGAGAAGGGTTCAATCGGCATCGCATCGGCATATTCAACCTACCTCTCCTAAACTTGGCACAATATAATTATCTGTCATCAAGCGATCGCCCGCCGAGCCGCTGACCGAAAGGTCTGGGCTAAGTATCCTACTCCCTACATACAGGGTGGAATTTTGTAATGCCACCTGGAGGGAAAGTACTCTTAATACTGCAGATAGAAAATTTTACTCAAAGAAAACATTCCTTTATTTTTGAATAGAAAGCAATTTCTAAAATTAAAAATTAATTTTTTTTTTTGTTTTGAAAGGAAGAATTTTTTTTTAAGAAATGAATTTGTCAAAAGAATAAATTTGTGTATCCAAGGGAATGGAGCCCATTTCGAGCAACTAATTAGTTAGTTAACCATTTTTTGTAAATAATTAAATTAATTTAAGATTTCCTGGTTTTCCTTTCATTTAATTTATCATGTTTGTTAGAGAGATTTCATCCTTATAATTGACCCTAACGATCGATGTAATAAAAGTACAGGGTATAATTTTTACAGATTTTAGCCGGTTCGATTCCCGGGTGTGGGAGAAGAGGATTTTCAAAAATCTTTGAATGCAGTTTGCTTTCTATTCAAAAATAAAGGAATGTTTCCTTTGAGTAAAGTTTTCTATCTGCAGTATTAAGAGTACTTTCCCTCCAGGTGGCATTACAAAATTCCACCCTGTATATTAGCTAAGGTCGTGGTGATGAGGTGAGGTTATGTACTCACGGCTCTTAGCTGCAGCGGCGTGAAGATGAAACCGAGCGACATGCGCAGCGGCACCATCAGCACCAGGAAGAAGGGCAGCGCCAGCGAGATGCGCGATGTCTTCACCGCGAACAGCATCACCAGCGCTGCCAGCTGGATGCCCGTGTAGAGATGCATACGCAGCGTCGGCACCTGGGGGCACGAGCGGAGTCAATGCATGCACTACACGCGGGCGTCACGGCACGCCACTGTACGGCTAGTTAATGTACGCACTGTTAAAACGATGCCACTTTTTTCCACTGGAGAATTGTAAAGAATCGAAATACTAATCTGCCCCCATGTACACTGTCGCAGATTAATATTTCGATTATTATTATTTTTATCTAGCGATGAATAATTGTATTGCACTAAACAGGCAGCCCCTTTGAGGTTACTGGGAAAAAAATATTCTCTGGCACTGCGGCCGGCGGCCGCTACCGCGGCACGCTCGCTCTGCTCGCTCTCCTTAGGCGTAATTTTTATGTTCTAACATAACCTAACCTATCCAAGTCGGATCCGCCCTATAAAGTATCAAGGACAAGGTATAAGTATCCAGTGCCAGAATAAAAAAGTAAATGATCATGTTTGAATTGGTCCAGTGTGCATATGGCTTAACTGGCATCGTAATAACAGTGTGTACAATAACATGATGTACATTATCGCCTCCCGCGCCACTTACCCGGCGCACATACGCCTGCTGCGGATGGTGCTTCACCGGCTTGAGCAGCAGCACGGCGCGCTCCCACAGCTGGATGGTGGCGAGCGCGGAGATGCCCATGTACAGGAACACGCCGAACAGCACCGCCATGGGCACGAGGCGCAGCCAGCGCGCCGCCAGCACGGACGCGCCCACCAGCAGCGACACCGCCAGCGCCGTCAGCCGCTGCTCGCGCACGTACAGGATGTGAGGCTTGTCGCCGGGCGCGTGCGTGGTGGACATGGCAGTGAGCGCCGCCACGTGGCTCACGGAGCGCACCGTGGCCACGCACTGCCACGGCGCGCCGCATAGCCCGCACAGCGCGTTCACCACGCACATCACCACGATGTCCATGTGGAAGCCGCTGCCCTTGACCAGCCGCCGCTCCGGCTTGTCAACTATCAACCTACCACCACACCGAACCGCACATTATTAGCACTATCATTTTTTGATGAGGCCTCTGACCACTCAACCATCTATGCTTGCTTCCATCATCATCCACAGCTCGACTTAACCCACTGCTGAGCATAGGCCTCTCTTTGCTCTTGACATTCACCATCTCTGCTTACTTTTATCTTATTTTAATTCCTCATTTTTGAACTTGCCTCTGATTACCCTCTGCTTGGTAACTTTGTAACTTTAAGTAGGTACCTACTAATGGTAACCAAGCTTTATTGAACTTACACTAGTAGGTTAGCTACCTAACAAGGCGGATGAATACAAATATTAAATACCATTTTGAACAAGCGGCATGGTGCCAAGAGCGATGTCGTGTTGGCACATACACATAGGTACATACCTACACTCATGGCATGGGTACTTGGCAGTAGATTAGGTAAATAGGTACTCTACAAGCATTCTACATCAAATTTGGCTGGAGTATAGGTAAAACTACCTGTTTTCTACTGCTTCGTTTTCGCTCAAATTTAAGTATAAGGTCGGTTACATGAAGGTGGGTCTGAAGTTCGCCGTCTATGTAGCTTAGTTTCTGTTCTGCATTGGCCATTTTTCTTTCTTTCTTATCTAGCGTAGTTCAATGGAGACAAGTGAAGGGTGTGCGTGTGCGTAACTTACTCGGCGATATGCGTCTCCATGAAGACGATAATGTAGACCATAAGCGCTGGCAGCACCATGGCGAGGGCGGCCCACGCGGGCAGGTCAGCGATTCCCGCGCCCAGCGGCACCAGCCAGGGCCGCGGCGCCGTGGGGCTCAGGCCAGGCGGTACGTGTAGCGTTTCCGTCCACACGGGCGCCAGCCGCGACACGCCCACCATCACCACTATGGCGATCGGCACGCCGAAGTCTCCGAGCGCGCGTCGCGCCTGCAACACAACCCGCACTTCTGAACTGCACACCTACTCCGTGCATACATGCATCAAGAAACGCGGCCCATGCGTCTGTACTCACGCTGCGGCCCAGGAACTTGCCGTTGCGGAATATGCGCAGGTAGTAGGCGATGATGAAGGTGGCGAGCGTCAGCATCGAGCACCACAGTGCGGTGTTCGGCTGCGGAGGCATCACCATCGCCGCGCCTGCAATGCGAGGACGGAGTCGGACGCTTCAAACGTAAACTTATCTGATTTTAAGCCTGTCTCATCCGTCCCACTCACCTGGCAGCGTC
The DNA here is from genome assembly GCA_939531255.2 of Thera britannica. Taxonomy (NCBI): domain Eukaryota; kingdom Metazoa; phylum Arthropoda; class Insecta; order Lepidoptera; family Geometridae; genus Thera; species Thera britannica. Next base: position 1,814,437 of record OW618044.2, read on the forward strand.
GCGTTAGTCAGTACCGTCGGCAGCGTCGCGTTAGTCAGGGCCGACGTTAACTTCGCGTTAGTCAGTGCTGCCGGAAGAGTCGCGTTGGCCAGTGCCGCCTGCAACGTCGCGTTACCGGCGAGAGTGGCGTTGTAGGCGCAGTAGTCGGCGCCGAGCGGGTGCGCGCGGTACACGGCAAGCGTCGCCGTGATGGGCTCCGAAATGAAGATCAGCGAGATCAAGAACGCGAATATATCCTCCGTGAATCTGCGAGCGTAACCAGCCATCATTAATGGTCAGGAGGTGCGAGGCGAGGCAGGGTGGCCCGAACGCGACTTGACGCTTACCTTGTTATCTTTTTGACTGCGACGCTGCCCTCAACCGAGGCAACGGCGAGCCCGATGACGACCATCCAGAGGCCGGCGTACATGCGCGCCGTTAGGAAGTCGAACCCGGCGGCGCGGCAGAAGCCGGCCAGTGACTCGTCCAACAGCAGCAGCGGCCCCGTCGCGCCTGTTATCATCATGGGCTGCCCGGACGCCAGCGCAAACACCACGCCGCCCAAGCACGTGAACACCTGCAACACAACCACCACATCAACACAATCGCACGCACCCACCCCGTCCACAACTACATACTTCATCTACGGCTACTAGGTAGGTACATAAACTTCAACGGAAACTGAAAGATGTACCTGCCTATATTATTTATCTAATGAGAGATGCTGGCTTCCTTCTTATTTTCGGTCCGTGATATTGTGGACGCTCGCAGACAAGCGAGCATCAGAGGACCGTCAGTAGAGCGAGAACCAACGTGGCTCGCGTTAGTTTAGCGGGCACGAGCACTCGCGGAGCACACTCACCAGCGTCTCGGAGATGCCGATCTGGCCGTACGTCTTATCGGCCAGCAAGCCGCCGAAGGTGATGGCGGAGGAGAGCGCTGCGAAGTACATGAAGATGGCGGCCGCCAGGCACTGCCCGTTCAGCCCGTCCGTGAAGTCGGACACGTAGTGGGGGTAGCGGCGCCGCATGTCGCGCACCACGCCTGCGACACAAGCACTTGAATATGACAGCGACGTGCCGCCCGTGTATATCACCCCCGTAGTCGAGGGCCTTGACAAGCAAACTTATATAAATAGAGGCGTAGATCGAAGTTAAAAATCAAAGTTAAACATTATCGAACGATATACCGTATACGATATAACGATCAAAGTCGATCGGTGGACAAAGCAAAGCTCATGGATGACTCACCGCCAAAGAGGCGACCGGTGCGCGACAGCGGATCATCGGGCTCCTTGGGTGGCGGTGCGCCCTCTGCTGCTAGCAGCGCCTGCTTTTCGTCCGGTGGCGAGGCCGGCTGCCGTTCGGTGGCGCTAGCGTGACGGCGCTCCAGCGCGTCGCGCTTGCGGCGGCGGATGAGCTCGCTCTTGGCACGCAGCTCGTCCAGCGGCAGCAGCGCGCGCCGTTCCCAGTCGCCGGGTGGCAGCACGATGGACTCGTCCAGGAACTCGTTGACTGCGGACAGCAGGTCGCGTCGGTCCTGCGCGCGGTACGCGATCGCGTGGAACGCCGGGTTCGACATGAGCGTGGCGATGGCACGCCCTACCTCGCGGTAGTCGAGCTCCGCGTCGGGTGGGCCCAGCAGCACGAACATGAAGCGCACCGGCACCGGCACCTCTGTCACCGTGGGCATGGGCACCGCCTCCGCGAACCGCACGAACGCGGTGGTCGGCCGCTCGAGGAAGGAGACGCTGCCCACCAGCACGGCGGCGGCCTCTGCGCCCGGCGGGATGCGCCGCATGAGCGCGTCGTTGCGCGGCCGCAGCTCGTCCTGGCTGCTGTCGGAGGACGCGCCCGCCGAAGACTTCTTGCGCGCCTCGCCCCCCGCGGCCCCCGCTGCGCCCGCGAGCGCGTGTGAACTGCGCCTGCGCCGCCCCTCCGCCAGGCTCTGCACATGGATACACCCGCACACCACCACATTATTAAATAGCTCGACACCCTATACTATACTACGGCCGAACCACACTCAAACCAAACCATTAGAGAACCGCTCGACGACGCGTCTCTTACGTTTTGTCGAGGACTCTCTTTGACCTCACTCTCATAGAGACTCAAATTGATATCACACGCTAGGTATAGTATTAAGTATACCTTTTGTACCTTTGACCTTTTGTCAGTGACCTACTGACAAAAGGTCACTCACACACACACCCTCACGCATACCTACATACTTACCTCATCACTCCGCCGAATGAGATGAGTAATTTGAGACATGACAGCGATGGCTACCTAGGTTCTTAGGAAAGTAAGGCCTATCATAATAGCCTTGCTGCCTCGTAACAAATTACCATCCTGTTATAGATAGATGCCTGGGTGAGCACTGAAACTAGCAATGTAGTAGGGTAACTATGTAGGTAGATGGTAGGTAGATAGGTGAAAAAATGCTATAAACTGAAACTAGCGCAGTAGAGTAGATCATTATGTAAGTAGGTGGTAGGAAGGTACACTAGGTGCCTAGTTGAAAAAAATGCTATCGCTAATGTACCTACATACCTGCATAATGCGCCGTAGACTTAGTTCACCTGCGGTGACTACTATTAGGTAGGTATAGTGTAAAGCGAAAGGCGAAGATGAAGAACTAACCGACTCAATCACCTACCATCAGCGACGCTCGCGCCTCGTTCGGTAAAAACCATTAAAACCCCGGATATTTGGGTGAAAAATAAGTTTATTTTCCAGACGCATCATGATTTTCTTTACTCAGAATGACAATTTGTAAATAAGCTTAAAATAAAAGCAAAAACGGAAGCAAGCAGCAACTATTGACCGCACTGACGCCGCAGAGCGAGCCTGCCGAGCGCACTAGCCGGCGCGTCATGCACTAGATGTGGGGTGGGTAGAAGTGACGATGATCCTCCGACCGCTTCTAGCGTCGAGTCGAGATGAATGAATGTCTCTGCATGCTCGATGGCGGATGGGTGACGTCACTCGTGTACCCGCAGCATGAGGCTGACGCGCGGCAGAGCGCTGTGGCGGCGGCAAGCTGCGGCGGCGGCGGCGGCGGGCGCGGGAGTCGCCGCGGGCGAGCACAGCGAGCAGCGCGCCCGCGTCACGCCGCCCTCCTCCAGCCACAGCGACTGCGCACACCAACACATGTACCTAGCCTAGCCTAGCCTCGAAATGTGAATAACGACTTAACATTTCTAACAAACATGCTTACGCCCCATTTTTTTAGGACTTTTGTAAATAGCTTTTAAACTTATCTGCATTTTTCAACTTACAAACTTTTTAAAAGCTAAAAGAAGATTATCAATTCATTATATAACCGAAACATAATATTATCGAAAAGGATAAACATTTTCAACATTATGTATCTAAATTGTTTAATTTGGAAATTTTTCTACTTTTTAATTGTGCAAGCAGAATGCTTGCTTACAATTTTTTTTATTTATGTTATAAAAAAAGCTGCCAAGTGCGAGTCAGACTCGCCCATGAAGGGTTCCGTAGCACGACGAACTACAAGAACCTTTATAATATGTTACTTGATGTAACATAATAAGGTTCTTGTAGTTCGTCGAAAGGTAAATTGCGGTTTACGGTTTATGACGTATAAAAAAAAACTACTGACTAGATCTCGTTCAAACCAAAAATCGTTGGAAGTTTACATAGTAATGTACAACATATATTTTTTTTAGTATTATCATTCTCTTACTTTAGAAGTTAGAGGGGGGGGGGACCAACTTTTTTCCACTTTGGAAGTGTCTCTCGCGCAAACTATTCAGTTTAGAAAAAAACGATATTAGAAACCTCAACATCATTTTTGAAGACCTATTCATAGATACCCCACACGTATGGGTTCGATGAAAAAAAAAATTTCGAGTTTCAGTTTCAAGTATGGGGACCCCCGAAATTTATAGTTTTTTTTTTATTTTTATGTAAAAATCTTAATGCGGTTTACAGAATACATGTACTCGCCAAGTTTCATCAGTCTAGCTTTTACGGTTTCAGAGAAAAATGGCTGTGACATACGGACGGACAGACAGACAGACAGACAGACAGATAGACAGACAGACAGACAGACAGACAGACAGACAGACATGACGAATCTATAAGGGTTCCGTTTTTGCCATTTGGCTACGGAACCCTAAAAAAAGGCTCAATTTCATCAGATTATCCACGAGCTCCATTGGCCAAACCCGTCTCGGGGCTTAAATTCGTGACTCGGGTAACAATGTACTATTATTGGGATTTATATGATGGGTCACAAATATCAAGCGTGCTGTTTTAGAGATACTGTTGTATTGACAACAGAGCCTTGACATGACTGCATGTCATGTTGCATTGTGATGTAACCCACTAATAGACAAGTGGGCCAAGTTTTCGGCAAACTCAGATGGCCTAGGGACAGTTTTATGGACAAACCATTACCAAAAGTAGCCTTGATCGGTTCAATGATTTCGCCGTGAAAACATTACGAACAGGCCCACTTTCACATTAGACTAGTTATACCAGCCTATTGTCAAGTTATAAGAAGGTAAGTAAGAAACAAAGGAAGGAACCTAGACGGTAGTACTGTAGTAATGAGCTTTTTGTGTATGGCTCGCCCGGAGAAGTACTACCACCATGCTTATTACTACCGTGAAGCAGTATTGCTGTTTCGGTTTGAAGTGGGTACCAGGGAAATTACTGGCACGTGCATATACCTAAACCGAATTGAGAAGCTCGAAGTGGGATGTCCTATTCCCAAAACCAGCTCATCATCATCGTTTTCTTGTCCTTGTCCCACTTCATGAGGGGTCGGCACAACAGGTTTTCGTTCTCCACTCTCCTCTATTAGCCGTCATAATTATCAGCAGTCACTCCTTTCTTTCAGCCGTCATTTCAGCATTCAATGCTTTCTTACCCATGACACATTTCACATCCTTCACACATTCCATCCATCTTTTCTTTGGCTTACCTCTACTTCCCAAAACCAGCTGACACTACTACATTACATATTTATATTCTAGTGCAGCCGTACTTAACTTCTTACATGCTACCTTACATCTCCTACCATCTGTGTACCATATATCTATTATTAGCTTGTTCTGGATTAATCTCGAAAAAATACTTTTACAAAATTACTGGTATCACGTAAGACCAGCGTTATAGTATAGGACTTGCTTATAGAGCATAATTATTATGCTGAGTGATCAATTTATAAGACACTAGCAGCCCGTCCCGGCTTAGCACGGGTTGTTGTACATTATTTTGTTCTATCGCTAATAGTTTCGGCAGCGCATTCGACGAAAGACATTTTAAGACTCATTTTTCTACACCTTCGGTTACATTGTTCAAATTTTACCAAGGATCCCTAATTTTTTTCAAAATGAAATGTAGCCTATGTCAAATTGGAAGAATGTAGCATTCTATTGGTGAAAGAATTTTTAAATCGGCCCGGTACTTTTTGAGCCTATTCATTACAAACATACAAAAATAGGTACAAATCCTTCCTCTTTATAATATTAGTATAGATTGTTCATCCTTGTATAATACTACTCTTATTATGTGGCGTAAAATAAATAACTTTCGATTTGATTTTAAAGTAGGTTTGGTTTCTGATAACAGCCGGTAGGTAGGTAAGTTAGGTAGTGTAGTACCCCTACTTTGCCTGCAGCCCAGGTTTGGTAGGCATTTCTTCTTTCTTATCGTGTCCCTGGTTCTTTCGAACCAAGTGTGGTGAAAGGATTTTAAGTGCACCTCAAAGAGGCTCCTTTCTTTTCTACGACATGCCGGTTTCCTCACGATGTTTTCCTTCACCGTTTGATAGCACTGACATAGTGTACAGTCGCGGTATGAAAATGTTCGTCACCTTAGAGTCGGTTTTCCTTTGCACCAATGCCTTGATCATGAACATATTTTGACATAATTTGCGACGTTAACTTATCGGTGTATTCTGTCTATTCAGTTTCAAAAGGTAGAATGTGATCGTGATACGTTGAACGAATCAAGTTGAAAATCGACGAACATTTTTATTCCTCCACTATACATAAATTTTTGGGCAGAAAAACTCTTTAGTTTTTTGGGTACACTACACGAGTGGATTTGAGCCCTCGACTTTAGGATTGGAAGGCGGGGCCGCTACCACTAGGGCACCAGCGCTCTCAGGTAGGCACTAGGCACTAAGTAGATAGGGCACATGACAAGTTGTATCGATGGCGCCGCCGTTCGATAAATAAACGTGACTTGACTTGCGCTATCTGACAGAACAGATTAATTCCTTCATACATCGCCTTAGATTATCTTCAATTTATCTACCCACATAATAAAAGATTGATAACTACCTAAGAACCTGGAATTCGATATCTTAGTATAGAATATACTAGATATAATACTACGTTACCTTAAGGTAAGTAAGCAGGGGCCTTATGGTTGTTCGATTCCGATACAAACTGAATTTACACAACTATGGGCAAACAAAGTATAAATGTACACTGAAATAGAATTTAACAGTGGTCTTTATTGCCGGCCAGTTATATAAAGTTGAAGAAAACTGTAGGATAACAGAAATATTAATAAAAACCAAAAGAGTAATTTTTTCGTCATTCTTTCTAACGGGTACTAGCTTTTAGTATAGAGTCAATTTTGTACATCACTGTTTCAAAATAGACGTAAAAGTCTGTTAGTTCTTTTTCTGAAGCCCCGACTGCCACGACCAACGGCTGACACTCCAACTTTATATAACTGGCCGGTAATAAGGACCACTGTAAAAGCCTATTACAGCTATTTCAGTGTACATTAATACTTTATTCGCCCATAGTTGTGTAAATTAAGTTTGTATGGAAATCGTACCCCCTTAATGTCTAAGTCAACTCTTAATCGACATCGGCTTCATTTTTGACATTTGTAACCTAGCCTAGACCTCAACTGTCACTTTCGTATTGTCTAACAATCAAACAAAGCAATGCCACCACCACCGAAATTCAAACCTAGTGAATGAATGGTACTTGTTGGCCCTTTTTTGGAATTGCGTAACGCCGAAATGAACTTCAGTTGGATACCTTAGAGTTAGACAATACCAAAAAAAATCTGACTGGGTCGACCAGTGACAATCAGCTTAAAGTTCACTGATGGATTTCAAGTTAGACAATAAGGTACTCGTTCAACCCATGCACATTACAACCTTCCACTCAGTAATGACTCAAAAGCAAGGGAGCTCAATAGGGGATTAATTAACGGGGATAGCTTACACCCTGTAGGTATCCTCTCGAACGCGTCATATTAAAGCACAGAATACCGCCGATTTCAGTCTAACACGCTCAAGTTGAGACTTTCACAAAATCTTATCTCTTTCTCAAAAATTGTATAAATCGAGCCCATAGAAATTATGGAAATTTAGTCTAGGACTCGCTGTATTTCCACTCCCTGCCTTAGCCCGCTGGGTGGCATTGCGCAATTGCTTTGTGCTTTGAACGATATAAAATCACACTTATTTATAAAAAATCGCAGGCAACAATTTTGTGTGCAACCAGTTTAAAAAAACCATTTTGATTCAAGCATGTATTCTTACCAAAAAGTTTGCATTTATTATCCATACCATACGGCCGCCCCCTTATTATAAAAAGCGGCAGATTATCATGCTTATACCTGTGTTATCAGATACCTACACGTGGGATACATAGGTAGGGTTATTCATTTCATTATTATCTACAAAATATAGATAGGTTCTAATTTATGATTCCAAATATTCGATTGCAATTTGTTCCTACCAATCTTTTTTAATAATTATGGCCAGAAATACCAAATCGGATCGAAGATCACACACAACTCACTTACTAGGTACCAAGGTCTTACCTACTAACTTAGTTACTATCAGCTGTCAAGGTCATTGACAGTTGCCGCGAACAAAATGATTAGTCACATTTATTTTATTTCTAGAGATCTTGGACTATAATTAGCTACTATTTTATGAATAACCCCCTATTTCAATAATATTGCAGCCAGTTAGTTTAATTCGCAGTTAAAATTAAGATTGCACACAAAATAGTAATTCGCAATTTTTCATAAATAAGTTAGTGTATTCCCATTGTCCCCGTGAATTGGTCCCCGTTAGCGGGAACTACAGGATGTTTCTAAATAACGTCCCGTTGTCTTCGTTTACTTATTTTCTAAAAGGGGATAGGTATCGATGCGTGATATGCAAAATTAATTCCCCATTCCACGGGCACGACAGTTATTCCTACAAATATCTTAGTACTAAATAAAATACCCGATCAGAATTAGTTGAACAACCTAAAATAAGATTGATAAAGATAATCTATACTAATATTATAAAGAGGAAAGATTTGTACCTATTTTTGTATGTTTGTAATGAATAGGCTCAAAAAGTACTGACCGATTTAAAAAATTCTTTCACCAATAGAATGCTACATTCTTCCAATTTGACATAGGCTACATTTCATTTTGAATAAAAATAGGGATCCTTGGTAAAATTTGAACAATGTAACCGAAGGTGTAGAAAAATGAGTCTTAAAATGTCTTTCGTCGAATGCGCTGCCGAAACTATTAGCGATAGAACAAAATAATGTACAAAAATATTGTCTACCCCGTGCGAAGCCGGGACGGGCTGCTAGTTACACATAAAGGGGGTAGTCAAGTACCCAATTCATAATCATATTCCTGCCCTTATAACACGCTAAGTGGGGTCGGCACACAGGTTTTCTTCTACTCACATCTCTAACATCCATCATTTTAGTGCTCACTCCTTTTTGCTCATGTCTTTACGCAGTCCATCCATTTTTTCTTTGGTCTATGTCTTCTTCTATAACCACCTTCTTCTATCTCAAGTAACCAATTAAGATTCTTTAAAGAGACTTCTTAAAATTAAGTTGCTAAGGATAATAAGACATAAGAGGTTAGTCAAAGGCACGTCCAAATGTTACACTCAAATATTGCAATAATTAAATAGAAAAAAATAAATAAAATTCGCATTGTTGCTTTTCATATTGATGTTAGGTGACACACCCAATATAAAACATATATAATTTTTCAAAATCACTTTAACCATTTCAGAAGTTCACTACTGAAGATAGGTCTCACCTATTTCCATGAAGAACGATGATTCTGTCATGTAAAGTACATACTTGAAATAATAGCTATAGACTAAACTAGTAATACACACTCACAACTTCGTCATAATAACAAAGAGAAGCTTGCGCACAGCTAGGTCGCCTGCGATGGCGATCAGAGGGCTCATTCTGTCGTTAGCGTAGTCGTTAGTCCCGACTTTCACCACACTTAGTTCGATAAAACCAGTGACACGATATGAAGTCCCGATTTTGTATGGGAGCAATGATGAGCGCCCCTGGCGGGATCGCGAGAACTAATGTGATAATAAATTATGTTAAAACTCAGAATGAAGCCCTTAGTGTATCGCTGTGAAACACTGTCAAAGTTCGCGGCAGTGAGTGCGGATGTGTGCAAAACCATATGCTGAAACTGATCGCCATTGCAGATTGCCTAGATGTGCGGAAGGCACAAAGAGAAAGATATAGGAAAGAGGTGAAATACCACTGTAAAAATACCTCGGAACAGCAACTTATTGTTAGGTATCAATATGACGAGAAGAAACAAAGTCTATGTAGGTACCTAATTTATGTCAATAGCTTAAATAGCACTTTATGTTAATTTTTTTATAGCGGCACTATCCCCAAACACTGATTTGGCTATCAGGCGTCATTTGCCGAACTCGGCTGACGCCATACCGCCCTGGGGGGTGTAGAGTTGATACATCTGTAGTTTGAGAATGTTTCCGGAAAGGTATAAGCATAGGTTCTCTCACCTGCAGGCTAGTGTAGGAAGAGTGCTTGCGGCCGGCGAGCGAGAAGCGGAATCGATCGTCGTGCACGGACTTGTGGCGCAGCAGCAGCGCGGCCAGCACCGCCTGCCGCTCGTCCTCGGCCAGCAGCCCCTCGGCCGCCATGGCGTGCGCCACGCGCCACGCCGCAGCCGGCAGGTCACGCGCCGCCTCGTCCAGCAGCACGGCGCCCGTCTCCAGGCAGCGCCGCAAGTTCAGCAGCGAGTGGAAGGAGAGCGGTGCCACGTGCGGCCGGCCCCAGCGCGCCGCGCCCTCCTCCACGTCCTCCTCGTACTTGATCCAGCGCGCCGTCTCGCGCCACGCGTAGCCCGCGCCCTCGCCATCCGGCTCGCCCTCCGCCGACAGCTCGTCCAGCTGCACGAACACCGAGTGCGGGCTGTAGTCGCATCCCTCCGCCGGGGGAACCACCGCCCTCTCCGGCAGAGAGTGCTTGCGGGTCGAGTCGTGCGGGTGCAGGTGTCGCCTGCAAACAGGAAGCGACGCGTGAGCAGGTCCGTTGGCGTAGGTCCGGTGCAGTGGAAGTCAAGGTAGGGGGCTCACCGCTGGTGCACCGCGTCAGAAGCACGCGCGTACAAGACCGGCATGGTGGAGGGAGCGCGCTCGTGTGCAGGCGCGGCGCGGCGAGTGCGGGCGCGGGTTGAGCGCGCGCCAACTTCCGCACGCGTCGCGCTGCAAGCCCTCGCAGTGCAGCCGCGTCACCGCGTGGTGCGGGGAGAGGACGGGGAGGATGGGATGGGATACGTACGCGTGTCGCTCCCCGCGGCGCTCGCGCTCGGCGGCGGCATCCGGCGGCGGCGGCGGTGCGCCATCCCACTGTACGCGGCGCGGACCCTCCTGCATAGCGTTGCCCGCTTCGGGGTCTTCTAGCTCGCCTCCTGCGCCCTCTGCAACAGAAACGCACATGAAGGCCGGCCGGTGTGGGTACGTGGCGCATGGCGGCGCGACGGCGGGCTCGCACTCACCGTGATAGGGCGGCGGTGCGGCGTGGTCGCGACGGGGCGCGGTGCCGGCGGGCGGCGGCGGCGGGACCGCGCCCGCACTGCCGTCGCTCCACACCACGCGCTCCATCTCCTCGTCCAGTTGCAGCTCGTCATCGCCCGCCGCCTGCAAACACACACAGAGGGGGTTATTTACCGAACACTGTCCAGCACGCACCTCGAGGAACGACCTGCAGTAGTGGAGATAAATGCGTATGATGTCTGTGATGCGCACCAGAAATCCGCCATATAAATAGTAATCGTTGCAATGTTATAATGCTCCTCAGCCAACCACTTTAAGCTACGTTCCTCTACATTCAGTTTGTCTGAAATAGATCTGAAAGAGTCCTCTTCAGCGATAAGACCGCCTATTGTACATTATTATATTTCAAATTACTGTTACTTGTTTCTCTATTGTCAATTGTCAGGTTTGCAATAAAGAATTTGCTATTCTACTCTACGTAGGCTCATACGAGTAACTACATATAAACGGCATACACCTCGGAAATTACACTAGCTTGATGAAGTCGGTTTCTCAAGTTTAAAGTTTTCTAATTTTAGTTGTTGGCCTGTGGGAACAATGCACTCACTACTGGCTAGGGGTATCTCAACCACCACATCAAGTAAATCGAACAAGCAGTGATTGTGATCGACACGCTAAATTCTTCGTCAGTTCGCGTTCACCAGCTCTCGAGGCACCGCGCTCTCACAATAAACAATTTACACCATTTTATATTTTTATACACCTAATTCAGTCCCAGAAAACTATGAAAATTCGACTTTGTAGCGCGGGTTTCCTTACTCATTCCGAAGGCAAGACACACTTCTTTTGATTCTCTCATAAACGGCTCCCCGTCCTGATGATCCTGACATCTTGCCACTAATTGATATGTCAAGTGAATGAAAACAGTTTTTATTCAAGTCAGTATACATCAGTGATCTGAAGAATGAGGAAGAATGTATATTACAACATAATCTCTATGGTTTTAAGGAACGCATTTCATGTTCGAAATTCGAATTATTGTAAAACATGAGCTAACAATGCTCCAACGTGGGGAAGGACCGAGAGTTTGTTCTCTTGCTTGCTTTCTGACCACATTACACAACATAATTATACAACCGTCTCTGACGGAAGACCATCAGCGTTATTTGCCAGCCAACACCAACATACGATAGAGTCTTTGCGACGCACAAAGAACCGTTCACTTCTATTTTATTTAGCTCTTCTCTTGAGTATGTATTATGTTCTTTGGCGCTGTAGCAGTTCAGTGCAGTGCACACAGTGCTGTGCAGTGCAAACGCAGGCGTCACGTCAGACGGCGCGGCGGCGGCGGCGGCGCGGCAAGGTCGCGCGCTTACAGACTCGCGGGTCGAGGTCGCGGCCGGTCGTTGCCCGCGCGCTGGCTAGCACTGGGTTGGGTATCTATCTACTGCGGGACAGAACCATGCCGCTGCCCCGCACTATGCCATTCCGTCGCCTGAGATTATAAGTTTTTGCCCTTTTTAGGGTTCCGTAGCCAAATGGCAAAAACGGAACCCTTATAGATTCGTCATGTCTGTCTGTCTGTCCGTCCGTATGTCACAGCCATTTTTCTCCGAAACCGTAAGAGCTAGACTGATGAAACTTGGCAAGTAGATGTATTCTGTTAACCGCATTAAGATTTTGACACAAAAATAGAAAAAAAACTATAAATTTTGGGGGTCCCTATACTTGAAACTGAAACTCAAAAAAAAAATTTTTCATCGAACCCATACGTGTGGGGTATTTATGGATAGGTCTTCAAAAATGATGTTGAGAATTTCTAAACTGAATAGTTTGCGCGAGAGACACTTCTAAAGTAGAAAAAAGTTGGTCTAACTTCTAAAATAAGAGAATGATAAAACTAAAAAAACTATAACTATAAGTTTTTTTCTAAACTGAATAGTTTGCGCGAGAGACACTTCTAAAGTAGAAAAAAGTTGGTCTAACTTCTAAAATAAGAGAATGATAAAACTAAAAAAACTATATGTTGTACATTACTATACAAACGATATTTGGTTTGAACGAGATCTAGTCAGTAGTTTTTTTTTAAACGCCATAAATCGTAAACCGCAATTTACTTTTCGACGAACTACAAGAACCTTTATTTATGTTACTTATTACGGAACCCTTCATGGGCGAGTCCGACTCGCACTTGGCTGCTTTTTTATTTCAGTTTCATTAAGATCTCGGCTCATATTTTGTACCTATTCACTTCGAGGGAGTTATGTACTATCTTTGGTAAAATACAATCGGGGCCCCGTAACTCGGTCAAGTTTCGATGCAATGCCGGACCATTCGTCAGGTGAGGAATGGTTCGATGATGCACTGGCATTGCAAGTTCATGTTTGTTTTGGGAAATTAGTTCCATCAGCCTCGCGCAAAGTTATCTGTTGTTCAAAGGCAAAGCGCAAAGTGGTTCAAACCCCGCTCGGCATTTAACTATTGAGACATTATTAGAATCCTTGGGATTTAATTATTGCACTAAAAGCAAAGGTTGTCTGGAAGAAATCACTTTATCTCTTTACACCTTTGCATTAATCGATAGTTTATAGGTTTATATGGCTTACCTATTTATTTTTCTCCATTGGTATAAACTCCTTACAAAAGGAAATGTTATTTTTACGTTGTAGGTATTATCTATTAGTGTTATATTAGCGAAAACTCTTTTGGCTTTAATTGTTTTGTACTACCAATATGTTTCTAGTTAATTAAGCTGTTTGTTTTCCATGAAAAATAAAATAAAAGCAAAGCGCAAATTGGTTCAAACCCCGCTCGGCTTGAGACATTATTAGAATCCTTGGGATTTAATTATTGCACTAAAAGCAAAGGTTGTCTGGAAGAAATCACTTTATAGCGATAAGACAGCCCATTGTACATTTATTGAATAATATTTATGTTGTTAAATTCTCTTTCTGTTAGTTTGTAAGGTGTACAATAAAGAATTTTCTATCTAAATATTAGGCATAATTAGGCAGGTTCTAGGTACCAGTCATCAAACCCTTTTTTCATCATCCTAGCTAGGGCATTGATCATACCCTAAAATATAATCGTGGGGCGTAGTGTAAACTGAATCATCATCATCAGCCTGGAGAAGTCCACAGCTGGACATAGGCCTCCCCTACACATTTCCAGGAAGAACGATTCTAGCCGTTTCCATCCACCGACTTCCCGCGATCATAATAATGTCGTCGGTTGGGTGGGTGCTCTACTTTTCGTTTTCCGGTTCGTGATCGCCATTCGAGAACCTTTATTCCCCAACGGTTGTCGGTTCTAATTGTGTAAACTGTATAAATTTCTTCTTCTTCTTCTTATCGGGTCACTGATTCTTTCAAACCAAGCGTGGTGAAAGGATTTTAAGTCTGTAGACTGAGTAAATATGTATGAGAATTTTTATCCAACTTGCCATATTAGGTATATTTGATTCGTTATCGGCTACACAGAGATCTGTGGTCTACATACTCTGCATAGCCGATCGGTTTGCTATACATAGTGTACATTGCTGTGTGGTGGTTTATCGTATTAACGTTTATAAATGTACTAATTAGCTACGTATGTTTATTTAATAATTGTAAGTTTAAAAAACTTGAGAAACCGACTTCATTGTCAAACGGCTAAACCGATTTTAATCAAATTTGTTTGGGACAATCTGGACGTAAGAATAACCTTCCAAATAAAAAAAAAAATTCTAAATCGGTTCATAAATGACGGAGGCATGCAGTTACAAACATTAAAAAAAATATTTAAAAAAAAATGGCAACACTGATTTTAATAAAATTAAAATGGGACCAATCTGGAAGTAGTACCTTTCAGATAAAAAAATAATTTTTCAAATCGGCTCACAAATGACGAAGTTATGCGGTAACAAACATTAAAAAAAAAAAAAAAAAAAAATATAACCGAATTGAGAACCTCCTCCTTTTTGATTGGAAGTCGGTTAAAAATAAATAATGCGGACAATCCACACAACACTATCTAGCCCCACACTAAGCAGAGCTTGTATTATGGGAACCAGGTATCTGATATAATACTTTTTTTTTGTAAATACGTACATAGAATACAATATAACACCAAGACAGAGAACAAACATCTGCGTTCACCACACAAATATTTGTTCTAGGTGGGGATTGAACCCACGCCCTCCAGCGCAGAAGGCAAAGCTACTACCAACTGAGCTGTGAAGGCAGACCAAAATTTTGCGACGTATTGTGGATATCTTGTAACAGGAAAAAAGGAAGACCATAAAAAAGATGTAACGAAGAAATTATCCATGTGGCTCGAAGAATATGGTCAATTGGTCACAAAGAGCAAGAGATAGAATCGATTGGTGATCCTTTGAGGAGGCTTATACCGATCTAAAACCTTTTATACGTTTTTTCGTGAAGAAATATAGCTTTTGCTTTCTTATGGACGCAATTCAAAAAAACGAATGATAACAAAATCCGGGGATTCTGTTTAGTGTTGCAGCTTATCTACTATCATCCCCATCCAAATTTCAATTACACCACTGATAGCTACAGAATCAAAAAAAGCAGCCAAGTGCGAGTCGGACTCGCCCATGAAGGGTTCCGTAGCATCAAGTAACATAATATACAGAAAATAAACAGGAAACAGGTTCTTGTAGTTCGTCGAAAGGTAAATTGCAGTTTACGATTTATGACGTATAAAAAAAAACTACGGGCTAGATCTCGTTCAAACCAAATATCGTTGAAAGTTTGCATAGTAATGTACAACATATATTTTTTTTAGTTTTATCATTCCCTTATTTTAGAAGTTAGAGGGGGGGGGACCAACTTTTTTCAACTTTGGAAGTGTCTCTCGCGCAAACTATTCAGTTTAGAAAAAAACGATATTAGAAACCTCAACATCATTTTTTGAAGACCTATTCATAGATACCCCACACGTATGGGTTCGACGAAAAAATTTTTTTTGAGTTGCAGTTTGAAGTATGGGGACCCCCAAAATTTATAGTTTTTTTTCTATTTTTGTGTAAAAATCTTAATGCGGTTTACAGAATACATCTACTCGCCAAGTTTCATCAGTGTAGCTCTTATGGTTTCGGAGAAAAATGGCTGTGACACGGTCGGACAGACAGACAGACAGACAGACATGACGAATCTATAAGGGTTCCGTTTTTGCCATTTGGCTACGGAACCCTAAAAATGTTTTACAGTTTCTTGAAGCTATGGGAAAATCAAACTTTTAGGTTGACGTAAAAATGAAAAAACGTATATTTCGACACTCAAAATTGATCGATTTTCAGTTGACCTAGAACCTAGAACTATGAAATTTGGCACGAAATAACGTTTTAGACTACAAGCATAGGGAAACATACAGCTATGCTAGGTATATTATTTGTATTTAAAAGAATATCGTGTTAGTTACACTATTTATAACTCAAGAACGACTGAACCGATTGGTCTGAAAATCGGTGGGGAGCTAGCTTAGAACCAGAACACGGACATAACATATTTTTTATCCCGAAAAAGTAACAGGTACGGAACGAGCGAAGCCGCGGGTGACCGCTAGTTTGTAATGAAACAATAAAAAAAGCAGCCAAGTGCGAGTCGGACTCGCCCATGAAGGGTTCCGTAGCATCAATTAACATAATATAAAGGTTTTTGTAGTTCGTCGAAAGGTAAATTGCGGTTTACGATTTATGACGTATAAAAAAAAACTACTGACTAGATCTCGTTCAAACCAAATATCGTTGAAAGTTTGCATAGTAATGTACAACATATATTTTTTTTGGATTTATCATTCTCTTATTTTAGAAGTTAGAGGGGGGGGGACCAACTTTTTTCCACTTTGGAAGTGTCTCTCGCGCAAACTATTCAGTTTAGAAAAAAACTATATTAGAAACCTCAACATCATTTTTAAAGACCTATCCATAGATACCCCACACGTATGGGTTCGATGAAAAAAAAATTTGCGGTTTACGATTTATGACGTATAAAAAAAAACTACTGACTAGATCTCGTTCAAACCAAATATCGTTGAAAGTTTGCATAATAATGTACAACATATATTTTTTTTGGATTTATCATTCTCTTATTTTAGAAGTTAGAGGGGGGGGGACCAACTTTTTTCCACTTTGGAAGTGTCTCTCGCGCAAACTATTCAGTTTAGAAAAAAAACGATACTAGAAACCTCAACATCATTTTTAAAGACCTATCCATAGATACCCCACACGTATGGGTTCGATGAAAAAAAAATTTTTGAGTTTCAGTTTCAAGTACGGGGACCCCCAAAATTTATAGTTTTTTTTCTATTTTTATGTAAAAACCTTAATGCGGTTCACAGAATACATCTACTCACCAAGTTTCATCAGTCTAGCTTTTATGGTTTCGGAGAAAAATGGCTGTGACACGGTCGGACAGACAGACAGACAGACAGACAGACAGACATGACGAATCTATAAGGGTTCCGTTTTTGCCATTTGGCTACGGAACCCTAAAAACCAACGTCTTTATCCAATGAACGGTCCGCCAAACTATTTGTTTCGATGCCTTACTTTGCAAATCCGACTACCACGAAAGCTTTTCATTTCTCGGCTTAATAATAGCTTATGGTACTCGCTTACTATTGGTAAAATAATTTACAAAACCGGTTTTATTGAATACAACGTCACAAACTCACTTCCTAGAAAAAGAACTAGACATTTTTGTTATATAACGTCCTCCTAATTTATACGGAATCCTCGGTGGGCGAGTCCGACTCGCACTTGTCCGGTTTTTAACACTGAAACGGCTCAGCAGCAGCTGCTGGCGACTTATTTATCGTATTGGTAGCTTCACCATATGGCCTTCAATGACGCATATAAAAAAACTGTAGCAATTGGTCAAGGTTGTAGGTTGTATCTTACCTACTCATTATTGAGCTTTGTATTTTTTCTCAAAACTGCAAAAGCCTACCGACTTGACTTTATTTATTTCACCCTGAGCACCTAAACTTCCACATAGGTATTCCATTTAAGGGGCCAACGGAGGGCGAATTTTCATACAAACGTAATACCAAAATGATTACTAATTTAAGCAGATTTTTACTATATTATTGTAATAACTGTTTTTGTATAGTATTAATCTAGGTTCCTGAACAGTTTTTATTTTAAATTACTTACCTCAAATGAAAATAAATACCAATCGCATTTTACACATTTTTTTCATTGCAAAATGTGATTGGTGTTCATTTCATTTGAGGTAAGTAATTTAAAATAAAAACTGTTCAGGAACCTAGATAAATACTATAAGAATACAGTTATTACAATAATATAGTGAAAATCTGCCATAACTAGTAATAATTTTGGTATTACGTTTGTATGAAAATTCGCCCTCCGTAAGGGGCAGACCGCCGCCGATGACCTTATCACTCGCACACTTCGACCTTTTGTTTGAAAGATATAAAATCACTAAACTCATTTTTGAAAAGAGAAATTGTTTTGTGTGCAATCTGATTGCATACAGTAGGGCTGCCACAAGCTCTGTCTGGCTCTGACTCTGGCTCTGGTTTTGAGTCTGTGTGAGTGCTCACCGGCGTATTATACTGTGTGTGTGACGTTTCGACGTAGGATTTATTTAGACAGCACTCACACAGACTCAAAACCCGAGCCAGAGACAGAGCCAGACAGAGCTTGTTTTACTTAAAAAAAGTGTGAGAGCGAGAAGTGGTTTCACTGTGTTCATAAATAAGCTTTTTTAAAACAAGTCTTTTACTATTTTAAAACAAGTCTCTGTCATTATTGTTATTTCCATATTATTAGATGCCAAAAATAAATTTATAAATCAAACCCCAAAAAAGCAGCTCCGCTACACAATTATCTTAACTATCCAAAAAAAAAGAAAAAATTAAAACGCAACCAAGGATGATGCTCACCAAAAACCAAAATCTGGGGAATGAAGCTGTACATACTGTATTTATATATTTTCAACTGGATGGGACTTGACGAATGTAAAATAATAACAATAAAATACAAAAAATAACAAAGAAATCTAGGGATGAACGTCACCAAAAACCAACATCTGGGGAAACGTAGCCGTACCTATTGTATTTTTAGAATATCAACTGGATGGATATACTACGTAGGCAAGGTACGTACTACGTACGTACGACCTTGTCACCGCAGCCGCAGCATGCGACATCAACCACTCGCAAAAACACATTGTATTCACATTCACTTCACAGTTCAGTTCACACACATGCACGCACCCACACACTCACGTTTTTAGTCATTGCTAATTTGCAAGAGCAACCTCTGATGGAGGCAGTGCGGAAACTTTTTCTTGAACGCAGAACTTTTTAAGACGTAAGCAAAAGCGGTTTTGCTTTTCTGTGTTTTAAGATACTACGTACTATTACGGCGAAAATAGGTTTTATTCATAAAATAAATATAATTTAATTTTCAAATTATGTACTTTTACTTTCTATCTTGAGTGTACACATTTAAAAAATGACTTTTTGCTATACAGACCATCTGATAGTTGGAAGTTTTGCTACTTGGTCATTTTGCTAATTATTCTTCTGCTCATTAGACCTTTTGCTCTGTTGGACATTTTGCTACGTAGACCTTTTGTTCAGGAGGCAACTCTTCATTGATTACAGCTACAACTCTGTTTTACATATTACACGGCAAACAATACAACTACGTATCTCGACGCCATCCTCCTTCCTCTTCTTCTTTTTTCCACGTTTGAACCAATTAGGGATGTCCTATTCCCAAAACCAGTTAATAGTACATACTTATTTATTTTTTATGAAACAAGCATAATGAGTAATGACCCACCTGATATTAAATGGTAACCATCGCATATAACAGAGCATGGCTTAGGTCACGCACGCAGGAACGTGCCCTATGATGCGCTGCGTCCATCAACTTGAGGCACAAAATAGATGTTTAGCCTCACGTGCCGATTTCACCGGCACACCCTTCAAACAGAAACACAGCAATGCTGATTTACGGCAGAAATAGGAATGGTAGTAGTTTTTACCGGATGAGACCCCTCATAAAGAGCTCTTCTACTACTAAAATAATGTATAATTTACCTGTCACATACAAGGTAGGTTTACTCTTCCGTAGTAGGTGTCTGCCTAGTGGTACTAGGTATAGTTATGTACCTATTTATAGTACCTACTTGCCTACTAACTTTATTTACTTACTCCAAATCATTTTCAAGATTAGTTTTCCATCGTGACAGCTATCTATTAGTACCTACACGTAGATATGTGGATTGTGAATCTTCTATGCTAATAGGATGTATTTAGATACGTAGGTAAGTAGGTCTCTACCTACTTATGTACAATGGCCTTACTTAAAATTACCTGCCGAAAGATAAACTTGCGATCCATGGACATTACGTTAGGAGGAAGCTAGATAGGTAAGTCATCATCATCATTTTCTTTTCCTTATCTTACTTTATTTGACTGGCCTCTAGCTCAGTTGGTAGTAGCTCTGCCTTCTGCGCCATAGGTCATGGGTTCGATCTCCACCGAGAACAAATATTTGTGTGGTGAACATAAATGTTTGTTCTCTGTCTGGGTGTATATTGTATTCTAAGTATGTATTTACAAAAATAAAAAATGTATTCAAGTATTATATCAGCTATCTGGTTCCCATATTACAAGCTCTGCTTAGTTTGGGGCTGGGTAGTGTTGTGTGAATGGTCCACAATATTTATTTATTTATTTATTTATGTGGGGTCGGCACAAAAGGTTTTCGTTCTCCACCCTCTTCTTTAAGCCGTCATTTCAGCAGTCACTCCTTTCTTATCCATGTCATCTTTCACACATTCCATCCATCTTTTCTTTGGCCTACCGCTCTACCTGTCGCCATCTTGCATTTATTCAGCTTTTTACATCTCTGTCAATCTTACCAGTAGTAGGTACGACCCGTAAATTGAAGAACAAGGTAAGTAGGTAGGTTTATTATGTATGTTCGGAGTAAATTAATAGATATTGTTTGTATGACAGCTTCGCATTGTCGGGGCGTGCGGTTCACTCGATCAATTATTGAGTGCACTCTTCGACGAATAGTAAGTAGGTATCTGTGGCCAAGCTTCTATAAAGGCATCATACAATTGATTTTAAGTAGATACCTAACCTCTCATGGTCATTTTATAATGATTTTCTATTGATATTATGTAGTTCATATTGCCTTCTATTTAGATTATTATTAAACAGTTTTTTTTTTTTTTTGTTTGTTTGCTTTAAAACTTGCGGGCTGCAATCGGAACCAGTTCATGTTATCCTTTGGAGTAGAATTTATACATGGTGGTTCAGTTCCGATGACTGTATATGTTATGGGCCAAGTGATAAATTGGGCATTATACATAATGTCCGGTCATTATGAAAAATGCTTAATTAGGAGAGGGCAATTTGATAATAACTATTCAAATAATCAAATTGGCCGGGCATTATACATTATTATCCATCACTTTTTGGCAGAGAGAGGGAAGCTTCCTTACTGTTGCTATCAAAAGGAGGGGCTTTCTACGTCTTTTAAGCTATACTTTAAAGTGTTTATTATCAAATTGCCCAATTGTCATGTAGCAATATAATAATGACCATGCAATGTGATAAATAATGAAGAATTTATCACTTAGCCCAATAGAGCTAGACAATATGCATAATGCTCGAGCACATCGAGATATAAGTACTACGTAGTAGAGAAGTTACGTCAAATAACTGAATTGTCCTATTCTTCGTAATTTGTTCTCGGCAAAAAGGTCTTAAGCGCCATGTAAATCACGGCACTTTTTCGCGTTTTCGAGAGAGAGCGACTGAGGCGACTGAGTGAGGTGCGGCGCGATCGCCGCAGTTGAACGGGACAAAGTAGGAATTTACGGTGTCTTCTCTAGTACGTAGTACTTTTATCTCGATGCTCGAGCATTATTCATAATGCCCGCATTAATCACTTGGTCCATAACATAATATACAGATAAAGAAACTCTTCAACAGTCAGCAGCACAGGCGAAATGTTGTAGGACCCCCGGTTGTAAGTGAATATGCTACTGCATTCCGGATTGGCTGCTTATAAGGAGAACTCTTCATAATTATGTTAACTGCAAAGACACGATTTAGCTCAAAACTAAAATGTAACTAAAAACGGCCTGGTACCTAGGGCCTAACTAATATTTAATATTTTAGAGCTTTTAGCACACCATAAATAAAACAGTTAATGCAATTATTTTACCTATTTTATTTGCTCTAAATGTCAGAAAAATTAATACCTACTAGTTCATAATATATTCATTATGTTTGCACGTGCGTAGTGCAGTCAGCGTCAAAAGTAGATTGGCAATTCTGGTTTGTAATGAAGTTTTAGAACTTTATTTGAAGATCTGCTTTGAGTCACAATTCAAACAGAATTTTCCATATATTTGACAAATACAGAGATAAGTTAGGTACTAAGTACATTCTGAATTATCTTAAAATAATGTTACACAAGAAAGAGTCAAATATTTTATCGATAAGGCAGTATAATACTGCAACGCATACTAAAACCTCACTAAAACCTGTCTATAGATCCGAAAAAACTTAAAAACGAAAGCAAAACTCCATAATAACAAACCTCAATGACCTCAATACAGTTTACGGCTCAATAAATTAAAATTTTCTAATACTGTGAATAGACTTGTAAACATAATGAACTGTGTCTAATTTCGAAAGCAAAAAAAGGCACAATGTGGCTAAAAACCCTGGAATATTAACAATAAAATTACATACTTATCATAAATACATTATATCTACATACTACGTCTTGCATATTATATAAATAAATATTTTATGCTTTTTTATAGATAAGTACTACATTTATTTACAGAAAGAAATAATAATTAAACATAATTATATTAACATAATGTACAAAATTCCCAAGAAACGGTTAAACTATCTGCTGACCGTTACAAACGATCTAGAGATAGCTCAACTAATCTACAATACTTATGTGAACATTCCATTCCACACTGTCTAGCCTAAAAAATTGGTAGTTACTTCGCTTTTTACAACTAAGTACTTCTTTAAAACACCTACATCGAATACTAACCTACACCTAATTCTCATCTCGGACCATTTTGCATTTCATTTTATTGCTTCTTTTCGAAGAGAGAATGGCAGATTTCCTTGAGTAATTCATCAACGACCTCATCATAGAAGCCTCGACAGCTACGATATACGGAAAACGTAGAAAAAGTGCGGGGTTGTGCAATGCCAATGTGTATTTAAGGGACATTGAAAATTTCGGTCGGCCCGAGAATTAGGCTCCTGCATGAATTAATCATAATTTATCCAACAGTTCCAATTTCTCTAAATATTGTAAATAGTATTGATAATAAAATAACAAACAACCCACTTCAGATCTATAGAAAATATAAAGCATCTCGCTTACCATAATAACTGTGGAGACATGGCCTCTAGCTCAGTTGGTAGTAGCTCTGCCTTCTGCGCCATAGGTCGTGGGTTCGATCCCCATCGAGAACAAATATTTGTGTGGTGAACATAAATGTTTGTTCTCTGTCTGGGTGTTATATTGTATTCTAAGTATGTATTTACAAAAAAAAAATGTATTCAAGTATTATATCAAATATCTGGTTCCCATATACAAGCTCTGCTTAGTTTGGGGCTGGGTAGTGTTGTGTGAATTGTCCACAATATTTATTTATTTATTTATACAATAGATAGTTTATGCATAAATAGTTACTATATTTAAACGTAACAGGCATTCCTTTGACACGACTTTCAATCGAGCTGATAGACTACTTACTATTTATATCAGTGTAGCTGGCTCGGAAGTCTATTTAATTTTAAATGTCTTTTATACTTTTGGCAAAAGATAAAAAAAATCATAGGTTTACACTATAGTATAGCTAATATTACAAGGTTGCAACCTTGCACGCATCTCTGCGTTCTACGGTGTCGATCAGTGAAACACTCTCAAATATGACAGCGGTGTTTGACAGCGTTTCACTGATCACCATCGCAGAACGCTAGATGTGCGCAAAGCTTGAGCCAGTGCAAATAAGGGGCTCATCTAATATACAGGTTTTACAAATGAGAAGAGATACCAATCCATTTTATGTAAAGCTTGTTATTGTTGAATGAAAAATTTTGATTTAATTTTTAGGGTTCCGTAGCCAAATGGCAAAAACGGAACCCTTATAGATTCGTCATGTCTGTCTGTCTGTCTGTCGGTCCGTATGTCACAGCCATTTTTCTACGAAACTATAAGAGATAGACTGATAAAACTTGGCGAGTAGATGTATTCTGTGAACCGCATTAAGATTTTTACACAAAAGTATAAAAAAAACAAAAAAATTGGGAGGTACTTGAAATTGAAACTCAAAAAATCCTAGATCTAGAATCTAGATCGTTTGTAACGATCTGCAGATAGCTCAACTGTTTCTTGTGTATTTTGTACATATTGTAAATATATTTTGTTTAATTGTAAGTTTATTTGTGTAAAGAACTATTATTTTATGTTACTTGTTGCTACGGAACCCTTCATGGGCGAGTCAGACTCGCACTTGGCCGCTTTTTTTGACATTCCAAAAGTCACGTGATTTTACCCTTACACCTTTTGAAATCTTCGTCAGCACTTACTACGGCACCGGGCCATGGCATGACTATGGTACCAATGAACCAGGAAGGTAGGGCAGGTATCTTGCACGCCATCATCGGCATTGCAAGAAGCGCTACCACCTCTGGGTACCTAGGTACTCTAGAGTGGAGAGTGACGTCATTCACAGGGTTTTTGTTATTTTCAAGATAACCCATATCTATTTATTTGGATTTAAAATATTTGAACAACTTTAGACTGTCTCGTTTTGAAGTTCAGCCTTGCGCATTGCGATTAGATTATTTCAGTGATATTTTGACACATCCGGAAGACGTTTGGACGCGATTTGGAATGGCAGGTAGGTAGGTAAAGAATGAAATAATAAACTAAAGAGATTACGCACACCTAGGCGATGGCGGTCAGTGAATCGCTGTCATGATTGACAGCGTTTGACAGATCACCATCGTAGAACGCTTAGATGTGCGCAAGACTTTACTACTTATGGCCTTACTTATAAAAATATGTCAAAAGATAAACAGTGCTTAAACTATTGCTATCTCTTACCACTGAGCAATGACAAACAGTGACAGGGCTAACTTTATGCAATGTTTAAATTTAAATTACATTTATAAGTATGGCAGTTAGTCTTAATAGAATGTACTACGGAAGAGCGAGATTCTATTTTATTTTATTTTTATTTTATTTATTAAACAAAATCCACAGCCCATCTCTAACACAGGTATTTCCATACTTAAAAGAGAGTATGAAATGTACCATAGATTAAGTTTACTGAAATAAATTATTTGTATTGTATTGTATTGTATATAACCAAGTACCTTTCCTACGTGATACCTGAGTGAGTATGTACCTTTAACTACCTACTTATACTGAATGGACGTTCGTATTGTAGTAGGGGTAAGTACTAGGGCATGCAGTATCGGAACCATTCTCAGAACCGGGAATTTTCGCCCGATACTGGCCTCGGAACCGAGAATTCCCGGGAATTTCGATACTTTCGATACTGACTTAATTTTTTTAATAAAACTGATTGTATAGATAAACAATGAAAGAAAAACTACTTAAAAAGACACTTTGTGTTATTAAGATATATTTTTTTATTCAGAACCGTAAATTAACCCACACACAACAACGAAATACACGAAATACTCTCATTTATTTCGCGTATTTCTTCATTATTATAATACTAAAACTCTCTGTGCGTGCAAGCAACAATCAGAGCTAGGTTATATCAAAGTAAAATCGAATATCCATCAAATAAATCAACAGTTAGAACTAACAGTAACAAACTATGCAGGTACGTTATCTAACTAAATCAGCAATTTAAATGTAGGTTTAATAAAAATATCTTATGAAATCAACGTTATATATACTCAAATCAACAACTAAGCATGTAAATCATCAGCTAAAATGCCAGTAAAAAGTGATACACAATTTTGACTTCAAAATAGCTCTTCTCTCGCTGTAATAACTTCGCAGAAAGCTTATGGCGTCCACACTTTTGTCGCTGAGAGAACTTCTCAGTTTACTACATATAAACCAGCAGATGAAAAAAAACTCTCAGGTTCCACGCTACTACGCCAGGGGTAACAACTGCCACATTTGCGGACGACACTGCCATTCTTGCCAGTAACAAGGATCCCAACGAAGCTTCTAGATCTCTTCAAACCGGACTGGACGGAATTGAGCAGTGGCTTACGAAATGCCATTACGAATGGAGGATCAGAGCCAGTGCCTCTAAGTCAGTCCACGCAACTTTTGCACTTCACAGAGGTGATTGCCCGCCTGTCAGCCTAGAAGAAAAGAGAAGAACTGAACTTCCGATACAGAAGCCTACAATGGTTATTAGGCAGAAACTCAGTTCTAAGCTTCCACAACAAACTCTTGGTATACCAGGTGGTACTGAAGCCTATATGGACGTACGGCATACAGCTTTGGGGATCAGCTTGCAAATCAAACGTCGAAATAATCCAAAGAGCACAAAATGGTATACTAAGAAACATATCCAATGCACCTTGGTTCTTAAAGATCGATGAGCTCCACAACGAACTAGATACAAACACCGTCAGCGACGAAATAAAGCGGTTCTCAACCAAGTACAAGCAGCGTTTAAGCGACCACCCTAATCACCTGGCATCCCAGCTGACCACCATAAACTACCCTAAGAGACTAAAAAGACAACACATCATAGAACTCAACATATGATTTCAAAAAGAAGGGGGGAATGATCACTGGAGAAATTCCCCAACATGTCCAGCGCATACACCAAACCTGCTTATAGTCAGAAGACTGATCGCAGATGACACACAGAACGAAAAAAAAAAAATTTGACAGTTTTCAATGAAAATCTGTCAAATATTCGTCGCTTGAGACGTGCTTAAATCTGAGTTGCGTTTCAGTATTCGGGGGTAACTGAATGATGTAAATTAAAGGTTCGTAATTTGTCAAAATATCTAGCAATGTACAGAAAAGTGAAACTGAACGCATAGGAAGTGCTTTTTATCGACATTTATTTATATCGTACTAGAAAACACCAATAATTGATCATTGTCATCAGTATCGAAAGTATCGAAAGTATCGGGAATTCCTTCGTAGGGAACCGGTACTGGAAAAGTTCAAAATCAGCGATACTTCCCGGTACTTTCGATACTGATACTTCCCGGGAGCATGCCCTAGTAAGTACCTATGTCGGCGTGGCCAAGAGATGTCGTTCTGGATATAATACGAACACGTGCGCCAATAATAATGAAAACAGAAGTATTCACACATGACATACATTACGATCAAGGCAATGTGTTGTATCTATAGTCGGATATCTAATTAGAAGAAGCCAACTGACAGTAGCTAATGTCACTTTGTAAAATAATGTTGCCATATTTAAAGAAATAGTGATGCGTTCAGTTCTCGTTCAATCAGATGAATGAACAATGAGTGCGAATAGTTAATCATTTCAAACTTTATAAGAATATTCTTTTTGTAATTTTTGTTGTAATTCGGCTTATAACCTCTGGTCTGATTGCACGAATGTTTTTCCTGCGCTCACGCTGTTTAGTTATTGTTTTTGTTAAGTTTGGCAAACGCGCAAACGATATGGATCCTCAACCAAGCACGTCAAGTCAAGTTTTTTCAATCATTCACTTTGTCACAACACTGTTTTTATTTCATCAAAAACTGACAACACATTAAAGGCCAGCGCACACCTAGTTCGCTGGCGGCTGGATCAGTGAAACGCTGTCAAATATCGCTGTCAGATTTGAGATTTGACAGCGACATTTGACAGCGTTTCACTGATTGCTACCGCCAGCGAACTAGGTGTGCGCAGTTATCAGTTGACTTCGTATAATTTAAAATCCGACTATAAGTAGGTGTTTTTTATTTGAACACCTAACTCGATAATAAAGTAACCTAGGTAGGTAAGCACCTACATAAATACAAATTTACATAATACAATACTAACCGAAGATCCCTGAAGTAGATTACATGCTAAATAATAGATAGATAGATAAAACTTTATTGTACACAAGGATACATTATAAAATCTATATATGCCTTATCGCTGAAAGTGATTTCTTCCAGGCAATAACTACTCAGGTATTTTAATAACTACTTAGGTATGTTCTTACTCTGTGTATAAGTTCTATAAAAACTGTATTATCTTTGCTTTAAAGCCCAGCACACATCTAAGCGTTCTGCGGTGACAATGAAACGCTGTCAAAAATCGCTGTAATATTTGACAGAGTTTCACTGATCGCCACCGCAGAACGCTTAGATATGCGCAAGGCTTAAATTGGAAACTTTTAGACAAAGTCTCCAGGAAATTCAGCTATAGACGTTATAGTGAGACCTAGTCTCAGACAACCAAGTGTCAAGCGCACGAAAGGAGCCTCTCTGAGGCACACTTAAAATTCTTTCACCACACTGTTCTGAAAGAACCAGTGACACGATAAGAAGAAGTAAACAACCATGCATCAGCTGGGACTTACATAGAGTTTAGAGCCATCTATTGGTCTACCACAAGCTCTGCCTGGCTCTGTCTCTTGTTTTGAATCTGTGCGAGTGTTGACTAAACAAATCCTACGTCGAAACGTCACACACACAGTATAATACCTGGTGAGCACTCACACTTACTCAAAACCAGAGCCAGTCAGACCTTGAAGAAGGCCTAGATCTATGCCAGTCTAGGTCCTTTTTTAGATCATCCCGATGGAAAAAAAAACTCCCGATGGAGGGAAATCGAGAACGAACCCACTACTTAGTGATCCAGCTGAAGGCAGCGCTAATACCGACTGAGCAGGCCAAAATAACAATACTAAGTATGTATGTATCGCTAAAAATATTCAGCTAAGAACAAAAATAGTTTTGGGATGTGTGCAGTGCACAAACAAAGCTGTTGCATAAGACGCCCCACTTCATGTTTTTCCTCATCTTTTTACATTCGATTACTATGTTTTATACAGTGAAATTTCATTCAAACGTACATAGGTACATAAAATCACGCCTCATTCCCATGGGGGTAGGCAGAGATCACGGATTTCCACTTGCTACGATCCTGACACACCTCTTTCGCTTCATTCACTCGCATAACATTCTTCATACAAGCTCATCGGATAGGGTCATTCAAATTACCTAATAAATTCCCTACACAATAATTTTATTACTTCCTAAAAGCTCACTTATTGCAGAATGGAACTCCGAACTGAAGCGTCCCTCAGGATTACATGTACTTACACTTATGTTACTATAGTATAATATAGTATTATACTATACCATACATATTTTTGACTGGCCTCTCAGCTCAGTTGGTAGTAGCTCTGCCTTCTGCGTCGTAGGCCGTGGGTTCAATCCCCAACGACAACAAATGTTTGCGTGACACAGATGTTTGTTTTCTGTGTCTGTTGTGTATTGTATTCTAAGTATGTATTTACAAAAAATGTACAATAGGTATTTTATCCGCTATCTGGAGCTCGGCTTGATTTGGGGCTAGATAGTGTTGTGTGGATTGTTAAAAAGATATGTGTGTATATTATAATATATACCACAGAGTGGTGCCCACAAGAGCCAAGGCGTCGCGGCAGACCAAAAACAAGCTGGCGAGACGAGCTCGATAAGCACAGACCACAGTGGAACATCGCAGCACACAGGACCGCACAGAGTGGACGGGATTGGGGGAGGCCTTTGCCCAAACATAGAATGCTCATAATAATAATATGAAAATGTACTTGTAGTTTAAATAAGTTAAGCACGGGGCTTAGCCAATTGGTCGGCACTCGCCAGTCGCTAACGACTGTAAAAAAACTACATATCTTATCGTAAGCATCTGTCATTACAAGGTTTTATTTAACTTGCAATTTATGAAGGTAAGTACCTAATATTAAAAAATACTTATATTTTTCGATGTCTATACGTTATGATGATATTATGATGAGGCCTAGCGCCAAGCAGGCGAATAACTACTCTAAATTAAATTACAAATAGAATAATAGTGAAATAAGAAAAGAAACCTATTTAAAAAAAAGCAGCCAAGTGCGAGTTAGACTCGCCCATGAAGGGTTCCGTAGCACGACGAACTACAAGAACCTTTATTATATGTTACTTGATGTAACATAATAAGGTTCTTGTAGTTCGTCGAAAGGTAAATTGCGGTTTACGGTTTATGACGTATAAAAAAAAAACTACTTACTAGATCTCGTTCAAACCAAATATCGTTGAAAGTTTACATAGTAATGTACAACATATATTTTTTTTAGTATTATCATTCTCTTACTTTAGAAGTTAGAGGGGGGGGGACCAACTTTTTTCCACTTTGGAAGTGTCTCTCGCGCAAACTATTCAGTTTAGAAAAAAATGATATTAGAAACCTCAACATCATTTTTGAAGACCTATTCATAGATACCCCACACGAATGGGTTCGATGAAAAAAAAAATTTTGAGTTTCAGTTTCAAGTATGGGGACCCCCGAAATTTATAGTTTATTTTTTATTTTTATGTAAAAATCTTAATGCGGTTCACAGAATACATCTACTCGCCAAGTTTCATCAGTCTAGCTCTTACGGTTTCGGAGAAAAATGGCTGTGACATACGGACGGACAGACAGACAGACAGACAGACAGACAGACAGACAGACAGACAGACAGACAGACAGACAGACAGACATGACGAATCTATAAGGGTTCCGTTTTTGCCATTTGGCTACGGAACCCTAAAAATAAGGTGTAAAAAGTATTAAAAATTAAAATATGTACTGTCTAATAGTAGTAGAAACAAAAAGTCTACCACACCTATTGTTGGTTTTGAGATCAAATCTTGCAAGCTGAATTAAACTACCCCTTCTTAGCCTCATCATCATCATCAGCCTGAAGAAGTCCACTCATTTCTTGGAAGAACGATTCCTAAGCCCTAATCCATCGGTCCATCCGGCACCGTTTCGTCTTCCGGTTCGTGGTCGCCATTCGAGAAACTTTATTCCCCAACGGCTGTTGGTTCTTCGACCACGGAGTTCATATTTTGACTTGTTGGTGTAATTCTGACGTCAAAGTATCTGAATCGACTGCAATCAAGTTTTGCTCCTAACGAAAAAAAAAAAACCTCAACTCACGAACACAAAATGCTGTATAAGCAATATGTATTTGGATAAAACTTGAAATAATAGTTATTTGTTAGACAAGAGTGCAAAGCTGCTTTTTAACCGCGTGCTCAATTTTGATGACCGAGCAAGCGCAGGATTCTAAAGTTTAACCACGAGCGTAGCGAGTGGTTTAAAAGTTAGAATCCTAAGCGTTGGCGAAGGAATCAAAAGAGCACAAGGTGAAAAATCTTTGCACTCGAGTGCAACACGTAACTTTTCATCCCACCTCAGCGAGGAAATGACTAATGCAAAAAGAACATGGTGCGACTAAAAGTAACACAACAAGAAGGTTCCGAGAATGAGTTATTAACAAATTTAAAAAGGTTGTATGATAAATTCGGCACCATGCAGGTAGAAGTAAATAGAGGTTTAATGGTGTTTTTTTTTTTTTTTTTTTTTAATGGTGTTTTGAATTCACAAATACACCAAGAAGGTGGACCAGCGAGGAAATGACTAATGCAAAAAAGAACATGGTGCGACTAAAAGTAACACACCAAGAAGGTTCCGAGAATGAGTTTTTAACAAAATAAAAAAGGTTGTATGATAAGCTCGGCACCATGGAGGTAGAAGTAAATAGGTTATGTAATCACAAACTTATTGAACACGATATTCTAAATACAAATTTACTTTATCCTCTAGCGGATAAAAACGGCTTTTCCAGTCAGAAATTAAACAGTAAAAACACACTTTCAGAGCTGGTGGGATGAAAATTATATAAACTGTTAGAGTAAAAACGCTGTGAGTGCTCACCAGTGTATCATACTGTAATTGTGACATTTCGATTTAGGATTTATTTTGACAACACTCACACTGGCTCAAAACCAGAATCAGAGACAGAGCTTGTAGAAGGCCTACTGGTGGTTCTACTGTTATTCTTTGTGTGTGTTAGGGACCTCACAAAAGTGGTCCAGTCAGTCGGTGCTCGTGGCCCGAATTTTAAAGACGCAGTTTATAATTTGAATTGAACATAGCAAAGCCGCGGGCTGTAGGATTTGTATTAGTCTGTAGAACTTAAACCCAAGTTCTAGAGAATGTAAGTACTCATTATTATCAACATAAAACTTTCGCGAGGTGTCACATGGCTATTAATAGGTAGGTTTGCTTCTTCTTCTTAATGAATGGAATCTGTCCATTTCGGAGCAATATTTCCAAGTGTACCATGGTATTTTACTGGAATAAAATAAAATGAATGAATGAATGAATCAATTTTGCCAGTGTCGTGTAGTGAGGATATATTACATAGATAAATACTTTTTCGTCAAGTCAAGTCAGTCATAGCATAGACAAGTCGGCCCTACCCTAATTGACTTTGAAAACAAAACATTTTCGATCATACCAGAATATCACATAATACACTTTTATTCAAACTGCTAACACTTTGAGCTAAGACCTCAATTAATGTTGGTTAAAATACCACCGAAATTACACAACAGAACTCAATATAACACCAGAAAAACAATTAAAATCAAAAAGCTATGTGACTTCCCAAAATGACAAATCGAATCTCCGTAGGTATATAGGTCTACTCTAGGTATCCTTTGAGATTATGTCAGAATTAACTGCTTTTTGTTGTTTGACAATCGTTCAATCAATCTGTCAGCTTTATGATCCTTACTAGTTCTAACCTGTTTTGAGACTTGTTTGATAAAAGGTGATATTGGAATGTAAGATTTTTTTTTCTTTAAAAATTTATTTCATTGAAGATGTAATGGTTAGGGACCTAGTTAGGTACCAGCCTACCAGAAGCTCTGTCTCTGGCTCTGGTTTTGTGTCTGTGTGCATGCTCACCAGTGTATTATACTGTGTGTGACGTTTCGGCGTAGGATTTATTTAGTCAATACTCACACAGACTCAAAACCAGAGCCAGACAGAGCTTGTGGTAGGCCTACTTATGTGATATAAAATTACGTACCTAAACGTATATTGATTGTTCATAGGAAAAAAAAGCAAGATAATGAAATTCAGCTCTAATATTCTAATCAAATAAAAAGCACTCGCACTGACTCAAAACCAGAGCCAGACACAGAACCAGGCAGAGCTTGTGGTAGGCGTAAAGGACTCTCCTAAAATGTTCTTAAATATTCCAGAATGATTTAGACAAATGTAATTCAAGGACTCTACTCGGGCCACGCCGGGCTTCGCTGGTCACTTATACTAAACAATTAACTCTTTAATAAGTTACTTCCTGTGCTCCTAGTAAAACAAAAAGTTTAGCTATCGTTTTAAATACATGATTTAATCAAAATACTTTACATAAAATACCTACGAACTTTTTGTTAAAATGCATTAGGTAATTCACATGTGTCCCAGGTAGGGAACGGCATTAAACATTAGAGTTATATTTCTACAAACTATTAATTAAGAGTAAATCAGTAATATATTAATAAAAACTATAAGAGGTTTATGTGGCCAAATAATAGGTATATCAAACTACAAAAGCAAAATTATTGAAATAATTAATTCTATTTTAGCTTTTACAGACACGAGTGTAAGAATTCTACAAATGTGCTCTCTTATCCCGTACTAGGTGCCTATCTAGTACCTTAACTACACGCCTTACGTTGTCGTTGTACCGACCGTAGTAGGTACCTGGGTAGGTAGGTAAACGTATTGTAAATAGGAAAATATCTAGGTAAGTATTGATTACATCGATTGGTATGACCTATGTCATAGTCAGATGCGAGCAAGGGGGGGCAGACGGGCGCGCGGGGGGGACTCACCTGCTGCGGCGCGAAGCCGAGGAACGACATCTTCCTCTTGCCGGAGCTCATGGTGTCGCTCCGTGCGTGCGCTTGCGTCCGTATGCGCGTGCGTCCGTTTGCGCGTCCGGCGCGCGACTGACGCCTTCCTCCGCTCCGCACGCTGCTGCTGGGTGCGCGTGCGCACCGGTGCCGCCGCGAGGTCGCACTCGACGACCAAGACCGCACCGACCCAGCTCCAGAGTAGATGGCATGGCTGAAGCTCGTTCCTACTCTATTGTTACTACATTCCACGCCTCGAAGAGAGCAAATCCTAACCACGCCGCCACAAGCCCGGCTCACCACCGCACAGACATGGTGCTGTGTGTATACGTGATCTTAGTTAAACATGTCTTACGGCAGCCATGTACCGGCCGAGGCCTAACCATTTTCAGTTAGTGGAGAGACTAATGAATGCAATCTTCCTCTTATGTCTCTATTTCATACGAACCAGCAAATAGTGCTGTGGAGTTAGGTGCCTCTCGCTGCTGGCTCCTCCGAATCATCCGAATGCATTTCTGTCCAAAAAAAGGGCTCTCGGCTCATTTTTTGGACAGAAATGCATTCGGATCCACGACCTTGGATCGGAAGGTGGGGCCACTGTCACTAGACTACCAGTACTGAGAAAAAAACGTAGCGTTGCGCCTGACGCTTATCGCATGCCAAACGTAGTGTTGCGCCTGACGCTTATCGCATGCCAAACGTAGTGTTGCGCCTGGCGCTTATCGCATGCCACCTTTTTGTGTGGAATGATATTTGCTCGCGATTTTTGCTAAATAAGTTCAGTGATTTTACAAGTATCAAAAGGCAAAGTAATAAAGTCTTCAACGGCAGTCTGCCCCTAAACTAGTTTTGCTAACGGAGATTTCGACGCATCTAAAGGCTTGCGCACATCTAGGCGATGGCGATGGCGATCAGCTGAAACGCTGACAAATATCGCTGTCATATTTGACAGCGTTTCAGCTTATCGCCATAGCCTAGATGTGCGTAGGCCTTTATTTCACGTTCTTTTCACTATCACACAGCTTTTATAGGGGGGTACTCTAGTAGAAAAATCCTTAGATGTGTGTCTGGATTCCAACCTGCGACCTGAGGATCAGAAGGCGAGGGCTATTACCACTAGACCACCAGTACTCAAAAACCGTTATTCGTAAAATGTATGGTACACAATGCTAGTGCTCTCAAACAGTGAAAATATGTGTCAAGTGCACGAAAAGAGCTTCTTTGAGGCGTACCTAGTACCTAATTGATCGCGTGAGCGAAGCGAACGAGAACTTACATACAACTTGGCCGATTTGGCATTTTATGTGCGTATGTATGTATGTATTTGTGTATGCTTGTCCGACGATAACTTTCAAACCGTGTTGATCCGATCTGCATGAAATTTAATAAGTCGATAACTTGTGCTTGAGATATTTACTATAGAGGGTGTGGCGTTTTTTGAATCCAGAGTGAAGTGAAGGATTGTTCCATTATGCACGGTCACCATATGGATTAACCGCTGGCGCTGGTGTGTGTGTGTGCTCACATTTACGCATGTGTATAAACTATTATAGCAACTTTTTGCACTAGGAAAACAGGAACCTGTATTAGCTTACTGCGCCGAGATGATGAGACAAAGTGCAATGAACGTGGGTAGAGCATGTGCATAAACTACGAATGCAACTATTTGTACCAGGTATTCATGACGGGCAGGAAGTGGCTGTGAATTTAAAAACCGGACGCTTTTACCCCCTAAGACCATGAAGAAAGAAAGAAATAATAAATAGATAGTAAATAGATAATAAATAGATAATAAATAGATAATAAATATATATTAAATATATAATAACTAGATCATATATAGATAATAAATTGATAAATAATAAATAATTAATAAATAATTAATTAAAAATTAATAAAATAATAATAAATAACAAATAAATAAATAAATAAGTAATACATAAATAAATCAATAACACATGAAGCAATTAATAAATGAATATGAATATAGTAAGTGAATATTTTTCAAATAGGGGGAGTATCTAGTCCCAAACTGAGCAAAGCTTGTACATTGGGAACCAGAAACCGAGAACTATTTCGTATATTTCAACCCTCTTCCCTAGAAGGTATGGAATAATCATAAAAGAAATAAAGCCAATTTTTTTCTCCTTTAATTAGGTAATTATTATGTTATTAAGTATTTAAAAAGAAATATGTACCTATATTTATTAAAAAAACAACATAATTAATGAGTCTCCAACCTCCATGCAATGGAAGTTTTTCCTCACATTAGATTATATGCATTTAATGTGCATCGGACCTGCAGAATATATGAATGATACCAGGGCACCATATCATTGTAGGTAGTTTCAGAAGGTGCAATCCATCCCCGATAGATAGTGGGGTGCACACACACACACACATGCAATACCCCCCTTCCATACATCTAAAGAAAAAGAAAGAAAGAAAATCGTTTATTTATACAAACTGTACACGACAAGAAATAAAACAATAAAAAAAGTAAAAATACAGTGTTACTAACACAATACGCAGAGTTCTGTATATATTTCATCTGTACACGACTTTCCACTCTATCGTTAAGGAGTTCCATGTTACTCAATCGGAAGCCCCCATGCACAAAAGTGCATCTGCCATGCAGCACAAATTGCATCTTGATACCAGGGCACCATAGCATTGAAGGTGATATGAAAAAGTGCCACCCACCCCCATACTCATTCCACATCTAGCTACTTTTCAGCTGCTACCTAGGGCCCTGGGAGTCTAAAAAGGAATGGGATATGCACTCGCATGCAATACCCCCTTCCAAACACATATGATCTAGACTAGAAGCTAGTCATATACTACACTGACCCGACTGAAAAAAACCACCTTCCCCTCCCCCCGTCCTATGCATAAAAGTACATCAGACTTGCAGGATGATGCACAAATTGCATCTTGATACCAGGGAACCATAGCATTGGAGGTGGTTGGAAAAGGTGCCTCCCACCCCCATTCCCACTCCAAACGCGATCTAATTGCCTCCACTACCGAGGGCCCTGGGAGGCTAACTGGGATGCGATATGCACCCACATGCAATACCTCCTTACCCCCTTCCAAATATTATGACTTTAAACTTTATCGTAAAGGATTAAAGTCTATGTTACTAGACCGGAGCTAGGTAGGGGGTACCACCTGACTGAAAATAACCCCCCCCCCCGTCTACTCCCCGCCTATGCATAAAAGTGCATCCGACTTGCAGAATGATGCACAAATTGCATCTTGATACCAGGGAACCATAGCATTGGAGGTGGTTGGAAAAGGTGCCACCCACCCCATTCCTACTTCAAACCACATCTAATTGCCTCCACTACCGAGGGCCCTGGGAGGCTAACTGGGATGGGATATGCACCCACATGCAATACCTCCTTACCCCCTTCCAAATATTATGACTTTAAACTTTATCGTAAAGGATTAAAGTCTATGTTACTAAACCGGAGCTAGGTAGGGGGTACCACCTGACTGAAAATAACCCCCCTCCCCGTCTCCTCCCCGCCTATGCATAAAAGTGCATCCGACTTGCAGAATGATGCACAAATTGCATCTTGATACCAGGGAACCATAGCATTGGAGGTGGTTGGAAAAGGTGCCACCCACCCCATTCCTACTTCAAACCGCATCTAATTGCCTCCACTACCGAGGGCCCTGGAAGGCTAACTGGGATGGGATATGCACCCACATGCAATACCTCCTTACCCCCTTCCAAATATTATGACTTTAAACTTTATCGTAAAGGATTAAAGTCTATGTTACTAAACCGGAGCTAGGTAGGGGGTACCACCTGACTGAAAATAACCCCCCTCCCCGTCTCCTCCCCGCCTATGCATAAAAGTGCATCCGACTTGCAGAATGATGCACAAATTGCATCTTGATACCAGGGAACCATAGCATTGGAGGTGGTTGGAAAAGGTGCCACCCACCCCATTCCTACTTCAAACCGCATCTAATTGCCTCCACTACCGAGGGCCCTGGAAGGCTAACTGGGATGGGATATGCACCCACATGCAATACCTCCTTACCCTCTTCCAAATATTATGACTTTAAACTTTATCGTAAAGGATTAAAGTCTATGTTACTAAACCGGAGCTAGGTAGGGGGTACCACCTGACTGAAAATAACCCCCCCTCCCCGTCTCCTCCCCGCCTATGCATAAAAGTGCATCCGACTTGCAGAATGATGCACAAATTGCATCTTGATACCAGGGAACCATAGCATTGGAGGTGGTTGGAAAAGGTGCCACCCACCCCATTCCTACTTCAAACCGCATCTAATTGCCTCCACTACCGAGGGCCCTGGAAGGCTAACTGGGATGGGATATGCACCCACATGCAATACCTCCTTACCCCCTTCCAAATATTATGACTTTAAACTTTATCGTAAAGGATTAAAGTCTATGTTACTAAACCGGAGCTAGGTAGGGGGTACCACCTGACTGAAAATAACCCCCCTCCCCGTCTCCTCCCCGCCTATGCATAAAAGTGCATCCGACTTGCAGAATGATGCACAAATTGCATCTTGATACCAGGGAACCATAGCATTGGAGGTGGTTGGAAAAGGTGCCACCCACCCCATTCCTACTTCAAACCGCATCTAATTGCCTCCACTACTGAGGGCCCTGGGAGGCTAACTGGGATGGGAAATGCACTAACATGCAATACCTCCTTACCCTCTTCCAAATATTATGACTTTAAACTTTATCGTAAAGGATTAAAGTCTATGTTACTAAACCGGAGCTAGGTAGGGGGTACCACCTGACTGAAAATAACCCCCCCTCCCCGTCTCCTCCGCGCCTATGCATAAAAGTGCATCCGACTTGCAGAATGATGCACAAATTGCATCTTGATACCAGGGAACCATAGCATTGGAGGTGGTTGGAAAAGGTGCCACCCACCCCATTCCTACTTCAAACCGCATCTAATTGCCTCCACTACCGAGGGCCCTGGAAGGCTAACTGGGATGGGATATGCACCCACATGCAATACCTCCTTACCCCCTTCCAAATATTATGACTTTAAACTTTATCGTAAAGGATTAAAGTCTATGTTACTAAACCGGAGCTAGGTAGGGGGTACCACCTGACTGAAAATAACCCCCCTCCCCGTCTCCTCCCCGCCTATGCATAAAAGTGCATCCGACTTGCAGAATGATGCACAAATTGCATCTTGATACCAGGGAACCATAGCATTGGAGGTGGTTGGAAAAGGTGCCACCCACCCCATTCCTACTTCAAACCGCATCTAATTGCCTCCACTACTGAGGGCCCTGGGAGGCTAACTGGGATGGGAAATGCACTAACATGCAATACCTCCTTACCCTCTTCCAAATATTATGACTTTAAACTTTATCGTAAAGGATTAAAGTCTATGTTACTAAACCGGAGCTAGGTAGGGGGTACCACCTGACTGAATATAACCCCCCCTCCCCGTCTCCTCCCCGCCTATGCATAAAAGTGCATCCGACTTGCAGAATGATGCACAAATTGCATCTTGATACCAGGGAACCATAGCATTGGAGGTGGTTGGAAAAGGTGCCACCCACCCCATTCCTACTTCAAACCGCATCTAATTGCCTCCACTACCGAGGGCCCTGGAAGGCTAACTGGGATGGGATATGCACCCACATGCAATACCTCCTTACCCCCTTCCAAATATTATGACTTTAAACTTTATCGTAAAGGATTAAAGTCTATGTTACTAAACCGGAGCTAGGTAGGGGGTACCACCTGACTGAAAATAACCCCCCTCCCCGTCTCCTCCCCGCCTATGCATAAAAGTGCATCCGACTTGCAGAATGATGCACAAATTGCATCTTGATACCAGGGAACCATAGCATTGGAGGTGGTTGGAAAAGGTGCCACCCACCCCATTCCTACTTCAAACCGCATCTAATTGCCTCCACTACCGAGGGCCCTGGAAGGCTAACTGGGATGGGATATGCACCCACATGCAATACCTCCTTACCCCCTTCCAAATATTATGACTTTAAACTTTATCGTAAAGGATTAAAGTCTATGTTACTAAACCGGAGCTAGGTAGGGGGTACCACCTGACTGAAAATAACCCCCCTCCCCGTCTCCTCCCCGCCTATGCATAAAAGTGCATCCGACTTGCAGAATGATGCACAAATTGCATCTTGATACCAGGGAACCATAGCATTGGAGGTGGTTGGAAAAGGTGCCACCCACCCCATTCCTACTTCAAACCGCATCTAATTGCCTCCACTACCGAGGGCCCTGGAAGGCTAACTGGGATGGGATATGCACCCACATGCAATACCTCCTTACCCCCTTCCAAATATTATGACTTTAAACTTTATCGTAAAGGATTAAAGTCTATGTTACTAAACCGGAGCTAGGTAGGGGGTACCACCTGACTGAAAATAACCCCCCCTCCCCGTCTCCTCCCCGCCTATGCATAAAAGTGCATCCGACTTGCAGAATGATGCACAAATTGCATCTTGATACCAGGGAACCATAGCATTGGCGGTGGTTAGAAAAGGTGCCACCCACCCCATTCCCACTTCAAACCACATCTAATTGCTTCCACTACCGAGGGCCCTGGGAGGCTAACTGGGACGGGATATGCACTCACATGCAATACCTACCCTTACCCCCTTCCAAATATCAGTACACATTCATGACTTTAAACTTTATCGTAAGGGATTAAAGTCCATGTTACTAAACTGGGACCTAGGTAGGGGGTACTATACTGATAAGACCCCCCATCGGCCCCCTCCCCGCCTATGCATAAATGTGCAGCCGACCTGCAGAATGATGCACAAAGTGCATCTTGATACCAGGACATCATAGCTTGGTAGGTGGTTTGAGAAGGTGCCACCCACCCCCATACTCACTCCACACCTAGCTGGCTTTCAGTTTATCAGGGACGGGATATGCACTCACTTATGCGATACCTACATTTTGTACACGGGTTTTTGAACTCTAATATTGAAACCTGAAAGTTTATTTTCCCCGACTGGGAACTTACGAGAATAAAGAAAGAAAGAAAAGAAAAATGAGAAACATTTGAAGTACACTAAAACCGATTAGTAACTAGAACAGAAAACAAAATACAAAAGGTATTTTACTAAAAAAGGTGTATAAGTATTATAACAGCTATCGGTTCTAATAGTGCTTAATTTGGGGCTAGATAGTGCTGTGTGGATTATCCACACAACCTAGGATCTTCAAGGGTATTCAGGCAAACCAGGCGATTCAGTACAATTTTATGGCCGAACTAAGGTAGTAGAATACAATATTTCTGAGGTTAGCTATTTTAAGTAAACTTTTCGCCTTTTTCAAGTAAAAATCGGCTGTCTGTTCTATAGAGTAGTAATTCGTTGCCTTTTCTTCTTCTTATCATATCATTGCTCTATCAAAACAGTGTGGTAAAAGGATCCGTTGCTAAAAGCGGGAGAACACGAAATGCACCGCATGCAACAAGTGCTTGCAAGCAAAGCATGGCAAAGTTGCAACCATCGTACTAGGGCATCATAGCTTGAAGATAGCTAATGGATGCATTTCCCATTCCACTTGAGCCTTGAGTAACTTGTTGCACTGTGACGTCATAGACTATGGAAGTGAAAGAAAATGCATAATAGTAAAACCCGCCCTCCTGGGTAGCATTTGAAATTAAATCTTATTATAACCAATGATTAAAGATTATTTTGTTTTGATTTAAATATCATTGCATATTATGAGGTACTTGATGGTTACCTACAAAAGTTTGACATTATATTCATATTCTATCTTATCTTATTTTATAATTATCAAAAATGAAATCTACACTAGAGTGTAGCTAAATTTATATTTTTATATTACTGTATTTAAGTTTTTATTTTTTTCTATTTCCCATGTTGACTTATAATAATTATTATCAATAAATGACTTATGACTTATGAGGTGTTGCACAACGCACGCGCGTTCCGATATTCAAACACCGGGATAACATAACTCAAGAAGAGTGCTAGGTTGTGCTTTTTTCGTAAAGGGGGAAAATCCTAGTAGCACGGTCAACAGAACTGTTCAACTGAACTACTGGGAATAAATGGTTTTCACTTCAATAAGAGGCTGAAATACTAACTGGTTTTTATAACGCTTTTATTAGTTTCACCTGTATGTATGTATGTATGTAACCGACCCCTTTGAGCTCGATTTTGTCCTACTTTGAACGATCAGATTTTATTCAAACTTTGTACACCTGTCAAAGGTCGATGACAATGCAATAATATGAAATAATAATACGAGACAGTACATTACAATAGACCTGATTTAACTCTCTTAGATAAAATTAACAAAACTGCACTATTGATCGACATTGCTATTCCCAACACTCACAATCTACAGAACACCATAGCAGAAAAACTTTCCAAATATATTGATTTGAAGAACGAAATCACTCGCATGTGGCGCCTGCAAAAAGTTTCAGTAGTCCCAATAGTCCTTTCATCAACCGGTGTCATTCCAAAACAGCTCTCTCTATCCTTGTCCCATTTAGATTTACCGAAAAATACTTACATACTGTTGCAAAAAGCTGCAATTTTAAACACGTGCAGAATCGTCAGAAAGTTTCTACAAACTGAGCTTCCCCATGAAGCTCAACCTTCCACTGAGGTGCACTTGGCTTAGGCCCGTGTACCTTAGTTAACACCGGCTTTTTTCTGAAGTCGAGTAGTTTAAAACTAGAACCACAATAATAATAATAATAAAAAAAAAACCTACTTTGAACGATCAGATTTGATTCAAACTTTGCACACCTGTCAAAGGTCGATGACAATGCAATATTTTGAAAAAAAAAACTAAAAAGTAAAAAATAAATTATAGTTTAAAAAACTTAAAAAAAAAACGCTTTTATAACTAATTGAACTAAAAAGTTAAAAATAAAACTGTATTCAATTGAAAAATTTATATTATTGTAAAAAAGCGTGGGGGGCTTGATTTTGATTGTTGTAAATATTTTTTATCAATAGTTTATTATATCTGAAGTTATTATAAAAAGCACCCCACGCTTTTTGTACAATAATATAAATTTTTCATTTGATTAGTACAGTTTTATTTTTAACTTTTTAGTTCAATAAGTTATAAAGCGTTTTTTTTTTAGTTTTTTAAACTATAATTTATTAGATTTTTACTATAACCGCGATTTAAAACCCATTGGTGCACAACTGGATTCAAACCCACGATCACGATTACTAGGTGCCCCAGACTGCTGGTACTAAAGCGTACCTACCTATTTATTTGTTAAAACTATGGGTACTTTATGGGCTCAGCAGTAGTATATGCGCTGCCAGTCCAAAAACACGGACTTTATAGCTACGTAATAAAGCTCAAAGTCATGTGAACAACTATATTAGGAGTGAATGTGGTGTTCTATTTGGAATAAGTTTGAATCAGATAG
This sequence comes from Thera britannica, assembly GCA_939531255.2. Classification (NCBI taxonomy): domain Eukaryota; kingdom Metazoa; phylum Arthropoda; class Insecta; order Lepidoptera; family Geometridae; genus Thera; species Thera britannica. The sequence continues at coordinate 1,857,628 of OW618044.2, forward strand.
CATAGACTTTAACTCTTCACGTTAGAGTTGAAAGTTCCGTGTATAAAAATAGTCATTCAGGTATTGCATGTGACTGCATATCCCGTCTCTGTTAGTCTCCCAGGGCCCTCGGTAGCGGCTGAAAGGCAGCTAGATGTGGAGTGGGTATGGGGGTAGGAGGCACCTTCTCTAACCACCTACCAGCTATGGTGCCCTGGTATCAAGATGCAATTTTGTGCATCGTTCACAGTTCGTTTTGTGCATCAGATGCACATTGCACATTAAGGCATCTAAAGTTGGTATGCAAATTGAGAAAATAGAAATAAAAGAAAAATTAAATAAAAAATTGAAATGTTGAAAGTTTTAATCATTTTGCTTTTATGAAGAATTGAGTTATAAGTCAATTACGCATTATAAATAAATTATAGTTTAAAAACCACGCGTAAAAGCGTGGTTTTTTAGTTTTTTTAGTTTTAAACTATATATTTTTTTTTTACTTTTTGGTTTTTTTTTTTCATATTATTGCATTGTCATCAACCTTTGACAGGTGTGCAAAGTTTGAATCAAATCTTCAAAGTAGGAAAAAATCGGGCTCAAAGGGGTCGGTTACATACAAGCAAGCTTACATACAAACTTACATACAGGTGAAGTTAATAAAAGCGTTATAAAAAACATCTCTCATTAGCAAAGGAGTGAATAGAAACCGAGTTTTAATGGGGTTAGGGGCACCGTGAATGTAAAATTCTACTTTACACTACGATTCCGAGAAAAGAAAATAATCCAATACAACATGAATAGTTGTTTTGTTTTTCACTTCTTTCAAAGCAGGCTATAGTACCAAGGCCATACCGTCTAATAAAAAAATCGGTTGTCTGTAAAGTCGGTTTACTGACGATAGTTGAACGTGATAACGTCATAAGAAAATACTGATCGAATGGTTGCATTTTTTCAAAAGAAAATTTTAGTTTTACTGAATTGAATTGAATGTGAATGAAACTGAATGATACTGAATGAAACTGAATGAAACTGAATGAAACTGAATGAAACTGAATTAAACTGAATGAAACTGAATTAAACTGAATGAAACTGAATGAAACTGAATGAAACTGAATGAAACTGAATGAAACTGAATGGAACTGAATGAAAATCCGGACCTGGACCCGGACCCAGACTGAACCCTTACCCTTACCCTCATTTACCCTTACCCTCATTTACCCTTACCCATTACCCGACCCGGGCTCGGGCTCAGGTAAATGGAACGACGAAACGACGTAACGACGCATGAGTCATGTTTTTTCGTGCGTGCAGCCGGCTCCATCGATTTATAAGACGTTATCACGTCAAAAAAAATTTTAGTCTTTCGTTGTTTTCCTTTTTAAGTGCATATAAATCATATCAATAACTGATAAATAGTTGAGAATAATTCTAAAGATTTCGCGCCAACGTGTTTTTTATTTCTTCAGTAGCCGCAACGCATTGCATTCATTCTACCAAAGAGATCAGTGGCGCCCCCGAGTTTTGGCGAAGCTTGCTGATCTTTGCCAAGGAGGTGCCAGTTTCTTGACAGGTGAAGTGACAGTGTGGCGAGTTCATTGATTTTTTCCACCTCAAAAAAATGCTCAAGCCCGCCTAATAAAGTATCCATAATTTTAGCGTTCGCCATGCAAAAAATTCTCTTCATTCTGTCGTCGGTTTTGGGGCTTCCGGTTCGTGGTCGCCGTTTGAGAACCTTTATTCCCCAACGGTTATTGGTTCTACGAAAGTTATGACCTGCTGATAACTAGTAGTTATGAGGTAGCAACTGAGGGCATCTGATAGAATATAACCTAAATTTTAAAAACTTGCTGTACGACTTTATCATTTTGGCGCCTTGGTACTAGGCTCTCATAATACCTTGAAAAGTGTGAAAGCACTAGATAGCACATATAAAGCTAGATAGCACTAAAAACTTGCACTCCTCATTCGCCTTTTCATTCACACATTTGGGAAATCTAAGAGTGTAAAAGAGACGGGCTATGCCTAGCCTAAAGTGCATTCACCTGTAGTGACGTCACAGCACGAGTGCCAAACTTTTACTTTGAAGTACCTAAAGTTTAAAGAAGCTCAATAAGTAGCGTGACATACATAATTTAATTAAGAGGCTAATAAGAGTAGGTAGCTTCTCGCAACCGTATTGAGCATCTCGTAGCAAAACCGTAGCACCGCGTAGCTATATCGTAGCACATTTTGCAAATCGGAAAGTGAAATTGAAACAAACTTCACTTTCTCTTCCCGAAGCAACCAAAGCCATGTATTGATCGCGCGTGAGGTTTTACCGGGAATGGTACCAGGCGATCATGGAGCTGCAGAAGCTACATGGTGACGTTGCACCAGGTTTTTCTATAATTTTCGATCCGTTAGATTCAGATTTGTACGTACCGTACTCGTCACAACTTTTGTGCATGTGAGTGCTAGAACTTGCATTTATTTGTCATCATCATAAAAGGTATTATTTAAAAGAAAATAATATATTAATTCATTTAAAAAAAATCTAGCGCATGTTCTAGCTAGCTGAATTAATGTACTTATTATCACACCTACTCGATACATTGTAAAACACGCGGAAGGTTTGTGGAGAGAGAATGTGCGATGAGTGTATCTTCTGCATACAAGATAGGATGCGCAGAAGATTCTTTTTGAGAAGACAAATGCACCAGGATACCGTAAGCGAGGAGGAGGTGCAAAGATTGCGTGCGCCACCTGTGACATAGTGTTCCTATTTCAAAATAGCTGCGTTTTGGCTGCGCTTCGAGTGATAGAGAAGGAAGGTTCCCTTGATAGTGGAAAATTCATTGATACTACACACACACAGAAATTTAAAGTTGTGTGTGTGGACTGCAATAATGCCTTGGTTAAACAGACTAATTCAGTATTATCGACGATATTTTGACTTATACGACGGATATGCATTTTTAGTTATAATCGTCTATTTTCGTGTTCAATAATGATGAGAAAAAAAAGTTGCTTATCTTTATACAGAATATTCGATATTTAAAAATAACCTAATTTATTACACGTGGATGAAAACTTCATTGAACACACATTCCACTCCGTTCATAACTTTCCGATAGTTAAAATACTTCAAATGTTTTTACCATAGCTAGCAAAATAAATAATAAATATTTTGATATTTTTTCTAAAACTTTACAAATTCATTTCCATTCATGGATTAACGAATAATTATTTGACATTATTTATTTGTCTCGTAAATAAAAATGCCCTATGATATTTCGAAACCAGAGGTCAACGAACTCGTAGCACGTGTGCGTAAACTAGATATAAACTATTTGTGCCAGGAGATCAGAAGGCTGTAAAAGCTCGCTGTTACTGTAACCCAGATTTTATACATGCAACATGCAACGCATCTTAAGCTACTCCATAGCTCGGGACCAAATGTTATGGCGGTTAAAATATACAACAAGATTCCGAAAAAAAATCAAACTTCAAGAAAAACACATGATTTTTGAAAAAAAGACCCAAAGAGATGCTTCTGCAAAAAACGTACTACACACTAGACGAGTTCTTTAACGACGAAAGAAAATAATAACGTTAATTATAAATAAATATAAATAAATAATAATAAATATAAATAAAAAATAAATAAATATGAATAAAAAAAATAATAGTTATAAATAAATAGTAGTAGTAGAGCTCTTTGTGATGGGCTCGTCCGGGGAAGTACTACCACCATGCCTATTTCTGCCGTGAAGCAGCATTGCTGTGTTTCAGTTTGAAGGGTGTGGGTGCCGGTGAAATTACTGGCACGTGAGGCTGAATATCTGTATGCCTCCAGTTGATGGACGCAGGGCAGTGCATCGTAGGGCGCGTTCCTGACGTGCGTGACCTACGAGGCATTGCTTTGTTATAGGCGATGGTTACCACTTAACATCAGGTGGGCCATATGCTTGTTCCATCAGCCAGTTACATCAAAAAAAAAAAAAAAACCCTTATAACATTTTATACTAAACCTGCTTACAAATCTGCGCGATTATAATAATATCGGCCCGCTTCTACAGTATTGCAACACCCTTACTATACAGGGTAAATTATGTATTGATTCAAAAACTAGTTCTAAGATCTGACACTGTTCAATTTACATACATAATAAGGCAATAAATATACTGAATACTCTTTTCATCAAAAAGGTTACTAGGGTTACATGGGGTCGATGGGGATATGCATTTATTTGTTTTTTTTTTATTTACTGTTAATCTCAAGTTTTCTTTAACTTTCGCGTAAATACAAACCTTCATGGTTGCGACAAAGCAACAAGCTTGGCATGAAAGATGGAAAATGCATCCCAAAACTAATACTACCTTCATGTTATGGTACCCTGGTACGAGGATTGCAATTCTTCCGCCATTTTGCAGAATTCTGTGCATTGCGGGCTTTCAGCTTTCAGGACAATATAATATGCAGCATATAAAAACATAAAATTAATAAATATTTGCACCGTCTAGTTTCAAATAAATAAATACTTAGAATATAATACAACAGCCAGACAGAGAACAAATATCGGAACATCTGTGTTCACCACACAAATATTTTTTCTCACTAGAGATCGAACCCAAGGCCTGTGGCGAAGAAGACAGACTACCAACTGAACCGTAACGCCTGCTCTGCACAATGTTACCTATTTGCCTATTAAATTTGTATGAGTTAGTCATAGCTAACTTTTAATGGTAGACGCACTCAGATTTAATTGCCACCAGCGGTCACCCTTCAAAATTATGACCGCACAGAACGTTGCTTAACTTAGTTGATAGGTTAGGATCCCAGTGAGATACGCTGAGAAACATGAATCAGAATTTTTTTAATGCTCACCTAAAAAATAAATAAATATAAATTACTATTATTAAACAGTTTAAAGCTGACCAAGACCAGACTCGAAAGAATTTTTTTTCTAGGTGTATAGGCGCCAAAACTTTTGCATACCTATATAGTCCTGGTAAAAATAATTGTTATAGTAGTTTATGCATAATTGCATCTAATGCCGCCTTCCTACGGTGCGTGGTTCTGCAGATTACACGCACAGCCGACGACGACGCATGGCAATGCACACAGAAAGGGCTCCTGTGCTACCGCGCACCTCGGTGAACGAGACTGTTCCCATGGTGTGTCGTGGCTGATACGCCTCCGTGCACGATATCACACACCAGTGGGAAGGGGCTATAACAAGCGCACAGTGTCAGAGAAGTATATCCACGCAGGAACCTCCTGCATCCTTATTATATCCTAGTAGAAATAGTTGCTATCGTAGTTTACGGCACATGCGCAACCCTTGTAAAGTTACTACTGTTGTTGAACGCACAGTGTCAGAAAAGTATCTCCACGCAGGAACCTCCTGCATCCTTATTATATCCTAGTAGAAATAGTTGCTATCGTAGTTTACGGCACATGCGCAACCCTTGTAAAGTTACTACTGTTGTTGAGCGCATAGTGTCAGAGAAGTATCTCCACGCAGGAACCTCCTGCATCCTTATTATATCCTGGTAGAAATAGTTGCTATCGTAGTTTACGGCACATGCGCAACCCTTGTAAAGTTACTACTGTTGTTAAGCGCATAGTGTCAGAGAAGGATCTCCACGCAGGAACCTCCTGCATCCTTATTATATCCTAGTAGAAATAGTTGCTATCGAAGTTTACGGCACATGCGCAACCCTTGTAAAGTTACTACTGTTGTTGAACGCACAGTGTCAGAGAAGTATATCCACGCAGGAACCTCCTGCATCCTTATTATATCCTAGTAGTAATAGTTGCTATCGTAGTTTACGCACATGCGCAGTTATGAGATTGCATATACCTAGAACTGCTACCTAGACTCACCTAGCCACCTTTCAAAGTGGTCAAATAAAATTCAGTTTATTAGAAAATCATTAGCCTCATCATCATCATCATGGTCCTTGTGATAATTAAATGAATAAATTTATTTATATTATTTTGTATCTGAACTTTTTTTATTCTTAACTTTATTAGAGACTTTTACTTACACGGCATGACAATCTACTACAAGATTGTACCCTAAACTTATATTAACAGCGCAGACTTAAACTTAGTTAAAACCACTATAATCAACTCTCTCACCCTCCACCCACCACTATAATCAACTCTCTCTATCCTCCAAGGTTTGCTGGTACAAAACTCTATTTAGGGTTAAGCTCGCCTCTGTACATGCCTGCTTTATTTATCATCTGTCTGTGATAAAAAATAAAGAATTAAAAAATCACGTACTATAATAGTTTGGCGGCTTTGTCCTTGCATTTATTTATACATTGCTCTCATGTACTTGCATAATTAATATGATCTTAAAAACGCTTTTTGCGTAAATAGTATTATTGAATTTACAGAAAAACTAAAGAGCAGAATTTTTACCAAATTTAGAACCGAAATATTTGTTTCATCCACCAGTGTAAAAATAAATGTTCAAGCAGACAAATTTCAAAAACTCTTGAAATCCCATGTTTTTATGAGAAGCTTAACGCCAAAACTGAGAGATAAGAGATCAGAGATGAGAGACTGATGAGAGAAAGAAAGGAAACTACAAAAAAACAACCCTGTGCAAAATGCATTGAAAGTGCATCCTGCAAAACGATGCACAAACTGCATCGTTCGTACCAGGGTATCATAGCGTAAAAGGTGGTTTGAGAAAAGCACACCCATTCCACTTTATAGCTGCCTTTCAGCTGCTTCCGTAAGCCCTGGGAGTCTAACAGAGACGAGATGTGCACTCACATGCAATACCCCCCTTCCCCCCCACCCCAATACCCATTCCACATTATGTGTACACATGAATTTCAACTCTAACGTCGAGTTTTAAAGTTGATAACTCTACTGAAAACCGTTCAAGTTACAATAAATGTTGATGTTATATAATTGATAGGTTCAAAGTGGTTTAAATTTTTCATACATCCGCCATTACACCTAGAAAATTTGAATGTTTGAGTTTATGTTTAGGAATTAGTTTTAAAATAAATTGGTAAACACGTCGGTTTTTTATCATATTGCGTTTGAAGTTTAAACCGTAGTTCGAGTATAGTAAAGGCCTGTAGGCCTACCACAAGCTCTGTCTGGCTCTGTCTCTGGCTCTGGTTTTGAGTCTAGTTGAGTGCGCACCAGTGTATCATACTGTGTCTGTGATGTTTCAACGTAGGATTTCTTTAGTCAACACTCACACAGACTCAAAATCAGAGCCAGAGACAGAGCTTGTGGTAGGCCTACTGCATACATATAGGCGATGGCGATGGCGATCAACTGAAACGCTGTCAAATATAACAGCGATATTTGAAAGCATTTTAGCTGATCGCCATCGTCATTGCTATCGTCTAAATGCAGGGCTTTACTTGCATTAATTATGGAAAGGCTTACTATTCTTGGTTCTGAATTAAGTACGACTTTTTTATTTTGGCGCCTTGGTACTAGGCTCTCATAATACCTTGAAATGTGTGAAAGCACTAGATAGCACATATAAAGCTAGATAGCACTAAAAGCTTGCACTCCTCATTCGCCTTTTCATTCACACATTTGGGAAATCTAAGAGTGTAAAAGAGACGGGCTATGCCTAGCCTAAAGTGCATTCACCTGTAGTGACGTCACAGCACGAGTGCCAAACTTTTACTTTGAAGTACCTAAAGTTTAAAGAAGCTCAATAAGTAGCGTGACATACATAATTTAATTAAGAGGCTAATAAGAGTAGGTAGCTTCTCGCAACCGTATTGAGCATCTCGTAGCAAAACCGTAGCACCGCGTAGCTATATCGTAGCACATTTTGCAAATCGGAAAGTGAAATTGAAACAAACTTCACTTTCTCTTCCCGAAGCAACCAAAGCCATGTATTGATCGCGCGTGAGGTTTTACCGGGAATGGTACCAGGCGATCATGGAGCTGCAGAAGCTACATGGTGACGTACTTGCACCAGGTTTTTCTATAATTTTCGATCCGTTAGATTCAGATTTGTACGTACCGTACTCGTCACAACTTTTGTGCATGTGAGTGCTAGAACTTGCATTTATTTGTCATCATCATAAAAGGTATTATTTAAAAGAAAATAATATATTAATTCATTTAAAAAAAATCTAGCGCATGTTCTAGCTAGCTGAATTAATGTACTTATTATCACACCTACTCGATACATTGTAAATCACGCGGAAGGTTTGTGGAGAGAGAATGTGCGATGAGTGTATCTTCTGCATACAAGATAGGATGCGCAGAAGATTCTTTTTGAGAAGACAAATGCACCAGGATACCGTAAGCGAGGAGGAGGTGCAAAGATTGCGTGCGCCACCTGTGACATAGTGTTCCTATTTCAAAATAGCTGCGTTTTGGCTGCGCTTCGAGTGATAGAGAAGGAATGTAACCTTGATAGTGGAAAATTCATTGATACTACACACACACAGAAAGTTAAAGTTGTGTGTGTGGTGGACTGCAATAATGCCTTGGTTAAACAGACTAATTCAGTATTATCGACGATATTTTGACTTATACGACGGATATGCATTTTTAGTTATAATCGTCTATTTTCGTGTTCAATAATGATGAGAAAAAAAAGTTGCTTATCTTTATACAGAATATTCGATATTTAAAAATAACCTAATTTATTACACGTGGATGAAAACTTCATTGAACACACATTCCACTCCGTTCATAACTTTCCGATAGTTAAAATACTTCAAATGTTTTTACCATTAGCAGAAAATAAATAATAAATATTTTGATATTTTTTCTAAAACTTTACAAATTCATTTCCATTCACGGATGAACGAATAATTATTTGACATTATTTCTTTGTCTCGTAAATAAAAATGCCTTATAATATTTCGGAACCAGAGGTCAACGAACTCGTTGCACGTGTGCGTAAACTAGATATAAACTATTTGTGCCAGGAGATCAGAAGGCTGTAAAAGCTCGCTGTTACTGTAACCCAGATTTTATACATGCAACATGCAACGCATCTTAAGCTACTCCATAGCTCGGGACCAAATGTTATGGCGGTTAAAATATACAACAAGATTCCGAAAAAAAACCAAACTTCAAGAAAAACACATCATTTTTGAAAAAAAGACCCAAAGAGATGCTTCTGCAAAAAACGTACTACACACTAGACGAGTTCTTTAACGACGAAAGAAAAGATTAACGTTAATTATAAATAAATAATAATAAATATAAATAAAAAAATAAATAAATATGAATAAAAAAAATAATAATTATAAATAATTAGTAGTAGTAGAGCTCTTTGTGATGGGCTCGTCCGGGGAAGTACTACCACCATGCCTATTTCTGCCGTGAAGCAGCATTGCTGTGTTTCAGTTTGAAGGGTGTGGGTGCCGGTGAAATTACTGGCACGTGAGGCTGAATATCTGTATGCCTCCAGTTGATGGACGCAGGGCAGTGCATCGTAGGGCGCGTTCCTGACGTGCGTGACCTACGAGGCATTGCTTTGTTATAGGCGATGGTTACCACTTAACATCAGGTGGGCCATATGCTTGTTCCATCAGCCAGTTACATAAAAAAAAAATACGGGTTGCACTCCGGGAGTGCCGGCAGAAGTGAAAACTTGATTATTAACGTAGGAACCCTAAAAGTTGTTTATTTTATCAAGTTCCTCAATGTAGTAAAACCCCAATCAAAGTCCTAAGGAACCCTAAAAATTTTAGCATTATCAAGCTCCTAAGTGTAGTTGAAATTCCAATCAAAGTGCTAAAGAACCCTAAAATTGTTTACATAATCAAGGTCCTAAGTGTAGTTGAAAGTCCAATTAAAGGCCTAAGGAACCCTAAAAGTTGTTTATTTTATCAAGTTCCTCAATGTAGTAAAACCCCAATCAAAGTCCTAAGGAACCCTAAAAATTTTAGCATTATCAAGCTCCTAAGTGTAGTTGAAATTCCAATCAAAGTCCTAAGGAACCCTAAAAGTCGACCATTTAATCAAATTCCTCAATATAGTATAACCCCAATCAAAACCCTATACGGAACCCTAAATTTTACGTAAAGCCAAATCCTCAACGGGTCGGAACCGCTAGAAGGGACCTTGTCGCGCGACCTACAAGTAGGTCCTAAATGAAGTAAAACGGCAGACTTAGGAGGAGGGGGTTCTGGGGGGCTAAGGGGGGTCACAGCACGGCTCGCTTCGCTCGCCGCGCTGTTCCCCGTGGTCGCGTGGCGGCTCGCTTCGCTCGCCGCGACGCTCCCCCCGGGTTCAGGAAGAGGGGGTTCTGGGGGGCTTAGGGGGGTAACAGCACGGCTCGCTTCACTCGCCACGCTGTTCCCCGTGATCGCGTGGCGGCTCGCTTCGCTCGCCGCGACGCTCCCCCCGGGTTTCGGAGGAGGGGGTTCTGGGGGGCTTAGGGGGGGTCACAGCACGGCTCGCTTCGCTCGCCGCGCTGTTCCCCGTGGTCACGTGGCGGCTCGCTTCGCTCGCCGCGACGCTCCCCCCGGGTTCAGGAGGAGGGGGTTCTGGGGGGCTTGGGGGGAGTCACAGCACGGTCGCATGGCGGCTCGCTTCGCTCGCCGCAATGCTCCACTCGAAAAAAAAGGCTTAAAAATAGGGCATTTGTAGGTTTTTTAAATAATAAAGGGGTCTAGAGGGAAAGGGGGGAAAAATTTATATTGCTTTCAAAATAATCTCACCTTCCCTACATGACCAAAAAAAAAAAGTGCTCAACGCCGCTAAAGAAGTTTTCACTTCAAAAACTTTGCATTTATAGAATAAGAATTATATTGACTCCGCTTTTTATTGTTTATTATTTGCAATAATTTAATTTGGAGATCCTTGGCTTTTTTTCACTTGTTATAATTATTGCACAATAATTGTGCAGTTCTGTGAAAGTGGGCAATTCTCGTGCAGTTTAATGTTTTTTTATTATGAACTCTACGTTGTAGTCTTAGGGTACATTTCTACAAAAACATCCGTCTTACGCTTTTTCGATCAGGGTCACGTGATCCTGACGCGAGTTTAAAGATTTTATACCCATTACAGAAAGTGCTCAACGCCGCTAAAGAAGTTTTCACTTCAAAAAAAAACCCTTATAACATTTTATACTAAACCTGCTTACAAATCTGCGCGATTATAATAATATCGGCCCACTTCTACAGTATTGCAACACCCTTACTATACAGGGTAAATTATGTATTGATTCAAAAACTAGTTCTAAGATCTTACACTGTTAAATTTACATTACATATTAAGGCAATAAATATACTGAATACTCTTTTCATCAAAAAGGTTACTAGGGTTACATGGGGTCGATGGGGATATGCATTTATTTGTTTTTTTTTTTATTTACTGTTAATCTCAAGTTTTCTTTAACTTTCGCGTAAATACAAACCTTCATGGTTGCGACAAAGCAACAATAAGCCTCAGGCTTGGCATGAAAGATGGGAAATGCATCCCAAAACTAATACTACCTTCATGTTATGGTACCCTGGTACGAGGATTGCAATTCTTCCGCCATTTTGCAGAATTCTGTGCATTGCGGGCTTTCAGCTTTCAGGACAATATAATATGCAGCATATAAAAACATAAAATTAATAAATATTTGCACTGTCTAGTTTCAAATAAATAAATACTTAGAATATAATACAACAGCCAGACAGAGAACAAATATCGGAACATCTGTGCTCACCACACAAATATTTATTCTCGGTAGGGATCAAACCCACGGCCTGCGGCAAAGAAGGAAGGCTACTAACTAAACCGTAACGCCTGCCTTGCATTACGTTACCTATTTGCCTATTAAATTTATATGAGTTAGTCATAGCTAACTTGTAATGGTAGACGCACTCAGATTTAATTGCCACCAGCGGTCACCCTTCAAAATTATGACCACACAGAACGTTGCTTAACTTAGTTGATTGGTTAGGATCCCAGTGAGATACGCTGAGAATCTTGAATCAGAATTTTTTTTGATTGCTCACCTGAAAAAAATAAATACAAATTTATTTACACAAAGAAACTTACAATTAAACAAATATTTTCAAAATGTACAAAATACACAAGAAACAGTTGAGCTATCTGCAGATCGTTACAAACGATCTAGAGATAGCTCAACTGATCCAAATCAGTGCCAGACAGAAGCGTCCCCAAGACGCTGGCAGCATTGCCACGCTCAGCAATACAAATTACTATTATTAAATAGTTTAAAGCTGACCAAGACCAGTCTTGAAAGATATTTTTTTCTAGGTGTATTGACGCTGAAAACTCTTGCATGCCTTGTATAGTCCTGGTAAAAATAGTTGTTATAGTAGTTTATGCATCATTGCATCTAATGCCGCCTTCCTACGGTGCGTGGTTCTGCAGATCATCACGCACAGCCGACGACGACGCATGGCAACGCACACAGAAAGGGCTCCTGTGCTGCCGCGCGCCCCGGTGAACGAGACCGTTCCCATGGTGTGTCGTGCGAGCTGATCCGCCTCCGTGCACGATATCACACACCAGTGGGAAGGGGCTATAACAAGCGCACAGTGTCAGAGAAGTATCTCCACGCAGGAACCTCCTGCATCCTTATTATATCCTAGTAGAAATAGTTGCTATCGAAGTTTACGGCACATGCGCAACCCTTGTAAAGTTACTACTGTTGTTGAACGCACAGTGTCAGAGAAGTATATCCACGCAGGAACCTCCTGCATCCTTATTATATCCTGGTAGAAATAGTTTCTATCGTAGTTTACGCACATGCGCAGTTATGAGATTGCATATACCTAGGACTGCTACCTAGACTCACCTAGCCACCTTTGAAAGTGGTCAAATTCAGTTTATTAGAAAATCATTAGTCTCATCATCATCCTCAAGGTCCTTGTGATAATTAAATGAATAAACATATATTATTGTGTATCTGAACTTTTTTTTTATTCTTAACTTTATTAGGGACTTTTACTTACACGGCATGACAATCTACTACAAGATTGTACCCTAAACTTATATGAACAGCACAGGCTTAAACTTAAAAAAGTAGCCAAGTGCGAGTCGGACTCGCCCATGAAGGGTTCCGTAGCATCAAGTAACATAAATAGGTAAATTGCGTCATTTCGTAATTGTGTGTAGTTCGTCGAAAGGTAAATTGCGGTTTACGATTTATGACGTATAAAAAAAAAGTACTGACTAGATCTCGTTCAAACCAAATATCGTTGAAAGTTTGCATATATTTTTTTTGGTTTTATCATTTTCTTATTTTAGAAGTTAGAGGGGGGGGACCAACTTTTTTCCACTTTGGAAGTGTCTCTCGCGCAAACTATTCAGTTTAGAAAAAAACGCTATGAGAAACCTCAACATCGTTTTGGAAGACCTATTCATAAATAACCCACACGTATGGGTTAGATGAAAAAAAATTTTTGGAGTTTCAGTTTCAAGTATGGGGACCCCCAAAATTTATAGGTTTTTTTTCTATTTTGTGTAATAATCTTAATGCGGTTTACACAATACATCTACTCGCCAAGTTTCATCAGTCTAGCTCTTACGGTTTCGGAGAAAAATGGCTGTGACATACGGACGGACAGACAGACAGACATGACGAATCTATAAGGGTTCCGTTTTTGCCATTTGGCTATGGAACTATGATCTTACAAACGCTTTTTGCGTAAATAGTATTATTGCAGCATAGTAAACTAAAAAGCAGAATTTTTACCAAATTTAGAACCGAAATATTTGTTTCATCCACCAGTGTAAAAAAAAATGTTCAAGTAGACAAATTTCAAAAACTCTTGAAATCCCATGTTTTTATGAAAAGCTTAACGCCAAAACTGAGAAATAAGAGATCAGAGATGAGAGACTGATGAGAGAAAGAAAGGAAACTACAAAAAAACAACCCTGTGCAAAATGCATTGAAAGTGCATCCTGCAAAACGATGCACAAACTGCATCGTTCGTACCAGGGTATCATAGCGTAAAAGGTAGTTTGAGAAAATCACACCCATTCCACATTATAGCTGCCTTTCAGCTGCTTCCGTAAGCCCTGGGAGTCTAACAGAGACGAGATGTGCACTCACTTGCAATACCCCCCTTTCCCCCCACCCCAATACCCATTCCACATTATGTGTACACATGAATTTCAACTCTAACGTCGAGGTTTAAAGTTGATAACTCTACTGAAAACCGTTCAAGTTACAATAAATGTTGATGTTATATAATTGATAGGTTCAAAGTGGTTTCAATTTTCATACATCTGCCATTACACCTAGAAAATTTGAATGTTTTAGTTAGAGAATCTGTTTAGGGATTAGTTTTAAAATAAATTGGTTAACACGTCGGCTTTTTATCATATTTTGTTCGACGTTTAAACCGTATTTCGAGTACCTACCACAAGCTCTGTCTGGCTCTGGTTTTGAGTCTGGGTGAGTGCACCCAGACTCAAAACCAGAGCCAGAGAATATATATAATATGTGACGTTTCGACGTAGGATTTATTTAGTCAACACTCACACAGACTCAAAATCGGAGCCAGAGACAGAGCTTATGGTAGGCCTACTAGGTAGGTGAAATTACTGGCACGTGAGGCTGAATATCTGTATGGCTCAAGCTGATGGACGCAGGGCAGTGCATCGTGGGGCGCGTTCCTGACGTGCGTGACCTACGAGGCATTGCTTTGTTATAGGCGATGGTTACCACTTAACATCAGGTGGGCCATATGCTTGTTCCATCAGCCAGTTACATCAAAAAAAAAAAATAACCCTTATAACATTTTATACTAAACCTGCTTACAAATCTGCGCCATTATAATAATATCGGCCCTCTTCTACAGTATTGCAACACCCTTACTATACAGGGTAAATTATGTATTGATTCAAAAACTAGTTCTAAGATCTGACACTGTTCAATTTACATACATAATAAGGCAATAAATATACTGAATACTCTTTTCATCAAAAAGGTTACTAGGGTTACATGGGGTCGATGGGGATATGCATTTATTTGTTTTTTTTTTATTTACTGTTAATCTCAAGTTTAACTTTCGCGTAAATAAAAACCTTCATGGTCGCGGCAAGGCAACAGGCAGCCTCAGGCTTGGCATGAAAGATGGGAAATGCATCCCAAAACGAATACTACCTTCATGTTATGGTACCCTGGTACGAGGGTTGCAATTCTTCCGCCATTTTGCAGAATTCTGTGCATTGCGGGCTTTCAGGACAATATAAAATGCAGCAACACATAAAAACATAAATTTTATAATATTTGCACTGTCTAGTCCCAAATTAAGAAAAGCTTGCATCTATGGAAAGCAGAATAGAAATACAATACTTATAATACTTTTTTTTAATAGGTAAATAAATACTTAGAATACAATCTCACAGCCAGACAGAGAACAAATATCGGAACATCTGTGTTGTATGTATTGTATTTTATTATTATTATTTATGTATTATATGCCTTTATTTATTTTGCATATTAGTAAATTTATTCATTTATGTATTTTTATTATTTTTTACTTTTGTTTGAATGTACACAAACCTGCCTATATAGTCACCTCTCCCTAGCCTCAAAGGTTTGCTGTAAGAAAACTCTACTCAGGGTTAAGCTCGCCTTTGTACATGTCCTCTATTTCTGTTCTTTTCCTATGTTTTGTATTGTGTGCAATAAAGAATTAAGAATTCACCACACAAATATTTGTTCTCGGTAGGGATCAAAACCACGGCCTGCGGCAAAGAAGGAAGACTACTAACTAAACCGTAACGCCTGCCCTGCATTAGGTTACCTATTTGCCTATTAAATTTATATGAGTTAGTCATAGCTAACTTGTAATGGTAGAAGCACTCAGATGTAATTGCCACTAGCGGTCACCCTTCAAAATTGTGACCACACAGAAAGTTGCTTAACTTAGTTGATTGGTTAGGATCAGTAAGATACGCTGAGAATCTTGAATCAGAATTTTTTTTAATGCTCACCTAAAAAATAAATAAATATAAATTACTATTATTAAACAGTTTAAAGCTGACCAAGACCAGACTCGAAAGAATTTTTTTTTTAGGTGTATAGGCGCCAAAACTTATGCATACCTATATAGTCCTGGTAAAAATAATTGTTATAGTAGTTTATGCATCATTGCATCTAATGCCGCCTTCCTACGGTGCGTGGTTCTGCAGATTACACGCACAGCCGACGACGACGCATGGCAACGCACACAGAAAGGGCTCCTGTGCTACCGCGCACCTCGGTGAACGAGACCGTTCCCATGGTGTGTCGTGCGAGCTGATCCGCCTCCGTGCACGATATCACACACCAGTGGGAAGGGGCTATAACAAGCGCACAGTGTCAGAGAAGTATCTCCACGCAGGAACCTCCTGAATCCTTATTATATCCTAGTAGAAGTAGTTGCTATCCTAGTTTACGCACATGCGCAACTCGTGCCATGGTCATTGCGCTTATTAGGTGCATCATCATCATCATTATCAGCCTGAAGAAGTCCACTGCTGGACATAGGCCTCCCACACACGTTTCCAGGAAGAACGATTCTGAGCCCCTTCCATCCATCGACTTCCCGCGATCTTAACAATGTCGTCGGTCCATCTGGTGGGTGGGCGCCCTACGCTTCGTCTTCCGGTTCGTGGTCGCCATTCGAGAACCTTTATTCCCCAACGGTTGTCAGTTCTTCGAGCTATATGGCCTGCCCATTGCCACTTCAACTTACTAACTCTACGAGCTATGTCGGTGACCTTGGTTCTTCTACGGATATCCTCATTTCTGATTCTATCACGTAGTGAAACATAAATATAGTATAGTATAGTATAGTATAGTAGTAGTATATAGTGTTGTGATTAGGTGCATAGGGTCAAATAAGTATCAGCGCAGAAACCTCCTGCAAACTGGGGCAGGCCATATAGCTCGAAGAACCGACAGCCGTTGGGAAATAAAGGTTCTCGAATGGCGACCACGAACCGGAAGACGAAGCGTAAGGGGCTCACCCACCAGATGGACTGACGACATTGTTAATATCGCGGGAAGTCGATGGATGGAAAGGGCTTAGAATCGTTCTTCCTAGAAATGTGTAGGGGAGGCCTATGTCCAGCAGTGGAATTCTTCGGCTGATAATGATGATGATGATGACTGGGGTAGGGGATAACACTTGTACCAACCACTTTGACTTCTGTATTGCTGTTACCTTCTAAGCTGTTATGAGAGCTGTAATTGCATTATACCTTCTATTTTGCTGCCTTTTCTTATAAGCTTGGTGGCGTGGAACTGCTACCTAGACTCACCTAGCCAACTTTCAAAGTGGTCAAATTAAAATTAAAATTCAGTTTATTAAAAAATCATTAGCCTCATCATCATCATCATGGTCCTTGTGATAATTATATGAATAAATATAATTATATTATTTTGTATCTGAACTTTTTTTTATTCTTAACTTTATTAGGGACTTTTACTTACACGGCATGACAACCTACTACAAGATTGTACCATAAACTTATATTAACAGCGCAGACTTAAACTTAGTTAAAACCACTATAATCAACTCTCTCTATCCTCCAAGGTTTGCTGGTACAAAACTCTATTTAGGGTTGAGCTCGCCTCTGTACATGCCTGCTTTATTTATCATCTGTCTGTGATAAAAAATAAAGAATTAAAAAATCACGTACTATAATAGTTTGGCGGCTTTGTCCTTGCATTTATTTATACATTGCTCTCATGTACTTGGATAATAGGCATGAAGACAGTAATCAAGTATCGCCAAAATATTTATCTGATCTAATGAAAAAATATTCAAAGATTTTAAAAAATGTATTTATACTCTTATTAATGTCGAGATTGTCAATTTATTTGATAATATAAATCTACAAAATACAACAATCCGCCATGATGGCTCAAACACCGGTCAGAGCGAATTACGTCACGGCTATATAAATGTCATTCTGATTTAGTACAAAAGCACCAATGTTTACTGTTGAATACTATAACCGTGACGTAATAACAGACGCCATGACACCAGCGAGCGTTTTGGCGAGAATTTGAAAATTTAAATTTAAATGTACTTTTATTGCACAAAAACCTTAATTTTCTACAGAAATATGATATATTTTAGACATAATAGATACTTCTGAATATGATAGAAGAGATTTTGAAAATTAGTCGTCAGGCCTATTAATATGATCTTAAAAACGCTTTTTGCGTAAATAGTATTATTGAATTTACAGAAAAACTAAAGAGCAGAATTTTTACCAAACTTAGAACCTAAATATTTGTTTCATCCACCAGTGTAAAAATAAATGTTCAAGTAGACAAATTTCAAAAACTCTTGAAATCCCATGTTTTTATGAGAAGCTTAACGCCAAAACTGAGAGATAAGAGATCAGAGATGAGAGACTGATGAGAGAATAAAAGGAATCTACAAAAAAACAACCCTGTGCAAAATGCATTGAAAGTGCATCCTGCAAAACGATGCACAAACTGCATCGTTCGTACCAGGGTATCATAGCGTAAAAGGTGGTTTGAGAAAAGCACACCCATTCCACTTTATAGCTGCCTTTCAGCTGCTTCCGTAAGCCCTGGGAGTCTAACAGAGACGAGATGTGCACTCACATGCAATACCCCCCTTCCCCCCCACCCCAATACCCATTCCACATTATGTGTACACATGAATTTCAACTCTAACGTCGAGTTTTAAAGTTGATAACTCTACTGAAAACCGTTCAAGTTACAATAAATGTTGATGTTATATAATTGATAGGTTCAAAGTGGTTTAAATTTTTCATACATCCGCCATTACACCTATAAAATTTGAATGTTTGAGTTTATGTTTAGGAATTAGTTTTAAAATAAATTGGTAAACACGTCGGTTTTTTATCATATTGCGTTCGAAGTTTAAACCGTAGTTCGAGTATAGTAAAGGCCTGTAGGCCTACCACAAGCTCTGTCTGGCTCTGTCTCTGGCTCTGGTTTTGAGTCTAGTTGAGTGCGCACCAGTGTATCATACTGTGTCTGTGATGTTTCAACGTAGGATTTCTTTAGTTAACACTCACACAGACTCAAAATCAGAGCCAGAGACAGAGCTTGTGGTAGGCCTACTGCTATCAATCCGATGGCGATGGCGATCAACTGAAACGCTGTCAAATATAACAGCGATATTTGAAAGCATTTCAGCTGATCGCCATCGTCATTGCTATCGTCTAAATGCAGGGCTTTACTTGCATTAATTATGCAAAGGCTTACTACTCTTGGCTCTGGTGTTTTAGATAGAAAGAAGAGTCTTATAACAACGCCTAAATCAAGAGATTAAAGAGGGTAGTTTATTAGTAAACAACCACCCGACAGGTCTGTGTGTGAGTGCATGTCACGTTATGCTTTTGCTAGTAACGTGACATGCTCACACACACTAACTGACCTCAAAGTACTAGGCTAACATAACGTACGTAGAGTACTATCCTACTGGAAGTAGTCGATTCTGTGTATGCCGATTTTACATCCGAATCATGTGAGTTTTGAACGTGAAGAATATTATACAATTCTGTTCAATCTACTTTTGACGTGACAACGTCTTATAATTCGATGGAGCCGGCTGCACGCACGAAAAAAACATGACTCATGCGGCGTTACCTCACTCTGAGGCGTTCCATTTAAGGCTTGAAGTGCAAGCGAGAGCGCGGAACGAGCGACAAAGAGGCACAATCGGCCTCCGCGTTCGGCAGCGTTCGACATCTGATTCTGTCTCTCTCCTACTTGAGTGAGCGATGCGTCCGCGTGAACAGCTGTATGACGTTGCACGTTCAACTATCGTCAGTAAAGCGACTTTACAGACAACCGATTTTTTTTTTATTCTAGAGTTTCACATCATCCTATATGACGTAAAATCTTGTCTAAGCGTAAAATATATTATTATAACTTTTGATTTCGATTTTTGATTTGATTTTGATATTTTCATCACTGTTCTTTCCAAGAGTATTCCTCAAATCCTTCAAACCATTTCCATACATCGCTTCACCCCACCATTCTCGCTCCAACTTTTCCTGAAGAATTTTTTCATAATAATAGTTTTTGTAAAAATAAAGGTTAACGACATGCACGTAGGTAAAATATTTGTACCAGGAGGTTATGAGGCTTCAAGAGCAGTGGCTGATATGTATAATGATGCGATGTGAAGGTGAGCGGGAGTCAAGGTTCCTAGGTCACGACTAACGTACGTCACCGTATACGACTATCGACTTTTAACCTCACTACCCAGAAGAGAGATACATGAAGGCGATTCCTAGGCTTCCCGCACCCTATACCATCCTGACAGCTTAGTCGGCCTAATCCACAGGAAAGACACATGGTCAATACGTGCGGAAGTGACTGCCGCGGGTGACTGCCACGTATGACGGAGTTTTCCTTCACCGTTGAGAGCACTAGCATTTTGGACATACATTTGAAAAACTCATAGGACCTTAAGATCAGAAAGTTGAGCTACTACCATTAGACCACCAATATTTAAACATAAAACATAGTTTATTAAACATATTTTATCAAAAATACATATCATATCATAATAGAATAAATTTTACGCCGCACAAAGAGTCAGGGTGAAAGTGCCCTAAGGGCGCTTTTACACGCTAAGAAAAAACGCCGGGTCTACCCAAGAATTCGTGTCGTAACTAGAAAATAACTGTGTACACTGCTCGCAGCGGTGCACGAAAAAAATCTTATCTGCGCAAGACACGACGCGGCGAACGTTGTTGCGTTTTCGTGTGTGGAAAAGACAAAATTCTTGTCTTGCGCAGATAAGATTTTTTTCGTGCACCGCTGCGAGCCGTGTACACAGTAATTTTCTTGTTACGACACGAATTCTTGGGTAGGCCCGGCGTTTTTTCTTAGCGTGTACAAGCGCCCTAATTCTTCGATAGGCCACTCCTGCTGTCCAAAAGTATGGAGATAAATTCATCCTTATACTTGTCGGCACTAAGAGTACGTATGACTTGAAGCCTTCTTTTTAGGCTGCAATAGGTTCAAGCTATGCACGGGTACTTCTGGCGGATTTTGTATGTTAGTTACGAATTAACCCAAAAACTAGCAGGACCAATTTCTAAATATTTTTAACCAATAGAATTTAACTTTAAATCTATGTAACATAGGCTATATTTATAACTAGCGAACCGCCTCAGCTTTGCACGGGTTTAATTAAAAAAGGATGTGGAAAATATGAAGTCACTGCTTTAGATTTTTTGGGATAATTGGTATAGGATGCATGATCCTTTGCAAGTCAAAGCAGTTTAATTGTTCTGTTTTGTATACATCAATAACATTTCAATTTCAAGGAATCTGACCACGACGCATAGAAAGGATAAACCATAGTCTAAGGATAAACCACGTTTAATGCATAATAGTACACGGTAAATATAGCTAGATGTCGCTTTAGGAAAAATTAGAGCTATTGTTGCGTTTTGTGGCGCCAAAATATAGTAATTCTGTTTTACTCCTCGTCATTTTTCAATATAAATATTTTTTGTATTGCCTACGTACCTATACCTATGTATATACAATTTTGAAAAAGAGAGCGCCGCAATTTAAACAGAGTGAACGCTTTTCATGTGAACCAATTCGCAGGCGGGTATTTTTTTTTTATCCGTAAGTAGGTCAAGTGGGCTGAGTATCTAAAAAAGTGAGAGAAAATGGAATTAACCTTTTTCCCAACAGTGGAACAGACAAATAAGTGAAATTAAGGAATAATCAACACTTTTTTGACGTTTATGCTCTTGTCAATTTTGATGCATATTGAATCAAACGCACATTATTAGTTTATCTGAATAACAGATGAAGAAAGGATAAAATATGAAAGGAAAAACTGTGCCTTTTTAAGTTAGAAAGAGCATAATGCAATAAAAACGAAACCCTTATATAAATTATATAATGTTAGGCGCGCCAAACTCCAGTCTGCCAGCGACCTCGGCATTGTCACATACTAAACCGAAATACTACGAAATCGGTACGCGATTAAACAAACTAGTGTAAAAATAGTGTTCTAAAAATATCCTGCAGTTTTGTGTCAAAGTGTTTTTTCAAATGTACTGGATTAAAAAAAGTGGTTCCATATTGAACGGCGATTGCGTCATCTATGCAGTAAGTCCTTGCATTGAAAAACAACTTAAATCATTAATTAAGTTTTCAGGACTCTTGAGTAAGTATTTTTTTAGAATAAATAATATTAGTTATGCACTTTTATGTTTTTAATAGAATTGGCTAAGCGAAACACTTCCGGCGTGCAAGGTCAGCCAGAATTGAAATAGAATGCACATTTATTTTCTGATTAGGCTACTAGGCTTTCATAATCTGAAAGGTATGCAAGTACAAACAAACATGCAATCGATATAACAGTGCCTGCAATTCATAATGTTCGCCCCCTTCCCTTGTTTGCTATTTCATAAGTGCTCGTAGGATGCCTACGAGTCAAACAGAGATGGACTATGCAGAGTCAAAGTGTAGCCTTGTGTGACGTCATAAAGAAAATCGTTACTAGTCGTTGACCTATGCGGTTAGAGCTGAAAATTGCTTGTTCTTGAATGCGCTACGCACACATGCAACTTCGATTTCATCAATGAATTTCTTGTGTATTATTTATCTAGATCTATAGTTAATTCTGAGCGTTCTCTATTAATATTTTAAGCGGGCTAGTGTAAAATTACATCCGTATTTATTTTACTTCAAAACGAATTAACGTCTTTAATTCGATTAAATTATAATTTTCAACTATGTTAAGTAAAACATCGAGATTTTGTGGTGAATATTTAAGTACCTAATCATGTTATTTTGAGTATTTAGCAAGAAATATAACAAGGTGCTCTTAGGAAGGAAAAAGACTCGAGAAGTGGCACCAAAATGCATTTTTTAAAACTCCGTCCTCTCGGTCCGATTCTCCATTTTTTAAAAGGCAAATTAATGAAGAGAAAATGATGATTCATTATTATTATTACTCAATCGTGATCTCAAGACCAATCGTGTTTATTTTTAATTTACTAGCGGCCACCCGCGGTTGCGCTCGCTTTGAATTTTTCGAAATAAAAGTATGTCCGTACGGAATGTCTATCCTAGTTCTAAGCTACCTCTTGACTAATTTTTACTTAAGGTTAGGTTTACTTGTTTGTAATTAGCCGTAAGGCCAATTTAATGCCCCAGCGCGGCTCATGTCCTAGACCTTATTACCCCCTAAGACCTATCGTCCCATCGGCATCGTATGCAACTTTAAGCTGATCCTTTACTTTATGATGTCCTGGTAAAGCTTGGATAGATGCCAGCTTGTTGCAAAAGTGTTCACAGACATTCGCAAGTAGAATTTAAGTAGGTAAGTACAAGCAAATTCAGATGATGAAGTAAATATTGAACTTGCATTGCGAAAGTGTTTATACCGTACTGCTTATTGTTTGATTTTGTTATATTTCTACGATAAAAAACCTTTTTTACGCACATCTAATTGTTCTGCAGTGACAATCAGTGGAATGCTGTCAAATAAATACGTACATAGGTATGCAAAAAGTGTTTTTTTATCATTCAAAAAAATGTTTATCGTGGTAGTGGACCAAAAAGTGGCACCTGCAAGTGTACAAATTAATTATCCAGTATTCTTGGGGACGCTTCCGTCTGGCACTGATTTGGATCAGTTGAGCTATCTCTAGATCGTTTGTAACGATCTGCAGATAGCTCAACTGTTTCTTGTGTATTTTGTACATTTTGTAAATATTTCTTTAATTGTAAGTTTCTTTGTGTAAATAAATGTATTCAGTATCCAGCTATCTAGTTCCTCTACCAGTACCAGTACGAGCTTTGCTTAGTTTGGGGCTAAATAGCGTTGTTGTGGAAGGTGCACTGATATTTACTACGAGTACCTTAGTATTGCAGTTTTCATTCAGTGATAGTATTGATTTATGTTAGTAAACTTTCAGTTTCCTGACTTGCATTCCATTTCTTTTAGACTTGCAGGATTTTTGAATGCATCGGTGAGACAGAAAATAGGGAAGGGGAGATAGACTTCCAGTCTAGCTTACCAATGTCGTTCAGCTTGTACACTTTCTAGTTTTCATGAAATCCTGGTAGAACGAAAGTTAAAATCCCGCCATTTCACTAACTCTTGTTGGATTAACAAGCCCTCAAAAGTATACGAAATTTTAATAATTTTTAATTTGAAGCATAGAAGATATTGTTCTAAATTATTTTGTTATTCTATAGGACGTTCTTCTATTTGACTGGCCTCTCAGCTCAGTGGGTAGTAGCTTTGCCTTCTGCGCTGGAGGAAAAATAAATGAAATGAAATGAAATATATTGTATTCTAAGTAGTATATATATTTACAAAAAAAATTGTATAGGTAAAAAATAAGTAAAAAATCTGTAAAAAAATAATATATATATAATAATCTGGTTCCCATAGTACAAGCTCTGCTTAATTTGGGGCTAGATAGTGTTGTGTGGATAGTGTTGTGTCTATAATATTTATTTTTTACTTGTAAGCGTGTTGGTTTGACAAGTTTTCAGCACTTCCAAGTTCAACAAGTTTCCACTACAATATAGGCGAATGTAGAATCTAAGTTCAATGACCTTTGTGAGGCTTAAATCCAACTTCACAAAATATGTAGCAGACAAAGGTGCATCTTCAGTAAAGGCTGCGCACATCTAGGCGATGGCGATGGCGATTAGCTGAAACACTGTCAAATATCGTTGTCACATTTGACAGTGTTTCATGTGATCGCCATTGCCTAGATGTACGCAGAGCTTTAGTCAATTTGTAGCAGCATAGTCTTTGTAAAACTGGCTTGGCGCTTAGAAATTTTAGCTCAGTTGGTTGCAGCTCTGCTTTCTGCGCTGGAGGGCGTGGGTCCAATCCCCACCGAGAACAAATATTTGTGTGGTGAACACAGATGTTTGTTCTCTGTCTGGGTGTCATATTGTATTCTATGTATATATTTACAAAAAAAAAGTATTTAAGTAATATATCAGCTATCTGGTTCCTATAGTACAAGCTCTGCTTAGCTTGGGCCTAGATATAGCTGTGTGGATTGTCCGCATTATTTGAGGCTATCAGCGCAAAAGTAGTGTAACCCCTGACAGTGCTCTAAGGAGAAATGGAAGGATTTAAAATTGTCTAAGATAGAAATGTTTTTTTTATTTTCTACATAATTATTTTTTTTTGTTTTATATTTAATTTACAAAAAGAACTTCCAAATCTGTAATATTTTAATATTTTTGTATTAATTAAATTTATAATGAAGAAAAATATGTGGGTTACACCACTTCTACATTTATGATTTTTGGCCAAATTAAAAACATACAAACAGGTTACACCATTTCAGAGCAAATTTATTAAAGAAAACAACAATAATGGGTTAATCTTCATCCGTTTCATCATAAAAAGCCTCATCCTGGACACTGTTGGAACTTCTTAGGGAATTATTAAAAGTGTGATGAACTGTCGGGATGAACTGCAAAAGTTCAAGAACGTCTTTTTTCTAGTGGTGTATTCAGCTTACACCAGTTTTGCTCTAATAATGTGGTAGATAATGTTCTGTGCAAAAACTATGATTTTAGCGCCATCTCGTTTTTGATAACAAAAGGTGGCTTACTCCACTATTGTATATAAAGTTGGTAATATATGGGATGTAGTTTACACCAAAACTGCAATCAACACAAATTGTGGCTTACACCACTTCTGCGCTGATAGCCTCATTTATTTTATTTATTATGTAAAAAAATAAATATTTTATAGATTCCATGTCAATAATTAATAGTCAGTGTATCTATGTCAGTAATTAATAGTAGATTCGCAGGCTGTCCGCACTGCTGGCCAAAATTCTGTCTCCACTATTTTTATAGCCCAGCAACAAAACTAGAACTACACACTTGCTTCTTGCTAATTGCTAGTTCGCTACTTGCTTTATCGTTGGCGGTCGGACAACAAGCTTAGCTTTTTCTTGCGATGGTCAAATTTAAATAATTTTAAACGTGTAGCCAAATTCATGTTGCACCAATTTGTCCTGGAACTTATTATTTTAAGCAGTTTTAACTTGAAAAGAAAAAGTTTCATAAAGTTAAAATAACTGAAGGAAGTAAACTTTCCTAAAGGGGGGATGCCTAGGGGTATATTGCCTATCTCTTTTACACTTGAAGCTTTTCCTATGTACCGTTCTGTACGATAAACGCTCCAAGTACTAGCATACCTTCTCAGTTGTCATGATAACCTGGTACGTTTTGCAAACTTTTAACTAAAGTTTGCGTTTTTTTTTTCAGAACCAACTGAGGAACAAAGTTTTTCCTAGAAGAATGTATCCGACTTTAACTTTTTTGTTTAAGGTAAGTCACCAAAATTATTACGAAGTCGAAGTCAGTGAAAATGCGGTACCACCTGAAGGTATGTTCTTTTTAATGACAAACTTAGAGTTTTGAATCATGGTTCAAATTAGCACGCGCGAGTGCCTATTAGAAAGATAGATAATTCTTTATCGATTTCAATGACACACAAAGGAAAGGCTAATGCTCATATTATGAAGGTATGCCCATTGCAATGCGTATACAATTAAAGAAAACACTGAATAAGGTATAAAACATTCTTAAAATAATATTAAGTTTTAGTTTTCACAAGTCGGTACCTAATAACAGTTGCAAGTAGAATTCGTGTTGCACCAGCCGGCATGAGGTCTCGTGGCGAGGTGCCAGAAACGGACCAAAACTACCAGGATACCAGGAGTTGTGGAGAGGTAGATTTGCAGATAAAACTAGCCTCACTTGCATCAAAACAGTAACAGCTAGTGACGAGCTACGAGCTTGCAAACAGAAGTATAATTTTAACAAGACGTTATTTCCAAACGCGTGGGTGGTGGCATCGATATTAGATACACATACATTGCACACTAATGTAGTGTTTGTATGTAGTATCATACCGTTGTCTATTCTATGCAACTGTGAATGCAGTTTAGTGCATTTTAAATGAAAAGTATCGTAGAAGCTAATTGCTACGGCGTAGCCTATTCGTAGCATTTTCTACGTCGTAGCATAAAAGACTTGTAATGTACGTAGATTTGTAATATTGTATGTTTATGAACCCAGATTATGGGTTTTTGACTTGCGTGCAAATGAAAAAAAGTGCGGGTTCAATTTCCGATGCTGAAAAAAGTTAGTATTTGCATGTTATTATTTTGTTACATGCTACAGATGTAACAAAATGTATACAAAAAATTATAGTATAATTCAATTTTACGTCCACTCATAAACTTAACCTGTAACATGGCTGAAATTGACCTTCATTAGGAATAATATAATAGTATTACTTCAATGCAATTTATAACTTATTTCAATTATGCTAACATTGAAACAGGCAAGCTATAATTAATAGACATGTGACGTTTTAGAGCCAAGAAAGACGAAGAAAATATAGTATGGTACCTACAAGGCAATTTATCACCGCTTTTGATTTATGTGAACCTGGTATATAGAAGATAAACTTTTAAAAAATACCATAACTTTATAAACTTTTAAAAACTTTTACGGGAACGGGATGAGTGGAAGGAATATTACGGATATTTGCGGATTTTTCGAGTAAGTTCAAGTGGCCAATAGCCGTTGGGGTACTGAATTTCCCGAATTGTGACCAGCTACCACGAGCTCCATATGGTTATGGCTATGGCTGTCAAATTGTGCATAGATAGGCTGACCCACACATTTATTTTCTTTTTGGGTTTGAATGTGTTGACGCTGTTGACACAATTTTGACGGCCATAACCATAACCATATGAAGCTCATGGTAGGCCAGCTGAAGACAAAACTTAATGTCTACCCACCCGATGGACTGACAGTATTGTTGAAATTGCGGAAAGTCGGTGAATGGAAAGAGCTCAGAATCGATCTTCCTGGAAATATATAGGGGAGGCCTATGTCCAGCAGTGGACTTCTTGTGGCTGATGGTGATGGCGATGACATACCGATTGCTACACGATGTTTTTCTTCACCGTTTGAGCGTATAGGCATAGTGCACATTGTTATTTAGACAGAAAAACTACGACTGGATTTGAACCTATGACCTTAGGATCGGAAGGTGAGACCACTACCACTAGGCCACCACTGCTCTCTAGAGGCAATGGCGATGATAGTACACTCTTTGTCAAATGACGTATTAGAAATGACGTATCCGTACTACGTCATTCCTTGTACGACATTCTTGCCGGATCGTGAATTTCATGCATTCACACACACCGCCATAAAAGTATAAGAAAGACACCACCCACACACATAATATCCATGATAGTATGTTGCAAGAATTGCAAGCGTACATTTTATTATTGCACAGGCCATTTTTGACTGTAATACCAAGGGTTTAAGGACGGTTTTTGTGTGAAGTTTATGTTAGTTTTACTAGAAACTAGAGTCAGTCCATCCCTTTTCAGCCGCTAGGTTTCCTAACATAGCTTATGAAATAGCAAATGGGGTTGGAATTAAACCGCCAAGCTATTTCAAACTATCTCTTCAAGAGTTATGTTACCCTGGTATAACGAATGCAGTTTTGAATGTGCTTTGTGAAGTGCATTCCAGGGATGCACTAGAAAATGCATTGTTTAGTCTTCACAGTGCAGTAAAATACCATTTGCCATACCAGGGTTTCATGATCACAAAGGAAGTATCAAGTTATGACGAAAGGGGTTTTCCCTTGCAATGTATTGCCTTTCTGAAATATAGATCACGTATGCAATTCAGTCTTGCTTTCCATCTACCTAAGCAATATGGGACTTTAACGACCACGGATTAAAGACTATTTTTCTGAAACATAAATTATTACAATAACACAAGAATTGCAATTCAGCAGATGCATCGTAAACTGAAACCTAGCTATTTTAATTTACTATTTTTTTCATTAGGTTGCCTTAATGACACCTTAGCTCAGCGTAGTTTAGTATAGCTCTGATTTCTGGGCTGTGGGTCGGGGGTTCAATCCCCACCGAGAACAAATAATAGTGTAGTGAACATAGCAGATGTTTGTTCGCTTTATGAACTACATTCTAATGTAGTTATTTATAAAAAAAATGTATCAGCTATCTGGTTTCCATAGGTACAAGCTCTGCGTAATTTTAATGTTTTTTACTTGTACATAATATATGTACTTTGATAACTTCGCCAAAAAATATTTTAGGGATTTTAATATGGATTAGTTTTTAGTTTAGGCCAATACTTCAAAACCTAATACAATGCCTATCATTGTAAATTAATTCAGCCCAAAGGTATGGTTTTGGCCCCCGGGCAAGATTTTTCAACTACCAGGCTCACATGAACACGTAGGAGTCATGAATCCGGTGCACAGTGCATTTGCACGGCCCGGGCAAAGCCTCGTACATGCCTGAAGTTTTCATAAGCAGTATACTTTATATGTTATGATTGAACACTTTTGTTGTTTTAAACTGACTGCCCAGATGAAGGATAATGTTTTTTGAGTGTTATTTTCGTTCATCACTTAAGTAAAATACAGTTTAATTGAGAGAAACTCGTCTTTTAAAAAAAATCAGTTGAATAAATGAAATAACGGTAATTGAATAAGGGTTTAGAATAATATCAATATTTGCATGTCCGTAATAGGCACCAATCTAATTTTTTCAGCGGCCATTAGCAACTGTTTAATTAAATAAGAGCTAATTTAAGGAATTTAATCTGAAGATAAATTATTACGCCATTTCACCAGGTGAAAATTAGTCTTTCCTTTTTCAGGCGTGTTATAAATAGGAGTCATTAATTTACTTGCAAGTGCACTACTCTATATGCCAGTACTCTATAAAAACATCGTGAGGAAACCAGCTTGACGTAAAAATGTATGTAAAGTGCATGAAATAAGCTTTTTTAGGTGCACTTAAAGCCTTTTCACCACACTGAATCGAAAGAAATACTGACAAAATAAAAATGATCACATGGCACGTCAACTTTTACATCGTATTTTTATATTATTTGCACTTACTCACACTGCTCTGTATTCAGTTAGCACGTGCAATAAACACACACATAGAAGGTTCAGGATGTTGAACGAAATCAGTCTCTATTCCAAAACACATAAAGATGAAACTGATTTGTAGTCTGCTGTGCACACAGCCTTCGGAGTCAAGGTTTTATAAATATTTTCGCGGCTATTGCACCAGGCTCTCATAACTCCCTAGGAGGTGTACATCGCCCGATCCAGGTATCGGTTCTAGTATTTCCACCCCTCTTTCATGTGCCTTGGGAAAATCTAGGAGTCAAACAGAGATAGACTCTAAAGTGCAACTTCCCAGTTATTTCATAGTAAAATGAGAATGTTAAAACAGTCCTTAAGCGTAGCGCGTTACAGTTGAAAATAGCTTGTACAATAATGGTATTTTGCAATGCACATGTGCAATAGACTGCGCATGTGTGATGTATGTGTACTCCCACTTTTGGCCACATTTACACAGGTTTGTTATAAGCTCTCAAAAAAAATAAAAAGCATGAGGAAACCCACGGCTTAGCTCTAGAAATTGATCATTTATCAGGTATTTTTGGAATCTATGTACAAACTTATTTATAATCATATTATTAGTGGTTTTTGAGTCAGGGACAAAAGAAATCTTAGAAGGAGTTTTCTCACGATATTGGTCTGAAATTATATTTTCTATAGCTTATTATTATCTCACTGCTGTTGTAACGGTGGAAAACTGGGTGCAGACAGGCAGACCGACTATTTCGGCTGCGTTGGCCCTGACTAGCTCAGTTGGGGTTCGATGTTCCTACCGCACAAAAGATTTTTATACTAAAATAAAATAAATGTTAGAAATCAGTTACAGAGTTTTATTTAAAGAACACATACCTCTTACATGACATGTACATTAGCTTAGGAATGAAAATTGAAACTGCACAGCTATGCTATCTTATATACTATATAATCCTAAAATGATCCTTCATTTACATAACCTTAAAGTGAGCTCAAATAGCTACTTAACTAGAAATTTATATGCTCAGCTATTAACCAGAATAGAGGTTATCCACATGTCAGACTATCTTTCTTACAAATGAACCTACTACTAATCAACAAGTTACAAATACATTGAACGCTACGTTCTCTGACATGGGATTGAACAAAGAAATTTAAAGGGACACCTTATACATAAGAGAGGTTTAATGTCCTCACGGGACAACAATATATTCCTTTACATAAAATGTAAGCAATGGCTATCATAAATACATGAGAGGTTCAATGACCTTGTGGAAACGTTCCTATTCTTACATAAAATTTAATAATGCTTATATTATTTACACGGGATGTTTAGTGACCATATGTTCAAACTTTAACCAAACCATCGCTCTCAAGCGAGCATAAACTTATTCAGGGAGAGGTTACTGCTTAGTGTGACGGAGGTGTGAATATTTGAATTTGCCAATCACTAGTCCCCGGATGACCCAATTAAGTAAAACCCACAGAAAACTACCTTGTGAGTCACCCCTGGCGTCCGCCTCTAAAATAACCCAAGCGACCGTATTCTGACCGACAGGATGGTAAGATAGTAAAACGCACGACAAAGACGATGGCAATGACCACGTCAACGAAACCCTACCTATTGACAACAAAAATAGCACTCTCTACGGCAACAAACAATTATTGACAACAAACAATTTCTGGCAACAAACAACAGACCAGGACTCCACGGAGAACCGTCCTGATGCGCCTACTCCTTCTGCATTAAAATAAATTGGCACTGGCCCACCTCAGAATCGCCGACGGGCGCTTATCGTCCACGTGCGACGTCACCCACGTGCCCTGCTGCCACGTGCCCTGCCGTGCAGTCGCCGACTGCCCCCGCCGCGTGTCTCGCGCCCCCGCACAGGCGAAAGAAAAGGGAAGCGCCACGCAGACGGTGTCAGCAAACTGGAAAATACAAGACCACAGGTTAATCTCGGCAACGTGTCGACACGGCTCTTCATGGAGCTGCGTCCATAAAAATACAACTGATCCTCCCCTGTATGCCCCATGCTGTGCGATGCTTCTCAAATCCCCTACGTACCAGAAATGGGCTCTCGCCCAGCTTGCAGTCGGCTCGTATCGGCAGCGAGAATGCTGGCTTCGTGTGCTGGGGCTCGTCTCTGGGCACGCGGTGGTGGTATTGGTTGGCGCAGCTTCGTCTGTAATACCCAAATCTGGTTAGCGAGGACTCCTCCACAAACCCAACGGTGCCACGGTGCAGCTTTCGTACGTACCGGCGATTCTGCTAGGCTCGGCGTCTTTTCTGTGGAATGCCCCCGGCGGCTCCGCACGCGCCTTTATCACCTTTGCTACCACATACCCCGCACCTCGAGCCACAAACTTCCGCCCAGAATATTCCAGAACACTTGCTACAATAATCCACGGCATTTACGTCTCTCCGGCCAGCATTTTTAATGTCTGTAATTGCGAGCTCGCTTCACACATCGACCCAACCAAATTATTTCTATTCACCCGCCAATATAGTTTATTTCTCAGTTAGTTACACTACTCGCCAATGGAGGCACTCGCGACTTGCTGATGGTGAAAACGTTGTCCTTTTCCAACACAAGCTAAACCCTATTTCTCTCCTTCTCCGACCCTATTGACATGCGACTACTTCGTAACAGATGTCACTAGTAGACACCGTTCGATACGAACATCGCTACCCACAAAAGTGTTGACATCTGTCAAATCCTGCATTTTGCGGCTACTACTTAACAGATGGCGCTCTTCGCCAGCCATCTGCCTAGCCATTTTTAGTGTTTCTATTCGTTGCCAGAGGTCGCCCTTGCAACGTTTCAACAACTCACTCACCAACTTGCGTCTTGGCGCGTAAATTTAAATAGCTCTCCATTAGCTTTCGACTGATACGAAAAACTATTCTGCCAAAATAAATGAAATGCTACAATACCCCCCCGGCCGTTAAAAGTTTCACTACACTTAGTGAAACTGCGCTGCCCTCAGCGCTGGTACTGAAATGAAAAGCTTTATATCTAACTATAACCATATACACATATTACAACTCAAAATAAACTTGACGAACAAAAAAAAAAATATAAGAACAAACCAAACTCCTTAACACTGTAAAAAAAAATCGTACAATTCCTTATCTACTAAACTAGCCTAAAACAAATTCTCCTGTAAAAAAAACTTTATACAATCCTTGTACATTCCCTCCACGCCTGGAGACACCTTCTACCACGGCGTTGCATCCCAAAACTAGCTGTCTTCTCAAGTCGTCACTTGTGCAGCTGAAACAATCAGTTCGACCTTGAACCGTAAAATACAAACAAGACGTCTTTATCGTGGGAGACCGGCTATCGGAGTGGACCCATCTGCGGCGACGTCGATACCGGTTCCTCTTGCCTCCCCTTTCTTATCGCCATCCATCCATCAACCTTGCATGCTTCATCTCTCATTATGCGCATCTCTCTCTTACGTACCCCTCTTTACAACCATCACCATTCGCGCCTAGCGATACCGTACGTGGAACCGTGGGTACGCGTCCTCTCGCCCGTACGTATCCTACCCTTTGTGGTGGATACGCTGCTGCTCATCCATATTGCTCCATCCTGCAAGAAAGCTAAACTCCGTCTCACGCCTGGTCCTATAATATGGTCCTTTCACCCGTCTGCCCTTTAGACATACAACGAAACATTTTCCAAAAAAAACAAACCAAAATTTACAAGAAAAATGAGTTATCATTTATTCCTGCTGCCTTATAAAATAAAACCAATCCAAATATTTACATACAGTTCACAACACCTCCTGTGGTGTTGTGAAACCCTAAACCTTCAGGTCTTTCATGTGCCAAGACCCTAAAATCTTCCCATCCATGTCCTCTAACTCGAAGACCAGTGGTGACAGTACCACTTTCACCCTGCATTTCTCGTACTTAGGACATAGCTTCGCCATCTTGAACTTTGCCGCATCGCTGAGCGGATGAGTTCTTTTCCAGACGATGTCCCCTACTTTCACTGTCGCTTCTCTTCTCCTGAGATTGTACGTTCTCGTGTTCGCCTGGTGTGCCTTGAGTATGTTCTGCCGCACTGTGGCAAAAATGTCTGCCAGGAGACCTAATTCTCCTGCAAACTCTTCCCTTGGCATTCCAGGTTGATATTCCTCTTCTGTAGCCGTGTAGTGCGATCCATCCACAATCGGTTCTCTGGCATGAACCAGAAAAAATGGTGAGAATTTGGTGGTTTCGTTCACGGCGCTATTAATGGCGAATTGGATCTTATGGATGTTCTGATCCCAGGACCTGTGGTCGTCTTTCACATACGCCGCCACGGCCGTCATGACCGTCTTGTTATAGCGTTCCACCAAATTCACCTGTGGCGTGTAGCGTGGTGTATAATGCGTTTTTGGGATTCTGTACTTTCTCAAAAGTGTACGGAATTCGGTCCCCGTGAATTGCGTTCCATTATCCGCAATCACGGTTTCCGGGACCCCGTGAATTAAGAAAACACCGTTTTCCAAAGCATTCGACACCAGTGCGCTTGTGGCTCTACGAAGTGGGAATAGCAAAGTGTACTTTGAGAAACAACAAGTGACTACAAAAATATATACAAAACCTGACTTAGACCTAGGTAAAGGACCTACCAAATCTACTGACAAAACCTGAAACGGACGGTGACAAACCTTAGGTTTGCCCATTAGACCTGGAACTGCGCGGTTACTAGATTTGTATGCCGCGCATGTGTCACATCCCTCTACATACTCCTTGATGTCCTTAAACATTCCTGGCCAGTAATAACGTAAACATATCCTCCTGTGTGTCTTGAAGACCCCTAAATGCGCTGCTGTTGGAGGTTCGTGGTTTTCCCTGATGATTTCTCTTCTTCTGTCGAGTGAAAGGACCTCCTTCCACTCGAATTCCTCCATCAAAGAGTATTTGGCCTTCGAAAATCGGTACAGCTTGTCTCCTTCTATCCGGTACGCTGGGTAGTGACTCGGGCTGTTCTGTACATTCTGTAGGATACTATCATACCATGGATCTGGTGCCGTTCCCGCTGTGTCTCCTATGGCATCTACCCTGAGCAACCTCGAGAGAGCATCCGGAACCACGTTGTCTGAGCCTTTCCTGTGTTCTATGTGAAAATCGAACTGTGACAGCCTGCAGCCCCAGCGGACCAGTCTACCTGTAGGATTTTCGAGCCGCATGAACCATTTTAAAGATGCATGATCCGTTATTACTGTGAAATGCCTAGAACCCAAATACGCCTGAAACTTCTCTACTGCAAAAATTACAGCTAACGCTTCTCGCTCCGTAGCACTATAGTTGCGTTCCGCCTTCGAAAGCGATCGGCTGACGTACGCTATAGGGTGTTCTGCGTCATCGAGCTTCTGTGTCAACATGCCTCCTATGCCGAATGATGAAGCGTCGCAATGCACGAAAAACGGCCTGTCAAAATCGGGACACGCCAACACTGGTGATGATACCAAAGCTTCCTTCAGCTTGGTAAATGCCCTCTCTGCTTCTTCATTCCACTTGAACGGCGGAGCCTTCTTGGAGGTTGATGTCAACGCATTCAACGGCGCGGCTATTGACGCAAAATCTCTAATAAACCTACGATACCATGAAGCCGTTCCTAAAAACATCTTCACCTCTTTTGCAGAATTTGGAATGGGAAAACCCAAAATGGCACGGACCTTTTCTGGGTCCGTCCGTAAACCATGCTCATCTACAATATACCCCAAATACTGCAAAGACTTCCTAAAAAACTGACACTTTTCGTAGTTGACGGTTAGGTTCGCGAACTTCAACTTTTCTAGAACCCTCTCGAGCAATACCAAATGTGCCTTCAAATCGGAACTGACTATTATGATATCGTCTACATAAACATACACTAGGCCCTCCAAAATGTCACTGGCAAAACCGTTGTCAAATAAGAGGTCCATTAGGCGCTGCTGCCGTGCACTCGCACCACAAAGCCCGAAGGGCATCACCTCAAACTTGAAAAGGCCTTTTCCGGGCACTGTGAAGCTTGTTTTCTCCTTTGATGCCTCCTCTAGTGGGATCTGCCAGAAAGAAGACGCTAAATCTATCGAAGACAGAAACCTTGCTTCCTTCAGACTATCTAAAATTTGTGGAATATACGGCATTGCATATGCATCCCCTTTTGAGACCGCGTTCAGTTTCCTGCAATCTAAACAAAACCGCCAGTCGCCGTTTGCTTTTGGCACCAGGAGCGCTGGATTGTTCCAAGGGCTTTCACTTGGTGATACTACGCCTAGTTGTAACATCTTGTCCAGTTCTTTATGCAAGGCTGCCCTTTTCTCTGGTGAGAGTGGATATTGTTTTGTTTTGATTGGCTGAGCGTCCCCCGTATCGATAGTGTGCTTCATCAGATGTGTCCTTCCTAAGCCTACCTTGGCGGAAGAGATGTCATGAAACCTTTTCACTACCGCGTCCGCTTCTACCTTTTCTGATGGCGAGAGCGACTGGTATGTGTGAATAGACCTAAATGGACCATCTGAAACACTACCTACACAACACGTTGGCCTGTGTTCTACCGCATTTCTCCTATTTATTACATCTGGAGCTAGATTGAAAGCCCGCCAGAAATCTATGCCAAATACTACATCCGAATTTATTTCTGGAATTACATAAAATTTAATAACCCTAGTGGCGTCTTCGAACGTCAGTGGAAGCAACATGTACCCTATTGCCTTGATGCGGTCCCCGTTCCCGACAAATACGGACCTATCTACCTCGTGAAGCGTATAACCTATTCTCTCTAAAATATGTAGTGCTCTATTGCCTAAAATTGATAGACTTGCACCAGAGTCTAACAAACCATAAAAAGCTAGATCTACCAACGTGACCTTTAAATATGGACGTGAATCCTTATGACATGGTGAAAATAGAACCGACACAGCTGATTCACGGGTTTGATCCCACCTCCCTTTTACGGGATGGGTGGTGTGACCGTCCCGGTTCTTCCTAACAAATTTTCCCGAATGCTCCGATCGTCGTTGAAGCTTGGCCACCATCCTTCCCCTGCACTTAGGGCAACTCCTGACTGTGTAGCCTACTTCCCCACAGTTATAGCACTTGACCTGCTGATTAAATCTTCCTTTCCTGCAGTCCCTAGACCAATGTCCCATGCCGCCACACCTAAAACAACCAGATTGTGGTGTTCCATCTGATTCCTGCTGAGTGGACACCGCCGCCAGCTGTGATCGCGGCTTGGAGCCCTTGTACGCCAGTGTTGGGTTCAACGTCCTACTCGACACTTTAGGTGGTTCTACGAAAAAATCTGATCGCTGCTTTGCTGCCTCTAGCCTCCTACACTTATCCTTTAGCGACGCAATGGATGTGATGTCTACAAAAGCTAGTTGTTCTGTAAAAGATGGCCTAATATTGTGGAGCAGAATCTCCAATAACTCCTGTTCTGGCAGTGGATTCTTCAGCCGAGCGACCAAACAGTTCATAATCGAGAAGTAAATATGAATGGGCTCCTCCACCCCTTGTGTCCTCGCCCTTATTTCTCCTAATAACCTGTAATCGTAGTCTATCGGGCTAAACTCCTCTATCAACAATGACGACAGCTCGCTCCACGAAGAAACTTGGTCTTTGATGCCTCTGAACCAAAGCAAACCCTGGTCAGTAAAAAGCTCAGAAGCTGACTCAAATAGTTTTCCCTCTCTGGTACCGTTCGCTGCACTAAGTTCCTGCAACCTCTCCAAAAATGACCTGACATCTCCTACTCCATCAAACTTGACACCCCACTTCGCAATCGGAACCTTAGGACCCGCGCATTCTACGACAACCCGTTGATGGGTGCTATCCTTCACTACTGGCAACACCTCGATGGGACCTTCCGCTTGTACTGGGTCATGAACTGGGACCTTCGACAAACTGTGCACGTGGATCGCCGGATCTGTCATCTTGTCTACCTATAATAAAACCAACGGTACCCAAAGACAAATGGGAAAACTACCAGAAGCAAACGATGTTAACAAAACTTTTGAAACGAGCCTCCTTAAATTAAAAACGTGCTATAACCATCAAACGTGAAAGCAATTCTTCCAAAATAAACACAATAACGCTAAAAAAAAATTAACTCTATACCCAAGGTAAACAGTAGAATGTAGGTCAAGGCAAAAAAAAAATTTAAAGTTCCAAACGCCTAACCCTACCTCCCCCAAAAAATAATCTAATGTTTACCCCTCAAAAGTTTCGAAAATCCCAGGTTTGTGTGTGTGTGTGTGTGTGTGTGTGTGTGCGTGTACGAGAGGACTCGTAAATAAAATTAACCTGTTATAAGTTTCAACAGCTGGTCGCTAACCACAGAAGTGTATTATGGTTCCTAATCCGTTGCAAAACTTTAACAAATATTAGTCTTGCAATATACTTTCAAAATAAACTCTATGCTGATCGCAGCATACAAAAAAAACATAACCACAGTAGCACTTTGCAAGACTATCTCCCTAACATGAAAGGAAGTGCCCAAAAAAAAAATTTTTACATCAGGACAGGAATACACTCCTATCAAAATATACACCAGCAGAAAAATACACAGGTGAAAGCATACATCGGTAGAAAAGCACACACAATAAAACTATACACCCTAAGAAAATACACACATGATACACAAAGAACCTAAAATATACTTAAAATTAGCTGGACTGTTGTCTGTTGCCTTGTCGGTTGCTCTAAAATTATTTCACTAACGCCTACCTACAGTGGTCACTAAACGCAAAAAAAAATTTCTACAAAAAAATTCAAAAAAATTTTCAAAAAAAAAAATTTTCAAAAAAAATATTTCAAAAAATTTTCAAAAAAAAACAAAATTAGAAGTTGGGCGCCATTTTGTAACGGTGGAAAACTGGGTGCAGACAGGCAGACCGACTATTTCGGCTGCGTTGGCCCTGACTAGCTCAGTTGGGGTTCGATGTTCCTACCGCACAAAAGATTTTTATACTAAAATAAAATAAATGTTAGAAATCAGTTACAGAGTTTTATTTAAAGAACACATACCTCTTACATGACATGTACATTAGCTTAGGAATGAAAATTGAAACTGCACAGCTATGCTATCTTATATACTATATAATCCTAAAATGATCCTTCATTTACATAACCTTAAAGTGAGCTCAAATAGCTACTTAACTAGAAATTTATATGCTCAGCTATTAACCAGAATAGAGGTTATCCACATGTCAGACTATCTTTCTTACAAATGAACCTACTACTAATCAACAAGTTACAAATACATTGAACGCTACGTTCTCTGACATGGGATTGAACAAAGAAATTTAAAGGGACACCTTATACATAAGAGAGGTTTAATGTCCTCACGGGACAACAATATATTCCTTTACATAAAATGTAAGCAATGGCTATCATAAATACATGAGAGGTTCAATGACCTTGTGGAAACGTTCCTATTCTTACATAAAATTTAATAATGCTTATATTATTTACACGGGATGTTTAGTGACCATATGTTCAAACTTTAACCAAACCATCGCTCTCAAGCGAGCATAAACTTATTCAGGGAGAGGTTACTGCTTAGTGTGACGGAGGTGTGAATATTTGAATTTGCCAATCACTAGTCCCCGGATGACCCAATTAAGTAAAACCCACAGAAAACTACCTTGTGAGTCACCCCTGGCGTCCGCCTCTAAAATAACCCAAGCGACCGTATTCTGACCGACAGGATGGTAAGATAGTAAAACGCACGACAAAGACGATGGCAATGACCACGTCAACGAAACCCTACCTATTGACAACAAAAATAGCACTCTCTACGGCAACAAACAATTATTGACAACAAACAATTTCTGGCAACAAACAACAGACCAGGACTCCACGGAGAACCGTCCTGATGCGCCTACTCCTTCTGCATTAAAATAAATTGGCACTGGCCCACCTCAGAATCGCCGACGGGCGCTTATCGTCCACGTGCGACGTCACCCACGTGCCCTGCTGCCACGTGCCCTGCCGTGCAGTCGCCGACTGCCCCCGCCGCGTGTCTCGCGCCCCCGCACAGGCGAAAGAAAAGGGAAGCGCCACGCAGACGGTGTCAGCAAACTGGAAAATACAAGACCACAGGTTAATCTCGGCAACGTGTCGACACGGCTCTTCATGGAGCTGCGTCCATAAAAATACAACTGATCCTCCCCTGTATGCCCCATGCTGTGCGATGCTTCTCAAATCCCCTACGTACCAGAAATGGGCTCTCGCCCAGCTTGCAGTCGGCTCGTATCGGCAGCGAGAATGCTGGCTTCGTGTGCTGGGGCTCGTCTCTGGGCACGCGGTGGTGGT
Organism: Thera britannica; assembly: GCA_939531255.2. Lineage (NCBI taxonomy): Eukaryota > Metazoa > Arthropoda > Insecta > Lepidoptera > Geometridae > Thera > Thera britannica. The sequence continues at coordinate 1,897,801 of OW618044.2, forward strand.
ATTGGTTGGCGCAGCTTCGTCTGTAATACCCAAATCTGGTTAGCGAGGACTCCTCCACAAACCCAACGGTGCCACGGTGCAGCTTTCGTACGTACCGGCGATTCTGCTAGGCTCGGCGTCTTTTCTGTGGAATGCCCCCGGCGGCTCCGCACGCGCCTTTATCACCTTTGCTACCACATACCCCGCACCTCGAGCCACAAACTTCCGCCCAGAATATTCCAGAACACTTGCTACAATAATCCACGGCATTTACGTCTCTCCGGCCAGCATTTTTAATGTCTGTAATTGCGAGCTCGCTTCACACATCGACCCAACCAAATTATTTCTATTCACCCGCCAATATAGTTTATTTCTCAGTTAGTTACACTACTCGCCAATGGAGGCACTCGCGACTTGCTGATGGTGAAAACGTTGTCCTTTTCCAACACAAGCTAAACCCTATTTCTCTCCTTCTCCGACCCTATTGACATGCGACTACTTCGTAACAGATGTCACTAGTAGACACCGTTCGATACGAACATCGCTACCCACAAAAGTGTTGACATCTGTCAAATCCTGCATTTTGCGGCTACTACTTAACAGATGGCGCTCTTCGCCAGCCATCTGCCTAGCCATTTTTAGTGTTTCTATTCGTTGCCAGAGGTCGCCCTTGCAACGTTTCAACAACTCACTCACCAACTTGCGTCTTGGCGCGTAAATTTAAATAGCTCTCCATTAGCTTTCGACTGATACGAAAAACTATTCTGCCAAAATAAATGAAATGCTACACTGTGCAAAAGCTTAATAAAATGTTTACAATAAACTGATAAAAAAATGATTTCATAACTTTGATCAAGAGAGTGCGAGATAAATGAAAGAAGTTTATGCTCATTTCTATTTTTTAGACTGATACTTTCTTCGTAAGTCGGTACCCGTAGGCCCATAAAAATGCACCAGTGCTAATTACCTGCTTTCTTTGTGAATGTTACCATTATTCTACAGAAGTATTCATGGCGTAGCTTGCTTAGTTGCCTATCGTTCGTAGCATCTCGTAGCCATGTCGTAGCATCTCGTAGCCAAGTCGTAGCATCTCATAACATTTTAAAGCAACCCGTAACGTTTCGTAGCCGGACACCATTCACAGACAATCTCAATATAGATATCGTAGCAGGCAAACTTTCGTCTGCAGAAGATTGAGTCATTTATAGGGAACACTGTACGCTTTTATAATAAACTTCCGGGTAAAATAAGCTTCTAGATAAAACTGCGTGGCCAGATATCTCGGTCACTTCTCACCTATTTAGTCACTTATCTACTATTTTCGTATCTGGTTTTAATATACTGCGTAGGTACTTTATTATTACTTTGGAGCGTAACGTGTACTGTCTTTAAAACTTTTGTTTTTGTGCCACTCCAACTTAGTGAGACGTAGGCAATAGTCGTCTCACTAAGTAGGAGTGGCATCACACGGGAACTTCACTGCTATTATTATTTCTATTTTGTATAAGAATCACACAAGAAAACGGTAGGAACCAATCCGTAGTTTTCCCGTAGCCACAGCAGCCTGTTTTTATAGAATTAGTTGCGTGGAACTGGCACCTAGCTTAAGTGCAGTTGGAATGAGAGTGTGTTATGTGATTTTTTGATTTGATCGAAAATGTTTCTGATGGTTTTGAAAAAAAGGACCATCAATTTGTTTCAAAACCAATTAGGGCCGACTTTTGTCTATTGACTGACTCGACTTGACTACAATAAACTATTTTATTTATGTATAAATATCCTCACTCGACACTGGCAAAATTGATCCAAAAATGGACAGGGGCCTGATTCTCGGACTGACCGGGATTTTCAAAGTCCCTAAAAGATCTCGGCCTATGTCTGTCTATACTCAAAAAGCCAATTCTCAGTGAAATATGACATTTTATCCCTGTTGTATGTCATAATAAAAAAAAAGAAGACTGGTCTATTATTAGTTCTGTAAGAAAAGTTTTCGAAGATGGCGCCACTATCGCCTGACTAGTTGGTGGAACTATGTAGGTGTACTTATCAAACTACATAGTACGTCGTAGTATTCCCATTCAAGATTCCTCTATGGAAGGGGCACCACTTTCACTGACTTGCATTGCATCTCTGTTACACAACCAGCATCCCAAATGCATCAATGAGACAGCAAATAGGGAAGGGGGGAATAAACCAAAATCAATGATTTCCAATGTCATTTATATATCTTTCAGGTTATGAGAGCCTGGTAGTTTTTCCTAAATATAGTGCAATAGTTTCCTCGGCCGTCTATTATGGAAGACTAGCGGCGGCCCGCGGCTTTGCCCGTGTGTTGGTGGTGGTTTCCAGTTCCTGTTATTAACCTAAAATATTTCAAAAGAAGGTCCAGATCCAGGTTACAAACTGTGATAGTTTTAAATTCTTTTTAATATGGTTCATCACCAGACTGAATAAATTCACTACTGAACATTGAACTATCCTTCACAAAACATTAACTTCTGCGTCTTGACATCCCGCGATCTTTACTATGTCAGACCATCGGGCTTCTTAAATTGCTGATTTTGCGAGATATGCATTTTCATGAACAAGGAAACAGCTATGGTTTTTCTCTTCTTCTCTTCATGCTATGGTCTATCTTTAAGTGTGGTGAAAAGATTTTAAGTATGCCTTACCTAGCTGTCTTTGACATAAGTAGCCCAACACAAGGCAAGGTCTCACACTACACCACTACGCATGGATATGCTACTGATACACGTTGCTATGATAACCATGGTTATGCTGCAAGCAAGATTACTCCTAGCTCGTCATGCGAGCCTAGTACCTCACGCGCCAACAAACCATAGCAGTTGCAGCACTATGACTGCATAAAGCTTCTTCTTCTTATCGTTATAATCTTGTTCTGTGGATCCAAATGTGGTGAAAGGATTTTAAGTGAAAGAAGTTGTTTGATATAAAGAGGTATAGTGTCTTTAGCCATGGTTTCTTCTGCTGAGATCCAAATAGTGCTGGGTTGATTCTTATTCATGACAAATGTCTCCATGATCTGTTTTTTTTTTAATTATTTGTACAGCTTTGTCGCTTAGCGACCTTCTAGGTTGTTCCAGGCTGGATCTCGTGGAACAGGCACCTAGACTCACCTAGTTTTAAGACGTTTCAAAGTGATTCTTGTGATACATTTTTCGATTTTATTTAGTCAGGTATGTGGTTCTTTTGGGCCAGGTAAAATAGTTGGAATTTGGTTCAACAACCTCCTTGCAGTTGGAAAAACTTTAGAAAGTTGGAACATGGTTGAATAAAATAGAACTTGTTTTTTTTAATAATTTGACAGCTGTCAGTAGAAAGCGATTCTCCCTAGGGCTGAAACTATTACTCTCAATTAGGCCCCTCAGGCAACTTCAGACCTACTTTCAGAGTATGAGCAATGAAAAAATATTTTGCCCTGCAGAGATGATTACAAATTTAGACAAACGCCATCTGTTGATATAGAAAAACAACCTGAGAGATAGTAAACTCTTTCAGCCTGCATAAAACAATCAGATTCCGTACATTTTACCCGTATACCAGACCCATGTCGGCAAATAAAGTCAACGTGCAACAGTCAGTTTTCGCACAGTTTCGGGATGCTGTAAGAACCCAATCAACAAAAAACTTCCAAGGCTTTCAGCGAGATGTCCTTAATACAAACTTTACCTTCCATCATGTTATGATAGCCTGGTACCGTCGGCCCGAAAATTAGGCTCGTTTTAGAGTCAAGGCTGATTTACACAGGGTCAGTAACTGACTACAAATTCGAGGCAAGTCAGTGCTGACCCGAAAAAAAGCCTGCGTAAACTCAGCCTGAAGTCAGCGCTGACTTGAATATTCGGACACGATTATTTTAAAGTCAGTTGGCGCCCCCCGCCACCCGCGCACCCCCGCGCAAGCCAAATAAACCCCGTGTAAACGGACAAGTCAGTGCGTGGTTAGTCACTACCGCTGCGTTGTAGAGTGAACACGATTTCTAGGAACCGATAGTACATTCCTGAAGCCAAAAATGTCAGCGTTATTTATAGTTTAATTTTGGCTGGTAAAGCATCTCTCATGAATTACAGCAATTCGTCAAAATTCTGTGGTGACATCCTCATAGCCAGTTTGTACTCCGCAGGATCTTCAAATCGCAATTGCTTCAGCAACAAAGCAGAGCCACCAGTTTCATTTCTATCGTCAATCCATTTTCTTACCCATTGTCGTTTATTTTTAGCTATCTCATTTTCTACCATTTCTATTACAGCAAAAGTGATAAATTTTTCAACAAATAATTAAATCGTCGTTTCAGTTGTTTTCGCGAATTCATTTTTCCCACTGAATTCACACACGTGTGCTCACCGTGAGAAACGCACCACTACTACTTTACTTCATGTTAACAGTTAAAGTCAGTCGCGGCGCCGACATTGGCGCTGCGACTGACTTGTCTACTGACCCTGTGTAAATCAGCCTTCACGCTGACCGTCGGCGCTGAGGACTACGGCAACTCGTTTTAGAATCGTGCCTGCATTAGTGTAGTTATTTTGAGAATATGGTATACATCATCAAAGTATGATATCATTCTTTGTACTAGTTGAATCGGTATTTGTGATTTTTACACATATTTATTATCAGCCTGTTCTATCCTTATACCATCTTACTTTCCAATCAACTAGTTAGTTAGCCACCTAATAGATGGCGCCTACATGAATTTGATTAAATTCTATCAAATCGAAATAAAACCACTTTTTATAATACTGACAGTGATAGGCTTTTTAAGAATGTATGTTTTTCAATCTATAGTATTGTAGTATATTGAAAGTGAGTCCTTCGTAAAAATAAATTAAGCTGAAACCAAGCTGGTAAGTAATCTGATTTCGAGGTACTGTTTCGGAGCTCTTGCTGTGTTGTAGTTCCTTCATCATTTTCTAGATATCATGTACTATAAATAAAAACATCTATACAGTACGAGCATTTTACAAAAAACAGAATATTCATTAAAAGGAATATGTTGCAGCCAAATAGTAAGATCTGTCGTTTATCGAACTGCCTAGGCGTTTCATTAAACGCTGCCGTCACTACCCGCCCGAGAGAGAGAATTGAGATCATAAAACCAGCTTGAGAAATTCAAGTCATGACTGTTTTAGTGTTAGAGTTAGGGAACTATTAATGACCAAATCTTATTATACTCTTGACGAAGCACTTGCTGATGATTTAAACACTCCATAAATGTATGGTTTACAATGTTTTGTACTAATGTTATTAGTTTCGATGCTATTTTTTGTAATAGTTTGTTTTTATTATTATATTGTTAATTTTTTTTACATTTACTAGTGTACTATGTTATCTTACTGGAAAAAAATTAAATGAATGAATGAATGAACGAAAGATATCCGAAAGAGCTTTAAAAATAACCCACCGCAACAGGATGACAAAAAAACCTTACAACTTACTGTACTTTTTAGGCCTAATTTTGGTTATTAACTTTTAACGTAACTTTTAATAGTGCTAGACTTGCCTCCTCGCCTGAGGTGGGAGAGAGGGCATACAAAGTTCAAAGACCTTAACCGATTGCATGCATTCTGAAGCAAGCTCCTGTGTGGTTCTATGTGCCTGGTACAAAAGCTGCGTTTTCGTTGCACATTTCAAGCTGTTGCACTTTATGCACCGTGCAAGCTGCAGGGCACGTGATCGATAGTTTTTATCTTGTCCTGTCACAGTTTTTTTCAAACTTGTGTGGTGAGGAAATATTATGAGGCCGGCGGAGGGCGAATTTTCATACAAACGTAATACCAAAATATTACTAGTTTAGGCAGATTTTCACAAATTATTGTAATAACTGTATTTATATAGTATTTATCTAGGTTCCAGAATAGTTTTTATTTTAAATTGCTTACCTCAAATGAAATAATAAACACCAATCGCATTTTACACATTTTTATGATTGCAATTAAAACTTTTCAGGAACCTAGATAAATACTATACAAATACAATTATTACAATAATATAGTGAAAATCTGCTTAAATTAGTAACCATTAACCAATTAGTTTTCATACAAACGTAATACCAATTACGTTTGTATGAAAACTCGTCCTCCGCGGGCCCCTTAAGTGCACTTGAAAGAGACTCTAGCATCCACTAGACACATTTTTCGAAAGTTTTAGTTAACAGGTTCACCATTATCATCATCATCATCTCAGCTCAGTATCACCCACTGCTGGGTACAGACTTCCTTCATCTTCAGCCAGCCTCCTCCTGCAGGGCTACCACGAGCTCCATATGTTATTGGCTGTGGCTGTCAAATTGTGTATAGATAGGCTGACCCACACATTCATTTTCTTCTTGGGTTTGAATGTCTTGACACTGTTGACACAATTTTGACAGCCATAACCATAACCATATGAAGCTCATGGTCGGCCAGCTGCTCTCCTGTCCAGGTTGAATTGTTATTATTGTCATAGGTAGCTCGTAATCACTGCTGGGCCAGCTACTCTCTTTCAAACGCCACTTCTGTTGGTTTGGGAACTTTTGCCTCAGGACCAGTATGCATTTAGTATGTGCCCACAAACAAGCAATGTAAATCGCCCAGCTCGCAAAATCGGCGGAGTTTTACTAGGAGAGCATAAAACAGTCGGAGATAACCTTCAGCATCCCGTAAGATGCAGTGCACTCGGGTTAAGGGAGGTGGAAGGGGTAAAGCATCCGATGACGTAGCTATAGTTTGTTCCATCGTGACGTAGTTAAAACTAGTGAAAGTAAATTGCAGTAGTATTGATTTGTTTCCTTTTTTACGCTACACGCCGGGCCGAAGCCGGGCCGTCGTCGCATGGTTTGTGCATTGTCGATAGACGGCGTGTTTCTGGCATCAGTTTATTGGAGGTCATTTCATTTTCATTTCATTTATTCACGAACAATCCTTTTACAAATTGTGTTTGAATGTTAACTTTATACTAACATGCTACAAAAAAAAAACAAAAAAAAACAACAAAAAAAACAAACAAAAAAACAAAAAACAAAAAAAAAACAATCAAAAAACATATTGGGGCGGCAGGTCATTGGGCGTCAAGGGGCGTGTTTTATTGAATACTAAAACCGATGCCTTTTCTCTCACGCGTTCCTGGTTCATAAAACGTATTCAAGTACTGTATCAGCTATCTGGTTCCCATCATACAAGCTCTGTTTAGTTTGGGGCTTGACAGTGTTGTGTGAATTGTCCACATTATTTATTTTATTATTATTTATTTGTTATGCTATCCTAGTCATTGAGGCCCAAGCGTTGTACAGAACTAAGGTAGTGAGGCCTCCTCCTCAGCGCGCATGCGTTAAAACGTGAGATACTGCAACGTCACCAACAACAGCATCCAGCATCTTTGACGTCATTTTACTCAAGGTTTATGGGCGTGTACCACCCAACCACCCAACCACCTTCACCACACTACATTTCATAAGAGAACTCTTTGATGATATGCTATCCTGGTAGGCCAGGAACCAAAGAGACCTCATTCAGGGCCACGGCAGAAAAGCCAGGGTCTTCACGCGCATGCGTCGAATAGTGCAATTTTACTTCTTTTGTATCCAAGGAGATTTTTTAACTAACTTATATCTTACGTACCTACATATTCCAATTTGAAATAAATAATAAAAAATTCAAGCATAATTTTTTTTTTGTTCTTGTAGTTATAGTTCTATAAAAGCTTCGAAAACAAAAGCTCCTAAATTTTGATAACCTTATAAATACATGCAAAAAACATTTTCATATTTACAGAGCTTTGAGTACTCAGGGTTTTATTATCAAACGTCACTTCTCGGAGTGCTCCAACTTTTTGAAGTGGCCGCATCCAGGGACAAGGCATTGAGGCCACTTTATAAGTGAATTTGTAAGTTAAGTAAATACTTGCATGACACAAACATATAAATCAGAATATCATAATAATATCAGCCATCTGGTTTCCATCGTACATGTTCTGCTTAGTTTTGGGCCAAAAAGTGATGTTGTGTGGAATGTCAAAATTTTATATTTATGCATTTAATACTTAACTTATTCAAACACAAACTTAAGAAAAAAAAAATAACAATATCAACTTAAATAAATAAATTAAAAATACTTAATAATACAGAAACAATTTCTTAAATCGAGCCGTTAAGGTATTATTTCTTTCGTTCTCCTGGTTTGTTCTTCTGATTCTTTTTTCTGGGGGCATACAGGAAGCGCAACTGAAACAAAATGAAATAGTATTAATACTGTCTCATGACTTGATACTAAAAGATGGAATTTTTCTCCAATAACAAGACATGAAAATGTATTTGCACGTATTTACATTTTTTGTTGCAATTCGCATTATACATTTAATTTTTGATTTGATACTATGTCATAATTCATTCAACTAAAATACGGCTGAATTGAGAACCTCTTTCTTTTTTCTGAGGCAGGTAAAAATGTGATACTGTCGATGACCTATTTTGTGCAGCAGTGCAGTTTTTCACGCCAAGCTCCTGCCACTTCTTGCTACCCTGGTACAAATAGTGGGCTAGTAGTTTGTGACGTGCACAAAAAGGTCACTCAACTCAGGCTTTGCGTTCTAGCAATGCAAAAGTGCATTCTATCACATTTAAAGATATTATTAATTTGATAAAATAAAAAAGCCTATTTATTCCAAATCAATATTCTCATACATTTTCATATGCATTTCTAAAAATTATATGTATATTTTCATTTTTTATTTGTAATTTTGTTATTAATAATTTATCTAATACTAAAATAAATTATTTAAGTTTATGATTCGCCGTGCCCAGGAATAATCATGCTTTTATTTTTTTATATTACAATAATTAGGATTTGTTATGAGACCGGAAATAAAATAGCATACCAGAAATAAATAGTCTTATACAGTCACGAACAAGTCCTAGTAGCAGCAATTAGAAATAGTAAACAAAATGCACCATAGTTTTACAGTCAATTATAAACTCGAAGTGACTTTAGCTTAAAAAAATATTAAGGGCCGCGTGCACAATGATTGTATTGCACACACACATCATCTAGGCAATGGCGATCAGTGAAACGCTGTCAGATATCGCTGTCATATTTGACACCATTGTAAACGCCATCGCCATCGCCTAGGTTATGTGCGCAGGCCTTAAATGAAATCGAAGTCTCGTCAAAGACAAAGTCTAACTTAAAATGCATTATTCAGTTATAATTATAACACACTTTGGAACATCTTAAAACTAGGTAAGTCTAGGTGCCAATTCCACGTGACCTAGCCTAGAGGAACAACTGTTGTGCAAGCTGCCTTTAGTGGTCTATGTATGTGTGTGCTGCTTACAAGTGTGAGTGCACATCCCATCTCTGTTTGGCTCCTAGGTATTCCGGAAGTAAGCTGAAAGGCTACATGGTGCCTTAGTGGTCTATGTATGTGTGTGCTGCTTACAAGTGTGAGTGCACATCCCATCTCTGTTTGGCTCCTAGGTATTCCGGAAGTAAGCTGAAAGGTTGCATGTGGAATGGGTAACCTCCACTCCGTAAATTTCATCCACTCCATATGTTATGTTTTCCTGGTACTATTCCGCCATTTTGAATGCAGTTTTGTGCATTTTTGCTCCAGCTAAGAATAATAATTGTTGAACTCTAAGTAGTTGGTACAAACTCTGTTTTTTGCTCAAATACATTTAATTACCACAACATGGCAGTTTAACGGGATGTCTTTAAACTATTGAACAAAAATCTGCGTTTCCTGAGCATATTTTTTCAAAACTGGTTCATTTTTAGTTTTTTGACCATAACTAAAGAATTTCAAAAACCATAATTAGTTTAGTTATGCGACATTCATCCTAATATTTGTATTACTGAAAACTTATTTTTTTTTTTTTTTTTAATGCGCATAATGCCCTCAAAACAGGTTTTCCTTTATTAGCTAGTAGCATAGCTTGCCTACATCATTCTAAGTTGTGCAATAAATAACCTATCTATTATGCAGGAGTGCATGGATGGGAAAATCGATGCACACACGCAGTTTCTACCAGGATTTCATAGCCACAGAAGATATTGTAAACAAAATGTCAATATCCGGGTGGTAAAGTGCGTGCATTTCCCCTTTATTTTCCATTTCACTAGTGCTCTGACGTCATGCCGTCCAGACTGTTGTTTTGTATTATTTATTCCAGCCCGGACGGGGCCTATTTGAGGGGATACGGTCGCTTATAAATTCAGCTCATTGTCCGGAGCGATAGAGTTCAAATTCAACTGACGACATTCGTAGAATATTTATAACACATTATTACAAAATATGTTACCGTTGAATCAAAAAACAATATTGCTTGCGGTCTACGCAATGCGCTACGCCGTAGCATGTGCTACGCCATTTCCTATCGTCAATGTGCTTAGCCACATCCTAATAATACATGAGTGATAATTATGTTCATGCATTTTTGTGTCTTAATCACGCCCTATCTACTTGCAATATAATTGGCAATGTCTTTTTACATCTCAAAAATAACAGAAACAACGGAAATCACCACTAACACGCGAGTAGGCTTGTAATAAATAGTATTTACATCTCTCATGTTCGGTATGTAGGTTCTTATTACCTCCAAATGGGGCTTGTAGATGACTAATTAGCGCTCTAGGGTAATAATATAGCTAGAAAAGCCCTAGAAAAGCCCCCAAAGTAATAAAAAAAAACACTTATATCTTTCAAAAAGTTAGCTCGGGTGTAAGCACCAATTGCACCATCGAACTAAATATCTCGGGCTTCAATTGATGCCTTACAGCGCTTGGCAACTCATCAGTAGATTAGAACTCTGTACATGTATAGTAATACATGTACAGAGTTCATTGACTTGCATTGCATCTGTTCCAGACATGCAGTTTTCCCCACCCTTATTTTCTGTCTCATCAATGCACATGAGACAGAAAATAGGGGTGGGGTGGTCTAGACTTTCAATGCCATTCGGTTTGTATACCATCTAGTTTGATATGAGCGCCTGGTAGAACGAAAGCGTAAATACCGCCATTTTGCCGATTTTCAACAAAATACTGTTTATTACATTTTTGGTAGACGCGCTCGTTCGGTTAGGGTTAAGAATACTTGCGATATATAAAAAAACATCCAAAAAGTGTTTTGCAATATGGTAATAACATGGACATATAAGTTTTTGAAAATTTTTAGACAAACTACATAACCTTTAAAAATAAACAGTGTAGGCACCTAGTGGTGCAGTACTGTTATTAATCTGTGGTAGCGAGTAGGTAGGTTAACTTTATATTATAGTTGAAATTAGATTCTTAGGTACTTGTAATTAGTAACTGTTGGTTAGTTAAACCTTAGAAAATATTTCTTTTTTATATTTGTTGAACTTAGTTTTTTATGTAAGAATAGATAGTAGGTAGTCAATACTTATTGTTTGTTAACACAATATTATTTTATTGGCAGTTAATAGAAGTAGTAAATGTTTGTTTGCGCGTATTCTATTTACCAATCTGTAGCTATTCGTGAAGACCGCTAATTGGCTTCCCTGATAACCTAGATTAATTAGTTATTAAGTTATTTAAAGCTGTAGGTCTTCCTAAAAACAATAAATAAATAAAGAATAGTCTAATACCATCTAAATATATAAAACTCTTACGTTACTGACTGACTGACAATCAACGCATAGCCTAAACGAATGGTCCTAGGAGTATGAAATTTGGAGAGTAGATTCCTGGTGTAGGGTAGATGTGCACTAAGAAAGGAATTCCCGAAACTCAATTCTAAAGATCTGCAGCCGAGGGGTTCAAGTTTGAATGGAAAAAGCATAACGCGTACGAAGTCGCGGGGGATTCCACTAGTCTTCATATAAAATGTATATGATTAAAAACAAAACTGAAGCTCAGTTTTGCGGATGGGTTGATTGCTGTAACAGAGGTTTCAGCTCAACATCAGGTTGACTATAAAGCTTATTGTATGTTTGCTTCTTCGTACCATGAGGCTTGATAAAAACTGTTTAATTTTGCTGCTTTGAATTACATTGCGCGGCATGTGAGACAGTGGTGACGTATTTGTAGAACGATTACTAACTTCCCCCGTAATGTAACTTAAACATTATTAAGAAGCTTCGTCTGGAGTTTTTGATAGTACAAGGAGAAGTAGTGTATATTTGTAAATATTTTTTTGTTGTAGTTTAGGAAGCACAAAAAAAATAGTTTTGGTGGGTTGTAAGCTCGTTTTTCTAAAAAAAAATGCTCTCAAATAAAATTTTTAGCCCACTATTTTTTCTAGATAAGTTCAGTTTTTTATGAAAAACGACAAAGTGCACGATGGCGAAGTTGATCAAGGCATTCAATGTTTTTAAAAACTTCGCGGTATTCGTATCAGGCTCTCATAATCCCCAGGAAGGTGTACGAAAACAGACCAAGGTACAGGAGCCTAATTCACGGGCCGACCGAGATTATTTAGCAATTTATTTTATTGCTTCTTTTCAAAGAGAGAATGGATGATTTCCTTGAGTAATTCATCGACGACCTCATCGTAGAAGCCTCGACAACTACGATATACGGAAAAGGTAGAAAAAATGCGGGGTTGTGCAATGCCATTGTGTTTTTAAGGGACACTGAAAATCTCGGTCGGCCCGAGAATTAGGCTCCAGGAATGATGGCAGGAGGAATTAGGGAGGAGAATTATGCGTGCCCCCATTTCTCATCCCCTTAATCGTTATTTCATGTGCTTTCAGGAATCAAAGAGTTTAACAGACATGGCCTATGTATTTGTGAAAGTGCAGCCTCACAATCACGCATTTTCAAATCATTTATAATAATTTTTATATCGTTGGGTTAGAGTTTAAAATGGGCCTTGCAGTATTCCAATATTTATTTGTTCTCCCCCACTTTTGTCTACATTTACACTGCATGTTACATCCTCTTCTTGCTCAAAAAGACTGTCATTGTGGCGTGGTACGCCGCAATAGCGAAGAAATAATAGTATTTTTTAGGGTAAAAAGTTTTGTCTGTAAAATTACAATGAGCCTACAAAAACAAAAAAGTCTTTAGTCATAGATAAAATAGGACTCGACTTGTTTCATAAAAACAACATTTTATTTTTGAAAATGGAACTACAATCAACGGCCCCTTTGGCATGCATGCAAGGCGTTGCAGCTCCAGAAGAAATAAAAAAAATACACTGTTTCCCATTATATTGTATTATTTTATTTTCTCACAATCGTAGTGAAAAGTAGCACAAGGCGGCGGCTCATTCTGAGCACCTTGTAATAAAAAACTACTATTAATTTGTGAACGCATAAAGGTCTGCGCACACATAGGTTGCTGGCGTCGGCAATCAGTGAAACGCTGGCAAATTTGACATTTGACATTCGACAGCGATATTTGACAGCGTTTCACTGATCGTGTGAATGTTCGTTCTCTGCGTATTTTTTTTTTATAAATATTTATTATGATTGTAATAATTATCAGCTATTTGGTTTCCTTAGTACAAATCCTACTTCATATAGGCTGAGCGTTGTTACAATATGATTTATTATTGTTAATAATTAAGTTTGTTGTTGAAAGATCGGCTAATCTTTCATTTCTTATTCTGCATCTTTTTTAAATATGCAATTTTCTTGAATGCATCGGCGAGACAGAAAATGGGGTGGGGGTAACCCAGTAGTCTAGCTTTCCAAGGTCATTCGGTTTGTATATCTCCTAGCTTGATATGAGCGCCTAGTAGAACAAAATCGTAAATACCGCCATTTTGTGAATTTGCAGCAAAATAAGGTTTTATGACATTACTGGTAGACCCACCACTACGTTAGAGTTAAAAATACAGAGAAAACTGAAAAAAAAAAAAACTATTTGCACTTACAGGTACTGCAATTTCCTTTGAAAATCCATTATTAATATTGTCAAGTACTGTTTCTGAAACATGAAATGATAGCTGTAGAAGGGCAAGCATCACTGTTTGATTAAAAAAAAAGCAAACGCGGAAAAAATACAAAAAAGATTCTTGGTGTTATTTTTATTTCATATTGATTTCCTTAAATTTTCTTGTTCTTCAAATAAAAATGTTAGAATAAACTTTTCATTCCGACGAATCAATGTGTTTCAACACCACCAGATGTTGCACCAAAAAGTTTTTAAAGTAAAACGTTTTTATAATTTGTACGTAGGTATACGTAATTCGTTCATAGTAATCGAACCCATTATTTAAATTTTAGCCCGCAGTGAACAACAGGTCGCACTATACAAATCTGACCTACTTTTTACCTTTCTACTCTAGGTTAGTCGGGCAACACATGCCCGTCGTGGTGCAGTTGTGTATAGCGCCATCTCTCGGCAAGCCTCGTTACTATAATGTATCCAGTTAAAATGTTGGTGAAATTAGTTCCTAAACTTCGGAACAGTGTCGCTATTGAGCTCTGAGCCAGCTCAAATATGAAAAGAGTCTAAAACCCACCAGTTGTGAGTGTTTTCAAATATGTTTTTAAAGCTTTGGGGGACACTTTTACTGTAAAATATACATATTTCTTTAAAAAAATATGCACTACATAAATACATAGACATTTATTTATTTACTACATAAGCACACATAAACCAGTAAAAAACAAGGCCACTAAAAGAAGGAAGATACATAATAATATACCTTGTTTTTTCTTTAAATAGCACTGGGGAATGAATAAAAGCAACATCATCGTTACACCAAAAGAATAGTTTTTTCGTTCGTCGTAACTTCTCGTATTATAACATGCGTCACAATATTTTTCGTAGTCTGCTGTGCTCAGCCACATAATCAATCTTATTTCCTACTTATATTATAAACTTGAAAGTTTGTAAGTATAGGGATGGATGCTTGTTACTCTTGTAAACTTCTGAATGGATTCAATGAAACTTTACAATAATATAGCTTATACATCAGAATAATATATATTATAAAGATATTGCAACGGAGAACGGATGTTAGTAGCGGGAACGAGGCGTAACGGGATCGGGGCGAGCGAAACCGCGGGCAGCTGCTAGTTAAAAATATATTAGCAAAGTTCACTAGCTTGCATTGCATCTCTTTTAGACATATAGTTTTCCTGAATGCCTCGGTGAGACAAAAAATAAGGGTGGGGGGTGGTTACCCCTTCCCAGCAAGCCTCCCAATTTATACTATCAATGTCATTTAGTTTGTTTACCTCCTAGCTTGATGTGAGAGCCTGGTAGAACGAGCATGAAAATACCGCCATTTTGAGAATAATCCTCAAAATTGTATTTATTAAATTCAGGTGGACCTGCCTCCTCTGCTAGAGCTAAGAATACTTGCGAAATAATATAAAAATCCTACAAAAAATGTTACGTTACTATAATGATACGGATCAATATATTTTTATAAATTTATAAATGTTATTTATTTACAAACATTTATTTATACAAGGAAACTTACAATTAAACAAAATATATTTACTAAATGTACAAAATACGCAAGAAACAGTCGAGCTATCTGCAGACCGTTAAAAAACGATCTAGAGATAGCTCAATTGATCCAAATCAGTACCAGACGACTTAAATCACTTAACAGCAGGTCAGATAGCGGTCAAACGCAAACCTACAAATTGTAAAAAAAAAAAAAAAAAGACGGAAGCGTCCCCAAGACGCTGGCGGCATTGCCACGCTGAAAAGCAATGCATGCGCTGCGCCAGCCCTTGGGTCACGCGCCGCTTCGATAAGTCGCCTAGACAACATTTTGAAGACCCGCAAGGCCTCTGTTCCTAACGGACCCAGAGTCTCAACCCCCAAAGGAGCAATTAAGTAGGCTCTGTCGAGACTTGCATATTTGCAGGCCATTTAAAGTTACATTACATCCTTACATAAAATAAAGTCCCTTTGTGTACCTACTTACCTTATTGGAAATCACCGTAGATTTTGGCAGAAGACAAGTAAATTATAATAAGTATAGTAAGTGGCAGTAGCTCTGCCTTCTGCGCTGGAGGGCGTGGGTTCGATCCCTACCGAGAACAAATATCTTTTGTGTGGTCAACACAGATGTTTGTTCTCTGTCTGGGTGTCGTATATGGTTATCTAAGGCCCGTATTCAGAAACAGTGCTTGAATCTGAGTCGAGCCTCAAGCACTGTTTTTGAATACGGGCTGAGGTATGCATACGTGACTGTATCTCCATCTACAGGACTAACGATGCATTATTCTCACAGCCTACTTGGTAATTGAAGTTACATCTTGCTGGTTACCAAATCTCAATGTTCTGTAGTGCAAAGCTTTGGTGAGCATAAACTAGATGGCGCTGTTTGAAATCCTCACTATTCTGTAGTATAAAACTTTGGTTAGCTTAAACTAGGCTGTTTGATATCCTCCACCAATTGCTAGTAGAGTGATATAGGTTTTTTTCTTTGGTGGTTCTACTGTTAAAGTATTTTTTTAGTGAGGTGCTAATCCTATTTGATGAGGTAAAGAACACCTCCACCCAATGGATCAACGACACTTTAGGGTCCGTTCACACAGACCGGCTCGGAGAGGAGAGCAGATTCTTATCACGTTATTAAAAGAGTTTTTAGTTTTTGTGGTTCACCACACTCGTTTGAAAGAACCAGAAACACGATAAGAAGAAGACAATACCCTCGTAGCATCTCGTAGCCACGTCGTAGCATCTCGTAGCATCGTCGTAGCATCTCGTAGCCACGTCGCAGCATCTCGTAGCCTAGCCGCATCTCTTTGCTACGTCGTCGTAACATTTACTACTCACATTATAAATTTATTTGCAAAAACGTTATTGTTTTATATACGAGTACGTTTAAGTCATTGAGGCTACCACTACTTTAGTTATCCTTATTGTGGAAAGGAAACTGCATACCTGTGTGATATGCCTGAACCCTGTAGTGGCGTCACAGACATCAAATTCTTGCAGCCTCCTGCCACCCTGGTGCTAATTGTTGCTATCATAGTTTATGCACATGCGCAGCTTGCAATAGAATGGCAATACAATCTAAGTCGTATCAATGTGTGCACTGAATCCAAACTGGTGTTCGTCTGATGGCAGCTTCGCTCATACTCTGCTCACTCATGAGAGCCTGGTAGAACGAGATTGGAAATACCGCCATGTTGAGAATATTCCACAAAATTGTGTTTATTAAATTCAAGTGGGCCTGCTTCCTCTGCTAGAGCAAATATATTTGCGAAATATAATAAAATCATCCAAAAAATGTTTCGCATATCACTAAGTACACGCGGTTCAATATGTTTTTGAAAATTTATGAGTAGATAGTCACATCCTTACGAAATCTTAAAGTGAAGTCGCTTTCTGCAACTCTATCTCATCCAATGGTGTTTGTCTGATGCAAGCCTCACTCAAACTCTGCTTCTGTCATACTAATATTATGAAGAAGACAAAAAAAAACAAAGCCCTGGACCGATTTCGAAAACTTTTTCACCTAAGAATGCTACATCCTTGAGTATTAAGGGCTTTTTTTTAACAGACTTCAAATATAAAAGAGGAGATTCTTAATTCGGTTGTTACTTAAATAATTGTTATCGCATAACTTCGTCATTTATGATTTTTTTATTTTTAATGTATAAGTTAGACAAACGAGCTTACGGCCCACCTGATGGTAAGCGGTCACCGTCGCCTATAGACACCAACAACACCAAGGATGCTGTCGTTGCGTTGCCTGCCCTGGAGGAATTTTTTGACGTTGTTCTTAAAGCTATTCATGTTGTAAATAAGAGGGAACACCTCTGGTGGTAGCTCATTCCACAATTTATGGGTATGAGGAAGAAACGATCTCGAGAAGCGAGCTGTACGAGAAACCCATGGATCCAAAATGTGTGGATGAGCACGGTTTCTATTTCGAGAAGAGCGGTGATAGAATCTCGACGCGGGGATGATGTCAAATAGGTCATCATGTCATCGCTGTTGGGAGTCAAATCGTTGCAGCTGGTACTTGGGTGCCCCGTTCCATAGATGTCACAGTATTCTACATGCGGCCGAACTTGCGCTTTGCCGTAAAGTTCGGCCATAAAGTCGGTTTGACTAGTTTCTTAAACTCATAAAAACACACACATCACTTAAGAGCGCATCGTCCGAAAATTTGAGATTTAAAAAAAAAAATTCATAACTAAATAACTAAGTGACATTTTAAAAATCGCAAAAGGACTAATTGTAGACTATACATTTAAGATTAATTCGAATTTAAGTGTGGTAAAAAAATATACTATTTAACATGACATTCTATTTAACGCTGACATACGATTTTCATTAGCGTTAAATAGAATGTCATGTTAAATAGTATATTTTTTTTAATGTATAGTCTACAATCAGTCCTTTTTCGATTTTTAAAATGTCACTTAATTATTTAGTTATGAATTTTTATTTTTAAAACTCAAATTTTCGCACGATGCGCTCTTAAACGATTCACCTCGGTTTAATTTAGAAGAAGCCTCTATTTACCTCTTCTTGTTTCCACTGAGTTATTCTGAAGGATTCAAAAAGGTAGAATCTGAACTGAAAAACTACGTTTTGCCAGTTACGGCAATGAATCCAACAAGTAATTTGGCGGCTTGTGTACCAGGCTCACATAGCACGCCAGGGGGTGAGCTGCATTGCATTGAACTTGCAACCCCCCTTCCCTTATTCGCCATCTCGTTAGTGCTTCGAGAAACCATAAGAGAAACAGGGATGAAGTGTTGCACAGCACAGCTTTTTGCATGTATGCCATGAAACCTTCTAAACGTTCTGCAGTGGTGATCAGTGAAACGTTGCTAGACATCGCTTTTATATTTGACAGCGTTTCACTGATTGCCACCGCAGACAGCTTAGATGTGCGCATAGCTTAAATCAACTCAAAAATCCGGTATTATTTTGATTTTTAATACTTATATTGAGTAGGCATTTCCTCACTTAAGTCGAAGACAACCGTCGAATCTCAATAAATAAGTTCGTTTTTTTTTTCTTGGAATATTTGATTTATTTACACAAAGAAACTTACAATTAAACAAATATTTACAAAATGTACAAAATACACAAGAAACAGTTGAGCTATCTGCAGATCGTTACAAACGATCTAGAGATAGCTCAACTGATCCAAATCAGTGCCAGACGGAAGCATCCCCAAGACGCTGGCGGCATTGCCACGCTGAATTATACGCTGCGCCAGATACCCACCAGCTCTTGGGTCACGCGTCGCTTCGGTCAGGCACCTAGACAAAATTTTGAAGACTTGAATTTTGAAAAAGTTCATTGATTTTATATCTTTTAAAACGTCAGTGAGCGAGGGAGAAGTTCTTTCATGGTTTTCAGCGTTTTAAGCCAAGCGTGTAGACCTTTGCGTAAGCAAACGCGTGTTTGGTGCTCTGTGGTGTAGACGCTTAGCTTAAGACGCCAAGACGTAGATTATGAAGAGACAAAGTCTTAATCTACGTCAGTGATCTCTGCAATCCAAATCCTCGGTCCAAGGACCGAGGATACTTTCCTGGGGAACACCATGTATTTTAGCTGCTTCTGAGCTTAGTAGGCTACCTATCTTAACTCTTTTCATCCTATGACTAAGGATGTTTTTAAAAAGTTTTAAGCAGTTTCCCTTTATTCTCAGCCGATCCAGTTTATCCACAAGAATAGGGACTGATACAGTATCAAAGGCCTTGGCTGTCTAGGAAGATTCCAATGCATTTCAGCTTCTCGTCCAAGGCTTCCGATACAGCTTGAGTTAATTTAATTACAGCGTCTTCTGTTGATCTACCAGCTCTAAAGCCAAACTGTTCATTTGCTAGAAGATTGTGTGCGTTGAGAAAGGAAATCAGTCTGGAGTTCAACAACTTTTCAAAAATTTTAGATGGGGCTGGTAGAATCGAGATTGGCCTGTAATTGCTGACTATGTGTTTGTCTCCAGTCTTGTGAATTGAATGAATTAATGATTTTTTTAACGCTTTTGGAAAGGTACCAGTATCTATACATAGGTTAAATATTCTAGTCAATGAAGGAACCAAAACGTGTCGGGCCTCTTTTAAAAACTTTAAGGAAATTCCATCCTAAACAGTTGCAGAATCCGCCTTTAGGCCTAAGATTAAGTTTTCTATTTCTGCATGCTCAGTTGGTAAAATACCATAGAGTTTGGGTGGAGTTTATAATAGAAGTTGTATGTTGGGTTGTGGTATTTGTAATTTGGCTGGACAACCGTTGACCAATGGATGCGAAAATTTATGATGGAGCTTAAATAAAACAAACAAATTTTTTATTTTATCTTGGCGGTCAAATCAGGATTATCCCGAAAAGCTAGAAGGGATATTATCTAACTACCCTCCTAGAAATCCTCAAAAAACCTTTGTTCGCATAATATGGTAAAATATTAACATCCAAACTTTTGAGTGCGTCTATTGAAGCTTTAATTGTACAGGAATAGCCAGGATATTGATTAGTCTGGACTAAATGGGAACCCGAATTGAATTCTCTTTTGCACGCATTTAATTCACTATGTTCTTCTCTTTCACACGTAAGTGAGACAGAAATAGCATATTTGAAAAAGTATGAAACAGATGGAATTAACCCCTAAGGCACATGGTATTTATTGGAAAATTTAATTTCTTACTCTTTCACGAGCGCCGTTGTCACTATTTTCATCTTTTTCATGCATAAAATAAGGCTGAGATAGCGCAAAGATAACAAATCAAATAAGTGCGAAAAAGACAGATACAACCCCTAAGAGTGCGTTCGAAAGTAATAGGCAATAAGTCATGTACAAGTCTTAGCTAATTTGAGCACTATATGCCCAGAACTAGTGTTAATTATTGCTTGTTGCAATTTATTTATGCGTCTATTTCATCAATTAACGATTTTCGTGATGAGTCACGGTGGCAATATTTCATTCTGTCGTGAGGCTTCCACGGAGAAGAACGTGCCACGCGTGATTAAATCGTTCTCAACGCGTTCTTAACGCGTTACATAACTAAAGATGTCGAACGTTCCTGTGCAGAGACCAACTGATTACGCGAATTGCGTGATGTGCGCGAGTGAAAAGGTAAGAGAAGTGTTTTTACAAATAATACTTGTGTAAAACGTGATCGATAAAGATACAAAATGGCCAGACTCGTGCTGACCGCGCCTGCGCGAGCGAGGGGGCAACCTGCGTACAAACCTCTAAACCACAGACTGCCAAACACTATACAATTATACTCTATACCATGTTATCCGTGTAAGTATTTACAAATTTGGAACTTGTTAAACAATAGTAGATTGTGTCTTAACGGACTAAAATAATATATTTAGGGCGTGAGCAATTTTTTGAATCCAGAGAGAAGTGAAGGATTCTAGAGTAGGATCCCGAGCGTAGCGTTCTAGAGTAGAACTCTGAACGTAGCGAGGGATTCAAAGTACGTCGCTCGAGGTTAAATAATTTTGGTGCCGTGTGGCAGACTCTGCAATAGACAATAATAACCAATGATAGACAATGATAGACAATGAAAGACAATGATAGACAATGATAGACAATAATAGACAATAATAGACAATAATAGACAATAATAGACAATAATAGACAATAATAGACAATAATAGACAACAATAGACAACAATAGACAACGAAAGACAATAATAGACAATAATAGACAATAATAGACAACAATAGACAACAATAGACAATAATAGACAATAATAGACAATAATAGACAATAATAGACAATAATAGACAATAATAGACAATAATAGACAATAATAGACAATAATAGACAATAATATACACTAATAGACAATAATAGACAATAATAGGCAATAATAGACAATAATAGGCAATCATTGATAACAAAAGACAATATACATAAACATACACAAGATTGTTTTTGACATCTTCTGCATTTAATTTTCAACACTTTCTGGATTTAATATTTCACTTTCACTGCTATAACATATTTTATTGTTTGTTTGATACAAAGTAATAAAATAACCAAGATGATGGGTCAATATAATACGCGTGAAGTATTTTTTTTTTATTAAAAAATAATAAATAAATAAAATAATTTATTTGCGGAAGTTAGGTTTATTTCGTACGATTTATTTGGTGTCACTATAATTCTCTTGGTGTGAGCGTCAAGACACTATTAATAAAACACACACAATACATAAATAATTACACACACACACACCTATTTTAGTCTATGTGATTCGTTCAGTTTAACTGACACAATAGGCATGACGACTAATTTTCAAAATCTCTTCTATCATATTCAGAAGTATCTATTATGTCTAAAATATATCATATTTCTGTAGAAAATTAAGGTTTTTGTGCAATAAAAGTACATTTAAATTTAAATTTTCAAACTCACGCCAAAACGCTCGCTGGTGTCATGGCGTCTGTTATTACGTCACGGCTATATATATATCAACAGTAAACATTGGTGCTTTTGTACTATAGTCGGATTTTTAATTAGACGATACCGACTGACAGTAGCTAATGTCACTTTGTAAAATAATGTTGCCATATTTAAAGTAATAGTGCTGCGTTCAGTTCTCGCTCAATCAGATGAATGAACAATGAGTGAATAGTTAATCATTTCAAACTATAAAATAATATTGAAATTTGTATAAAATAATTATAAGTTTAAAAAACTTGAGAAACCGACTTCATTGTCAAACGGCTAAACCGATTTTAATCAAATTTGTTTGGGACAATCTGGACGTAAGAATAACTTTCCAAATAAAAAAATAATTTTCTAAATCGGTTCATAAATGGCGTGGCGACTAGTGTCAACACTGATGAACGCCACGCGCGTCGGTCATCATTTTGTTTGTAATTCGGCTTCTAACCTCTGGTCTGATAGCACGAATGTTTTTCTGTGCTCACGCTGTTTAGTTATTGTTTTTGGAAAGTTTTTCGTTACGTTGTGTTTGTGGTAATTGTTGTGTATTTTTAACCGACTTCCAATCAAAAAGGAGGAGGTTCTCAATTCGGTTGTATGTTTTTTTTTTTTTTTATTTTTTTTTTTAATGTTTGTTACCGCATAACTTCGTCATTTGTAAGCCGATTTGAAAAATTATTTTTTTATCTGAAAGGTATTGCTTCCAGATTGGTCCCATTTTAATTTTATTAAAATCGGTGTTGCCATTTTTTTTTAAATATTTTTTTTAATGTTTGTAACTGCATGCCTCCGTCATTTATGAACCGATTTAGAAAATCATTTTTTTATTTGGAAGGTTATTCTTACGTCCAGATTGTCCCAAACAAATTTGATTAAAATCGGTTTAGCCGTTTGACAATGAAGTCGGTTTCTCAAGTTTTTTAAACTTAAATTATGTTGCAATATTGTTTCGCGCGAACGGTATGTATCCTCAACCAAGCACGTCAAGTCAAGTTCGGCACACTAACTATTCACTAGAAAAACGAGGCAATTTCATTCATTCAGGAGTTTTTTCAATCATTCACTTTGTCACAACACTATTTTTATTTCTTCAAAAACTGACAACACAGTAAACGTCAGCTGGCTTCGTCTAATTAAAAATCCGACTATAAATCAGAATGACGTCTATATAGCCGTGACGTAATTCGCTCTGACCGGTGTTTAAGCCATCATGGCGGATTGTTGTATTTTGTAGATTTATTTTAACAAATTAATTATTAATCTCGACATTAATAAGAGAATAAATACATTTTTCAAAATCTTTGAATCCTTTTTCATTAGATGAGATAAATATTTTGGCGATACTTGATTACTGTCTTCATGTCTATTATTATTGGTAGCAGTTGTTTTTGTATACAACTTGTTAACCAAAAAAGCATTCAAGCATAAGCTATG
The DNA here is from genome assembly GCA_939531255.2 of Thera britannica. Taxonomy (NCBI): domain Eukaryota; kingdom Metazoa; phylum Arthropoda; class Insecta; order Lepidoptera; family Geometridae; genus Thera; species Thera britannica. The sequence goes on from OW618044.2 coordinate 1,921,520, forward strand.
TTATGGCGTACCATCGCCATCGCTATAATAAAGCACAGTAGTCACATCTTTTACCGTTTCATTACAATAATATTATTTTTTCAAATTATACGTAATTAACTTGTACTAAACTAGTAGGACCTGAGAAGTGTTTTTATTATTATACTTTAAATAATAAATTGTATATACCTAATGTGTATTATTAATTTCAGGGTCATCACACTCATTACCCCGAGCCCGAGGAAACATACGCGTTCCTTCGAAACGTAGATTCTGAAAGCATGCTAGGTTACATCATGCTTGTGACACTTCATGGAAAACCAATTGAAACCTTAGAAGCCGAGCCACTACAAACACTCATTGACGAAACATATCCTAGAACTGCCCCTAATGAAATAAGGTCAACTATTGAAAATGTCATCAACGATAAAGCGATCAATATCCGCAATTACATTATGGAAGAATTAAGACAAAGGCTGATTTGCTTAAAAATAGATTTTGCTACCCACACAGAGCGCTCTTTTATAAGCATTCATGCACAGTTTATAAAAGACGGAAAACTCATAGTTAGAACGTTATTAACCGAAGAAGTATTAATAAATGGAGCAGTAACTAAATACGTATGCCTTAAAGATAAACTTAAAACCGTTTTTATTACCTATCGTCTTGAATATAAGCAAATATACTGCATTATTGAAAACGGACAAAATTTTATGAAACTGACTAGAGGCGAGGCCTCCTCTTACATACTGGATGCATCTGCTGAAACAGAGGAGGATGTGTACGAGATGGTGGATTTTGATGCATTGAAATATGACATGAACCTTGTAGCACAGGGAGATTTCGAGCCAAGGACAATGCCATGTGCAGTCCACATACTGCAATGGTCTATACGAGATATGGTCCAAACCAATGTAAATGTTCAAGTTGTAGTTGATCGGGTGCGAAAAATTATAACGAAACCGTCAATTAGGGACAAAATGAAAGATGCGCCACTGCCACCTGTTCCAAACGTGCGTGGGGATTGGAAATCTACTTACCGCATGTTAATTGATTTAAAATCTATGTGTGATTCCAAAGAGGCAACTATATCCTTTGCAGATCTTTCATTTGATACGTTGATTCAGGATAGATTGGATAAGCTGATCGGTGTTTTGCACATCGTTTCTAGATTAACATGGAAAATGGAGGCAGCGCAGATGACTCTTGGCGATTTCTATATAGAGTGGCTAATATGCAAAGAGAATGTGAAGCGTTTGAAGTCTGAAATGTCCGAGTACATGTTAGTAATTATGGAGACGAGAGAAGCGCTTCTACGTCAAAACGATATTGTCCTAGAAGCACTTTATTTGGATGTGAGATTGAACGCCTTGTTGTCAGATTTGGAAGCTCTTAAAGCACGAGAACTTTTACATGAAACTGTACATCGAATTCAGATCACTAAAGGTCTTGGGATAGGTTGTGATATAGAACCTGGTCCCTTACACCATGAGCCAAATTTAGGTACTGATGATGAGTGCTTTGCTGATATAGATTACATGATCAGGAAGAAAAAACGGCGTAGAGACCAGGTTCGAGAATGTAAGAACACATTTATGTTACGAAATGTTAGACAGATACCAAGAATATCTCTAAGTGATGATGTCTTCAACTACTGGCGTATGTATCGAGGACCTCCAGAACTGACTGATTTGGCAAATTGTGTGCTAGCAACGCCAGCCACTCAAGCGACTTCAATGAAATTGTTCCAGTCAATGAAATATGTCTTACAAAATGAATCAGTTTTTCAGAACCAAAATACTCTTTCTAACATACTGACTATAAGGAACAATGAAACATTGCTTAATTAAAATATTTTTTTGGCAATGACATTTATGTTCAGTAGTTTTTATACATTTATAACTTATAATAGCTGGCATCACAATACACAATACGCCAATTCGGTCAGTTCTGGAGGTCCTCAATAAATGCACCAGTAGTTGAGGACATCTTCACTTGAGATATTCTTGTGATCTGGCTAACTTTTCGCGAAGAGTATGATATAAATTTGACTGTTTTTTTATGTTTGCTATCCCATAACTTCGTCATTTTTTTATTTTATCAGAAAGATGCTTCCAGATTCGTCAGTGATTTGTCAGTAAATGTTTCACATTATCGAGTCATCAGCACTGTCTCTGGTAAACTATGATATGAAAATAATTAAGTTTTTTTTATACAACTAAATTAGCAAACAAGCATACGGCCCACCTGATGGAAAGCGGTTACCGTAGCCTATGGTAGTTTTAACGAAGCCTTGGAACTACCCAATGTTTTTATATTTACTGTAATTTTAAGCCTTATGTGTAATAAATATTAAAGCAAGTATGTGTCTGAACTTACAGGGTTTTCTCTATCAGCGCCAACTGGGATCTACTCCCCGTTGTGGTGGAAGATACCATTTGGTCTCCTGCTGTGGTTAAGAGAGATTTTGTTTCTAAGGACTAATTTAAAAAATCTAGATTTTACAAAAATGTTCTAGAATTCTCTAGAGCGATCTGAAATTGTATTCTACCAGGGCAACGCTAGGTTCCGCCGCTAGTTTTATTATAGTATATTGTGTAGTGTTAGGTACTTATATGTACATTAATTTTTATGTCTGTACTTGTATGTTATATAATAAAGTATATTATGTACGTCATTTGGTCTTAGCTCATCAAAGCTAAGTTTGCTTATTTCAAAAAAAATATAATTACAAAATTTATATTTAAACACAAATGTATTTCAAAAAGCAGTTACATTAATATACAGTACAATTTAGCTGGAAACACAAATGTATTTCAAAAAGCAGTTACATTAATATACAGTACAATTTAGCTGGAAACACAAATGTATTTCAAAAAGCAGTTACATAAATATACAGTACAATTTAGCTGGAAACACAAATGTATTTCAAAAAGCAGTTACATTAATATACAGTACAATTGAGCTGGAAACACAAATGTATTTCAAAAAGCAGTTACATTAATATACAGTACAATTTAGCTGAAAACACAAATGTATTTCAAAAAGCAGTTACATTAATATACAGTACAATTGGGCTGGAAACACAAATGTATTTCAAAAAGCAGTTACATTAATATACAGTACAATTGAGCTGGAAACACAAATGTATTTCAAAAAGCAGTTACATTAATATACAGTACAATTTAGCTGAAAACACAAATGTATTTCAAAAAGCAGTTACATTAATATACAGTACAATTGGGCTGAAAACACAAATGTATTTCATAAAAGCAGTTACATTAATATACAGTACAATTTAGCTGGAAACACAAATGTATTTCAAAAAGCAGTTACAACTGTTTTTTGTTTGCGCAAACGTCATTCAAGCCCAGGGTTATTACAATAACTGCTGTTTGCACAAATGTAATTCGAGCTCAGAGTACTATTAATTTCGTGGAGCAGTTCCGATCATAGTCCGTAAAATATACAAGCTACCTAATCAACTGGATAAACCGTTGTGTAATCACCAAAAGGAAACAAGGAAGACAGCGAAAAAGATGGTCAGATGACCTCAGACAAGCGGCTGGCCTGCTATGGACTAGAGCTGCACGACAGATATCAACGGAAAGAAATGGGGGAGTGACACGCTGTTGCCCTACAATAGAATAAAAGTGGAATAGAAATAAACTAATACCTATCTATATTAATGATTTACTGTATTTATTTTCTTGTGTGCAATAAAGAGTTCATCTATCGATCTATATTAAATACGGCTGGTTTTTTCATCTATGGAATAACGCTATTCGTCGAACAAAAAAGATCAGTCTTTGTTTTTGACAAGCCTGTTTTTTATAAAAGAGATGGATAAATCATTGTATTATTATATGACGGTTAATTTTACATAATCAATATATAAGTATAATAAGTCATAAGTCATAAGCATTTATTGGTAAAGTTATTTACCAATATTATTTATAACATAGGATTAAGTATATAATATCTTTTAACTGAGAGACTATCTCATTAATCAATAAAATAAACAACCAGTGAACGCATGTAAAAGATGGAACCATTTTCAAAGGAAATATACGCAGAAAGTGGTAGAAGAACTTAAACGTCCCAAATTTTCTTTTGTCTGTTTTATGACAACTGTTATCACCGATTAAAAGGGTATTTCCCTTTTGCGAAATATGCCGCGTGCTCAAAATGGTCCCATTCTCAAAACAACAACAACAACAAAGACATACAATTTATTATTTAGAAATTTACAAAAAAAAATTACATCTCACGTTTGCCTAACTGCCTGTTTACTATTGGTGAAGCAGGCTTTTGTTTGATTGTTTTTAGGTATGTTTCTAGCTTTAGGAATGCTTCGATGTTTTATATGCATTAACTGGATTCAACACAATTAGTAGTTTTTTTTTATTATCCTAGTATTTTCACTAATTAATTTTGCAATTCCAATGCCTTCAAACAGTGGAGTTAAACATCACGCGATGGATGCCAGGATGCCACTGCTTATAGTATGTATTTTATAGTACAACTGCCTCTACACCTAATGGATCAATATTATGGGCCACATGAAGCTGAGCGGATATCTTAAGCCGCCTTCCTACGGTGCGTGATATCACGCACCAGCCCGCACCGCGCACGACGCCGCACGGCAAAGCACACAGAAAATGCTCCTGTGCTACCGCACTAGTGTGTTGTGCGTGCTGGTGCAGCCTGGTGCGCGATATCACGCACCAGTGGGCTATTACGTGAGGTTATTTGCGGTTATTTTTCATTTTCTTCTAGCAGTATGAAGAACGGTGGGAACTCTTTAATCCCTTCCTACGGTGCGTGGTTCTGCAGATAATCACGCACAGCCGACGACGACGCACTGCAACGCACACAGAAAGGGCTCCTGAGCTACCGCGCACCTCGGCGCACGAGACCGTTCCCATGGTGTGTCGTGCGAGCAGACAGCAGTGTCGTCTGATCCACCTCCATGCGCGATATCACACACCGGTGGAAAGGGGCTATTACAAACATGCTTTCCCACTCATTAGAAGTCTGTCATTCTGATTTTAATATTAGCTCATGGGTTGGTTAAAAAAATCGTTTCTTCATTTATTTCTTTAGTCAAATTGGGTTATAAACAAAACGTTTTAGTTTTTTCTATGCGATTGGACTGGCCACGTCTGTCGAAAGGGCCAGTGAGCCAACACAACTACCTAGTGGTGCCCCAATACATCGAGACGGGCGGCGTCGCCATAGACCTGGCATGAGATGGCTAGAGGTGGATGCTTATGAGTGCGACATGTTGACTTTAAGCAGAAGATTTATTTATTAGGACATCCAACAAAGGAAACACGAGAATAACAAATAATATTAACAAAACGTCTTAAAACTATGTGTCCCTCCAGTTAAAGGATGCCACAGCATGCACAAAATTATCAACTCAACTAAACTAAACAGACAATAAGTACAAGGCCAGTAAGTTACATAGAAACTTAAATAAAGAAACATAAAAACCAAAAAAAAAACTCAGTTACACAAACTTTGAAAAAAAACTTAAAATTTAAAAGATCACACCCAAATAGTGCTAACTTAGCCTTAAAATTATTAAACATATGAAAGAGAAAAAACAGCAGGTACAAAGCTTATTTTTAGATTGCAGGGACTGGTGAACATGAGTTGAGGTCGTTACCCAACAGTGGAACACCACGGGCTCGTAGTAAGTAGGTAATAAAATGAAATGAAATATATTTATTTGCATAAAGTATGGTGAATGGTGGTCTTAAAGAAGGAAGAAATCTGGCTCACATACTTCGCCGGAGCAGAGACCGATTTGCAAAAGGTTGGACTTGCATATAAAAAATAAATTAAGACTATGTAAATAAATCAAATAAAATAAATAATACAATCATAAATTAATTATTAAAATTTAAAATAAAGTTATACATAATAGTCAAGAAATAATTAATATCGATTAATTTATTAATGCCGCCAGCGTCTTGGGGACGCTTCCGTCTGGCACTGATTTGGATCAGTTGAGCTATCTCTAGATCGTTTGTAACGATCTCCAGATGGCTCAACTGTTTCTTGTGTATTTTGTACATTTTGTAAATATTTGTTTAATTGTAAGTTTCTTTGTGTAAATAAATTATTTAAGAAGAAATAATTAATTAGCATTAACCCTACTCAAACAGATCTCTCATATTATAAAAACCCTTATTAGCTTAGCTACTCACAGTTTTTTTTCATTGTCGAGTTGGTAGTTCAAAGTCCTGAAATTAATTTTCAAGAACCCTACAGGGCCTTTTGAAAGCAGCTACTTTGTCTGCTATCTATACAAAACATGAACTTCTATGCAAGCTGCAAGAAATTTGAAAAGTGCCATGATAACTGTTCTGGTACAATCTACATCGTTACGTTTTCTTGCATCCTGGTAGTGGCAAACTATTCCTGGCATGCTGCCAGTGCAGTGGTCTCACATTGCCTGCAGACACAATTATCACGATTTTACTGATACAATTTCTCAAAAAAAAATATTTATACCATCAAAAAGGTTGCTTAAAGGTTTTCGTTAATAAGAAAACTTATTAGTAGGAAAACATATTAGGATCAAAATCATTTATACATGTATGCTAAATTTCGTGCAATTGAATTGATTGTTATTTTGCTTATATTGGCCGTACAAAAAGAAACCACTACGGTTAATAAAGATCCATGTATTCGACTGACAATAAGCAGTTCGCAGACTAGCTCGCTAGACTGTCATACGTCATGACACGATGGTTGCCCGCTATTTTTTATAAAGCAGTGATTAAATCTTTCAAAAGGGTAAAAATGCGAAGAAGTTATTTCGCAGTGTTCATCGTCTCAAAAATTTATGTACACTATGCCAATGCTCTCAAACGGTGAAGGAAAACATCGTGAGCAAACCGGCATAATTATCCTAGAACCTAAAAAGTTTGAAAATATGTGTCAAGTGCACGAAATTCCTCATTGAGGCGCACTCATTGAGGCGCACTTAAAATCCCTTCACCACACTTGGTTCGAAAGAATCAGTGACACGATAAGAAGAAGAAGAATCGTCTTAATATAAAAAATCTGGTGGTATGAGCTAGCTCACTTTCCAACTTCGCCATAAATGGCAAGTTTAGGTTAAAAGTTCCAAAACACGTATCAGGGGATCATAGCAACTGAGGAGGTGTACTAGAGCTCGTAGCTTTTGCCGTTCCGAGCGGGGTATAGGAGGCTCTGTAGGTGTAAAAGAGACAGGTGATATCACCCCCTAGACACCCGTTTTTGGGAGGCGCTACCTACATAGATACATCAATTTGAACTTTGGAAAACTTTCTACGATGTTTGAGTTTTTGAAAGATTAAGTTTATTATATTATACGCCGCCGAGGCAGACCCAGGAAGCGTTGGCGGGATGACCTGGACGCGTTCTGCAAGGAGTGGCCGAGTTTGGGTCAGGAGCGAGATGAGTGGAAGGAACGGGGGGAGGCCTTTGCCCAGCAGTGGGACAGACCAGGCTGAATAAAAAAAAAAAAAAAAAAAAGTTTATTATAAACAGTGGCGGAGTTCCATGTAGCTAGAGAAAGGTGTGTCTTTGAAGTGTGCATAAAAATGATTCATTTGAAGTCACGTAGAGTTATGTCCTGGGTCACTCTATCCGGAGCCAACACATGTTCTTGTCTTCTTCCTAAAAAGCATCATATTAACATTAAACAAAGTAAAAAGTTACATGTCAAATCAAATTAGATATAAAAGAAAGATTTTTTATGTGGCCTAATTTTTGGTCAGTTATGCAAAATGTATGTGTGTGTTATTATGTGTTTAAGTGTAACATTGTCAGATCTTAGGATTTGTCCCCTTAATTTTAAGCGTTTCTTAAAAGATACTCAATGCTTAGCAACTGCCTTCTTACTACTAAGTATGACAAACAGTGACAGGTTATGGCCCACCTGGTGTTAAGTGATGACCATCGCCTTTAACAAAGCATTACCTCGCATGTCACGCACGTCAAGAACGTGCCCTGCGATGCACTGCCATGCGTCTATCAATTTACCATTCGCATAGTGCAATGCATGCGCGCTAGCCAATAGTGGCTCAGCAGTTAGCCTTGTACGCGGCCGCCTAGGTGTCTCAGATACTAGGAGCGCATGGAGCAAAGAAGCTATCTGCTTCAGAATAATCAATCATAGTACGCCAGTTAGTGACGTCATAACTTGCTCTACAGACAAGCAACTTAATTATGGTTGGAGAAACTATCAACTGCTCTTGCGAGTTCAAAAATAGTTCAGAGCCTAATTCTTTGTTTCTCCAATCAGCAGGGCTACCGCGAGCTCCATATGGTTATGGCTATGGTTAAATTGTGTGTAAATTGGCTGACCCACACATTCATTTTTTTCTTGGGTTTGAATGTGTTGACACTGTTGGCACAATTTTGACAGCCATAACCATAACCATATGAAGCTCTTGGTTAGGCCAGCAGGAGTCGCAAAGCATCGAGTGATTTCACTCCTTTTCTACAAGTCTATATTACTGCACCACAATTCGTTCAAGTGATCGTTGAGTCCAATGTGAGTTTTCAATTATTATATTATGAATTTGAAAATTGAACGCGTATTCAGCGGTCACTCGAACGAAGTCTGTTTCACGCAGCACCAGTCTTCAGTAAGGTAAAAACTCTTAAACTGTAGACTTACCATGAGCTCTGTCTCTGGCTCTGGTTTTGAGTCTGTGTGAGTGCTCACCAGTGCATTATACTGTGTGTGTGACGTTTTGACATAGGATAGATTTAGTCAACACCCACACAGACTCAAAACCAGAACCAGAGACAGAGTCGGCCAGAACTCATGGTAGGCCTACTGATCAACGAATTGAAAATTGCAATCGGCTCCTAGCAGTTTTTTTTTAACTTTTTGGTTGTAGCTAATAGTAGTAGTAAGAAGTACTAGAATATTTTTTTAGTTTTATTAGTAGTAAATAATAAAACTAAAAAAATATTCTAGTTTTTGGTAGTAAATAGTAAATTATATCAAGTTTTTTACATTTTAGGCTTGCGTTTGCCCGCAATCTTACCTGATGATACAATTTGTTGTTGGTTTCTTCAACTAAAAATTGCTTGTTTGTGGAGCACATACTTTTCATGTCACACGAGGTGGTTACGCATGCGTGTTGAATATGACCCCCACACCTCGTGGCTTTAATATATTGGCCTTGTGTGCGGCCGCTCTGGGTGCATCAGACACTAGGAGCTCATGCATCAAAGAAGCTCTGTTTTCTGAATGTTGAATGAAGTTCTGAAACACAACGTTATTGAATTAGCCTTAGCTGAACTAGATATATAAAACAAGGTCAGACAAACTTCTTACTTTAACCATGAGGAAAGAATAATAAAATAATATCATAAAGAATAATTCATATAATCAATAAATAAATAAATGTTTCTAACACAAAAATATCTAATTTATAATGGGGTCTAGGGTCAGCACGGAAGCAGTGGTGGGATGATTATGACACCTCTTAAGGTGGTCGGGGGCTTGAAAGATCTTCGCAAATATATAACTGAATATAAGAAACGATAAAAATGATTTTCTCTGATAAAAAAGGAACCGATAAAAATAGTTGAACTCAACGAGGATGAGCAAACTTCCTGCTAACACTTGAATGGGCTCGCTATTACTATTTATTTTTATGTATATAAATAACAGTAGCGCCAACTTCTACATAAAGATGATATCCTGGTACAAATGACTAAAACAATAGTTTCTGTGTAGGTGTATAGTGACGTCAAGCGAATAATGTTATCCAGCCATCGCTTGACCATAAACTATGAAGAACCTAACCTAGTTGATGCGAGCACTGGTGGTCTAGTGGTAGTGGCCCCGCCCTCCAATCCTAAGGTCGTAGGTTCAAATCCAGTCGTGTGCCAATGAGTTTTTCTGTCGAAAAATGTATGTGTACTATGCCACTACTCTCAAAACGGTGAAGGAAAACATCGTGAGGAAACCGGTGTATTGTAGAACCTAAAAAAGTTCGAGCAACACGTGTCAAGGGTCACGCAAAAAGGGCCCACCAGCGGCTTACTTGCGGAAAAACCTGCCCGAACATCAAGTGTGGATGATAAAACTTGCCGAAACTTGCCGAGCCTAGTTGATGCCTAAAACTATGCGTATTTCAAGTTCAAATTTATAAAAATCTGTATTCAGTTGTATCATAAGAAAAAACACTTTGAAACGTCTTAAAGCTAGGTGAGTCTAAATGCCAGTTCCATGCAGCTATGCCTTGAAAATCAGGCAGCAAACTACGGCTTGGTTCCTATCGGTTTTTTGCATGATCCTTTTACAAAACAAATACAAAACTGGCAGTGCAGTTCCAATTTGATGCCATACCAACCTAATGAGATGTAGGCCACACAAAAGCCAAAAGTTTTAAAGACTGCACTCTATTCTCTATGGATAAAATTGAACGAAACCGACGTTCATAACAAAATTCAATAACACTATTTTTTCGAGATCAGTCTAGCCTTGCTGTAACAAACCACCGCAAATGCGTATTCTGGCTTTCTCTAACCTTGACTTAGCTCATAGTTGATGCTTGTGAGTGGCACAAACATAGATTACTCCTGCTACGTTATGAGATCCTGATAGTTTTGGGTCATGTGTGGGTACCAGAGGTCACATCTAGCCTGGGCGTCTATTCTAGCAACACAAATCACTCAAGCGATCGCGTAAATCGATGTGAGTTGTCAATTTTTGTTTGAAAAATTTGAATATGGAACGTGGATTCAGCGATCACTCAATCGAGCTGCTTGCGAGCGTGTTGCTGGAATCGACGCCCTGCACTCTGCGTATAGTTTTATCACTCAGAGTGGCATTTCCCGCTATGTAAAAATTATAAATTACAGTTCAAATTTCATAAATTTGAGACAAAATATGGTGTTCATGTCAAGGTTCAAAATTTAAAAGATTACATTTATTTAATTATCAATTGTTTGTCTGATAAAATGTCGGCTACGGATAAGTATTACGTGTACAAGCAAGTAAAAATAAAAATAGAAATAGAGCTGTCATTTCACACAGCACCATTCAGCTCAAAACTCAGCAAATCTTGCTCGAGCATTACTGCTGGAGTTTAAGCATATAAAGTCAAGTTTAGTTTGAAGCCCAAAAGTGACAACACTTTTGCATTAAGTTGGATCCGATCCAGAATTGTACCAGGGTTCCATTAGAAACAGGAGTTCTTCAGTTGCTGTTGGCACCACAATCAAAATGAAGCCTTCTGTTATTGCACGTTATAGTCACTTTAAAATATCACCTATTCGCCACGCCCACCTCCGACGCTTAAAATGCTATGCCAAAGTATTATGAACCTTACGTGTGGAGTTTAAGAGTGGGAGTGAAATAAATTGGAATACACATAAGTCTGTTTAGACTCCTGATGTAATAAACGATCCCTATTATATTCAATTTCAATCAACGGGTCAACACAGTAGTATAAGTGAAGTTTTGCGAGAAAAAGAGCAAATTTTCGAGGTGTAGTAGGAAGTTAATTACTACGAAGTACATGCTACGGGGTGCTACGGGGTGCTACGAGGTGCTACGATGTGCTACGAGGTGCAACGATAACTTTGGTACTTTAAATAACTGTGGTACTTAATAAACAATGTTCAAATATTGCAATCTCCCTTTTAATTTTATGGAATACCAGGTAACTTTGTAGACGAATAAAATAAGTAATATAAATATAGGCAAGTAAGTCTCTTTGGAAGATTTTATTATCAACCTGTAATTCTAAATTAAGATTTATTAAACCTTAATTATTTTGTATTTTAACTTGAATTTAATGTTTTTTTTTTTTAGTTTTTAATTATTATTTAATATAATTAAAAAATAAATAAAAAAATCAATTATTTGAGACTTTATTTACAATTTACTTTACATTTTATTTGAGAATCTTACAACGAATACAATATTTTATGAAATGTATTTATTTTTAAAATAGCTCATATAACTTATAATAATTATCATGAATTTATTTATGCCACAATTGTATAGAGTAGAAGCAATACTTTTATTTATAATGCCATGCGGCTGATATTCATCCGCAAGTGAACGCGAGGCCGCAATGAACAACCGCATGTATACCAGGCTAGCATAAGCTTAAAGGAGTGAGCTGCGTCATTTTCTAGCCCGTTTGGCTGGAATACTGCGGTATTTTGTACCCGCAAGTGAACGAAAATCCGCACGGGTTGTTTTTTAATTTCGCATTTATTAGGTTATGTACATATTCATTTTTAAGATAGCACGCCTTTTAAGGTTGACAGGTACAAAATGCCTGCTTTTTATATGCATATTTTTTGTATTAATTACTTATTGTAGGTACGTTTGTATTAGATTAATAAAAAAATTAAGTGTAAAAAATGAGGGGTTATTTTGCATTTTTTACCAGCATACCTACAGGACGTGCTATCTTGAAAATAATTTTATTGGGGCTTCAAGGATATTTTATTGCATTTTTAATATGTATTTATGGAAAAAAATGTTATGATTTTATATCAGCTATGGTCCCATCGTAAAAGCTCTGTTATGTTTGTCTTCCTAAATTATATGAAATTGATAAAAATATGATGAAAGCTACACACAATATTATAAACATTAACCAATATTATATATACCAATATCATAGAAATTAGTCATTTTCATAGCCTGGTTTGTTGCGAACGTTCACCCGCAAGTGAACGCAACGCCTCAAATACCCGCACGTGTACCAGGCTAGCATAAGATTGCAGAAGTGAGATACGTCGTTTCCAAGCCCGGGATTCTACGTTCGTTTGTATTCGCAAGTGAAACACGTATAACGTGAAGAATGTAAAACGTCTGGGGGATCATGATCACCTAAAAATAATTAATTGTATTTTCTTAAATTTGCTTGGAAAGAGCATTATTTTGACAACCTATTTCAAGGCAATTAAAAATTGCTGTACCTACTGGCTAAATACCATGCGAGCATTGGCCGGTATAAGTTGTATGAAAATCCATATCTGTCGTATTTAGCAACCAAATTAATTACAGTCCAGTAGTTTTTAATTTTATTCGTTACATACAAAAAAACAAATTTGTATTTTTAGTCCCCGTAGTTGGAGTATTGTTTTACTTTACTAGTTTTTATGTTAGTTATCGGTATTTTAAAATATTTTTGCTCCTCGATTTAACGCATTAAAATAAATAAATAGATATCTATCATAAATGTTACAATTATAATTATGGCATAATACTAATAGTTGTAAGTAAATATATAAATATATTAAAATGCAAATTAATGGTCTGTAGATAGCTCAATAATTTCTTGTGTATTATATCAATCAATCAAATCAGAATAGCCTTTATTCAGATTAGTTTTAAGTTACATTTACAATATTATTATTAATCTAGACATCGACAACTTGATCTGTTTGCCCGATTTTGGCAAAGGCCTCCTCCATTTTTTTCCATTCTTCTCTATCCGTAGCGGTTCTCGTCCATGTATTTCCTGCTATTGACTTTATCTCGTCCTCCCACCTTCTGAACAGTTCAGAAGGTGTATTATATACATTTTGTTAATATTTGTTTCATTATAAGTTTGTTTGTGTAATAAATTAATGATAATACAAAAAATATATAATTAACAGTTTTTATTGTTAGTTTTTTTCTTGGTTATTGTCTATGAACTTCATCATTTATTTACCGATTTATATAAACACTTTATTTTTCGGAAAGGTTTTTTTTAGATTGGCCCAATAAAAATTTCATCAAAGTCAGTTCAGCAGTTTGGACCTCGGTTTCTCAATTTTTATAAATATTTTTAAGATGCAGCGTTCATTTTTATCCGCAACTAAGCCGTAATATCCGCACCTATACCAGGGCAGCAGAATATTCCAGGAGAGTTTGTGAAAAGTTTATGTGTGTGCGTGTGTTGGAGTTGTATCTGAATATGGTAGTGCTTGTAGCAGAGCACTTCGTCACACTCACATACACATACATGCATCATGAAGCATTTTTATTTTGCAGACTTTGTTTTTTAATATTTGTTATTTATATTTTCTATCGTCATCATTATCATCAACCTATATCAGTCAGAGTCGGAGTCAGAGTCGGGTGCCAGACATGGTCCCTGAGAAAAGAAGACGAAGAAAGACTTGCTATCTGTGAAATGGAGAGAAGCTTTCTGGGTATAAAATTGTCTGACAAAATATCCAATAAGACAATAAGGAAAAGAACCAAAATTAAAGATGTAAAGGCACGAATAAGACTATTAAAGTGGAACTGGGCTGGACATGTTTGCAGGTTGGAAAACCCTAGGTGGGCAAAGAGGGTGACCGAGTGGGTACCAATGGAAGGCAAGAGAAAAAAAGGAAGACCTAGAAAGAGATGGCGTGATATTTTCACCTTACGGTGCGGACCGGACTGGATGCGAAAAGCGCGTGAAAGGGGTACGTGGAAGGATTTAGGGGAGGCCTACGCCGCTGAGGCGACTTATATGTTAGATATAATAAACTAAATGTAGTCGAATTAATTAGTAAGTAAAGTGTTTAAATAGTTTGTAAGAAAAATATTTGTAAATAAGTAGTTATTAACATATTAGAAATAAAGGCTTTTTTATTTTATTTATTTATTTTATTTATATCAGTCCACTGCTGGTCGTAGGTTTTTCCCAAGAGTCGATACTGGGCCCGGTCTTTAGTTTTTCTCCTCCATTTCACAGATTGTCGCCCCACCTTGCCGGAGGACGTCCTACACTGCGCTTAATTAATGAAACACTGTCTCCACTGTAGTATTCGTTTGCTTCAACGATTTTCTGTTCTTCGAGAAACAGGACCAGCCTATTACCACTTCAGCTTACTAATCCTTTGAGCTATGTCAACTACTTTTGTTCTCTGTCGGAACCTTGTATCGGATGTTATCTTTCAGTGAGTCTCCGAGTATAGCCTTCTCCATACCTCGCTGAGCTCGATTTTCAGGTTGAGGACCAATTTCTACTGTTAGTGTCTACGTTTTGGCAGCTTAGGTAATGTAATAACCTAAGTTGCCAAAACGTAGACCCCGCCAGGAACCGTCAGGATCCTACCTGTCATTTCAGGTAGGATGGTTGAAGACTTGTTTTCTGTTATTGCGGGATCAGCAACGAGAAAACCTGACAAAGGTTCTCAAACGCAGCCCAGCCCTGTATTCTCTGGTTTAGCTCTTTCTCAAAGTTCTGTCTACCTAACCGCAAGGTATGCTCAATGTAGACATACTCCTGCCCAACTGCAAGAGGAATTTCGGTGATGGTGACCGGCTTTGGGGTGATGCAATAATTGGACATGATCTTATTTTGATCTTAGTTCATGCCCAGGCCAGGTATTTTCTATACTCGTATTAATATTTATTTATTTATTTTCTACTAATTTTCTTGTACAGTGTATGCGTTAATCAAATAAATATACACTACTGTATGATTTCCCTTAACAATCGAAGCTAAAAAACTAAACCAAATTAAACTACTAAATTATGACCAAGCTGAATGTATTGCTAAGCAACGTTCAGCGTGATTATCAATTGGACGAGTGACAGCTAGTGGGATTTTAATCATCGCTTGCGTGCCTCTAAAATGTTTTGAAAGCGTAACATTATTAGCCTGACGGTTTTCAGTTCTAGCGTCAAGCTAATTAAAGTAAAAGCTTTAACTATCGTAGTAGCTAGACAATGTTAGTAGGCGGACCCATCTTTGCAATATACCAGGCTCACACAACTTACAGGTAGTAATTATTAAACTTCGTATCTTAATTGTCTTACTTCGTTACTTAAGATTGAGGACAAGCCATGTCCACCCCCGCATTATACCAGGCTCACATAACTTACTGGTAGTAATTAATCTTTGTAACATGTTATCCACACTCATAATCCCTCTTGATTTCTTCTAACGTTCGAGACATTATTCCGCTCAGCTGTTTGCTACAAACTTCACGCTGCTATAAGAGTCATCAAAACGTCAAGAGTTTGGTCTTTCAATCGTAATCCTACTAAATGCGAGAGTTGTGCCCAATCGAACTATTGTTATTTTGCTTGTATTGGCTGTCAGTTACAAAAAGAGACACTGTTTCTGAATACCGGTCTAAAACCCCGAATACTGAAAAATTATGCTAAGTATGAAACACGAAAATTCTCTATTAAGCCGTGGTCATAATCCAACAGCCCTGACAATAGAACATTACTTCAGTGGCCAGCATAAGAAGCATTGAGGGAGAAACATTCTAAGTTTTATGTAATATCTTTCTTCTTTTTAGGGTTCCGTAGCCAAATGGCAAAAACGGAACCCTTATAGATTCATCATGTCTGTCTGTTTGTCTGTCTGTCTGTCCGGCCGTGTCACAGCCATTTTTCTCCGAAACCATAAGAGCTAGACTGATGAAACTTGGTGAGTAGATGTATTTTGTAAACCGTATTAAGGTTTTTACACAAAAATAGAAAAAAAACAATAAATTTTGGGGGTCCCCATACTTGAAACTGAAACTAAAAATTTTTTTTTCATCGAACCCATACGTGTGGGGTATCTATGGATAGGTCTTTAAAAATGATGTTGAGGTTTCTAATATCGTTTTTTTCTAAACTGAATAGTTTGCGCGAGAGACACTTCCAAAGTGGAAGGAAAAAAGTTGGTCCCCCCCCCTCTAACTTCTAAAATAAGAGAATGATAAATCCAAAAAAATATATGTTGTACATTACTATGCAAACTTTCAACGATATTTGGTTTGAACGAGATCTAGTCGGTAGTTTTTTTTGATACGTCATAAATCGTAAACCGCAATTTACCTTTCGACGAACTACAAAAACCTTTATATTATGTTAATTGATGCTACGGAACCCTTCATGGGCGAGTCCGACTCGCACTTGGCTGCTTTTTTAAGTATATTTTAGTTTCGAAAGTTTTAGTAACCTATTGCGCATGCCTGAACTATGGAACTGCACACACACAAGTATGTTTATTTAACCGATACGAATACATTCATTAAAAGTGTCTGACTAGGTTTCAACTAGTTTCCACTAACATAGACTTTAACACCTGGGGTGTAGAGCTGAGAATTGCATGCACAATAAGTGGGAAGGGGGGTTGCATGAGTGAGTGCATATCCCTTCTCTGTTAGACTCCTAGGGTTCTGTACAGCGGCTGAAAGGCAACTAGTTGTGGAAGGGGAATGTGCTGCTTACACCACCTTCATGTTTATGATCTCCTGGTATTTGGGATGCACAAAGTTGCAGTATGCATCCTTGTGCATCACAAAAGGATGCATTTTATTCGTTGTATTAAGAATTTGTTTATTTTATTTTTAGGTTTCATAGCCTGAAAAATTATGGTGAATTTTAAATGAATTAATTCGTCGTGTTAAGAATTTGTTTATTTTATTTTTATTTTAAGCCTGAAAAAATCTATAAGCAGGCTCGAACATTTTTTGAAGTTGGAAAACCCCAATGAACTCGCGACACTGTCACGTAAAAAAGTCGAACGGGTGTCCGGGGGAGAGCAAGTTTTAACTTGTTGACATTTTCGGAGTGCCTCGATTTTTTTAATATGCTCTTTGTTTAATTGATAAAAAAATTTTTAAATATTTTTTTATGCCAATTTGCCTAATTTAAGCGCATATAAATAGTGTAATTTTTTTATATTTTTATTTCTCGGTTTCAGTAAATAAGTTCATAGTTTATTGAAAATTAACTATATTCACATATAGATTTCAGGTTTGGACCAGACGCAGTGAAAAACGCTTTTCTACTTGAAGGTTTTGTGTTTGAATTTCTTGTCTATTGACCTTGGTACAATCGTGTTCAACGCCAAGCATTTCAGATTGCACTTTTGTGGCTAGCTGGCTCCAACCCAAAATTGTACCAGGATATCATATCGCAAAGGATATTGCACACAATTTAATGTAAGCGTCCTTTATAGACTCATTTCCATGCAGTGTGCGTGCAGTCATGCTCATTGCACCGTTTTTCACAAGCATGTGAACTTGATCTGGTGATAAGGTAGACTCAATACACACTGTGATTCGTATTCTGAAGTGTTTTATCAGATACTATCTTAACAATAGAATACAGCTTGTCGAGCTCAAAAATGGTGTAAATGAGCAAAAAGTGGTAGTTAAGGTGTCTGGAGCCTAATTCTCGGGCCAACCGAGATTTTCAATGTCCCATAAATACACATTGTCATTGCACAACCCCGCACTTTTTCTACGTTTTCCGTATATCGTAGCTGTCGAGGTTTCTACGATGAGGTCGTCGATGAATTACTCAAGGAAATCATCCATTCTCTCTTCGAAAAGAAGCAATAAAAAGAAATTGCCATAATATGATCTCGGTTGGCCCGAGAATTAGGCTCCAGATGTCAACCTTGGGGTGCCACAAGGCTCTTTCTTGGGTCTCATATTTTTTGTTACTTATATTAATAAACCATGTTAGCAAATCTATTCCTAATATTAAATTAATGGTATTCAATAAAATATTAAATATTTTTATAAATCATTTAAAAGCAACTAAATAACTTGTTCATAAATTAAATAAACTTTTTTTTTTTTATATTTACTTATTGTTTTATTTGCAATACAATTTTTTTTATAATTATATACCTAAAAGTTAAATCATTACAATTATGTATTCAATTATGTAAATTATACTTAATATTAATTTCATATCAACCAATTAAAACTTTGTAAAGATAATTACTCGTTTCTATAAACATTAAAATAATATATAAATACATCCATTGTTTTTACCACATTTTTTTACTCGTACTATGCACTGTCACATGTTAACATTCATGTTAAGGATCTAGGTCAGGTCATTGAACTTGAAGCTGTGCATGCTCCATCCCTCTTGGACTCTTAGGTTTTCTAGGTGCACTGATGAAATAGCGAATAGTGGAATGGAAGGACTGCAATGCTAATACCTCCTGGCGTGTGCTGAGACCCTGGTACACGAGCCGAGCGTCACTTGTTGGATCAGCTAGCCTAACTAACAAAACACGTTTTTTCAGTAGACCGAAAAAGTGTAGTTATTTTAGTTTTTAGTTTTTTTTTTAGGACTTCACACAAGACACCAGACATTAAAAATCCAGTATGAACTAATGCATGAACATGAGATGGTTTTTTTTTTTAAATTGTTTTCAATAAAAAAACATTATTTTTACTAGCGGCCGTTCTCAGCTTCGCTCAGCCCGTTCCCGTTATTTTTTTGGAATGAAAGGTATTTTATGTCCGTTTTCTGGTTTTTAGCTACCTCCACACCAATTTTCAGCCAAATCGGTTCAGCTGCTCTTCGGTTATAAATAGTATAACTAACATGACTTTATTTTATATACATTGATTGATATTCGTCGAATAGGATAGCTTTTATTGTATTTATGAACAAATAAACTGAAATGTAAAGACCTGCACACATCTAAGCGATAGCGAAAGCGATCAATTAAAACACTCTCAAATATTGCTGTCATATTTGATAGCGTTTCTTTTCGTGCGCAGGCCTTAGAGCCTGTCCAGATGGAGCGTTTTACGCGCGAGTGCCCTCGCGCGTTTCAATTTATATTGCGTCCAGATGCCGCGTTTTACGCGCGCTCCTACCAAATAGTTGCTCGCGTTTTACGCGCGATTGAGGAATCGCGCGTAAAACGCCCCATCTGGACAGGCTCTTAAGGCCTAAAACGGCGTGGATTGATGAGTGTTGGGCCACCATCATTAAATTTCGTAAATTGAAAAGATTTTTTGTAAAAATATCGGACTAACAGTGATAATGGTCTAACGTTACACGTATGTCTAAATCACCCAATTAAATATTTGACAGTTGCTTACCTCAAATTTTACAAGCAAAAATTTGAGTTAAACTGCCGTCAAATATTTAATTGGGCGATTAACAATCCGTAAGCGGGTCCTTAGTCAAGTAGTTTTAATAAAGTCATTTTGTTTGAAGAAAATAATGACAGTTTTTTTTAAAACCTAGGATATGGATTCCACTTAACATCAGGTAGGCCATGTACCTTGTCCATCTGCAAATTGTATAAAAAACGATTTAAGCAATCCGCAATCTCCACACCCAAACCAATCTCACGATTTTGCTGGAAGGTTTGACAGCACAGTACTTTGTTCACATCCAATCAACTCGTACCAGGCTAGCATTACAACCTGAGGAGGTTAATTCACAAGCCGCCGTTGAACCTTATACCCCATTTCCTATCCCATTTCGCTTTCTCCACGTTGTTATCGGGAAAGCTGTATGAGTAAAAGAGATGGCAAATCAAGGAAAACCCTCGTAAAATCAATCCAAACTACCTTCTGTTACTACGTCGTAGTACGGTGTAGTAGCTCGGATGACGTAGTATTGCGTAGCTGACATGCTACGAGCCGCTACGAGTTGACTGACCATTTTATTTGTTGTCATGTTTTTGATTTATTATTGTTATATTATTTTTTCCTTTTAGGATATCTTGCACGGCTTAATGGGCCTCAACTATTCATATTTTTAATTAATAACTATTTTACATAGCTAACTGCGAATAAAATGACAAACTCGAATAAAGAGGAATAACAAAAGTTCGATTACAAATGTTTAGTATATCTCTCGATTCTTTTATCGAAATTCATCTCGATGAGTTTTAATATAAATAAGTCATAAAATATTGTCAAAACCACTTAATTTTTAAAAGCACGAACCAAAAGGTTTCAAAAGGTCAAACATTATTTTTATAAAGTGATAAAGTCATCGACGGCAGTCTTTCCCCTAATAAAGGTCTGCACACATCTAGGCGATGGTAGCGGCGATCAGCTGAAACGCTGCCAAATATCACTGTCATATTTCACAGCGTTTCAGTTGATCGCCATCGCTATCGCCTAAGTGTGCGCAGGCCTTTAGTTGATTGCCAGTTTAGTGCAGTGCTATTACCTCCTGGCGTGTGCTGAGACCCTGGTACACCAGCCGAGCGTCTCTTGCTTGTTGAGCTAGCCCAACTAACAAAACGCGTATTTTCAGTAAACAAGAGTGTTGAAAAACCTGCTTTTTTTATACAACTAGCTGATGGAAGAAACATAATGATCCACCTGGTGTTAGGTGGTAACCATCGCCAAAGAAAATATTTACCTCGTAGGTATTAGAGCTATTAATTATTTTATGTTAATTGCTATTTTTGATTGTATAGGAATCTATGAATGATTTAAAAATATGTAAAATAGGTTTATAATAAATATCACCAAATCGTTGATAGTTGTATATTTTTTTGATGAAATATTTATTGTTTTAGTTGAGTTTGACTCTATTTATATTCTTTCATCAATTTTAGAAATGTATTTTTAGGGTTTATTCGGTTTTATAAGAAGTTATTTTTATTTTAAAAATAATGATGTGAACTGAATACGGTTAGCGACCAGCATTCTGGATTTAATGGTGATTCTCAAAGTAAATAAAAAAGAGATTGGTATAAAATAGTATATAATTACTTTTTCCTAAAATAGTCTGATTTTTTTTGAATTTTGAATTTAGGTTACGCTTGTCAGACACATGCCCTACAATGCACTACCCTGCGTCCATCAATTTTAGGCATACAAATGTTCAGCCTCATAATTTCACCGGCATCCATACCCTTCAAACCGAAAGACAGCAATGCTGCTTCATGGCAGAATATAAATTTGCAGATTATAAATTATACGCACCAAACTGTGACTCTATAATTTCTGCGGGCGACCTATACATATATAAACAAAAATAAATGCAATTGATAGATAGATAGATAAGTTTTTTATTTGGCTCAAAAAACACAGCTTTTATAGAAAATGAAACAACAAAAAGAGAAGAACATTGAGTAAAGGTACGGCTAATCAAGAAATCATAAGAAAATAGAACACATACAGAAACATATAGAAATAAATAAGTACACACATTCATAATCCTAGTTCTATTGCTGAAAAGGTTGCCGACAGTATCCAATTAGGTAAGTATTTGTTTATGAGCCAAAATGGTCCTCACTCAGCTTTAATGCTGCTTCGCCTCCAAAAAGGGGACGGGGAATTGATTGAATTGAATCATATAAATTTTGAAGACACGCAATGCCTCGGTTTCCCACGGACCCAGAGTCTCTACGCCGTAAGGCGTAGAACTACGTAACTTACTATCATTTGAAGGTAACTTCGAAACTTGCTACGAAGTATAATTGTGTAGAAAGAAGTTACTGAAATTTAAATAACACCCCTGTTTATATTATTAACGCCACACTATCTTTTTGCACGCTCAGGAAGACTGGTAGACAATGCTATTAGCATTAAATTTTCCTAGCTCTCAGGTTTGTGTTAAAATTTTAAATAAATATATAAAACGTGCGAGTTGTTGCGTAAAGTACTAGGTTTTCATAACAAGGTAAGAGTTAATCTTGTTCCACTTTCACTCTCACCGGAAACGCATCTCTCGATTTGTATTGATCGCGTTTGCATCAACGCCGCTGCTCGTTATACCAGGTAATCGCTATACAGCAGAAGTTACATTGACCCTGTAGGCCTACCACAAGCTCTGTCTGGTTCTGTCAGCCTCAAAACCAGCCAGACAGAGCTTGTGGTAGGCCCACTGATGTGGTACATATTAGTGAATTAAAAGTTGTCAATGGTTTACCTACCCAGAAGAATGTGTCTCGAGTGTATGTATGTACTATGTCGGTTTCTTTGTCCGTCGTCCGTCTGATCATATATTTATTTATAAAAAAATGGCTATAAAAAAAAAACAAAAAGTCCACAGACAAATTGCACAGATATAATCACGCTCGAAACAGAAAAGTATGTTGCCACAGTTACAGTACCAATTAGAATTTGCTTTCGCTGTGTAGATACAGATTTTTATTTTATTACTCATTTTCATTTCAATTAAATCACCTAGATGAGAGTGGGTTTTTGTTTTCTTAATAATAACGTAGCCTCTGAAGCATCAGCAGCTCATCAATGAGAATGCAACCACGCAAATGGTGACCGCGCAGATCGTTGCTTTACTTAGTTAATCGGTCAGGAATTATTAAGCAAACAATGCTACAAGAACTTCTTATAACGACGCACGTCAAGGAAAAAACCAATAGTAGCATAAATCTGCCGCGATTTAGTAAGTCGCGAAATCTCCGCTTGGGCTAATAGTCGTTTCGCATCTACGTAACTCTTATTTTGACGTCACTAGAGGTGATTGCACTTTAGACCAGACTCCTCTGGCACACACACACAGACCCCACGTGTAGGAATGAAATAGCAAACAGGAAATGGGATGAGTAGAGGATGCAAGCACTTACTATGTAGTAGTTCTGTATTTTGTTCCACGTTCTAGGTTGGTATGTGACCCTAGTACATTGGCGGCAAAATGATAGAACCGTATCTTGCCAATCTCGATTTTGGCAATTTTGATGATGGTATAAAAATGCTTAACGAAATAAGTACATACAAAGTTTTGTAACATAATCTGCGGGATGCGAGGCAGTAACAATTTGTTTGAGGAATGGTCATTATATTAGTTTTAGTAACGTTTGTATATTACTATAGCTAACTTTTAGTAACATTGTCACAGCAATGTTACTAAAATGTAATAAAACGGTTTTCTTTTTTGAGGTAGACTGGCAGTTTTTAACCGACTTCCAATCAAAAAGGAGGAGGTTCTCAATTCGGTTGTATGTTTTTTTTTTTTTTTTCTAATAAAAAATAAGGAAAATATGACTTTGAACTCCGCTTACAAAGTGGCTTTTCTCTATAAAAATATCAAAGTATCATACGGCTAGCAAAACTTTATTTTTAACCGACTTCCAATCAAAAAGGAGGAGGTTCTCAATTCGGTTTTTTAATGTTTGTTACCGCATAACTTCGTCATTTGTGAGTCAATTTGAAAAAATATTTTTTTATCTGAAAGGTACTGCTTTCAGAGTGGTCTCATTTTAATTTTTTTTAAATATTTTTTTAATTTTTGTAACTGCATGCCTCCGTCATTTATGAACCGATTTAGAAAATTATTTTTTTATTTGGAAGGTTATTCTTACGTCCAGATTGTCCCAAACAAATTTGATTAAAATCGGTTTAGCCGTTTGACAATGAAGTCGGTTTCTCAAGTTTTTTTAAACTTATAATTATTTTGTTTTAAAAACGTAAGTACAATCGTGTTCACCTCAAAAGCAGAAAATTTCAGTTGCCGCTTTTGCGTCTACCTGGCTCCGATCCAGGATTGTACCAGGATATCATAAAGGATAGGATGCTTTTCAAAACCTGCAGCAACATCATTTAGTCTATGCCCTACGCTAGTGCTTATTGAGCTCACTTTGACTTTGCACCTTTTGCACCCATTGATTATAAAGTCTGGAATCGCGTAATGGTCTTGGGAGAGAACCCAGTGCTGTTAAGGCTCAAAATATTTCATAATTTTTTTCTTGAAATGCATCGGAGAGGCATAAGGTCAGCAGCGCATTTTTCAGTCAGTTGATGATGACGAGGCATAACTCTGTAGCTTAATAATATTTAATTATATCGGCACCTATTATTATTAACTAAACAGTTGAAATGAGCAAATTATTCTTTTTGAACAGACGACTGCACCAGGAAGTCATAGCCATGAAGGAAGAGAAAGGAGTTGCGCGCCATATAATGGAGGTAGTTAGTGTGCCTTTCACCCGCATTTTCAAAGAGCCATTGCCAGAGAATGTAGTATTTGCACCATTATGTAAATACCTTGATCTGCACTGAGCTTGTGTTGCAATGAGATGCTCTGGCTCTGCGGTATCCATGCCTAAATGTGACGTTATATTCCGAACCCTGTTCATCTGAGTTGGAGTCGTCACCTGACCTCTTTGTCAAATTTGGTTCTACCTAATTGAATTACCTGAAACATATAGTAGTCTACAACTCCGATGATCGCTCCCAACATGCATGCATGCAGGCATGGGTGTGACATGACTTTTGTCTTACTCACTACTGTACCATGCAATTTGTATGAAATCTATAACCGATAATAGTTTGTAATTAGCTTACTTATAATTTATTTTTTATCCCAAAATAAGAACGTGAAAAAATAAATGGTAAACCACTTCATCATCATCGTCATCAGTCTGAAGAAGTCAACTGATGAACGTAAGTCCTATAAACTTCCAGGAATAAAGGAACAAATTATATACCAAGACGCTCGCCAGCTCCCTAGCTACTACGTAGTAGTATTGATTTTACGCACGTGGGTGTAACGAATAGAGACTTGCCATCTCGTTTCAACACCCAGGTTTCCAGAATATATGGACGAGATAGCAAACGGGATGGTTTCGGAGGAGGTAGCTATTATAGAAATTAAATCTCATTCAGCAGGTGAGCCGACCTTCTTGGTTGTGATGCGAGCCTGGTAGTTTGGCTGTTGCTAAATATATGGCTTTCCGCCAAATTGTGAGTACGGATTTGGATAAATGCTGGCTATGACCATTTGTCCACATTCACCGTCATCCAGACGTCACCGAGTACGAGAGGACGGCGCCTAAGTGCTAATGCTTATACAATATGACCACCTGTCCACTGCACGCCCATCACCCAAGTGCCATCAGAAAACAGAAGTCAGCCTAAAAATGTGTGGAGCCGATGTGCTTGCGATATAAAACACGTTTGAACTTGTCTAGGTCTCACCACACCGTTATTTCGGTTTTTGTTTTAGCAAATTTAATTGCCGAGATAGTCACGGTGGAACATTGATACACGATTACCGGCACTCAAAAATCCTTGCCGGCACTCCATGCCATCGTGAACTCTACTTCTTCTTCTTAATTAGAGGGAATCTGTCCATTAGGACTATTTTACCAATGTCAAGTGAAAATTATATTACATAAATAAAATAGTTTTTTTGTAAAATTAGGCAATAGACCGGTCAGCCATCAATTTTTTTTCAAAACCATCGGTAGCATGGTTGTTCAAATCAGGATATCACAATAAACACTTTCATTCTAACTGCTTACACTTTGAGTTAAGACCTCAAGTAATGTTGGTTAAAATACCACCGAATTTACACAACAGAACTCAAATACCACCAGAACAACAATTCTTCTTCTTCTTAATGAATGGCATCTGTCCTTTTCGGATCAATTTTGCCACAGAACAACAATTAAAATGAAAAAGATAAGTGACTTCCCAAACTGACAGAAAACGAATCCATCTTAAACTCGGCCCGAAATAATGTAGTTCCAGTCTCGGTGACGTTGACGATGGACAAACGCCTGTAATGGAAGTTACGAATCGTGCCTTTTTCGTTGTAACACGCTGTGTTAAACAAAATCAACTGGGCAGTGATGGTTGTCTTTTTTTTACAATTTATACGCTAACGCTTGACCGCAATCTCACCTGATATTAAGTGTTGATGCGATCGACGGAGATCTGTTGTTTTTTAGCCTTCCAATCAAGAAAGGCTTTCAAAAAAAGAGGAAGATCCGCGTTGGGTGTGCGGACGGAATAATTCCCTAGATACTAAATAACTAGCCTTATTACTATTAACAGGTTGTCAGATTGAAATCTGAATTCGAGCGAAGGTAATTTGTTGCCGTGCGTTTTCGTCAGCGCGATGCAGGACTGGTACAAATTTAATCCTGCCATCTAGTTCTGTATTTGCAAATCTTTTTTGTGTATAATACGAACTGTACCGCATGTAGGTCACTATAATGGATGTAGAGTCGTTCCCCTCAGCCACTGCGTACAAGGGGAGATCAAGGTCAATATTCAATCCAATAAAAGTGTGTGCGTCTGTTTGTTACGTTTTCAATCATAATAATCTGACACAGAGATGTACAAATAATATCTGTACATCTAGAGATATGTAACTCTCTTATTTATATTTAAGTTTCAAGTTTATCACATGTTTTCAAACAAAAATAAGTTAATATAATTTACATTACGCATTCCATTTACGCACAAAAGCCAGGGCATATTCTTCGCTTGAGCCGACAGAAAAGAGTGAACAGATGGATTATGCGGCTTAGCATGCTCCATCTGCTGCATCATCCCTTTCCATCAGGTGTGATGAGAGCCAAATGCTTAGCTATCTATATTTAAAAAAAAGTGTACAAAGACGTTTTGTGGTAGACAACATTTTGTTATGCAGTGGACGTGGCCACATTCTCTTAAGGGGCCCGCGGAGGACGAGTTTTCATACAAACGTAATACCAAAATGATTACTAATTTAAGCAGATTTTCACTATAGACTATAAATTACTTACCTAAAATGAAATAAACACCAATCGCATTTTACACATTTTTTTCATTGCAAAATGTGATTGGCGTTAATTTAATTTCAGGTAAGTAATTTAAAATAAAAACTGTTCAGGAACCTAGATAAATACTATACAAATACAGTTATTACAATAATACAAGGTGTATCTAAATATGTGTACTATGCGAAGGTGGGGGGTTTCAGACCACAATGGTGATCAGTTGTGGGGGGGAGATAATTAAAAATTCCTATTTTCAGTTTCCCATACAAAAATATTTAATTTCATAATGCCTAAATAAATTGACAACCCTATCCTTGTAACCCCTCGACCCCTTGACCTACTACCTCTGTAGGTCTACTACTACTACCTACTCCCTCTGTAGCTGAGTTTAGGGTTGTCACTTTGTATAAAGTCAGCTGTTCATGTTGAAACTTCGTTGCAGTTTTTTTCATAGATACCAATCGAAGTTCGAAAAGTCGTTGAACAAAAGTTGTTCCCCGGGGGGTGGAAATTCACCCCCCTTCAGGATAGTACACATATTTTGATACACGTTGTATAGTGAAAATCTGCCTAAACTAGTAATAATTTTGGTATTACTTTTGTATGAAAATTCGCCCTCCACCGGCCTCTTAATTAATTTACTAACAAACATCATCAGATCATCAACAGTTTTATATGCAGAAGTTATCTCTATAGGGTGTTATTAATAATCCTGGCGCAACGCTGAAGTAGTTAAATCGTGTTTTGTCACATTTGCTCGAGTTGACAATTGCATGATCCGTGTTTTGTCTCTTGCATTGACATGCAATTGTCAACTCGAGCAAATGTGACAAAACACGGATTAATTAGTCCAACGCTACGCCAGGTTTATTAATAAGGCCCATAAAGTATAGCACGCAGTTAATTCTTGATGTCAATAGTATGGATAAAACCGGTTTAATGGATAAAGGGCGAACATTTCCGAGTTGAACGAGTTCAAGTAAGTTTTACATCTTACTACTGCAGAGTGACAGAGACAGGTGACAATGTTTGATTGGTCAAAGGTCAAGAAAGTAAGGGTCAATCAGTCTGTTCACTTTAAGATGTCTGGGAACGATTACACGAGATGTCTGAGAAGAAGGCAGATATAGTAACTACTGTGAAAGTATTTATTTTGTGAGTGGTATAAAAATCTGGTAAGAGACTGGAAAAAGAAGTGGTGTAGGATGTCAGTGTAGAATTTAAAAGATAGGAGATAAAATAAGTATCAAATTGTGTGGTAAGTTCAGCGAACATGTTTAGTAAAGTATATGAGTGGAGCAGGTTGGCTAAGAATGTTATTCGTTGTAGTGTTAAATTGTCTCTTCCTTGTTCCTGTATTATCATCGAGAAAAAATAGATTTGTGGTGGAAAAAATATATAGGTACAGATTTTTGCTCCCTGTCTGCGTGTTTTATTGTATTCTTAGGTTAAAGCTCGACTCAGACTCGAGCACCATTTCTAAATATGGATATGGAATATAAAAAAAATGTATATAAGTATTATATCAGCTTTCTTATTGCCATAGTATAAGCTATGTTTAATTTGGAACTTAAAATATGTTGCGTAGATTGTCCACAATATTTTTTTAATTTTAATCTAGCACTGGTGGTATTTATAGAGTAATATAAAAGAGGTTGACGTGAGTGACTGACAAAATAACGCACAGCCTAAGAGCCTGTCCAGATGGGGCGTTTTACGCGCGAGTGTCCTCGCGCGTAAACATTCGCGCGTTCTCCAGATACTAGAGCGCTATACATCCCGTCCAGACGCTGCCGTGCGATTCCTCAATCGCGCGTAAAACGCGAGCAACTCGCCGGACTCTCGACTCGCACGTGTTACGCGCGAGCGCCACGCGAGTCGAGATACTCTGGTGCCATTGCTGCGTCCAGTGGTGCGCGCGAGTCCGACGCGAGTGGACGTATTTGGAACGAAAATGGAGAGTGATAATTTTGATAATTTCTAGTAAATCATCAAGCGATGTTACTGACATCCGAAAGTAGTTAAAAAACTTTTCGTTATGTTCTCTGAGCTTTGGGTATAATGTTATAAACATACTATGTGTCATTCTGTCACGTAGAATTGGATGCACATTAAATCGTCGACTTTCTCTTTGTTTACGACGTTTCCATCTGCGGTATGCAAGCCACAACACGACTGCTTTGTCTGGCTCCATGTTTATAACTGTCCCTGGGTCCCTCCCAAATACATCGCGCGTAGGAGCGCGCGTAAAACGCGGCATCTGGACGCAATATAAATTGAAACGCGCGAGGGCACTCGCGCGTAAAACGCCCCATCTGGACAGGCTCTAAGCGCCTAACCGAACTAGCGACTTGAAATTTGGTAGGAGTGTTCTTTTTTCGAAAAAGTACACAAAATTAATTTTAGTAATTTTAGGCGAGGTTTTAAGTTTGCATAAAAAAAGCTCAACGCGAACGAAGTCTTGTGGATTCTACAATAATGTATACGTAGTCTGGTAGCCAATAGTACATGGAAGAAGCCTTTCTAATGTGAACTTAAACATCCTTTCACCACACTGGCATTGGTTTGAATGAACCAGTGACACGATAAGAAGAAGAATCAATTTGTGACCATTTTACTTGTTTGTGGTAATTCTCAATTCCAGGATGTTGGTAAAAACGACGAAAGATATGGTGAACAACATTTTTGACCTCGAGACATCGTGTACACTGGCCAGTTTGTGTTGGAGGTCTCCCTTGGCGGCGTGATCAAAACACTTCAAACTAATGCCCAAAGTTAAGTGTTCTTTGAAATATCTATATTGTTTTCTGTAGATAAATAGATATAACTCTTTATTGATTACAATGAAACACTAGGTAAACTGTATGGATACAGTTTTTAAGTTAAAAATAAACAGTCACAGTTATACAATGAGCGGGCTTATCGCTAACAGCGACTCTGTAGTCATTTTACATAATTTTTATTCTCTAAGTGCAAACAAGCATCTTCCACCTGATGGAAAGCGGTTACCGCTTTAGACGCTTGCAACACCAGAGGCATCACGTGTATGCTGCCGGCTAGTTATTTTTTCTGGGTTTCTAATAAGAGAAACGCAGAGAATAGGCCTGACGACTAATTTTCAAAATCTCTTCTATCATATTCAGAAGTATCTATTATGTCTAAAATATATCATATTTCTGTAGAAAATTAAGGTTTTTGTGCAATAAAAGTACATTTAAATTTAAATTTTCAAATTCACGCCAAAACGCTCGCTGGTGTCATGGCGTCTGTTATTACGTCACGGTTATAGTATATCAACAGTAAACATTGGTGCTTTTGTACTAAATCGGAATGACGTTTACAAGAACGTGACGTAATTCGCTCTGACCGGTGTTTGAGCCATCATGGCGGATTGTTGTATTTTGTAGATTTATTTTAACAAATAACTTATTAATCTCGACATTATTATGAGAATAAATACATAATATCAAAATCTTTGAATCCTTTTTCATTAGATCAGATAAATATTTTGGCGATACTTGATTACTGTCTTCATGCCTATTATGTACAATTTATTTCAGTAAGAACAATTTATTTCAGTTTTTGAGCAATGATATGAGGGTTGTTGGTTTTAGTGTTTTGTTACTGTATGTGCCGTTGCATGTTTTTTGAGTGTTTGCATGGTGTGTGTCTTTTAGTCTATGGTGATAGGCTATGGTGCACGTATTACATTTTTAATTTATTAGATTAGAATAAGAAACAAATAAAGAGGTAGGTGGAAGTAAGCGTAAGTTTGTGTAGCTAGGGAAGTTAGGTAAAAAGATAGATGATAAATTAGTGATCATTTAATTTCCTGGGGAAAATTTCTCAATTTCAGATTTTGTGTCGTGGAAGTGTTCGCGAACATAATTTAAGTCGTCTCGTATGCACCGGTCAGCTGGTGTTCCTAGACGTCTCTTTTGACGAACAACAAACAAACAAACAATGTCAAAAGCTAAGTATTTTATTAAATATTTTACTGTGCTGATTTCTGGAGTTTTTGTAACATGTATGTTGTCTGTTACTTTGTTTATTTTAGGTTTTTTGCTGCTGACTTCACTTAGGTACGTTAATTTCAAACCGTTTCCAATATTCAAAATATTTATTTTTTTGCCTTATTTATAATAGGAACATATAAATAAATAAAATAAATAAATATTGTGGACAATTCACACAACACTACCCAGCCCCAAACTAAGCAGAGCTTGTAATATGGGAACCGGATAGCTGATATAATACTTGAATACTTTTTTTTTTTTTTGTAAATACATACTTAGAATACAATATAACACCCAGACAGAAAACAAACATTTATGTTCACCACACAAATATTTGTTCTCGGTGGGGATCGAACCCACGACCTACGGCGCAGAAAAATTATTTCTGGGACGGCCGCGCGATCGGGCGGTGATTCAAGCGGTTAAGAAAATAGATGGCTGTTCATAATTCTTTACAAGGCATAGACTTTTTAAACTCCTTAATGACACAGGAAAGACAGGGCATAACGCATTTTCAAGCATGCTGCGTATGCTGGAACTTAGTGTCAAAAACATATGAGATTTGTCAAAAATTGCTAGAACTCGGTGTCAAAAACCTATGAACCACCCTTCTGAGGAACCACTCTCCTCAGGGCTTTTTCGGCACGTACGCGTACTAGTCAAACCAATGATTTCGTCTCCATTGCCACGGGTTTCTAACCTCCTTGCCACAAGTAGCATCTTTATGCTACTTGTGGCACTTGTGTCCTTACCTTTAAAAATATTTCATAAGATAAACAGTGTTTATATTGACTATAATGTTCACCTTTTTATTGTAATGGTGTATTTTGTATGTAGTCTGTGAGTTAACAAGGGTAAGGGGTGAGATTAGCGGGAGGTGAGCGAGCGGTAAGGTCACATTGTTTTTGAATGAAATTCACCCCCTGAACCCTTATAAACTTCATACGCTTCATTAAAATGGTTTATCTATAATAAAGGTTTATCAACAACATCAAATAACCTATTTATTGTTTTTTTTTTTAATAATTAATTTGCTTACACACCAATTTCAGGGGCAATACGAAGAACTAAGCAGACGCTGTTGGCGGACACCCTGTAGCAAAACTCATCATCCTCGGCCTGAAGAAGTATGTGTCTCAAGTCAGGCGAAACGTTCGATACGGTATGTGTATTTACTTTAATTTGATGCATGGTTCTCACGAAAGCTGGGACTTTCGAAAAAATAATTCGAATTAAAAATAAACTTTTTGGACCCTTGTGAGTCTCAATTCGACGGAACAAAAGTGAACTCAATTAAACAAAATGTTTTTCCTGTTTTCCTAAGCATTTAGAATGTTTTTTTTTTATACAAGACTAAAATAAAAAACCAGTGTAACGTGAGCTCCCGTTTCATAGGATTTCAATTAATTCCTGGTTCATTTATGTTTGGTTTTTAACGAGACCTCAAACCGCGCGCGGTATAAGTATGGAAGTGCCCCAGAACTTCGAAATAAACATATAGAGGTACGAATTTTTCTCATCGTAATGAGACGTTTATCAAAATAATACATAAAATACAAAAGAATGTCGTGTTAGTTACTCTTTATAACTCAAGAACAGCTGAACCGATTTGGCTGAAAACTTGTAGGAGGGAGGCCTTTGAACCAGGAAACGGACATAGACGGATACTTGTATCCCAAAAAAGAAAGTAACGGGAATGATGCGAGCAAAGCCGCGGGCGGCCGCTAGTATATAAATAAATATGGACCTTCTAAGTAAAAGTTTTGGGGTACCAAGTTTATCAAAACACAACTCAGACCTTAGAAAATACGACTTTTGAGGTCCAAATGTTCCGGGCTGTCTACCAGGGCAGCATCAATCAAAAGAGTAATCTACGAAACTTCTAGTCGGAACTAGTTCAGGCCAATAAGGACTCTAAACATAACACATTAAAGCATATTATTATCTATGCAAGGAGCATGCGCGATATTTAAAGGCGTGCACTCACATGCATTGCTATCTCTTGTATATCTTAAAGTTATTCAGATGATTTTCTGAAACAGTAGATTTCTGTGCGTTCCCCTTTATCTATTGATTTGTTGACACAGGGGCGAGATTTATAACCCACCTAATTGAATGAGGCTGCGGACACTTTGCTCCTGTAAAAAAGTTCCTGTACGAATGTCCATGTCGGATGGACTTATGATGTACCTATTCATAAGTCCATCCGAATGGGGAAAACGTTGCGTAGCACTTAGTAATTAGTTACTAAGTAAATTACGCTGATTACCACCAATATAGGTGTTGATTTTATCATACGGCGCTATTAACCCTTCAAACTAAGCAAAACTACTAAAGGTTATAAACATTAACTACAACAAAACAATGCCGTATAGGTCTTGCACGTAAGGTACGTGTCCTACAATGAACTGCCTTGTCTATGGGCGGAAATGCATTATGCATGCTTCCTACTCGGGAAAAGGAGAGGGTACTCTTACTCTTATTAATTGCAACTAGTTGGAAATTTTTTCGTTAATTTATATTTTTAAGAAATCATAAGAAGCATATTATTATCTTTACTGGTTTATTCTTACTGAACAACGCCATCTACTGGACATGCTTGCAGTTAGTTGCTCACAATCGGCAATAGATGGCAGGAGCAGTAACATATTCAGTTTATGTTTTTAGTTTTTTTTTAACGAACAGACTCATTTTCTGAAAATGAATCCTAGCTAGATCGATTTATCGCCCCCGAAACCCTCTGTATACTTAATTTCATGAAAATCGTTGGCTCAGTTTCCGAGATCCTAAATATATATATATATATATATATATATACAAGATTTTCTCGTTTAAAGGTATAAGATAAAATATGGGTATAAGTATGGATGTCGGACTTTCCGTGACACTGACGGCGTGCCGACTAAAACCCACTAATGTTCCTGCACTCATCTCAGTGCCAGTGCATCATCCAACAATTCCTCGTCTGACAAATAGTCTGAATCTGCAAATAACCTGTCTGGGTCACAGGGTCTCAGTTGGACCCTGTGACTCCTTACTCCCTGTTTCCGCGCCTAGCCTAGCGTCCATCAACTTGAAGCTATTTACCGAAAGGTTTATAGATTTTTATTTAACTCATACAGACTCCTCAGTCCACTTATAATGAGCTTAGATACTAGGTAGATAAAAGCTTAGGTTGGTAGGTAGTTTGTTAGTAGGTAAGTATATACTATATTAGTAGGTGTAATTCAAAGTAGATAGATAGATAGAAAATACTTTATTGCACACCACATAAAACTAACAAGGGAATACAGAAAAACATCAAAGTGGAATACAATAGGCGGTCTTATCACTAAAAGCGATCTCTTCTAGACAACCTTGGGATGGACTGGACTTGAAAAAAATGATAGAGGACGATGGTGTAGAAAAAACAATAAGTATAATGCATACACACTTAGATGACAAAACAAAAAAACATTTTCATGGTAACATTTTTTTTAGATTAGACTAATAACATAAGTTATGTAGGTATATATGATAGCTCGTTCATAACTTATTATTTATATTTAATGATCTTCTAGGTATTAATATCTTTGCTATCAATGTAGCATCCACAAAAAATACTCAAGAGCAAGAAGTTTATCTATGCTTACGTAATTATTGGTAAGTAAAACTAATCAATGACCCAAAAAAGACCGAAGGCAATATAGCCTAGCAATAATATTTAGATAAGTAGTTAATGTTTCAATGAACATCTCCTTCAAAGTATGAACTCCTGGTAATCATTCGTAGCTGCCTCATTAAAAATATTGGCAAGCATCCAAACAAATTCAGATCCCTCCTAGGGCTGCCACCTTTTTTAAAGCAAAATCAGTAAAATATTTATAGTCTAAAAACAAGTAGAGTACCTGAAAATAATGTACTATTTATTTACTAGACTAGGTATTTCTCTTCCATGCACATTGAGTTTCGCTTTTAGCAATCTCCATCAAATACAATTGTAACTTACTCCTAAATATAATAACGGCATCTTTATTAATCACCTAATTACCTATTAGATTAAGGAACGCTCTCCATTCTCTCTCTCTGTGAATACTGGTGGCAGGGATGTAACAGAATGTGATGAAGATATGGCAGAAACGACACAATTATGAATTTTATGGCTTACTATTGGATAAAAATAGCAGTCCATTTTAAACAATCAGCAGTAGTATTAATTATTTTCATGCTTACTGCCCTAATCGAAACTCTCGGATATAGGATCTCGGAAACTGCGCCAACAGTTTTCATGAAATTTTGTATACAGGGGTTTTCGGGGGCGATAAATTGATCTAGCTAAGATTTATTTTTAGAAAATGACGAGAAGTGGTGTTTTGCAATAATCAAACATAAACTCAATATACGACTGTTCCTGCCATCTATTGGCGATTGTGAGCAACTAGCTGCAAGCTATTCTAGCAGATGGCGTTGTTAATTAAAAATAAGCCAATAAAGATACCACTCTTCCTGACATCTATTGGCGAATAATAATACTATTTTTTTAACCCCGAGCGAAGCTCGGTAAATATAATAATAATAAAGTACGATAAAGTACAAGTGGCAACCCTAGCCGCTTCCCCCAACAGCCGGGCTTAACTAATTTCATAGGGTAGGCTTTCGAAAGGGGTTGCGAATTCGCACCATTTCAAAACGAGCACTAGCACCAACACCTGAGGGCTTTATTTTGATTGCGAATATTGTGATTGAAAGTTTGAAACAGTATCCTTCACTTTATGACGTCCTGGTACAAGCCTGGAACGATGCCAGCTATTTCCAACAGTGTTGCACACAATTTTGGCAGAGAAGTGATGGTGAACTTGATTGTACTTGCATCGCAAGTTTTGAAATTAAAAAAACTTGAGCAGCTTTCATGGCTTAGAGCAGCACGCTCTCCCTATCAACTCTTTTAAGCGCGAAATATTAACTTTAAATTTTTTGATCATGTACTTATTAAGGAAATAAAAATGTTTCCACTTTGAAATCCTAGTTTTGGCTGTCCGTATTATGTATTATGCATAGGTCTAAGTAAAGGGTAAAGTAGTTCGAAAAATAAGAAGGTTCTCTTAAGAATCTTCAGAAAAATAAGAGAAAAAGTTCTCGAATGGTGAGCTCGGATGATCCCGAGAGACGAAACTTTTGTGTTTCATCTTCCATGCTCACCCACCCGATGGACTGACAACATTGATAAAATTGACACTGTATGGCTACGGCTTATAATCGCTCATTTTGAAAATGTATGCGGTAAATATAAAAAAATAAAAACTTTTTATTTCAGACCTTGATCCATAGGGGTTAGTAACACGACAAAATAACTTAGAAACTATGATAGTAATAAACAATAGGTATACACACACACACAGTTACTTAGACACTAAGCGAGAGATCGGCCCAAGCACCGCCAACCAGTATAGACCTAACACTTAGCCTTTTTTTTTTAGAACTTCTTTGAGGTTGAGGTCTGAAGTGTGTCAACCATGGATGGATTTTTCATTGCCGTACGTCTGGTTGTCCAATATGTCTTATAAGGCAAAATGTCTAAATGTCTATAAGACAAAAAGGTGCTACGAGATGCTACGATATCGCTACGAAAGCTACGTAGCCGATTTCGTAGTAGCCAGCTCCATTGACAAAATTAGGTATTGATTTAGTGCAGCAAACCTTTAGTTCATTCATTTTTGTATTGCATCTCCTTTATTCTTATGACATTCCGAAAGGCATTGATGAGACAGAAAATAGGGATAGGAGTAGCCGAGGTCTAGACTACCGACGTTCGATTCAAATAACTTCCATCCTTTCTGGTAGCCTGGTAAAATGTAGCGAATTTCCGCCACTTTGCTGGATTCACCAAAATTTATGTTATTTTTATCGTATCACTGGTTCTTTTGAACCAGTAGTTTGGTGAAATAATTTTGTATTTGCCTCAAATAGGTTCCTTACAGTAATGGTGAAATTACTAGCACGTGAGGCTGAACCTCGTAGTTGATGGACGAAGGGCAGTGCATCGTAGGGCACGTTCTTGATATGCGTGACTTACTAGGCAATGCTTTGTTGTAAGCGATGGTTACCACTTAACATCAGGTGGGCAGTGCATGTTCCATCCGCAAGTTGTTTAAAAAAAACCACGCTTCGTGCACCGCCGTCTGTTTTTGCTGTTTTCACCACTTCCGTATCAAGGTTGCCTGGAAGAAATCGCTGTTCTGTCCGCGATAAGGGCACTCATTGTACTTTATTCATTTACACTTACTGATGCCCACTAAGTGATGCTAATTCCGAATAAATGAGAAATAATTTAATTAAATTTTGTGGACAAGCCACACAACACTATGCTCTGCTTAGTTTGGGGCTAACACCCAAACAGTTGATAGCGAAAAGGATAGGAGACCAATAGACGTAATTCATTTATTAGACAAATTCAAGTTTAGATTACACTGTGCTCTTTAGTACAATCGAGATTTAAACATGACAAAATTCAGACCCAATTTATTTAATCTAGACCTATGACATAGTATATGACTAAGCCACCCATTTGCAACCAATCAGAAGGCCTACATAAAGCTCTGTCTGGCTTTGTCTCTGGCTCTGGATTTGAGTCTGTGTGAGTGCTCACCAGTTTATTATACTGTGTGTGCGACTTTTCGACGCAAGATTTATTTAGACAGCACACATACACACTCAAAACCAGAGCCAAAGACAGAGCCAGACAGAACTTGTGGTAGGTCTACTTGTTTATAGCTATAATGGAACTGGGTATTGTGTGGATTGCCCAACATATTTATACAAAATAAATAAAAAACTTTTTTCCTTTGTTTCGGCAGTGGACACTTACGAGTAGCTTTTTTTTAAATAAAAACCATTTATTTGCATAAACATGAACAAATGAGATGTTTTAAAACCATTCCGTAAAATCTGATGATGATAGATAATTGAGCCTTGAAAATAAAAAGTTTGAAAAAGTTCGAGCGACTTCGTGGGTGGAACGGTGGAGGAAAGGGGAGATGTAGAGGGATGCGGGATACATCACCTGTCTCTTTCGCACCTGTGTTTTCTTATGCGACACTTGAAACGGAATATTTTTCAGGCCCGAGCATACCACTCCGTTGTTATGATACCCTGGTACGCACATTCCAAACTTTTACCTAAAACTTCGAGTTTCATGGGAAAAATGCGGATCATTTAAAGATGTTTTTTTTTATGTATTTTCGCTATTTGCAGTGACACAAGTTTTCAGAAGACACAAGCTCATGATTTGATTCAGCAGATATTATTTATTTATAAACCCTCAGATTTTTGAGTACTTACTTCGACTTTTTTGGAGAGGTCAGAGGCCTAATTCTCGGGTCGATCTCGATCATTTTGCACTTTTTCTACGTTTTCCTTATATCGTAGCTGCCGAGGCTTCTACGATGAGGTCGTTGATGAATTACTCAAGGAAATCTGCCATTCTCTCTTAGAAAAGAAGCAATAAGATAAAGTTGCAAAATGATCGAGATCGGCCCGAGAATAAGGCTCCAGGAGTTAAACAAAACAAAAGGGGAAGAGTTTCAACAATGGCGTATTTAATACAACAATATGGTACCCCCCCCCCCCCCCCCCACTTATTTAAAAACGCGATGTTTTCCGTGCCTTATAGCAATTTGAGGCTATTTTCATATTATAAATTAAATTCTTTATTCAGACAACTAACCTCTTAGTTCCATGGTGCAAGTAACAAAAACAGAAAAGTAGGTATAATAAACATCGCCTGGCAACCTCGAGATACCGTGGCAGGGTGCCAGAAGTGACCTGCAAGTACCAGGATAACAGGAATAGTTGGAAGGTAGATTTACCGACGAGGTTTGCAACATAATTGCGTCAATAAAGCTAAAGACACTGTACTCTATCGGATTGCTCAAAAGATTTGCTCTCGTTTTTCGAAAAATTGCTTCATCCTTCTTCATTTTATTTAAGAGCATTGCTCTTTTCATTGTTCACGAAAAATAATTTCATTCTTCTTATTTTTATTTAATAAATTCTCTCTTGTCGCCAATTTAGCTTTATTTTACAACGATTAAAAAAGGTTTTAGTGAGAGGAACTTTGAAAGAAAAACAATGCCGTCATACATATTTTTTGTGTTGTTTAACCGTTTACGCAGCCGACGGAAGCTCTCTTAATGTTTTTTTCCTGTTTTTGCACAACATATCATTATTTTGTTATTGATGCTCTGCTCCTAATAGTCCTAGCGTGATGTTACAATCCTTCTACATCTTCCCCAGTAAATAGAATATCCAACACGAAAATATTTTTTAAATTCGGACCAGCAGCAGTTCCCCAGATTACACGTTAAACTAAACAATCAAACTCTTTAGCTTTATAATATTAGTATAGATATACAGCATGAGTTTGAATTCGTATGTTATCCCGAAAGGGGGTTATGCTACTCCTGAATGTCAACAGCATTAGTTCTATGACTTTTCTGAATCAGGACTTTTTCATTCAACAAATGGTGTGTAAAGTTTACGCCATGATTTTGCTTAAAAGCTTGCTAAGCAACTCTATAACCAGCTGATTACTTAACCTCTGTTGAACTATGTCTTATTTGACACCCAAAATCTGCCATTGGCAAGTCAAAAACCAATAAAAATTTATTACCGCCACATGTGTCATTATTGGCTAGCGAAAAATGTGATTGGATGCCTGCAATGGCCAAAATCCAATCAAATTAGCGCCAGCTCCGCCCAAGATGTAGGGTTTTCATACAAAACATTTTGTTTAAGCATTTCAATTGATTATTTTTTTTGTATGGAAGATTTAGATTTCGTATTTCACAGAA
Organism: Thera britannica; assembly: GCA_939531255.2. Lineage (NCBI taxonomy): Eukaryota > Metazoa > Arthropoda > Insecta > Lepidoptera > Geometridae > Thera > Thera britannica. The sequence continues at coordinate 1,961,561 of OW618044.2, forward strand.
AGGTTTTCATAGCTTGTGCAAAACCATGGTCCCTATTACCACCTTTCGGGATAACATACGAATTCAAACTCAGACTGTATAGTATAGATGTATAGCATAGTACCACACATGCGCTCTTTCGAAGAGGTCTCCATCCTTCGGCCTTGTGTGCGGTCGCGTTGGCTGCATCTGTGACTAGGAGCGCATGTAGCAAAAGAGGTCTGTTTCAGAATGTTGAATGAAACTCTCAATCTCATTGATCGTAAACATTTTCAACAAATATTACTGACTGACTGACATAATTTTGGGGAATAATTTTCGGTTTAGGTTGTGCGTTGATACAACCTAAACCGAAAATTATTCCCCAAAGAAGAGAAAAAAAAGAAAAATGGTTGAAAAAAAATCAACGCATAGCCTAGACTGTTAGTCTGTTAGCATGAAACTTGGACGGTGTGTTTCTCTTTTATAGTAAAAGTGCTTTAAGAAAGGAAATTGGAAAATTATTTCCCTAAGAGAAGAAAAAAAGGAAACATGGTTTAAAGAAATATCACGAAAAACAGCTTTACAAAATACGCAAAAAAGTACCAATTAAGTAAAAATATATAGGAGTTGTCCTCCTTCCGCCATAAAATAGTTTATTTTAAACGAACTCAAACTATGACCTTATACTAAGCACGCGGACGAAGTCGCGGGTAACAGCTTGTATTATATATATAGATTAATAAATTTAATGATTGAATGTATCCGGATATCACTAAATATAATTAACCAATACAAGCTATAATTATAAAGCCAGCTATTTTCCAGCTTCTAAAAACTAAGCTGAACTAAGACGAAGGTTAAATAAAAAATATATAATCCTTTTTTTACCCAAGGAATGATCAAGATTTAGTAACAAGTAAGTAAAACGAACAGGCACAGGAAGAAAAACACCTTAGTTATTTTTATCGTCACGCGAGTAATGCTGAGGGCATCAGCTAATACACTATACAATTCAATCAAATTATATTGTAAGCTTGCATTTGGTAAGGTAGTGTTTATACGTTACGTCACACTAATATAGACATCGTAGTAGCAGGTATATCAACTATTGCTTAAATTTTGGGAACCAAAGGGTAGCCTGTAAAATGATAAACGATGTTTTATATTGACCTTTTGAAGTACATTGCGTGGAATGCGTGGCATCTTCAAGTCGACTGCGGAGAGGTTACTACCTTGCCACGCAATGTAACTCAAAACAGCAATCTGCAACATCGTCTAACGTTTTACAGAGTAGACCTCCTAGTGTATTGATTTGCATTGCATCTCGTTTCGACGTGTAGCATTCTTAAATGCATCGATGAGATAGCAAATGGGGATGGGGGTAGCCTCCCAGTCTAGGCTGCCAATGCGATTCAGTTTGTATACCTCCTAGCTTGCTAAGAGAACCTGGTACAACGAGATTGTAAATACCGCCATTTTGAGAATTTTCAGCAAATTTGTTTTTATTCAATTTAAGTGGATCTAACCTCTCTGCAAGGGCTAAAAATACTTGCAAAATATATATAAATCATCTAAAAAATGTTTTGCATTACTAAAATAACAAGGACCAATGCAATTTTTGAAAATTTAGAGATGAATATTTATAAATAAAAATGCTACTTCAAATTATTCAGTCTGTCTCAAAGTTTTAGAACGTTTACCAGGGCAGCATAGATCTAAAGCGTAACTTTTTAAACTTTCAGTGCTGTCGATACTGGGAATCAGTCTAAAAAATAAAAAAATCTGCTAAAATAAAGCCCGAGAGGGGATTTAGGGATTTATTCTCTTCTCTACTTCTTTTATCTGGCTCTTGTAACTTATTCTTGGCCTATCTCGCTCCCTTAATACATTTCCGAAGTTGAGATGATTTAAAAAAACATAAAGGTGAACCATAATCATCTGAATCTGACGCGCTTGAGTTAATGACTTTTTTTTCTTATACACCGCTATTTGTAACTACAAAAAAAAAATAGGGTAATGTAGTAGGGGTAACATTATGAATGCGCAATCATAATTTTTAGTTTCGACAAGATGACAAAGTTATTAAATTTTCAGAAATCCTGCATAAAACTAAAGACATATTAGTTACGTAGTACTAGAGAGAAACAAATTTACGCTGTTGCGGAACCGAATACCGAAAACCGAAAACCGAACCGCACTGAATGAAATGGTTTTTACTTGTTGAATCATTTCTTAATATTTGACTAAAAATTGTGGTTCAGTAACAGCAGCCAATATCGGCATATTTTTTTGGTAATTACAAAATAGTGGTGTATAACTAGCCGCGAGTTTGTGATATAACTAAATCGTCAGTTTGTTGAATGTGAGCTTCTTTTAGATTTTTTTAACATCCCCTTAGAAAATCTGATTCTCTTGTTAAACCGATTTCTGCATCTCAAGATGCTATTACTCCCACCAACGTTCATAGTTTTTTTTTGATTAGATAAAAATACAGAAAATGTCAAAATAAACAAAACCGTGTGCGGCAGCTAGTTAATAAAACGCTGGTTAAAATATTGTTAAACAAAACTAAATGTTTTTATAACTGCAGTAAATGTCGGCAGCTAGCACAAAGCCGAGCTAGCTGCAGAAACTATCCGAGAACTACTCCTACCAGGCGATCATAACGACAAAGATGGTTGCCGTGGCTGTGACACTGACACAGTTTAACATAGTACTAGCGTAAGTTCAACGCACGTGTTTACTTATTAAATTCGTCCATGAAAGTTTGTTAATCACTGACCCGACCGCCGTGTCCTAAATATTTGACGTGACAACGTCTTATAATTCGATGGAGCCGGCTGCACGCACGAAAAAACATGGCATCATGTGACGTTACCTCGCTCTGAGGCGTTCCATTTAAGGCTTGAAGTGCAAGCGAGAGCAGGGAACGAGCGACAAAGAGGCACAATCGGCCTCCGCGTTCGGCAGCGTTCGATATCTGTCTCTCTCCTACTTGAGTGAGCGTTGCGTCCACGTGGACAGCTGTATGACGTTGTCACGTTCAACTATCGTCACTAAACCGACTTTACAGGCAACTGATTTTTTTTAACATGTTTTCTATTATTCGTAAAAAAAATTGTCACAATGGCATAAAAGAATGACAAGATTTAAAAAAAATAACCCCACCGGGTGTTCACCCCACACAGCGCCATCTAGTCTCAAGTTCGCAAAACTTTTGCCATAGAAAACAAACTGACCCTTTCTCTTGTACTTCTTGAGAATATATTTCATTCAGTTAATTTGTTCACCACCCACTGGAGGGCGCTTGACTCAATTTAGTTGTAAATCATGTCGTAATCTACTAGTGAGAGGAATTTTGAAAGAAAAACAATTCCGTCATACATATTTTTTCTGTAGTTTTTACCGTTTACGCAGCAAACGCGACGAAAGCTCTCAAAATATTTTTCCCCCTTTTTCAAATTATTTGTTATTGATGCTTTGTTCTTATTATTCGTAAGATACACCACACAGTGCCACACATGCGCTCTTTCGAAGAGGTCTCAATCCTTTGGCCTTGTGTGCGGTCACGTTGGCTGCATCTGTGACTAGGAGAGCATGTAGCAAAAGAGGTCTGTTTCAAAAAGTTGAATGAAACTCTCACTTTCATTGATTTTAGTCTCTCACTCACATTTTCAAACTATTTTGTAGCGGTCCTTTTTATAAATATACATGAAATTAATGATTACAATGTATCCGAATACCACTCAATATAATTAACCATCACAAGCTATAATTACAAAGCTAGCTATTTTCCGGCTTCTAAAAACCAAGCTGAACTGAGCAGATGGATAAATAAAATAATGATTAGTTAGTATGCCTTTTGCACCCGAGAAATTATCAGGATTTAGTAGCAAGGAAGTAAAACGAACAGACACATGAAGAAAAGCATCTTAGTTATTTTTATCAACACGCGAGTAACGCCGAGGGCGGCAGCTAATACGCTATACAATTACCGCACTCACACAACCAAATTATATTGTAAGCTTGCATTTGGCAAGGTAGTGTTTAAGCGTTACGTCACACTAAAAATACATCGTAGTAGCAGGTATACAACTATTGCCTGTAAAATGATAAACGATGTTTTATATTGACCTTTTGAAGTACATTGCGTGGAATGCGTGGCATCTTCAAGTCGACTGTGGAGAGGTTACTACCTTGCCGCGCAATGTAACTCAAAACAGCAATCTGCAACATCGTCTAACGTTTTATAGAGTAGACCTCCTAGTGTATTGATTTGCATTGCATCTCGTTTCGACGTGTAGCATTCTTAAATGCATCGATGAGATAGCAAATGGGGATGGGGGTAACCTCCCAGTCTAGGCTGCCAATGCGATTCAGCTTGTATACCTCCTAGCTTGCTAAGAGAACCTGGTACAACGAGATTGTAAATACCGCCATTTTGTGAATATTCAGCAAAATAGTTTTTATTCAATTGAAGTGGATCAAACCTTTCTGCAAAGGCTAAACATACTTGCAAAATATGTATAAATCATCTAAAAATGTTTTGCGTTACTAAAATAACAAGGACCAATCAATTGTTGAAAATTTAGTGATAAATATTTATAAATAAAAATGTTCTTCAAATTATTCAGTCTCTCTCAAAGTTTGAGAACGTTTACCGGGGCAGCATAGATCTAAAGCGTAAGTTTTTTAAACTTTCAGTCGATACTGGGACTCAGTCTATAAAATAAAAAAATTCTGCTAAAAATAAAGCCCAAGAAGAGATTTAGTAATGTATTCTCTTCTCTACTTCTTTAATCTGGCTCTCGTTACTTATTCTTGGCCTATCTCGATCCTTTATTACATTTCCGAAGTTGAGATGATTTAAAAAAACAAAGCGATGAACCATAATCATCTGAATCTGACGCGCTTGAGTTAATGACTATTTTTTTTTGCTTATATAACTAGCCGCAAGTTTGCGTCATAACTAATTCGTCAGATTATTGAATGAGAGCTTTTTTTAGGTTTATTTAACGTCCCCTTAGAAAATCTGATTCTCTTGTTAAACCGATTTCTGCATCTCAAGATGCTATTATTCGCACCAACATTCATAGTTTTTTTTTGATGAAATAAAATACAGAAAATGTCAAAATAAACGAAACCGTGTGCGGCAGCTAGTTAATAAAACGCTGGTTAAAATATTATTAAACAAAACTAAATGTTGTCATAATTGCAGTAAATGTCTGCAGCTAGCACAGATTATCCGAGCTAGCTGCAGAAACTATCCGAGAACTATTTCTACCAGGCGAACATAACGACGAAGGAGGTTGCCGTAGCTGTGACGCTGACACAGTTTAACATAGTACTAGCGTAAGTTCAACGCACGTGTTTACTAATTAAACTGGTCCATGAAATTTGTTAATTACTGTGTAAAACAATGGTTTTTGATAAAATTGGCCCAACCGCCGTGTCCTAGATTTTTGCGACAACGTCCTAAAATTCGATGGAACCGGCTGCACGCACGAAAAAACATGACGTCATGTGGCGTTACCTCGCTCTGAGGCGTTCCATTTTAGGCTTGAAGTGCAAGCGAGTAAAACGGAACGAGCGACAAAGAGGCACAATCGGCCTCCGCGTTCGGCAGCGTATGACATCTGTCTCTCTCCTACTTGAGTGAGCGATGCGTCCGCGTGGACAGCTGGATGACGTTGTTACGTTCGACTATCGTCAGTAAACCGACTTTACAGGCAACTGATTTTTTTTTACATGTTTTCTATGATTCGTACAAAAATTGTCACAATGGCATAAAAGGATGACAAGATTTAAAAAAAAATAACCCTACCGGGTGTTCACTACACACAGCGTCATCTAGTCTCAAGTTGGCAAAACGTTTGCCGTAGAAAACAAACTGACTTTTTCTCTTGGACTTCTTGAGAATATATTTCATTCATTTAATTTGTTCACCACCCACTGGAGGGCGCTTGACTCAATTTAGTAGTAAATCATGTCGTAATTGTTAAGCTAGATTCTCTACAGAAGTGTTACCTAGATTTACTTAATTTAATTTAATTTTGCCGTAAGGCCATTGTAATGCCCCAGCGGGGCTCATGTTCTGGACGTTATTACCCCCTAAGACCTATAATACACATGAAACAATGAATAAATGAATATGAATATGAATATGAATATGAATATGAATATAATCTACTAGTGAAAGGAACTTCGAAAGAAAAACAATTACATATTTTTTGTGTAACTTTTGCCGTTTACGCAGCAAACGCGACGAAAGCTCTCAAAATGTTTTTTCCCCCTTTTTGCACATCATTTTGTTATTGATGCTCTGTTCGTCGTATAGATAAACCACGCAGTACCACACATGCGCTCTTTCGAAGAGGTCTCAACCCTTCGGCCTTGTGTGCGGTTGCGTTGGCTGCATCTGTGACTAGGAGAGCATGTAGCAAAAGAGGTTTGTTTCAGAAAGTTGAATGAAACCCTCACTTTCATTGATTTTAGTTTCTCACTCACATTTTGTTGCGGTCCTCTATATAAATATACATGAATTTAATGATTGTATATGTTACGGCTAATACCCGAAGTGCGGCTACACCTAGTTTTAGCCGGTTAGAATTAGGTGTAGCCACTTACTCTTGGTTAAACCTAGTACGAGACGATTGTTTTCGGGTACTGTCATGCACTATTCTTGAAATTAAGTAGGTATAAAAAAAAAAACCTAACAACCTACTGTTACTTTTGTGACTTAAGTCGGGGTGCCCCGAGTTTGAATCTACAATGGCTCAGCCAGAACACTCGCGAGGAGGAGCCCTACGCCTAGTTCTAACCGGATAAAACTAGGTGTAGCCGCACTTCGGGTATAAGCCGTAACATATATGTATATCCGAGTACCACTCAATATAAATAACCATCACAAGCTATAATTACAAAGCTAGCTATTTTCCGGCTTATAAGCCAATCTGAACTGAGCAGGTGGATAAATAAAATAGTGACTAGTTAGTATACTTTTTGTATCCGAGAAATGATCAGGATTTAGTAGCAAGGAAGTAAAACGAACAGACACACGTAGAAAAGCATCTTAGTTATTTTTATCAACACGCGAGTAACGCCGAGGGCGGCAGCTAATACGCTATACAGTGTACTCACACAACCAAAATATGTTGTAAGCTTGTTTGTAAGGTAGTGTTTAAGCGTTACGTCACACTAAATATAGACTGAAATCTACATCGTCGTATGACTAAATTTTGGATACCAAAGTGTGACCTGTAAAATGATAAACGATGTTTTAAATTGACATTTTGAAGTACATTGCGTGGAATGCGTGGCATCTTCAAGTCGACTGTGGAGAGGTTACTACCTTGCCGCGCAATGTAACTCAAAACAGCAATCTGCAACATTGTCTAACGTATTACAGAGTAGACCTCCTAGTGCATTGATTTGCATTGCATCTCGTTTCGACATGTAGCATTCCTAAATGCATCGATGAGATAGCAAATGGGGATGGGGGTATCCTCCCAGCAGGCACAAGCTTTTCAGTTTGAAAACCATCTAGATTGATATGAAAGCCTGGTGGAACCAGATCGTAAATACCGCCATTTTGTGAATATTCAGTAAAGTTGTATTTATTAAATTCAAGTGGACCTACCCCCTCTGCTAGGGCTAAAAATACTTGCGAATTACATTTAAATCACCCAAAAATTGTTTCGCATTACTTGATAACAAGGTCCAATTCACTTTTTGAAAATTTAAATATACAATAACCTCCTTTCGGCTTTACGAGTAGTTTATAACACCCTGTTTATAATGTATTTTTAAATAAAATGTAGTCCAATTTATGCGGTCCGCCCCTCAAAAAAGTTTTAGAGCCTACTTTCAGTGCAGTCGATATTAGAAATAGCCGACTATTGAATAAACTTTTCATGCATTACGCTATTAAATCAAGCTACGCAAACCTTCTTGAAACAATCTATTTTTTTATAAAAGTAAAATAAGTAAACATTTTACTGAAAAATGTAGTAGCCCATAGGTGTGTCTGTTACTATTTAAGCAGATACCGGTGCAAATACTTTATGCTATTCGTTATTATAAATAACTAGTGGCCGCCCGCGGCTTCGCTCACCCGTTCCCGTAACACCCCGTTCCCGTTGCTTTTTCGGGATAAAAGTATCCTATGTCCTTCTCCCGGTTGTAAGCTACCTTCCCACTTATTTTCTGCCAAATCGGTCCCGCCGTTCTTGAGTTATAAATAGTGTAACTAACACGACTTTCTTTTATAAATATAGATTATTTTTCTTAAAAATTACATTTTGTCATGCCCATTAATATTATGTTATTGTTTAATAACATAATATTAATAAAATAATATTTACCTCGCATGAATGATGTAAAGTAGAATACTTACCTCGGTTGTGAGTGGTTATTGCACTCTCTGACTGTATTCGTCTAAATACTCGATTCTTGAGCGCCCTTTGCGGGAGACAAATAGGATCTGGTTCGCAATAGCCCGCAACTGACCTTGTGTAACAATATACTATAAAAGAATAAGTTGACAGTTGTCGAAAGTTTACATTGCAATTCAACTTCTTACATTGAAAACCCAATGTTACGTAAGCTCAAATTTGCAGAAGTTCTAATGATGATACTGTTCCGGATATGTTAGTGACCGCGCGAGTGAATCAATAATTAAATTAGCCTATATTTTTTTTAAATTTATATAGAGGGCTTTGTCGATAAGTGACCACTGAAACTTAACAAAATCTAAATAACGTATTCTCTAGCTAAACCTATTTCTACCTAATTATATAACATCTTGGCTTGGGCAAGCCAGGATTTAAATATCCACACCAACATTCACACCTTATTTTTATTGAAATACTAGCTATCAGCCATTTTAAGAACATCCTTTTTGTGCAATTCTTTATTGCATTGCTCTTTTTGTCCGCGTGGCCGGGACGAAACATCGTAGTATCCGCAAGCTTACGCGTTTTACCCACAAGACCCGCAGGCATACCAGGCTGGCATAATAATGTAGGAGTCAGATGCAAGTTTTAAACTTGCCACAACTTGAAAAGTAGCAGAAATTGGTATACTATCATTAGTTGAGTATGTAAAGTATAGGCTTAAAAACATATGTCACAAATATCAACGTTTTTTGTTTTATTTTGAAATAACGAGTGGCCATTATACCTAGTTTAACTGTACCTCTTTCACCTTTAGGTAAATAGAAAACTCTTTATTGTTTACAATGATACACTAGAAACAAAAAATAAGATCATAAAGGTACTGGTAAGCGACAAAGTCCTTCAAAATAATAAAAAATACAGAAAACGGGAAAATAATCTTCATATAATATCATGCGGGCGGCAGCGGGCGTAACCGCATGCGGAGCAGCTTATAAATAATAATTTATTGTTAAACAATAGTGAATATTTTCATAATTGCAGTAAAACTGTACGCAGAGCACATAACCGAGCTAGCTGCAGAAACTGATGCCTGCCTTCACAGCTCAGTTGGTAGTAGCTCTGCCTTCAGCGCTGGAGGGCGTGGGTTCGATCCCCACCGAGAACAAATATTTGTGTGGTGAACACAGATGTTTGTTCTCTGTCTGGGTGTTATAATATATTCTATGTATGTATTTACAAAAAAATTATATCAGCTACCTGGTTCCCATAGTACAAGCTCTGCTTAGTTTGGGGCTAGATCGTGTTGTGTGAATTGTCCGCATTATTGAAAAAAAAAACAAAAAAAACTATCAGAGAACTACTTTCTACCAGGCGATCATAACGACAAAGTAGATTGCCGTAGCTGTGACGTACAGAATTACATAGAACTGGCGTAGGTTTAACTCACGTGTTTTCTAATGAAACTGGCCCATGAAAGTTTAAAAATTAATGATTCAACTAAGGGTTTTTGAAGGGACTGCGGCCATCCGCTGATTTGTTCGCCCCTTTCTTGTTACTTTTTCGGAAAAATAGTATATTATGTAACTAGTGAATAAAAGACGGATTTAAATCGAGGGTCATAGATGAATCACGAGCAAGTGAAGGGTTCTAACGAATGAATCACGACCGTAGGGAGTGATTCATAATGATTGAATCACGAGCGTAGCGAGTGATTCAAGTGTTAGAACCCTAAACGACGCGAGTAATTCATGGCCCTCGATACAAATCCGTTTTATTCAAGAGTTGCATACTATACTTTATACCATGACTTCGAGAAAAAGAAAGATTTAAGCGAAAAACGTGCGTCCTGCCCATCCACCAGATGAACCGACGACATTGTTAAGAACGAGGGAAGTCGGTGGATGGAAAGGGATCGTTCTTCCTGGAAACGTGTAGGGGAGGCCTATGTCCAGCAGGGGACTTCTTCAGGCTGATGATGATGATGAAGCGAAAAAGAATTAAAAACTTTGTTTGTTCTATTCTAATGTGACATAAAACCAATAACTTTTGATTTTGGTTTTATTTGAAAACAAGGAAACTAACTTAAGGTTAAATTAATGCAAGTTTTCTATTATATTGGCCGACCTTTCTTTCATAAACTAAAAAACTCAATTGAATAACAAAACTCACAACTTTTTCATCTCTAGAATGCATTTTCAATCGATTTATTATTACCAAACTTTGTGTTGTATAACTTACGTGCACTGTATTCAAAATAGCTGCAATTTATTGATATTTATGACAATGACAACAAAGAACACAAAACAGTATTTAACCAAGGAGGTTAGCATTGCTTAAACTCCTTGTTAAACATTTCGACCAATCAAGTTAGAGTATTTTTGGCGCAAGGAGTTTGTATCATGGTTGTATAGTATTAATATGTAGGTCGACCCTATTGGTGTGTTCCAAATTCAAACACCAAAATCGTGATTAAAAGAGCTTTTTATTCACGATTTCCCGTGAATAAAATAAGCTTTTTAGAGGGGGTATGGTATAAAAGTATTTTAAGGCCGCCTCCTAAGCAACCTCCTTCACCAACTTTCAAGCAAATCGGTTCTAAATAGTGTAAATAACACGATTTTCTTTTATATTTAGATACAGATTTCAATAATTAGGAGCTCTATTTCATAGTGTTATCTCATTCGGTTGTAATGCCACGGTCAATATGCTTCTTTGGAGGAGTCGATTTTAACGGTGCATTAAAATAAAATAAGACCACACAGTGCGACACATGCGCACTTAAGAAGAGTGTCCATCCTTTGGCCTTGTGTGCGGTTGCTTTAGGTGCATCTGTGACTAGGAGCGCATCATGTAGCAGAAGATGTCTGTTTCAGAATGTTGAATGAAACTCTCACTTTCATTGATTACTACTTCATTTACAAACTATTTTGTAGCGCTCACACACGTGGCAACTACTACGTCACGTGGCACTCTAAACATACCCATGAATTGTTTAATGGTTGTATGTATCGGAGTATCCCTCAATATAATTAACCACCACAAGTTATTTCGTGGCTACAATCCATGCGATAAATCTACAAAACTAGTTGTCTAATACTATAGTTTAATTCTTCAAAAAATAAATAAATACATATTGCACGCTTTTCTAAATATTACAATTGAACTTGAAATTTCAAAGCTTACGAAATGACCTGGAATATCACATTAGCAATACTTTTTATCCGGACCTACTTCACTACAGATTTAAATTTAAGATTCGATATTCACCTGGGTCCGCACAAAATGGGTCAGCGGTCCGGATGCGGTTCACGGTCCACCATTTGGTGACCACTGACCTAGTGTATTGATTTGCATTGCATCTCTTTTAGACATGCAGCATTTTAAATGCTACGATGAGATGGCAAATGGGGATGGGGGTAACCTCCCGGCAGGAACAAGCCTCCCAGTCATCCCTGGCTTGCCCTCCCAGTTTAGTTTGTACCTGTATGCACTATACCTCCTAGCTTGATATGAGTGCCTGGTAGAACGAGATCGTAAATACCGCCATTTTGAGAATATTAGTTAAAATTTTATTTTACTAAAACAGGTGGGTCTAACCCCTCTGCCAGGGCTAAAATTACTTGAACAATACATAAAAATCATCCAAAAAATGTTTTGCATTACTATTATATGATACGGACCAATACAGTTTTTGAAAAAAAAAACATCTAAGCACCAAACTAATAATATAACTATTTACTATAACCGTAAGGCAATTGTAATGCCCCAGCGGGGCTCATGTTCTGGACGTTATTACCCCCTAAGACCTATAAAACACACAAAGCAATGAATAAATTAATAAAATATAAAAAAAAAATGTGGCCGCCCGCGGATTCCCCGTAAAAAACGGGAACGGGGAGAAACGCTCCTGTTTCTGTTACCTTTTCAGTAGTAAATAGTATCCTATGTCCGTCTTTTGCCTCTCCCCACAAATTATTTTATGTCAAATTGCCTCAGCCGTTTCGAGTTATAAATTATGTAGTGTAAAAAGTTAAACCTAATTTAACTGAACCTTTTGCGACAAAAAAATAATGGTCGCTATGCAACAAAGCCCTTCAAAATAAAAGAAAACACACAAAAAGGGATAATAAATTTCATAAAATACTATGTTACTCATACTCATATTATTTATTGCAATTATTATGTTACATGGTGAGGTCATAAAGTAAAAAAATTGTGAATACATTAGGCCCTAGTCTTTAGGGTACAGCAATACTTAGAGTGGAAGCGGGCCGAAGTCTAAAAAAGCATGATAGATCAAAAGCTAGTTGTCAGTGTTCTATTGTTAAGTCAATTAAATCATTATAATAACGCAGGCTATGTATCATTGAAAAAGTCATTTAAATTATAATAGCATTTTTTTATCAACAAGTCCATTAATTTATATTGAAATGTCCTATCCTTTTCTAGATTTTTTATTTTTTCGGGGATTTTATTATAAATTTTTGATGCCATTGTTGTTGTTGGCGAAACTGCGTGCGGTCGCTAATTAACAAAACATTTTTTTTTTTTTTTAGTATAGATAGCTTAGCATTTGGCTGCCATCACACCTGATGGAAAGTGAGGATGCAGCCTAAGATGGAGCATGCTTAGCCATAATCCACCTGAATGTTTTCATAACTTCAGTATAAATGTCGGCAGCTAGCACAGAGCCGAGCTAGCTGCAGAAACTATCCGAGAACTACTTCTACCAGGCGATCATAACGACGAAGGAGGTTGCCGTGGCTGTGACGCTGCATTACAGAATTTCATAGTACTACTGGCGTAAGTTCAACTGGAGCCTAATTCTCGGGCGGACCGAGTTTTTAAATGTCCCCTAAATACACATTGGCATTGCACAACCCCGCACTTTTTCTACGTTTTCCGTATATCGTAGCTGTCGAGGCTTCTACAATGAAGTCGTCGATGAATTAGTCAAAGAAATCTGCCATTCTCTTTTCGAAAAGAAGCAATAAAATAAAATTTCAAAATGATCCGAGATGACCCGAGCATAAGGCTCATCGAGTGTTTACTAATTAAACTGGTCCATGGAAGTTTGGTAATTACTTAAGCAACCAAGGGTTTTGGAATGGACTACGATAAAATTGGCTCACTATCGCTATTTTAATATTTTTTAACACACGACAAGATAAAAGACAAGACAAGATAAAAATAAAAGTTAAATAATCCTATTGGGTGTTCCCTCTACACAGCACCATCTTGTCTCAAATTGGCAAGCATAACATGCTAATCCAACTGACCCTTTCTCTGGAACACTCTACTTTATATTTTCATTCAGATAATCCATTCACCACCCGCTAGAGGGCGCTTGCGTAAATTTGGTCGTCAACTATGTCGTATTCTGCTCGTTTTCTCAATTAATATTAGCTCCTTATGATCAAAACTAATTTCGATGTTATGGAGCTAATATTATTAATGTAGTATTAATAATTTATGCTCCTTCCGTTAATTTCCGTCAAGCGCAGAATGTTAGCTCCAACAGTATACTAGGCGTATTGGCTGGCTAATACCAAACTACTGGGTGGCTGCTTTAATTAATCCCAATGCCAGTCAAGTATATGAACTAATGTACTGGCTGTCTTACTTACTTACATGTATTTGTGTGTACTACAACTACAAACCACTAAAACTCTGTGTACCTTTTGCTACTGATTGCTGTGTGTTTTATTATTTTGTATAATTTAGCTTTATCTTTTTTATTATTATTTAGTACATATCCATTATTTAGTACATATTTATTATTTAGTACATATCCATGACATCTATATATCAATATTTTTTTAAATTTAATTTAATTAAAATATATTAAAATAAAAGCGTAGGTACAGTGCGACACATGCGCTCTAACGAATAATCTAACGGCCTTGTGTGCGGTCGCTTTAGGTGCATCTGTAACTAGGAGCGCATGAAGCAAAAGAGATCTGTTTCAGAATGTTGAATGAAACTCTCATATACTCGTACATTGATTGCAAACATTTGCAAAGTTAGCGGTCCTCTAGATACATACATACACTGATGAGTTTATATTTGTGTGTATCCGTATAAAACTTTTTGTAATCAACCACTACAAGCTATAATTGCTGTAAAATCAGGACTTATTTACAAGAAAATAAAACGAACCACCAGGCCAGGGTCTTCGGACTACCAGGCGTACGGATAAGTGTCACCCCTTCATGGTTGAGGTCCCGCAACATCGCACAAAGCGCTTCGCTTCTACTTTTTTAGTGCAAACAGCCAAGGAGTGGAACTCTTTACCGTCGTCAGTATTTCCAAAACATTACAACCTTGGAATTTTCAAGTCAAGAGTGAACAAGTGGATAATAGCTAAGCGTGCTCCACCTTAGACTGCATTTTCACTTTCCATCAGGTGTGATGGCAGTCAAACGTTTAGCTATCAACAATAAAAAAAAAAAAAAAAAACGAACCGACTTAGGAAAGAAAGCAACTTAGTTATTTTTATCGCCAAGCGACTTTTTGAATTTCATTGCTTGGAATGCGTTGCAAGTACAAGTCGACTGCAAAAAGGTTACTATCTTGCTGCGCAATGTAACTCAAAACAGCATCATGCAACATCGTCTAAAGTTTTATACCTCCTAGTATATTGATTTGCATTGCATCTCTTTTAGGCGTGTAGCATTCTTAAATGCATCGATGAGATAGCAAATGGGGATGGGAATGGGGATGGGGGGGGTTAACCTCCCATCAGGAACAAGCCTCCCAGTCTAGACTGCCAATGCCATTTAGTTTGTATACTCGTACCTTCTAGCTTGATATGAGAGCCTGGTAGAACGAGCTCGCAAATACCGCCATTTTGAGAATATTCAGCAAAATAAGATTTATTACATTTAGGTGAACCTAACCCCTTTGCTAGGGCTAAAAATATTTGCGAAATATATAAAAACCTTCAAAAAAATGTATCACATTACTGTAATAACACGGACCAATGCAATTTTTGAAAATTTAAAAGCATTATATTTATAAATAAAATGGAGTCCAATTCACATCTTTGAACCTAAAGAACAATTCTCCAAGGTAGAGAGAGCCTGGTAGAATAGGTGCCAAATATCGACACAAACACGACACACATCGAAACAATTACATCCAGAGTACCTTGTTTAGAGGTGTCTGTCGCAGCGACGACATCGACTAATCGACTGAACACGGCGCATCACTAGACGCATCATATTTCTAGACGCAGCACGTCACTAATCGTTCTTCTCATTCATAATGGCCGCGAGTGCGCATGTATTGTAAAATTCAACTTTTCTATTAAAACTACACAAAGTTTCAAGACAGTTTTATCATTGGCAGTCCACCCAAACCAAGTATTAGCATCACCCGTAACATTGGTCCTATCGAGCCTTCAAGAACGAATCAGTTACGAGAGAAAATCACTTCAACAAGAAAAGGACGCCAAGTTGCCTACACGCACGGCAAACGAAATCGTCTCAAGAAAATTGAAATTACTCTAACATCGCATCATCGTCAGAGCCGAGGAGCCATTTCAAAAACATTCACCAGGAGCAAACAGGGATCCCGAGCGAGGAGCATCGATTGGATAATAGCTGGAATCAGCACGGAACGAATTTGCGCAACGCAAAGGAAGCCGACCGCCATAATGGGAGCGCACGCGTCACCGCATGCACTGAAATTCAGCTAAGTTCCTATTCCTCTGCTTACCACCCACTCCTACACATAATACAACAATTTTTCAGCATTTACAATCTGCAAAGTGCAAGCGTTTCACACATACACTCACTTCAGGTTAAATGCACGCCAAGCCACGCTCAATTTTCAAGGTCACATTGGGTTTACGCTATTCTCTGCACGCTTAGCATGGGTTTTATTCAGCCAACAGGCATTTTTTGCGCTCAGTGACGGGATTGCATAGTAAATATAGCTACAATCTTGCATCGCATCGCGCACATTTCATTTCCCACTAAGTGTGCAATCTTCAGTTCAAAATAAACCTATCATTGGTTTAGCAATAAGTCAAATAACATTCATGTAAAGGTTTATTTCAGCTTCAAGTAAGTATAATATATTCCTAATAAAACTCTCTCAAGTCCAACTATTGGTAAACCATCTACTACAACATTTACATTAATCGAACAACATGTCAGCTAAAGAATTCAAATTATTAGTCCGTCAACGAGGAACAATTAAAGCCCGTTTGACAAACTTCAAATCATTTAATTTTCTCAACTGTATCTCAGATGAACAGGAACTCACTTCAGATCAAATCATTGAGGTTGAGATCCGTGCCTCAAAGCTGGAACCATTATTAACAGAGTTCAATGATGTGCAATTCCAGGTTGAGATGAGTTGTGAAGATCCGAATGATCAACTCATTGAGAGGGAAAGTTTTGAAAGCTCATACTACAGCAGCTTGGCCAGAGCAAAGTCCATCATCCAGCGGCATTCCTCTGCAAAGGTGACCAGTAAGAGCGACCCAACCGGTGAGACCAAGCCAATTAATTTTGATGAGGATCATGAGGTACAGCAAAGAAAGTTTGGTGTAAAATTGCCTGAAATTAAATTAAACAAGTTTGATGGTACATACAGCCAATGGTTGGAGTTTCGGGACATGTATGACTCAATGATACACAACAACAAAAACATATTGGACATCACAAAGTTCTATTACTTGAGGTCATACTTAGAGGGTAGTGCGGCACTTGTCATCAAATCAATTGAATTTTCAGCACAGAATTACAAAGTTGCATGGGACTTAGTATGTGATAGGTACAACAACAAGAGATTACTTATAACAAACCACATCAAGTCACTGTTCAATGTTTTCCCAGTACACAAGGAAGGTGCATTTCAATTAAGGCGTTTAGTCGACACATTCATAAAAAACTTAAAATCACTTGAATTATTTGAGGAACCCACACAACATTGGGACACATTACTCATACACATACTGTGCAACAAACTAGACACAGAATCCATACAAGAATGGGAAAAATACAAAAGCATGAATCCTGATCATCAAACGGAAAAGTTTGATGACTTGATCAAATTCATTAGAACAAGAGCAGACATGTTAGAAATATTAGAACAGAGACACACAAAAGGAGAACGTACAGAACGTTCTAGAGCATTACTCACACAGAATACAAACAAAAAGAACTGCCCAGTTTGCAAGGGTGATTCTCATGCACTTTACAACTGCAAAGCATTCCTAAACTTGTCTCCTAAGGACAGAGAGATCAAAGTAAAGGCACTAGACATTTGTAGAAACTGCCTGTTCAAAGGACATTCAACAGACAAATGCAGGTATGGTTCATGCAAACATTGCAAGAAAAAACATAACACACTGTTACACATACAATCAAACCATGACTCAACAGACAATAAAGCACATGATGATGATGATGAGAAGGCTGGTGCTGTGCTCTTGTGCAAGTCGTTGCCGCAGGGTCTCTTATCGACAGTAGTAGCTCAGGTTCATAATACAGACAATCATAGGCCTGTCCCTGTGCGCGCTGTACTTGACTCCGGCAGCTCAGTCAACTTGATCACCGAACACTTTTGCAACACACACAACATACCAACTAGTGATGTAGTCAGTCCTCTCACCTGTCTCAATAGTGTTGAGACCACATCAAGCAAAATGTGCAACATAAAATTAAAATCAAGTTACTCTGATTTCAGCATCGAGTTAACTTGTCTGGTCATCAAGGACATCACTGGTCCATGGCCTCAGAGCAACTTAGATAGGAAAGGTCTAGGCATACCAAAGGGTATCAAGCTAGCTGACCCACATTTCAATCGCTGCACCCACATCAACCTGTTGATAGGTAATGGCATTTTTTGGCACTTACTCCGGCCAAATAAAATTGAGTTGTCAGTAGGTAGCCTAACATTATTTGAGACAGTCTTTGGTTGGGTATTAGGAGGAACACAATCGAGCCATAACCTATTCTGTGGCATCACCCAGACCCAGAAAGGTACAGTAAATCAAAATGATTCAACAATTCAAGATCAATTAGAAAAATTTTGGAAAATAGAGACAATTGACAACAATTTATCTCAGTATTCAGCTGAAGAGTTAGCATGCGAACATGACTTTGTAAACAACACAAAGAGATTGGCTGATGGCAGATTTGTAGTTAACATCCCATTGAAGCTGTCTCCCAGTGTATTAGGTGACACATACATATTAGCTAAACAGAGGTTCTTATCATTAGAGCGAAAATTCAAGAGCAACTCAGAACTTAAAGAACAGTACTCAAAATTCATTCATGAGTACATTCAACTAGGACACATGAGTGAAACACAACATGACACTCCACATAACAAACAAGGTTCATACTATGCACCACATCATGCAGTAATGAAGCTAGATAGTACTACAACAAAACTCAGAGTAGTTTTTGATTGTTCAGCAAAGTCAACTACTGGTTACTCATGCAATGATATCCAACAAGTAGGTCCGACCATACAAGATGACATTTTGTCTATTTTACTCAGATTTAGGCAGCATAACATAGCAATGACCTCGGATATTGAAAAGATGTATAGACAGGTACTTGTTAACCCTGAACAGAGAAAACTGCAGCAGATCCTTTGGAGGGACCATCCACACCTCCCAATAAAGGCCTATGAATTAAACACAGTCACATATGGCTCTGCAGCCTCTGCATTCATATCCATACGCTGTCTAAAACAACTAGCAATTGAGTGTAGTGATCCTAAATTACAGGAAATAATAGAAAGGGATTTCTATGTAGATGATATGATCACAGGAACAGACACGGTTAGCCAGGCCATTGATCTATACACAAATCTCACGAAGACACTGAACAAAGGTTGTTTCCCGCTTAGAAAGTGGAGATGCAACAACACAGAGGTTAGTGATGCTATTCAAGCAGACACAGCTGACCATCAGAACAATCTAAACTTACCTCCTAGTCACACCGCCAAGGTACTAGGACTAACATGGGATAGTTATGCAGACACAATTTGTTTCACCCCAAAGATAGACTCAGGTACACATGTAACCAAAAGAAGCATACTATCAGTAGTAGCACAGATCTTTGACCCATTGGGTTTAGTAGCACCGGCTGTGTTGGAAGCTAAAATCATGCTCCAACGACTCTGGCTACACAAACTTTCCTGGGACCAGCAAGTACCAGATGACATTAGGGACACATGGGAGGCCTTTGTCAGGACCTTAGCTAGCTTACACGAAGTACAGGTACCTAGGCAGGTACTCATTCATGAACCTAATAATGTACAACTGCATATCTTTACAGACGCATCAGAAAGTGCATACGGCGCTTGTGCATACATCAGAACACACAACGACAACGATACAGCTGTACACTTACTATGCGCCAAAGGTAGGGTAGCGCCCCTGAAGCCAATAACAATCCCACGCATGGAGCTCTGCGCGGCGCTACTAGGTACACAATTACTACTCAAAATCAAAGAGTCAATGAGAGTCAGTTTCGATCACTGCTTTCTCTGGACTGATTCTTCCATCGTCTTGGGATGGTTAAGCATGCAACCAAACAAACTACACACATTCGTTAGGAACAGAGTAGCAGAAATACAGTCCACTTGTAGCAACCATGTTTGGCGGCATGTTCCCACCCAGGAAAACCCAGCTGATCTCATATCACGTGGTTCAATTGCATCGGCCCTGGTGCAGAGCAGCCTATGGTGGAACGGTCCACAATTTTTAAAGCAGCCAGAGGAACATTGGCCTAACTTAACAAACAAAACACAAAACAATGAGAACACACTACCAGAAATGAAAACTGTCTGTCTGGTAGCAAGAACAACTAATACAAATGAAATATTTCCATTTCACAGATTCTCAAGCTTCATGAGAATGCAGAGAGTTTGTGCGTACATGCTCAGATTCATGTATAACATCAAACATTCATCGGCTAGGCACACTGGACCTCTCACATCACAAGAGTTGGTAGGATCTAGGAACATGTTAGCACTGCTCTCACAAAAGCAATCATTTGCCACAGATTACACAGACATACAGTCAGGCAAACCTATTTCAAAGAAGTCTAGGTTACTGGGTCTAAATCCATTCATTTCAAGCAAGGACAACTTGCTGAGAGTAGGGGGTCGTTTACCTCTCTCCAACTATAAATATGACAAGATTCATCCAGTGATAATAAGCAAAGAACACATTTTCACCAAGCTATTGTTTGAACATCAACACAAAATACTCATGCATGCAGGCCCACAACACTTACTGTACTCATTGAGAGACACATATTGGCCAATAGGGGGACGGGACTTGGCACGACAAGTAGGTCGTCAATGCTTTACTTGTTGTCGTTACAGGGGCAACACCGTTACTCCAATCATGGGCAACTTACCGAAAGAACGCATTCAGCCCGCCTTTCCATTCGAACTTGCCGGCGTCGACTATGCCGGGCCTATCATGATGGCAGACCGGAAGGGGCGTGGCTCGCGATTAATCAAGGCATACATCTGTATCTTTGTTTGCTTTACCACTAAAGCTATCCACGTCGAGCTAGTGGGCGACATGACCACAGCAAATTTCATTGCGGCGCTCAAACGGTTCATCTCACGCAGAGGGAAGCCTACGGATCTATTTTGCGATAATGGTTCCAACTTTGTAGGCGCGGATAACGAGATCAAAAAACTCATTCAGGTCAATTCAGGCACAATCACAGATGCTTTCACATCTGATTCGATAAGGTTTCATTTCATGCCTCCTCAGAGTCCTCACTTAGGCGGCTTACATGAGGCAGGCGTCAAGTCCGTAAAACACCATTTGCGTCGAGTTTTAGGCTTGGCACATTTAACATTTGAAGAATTACTCACCACACTTACACTTATCGAAGCAATCCTTAACTCCAGACCTTTAACACCCCTCAGCACAAACCCTCATGACTTCCTGCCCCTCACTCCTGGACATTTCCTCATTGGCAGAAGCATGGTGGCGCTCCCAGAAGCAGACTACACTTCAGCAAACACAATGAGGCTGAATAGATATCAGAGAGTCCAGCAGCTCCGGCAACACTTCTGGACCAGGTGGCAGCAAGAATATATCAGCGAGCTTCAAATCCGGACCAAATGGAAGCAGTCTCAAGGCCAAATCACAACAGGGGCCCTTGTGGTGATCAAAGACAAGCAGTTGCCTCCAAACAAGTGGCTCCTTGGCAGAATTATAAAGGTGTTTCCTGGCAAAGACAAAGTAAACAGAGTGGCCGAGATTCAGACTGCTACCGGCTACATAAAACGCGATTTCACAAAAATTTGCATCCTGCCTTCGGACACAGTTGAAGATCGAACTTCAACGGCGGCAGCATGTCGCAGCGACGACATCGACTAATCGACTGAACACGGCGCATCACTAGACGCATCATATTTCTAGACGCAGCACGTCACTAATCGTTCTTCTCATTCATAATGGCCGCGAGTGCGCATGTATTGTAAAATTCAACTTTTCTATTAAAACTACACAAAGTTTCAAGACAGTTTTATCATTGGCAGTCCACCCAAACCAAGTATTAGCATCACCCGTAACAGTGTCAGTTTAATGGCAGTGTCTGTATCATCATCATCCCTAAAAAGTCCCCTGCTGGCCATAGAGCTCTCGCAAACATGAATGCAACACCGTGAAACAATTTTTCAATCGCACACGTCAACAAAACATAAAAAAAAAAAAAAAACGCGAATTACTATATTATATCACATCTATATTATAATATTATATAATGTCATATTTGAGGAACTGTTTGCTCTGGTGCCCGCGGCTGATTTTTATCATCGTACCACGCGCCGCAGAACCAGATTCCATCCTCACCACCTGGATGGCTGGTTTTCCACAACTGCTCGTTTTTCGCGGTCCTTTTGCCGCGCACGAGTAAGTTGTAGAATGAGCTGCCTTCTGCGGTTTTCCCTCGGAGCTTCGACATGGGGTCCTTCAAAAGGCGGGTTTATCATTTCTTATAAAGCCGGCAGCGCATTAGCACCACCTCTGGTGTTGCAGATGTCTATTGGCGACGGTGACTACTTTTCACCAGGTGGCCCGTCTGCTTGTATGCCTGCCATGGCATAAAAAAAAATTGACTATTTTAATAAAACATTAAATAAGTTCAGTGAAGTTTTACCTTGTTGTAAATGGTATAAGGTGTGCGAATGATAAGGTTATCGACGGGCGGTCTGACCATCAAAAGTTTTGGAACGTCCACCAGGGCAGCATAAATCTAAAGCGTAGAATTATGAAACTTTCAGTACTGTCGATACTGGAAATATCAGAGTCTAAAATAAACTTTTCATGACAAAAATATCGATAGCTCTTTATTGATTTCTATGACACTAGGTTAATATATTAATAATGCAGTGGGAGGCCTTATCGCTAACAGCGATCTCTACCTCTGAACCATGTTTTTAAAGAATGCAATTAGTGTTGCCCAAATGCAAGAACAAGACGAGACTTAGCCAGTCTTGGTCTTGGTCTTGCGCCAATACACCTGGTCTTGGTCTTGGTCTTGGTCTTGCGCTCCCAGTCTTGGTCTTGGTCTTGGTCTTGCAGCAAGAGTCTTGCAAGTCTTGCAATTACCTATTAGTCTATTACTATTTATTAAAGTTTACTTTAAATCTTAGAAAAACGTATTAGAATTGGAACATTGTGAGCTTGAATTAACATAGCCATAGTAAAGATCAAGCAGATTAATAAATAACTGAAGATTTGATAAGAAATTCGAAAAACCAACTGACCTATATGTCGTTTTCCATGGAAGTAACTGTTTCTTTACTAAACCTTTGATGCCGCATTATCAAAGTGCCGATGGTTAAAACATAACTATGCATGCACTCAGTTTGATTTTAATAGATATTTTTTTATTCGCTATGTTTATGGTATTAGTCGTAATGCGCATAGGTCCAGTTTTTCATATTCTTTGATACAGTTTTTTGCGTCTCATAGAATTCCTAAGCGTACCTACTTATACACCGAACTGTTACACCTAACTACTCAGTGAAATAGCGCTAAGTCCTAGCTGCAAGACGCAAGAGTCTTGCAGGCTATGTCTTGTTCTTGCTCAAGTCTTGCACGGTCAGTCTTGGTCTTGGTCTTGCTAAAAATACGCCGTCTTGTTCTTGGTCTTGGTCTTGCAAAAACGCAAGAACAAGACCAAGACTGCAAGACCAAGACTGAATTTGGGCAACACTAAATGCAATGGACTTAGCCTTTCTGATATTGACAGCTAACGCATTCCACAAGCGGACGACAGCCTTCACTGTTACTTCACTGTAGAATAATTTTATTATAAGTTTAAGAAACTAGAGAAACCGACTTCATGCTAAACCGATGTTAATGAAATTTGTTTGGGACAATCAGGACGTAAAAATAACCTTTCAAATAAAAAAAAAAACTAAATCGGTTCATAAATGACGGAGGCATGCAGTTACAAACATTAAAAAAAATATTAAAAAAAAAATGGCAACACTGATTTTAATAAAATTATAATGGGACCAATCTGGAAGTAGTACCTTTCAGATAAAAAAAATAATTTCAAATCGGCTCACAAATGACGAAGTTATGCGGTAACAAACATTAAAAAAAAAATATATATATACTACCGAATTGAGAACCTTCTCCTTTTAGATTGGAAGTCGGTTAAAAATACAGAAAATGGGAAAATAAACTTTATAAACTACCATGTGTGCGAAATAATAACAATTTATTGTTAAACAAAACTGTAATGTTTTCTTAACTGCAGTAAATGTCGGCAGCTAGCACAGAGCCGAGCTAGCTGCAGAAACTATCCGAGAACTACTTCTACCAGGCGAACATAACCACAAAGATGGTTGCCGTGGCTGTGACGCTGAATCACAGCATTTCAATGTACTAGCGTTAGTTCAACCCACGTGGTTACTAATTAAACTGGCCCATGAAAGTTTGTTAACATGTCTTCTTCTTCTTAATGAATGGCATCTGTCCATCCTGGTCAATTTTGCCAGTGTCGAGTAGTTTAATGATGATAAATTACTTATATAAAATACTTTTTCGTCAAGTCCTCAGTCGCAAGTCGGCCCTACCCTAATTGACTTTGGAAACAAAAGATGGCCGTTTTTTCCAAAACCATCTGAAACATTTTTGATCAAATCAGAATATCACATAATACACTTTAATTCCAACTGCTAATACTTTGAGCTATTTTTGATCAAATCAGAATATCACATAATACACTTTAATTCCAACTGCTAACACTTTGAGCTAAGACCTCAAGTAATGTTGGTTAAAATACCACCGAAATTACACAATAGAACTCAAAATGACACCAAAAAAACAGTTATAATCAAAAAGCTATGTGACTTCCCAAAATGACAGAAAACGAATCCTTGTTAACATGTCAAGTCAAATTAACAGTTAATGACAACTCAAGTTCAGTTAATTCGTTCTCCACTGGAGGTTCGCAAACTCACTCTTGCGTTTAATTGGTAGTCAACCGTGTTGTCTCTACTTACCGTTTGTGCCAAAACTTATTTGCACTGTAAATTTAAATAATAACAATTTGATCCTTAGTTTAAGTTCCTTTATTTTTAATTTTTATTACTATTATCACTGTTAATCTACAGGTTTCTTCAAATAAATAATATTTAAACTTTTTTTATTTCTTTAAACAACAAAATTTGTTGTAAAGAATGAGCAACATCAAAGCCAACCACAGTTTTTCAGCGTACAACAATTATACTCGAATCCTTACTTATATTTTAACTACCAAAATTAAATAACTCTGTCTGTCTGTTGTGCCCAAACTAAACACGCGATATAAATGAAATTTGGTATACAGGTATCTAGAACCTGAGAAAAGACATAGGGCTCCTTTTTAATACGAATTGAATCCAGGTAATGTGCGCGATTATATTGATCGTGCATGTGCTTTTACCCAGAACGGTACCAGGCAATCATGAAGCTGAACAAGTAAACCGTAAAATAGTACCCGATGTGCTCACAATAGATCAATACGTTTGTGACAGCTCGCGCATGTCACTATTTGTACCTCCGATGTAGATAAAATATTATAGCTGATCCTTACTGATTCACTTTCACTTGCGCGTTTAACGCCGGTAATGTTATTGATCGCGCATGTGCTTTGACCAAGAATGATATCAGGTTATCATGAAGCTGAACAAGTAAACCGTAGAATAGTACCCGATGTGCTCACAATAGATCAATACGTTTGTGACAGCCCGCGCATGTCACTATTTGTACCTCCGATGTAGATAAAATATTATAGCTGATCCTTACTGATTCACTTTCACTTGCGCGTTGAACGCCGGTAAAATTATTGATTGCGCATGTGCTTTGACCAAGAATGATACCAGGTTATCATGAAGCTGAACAAGTAAACCGTAGAATAGTACCCGATGTGCTCACAATAGATCAATACGTTTGTGACAGCCCGCGCATGTCACTATTTGTACCTCCGACGTAGATAAAATATTATAGCTGATCCTTACTGATTCACTTTCACTTGCGCGTTGAATGCCGGTAATAATATTGATCGCGCATGTGCTTTGACCAAGAATGATACCAGGTTATCATGAAGCTGAACAAGTAAACCGTAGAATAGTACCCGATGTGCTCACAATAGATCAATACGTTTGTGACAGCCCGCGCATGTCACTATTTGTACCTCCGATGTAGATAAAATATTATAGCTGATCCTTACTGATTCACTTTCACTTGCGCGTTGAACGCCGGTAATATTTGCGCATGTGCTTTGACCAAGAATGATACCAGGCTATCATGATGCTGAACATGTACTGTGGCAATGCTCTGTATAAATTATGATGTTTGTGGCAGCCACGTATGTCACTATTCCGTTGTAGGTATAATTATTGTGATCTGTATTGATCACAAAAGTGTTTTTGCTTTTCTGTGGTATTGATTCACTTTTGCAGACGATGCGTCTCTGTTGTTTAAAAGTAGATTGCAAGGGCAGTAAGTGAGCTTTATGCAGAACAAGATCCTATTTGGCGCCCGTGCGAGCGCAGCTCGCAAAGGGCGCTAAAGGATCGAGTGTACCCGAGATATTTCAATGCGAATATGGTTCGAGGGTGCAATAGCTAGGTACTTTATGATCGAGGTAAGAGAAAATTTATAAATTTTCTTTTTACTCTGAGGGTGTTATTAATAAACCTGGCGTAGCGTTGGACTAGTTAATCCGTGTTTTGTCACATTTGCTCGAGTTGACAATTGCATGTCAATGCAAGAGACAAAACACGGATTAACTAGTCCAACGCTACGCCAGGATTATAAATAACACCCTGAAAGTTTACGAGACCAGAATGAATAACCTTGGAGCAAGAGAATATAAAATATAATATTTGCAAAGTGCCTGAATAATTTTATTAGCAAAATGCATCAAGAGTATTTTTCAAAGTTCAAGTAATTTACTTATAGGTATTATAATTTACTTATAATGTTTCTATTTTTATTTTGGAACTTTATTATTATCAAATAGCTATTGTAAACGTCACTCACGCCAAAAAAGACAGGCGACGAATAGTTTAAAATAAATGCTCGATGGGTCACACCATGGAACTAGGATGGTAACATTGATAAGGTACATAATTAAATTTTGTCAACGCCATGTAATATAATATTAGGAATGTATATTTAATTTTGAGCTGTCACAGAATCTCAAATCGTATACATAATAATGATTTAAAATTTCATTATATTTAAATTTCATTTAATTTCATTCAATTATATTTCATTTAATTATATTTAATTTCATTATATTTATTATATTTAGTTCTTGAAAATAGGTGAAATAAATTTTAAATGATAACCTAACGCCTGCCTTGTTAGGATTCCAACAGGTTTTAACACTTATTTTGCACAACTTTATTTGCTCTCTAGCCTGTAGATGGCGCTGGCACTGTATGCTGTCATACTTCAGGTACTAAGCCAATATTTTGGATAATATTTTATGTGAGTGAAAGAAGAAATTAACCCTTTACCTGATGGTCAAGGTGTTAAAAACCTTAGCCTAAAAGGCTAAGGTTTGTCTAATGAAGCGATCGTTATTTTAATAAAAATAGAAATAAAAACAAAAGATTACCCCAGATGGGACTCGGACCCGCAATCTTCAGGTTAGAAGCCCGAAGCCTTATCCATTAGGCCACTGGGGTTGGTGCTAAAGAGATGAAATCTTCAGTATACTCAATAAGGAAAAAAAAATAGTTTGAATATTCGACGCTAATAAAGTGCAATGAGACCAAGATGTCTAATGGGTTTTACTCGACCATCCTGGAGACCAGTTGGGTTTTAGGTTTAAAGACATTTTTTTAAGGATTAGATGGTGGCACGAATATAAGGCAATTATTATACCCTTTCACCAAAGGTGGAGAAAGCGCCTGCAAGCTTAAAAAAAAATATAAGTGATACTGTTTGTTGCTCAACCATGCTTTTATTAGAGAATTGATTTGAATGAAATAGAATAAATAAAGTTGGTTACCAGGGTTAACCTTATAGACTTCTTTTTATCCTGAAAACTTACAGGAGTAGAATAAAAAACCTTGGAAAAAGAGCCCTATAAATTATATAATCAAAGTGCCTGAATAATTTTAGAAGCAAAACCACCAAAAAATTCATGACTTTTACCAACAAAAAAAAGATAGGTGCCAAGTAGGTTAAATAAGATGTTAGAAGGGTCACCATGGAACTAGGATGATCACACTGACTGCATAATTTGTCAATGTCATATTATTATAATATAATATTTTATTATAATGTATTTTTGAGGTAACAGAAAATCGCCCAATTCACACTCATTGAAATTAAATCCTTACACATGGATGAAAGTTAACAAACATCCAACATTCACTTGAAGGCCAAATATATAGCACAAAAGCTTGTTAATATTTATATCGAGTTTTTTCCTAAGTTTATTTTATCATGCCATCTTTTGGAGAAGCAGGAAAAGTAAGAAAATTGAGATTGAGAACCAAAAGTGCACGTAGTTAGGTTTCCAACAGGTTTCAACATTTGAATTGCACGACTTAATCTGTTCTGTCGCCAGTAGATGACGCTGACACTAATTGTTATACTTCAGGTACATAACTAATGTTTTAGGGAATATTTGACTTAAGTGACAGAAGAGATTAATCAATTTAGCTTTTCGTCTTGTCTTGAGCATAAAATCACTATAATTGACTGTCAACAATCCTCACAAAAGAATTGAAATTTCAAGAGTTATGCTAATTTGAACTTTAGTCAAAACAGAAAAAGAGCTTATATCACCAGCATTGTTGATTGTAGTTAACATTGTGACGTACTCTTTCACCACCCTCCATGCAGCCAGTTTAGCCGTGAGGTCTAAGGCGCTAGATTTAACTCTGGTTCCCGGGAGGGAGAGCGTGGATTCGAGCCCCACACCTGGCATGCTTTTTGTTATTTATTTTTGCTAACTGTCGCTCATCTAACCTAATGAGTGTTATTGATTTTTCAACGGGGAACCGAGTAGGCATAGAATCGTGCTTGCATGAAATATACACGGGTTCCGTAGAATGAAAGAAAGAATAACGCAATACCTGTCCCTAGTGGACTTCATCTGGATGATGATAATGAATTTCGTAGAAATGATTTTCGACACTTCGACATTCTACGTATGTAGCAAAGATTCGTAGCATTCGCAGTGCTGATGCTGATGCTGACTATTCTGCAACCACAAGGTATTATTTTTTCCCCATGAAAAACTCTGAACATTCTTATGTGAAGAACGAATTAAAGGCTTTTAACACTTTTACCGTCACGTCATCTAAATAAAACTACAAATAAAAACAAAAAGTTTACCCCAGACGGGACTTGAACCCGCAATCTTCGGGTTAGAAGTCCGACGCCTTATCCATTAGGCCACTGGGGCTGGTGCTAGAGAGATGAAATCTTTAGTATACAATATAACCGTATTGTTGAAAAAAAGTGTTGTATGCATGGCTCCTAATATCTACAACAAAATCCCTAGGTTTTATAAGGATCTCAATACAAATTTATTTAGGATAAAATTTAAACATTTATTAATTCAAAAATGTTATTATAGTATTGACGAGTTCTTAAACGACAAATTATGATTAATTATGACTGCATATATATTTTTTTTTACATGTATAATTCTTATTTTTTTTCTGTTCACATATTTTTGAGTTGTCGTTTACATTGACATTATTTTAGTGCCATCTCCATATTTTTGCACCAACATTGGTAAAACATGTTTGTACCACACATTTGTTCACCATCTTCACTTTAACACATGTTTATGCAAATAAATAATCTTTATCTTTAACTCTATGCTTAAAACGATTCCATCTTTTAAGTATTTTATATTATTAAGGTGCCGGGGAGGACAAAATGTTTAATGGACCTTTACTGAGCATTCTGGAGGCCTATTGTTTTTAGCATTGCATGGTGGACAGAAAATAGCCCAATATTATACCCTTTCTCCACCAGTGGAAAAATACCTATATGTTTTTAAAATGAAGTAATGACAGTGTTTTTGGCTCAATCATGATCCTCGAAGCCCGAAGTTCTGTTTCATTCAAATTGATACAGTAGTAAAAGTACTACTGTATCAATTTGAATGAAACAGAAAAAATACAGTTGGATACAAGAATTAACCTAATAGACTATTTTTTATTCTGGAACTAGAGCAGAATGAAAGGCTTTGGAGAAAGAGCCCCTGTAAATTATAATGAGCAAAGTGCCTGAATAATGTTATGAGCAAAATGCTTCAAGAGTATCTAAGTAAATCCTTGCAAACGGATAAAGGTAAATTTAAAATCCAACATTTACTTGAAGACTAAGTCTACTGTAAAAAAGCTTGTTCATTTTTATAATAATATCGAGTTTTTTTCCTTTGGTTTATTTTTTTAAAATTCTCAAAAACCTCATCTCAAGAATGGTAAATGGCTTATAACACCTTTACCGTCACGTCATCTAAATAAAACTACAGATAAATGCAAAAAAATATACCCCAGACGGGACTTGAACCCGCAATCTTCGGATTCGAAGTCCGAAGCCTTATCCATTAGGCCACTGGGGTTGGTGCTAGAGAGGTGAAATCTTTAGTATACATTATAACGCTAAAAACGATTTAATCTTATCAATGTTTTATTAAGGTGCCAGGGAGGCCAAGATGTTTAATGGGCCTTTACTAAGCATCTGGAAGAGGTCTCCAGGATGCTTAGTAAAGACCCATTAAACATCTTAGCCTCAACAACTTAATAGGTATTAGGCTTTAATATTGCATGATGGAAAGAATAAAACACAGTTATTGTACCCTCTCCACATCAGTGGCAAAAAACGCCTACAAGTTTTTAAAAATGTAAAAATTACAGTTTTTGTTGCTCAATCATGCTTTTACTACTGTATCAATTTGAATGAAACAGAATAAATAAAGTTGTTTACTAGAATTAACCTAATAGACTATTTTTTATTTTAGAAGTTTACAAGAGCAGAATGAAAAGCTTTGGAGAAAGAGCCCCTGTAAATTATAATTAGCAAAGTGCCTGAATAATATTGTAAGCAAAATGCATCAACAGAATATTGCAAATAATAAGTAGTTTGCTAGTCAAATTGATTACTTCTCAAACTTTTTCCAATTTCTTTTTTATAGTTTGGAACTTTTTTATTAACAAGGGGTCATTATAAACGTCACTCTCGTCAAAAAGATAGATTTTAAACTAGGATGGTCGAACTGATAGCATGATTTATCAACGTTATTATAATATTTTAATAATGTATTTTTCAGCTGTCAGAAAATTTCCCAATTAACACTCATTGAAATTTAATCCTTGCAAATGAATAAAGGTAAATTAAAAATACAACATTTTCTTGAAGGCTAAGTCTACTACAAAAAAGCTTGTTATTCTATAGATCAAGTTTTTTCCTTTAGTTTATTTTTTCATGCCCCCTTTCGGAGAGCAGGAAAAGAAAGAAAATTTGAAAGCATGAGAACCTAACATGTGCGTTAGGCTTCCTACAGGTTTCAGCATTTGAATTGCACGACTTAACCTGTTCTCTCGCCAGTAGATGACGCTGACACTAATTGCTACCATACTTCAGGTACATACTAATGTTTTGGGGAATATTTTATTTCAGTGAAAAAAAGAGATGAATCAATTTAGCTTTTCATTTTGTCTCGAGTATTTCTAGTTATGATTGACGTAAATAATCCTTATATAAGAATTGTCATTTCAAGAGTTATGCTAATTTGAACTTTAGTTGAAACAGAAAAAGAGCTTTTATTTCACAACCATTGTCGACTGTAGTTACCATTGTGACGTAAGCTTTCACCACCCTCCGTGCAGCCAGGTTAGCCAAGTGGTGTATGGCGCTAGATTTAGCCCTGGTTCCTGAGAGGGAGCGTGGGTTCGAGCCCCACACCTGGCATGCCTTTTGTTATTTATTTTTTGCTGGCTGTCGCTCATCTAACCTGATGAGAGTTATTGGTTTTTCAACGGTGGACCCAGTAGGCATAGAATCGTTTTTGCTAGAAATACATATACACGGATTCCGTAGAATGAAAGAAAAAATAACGCAATACATGTATCTAGTGGAGTTCGTCTGGATGATGATAATGAATTTCGTAGAAATGAAGTTCGACACTTCGACAATTTACGTATGTAGCAAAGATTCGTAGCATTCGCAGAGGCTCGCAGTGCTGACTATTGACTATTCTGCAACCACAAGGTATTATTTTTCCCCACGAAAAACTCTGAACTTTCTTATGTGAAGAACGAATTAAAGGCTTTTAACACCTTTACCGTCACGTCATCTAAATAAAACTACGAATTCATCTAAATAAAACTACAAATAAAAACAAAAAGTATACCCCAGACGAGACTTGAACCCGCAATCTTCGGGTTAGAAGTCCGACGCCTTATCCATTAGGCCACTGGGGCTGGTGCTAGAGAGATGAAATCTTTAGTATACAATATAACCGCTTTGTTGAAAAAAGTGTTGTATGCATGGCTCCTAATATCTACAACAAAATCCCTAGATTTTATTAGGATCTCAATACAAATTTTTTTAGGATAAAATTTAAACAACTATTAATTCAAAAATGTTATTATAGTATTGACGAGTTCTTAAACGACAAATTATGATTAAATTATGACTGTATATATATATTTTTGACGTGATAACGTCTTATAAATCGATGGAGCCGGCTGCACGCACGAAAAAACATGACTCATGCGTCGTTACGTCGTTTCGTCGTTCCATTTACCTGAGCCCGAGCCCGGGTCGGGTAATGGGTAAGGGTAAATGAGGGTAAGGGTAAGGGTTCGGTCGGGTTCCGGGTCCGGGTCCGAGAGTTCGAGTCCGAGTCTGAGTCCGAGTCCGAGTCCGAGTCCGCGAGTATTTTCTTATGACGTTATCACGTTCAACTATCGTCAGTAAACCGACTTTACAGACAACCGATTTTTTTTTACATGTATAATTCATATCATTCTGGAGACCTATTCTTTTTAGCATTGCATGGTGGACAGAAAATAGCCCAATATTATACCCTTTCTCCACCAGTGGAAAAATACCTATAAGTTTTTAAAATGAAATAATGACAGTGTTTTTGGCTCAATCATGATCCTCAAAGCCCGAAGTTCTGTTTCATTCAAATTGATACAGTAGTAAAAGTACTATTGTATCAATTTGAATGAAACAGAAAAAATACAGTTGGATACAAGAATTAACCTAATAGACTATTTTTTATTCTGGAACAAGAGCAGAATGAAAGGCTTTGGAGAAAGAGCCCCTGTAAATTATAATGAGCAAAGTGCCTGAATAATGTTATGAGCAAAATGCTTCAAGAGTATCTAAGTAAATCCTTGCAAACGGATAAAGGTAAATTTAAAATCCAACATTTACTTGAAGACTAAGTCTACTGCAAAATAGCTTGTTCATCTTTATAATAATATTGAGTTTTTTTCTATGGTTTATTTTTTTTCCTTTGGTTTGTTTTTCAAAATTCTCAAAAACCTCATTTCAAGAATGGTAAATGGCTTATAACACTTTTTCCGTCACGTCGTCATCTAAATAAAACTACAAATAAATGCAAAAAGTGTACCCCAGACGGGACTTGAACCCGCAATCTTCGGGTTAGAAGTCCGAAGCCTTATCCATTAGGCCACTGGGGTTGGTGCTAGAGAGGTGAAATCTTTAGTATACATTATAACGCTAAAAACGATTCAATCTTTTCAATGTTGTTCTTCTTATCGTGTCACTGGTTCTTTCAAATCAGTGTAAGGTGCCAGGAAGGCCAAGATGTTTAATGGGCCTTTACTGAGCATCCTGGAGACCTTTGGGCTTTAACATTGCATAGTGGAAAGAAAATAACACAGTTATTGTACACTCTCCACACCAGTGGAAAAAGCGCCTACAAGTTTTTAAAAATAAAAAAAATTACAGTTTTTGAATTAGAATACCTACATAATATGTAGTTATATGTAGGTATTCTATTAGTAGGTTTCTAGTTTTAAGTAAATGTCTCTCTCTTCTCTTGTCATAAAGCACTACCACCCACTCCACATAACACAATGGTTAGCTGGAAGAAAATGCTAATTAGCATTAAGTTCGCCTGTGTACTTAATTTTGTGCAATGTTGGGACAAACGAAAATCATAAAATGCTCGCGACATTAAACGATTAAATAAACTTTATACCCACCTTTAAATTTAGGTGATAGTTATTCTCTGTCTTACGTCAAACGGAGAGGATTTTATCCACGTTTTCCCTAATCCATGCTATGAAGCGGGAATAGCGATACATAATGTCCACGATAAACGTCAAGTGGAAACATTTCATCCCTGTTGCCGTGCTATGTAAGGTGGATAGGAGAATTATATCTACTGTCTAAATAATTTCTAAAGATTAGATGGTGGAAACAAAAGCAACCCCTTTGAAAGCCTTTCCCTACCAGTGGAAAAAGCGCCTATTCGTTTTTCAAAATGTTAAAGTGTGTGTTTGTCGCTTAATCATGCCTTTACTACTGTATCAATGTGGATTAAGAAGAATAAATACAGTTGGTTACTAGGATAAACCTAATAGACCCTTTTTTACTCCTAAAACTTACAGGAGCAGAATGAAAAGACTTAGGAGAAAGAGCCACTATAAATAATATCAGTAAGTGCCTGAATAGTTTTATAAGCAAAATGCATCAATAGTATATTACAAAGTCAATTAAATTTTATAATGTACTAGCATCGAAGCCCGGCGTTGCCCGAGCATTCTAGAACGTTCGCAAAATTTTCTAGAACTTTCTGGCCAAGTCTAGAGAATTGACTAAGATTTTTATAATGTCCCAAAAGTTAAGAACCGAGCGGGATTAGAACTTGCAACCTTCCCCTTAGTACAGGGCTGCGCTGACCGCTGCGCATATTTGAGTATTCTAGATAGTTCTGGATTATTAACGTTTGGGAGCATTCCGTATGCTTACCTATTCCAAATAATTTTGAATTCGAACTAATTTGACAATTCCAGAAAATTCAAGATTATTCTAGATCGTTTAGGAGCATTCTATTCTCAAAGTCAAAGTCGAGAATTTTCAGAAAAATCCTTAAGCGATAGAAAAGGATAGATATATAGAAGTCCCTACGTGTTAGAAAAGGATAGACATAGATTTCGAAACTTTTGCCCCTTATAGCCACCCCCTTCAACCTCTTTCGTCCAAACTATAATCTTTCACTGCCCCGGACCGAGGGGTATCTACCACCAAAGGGTAGCAGATTCTAGTGGGCGGTTATCGAATAAACTTCGGACATACGTACGAACACTTGCTTTTTATAATATACAACATGTCCCAAAATTCAACGATAAGCCGGCACCAGAGGATGGACCTACTAATGACTACTCGAGAAAAAAAAAGAAAAAAAAAATACCTCTACTTTTTTTTAAATTACTTAAAAAAAATGGAAATTCTTCGAAAATGTATACCCCTTATGACACTTTTAACTACCATGACCACAATTTTTCAAATATTTCAGTTTTTTTGTTTGTATCGGCAACCTTAGTAGTACTACTATTCACCATAATCTTTGAAAATTACAGAATTTTCGTAGTTTTATACAAAAAAACAACCAAAAAAAATTATTTCCCTAAAATTTTGAAAGGTTTTAACGTTCAGTAAACTTTAACTCATCGTAGTGTAAAAAAAAAATATGGACACTACTATGGCAAGTTTTTAAAAAATTAGCGCAACTAACCTAGATTTTAAAATGGTATAATACTTTAGGAAAACTAGCCACAAAAAAAAAATAATGACACTTTTTCTAATCAAGAACCAAATTTCATAAGTTGTTGTTAATAGTAATCACTTCTACTATGTGCCCAAAATAGATTTTTGTTGTTGGAAAATGTTTAAAAAAAAGTAGAGGTATTTTTTTTTTTCTATTTTTTCTCGAATAGTCATTCCTAGGTCCATCCTCTGGTGCCGGCTTATCGTTGAATTTTGGGACACCCTGTATATTAGATTTTTGAGGTGTCAGAAAATCCCGCCAATTAACACATTGAAATTAAATCCTTGCACATTGATGAAGTGTGAATTTAAACTGCACAAAAGTTTGTTAATCTTAATACCAAGTTTTTTCCATTAGTTTATTTTTTCATGCATTCATCTTTTGGAGGAGTAGAGAAAGTAATGAGATAGGAGGCATGAAAACCTAACGCGTGCGTGGT
The DNA here is from genome assembly GCA_939531255.2 of Thera britannica. Classification (NCBI taxonomy): domain Eukaryota; kingdom Metazoa; phylum Arthropoda; class Insecta; order Lepidoptera; family Geometridae; genus Thera; species Thera britannica. The sequence continues at coordinate 1,997,647 of OW618044.2, forward strand.
TACGGTTAGCTTTCCAACAAGTTTCAACAGTTGTTTTGCACAACTTAATCTGCTCTCTCGCCGGTAGATGACTCTGGCACTAATTGGTAACATACTTGAGGTAGGTACTTAACAAATGTTTTTGGGAATATTTTATGAAAGTAGCCTGATGAGTGATATTGATTTTTTGGCGGTGGATGGAGTAGGTGTATAATCGTGTTTACTGGAAATGTAAATGTTTTCCGTAGAACGAAAGAAAGAGCCACGCAACCTACCTACCTTACCTGTCGAGCAGTTAATTTCTTTAGGCTGATAATGATGACAATGAATGCCGAAGAAATGAAGTTCAAGACCAATATGCTTCCCTAAGATCCTCTTTATATAATAAGCAGTCAAAACTGAGCAATGAATTCAGCAAAATCAAGTTGCGGCACTCAAAATAAATTATCGAAAAAACGAGTAAAAAATAAGGGAAAATTATTAAAAACAAATATTATCAAAAACAATGCATTGACCCTGCCAGGACTCGAACCTGGAATCTTCTGATCCGTAGTCAGACGCGTTATCCATTGCGCCACAGGGCCTGTAAGCTAATGAAGTGAATTTAGAGATGCTTTCAAACATTTCAATGATTTCAATACAGTTCTGTACGCTATACAAAGCTTTCAAAAAAGTGTAAAAGTGTTAAAAAGTGTAAAGCAACTGCTTATACACTGATTATCTTTTAAGAAAGGCAAGTTTGTAAAGAAGATTGTTTGTGAACTTGATAAACATATTGTCCAGTTTTTATCTTAAAAATGACATAGGTCATGTGCGTAGCTTAAGTTTTTAACAATTATACCATTCATCGAGAACATCCGTCTTTAGTTCTGCTAAGTTCCTAATCCCTAAGTATCTACTTGTAAGAAATTGCAATTGCATAAACACTGATTATCTTATAAGAAAAGCTTGTAAGTAAAGAGGATAGTTCGTAAGCTGGATAAACATAATTGTGTAAATTTGAACTCAAAAAAAATTATAGGAGAAGAGAAAAAACCCAGGATACAAATCTTCTTTTAAAAATTTTAGCAAAGTGCCTGAATAGTTATAATAGCAAAATGCACAGATGAGTATTGCGTGGTACAAAAGCCTTGAATAGAGTTAGTTACTGCAACGGCTCATGTACGTCATGTTCACTGCCCTGCGTCCATCACCTTGAGGCATACAGATGTTCAGACTTACGTGCCAGCAATTTCACCAGCACCCACACCCTTCAAACCGAAACACAGCAAAGCTGCTTCACGGCAGAAATAGGCAAAGTGGTAGTACTTCCCCGGATTCAATGCCTCCTACATTTACTCGAAGAACAACTTAAAATACTTATCAATGAAAGTAGCATTTGTATAAAGTGAGCTGCTGGTTACAACAGTAGGCTAAAATAAATAACAAAAAGGTTTGCCAGGTGTGAGGTTCGAACCCACGCTCCCTCTCGGAACTAGAGCTTAAATCTAGCGCCTTAGACCACCCGGCCAACCTGGCTGTACAAAAAGGGATGAAAGATTGAGCAGCGGCTCAACTACGATTAATAATGGTGGCAATATAAGAGCTCTTATTCTGTTTGTGTATGGTTCAAATTTGTACAGCCAATCATGGCTGAAAGTACTAGCCAACTTATAAAAAGTAGATTCATTGAAATTTTCTTACACTTCGACAGCGTTTTATATTAATTAAATAAAGTATAATCATAACATATTAAATGTATCTGAATTATCCTACTAACAATTAGTTTAGGCGGTTATTAGTTTTTACCGGCAAAAGAACGAATTGAGTTGTGCAAAGCTAAATGTTGAAACCTGTGGAAACCTAACCACGCACAAGTTAGGTTTCTATTCCGCTCTTTACGACCTGTTCCTTCAAAAGATAGTATGAAAAATCAAACATAAAATCCTTCACCATAAAATCAAACTTAAATCCTTCATTTTATTAATCCTTATGATAAATAAAATAAAGGATAGGATAGAAATTGAATTGCAAAAGTTTTTACAAAACATTATAAATATTTATAAACAATTATAGGTTGAAGTTACTGCTCAACGTCAGGTACAACCGTTTTGAGGATATTTTGTAAGCAACGAGTGGCAAGCGAAAATAATAATTTATAAATAATTCATAATAAACTAGATTTCGATCGGAAAGGTTGGCTGATTTTATCGAAAAATATGTTTGAACAAAATTTTTACGCTTCAGGATCTGAATTTATAGGCAAACGTTCAACTGCGATTTCACCTGATGTTAAGCGAGACGTAAGTTGTACCTCACCTTATTTTTTTATCAATGTTTGCTTAGGTATTAAAAGTTCTACTGAATTCTTCTACTGAAGTTTTGTTATGCGGTATAATGTAAGCGAACATTTTCATCCCTCTAGTGTCAACCCCAGTGGCCTAATGGTGAAGGCATCGGACTTTTAATCCGAGGATTGCGGGTTCAAGTCCCGTCTGGGGTATTCTTTTTGTGTTTATCCGCAGCCGGAGGTTAATGTTTTTTATTTTTTAAGACACGAATGCGTATGTATAATATGGCGATCTTAAAATGACGTACCGTTTTTTAATAAAGCATATTTTTTTATTGTTTCCTGTGATAAAACCTAGTGTTAGATATTTGAGCTAATAGTTTATCGCAATATGTAGTTTTAATATTCTGCCTTTATTATTCACATATTTATTTAATTTATTTTTTATTTACACAAAGATACTTACAATTATAACTTTTGAAACTATCATGGTTTTTAACACTACTTTTATGAAACGACGGGATATTTACCATGATTAAATTTATGGATCGAGCTACACAACCCGCAGGTGATTTCAACCGAGCGCCACTACATACCTACCTAGATTGGTTCAAGAGGCAATTGAAATCACCAAACACAAGAACTTCAACCGTGAAGATGGTTTCCAATTATCTGGAGTCTGGAACCCGGTGGTACGAATGTGCAAACCACCAAAAAGTGGGGCACCTACTACACGTCCTGATACCGTCAGTGTTGTGTGTCGTAATCGACAAAAGAGTGAGAATGGAACCAATAGTAGTCTCGAAACCAATAAAAGAGTGCGAAAGAGGGTAGATCGATTTATCTGCCAATAACATTTCTTGCATGCAACTGTGCCGAAATATCGGAAGTCAACTCAGAAAAATTTAATCATGGTAAATATCCCGTCGTTTCATAAAAACTTACAATAAAACAAAAAATTTACAAAATACACAAGAAACAGTTGAGCTATCGTTACAAACGATCTAGAGATAGCTCAACTAATCCAAATCAGTGCCAATTTAATTTCTTATTTTGTAAATTTTTTTGCAATGTTGTTATACAAAAATAGAAGTTATTATTATTGAGCTGTTTGTTTTATTTCCAACGACGAATTTACGTTGGATAACAACACACTCTGCAGCGTTTATAATGCATACCGAAGTTACCAATAGTATTTTTATTTAACAGTCATCTGTTTTTATTTTGTGTGGTACTTAACTGTCGTCGATTTTGGTTTATATATATATTTCTTGTACTAAAAATGTAAATCCGTTATTGGCTGTATGTTAGAAATTTAAGTTTTTACATTATATATTAAGAGCTGTGGATTTTGTTCTAAAATAAAATAAAAAATAAAATAAATGCTTATTAATTCATTTTAATTTTAATTATTAAATAAATATGGGTTTCAAAAAATATTACTGTAGTTTATTATTATTTGATCTCATAATGTTTGAATTTATTTATTTTTACTATTTTTGCATGCCAAGTCCTGCTTGCACCCGTTATTCCCATTATGTTGTCCTGCCCCTTCGTCGTCGCCCATCTCCATTTGAGTTTGCATGTTAGTTAGTTTTTAGCTTTTACTGAACTAACAATTAAACAAATTTTACAGAAAGATCAAGCATTATCAACACTTTAGCCGTGTCAGTTAAAAAAAAATACTTAAATCGAATAACATCATTTTGTTAGTTTCAAATTATACGCCCATGTTATGCCAGCAGCTAACATTAAATAACTTTTGTTTGGTAAAATATATCATATAGCATATAGGTATATACCCTCATAAGACCAATAATTGTTCCAGAATCACTAGTTATTAAATAACTAAAATGAAAAGTCTGAATAACAAAAGAGCAATCAGCACACACAACAGTCTGCTGTAACTTGTATACGAGATGCCCAAAGCATTCGGAACCCTTTTTTTTTTCTTGGGCGAATACCCTTGGCACTCGGAAATTTATTTTATGCGCAGCGTAGCAACGTTTTACTGCTGGTTTGCTGACGGCTCCGTATATGAATATTTCATCATTTGAACCAGTACATAGATTAAGGAGAAACAGTCGTTTGCGCGATCGAGCATTTTGCTTGATATCTTTTTATGTAGGATTTTTAACGCTTCGATAATAAGCAATGCGATAGGGTATGGTCACATGAGTTGCTTTTTGCACAATTTGAACATTTTCGTAGCGTACCATTTTTATAACAGAAGTTTTCAGTATGAAACATTCAAAATTTGCCACAGTACTGCCATCTTACAGATTAACTGGAACTGGTGGGACGCATTGTCGACAGTGAGGCTTTTAAGCAGAAGCTCTTCTTAGCTCAAGGTTATCATCATTATCATCATCAAACCAGCCGTTAGACTTTCACTGCCCACCAATACTACTTTTTCAATTTTTTTATGAGTTTGAAAGAGGCATGACATACTTTATAATCACAGGTAACTTACAGATTACTTTTCAGATCAAGTAAGGACAAGTTTTAGATGTAGTTTTGTGTTATGCTTTCGTAGTTTTTATATCCTGTAGAGTTAAATGAGGATTAATTTGACTTTCACAGCATGAAGCAAAAAACACCGTCCAGAACACTGAAGTAAACTGTCTATGTATTAAATAAAGGCTGTTACTGTACCATTATAAAAAAAATCATTACTAATTTAAATAAAGCTGTTAATAACCTCGAAGAACTTCAACGAAACGTAGAAAATACCGGCCATAAATGTGCTATTTGGATTTATTTTATTACTTTTGCTACTGGTGAAATTGTACTGGACCTACAGACCTGCCCCTTTATGCTATTTCATGATACCCGCTGGTAGATGGCAGCACCCCTTGGACTCTAGAAAAATGTTTGATAAATTATATTCTGTTTCGAATGTTGACAAACAAAGAGACATGGACATGGACGTGATGCAGCAAAAATAATTCTACTTATTTCGCATTGACAAACGACGTAATTCATCGGAAAGTGCTTGTTCATCAAATATGGGTTCCCGTCTAGTCGGAAACTAGTAAGTTCCCGACTCTGAACTGGTTCAAACCATACCCAACAGATGTCGAGACCGCCGGAAATGTAAAAAAAGTGGCCAAGTGCGGGTCGGACTCACGCATGAAGGGTTCCGTAGCAACAAGTAACATAAGTTATAAGTTCTTGTAGTTCGTCGAAAGGTAAAATGCGGTTTACGATTTAAGACGTATAAAAAAAACTACTTACTCGATCTAGTTCAAACAAACCAAATATCGTTGGAAGTTTATATAGTAATGTACAATAGGGGTCTAAAAATATTTACCAGTTTTTAAATTAGATTCTTTAGCCCACTGTGTGCAGTAAAGTCTAAAATGCTATATCATCTTATACGATGTTGTAGCATCGATTCTAACAAAAAGAGTATTCTTGACGTTTTGATGATGCAACTCTTCTTTATTTAAAAATTGACATAGGTTTCATTTTTAGGGTTCCGTAGCCAAATGGCAAAAACGGAACCCTTATAGATTCGTCATGTCTGTCTGTCTGTCTGTCTGTCTGTCTGTCTGTCCGGCCGTGTCACAGCCATTTTTCTCCAAAACCATAAGAGCTAGACTGATGAAACTTGGTGAGTAGATGTATTTTGTGAACCGCATTAAGGTTTTTACACAAAAATATAAAAAAAAACTATTAATTTTGGGGGTCCCCATACATGAAACTGACACTCAAAAATTTTTTTTTCATCGAACCCATACGTGTGGGGTATCTATGGATAGGTCTTTAAAAATGATATTGAGGTTTTTAATATCGTTTTTTTCTAAACTGAATAGTTTGCGCGAGAGACACTTCCAAAGTGGAAAAAAGTTGGTCCCCCCCCCTCTAACTTCTAAAATAAGAGAATGATAAAACTAAAAAAAATATATGTTGTACATTACTATGCAAACTTTCAACGATATTTGGTTTGAACGAGATCTAGTCCGTAGTTTTTTTTTTAATACATGAAACTGAAACTTAATTTTTTTTTTTTCATTGAACCCATACGTGTGGGGTATCTATGGATAGGTCTTTAAAAATGATGTTGAGGTTTCTAATATCGTTTTTTTCTAAACTGAATAGTTTGCGCGAGAGACACTTCCAAAGTGGAAAAAAGTTGGTCCCCCCCCCTCTTACTTCTAAAATAAGAGAATGATAAATCCAAAAAAAATATATGTTGTACATTACTATGCAAACTTCCAACGATATTTGGTTTGAACGAGATCTAGTCAGTAGTTTTTTTTTTATACGTCATAAATCGTCAACCGCAATTTACCTTTCGACGAACTACAAAAATCTTTATACATATTATGTTAATTGATGCTACGGAACCCTTCATGGGCGAGTCCGACTCGCACTTGGCTGCTTTTTTACAATAATATTTACCAAAAATACTAGGGTTGAAATAATAGAAATTGATTGAAAAACTATGGCAAGTTTATCCCTGCAACAAAGGGCTGAAACATTAATTCTCCATGAAGATAGCTTGAATATTAGTGCTATATCACAAGAACTTAATATATCTCGATTCACCGTGAGATTTTGGATTCAGCATCATAGCGAAGAAAGGCAAATAACTGACTATAGAAACAGTTCAAGACAACGATGGCCGATACTAACCAACGCGCTTCACACGCGCACGGCTTCACATCACACCAACTAATCAATTTACTGCTTTGTACGAGGGCTGCCTTTTAAGTTCTGTCGTTTGAAATAAGTATAAACAATCTAGTAGATTATTGCCATTTATTGTTTTTCAAGAAAGGCCAGGTTAGGAGTACCCTAAACCGACGAGCATGTATGAAGAATGTTATGAGAGTGAACGAAGCGAAAGAGGTGTGTTATGGTAATCGGTTCAAAACGTTTAATTGATGAAATGACAGGAAAATCTCTTAATATCAATATTCTAGGTAAATGCATTGAGCAGGTGAATGAAGCCAGGAATCTGGGCATATTATTTGATAGCACACTACGTTTCGAGAACCATATTTTAAATATAGTAAAGAATTGCTTTTTTAGGCTAAAATTGTTGTACAAAATCAGAGTTTTTTTAAAAGAAGACGTACGCATCAAAGTCTGCGAGTCTCTAATTTTGTCAAAATTAAACTATGGAGACCTAGTGTATGGACCACGATTAACGTCAAAAACGGTCCGTCTGGTGCAAAGAATTCAAAATGCGTGCTGCCGATTTTGCTATGTTATTCCACCGCGATCGCACATCACGCCATACCTGAACAACTCGCGTACTCTCAACATGGCCTCGCGGCGTCATTTGCATCTCGCAGCGCTCATTCATTCTATTATGACATTCGAATCACCAGAGTACCTTTTTGAGAAACTAGATCCCCCTCAAAACAAATACAGCCGCAGACCGACAAGGAACTTACTGCACTATAGCAAGCACAAAACGGTGGCATTCCGGGGAAGTTTTCGCTACCAGGCAACCAAGTGCTGGAACAATATTCCCCCACCTCTTCGCTTATTAAAATCTAAATTTACTTTCAAAAAACATTTTAAATCATTTTTACTAGAGAAACAAAGCACTGGGTTGTCTGGTGCAAACAGCTATACTGCACCGTTCACTTGTTAGTCTATGTTACCTTATCCTAGTACTTATGTTTATATATTATTATTATGCACACACACACACATGCATCTGGGTAGTTCCTGTTGCCCGGACTCTTATGAGACCGGTGTCCTCAGGAACACCTGCACGCCATCACATACACGCACCCACAACCATACGCCTAAGTAGTTTATGTTGCCCGACTCTTATGAGGCCGGTGTCCTCATGAATACTTAGCACAATTCACTCCTTTACAAACTTACTTCGCTTTCATAATACTACTTTACTTACCAACACTTATTATTGTTCATTATACACTTTTAATTTATTTATTTATTTAATTTATTTACAGCACTACATACAAATACTAATAGGTAGTTCCTGTTGCCCGGACTCTCAAGAGGCCGGTGTCTTCATGAATACCTACACAAACATACCTACTTACAGCAATATTTGTTTATTTAAAATGTGTCTCACAAGGTCTATTGGCTTACGGTCTTGACAGAATACCAGCGCATAGCTTCCTTACAGAAGCTAGGCATTATGCTGAGTCAAGGCCCTTTTGCTGCTGTAGCACACAGAAACACGACGCACTTCTTCAGTATCAATGTATTGTTTGTATCTTTCTTCTGTTAGTGTCCTTGTATTTTACTGGTTTTTGTGTGCTTATGTAGTAAATAAATAAAATAAATGTCTATGTCTATGTCTATGTCTATGTCTATGTGTGTCAGGATCCGTGATCTCTGCCTACCCCCATGGGAATAAGGCGTGATTTTATGTATGTATGTATGTATTGTTTTTCAAAGTATTCTCCGCGAACACTTTTGCATGCGTTCGAATCAGTTTTTAAAACATTTATTCCACTCCGAAGTGGGGTAGCAGGTTTTTGAAGTGAAAACTTCTTTAGCGGCGTTGAGCACTTTCGTAATGGGTATAAAATCTTAAACTCGCGTCAGGATCACGTGACCTGATTCGCGTCAGGATCACGTGACTTGATCGAAAAAGCGTAAGACGGATGGAGAGTAGACAGTTTCGTTTAGGCAGCGCAGGGCGCTTGCGCGAATGTTCGTGTATGTTACAGCGTGCCAAATAACAAACAAGCCCCCCCTAACCATTCCAAAATATCAAACATGCTCGCCGTTAATAATCAAGTTTTCACTTCTACCGGCACTCCCGGAGTGCAACCCGTATTTTTTTTTAAATATTTGCGGGAAGTTTGCAAACGACAAAACTTAAAAGGCAGACTATGCATTATGTGAGTCCTCGGACGATTCGATGAGCTTTACACGGAGCTGACTACACTACAGACATCATGCCATTATGGCGTGGTTCAACTTGCACCGTGATAAATTTCTCATTCGATGGCCTGCCCGGTCAAAATCTGTGGGGCATTATGGTTCAACGCTGGGGCTGTCATAACGAAACAAAACCTGAAGCTATTAGATCACATTATGCACGGGTTTGGGATGACATCAGGGGGACTGATTTCTGCGCGCGCCTTGCCTATGCCAGATAGACTTCGTGCCGTCATAGCTGCTGATGAAGGCTATACCTACTAGATAATAAAACAATGCTATAGTTTCCTTAAAAAAATAAAGACAAGTTTTTTCAATTTCTGCTTCATTATTTCTTTCTTTTTTAGTAACATAGCTCTTAGAATTAGTAAGTTTAAGTGGCAATGGGCAGGTCATATAGCTCAAAGAACTGAAAACCGTTGGGGAATAAAGGTTTTCGAATGGCGTCCACGAACCGGAAGACAAAAAGTAGGGCACCCACCCACATGGACTGACTACATTGTTAAGATCGTAGGAAGTAGGTGGATGGAAAGGTCAGAATCGTTCTTTCTGGAAAAATCTAAATAATAGTACCTTCTTAAAATAGTGTAATATTAGCAGTAAACAAACGAGACACAAAACGAAACAAACGATGAGAAAATTTATCTGTTCGGCCATTGTAGTTTTTAGGGTTCCGTAGCCAAATGGCAAAAACGGAACCCTTATAGATTCGTCATGTCTGTCTGTCTGTCCGTCCGTATGTCACAGCCATTTTTCTCCGAAACTGTAAGAGCTAGACTGAGGAAACTTGATTACTAGATGTATTCTGTAAACCGCATTAAGATTTTTACACAAAAATAGAAAAAACAATAAATTTTGGAAGTCCCCATACTAGAAACTGAAACCCAAAAAAAATTTTCAACAAACCCATACGTGTGGCGTATTTTATTTATTTACTAGCGACCGCCCGCGGTTTCGCTCGCCCCGTTTCCGTCCTCTCTTTCTCCGCTTAGGGAAACAATTTTCCAATTTCCTTTCTTAGTGCTCCCCTATGCTATAAAAGAAACATACCCTCCAAGTTTCATGCTCTTAGGACTTACGGTTTAGGCTGTGCGTTGATTGTCAGTCAGTCAGTCAGTAACGTAAGAGTTTTATATATTTAGATAGTCTGTCCGTCCGTATGTCACAGCCATTTTTCTCCGAAACCGTAAGAGCTAGGCTGATGAAACTTGGCGAGTAGATATGTTATGTGAACCGCATTAAGATTTTTACACAAAAATAGAAAAAAAAACTATAAATTTTGGGGGTCCCCATACTTGAAACTGAAACTCAAAAAAATTTTTTTCATCGAACCCATACGTGTAAGGTATCTATGAATAGGTCTATAAAAATGATGTTGAGGTTTCTTATATAGTTTTTTTTCTAAACTTAATAGTTTGCGCGAGAGACACTTCCAAAGTGGAAAAAGTTAGTCCCCCCCCCCTCTAACTTCTAAAATAAGAGAGAAGAAGAGAGAGAAGATAAAACTAAAAAAAATATATGTTGTACATTACTATGCAAACTTTCAACGATATTTGGTTTGAACGAGTCAGTAGTTTTTTTTTATACGTCAAAAATCGTAAACCGCAATTTACCTTTCGACGAACTACAAAAACCTTTATATTATGTTACTTGATGCTACGGAACCCTTCATGGGCGAGTCCGACTCGCACTTGGCTGCTTTTTTTTATAAGTCATAAATCGTAAACCGCAATTTACCTTTCGACGAACTACAAGAACTTTTATATTATGTTACTTGTTGCTACGGAACCCTTCATGGACGAGTCCGACTCGCACTTGGCTGCTTTTTACAAAATAGTACGGCGCATTTTGTCATATTTCCCGTTGTGTTTTCTTCGAGAGCAAAGGGCACACTGACAACGTCATTTGGCTAAGTGTCCAAAATGGAACACTACTTGGAAAGAGGGGTAAAAGCGAGAACAGCTTTATAACGTATCCCGATCTTGTCCCTGATCAAAGGTTACCTAGCCTTGGAACAGATAACAAAATACCTACTACTTACTAGGCTAGGGGTTGTCAAATAACAATAAATAAATAATAATAAATATTATAGACAATCCACACAACACTATCTAGCCCCAAACTAAGCAGAGCTTGTAATAATCATGCAAGCTGGTACTTTATTTGTAAAGTAGATAAAACATGTGAAGCCCTTGATTTTGATAAACTAAGGTCATTATTTCAAAATAAATTAGCGCTGACAACACAGCACAAAAATTTATTCGGTGATATAATTTAGTTAATAAGTTTCTCAAGTCTTAAATTTACCATAATCACAACTAGATGGCACCACAGAGAAAATTAGAACGCGCTATCGTTGCGTTTTGGATTTCCACTCTAGTAAGAGTAGAATCATTCTATACTCATACCAATTTAGATGATCTAACCACTAGTTTTTTGAAGTGACTCGCACTTAACAGTGACGAGAGCTATATAATAATATTCATTTTCTTAAACATGCGCGGAAATATCGTCATTACTTTTGAATATAGAACACGCAAAGTATCATATTTACGTAGACTGAAAAACCAAAATCACTTCCCGGCGCGTTCTCGCTCCAGCAATGTTGTATGAAACGGTGTGCTGTTTGAATTTAGAACTCTTTCATCTATCGTACACATTGCGTTCTCGTAGCCACAGATGCGTTTACCTTTCGGCACAAACTGTAAAATAGAATAAAAAATTGGCGGTAAAGTGGAGTTCGTTGTTATTTGATTGATAAAAAATAAATTCGTCTCGTATCATTGAAGTCCTCGCCCTGCGGCTCGGCCTTCAAACTCATACTCGACCTGCAATTGCCTATTCGCTGCCTTTGCAATAATGTACTATTAATTTAGGCATATCAGTGGACGTCTGACATTGATGTTTAATATTATATTGTTCTTTCTTGTAATACACCAATAGGGCATATATTAGTATGCCAGAAATTTAATAACTTATGATTTAATTTAATTTGATTTCAAAATTCAACTACTATTATTTACCACTTTTTCATTAACATATTTTGATTGGATTTTCATAATATGATTCTGAACACTGTACACTGAATGAACACTGTACGCTTCTACAATAAACTTCCGGAAAATGCAACTAAGCTTCCAATTCGGAAGTTTAAAGCCTATATTAAGAGTAATTTGATAAAGAAAGCGTACTATACTCTAGATAGCTATATGAATGATAAAACTGCGTGGCCCGATGTCCCGGTCACTCTACCCATAGGAAGCTAGCATGTCAATTTGCAATGTCTGTACCTTCTATTTCATATCTTATTTTTATATCTGTGTAGATACTTTATTATAACTTTGAAGCGTAGCGTGTGCTGTCTTTGAAACTTTTGCTTTTGTATAATTACATTGCATACGTCTGACTAAGTGAAGTGGTAGTAAAGGATCCCTAGAAGAAGGACCTTCACCGAGCTGGTTATTTAATGAAACGTATTTTATATTTAATTAAACATGCCAATAAATATATTCTATATGGGTTGCCTATCAATTTTCAGTCCAGGATATGATTAATTAATAATTAAAAAAAATTTAATGTTTTTTTAACTTTCCACTGGTTTGTTTATTAGACAAATTCTATACCAATCGAAAGTATAGACCCCATAGAATATGCAAACGTTAGGTTGCCTATTTTTTTCCGGTCACAACTCTCGGGTAGCCAGGTATAAACAGGAAAATCGATACTAGCATTTTGCACCGGTATGTTTATTGAATAAAAATACTGGGGTCTATACTTTCGATTGGTATAGAATTTGTTTAATAAACAAACCAGTGGAAAGTTTAATTTTTTTTTTTTTAATTATTAATTAATCATAATTATCCTGGACTGAAATTTGATAGGCAACCCATATAGAATATATTTATTGGCATGTTTAATTATATATAAAATACGTTTCATTAAATAACCAGCTCGGTGAAGGTCCTTCTTCTAGGGATCTTAGACTATGGCACCACACTGGAACTTCACTGCTATTATTCTAGACTATTTTTGATTTGTAAAAGGATCATATAAAAAAACGGTAGGAACCGAGACGTAGTTTGTTGCCTGTTCTTCTACGCTTGGTCGCGTGGAACTGGCACCTAGACTCACCTAGCTTTAAGACGTTTCAAAGTGATTCTTGTATCGTATTGAATAAACGCTTATTGAATCTTGAATCTTGAATCTTGAATAAAGGTTTTCTATTATATACAAGGTGTATCTAAATATGTGTACTATGCGAAGGTGGGGGGTTTCAGACCACAATGGTGATCAGTTGTGGAGGGGAGATAATTAAAAATTCCTATTTTCAGTTTCCCATACAAAAATATTTAATTTCATAATGCCTAAATAAATTGACAACCCTATCCTTGTAACCCCTTGACCCCTTGACCTACTACCTCTGTAGGTCTACTTCAACTACCTACTACCTCTGTAGCTGAGTTTAGGGTTGTCACTTTGTATAAAGTCAGCTGTTAATGTTGAAACTTCGTTGTAGTTTTTTTCAGAGATACCAATCGAAGTTCGAAAAGTCGTTGAACAAAAGTTGTTCCCCGGGGGGTGGAAATTCACCCCCCTTCAGGATAGTACACATATTTTGATACACGTTGTATAGCCTATGTACTCAAGGCTTATAAAATTACATTCTAGTGGTAAAATATATTTCGAAAATGGTTAAGTACTTTTTGAGTTTATTCGTTACAAACATCCAAATCTAAATACAAACCTCAAAGAATATAGAATATATATATATATATATATATATAAATTTATTTAAGACATTAATCCATAATTTTGTTAGTAACAATGTAACTTAGAGACTAGTGTTAGTGACTTTATGAAAACTATTTATTGCGGAGTGTGCAGCTGCATCCAGAAATGGTTCAGGGGACAGTCCCATCTTTCGAATAATACATTCACGATGCTGTTCGGGCTGCCACGAATGCGGTTTCTTAACGGTCGGGCAGTATCCATTGGTGTAAAAGAAAATGTTATCGAGAACTGTCCAATTTTAACTTAACCATCGTGTAATCGCGAACAGGCATAACCAAACTGCTAAACTGATCTTAATGATACTTCTATAAAACTAATCAGCAGGTATGTATAACAAATGACGGAGTTACAATCACGAATATTTAAAAAAAAAATCTTCAAATTTAAGATCTCCAAATTTTGTGAAGTAAAAACTGGAAGAATAAACTTTCAAATCTGCTGTGCAATTGGTGGCAAACACAGAAAATGCGCGCGCAGCGTCGCGTTCAAAAACTGAGTCTAGTGATCTGTATCTGCTATACGTATACTCATACAGTAAAGATGTCGACGCGCCTGAAGCTAGCCAGTTGTTAGGTAAGGCAAGACTAAGTTGTAAAGCACGCTAACTACACAATCATTGATATCTAGTGCTTCAATTATGAATACATTTTGACCTGATTGTGTTATGTTATGACACAGTACCGGCCCACTAGTCTCCGAACGTAAGCAAGCGCACGCATGATCAGATTTCATCTCAATGACAGTTCAGCTCATCAGTTGTCATTGTCATGTCACAGAGTGTACAGAGCACTTTTTTATTGTTATTTTTATCTGTATGTAGTAACACAGATAAAAATAACAGCATAAAAGTGCTCTCCAAGTCTTTGCTTTTAAAACCTACGGTTTAATATTATGCACCTAATGATTACCAGTCAGAGATTCAATAAAAGAAGAAAGGGATAAATTATATAATAACCCTGAAATTACTAAATAGAACAATGCTATTTATTAATTTAAGGGCTTATCCGACATGTAAAAATATATCCATAACTTTTTTAGACTCTCTTTTCTAATCATAAACAAATACTGCTATTTTTATTCGAAGAATAGTGCAATTCCGTAGATCAAAAATCAGCCATACGATTGGAGGATAACTGAGAGTTTTTCAAGATGTAATCACTTGTTACGCAATAAATGACGTATCCGAGAGGGAAAGCCTTCTAGTCATTGTACTTAGTGTCACGCTCTCGCAACATGACATTTCAAATTATCAGGACCTTAGAGGAAGAATCTGTTACATACATTGTTTATGCACTGCATCAAATCATGTCAGTCAGTTTTTATGAGCAAGTTGTGTTGCTTGATCGCTTTGACAAAGAAGTCTCAAAATCCAATCCTACCGACGAAGAAAAAATAAGTTTAAACTAAATAAACAATTAAAAACGACAAAAATAAACAAAGACTGTAATTTTTTTATTCTATGAATTCCGTTTTTCTTTAGATGGAAAAAAAGTCTTTAAAAATTTTGAAAATGTAGTCTGTGGGTCTCCGTTCTGTTATTATCTGTCTACGGCTTAAACTGAGTCAACAGATAACAAAGCATTCGTTCATTTCATTTAATTTGGGTGCTACTCGACGCTAGATGGCGCAAATAATATATAATAGTTTTACTTTTATGTATAAGTTGTCATTTTGGTACATTTTTAACAGGTGGGCAAAGACGAAAGCTGATGAATGGTTCAGCAAGCGTGAGCATATTTCTTAGTTATTTCTTGTTTATAAAAGTGAAAAAACAATCATTGAAAAAAATACGTTCTCTATGAAGATTTCTTCATAATTATTTATAATGCAGTCGTATTTATTAATGTAATTTCCAATACAGTTGTCGAAGTCAAATTTTTGTGAATAAATGAAATGAATTAGGTATCAATACTCCGTCCAACAATTAGTGAATAACAAAAAATCCACTTTACTCGTACTTAGTACAAACTAATTCTGTGTCTTCCGCCCACAGAAAAAAACAAAACGAACTACTTGAACTTCTATATTATATTACTTACTACTACGGAACCCTTCATGGGCGAGTCCGACTCGCACTTGGCTGCTTTTTAAATTTTATACCCGTTTTCATTAAGAAAAGGCGGAGACCATGATATCCGCTTGCTACGATCTGGAGCCTAATTCTCGGCTCATATCGGATCATTTTGCAATTTTATTTTACTGCTTCTTTTCGAAGAGAGAATAGATGATTTCTTTGAGTAATACATCGACGACCTCATCGTAGAAGCCTCGACAGCTATGATATACGGAAAACGTAGAAAAAGTGCGGGGTTGTGAAAAGAAGCAATAAAATAAAATTGCAAAATGATCCGATATGAACCGAGAATTAGCCCCCTGATCATACCTCATTCATTTAATGAAACCTTTTATTATTCAAAAGATTTATCTATGTAGGTACATATAACAGTAGGTACTTTGGATGTCTCCATTCTAAAGATTTTTAGCGGGCTCTTCATTCATATTCCCCGCCATTCATAAAACCATATTTTGTCATTGTCACTCCCATGTAAACAAAAAGAGACGGCAAAATACTTGACGGCGATTGCAAATGAAGCTTTCAGTGACCAATTAAATAAGCCTGAGGGATTGGATTGGGGTGAAACTGTCAGATTTATAAAGGTGTTACCATAAAACTCTTTAGCTAATACTGTGTTGCCATAAAAATGCAATCAAAATCTACTAAATGCTGCTCGTGCAAGATATAAATGAAGCGATATAGAATCGGTGTGGGGTGATTGCGTAACGTTTGTTGCAACCAAAACCTATTTGCATCGGTCTATTTTGATATGGTTTTGAGCTTTGATTGTCATAAAAAAACAAAAAGCAAAACCCATCTTTGAATACAAAATATTGCAACAAGATGTAATGTTGACGTAATAAACATGAAATAGCGAATAGCAAAATTGTTACAAAATAGACAGATGCCATTAGTTAAGAAGAAGGAGGAACTTCACGTTGTAAAACTAGCATACTTCAGGTAGCATACTTAGGTAGTAGAGTGTGCGCAAGATAACTATACTACGCGTGACCGATGATCTGATCTTGACACGTTTTTCAAGCTGTACCAATAGCACAATGTACTTTTCTAAGAAAACTAAATAAATCATCACAATTATAAAGCTCAGATTTCAAATTAGTAGCTGTACCATTAGTTACTAATCCGTGGTTAGGTTTTTTACTACTATGTGGGACGCGGCATCGCTAAAACTGGCAACTCAGAGTTCAAATTTGTTAAAAAGAAGTTACAAAGTTTGCCGGGAGATGGCGCTATAATCTACTACACCACGACAACATTTGGCGACCTAGAGTAGAAAGTAGGTCAAATTTGTGTAGTGGATAACTCGTTGAATATTAAATTAAGAATGGGTTCGATTCTATTGCGAATAAATTAATGCTTGAACGATGATAATAATGTGTATTTTGATATGATAATCATAATGATTATTATTTTATTTTAATAAGCCTTCGAACTAAGAAACTTTGAGTTTGTTATGCAGTCATTGAATGAGCGTGGTCTCGCAAGCTTTACACAGGGCATAATATAAATATGAACCAAAATATGAAATACTTAAGAAACATCAGTAATTGTCTTGCAGAACAGACACTTTGTTTCTGAAATCAAAATTGCGCGCGCAGTTTCAGAATACGCTGTCAATGACAGCGCTTATGATTGACAGCCAATGCCAGTGTTATTGTCAATATCATGTCAGTATGACATATTGAGAATTTATTGCAAGCCTTTGCAAGCAGACATTTCCGTCAATACAGATTTTTACAAAATGTGACCAGTTTACATTTCCTCGTTTTTGAAGTGAAAACTTCTTTAGCGGCGTTGAGCACTTTTTCTGTAATGGGTATAAAATCTTAAACTCGCGTCAGCGCGTCAGGACACGTGACCTGATCGAAAAAGCGTAAGACGGATGGAGAGTAGACAGCTATCCCCTCTCTACGGCGCGGCGAAAATGTATGCCTGGGCCTACTGTTTCGTTTAGGCAGCGCAGGGCGCTTGCGCGAATGTTCGTGTATGTTACAGCGTGCCAAATAACAAACAAGCCCCCCCTAACCATTCCAAAATATCAAACATGCTCAACGTTAATAATCAAGTTTTCACTTCTGCCGGCACTCCCGGAGTGCAACCCGTATTTTTGAAGTGAAAACTTCTTTAGCGGCGTTGAGCACTTTTTCTGTAATGGGTATAAAATCTTAAACTCGCGTCAGCGCGTCAGGACACGTGACCTGATCGAAAAAGCGTAAGACGGATGGAGAGTAGACAGCTATCCCCTCTCTACGGCGCGGCGAAAATGTATGCCTGGGCCTACTGTTTCGTTTAGGCAGCGCAGGGCGCTTGCGCGAATGTTCGTGTATGTTACAGCGTGCCAAATAACAAACAAGCCCCACCTAACCATTCCAAAATATCAAACATGCTCAACGTTAATAATCAAGTTTTCACTTCTGCCGGCACTCCCGGAGTGCAACCCGTATTTTTTTTTTTATAAAACTGGCTGATAGATCAAGCATATGGCCTACCTGATGTTAAGTGGTAGTCATCGCTTATAACAAAGCACTGCCTCGTAGGTCACGCACGTATGGAACGTGCCCTACGATGCGTCCATTAACTGACCAGCTCCAGAGCTGACATTTAGACTTTCTTTAAGCCTCAATGTCAGCTCTGTACCAGCAATTTCATGGTTACCACTTAACATCAGGTGGGCCGTTTACTTGTTCCATCAATTAGTTGTAAATTAAAAAAACCCACACCCTTCAATCCGAAATACAGCAATGCTGCTCCACGGCAGAAATGGGCATGGTAGTAGTACTTCCCCGGACGAGCCCTTCACAAAGAGCCTAATTATTAAAGTCCGGTTAAGTGAAAGGCAATGCCCTCATCTTATGCACTACACAACCTATCTTCTTATTACCCAAAGGTTAGCTGGTAGATAATGCAGCATTTAGCTCGCTAGTTTGCAGTTATTTATTTGTGCAATAAAGAATTATCTATCTATTTATGCGGGGTTGAGCAATGCCAATGTGTATTTATGGAACATTGAAAATCTCGGTCGGCCCGAGAATTAGGCTCCTGAAGTTTGCCGACGGCAAAAAAGTTTGCCGTCATTTAATTTAAGTCGAAAATTGAAGCCAATCAGCATTTGCCACAAGGGCAACTCTTGCAGCGCTGGTTTTCAGTGGCACCATAATAAAATAATAATAAAACTAACGCTAGATAATAATAATGAAATACCTTACACGAAATGAAACAACATTTATTTTGTTACCCAAAAACACACAAAAATATATTTATACAGAAATATATATTTCATCCTAGACGACCAAATTGAACATTGGCTTTGGAAAATTCTATTATCTAATATTTAGACGCATCTACTTCATACTCCATCTTGATGCCAAATAACTTTAAGAAGCTACTTAGTGCCTATGTAATGATTACACATTTTGCATCACATTAATTATTGTAGCATTTTTGTTTTCAAAACACCAATTTGTCATCAAAGTTTTCACAAAAATAGTAAAAAATCAAATATAAACGAGATAATAGCACATTTAGGACCAACCCCACCTCTTTTCGAGTCCTAATCGAAAAATATAAATATATTTTTTCTGTGTCAAATCCTTTTTCGACTGGACTAAAGTAACAACAAGGCCTAACGCTGGCAAGTCACAATTTTTTTTTCTCACACGAAGATTGAAGATCGTCATAGGGCCTTTCTAACAATCAGTCCTTAAAGCCCCTTCACAATGTAACATTGCACAGCATTGCGTAAAAAGGGCCTTAGTCCTAAGTTCATACCGTGCCCATACTCTGTGAAGGAACGAACGAATGGGTGAGTTGTTTTGTATTCAGTCTGTGGGAAAACACACACTCGAACGAACTAACAAAGAAACGAGACGGGAGGGAACATTTTATTGATTCTTCGTGCAGCTTCAACTAGGGTGTGACTCGTGGTACATTGCTAAGAAGATCGCCGATTTGTGAAAGAAAATGGAAATAAGTGGGCTCTCCACCGCTGGTGACGAAGTTGAACTGCTAGCCAGGTTTCAGGCAGCAATGTTTGACGAAGCCCAATACTGTTATTTAAGCTTGGAATCCGACATCGAATCCGATGCTGCTATAAAAGTTGAGAAACAAGAATTGGTGTCGGCAGAACCACCTGCAAAATTGGCACCAAAAGCCCACAGAACATTACGCAAGAGAAGGACTATGAGTCCCGATGCAGAAAGAGCCGAAACGAATGATGGCGAAAATCGTTGTGGTAAAAAACCACTTGCCAAGAAAATCAAGAAAGAAAGAAATGTTGAAATAAAAACTACTAAGCATGCGGTCAAGAAGGAGAAAATTGTGATCAAAAAAAGTACTGCAAACGGAACGTCAAAACCTAAGTTGAGTGAGGAGGCTCGGAAGCAGCAGGATATCTTGAAGATGACTGCCGCTGCAAGAAAACAGGCTTGGCTGAAGAGGTTCGGGCCGGCTACTGCTGGTTCCACCACTGGAATTATCGCGGTCCCTATCGACGACGATACCATCGAAAACATCGGAATGCTCAAGGAATATGTGGTTAAAATGAGAAAAAGGGCTGCACGTTATGCATGTTATGTGGCGGAATTGGAAAACCAAATAAAGATGGAGAAACGTTGAGCAAGATTTGCAGACGCAAATTAAAATACTGCGTGCACAACTTTCTTCATGTAACTCTATATTCCAATATTCTACTGTAATCTGTTTTACTTTTTATATTTCAATAAGTAACTACCTACTTCATATATCATAGTAGTGTAATTTAAATCTGGAAAACCTACTTGATTGTAAAAATCAAATCAAGCATTGTAGAAAAATAAAAGATTCAAAATGTACCAGTGTTTTATTTAAGTAGACGGATTAGTTTGCGTAAGGTGATGATACAAATACTCTATTACTTTACTTTGCTTGGAACCTGTAAATTCTTTTTTACTTTTATGTTTTAGTTGAGTAGGCTAGGTACTTGTCATGAGTTCTTGTAAAGAAGAGAATTCATAAATAAAAAACTTAGCTTTCTTTTTTTGAGATAGCTGGGTATCACTGACCTGGTAAAATCAAAAAATATTAGGTAACATTACAAACATGTCCAATACGTCACTTAAAGCTATGTACACATAAAAATATATAAAATTTACTTATGTATGTAGGAGACCTACATAAAACAAAATAATAAAATCTAGAAAATAATAACAAAAGAGATCAAATGTCCTATGATAAATAGAAAAATAGTTAGGTATCTACCTACTAATACTAACTCACCTAATTCTAAAGAGCCCCAGAATAGAAACTGATAGAAATCTACTGTTTGCATTCCAAGTTCTCACAGTATTGCAAGCACAATTTTTCAACAACTGACCATTTATCTGAAAAAATGTCCAGTTGTGCATATTAACGTTATACCGGGTAGTCTTTTATTCGTAGCCCAAACTAACTGCAGGGCTCAGAATATTAGGATATTCCCCATTGTGGGAATATTCTAAATCCATGCTGTAGTGTTTGTGGATTTGAACAAGAATATCTTGCAAGATCTCTATTTAAATTTAGCGCTAATTTATTACTCTGTGATAGCGTCTGGCTTACCGCGCATGCGGGCAACCAACACACCTACGTGTGGATGTGTGCGAGTTAAAGGCCTACGCACATCTAGGCGACGGCAAAAGTGATCACGTGAAACGCTGTCAGATATGACAGTGATATTTGACAGCGTTTCAGCTGATCGCCATCGCCATCGCCGTGGATGGCGATTAGCTCGCCAATGGATCGCCCACTTCACTCGCTTAAAGTTCAGATCCACGGCGATGGCGATGTTGAATTCGTGCCATTGGAAAAAGACACATTTTAACTGCGCGCGCAGAGCTGCGTTCGTATACTAAGGCTGAGATTCATAGACCGCACTTTGCTTTACAGCAAAGCAGTCTTCGCAAAGTAAGCTTTGTTTATCGAAGTTTCCTATCAATATTTTGAATAAAGAAGATCTTGACAGAACTATGAAATATAATTTTGGTTGAAAGTTGAACTTTCCATCAAAATAAAGTCAAAGTTCGGTCTATGAATCTCAGCCTTAGTATTCGAACGCAGCTCTGCGCGCGCAGTTAAAATGTGTCTTTTTCCAATGGCACGAATTCAAAGGTTTTAAAAAACTTTAGAATATGTTCTTCCTTTTTTCAATTTATTTACCAGTGTAAGTAACTATAACCGAAGTTTGAGATACAAACTAGCGATCCAACACTACAATAATCTATGTGAATATTTAAAAAAATATGTGAACCATCCAACAAAATTTAATGTTTAATTTATATGAGAGAGTGGGATCTAGATTTCATGCAGATAAAGGCACTTTTTACGTTCTTGACGTTCGTGACCTCCAAATTAATGCTTTTTTAAAGGGGATGGTCATCACTTAACATCAGGTGGGCTTATTCCACCAGCAAGTTGTATAAAAAAACAGACACCCTTATCTTATTTGTTTGTTTATTTATTTATTGACCACCAAGAGATAATACTTACACAACAATTTCAATTAGGTTTGAACAAAAAATATCTTTCCCCGTGCTTATCCACTGAAGGATACCACAACTAACACTGTAACCAACATTAATAACTCAACTGATGGTATTTTAGATGAGGAAATTTGAATTTGTATTTCTGTATGTAAGTTGCCACTTAGATTTGTAATAACTGAACGAATTTGAATAAGATTTGGAATAGGCATGGAATGACATGGTATGCTATCATTGCTATCCTTAAATTATGCACAAACAATTTAAAAAACTATATTTGAAATTAGATTAGAAGTGGCCACAACAGGTACAAAAAAGCGAGAGCGAATTACAATAATAAATAATCAGCCATCAAATAAAACGAGCAAAATAGCTGTGCAAACGGTTTATAAACAGTTACATCTAGTAACTGTTTATAAACCGTTTGCACAGCTATTCAAAAATAAGTGGGTGAGTAAAGGTTTATTGCAAAAATAATATGCAACAATAAATTTAAATGTCTTAAGCTTTAGATTAAGTGCCATGTGTAGCTGTGCGTTTTCGTCAGCGCGATTCAAGAATGGTACAAAATTAGTGCT
Organism: Thera britannica; assembly: GCA_939531255.2. Lineage (NCBI taxonomy): Eukaryota > Metazoa > Arthropoda > Insecta > Lepidoptera > Geometridae > Thera > Thera britannica. The sequence goes on from OW618044.2 coordinate 2,020,717, forward strand.
GCCATCTAGTTCTGTGTTTGCAAAAAATATTGTACAAGCTATACTGCATGTTCTATATGTCAACCGAATGCGTCATTAGGGGAATGATGAATCACTCCCCTAATGAAGCAAGGGGTTTGTCCAGTCAATAATTTTGACGTTCAGTATTGCCAGTGTAAAGCGAACTGAGCGTGGATAGAGTAAGTAAGGAGGGTTCGGTGTCTGTCATTTTGGGAAGCAACATTCTAAAATAAATATTTTCTATTTCTATTTCTAAAACCCTTTTCTGCACAATCCTATTAAGCTCTGTAAGTCATGTTGGGAAAAAACAATCAATAATTTTTTTTATTTTTTTTTAAATGAAACTCCGTCATTAATAAATTAATTTGAAACACTGTATAGTATTTTTTTAATAACCTTAAATTACCTGCTATTGCAGGCTATAATTTATCACATATAGTGCCAAATTTCACCCAGATCCGTTCAGCCGTTCTGGCGTATGAACAGAAATTGGTGGCTCACATAGCCAGCGTGATCGATGAGTTGTTTTGACATTTCATTCGTGACGTATTCAAGACCTGTGCAAAAATTCAGCTCTAGAGAATTAATACAAACTCAAATGTCTATTTGTCTGAACTAAAAGCATTTTATTTGTATTGTTAGTGTTATTAACAGTTATGCTGGGTTATTTCAGTATAACCAACATTACCTAAGGTACTTCAGGCAACAAAGCACAAAGTGAAAGAAGAGCAAAGTGCGAGCAGTTGGAATTATTTTATTTTATTTATTTATACAGAAGCGTAGGGTGCCCTGCAGCAAGATGGATGGACGACATAGACAGGGTCGCGGGGCGGCAATGGTTTAGATTGGCACAGGATCGAGGTAGATGGCACAAACTAAGGGAGGCCTATACCCAGCAGTAGGTGAAGTCGGGCTGTGGATGATGATGATGATAATGATTTATTAAGATGCACCAATAAAGTGAACACCAACAGAATGAATATAATGAAAGTGTAATATTATGTGATATCCTGATTTGAAGTGTCACGCTGGCAACACTGTTTTGTTCGCAAGAGCTTTGCATAATAATTTATTTTATGAATAGAATTATTGAGTTATTTAATACGGAAATAGTGTTCCAAAACTCATAGTGACTTAATATTTAAGTAAATCCGATGTGAAGTGGCGTGTTTACAACAAAACAAGTGATGTGACTGAAAGGAAAGGACATATTTGCAAAGTTTTTGTTGCATAAAGTGCAACATTTTTGTTGCACTTTTTTGTCAAAATTAGAAGCAGTTTAGTGCAGTAACAATAATTACGAGTAATTTGCGTATTCGTGAATCTTGAACACATTTATCTAGAGGATTGGCGGCTTATACCTACTCATCAAGAATTACTTCACCTATGACCACACCTTGTTACGCCTCCTGAAGTACTTGATAATCTCGCAACTGACGTTCCTTTGTGAAGTGATCAAGACTTGAGTTTATGTAAAGAGTGTTTACAAAAGTTCTTATAAAAAATGCCGCCGGTTACTAGATCCCAAACTATTTCGAGTTATAAACATCAAATAGCAGTTCTTACATCGGAGCTGAAAAGATCACATAAGCTGACCGGAACATTGTTCGATGACGCTATAAATCGTGCTAACCGTTATTACGAGGTGGTTGAAGATTGGACAGTTTTAAAAGATAAGCTGAATAAGAATATAAAAAAATTAGAGGAAGTAAAAAGTGAGCGTGATTTTTATAAGTCATACTTCCAAAGACTGATGTTTATAATAATAATGTCATTACTTTTACTAACATTTTTTTTTATTTTCTCACAATATGCTATATATCGCCTTGAGGTGGCAGAAGAGGCGATGTACGGGCTTAATAAGCCCCAGCTTAAGATTGAATGATCTTGGTTTTTCAAGATCATTCAATCTTAAGCTGAGTTTTCTGGTGGACAACTGATTTTATTTCTAGTGGTAGTTAAAGTAAGTAGTGGTTTAAGATTACGTTACTCTTTCGCTGTTTTTCAGTATGTTATTCGATTTTTCTCTTTTTCTGATTTATCTTGATAAGTTGTGTTGTATAATGGTAAATGCGGCCGTGCCTGCCACTCTCGTATCGGTCTTCATAGCCATGAACGGAAGTGTTATACTTCTGGTTCATGTGCAATAACCTGACTGACGCCTCCTAAATCATCTCTAATAGATGGTACAGGCCAATGATGATGTGCTGTATAACATGTCTGAAAATTAACTGAAAAAATCTATGAAAGTATACCAACTAAACAAGGTTACTATAAAATAAATGATGCCTTTAATGACAAAAGAGCCACGAAGCTGGGCACATGATTATAAATCTTTACTTTCAAAAACTTTTATATTTATATTTATAAATTTTGATGACTTACATTTAAAGGTACTCGTACCTTATACTTTTAGAAACATTCATGCTCATAAATGATGTTATTTAATAATAAAATTTTACCTAATATTTTTAAAAGCTTATACTTCTATTGATTATACAAGCTTACCCCCGAATACTGAAACGCAACTCAGATTTAAGCACGTCTCAAGCGACGAATATTTGACAGTTTTCAATGAAAATCTGTCAAATATTCGTCGCTTGAGACGTGCTTAAATCTGAGTTGCGTTTCAGTATTCGGGGGTTAGACTCATATAAATGATGATAATTAACATTTAATTTTAAAGGAACCTATACTTTTAAAACTTTTATAAGTTATAAATGATGAATATTTACGATTAATTTTAAGGATACCTAATTATTTTAAAAACTTTTATACTTATAAATGATAATTATTTACATTTAATTTTAAGGGTACCTAATACTTTTAAAAACTTTTAAATTTATAAATGATGTTTATTTCTATTTTATTTTAAAGGAACCTATACTTTAAATTTTTTTATACTTATAAATGATGATTATTTACGATTAATTTTAAGGATACCTATTTTTTTTATAAATTATTATACTTTTATATGATGATTATTTATATTTAATTAATAAGCTTTATAATAATATGATAATAATACTTAAATAAGCGGTAGGTACTTGTATACTAATGTGTCACAATTTAATCTTCGTAAAAACGTGAATTTACCTTTTAATATTGTATCTTTAGTCAGTGTGTGTGTGTGTCAGAACAGAAATGAATAAATTGTATTAAATTTAAAACTTGTATAACTTATAAATGATGTTTATTTACGATTAATTTTAAGGATACCTAATCATTTTAAAAACTATTATACTTATAAATGATAAATATTTACATTTAATTTTAAGGGTAGGTACCTAATACTTTTAAAAGCTTTTAAATTTATAAATGATGTTTATTTCTATTTCATTTTAAAGGAACCTATACATTCAATTTTTTTTAAACTTATAAATGATGATTATTTACGATTAATTTTAAGGATACCTATTTCTTTTAAAAATTATTATACTTTTATATTATGATGATTATTTATATTTAATTAATAAGCTATAGTACTTTATAATAATATGATAATAATACTTAAATAAGCGGTAGGTACTTGTATAATAATGTGTCACAATTTATTCTTCGTAAAAACGTGAATTTACCTTTTAATATTGTATCTTTAGTCAGTGTGTGTGTGTGGCAGAAATGAATAAATTGTATTAAAATCAGATTTTCAATTGTTTTAAAGGAAACCACCAACGATTTTTACAAAACCAATGACGACCGACTCGACTTGTCTGTTATGTATATAATAAGTATACATCTATGGGGACTGACTGAGAGTTTTATGTATTTTTTATTCTAATTGGCCTCTCGGCTCAGTTGGTAGTAGCCTTCTGCGCCGTAGGTTGATCCCCACCGTGAACTAATATTTGTGTGTGCAGATGTTTGTTCTCTGTCTGGGTGTTATATTGTATTCTAAGTATGAATGTAATGTAATGAGACAAGCTTATGGCCCACCTGATGTTAAGTGGCTACCATTGCCTATAACAAAGCATTGCCTCGTAGGTCACGCACGTCAGGAACATTCCCTACAGTGCACTGACCTGCCTATTTAGTATTAGTAGTAGTAGAACTCTTTGTGAACAGCTCGTCCAGGAAACTACTACCACCATGCTTATTTCAGCCATGAAGCAGCAATGTTGTGTTTCAGTTTGAAGGGTGTGGTAGCCGATGAAATTAATGGCACGAGTGGTTGAACATCGGAATGCTTAAAGCTGATGGACGCAGGGCAGTGTATCGTAGACCACGTTCCTGACGTGCGTGACCTACGAGGCGAAGCTTTGTAGTAATCTATCAACGCACAGCCCAAACCACTGGACGGATCGAGCTGACATTTGGCATGCAGGTAGATGTTATGACGCCTGCTATGCTATTTTGTAGCTGTCTCCTTCGCTATTTCGTAGCTGTCTGCGAAGCTATTTATAGCTGTCTCCTTCGCTATTTCGTAGCTATCTGCTACGCTATTTCGTAGCAACTGCTACGCAACCATCATATCAAATTCTTACAAGCTTTTTCGAATTAACCACCATCATATATCATCACTCTGTTTCACCTCTTAGCTGTCTCGGCATTTGTCGATTACAAAAATTAGATCTACAGAGAAATAAATATCTCACTGAATCCACTATGGATCTAGGCAATGGATCCACTAAGATTGAGCGTTTGAATCAGTCCTGAGCCAAGAACCCAACAGTTCCCGATTAGGCGAGACATTGGTTCTCTCTGCGTGTTTTACCGCCTCTATAATGGAGAATGCTCTGATGAGCTATTTGACATCATCCTCGCATCGATATTCTATCACCGCTCTTCTCGACATAGAGACCTGCTCATCCACACATTCTGGATCCATGGGTTTCTCGTACAGCTCGCTTCTCGAGATCGTTTCTTCCTCATACTCATAAATTGTGGAATGAGCTACCACCAGAGGTGTTCCCTCTTAATTACAACATGAATAGCTTCAAGAAAAACGTTAAAAAATTCCTCCAGGTTAGGCAACGCAACGACAGCACCCTTGGTGCTGTTGCTGTCTATGGGCGACGGTGACCGCTTACCATCAGGCCGTAAGCTCGTTTGTCTAACTTTTACATAAAAAAAAGGCGGGTTCAACAGTGGAATATACCATGGTGAACCCTGTTTGACAAACAAGCACCATTTTCCAATGAATGTTAACGTTTGTCAATGCAAAATAAGTATTTTTTTTTTAAAGTTACGCTATATATTTCTTGTATGTCAACATTCGAAAACGAATATCATTTATCAAATATTTTTCAAGAGTCAGTTTTGTGCTGCCATCAATTAGCGGGTACCATAATACTTATTTAGAGTCTGTTCAGAAAGAGAACCGTCGTGGGATTGGAGGGCGCTGCTGTGCTTAATCACCTTTTTTGTTTAGTGGGCAATACAATAGCGCTTCTAATGCGTTTTGATCCTATCACAACTAGTGTATTATTCCTTTATTTAATTTTTATGATGCAAAATGCTGACAGAAAGAAAGGGATGAGCTGCCATATAAAAATCGAAACGTTAGTTCACAATTTGGCCACGACGGTTCTCTTTCTGAACAGACTCTAATAGCATAGAAGGGAAGGTTCAAGGTCCAGAACAGTTTCACCAGTAGCACAAGTAATAAAATAAATCCAAATAGCATACTTTGGCCGGTACTTTCCATATCTGGTTGAGATTCTACGAGAATCTTTTCAGTTCTAATGAAATAAGTACAAATTAATCTATAATAATAAAATAAGCAACCTTTTTTTTTATCGCAACATCAGTGTAATTAAATTACATAGACAGTACACTACAATACTCTGGACCCTTTGCTTCACGCTGTGAAAATCGTAGTTATCCTAATTGAACTTTACGGGATAAAATAAAATACAAATGCACTTCACGATCACGCACAATCTGCAAAATCATATATACACCCCTATTTTTTAATTACCAAAAAAAAAAAATGCGATATTGGCTGCCGATACTGAACACATCCACGAAAAAAAAAAATTTTTTTTGTTAAAACCACAATTTTTAGTCAAATATTGAAAAATGATTCAACAAGCAAAAATCATTTCATTCATAAACGCTAAATACCAAGCGGAACCGAACAGCGTAATTTTTTTTCTCTCTAGTACTACGTAACTAATATGTCCATAATTTTATGCAAGATTTCCGAAAATTTTAACATTTAATAACTTTGTCATTTTATCGAAACTAAAAATTCTGATTGCACATTCATAATGTTCTATCCCTACTACATTACCCTATTTTTTTTCTGGTAATTAAAAAGTAGTGGTGTATATTACCTGGGATTATTATATATGTCAAATTGAGTAGAGGGCAGGCCCCTATCAGACTCTAAAAGCTTTGGAAAAGGATTATTGGTGAGTAGTAAATGTCTAACGACTGGAATGATGATGATTATTATGGTAACGCTCTTCTTGGCTTAAACCAAGAAGAGCTTCTGCTTAAAAACTCCACTGTCGACAATGTGTCTCAACAGTTCCAGCTACTCTGTAAGATGGCAGTACTGTGGCAAATTTCGAAAAGTTTCACACTGAACGCCTCTGTATTAAATATGTACGCTACCAAAATGTTCAAATAGTGCAAAAAACAACTCATGTGACCATATCCAATCTCATTGCTTATTATCCGAACGTAAAAAATCTTATATAAAAAGATAATAGGTCTTTACCTATGAAATTGCCGTTCTTCAGTACTGGTCATTTCAAATAGAAAAAAAGTTTGGAATGGCTTTGTATTTTAAATTCAAATTAATTTTGTTTTAAAAACATGACATTCCTTTTACAAAATCAGTCTTTTGTTTATTGATTAGCGTTGTATTTTCATTACTTTTGAACATTTTTCGTCATAATGCATACTTTAAAAATTCGTGTAATTATGGAATATGAGTTCCGTCGTGGCACCAATGCGACACAAACGGCACGTAACATCAAAAACGTTTACAGAGAGAACTGTACAAACGCACGCACAACCCGTTATTGGTTTTCTCGGTTCCGTTATGGAAATTTTTACTTGAAAAATGAAGCTCGTGGTCGTCCGGAGACTTTGGTCAACAATGAGGAATTAAAGGCGATTGTGACTCACCACAGCTTTTTACAAAACGGCATGAGCATTACTGCAGATGTGTACTGTGAAGAACTGGAGACAATGATGGAGAAGCTTGCACATCGGCAACCAGCTTTGGTCAATCGGTCGTCCCCACTGCTCCTTCACGACAACGCGCGCCCCCATACTGCACATCAGACAGTCTCCAAGCTGCAAGAGCTGGGATTGGAAGCTCTCCCTCATCCGCCATACTCACCAGACCTTGCACCTACCGACTAATTACCTTTTCCAAAATTTAGAGAACTTTGTAGTGGGTAAACAATTCAATTCCCGAGAGGCAGTACAAAGTGCCTTTGAAGAGTTTGTTGCCTCCCGCCCAGCTGAATTTTACAAGAAGGGCATTAATAAACTGCCAATGCGTTGGAAAAAATGCTACGATTGCATGGGTGATAACTTTGAATAAAAGAAATAAAAAAAGTTTAAAAAAAAAGTACTTTTACTTATTCCATACAAAACGGCAATTTCATAGATAAAGACCTAATATTTAGCAAAGTTCTCGATCGTGCAAACGACCTTTTTCCCAATTTAAAGACCAATTCAAAAGATGATACATTCATGTTAGGAGACTCAGTGGATTTGCCACATATGCAGGTAGATAAATTTGGTGACCGAGACCAAAGTTTGCCAGCATTGTGATTGCGAGGACTCATTGTTCTGCATTCTATTTCCTTGAAAGTTTTACACTCTATGTGCTGTATTCGATTCGCCCGGAGATTTCCGTATGCTCAGAACCTTCACTCGATTTGTCCACTAAGTTTCCTTTTGTTATTCAGATTTTTTATTTATTTAACTACTAAATCACCCCAGCTTCGAATGGGTGTAGTTAAAAAAATAAGAAGTTTAAATGTGCCTTTGAATTTTTTTTACCCATACCAAGTCGGGATGGGTTCCTAATTTCATAAAATTGTTCCTTGTCCGGAGAACTGCGGAGTGGTATTTTCTATTCGTATTGTTTTAAATTTGTTTAATGCTTTGAATGGCATGTGTTACAACCATTATTTAAAACGTAATCATCATCAACATTATTGAATCCGTTTTGACTACGAAATGATTTATTTAGATAAGGATAAGTACAAAAATATAGATAACATGGTCTAAATTTGGTCGGTATTTCAATCGTTTGTAGTAAAAACAGGTACAATAAATTTCTTCTTGATTTTTTTGATTTCTTTAGACCAGGTTTCCTAAACCTAGAAAAGATGTTTTCTTAATCTGGTCTGGTCTGGCAATAAAAAAGTTATGAAATTCAGTTTTAAGTTAAATCCCATTTTTTTTTAGGTTGATGGTGTTCTTTGATATTGTTGAACATCAATAATTTCTGCAGCAAGCGCGACAAAAGACATTTATTGAAATTTGTTGTTTTTTACCTTTGGCTATGTACATTTAGGTTTTAGTACGAGTCCTTATCCCTAAGTTTTTCTTGAGACCCAACCGATAATAAACATTTCAATGCAGTGACATTACTATCTACACCTACCTACAGATGCAAAACTAAAAAAGCCTTAAAGCCACAAAACTTCAAAAATAAAGGAAAACATTGCATCCCCTATAACATGCCCTGCTAAGATTTGAGCCTAGGACCTTCTGATCCGAGATCAGATGCGTTATCTACCGTACAAATTTTGGTTCAGTATGCTGCGGCAAACTTGCAAAAATATTCATGTTTCGGTGTCAGTTCTCATTAAGAATAGAAGATAAAAATGAACCATGTTTAACACATAAATTACTTTCGTTTTCCTCACTCGTCCAAACCCTCAAATGTTCATAATATCCTCTAAGTTTGGCTTGACGGCGTGAAATTGGGGTAGTCTCAATGCCACGTCCTTACTCAGCCATTTATTTATTTGTCACTTTGCCTAGACGTTTAAAATTGATAAATGATTTAGATGATTGAAAGATGATTTAAGTTGATAAATGATTTTTTCATTTGACCTTAAAAGCTGTACCACAGATGACAAAAAATCTGATATTCGGAAAAAGCATTTTAGACGAACAAGCGTTCGTCTAAAATTATCTTACAATATATTTTAAAGTCCTTAGTAGACGCCATCTCGCAAACATAACGCTCAAAACTCTTTATTGACAATATCTGCACAAGAATTTGCAAAAATAATGTTTATAAGTCTGCATACATTATTACAATTTTCAAATAGATTAAAATCTACTCTTCAAAAAAGTTGAATCAAAAAAAGATCAGGACCCACCGAGATTTGAACTCAGATTTCTGGATTCAAAGTCCAACGTGCTAACCATTACACCACGGGTCCTACGGGACGTATAACGAAATTCAGGCTCCCTATCGAGTTTGTGACGTCAGACGCACGTCACGGGTTTGCTGTTTACACCGTTATTATAATGAAGTCTATTGAGTTATGTGAAAAAGAAACTAAACTAATAATGAACTTCATCTTTCAAATTTCAATAACAATAAAACCACGTAAGAATCCGCTGAGTATCTACTTTCTTGACAAAATATCATACTATGAAAGGAAATGGTGAGAAGAGGCTCACAGTGGCTCTGATTTTAGCTTATTTGTTTAGTTTTTGCATGAATAAGTGAATAATTTTTTTAATTAATACCGGTATAATTTTTTTACACAAAAAAAACTTACAATTAAACAAATATTTACAAAATGTACAAAATACACAAGAAACAGTTAAGCTATCTGCAGATCGTTACAAATGATCTGCTCATATGATAGCTCAACTGATCCAAATCAGTGCCAGACGGAAGCGTCCCCAAGACGCTGGCGGCATTGCCACGCTGAATAGCAATGCTTATACGCTGCGCCAGATACCCACCAGCTCTTTGGTCAGTGAATAAATTGAAATTGAATTAAAAAAATATTTAAAAAATATTTTTTCTTGAAAAAACCAATAATTTTTTGTTTTTTTTTTAAACGCAGTTCTTATGTTTATCAAATTTGAATCCAAATCACACATTTCTATAACCATAATTGTTGAGATTTTGACCTCAGAGTGCAATCGAAAAAATTAACCCCACAAAGAATTTTACTATCACGCTCAACAAACACTGACTGACCGAAAACGAGATGGACCGACGACACTGTTAAGATCGCGGGAAGTCAGTGGCTAGAAATAGCTCAAAATCGTTCTCCCTTGAAATGTGTAGGGAAGGCCTATGCCCAGCAATAGACTTCTTTAGGCTGATGATGATGATAAAAACAAACTGCAACAGCTGCAGACGATATAGTTTTAAGCTTAATACAGATTTAAACAATTTGTCTAGTACAAATTGTTTAATTTCTGGAAAACGTGAACCAACAAGGTGATGTCTACGAGTACGTGTAGCCGCCGTAGCGAGCAGCTACGAAAAAGCGTAGCAGATTCAATCAGTTCTAAATAGTGTCATTATAAACAAGAAGTCTACTTCTGGACATAGACATATCCATACATGTACTTCCAGATATATATACGAGTAACTATTTTGAAGCCTCTCTACGCACTGTTCCATTGTCGTCAGTTCATCAAATGGGGGTGGTAGTCAGAGCAGAAACCTCGTTTTATTTTCTGCTCTGTCCTATATTTACTTATATTTAGATACAACAAATAATTCATCGAAACAATATTGTGTTATTTATTTATTTAGTTTGAGTAGACTCTGAAAATAAAACCGCTTTTAAAAGCAACAATTTTGTTTATTTACTTTTTACGATTTCAGGTTCGCAATTAATTTAAAAATATTCTTCTCTTCTTCGTCTTGCAATGCTTTTTAATTAAAACATAACACATCATCTCTCAAGCATTTAAGTTAACATAATGATTGTATACCTATTAATATAATAATATAAATTTACAGTAGTTCAACGCACGGTACTTGATGAAACAATACATTTTACAACAGAATAAACAATAGTAGGTGCTATGAGGGTATACAAACGCTACAAAATCAAGTCTTCGTTTCCTTTCCCACTCGTGCCATTTCCAATAAAGCCCTCCTTTTCAATTCGTTTGTTGCGTCACTATACAGGGTTATTCATTATTAGCTGCAAATACTCAGGAATTAGGTTCAACAAATAAAATAAAAAATATTTATGAAATGATTTTTTTTAAGTTTTGTTATGAAAATCCCGAGAAAATCGATAAAGGAATCATTGGCGCCTGACCTATTTTGACCTTTGATCCGCGCCCGCGCGCCGTGAGCGACATTCTGCGTTCAGTCACCGCCTGGGTGGGTCATCGTCCTGTTCTCCGTGGCAATCATTATGCAATAGCCGTAAAGAAATTAATAAAAATAAAATTTTGATACAAAAACTTGAAAAAAAATTTGATCAAATTTAAAAAAAATAATTTCATAAATACTTTTTATTCTATTTGTTGAACCTTATTCCTGAGTATTTGCAGTTAATAATGAATAACCCTGTATACGACCCCCGCACCAATTTCGGGTTCCCTTTGGAGATGGGAAGCCTTCACCGCGCATGCGCACAACTAGAAAGCGTTGGATAATTTCAGTCCTAGCTGTCGAGGGGGACTAGCTCAGTGGTAGAGCACTCACTAGTTGACAAGTGAGAGGTGCTGGGTTCGATTCCTTGGGTCCCCTTATTTTTTTTTTGTTCATTGGTTTTGACATGAAAAATTTGATATTTGTTTAGTATTATTTTGTAGGATATTTTGAAGCAAAAATTTTTATTTTAAGAATTATTTTTTTTGTTTGGTAAAGTGCAACGTAAACTATTAATTATGGAATACTACAACATATCTATGAATAAAACATAGTTTTTGTCCATCGTCCGCATGTAGAAAGAACCTTATATTTGCAATATAAGCTACGTGAGATCATCTGCAAGTTTCTGAATATTTTGGGCGAGTCTAAATCACCTTGACGATTTTTTTAAAACAATTTGTGGTCGATTATGGGCAGTCTCAAGGTTGCTAAAATTAGCAAAAACGCCACCTATGGTTGTGAACAAACTACCTATGAAAGCTTTGTTTTGCGAGAACCCAAAGCATTAGCGCTGGAACTAAAAGAACAAAATATTAAAATGCCAAAACCATTTATTGTGCTTTAAAAATAATAATTCAATTTTATTAAAAAAACTCATTTTTTTATTTTATATAAGGGTTGACCCCTTAACTTTAAATTTCAAAATTGGAATTTTTAAATAAAACTAAAATTGCTGTATTTGAACTAACGTACGATTGCTACTCAACGTTTACAATATTATTTACAATATTGTTTACATGTAGGCTGACAACCGATAAATAACTATGGTTTTCAAATGGTGATCACGAACCGTAAATTGAAACATAGGACGCCCACCCTCCTGATGGTCGGGGGAAGTCAGACATACTTTGATATTACTTTGAGTCTGGGCAGATAATATACTTTCTCAAAGTAAATAAAACACAATGTGGGATGGTGGCACACTTTTTTCTGATTACCATCTACCAAAGTGATAAGGGGTATTTGGATCGCATCATGAGATTTCAGTTCGGGGCGAACTACTAGTATGTTTTGATACTGAAAATTTCACGTAAAAATCGATATTTATGAATTATTATTGCAGGATGGACCAAATAATTCTGCTTCTACTTTTGAAGTCAGCTATAAACAAGCATTAATTGTTATTTCAAAGGGTTGAAAATACTTGGATACAAACAAGAAAAAACAATTTACCTTTTTAGTATAATCATCGATCGCAGTTCTCTAGTGACACTATATTTCACCACCCTCCATACAGCCAGGTTGGCCGAGTGGTCTAAGGCGCTAGATTTAAGCTCTGGTTCCCGAGAGGGAGCGTGGGTTCGAACCCCACACCTGGCAAACCTTTTCACATTTTTTGCATTTAGATATAAAATTCATATCTTTATTCTGATGAACCCTTGAGACATACTTCATAAATTTTGATCAATTATGGCCGGAAGAATCAAGCTTCAGGTCAAAAATTGACAAGTTTTAAAAAGTTTCAAGAAATTAAATTATTTCTCTTAGTGCAGGCGAAAACATACGTAAGATAATAAATACAATTTTGCTTATTTATCTGAGCTTACCTGAACGTAATACAAAAAACTATACACATCTCCTTGATAATGACCCATTTGTACCCTGAAAGAGGACGAACAAAATATGGACATTGTTGGATCACGGGAAGGTGGTGAGTGCAAAAATGTTTCTGCCTGGAAAATGTAAATGTTGACTGGCCTCTCAGCTTAGTTGATAGTAGCTCTGTCTTCTGCGCCGTAGTCGTGGGTTCGATCCCCACCAAGAACAAATATTTGTGTAGTAAACACAGAAATTTTTTCTCTGTCTGGGTGAACTGTGATAGGCAACCCATATAGAATATATTTATTGGCATGTTTAATTAAATATAAAATACGTTTCATTAAATAACCAGCTCGGTGAAGGTCCTTCTATAGCGGGATCCTATACTAACACAGTGTAGCCCAAATACAGAGCCCTCTCTTATGAAAGACGCGAACGACCTTGTTAGTTGAAGACCAGTGTAGTCCAACATCCCTCCGCCAGATGACAGGACTTTCAACTGGAGTTACTTATGCTACAAAATTGCAAACTAGACCCAGAGATTTCTTTCTGTAGTTTTTTTTGTGTTGGCGTTTTAGAGCATTGTGAGTTATTTAGAGGCCAATATTGAAAAGTAATAGATGATTATTAAAATTACGAATAGCAAACAATATAAAACTAAAAACAATATATTATGTACATTACTATTTAAACTTCTAACGATATTTGGTTTGAACGAGATCGAGTAAGTAGTTTTTTTTTTATACGTCATAAATCGTCAGCCGCAATTTACCTTTCGACGAACTACAATAACTTTTATATTATGTTACTTGTTGCTACGGAACCCTTCATGCGCGAGTCCGACCCGCACTTGGCCACTTTTTTTACATTTCCGATGGTCTCGACATCTGTTGGGTATGGTTTGAACCAGTTCAGAGTCGGGAACTTACTAGTTTCCGACTAGACGGGAACCCATATTTGACGAACAAGCACTTTCCGATGAATTACGTCGTTTGTCAATGTGAAATAAGTAGAATTATTTTTGCTGCATCACGTCCATGTATGTCTCTTTGTTTGTCAACATTCGAAACAGAATATAATTTATCAAACATTTTTCTAGAGTCCAAGGGGTGCTGCCATCTACCAGCGGGTATCATGAAATAGCATAAAGGGGCAGGTCTGTAGGTCCAGTACAATTTCACCAGTAGCAAAAGTAATAAAATAAATCCAAATAGCACATTTATGGCCGGTATTTTCTACGTTTCGTTGAAGTTCTTCGAGGTTATTAACAGCTTTATTTAAATTAGTAATGATTTTTTTTATAATGGTACAGTAACAGCCTTTATTATCAATAGCAACATCAATATAACTTAAATACATAGACAGTGTACTTTGGTGTTCTGGACGGGACGGTGCTCTTTGCTTCACGCTGTGAATGTCAAAGTAATCCTTATTTAACTCTACAGGATATAAAAACTACGAAAGCATAACACATAACTACACCTAAAACTTGTCCTTACTTGATCTGAAAAGTAATCTGTAAGTTACCTGTGATTATAAAGTATGTCAGGCCTCTTTCAAATTCTAAAAACATTTATAAAGAATTATTGGTGGGCAGTGAAAGTCTAACGGCTGGTTTGATGATGATAATGATGATAACCTTGAGCTAAGAAGAGCTTCTGCTTAAAAGCCTCACTGTCGACAATGCGTCCCACCAGTTCCAGTTAATCTGTAAGATGGCAGTACTGTGGCAAATTTTGAATGTTTCACACTGAAAACTTCTGTAATAAAAATGGTACGCTACGAAAATGTTCAAATTGTGCAAAAAGCAACTCATGTGACCATACCTGTACGGGACATCAAGAATAGAAGAGTAGTTTAATTTGACACACGTTTATTTATTGTTTTACAAAAGGTGTTGATGAGTCGCGGGTTGTTGAAAGACTGACCGCGCCCGCCCGGTTTCCACGCATTTGCATGAAAATGCAGTGTAAGCAAAACTGTACGGTATGTGGACCGTACATGTTCCGGGGGGCGCGAGAGAATGAGTATGAAGTGAGATGGTTTGGTTAGTATGCGATTATGGTATCATGATACAAGAGGATGAAACAATATTATGTTAGTAAACGCAGCATGATACCGACATTAATCGCGATCACTTATAAACCTTATTTTACTGAAAGTCGGCGATGTAGCTGAGTCTTTGCTGGACCTTTCGCACTTCACACTGTAAGATTGTACATTACACGCACTTTCACTTTCATCACACACAACACTATTACCGACTACCGATGAGACCGCCGCACGATTCGAGGGTATGGGCTGCGTGCCCACGGGGCGCGGCGGCACGGGCGCAGCGCACGCCCTGGACGTGGCCCGCACCGTGCTGCTGCCCGGAGTGGCGGGGGCACCGCGCGCTCGCCACCAGACGATCGCGGCGCACACCAACGCTGCTGCTGCCACTGCGTAGATAGTGACGTATTGATGAACGTCGTGAGGGGACATCTCGTCGTTTTGTTCAAAGTGATCTGCTGCTTCTTTGATCTCGGCGATTTGTTTGTTGATACTCTCGATCGAGCCTTTAATGTCACTGTTGCTCTCATTAAAGTGGGTGATCGGTATCGTAATATTTATGATGTTTTTGACGGGTGCAATCTCTATAGAAAGTATGTCTGGCTCTGTATTCAAAGTGCTAGCGTGTTGCTCATGTGGCGTTATAGTGAATGACTCGCCCTTGATGACGCAGTCATTTCCTAGTGCGATTATGTTGACACCTGTTAGTTGTTCCTGTGTAACATGATATCCACAGATAAATGTTGCAGTGCATTGACCGCAACAGGTAGAATCGAAACCTTGACAATCGGTCTCTTGAGGACGCCACTTTTCGTCTTTATGCTGATTACCCGGACGTGGTTGTCCTTGCCTGGGTGGAGTTCGATTACTCTGCCTAAAATCCATTTGCCTGCTGGCAGATTGGCATCGTGTATGATGACGATGTCATCTAATTTGATATTAGGTCGTGTTTCTCTCCACTTGCTTCTTGCTAGTAGCTGTGTGAGATATTCTGCACGCCATCTGTTCCATATGTCTTGGAAGATTTTTTGTGTAAGTTGCCACCGCGTTCGCTCATCCCTTTCAGTTTCATAAATTGTCAAAACTGGACCACTTGCTAAAAAATGAGACGGGGTCAGATAATCAATGTCATCCGTATCTTCACTCAGTGCACTTAAAGGTCGAGAGTTAAGGCAAGCTTCTAGCTGTGTAAGAAGCGTTGTAAACTCTTCAAACGTAAGCTTCTGTTCTCCGACTACTCTATGTAAGTGGTACTTCAAACTTTTGACCGCTGATTCCCACAGGCCGCCAGCGGAAGGCCATGAAGGTGCCAAGAAATGGAATTTGATTTTCATTTCATTTGTCTCACTTAGGAACTCATCTGATAGTAGAGATTTTAACTCTACAAATTCTTTGCTTAGGATCTTGTTTGCTCCAACGAAGTTTGTTCCATTGTCGCAATAAATGTGTCGTGGAGTACCTCTTCTTGCTGAGAATCTTCTTAGAGCTGCTAGGAAAGCTGAGGATGATAAGTCAGACACTAGCTCAAGATGGATGGCTTTGGTCACCATGCATACAAAAACGGAAACATAGCCCTTGGTTGATTTGATACCTCGGCCTTTACTGGATTTAACGAAAATAAAACCCGTAAAGTCCACTCCTGTGTGGTGAAAGGGCCTTGTAGGATTTGTTCTTGCGGTAGGTAAGTCGCCCATCAGTTGGTGTTGCATCACCGGGTTGTGTCGTTTACAAATGACGCATTGCTGCAGGCGTTTTTTGACAGCTCTGTTTCCTCCTACAATCCAATATTCCTGTCTCAACCAGGATAGAGTCAGACGAGCTCCACCATGAAATGTTTGTTTGTGGGCGTGGTCGATGAGCATCTCGGTGAAATGGCTTGTATGAGGTATAATTAATGGATGCTTCATTTCCTCACTAAGGTTCGAATTTCTCAGACGACCTCCAACTCTCAACATGCCATCTTCGTCAAGATATGGTAGCATGTTAAACAGTTTGCTTGTTCGACTGACAGTTTTTTCTCGCTGTAGATCTTTTATTTCATCTAAGAACTCCAATTGTTGAATGCATTTGATAATTTTTAACTTTGCGAAGCGTATCTCGTCCGTAGTTAAATAACCTTGCTGACGGTTACAGCTTGGATGCGTTATTGCTCGCATAATCCATGCAAGGACGCGCGTCACTCGTGTCAAATTGCTGTGCTTGCTTATCAAACATTCAACTATACTTAGATTAGTACTTATGTGTGTACTTTCAACTTGTGCTGTGTTGACTGATTGTTTTGATGTTTTTATTTCTAAGTCAGTATCGAATTTTACGTTTTCATCATCTTTGTTGAATGACTTTAACCAGGTAGGTCCATGCCACCAAAGTGAATGCTCCTGAAGTTGATTTGCTGTCAGGCCTCGGGTGGCGCAATCAGCTGGGTTTTCCTTTGATTTAACGTAGCGCCAGCACTCTGCCGGCATGACCTCTGTTATCTTTTTCACCCTGTTGGCGACAAACGGCTTCCACCTACTCGGTTCTCCATGTAGCCAACCAAGTACTGCAGTTGAGTCACACCATCCGTATAATTCGATCGTGTGACCGTTCAAGCTTTCCTTGACCTTTATCATGAGCTTTGCTAATAAGTCTGCGCCACTTAGCTCTAGCTTAGGCAATGATATTCCATTATCCATCGTGCTGATTGGATTTACCTTCGTCTTTGCGGCTAGAAGTGTTATTTTTGACGAATCCTTTCCTTTAACCCTTGTATATATGACACCCGCAAATGCTTTGGAAGATGCGTCACAGAATCCGTGAAGCTGTATCACGTCATCCTCCCCACTTCCTATCCATCTTGGTAGTTCTGTTTGATCGATGTTGTCGATGTCTTCTCTCAGCTTGATCCACCTTTTATGGATGTCTTCGGGCACTTTGTCGTCCCACTGCAGATTGGACTTCCACACATCTTGAAACAAAAGCTTAAGTTGTATGACGACTGGAGATAACCATCCAAGAGGGTCAAAAATTTTCGATATTTCAGACAGGAGGGTTCTTTTCGATGGTATTGAAGACGATTTTGGTAACATTTTGCATTTGTATGAGAAAACATCTTCTTTAGCTTTCCAGAGGAGTCCCAATGTTTTAGTAGACTCTTGATGACGAAAATCGAAGGTGTCGTGAGGTTTTGAGACTGCGTTATCATTGCTTATCAAACATAGCTCGTTGGAGCACCATTTGCGTAAATTGAATCCACCTAGCTTTAAAAGTTCAGTAAGTTGAATCTTCAGTTCCTGTGCTGATTCAATTTGGTGGCTTCCACTGATCAGGTCGTCCATGTAGAACTGCTCCTCCAGGACTCTTGCTGCTGCAGGGAATTTATGACCCTCGTCGCTTGCTAGCTGCTTAAGAGTCATCATGGCTAAAAAAGGAGCTGCCTTTGTACCATATGTTACGGTTTGAAGACAAAAATCCTGAACTGCTTGGCTTTCAGAGTCACGCCAAACCACCTTCTGGTATCGCTGGTGGTCCTTGTGAACCTGAATTTGGCGAAACATTTTTTCAATGTCTGCAACGTATGCATATTTGTACTGTCTCCATTTGAGTACCAAAGAAAGTAGGTCCTTCTGCAAGTTCGGGCCCCTGTACATAACATCATTCAAACTGTACCCACGTGACGTCATTCCTGATGCATTAAATACAACTCTCAACGCAGTTGTAGTCGAGTCAGCGCGGTGCACACTGTGATGTGGCATGTAATAACCGGGTGTCTTGTTACCGTCACCTGTTGATGTGCGCATGTGACCTAATTCTTGGTATTCATGCATGAATGATTTATATGCATTTGAAATGTTTTCGCATTTTTTAAATTTTCGTTCTAATTGATAGAACTGTGCCAATGCTTTTGGCCTTGATTTTCCTAACTTCTCATCTGCGTCGGAATGTAATGGTAGTCGAACGATGTATCTACCATCTGCTTCTCGCTCTGTTGTCTGTTTGTACAGCTGTAAGCATTCCAAGTCTTCTGTAGACATTTTGGTTTGATCGGCAATATCTTCGATTGACCAAAATCTGTGTAGGTCATTTTCCTCGGTCAAAACCACGTTGCAGTGATACGATTTTGTGACGTTAGCACTGCCGCATAAGATCCAGCCAAAACGCGTCTGTTGAGCTATTGGCATGGATGGATTTTGTCTGATGACACCACCTAAAATTATTTCCGCGTAGACGTCTGCACCTAGTAGAAGGTCTACGGATCGGCTTCTGAAGAACTCCGGATCTGCTAACTGAATATTCTCCAAATGAGGCCATGTTGGTTGTGCGAATGTTTGGTTAGGTAAATTGTTGACTACATGCTTCATGACAAATACCTCAGTGTTGATTTGGTAATCATTGTATAGCGATGATAGAGAAATCCCAATGATCCCTTTGCAGATCATTTCTTTCGCTCCTACTCCAAATATTATTCCTTGGCATCTTTTGCGTTTCATACCTAAAATTTGTGCTGCATTTTCGGTGATCAAGGATGTTTGTGATCCTTGATCGATCAACGCTCGTAAAGTAAGATTGGTGCCGTCAGCCTTGGTCACGTTCACTAACGCTGTTGCTAGAAGGATTTCCCCTGCCTCTCCCTGTAAAACATGGGCATTACCCCTCTGCTGACTTTGCTGGGAATTGTCGGCTTCATATTGTGTTCGCGATGAAATTTGAACTCTGCTTGTCGATGCGTTGTGCAATAGGGTATTGTGTTCTCCTTCGCACTCTTGGCATCTTTTTTTAGAGAAACATTTCTTATTGCTATGTGACATAAGGCAGTTTTTGCAAAAGGATAATTTTTCGACAGTCTTCTGTCTCATGTAGGGCGGCATTTCAAGGAATGTTTCGCAATGATATAGCCTGTTATGATCGTTCATGTTACAAACTGCGCATTTCGTAACTTTATTCTGGAAATTATCGTTTGAGTTTTGATAACCTTGATCTTGATTGAATTTATGACTGGTAAAAGATTTGAAAAAATGAGTTTTCTTGTTTGTTGACGACTCCTGCTGCTGAGTTTTTGCTTCGGGCTTGCGCCTAGAAGTTTCTAGCGAAGAAAATTTTAGTTCAAGAAAATCTAATAGATCTGAAAGAGTAGGTAGCTCTTTTGGATTTTTTAATGACTCGACATAATCTATATGCGTGTCCGCATCCAATTTGTTGGAAATGATGTATACGACGATTGGGTCCCAGGTACTTGTGTCGATTCCTAGGGCCTTTATTGCGTTAAGGCACTCGTTAGTGGTATCATAGATCTTCTTAATGGCTGCTGCCGATTGCTGCTGCAATGTAGGTAAGTTAGTTAAGGTATTCATATGGCTGTTGAATATTAACTTTAAATTATTGTAGCGACGTAGGAGTATATTCCAACTCACTTCATAATTATCAGAGGTAATTAGTAAATGCTGTACCAGTTTTTCTGCTTCGCCCTTGAGCTTGCTCTTGAGGAACTGCATTTTTTGGGCGTTCGATAAAGACATATTATTGTGCACCGCCTCTACGAATAAATCCTTGAAGGACACCCAATGTTGATAGTTCCCGCTAAAGGTAGGTATATCCATCTGTGGCGTAGATGTTTCTCTATGATGCTGAGACCACATTTTTTCATTGAGTGACTTTTTGATGTTATTATACTGTCGTTCATACCTATTATAGGTTTGCTCATACTCGAAATCATCCTCGTAGAGCTCTCCATCAATTTCCCAATGCAGGGAGTCAATAACTGACCAACGGTTCTGTACTGACTTTAATGTATCCTCGAACTCCCATTTGCTAGAGAGGTTTTCGATGTTTACTGAATGTAACGTCCTAATGAATGCCTTGAAGTTACTTTGCTGCTTCCTTAGCATTTCATCTAGCTTGCTGCTAGTTCCTTGCCCACTGCTGCTGCGTGGAACTTGGAAACCGGACTCTTGTTGATGCGGTTGCTGCCTTGCATCTTGCGTCTCGGCTCTCGTTTGCCCTCTTGTTGCTGGAGGTGTAGCCGGACGCTGGAATGTTCCTTGCCCGCTGCTGCTGCGTGGCATTTGGAAACTGGACTCCGGAGGCTGTTGCCTTGCTTCTGGTGTCTCGGCCCTGGATTGCCCTCCTGTTGCTAGAGGTGTATCCGGACGCTGGGACGTTCCTTGCCCGCTGCTGCTGCGTGGCATTTGGAAACTGGATTCCGGAGGCTGCTGCCTTGCTTCTGGTGTCTCGGCCTTGGATTGCCCTCCTGTTGCTAGAGGGGTAGCCGGACGCAGAAGATGTTTATCGTCTAGTTTTGTGTCAGATGACAAATACTTTTGTAAATATGAACGTGTATCAACGTAAAAATCTGAAGTACGCTTATATGCGTCAGTTACAAAGTAATCTCCAGTTTTATCATCAAATTCGCACAATTTGCTGTGGTTGCACTGAAATTCTTGCCAATAAGTTTCTAAAGAGCTCAGCTTTCTATTGATGTTTGCTGAGGTCCTGCGCTCAGGACCATCCTTTTTAAAGTTGGTCAGGACTTGTTCCATTCCTGCCATGACTTGCTGTTGATTTGCTATGAGATCATCCATGTTGTAGCGATGGTATTGATAGCTTGTAGAGAGTAGCGAAATACTAACTCACCGAAGACTGCTTTCTCACCTACAGAGCAATGCTATGTCCTGTGGTAATCCAGACTGGGCACATAAAACACAAAATGCTTTTCACGTTTTTTGGACCCGCCTTCGGAGGCTCGAAGGACCATTGATGTACGGGACATCAAGAATAGAAGAGTAGTTTAATTTGACACACGTTTATTTATTGTTTTACAAAAGGTGTTGATGAGTCGCGGGTTGTTGAAAGACTGACCGCGCCCGCCCGGTTTCCACGCATTTGCATGAAAATGCAGTGTAAGCAAAACTGTACGGTATGTGGACCGTACAATACCCAATCGCATTGCTTATTATCGCAGCGTTAAAAATCCTACATAAAAAGATATCAAGCAAAATGCTCGATCGCGCAAACGACTGTTTCTCCTTAATCTATGTACTGGTTCAAATGATGAAGTATTCATGTACGGAGCCGTCAGCAAACCAGCAGTAAAACGTTGCTACGCTGCGCATCAAATAAATTTCCGAGTGCCAAGGGTATTCGCCTAAGAAAAAAAAAAGGGTTCCGAATGCTCTGGGCATCTCGTATACAAGTTACAGCAGACTGTTGTGTGTGCTGATTGCTCTTTTGTTATTCAGACTTTTCATTTTAGTTACTTAATAACTAGTGATACTGGAACAATTATTGGTCTTATGAATTGAAAAGAAGTGCAAATTCTATTGATAATATAGGCGCAAAACTAACAGTGTTTGGCTATTTGTGTAGTTGTTGGTTCAATCATGCCTTTACTATGCTTTAACGTCTTGTATAGTATTTAGCAAACAGGGCTTTTGTATTTTCTAAAATATTATAAGGAACAGAAAACTCTACCAAGTGAGTGAGTTGAGTGGGCGACTGCTAGTCTAATCCCACTTATGGTTCCCGTGGGATGGATATTTTTATTTTCAAGAGCAATGGATCGTCATGTTTTTGCATAGATAGTGGTAGTTTAGGGGTCAAAAAAATACAGGCTAATTTTTATCCCGGAAATATGCACGGTTTTGGGATAGTATATGTAGAAACCCTGTTTTAGTCTTTAAAAGCATTGTGAGTAATTTTAGAGGCCAATTTAAGTTCAATTTGGAGTTTGTTTCAAAACAGCGCAATATTAATCCAGTATACTGCATGACGTCATTAGCTCGATAGGGAAACTGAATTTCGTTATACGTCCCGTAGGATCCATGGTGTAATGGTTAGCACTCTGGACTTTGAATCCAGCAATCTGAGTTTGAGTCTCGGTGGGTCCTTATCGTTTTTTGGTTCAATTTTCTGTACGATTAGTTTTAAATCTATTGAAATTTGTAATTAGCTGTTTGAATCTTTTTTAAAATATTTGTGCAGGATATTTTATAAGCATTTGAGACATTGCATCTACTACTAGTGAATATGAAAACTTAGCTTTAAGGATTTTAAACGATTAATATATTGATTCTTGCATTATGTACTTCGTTCGCTTGAAATAATTTCCAGATCCTTATTTACGAAAACTCCGCAAGCACCTTTCAATGTGTATACTGTAATCCCAAGAGTCACTTTAGGCAGGTGAGTCTAGGTGCTGATTCTACGCTGCCAAGCTAAAATTTTAAGAAAAAATGAGGGTTTGAATACAGTTGTTAAAGCAATTCATTGTTAAACTAGCTGACTCGGCTAACTTTGGGCTGCCATATGTTTTTCTAGTATTTCTGTAGATTTTTATCAAAAATATTGCATAAGAATCTTGTCCTGATAATAAAAAACTGTAATGCTGAAAATCTCCTAGGTACGGGGTATGAATACAAGAAACACTTAATTTACAAAAGTTTTTATTTATACCTTATTCGACTAACAAATATAGGAAAATATTAGGTTTTAATTACTCTAAGGGGCCTGCTATGCCCCTAGGCTTCTTAGGATCCCTAAGAACTTATCACTACCTAAAATTATTGTCCGTAGCTAAGAATAATATCTTGGGTTGGTGACCCGCCTGCCTTGAATTCGGTTTGGCTACTAATAAGGAGTTGCTCAACTCTCAAACTCAACTCAAAGTTAGTTTATTGTACAGGTGTTGAACAGGTTTAGGTCCGTCGTAAGGGTCTGTGGTATCCGTGGTAGGGCAGTGTGGTATTGACAAAAGGGAACAACGGCGGGCCTTAGGGCGCCGAAGATAGCGGCCGCAGCCGGTGTGTTGGTGCTTCCACGAGCACCTTGACTAACCTCGGAGGCTGAGATCTAACCAATATCACGTTCGCAAGTCGGTAGCGGTATCGGAACGGAGCTGGCGTGGGCAAATGCGCGCTGGTCCTTCAGCCGAAGTTTCGACCACGGGGAGTGACAATCGGTGCTCCCTTGTCGAAGAGACGAGTACCAATATTCAGAGCCTGGGGCCCGTATGCGGCAGGAACCTCCAGGAGCTACCAGGCGGCCTCTACTGATCACGAGAAAAGGGAACAATTTAATATCGACACTTTACAAAAACACTGAACTCGCTCGAAACCAGGAATATTCGACTCACTTGAGGCTGGAAAATATTATGCGTAGGGTATATTTCTATCCACTACGGGACAATAAAATCGACAGAAATCTGTTTAAATAAGATATCGAAGAATCAATTCGGTTTTCAACGGGTCGTTGCTCTCTCTGTTAGCTAGCTGTTTCAAAATCCAGACCATAGACTAGAGTAGAGAGATTCGCGCTAGCGATCTTATAATCGATTTTCAAATGAAATCGATGGAGAAAAAAAACAAACGAATCGGCCCGAATTCAGCCGTGAAAAGGCGGACGGAGGTCTAGGACGAATGCATAACGTTTTGAAAATCCTGTATCCTGTAAAAACAGGGCACATTCTCGTAACAATGGCAATATGTTAGTAGGATAATCGATTCTCGATACTCGATGGCGATCAATAGACAATCCCTCGGATCGATAAACCCCTATTCGCAATAGACAGTCTGTGGCACGTCGCGCTGGTATGTTGCCAGCTACCGGTTTGCGGTTACCCTAAACTCAACTGCGCAATATCGACCGCCAACTCGGATCATCATTATTTTACTATGAACAAGACCGTAAGCTCAGATAATGAATCGCGTAAGCATTTTAAGACGTAGTAAGTATTCAATGATGGATAATATGGAGGTATAAACGATTTAATGGGCTCTCGGGGTTGGGTGTCAAGCCGACTCACCCAACCCTTAGTGTGGACCGTACTGAGCGGGCAACCCAGAACCAGCTGGTGTAAATAAGATAACTACGACCAAAAATCATGTCTTCAAGCTCATGTGATAATAAAATAATATGTTTTGTGGACACTGTGACAGAAGGACTGATGTTTCCGTCGCACGGCGCCGAAGGCGACATGCGAAAAAAACTAAATAATGCGGAGCCGTTCCATTTGGCGATCTTATGGTATAAAAACTATCTCGCTGAAAGGAAGCTTCAAATTGAATGGCGGGAACGTTTGAAAAGGTATGAGTTTATTCGATCGTTACTATGGGGTTTACCTATTAGAAATCGGATGTTACAAAACACAAAAATAGAAACAATTTCATTTGGTGCAGTCGTTTGGAAGTTTTGCCCGTACATACATTCACTGTTTCGATGATTTTGTGGAAACTGACACCGAGCAGCCGCCGCATACTGAACCAAAAATTGCAGCCTCTAGTACAAGCCTCTGTGGCGCAGTGGATAACGCGTCTGATCTCGGATCAGAAGATCCTAGGTTCAAGTCCTAGCAGGGCACTATTTTTTAAGAAAAAACAAGAACTAGAATTTTCTTAAAATGTTGCATATTTTGGTTGTCTAGTAGTTAATACAAATGAGTCTCTAACTTTTCTGCTTTTTTGGAGTTTACTCCTTAAGAATCGGTTTTTAGATATAAGGCGCCCGGTATGAGAAAAAAGTGGGCAGTAAAATCTACTGAACGAATGACCTCGTTACGTTTTTGGTGCGCAACCTATCTTGCGCAACTTTCTAATTTGGTGTGAGCAGTGCAGCTAGATCGTGGGTAGTGTGTACCCTTACTTTGCCTTTAAGGAGTAAACTTCAGTCGTGCGTCGGAGCTGACCCACACAATTTTTTTTCAGCTGTTTCGTATAGATTTTTTTACAATGATAATACTAAATTAAAAAAAAATGCAAAAAACATATTTGTTGACCTAATCACACCATTACTACAAGACCGATTTGAATGAAGTTTAGAACAAATACAGTTTGTTACCTGAATTAGCAAACAGGGCTTTTGTATTTCCTGAAATATTATAAAGAACGGAAAAAACCCAGCTAGAACGGAATAAACCTACCTCCCGAGTGGAGCCGTGGGCAACCGCTTATATTGAAAAGTGATGGTTGATTGTTAAAATAACGAATAGCATACAATGGAAACAATACATGGGGGAACATAGTTTGCATCTGCTAGCTATGCTATTTCTTAGCTGCCTGCTACTCTATTTAGTAGACATCTGCTACGGATCTACCTCTACATATTCTTGTAGGTTTTTTCAAATCAGTCACCATCATCTCAAATTTTAAGGTTCCGTAGCCAACTGGCAAAAAAGGAACCCTTATAGATTCGTCATGTCTATCTGTCTGTCCTTCCGTATGTCATAGCCACTTTTTTCCGAAACTTTAAGAGCTATACTGATGAAACTTGGTGGTGTACTCTGTAAACCGCATTAAGATTATTACGTAAAAAAGACAAAAAACCATGTCAACTTCTAACGATATTTGGTTTGAACGAGATCGAGTAAGTAGTTTTTTTTTAATACGTCATAAATCGTCAGCCGCAATTTACCTTTCGACGAACTACAATAACTTTTATATTATGTTACTTGTTACTACGGAACCCTTCATGCGCGAGTCCGACCCGCACTTGGCCACTTTTTTTACATTTCCGACGGTCTCGACATCTGTTGGGTATGGTTTGAACCAGTTCAGAGTCGGGAACTTACTAGTTTCCGACTAGACGGGAACCCATATTTGACGAACAAGCACTTTCCGATGAATTACGTCGTTTGTCAATGTGAAATAAGTAGAATTATTTTTGCTGCATCACGTCCATGTATGTCTCTTTGTTTGTCAACATTCGAACCAGAATATAATTTATCAAACATTTTCTAGGACCAAAGGGGTGCTGCCATCTATCAGCGGGTATCATTATACTTGGTAATAGCATACAGGGGAAAGTCTGTAGGTCCAGTACAATTTTACCAGTAGCAAAAGTGACTAAATGAATCCAAAATACATACTTTTGGCCGGTGTTTTCCATATATTTATTTTTTATAGCAACATCAATATAACTTAAAATACTTTGACAGTGTACTACGATGTTTCGGGCGCTGCTTTTTGCTTCATGCTGTGAAAGTCAAAGTAATACTCATTTAACTCTACAGGATATAAAAACTACGAAAGCATAACACATAACTACATCTAAAACTTGTCCTAACTTGATCTGAAAAAAATCTGTAAGTTACCTGTGATTGTAAAGTATGTCAGGCCTCTTTCAAACTCTAAAAACATTGGAAAAGGATTATTGGTGAGCAGTCAATGTCTAACGGCTGAATAGATAATGATAATGATGATTACCTTAGGCCAAGTAGACCTTCTGCCTAAAAGCTCTCTACTGTCGACAACGCGTCCCATCAGTTCCAGTTAATCTGTAAGATGGCAGTACTGTTGCCTATTTCGAATGTTCCACACTGAACGCTTCGATATTAAAAATGGTGCGCTACGAAAATGTTCAAATTGTGCAAAAAGCAACTCATGTGACCATAATCCAATCGCATTGCTTATTATGGAAACGTAAAACATCTTACATAAAAAGATATTAAGAAAAACTCTCGATCGCGCAAACGACTGTTTTACCCCAATCTATTGTGATGAATTTCAATAATGGTTCTAATTTTAATGGTTTAATAGAAATTACTATTATGATATTTGATGACATTTGTCATATTTGTTTGTAAAATAGTCTGTCAACTTCATAGAAAATGCCGTTGGCAATTATGTATGGTTAGTCAGTTGAATCGATTGATTTAAAATATGTCTGTGGATCTGAATAATTTGTTTGTAAATAAATAATGATTTTAATTGTCATTAATCATGATAACTGTTTTAAGAACTAGTTTGTTTGTTTAGTTTATGTAAAAGTATTATTAATGGTGATTGATTCAAAATGTCTGCACTGCATACTGGCAACGCTTCCGGCGATAAAGATGGCGGTCGGGCTCGACTGCTCGATCGCCATTCTGGAACGAGCGCTCGGAAGAGTTGGTCGCATGCAATGCAAGCTACTTTATAAAACCACGTGGCTTAGAGTTGGTAATTTGTAAAGTACTAGAGAGATTGTAACGTAGAAGGAAGTGAACAATATAGTTTGATTGGACAACAGTGGGAGTTTTATTACATCTCCGAAGTGGTAAGTACACGCCCAATTTTATTGTTCTGATGACGTTTATTGCATGATGGATAATGTGTAATTAAACTTAATTGAATTAATGGATCTTTGATAAAATATTTAAATTTTTCTTGAGAAAATTTAAAGAGGGTACTCAAACAAAAAAAAAAACTTGCTCTGAAGCATTGTTACCATGGTGTTGTGGGGTTTCATAGGGGGATGAAATTTTCGTCATTTTTGTGCTACGACGCACCGTTTACGAGATACCCACAATCTAACATTATTCTTAGATTATCGGTCTTTTCTTTTAAATTTATTTATTAGGTTATGCCTACCCTAAAATGTGTGTGGAATCATATGAAATTTGATATTAGCCGCTCATCCGAACATGAAATGGCCTGCACCTAATATTTAACGACTTTGACTACTTAGTTAAGCTGTTCCATTTCAAACAATTGACATTCACTTAATTTTTGGAATATACGCTAAGTTTACCGAAAGATATTTTAAAAATATTAACGAACTTAATAACAGCAAATAGTTTTACATTATTATGCATAACGATGATCATTTTATTGGTTACCCTCTGATAACACATGACTCGTGTTACCGTGTATGAAATTAAGTGAAGGTACTTGAGTGTAAAAAACAAGCTTGAGTGTTAAACGCAAGTCAGTCCTCTGTAGCATTCTTGTTACTTTTTGATATGCAGAACTGTTGGGTACTTAGGCAAGGCCTACTTTCCTGTCTAGAACCATAAACAAACATTTTTATGTCCATGCTAATAGTCGCCATTGTGCCGATGTAGCCTAGTACAAAATTAAATAAATACCCTTTAATAAATTAGAATCTCTGTTGGCATAAGCAGGGTGTTATTGGCTGGGTTATGTTGAAATTATTATTTGTTAAGTTTCTGGAAATATTTATTTCTTATAATTTACTTAACATCAAAAATGAGTGATTGAATAAAGTTTCATAATAAAGTGGCCGTAAATAGCAAAGACCGAGCACAATCTTGAATTTCATAAAAGCCGGTACGGTCTTTGTCATGGACCGGGCCTAACCATAAATTTGATACAGGGGCTATCCGATAGTGCTAAAACTATTCATGTACTGCTAATACCAGAGCAGCTCAGTAAAGTTTGAGTAGCCTCTAACCGCAAGTGTCTAACCATGCTGGATTTAAAATAAGTAAGTTAATGATCATGATCAAGCCTACCGAAGCGAGTTTTTGAAGCAAAGTGAGCTAAAGTTATCAAAATGGTAGACTATTTATTTATTTTTATTTCTTAGGTAAACAATCAGCAGATACTTATATTCTAATTGATAATTTAAAACGACAACTAGGGTCCATTAAACAGGTTTCACATAGTGAGACTATTTTGGGAGCTTAAAAAAAAATTATATTAAGTAATGAGAGACTAAGGTAGACAAACTATAAAATGAAGATACAATTTTTTTTTAAGAAATTACAATTAAAACAGAAAAACAAAAAGTACAATAAAAAAAAAAAAAAAAAAAAAAAGCATATGGAACCTGGGGAGTCTCCTCGAAACAGCATTTTGACAAAATGTTAGTAGCAATTCTTGGTGGTTTTGAGCAAACAGATCTAGTTTGGGGACGTTAACCAGGCCATTGAACGTAATTACTGCTCGACTAAAGAAAGTGTTTTGGGATCTGTGTTTGGCTATGTACGCCATAGAAGTAAAGATTAATTTTGGAACCAAGTGAGTACAGTTTGGCTATTTTCACCTAAGAAGATGAAATTGATTTTGGAACCAAGTGAGTTCAGTTTGGCTATGTAGGTACGCCTTAAAAGATGAAATTGGTTTTGAAACCAAGTGAGTACAGTTTGGCTATGTAGGTACGCCTTAGAAGATGAAATTGATTTTGAAACCAAGTGAGTTCAGTTGACTATGTACGCCTTAGAAGTTGAAATTGATTTTGAAACCAAGCGAGTTCAGTTTGACTATGTACGCCTTAGAAGTTGAAATTGATTTTGAAACCAAGCGAGTTCAGTTTGACTATGTACGCCTTAGAAGTTGAAATTGATTTTGAAACCAAGCGAGTTCAGTTTGACTATGTACGCCTTAGAAGTTGAAATTCATTTTGAAACCAAGCGAGTTCAGTTTGACTATGTACGCCTTAGAAGTTGAAGTTGATTTTGAAACTAAGCGAGTTCAGTTTGACTATGTACGCCTTAGAAGTTGAAATTATGTTTGGAACCATGCGAGATCTGTTTGGTCAAAGTTCAAAAAGTTCAAAAAGTTCGAAATGTTCAAAATGTTCAAAATGTTCAAAATGTTCAAAATGTTCAAAATGTTCAAAATGTTCAAAATGTTCAAAATGTTCAAAATGTTCAAAATGTTCAAAATGTTCAAAATGTTCAAAATGTTCAAAATGTTCAAAATGTTCAAAATGTTCAAAATGTTCAAAATGTTCAAAATGTTCAAAAAGTTCAAATTGATCAAAAAGTTAAAAAGAAAAAATGTTTGAAAAGCTGAAGATCATTGTTTGGATTTGGAATAAAAGTAAAGATTTTGGGTTAAGATTATATAAGTTTTTGGATATGAGTAAAAGTTAAGCTGGATTAGAGTTAAAGTTATTTGAGTTTAAAATTAATG
Organism: Thera britannica; assembly: GCA_939531255.2. Classification (NCBI taxonomy): domain Eukaryota; kingdom Metazoa; phylum Arthropoda; class Insecta; order Lepidoptera; family Geometridae; genus Thera; species Thera britannica. The sequence goes on from OW618044.2 coordinate 2,051,482, forward strand.
TTTTGGATTCCAAGTATATAAATTCGTACAGTATTGCCAGTGTCGAGTGAGGATATTATAATAAAAGATGAAAAAATGATGAATTAATTATGAATTACAAATGAATTAATGATGAATTAAAGATGAATTACAGATGAATTTAAGATGAATTTAAGATGAATTTAAGACGAATTTAAGATGAATTTAAGATGAATTTAAGATGAATTTAAGATGAATTTAAGATGAATTTAAGATGAATTTTAGATGAATTTAAGATGAATTTAAGATGAATTTAAGATGAATTTAGGATGAATTTAAGATGAATTTAAGATGAATTTAAGATGAATTTAAGATGAATTTAAGATGCATTTAAGATGAATTTAAGATGAATTTAAGATGAATTTAGGATGAATTTAAGATGAATTTAAGATGAATTTAAGATGAATTTAAGATGAATTTAAGATGAATTTAAGATGAATTAAATATAAATTAAAGATACAATAAATGTGAACTAATTATAAATTAAAGATTTGCGATTTATAAAACATTTATAAAATAATAACTTAAGATTAACTAAAGATGAATTGCAGTTATAGGAGTTCAATTACAATTTTACAGTTCAGCTTTACAACTGAATCAGTTTTCAATAAAAAAATAAAAATTGAACCAAGATTCCAAATTAAGTTAATACGTCATAAACCTGAACCATTAGATTGGTTACGCACCGAAACAGTCTCTGTCGATAAGATGTTTACATTTCAGCAAAAACAATGAGAATATGACAGTACAATCATGTTCGTGCCTGCAGTACCATGGCAGGGCATGGCATGGAGGAATTCAAGTAAATAAGTTCTTCGCTGTCAGAATTTATGATGGCGTTTTCATGCATTTACTGAGCTAAGTTAAACGTATCTTTTGTAGTATTTAAAGCGCAAGACTAAGTACAGAGAACTCGTCCAAATGCCGTGGATAGTGTACATTTAGTGTTTTATATTTTTGGAATATATTGTTACTTTTTAATTATTTCACAATTGGAAAACCTATTCATTTCATCTAGATATAATACAAAGCAGATGAATGATAATAGATTTATTCACAGTGTGCTTGCAGATCTGTAAATTTTATGACGAGTTTCAGATCCTTAAAACTCCAGGCAAAGTTAGTAGCGATGCACCGCAGAAGGTGCCACAGGACACAGCCGTGACGCACCGCATCAGCAGCATGAGCAGTGATGCGTCACGGGAGGCGCCGCACCAGCGGCCTGAGTCGTGATGCGCCACGGAAGGTGCCGCATCTGTGATCTGAGCCGTGATGCGCCATGGAAGGCACCACATCAGCAGCTTGAGCCATGACGCGCCTCTGAAGGTGCCGCAGTAACAGGCTGAGTTCCGTATTAAGGAGAAGAATTATGTAGTTTATTACCACAATTTTATTTTGTTTTATATTTTATTTTATTTGTTTATTAGGTACACAAAACAGAGTACAATCGATAATTTACAGGCATAAATACTATTAAATTATGAGCTAGACTGTACCCCAAAACATGCGTACACAGAATGCATTGAACAGGAAAGTTATGTAGATAGCGTGTAACCAGGCTTAACTAGTAGTAGGTGATTAAAGTTAACATTTACTTGGAACTTAGGTGTACTCATACAATTATTTTATTACAGTAAGTCACTTCGAGTTAAGACTCGAAGAGAGTGCAGAATTAATTAACTAACTAATAAGAGTTTTCGGCACACTCTAATGAAAGAGTGGCCAAAGCTGCATTCTTGAATTTATTTTGATTATTGTTAAAGATATCAATTTTATCACTGTATTTAATCAATAAATCGTTAAATAGGCGACACATTCTGACAACGGGGTTATAATAAGAAGTGTTGTTTGAATGGACTTGTAGGGCGAAAGTGTTCTGAAAGGGTTGCCGAGGTCTAGGCTTTATATTTAGATTAATAAGATAAAGTAAGCAAGGAGAGTCGATATGCGAGTGGATAATTTTGAAAAGATACAGTAGATCATGATATTTGCGATGATTTTCTAATAACATTAAATGAAAATGATGGAGCTTTGCAGTATAGTTATATTCAGAAACTTTTTCTGGACCCTCTCAATCCGGTCAACGTGAATATTGTAGTAGGGAGACCAAATTACTATTTGACTTTTAAAACAATTAACTGTTTGACTGTATTTTTAACCATGTAGACGTCTTCCTATCACAATCTGAGTATAATTTATGTTATTGGAATATTTAATTTAAATAATATTTTACCCGAATGGATTGTTTATGGCTAGGATGCGAAGACTTTTCTGATACAAAACTGTTATTATTATCTTACGAGAAATTGCATTTAGTTAAATTTTTTTGCATACAGGCTTTGAATATGGTAAACGGGATATTTAACTTTAGTTATTTTTAGATAGAATTATATTTTTAATATCTGTTTATTCTAAGAAATGACTAAGATTTATTTGGGTGTCTTCGTATCTTCTACTTAATAATTTCATTTTGTTTACAAGTTTTATATTGTAATTTTGAATTTGTCTTAATTTGTTCTTATTAGTTGTTTGAATTTTGGTAGTCATTCAAGTTTCAAGTTTTGTTTATTCATACATATACATAGTTATCATGTTATCATTATGCTCTCAGCGTGTGCTTCCAGAGTAAGCACACTGTCGGATGGCCGAATTTGATAGACATTAGATTTTTTTTAGATTGTATTTGAATGGTCATCTTTTCTCATTACTTGTTTTAAATTCAAGCTTTGTTTATTAAGTTATCATATTATATTGTGCACTTAGCATGTGCTTCCAGAGTAAGCACAATATCGGATGGCCGAATGTGATGAATTTCAATAATGGTTCTAATTTTAATGGTTTAATAGAAATTACTATTATGATATTTGATGACATTTGTCATATTTGTTTGTAAAATAGTCTGTCAACTTCATAGAAAATGCCGTTGGCAATTATGTATGGTTAGTCAGTTGAATCGATTGATTTAAAATATGTCTGTGGATCTGAATAATTTGTTTGTAAATAAATAATGATTTTAATTGTCATTAATCATGATAACTGTTTTAAGAACTAGTTTGTTTGTTTAGTTTATGTAAAAGTATTATTAATGGTGATTGATTCAAAATGTCTGCACTGCATACTGGCAACGCTTCCGGCGATAAAGATGGCGGTCGGGCTCGACTGCTCGATCGCCATTCTGGAACGAGCGCTCGGAAGAGTTGGTCGCATGCAATGCAAGCTACTTTATAAAACCACGTGGCTTAGAGTTGGTAATTTGTAAAGTACTAGAGAGATTGTAACGTAGAAGGAAGTGAACAATATAGTTTGATTGGACAACAGTGGGAGTTTTATTACACTATGTACCGGCTTAGAAGATAAAATATTCATGTAGGAGCAGTCAAGCAAATTTAGAGTGCACAGATGTGTTCGCCGAAGATAAAAAGCAGGTTTCCGAACACTCTGGGCATTCGTATTCAGTATTGCAGCAGTCGTATTTGTTGACTGCTCTTTTGTTATTCAGACTTTTCATTTTAGTTATTTAGTAACTAGTGATTCTGGAACAATAATTGATCCTATGAGGAGATATAAGTTCACCTCAAAAAAATAGGCAATACCATCATCCCTATCTTATTCTTAAATAGTAGAGTTAGTATGTAAGTTTTGAATGCAGTCTATTAAGACTAATTAGGCTTGAAGGTAAATTTATTTATTTAATTATTGTAACGGAAAGGTGGGGCAGTGACCACTAGACCACCAGAGCGTAGATAAATAATAGAAACTTTGATTTATCCATGGATTGGTAGAGGAGGTTTTGGCTCTAACGAAACCTAATGGAACCTGATGGACCGACGATAATATAAAAGATAGTGGAAAGTCAGTAGTAAAATAGTAAAATTAAAATTAATTTAAGTAATTATGTGTCCAGACTTCTTCAGACTGATGATATCCACATGCATATGTATAAAAGTCTATCCCCACACATTAGTGCCGTGTCAGGGACGGGGCAGAAACGTGGCCGCGTCAAAGCGATAAAAGGTAAAGTGACGACTTGCGCAGGGTGGCGGGCAGCCACTGGATGGGAAGAGCCAAAGACCGAGCACAGTGGCGCGCCATGGAAGAGACCTATGCCCAGCAGTGGACCGCAATAGGTTAATGATGATGATGATGATTATCTCGGGTTAGATAAGTCGTAAATTACATTATATACGCGTACAATTTTTATTAATAACTCATCATTCATGATCACCAACAAAGTCAACAAACTACCTTTGAACCGTGACGACGAACCGTAAGTTTCAGCAAGTTCGGCAAGTTTATCATGCGCACTTGATGTGCGGCCGCTGGCGGGCCCTTTTTGCGTGACCCTTGACACGTGTTGCTCGAATTTTTTTAAGGTTCTACAACACGCCGGTTTCCTCACGATGCTTTCTTTTACCGTTTTGAGAGTATTGGCATAGTGCACATACCTTTTTCGACAGAAAAACTCATTGGTACACGAGTGGATTTGAACCCACGACCTTCAGATCGGAAGGCGGGGCCACTACCACTAGACCACCAGTGCTCTCGACAACGAACTGTAAAGTGAAACATAGGACGCCTTCCCGATGGTCGGGGGAAGTCAGGGGGTGGAAAAGGCTCAAAATCATTTTTCCTGAAAATATACAGGCTGATGGTGTTCATGCGCTGAAACAAGCATTCATTGTTATTTCAAAGGGGTGAAAATACTTGGATACAAACAAGAAAAAACAGTTTAAGCTCGGCATTACCTTTTTAGTATAATAATCGATCGCAGTTCTCTAGTGACACTATATTTCACCACCCTCCATACAGCCAGGTTGGCCGAGTGGTCTAAGGCGCTAGATTTAAGCTCTGGTTCCCGAGAGGGAGCGTGGGTTCGAACCCCACACCTGGCAAACCTTTTGCACATTTTTCGCATTTAGATATAAAATTCATATCTTTATTCTGATGAACCCTTGAGACATCCTTCAAAAATTATGGTCAATTATGGTTGGAATCAAGCTTCAGGTCAAAAGTTGTCAATTTTTAAAAAGTTTTAAGAAATTAAATTGTCTCTCTTAGTGCAGGCGAAAACATACGTAAGATAATAAATACAATTTTGCTTATTTATCTGAGCTAACCTGAACGGAATACAAAAAAATATACACAACTCCTTGATAATGACCCATTTGTACCCTGAAAGAGGACGATCAAATGTACATTGTTGGATCACGGGAAGGTGGTGAGTGCAAAAATGTTTCTGCCTGGAAATGTAAATGATGACTGGCCTCTCAGCTTAGTTGATAGTAGCTCTGTCTTCTGCGCCGTAGTCGTGGGTTCGATCCCCACCAAGAACAAATATTTGTGTAGTAAACACAGAAATTTGTTCTCTGTCTGGGTGAACTGTGATAGGCAACCCATATAGAATATATTTATTGGCATGTTTAATTAAATATAAAATACGTTTCATTAAATAACTAGCTCGGTGAAGGTCCTTCTATAGCGGGATCCTATACTAACACAGTGTAGCCCAAATACAGAGCCCTCTCTTATGAAAGACGCGAACGACCTTGTTAGTTGAAGACCAGTGTAGTCCAACATCCCTCCGCCAGATGACAGGACTTTCAACTGGAGTTACTTATGCTACAAAATTGCAAACTAGACCCAGAGATTTCTTTCTGTAGTTTTTTTTGTGTTGGCGTTTTAGAGCATTGTGAGTTATTTTAGAGGCCAATATTGAAAATGAATAGGATGATTATTAAAATTACGAATAGCAAACAATATAAAACTAAAAACAATATATTATGTACATTACTATTTAAACTTCAAACGATATTTGGTTTGAACGAGATCGAGTAAGTAGTTTTTTTTTTATACGTCATAAATCGTCAGCCGCAATTTACCTTTCGACGAACTACAATAACTTTTATATTATGTTACTTGTTGCTACGGAACCCTTCATGCGTGAGTCCGACCCGCACTTGGCCACTTTTTTTACATTTCCGATGGTCTCGACATCTGTTGGGTATGGTTTGAACCAGTTCAGAGTCGGGAACTTACTAGTCTCCGAATAGACGGGAACCCTTAATTGACGAACAAACACTTTCCGATGAATTACGTCGTTTGTCAATGTGAAATAAGTAGAATTATTTTTGCTGCATCACGTCCATGTATGTCTCTTTGTTTGTCAACATTCGAAACAGAATATAATTTATCAAACATTTTTCTAGAGTCCAAGGGGTGCTGCCATCTACCAGCGGGTATCATGAAATAGCATAAAGGGGCAGGTCTGTAGGTCCAGTACAATTTCACCAGTAGCAAAAGTAATAAAATAAATCCAAATAGCACATTTATGGCCGGTATTTTCTACGTTTCGTTGAAGTTCTTTGAGGTTTTTAACAGCTTTATTTTAATTAGTAATGATTTTTTTTATAATGGTACAGTAACAGCCTTTATTTTCAATAGCAACATCAATATAACTTAAATACATAGACAGTGTACTTTGGTGTTCTGGACGGTGCTTTTTGCTTCACGCTGTGAAAGTCAAAGTAATCCTTATTTAACTCTACAGGATATAAAAACTACGAAAGCATAACACATAACTACACCTAAAACTTGTCCTTACTTGATCTGAAAAGTAATCTGTAAGTTACCTGTGATTATAAAGTATGTCAGGCCTCTTTCAAACTCTTACAAAAATTGAAAAAGTAGTATTGGTGGGCAGTGAAAGTCTAACGGCTGGTTTGATGATGATAATGATGATAACCTTGAGCTAAGAAGAGCTTCTGCTTAAAAGCCTCACTGTCGACAATGCGTCCCACCAGTTCCAGTTAATCTGTAAGATGGCAGTACTGTGGCAAATTTTGAATGTTTCACACTGAAAACTTCTGTAATAAAAATGGTACGCTACGAAAATGTACAAATTGTGCAAAAAGCAACTCATGTGACCATACCCAATCGCATTGCTTATTATCGCAGCGTTAAAAATCCTACATAAAAAGATATCAAGCAAAATGCTCGATCGCGCAAACGACTGTTTCTCCTTAATCTATGTACTGGTTCAAATGATGAAATATTCATGTACGGAGCCGTCAGCAAACCAGCAGTAAAACGTTGCTACGCTGCGCATAAAATAAATTTCCGAGTGCCAAGGGTATTCGCCCAAGAAAAAAAAAAGGGTTCCGAATGCTTTGGGCATCTCGTATACAAGTTACAGCAGACTGTTGTGTGTGCTGATTGCTCTTTTGTTATTCAGACTTTTCATTTTAGTTCTGGAACAATTATTGGTCTTATGAATTGAAGAGAAGTGCAAATTCTATTGATAATATAGGCGCAAAACTAGCAGTGTTTGGCTATTTGTGTAGTTGTTGGTTCAATCATGCCTTTACTATGCTTTAACGTCTTGTATAGTATTTAGCAAACAGGGCTTTTGTATTTTCTAAAATATTATAAGGAACAGAAAACTCTACCAAGTGAGTGAGTTGAGTGGGCGACTACTAGTCTAATCCCACTTATGGTTCCCGTGGGATGGATATTTTTATTTTCAAGAGCAATGGATCGTCATGTTTTTGCATAGATAGTGGTAGTTTAGAGGTCAAAAAAATACAGGCTAATTTTTATCCCGGAAATATGCACGGTTTTGGGATAGTATATGTAGAAACCCTGTTTTAGTCTTTAAAAGCATTGTGAGTAATTTTAGAGGCCAATTTAAGTTCAATTTGGAGTTTGTTTCAAAACAGCGCAATATTAATCCAGTATACTGCATGACGTCATAAGCTCGATAGGGAACCTGAATTTCGTTATACGTCCCGTAGGATCCATGGTGTAATGGTTAGCACTCTGGACTTTGAATCCAGCAATCTGAGTTCGAGTCTCGGTGGGTCCTTATCGTTTTTTGGTTCAACTTTCTGTACGATTAGTTTTAAATCTATTGAAATTTGTAATTAGCTGTGCGAATCTTTTTTAAAATATTTGTGCAGGATATTTTATAAGCATTTGAGACATTGCGTCCACTACTAGTAAATAAGAAAACTTAGCTTTAAGGATTTTAAACGAATAATATATTGATTCTTGCATTATGTACTTCGTTCGCTTGAAGTAATTTCCAGATCCTTATTTTCGAAAACTCCGCAAGCATCCTGACCTTTCAATGTGTATACTGTAATCCCAAGAGTCACTTTAGGCAGGTGAGTCTAGGTGCTGATTCTACGCTGCCAAGCCAAAATTTTAAGAAAAAATGAGGGTTTGAATACAGTTGTTTAAGCAATTCATTGTTAAACTAGCTGACTCGGCTAACTTTAGGCTGCCATATGTTTTTCTAGTATTTCTAAAGATTTTTATCAAAAATATTGCATAAGAATCTTGTCCTGATAATAAAAATCACAAAAATAGAAACAATTTCATTTGGTGCAGTCGTTTGGAAGTTTTGCCCGTACATACATACATTCACTGTTTCGATGATTTTGTGGAAACTGACACCGAGCAGCCGCCGCATACTGAACCAAAAATTGCACCCTCTAGTACAAGGCTCTGTGGCGCAGTGGATAACGCGTCTGATCTCGGATCAGAAGATCCTAGGTTCAAGTCCTAGCAGGGCACTATTTTTTAAGAAAAACAAGAACTAGATTTTTCTTAAAATGTTGCATATTTTGATTGTCTAGTAGTTAATACAAATGAGTCTCTAACTTTTCTGCTTTTTTGGAGTTTACTCCTTAAGAATCGGTTTTTTGATATAAGGCGCCCGGTATGAGAAAAATGTGGGCAGTAAAATCTACTGAACGAATGACCTCGTTACGTTTTTGGTGCGCAACCTATCTTGCGCAACTTTCTAATTTGGTGTGAGCAGTGCAGCTAGATCGTGGGTAGTGTGTACCCTTACTTTGCCTTTAAGGAGTAAACTTCAGTCGTGCGTCGGAGCTGACCCACACAATTTTTTTTCAGCTGTTTCGTATAGATTTTTTTACAATGATAATACTAAATTAAAAAAAAATGCAAAAAACATATTTGTTGACCTAATCACACCATTACTACAAGACCGATTTGAATGAAGTTTAGAACAAATACAGTTTGTTACCTGAATTAGCAAACAGGGCTTTTGTATTTCCTGAAATATAATAAAGAACGGAAAAAACCCAGCTAGAACGGAATAAACCTACCTCCCGAGTGGAGCCGTGGGCAACCGCTTATATTGAAAAGTGATGGTTGATTGTTAAAATAACGAATAGCATACAATGGCAACAATACATGGGGGAACATAGTTTTGCATCTGCTAGCTATGCTATTTCTTAGCTGCCTGCTACTCTATTTAGTAGACATCTGCTACGGATCTACCTCTACATATTCTTGTAGGTTTTTTTCAAATCATTCACCATCATCTCAAATTTTAAGGTTCTGTAGCCAACTGGCAAAAACGGAACCCTTATAGATTCGTCATGTCTATCTGTCTGTCCTTCCGTATGTCATAGCCACTTTTTTCCGAAACTTTAAGAGCTATACTGATGAAACTTGGTGGTGTACTCTGTAAACCGCATTAAGATTATTACGTAAAAAAGACAAAAAACCATGTCAACTTCTAACGATATTTGGTTTGAACGAGATCGAGGAAGAAGTTTTTTTTTAATACGTCATAAATCGTAAGCCGCAATTTACCTTTCGACGAACTACAATAACTTTTATATTATGTTACTTGTTGCTACGGAACCCTTCATGCGCGAGTCCGACCCGCACTTGGCCACTTTTTTTACATTTCCGACGGTCTCGACATCTGTTGGGTATGGTTTGAACCAGTTCAGAGTCGGGAACTTACTAGTTTCTGACTAGACGGGAACCCATATTTGATGAACTAGCACCCCCAACTTTGCGATGAATTACGCCGTTTGTCAATGCGAAATAAGTAGAATTATTTTTGCTGCATCACGTCCATGTATGTCTCTTTGTTTGTCAACATTCGAAACAGAATATAATTTATCAAACATTTTCTAGGACCGAAGGGGTGCTGCCATCTATCAGCGGGTATCATTATACTTGGTAATAGCATACAGGGGAAAGTCTGTAGGTCCAGTACAATTTTACCAGTAGTAAAAGTGACTAAATTAATCCAAAATACATACTTTTGGTCGGTGTTCTCCATATATTTATTTTTGATAGCAACATCAATACAACTTAAAATACGTAGACAGTGTACTACGATGTTTCGGGCGCTGCTTTTTGCTTCATGCTGTGAAAGTCGAAGTAATACTCATTTAACTCTACAGGATATAAAAACTACGAAAGCATAACACATAACTACATCTAAAACTACTGCTTTTCTTCTTGCGATTCTACGAGCTGTGCTAACGCCGTAACGGAGGTGATCCAAAGAGCAATGGAATACTTTATTCCATTCTCTGACGCTTCACCTTCGACAAGTGCTCGCCCCTGGTTTGGTCCTGCATGCGCTAGCGCAGAAGCGCAAAAACATGTAGCTTACCTTGCCTGGGTTGATGCACGAAACGGCAAAGCCTCTGACACGCGACAGAAGAAGAAAGCCTACAACAAAGCCGCCAAATCCTGCAAAAAGGTGATAAGGAAGTCTCGTTTTGATCGGATTGGCCGAATGGGAGCTAAGCTTGCCGCATACCCCACGGGAAGTAAAGCTTTCTGGTCTCTGGCCAAATCGGTCGAAGCGAACTTCAGCCGTCCTTCACTTCCACCAATGTTGAAGCCAGATGGATCACTGGCTCACACCGCGATTGAGAAAGCAAATCTATTTGTTACTCAATTTGCGGAAAATTCACGTCTAGACACCACAGGCGAAACTCCACCTAGCCTTCCGCGATGCGAAGCATCGATGCCGGAAATCCGTATCCAGCAAAAGGAAGTGCTCAAAACGCTACGTGGTCTTGACGTGAGTAAAGCTAGTGGACCTGATGGTATTCCAGCCATAGTGTTAAAAACCTGCGCACCTGAGTTGTCTCCAATACTTACACGGCTTTTCCGCCTATCTCTTGAAACTGGTATAGTCCCCAAGTCTTGGAAGCTAGCCAATGTGCAGCCTGTGCCCAAAAAAGGTAGTCGCGCCGACCCGTCAAACTACCGACCTATTTCGGTCACCTCCATACTTTGTAAATGTATGGAGCGTGTACTGAACGGTAAGCTCCTCGCATACCTTGAAGACAATGTCCTCCTCAGTGACCGCCAGTACGGATTCCGCCGAAACCGGTCTACTGGGGATCTTCTTGTGTATGCCACGCACCTCTGGAGTGAAGCCATAGAGAAATGCGGTGAAGCACTAGCGGTTTCACTTGACATTTCAAAGGCATTTGACAGGGTCTGGCATGCTAGCCTTATTGGCAAGCTTTCAGCATACGGACTTCCAGCCCAATTCTGTTCCTGGCTTGAAGACTTTCTGAGGGAACGATCCATTCGAGTAGTTATCGATGGCTGCTCGTCGGATCAATTGGCTATTAATGCCGGTGTACCTCAGGGGTCAGTACTATCTGCCACTCTGTTTTTGCTGCACATTAACGACCTGCTCATACCCGGTATCATGGGATATGCAGACGACAGCACAGTTGTGGAAAGATATACTTCAAATGCTCAGGCCAAACAGAATGTGGTTCAGCAAGAGAGAGAGGCAATGCTGCAGCGCTTGAATATGAAACTCAAATTGGTGTCTGACTGGGGTGACGCCAATTTGGTCAAATTCAATGCATCCAAAACGCAAGCTTGCCTGTTCTCAGCAAAGAAAAGTCAGTTTCCCCACGCTCCTGTTTTCCGAGATGTACCTATAGCGATACGGGATCACCTTGAGCTCCTTGGTGCTTCGCTTACGCCTGCTCTCAACTTTGGGTCGTATATCGAGTCTAGGGCTAAAACAGCCTCCATGAAGCTTGGCATCCTAAACAGGGTAAGGCGGTACTTCACACCAGGACAGCTGCTTAGCCTTTACAAAGCACAAGTCCGGTCTGGTATGGAGTACTGCTGTCACCTGTGGGACGGCTCTGCCAAACACCAGCTTGCTGCCTTAGACTCGATTGAGCGAAGAGCTTTTAGGCTGATAGGTGAGCAACACATGGCGCAGACTAAAATCCAGAGTCTGGCACATCGTCGCAAAGTTGCTTGCCTATCGATTTTCTATAGGTTACATTTTGGGGAATGTAGTGAGGAACTGCATGATCTTATACCACCATCTCCCTTCCACCATAGGACTAGCAGACGCACGGCTCAGTACCATCCATACCTGGTTAGCATACCACCCATTCGCACTAAGCGTTTTGGCTCCACCTTCATTATGCGAACCTCCAGGGAATGGAACTCATTGCCGGCGGCTGTTTTTCCTGACCACTACAATCTGGGCCTCTTCAAGGCAAGAGTGAATAGGTGTCTTCTAGACCATCCTGCTCCATCGTCGGCTACATCGTCACTTACCACCAGGTGAGATTGTAGCCAAAGGCTGGTCTATATCATGTAAAAAAAAAAAAAAAAAAAAAACTTGTCCTAACTTGATCTGAAAAAAATCTGTATGTTACCTGTGATTGTAAAGTGTGTCAGGCCTCTTTCAAACTCTAAAAACATTGGAAAAGGATTATTAGTGAGCAGTCAATGTCTAACGGCTGAATAGATGATGATAATGATGATAACCTTGAGCCAAGAAGAGCTTCTGCCTAAAAGCTCTCTACTGTCGACAACGCGTCCCATCAGTTCCAGTTAATCTGTAAGATGGCAGTACTATTGCCTATTTCGAATGTTTCACACTGAACGCTTCGATATTAAAAATGGTGCGCTACGAAAATGTTCAAATTGTGCAAAAAGCAACTCATGTGACCATAATCCAATCGCATTGCTTATTATGGAAACGTAAAACATCTTACATAAAAAGATATTAAGAAAAACTCTCGATCGCGCAAACGACTGTTTTACCCCAATCTATGTACCGGCTCAGAAGATGAAATATTCATGTAGGAGCAGTCAAGCAAATTTAGAGTGCACAGATGTGTTCGCCGAAGATAAAAAACAGGTTTCCGAACACTCTGGGCATTCGTATTCAGTATTGCAGCAGTCGTATTTGTTGACTGCTCTTTTGTTATTCAGACTTTTCATTTTAGTTATTTAGTAACTAGTGATTCTGGAACAATAATTGATCCTATGAAGATATATTTAAAGTTCACTTATGCATAGCTTTTTAGGGTTCCGTAGACAAATGGCAAAAACGGAACCCTTATAGATTCGTCATGTCTGACTGTCATTGATGAAACTTGGCGAGTAGATGTATTCTGTAAACCGCATTAAGATTTTTACACAAAAATAGAAAAAAAACTGTAAATTTTGGGGGTCCCCATACTTGAAACTGAAACTCAAAATTTTTTTTTTCATCGAATACATACGTGTTGGGTGGGGTGTTTCTATGAATAGGTCTTCAAGAATGATATTGAGGTTTCTTATATCGTTTTATTCTAAACTGAATAGTTTACGCGAGAGACACTTCCAAAGTGGAAAAAAGTTGGTCCCCCCCCTCTAACTTCTAAAATAAGAGAATGGTAAAACTAAAAAAAATATATGTTGTACTATGCAAATTTTCAACGATATTTGGTTTGAACGAGATCTAGTCAGTAGTTTTTTTTATACCTCATAAATCGTAAACCGCAATTTACCTTTCGACGAACTACAAGAACCTTTATATTATGTTACTTGAAGCAACGGAACCTTTCATGGGCGAGTTCGACTCGCACTTGGCTGCTTTTTTTAAAAAGAAAGTGTAATATGTTTGGGGTACTGCTTCACCCGTATGAAGCTGTGGTGGATCGCTAGTTTTAATAAAATATTTTGGGCTGCATTAAATACTAGCGGCTGCCCGCGGCTTCGCTCGCCCCATTCTCGTTACACTGCATTTCCGTTACAATATCTTTATACATATAGCCTGTGGTATTCTAATGTATAAGCTATATTATTGTACAGTTTCATTAAAATCCATTCAGTAGTTTCGTGAAAGAGTAACAAACATTCATCCATCCATCCATACTCACCAACTTGCGTGTTTATAATATTGGTAGGATTTAAAAGATCAGCAACACGTGATGCTACTTGTGTTGCACGAGTCCATAGGCTACGGTAACCATTTTCCATCAGGTGGTTTGCTGGTTTGCCAACATAGTTGTATAAAAAAGGTGATTGTTAACATTTTGAACAGCAAATACTCGTAATAGCAATACATGGAGTAACATTATAAGGGTGTCCCTCAAAATGATTGACCACCTGCGCCAAACTTCCCCTTGACCCTTCTTAATCGGGGCTCCCTCTATAATCTGGTTGACTGAAGGGTTAGGCCCACCTATTGGAATATCGCGGAGTTTTTTTTGTTAATGGGTTTTCGCAGAAATAAAATGGTGTGCGAAAAGGAACTTAACTGGACTGCATATTAAGTTGCACTGAGTGGGGTGACCTACACAGTGCAACAAATACTGAGCCGGGGCCTAATTGACCTATAATATTGTTACCCGTTTAAATGTAATACTGTATGACAGCTGCCTCTAATAATTATTTTCTTTTTCTGTTATATTTTTGTGTGTTTTTTATTTTTAAGTAGGTAGGTATTCCTGTGTGCTTATGCTAGGTCAATAAAATGCTTTTCTTTCTTTCTTTCGTTCTTTTTAAGGGTTTATTTTTACATAACTTGTTCTCCACCCACCAAGGGAATGTTGTCAGTGCAAATTTACAGTCTGTTGCAATCTTTAAAGATACGTTTATGCTTTTTATTTGATCAAAATTTGGACGTAACTATGGCTACTTAAAATATTATCTATTTTTGTTTCAAAAACCTAACATTTATATTGACCATCAATTTTTGTGACTTAATGTTTGCCTCTCAATAATCTATCTATAAATTGTATGTCTGTTACATGACTTTAGGACTTTGTACAAATCAAACAACGTGTGTTATCACTTACAGAGGGTTTCATTCTGGTCCTTTACAAATCACTTTAGGTATTTGTTTATAAAGGCCATCTCCCAAACAGCCCCGGAAGTTTTTAGTAAATTAGGTTGTTACAGAATAACGTAACTTTCAACGAATAACTTCAAAAACTTTTACATCCTTTCTTTCAAGCAATTTGCTCGTCACAGATTTTTTGAAGTGAAAACTTCTTTAGCGGCGTTGAGCACTTTTTCTGTAATGGGTATAAAATCTTAAACTCGCGTCAGCGCGTCAGGACACGTGACCTGATCGAAAAAGCGTAAGACGGATGGAGAGTAGACAGCTATCCCCTCTCTACGGCGCGGCGAAAATGTATGCCTGGGCCTACTGTTTCGTTTAGGCAGCGCAGGGCGCTTGCGCGAATGTTCATGTATGTTACAGCGTGCCAAATAACAAACAAGCCCCCCCTAACCATTCCAAAATATCAAACATGCTCAACGTTAATAATCAAGTTTTCACTTCTGCCGGCACTCCCGGAGTGCAACCCGTATTTTTTTTTTTTTTATCAGAATAACTTTAAAGATTTTAGAAAATTTTATAATATCATTTGCGCAAAATTTACACATCCAACCATGAATGACAAAGTAGATTTGAATAAATATTTTTAGATTTGATTTTTGAATAAAAACCAACCAAGTGTGAGTCAGACTCACATAATATAAACACACGTTCCGTATCATCATCTAAATATATAAAACTCTTACGTTACTGACTGACTGACTGACAATTAACGCTCAGCCTAAACCGTAAGTCCTAGAAGCATGAAACTTGTAGGGTATGTTTCTTTTATAGCATAGGAGTGCACTAAGAAAAAAAAATAGAAAACGATTTCCTTACCACTTGGGCGTCCCACTGCTGGACCTGGAAAGCGACCCACGCGTCCGAAACGCGCCCGAAACGTCAGAAAACGTCGCTTCCGGAAGCTTGCGCATGCCCGAATTAATGCCAAAGAAACTAAAAAGTCTTTTTCCCAACAAAAAACTACTTTGTTTACCTTATTTTAGTCACTTCCTATTAAAAAAGAGTATGGGTATCATGTAGAACATTTTTTTCCGACAAGAAATCATTTAACAGCGGCGGGTAGCATTTTAAAACGATTTTTTTCGCAACCTTGCAATTTTTTAGATTTTGTCGGCTATTCTTATTGTTACGAAAAACTTTTTAGATCACCATCAAGCCTGATTTCCAAGAAAAAAATACATGCATCACAATCCTAAAACAACCTTCAATTAATTTATTATAAACAAAAACAAAACAAAGAAAATTGACAAAATTGCGCTTGCGCAGCCATTTTTCGCGCGTAAAATTTTCACTTTTTTACAAATTTAATCATTCTAAAATATTTTTTCACTGGCGACGCGTCGTTTTATAGCTGCAGTCCATGGAGGCAGGACTCAGGCCAGTTAATGTACAACCAGCCACTCAAAAAGTCAATTGTGGACTTTTGGGCACTTTAGTGCCACGGACGCTTGGCGGCCGTGCAAATCGTGGCACTGTAGTGACACGATTTTTCTCGGACGTTTCGTGTTTTAAAAATCGTGTCACTAAAGTGCCACGCGTCGCGTCTAAGCGGAGAAAAAGAGGAAAAACTTTTAAAAGAAAAATCAACGGGGCGTAAAGGCAAAGGGGCGAGTGAAGCCGCGGGCGTCATCTATAAAAAAACAAAAAAATCACGTGTGTCGTATGGGAGCGACACTTAAATTATTTAGTTTATTTTATTATTGATCAAGTGAGCGAAGCGAACGAAGATCTTAAAACAACTTGGGCAATTTGGCATTTTATGTGCGTATGTATGTATGTGAGTACTAGTTGCCGCCCACGGCTTCGCTCGCCCCGTTGCCGGTACGCCCTGTTGATTTTTCCTTTAAAAGTTTTTCCTCTTTTTCTCCGTTAAGGGAAATAATTTTCCAATTTCCTTGCTTAGTGCACCCCTATGCCATAAAAGGAACTTACCCTCCAAGTTTCATGCTTCTACAACTTACGGTTTAGGCTGAGCGTTGATTGTCAGTCAGTCAGTAACGTAAGAGTTTTATATATTTAGATATATGTTTGTCCGACGATAACTTTCGAACCAATGATCCGATCTGCATGAAATTTGATAAGTAGGTAGCTTGTACTTGAGAAATTTACTGGTAAGTATATGAGTAAAATTGAATGACGGGTTATTAAGATATGGGGTTTTTAAAGGGTGCAATAATAAAAAAGTGACACAAAAAAACCACGTTACATGTCATTATATGAAAGAGCTTTGCTTGGACATTCCAAAACCGTTTTTACTTTTTTTCTAGGACGCTCCGTTTTTGCTCTACAAAAAAAAGGTTATATTTAGATAACCAATGATCCGAGAGCACCTATCTCTAAGAATTTCGTTGACATCAAGGTTTTTCTACTGGTTAGTCAATGTTTTACTTTTTCTTATTTTTTTTTTCTTGAAATAAATTATGGAGGTACTCAGCTGTCTTAAAATTGTAAAAGCGACCTCGTCTGATGATGGAGCCAAAGTCTGTCCAATTACGGAACTTTTCAATAAATTGGCCAATTGAGTTAAAACTTGTTTACCATACAAAATTAGTGAGGGATAGTCAGAGGCAAGGCCAAACAGTGAATCTGGACAGAAATACTTTCTAAAAGTAGATAAAACATAATGCGTGATGGTGGCCCTTTTTAACCGACTTCCAATCAAAAAGGAGGAGGTTCTCAATTCGGTTGTATGTTTTTTTATTTTTTTTTTATTTTTTTTTTTATGTTTGTTACCGCATAACTTCGTCATTTGTGAGCCGATTTGAAAAATTATTTTTTGATCTGAAAGGTACTGCTTCCAGATTGGTCCCATTTTAATTTTATTAAAATCGGTGTTGCCATTTTTTTTTAAATAATTTTTTTAATGTTTGTAACTGCATGCCTCCGTTATTTATGAACCGATTTAGAAAATTATTTTTTTATTTGGAAGGTTATTCTTACGTCCAGATTGTCCCAAACAAATTTGATTAAAATCGGTTTAGCCGTTTGACAATGAAGTCGGTTTCTCAAGTTTTTTAAACTTAAATTATTGTTTCTGATTACCATCTACCTATTGATATATGTCGATAACTCTTCATTGAAAACAGCTACAACTCTGTTTTATATACTACACGGCAAACAATACAACACGTCTAACGACGCCATATTATCCTTCCTCTGCTTCTTTTTTCCACCACTAGAGATGTCATCCCTTGCTTGATCCGATTAGGGATGTATTCCCAAAACTGGTTAACACTTATTATGTACTTAACTTTTCGGAGCATTTGGATTGCATCACGAGATCTCAGTTCGGGGCAAACTACTAGTTTATTTTTAGAGTGAAAATTAACATGTCAATTTTTCAAGCGTCTACTTGTTATCGTTATCAATATCGAACCAAAAAACCACGTTTGGTGATTTTTTGTTTGTTCTATTCTGGTTTTACAAATTTGTTCTATTCTGGTTTTTAGTATTTGTTGGTATAGCGGCAACAGAAATACAACATTATTTGTTGAAATTTCAACTATCTAGCTAGCCTGGTGACTGACGAACACACAAACAGACAGTAATATGGGCAGTGGAGTCTTAGTAATGGGGTTTTAACCTTTAGGTACAAAGCGAATACAGTAAATTTGTGAAAAATGATATTTTTTTGGGTTTCGCTTCAACCAAAAACTTCTGCTTTATCACTTACATCATTGAATCCAACAGGTAAATTCACGGCCCGTGTACCAGGCTAGCATAACTGCTGGAAGGTCTAGTTTTCCCCACCTCTTTAGTCGCTATTTCATGTACTTTTAACAAATCTAGGGAGTCTAACAGAGATGGTGTCTTTTTGCAGCCTCTTAGTGCGTTAATGTTGAAAGTACAATCAATCTTAAAGCGTTACAGTTTAGAGTTGGAAATGGGTTGTGCAGTATTGGAATACAGGCTGAATAGCTTTGGTGTGTGTATTATTCTGTGCACACACCTTTATTACTAGCTATTGAATGACCTTTATTATCCGATAACAAACTGGAGAAAACAAATGAGTACAAACGTCAAATCTTCAAAAAACTCCGAAAATTTTCACTGTTCGGATCGTGAGCTATCGGAAGTGCCACGGCAGAGCACATGTTGTTTTGAACTCTATTTCCATGATGTCACGTGTGATTTTGAAATTACACACTTAGACATACTGATCTAATAGCTATACTACGTACGATAAGCTGCTATACGATTTAAAGCCATAGCCAAAGCTACTCGTAGCACTTCGTAGCACTTCGTAGCAACTCGTAGCATCTCGTAGCACCTCGTAACAATACACGGGTGGCTCGAACAGTTAACCAGATATAAACACACGCGCACCGCTCTTGTAGAGTCGTAGCCAACAGCTTGAAGCGATACTAATTACAGGTTGGCATCAACTTTATTATAACTTTGAAGCGTAGCGAGTGCTGTCTTTGAAACTTTTGCTTTTGTATTATTGCATTGCATACGTCTGACTAAGTGAAGTGGCACCACACTGGAACTTCACTGCTATTATTTTTGATTATAATTTTTGATTTGTAAAATGATCATTATAAAACAACGGTAGGAACCGAGCCGTAGTTTGTTGCCTGTTCTTCTGAGCTTGGTCGCGTGAAACTGGCACCTAGACTCACCTAGCTTTAAGACGTTTCGAAGTAATTCTTGTAATTGAACTAATAAAGAGAATTTTGATTTTGATTTTGACTATTTCCTACGTCTCACTAAGTTGGAGTGGCACCACACTGGAACTTCAGTGTTTTCAACACTTTCTTTTTGTAGAAGAGCCATACAAAAAAACGAATGGAATGAAACTGTAGTTTGTTGCTTATTCTAATGGGCTTGTTAATCTAGTTTCAAAGTGATCATTGTGATACAACTGAATATATTTTTACCCAAACCCCATTGTTTTACCTAATTGTTAATTTTTTATGTCCTGTACTGTATCTTTTGTGTGGTGAACAATAAAGAGTTATCTATCTATCTATCTATCTATAATATATTTATTAAATTTGAATTTCAACTATTTTAGATATGTGTTGAAATATTCAAATGAATAACACAATCACCCAGCTGGTCTTACCAAAAGTAACTAAAGGTAAATGCCAAAAACCACTTGACTTGAGCCATACTTGTCTGTGCAAAACACAATTTCCATCAATAAACTCCTACCTCCCCCCCCCTCCTCTTACCCTTATCTATCTATCTATCTATTGCGCAAGTGCATAAACTAAGATAGCAACAATGAAAACTAGGAAATCAGGAGGCTACAGGAGCTATCACTAACTGTGACGTCACTACAGCTCGATGCCAGCACTGCAAGTTCATTGCACCGAACATGCGCGGACATGTCATGGTCACGAATCATTTCTGCGCGAGCTACTAGGCGTGCCTATCATCTTGGAGTAATTTTCTTGCATTCTTCAACAATCAAGCATCAGTTCAGGGTCACCTTAAGTTCACTTTATATGCTTTCTGATGCCGATGAGAATACTAGGAGCAGTCACCCATCCAATTGGTCAACTAGTGAATCGTTGCTTTACATCCCCCTTCGTCATCATCACCACTATGATGATGAACAAGGGACGTTAAAACCCCCATACTGGGCTGTATTCTCCGTTCACCCATACCCAAACGATTAGCTAGAATCTTACAAAATAAGGTAAAAAATATTGTGTGTCAATAAAAGTGACATTCAATTATACATTTTGGCGAGAGACTGTCTCCACTTATCCCGGGCCCATTGTTAATAATAACATAAGCTATATTGCTTTTGTTTAGGTATGGGTCACCCTTCTGATATAGGGGTCGCTCCCCTCAGTCAGCACAGGGGAACTTCAAGGTCACTGTCAAACTGGTGTAACGGTCAAGCGTTTTAAAAAATAACAACAATTTAATAGATCCTAATAACTATTGGCTTCCAGCGGCCAATGCAGTATTTTCAATAGTTATCGTATCTTAAATTGTTAAAGAAAAGACAGGCATAAGAACTCAAACATCAGAAAAAAACAAATGTCATTGATGCTGCACACCATTGCCTAAAACTGAAATAGAAATAGGCTGGCCATTTAGCAAGAATGAATAATAAGAAATGGACAAGAATTGTAACCACTTGGCGTGGACCAGCCGGTAAACGGAAACGAGGAAGACCATTAGAGAGATGGGAAGATGAAATAAAGAAAACTGCAGGAATAAACTGGGCAGAGATAGCCACAGACTGAGAGACATGGCAAGATCTGGAGGAGGCCTTTACTCGGACAGGGATCCGTGAATGAAAAAATGAAATAATAAAAATAAATACACTAAAATCACTAAAAGTTAAAATAAGAATAGAATGATAAAATAGTAATAATATTGATGTATAAATAGAAATGTATTAACAGTTTATACCTACTTAAAAATTTTGTGAAAATGTACTTACTTCGTTCATTGGATAAATAAAAGGCTATAATAATAATTGTATCTTGAGGGTAGTTCACGTATTTATCTGATGGTCTTCTTCTTCTTAATTAATGTCATTTGGTCTGTTTTGCAAATCAAGTGAGGATATACTGCATAAACAAAATAGCTTTTGGTCAAGACGGCGGTGGACGGCGTTTTAAATAGTATCAATTTTTTTTATTTTTGTTGGTGACGTACTTACTGCTTCAGACAAAAATGTGTGTGGACGTGAAATAAAAAATCACTGCTTTCCCAATCTGGATTTTACAGCGTTCAGAATTGACATCAACACCACGACAGAGCACGTGTTGTTTTTAACTTTATTTGAACGACATACGGTTTTCACTAACTTTTGTGGTTGTATTTCACGCCATCTCACGGAAAGCCGTGGAAGTTTTGAGTGGATTGGGTTCTCGCAGTAAAACTAAACTGACTGGTGGGTTTACTATCCTTCAAGTCATTTCTCTTCTTCACCAGAAGATGGCGTTTACACAAATTTGGTATGCAGGGCGTCCCGCGGATATGCCACATGGAGGGAAAGTACCTTGAATATTATAGATGGAACCTATTTTTGTCAGAATACATAGGCTTTTGAAGTGAGGTGATTGAATAATAATTAAGAATGGCATAGAGTTAACTACTGATTGCTTACATACGCAGTTTATCTCGATGTATTGTAAATTTGCAATACTGCACAGTCCATTTTCAACTTTAAACTCTAGCAGTTAAAGTTTTATTTTGTGAAAGTTTTTAATAAGGCTGCGACTATAGTTTATCTCTGTTAGACGCCCAGGTTTCCCGAAAGCACATGAAATAGCTACTAATGGGAGTGAGAAATGCTAGCACTGTGCCTAGTTTGTTTTTGTATATCTTCTAGTAATCATGAGAGCCTGGTATACAACCGCCAATTCACCTGTTGGAGCCAGTAGTGGCGTGTATAAATGGAAAAATATGATTTTCGGTAAAATTAAATAAAAGTAACTTTTTAAAATCTTTTTTTCTCTTAAAACTTTGGAGAACAATAAACAAAATCGGTCCGACCCTCAACTATTACAAGTACCTCACGCAATCAGCTTTTTTATTTTTATGACGTCTTAACGCAGGTTTTTTTATATTTCTTATTTTTTTGACGATGGCGAGACGATCTGGAAGCTCTGGAGAAGGATTGGTGGAAATTCGCCAAAGATCGTGATAGTTGGAAGATTTTGGGGGAGACCTTTGCCCAGCAGTGGGACAGTGCAGGTAAAAAAAAAACTCTCGTTAGCACGTATTGGCCATGTTTTTCCGGTGGGTCAGGCTGACTTAGCTGTCTATGTGGGTACTGGCCAAGCATATTCCATCTAAAACCCTGTTCTACTAAAAGGTCCGTAAACAATAGTTGCCACTGAGGCTATATAATAATGCATAAATAAAAACAATAAGGCTCTTTATTTTCTTCAAATCATCTTTTAATTTTTTTTACGATGAAATGGTTCTTGATATCCACGCATTAAAGAGGGAATCACACAGGCAACTCTCCATACAAACGTAGTCCCCTATTTCCTCCCTGGATAATGCCTCTAGAGTAACCATTTTGTCTCATAAAATCCAGATCTGCTATAAACATGCTCGTTTTCCTTTTTTTTCAGAAATTTAATGATAAAGAAAATATCACCTCCAATTCATATTTCATATAAATCATATGAGGATCATATTTTCTTTATCAATAAGTTTCTGAAAAAAAGGAAAACTTACGAGCACGTATATGTATAGCAGATCTGGATTTTATGAGACAAAATGGTTACTCTAGAGGCATTATCCAGGGAGAAAATAGGGGGCTACGTTTGTATGGAGAGTCGCCTGTGTGATTCCCTCTTATGGCCTGCGCACACCTAGGTCGCTGGCAATGGCGATCAATGAAAAGCTGTTAAATATCGCTGTCAAATTTGACAGCGTTTCACTGATCGCCATGGCCAGCGACCTAGGTGTGCGCAGGCCTTTACGGTGCAATGAACCTGCAGTACTGGCATTGCCCTGTAGTGACGTCACAGTTATGGATAGCTCCTGTAGCCTCCTGACTCCCTAGTTATAATTGTTGCTATCTTAGTTTATGCACATGCGCAACAGATTACAATAAATTGTTTGACCATCTGGGTGATTATGTAATTCTGTTGCAATTAAAAATTTGATAATTAAAAATAATTGTTACTAGCACAGAACAGCGATCAAAATATCTTTTTGCCATCATTTTTTGACCACTTTATGTTGCCATACTAGTTTTACAAGAAAAGTTCCTTATTGCTATTTCATATTTATAAACATGCGCCAAAAACAAAAAAATGGCCATAACTTATTTAAAATCAGCAATGTGCCACGATATTTTACTTAAAGAGCCTTGCATTTAAGTCCGACTCGCACTTGGCTGCTTTTTTAGCTCTTGACCTTTTATCTCTTTTGTATGCATGTATGTGTGTCATAAATTGCTAAGCGTCTGCAAACAAATACTACAAAAAGCGGCCAAGTGCGAGTCGGGCTCACCCATGAAGGGTTCCGTAGCAACAAGTAACATAATATAAAAGTTCTTGTAGTACATCGAAAGGTAAATTGCGGATTACGATTTATGACGTATAACAAAAAAAACTACTGACTAGATCTCTTTCAAACCAAATATCGTTGGAAGTTTGCATAGTAATGTACAAATATTTTTTTTAGTTTTATCATTCTCTTATTTTAGAAGTTAGAGGGGGGGGGGGGACCAACTTTTTTCAACTTTGGAAGTGTCTCTCGCGCTAACTATTCAGTTTAGAAACAAACTATATTATAAACCTTAACATCATTTTTGAAGAACTATTCTTAGATACCCCACACGTATGGGTTTTATAAAAAAAATGTTTGTTTCAAGTATGGGGGGGACCCCCCAATTTTTTTGTTTTTTTTCTACTTTTGTGTAAAAACCTTATTAATGCGGTTCACAGAATACATCTACTCGACAAGTTTCATCAGTCTAGCTTTTATAGTTTCGGAGAAAAATGGCTGTGACATACGGACGGACAGACAGACAGACAGACAGACATGACGAATCTATAAGGGTTCCGTTTTTGCCATTTGGCTACGGAACCCTAAAAAGCGAACACAATACATGTTTTGAACATTACTTTGCGACTATTAAGAACTCTGTAAGTATCATCATAATCACCAACTTGAAGAAGTCCACTGCTGGACCTATCCAGCATTGGACTTCTTCAGGTTGTTGATCCCACATTCCTCCCCGCCTACACATTTTCAGGAAGAACGATTATGAGCCCTTTCACAAGTTATTGTATGATGAATTTATATTGGTATTTTATACATCTACAGTACTAATTAAGCGACGCGTGACCCAAGAGCTGGTGGGTATCTGGCGCAGCGTATAAACATTGCTATTCAGCGTGGCAATGCGCCAGTGTCTTGGGGACGCTTCAATCTGGCACTGATTTGGATCAGTTGAGCTATATCTAGATCGTTTGTAACGATCTGCAGATAGCTCAACTGTTTCTTGTGTATTTTGTACATTTTGTAAATATTTGTATAATTGTTAGTTTCTTTGTGTAAAGTATATTTACCTGCCAAAGCCACGGTAACCCAAACTTCATAATGATCCTTCGTTCTTACCTGTATTGGGAGAATTTATGTACTGACAAACTTTCTTTTATAAAATAACGAAAGTATACTAATATGAAGGTCGGAAGTCGATCAGCCCGCGGAAGATAACTCTGCACGTGACAGATGGCGTAAAGTGTAAAAAAAACTGACTTTAAAAAATATCCCAATAATAAAGTATGGACTTGCTTTAAACGCAATGCAAATTTGACTTACAAATTCACGCGTGATGTGATCGGAAAATACGAGCATATTTCCAGTCCAGTTTATTCATGTATTTCGCAACTTTCTTGTATAGTGGCGGTATGAAAATGTTCGTCGATTTTCAACTTGATTTGTTTAACGTAGGTACCTATCACGATCACATAGGTACTCCTTTTTGAAACTGAATAGACAGAATACACCGATAAGTTATGCCAAAATGTGTTCATGATCAAGGCACTGGTGCAAGCGAAAACCGACTCTAAGATGATGAACATTTTGATACCGCGACTGTACATGATCTCTTATACATGATATCTTCAATTTGTGAATGATTATTTGAGTAAATACACCTACCTTTTGTGCCAATCCTATTTTCCACCACGCCCGCTAGTAAAACACACACTCTACATAAAAAAATGAACATGCCAGTGAAAGGCTCCATTTTGTTATTCTGTTGCTAAGGTAACCTAGCTCTTATCGTGTGTCGATGTCATTTGGTACGTATTTATTTTTATAACAACAAAAGAGGTTTTGTTGGCAACCGAAGGTTGGTTATCTGCATACAAAGGGGTGGAAGCCAAGGGCTGCAGGTCTACCATGAGCTCGGTCTGGCTCTGCCTCTGGTTCTAGTTTTGAGTCTGCGTGAGTGTTGACTAAATAAATCCTACGTCAAAACGTCACACATAGTATAATGCACTGATGAGCACTCACACAGACTCAAAACCAGAGCCAGAGACAGAGCCAGACAAAGATCATGGTAGGCCTACAGCAAGTATTAAAAAAGTATGTGCCTGCATCCTGTCTGCATCGAAGATGAGGTTCCGTGGCTAGATGCCAAGAATGCATTCAATACTACCAGGATACTAGAAAACTTAGGAGTAAGATTCTCCAACGAAGCTTTAAGCATTGCACAAACAGGGTATAAAGTAACAACCCCGTTGTACGACTCCGATTTTTGCTGATTTGTTTGCAATTGGATTGCACACAAAAAGTAGCTCGCAATTTTGTATAAATAAATATTTACACGCTTCCCATAAGTCATACATAACTCATAAGTCAGAAGTCATTTATTGATAATAATTATTATAAGTCAACATGGGAAATATAAAAAAATAAAAACTTAAGTACAGTAATAGAAAAATATAAATTTAGCTACACTCTAGTGTAGATTTCATTTTTGATAATTACAAAATAAGATAAGATAGAATATGAATATAATGTCAAACTTTTGTAGGTAACCATCAAGTAGATAAGCATGATTATGACTTTCTGTATTTTTTTAAACAATTAGCTGATGGCACAATTTCATGGCCCACCTAATGTTAAGTGGTAACCGTTGCCTGTAACTACTACCAGATGCATTGAAAGTGCATGCGATGCAGAAGAATGCACAAAGCTGCAGTTTGGTACCAAGGCTTCATAACCATGAAAGCGGTTTGAGAAGATCATACCCATTCCACATTTAGCCGCCTTTCAGTCAAGCCCTAGGAGTCTAACAGAGACGGGATATGCACTCACACTTGCGAAACCTAGTTTATGGTACACGGGACTTTGTACACTATGATCCAGACATAAAGTCCAAATTACTTGACTAGATACTGTTCATGCATACACCGCACTCTCTGCATTAACCTTCCATAATTAATCTATACCAACCAAAAACCTCGTTGATCATATAATTAAGGACCTGAGAAACTCGAATAAGGTCAGACGTGGATGAAATACAATGCACTTATTTGATGGAACAAGTATATGGTCCACCTGATGTTAAGTGGTAACCATTTGCTTATTAACAAAACATTGTCTCGTAGGTCACGCATGTCATAAGCGTGCCCTACGATACAGTGTCTTGTCTCAATCGAGGCATACACACCCAAAAAACCATAACACAGCAATGCTTCTGAGCCCTTTCCATCCACCGACTTCCTGCGATTTTAACAATGTCGTCGGTCCATCTGGTGGGTGGGTGCCCTACGTTTTGTCTTCCGGTTTGTGGTCACTATCCGGGAACCCATATTACCCAGCTGCTGTC
The DNA here is from genome assembly GCA_939531255.2 of Thera britannica. Taxonomy (NCBI): domain Eukaryota; kingdom Metazoa; phylum Arthropoda; class Insecta; order Lepidoptera; family Geometridae; genus Thera; species Thera britannica. The sequence continues at coordinate 2,078,727 of OW618044.2, forward strand.
GGTTCTTCGAGCAATAATTATGACCTACCCAATGCCATTTCAACTTACTAATTCTACGAGCTACGTCGGTGATCTTGTTTCTTCTACGGATATTCTCATTTCTGATTCTATCTAGTGAAACTCCCAGCATACCTTTGTCCATAGCTCGTAGGCCAATAATTAGCGAACACGTCTCAGTTCCGTAATTCATCACTGGCAACACGCATTGATTGAAGACTTTTGTGCCAGGCTCTGTGGTATCCGCGACGAAGATGTGGCGCGATTCCCCGAACGCTGCCCATCTGAGTTGGATTCGTCGGCTGACCTTTTTGTTGAAATTGGCTCTACCTAACTCTACCTAACTGAACCGTCTGACTCAAATAAACATAATGGTTCGCAATTTCGATGATAATTGCTCCCAACATGTACTGGCACGCCACGGGTGTGACAAGTACTAATAGACGTTATATATTATTGATTCGTATTTCAAAATGGTATATGCAAGGAAGATCTTTTGAGATCCTGACCAGATCTTTGAGAATGGTACAAGTATATGCAAGATTAATACATCTTTGAAAATGAGGATGGGACTCGTATATGCAAATTCTCCTCACCTTGCATATACGAGTAAGGCCTAAGAGATTAAGTAGGAATTTGCAGAGATTTCCATGAGGCCAGCTAGTTAGTTAAATAGTCTCTTTTGCTTTTCTCCGTTGAATTCGCGGGCATTGAAAATGCATTTTGCACTGTTTCACAAAATGGCGCCGAACTGCATCTTCGTACCAGGTCAGCACAAGATGAAGGTGGTTTGATAGTTCCTATTCAACCCCCCTCCTCCCACCCCCACCATTCCAATGCATAAAAGTGCATCCGATCTGCAAAACGATGCACAAAATGCATCTTGATACCAGAGCACCATAACTTGGTAGGTGGATTGAGAAGGTGCCACCTATTCCCCCTTCCCCCACTCCTACCCTTCCAATGCACAAAAGTGCATCCGATCTGCAGAACGATGCACAAAACGCATCTTAATACAAGGGCACCATAACTTGGTAGGTGGATTGAGAAGGTGCCACCTATTACCCCCCTCCCCCCACTCCCATCCTTCCAATGCACAAAAGTGCATCCGATCTGCAGAACGATGCACAAAATGCATCTTGATACCAGAGCACCATAACTTGGTAGGTGGTTTGAGAAGGTGCCACCTATTCCCCCCCCTACCCATTCCACATCTAGCTGCCTTTCAGCTGCTACCGAGGGCCCTGGGAGTCTAACAGAGACGGAACATGCATTCACCACTCAAACCCTAGTTTCCTAGATTTGTACGCGGAAGTTTGAACCCTAAAGGCCCGGCTTAGAGTCCATGTTCACTGATTGAAAACTATTCTTCGCGCTCATTTCTGCATTTAACCTTTCCATTTTAAAGTGTTAAAAATAGATAAGCAAATGATAATAGTAGTAGAGCTCTTTGTGGGTAGCTCGCCCGGGGAAGTACTACCAAAATGCTTATTTACATCATACATGCTCAGTAAATAGGATTTACTTTAGCGCAAAGAGGCTGTGTAAGTAGGCGTGTGCCGCTCAGTGCAATGTAAATGCGTTCTATTTTCAAATCATTTTACCGTCACACTATGCTTGATACGTAATAGTTCATTAAAGTTCAAGATAGCAAACCTCCTTGGCGAAACAATCTCTTTTCTTACAAAATGATATGAAAACTTTTTACTGAAAAAATATAGTAGCTCACAGATGTGTGCATAAGTTTGCGTCTACGACTGTTTTAGCAGATATAATTTTAATAATATTAGTAATATAATTATAACATTATATTATTACTATTGTAATTTTTTTTTTCTCAAATTAAAATTACATACTTACATAATTACATTTCTGAAATTTTTTACATTTAATACGTAACTTTGACATTTTATCGAAACTAAAAATTCTGATTGCACATTCATAATGCTACTCGTACTACATTACCGTATTTTTTTTGGTAGTTACTAAATAGTGGTATACATAATAGAATATTTACTATTAATGTAGGTAAGAATTTCTTCTTTCATTTCTATCTAGGTAGAAAACAGCATCCGTAATATCCTTTGCAATATGATACCCTGGTGCACCTTGGATCGGAGCCAGGTATTCACTAAAGTGTTCATAAACACTTTTGCGTATGGGTTGAACTCAATTGTCGTCATACTTTCATTTTACAGAAGCGATTCACTGTTCGCCATTGCCATCGCCTAGATGTGTGGCCTTAAATTAAAGTTAAATTAGTATTTAAGGGGGAACTTGAAGTGGGATTGCCGCATGTCTGATGCGTTATGGGCTAAATCCACAACCGATTGGACTCCTAAAAACGGGAAACAACCTCGCGGTAGACCACGGCGAAGATGGAGGGATGAAATGGACGCCTATCTTAAAGAATGGTCCAAAGTGGCACTAAATAGAGACGAATGGAGAGAAAGAAGGGAGGCCTTTGCCCTGCAGTGAGCACCACATGCACATAAAAAAAAGAAAATAAATTAGGGGTGCTCCCATACAACAGACATGATTTTGCCGTTTTTATAATATACAATTATAGATGGTACAGAACCCTTCGTGCGCGAGTCCGACTAGCACTTGGCTGGTTTTGCAAAACTGTATAAAAGAGCGTATACTAAAATACTATGCACATTGTCACCAATACATTCAACGGTTATTGATTCACCAACCTGACTAGTTTACAGTCGAGTAAAATGGACTTAAAGACTTACATTTAGAGTTCAAAGTCCCGTTTCAAAAATGAAGGTATTGCATGTAGAGCATATCCTATCTCTGTTAGTCTCACAGGCTCTTGGAAGTGCCTGAAATGCAGCTAGATGTGGAGTGGGAAAGTGGGACTCAAAACCTCCTTCATCCTATGACGACCTGGTATACAGATGCAAGTGGGCGCCATTAGAAAAACGGTGCAAACTGCATTTTCATCAAACGTGCTCGAAAATTTGAGCATTTGTTTAAACAACTTTTTTCGAGATAAATCAAAATTGCTGTACTTGCCAAATGTTTGAACAGTGGTAAGTAAAAGTTATAAGAAAATCTATTAATGGTTGTGTTTAGCACCCAGTTTAATTATAATAGTAGACTCATAATTATATTCTGTCGTGCAATTACACAATGGAACTATTTTGTACTCCGACAGTACATATAATACAACGCAACCAAAGAGGTAACGTCAAAGATTTTATTTACGAGTATATTTCGAACAGGGTTACAAAAAGTTTTCAAAATTAAATGATGTTTCTTGAAAAAAAAATTAATGCTTTGTGTTGTTCGTAAAATTATAAAATAATATGTTACAGAAAGAGCAACTCGATACGGAAAGTTAGCAAACTTTCAATCAGTTAGACGACCACGTGTTTTAAATTTTATTTTGCAACTATTAAGTATACTGTGCCCCCGTCACAGCCTCGGAAAACTCTTTCTGCTACATGATTCCCTAGTACATTTCGTTTCGCAGTAGTTGCTAGTAATAGTACCTACCTATAGTTAGAAGCAAGAGTGAATTATTTTGATTCGAAGAACTTTACAATTTTGTCTTTTTCACTAACTCTCTCCAGATGCATTTAAAGTGCATGCCATGCAGAACAATGCACAAATCTGCAGTTTGGTACCAGGGCATCATACCCCTGAAAGTGTTTTGAGAAGGTCGTACCCATTCCATATTCTAGACCTTTCAGTCGGGCCCTAGGAGTCTAACAGAGACGAAATATGCACTCACAACTGCAAAACCTAGTTTCATACATACACGGCATTTTGGACGCTAATGTTCAGTCCTAAAGGTCATATTACTAACGGCGCTCACTTCTGCATCAACTCCATCTATATTTTGGATTTCGAACCCTATTGCTCAGGTCTAAAGTCGAATATTGTTAAGTAGGTTTGTTTTTTAAATAATTAAGCACACGGCATAAAATAATCGTGCTTCTATGAACGTACGCTTACATGCGACGAACAAAGGCCTACGTCGCTTTCGTAGCGATCGTAGCATCTCGTAGCACCTATCGATTACCAACCGACCAGTCTGCCTACCAATGGCAATCAGTGTACTGTCAAATACAGCACTGCCAAAGTTCGTGGCAGTATGTGCGGATTTATGCAAAGTCAAGGGTCTTTTTTTAAACGACAACTCAGTTCTGGCTTTGAGGCCTGCGCACATCTAGGCGATGGCGATGGCGAACAGCTGAAACGTTGTCAATTTTTTTTCAGGGTAGGCAACGCGACAACAGTATCCTTGGTGTTGTTGGTGTCTATGGGCGACGGTGACCGCTTACCATCAGGTGGGCCGTAAGCTCGTTTGTCTATCTTTTACATTAAAAAAATATATCGCTGTCAGCTGGCAGTGTGGTATTTGACAGCGATACACTGATCGCCATTGCAGGCTATCAAGATTAGGTGGGATAGATGTTTACTATATGTTTTTTTCCATAGTTTTTTTTTTAATGCTGATTATTACTAAGTGAGAGAGTTTCAATGCATCCACATTTAATTTGAAGTTTAAGTTAAAGCTACCGATCCTCTCATCCTTTAAACGGCATAACCTTACCCTGGGGGGGTGCTTGATATAGTTTAGTACCAGGCTCCCAAGAGTCAAAGGGAGGTAAATATTGTAGGCAGGTGATAGTACCGCGTAGTAATATCAATCACCATTCACTATACCTGTAGTATTTGCATCTCTTTTACACATGCAGCATTCCCGAATGCATTGATGAGATAGCAAATGGGGATGAGGAAGCAAAAGCACTGGTGGTCTAGTGAGAGTCAAAAGCCCCGTCTACTAATCCTAAAGTCTTGGGTTCAAGCTCAGCCGTGGACATAAAATGTTTTGTCAAATACACAGGCTCTTCTTTTTCTTAATGAATTGTATCTGTCCATTTCGACTCAATTTTGCCAGTGTCGAGTAGTGAAGATATATTACATAGATTAAATACTTTTTCGTCAAGTCAGTCATAGACAAGGCTCTACCCTAATTGGCCTTGGAAACAAAAGATGGCCGTGTTTCCAAAACCATCTGAAACATTTTCGATCAAATCAGAATATCACATAATACACTTAAATTCCAACTAACACTTTGAGCTAAGACCTCAAGTTAAAATACCACCAAAATTATACAACAGAACTCAAAATAACACCAGAAAAACAATTAAAATCAAAAAGCTATGTGTCTTTCCAAAATGACAGAAAACTTATCACACAGGCAGTCTCTCAAACAGTGAACCAAAACCTTGTTAAGAAGCCAGTATAAGTATGTCATAGAAGTCAGAAGTCAGAGGAAGTCAGAGAAGAAAATATGTCAGAAGTAGGTATGTCATAGAACAAAAAAAATAGTCGAAAACCTTTTTGCACTAGTTTGAAGAGTGCATCAAGACATGTTCCTATTTTGCTTGATATGTTTTGTTTTACGCTAGTAACTTTTCAATATACACATTAGGTAAACATTAGGTGGGTCATCTATTAGTGTTCAGTCTCAGTTTATTTCAATTACTATTTTGCAATCGTGTCTGAAAAACTTATAAATAAAAATGCACGCACAACAGCTAGTCACCTTTTACGGTATGCGAATGGGGAGAGGGGGAGTGAACCATCAGCCCGATTGGTCAGTCTCCGTGCCCTTGACAGCTGCATTGGTAGAGAATCGGTCTCCTCTCTTTGCCCGCATACCTCAGGAGGTGACTAGTGGTAGCGCTATTTTTCCATCAGCAAGTTGAAGTACCCCCTTGGCGGGGTTCCAGAAATAGTTCAAGCTTTCCAGGATACCAGAAGTCGATAGGGGGTAAACTTTGCTATTAGTGCTTTCACAGGTGTGCCCCAGTTTGCATCATACCGCGTAGTAATACTATCTCCATTGACTGAAAGTGAATCTTATTGATTTGTATTGCATCTCTTTCAAACATACAGCATTCCCGAATGCATAAATGAGATAGCAAATGGGGGTGAGGAGCATCAAGCACTTAGGGTCTAGTAATAGGCAAGAGCCTGCCTGCCAATCCGGTCATGGGTTAAAATACAGTCGCACACCATAATTTTGATGTCCATTGCATTCAGTCTCTCAGAGAAAGAAGAACATTAAGAAACTGGCAAGCCGTAGAACCCAAAAATAATAAAGAAAACGTGACATGAAAGAGCGCTTAAAACACTTTCGCCACACTAGCAGGGCTACCACTAGCTCCATATGGTTATGGCTATGACTGTCAAATTGTGTATAAATTGGCTAACCCACACATTCATTTTCTTCTTGGGTTTGAATGTGTTGACACTGTTGACACTATTTTGACAGCCATTACCATATCCTTAAGAAGCACATGGTAGGCCAGCAGAGTCATACTTGAGGTATGTGAGTGGCAAGAGAGGGATGATTCTTGTCTGCCACCACAGCTGTCAATGATAGACTAGAAAATCGTACACGTGCTTACACCCCCTTGGCGGGGTTCCAAAAATAGTTAAAACCTACAAGGATACCAGAAGTCCAAAAGGAGTAAACGTTGCCACTCATGCTTTCACAGGTGTGTGCTAGTTTGCATCATACCGCGTAGTAATACAATCTCCATTGACTGAGAGTGAACGCATTGCATCTCTTTCACACATGTAGTATCCCGGACGCACAAATGAGATAGAAATTGGGGTTGGGGGAAGCGCGTCCGCCGCTGCCAGTGTGCTGATGTGACGAGCTGCTTTTAAGCGCGAAGAAGTTCCGCCACCGACAATGCTTTGCTTAGCGAAATAATTTTAAGTTTTAAAAACTAGAGAAACCGACTTCATTGCCAAACGGCTAAACCGATTTTAATGAAATTTGTTTGGGACAATCTAGACGTAAAAATAACCTTCCAAATATAAAAATAATTTTCTAAATCGGTTCATTAATGACGGTGGCATGCAGTTACAAAAATTACAAAATTATTTAAAAAAAAAATGGCAACACCGATTTTAATAAAATTAAAATGGGACCAATCTGGAAGCAATACCAGAAAATAATTTTTTTTTCAAATCGGCTCACAAATGACGAAGTTATGCGGTAATAAACATAAAAAAAAAATACAACCGAATTGAGAACCTTCTCTTTTTTGATTGGAAGTCGGCTAAAAACAGCCTGTCCCGCTCGTGTCCCAGCAGTATTCCGAGAAAAATTTGGTCTCGCAAAGCTCTATCTAGTACTTTCAATATCAGAATATGTGGTAGTGCAAATGCTTATTCTCCACCATTTTTTTTTCAAAAGATTTTTTGCAACCAAATTCCAATTTCTGAATGCAAATTTGACTTCTCCCTAAGACATCCACCTTACCTGAAAACCATGCAATATGCCATACCATGCATAATGCCATATTTTTATTTATGTTTTAGTAGAGCTTGTCCGGGAAACCTACCACTATGCCTATTTCTGCCGCCAAAATTGCTGTTTTGGTTGCAAGAGTTGTGGAAATTACAGTCTCATGAAGCTTAGCACCTGTGTACCTTAATTTGATGGATGCATGGCAGTGCATCGTAGGGCACGTTCTTAACGTACGCGATTATTGTACAAAAAAGCGTGGGATGCTTTTTATAATAACTTCAGATATAAAAAACTATTGATAAAATATTTACAACAATCAAAATCAAGCCCCCCACGCTTTTTGTACAATAATATAAATTTTTCAATCGATTATTACAGTTTTATTTTTAATTTTTTAGTTCAATTAGTTATAAAAGCGTTTTTTTAGTTTGTTTTTGACTTTTTAGTTTTTTTTTCATATTATTGCATTGTCATCGACCTTTGACAGGTGTGCAAAGTTTGAATCAAATCTGATCGTTCAAAGTAGGACAAAATCGAGCTCAAAGGGGTCGGTTACATACAAGCTTACAAACATATACATACTCGTACATACAGGTGAAGCTAATAAAAGCGTTTTAAAATAAAACATATTTTCTAACTTTTCTAAAAGTTTTCAACTGACTACCAGAGCATCATAAATCAAAAGCGTAGGTTCAACAAACTTTTAGGTCTGTCGATACAAGGAGGTTGGAAACCTATTCAGCAAGAAGTTCCCTAGGCCCCTTTGCCGATGCAATATTTGTATGCAATTTGCTTAGATGGTATAATTTATAAGGAAGAAACGGATATTTATTGAGATTACCTTTACGGTATTAAATTGTCTCAGAAAATTATTATAAGTATTATAGTTTATTTATTAAAATAGTGCGTATTATTTGCGGTGCATGGGACGTTTTTTGACCCTTATCTGGACTAGGGTTTATTTATTTATTTATGTAAGTTGCTGATGGAACAAGCATATGGCCCACCTGATGTTAAGTGGTAACCATCGCCTATAACATAGGGTTAATTGAAACGTGAAATGAGCACACTAAATAAATAATCATAACAATTATATAGAAAATAAAATAATAAATAATGATGTGGACAACTCACACAACACTATCTAGCCCCAAACTAAGCAGAGCTTGTAGATATAGCTGATACACCACTTGAATACTTTTTTTTTTGTAAATACTTACTTATAATACAATATAACACCCAGACAGAGAACAAATATCAATGTTCACTACACAAATATTAGTTCTCGGTGGGGATCGAACCCACAACCTACGGCGCAGAATGCAGAGCTACTACTAACTGAGCTGAGAGGCCAGTCATAATATATAGTAAATAATATAATTATTTACACAAAGAAAGTACAAGTATTTACAAAATGCACAAGAAAAGGTTTAGCTATCTACAGACCATTACAAACGATCAAGAATAGCTCAAATAATCCAAATCATTGCCAGACGGAAACTTCTTCAAGACGCGCTGGTGGTATTGCCACCTTTTGTTATAATATATAATTTATATCAGAATATAGGTGAATAAAAAAAATTACAAAAAAAAGGAATTATTAAATAAAATACATATGTACTCACTCCTTTCTTGGACATAATATAAATCATCTCTCACACAATCCATCAATCTTTTCTTAGGCCTACCTCTACTTTTATATCCATCAACATTCATGCCTAACACTCTTTTCGTCACATGACATTCTTTTCTCCTCATAACATGTCCTTAACACGCTAGCCGATTACTTCTCATTTTCAATACTGTAAAAGTACTACCATAAAAGTAACGAATTGTATAAACTCTGGAACAGCCACCTGTATGCGTCTTCACACACACAAACATTTTATAAATAGAAATGCAACTTAATACAAATACGTACTTAATCACACACGCACACGTCTCGTGCACACATGATGTGTGTGTGCTGGCAGTCCTCCAGGATTGTACCAGGGTATCATAAAGCAAAGGATTCTGCTTTAAACGTTTCAAAACTTACCATTGTGATAGAAATTAGACCTTAAAAGCTTAAACATATTGCTTATTTTTATATAGCGCTGGTACGCCACCCCCGCTTGGAGAACCCATGCATTTCACATCCACGCATGTGAGCAAGGTATATGTTTTATATCATAATATAGACCAAGGGTTTGCGCCGTGCACCCCTCAAAAGGGGCGCGATTCAACCATTACCGTACTATACGCCATTGTAAACGAGCCAAAAGATTACAAAAAATGTTATTAGAAGTTGAATTTCATACAGTTTTTACAAAATAGGAAATAAATCGCACCGACTTAGCTATTCTAAGGCTTGCGGCTTATGCTTACAGTTTTTTGCATTTAATTTTTCATGAATGCGATTACCTCAAAACTAAAGAAGGAATTAATCGTAACTCGCTTGGTAGAGCATCGCTTAAAATCTGGGTCACAGTAAGCTCTTGCATTCTCCTGATCTCCTAGAACCAATAGTTTATATCTAGTTCACGCACACTGGCAACGAGTTCATTGGCCTTTTCTGCGGTCTCTATATATTATGCAAATGGTTATGGTAAAACAAATTTAAATATATTATTGAAAAAAATATCTGAACTGGCCAATAGTTAGGGCGTGATTGAGCCACAAACTTTCAAATATGTAGTAGGATTTAATTTTTGTTCACCTTTGTATTTCTATGTTAAAAAAGTTTCTTCATATCTATATCTTAGATCTCTCTTAGGAAACTTAGATAACTCAAAATATGGTTTAGTGATATTATGCAGATGAAATAATGTTTCAAAATTGTTTTACTGTTTACAAAACTAGAATCGATGAAGAAGTTTTTTTGTTGCGATGTATTTTGTACCGCGGGCGGGCGCTTGGCTGTGACTTGGCGCTCAACGGGTATGCAAAGTTTATGACGTTGGCGCTTGAATGGTTAAATACTTTTACTTAGTACTTTTCTCAAATAACGCGAGGAAACTAAGTATAGTAGTAACTATACTTATTGTAGTAACAATGAACTCATTTTGTCAAATTTATTTACGACTAAAAACAAACAATACTTATTTTTCTTACGTTAAGTATTATCCTACAAGCTCAATATGTTTTCTCCTACAAAACGAATCACAATACATTCAAGTACAGTCGAGTTCAATACAATACATTTTCTGCAAATACTTTTGCGCTAGCTGGCTCCAATCCAGGATTATACCAGGATCCCATACCCCTAAGAATACTGTCAAAATAAGTCAAAAACAGCACATAATCTAGACCTTAACTGGGTGTGTATAGAGTACCTTTTCAGATTGCACATTGTGCATCCTGTGACACACTTGACCATGCATGCACGTATTAGTGATGCAAATAATAGTCCTTATTCGTTTTTATTAAGGTCTAGATTCTTCTAAATAAGCTAACCCTTGTTAGTTTAGCTGTGAACCGTTATATGTATATCAAGGGTTTGGTGTGTGAAGCCTCAGTGTTGCAAGCATCCATAAGCTAAAATAACTGTTTTCCATCAGGTAGGGCGCATGCATTTTTTGCTTAGTAGTATAAAAAATATGGCACGTTGAGATTCCAAAAACAGATAATTAAATGTTTTTGTTTTGTTTTTCAGTTAATTTAATACTTTTGCTTAGTACTTTTCTAAAATAATGCGAGGAAGCTAATTACTACAATGAACTCATTTTGTCAAATTTATTTACGACAAAAAACAAACAACACTTATTTTTCTTAAGTTGAAGTGTCCATTTGTCTTTTTTTCAATAAACAGCATTTTATATTGCAAGCCAGTTTGAAATTTAAATAAAAACTTTTATAAGTTACCTCCGTGGTGCCATGTTTCCTAGAAAAAATATCGTGCCATTTAAAAATGTAACGATGTTTTGGAACAATATTTTATGAGTTTGCTATGCAATTTATCTGGCCGCTAAATATGACCGCCGCTGTTTGCGTTTATTTGGCCAGTATATTTTTCACAAAAAATGTTGTCCAAGCAATGCTCTTTCCGAGCATGTTCGAGAACATTTTTAAAAACTGGTAAGTACTAGTACCTAAGATATACCTATAAAACTATGCAGTGGGTTTTGGCGCATAAGCACTAGGCTCTCATGACGCCCTGGAACGTCTGAATACAGAATGCAAAGCTGAATAGTAAGAGCTTGCAATCCTCATTCGCTATTTCATTCATACATTTGGGATACCAAGGAGTGTGACGGAGATGAACTAGGTCTAGCCTTAACCTGCAGTAACATCGCAGTATGAGTTTATGTCATCACCATTATCATCAGCCTGAAGAGGTACACTGCTGGAAATAGATCAACCATAAACTTCCAGGAAGAACTATTGTGAGCCCTCTCCATCCACTGACTTTCAGTGTCGTCGGTCTTTCGGTCGCCGACCCCGGTGGGTTTTTATAATGCATAAATTAATAATAATCGGACTTATAAATGTTGCTTTATAGTGAGTAGGTATAAATATGAGCTTGGAGCAAAAGACTACGTAGCTTGTCGTAGCCTTTTGAACAATAACGTAGCTAATTCGTAGCACCGCGTAGCTATTTTGTAGCACAAATCTAAACAAAGCTATACCATCTATAGCTATAGAAACAAGATGATAGCTGATTGAAGGCCTGCGCGCACCCTAGGTCTTTGAAATGTCTTTTTAGTTTTTAGGGTTCCGTAGCCAAATGACAAAATAGGAACCCTTATAGATTCGTCATGTCTGTCTGTCTGTCTGTCTGTCCGTCCGTATGTCACAGCCATTTTTCTCCGAAACCGTAAGAGCTAGACTGATGAAACTTGGCGAGTAGGTGTATTCTGTGAACCGCATTAAGATTTTTACACAAAAATAGAAAAAAAAAATATTGGGGGTTCCCATACTTGAAACTGAAACTCAAAAAAAAAATTTCATCGAACCCATACGTGTGGGATATTTATGAATAGGTCTTTAAAAATAATGTTGAGGTTTCTCATATCGTTTTTTCCTAAACTGAATAGTTTGCGCGAGAGACGCTTCCAAAGTGGTAAAAAGTTGGTCCCCCCCTCTAACTTCTAAAATAAGAGAATGATAGAACTAAAAAAAATATATGATGTACATTACTATGCAAACTTCTAACGATATTTGGTTTGAACGAGATCTAGTCAGTTGTTTTTTTTATACGTTATAAATCGTAAGCCGCAATTTACCTTTCGACGAACTACAAGAACCTTTATAATATTATGTTACTTGTTGCTACGAAACCCTTCATGGACGAGTCCAACTCGCACTTGGCTGCTTTTTTTCCTTTAATTTTAACGCACTGGGAGGAAACACGCTTTAACTCTGACGCTGCTGATAAACAGCACACTTTCGGTGAAAAGTGGCAGTAACATACAGACGCACAGACATAACTAATCTATAAGGGTTCTATTTTTGCGATTTGGCTACGGAACCCTAAAAACAATATTTCTGTCAGTTACATCACTTTTGGACTTTGTACAAATCATCAACAACGTATGTTTTGCTTACAGAGGGTGTCGTTTAGGTCCATTATAAAATGTCTTTATAAAAACAAAAGCAAGCATCCATAAGTTCACATCACACACACAACCTAGCCATCAGCATGACAGACTCCGTAATATATCGACAGCACATAAAATACCCACATCATGTGCAAAAGTGTAGAATGTAACCGTTTATGTAATTTTCATTTTTGTTTTATAGGGTCCAGTTCTATATAATACCTACAGGTGGAAAACAGAGTTCATATAAAATTTTCTAGTTTCTTATAAAATGTAATTTTTATTTTTTCTTTTTAATTAGGTATTTCATGTTGTTTAGTAATAGTTTTTGTAAATAATATATAAAAGCCATCTTAAAAAATGCCCTGAAATTTTTAGTAGATTAGGTTCTTGCAGGATAAAGAAACTTCTAAAACTGATTGTTAAATCCTAATTGGAGTTTTTTTTCTCTCAAACAACTAAGAATTTGAACTTGTCGTCAGTTATTTGCAAGAAACAAACGTATTGCACAACACAGAAGCCACCCTAAACAGTAATGTTTGAAGAGTGCTTTTTTACACACTAATTATATTTGTTGTTCGTTTTAGCAAATACAATAGTACATTGTTACCTGAGTGTTGAAAGTCACGTTTTTTGAGTCCCGAGACGGGTTTGGCGCCAGAACGTAGCGAGGGCGCCAATGGAGCTTGAGGGACTTAAAAGACTTTCATCCGAGGTAAACACTGTGCTTTTCATTACGAATACAAGGAAAGTAAAAATAAAAACATGAAAGAAAAATTAGTGAAAATGAAGATTGAATTGCCGCCTTCCTAGTTTTTTTTCTTTTTTCTGGCGGGCCTTCGGCTTCAGCCATTATTTTCATTTTCATAATTTAAAAAATGGTAAATTGTTTGCTCAAATCTATGTTATTTTAAATATATAGTTGAAGCTATATATTAATCATTTTACATTGCGCTCTAATTAGACTTTTTAAACTTCTTACCGTTGTAATGGGTTTCCAACCTACTTGCTGAATAAAAAGTTGGAATTTGGTTCAACAACCTCCTTGCAGTTAGAAAGACTTTAGAAAGTTGGAACATGGTTGAATAAAATAGAACTTGTTTTTTAAAATAATTTGACAGCTGTCAGTAGAAAGCGATTCTCCCTAGGGCTAAAAGTTTTACTTTCAATTAGGCCCCTCAGGCAACTTCAGACCTACTTTCAGAGTATGAGCAATGAAAAAATATTTTGCCCTGCAGAGATGATTACAAATTTAGAGAAACGCCATCTGTTGATAAAAAAAAACAACCTGAGAGATAATAAACTCTTTCAGCCTGCATAAAACAATCAGATTCCGTACATTTTACCCGTATACCGGACCCATGTCGGCAAATAAAGTCAACGTGCAACAGTCAGTTTTCGCACAGTTTCGGGATGCTGTAAGAACCCAATCAACAAAAAACTTCCAAGGCTTTCCTCGAGATGTCCTTAACACATACTTTACCTTCTATCATGTTATGATATCCTGGTATAAAATCTGCCAATTTAATTGTTGTACTACGAGTACAAATTTAAATAACGCCATCTATTAGTTTTTGACCAGATTACATGTCGGGAAATAAATTCAAGGTGCCAGTTTTCACACAGTTTCGTGATGCTTCAAGAACCCAATCAACAAAAAACTTCTAGGGCTATCAACAAGATGGCCTTAATATACACTTTACCTTCTATCATGTTATGATATCCTGGTATAAAATCTGCCAATTTAATTGTTGTACTACGAGTACAAATTTGAATAACGCCATCTATTAGTTTTTGACCAGATTACATGTCGGGAAATAAAGTCAAGGTGCCAGTTTTCACACAGTTTCGTAATGCTTCAAGAACCCAATCAACAAAAAACTTCTAGGGCTATCAACGAGATGGCCTTAATATACACTTTACCTTCTATCATGTTATGATATCCTGGTATCAAATCTGCCAATTTAATTGTTGTACTACGAGTACAAATTTGAATAACGCCATCTATTAGTTTTTGACCAGATTACATGTCGGGAAATAAAGTCAAGGTGCCAGTTTTCACACAGTTTTGTGATGCTTCAAGAACCCAATCAACAAAAAACTTCTAGGGCTATCAACGAGATGGCCTTAATATACACTTCACCTTCTATCATGTTATGATATCCTGGTATGAAATCTGCCAATTTAATTGTTGTACTACGAGTACAAATTTGAATAACGCCATCTGTTAGTTTTTGACCAGATTACATGTCGGGAAAAAAAGTCAAGGTGCCAGTTTTCACACAGTTTCGTGATGCTTCAAGAACCCAATCAACAAAAAACTTCCAGGGCTATCAACGAGATGGCCTTAATATACACTTTACCTTCCATCATGTTATGGTAGCCTGGTACCGTCGGCCCGAGAAATAAGCTGCTGTTAGTTACCCTAACTGTGAATTTAGTTGTTGCACTACAAATTTTAATAACGCCATCTGCTAGCTTGTGATCTGTTAGGTTGTGAAAATACCTGAGAGTACCTAAGTAAATTCTTACAATCTCCATAAAAAAATAGATTACATACATTTTTGTTATCCTTCAGGAACCCAATCAAATCAAAACATCCGTGGCTTTCTGTGCAGATGATCTAAATTACAAACAAACAAAACAAATACTATTTTGTGATAACTTAGAACTGGACCCTATAAAACAAAAATGAAAATTACATAAACGGTTACATTCTACACTTTTGCACAATCATGAAGTGGGTATTTTATGTGCTGTCGATATATTACGGAGTCTGTCATGCTGATGGCTAGGTTGTTTATTTGTTTATTTGTTTATTTGTTTATTTGTTTATTTGTTTATTTATTTATTCTTAGACTCACAGTTACAATATTGTGTGTGTGATGTGAACTTATGGATGCTTACTTTTGTTTTTTGTACTCTATTTCAATGTTAATACTTTATGTATTTTTAAATTGCACTTCTCGAGATGGTAATCAAGTAGCTAGTTACATAACAAACCCATTTTAAAGGCAAATCTTGCACAACAGCTTTTCGTAGCAATAATGCAAATGGAACATACAATTCGTGCAAGTATTAACAAATTACTAGCAGTTGGTATTTTTTATTTATAATTAGTATTTTTAAGAAATCATAAGAGTCATAACTATCTTTATTGGCTTATTCTTACTGAACAACGCCATCTGCTGGATATGCTTGCAGTTAGTTGCTCACAATCACACATCAATAGATGGCAAGAGCAGTCACATATTTAGTTTATATTTAATTATTGAACTCGGGGTGAAATAAATTACAGTTTAAAAAACTAAAAAGTAAATAACTAATTGAACTAAAAAGTCCAAAATAAAACTGTAATAATCAATTGAAAAATTTATATTATTGTACAAAAAGCGTGGGGGGCCTGATTTTGATTGTTGTAAATATTTTATCAATAGTTTATTATAAAAAGCACCCCGCGCTTTTTTGTACAATAATATAATTTTTTCAATTTATTATTATAGTTTTATTTTTAACTTTTTAGTTCAATTAGTTATAAAAGCGTGTTTGTTTAGTTTTTTAAACTATAATTTATTATTGATTCAATTTCACTTGCGCGTGGAACGCTGGAAATAATATATTGATCGCGCGTGTGCTTTTACCAGGAATACTACCAGGTCATCATGAAATTGAGGAAGTAAACTTTGGCAATACACCAATTGCTCAATACTTTTGTGCCCGCCACACATGTCACAATTTGTGCCTTTGTTGAAGATAATTGTTATTATTATTATTATGAACCTTCTATGTCCCACTGCTGGACAAAAGCCTCCCCCAATCCCCTCCATTCTGTGCGGTCTGGTGTTGAGCTGTTTCACGGTGGTCTCTACTTCTCTAGTGTTCTCAATATTATTATTGTTATTTTTCTTATTATTCTTTTTCATTATTATTTTTTATTGATCCACTTTCGCTTGCGCTGGATATGTATTGATCACGCGTGTGCTTTTACCAAGAATAGTAGTTACTCAGCAACCATGAAATTGAACAAGTAAATTGTGGCAATGCACTGGATCAATACGCTTGTGACAGCCGTTGTAGATAGTAATAATAATTATTATTTTTATTTATTCATTTTCATTTGCGCGTTGAACGCTGCGCTGGTAATGTATTGATCGCGCGTGTGCTTTTACCGGGAACAGTACCAGGCAATCATGAAATTGAACAAGTAAACTGTGGCAATGCACTGGATCAATACGTCTGTGACAGCCGTTGTAGCTAATAATAATAATTATTCTTATTGATTCACTTTCACTTGCGCGTTGAACGCTGCGCTGGTAATGTATTGATCGCGCGTGTGCTTATACCGGGAACAGTACCAGGCAATCATGAAATTGAACAAGTAAACTGTGGCAATGCACTGGATCAATACGTGTGTGACAGCCGTTTAAAAATAGGTAATAAAATAAATAATACAGATAATCCACTGTCTAGCCCCAAACTAAGCAGAGCTTGTATTAAGGGAACCAGATAGCTGATATATTACTTAAATACTTTTTTTTGTAAATACATACATAGAATACAATATAACACCCAGATAGAGAACAAACATCTGCGTTCACCCCACAAATATTTGTTCTCGGTGGGGACCGAAGCCACGCCCTCCAGCGCAGAAGGCAGAGCTACTACCAACTGAGCTGTGAAGGCAGTCAGTATAATCATACTTCAACAAGGATGATTTCGACAACAATATTGGTCTTTTCGAGCACATGGACGATATCCAAATACCCGAATAGTAAATTAAAACTGAAGCGTAAGTGAAACCAAGTGTAAGCCCTCATTCATAATGTTTTGACTGGCTGTTCAGTTGGTAGTGAAGACCAGCGTGGGTTGTTGTCAACCTGAAACAACCCACCCACATAACTAAACTTAAACATTACGGCATTCTAAATCGCTCTAATGACCTAATACAATCATACTTAACTGATCATTATAAAAAAAGCAGCCAAGTGCGAGTCGGACTCGCCCATGAAGGGTTCCGTAGCATCAAATAACATAATATAAAGGTTTTTGTAGTTCGTCGAAAGGTAAATTGCGGTTTACGATTTATAAAAAAAAACTACTGACTAGATCTCGTTCAAACCAAATATCGTTGGAAGTTTGCATAGTAATGTACAACATATATTTTTTTTAGTTTTATCATGCTCTTATTTTAGAAGTTAGAGGGGGGGGACCAACTTTTTTCCACTTTGGAAATGTCTCTTGCGCAAACTATTCAGTTTAGAAAAAAACAATGTTAGAAACCTCAATATCATTTTTGAAGACCTATACATAAATACCCCACACGTATGGGTTCGATGAAAAAAAAACTTTTGAGTTTCAGTTTCAAGTATGGGGACCCCCAAAATTTATAGTTTTTTTTCTATTTTTGTGTAAAAACCTTAATGCGGTTCACAGAATACATCTACTTACCAAGTTTCATCAGTCTAGCTCTTATGGTTTCGGAGAAAAATGGCTGTGACACGGCCGGACAGACAGACAGACAGACAGACAGACAGACAGACAGACAGACAGACAGACATGACGAATCTATAAGGGTTCCGTTTTTGCCATTTGGCTACGGAACCCTAAAAACGGTAGGAACCGAGACGTAGTTTGTTGCCTGTTTTTCTACGCTTGGTCGCGTGGAACTGGCACCTAGACTCACCTAGCTTTAAGACGTTTCAAAGTGATTCTTGCATCGTACTGAATAAAAAATTATTGACTTTGACTTTGACTTTGACTTTGACTTTGACCTGCATTATGCTGAGCTTTGGTACTATTTGCAGCACTTAAAAAAAAAAATATCTACCTTCGACTCCCTTTTGGTATTGTTTTTTGTTAGTCTTATGTTTAGTTTGTAGGTAGATAGAAAATTATTTATTGCACTAAAACTAAAATTGCATTGTACATAGGTGAACTTAATGCTAGAGAGCATTCTCTTCCAGTTAACTTTTGTGTAATTTGGACATTCTTAACGGGTAGTGCACATAACTTTTTATGGTTTTCATTGGTTTAAATATTTAGAGGCCGGCGGAGGGCGGATTTTCATACAAACGTAATACCAAAATTATTACTAGTTTAGGCAGATTTTCACTATGTTTTTGTAATAACTGTATTCGTATAGTATTTATCTAGGTTTCTGAACAGTTTTTATTTAAAATTACTTACCTCAAATAAAATTAACGCCAATCACATTTTGCAATGAAAAAAATGTGTAAAATGCGATTGGCGTTAATTTCATTTGAGGTAAGTAATTTAAAATTAAAACTGTTCAGGAACCTAGATAAATACTATACAAATACAATTATTACAATAATATAGTGAAAATCTGCTTAAATTAGTAATCATTTTGGTATTACGTTTGTATGAAAGTTCGCCCTCCGCCAGCCCCTTAAGTATATTAATATTAAGTATTGTTGTCACTGTTTTTGTATGTTTTGCATATGAAGTATTTTCATTACATTTATTTTCATAGTAACTCTGCCTTCTGCGCCGTAGGTCGTGGGTTCGATGACCACCGAGAATAAATATTTGTGTGGTAGACGCAGATGTTTGTTCTCTGTCTGGTTGTTTTACTGTATTCTAATTATGTAATTACAAAATAAAATGTATGTATAATATCAACTGTCTGGTTCCTATAGCACAAGCTCTGCTTAATTTGGGGCTAGATAGTGTTCCGTGGATGGTCCACAAAAGGTTTATTTATTGATCGAGTGAGCAAAGCGAACGAAGATCTTACAAACAACTTGGGCGATTTGGCATTTTATGTGCGTATGTATGTATGTAATTCGCCCCAAACTGAGATCTCGTGATGCGATCTTCTTCTTATCGTATCACTGATTCTTTCGAACCAAGAGTGATGAAAGGATTTTAAGTGCGCCTCAAAAAGGCTCCTTTCGTGTAAGTACTATAATAAATACCTAATCAGAAAAATGTGCCACCATCACGCATTGTGTTTATCTACTTTGAGAAGGATTTCTGTCCAGATTTATTGTTTGACATTGCCTCTGACTATCCCTCACTAACTTTGCATGGTAAACAAGTTTTAACTCAATTTTCCAATTTATTGAAGAGTTCCGTTGGACAGACCTTGGCTCCATCATCAGACCAGGCCGCTTATACCATTTTATGACAGCTGAGTACCTCCTTAATTGATTTCAAGAAAAAAAAATAAGAATATGCAAAAAAAAATTGACCGGCCAGTAGAAAAACCTTGATGTCAACGAAATACTTAGAGATGGAGGCTCTCGCACCGTTGGTTATCCTAATTTAACCTTTTAAGTAAAGCAAAAACTGAGCATCCTAGAAAAAAAGTAAAAACGGTTTGGGAATGTCCAAGCAAAGTTCTTTCTTATGACATGTAACTTTTATTTTTTTGTGTCAATTTTTTTATTTTTGCACCCTTAAAAAACCCCATATCGTAATAATCCCTCATCCAATTTCAATCATATACTTACCAGTAAATTTCTCAAGTACCTACAAGCTATCAACTTATCAAATTTCATGCAAATCGGATCAACGGTTCGTAAGTTATCGTCGGACAAACATACTGTACCTACCTATAATGTGAATAAGATTCAATATTGGAAATCGTTGACTCACAAGTGTGCTGTGTGTGTGAGCCCCGCCCTCGGTACAACAAGACGGGTTTGATGAGGGAGACGCACAGTATGGCTCATGGAGAGTTGGAGAGAGATGCGGCGAAGAATGCACACGGCCAACTCGAGCAGGTAGAAAAAGGTGGACTCTCGAGCGTATCGACGCAAGCGGCGCAGGAGCAAGGGGGGAGGCGGAGTCTTAGCGAATGTTTTGGAGATCGGCGCAAAGGCAATGGAAGGGATAGTCGGCTCGGAATCACGGTACTGAGTGGTCGCGCGCGCGTAGTGATAAGGTTAAGAATAATGAATAGTTAGCTTTGGGACACGGGTCGAGTAGGTCGGTTCGGAGCTCTCGAATGAAGCTAGTCGCACGAACGGAAGCGTTAATTTTAAAATGATAGTGGGTTGTTAGCTTGGGTTTTTAGCAGCTTTCGCGAAAGTGTTAAAAATTAGTGTTTCGATTAGGGAATCGGAGAGCATCTTTTACTATCGCTGAGACGCCACGGCAGTGTTTTAAAATAACTCATTAGCTTAATTGTGATTGTCCGTTTAAAAATTAGTGTTTCGTTTCCTTAAATTTGAATAGTTACCTAGGCTATTAAATTAAATTTCAGAGTAACAAATAAATAAAAATATTAATAAATAGATAAATAATAAATAAATAAGTGGTTCATTTCTATTTTAGAGTGGTTGAATAGTGAATAGTGTTGTGTTCTTCGGCTGAGATCTGTGAGTCATTTAAATATAATCACTTTGTAATGTGTGTTTTCATTGTATCTAGGGATCCTAGATTGACTAGAATGTTCCACGCAACGGATCGAGTTTTCCAGCCAGCATCTAACTATTATCGTTTATTGAAATGTTCACAAAAGAGACAATTTACATATTTTTAAAATAAATGTGAATATTTCATTATTCGAGTTTATCTTGATTTTATTTTCTGTTTATGTGTTTCTTCTATGTTATTTGTTACTTCACTCAGTAAATAGTACATATCATCCGGGACTGATCCTTTGATAGAAGCTGAACCGATAGCTAAATCAAAGGATCTTAGGGAAATGCCTTACATTTATTTCAGTACTGAATTATTATCCGTAAGGGAAAATAATAATTCACGAAATCGAAGTTAGATACAGCTTTAGATTTTAAGTATTCATTAGATTTAAGAAATATAGAACAACAAATTACACACCAAGCAGTAATCGAACCTGGAGAAAGAACATCCATCTTATTTTTATTTAGATGATTATTTATTTATATATTAATATACACTATTTACATAACACATTTGTAAAAGCACTGGTTCAATTCGTTAGTTTTGAGACTAACAGTAGAAGTCTCCCGTCCTAGTTTTAAGTGATAGCACGAATGGAACCAAGGCTGGAAATCTATTTCCGTAAATATTTTAAATAACAAAGAGTTTTAAATTGAGTGAAGCAACAAACTTTTCAGCTAGTTTTAAGTAGGGAGTAGGGACTTTTGATACTGTGCTACATATTAGTAAACTATTTGCTATTTGCATTCTTTATAATGCAATTTGTTGTGAGCCAACAATGATATAGTACTGCCGAACGGACTCCGTAGTCTAGAATATACTTCTGGGCTGTCTTGGCTGTCGGTAGGACAATCTCATTGCAAAGGAGGTGTAGCAATTCCGTTGGACGCCTCGTGTGTTGGCGGCTCTTTTAACTTGGTAAATACTATTCTTGGAAAATGAGCACAGTCGCGGACATATTAATTGGTAACTTATTAAAATCACTTGTTCGAAACATTGTCTCGGAGGGCCTCAAAGCCCAAAAGTGGATTGGGAACTCTCTGAGATAGTGTATTTATAGAAACAAGGCGACAAAACACAATCAAAATTGCGAATTCTCATTATCGTGTACCGGAAAGCCACATATTAGTTAGTCTAATAAATCTATTCCAGCCTCTACGTGTAGTATTAAGGAAATTCTATCTTAGTTATAAAATGTGGCATCAGTGATGGACAAATGAGTTTCGCTTCCTTGTTTCTCGCGATTAAAATCCTTCCAAAGTTTTACATGACCTGTCTAGAAATAGATGTTAGGTCTTAAAAATTCAAACCTCGTAATAAAATCCGTAGAGTACTAATCAAGTTCCTTATAGATCCAGGGACTTCTGAGGGTGCCGGAGGAGACCTTATGAACCACCATGTACTCCGATTAATTATACAATTTCTTCCAGATACTAAACTAAATTGTACATACAGTCTACTGAAATGAAGTTTTCGATCGACTTCTATGTTTTACGAGAGTTATCTGAAATGTACATACAAACTAGCAAAAGAGGGCCTTCAATTGGCTCTGCATTATTATGTGGTTAACTTAAGTTGTACTTACTGGCGAGCGACAGAGGACAGAGGAGGACACGGGACAGAGGAGGAACAAGAGGTGAAGGAGGTGTATATCCAGCAGTGGATGATACCGGGCTGAAATGATGATGATGATGATGACTGGTTAGCGAAGCAAAGTCTTCTATCAACTTCTGTATATTATGTGAAATCTTCGAGTGATTTCTGAATTTATAAATGGACAATTAATGATACCTAGCACTTTATGTAGGCTAATTTTATTTCAGTTTTACATGGTGGTTCTAAGGTAAAAGAAGACTGCTTGAGGTTGGTTTTATTATTTTATAATAGGCCATTTTGGATCAGATCATGCAGTAATAGAAAACCGGTTTGTTGTTTTCCTTAGAATTGAATTTCCTTGACATAATAATAACTTAAGTAAAACCTAACTTATCTTATTCAAATATTCGCAAAGAACAGATTAATATCGAGAATCCTTAAGTTTTATCTGTGTGTGATGATCCAATTTGGCAATACCAGTTGTTATAATGAGTGATAAGTTTTCACAGTTTTGAGTAAATTAATACATAAATCACTTATTGTACTTCTGAAGAACTAGTATCAAATACTGTGTGCCTTCCAGCTTTTATTTTGTTGTGTTCATTATTTAATATGTTATCTACGAGTCATTTGGGAATTGTAATTTATATATTCTATAATTTTCAGCATTTGTTTCAGCTTTTAAATTTACTTGCCTTTTCCATTTTACCTTTTATGTACAGCTTAAAAGAAATCTAATACTTCCATTGTTTACGATACAACTAAATTACTATGTGTATATTTTCAGCCTTGAACTTTCGGGTGTTTTTAATTTACTTGTTTAAAGTAAATTATTACATAATTCACTTATAGAATCTCTGACGTACCTAATATCAAATACCGAGTGCTTTTCAGCCGTTATTTTGTTATGCTATCATTCAGCATTTTATCTTCAAGCCATTTGGGAATTGTAATTTATATATTCTTTAATTTTCAGCATTTGTTTCAGCTTTTGAATTTACCATTACTATTTTACCCTTTATGTACAGCTTTAAGAAACTAATACTTCCATTGTTTACGACACGACTAGATCACCACGTGTTTATTTTCAGCTTTGAACTTACAGATGTTAATAATTTACTTTTATAAACAATCTATTACCATGATACTCTTTCATCAATAGGATCACATTGAACTTGCAACTATTTCTTCCAACTTGAATCTTTGAAATTTATTATTTAATCCTATCGAGTCTAAGGTGTAAATTATTTCTTACAGAATCTGCATTATAGTCATTAAGCCAGTAGGTGGAAGTATGATATAACCTTATCAAAATATGGCGTAGTTATTAAGTTCTTACCTAAGTGAATAAGTTATCATAATAATAATTTTAAATTACTAGATTTACTTGCTGTGCGAGGTACAGGCAGTCCCATCTCGCTAATTACATAATTAGAGACGATGGTGGGATTGTCTAAATTCAATTGTATTCAATAAACTGTGGTAAAAGGTAAACGGAGGTAAAGGTATCAGGTAAAGGTTTTGACCAGGTAAAATTCCTCTAGGTTAGACTAATAATAATTAACCATTCAAGGTTATTAATTGCTGGGTTGCAATGGTCTACTACATTTTACTCACTATGGGTGTTTTCATAACTAGTATGAGACTGTGTGGAATTGTTGTGGCGTCAAGACCTCACAAACCTTGACGAGCGGAATTATTCTATTGAGTTTGATATTAGTGATTACAGCTCATTGCACGCACAAATACTATACACGCAGCTGATAAATATTCCCCACACTTTACATAGAGTTAATGAGTGTATGTTCTGTTAGGCCGACAGTTCATCGCTTATTAATTCAACCTTCGACACTATAACCAACCAAAACATAGGTACAGTAGACTATTGTCAAACCAGTAAGTTTGGTTAGATGTTGGAGTCCGGACTTCAACTAGTGTTCCTCCTATCAATCATTTATTATCCCTCCCACTCGTTCCTATATCCTTATAAAGGATTAAAGTAATTGAATTGAAATTAACTAAAACTATTCAGCTTCGATGTGATTGGTGTGATAATAAAGTAATAACTATTATAATCAAAGTCAGTATTTATTCATAATATGAATAATGTTGTAAATACTGATATACAATAAATTCTACTTGACAATCTGGTTTCTAAAGGTGAAACATATGGGGCTTCAGTCTAATCTGTAACTGGGCATCCAGCACTCCTGGATAATCACGAATGTGCTGGGATTACATTCGTGGGACCCCTGGGTGTACCTTCTGGCGCTGTCTAGTATTATGGATGGATCGGGGTCTTAACCATTGATCGCTTGATGGAATCATATAGTTGGGAAAATCCAATATTGCAAAGAACCTTATATGGTCAACTTATGGTGATCAACACGATTACTAAATACGGCATAGCCGATAATTACAAACAATGAAAGAACCTTGTATGGTCAAACTTATGATAAATAACATTAAAAAAAAAATAAAGAAGTAAGAAGTAAACGGGGAAGGGGTAAAGAGGAGAATATCAATCACACGGGACTGAGTGGTTATTTGTTTTGATACATATAAAACATAACTCATCTGTCCTACCCTTACCAAATCCCCGGGGAGTGCATACTGTGGATGGCACTCACAGGAGTGGGCGAGGTTGGAGCCTACTCTTCTCTTCTCAAACAAAAAAAATATATCTTAGTTTGTGTTCCTTAACATTCTCTGACTCTAAAAGTTCCAGGGTTACTTATCTCACAACGAGGGTGTAGACGATCATCTGGCCTTTTCTTCGTGGATTTCCTTATGCTTGCGGGTGGTTCAGTTACAATTGGTGCCTCAGGACCAGAATAATTGGAGTAATCTTTAACTTAAAGTGGGCTTTATAGCCTACAATTGATGTTCGTGAAATGGAAAGAGTTCCAGAGACTGTTTTGGAAAAGACACAAACGTGATTATATGTGTCCAAATAACCTTAAAATACCTAGGATATTATTTTAGTCTATGCGGTTGTTTAAATTTGAGTTACCTAGGACCTAAAGTCTGTGGGGGTGCTTAAATTTGAATAACCTAGGACCTTAAGTCTGTGGGGGTGCTTAAATTTGAATTACCTTGGACCCAAAGTCTATGGGGGTGTTAGTAAGAATAAAATTAGTGTCATAAGCACGGAAATGTAGATACGATATAAATTATTCTAATTTTGTTTGATAGAATGTAGGACGTTTCGTAACGTAGAAGTTAAATAAATATAGCTTTTATTTCCAAAATAGTTTGCATTAATTTACCTAATCTATTCAATTTCAATTTATATAGTAAATTATTAGGTTTATATTATTATGATTAAGTAGGTATATTATTATGCATTGTAGTATTTTGTGATAATATTATTAGTATTAGGTTTAAATGATATTAGTTTTATTTGGCCAGAATAGGGTGTAGGCCTCCTTCAAGCGATTCCACTGTCGGCGATCTTGCGCTAGTCGAGTCCATGCCCTTCCGGCCACCTCTACAATATCGTCGGTCCATCTTCTCCTCGGTCGTTCACGTGAGCGTGTCATGTTTCTTAGGTACCAGTGTAGGATACGTTCGCTCCATCGCCCATCTTCTATTCTAGATATGTGACCCACCTTGACTTCAGTTTGCAGAGCATACTCACTGCGTTCGTTACTTTAGTGATGCTTCGAATTTTGTCGCATCTGATTTTATCACTAAGTCTCAGTCCGAGCATTGATCGTTTTGTTGCTCTCTGGGAAGTGTTAATTTTGGCGATGATGTCTTTCGTAAGAGGCCAGCTTTGACATCTGTAGAGTAATGTAGGAAGTATGGTTTTGTCTATAAACTTATTCTTTAAATGAATCGTGGGTTGCTCTTGAATATGTTTTTGTGTGACCAATACTTTGTCTATGAGATGGCGATTCGTCTATTTACTTCTTTTAGCGTAGTTTCCCGGAATGATATGTATCGGCCTAGGTATACATATTCGCTTACATGTTCAACGTTACCGGTTTCTAGTTGTATAGTTCTAGGGATACTGTTTGTCATCGCTTTAGTCTTGCTTAGGTTTATATTCAACCCATGATTCAAGCCTATTTTACAGCTTTCCGTGCTTAGAGTCTCCAACATGTAGAGTAGGTGTTCATGTTTTTCTGCAAGAATGACAATATCGTCTGTAGAGCAAAGGTGTGTTAGATACTCCCCATTTATATTGATACCGTAGTTTGACCATTCCAGTTTTCTGAACATTGACTCTAGTATTGTTGTAAACAGCTTTGGCTATATTGGGTCTCCTTGTTTTACTTCTCTGTTGATTGCAAATGGTTTTCCAATCGTTTCCAATTTTATTTTAGCATTATGATTGTGAATATATTCTTTGGAGTATATTGATATATTTTTCTTCAATTCCCTGCTCTTTCAAGTTCTCCTCAAGATGATCATGTGAAATGGAGTCAAACGCTTTGGTGTAGTCTACAAATGCTAGGTATATTTCCTTATTATATTCGTTGCATTTTCCTATGAGCTGTGTTAATGTAATTATATGGACAGTGGTAGAATTTCCATTTCTGAATCCGGCCTGTTCCCGCGCCTGCTGTTCGTCTAAGGTTTTCGTTATTCTGAATAGAAGAATAGACGAAAAAAAAAGTTTATACAGTATTGGCAGTAGGCTCAATAGGTCTTTAATTATCTATAAACTTAGGTTCTTTTTTTTATAGAGTAGGGTAATAAGCGGGTTTCCCCAGTCACCAGGGATTATCTCTTCTTGTAGGATTTTATTGAATAAGACAGTTAGATGTGGTGATAAGGGTTCTATCATTGCGATAGCAGCATCATTAGTTACACCGTCTTCACCTGGAGAGTTGTTTTTCTTCATTTGCAGTATGACGCGTTTCAATTCTATTGGAAGGAATGGTGGGATCGTCTGTTCTGGTGTTAATATGCTTGGAGATGTTAGTGCAGTGTAAACTCTTTATAATGTTATCCTTTATAACAATAAACTAACTGTAACGTTGAAGTGAGCCCAACTTGGTCGGTTTGCGTTAAAACCTACATATTGAAACACTTTTTATAGTGATACGCCATTCGTTATTATGAAGAAATGTGTTCATATTTTTAGACAGTAAATATTTATTATCAGTATTATTGTTTGAGTTATGTTAACAGGTAACAAAAGACTTTGAAGCTCCGAAACATTCAAGGTCGGTCTAGCTTTTGTTATCCTTAATTGCCTTGAACACGTGTGCAGTATGACGCATTTTTTCTCAGAAGTGATGGTCTTCGACCAAGCATACTGGGTAGGGTACCTATTGTATTATTGGTCATAAACCAACTTTGAAATTGTTGAATTCTCCTAGTTTGTTTAGTAGAGTTTTTTTTGTCTAGTCCAGTTTCCAGTGCTTGTAACTTAGTTTTCTTGTTTAATATCATGTTGTTTTTTATTGTTTTGTGCAGTGTTTTTAGTCTCCGTTTTTGTTAAGTTCTTGGATATGTTTTTTCAGACTTTCTCGTTCTTCTATCATTGCTTTTACCTCTTCAGTTACAATATTAACTTTTTATTTTGTTTTGCAGGTAACTTTTGATGGCTGAAACTGTATCTAGGTACCTAGCATAAGTTAACATCTCCTGATGTGATATTAGGGAATTGTTGTTTCAGTATTGTGAAGATATTCTACTTCCACTGGCGCAAAATTGCTGTTCTTTGTCCAAATTTTGTTCTCTTTCTTTTGGTATTAAGGTTAAATTCATAAGTAGCCCAGATCATCTGGTGGTCTGATGAAAATTTTACTGAAATAACTTCTATGTTTTTCCTTTCGTCTTCTGATTGTGGCCAGAAGAAGTTAGATTAATTTAATTGACTTATCTTAGGGCCTAAGTACTGATCTAGACCAAATATATTTTCTCAGCACTAATGTTTGTTATTACTATTTTATAAAAGTCGCTGAATAAATATCTCAAGGGCCGAAATTTCAAGAAACAAAAGGACACCTGCAGCAGTCGTAAACAGCCGCTTTGTTTTGTTATTGTTAAAATTGCATTGCCAAGAAGGTTGACTCCAGGTAATAAAAGCACTATGCACATCTCATATTAGTAAGTAGTAAACCAACTTCAATGCGTGTAGCAGTCATAGACAAGTAGTAATAAAAATTATTGCGACTAATATTTGATTATTTTCTTTCTTCACTTCATATAGCTCTCTATGACGAAAAAGAAAATGCTCGATCCTTGCGTTTCGTTATAGAAAGCTTACACTTAAAAATAAATAAATGAATAATATATTATAACAGTACGTTTCATTCTGATGAAAAATTTTAACCGGATGAACCTTTTAAAATTTTTGGGGGTGAATGTACCTACCTATAATGTGAATAAGATTCAATATTGGAAATCGTTGACTCACAAGTGTGCTGTGTGTGTGAGCCCCGCCCTCGGTACAACAAGACGGGTTTGATGAGGGAGACGCACAGTATGGCTCATGGAGAGTTGGAGAGAGATGCGGCGAAGAATGCACACGGCCAACTCGAGCAGGTAGAAAAAGGTGGACTCTCGAGCGTATCGACGCAAGCGGCGCAGGAGCAAGGGGGGAGGCGGAGTCTTAGCGAATGTTTTGGAGATCGGCGCAAAGGCAATGGAAGGGATAGTCGGCTCGGAATCACGGTACTGAGTGGTCGCGCGCGCGTAGTGATAAGGTTAAGAATAATGAATAGTTAGCTTTGGGACACGGGTCGAGTAGGTCGGTTCGGAGCTCTCG
The DNA here is from genome assembly GCA_939531255.2 of Thera britannica. Classification (NCBI taxonomy): domain Eukaryota; kingdom Metazoa; phylum Arthropoda; class Insecta; order Lepidoptera; family Geometridae; genus Thera; species Thera britannica. Next base: position 2,108,248 of record OW618044.2, read on the forward strand.
AATGAAGCTAGTCGCACGAACGGAAGCGTTAATTTTAAAATGATAGTGGGTTGTTAGCTTGGGTTTTTAGCAGCTTTCGCGAAAGTGTTAAAAATTAGTGTTTCGATTAGGGAATCGGAGAGCATCTTTTACTATCGCTGAGACGCCACGGCAGTGTTTTAAAATAACTCATTAGCTTAATTGTGATTGTCCGTTTAAAAATTAGTGTTTCGTTTCCTTAAATTTGAATAGTTACCTAGGCTATTAAATTAAATTTCAGAGTAACAAATAAATAAAAATATTAATAAATAGATAAATAATAAATAAATAAGTGGTTCATTTCTATTTTAGAGTGGTTGAATAGTGAATAGTGTTGTGTTCTTCGGCTGAGATCTGTGAGTCATTTAAATATAATCACTTTGTAATGTGTGTTTTCATTGTATCTAGGGATCCTAGATTGACTAGAATGTTCCACGCAACGGATCGAGTTTTCCAGCCAGCATCTAACTATTATCGTTTATTGAAATGTTCACAAAAGAGACAATTTACATATTTTTAAAATAAATGTGAATATTTCATTATTCGAGTTTATCTTGATTTTATTTTCTGTTTATGTGTTTCTTCTATGTTATTTGTTACTTCACTCAGTAAATAGTACATATCATCCGGGACTGATCCTTTGATAGAAGCTGAACCGATAGCTAAATCAAAGGATCTTAGGGAAATGCCTTACATTTATTTCAGTACTGAATTATTATCCGTAAGGGAAAATAATAATTCACGAAATCGAAGTTAGATACAGCTTTAGATTTTAAGTATTCATTAGATTTAAGAAATATAGAACAACAAATTACACACCAAGCAGTAATCGAACCTGGAGAAAGAACATCCATCTTATTTTTATTTAGATGATTATTTATTTATATATTAATATACACTATTTACATAACACATTTGTAAAAGCACTGGTTCAATTCGTTAGTTTTGAGACTAACAGTAGAAGTCTCCCGTCCTAGTTTTAAGTGATAGCACGAATGGAACCAAGGCTGGAAATCTATTTCCGTAAATATTTTAAATAACAAAGAGTTTTAAATTGAGTGAAGCAACAAACTTTTCAGCTAGTTTTAAGTAGGGAGTAGGGACTTTTGATACTGTGCTACATATTAGTAAACTATTTGCTATTTGCATTCTTTATAATGCAATTTGTTGTGAGCCAACAATGATATAGTACTGCCGAACGGACTCCGTAGTCTAGAATATACTTCTGGGCTGTCTTGGCTGTCGGTAGGACAATCTCATTGCAAAGGAGGTGTAGCAATTCCGTTGGACGCCTCGTGTGTTGGCGGCTCTTTTAACTTGGTAAATACTATTCTTGGAAAATGAGCACAGTCGCGGACATATTAATTGGTAACTTATTAAAATCACTTGTTCGAAACATTGTCTCGGAGGGCCTCAAAGCCCAAAAGTGGATTGGGAACTCTCTGAGATAGTGTATTTATAGAAACAAGGCGACAAAACACAATCAAAATTGCGAATTCTCATTATTGTGTACCGGAAAGCCACATATTAGTTAGTCTAATAAATCTATTCCAGCCTCTACGTGTAGTATTAAGGAAATTCTATCTTAGTTATAAAATGTGGCATCAGTGATGGACAAATGAGTTTCGCTTCCTTGTTTCTCGCGATTAAAATCCTTCCAAAGTTTTACATGACCTGTCTAGAAATAGATGTTAGGTCTTAAAAATTCAAACCTCGTAATAAAATCCGTAGAGTACTAATCAAGTTCCTTATAGATCCAGGGACTTCTGAGGGTGCCGGAGGAGACCTTATGAACCACCATGTACTCCGATTAATTATACAATTTCTTCCAGATACTAAACTAAATTGTACATACAGTCTACTGAAATGAAGTTTTCGATCGACTTCTATGTTTTACGAGAGTTATCTGAAATGTACATACAAACTAGCAAAAGAGGGCCTTCAATTGGCTCTGCATTATTATGTGGTTAACTTAAGTTGTACTTACTGGCGAGCGACAGAGGACAGAGGAGGACACGGGACAGAGGAGGAACAAGAGGTGAAGGAGGTGTATATCCAGCAGTGGATGATACCGGGCTGAAATGATGATGATGATGATGACTGGTTAGCGAAGCAAAGTCTTCTATCAACTTCTGTATATTATGTGAAATCTTCGAGTGATTTCTGAATTTATAAATGGACAATTAATGATACCTAGCACTTTATGTAGGCTAATTTTATTTCAGTTTTACATGGTGGTTCTAAGGTAAAAGAAGACTGCTTGAGGTTGGTTTTATTATTTTATAATAGGCCATTTTGGATCAGATCATGCAGTAATAGAAAACCGGTTTGTTGTTTTCCTTAGAATTGAATTTCCTTGACATAATAATAACTTAAGTAAAACCTAACTTATCTTATTCAAATATTCGCAAAGAACAGATTAATATCGAGAATCCTTAAGTTTTATCTGTGTGTGATGATCCAATTTGGCAATACCAGTTGTTATAATGAGTGATAAGTTTTCACAGTTTTGAGTAAATTAATACATAAATCACTTATTGTACTTCTGAAGAACTAGTATCAAATACTGTGTGCCTTCCAGCTTTTATTTTGTTGTGTTCATTATTTAATATGTTATCTACGAGTCATTTGGGAATTGTAATTTATATATTCTATAATTTTCAGCATTTGTTTCAGCTTTTAAATTTACTTGCCTTTTCCATTTTACCTTTTATGTACAGCTTAAAAGAAATCTAATACTTCCATTGTTTACGATACAACTAAATTACTATGTGTATATTTTCAGCCTTGAACTTTCGGGTGTTTTTAATTTACTTGTTTAAAGTAAATTATTACATAATTCACTTATAGAATCTCTGACGTACCTAATATCAAATACCGAGTGCTTTTCAGCCGTTATTTTGTTATGCTATCATTCAGCATTTTATCTTCAAGCCATTTGGGAATTGTAATTTATATATTCTTTAATTTTCAGCATTTGTTTCAGCTTTTGAATTTACCATTACTATTTTACCCTTTATGTACAGCTTTAAGAAACTAATACTTCCATTGTTTACGACACGACTAGATCACCACGTGTTTATTTTCAGCTTTGAACTTACAGATGTTAATAATTTACTTTTATAAACAATCTATTACCATGATACTCTTTCATCAATAGGATCACATTGAACTTGCAACTATTTCTTCCAACTTGAATCTTTGAAATTTATTATTTAATCCTATCGAGTCTAAGGTGTAAATTATTTCTTACAGAATCTGCATTATAGTCATTAAGCCAGTAGGTGGAAGTATGATATAACCTTATCAAAATATGGCGTAGTTATTAAGTTCTTACCTAAGTGAATAAGTTATCATAATAATAATTTTAAATTACTAGATTTACTTGCTGTGCGAGGTACAGGCAGTCCCATCTCGCTAATTACATAATTAGAGACGATGGTGGGATTGTCTAAATTCAATTGTATTCAATAAACTGTGGTAAAAGGTAAACGGAGGTAAAGGTATCAGGTAAAGGTTTTGACCAGGTAAAATTCCTCTAGGTTAGACTAATAATAATTAACCATTCAAGGTTATTAATTGCTGGGTTGCAATGGTCTACTACATTTTACTCACTATGGGTGTTTTCATAACTAGTATGAGACTGTGTGGAATTGTTGTGGCGTCAAGACCTCACAAACCTTGACGAGCGGAATTATTCTATTGAGTTTGATATTAGTGATTACAGCTCATTGCACGCACAAATACTATACACGCAGCTGATAAATATTCCCCACACTTTACATAGAGTTAATGAGTGTATGTTCTGTTAGGCCGACAGTTCATCGCTTATTAATTCAACCTTCGACACTATAACCAACCAAAACATAGGTACAGTAGACTATTGTCAAACCAGTAAGTTTGGTTAGATGTTGGAGTCCGGACTTCAACTAGTGTTCCTCCTATCAATCATTTATTATCCCTCCCACTCGTTCCTATATCCTTATAAAGGATTAAAGTAATTGAATTGAAATTAACTAAAACTATTCAGCTTCGATGTGATTGGTGTGATAATAAAGTAATAACTATTATAATCAAAGTCAGTATTTATTCATAATATGAATAATGTTGTAAATACTGATATACAATAAATTCTACTTGACAATCTGGTTTCTAAAGGTGAAACATATGGGGCTTCAGTCTAATCTGTAACTGGGCATCCAGCACTCCTGGATAATCACGAATGTGCTGGGATTACATTCGTGGGACCCCTGGGTGTACCTTCTGGCGCTGTCTAGTATTATGGATGGATCGGGGTCTTAACCATTGATCGCTTGATGGAATCATATAGTTGGGAAAATCCAATATTGCAAAGAACCTTATATGGTCAACTTATGGTGATCAACACGATTACTAAATACGGCATAGCCGATAATTACAAACAATGAAAGAACCTTGTATGGTCAAACTTATGATAAATAACATTAAAAAAAAAATAAAGAAGTAAGAAGTAAACGGGGAAGGGGTAAAGAGGAGAATATCAATCACACGGGACTGAGTGGTTATTTGTTTTGATACATATAAAACATAACTCATCTGTCCTACCCTTACCAAATCCCCGGGGAGTGCATACTGTGGATGGCACTCACAGGAGTGGGCGAGGTTGGAGCCTACTCTTCTCTTCTCAAACAAAAAAAATATATCTTAGTTTGTGTTCCTTAACATTCTCTGACTCTAAAAGTTCCAGGGTTACTTATCTCACAACGAGGGTGTAGACGATCATCTGGCCTTTTCTTCGTGGATTTCCTTATGCTTGCGGGTGGTTCAGTTACAATACATAAATACATACGCACATAAAATGCCAATTTGCCCAATTTGTTTGTAAGATCTCGTTCGCTTCGCTCACTCGATCAAAAAGTATTTTGGACATTCAATTTATCATTCTTATGAAGAATGCTGGTGCGAAATTGAAATTTTGTAGGTGAATTGGACTTTTTTTTGAAACGTTTTAAGGTATACTTTGAGGTTAAACAAACTTACCTGAAGTGAAGTTTGACCATAATTATACGAGTCGCTGCATCCGAACTGATTTTATATTCACTAGGTAGTCCATTGCTCCATGCTCTGGGCACCGAACACTTTTTTAGAGCTAAAAACCCTTAAAACAAATCGCTGTAGGTGGCGCCACCGCGCCTACCGCTACCGCGCGGTCCGGCAAACCTTCATTCTTTTCAGAGAACAAACGATTTCAACAAAGATACTCAATTTAAAACGGGATACGTTTTCATGAAAGGAAAACGTATAAGGGAGGGAGGGACTAAAATCAGTTCGGATGCAGCGACTCGTATAATTATGGTCAAACTTCACTTCAGGTAAGTTTGTTTAACCTCAAATTATACGACGTCGCTGCATCCTCCTGATTTTATATTCACTAGGTAGATGTTTAGAGCTTTAGGGAAATCGTGTTACTTATTAGGTATGAATCAAAAAGGTTGAGCATAAAAAGCCATATTTTGATTCATTCTCTCCTTAAACATACAATTTCATAATAAAAGAAGACTTGAATACAGATAGAGAACATACTTCATCACTGAAAGGCCAAGCCAATATAGAGCGTAACAGGCCTATTGTAAAAGTTTTGAAATAAGAGTAAATACCAGGTCCAGGTTCCAGGTCCTACGAGTAGATAAAAGCAAACATCCCTACAATCAGCTGCTAACGTCACTGCAGTGTGATGGGTGTGAATGTGCTGAGAAGACGTTCGTATTTACGACGTTCGTTTCTGACGTTCGTGGTCACTTTGGTCACTTTGGTGTGGATTTTTCTGTTAAAATTAACTTTCCATGCAACTAACTGCATCTCTAATGGAACTTGTTGTATTTAGGTAAGCTGATAAAGCATATAAAAAATGCACATTATTTTTATATTTATCGAGAAAATAGGGAACCCTTAAACATTGTTGCGTCCCTTAGGATAAGAAATAGTGATTGGATCGCAAGTTATTACCTCAACAATGCAAATAATGTCATCATCATTTTTATATTAGATAACATGATAGACAATAGCTCCAGCGCACTTTGTGCAGTCAACAATTAAAGGGAAAAAGGTGAGTTTTTTACACCCTTGAGCAGCCAAGAAACGCTGCATCTTAACTGAACTTATTGCTAAATATTAGAGTGATAACCAATTGAATTGTGTTTATTGTTGAATATTATGCTCCCAAATTGAATTGGTCAATAATAAAGTTCAATGCAAATAGAGCTCCGATAGACCATCAGTCGTCAAATTAATTTTTGGGACTAAAAATCCACAACCTTACATAATATGATATGCCGTATTGTTTCAATACTCTGTGGAAAGTGCTGCAATTATAATATCAATGATTTATTAACCAGCACGACAACCTTGTAAGGCTCCACTTGACCGTCATGCCTGAAACAGGATATTAGCGAGTCATAATCAGACAAAAAAAATAGCTAACTCTGAAAATCAAAGTTCTGAAACCATAGGGTTGAGCTATTCAAGGGCAACAACGATGCCTGGCAGTTCTTCATCAAAGATTTTGCGTAAATATTTCAGTTCATGTGAGATGGAAAGAAGGTAAAATAAAACGCAAGCTTTCCCGTTTATAGAATAAACATCAATATTAGGGGCCGTTTGGTCTCTTATACATAAAACGTATTTTGAGAAACTTAAATGAGTAAGTTTACGGTACCCAAGTCTATTGGATATTTTATTGAAAGCATTTAAAGATAAATTCTAGCCAGTTCATCATTTCCTGCATCTAGATCCTCTGTCTGCGTCTACCCATTTTTAGATGTCTGTTGAAAATATGAAGAAGCGACGCTATTGATTTCGTCGTGATCATTGTACCGAATAAAACTAGGTTCTAAGTTATGATTCAAATTCATTAGGTACTTAGCTTAATTTTAATAATAATTTTTCATGATTTGAAGTGCTTAGGTTAAAGTTGCTCCTTCAAATTACTTCGTTTATGCATTAAGTATAGGCAAGTTCTACAGCTGAATATTGCAGAGGTATATACCTACATAAATAGGTACCGATTCGTAAGAATCCTAATTAGCATTAAGTTCTTTTTTGTGCAGCATAAAGAACTTTTTAAGAATATCTATAAATAAAAATTTCGAATATACGAGGTATACTAGATCTATACTTGATCATATCAAAAAGTTGTATTTTTGCCAACGGTAGGTAGAAACGGTAAGTAGAAATATTTTACATTGATCATCATTATTTCTGCCCCACTGGTGGGGGTCAATGCCTTATAATAAATCTGTAATCGTGTAGCAAGCTAACAGCTTCTTCGAACATTTTATTCATAATAGAATGAATTAATTAGCTTTTCCCCATAAAGTCAAATTATGAAACATGGTTAGAAGGACATCGCATATCTTTTTTACCACAACATAAAAAGTTTTTTTTTTTTTTTTTTATTATAAGTTTTAAGATTTAATATATAAATCCATAGTATTTCTCATCCTACGTTGGCTCTTGAGAAAGCAGCTCGCCAATCTAATGGGAATAGCTTATTTGTCTTTTTATTTATTTGATGTGATCATTAAGAGGGTAAAACCTCATTAAGGCACACTTAAAATCCTTTTACCGCACGGTTTCTAGGTTCAATAGAACCAGTGACACAACCGGAGGAAGATGATGGAAAAAAGATAGATGATTCCATAGGCATTTGCAGTTCCAAATACCGACGTTACTGAAAGGTATATTATAGCATGTCTTGTGCACGAGTGCCTTATGATTAGTTACTGGTTACCATTATTATTATGAGCCTTTTGTGTCCCACTGCTGGTTACCATATTTTATGAAAAAATATGTATATAAATATGTATATATTATATAATAGGTAATTATAATCTATCAGCGAACCGTTGCCTCTGTTAATTCTTGGCCTCCGGTAAATTGGAATGTTTTTCCGTCTCAGTGATATTGATCGTTATATTGTACGGATTGGTTAGTTGCTGGAAGACGTCTGCATGGTTGGAACCCGCGTCCATGCCCACCTCTCCGACCTCTCGGAGTCGGTGACTGTGCCTTGGAGGGCCTGCGCTATTTTACCTGGCCAGCCGATCGCTGATGGCTGTGACTCAAAATGATCTTTTGATTATTTTCTTTCTTATAATAATACGGATTAAAAACTTGTTCTTTTCTCTTTTTGTTAAAGAAATACATGTACAAACTATGGATTTTCCTTGTTTAGAGCTATTAGCTGAACAATTCCAAACTCAAAAATCGCAGAATCGCAAGAATGACTTTGAAACGTCTTAAAGTCTAAGGAACTATTCGACGTGTCCAACGTTATCAACTTTTGTTCAATTTCTTAGTTTCAAGTTGATTAAGCAACTTAAAACTTTTTGAATGCGTTAATTTTTCATGAATTAGTATGGATTTTTGCTAATCCTATAGACAAGCATAATGATTACTCCCCAATGTTCAGAGATCTCGTCTCTAATCTTAGGCGCAAATGTTTCAGGTTTATTATTGGTAAACAAAAATATCGTTGGACCGGAACTCTTGGTGTACCAATCAGTTGCATTGACCGTACAGGACGGTAGTTTATGCTGCTGTGCTGTGCTTGGTCGAGTTTATACCATATACCAGGTTCTGAAGTTCTACTGCTGGTCTGGATCTGGTGGTATACCTACTTTATACTGGTTGACCAAAATGAGTAATCAGAAACATAATTCTGTAGGGGTATGATACCACGGTCACTCGTCAGAGTTTATTAGGAGGTAGGTACCTCGCATTACCACTCAACTCAGCAATAAGAAGTGCGTTTAAGATCGTGATCCCGTCACGATTCGATACGTAGGTATTTCGTTCAGTATTCGGTAGTGATCGCATCACAACTCATCTTAATATTTGATTTATTTTGCAGTAATATGCATTTGTCATATTGTAGATATGTCTACTGGTCGTAATTGCATTGCGACTCAAAATGATACTTGCTTGGTAGGTATTATACCTATTGTGCAGACTGTAATCGCATCACAGTTCTTATAAAAATGTTAAATACTACCCGTGAAGGTAGGTAGATATCATGGAAAAAATTGGCAAGAGGCCGTAATAACATTAAGACTGGATGGTAGATAATTATGTATGCATAACTACATATAGAAAAAATATTATTATTGTGCAAACTGCATTCGCATCATAGAAGCTATCAGCATATCAGCTATCTGGTTCCCATGGTACAAGCTCTGCTTAGTTTGGGGCCCGTTAGTGTTGCGTGGATTGTCCGCAGTATTTTTTTTTTTTTTTTATAATTCTTATAAAAAATTTGAAAATACAACAAGTGAAAGTAGGTGGATATCATATAATAAAAATAGTCATAGGCCGTAATCACATTATGATCCAAGGGTAGATTTATGTCTACATGAGCACATAATTATAGAAAGATATCATTATTGTGCAGACTGCAATCGCATCGCAGTTCTTACAAGAATGTAGTATTAATTACAAATGAAGGTAATTACATATCATGGAATTGAAATTGCAAGAGGCCGTAATCGCATTACGACTCGAGGGTAGATCATGCCTGCATAAGCACATATAGAAAGATATTATTATTCTGCAGACTGCAATCGCATCACAGTTCTTACAAAAATGTAGTATTAAATACAAATGAAGGTAGGTACATAATATCATGGAATAGAAATTGCAAGAGGCCGTAATCTCATTACGACTCGAGGGTAGACCATGCCTGCATAGCCACACATAGAGAAAATGTATACATAATGCATAGATATTGTTGTGCATACTGCAATCACGTCACAGTTCTTTCAAAAAACTTAAAAATACGACGAGTGAAAGTAAGTCGATATGATGTAATAAAAATGATAATAGGCCGTAATTGCATTACGATTTGAGGGTAGATCTATAAAGCCTCATGTAGAAAAGAAATAAACCAAAATACAATGATAATTGGGTAGATTGCAATCGCATTCGCAACACAGTTTTACACCAAAAAACTATAAGTGAAGCTAGGTATTTAACACCGAACAAAATTTACAATAGGCCGTAATCGCGTTACAACTCGAGGGTACAGTTTTCTATATAACTATAAATAGGAAAATCATTTGATTATGCATCATCGATTATAAATCGGTAGGCAGGTATGCCTTTAAAATATTTAGCACTCAATAACTGCTATTTTGTGGCGTTATAGCACAACTCAGTCAAGCAGCTAAGTAAAAATTTAATAAATAAAGTGCAAGCGATACAGTTATGTCACTTTCATTTAGTTATTATCGCAAGCCCGTAATTGTAGTGAGCGTTTAGCGATAGGCATAGTTAACAAAACAAAATTCATAAGCAAGTATGCGTGTAGGTACTTACATGCATTTTTTGCTTTTGTTCCATTTCCAAGTGACGTTCTTAACGTCGTATTTCTTCTGGATCTTCGCCATAGTTATTAAGGCAAATACACTTTGCACTAAATACAAACTACTTACATAATAAACTTAAATAAATTACTTCGAGAATTGTAAAAATAAAATTTAAATAAGACGTGTTTCGATGCCCGAACACAAACAATGAATGAAGGTTTGCCGGACCGCGCGGTAGCGGTAGGCGCGGTGGCGCCACCTACAGCGATTTGTTTTAAGGGTTTTTAGCTCTAAAAAAGTGTTCGGTGCCCAGAGCATGGAGCAATGGACTACCTAGTGAATATAAAATCAGGAGGATGCAGCGACGTCGTATAATTTCTTCATCAGGCTGATAAAAAAGAAAAGAAAGAAAGAAAATATATTTATTTGACATAAGTAGGTATACATGAGACAAATACAATAAAACACACAGAACGGACAACTGAAGGCAGGCAGGCAGGCTACCTATGAAGGTAATACAAACAGAACTGGGCACAACCAGTCCCGTCCTGTGCTGAATGGTTATAAAGAAAGATTATGTCAAATAGGCCCTGACTCAGCTTTTTGCTGCTTGTTATGGTAATAGCTACCATGTCAAGCAACGCTGGTTTTCAGGCAGGGCCAAAAAGGGTGACATCACACATAATTAATAAATATAAATAAAATACAACAAAAACTGAATATTTACATACTTATTAGAATTTATTATATATGGAGGGAATATTATGATATATTTATGAAAAATACAAATACAAATAATTTACGTACTTATACATACATAATATAAAATTATGCCATTACAATAATTATACCAGGTCTGTGCATTTCACGCAAATAACCACATAACCAGCGTAAAAAATAAAGAATTATGAAACTCTGTGTCGATTACGTATCTGTGCTGTGATAAAACAATAGCAAACAGTAAACCAAAACAAACACAAAGCAAACAAGGAGAAAAATCAGAAAAGTTAAAATAAAAAGTTAAAATTAAGGCTACTTTGGAAAATGAGGTGAAATAATATGTTGCTAGCTGAAAGCCAGCCCGTTTTGTTTACGAGACAGTGAAGTGAAAGTAGATTGGAGATGAAAATGAAGTGTTGTATCATACTAAGTGGTGAGACCACAGAACACATAATTATACTCAAGAGGGTGAGACTCCCCTGAAATGTTGATCGTGCGCAGTAAGTGAGTCGTTGTAATTAGAGGCTAATTTGAGAGAATAGAAGTAGTTTTTTGTATCTAATTCGGAACGTACTCAATGCTTTTAGGGTACGGACTGGAGGAGGCAAGTCATTCCAGCACCGAGACGCTGCAAACCTGAACGAACCACGAAAAGCGACCAACTTATGCCTCGGCGTAACAAAAACGTGAGTACAGTCCCTTTTAGCATAGCGAGAGAACTCTTGTACCCTCTGCAACTTTTGAAATAGATAGCAAGGAATTTTATGATTGACTATTCCAAACAGTAAGGTAGCCAGGTGAAGTTTCCTTCGCGCTTTCATTTTCAGAAGGTTAGATGAATTCAGGAAAGGGGTCACGTGTGTACGAGGGGGAATGTGAAAGCAAAAACGTGCGCAGGCGTTTTGTACCCGTTGCACCAATTTTTCAGTCCTAGCCAACATGCAAGACCCATAGACCACATCGCAATAATTCAACTTAGAGAGAACCAGGGATTCACATAATGTGATACGGATTCCTTCGCTCAGGTATGGACGGATTTTATAAAGAGATCTTAACCTATAAAAACAGTTGCGCACACATTCTGCAATGTAGTCTTCGAACCGAAGGTGCTTATCCAGTATTAACCCAAGACTCCTCACTTTAGAAACACTTTCAACATCCACACCTCCCACCTGAATGTTGAAATGAGCACCTGTAAACCTTTCAAGCCTAGCTTGAAAGGTTGATGACACATGATGATGATGACACATTCTTCAAACCGAAACACAGTGATGTTGCTTCTCGGCAGAAATAGGCATGGTGGTAGTACTTCCCCAGACGAGCCCTTCATACAGCTTCACTACTAATTATGTTCTTAACCTGAGGGTGGTTTGGCATGCGTTGGCCTTTAAAGGGCATTAGCAGCGCATGCGTTAGAGCTATAGGCAATCTTGCACACGACTGCGGGTTTTTTTATATCACGACGACGCGCCACTTTCCTTCATGTTCTGTTATTTATTCATTAGCATTAGACATCCAAACGAAAAATTACATGGAAGATATTTTGTAATTAATAAAAAAAATAAGCAAAACGAATTATAGAAGTCCACATAGACCTTCCAAATACTAAGAAAAAAAGTTGTGAGCCTTCTCCAAGTTGATTTGTGGATAGTAGATACATGTTTTTGTAGTATTGTAGACTTAAAAATAGGTATGAAAAATTGATCAGATGTCCCGAAACTAGGTGGGGGGGAAGGTGGGGGGGAGGGGGGGGTGCCGGGGCATGTTGAACATTATACTTATTTGTGTTGTGAATCCAGATGTTTGTTATCTAATGTCTGTTTTCTAAGTATGCATAGTTACCTGAAGATAACAATGTACTATTTTTTCACGTTTTTGAAGTCACGTTTTTGAGTCCCGAGACGAGACGGGACTGGCGCCAGAGCGTAGCGAGGGCGCCAATGGAGCTTGAGGGACCTAAATAAGTTTTTCATCCGAGGTAAACACTGTGCTTTTCATTGCGAATACAAGGAAAGTAAAAATAAAAACAGGATAGAAAAATGAGTGAAAATGAAGATCGCCTTCCTGGTTTTTTTTTTCTTTTTCTCTGGCGGGCCTTCGGCTTCGGCTCGCCAGCATTATTCAGCCATTATTTTCATTCTCATAATTTAAAACATGGTAAATTGTTTGCTCAAATATATGTTATTTTAAATAAATAGTTGAAGCTATATATTAATCAAGTAATTTAGAAGATACCTATATTATTTATTTAATAGGTACTATCTTTATGTTATTTAAATTTAAATTTTACATTGCGCTCTAATTAGACTTTTTGAACTTCTTACCGTTATAATGGGTTTCCAACCTACTTGCTGAATAAAAAGTTGGAATTTGGTTCAACGACCTCCTTGCAGTTAGAAAGACTTTAGAAAGTTGGAACATGGTTGAATAAAATAGAACTTGTTTTTTTTTTATAATTTGACAGCTGTCAGTAGAAAGCGATTCTCCCTTGGGCTGAAAGTTTTACTTTAAATTAGGCCCCTCAGGCATCTTCAGACCTACTTTCAGAGTATGAGCAATGAAAATATATTTTTGTGCACGTGCTGGGCCGTGTGGTTATAACCTCTTTTTTAACGGTTTTTCTTTCTTCGGCATGGAATTTAATTGAATAGCTTTTGCTTATTTCGGCTTTAGCTTTTCAGGAAAATCACTTGGAATCGTAAAATACATACATAATCCATAATTCACCTGGCAATACTGACTGCCGGTGGTTCGTGGGGTGATGTGCTAACCTATGAACAAGCAATCAATAGCTCTGCAGGAGCAAAGTTGAGCGCCATCTGCGCTCGTTAATTTCTAGTAGCGCCGTATAAATGGTCAGACGATCACCAGCATTTAATTGACGGGTAAGTCCATTTGAATAAAAATTTACAATGTAGTAGTACATTTCTTAAGTACAATTTTACGACTTCTAGCCTTTCGACTGACTCGTACTTTGTGTGTACTCGGCAAGACGATTTATTGATTTTATTGTGAACAAAGCGACAACACGACAGACAGCGGCCATTTTGTGGCAGCAAGTTGCCTCATATCGCTGCGCCTTATTTTTAGTTAGTAGCCCTGTCGCTCCATGGTTTGGAAGCTTGGAACGCCCGCGGACGATGACGTCACGATTCACGAATTCTGTTCTGTGTACATTTTGTTTACAATGGTTGTGGATTAATGTCGTAACGTAATAAAATGTGATTGTGATGTGTTGTGCGTGTTGTGCCTTCCGGACCTTGTTTACTTGATAAGAACTTGAACTCTTAACTTCTCTAGGCTATTTTAGATAGACAGATGTTATTTAGTGAACAAAAGGACAGAACTAACTTTACACCTATGAAGTACTTTGGCAAACCACACAAATGTAGACTTCGGAATTAGGTAAGACGTGAATATCTGTTTGTCTACACAATGCAGACTTCTCTCTCTCCATAGGTTGTATGAAAGCTACCTAATCTAGCGAGACTTCTTTTTGCGCGTTAAATCACATAAGTTCGTAAGTACGGAACCGTTCAATGTACTTATTGTAATAACCTCTGCAAAACAACACAAAAGTTATGACATAGACATTAATTTATTTGCTGCTTCAGCACATATACACACTATTAAAAAGAAATGAAAAAAATAAATAAAGATAATATGATATTACAAACTAAGTACTAAAGGAAAATATGACATTTTTGACAATAAATAATACAAAATTACAACTTAGGCTAAAGAAAATTTACATTGAAAAAAAAACACACTTAAACATACTAAAAACAACATAAAGAGGTCAGTGTACGTGTGCCACTGCAGCAAATCGGCTATAGCTCAGCGTAATGCTTCACCACCAGCGGCAGCTCAGCGCTGTTATTCTGCCAGAACCGGTGGTCAGAGTCATTTGACCCTGTGAGGACATAAAAAAAATAATAATAATAATAGTGAAGGAACAGATATGAAATAATAATAATAATAATAATATATTTTAGGCTAGCAAGTTAAGGTTCTCCTGAGGCACCAGTCTCTTAAGAGTCTGGGCAACAGGAGATACCGTGTGTGGAGTGGTAGAAAAAAGTTGTGTATTTGTGTGACATTGCGTGATTAGTTGTGAAAACAGGTGTGGTGTGTGTTTGTGTTTTAAATTAAATAATATTAAATAAATATAGGTGTAAAGGGGTGTATTTGTGTGTGCGAGTGATTGAGTGTGTAGTGTTGTGTGTGTGGTGTGTGTGTGAGAGCGTGTAGTGGGTAGGCCTCCATGATTCCCCCAGTCTCTTGAGAGTCTGGTTAGCACAGAGGGAAGCCTACCCCGTGTTGTGTGTGGGTGAGTGGGTGTGTGTCAGTGTGTGATTGGGCGTGAGCACAGATGCGGTATGTGTTTATGAGCAAGTGATATCTACGAGTGATTCGAAGTTAGGGCTTTCCTGAGGCACCAGTCTCTTAAGAGTCTGGGCAACAGGAGAAGCCGTGCGTGTGGTGGTGGTGTGTTGTGGTGTGTAAGCAAAAGAGAGTGAGATGTGATATATCGACATATTTATATTACACAATAGATACATACATACTTCATTGTATTACTTACTATTATACTATATGTGTATTATGTACATGCATAATGTGTGTGGTAGCGAGATCATGTGAGTCCCTGCGTGTACTTCTCACAATCAACAAGAGAAAGGTGCACTATAGTAATTTGTAATTATGATTATATAGTAATGTGTAATTATGATACATTATGTTCACTTATTATATGAGTAATGGCCTAGTAGTATGTTTATTTCCATTCCGACACCACACTATTAGATAGTAACAGGATAGTATACATGTAATTTGATTTTGAATATATTTAAATTGTAGTTGGAGTCCTAGACTGTAAATCCTGGGTTCAGTTAGTGCACGGCCAGCTAATTTACACTCAGTTAAAAGGAATCCACTTTTTTCCACTGGCAAATTGTTGAATACCATCTACAATGTGCAATTATTACTTTTCATCCCATCTATTCAATGGCGATTGGTTCCTCAATTAGTGCGCCTAAAGTACCTACTTTAGGCGCACTTATGATAATAATGTGATAACAGTCACACAATGACTTTTAAATTTGGAATACTATTAAATTGAAAAGTTTGAACTCAATTCGCTACGATAAAATACTGGCTGGTAGTGGTAGTATAAAAAAGAGAGCCTTTAGCCACGGTATTGGTCAATAAAATTAAAAAAAAACTTCCCGCGTATTGTATTGACGCTTCATCTTGGTTTTTTTATTACTTTTTAACAAACAAACAATAAGAATGTTAGAGTAGTGAAAGTGAAATATTAACACCAGAAAATGTTGAAAATTAAACGCAGAAGATGTCACAAACAATCTATGTATATGTATATTGTATATTTTTGTCTAATGTTGTCTATTGTGGTCTATTATTGTCTATTGTTGTCTATTCTTGTCGGGTTTTCAAGACACTTATATTATTTAAATATAAATTATCTTCTACTAAAAGCATCTCTTATTTAATTTGTCTTAAAGGGGGATAAAAAGCAGAGTTTGCAACACGGTAACAAAATTATTTAACCTCGAGCGACGTAATTTGAGTTCCTCGCTACGTTCAGGATTCTACTCTAGGACCCCTCGATTAAAAAAATCACTCTCGCCCTAAATATATTATTTTGGTCCCTTATGACACAATCTACTATTTTATATTAAGCGATGGATAATAGTCCTAAAAGGGCTAGCCTTCTTCTTTAATAATTAAAAATAAAATAAAATACAATAATTATACTTGCAACTTCCTTAACTCTGTTAGGCAATTTTTTATATAGTTGTGCTCCTTCAAAGGTACCTATTGTTTTTCTTTCCATTGTTTGTTCTATCTAGGTCGTAATTTTTTCGGCAATTTTTCATCATCCGCACTTGATGTGCGGGCTGGTTTTTCCGCAAGTAGGCCGCTGGCGGGCCCTTTTTGCGTGACCCTTGACACGTGTTGCTCGAACATTTTTAGGTTCTACGACACGTCGGTTTCCTCACGATGTTTTCCTTCACCGTTTGAGAGTACTGGTACACGACTGGATTTGAACCCACGACTTTCAAATCGGGAGGCGGAGCCGCTACCACTAGACCACCAGTGCTCTCTTCTAGGTCGTAGTAATACAAAATTTTTGGAGCTTGTGTTTGTTTGTGAATTGGATTTTTTCTTTTGAAATTATTTTACGAACCAAACACTATGATACCTTAGGTAGTTGTAACCACTAGTTTAAAGCTTGTACGTAATTGTATATGTAATAGGTGAGGTAAAAAATATGTATTTGATCAGCACATGGTGTGGACACTTGTTTCTGCAAGTGACTGCTGGCAGGCTCTTCTTGCATGAAGCTTGACACATGTTTTCAAACTATTTAGGTTCTACGACATGCTGGTTTCCTTCACCCTTTGAGAGTACTAACATAGCATAGTGCACATACATTATCTGACAGAACACTTTATGAATTTTAGAAAAAAAACAAGAATCATAATACACAGTGAAGAAAAATGCATCAACCTTCGAAAAAGTATTTGAAGTCCAAGTATGAAGAGGCTAATTCTTCACCCAACCAAGATTCAGATCCATCGACCACTCCCAATTCTGAGGAGCAAGAGACTGTGAAGTCGCAGCAAGCTACCTTTAGCAACATGGCCGAGCGGGTCCAGTCGCCGCTGCCTCTCAACTCACCTCCTCCGGAGTTCTTCATCGTCCCCAAGCATGAGGTGTTCAAGAAGGGTCCCACTGCGATCATGTGCCGGCAATACGCTCGTGGCATGTGCACTCGTGGTCCCAACACCTGCGTGTACCTCCATGAGATTATTCTGGACCAGCTGCCAGGAGTCTACACCTTCTGCAGGAACTTCCAGAACACTGTGTGCATCCTCCCTAGGTGCAAGTATGTGCATGCCACGGTGTTTGAGAAGGAGCATTATTACCGGACTGGGTACCTGCCTCCGCACACCCTGGCTCATCTGAAAGATTCCGACAGCGCCCTCGGACCTCCTAGATTTTTGGACGGTGAGTGATTATCTTAAGCATTTTGATTCTGAATAAAAACTTTCTTGCGGACCACTTCCGAGAAACTTAATAGCTCAACTTAACTTAATATGAAAGAGGTGTACAATCATTAATTGGTGCTGTGCTATTTTACATTTAGATATGCATATCTATATGCTAATATATTTTGCATAATGCTATAATAATACAATCTGTTGTAGCTGAACAGGTAGTGGGTATATGTTGGCCTTTAGAACTTTGCCTCAGGAATCTGTTTCTACCTTTTTCTCTTTTTTGTTAGTAAATGCTATTGAATTGTAATCGCGATAAATACCCGTTTCATTAAATCAATTAAGGTGGGCCTTATGCTTATGGAACCAGCATGTGGCCCACCTGATGTTATCTTGCCCGTACCATTCGTGATATCTACGAGTAATCAACGAATATTAATAGCTTCTTGTGTATTCAAATCTTTTTAACCGACTTCCAATCAAAAAGGAGGAGGTTTTCTATTCGGTTGTATTTTTTATTTTATTTTTATGTTTGTTACCGCATAACTTCGTCATTTGTGAGTCGATTTGAAAAAATATTTTTTTATCTGAAAGGTACTGCTTCCAGATTGGTCCCATTTTAAATTTATTAAAATCGGTGTTGCCATTTTTTTAAATATTTTTTTTAATGTTTGTAACTGCATGCCTCCGTCATTTATGAACCGATTAAGAAAATTATTTTTTTATTCTTACGTCCAGATTGTCCCAAACAAATTTGATTAAAATCGGTTTAGCCGTTTGACAATGAAGTCGGTTTCTCATAAGTTTTTTAAACTTATAATTATTAAATATCAATTTATATCATACTCATACCTCAGTTTGGCTGAGAGCTTGAAAAATGCTTGCCAATAGAAATATCCTACTATTTTCAATACTTTTTCAACTCTTCTAACACACATAATAAATTTTACTTTTATTTTCAGGTCCTCAAAATCACACATCACAACACTTCATTTTCATGCCTGCCATGCATCCAGGGTAAGTTCTTGAACCAATCTATTATTGTACTAATCATCATTCAAATTCATACAAATGAGAGTTCATGTTTGATTGGTTTTATGTTAGTAAATGTTAAGAGATATTTCTCCTTGTTAACCGACTTCCAATCAAAAAGGAGGAGGTTCTCAATTCGGTTGTATTTTTTTTTTTTTTTTTAATGTTTGTTACCGCATAACTTCGTCATTTGTGAGCCGATTTGAAAATTTTTTTTTATCTGAAAGGTACTGCTTCCAGATTGGTCCCATTTTAATTTTATTAAAATCGGTGTTGCCATTTTTTTTTAATATTTTTTTTAATGTTTGTAACTGCATGCCTCCGTCATTTATGAACCGATTTAGAAAATTATTCTTTTATTTGGAAGGTTATTCTTATGTCCAGATTGTCCCAAACAAATTTCATTAAAATCGGTTTAGCCGTTTGGCAATGAAGTCGGTTTCTCAAGTTTTTTAAACTTATAATTATATTCTGAGTTACACACACAGTTTATAGCTGCCCTGTCTTCAGCTTAGTCGGTTTTATTTTACGGAGCTCCTCGGAGATTTAACCAACTTCAAATTAAAAAGAGGTTCTCATTTTTTTTTAATGTCTATTATAGCTTAACTTCGTGATCTAAGAGAAGATTTGATAAATTATTTTTTATCTGAAAGGTAATTCTCCCAGATTAGTCCCATAGAAATTCCATCAAAATTGGTTCAGACCTCCTCAGAGTTCCTGCGATCTTTACAATGTAACGTTAACAGTTTTGCTGTGTTAAGTTTGGAACAATGTGGGTGCCGGTAAAATTACTTGCACGTGAGGCTGAACATCTGTATGCCTCAAGTTGATGGACGCAGGGCAGTGCATCGTAGGGCACGCTCCTAACGTGCGTTATTTACGTGGCAATGCTTTGTTATAAGCAATGGTTAACATCAGGTGGGCCAAATGGTTGTTCCATCAACTAGTTGCATAAAAAAAAACATGTTGTCGGTCCATGGAGTGGGTGGGCGACCTACGTTTCGTCTTCCGGTTCGACGCCATTCGAGCACCTTTATACCCTAATGGTTGGTTATACCCTTTAAGTGGGTAAAATTGTATTCTAAGGCTCGTATTCTGAAACAATGCTTGAGTCTGAGTCAAGCCTCAAGCATTTTATGACAGTTCTCCATTGAAAACTGTAAAAAAATTGTGCTTGAGGCTCGACTCAGACTCAAGCACTGTTTCGGAATTCGGCCTTAGAGTTGATTTTGATTTGTATTTTATCTTGACACAAAGAAACACTGATACGCGATAAATACCCGTGTAATTGTGATCATTTAATCTGCTCATATCTGTTTTAATTTACAGCATGTCTTCGATGCCTCTAAACGTGGCGCCTGACGGTCGACCCAATCCTGAGATGTGCGGGCCCACCATGAGAGCCAACAAGCGAGAATGGAGCGAAACAGATCCAGGTACGTCATATATATCCATTACTGCGAATGCTATCGCAATGTGTCTTGGGATAGGATCGCAGTAATGGATAATAAATAATAATAAGACGCGAGTGAGTGTTCACATTCAGTCTTCATACTTAAACCTTCAACTCTCGCAAAAACAGTGTAAAATGGCGACAGCGCTGTCTGCTCCGTTTAAAGCTTTGGTCTCGCGATCGTAACGCACAACGCTGCGGTATGCGGTATGCGATGCCGGACACTAAATCATATGAAAAACGTCTAGAATGGTCTCTTGTTCCGTCGCAGTTTGCGTCAGCGGCGAAGTGCAATCGTGTGACACTGCGTCAAGCCGTATACCGCAGCGTTGTGCGTTACGATCGCGAGATCAAAGCTAAGGCTCGAACACACCTAGTTCGCTGGCGGTAGCGAACAGTGAAACGCTGTCAAATATTCGCTGTCTAATCTCAAATCTGACAGCGATATTTGACAGCGTTTCACTGATCGCTACCGCCAGCGAACTAGGTGTGTTCAGGCCATTATACTCTTTTAACGGCTCTAGACAATATTCTTGACAATGTCACTTTCATGTCAATTAAAAAAAGATGGAGACTTTAGATAGTGGAGCGCTTGGAAGAAAATAAATAAAAAGCCTTAGTATTTTAAAATAAATCGTGGTGGATGCCATGATTTATCATTTGTAAATGTATTTGTTTTCTACACTCGTGGTTAAATGACTGACAACTTCCAAAAATAATAATTTTGATGCAAATAATATTTCCAGTGCAGTTCATTTTTCATCTCTGTAAACTTTTAATATTTTATCGAAGGGGCCGTTAGAAAGTAGAATGTAAATACTCACTCATCCTTTTACTCCACACGAAATAAGTACCAAAAGTTGAGGAAGCGATCATTATACAAACTCAATAGTAGACACAATAAGAAGAAGAATAAGAAGGGCGAGAGTGATCTTTTAAATCTCTCGCTGCGTTCAGGATGTGCACCAGCCAGTACTCTCAAACGCTGAAGAAAAACATCGTGAGGAAACCGGCATGTCGTATAGTTTGACCGCAACCACTGTGCCGCTCCCTAAGAAAATGCGGCAAGGTGGGGGCCGACGAAAAAAGAGCACTGCACCCCTTTTGGGGTTGAATTTACAAAAATCCCTTTTAAGGCCCGTATGCAAAAGCAATGCTTGAGTCTGAGTGGAGCCTATAGCATATTATGTTTGACACTTTTCAATAGAGAACTGGCTAACAATATTCGGCCACTTTAAAAATAACGGTCTTGACATCCCAAGATAATGCTCGTCCCATCTTTGGATATGTATCTCGTGCGTCTGACACAGACAGCCCGGTTCCCCCCCGTCTCGCCGCGCGCTACCTCAGGCGCGGTCAAACTATAGTACATAAATAGTTCGATGTGTCAAATGCATGAAAGTAGCCACTTTGAGACGCACTTAAATATCCTTGCACAAAACTGGACAAGCAGAACATAAGTCGCCATATATGATACAGGTTTACTCATAACAACTTAAACAATAAATTATAAGTTTAAAAAACTTGAGAAACCGACTTCATTGTCAAACGGCTAAACCGATTTTAATCAAATTTGTTTGGGACAATCTGGACGTAAGAATAACCAAATAAAAAAAATAATTTTCTAAATCGGTTCATAAATGACGGAGGCATGCAGTTACAAACATTAAAGAAATTATTTAAAAAAAATGGCAACACCGATTTTAATAAAATTAAAATGGGACCAATCTGGAAGCAGTACCTTTCAGATAAAAAAATAATTTTTCAAATCGGCTCACAAATGACGAAGTTATGCGGTAACAAACATTAAAAAAAAAAAAAAAAAAAACATACAACCGAATTGAGAACCTCCTCCTTTTTGATTGGAAGTCGGTTAAAAAATGTAAACAAAAAATGATACTTGATTTTTTTTTGACCAAATACAAAATAAGAAGTCTAACAAGGCACGACTTGCTGTACATAGAGAAGTGTTAGTGCTGACATTGATGTATGGTAGTGAAAGTTGGGTATGGCAGAAAAAACATCAGACCAGAGTGAATGCAGTAGTAATGAGGGCGTATGTGTGGCGTAAATCTGAGTTATAGAGTGAAGAACAGTGTGATAAGAGAGAAATGCAGTGTGTTACAGATACCTATCCGTAACACACTGATGCATTTCTCTCTTAGCAGTGTGTTACGGATACGTGCGTGGAGTAGTGAAATGCCGTGGGAATTAAAACACTTTTTTAAAGGATGTTAAAGGAATACCGGCCGAGTGCGCGCGGCCACCAGTCGGAAGGTGGTGGTGACGGCGCGGGAGCAGGCGTGGCGGGGCACGTAGCTGGAGGCGGGGGCGGGGGAGCAGCTCAGCTGTTCCAGTGGTGCACACTCAGAACATTGATGCTTCGAAAGGCAGAAACCGTGAACACACGAACCTAGCAGTGTTACAGTGGCACAAGGTTCATTTTGGCTACGCACTATTGTCTTTATTGGCGCGATGAGATGCTTATTGTCCTGACCAATTCATAACTTTGGTTTCACATTACCACTACACGAAATGTCACAGTTCTTAGGTAAATTTAGTTCATCACTTTTTCTCGCACTTAGTTCCAATGAATTATTGTTTTTTTTTATACAACTAAGTTGACAAACAAGCCTAAGGCCCACCTGATGGGAAGCGGTTACCGTAGCCTATGGACACCTGCAATACCAGAGGCATCACAAGCGCGTTGCCGACCCTTTAAAACTTTTAAAACGCCCTTTTTGAAGAACCCCATGCTATAGTCCTTAGGGAAAACCTCAGCAGGGAGATCATTCCACAGCCTGAGTGTTTGCGGGAGGAAGTTCCTCTGAAACCGAACGGTGCGCGACCACCCAGGCTCTAAGGTGTGAGGATGAACTCTCTGCCTATGGCGAGCAGTGCGGTGGTAGAATATAGCTGTTGGCATGATGTCAAACAGTTCTTCAGAGCATACCCCATTATACAAGCGGTAGAACACACACAATGAGGAGAAGTCTCTCCTTAGACTTAAGGGCTCAATACCGCTTGTGAGCTTGGGATCGTCAACAATTATCACAGCACGTCTTTGGATCAACACAAAGGGTCCAAGCTATAGCTGTACCCTCTGGCAGGCATTTCACCACCATGCGTGCAGCGAGAGGTTGCATGCTCAACAGAAAAATACAAACAAGAGCATGACAGTCGACACTGTTTACACGGTCACCAGCTTAACGGAGCTCGTCACAAAAGCCGCAACAGCTTTCAGCGCACCACACGGGCCACAAACGACCATCCAGCAGTCACTAGATGTGAGCTGTGGAAAGAGAAAAAGCCCCCACCGCCTGATTACATTTCTCCCCGGGAGCAACTACCACCTGGACACGATCTGCCCTGGCCCGTATGGAAGTCGCTAAATCGACTCCGCACTCGATTAGGCCGCTGCAGGGAAAATCTTTGTAAGTGGGGATTTAGGGACCCTGGTCTGGCTGCATGCGACTGCGGCGCTCCATCACAGTCCATGCACCACTTGCTTGCGTGCCCCTTGAGCCCAAACACCTGCACAAGGGAAGACCTTAATAAAGCCACAGCAAGTGCTATTAAGGTAGCCACCTACTTTGTAAAAGTTGTGAAAGTGAAAAATCGACACGATAAGAAGAAGAAGCTATAGCTATATAGATAGTGCAATTCACGAAGACGCGCCCCTCGCGGGGTGCGGGGAGTTTGCTCTGAGTGGCAGTCGCGAACCGTAGTCTATTCATTGTAGTGTGCGTGTGCACTCATAGGTAATTAGTGTGTACCGATAACACTCAAACTTGACGGAAGCTTGCACACATATACTATAAACGGTTAGGAGGAATAGTGGGGCGCGCCTTCGTGGATTGCATTGTCTATAGTTATGTTTGTAACTTTGCTTTTTTTATCAGCTACAAATTTTTGTCGAGTCTTCGCTACATTTTTACGATTGGTCTCGTAAGTGTAGGCTGGTATACGTATAAAGAACTGCGTTGGTCTTCGTCTTATGCTTGCGCTTTTTTCCAAGGCTGCTATGTCCACGGCTAGCTTTTGTTCAATTAAAAACTTTTCGAATCGAATTGAAAATTGCAGTTTTTGTTGTATCTTCTTTAAATTTTTTTAACATTTTCAAATACAGACATAGTGGTTGTTGGGTTGGAATGTTGGTTGCGTGCGGGGTCTTCTATCATCTTGATTTCTTGCTTTTTCGAAGCGCTACGTGTCCGCGTCGTCGTTGTAAGATGGCGGCTGCTTTGCGGTGGGGTTTTATACAATAAGCTACTTCTACAGAATGTTCCACGTATAATCCGGCTCGTAAGGACTTTGTTACGGATACGTGCGTGGAGTGGTGAGATGCCGTGGGAATTAAAACACATTTAAAGAATGTTAAAGGAATACCGGCCGAGTGCGCGCGGACAAGCTAGTTGTCCGGACCGGGGTTCAAATCCAACTATTTTGTAGCTGTCTGCGCACAAGCGGGGGGGGTCTTCGGTTTAATTAAACAAAAAAAGTAGGTAAGTACATTTCATATTTTTCAAAACAACCTGCACTGTTCGTAATTAAATAATTGTTTGTTAATTATTTTGTTTCAGGTTCGCGAGGTGCGTCGTCTACACAGTGTTAAAGAAGACGTAGTGATGAGAGTAGAGAAAGGTATGCTAAGATGGTTATTGGACATGTAGAGGGAATGGTTGAAAGGAGATTAACAAAACAATTGCATCAGGCGAGTGTGAATGGTTCTGCTGGAAGGGGGTGGGACCTAGGCGCATGTATCTCGATCAGATCGCAGACATTTTAGAGAAAGGCCAAGTTAGGAGTACCCGAAACCGACGAGCACGTATGAAGATTGTTATGCGAGTGAATGAAGCGAAAGAGGTGTGTCAGGATCGTAGCAAGTGGAAATCCGTGATCTCTGCCTACCCCCATGGGAATGAAGCGTAATTTTATGTATGTATGTACAAAATAAGGTGACGGATATTTTTTGTATTGGTTTAAGAATCCCAAGAAAATGACAAAGTTTATTTAAAGGGCAATGGTAACAAAGTTGATTGTTATAATATTATGATCTTAGATCCGTTATCGGTTTGGGATAAGTTTTATTAAAAATATTAAATAATAGTCATAATAGTCATTTATTGATAATGTTCATTATAAGTCAATTGGGTAGGTACATAAGATTATTGTACAAAATAACAAAAAAAGAATATAAAAGTGTAAAAAATAAAAAAAATCAGATTCACATTCGTTCAAAAATAACATGACGTGTCATCATAAAAATAAAAATAAATAATACAGTAATCAGCCTAGCGATAGTCATGATTTATTAGCTATGAATTCATCATAGCTCTATATCTAATCTCAAATCTGACAGCGATATTTGACAGCGTTTCACTGATCGCTACCGCCAGCGAACTAGGTGTGTTCAGGCCATTATACTCTTTTAACGGCTCTAGACAATATTCTTGACAATGTCACTTTCATGTCAATTAAAAAAAGATGGAGACTTTAGATAGTGGAGCGCTTGGAAGAAAATAAATAAAAAGCCTTAGTATTTTAAAATAAATCGTGGTGGATGCCATGATTTATCATTTGTAAATGTATTTGTTTTCTACACTCGTGGTTAAATGACTGACAACTTCCAAAAATAATAATTTTGATGCAAATAATATTTCCAGTGCAGTTCATTTTTCATCTCTGTAAACTTTTAATATTTTATCGAAGGGGCCGTTAGAAAGTAGAATGTAAATACTCACTCATCCTTTTACTCCACACGAAATAAGTACCAAAAGTTGAGGAAGCGATCATTATACAAACTCAATGTGACGGCCCCCCCTCTATGCTCCAAGCTAGATCCTCCTCCTGCTACATGCTGATGATGATGAATGATGGTTGATTTGGCAAACGAATGATAACTCATACTTACGACTCAACAATATCCTTTGTCTAAAGACCTAGACTGCTCTTAAGTAGTAATGTCCTAGTCTATCAGAGTGATACTAAATATAAAAGGTTATAGCTTTTGTTTGTTTCCTGCCTAGCTGGGTGAACTTGGGAATTATTAAGAATAATGAATGAAATTCGTTATTTGACTCAGTAATTGTTTGTTTAATGAACAAAACAAATGCACATGAAATTCTTTATACAAACTATAAATCAAGCACATGAAATCAATATAGGTTATAAGTAATTGTTTATAGTCAAGCATGACACATAATGATAACAAGTTTATTATTGAATAAAAACTAGATATTTACTCTAAAGGTTGGACAAAATATATTTTGTCGGTATTGGACCACCTCTTTCGACTGAGCAGGGAAGATATTTACAGCTCACCGAAGTTCACGGTAAATAACTTTCTTGTCATAGGTCTTCCCTCGCACAAGCAATACAAGTCTTGTCCTCAGGAGAGTGAGAGGTCAGAAGGAACACTCTTACCCTCCCTACACCCAATACCAGATAAAACAACGACTTACTGTGATAACACTGATCACAAGCCAAGAAAATCGGCTTATCAAAGTTTCATGGGACTCGGCTCTGGGAGAGCGGGTTGATATTATAATTATATATAATAATCACAGATAATTTATAAAGTGGTTATTGCGTTCAATTGGTTTGAGGAGAATCTTTATATGTTAAATGAGTCCATATTTAGGACAATTTATGTATGTGGTATGATTATTTATATCATCTCAAACCAATAGTCCAGATTTTGTTATCGACTTAGCTCTTTTACAAACTCGAAGCAGCTCGTCAGACACTATTGTCACTGATTCTATAAATTAACTTTACATGTAAAGTAACTCTACTATTCTTTTCAAAATTAGCAATAAAACACTGCTTCTATCCAAACTGTATCATAATAGATACGTGATAATAATTCTCAGCCCTTCCTTCTCTCAAGACTCCAGGCTTGCGCCCGACCCCGACCCCGCCATCCCCTGAACTATCCCCGACGCCCGTCCTCGACCCTCGTGCCTATTTACGCGTCTCTCACGCGCAGCACGCAGTCCCGTTATCGCTCCTTACAGATAGAGATGGCATGCGGATACGCATCTATTTCTGTCTCTGTCTCTAATCTGAAATTAGGAGAATTATTTAAGTACTTGCTCATCTTTCGTCTACGTGTACCAAATGTCAGTCATAGATAATGACTTTGTACTCTATATTAGCTGGAACTCACTGGAACACCTATAAAGTCGCTGTATAGATAAAACAGTGTATATTAAATAGTAAGATTAATAATGTTGATAATATTACACCTTACAATAACATGCTCTATCTTAAGGGCCCTTAATTTAAACATTCGTATTAAGCATTTATATTCAGCCTTTAATAATCATAACATTTCATAGAATTATATTTTTAACCCATCGATCTACAAGATGCTCGAAGCCGACATGGTGCCTCAGGTACCTAGCTGTTGTAAGACCCCTATTTTTTATGTTCGGTTTCCCGGAATTTATACACTTGTAAAGATGCACATTCTTTAGCAATAAACTACGGCATCTTTCTCGAAGTTTTTATTTGAGGTTTGAGCGTCTGTGAGAAATCGAAATTCAACCTGAGTGTTTCAGATAAAAAATATTTCTTTAAGATAAACCTATGCTTAAATAGCTTTCAAGTAGGTAGGTAGGTATCTCAAATACCGTACCATCAAATAGTAGACACGATAAGAAGAAGAATAAGAAGGGCGAGAGTGATCTTTTAAATCCCTCGCTGCGTTCAGGATGTGCACCAGCCAGTACTCTCAAACGCTGAAGAAAAACATCGTGAGGAAACCGGCATGTCGTATAGTTTGACCGCAACCACTGTGCCGCTCCCTAAGAAAATGCGGCAAGGTGGGGGCCGACGAAAAAAGAGCACTGCACCCCTTTTGGGGTTGAATTTACAAAAATCCCTTTTAAGGCCCGTATGCAAAAGCAATGCTTGAGTCTGAGTGGAGCCTATAGCATATTATGTTTGACACTTTTCAATAGAGAACTGGCTAACAATATTCGGCCACTTTAAAAATAACGGTCTTGACATCCCAAGATAATGCTCGTCCCATCTTTGGATATGTATCTCGTGCGTCTGACATAGACAGCCCGGTTCCCCCCCGTCTCGCCGCGCGCTACCTCAGGCGCGGTCAAACTATAGTACATAAATAGTTCGATGTGTCAAATGCATGAAAGTAGCCACTTTGAGACGCACTTAAATATCCTTGCACAAAACTGGACAGGCAAAACATAAGTCGCCATATATGATACAGGTTTACTCATAACAACTTAAACAAAAAATGATACTTGATTTTTTTTTGACCAAATACAAAATAAGAAGTCTAACAAGGCACGACTTGCTGTACATAGAGAAGTGTTAGTGCTGACATTGATGTATGGTAGTGAAAGTTGGGTATGGCAGAAAAAACATCAGACCAGAGTGGATGCAGTAGTAATGAGGGCGTATGTGTGGCGTAAATCTGAGTTATAGAGTGAAGAACAGTGTGATAAGAGAGAAATGCAGTGTGTTACAGACACACTGCATTTCTCTCTTAGCAGTGTGTTACGGATACGTGCGTGGAGTGGTGAGATGCCGTGGGAATTAAAACACTTTTTTAAAGGATGTTAAAGGAATACCGGCCGAGTGCGCGCGGCCACCAGTCGGAAGGTGGTGGTGACGGCGCGGGAGCAGGCGTGGCGGGGCACGTAGCTGGAGGCGGGGGCGGGGGAGCAGTTCAGCTGTTCCAGTGCACACTCAGAACATTGATGCTTCGAAAGGCAGAAACCGTGAACACACGAACCTAGCAGTGTTACAGTGGCACAAGGTTCATTTTGGCTACGCACTATGGTCTTTATTGGCGCGATGAGATGCTTATTGTCCTGACCAATTAATAACTTTGGTTTCACATTACCACTTCACGAAATGTCACAGTTCTTAGGTAAATTTAGTTCATCACTTTTTCTCGCACTTAGTTCCAATGAATTAATGTTGTTTTTTTTTTTATACAACTAAGTGACAAACAAGCATACGGCCCACCTGATGGGAAGCGGTTACCGTAGCCTATGGACACCTGCAATACCAGAGGCATCACAAGCGCGTTGCCGACCCTTTAAAACTTTTAAAACGCCTTTTTTGAAGAACCCCATGCTATAGTCCTTAGGGAAAACCTCAGCAGGGAGATCATTCCACAGCCTGAGTGTTTGCGGGAGGAAGTTCCTCTGAAACCGAACGGTGCGCGACCACCCAGGCTCTAAGGTGTGAGGATGAACTCTCTGCCTATGGCGAGCAGTGCGGTGGTAGAATATAGCTGTTGGCATGATGTCAAACAGTTCTTCAGAGCATACCCCATTATACAAGCGGTAGAACACACACAATGAGGAGAAGTCTCTCCTCAGACTTAAGGGCTCAATACCGCTTGTGAGCTTGGGATCGTCAACAATTCTCACAGCACGCCTTTGGATCGAATCAAGGGGTCCAAGCTGGTATCCAGGTGCTCCTGCCCAGAGGTGACAACAATACAAACCAGCCGTACCGATATTAATAATAATAATGTCCGCCGGACCGTGCGCCACACGATCGTATTTGGTGCGGAGCACACCATGTTCGTGGTGCGCTCCGCACCAAGTTCGATCGTCTGTGACTACTTTAAGCCAGCGTTTCAATTTTGTTTTAAATGAGAGCATACTGGAAGCTTCTGTAACAGTGTCAGAGAGTTTGTTGTAGACTGTCGGTCCCATGATATGTGTCAGTTTGGAGGACTTCGTAAGTGAGCGCGATACCAGAACCCGAAGGCGGAGTTTTGCTACCACATTTCGTAACCAAATGTTGTTTTCGTTTCGCCTTTTTGTCTCTCTCTATTGCATGGAGAAAATAAGAGACAGCAAAAATACGTTACGTAGTTAGAGCTGTTGTCTCTGTTGTGAACATAGAGTAATAAACACAATTGCATCCTCTATGTATAAAGTAAAGATGTCACTGTCAATGTGTCAAATGTCACCTGACAGTTAGCTTTTAGACATGACAGATGTACTGATTTTTTTTTTTTTTTTTTTTTTTACAATTTATAGGTTTGCGCTTGACCGCTATCTCACCTGCTGATTGATTTCTCTTGCATCTCCTACATCTTACGTATCGCTTGTGCTTCCCGAATAAACTACGAATTATCCCTGAAATCGTTGTGGTTTTCCTGATTATCCTTCAGGTTATGGGCGCCAGGATTACCCAAAGAAATCCAGACAAGAAAATTGTTGAAAATCTGCGTACTTTTTTGGGACTTTGCGTTGTCGGCGTTTTGAGGTTCCAAGTTTCTAACCTCTACGCAGCAAAATATGGCTTCAGGAACGCCATCGTCAAGTATGCTTGGTATCGATAAATTACGAGGGATCGAGAACTACAGTTCGTGGAAATTTATGATGAAAATGATACTCATTCATGAGGACCTGTGGGAATGTGTTTCGGATGACCTGGATGCTAAGAAAAGTCAAAAGGCGCAGGCTAAAATAGCACTAACGGTGAGTCCGGCGGCGATTCCGCATATAAGGAATGCAAAGAGCGCAAAAGAGGCGTGGGACAACCTCCAAAAAGCCTACGAGGACAAAGGTCTGTGTCGTAGACTTGGATTGCTCAGATCACTATTTGGTACAAAATTGAGTGAGAGCGAGAATATGGAGCGTTATGTGAACAAAATCACTGAACTATCACAGCAGCTCACCGAGATAGGATCACCCCTGGAAGACGATTTTGTCGCTGTCTTAATGTTGAGCGGTCTAACAGCGGACTACGATCCTTTCATCATGGCAATCGAGAACACCAGTACGAAGCTGTCTAGCGAGTTTGTCAAAGGAAAACTGCTACAAGAAAATCTACGAAGACATGATAAAGCGGAGAGTGCTACTGCAATGATTGCAAAGAGGCAGCCTCGGTGCTTCAAATGCAAGCAGATTGGACATTTCATCAAGAATTGCCCGAAGTTCAAGAAGAAGACTGAACACCCGGAGAAAACTGATGAATCCAAGGCTCTTCTTGTGGCTCTCTCGGTCAATATCAACAGCGGGTCATGGTACATAGACAGTGGTGCTACGGAGCACATGTGTCGTGACAGAAGCATTATACGTGATTTTACTAGTCAAGGACAGTTGGAAGTGAGTACGGCCAATGGTGAGAAACTTTATACGGCAGGACAGGGGTCAGTTCGAGTACAAATGAAGAATAATATTGTAAAGACAATTAGTGATGTTCATTATGTACCTAATTTAACTACCAATTTGTTGTCTGTCAGTGCTATGGTAAAGAAAGGTTATAAAGTGGTGTTTTGTTCTAATGGCTGTAAAGTTTATGATAAAAACATAGTGGTGGCTTCTGCCACTTTGTATAATGGGGTTTATCAGTTGAACACAGTCAAGTCAATATCATGCAATCTGGTAGGGAATGTTTCTAGTGAAGTTTCAGAGGCAAGCTCATCGAGATCTGATGATGCGGCTGAGGACTCAGGTATGCAAAAGGATAGCAACACTACGAGTCAACCAGCCCTTGTGATGCTTGCTTCACGGGGGAGTGAGGCAGCCACACAGGATGTTTGGCATCGTCGGCTTGGGCACCTCAATCACAGGAGTATGGAACTGTTGAAACAAGGTATGGTAGAAGGTATCTCTTATGATAATACTACATACCAGACATGTATTGCATGTATTGAGGGAAAGCAAACTAAATTACCTTTTCCCAAAAAGACATTTAATAGAGCCACAGAGGTATTGCAACTAGTACACTCTGATGTGTGTGGCCCTATGCCCTGTACTTCTATGAGTGGAAAAATGGAAAAATTAAAAGAATGGAAGGCACTTGTCGAAAACCAAACAAATAAAAAATTAAAAGTAATTCGGAGCGACAATGGAGGTGAATATGTAAATTTATCATTCCAGAACTTTATGAAGCAAAATGGCATACGGCACGAGACAACAGTGCCTCATTTGCCACAGCAAAATGGAGTTGCTGAACGAGCGAACAGAAGTATAATGGAGAAGACCCGGTGCATGTTGAGAGAGGCAGGCCTTGAAAATAAGCACTGGGCAGAAGCTGTCAACACCGCGGTTTACCTCAAAAACCGGTCGCCTACCATTGCGGTTAGAGGCTACACTCCAGAGGAGAAATGGACAAATAAAAAGGTAACCATTTCTCACTTGCGTACTTTTGGATGCATTGCCTATGCTCATAAACAGATTAGGACAAAGTTAGATCCTAAAGCCAAGTCCTACGTCTTTGTAGGCTATTGCCAAGAAACCAAGGGCTACAGGCTGATTAACCCTGACAATCCAGCAGAATGTATCAAGGCAAGAAATGTAACATTTTTAGAAAATAAATTCATAAATAAATTAGTGTCACATGATGATAACCAAAATGATGAAGTTACATTACCAGTTGTTGGTGATGTGAATGATGATTGTCATCCTACTCCACTAACAGAATCATCTACTCGTGAAAGCTCTGATGACACTAATGTAAATGTGCGTCAGCGTAGTCGTACATTTAATCAGGGAGCACAACAATTGAGTCCAATTGTTATGGTTGATTCTGAGAGTGAAGAGAATACTTATGATACAAATGATGCTGCGGATGAAACATACGTTCCAGATGGACCAATGGAAGGGGAAAGCTCATGTGAGACTTCAGAATATGAAGACGGTGAAAGCTTCTCAGGGATGTCAGCTCACCTCGTCAGTGAAGTACATGGAAATGCAACTGAGCCTCAGACTGTACACGAAGCACTGAGTAGTCCAGAAGCTGATGAGTGGAAAAAGACAATGGAAGATAAATAAATAAATAAATAAATATTGTGGACAATTCACACAACACTACTCAGCCCCAAACTAAGCAGAGCTTGTAATATGGGAACCGGATAGCTGATATAATACTTGAATACATTTTTTTTTTGTAAATACATACTTAGAATACAATATAATACCCAGACAGAGAACAAACATTTATGTTAACCACACAAATATTTGTTCTCGGTGGGGATCGAACCCACGACCTACGGCGCAGAAGGCAGAGCTACTGCCAACTGAGCTAGAGGCCAGTCAAAAGTGAAAAAGTGAGAAGATGAGTATAAGTCATTTATTACTAATAAATGCTGGTCTCTTTGTGACAGAGTAAAAGGTCAAAAGCCTGTGAAATGCAAATGGGTATTTAAGAGAAAAATGATCAATGGAGCCACACTGAAGTACAAGGCCCGATTAGTAGCCAAGGGCTTTACCCAGAAGCAAGGCATTGACTACAACGAGACATTCTCTCCCGTCGTGAGGTACTCCAGTATTCGCGCCCTGCTGGCTGTAGCGGCCGAATATGGTATGGATATCGATCATCTCGACGTAAAGACAGCGTTTCTGAATGGAGATCTTGAAGAAACTGTCTATATGGAGCAACCAGAGGCATTTAATGTAAAGGGTGAGGAAAGTAAAGTCTATAAACTTCATAAGGCGATTTATGGCTTGAAGCAGGCTTCCAAAGCATGGTATGAGAAAATAAATAAAGTTTTTTGTGAAAAACTCATTTTTACCAAATGCTCATCGGAACCCTGTGTCTACCATAAATCGAATAATGGTTCATTAATTATAGTAGCATTGTATGTAGACGATTTTTTACTGTTTTCAATGCCTCATTCAAAAGAAAAAGAAGAAATAATAAGAAAACTTAAAAATGAATTTGAAATTACAGATTTAGGGCCAGCTAGGTATGTATTAGGTATGAAAATCTGTATTCACAAAGATATGATCACTCTTGATCAATCTGACTACATAGATAAAGTTTTACAGAAATATAAAATGGAGGATTGTAAACCTTCTGCCACACCAATGGAAACAGGTGTGACGTTGATCAAATCGAATGATTCCCAGGGCTGCATCAGTAAGTATGATTATAGGGGCCTAAAAGGATCACTCATGTACATTGCAATAGGGTCACGGCCTGACATTGCTCATGCAATAAGCTATCTGAGCCAATTTAATGATAATCATACTGAAATTCACTGGAAATCAGCAAAAAGAATACTTAGATATCTCAAAGGTACAAAAAGTTGTTGTTTAACTTTTCAGAAAGGTGGACTGGAGATAGCTGCATTTGCTGATTCCGACTGGGGTAGGAACGAGCTGGATCGCCGCTCGTATACAGGTTTTGTGTTCAGATTAGGAAAATCTATTGTCTCTTGGGAAAGTAGGAAACAAAAGACTGTAGCTCTGTCCAGCACAGAAGCGGAGTACATGTCTCTCACTGATGCTTGTAAAGAGGCTTTGTTCCTTCGTAAATTCTTAAAAGAAATACTGAATAAATCGATCCAGGTTGTCATTTATAATGATAACCAATCTGCACAAAAGCTATGTAAAAATTCAATGTTTCATGCAAGAACTAAACACATAGATATAAGGCACCACTTTATAAGAGAATATGTTTGTAATGGAACAGTTGATGTACAATATTTATGTACTAATGATATGGTAGCAGACCTACTTACAAAGCCTTTATGTAAGGAAAAGCATGATAAGTTTATGTACCAATTATTATTATTATATAAAAAGTAAATTGATACACATATCTGTAACTAATAATTTGTATCAAGATAATTATTAGTAGTAGGATATTAGTGGTTATCTAGTAGGATAGTTTTAGTACCTATGAACTTAATAAAGTTATTTTTTTTGTTTTTTCTGTTAAGTTAGGTGAATAAAACAAATCAATGTTTGTAAGTAGATTTTTATGTAAACAAGTTTAGAGTTTGTATTGTACTATAGCTACATTTAGGTAATGTATGTTGTAGTGTTGCCTATAGATAGATTGCTATTGGTTTAAGGGCCAGTGTTGTGAACATAGAGTAATAAACACAATTGCATCCTCTATGTATAAAGTAAAGATGTCACTGTCAATGTGTCAAATGTCACCTGACTGTTAGCTTTTAGACATGACAGATGTACTGAATGATTGATTTCTCTTGCATCTCCTACATCTTACGTATCGCTTGTGCTTCCCGAATAAACTACGAATTATCCCTGAAATCGTTGTGGTTTAGACAGAGACTAATAGGCGAAACGAAAACAACATTTGGTAACGAAATGTTGTAAATGCACTGGGACTTCGGGTACTGTGCTAACTTGTGGCGGCTCCGGGTGCTGTAGGTGTGGACATCGCTGCGCTTTGCGTATAATGTCTTGGTTGATTCTCACGTATATTGCCACCTGATAAATTAGTAGGCATGGAAACGTGAGAATTCCTAGTGTTTTAAAATGCGGTCTGAGACGTCACTTGGGATCCGCACCATGGCTCGTATGGCCATGTAATGCACATTAAATAGAAATCATAATTCTTCTTCTTTGGCCTCCCGCGATACAGGCTTGTCCTAGCGCGGGGACCCCAGTAATTTAAGTAAACCTGTAGTAAGTATGTTCTTTTGGTAAATAAATAAATAGGTAGTTAGGTCTTTGTACTCGTATTTTTTTATGCAAAAAAATGGCAATCGAAATCAGTTTCTGTAAAGAATGATGAGTAACCCTCTATTATATTGGTGAGGTGAGAACTGAACCCGCTACTAACAGCGACGAAAGACCACCTGCGGATATTTCTGCTTTTTAATTTGAAGTGGCTTTACACCACAACAAGAAAGAAAGAAATAAAATATTTATTTGCAAATTTATAGCAAAACTCACAATTTAAACTTACCACAGTTATACTTTTTCTTTCTTTCTGTCGTAAAGTATAAGGCATTCGATCCAAATATATAATGCATAGCAGATGTAACTGCTCAACATCAGGTGAACACGAATTACTTTCTTTCCCAAGCCTACTAAGCATTGCATTCTGTATTTGGGTCATTTGCCAAAATCTTGTTTTGGCCACGTCCAGCCTAGCGGTTGTATTTAAATGTTCAGTTATCGCAGTATTATTTTTTACGCCGTATTGTTTTTTATATTAGTACGCTATTATTGCATTGTTACTAACCTCCATTATGTTTTATGCTTATTGCTACTGTACAATAACTTTCAAAACAAAAGTATCAAATCCTATTTTGAAGCTGGAAACACATGCGGTGTTTCCAAATATAAATTTGTGAATTCCACTTTTTTCCCCAAAATGCAAAGATATAGTAGACCGACTAAACAGGGTGTCCCATAAGTCAACGTCCAGCCGAAAACGGGCGATGCCGATGGGCCAAGTCATGACAGCTATCAGAAAAATATAAAAAAAAATATTTGTCATGCAACTTTCAAGTTATGAGTATTTTTATAATTATAAGTTTAAAAAACTAGAGAAACCGACTTCATTGCCAAACGGCTAAACCGATTTTAATGAAATTTGTTTGGGACAAATAACTTCCCAAAGAAATTTCATTAATATCGGTTTAGCCATTATTCATAAAATCTGGACGTAAGAATAACCTTCCAAATAAAAAAATAATTTTTTCAAGTCGGTTAAAAAAATAGGAAAAACTGACACCCTGTGATGATCTTTTAAGTCCTGTGACTACAAAATTAAGCCATAACTGCCTCAGCTTTCAATAAAATTGTGGAATTTTGGCCAACATTTCGTTTCTGATAATTACATCACCCAACTTTAACCGTCTGTACCGCAAAAAAAATGTACTACACTATCATGGCAAGTAACTTTAAATCAAAATGGTATGATAGTTGCTAGAGTACTCTTTAGTTTTGGAAATAAAATAATAATGAATCTGTGCAAATAAATAATTTACTAAAAATTAATGGGAATAGTAAATTTACACTATTTTATTTTTACATGGAAGAAATCTCACCTCCTATTCAAACTTTTTATAGAAAAAGTTAAAGATATTTGAAAAAAGTAATATGCAGTGATTGTTTTCTTATAAATCGAGGGCATTACTCCTTTCACAACTTTTCCCTAACTCTCGTCGCTCCAAACTTGGCCAACACCGCCCTTCTCAAAAAAAGTGTCCAAGTGCGAGTTGGACTCGCCCATGAAGGGTGCCGTAGCAACTAGTAACATAATATAAAAGTTCTTGTAGTTTGTCGAAAGGTAAATTGCGGTTTACGATTTATGACGTATAAAAAAAAAGTACTCACTAGATCTCGTTCAAACCAAATATCGTTGAAAGTTTGCATAGTAATGTACATCATCTATATTTTTTAGTTTGATCATTTTCTTATTTTAGAAGTTAGAGGGGGAGGGACCAACATTTTACCACTTTGGAAGTGTCTCTTACACAAACAATTCAGTTTAGAAAAAAACGATAATAGAAACCTCAATATCATTTTTGAAGACCTATTCATAGATATCCCACACATATGAGGTTGATGAAAAAAAAATTGAGTTTCAGTTTCAAGTATGGGGACCCCCCAAATTTATTGTTATTTTTATACTTTTGTGTAAACATATTAATGCGGTTCACAGAATTCATCTACTCGCCAAGTTTTATCAGTCTAGCTTTTATAATTTCGGAGAAAAATGGCTGTGACATACGGACGGACAGACAGACATACAGACATGACGAATCTTTAAGGGTTCTGTTTTTGCCATTAGGTTTAAAGAAATTTATTCACAAAAAAGACACAGTCACTTACATGTGAATAGTTATTTAACATAAAGTAAAAACTTTTCTAAGTAGTAAGGTAGTCGTTCGATTACGAAGTAGGGATATGCTAATTAAATAAAAGAGTAAACGTTATCAAATAAAAGAGTAAACGTTACGCAGCTACGAGTATAGCTAGGTAGGTAGTACACAAGGATACGCATCAGACTATGTATTGGTTACTGGATTGTCTCACGCAATCGTTCAAAAACAAATGTAAGTGTAAGCTCGCTCACGCTTCCAAAACAAAACCACCACACCCACCATTGAGTGCAATTGGCACACTAATTTATAGTGTGCCAATTATTCTCAACAATAAAATTCGATAGCCTTGCCTTGAAAACGCGAAACGAGCCCACATTTTTTAAGATTGCGGGTAGTCCGTTGTAAAGTTGTGCCCCTTCGTATGTAAACATTTTTTTTCCATAGTTTGTCCTGACCTTGGGCAAAACAAGAAAGCTAGCTCGACGAGTGTTGCGCTTCGTCACCTGTTTCGATTTAATAAAGGCTATGCTAGTATGGAGAGAGTTATTAAGAATTTTACGAACCAGGATGCATGTATTAAAAATGTACATTTGATTTAGCGTCATTTGTTTGGTTTCTTTATAAATGGTTTTAGTAGGGGTGAGATAGGGATAGTGAAAAAGTAGTTTTATTATTTTATTTTGAAGGATTTGTAACTTTGATAGTTAAGTTTTGGGAGCATTGCCCCATATTTCAATTAAGTAAAGTAAGTGTGGTTTAACCAGAGAGTTATAAATTGTGTAGCGAGTTTGGCGTGGGATGCACCGGACTATGTTACGAAGCGACCCTATAAGTGATGATAATTTGGCTTTTATTTTTTCGATGTGGGTGCCCCACGTTAGACCGCTATCCATTATTAGACCAAGATATTTTTCACCTGTTTTCTTTTCGACGATTGTTTCATCTATTTTTAAAGGTTCATGAGGTGCTATTATTTTGTTTTTAGCTTTAAAAATTGTGTAACATGTCTTTGATAACGCTACGTGTGTGACGGGCTTAAATTCCTTTGTGTTTGTTTTGCAAGGCGAATTGTTACTGAGCTGTATTGACTGATGGTTAAGGCGACGTTTATGTATATTTTGACAGCAGCTATGGCCCTGCCTGAACACGAGATGAACTGGCACGGTCTGAAGAAATGCAAAATGTGCGACGTTTCCGAGCTCAGGTATTTCTTAATGTGCATGTCTCCAGCTTCCTTATATGGAAATTGTGAATTCTGAAAACGCCAACATTTAAAGCATAATTACAGCAATCATTGATTTGAAGGAAAATTTAGCAGCAAAAAAAAACTACGACTCTATGAGACTTTATAGGTGTGTAGTAGTAACGGCTCCACAGCTTCCTCATTCTGTGTGGGCAAACGGCTAACGATAGAGCTACATAGTGAACGCAAGATTTTAAAGCATAATTAGAGCACCCGGCATAAAAAAATCAAGTCTCTAGCTTGAAAACTCTTTGAGTTAGAACACTAAATCTATGTGTTAGCTGGGCAGCCATTTCTCCAGCTGACACATGTGGTTCTCTAGAATGGCTACAGCTAGAAGGTTGCTTGATATCTCCAATTTTAGAGCAAAAAATATCATGGATGCTGCAAATATTTCAAGTCTCTAGGTTCTAAACTCACCGAGTTACAAGCTTTGATGACTGTGTTAGCTGGAGACACGTTTGTCTGGCACGCTCATGCCACATCTGAGGATCTACAATAGCTACAGATTCGGTCGATTATCGATTATCGGATTGCATGCGCTAGTCCAAACCGGAGTTTTGAATTAGAACACCCGGCTGCAAAATTTTGGACTTTCTAGGACAATTAGTTTCCTAGCAATCAGCAAAAGAACATTTTGCCGCCATAATTTTCAAATGTATGTTCGCACCCGTCAAACTTCGGCGTTGCCGCTCTGATCAGCCTAGGAATTGGAACGTTATTCGGATGGAGTTGTGTGTTGCCCGTGTTTGGTAAATAATTACCCTAGGATTCATGTCCTAAACACTCATTACGTAGCTCGTATATAAAAATGAGTGAATCTATAATGTAGGTACGCTTAACTTGGTTACGGCAAGGTAGGTGTATATTACCAAATGTAGCAGCCTCTAAAAAAAAACGATACTCATATCAACCATATTTATTTATTTAATTCTTTATTGCACCAAAAATACGTGACAATAGGAGAGCTTAATGCTAGACAGCATTTTCTACCAGCCAACCTTGACAGGTAAAAACAAAGAGGTTGGCGTGCATAAAATGTAGTGAAAACAGTTAAACATATAAGCTAGCAAGTGAAATTGCTATTTCGGATTATTTAAAAAAGAACCAAACCAAATGCGAAGCGGAATATAGGTTAAGAGCGGGTCGAGCAAACAAGACGGACGGAAAATAGGTATTTATTGTGGCTCGCTAGTTGTGTGCGTACTACATTTACTCATGCACACAATTATAGGTTCGTTCGACGCCGTTTACACCTAGGGTGGCAAAAGTAGGTAACCAATGAATTGAAAAAAAAAAATGTTTGGTTGAGTGACATAGAGAGACGAATATTTTTTTATGTCACTATTTAAACAAGAAAATAATATTCATTACTTTGATATGAAAAATCTGAAGTTAGTTTTCATAATTAATTATGTTTTTCATGCTCTTTTTGGTTTCATTTTTGACTACATTCCGCTTCGCATTTGCTATTCATTTTTGAATCCAAGAAGAAGAGTTTTTTTATTGGTATGGGTATCTATAGATGGGTTTTTGGGGGCACTGATAGAGAACTTGCTATTCGTTTTTAATCCAAGATGGTGGTTTCAGTTAATTCTTTAAAAGTATATGGGTATCGCTTAATAGGTTTTTGGGGGCTCTGATTGTGAATTTGACATTATTTTTTGAATCCAAGATGGCAACTTCATTATTTACTTAAGAAATGGATATGGGTATCGTTTAGTAAGTTTTTGGGGGCTCTCATTGTGAATTTGACTTTATTTTTTGTATCCAAGATGGTGGCTACATTTTTTTTCAGAAAAATTGGATATGAGTATCGTTTAATAGGTTTTTGGAGGACTAAATTCAAGATGGTGACTTAATTATTTTCTTAAGGTTTTTGGGGGCTAAGATTGTGAATTCAACATTTTAAGATTATTTTTAAGAAAAAATGAAGCCGCCATTTTGGATTCAAAAATTAATGTCAAATTCACAATCTGCCTGGCTAGCACACGAGGAGGACAAGTTATCCCCGGGAAAGAATAAAAACTTTTTCCCCGCTGTCAGTTTTATCCGACCTCCAAGCTGGGCGTCGATTCTAGCAACTCAAATCACTCCAGCAATCGCGTAAATCGATGCGAGTTGTAAATTTTTGTTTGAAAAATTTGAAAATGGAACGCGGATTCAGCGATCACTCAATCAAGCCGTGGTGCTGGAATCGACAGGCTGGCCTCGCCAGTGGATAGCGTATCCACGGGAAAAGGCGGTGGGAATAGCGTTTCGAAGGTTTCCTATTTTATTGTTGTCATTAAAAGAAATTATTATTAATTATTTCATTATTGTCGCATCAACCATCAATATTATTCGTTCTTTTTATGACTATTTTAAATCTATGTTGTGGAAATGTTCATAATTCATAATTCTTTATTGCACACAGAGACATTTACAAATAAGTGATAACACAGGACATGTACATAGGCGAGCTTAACCCTAATAAGAGTTTTCTTCCAGCAAATCTTTGGGGCTAAGAGAGCTAAAAGTACCTGTAATGTGTACCAAATTGAAGTTATATATGGAACAAGAGAAACTCATATACTAATAAATAAACTACTTACACATACATACTACAAAGTACAATAAATGTTGTATGTTGTTGTTGTTTGTTGTTTTAATTAACTTGAAAAATGATGGTGCTGTTCACCGCAGTGGCTGCCTTTGTTTGTACTCCGACGTCACGGACCATCGCAGCCTAGTAGGTAGTGCACCTAGTAAGATTACTTGCATCTCTTAGAGCCCTCCTATGTAATTTTCTTTGATGATTTTCCATTTGTTGGGACAAACGAAAATTATAAAATGCTCGCGACATATTGTAAACGAGGAAATAGACTTTATACCCACCTTCAAAGTTAGGTGATAGTTATTCTCTGTTTTACGTCAAACGGAGAGGATTTTATCCACGTTTTCCCTAGTCCATGCTATGAAGCGGGAATAGCGATACATTATGTCCACGATAAACGTCAAGTGGCCAAGCCGCCATCTGGGATTAAAAAAATAATGACGAATTCACAATCAGAGCCCCCAAAAACCTGTTAAACGATACCGATATCTATTTTATAAGTAAAAAAATTAAGTCGCCATCTTGGATTCAAAAATTAATGTCAAATTCACAATCAGAGCTCACAAAAACCTATTAAACGATACCCATATTCATTTTTTAAGAAAAAAATTAAGCCTGATGGGGAATGTAGTGAGGAACTGCATGATCTTATACCACCATCTCCCTTCCACCATAGGACTAGCAGACGCACGGCTCAGTACCATCCATACCTGGTTAGCATACCACCCATTCGCACTAAGCGTTTTGGCTCCACCTTCATTATGCGAACCTCCAGGGAATGGAACTCATTGCCGACGGCTGTTTTTCCTGACCACTACAATCTGGGCCTCTTCAAGGCAAGAATGAATAAGTGTTTTCTAGACCATCCTGCTCCATCATTGGCTACATCGTCACTTACCACCAGGTGAGATTGTAGCCAAAGGCTGGTAATAATGACTCGTACCGCGATCTAAAATAAACCGAATAACGTTCAAATTCCTAGGCTGCTACCAAACTTTCAGAGCGGCAACGCCGCAGTATTACGAGTGCGAACATACATTTGAAAATTCTGGCGGCAAAATGTTCTTTTGCTGATTGCTAGGAAACTACTTGTCCTAGAGAGTCCAAAATTTTGCAGCCGGGTGCTCTAATTCATAGCTCAGTTTGGACACGTCAACCGAATCTGTAGCTATTGTAGATCCTCAGATGTAGCATGTGCGTGTTAGGCAAACGTGTCTCCAGCTAACACAGTCATCAAAGCTTGTAACTCGGTGATTTTAGAATCAAGCTAGAGACTTGATTTTATTTATGCCGGGTGTTCAAATAATGCTTTAAAATCTTGCGTTCACTATAACAGGGTGGCCCATTCAAATCGGTCAGTATGGGAAAGTCTGAAACTGTAAGACATACGAAGATTTGTTCTTAGGAACCATGTCACCGATTTCGATAAAAAGAAAAACTGCATTCATACAATTAAAAAAAAAGTGTACCCAACTGGGGAATCGAACCCGGTTGTTTTGAAAAAATAAACTTACACTATTTCTATTCAGATATCGTTTGTGTAGGTCTTGCGCAGTA
Source organism: Thera britannica (assembly GCA_939531255.2). Classification (NCBI taxonomy): domain Eukaryota; kingdom Metazoa; phylum Arthropoda; class Insecta; order Lepidoptera; family Geometridae; genus Thera; species Thera britannica. Next base: position 2,151,771 of record OW618044.2, read on the forward strand.
AATATCTCTAAGAAACATAATGTCTAAAATGAATAAAATGCATTTTTTTCACATACTTTAATTTATCATAGTAGGTGTTCAAAGTGACCACCGTCTTTTTCAATACAATATTCAACACGTCTAGGTAACGATCTTACTATTGCATTTTGTATCTTCATGTGGTGAATCTGCGTTAAAGTTGACTCTATGGCTACTTTTAGTTCTTCAACGGTGTTATAGCTATTTTTGTACACTTCATCTTTAATGTAACCCCACAAAAAATAATCTAGAGGCGTTAAATCGGGCGACCTCGCCGGCCATTTGATCGGGCCGTTCGTACCAATCCACTTTCGCGGAAAGTTTTCATTTAAAAAGTCTTTTGCTATACGACTATTGTGAGCCGGTGCTCCATCCTGTTGAAAATAAAGTTGTTCTCTTATTTCTACTGCCATTTCTCCTACGGCCTCTAAAAGATCTTCTAAGATTGCAAGGTACTTGAATCTGTCTAAATGTCCATCATAAATTTTAAACATGAGTACCTTATTGTGAAGTAGGCCGACCCAGCAGTTAAATGAGAATCTAACTTGACGGCGTCCTTCGTGCACTCGTAAGGGATTTTCTCGACTCCAATAGTGATGATTCTTACGATTGTACATTCCGTTATTGGAAAATTGAGTTTCATCAGAAAATATTACGTAGTTTAAAAAATGTCTGTCTAGGCCCATTCTCTCTTTTATCCAATTGCAAAATTCAAGTCGTCTGATATCATCTCCTGCATGTAAGGCCTGCACCCAATGTCCATTCTTGTAGCACTTGTATTTGTGTTTCTTTAGGGTTCTTTGAATTTGTGTTCGTGAAATTTCAGGAATATCACGACTTGCATTACGGGTGGAGGCATCTGGTGTTGCTTCAAAATAGGTTAAAATGTTCATTTCCATGTTTTCATCACATTTTCTTGGTTTTACTTTAATTGGCTTTTTAAAACTTCCGTAAGTCTTCAAATTGTGCACAATTTTGATGAATATCTTACGGGTAGGTAAAATACGTGTCGGATATTTGATATGGTACCAATGTAGTGCACGGGAGCAATTTTTATCGTTTTTAAAGTAAGCTTCCAATAAATCAAAGTGCTCAGAATTTGTAAAACGCATTTTCCCAACCACACAGCGAACGACACAAAAATACCGAAGCATTGATTTTAATTTTCAGTTCCCGCTTAAACATTTGACACTCAAGTTTTTTTTTTTTTTTTTGTATCGCTATTCGGCCAGTCACACCGACACGTTCCATTTTCAAATGAGGTTTAACACGTCTCTGTATCTACAATATCTACATACTTACTTTAAGTGGGCTTTTCAATTGATTGTTAGTGTTTGATTAATAGAAGTAAGCAGTTGCAATAATAGATAATAATATTACTGTAGATAACAAAACTTCCTTAAACGTTTAATGCAATGCCAATGCCACATGATACATAACACGGTGTATGTAACAAGTAGAGAGGTACAAACAACCGTAGAGACAATTTTACATGCCTGAACTTGCTGAATATTGTAACGGTGGTCACTTTGAACACCTACTATGATAAATTAAAGTATGTGAAAAAAATGCATTTTATTCATTTTAGACATTATGTTTCTTAGAGATATTTACTGCGCAAGACCTACACAAACGATATCTGAATAGAAATAGTGTAAGTTTATTTTTTCAAAACAACCGGGTTCGATTCCCCAGTTGGGTACACTTTTTTTTTAATTGTATGAATGCAGTTTTTCTTTTTATCGAAATCGGTGACATGGTTCCTAAGAACAAATCTTCGTATGTCTTACAGTTTCAGACTTTCCCATACTGACCGATTTGAATGGGCCACCCTGTATAGCTCTATCGTTAGCCGTTTGCCCACACTGAATGAGGCAGCTGTGGAGCCGTTACTACAGCTAACACACCTATAAAGTCTCATAGAATCGTTGTTTTTTTTGCTGCTAAATTTTCCTTCAAATCAATGATTGCTGTAATTATGCTTTAAATGTTGGCGTTTTCAGAATTCACAATTTCCATAGTTATGAAAAAGCTGGAGACATGCACATATTTCTTATCTAGAATATAATAACGATATAAATGACAATATAAACATGTTACTCATGTCTATAGGGACATCATTTAAATGAGGCTACTCGGTGATGTTTACAGGGGTTCAGGGTGTGATTTAAAACAAAACGAATGCCCTTGCCGCCCGCTCTCCGCGTGATCCCCCGCATATCACGCCCCTCACCCCTGTAAGCTCGTAGGGAAAGGATTGACTTACGTGGTTTTCCTATAATTTTACTTTGCAGCATAGCCTTTATGAGAGCCCATGCGGCCATGGCATTCATTAACACTTCACTACTCTCGTCATATAAAAAAAAACATTTATGTTATATCTAAAACTTCTTTTTTTTTTACAATTAAAAGGTTTGCGTTTGACCACTATCTCATTTGCTGTTAAGTGATGATCAATATTTAACTTACCCTTTTCAAAGAAAAGAATGATTAAATCAGGATGAATCATGCCTAGTCGAGTAGGACGTACTCAAGATCTTTTTGGTCAGAACTGAGGGGATAGTCAGAGCCACATCCATACATAAAATATGCCCGCATTTTGCTGTTGTTATATTTTTATCAGACTCATGTAATTATAATATCATTAACATGATTAATAAGCAATAATTGAGCACGTGCTCCACAAATAAAAACGCACATAGATAAAAAAATACTAAGCAAAGTTATAATACTCGTATCTGCCCTGTTATATTAAACATATCTTCTTTATTTAACTCTGGCCTGCCGCCATGTTGCTATAGAGTCTAGCAACATGGCGGCAGGCCTGAGTTCACAGGCGGGTCTGTCACTTTTGGCGGCTCGCAAGCATTCTTGTCACTGTCGCTTTCATGTCAACAAATAGAGATGGCGATAGACCTAGCCGCCTGCTTAGTTAGCTGAGTGCTAGAGTACCAATAATAAAGCTGTGGTATTAACTGGAAACTCAGATATGGCTATGTTTTGAATTAAATTAAAACCTTACGCGGCTCTCGTGACGATCAGCGCAGCCCGTATTAATACATATTGCTAAAGAATACACAAATGACCTCAAGTTAGTTTTAAGATGCCATTGAACTATGTAATCCCGATGATAGAACGTATTTAACTTGTCAAGGTTGGCTGGTAGAAAATGCTGCCTAACAGCTCCTTTTGTACAAATTGGTTTGGTGCAATAATGAATTAAATAAATAACGTTTCTTTTGTAAGGGTGCAGATGGCTGAAGGGTTGAAATAGAAAAAATTATGCAAACGAAGTCTTGCTGGCATTCTGCTACATTTAAATGGCTCTGTCACGCGGTTTATATGGTTTGTTAGCAATCGGATTTTAGAGTATTTTTAGGCACAAATTCTTAATTATGAACTTGACCCCAAAAAGGCACGCCATGGCACCTTAAATGTCTCCTACCATCGACAAAACCGGGCTAGAGTTTAAAAATTTAATTTCGAACGTCCACAACTTTGTAGGCCTGCGCACATCTAGTTCGCTGGCGGTAGCGATCAGTGAAACGCTGTCAAATATCGCTGTCAAATTTGACAGCGTTTCACTGATCGCGTTACGGATCGCGTTCGCCAGCGGCCTAGGTGTGCGCAGGCCTTGACACGTCAATATTTACTAAATGTATGTATGTAGGAAATTAATTAATTTTAAGGAGATTCGATTTCTGTCATTTCGGGAAGTCACATAGCTTTTTGGTTTTAATTGTTTTTCTGGCGTTATTTTGAGTTCTGTTGTGTAATTTCGGTGGTATTTTAACCAACATTACTTGAAGTCTTAGCTCAAAGTGTTAGCAGTTGAAATTAAAGTGTATTATGTGATATTCTGATTTGATCGAAAATGGGTTTTTGGAAAAAACGGCCATCTTTTTATAACGCTTTTATTAGTTTCACCTGTATGTAAGTTTGTATGTAACCGACCCCTTTGAGCTCGATTTTGTCCTACTTTGAACGATCAGATTTGATTCAAACTTTGCACACCTGTCAAAGGTCGATGACAATGCAATAATATGAAAAAAAAATGAAAAAAAAAAACTAAAAAGTAAAACAAAACTTATAGTTTAAAAAACTAAAAAAAAACGCTTTTATAACTAATTGAACTAGAAAGTTAAAAATAAAACTGCAATAATCAATTGAAAAATTTATATTATTGTACAAAAAGCGGGGGGGCTTGATTTTGATTGTTGTAAATGTTTTATCAATAGTTTATTATATCTGAAGTTATTATAAAAAGCATCCCACGCTTTTTGTACAATAATATAAATTATTCAATTGATTATTGCAGTTTTATTTTTAACTTTTTAGTACAAAGTTATAAAAGCGTTTTTTTAGTTTTTTAAACTATAATTTATTTCCAATGCCAATTAGGGTAGGGCCGACCTGTGATTGACGACTGACGACTTGACGGAAAAGTATTTTATCTATGTAATATATTATCGTCATTCAAATTAAACTACTCGACACTGGCAAAATTTATCCGAAAAGGACAGATGTCATTCATTAAGAAAAAGAAGAATTGATTTTAAATATTTTTTCATTGCTCATACTCTGAAAGTAGGTTTGAAGTTGCCTGAGGGGCCTAATTGAAAGTAATACTTTCAGCCCTAGGGAGAATCGCTTTCTACTGACAGCTGTCAAATTATAAAAAAAACAAGTTCTATTTTATTCAACCATGTTCCAACTTTCTAAACTGCAAGGAGGTTGAACCAAATTCCAACTTTTTATTCAGCAAGTAGGTTGGAAACCCATTACAACGGTAAAAAGTTTAAAAACTCTAATTTGAGCGCAATGTAAAATTTAAATAACATAAAGATAGTATTAAATAAATAATATATCTTCTAAATTACTTGATTAATATATAACTTCAACTATTTATTTAAAATAACATAGATTTGAGCAAACAATTTACCATTTTTTAAATTATGAAAATGAAAATAATGGCTGAATAATGCTGGCGAGCCGTAGCCGAAGGCCCGCCAGAGAAAAAGAAAAAAAAAACCAGGAAGGCGGCAATTCAATCTTCATTTTCACAAATTTTTCATTCATGTTTTTATTTTTACTTTCCTTGTATTCGTAATGAAAAGCACAGTGTTTACCTCGGGTGAAAGTCTTTTAAGTCCCTCAAGCTCCATTGGCGCCCTCGCTAACGCTCTGGCGCCAAACCCGTCTCGGGACTCAAAAAACGTGACTTTCAACACTCGGGTAACAATGTACTATTGATATTACCTTGGGGCTAGATAGTGTTGTGTGGATTGTCTGCAATTACTTTATTTTATTTATTTATACACTTTATTGGGATAATGAGATTTGGACACAAACACGCATTTTAATAAAGTGAATATTATTCCAGTCTCGAACGCGCGAAGAATAAATTGGACCTGTTGACCCAAGAGGCTGAGATGTTGGCCAAACAGAAGCAGGAGCTGATGAAGAAGGATGCAAGACTAGAAAACGTCTTGGATTTAATGCTGTTGTTGATGGTAAGAATCTTCAATTTTATTTGTTACTATCGGCCTGTCCTGGCTTCGCATGGGGGGACATATATTTTTTAAACACACAAATATAGCCTATGTGACTCAGGGTGAATGTAGCTTTCGTGTTATCTTTGTTATCTTAATTTATATTCTTTGTGTAGACTGTCCTGTAAAAAATCAGTTTGTGACTACCTCAAAACCCTGGACTACGAAGCAACCGAAAATTTATTAAAATCCCGGATCTAATTACTATCTACCAATTAACACTAACTAATGAATCCATTCTGAGGATTACTTTTTTTATATCCAACCACTATTTAAACCACATCCATGCTAAATCCACCTCTTCCGATAACTCGCTATACTTACATGCTACGATCTCTTAGTATTAAAATTATAAACTCACACACACACCCACACTAAACATACTCACACCATCACTAAACATACATACACCAAAGAGTACTCCTGTGAAACCCTGGCTCTCTTGAGACTTGAGGAGTACTCTCAGAAACACACATTCATACACTCCGATTACTCATCTTCTTACTCACTCTCACATTTTTTTCTTTTTGTACTATTAAAATTGTCTGTTTCTCTTATTCGCTCACACAATGACAACAAATTGTGTCATTAATGAGTACCTAGTATTAATTTCAGTTTTTCACTCAAGTTTCAGAAACTGTTTGTACTTACAGAGTAGGGCCTGGTGACTTGTATTACAGGTTCTCACGAACCTATTTCCGGCACCAGTCTCTCACGAAGTAATCCTACTGTATCGGTATTTGTTTGCTATAATTACTATTAATTAATGTACTTTGTGAGAGAAAATAAATAAACTTTATTATTATTATTTATTATATCTTTATTTCTTTATTGACTGCCTTCACAGCTCAGTTAGTAGTAGCTCTGCCTTCTGCGCTGGAGGGCGTGGGTTCGATCCCCACCGAGAACAAATATTTTTGTGGTGAACACAGTTGTTTGTTCTCTGTCTGGGTGTTATATTGTATTCTATGTATGTACCTATTTACAAAAAAAAAATATTTAAGTATTATATCAGCCACCTGGTTTCCATAGTACAAGCTCTGCTTAGTTTGGGGCTAGATAGTGTTGTGTGGGTTGTCCGCATTATTTATTATTATTTTATTATTAATAATATATAAAACTTTTGAGACTCAAAAACGTAACTTTCTATCCTCAGGTAACAATGAACTATTAAAAAAACTAGATATGGCAAGAATCTTTGTTGTGTTTTCTTGTTAGAAATCATTTATTTATAAAAATTTAAGTAGCACAAAATCGCGAAAACCCAGAAAATCAATTCAAAATGGAATATCCCTAAAGAATGTTGATGAGTGTATACTCGTGACTGCATACATACAGCACAGTTGGTTAGTAGCCACAGAGCATAGTAGAACAGCCATGCGTCCGGAGGTTTCGCCAAAATGAAGAAGAATATTGTTTGATATTGACCTCGGCGCATGTATAACTAGCGGCACATAACTTTAGCGCTGAGTGATACGCGCAGGGGATAGCTGCGCATGCATGCTAGATGTGTGCAGAGTGTCCTATTGGTACAGAGAGCAGAGTGTGACTGGAGAGCTAATCAGCACTACGCACGCCCGCCCTTCATTCCGCTAGCCCCCCTCAGGTACCTTATTTTTGACTTTTGCCCAATAACGGTCAGCGCTAAAGTTATGTGCCGCTACCTATATCTCATCGATCTATCGAGATAGGATACGTTACTAAGTCAGGACAGGATTACCTACCCGAACTGACGAGCATGTATGAAGAATGTTATGAGAGTAAATGAAGCGAAAGGGGTATGTCAGGATCTCTACCTACCCCCATGAGAATGAGGCGTGATTTTATGAATGCATGTATAGGTACTCAATATTTTTTCATCCCACCAGCTCTGAAAGTGTGTTGTTGCTGTTTAATATCTGACTGCAAAAGCCGTTTTTATCCGCTAGAGGATAAAGTAAATTTAAATTTAGAATATCGTGTTCAATAAGTTTGTGAATACACAACCTATTTACTTCTACCTCCATGGTGCCGAACTTATCATACAACCTTTTTTATTTTGTTTAAAACTCGCACTCGTAACCTTCTTGGTGTATTTGTGAATTCAAAACACCATTAAACTTATTTACTTCTACCTGCATGGTGCCGAATTTATAACACAACCTTTTTAAATTTGTTAATATGTAACTCATACTCGGAACCTTCTTGGTTCCGAGTATGAGTATGAGTTGGTTCTTACTTTTAGTCGCGCCATGTTCTTTTTTGCATTTAGTCATTTCCTCGCTGAGGTGAGACGAAAAGTTACGTGTTGCACTCGAGTGCAAAGATTTTTCACCTTGTGCTCTTTTGATTCCTTCGCCAACGCTTAGGATTCTAACTTTTAAACTTTAGAATCCTGCGCTTGTCAGTCATCAGAATCAGTCATCAAAATTGAGCACGCGGTTAAAAAGCAGCTTTGCATTCTTGTATCAAATAACTATTATTGTTCTCACATTGGTATTACAACATGGTGGTTAGTTTACATTATGGTGGTAATAACAATTTAGTATCACAATGTGTACCCATAAGGGCATTACAATATAGGGGAGGCAGACTGAGCTTCCGAATAAGATTAGTTGATGTCATATTTGATTATTTTTATTTTATTATTATATTCGCACATTTAATCGGTTAAAAACTCATTTAACGTAAGTTTTTTATTTTTTTCTGGTAATTTATTATAGACATTTGCATACATTTTATATGGGCCTGTGGTATGCATTATTAATTTTGATGGAGTATGTACAATATGTACATGTATTGTTTTTTTTTAGTTACAGCGCCAAAAGGAAGCAGCAGGTGATCTTCGCTCCGAACCGGTAAGTACTTTTTAAGGACAAACTTAAACATATAACCTGTACTCCAGCCAAACGCGATGTAGAATGTTTGTAAACAGACCGCGTCACATAAATCTAAAATACTGTGGTTTTTTCATGTTACGTTTATGAAAAAAAAAAGCAATTATTTAAAGCAAGATCTCAAATTGACAGGTCCTGTCAAATAAGTTTTTCAGTTTGTAAAAAATCACATCGTGAGGAAACCGGCATATCGTAGAACCTAAAAAGTTCGAAAATATGTGTCAAGTGCACGAAAGGAAATGTAAAGGAAAGGTGCTTTGAGGCGCACTTAAAATCCTTTCACCACACTTAGTTCGAAAGAATCAGTGACACGATAAGAAGAAGAAGTTTGGGTCTAGCCCCAATATATCCAATATACAGGGTGGAATTTTGTAATGCCACCTGGAGGGAAAGTACTCTTAATACTGCAGATAGAAAATTTTACTCAAAAGAAACATTCCTTTATTTTTAAATAGAAAGCAAACTGTATTCAAAGATTTTCGAAAATTCTCTTCTCCCACACCCGGGAATCGAACCGGCTAAAATCTGAAAAAATTATACCCTGTACTTTTATTGCATCGATCGTTAGGATCAATTATAAGGATGAAATCTCTCTAACAAACATGATACATTAAATGAAAGAAAAACCAGGAAATCTCAAGTTACAAATTCAGGGTTACTAGACATGAATTCGTTAAAAGAATAAATTTGTGTATCCAAGAGACTGGAGCCCGTTTCTAGCAACTAATTAAGTAATTAGTTAGTTTACCATTTTTTGTAAATAATTATATTAATTTAAGATTTCCTGGTTTTTCTTTCATTTAATTTATCATGTTTGTTAGAGAGATTTCATCCTTATAATTGACACTAACGATCGATGCAATAAAAGTACAGGGTATAATTTTTTCAGATTAAAATAATAACTAATAATAAATATTGTGGACAATTCACACAACACTACCCAGCCCCAAACTAAGCAGAGCTTGTAATATGGGAACCGGATAGCTGATATAATACTTGATTACATTTTTTTTTTTTTTTTGTAAATACATACTTAGAATACAATATAACACCCAGACAGAGAACAAATATTTATGTTCACCACACAAATATTTGTTCTCGGTGGGGATCGAACCCACGACCTGCGGCGCAGAAGGCAGAGCTACTACCAACTGAGCTAGAGGCCAGTCGATAAAGATTAGCCGTTTCGATTCCCGGGTGTGGGAGAAGAGAATTTTCGAAAATCTTTGAATGCAGTTTGCTTTCTATTCAAAAATAAAGGAAAATATTTTTTTTTTTAAATAATTTTTTTTTTATAAAAAAAAAAAAAAGGAATGTTTCCTTTGAGTAAATTTTTCTATCTGCAGTATTAAGAGTACTTTCCCTCCAGGTGGCATTACAAAATTCCACCCTGTGTATAATCATTTATGAACATTGTATAAATTATGTACCAATTTATTCATTTATTAAATAGACATGAGTATTATATTGGTTATTAACTTACAGCCTCAACCCGTGCTGGAGGAACTGGCCAATAGACTGAAAAAAGTGAACCTTCAAGATCAGGTAATTGATGAGCATAAGGCGCTCACAAGCTTCAAACAAACTTCTCGCTCGCAGCATTTCAAAAAAAGAAATATATAAAATCACTGACTCGTGACCAACAATTTTGAGTGCAATCACATCGCACACAATAGTCAAAGTGTGCGAGCGATAATGTTATCGACGGTATTCTACATGTACAGACCAAAACCGCACATCATAGCATTTTATACATTTAGCATGGTTAGTACTTTAATTTTATTGAATTAACAGTTACAAAGATTCATTGGCGGCGAGCAGTCGTTTCGTTTTCCTAACCTCCCCGGTCCCATCGTATCATCATCATTATCATCGACATGTGCGAGGGACGTCCCCGTACCTCCCCCTTAACTCCTGCTGTTTCCGAAATGTTTTAAATTTATTCACCGATCGCCTACTTATCTTTAAGTGTAAAAAAGCCACAAAGCATGGCTTCGTAGGCCGAGGAGAACGTGCCCTACGATGCACTACCATGCGCAGCTTAGAACGGGTAGACATTTATTTTTTAAACACACAAATATAGCCTATGTTTCTCATGTGAATCTAGCTTTCCAATGGTGAAAGAATTTTTAAAATACGCACAGTAGTTTTTGAGTCTATTCATTAAAAACATACATACAAAAATATAAATCTTTCCTCCCTAAAATATTAGTATAAATAGGATTATTATATAGTATTCAATAGTACTTTTTAAACTTTCACGATCATAAGACATATTTATACTATTACACGGGTATTTATCGCGTATATTACCTTATTTTATTTTTTTTCCCGACGTTTTGGCTATGTTGCAATAACCACAATAGCAGAGCGGGTGAAGGAACACATTACTGCATTTAAAAACCGCCAGGTAACCAAATCGGCGACAGCAGAGCACCTTGTGGATTCAGGTCCTAATCACTGGATAGAATTGCATGATCCCAAGGTGCTATCCAATGAACGGTATTACCACAAAAGGATGGTGCGTGAAGCGATTGAGATTAAGAAATATCCTAATTTTAATCGCGAAGACGGATTCAGACTGTCTTCATCGTGGAATCCCATCATTGGGAGGTGTATGCGTCGCGATACCTTACCATAGTGCGTAGATACTATCAGTGTTGTGTGTCGTAGTGCGTGCACGGACTTTATGGACAAAGAAGATCAAGTGAGGGTAGTTAGTGATGCTGCCTCCACTTTTCAACGACGGTAGCACTCATGTCAATGCTCCAGTCAGCCCGTGACCACGGTTATTGCAACATAGCAGAAACGTCGGGAAAATAAATAAAATAAGGTAATATACGCGATAAATACCCGTGTAATAGTATAAATAGTATTCAATAACTTTTCTTTAATGAATTTCTGCATATGAATGGAAGATTTTCAAAATAAATCTACACTCCAGTGCAGCTGACGGTACATTTTGTAAGTACTGGTATTGTTTGTTACTGTTCTTTGGGAGGATATTAACGGGTCTTTTTTTGTTCCAGGAAGTTCTGGCTCAGCTCCTCATGACAGGCATGAAGCAGCCGACGCAGTCTAAGCACGGCTAGCTCCAACTCTGACCAATGCACGGGATATCTATAATTTTCACTTAAAACTACAAAAAGCTCTAGCGGTCAGTTGTACAATCTATGAATGCGAGGAAAGCTTGAACAGCTATAATTTTAAGCGAGGTCGCAATAAAATTCTGAATGCTATACTAAAACCCTTGCTTTAAGTATAAAATCACGTTATTATACTCTGTTTAAATATTAATGTTTATGACATTTGTCTAGAACAGCAAATAACATATATACTAACTGGTTTGATGTTTGGTGAAGTTGACCGAGCATAGACAATTTTTGATTCCAACCAATCAGCTTTAAGCTTTGACAAAAAGATTTGAATCTGATTGGCTGAATGAGATGTCGATGTTCGGTGTTTCTCCAAACTTGGCTATAAGGCACGGGGGTTTATAGTGAGAAATATACGGGTTTAGTGAAAATTATGATACCTACTTATTTTATTCATTAACGTTTTATAACTACCAACTACTGAATTTTGGACAAAAATTACAAAGTACTGTCTCACTGTTTTTACGTTTTGACTCATAGACGCATGCCGTCTAAGAGTACGAATACGTCTTGGCTAACATCTAATCTTTTAACCTTAAACAGATGTTAAACTAAATTATTACTTTTTCCGCCAATGCGTCTGGCCAACCTCAATCTTCTCACAACATTTGTATACACAACCGAAACCTTGCTCATGCATACCTCTAGAACGTACATCAAACATCGAGTATCTCGGTGTAACAATAGATAGCTCAATGTCTTTGGATAACTACATACATCAAACAGTATACCGCACTAGAAAACTTATTTACATTTTTAAAAACCTTCGATCTGTATTAGAACCTAAATCCCTTAGAACGGTCTACTTGGCTTTGGCTCAATCAATCCTCTCTTACTGCATTACTGCTTGGGGTGGATCCTCCAAATCTATCATGATAAGACTCGAGCGGGCTCAAAGAGCAGTACTGAAAGTCATGGCTAGGAAACCTTTTCGTTACCCCACTGTTGACCTTTTCGCTCTCAGTAATGTTCTTACAGTAAGGCAACTGTTCATCTTTAACTCGATTTTACGAAAACACTCTCATCTGCCTTATGATCCTATAGTTACTACCAAGCGCAGGTTGGATAGGGTCTGTAAAATTGAGTCTCGGAGAACTAAACTAGCCAGTTGACACTATAACATAATTAGTTCAATGCTCTATAATAAGATAAACAAAGACCTTAATATCTACCCCCTTACACTACATAAATGTAAAATGAAATTGCTTTCTTTTCTTCAACCACTTTCCTACGATCAAACAGAAAACCTCCTGATAGTAACATTTAACATTTTAAAGTCACACAATACACCCCTCTTCAACCAAACACTAACTCACCTTGACATACACACCCACACCCACACGCACACACCCTCACACTGGGAACTATGTATGTAATGATCAGGCTCGGTTGAGACTGGTTCTTACCAGTCTCAACGGAGGCTGTTTCTACAGGATAGCTCTTCACACACACCCTCACACTCCCCTCCACACAGGAACATTCAGGTGTATCACAGTCACTCTCTGTGCTGGGGTGTCTTAGCTCCCCGTTACTCTAAATCCCATTATGTACCTATATGTAATGGCTCCTCTGTAGTTTTATTTTTTCTAGTATGTCAACTTCTTAGTTTTATGTTTTTTTTTTTTTTTTTTTTTAATATAGATAGCTAAGCATTTGGCTGCCATCACACCTGATGGAAAGTGAGGATGCAGCCTAAGATGGAGCATGCTTAGCCATAATCCACCTGTTCACTCTTGTCTTAAAAGTTCCCAAATTGTAACGTTCCGGAAATACTGACGGCGGAAGAGAGTTCCACTCCTTGGCAGTTCGTACTATAAAAGTGGAGTCAAAGCGCTTTGTACGAGAATGTGGAATATCTACCATGAAAGAGTGGCACTTGTCCGTGCGCCTAGATGTCCGGAGGTAAAAGGGTGATGGGGGTATAAGGTCGTGCAGTTCTTGTGCGCACTCCCCGAAATGTAAACGGTAGAAGACCGATAAACACGCCACTCGACGACGGTGTTCCAAGCTATAGAGCTTGGAGTCAAACAGCTCGTCATTGCCAATGAGCCTCCTGGCGCGCCACTCAATAGAATCCAAGGCTTCGAGTTGATACTTGGCAGATCCGTCCCATAGGTGGCAACAGTACTCCATGCACGACCGAACTTGAGCTTGATATAGATTCAGAAGCTGTTCCGGCGTGAAGTACCGTCTAACCTTAGAGAGGATGCCAAGTTTTTTAGCTGCCACTTTAGCCTTAGATTCTATATAGGTTTTTATCTAAATGTTAAATACCTAATGGCCTTACTTATAAAAATATGTCAAAAGATAAACAATAGTTAAACTATTGGTTTAACTAACTCTTACCACTGGGTAATGACAAACAGTGACAGGGCTAACTTTAAGCAATGATTAAATTTAAATTGCGTTTATAAGTAGAGCTGTAATTGTTTATGAGAAACAACATTCAGGTCTATGAGGTGGGCGTTGATCGCTGCGTCACAGTTTTTATAACTTTTGTGGCTATCATCGTACTCTTCTGTTTATACTCCCCTGTGTTACTTGTTTCCCCAATAAATATTTTGATTTTGATTTGATTTGACGCTATAATTGATCGAGTGAGCGAAGCGAACGAAGATCAATTATAGAAGATCAAGCAACAAACTACGGCTCGATTCTTACCGTTTTTTTATATGATCCTTAAAAAAATCAAAAATAATCAAAAATAATAACAGTGAAGTTCCAGTGTGGTATTTATTTAAGTACCTTATGTGCTTAACTTTTCGGAGCATTTGGATCGCATCACGAGATCTCAGTTCGGGGCGAACTACTACTAGTAGTAGTTTTTTAAAGATTGTCAAATTTTGATCAGTAGTATTAATATGATTCATTGGTGCATGCTTAAAGTTTGGTAACACTGCGGAGAAGTTTCTGACGAAGACCCTTTTGGGTCTTTGAACCATCATTTTCAGGGAATATACAGCCAGAGTTTGATCGTGTACCTCTGAGCCAAGTTCCGTCTTATCTCTATTATTTTAGTAAGATATTTAGTCCATTAACTAAATAGTACCATCTACCTCGGTACCAATTAAAGCAACACCTGCGAAAGAGCTGCTGGTCTTCTAGAATTATTGTGCATTGGCATAATTAAGGATTTTATCAGTGCCTACGAATAAAGGGGTACCCGCATAATAATAATAATAAAATTTATGACACCAATAATTAATGTAACATCAATAATAAATATGACATCAATCATTAATTAATCTATGTACCAAATATATTTTAAATCGAAACTATAGAGATTATTCTAGGGCTGAGATTCATAGACCGCACTTTGCTTTACAGCAAAGCAGTCTTCGCAAAGTAAGCTTTGTTTATCGAAGTTTCCTATCAATATTTTGAATAAAGAAGAGCTTGACAGAACTATAAAATATAATTTTTGTTGAAAGTTGAACTTTCCATCAAAGTAAAGTCAAAGTTCGGTCTATGAATCTCGGCCTAGGTCTGCAAGGGACTAAACGAGGGTTTCTAACGTCAATGTTAAATTAAAATGAAAAAAAAGTACGTTCTATCTTAAAATACTCGATTTGAATTACAGAGTGCCGAGTCTGAGTTTTGCTTATTGTTTCTTTTGTGTGTTGCGAGACCGTTTTCCGAGAAAGCTTTGTGTGGATTCACGAGAACTTTTAGACGCGCACGCTACGTATCTCCATACAATTTGTATTTATTTGTATTTGTATTTATTGTTTTTACTTTAATTATAACGGTTAACACCAATTACAATAATTAAAGACATAAAAGACTGACAGAAAAATGAAAATAAACAAGGTATCGGTATAAGTAAACAGTTTTGGCCAAATTTAAATACAATGTCAATAGTTAAAATAGTACCTTTTAGAGCCGATTTGTGTTACACAAGATCGAGGTATTTTTACTCAGCCAACGTTTTTTTTTTAATTTTTTATGCATTTGCTTTAAAAATTTAGAGCTTTTGTCCCTTGGAGTCCGTGTAGTCTCAGTTATAGGTTCTCTCCATAGTATACTAATTACAGTTAGTGTTACAAAATGCAATGTGGAAATAGAATGATGGGAGGGTTGTGTCTAGCTGTCTTGCAGCCATGATCACATTTTAATAACGTATCGATTTAAATCGGTGTTTATGTAGATGATTTTAATAGATCTAGTCTTAATAGTGTGACGCCGTGCTGACGTAACTACGTGAAGATTTTTGTTCGACATTCAAATCTTATCAGAAAATTCTAGTAACGCCGAGTGCCTTCTTTAAGGAATTCAAATAAAGAACCGAAAGTTCTAGACCAAAACAAGAAATGATACAGGTAGGGAAAGACGATCGGAATCCAACAGAAGAAAACGAAATGACTATCGAAATTCAATAAATGACGATCAAAATTCAATAAAGGACAATCGAAATTCCGGGTATATAAGGAGCTGCAGGCGCGTCTACGGGCAGTTCAGTGGAAAGTGATCTGAAGAAAGGAACAAGAAGGAAAAGTGAAAAAGTGGAAAAAGTGAACAGTGAAAGTGAATAGTGAACAGTGAACAGTGAATAGTGAAGTGAAGTGCAAAGTGGTAAAGTGCTCCCAGTGGACTGACAGTGTTCGGAGCACAGCGTTGGACCGTGTAACGCATAGTGCGCGGGGACAGTGTCGGACAGTGCTACGCGTTTCGTGCAGTGCTACGCGTTCAGTGCAGTGTTACGTGTTCGTAGTGCGAATAAATCGCTACTTTCGGTAAAATCAGTCGTTTCCTTCCAATCCCTGTACCCACTTCCGTAACATTTGGTGTCAGAAGTGGGATTGGAAGGTAAAATGCCTGTCATGCCGAGAGAAGGCGTGAATACGCGCGCCAAGACTGCTTCGCAGCAAGCCAGTGGCTCTGGCGCCGAGGCTTCCGAGGAAGAAACCCCTGGACGCCAAGACAACTCCGGTGGGGCAACTACCGTAAGTGCGCCGACAAGAACCCAGGTTGGACCAGACCTGGGCGCCTTGTTTGAGCAGCTGCGCGCCATGCAGGAGGAACAAGCCCGGCGGCAGGAGGAGCAGCTGCGCGCCATCCAGGAGGAGCAGGCACGCCGCCAAGAAGAGGATGCCCGCCGGCAGGAGGAGCAAGCCCGCCGGCAGGAGGAGCAGCTACGCGCCATCCAGGAGGAGCAAGCTCGCCGACAAGAAGAGGATGCCCGCCGGCAGGAGGAGCAAGCCCGCCGGCAGGAGGAGCAAGCCCGCCGGCAGGAGGAGCAGCTACGCGCCATCCAGGAGGAGCAAGCTCGCCGACAAGAAGAGGATGCCCGCCGGCAGGAGGAGCAAGCCCGCCGGCAGGAGGAGCAGGGCCACCGGCAAGAGGAACAGATGTGCGCATTGCAGAAGAATCTTTTGACCGCTATCACCGACAGCATGCGCAGGGTAGAAGCGGTGGAGGAAACTGTACAGCAACATGGGACTCGCCTCTGTTCCATTGAGGAAGGTGTCAAAACTGTACAACAATACGGGAACCGCCTCTCCTCCGTCGAGGAAGACGTCAAGAAGCTCAAAACAAATGGTATCCCGGGCTCAGCAACCATAGTATGTGCATCGACTGCAGGCGGAAGTTTCAAAGTCCCGCCTTTCGATGGAACCTCTTCCTGGGCGGCTTACAAGCTACAGTTTGAGGCTGTGATGAACCTGAATGGGTGGACCAAGAACCAGGCTAAAACCGCGCTTACTTTGGGACTACGAGACAAGGCTTTGACCGTGCTGGAGGCCTTGGGGAGCGATGCAACCTACGAGCAATTGCTGGAAGCCTTAGAATTGCGCTACGGGGACTCACACCTGGAGCATGTTTTCCGCGCTCAACTCCGTGATCGATGCCAACAAGCAAATGAGTCATTGCAACAGTGGTTTCTGGAGGTAGAAAAGTTGGTCCGGAAGGCGTACCAAACATCGCCGGCATCGGTCATTGACAGCATGCTTTTGCAGTCGTTTGTCGACGGTATTTTCGACGCGGAAGTAAGAGCTGCCGTGCGCTTGGGTCATCACGGTCACATCAAGGAAGCCGTCACACATGCGCTCGAGGTGGAAGCCGTTCGGCGAGACCCGAGGAGTGGACGTCTGAGGGGAATAAATTCAATGGAAGTGGCGCGGGTAAGCCAACACAGAGCTTTCGTCCCTAGATGCTACAACTGTGGAGAGACGAAGGAGCGATGCTGGTGTACAAGCATTGGAGAAGCAGATAAACTAATTCCAGCCAGGGCTGAAGGATGGGCACCGGCCGGTGGACATGAAGCCCCGAAAATCAAGATTTGTCAGAGCACAGATGGCAACAGCTTAACTGTTAATGGATCAGTAAATGGAAGTCCGTGCTCATTGACTTTGGATACTGGAGCGTCACGTACAGTAATTGGGACACAGCTGACAAGAAGAAACGGAAAGATCAACGTTCGGAAGGGAGCTTACCAGCTAACAACGGCTACCGGCCAGCATATACCAGTATCAGGTGAACAGAAAGTGGCTATAAAGATTGGTGACAAGCTGTACTGGCAACAAGCGGTAATAGCTGACATTGTGGATGACTGCATTATCGGCCTTGATTTCTTAAAGGATCATCGATGTAAGCTCGACATTCACTCCGGTGTCCTGAAGTGTGGGGAAGACGAAATACCAATGAGGGGCGGTGGCGAGGGCAAGGTGTACTGCATTAGGAACACTAAACTGTTGCCAAGATCACAAACGTTAGTTCCAGTAATTTTTCCCGGAAATAAAAGTTTGAAACAGCGACGTTGGACAATACTGGAAAAAGTGGATAACGAGTCATCATGGCTGCCGGCACGTACAGTCGTCAATTCATCTATGGAAGCAGTGGTACCTGTATTGAACTTGAGCAATGAAGAACAGGTGTTAAAGAAGGGTACGCTAATAGGACGAAGCGAAGAAATTGTGTGGTTGCGGAATTGTCAGGAAACCAAAAAGACGGAAGCAAGTACAATCGACGTTAACAGTATACTAGAAAAATGTAAGCAAGATTTGACAAGTATTGAATTGCTCAAGGCGAAGAATTTGTTACGTCGGTACTCCGATATATTTTCGAAGAATGATGGTGATATCGGAAGGACGAGCATGGTTCAGCATAAAATCAATACTGGAAATGAACAACCTATACGACAACGGCCCCGCCGAATTCCTTTTGCCAGAGAAAAGGAGGTGGACGACATGATTCAAGACATGAAGGATAATGAAGTAATCGAACCATCGTCCAGTCCGTGGTGCTCACCAGTGGTTTTGGTAAAGAAGAAGGATGGGTCAACGAGGTTCTGTATTGACTATCGCCGCCTAAACGACGTGACCAAAAAGGACAGTTATCCATTACCAAGGATAGACGACACCTTGAATACTCTCAATGGCATGAAATGGTTTTCTACGCTGGACCTAAAAAGTGGCTATTGGCAGGTGGAGTTGGATCCCAAGGATAAGGAGAAGACCGCGTTCTCCACAGGAAAGGGCCTCTGGCAGTTCAGAGTGATGCCGTTTGGGCTGTGCAACGCCCCGGCTACTTTCGAGAGGTTAATGGAACGTGTCCTTGCTGGGTTGCTGGGAGAAACCTGCTTGGTGTATCTCGATGACATTATAATAGTGGGGCGAGAATTTGATGACCATTTGAAGAAGCTGGAATCCGTATTCAACAAGTTGAGAAGTGCAAATCTGAAACTAAGCCAGAAGAAGTGCTCATTCTTCAAACGGCAGGTGAACTATTTGGGACACGTTATTTCGGAAAGCGGCGTCGAAACGGATCCATCGAAAATTACGGCAGTTAAAGATTGGCCTGTGCCTGCTGACAAAACACAAGTACGAGCGTTTATGGGACTTTGCTCTTATTACCGTCGTTTTGTCAAGAGTTTTTCAGATATAGCGAAGCCATTGCATAGACTAACAGAAGAAAAACGGCCTTTCGTCTGGGACCAACAATGCCAGGCGGCTTTCGAGGAACTTAAGAGCCGGTTATGTGAAACACCAGTACTCGGATATCCAGATCAGTGTAATGAATTTGTAGTTGACACAGATGCAAGTAATACAGGGATAGGAGGAACACTCTCACAAAGAAAAGGAGATCAAGAAGTTGTGATAGCTTATTACAGTAAATCCCTGTCAAAACCAGAGCGGAATTATTGTGTCACTCGAAGGGAGCTACTAGCAGTTGTCAAAACACTTCAGCATTTTAAGAAGTATTTATTGGGTCGGAAATTTCTAGTCAGAACAGATCATGCAGCCTTGAAGTGGCTACTGCAGTTCAAGAATCCTGAAGGACAAGTTGCGCGATGGATTGAACAACTACAGGAGTACGACTTTGTAGTAGAGCATCGCAGTGGAAAGTCTCATGGGAATGTTGATGCTTTGTCAAGACGGCCGTGTTCTGAAGACTGCAAGCACTGTGTGAAACAGGAAGATAAAGAAAAATCTATGGTCCGAGTTATAAGAACTGATACAGTAAATGATGATTGGAGCAGCGATGCCATGCGTAAACTACAAGAAGAAGATGAAGACCTTAGACCAATACTCAATTGGGTGAGAGATGGATCCGCACGCCCGGGATGGAGTGAAGTTGCTGGAATGAGTGCAGTAACGAAGAGCTATTGGGCACAATGGAATAGCCTGCTCTTACACAATGGTCTTTTATGTCGAAAATGGGAGAGTGCATCAGGACAAGACAATCATCTTCAGACAGTTGTGCCGAAGTCAAAGATTTCTGATATACTGCGAGCGTATCACGACGGAACATCAGGCGGTCATCTTGGTGTGAAGAGAACTTTGGTGAAAATTCGTCAACGTTATTACTGGTTGCACTGCAAGGAAGATGTTGAAGACTGGTGCAAGAAATGTACGAGTTGTTCCTCTGTCAAAGGACCACAAACAAGAAGTCGGGGAGCGTTGAAGTTATACAACGTGGGTGCTCCTTGGGAACGAATAGCTTTGGATGTGGCCGGGCCGTTTCCAATGACGAATAGTGGAAATCGTTACATTTTGGTAATAATGGATTACTTCACAAAGTGGCCAGAAGCGTTTGCATTACCAAATCAAGAAGCTGTTACTGTGGCTAGCAAGCTGGTGAATGAAGTTTTCTGCCGATTTGGACTACCCCTTGAAATCCATAGTGACCAAGGCAGGAATTTCGAGTCGCAAGTCTTTCAGGAAACATGCAAGATTATGGGGATACACAAAACTCGGACTACGCCGTATCATCCGCAATCTGATGGAATGGTGGAGAGGTTCAACCAAACTCTAGAGCGGCATCTGGCAAAAGTTGTTGAAAGCCATCAGAACAATTGGGACGAGTACATTTCTCTGTTCCTTCTGTCGTATAGAACTGCGGTTCATGAGAGTACCTCTACTACACCGGCCCGAGCGAACTTTGGTAGAGAGCTTCGACTTCCAGCGGATCTTCTCGCGGGTTGTCCTCCAGATACGCCTAGCTGTATTTCGGAATACGCGGAAGATTTGAGAAGGAAAATGGAGGAAGTTCACGGGCATATGAGGGAAGAGAATCTGCGTGCTAGTGAGCGAATGAAAACGCGATACGACAGAAGCGTCAACTCCAAGTCCTTTGAAGAAGGTTCTGCTGTTTGGCTTCACAACCCCGTTCGAAGGAAAGGAAAATCTCCAAAACTACAACCGAGTTGGGAAGGCCCTTTTCAAGTAATTACGAGGATCAATGATGTCACATATAGAATTCGGAAAACGCCAAGAAGTCCAGCGAAAGTGGTTCATGTGGACAGGTTGGCACGGTACTACGGCTCTAACGATGCTCGGGACGAGCACGTCTAAGGAGGGGGTAGTGTGACGCCGTGCTGACGTAACTACGTGAAGATTTTTGTTCGACATTCAAATCTTATCAGAAAATTCTAGTAACGCCGAGTGCCTTCTTTAAGGAATTCAAATAAAGAACCGAAAGTTCTAGACCAAAACAAGAAATGATACAGGTAGGGAAAGACGATCGGAATCCAACAGAAGAAAACGAAATGACTATCGAAATTCAATAAATGACGATCAAAATTCAATAAAGGACAATCGAAATTCCGGGTATATAAGGAGCTGCAGGCGCGTCTACGGGCAGTTCAGTGGAAAGTGATCTGAAGAAAGGAACAAGAAGGAAAAGTGAAAAAGTGGAAAAAGTGAACAGTGAAAGTGAATAGTGAACAGTGAACAGTGAATAGTGAAGTGAAGTGCAAAGTGGTAAAGTGCTCCCAGTGGACTGACAGTGTTCGGAGCACAGCGTTGGACCGTGTAACGCATAGTGCGCGGGGACAGTGTCGGACAGTGCTACGCGTTTCGTGCAGTGCTACGCGTTCAGTGCAGTGTTACGTGTTCGTAGTGCGAATAAATCGCTACTTTCGGTAAAATCAGTCGTTTCCTTCCAATCCCTGTACCCACTTCCGTAACAATATTATACATGATTCATTTCTTATATTTTATCAGTTTTATTGAACAGACTCATATTAACCGTTTGGTTTGCACATAATTTATATGTAATGATCTAAATGATATAATGTAATTTTGATGTAATTTATTTGTAATTCAAAGATTTTTAGATATTTTTATTTTTTTTGAATATGTACTCGTACCTAAATGTAAGCTATTCGCCTGTAAGCCTGCGCACACCTAGCTTGCTGGCGTCGGCGATCAGTGAAACGCTGTCAAATTTGACAGCGTTTCACTGATCGCTATCGCCAGCGACCTACGTGTGCGCAGGCCTCAAGAAATATGACAAATCTTGCTTGATGTTTGTTCTGGAGCCCACCGCTGGGCGGCACGGTTGGTTTCATTAGGATTTTAATATCTCGAAGTACCACAGTCTGTCATTAAATTTCATTTCGTCTTTAGTTTGTTTCAACCCTTCGAGTCTAATTACGTTTGAAATCGATAATTGGCAAATTTTATCATAATGCTTCAGTTTTGCTGGCTTCGCCCTCGTGAGTTTACAAAGTCTACGATTTGTTTAAAAAACTTCTGACGAAAATAATTTTATTTGATGGATGGTTCTTTGAGGTAGTAAAACGGTGTTGAATTTAAAATGCAATGGAAAGGTTGTTGTGTGTATGTACCGTCATGAAAAATGATAGATGGCATTGCGTTATTTTAAGTTACAATGCGCGTCAAGTAGGTAGCCGTTCCACAGACGAGTTGTCGCCGCCTGACTGCCGCGCAATGGAACTCGAAATTACACACACATTCATCGTTTTTTTATGGCAGAGTAGAGAATGTTGGCTAGCATGGTCAAATGCCGATATAATACCATTTAACATGCCTATTAGTTAAGGTTATGTATTAGCAATAGTTTTTCATAATAAATTTCAACCAATTTTTTTTTGCATTTTATTTTGACTAGGGTCTCATGCACTGTAGAGGTAGGGATGTAAGTTTTTCTATCCCCAGTATGTGGAATTCACTGATTGTGGATTCACGTGTTTAGTTTCGGTTAGTAAATTTTCTACTACTTCAAATAGATACCTAATTACCTACCCACCAAATATCTTAGTCCTAGAGCTTTGTTGGGGTGGGGTATACGTCAATGTAAAGTACTTACTTTTCACATTGTGTATCCTGTTACGAACGCTTCTAGCTTGCGCACATGAAGCGCGCGATGGCGATGGCGATCAGTGAAATGCTTACAAATATGATAGTAATATTTGACAGCGTTTCACTGATTGCCATCGCGCTTGATGTGCGCAGGCCATTAGCTCGTAACAATCGTTTCTATATGTTACAACTAACATCTAATGGCACCGCAGGATAGGTACCTTGACATTTTACTATGAATAAACCGCACCAATACAGATGGTTGCGTTTTATGGCCTGCGCACATCTAGGCGATGGCGATCAGCTAAATCAAATCAGAAGTGTATTTATTCAGTTCAATTATTATTGCAAGAATCACTTTGAAACGTCTTATAGCTAGGTGAGTCTAGGTGCCAGTTCCTCGCGTTGAAACGCTATCAAATAGCGCTGTTATATTTGACAGTGTTTCAGCTGATCGCCATCGCCGTCGCCTCGATGTGCGCCGGCCTGTGATACCGCTCACAAATGCGAGTATGGTTATATTCGCGCGTGTTCTTTGGTGTATTCAAGGAAGCCATGCATTATTTTGCAAAATGTCCGAGACTGGTAGTGAATATTCGCTGGCAAAATGTACCCGAGGAGACAAATGCATTTTGATTCACGTTGCCGTGACCCTAGTCTTAATATTGATTGTAGCTATCATTTACGTGGCGCATACCTTGATTGTGCCCCATCAAGGGTGGGACGCAGTGAGGATAACACGAAGAAAGTTGGAGCAGTGTAAGTATTTTACTTAGGTACCATTTACTTTTTTGTTCTGGCACTGGATACTTATACCTTGTCCTTGATACTTTATAGGGCGGATCCGACTTGGATAGGTTAGGTTATGTTAGAACATAATAATTATAAGTTTAAAAAAGCAGCCAAGTGCGAATCGGACTCGCCCATGAAGGGTTCCGTAGCATCAAGTAACATAATATAAAGGTTCTTGTAGTTCGTCAAAGGTAAATTGCGGTTTACGATTTATGACGTATAAAAAAAAAACTACTGGCTAGATCTCGTTCAAACCAAATATCGTTGAAAGTTTGCATAGTAATGTACAACATATATTTTTTTTAGTTTTATCATTCTCTTATTTTAGAAGTTAGAGGGGGGGGGACCAACTTTTTTCCACTTTGGAAGTGTCTCTCCCGCAAACTATTCAGTTTAGAAAAAAACGATATTAGAAACCTCAACATCATTTTTGAAGACCTATTCATAGATTACACGTATGGGTTCGATGAAAAAAAAATTTTTGAGTTTTAGTTTCAAGTATGGAGACCCCCAAAATTAATAGTTTTTTTTCTATTTTTGTGTAAAAATCTTAATGCGGTTCACAGAATACATCTACTCGCCAAGTTTCATCAGTCTAGCTCTTACGGTTTCGGAGAAAAATGGCTGTGACATACGGACGGACAGACAGACAGACAGACAGACAGACAGACAGACAGACAGACAGACAGACAGACAGACAGACAGACAGGCAGACAGACAGACAGACAGACATGACGAATCTATAAGGGTTCCGTTTTTGCCATTTGGCTACGGAACCCTAAAAACTAGAGAAACCGACTTAATTGCCAAACTGCTAAAGTGATTTTAATGAAATTTCCTTCTCAATTCGGTTGTTTTCGGTTCGGTTTTTTATTATGTTTGTTACCGCATAACTTCGTCATTTGTGAGCCGATTTGAAAAAATATTTTTTTTATCTGAAAGATTCCAGATCGGTCCCATTTTAATTTGATTAAACTCGGTGTTGCCATTTTTTAAATATTTTTTTTAATGTTTGTAACTGCATGCCTCCGTCATTTATGAACCGATTTAGAAAATTATTTTTTTATTTGGAAGGTTATTCTTACGTCCAGATTGTCCCAAACAAATTTGATTAAAATCGGTTTAGCCGTTTGACAATGAAGTCGGTTTCTCAAGTTTTTTAAACTTATAATTATTAAGTAAGTACATTCTCCCAAGTCTGAGTCTTATTTTTTTGGGCTAGACGAATGCAACTCAGAAGGAGGTAAGTTTGAGTTCTGTAAAGGCGCAGTAAAGCAGATAAGATACGCAGAAAGTTCTTTGGAAAAAACCAATGTACCAGCACTCCATAAGCATGAAAGAGGTGCAAAGGTTGCGCGCGCCGTCATCAAAAGTACTGCATTTCAGACGCACTTCCAGGAGGCTGGGAGTGACAGAGAAGGAAGTATATTGAAAGTGAAATAACACAATAGACACAAATGCACGGGATGCAGTAATGTTGTGTGTGAGTGCATCCTTGGACCAGGAGACCATTGCATGAAGGTGGTCACAGTAGGTCATACCCAATCTACATCTTGTAGCTTTTCACCCGCTTACAGAGACGGAGAATGCACACCCACTCCTCTCCCCCAAACCCCGTCAATACCTCCCTCCCCCTCCCTCCCCCTCTCTTGTTATCTCTGTGTGTTTGACTGCACAGATGACAAAAATTGGTAAGGTGTGGTGACCCGGTAGTGGTCCCTAAACCAATACTTCCTCAAACGAACTATTTTACATTACACTTTACCTTCTCTGGTAAAGGAAGAGATAGATTGTTAGGAATTTGTAGAACTGGCTTTTTTTATTTTTTATTTTATTTGCACCAGGAGATCATGAGAACTTTGACTGTGACCCAGATTTAACGGGACGCATCCAATTCTACCATGCGAAATACACGACATATTATTCACACCATAATTTAAAAATAAACATTTAATTTTGTTTTTTTATCCAACAACAAGGTTTTACTAAACTTTAGCTAAATTTAATGTAGAATGTATCTAAACAAACTTTTTACCTAAACCTAAAATCAAGCTCCTTATGATTGTTTTTTTTTTGCTTGATTTTCTATTATTTGCCAATTATTATTATTCTGCCGAACATGTTGTTTTTAAAGTTAAGACCCAAAAAGGAAGTTTAGATTTGATTTGGTGTATTTACGAACTTTTTACAACGATTTTGGCTGAAGTTAAATGTAGGGGAGAGATGGCGTGAAGGTGTAGCAACAGCGCTACCCTACGTCAGCTATATCGGCTGACATCCATAATAATATGGCTGACGATTGGCTGGCAACATATGGTATCCAATGTACCAGTTTGTGCAGAATAGAACTGCAAGGCGGAAGATTCTCGTGGAGCTGGGAATCGACCTTAAAAATATGGGAATATTTCAGAATATATTATCTTGTCCCAATTCATAGGAAGTGAAACTGGTTTGTGAACTGGTTTATGTTGTGTGAACTAGTTCATAAACTAGTTTTGCTTCCTTCCATAATAGTCATAGTCAGTTGAATATAATAGTCATAGATCTAAAGGTTTGTCATAACACATAATGTTAAAAAACCTGAAATAAATGATTATAAAAAAAATGTACCAGGATTTCATAACGCTAAAATTTTACGAACGACATTAGTGAATGACGCGTAGAGCGTCTAACCCCATCCCCATTGCTTTTCTCGTCGATACCTTACGAATGCTGCATGTCTAAAAGAGATGCAATGCAAATCAATACAATTCAAGGACCCACACTCACAAACATACTCCATACATATCCAGTTCCTTATAATCGGTACTTCGGCTAACGGCAGAACAGATTTGGATGAAATTGTGTAGATTATTGGACACAGATAGCTTTTTGACCCGAAATAACATAAAAGGTCAACTACGAGTGAAACCGAAGGCTGCAACCAGGCCTTTATAAACTTTGTTCCTTGCCGTGGTTGTACAGCTGACAATTTTTGTTTTTGGCGTCTCATTTTGTCTATGCTGTTTTATTTTGACAATGACAGTACTAGTTTTTTTTTCTTAGTGTAATATTTTGCATTTTGTATGCTAATGTAGCAAATTAATGCTTGTGACACACATTTTCGAAGGTGGGAACACCAGTCAAATATAAAAAATCTTATCTTATACCTTTAAACGAGAAAATCTTGTATATTTAAATATATATATATATTTAGGATCTCGGAAACTGAACCAACGATTTTCATGAAATTAAGTATACAGGGGTTTTCGGGGACGATAAAACGATCTAGCTAGGATTCATTTTAAGAAAATGATTATTTCTTTCCGAGTGCAATAATTAAACATAATATGTGACTGCTCCTGCCATCTATTGACGATTGTAAGCAACTAACTGCAAGCACGTCCAGCAGGTGGCGTTGCTCAGTAAGAATAAACGAGTAAAGATAATAATATGACTTTTATGATTTCTTAAAAATACAAATTAACGAAAAAAAAAACCGAGCGAAGCTCGGTTACCAACTAGTGTCTGCTAATATAAGAGCTTGTTACTGAAAAATCTGATATTCATTTTCTTATCATGAAGGAAAGGATTTTAAATGCATTTCTTTGATTGTTCAATGTGTTTATACATGGCAGTACAATCAATTCATATTCCACAGCGAAAATTCCTGTTAACACTTTTGCGCTAGCTGGCTCCGATCCAGGATTGTACCAGGATCCCATACCGCTAAGGATACTGTTCAAATTTTTGAAAAACATTGCATAATCTAAGCCTTATTGACGTGTTGATTGAGCTCATTTTCATATTGCACAATGCAGCTTTAAGGCGGGGCCAGTGTCGAAATAGCTGAAAAATATGCTGTTTAGTTTAAGTAGGATTTTGATTATTTATAGCGTTAAGTGTAGTCTGGTTAAATGTATGTAAGTTTAATATTTTTGTAGGTAAGTAGCATTAAAAAAATTAAAAAAATTGCATAAGTAGTATGCTATTTTTTTTATTTTAGACTCATCTCAATGAGATTTCTCTATATACTTTATATTTCAGTTAGAAGTATGTTTTTCTCTTTCCCCATGCCTCTCTCTATCCTTCCAAGGTTGGCTGGTAGAAAACTCTCTAAAGGGTTAAGCTCGCCTCTGTACATGTCCACTTTATAGTGTTTTTAAGTCATCTGTACATATTCAATAAAGAATAAAGAAAAATTATCTGTATTTCAATATGAATGGATATCTGGCATCCATTAGATTCTGGAAGATTTTGACCCCATCCTTTGCTATCTCATCGGTGTATCTAAAAATGCTGCATGGGTAAAAGAGATGCAATGAAAATCAATATACTACTGGTTCCCTGTAGTCAATGGATAATAAATACTACGTTAGTTTCAGTATAGCTCTTCCTTTAGTGGTTTCCAGCGTTTCAAGGCTGCAAATTTAACCTTTAGTACTAGGCTCGCATAACACTCTAGTAGGTAAGTGTAAATCTAGATTACCCCATTCCCATTTGCTATCTCAGCGATGCAATCGGGAATGCTCCATGCTTGACAGGGATGCAATAATACAAATCAATACAGCAGCGGGTCTACTGGGAGCTCCAGATGGCTTTTGTTGTGGACAGCCAAGGAGTGTGATTCCTTGCCAACGTCTGTTTTAAAGAGCAACTATAACTTCGATATTTTTAAGAGAAGTAAACAGGTATCTTCTAGGTAAGCGTACTACTACGTCTACCACATCATCACTTAGCAGCAGGTGAGATGCAATCAAACACAAGCCGGTTTTAAAATAAAATTGTATAAAAGAAAAATGGCTAAGGCTGTCTTGCACAGATCTGCTGGCCTACCACGAGCTCCATATGGTTATGTTTATGGCTGTCAAAATTGTGTCAACAGTGTCAACACATTCAAACCCAAGAAGAAAATGAATGTGTGGGTCAGCTTATCTATACACTATTGACTATTTGACAGCCATAGCCATAACCATATGGAGCTCGTGGTAGCCCTGCAGCTGACCCACATATTCATTTCTTCTTAGGTTTAAGAATTTGTGCGCTACTTTTGACAGCCATACAACCATTATTAGGGCTCCTAGTAAGCCATGCAGTTCTCAGAATGCTGTATGTGTACAAGAAATGTAATGTAAATCAATATTACTACGAGTTCCTTGTACTGTATTTAGTCAATGGAAACTGGTATACTACGGCGTAGCGCCCCCTCCTTCCAGCCAAGCGCACATCTAGCACAATGGCGATGGTGATCAGTGAAACACTGTAAATATGTCAGTGATATTTGACGGCGCTTCATTGATAGCCATCTCCATCGCGCTAGATGTGCGCAGGCCTTTAGTAGTCCAATTTCAAGGCTGCAAATTTAACCTTTCGTACTAGGCTCGCATAACGTACCAGAAGGTAAGTGTAGTACAAACCATATTGATAATTTAAGATTTGAACTAGGTCACCTTATTCCCATTTGTCATCTCATCGATGCATTCGGGAATGCTACATGCTTGACAGAGATGCAATACAAATCAATATACTACGAGATTCCATTGTCCAGTCAATGGAAATTGGTACTACAGCGCTACGGCGTAGCACTGCGTATCCTTATTATGTACTAACAATTTACACTCAAAACAAAATAATGTTCGTATGCAGAAACTGTGCTCGAGTCTGAGTCGATCCTCAAGCATGATATTTTTGACAGTTCTCCATCGAAGAGTGATACAAATCTATGCTTGGAGATCGACTCACAAGCATTGTTTCTCCATACTGCCCTAAGACAAAGAACATTGAAACCACTTCACTCTCTCACGCTAACCTTTTGAGAGTTGAAAAATCACTGAACATGAAAAATCGTGAGCAATTCAATTGCACACAGATAAACCAAACAATACCTTTGATCCTAAAACATTTTTACATTTTTACATTTGACAGCTGTCAAATTATAAAAAAAAAAACAAGTTCTATTTTATTCAACCATGTTCCAACTTTCTAAGGTCTTTCTAACTGCAAGGAGGTTGTTGAACCAAATTCCGAACTTTTTATTCAGCAAGTAGGTACCCATTACAACGGTAAGAAGTTTAAAAAGTCTAATTAGAGCGCAATGTAAAATTTAAATTTAATTATCATAAAGATAGTATTAAATAAATAAAATATCTTCTAAATTACTTGATTAATATATTAGCTTCAAATATTTATTTAAAATAACATAGATTTGAGCAAACAATTTACCATTTTTTAAATTAAGAAAATGAAAATAATGGCTGAAAAATGCGGGCGAGCCGAAGCCGAAGTCCCGCCAGAGAAAAAAAAACCGGGAAGGCGGCAATTCAATCTTCATTTTCACCAATTTTTCTTTCATGTTTTTATTTTTACTTTCCTTGTATTCGTAATGAAAATCACAGTGTTTACCTCGGGTGAAAGTCTTTTAAGTCCCTCAAGCTCCATTGGCGCCCTCGCTACGCTCTGGCGCCAAACCCGACTCAAAAAGCGTGACTTTCAACACTCAGGTAACAATGTACTGTTGTAACAATAAAGTTTGCGAGCGAGAAGTTATTACACGGTGTCCATCACCTTAATGATGATGGACACCGTGAGTTAACTTGATGAAACATGGTTTGAAATAGGTGATATGCTTCTGTTGTAATAAATTGATAACTATGTTAAGAAATATTTAACGCTTGTGAGAGGGGTTTGTGTGGTAATTTTATTTTGCAAAACCATTAACTAATTTCACTTCATGATAAAAATGTTGTGCCTTAGAGTGAGCATACAGAGCGTGACGGAAACAGCATAAATGTCAAATTTAAATTAAATATTTAACAAATATAGTTTGCAACGTAAATAATCTTAGAGCTATATTTTATTCCGATTAAACTTAGACCGAAAAAAACGACCAAGTGGATAAAGCCACTGGCAGCTGCGAGTATAAACATTAAAAAAGTAAAAATATATTATATATTATATTGTAGACAACTCTATCTTTCCCCAAATTAAGTAGAGCTCGTGGAAACCAAATAGCTGAAACACTTTTAGGTTTAATATTTTTTTAATAGATACATACTAAAGATACAATATAAAACCCAGACAGAGAACAAACATCAATAAACATGAAACATATTTTTTATGATTGATTTTGACTTGTGTTTGACTGCAATTATATCGAGCATTTTTATCATTTTAAAATAACATGAATGTTTTGCTACATGCCAGTACAATCGAGTACACAGCGAAAACCTCTAGATAAACACTTTTGGGCTAGCTGGCTCTGATCCAGGATTGTACCAGGATCCCATACTGCTAAGGATGTTGTCAAAAGCAGTGCATAATGTGCGTAATCTAAACCTTATCGCAGTGTCAATTGAACTCCTTTTCATAATACACATATTTACACCCTCACAAGCTGAGCATGCATCTTTCTTTCGTTCAGAATAGGGCACTGGAAGCTGATACTGAGTTCTGACTTTAATTATTATCGAGGACGTAATTACATTTTACTAAAAGTCTTAAACTGTTAGTATAAAATAACTTCTAAAAAAAAATTTTGAAATATTACAAATATATTAGGGCGATTTCACCTAAATTAAAGATTGTATTTCTGCAAGCCACTTTGAGATGATGATATTATTTAGAGATAGATATAATATTTATACGCGTTTATAATACCTATTTATGGTAACGGTAAATTTGTGATCTAGGAAAATATAACAATTTATTTATCTTATACCTTTAAACGAGAATATCTTGTATATATTTAGGATCTCGGAAACTGCAGCAACGATTTTCACGAAATTTTGTATACAGGGGTTTTCAGGGGTGATAAATGGATCTAGCTAGGATTAATTTTAAGAAAACGATTATTTCACTCCGAGTTCAATAATTAACAATAAACTGAATATGTAACTGCTCCTGCCATCTATTGACGATTGTGAGCAACTAACTGCAAGCATATCCAGCAGATAGCGTTGTTCAGTAATAATATAATAAACCAATACAGATAATAATAATGACTCTTATGATTTCTTAAAAATACAAATTAACGAAAAAAATTCCGAGCGAAGCTCGATACATATATTTGAGATTTCTCTTGGAATCCCAAGGTCTCAAGTTTAACCTTCCGCTCTACCAGGTTCGCATAACATTCGAGGTGGTAAGTATTGTAAAGACGGCATAGGTGAATTAAAACTTGGATGAAAAACTTGGATTAAAACTTGGATGATGATAAACCCTAAAATAAAATATTTTTTTTATGCAACTAACAGAACAAGCATATGACCCCACCTGATGTTAAGTGGTAACCATCTCATTAATTAAGTAATTAACAAAGCATTATATTGTAGGTCACCTGCCTCAGGACCGTGCCCTACGATACACTGCTTTGCGTCCATCAATTTGAGTCATACAGATCAACAGGTTATTTTTAAAAACGAAAAAATAACAGGCCCAGGTATAAAACTCCCAAGCGGGGGACCGCTAGTTATTTGGTATTCACTGAGACCAAAATAAATTAATGGCAGTGTGTATTCTGTATTTTCATAAATATTTTCTCGTATTGTTAGTG
The DNA here is from genome assembly GCA_939531255.2 of Thera britannica. Classification (NCBI taxonomy): domain Eukaryota; kingdom Metazoa; phylum Arthropoda; class Insecta; order Lepidoptera; family Geometridae; genus Thera; species Thera britannica. Next base: position 2,184,237 of record OW618044.2, read on the forward strand.
TCTGTTTTAAGTTAGTCCTATAGTTCCAAAGTTTTAGCTTATTGCGCATGCTTGAACATGTGAACTACACACACACACACATACACACCCAACTATGTACATTTTACCAATACGAATACATTCATTAATAGTGCCTGACTAGTTTTCAATCCACTAACATAGACTTTAACGCCTAGATATAGAGCTTAAAATGGCATGCTCAATAAATGTGATGGGGGGTTGCATGAGCGGGTGCATATCCCTTCTCTCTTAGACTGCTAGGGTTTTCTGTACAGCGGCTGAAAGGCAACTAGTTGTGGAAGGGGATGTCCTGCTCACACCACCTACATGTCTATGATCGCCTGGTATCGTGATGCACAAAGTTGCAGTGTGCATCACATTGCATTTTTGCACTTTCAATGCATTTATTCGCATAAAATTGCACATTTTTTTATTAATCGGTTTTTTAGGCATGAGTAGCCATTTATTTGTCTTCAAAGTAAAAAAAAAACAAGAAAATAAAAAAAATTGTCATGATTTTCACGTTTATTCTTTTGGTGCACAAAACGGCAAATGTGCTCTATGTAGAATTAGTTTTATTTTCAAAGATTCAAAGATGTTCAAAAAAAGATACAGTGAAGACCAAATTTTTTGAGTAATTTTTTACTGAATCAATTAATTTTATATACAAAATAATTTGAGTTTTTCAGATTTATAGACGCATTGCAAAAGCGCTTTTCTGTTTGAGAATTTTAGGTTTGAACTTTGTTGGTTGGTACTATGACCAAGTTCAGTTTCAACGCCTAGCATTTCATATTGCACTTTTGTGAATAGTTGGCTCCAACCCAAGATTGTACCAGGATATCAGAATGTTGCACCGAATTTAATGTAAGCCGCCCGTTACGGGCTCAATATCCATCCAGTGCTCGTTGCACTGTTTTTCACCCTTCTTTGTGACCTAAGTGTCGTTACATATGTGTACAATTTGAGAGGAGATTTTCAATTCATCTACCTTCATAGCTTAGCTCTGCGCTGGAGGGTGTGGGTTCAATCCCCACTGAGAACAAAATTTTGTGTGCTGAACGCAGATTTTGGCTCTCTTTCTGGGTGTTTTATTTTATTCATAATGTGTATTTAACAATGTAAAAATTATTTTATCAGCTATTTGGTTCTCATAGTGCAAGCTCTGCTTAGTTTAGGGCTAGATAGTGTTGTGTGGATTGCCTTTTATATTTATCTATTATTTATTAATTTAAAGTTTTTTATCACATAACTTCGACAATTATGAACCGATTTAAAAAACTAATATAATAGATTTGACGTAATTAACCAGTATAATGCAGAAACGATGCCTCCTACTGGAAACCCTCTTTTGCCATTTACGCCAATGCACCGAAGCTTTCTACTTCTACTGAAAATCGTGTTTTTGCCAGATACGGCAATGTATGCCAGAGAACTGGCGCCACAGTACCAGGCCCTCATGTTCCTGGAAGGTATATGATAACGAATCCAGGTGCTAGAGGTCTACTCCGCAAAACAACAGACTAAGTTTCATGTTGAAGTTTTGATATACACTGCGCGCTAACAAGGGTACTACTCCATAATCGACTTGTCGCTGCCACGCATAACGCGTAGTGTAAATCAAAATGCCAACAAGAAACTTTACTGCACAACATGCACTTTGCAGATTAGACCTTTAGGTGCAAACATTCCCCATTCCTCCATATCACTGTTTCATGTGCTTAAGGAAAATCTATGAGTCGAACAGAGATAGACAGTTTGACTCAAAGTGCAGCCTGCCAGCGATGTCAAATACCAAAATCAGTCTTATTTGTGGTGGATTAAAGTTTAGAATGGACTGTATATTTTTATTGCATAATTCACGTTCATCTCATGCACTCACACTTAAAGAGGTATAAGGATCTTGACTAAATTGTTACTCGTACCAATGACACTTGAAAACGAAAAATGCCAAGAAATTGGACAATGTGTTTCACAAAAATGCTGATATTTCCATTCTCAAAGTTATCTCCTAGCCACTTTGCAGCATCTCGTAGCAGTATCGTAGCATGACGTGGACCTTCGTAGCACCTCAAAGACGTGTCTTTAAGTGTTACACCATGGCGTAGCACTCTTGCAAAATGTCTACTTGCATGCCCAAACAGTATTGTAGTTATAATAATAAAAGCATAGAAGGCACATTGAGACGATGAACACCGAGAAACAGAAAAAAAAACACGGAACTTATTAATCAAAGCTCGCAAGCAACTTTGAATTCAATTAGAATACAAAAAAATAAGGAAAAAAAATTGTCACGTATCATTTTTTACCTAAAAGTTTACAAGATAGTGTGCGAGAGGACACTTGTTTCACAGTGTTCATTCTGAATATTCCAAGCTCGATAAACTCACACATGCACACATTGCTACTACAAACTTTTACTGGGGACAAAATATAACTCCTAGCTTGCTATATAAGCCTAGTACTTTGCGCTAAAACAACCCCACAAATTGAAAAAAAAATAATGATGATGATGATGATGATGATTCCAACGACGAATACGGATTGTAAAGTATTTAATAATGGTTGTCAAGTTATTCCATGGTATTTACATACACAAAATAATATCTACTCAATGAATAAGGGTTGCTTGTCCGAGAAATTATGGTCCTTATTGGGTCAAAGCCTGCGCACACCTAGGTCGCTGGCGATGGCGATCAATGAAACGCTGTCAAATTTGACTTAAATCTCATGCTGCCAGTACCGAATTTACAAAACATGTGCACAATACGAGCTATTATTAGTGTGTTCAATTTGCATATAAAATGAAAAGGGGTTTGTATGGTCCCATGGTATTCACATACACAAAAGAACATCTACTCAATGAATAGGGTTGCTTTTCCAAGCAATTATGGCCTTTTTTTCAACAAGAATAAAAACTGTGATGCATTGTTAGCAAGTAAAGGCCTGCGCACACCTAGGCCGCTGGCGACCGCGATCAATGAAACGCTGTCAATTATCGCTGTCAAATTTGACAGCGTTTCACTGATCGCGTTTGCCAGCGGCCTAGGTGTGCGCAGGCCTTAAACGTCGTTTATTCCATAGAATACAGAAGGGTTGCAAATTGAAATTTGATAATAAGCACAAATCAAACTCGAATAAGGCTTAGATTCAATGTGTTTGAGGGTCATGGACAGCATCCTCAGCATCCTAAGCTTTATGAGATCCTGGTAAATCTTGGATCGCAGCCAGAGTGCACTCGGATGTATGTCGTTGAATGTGAACACGAATGTACTGCCTACGTTCATACGCACTCCAAAGTAAAATAAAATTTAAACAACCACCTGCGCACTCAGACAAAATGTTGAGGCTTTTTATGCAAATAAAAAAAAAAGTTTTGATGCAGTATCAAAAACCCCACAAGAGCTAAGCTCTTAAATTTAAAAAGAAGAAGAAGAAAAAAAAAACAATTAATAAAAATAAGTAAGTTAGTTCAATAAAAATAGGCTTCTATTCGAGGAAATATCCAAGAGGCTGGTGGTTGAGACTGGTTACCAAAGGGCTGGCGCTTACCTAGGGCAAAGAATTAGCTTAGCTATTCAAAGAGGTAACGTTGCCAGCCTTTTGGGCACATTACCTGCGGTCGGTGATCTGAACTCTGTTTTCTACCTGTAATACTTTCAGCTGGAAAACAGAGTTCATTATAAAATTTTCTAGTTTCTTATAAAATGTAACTTTTATATTTTCTTTTAAATTATTTCATGTTGTATAATAATAGTTTTTGTAAATAATGTATATTCTGTTGTAAATAAAAATTAAAGTACATAAAAATAGTCAATGAATATAATCCACAGTATTTGCCCATTGTATAAATGTAAATAACCAGTTTTATACATTTAGTTGGTTTTTTATTATGGTTTGAGTTCGCAAAATGGCCTTTGTCCGGTTGTGGAGCCCGGAGGGCTTATAATCCCACTAATATTATTATTATAAACGTGAAAGTTTGCATGTTTGATAAAAAATAACGCCAGAACGGCGCGGCAGGACGGATCTCGATAAAACTCGGCACAGAGAAAATAAGACAAAGTAAAAAATGTCCATAGCTATATAATAAATAATAATAAATAAATATTGTGGACAATTCACACAACACTACCCAGCCCCAAACTAAGCAGAGCTTGTAATATGGGAACCGGATAGCTGATATAATACTTGAATACATTTTTTTTTTGTAAATACATACTTAGAATACAATATAACACCCAGACAGAGAACAAACATTTATGTTCACCACACAAATATTTGTTCTCGGTGGGGATCGAACCCACGACCTGCGGCGCAGAAGGCAAAGCTACTACCAACTGAGCTAGAGGCCAGTCAGTGAGCTATGGCTGTTAAATTGTGTATTGATACGCTGACCCACACATTCATTTTCTTCTTGGGTTTGAATGTGTTGACACTGTTGAAACAATTTTGACAGCCATAGCCATAACCATATGGAGCTCGTGGTAGCCCTGCTGATCTTGGTGCAATTTAGCAAGCATAAAACTAAAAACAATTTGGTTCACTCAGTTTTTTTTTAAATATAGTTATTACCAAACTCGTGTTATTCTCGTGTTCGTGTTGTTCTTAACTTTTGGGACATTATAAAAATCTTCGTGTTATTCACCAAACTCAAAAAGTGCATTTTTTTTTTGATTGCAATGTGCATTTTCTTGTAGTGTAAAGTTACAATAGGCTTTAACTCATCGTGTTACAGTTCAACATCAAATGCCCAGGTACAAGCTAGGGAGGTGGTAGAATATCCCTTCTCTTTTAGGCTCATTGGATTTTCCGTGACTGAAGCAGCAAGGTAAAAGTGGAATGAGAAACCCCTTCCACGTTATGCACTACCGTGTTATTTATGAGGCCCTAGTACAATGAATGCAGTTTTAGGCCTATTGTAGATTAAATTCGCAATATAAATAGGATGCACTATATTTTTTTAAATATGGAAAATCCCCACAACACATTATTGCACTCAGTGCATCATGCACTATCAATTAAATTAAATGTTATTTATTTCAGACATAAATCCATACTTTGTTATTAATAAAGTATATTAAAAACTAGTGTTAGTGATATTACGAGCTAATTAAGACTATTTATTGAGCAGATGCACAGAACCGATAACAAGCCCATAGTAATATACATAATGCGCTACACCGTCGATCGCATCATCACTTAACATCAGGTGAGATTGCGGTCAAGCGTTATCCTATAAATTGTAAAAAAAAAAAAAAAAAAAACCCCCACCCGATGGTTTGCTGTGTCATGCGCTCTTCAAACAAAGCTTAGTGTAAAAAGTATAGGCAATCTAGGATAGACAATCTCAATATCTAGTCTAATCAGTCTAGTACGTACCAGTAACGTCATGGTAAAATATACTGAATTAGTCTCAAATTCCAACAGTTTAGGGACTAAAATGGCTTGTACATTTCAGTAAATTCAATGGAACACAAGCAACTAACACGTATGAGTATGGTGATCGATTCTCACTAATTAGCCCTGTTTAGCCGCAAAACTTGTACCAGGGTCGCATACATCAAAAGCGTAAGCATCATCAGTCTTCATGCACTTTATATTAAATGGGTGATTACGTCACATATCCTAGTTTACGAATTAGATGCCCCTTAAACCTTAAATCAACTGCTCTTAGGTTTATTTTTCTTTGAAATATCTTTGGTATATAATTGAGCATGAAAATGCATTAAGATTCAATCGATTCATTCTTTTACTAAATATTTTTTCTGGTGTCTGAATGTAAAGGTGTTTTCAATCTTTTTTTTATTAAAAAAAATCAATGCTCAGTGAATCAGCGTTGTTCCTGTGTAGTCTGAACATAACTGTTGTGCTACAAGGGAGAGCCTAAATTTCACAAAACTCAAAGCTAGGTCGAAAAAAGTAAGATTATGTGTATGACATAAATATTATAATTAAATAACTATAGATTACACATTCTCCGAATCTATAAAAAAATCAAGCCTTTGAACACTGACAAACACTCAAACTCTTTTATGGAATGTTGGGTCTAAACTGGGTCCAAAGGAGGGTAATATTTTATAACTAAATATAGATTGTCAACAGAAAGGGTTAAGTCGATACGTATGCATTTTGAATATGGGCTCTTTTTTATTTTCTTACATGCACCAAAAATATTGAAAATTAGTAAATAACCAGTAGTATTTTTACAGAAGAATTTTTACAGCTAGGTCTTCAATGTTTGTATAAGAGTGGCTAAATTAAGCTAATTAAGCAATGCGTGACATCTAAGTAACGCTTGTAAGAAAGGCCAATAAATTGTAAAGATCCCAAATCTCAGTTAGAGGAGACCAACATAAATATTATGAGAAATATTCCTGCAGAATATATTAAGAAAGGTACGAAATAAAAGTTTTGAGGTCCAAAAGTATTAATTTTTCTACTAGGGCAGCATTTGACAGTTGAGGTCCAAAAGTTTCGACTTCCACAAGGGCAGCATAAACCAAAAGCATAAGAACCCCAGGGACCTTCGAGATAAAAAAATTGGGGTCCAAAAGTTTCAACTGTCTACCAGGCCAGCATAAATCAAAAGCGTAAATCTATCAAACTTCTCATGCAAACATGAAGGGGAATATATCCCCCTGGAAAATGTGTATTGGCATCTCTTTTAGACCCCTAGGTTTTACACATGCTCTTATGAGACAGAAGATCAGAGACGGCTCGCAGTAAAAAAAGGCTCAATAGAATAGTGCTCGGAGATTTTCCACCTTATACTGAAGAGATAGGAGGCATCGAGGGTGATACGACTTCACATGATATATGACGTGGTTGCCATAGAAATATAACATCTATAAAAACAGACACTAGAAACAGACATCTATAAAATATATTGTAATTAATTTTGCCTGTAGCAAATCCCTTTGAGGCTGCTCTTTTGTATTTAATTATTGAAAAAAAACAAAATGTGGACAATCCACACAATACTATCTAGCCCCAATTTAAGCAAAGCTAAAGGCACCAGATAGCTATTATTAAAAAAAAAAAAATGCGAACAATCCACACATCACTATCTAGCCCCAAACTAAGCAGAGCTTGTATTATGGGAACCAGATAACTGATAATATATTACATAAATACTTTTTTTTTGTAAATACATACATAGAAAACAATATAACACCCAGGCAGAGAACAAACATCTGCGTTCACCACACAAATATTTTTTCTCGGTGAGGATCAAACCCACGACCTACGGCGCAGAAGGCAGAGACGAAATAAGCTGAGAGGCCAGTCAGATTATTATCCTACTAATATTATAAACGTTTGCAAGTATGGATGGATGGATGGATGTTTGTTACTCAATAACTCTAGAACGACTGAACGGATTTGGATGAAATTTGACACAAATATAGATTATGGTCCTGAATAGCACCTATGCATATTTTTATTTTGGTAAAATGTATGATTGGGATTTGTTTTTAATCATATGTATGTATAAGAAAAAGTCGTGTTTACATTATAACTCAAGAACGGCTGAGCAGATTTAGCTGAAAACTGATGGAGAGGTAGCTTAAATAAAATAAATAAATAAATAAATAAATATTGTGGACAATTCACACAACACTACCCAGCCCCAAACTAAGCAGAGCTTGTAATATGGGAACCGGATAGCTGATATAATACTTGAATACATTTTTTTTTTTTTGTAAATACATACTTAGAATACAATATAACACCCAGACAGAGAACAAACATTTATGTTAACCACACAAATATTTGTTCTCGGTGGGGATCGAACCCACGACCTACGGCGCAGAAGGCAGAGCTACTACCAACTGAGCTAGAGGCCAGTCAGTTAAATCCAGGAGACGAACATTGGATACGGAACGGGGTGAGCGAAGCCGCGGGCAGCCGCTTGTTGTGTGTAGATTAATTTGATTGCATAGGGGTGTATCATGGAAAGGGGTTGCAAATATGTGCCTGGAACTGAGCACTAAAACCATCAGTTTAAGGTTTCTTTTAGCTGCAAATGGTTTTGTTTAAGCCTTGCGCACATCTAAGCAATCTGCAATGGTGATCAGTGAAACGCTATCAAATATGAAAGTGATATATGAGAACGTTTCACTAATCGCCATTGCCATCATCTAGATGTGTGAAGGCCTTAAAAGTTTAAAACAAGTAAGTATCCTTTGCTTTATGACATCCTAGTACAGGCTTGGAAGGTTGCCAGCTATTAACAAAAGTGTTGCACACAATTTTAGTTACGAAGAGATGGTAAGCTTGGTTGTACTTGCAATGCAAAACAGTTTCTCATCTTTTTTCAATATAACGCAAAGCCTCCACTCATTTTCAGGAAGAACGATTCTGAGCCTTTTCACGATCTTCAAAATGTCGTTTATCCATTGGCGTCACAATAAATAAGTAAACAAATAAATAATAAAATTCAAGAATGCAAATAAAAGTGGTAACCAAAATTAGAGAAAATATTATGCATATAATTTTCATAAAAGGCAATGCAATTTGACCCGTTCATAAATCGCACTTACGTTAAGTGCGATTTATGAACGGGTCAAATTGCATCCTGCCAGTTACGAATTCACAAAAAAAAACATAATAAGTACATGTTATTTCAACCCATCACCAAAATGTTTTAAAATCATCTTACTCCGTTTGTACAGCCGTGAGAAACGGACAACTCATAACACCCCTGTTATGAGTTGTCAAGTGTGTTGTGAGTTGTTTTAGCGCAAACTACTAGCACCTGAGGCTGAACATCTGTATGCCTCAACTTGATGACCGCAGTGCATGGAAAGGCAAATCCCAACTATTAAATTATTCCATGGTATTCACATGCACAAATGAATATCGCCAGTGAAAAGGAAAAGTCCGAGCAATTATAGGTTTTATTTCAACAAGATTATAGATTTGGATGCGTTGGGAGTTTTCTAAATTCGGGTTGTACTCGTAAATTGGAATATGAAAATATCCACCAGCAACTCGAATAAGGCTTAGATTCAATGTGTTTGAGGGGTCATAGACAGCATCCTAAGCGTTATGAGATCCTGGTACAACCTTGGATCGCAGCCAGAGTGCACTCGGATGTATACCGATGAATATGTGAACACGAATGTACTGCTTACGTTCATACGACGGAGTAAAAAAAGCAATTACCTACGCTCAGACAAAATGTAGAGGTTTTTGAGGCAATATTACAAAAGTGAATGAAACGTATTTTATAAATAAATAAATAATGCGAACAATCCTCCCAATACTATCTAGCCCCAAACTAAGCAGAGCTTGTACTATGGGAACTAGGTAGCTGATATAATACTTAAATATACATTTTTTAAATTAATTTAATCAAACGTTATATCATTTGAATATATTTTACAATATTTAGGAATTGATAAAATGCAAGTAACAAGTTTCATTAGTTTGCTTATTTTTTTATAGTTTAATTTTTGGGGACGCCTTTGTCCAGCTTGAGGAACCGGAGAGCTAAAATTAATCATAGCATTTGATCGTGATTGAGAAAAGTTATCTCTGCCCCTCAGGGGTATGTAGTTACCTCTGCATACTGTCTGGCAGATTCCTGTCGATTTGTGATGACCTGGTGCAAATAGTTGCTATACATATAGTTTAAGCACATGCGCGGAGAGATAGTCTACTTTTCGGAGAGATTTTCCACTAGTTGCAAACTGCAGTTAGAATATTTATAAAAGTTCTAAACTAAATAAAACAGACAAACATGCTTTTACTATGGAATACAAAATTATAAATAAGTCCAGTCTTGGGTGCAATTTTGCGAACAAGGAGAACTTAAAAAAATTGAGTTCGTTAGGTAATAATATGTATATTTGAGACTGGTGACCAAAGGGCTGGCGCTTACCTAGGGCAAAGAATTAGCTTAGCTATTCAAAGAGGTAACGTTGCCAGCCTTTTGGGCACATTGCCTGCGGTCGGTGATCTGAACTCTGTTTTCTACCTGTAATACCTACAGGTGGAAAACAGAGTTCATATAAAATTTTCTAGTTTCTTATAAAATGTAATTTTTATTTTTTCTTTTTAATTAGGTATTTCATGTTGTTTAGTAATAGTTTTTGTAAATAATGTATATTCTGTTTTTAATTAATTAAAAAGTTTTATATGTATTAATCAGCAATAGTTATTTTTTAACCGACTTCCAATCAAAAAGGAGGAGGTTCTCAATTCGGTTGTATGTTTTTTTTTTTTTTTTTTTTTTTTTTTTTTTTAATGTTTGTTACCGCATAACTTTGTCATTTGTGAGCCGATTTGAAAAATTATTTTTTTATCTGAAAGGTACTGCTTCCAGATTGGTCCCATTTTAATTTTATTAAAATCGGTGTTGCCATTTTTTTTTAAATATTTTTTTTAATGTTTGTAACTGCATGCCTTCGTCATTTATGAACCGATTTAGAAAATTATTTTTTTATTTGGAAGGTTATTTTTACGTCCAGACTGTCCCAATCAAATTTCATTAAAATCGGTTTAGCCGTTTGGCAATGAAGTCGGTTTCTCAAGTTTTTTAAACTTATAATTATTTAATGTTATATATATTTTCCACGTGTCAGTTCAGTCAGTTTCCAGCAAGCAATGCAAAAAACTTCGGAGTTCATATGGTTGCCATAGAAACTAAGATAACTCCAGGTACATCATAGAAGCCTGGTATCTTCCGCGCCAACATTGGCCCCTGGATCCGAATGAGGTAAGCTCTTACTACGACGTCGTTTGTCGGCGAATTTCACCAAACTTGGCAGTGACGCTGCAGTTTCGAAATACCGTAGTAGTAGCAAGCCTCACGCGAATCCAGGGGCCAAGTAGCGCGGAAAATACCAGGCTCCTATGATGTAACTGGAGTTATCTTAGTTTCCTTGGCATAGTGGGTTATAATTTAATGAGTAAGTTGTTTGTTTGACCAAAACATTTTAAAGTACTAGTGTAAGACAATATCCACTCCAGTTTCTTACAGTAAAATATACTGGCTCAGCCCAAAATATAAATATTTTTAGGATTAAAACAGCTTGTACATTTTAGTTAATGCAATTACATAAGCTACTATAACGGATATGGTGATAGTTTTTTACTAAACCTTTAAATAATTATACTTAGGTTTATTTCTCCAATTTTTTTAAAGCAATTGTTTCCTCGCCTGGTCGACGCCACTGGTGACAAGGCTGGACCTCTTTTTGCACAGAGAATAGCTATTGCTATTCAACGTGGGAATGCAGCCAGCGTTTTTGGCACCATGCCTCATGGACACCACTTTTACTAGATTTTTAAGGTTTAGTTTTTATTAGTTTTTTTTTTTAATATTATGATGTTTTTTTGTTGTTTAAGTTAAAGTTCAATAAAAGAGTTATTATTATTAATCTCCTTTATGTATCATGACATATGCATGAAAATACAATATGATTCGATAAAATGAAACAACTTTTGTGTGTTTTTTTTATGGCAGTTGTCTGATTGTGTGTGTTTATTTTCACTTTTAAAACCAATTAAAGCACAGTGAATCAACGTTGTTCTTATGTTGTCCAAATATGATTGTTGATAAAAGGGCTACTACAAGAGAGCGTTTAAAAGTTCGCAAAAGCCGAAACGGGGTCAAAAAAAACAGTAATTTTATTACGTGGTGTGTATGCTTACGGAGGGTTGCCGTATGGAATACAAAAATAAGCACAAGACTGACTCAAATAAGGTCTAGATTCAATTGTGTTTGAAGGTCATGTACAGCATCACCAGCATCCTTTGCTTAATGGGATCCTGGTACAATCTTGGATCGCAGCCAGAGTGCACTCGGATGTATGCCGTTGAATGTGAACACGAATGTACTGCTTACGTTCATACGCACTCCAAAGTAAAATAACATTTAGACAACCACCTGGCGCGCTCAGACAAAATGTTGAGGCTTTTTATGCAAATTAAAAAAAAAGTGTGTGTGCTGCGAGTGCACTCTGATATATGATTGACGTGGAATATGAACTCATACTGTACTGCTTACGTTCATACGCTTGCACTTAACTGAAAATCCAAAATAGCACAGGCTTAACTAGGTATGACATTAAATTAAAAAAGACCAGTGAGATAATGCGACATAAAAAAAACCAGTAACTTAGTAGCCAACCTTAGAGAGCAATTCTGTTCTGATGCTAGGTGCTCTGGTTTGACTAGGATCTTGACTCAAAAACTAGCATCTCGTAAAACAGGTTACCCTGACATGAAATGATGAAATTCTAATTTGAGGATTCTCTACAAAGCGGTAAACAAATAAGGGGAATATGTATGTAATTTTCATAGAAGAAATGATTGGAAAGCAGCTCATTTTGAAAAAACAAACGATGCTTTCTACTTCTACTCAAAATCGTGTTTTTGCCAGTTACGGCAATGTATGCCAGAGAACTGGCGCCACAGTACCAGGCCCTCATACTCCTGGAAGGTGTATGATAACGAAGCCAGCTGGAGGTCTACTCCGCAAAACGACAGACGAAGTTTCCTGTTGAAGTTTCAATATACACTGCGTGCTAACAAGGTTACTTTCCCTGATTGGCTTGATGCTGCAACGCAAGCCGCGCAGTGTAAATCAAAATATCAATATGCAACTTACATACATTTTGCAGAGTAGACCTCTAGGTGCAAGCATTCCCCATTCCTCCTTGTCGCTGTTTCATGTGCTTTAGGAAAATCTAGGAGTCTAACAGAGATAGACAGTTTGACCAGAGTGCAGCATGCCAGTGATCAAGCGAGCCAATTTCAGTCTTATTAGTAAAAGTTTAAAGTTTAAAATGGACTGTGTATGTGGTTGTATTGCATAAAAGAGTTGAAAAAACCCCAACAGAACATGAACTTTGAGTCGGGTCGAGAAACTTGCGACATTTTCATCGAAACACTTGCTATAACTCAAAAAACTTTACAACGTACCATAGTTCATAGTTCATAGTTTATTTATTGATAACAAATTCGTTACAGGTCAAAGGTAAAGTAAAAATAAATAATACATTGTATAATAAGTAAGTACATATCTATAACTATTGAAAACAATAATTATTAACAATTCTAATTATTTAATAAACTCGTCAATCCTATAAAAACACTGCTCAACAAGCCAATTTTTTAGCCTATTTTTGAAGGATTGTGTTGTCGTTGCGGTAGTTATGGAGTCTGGGAGACGGTTGTAGGCCGCTGGTCCCAGTATTTGAACCAGCTTCGATGATTTCGTGAGCCTCCGCCTTATTGACTGCAGTTTGTTCGCGTTACGCGTCGGATATCTGTGACTGTCTCCAAGTTTTGCGTACTCGTCTAGGTGATGGTGGACATAGACGGCTGCGTTAAATATGATGAGTGCGGGAACGGTCAGTATTTTTAATGTTTTAAATATTGGGCGAGCAGAAGTGTCCCATCGAGCGCGTACGATCGCCCGCACTGCTCTCTTCTGCATCCTGAACACCCGCTCCCAGTCGGCAGCTCTGCCCCATAGTTCCACGCCATATTGTAGGAGCGAGTGAACAGATGCGAAGTAGCAACATCTAGTCATGCTTGGCTCCAGGGTGGCTGATAGCCGCCACAGGGCAAAGCATGCCCGACCTATCCTCTCGCAGAGATTATTGATGTGCAAGTCCCACTTAAGTCCATCATCCACCATGAAACCTAAAAAAGTCGCCTGCCTAACTTGAGCAATGGCCTCGTTCCCTAGGGATATTTCCATCTGTCCATAGGCGCGGCCTGCCAGGTTAAAGTGCATGAAGTGGGTTTTATTGACGTTCATCAGGAAGCCATTCTGATGAAACCACTTGTGCAGTTTGCCTGCTACCATGTTCAATCTCTCCTCCAGAAGGTCCAGACTCGGTGCCTGGACTATTGCAGCAACATCATCGGCGTACATTAATGTATGCCCGTTGTCTATACAGTCTGGCAGGTCATTTAGAAGAAGAGAGAACATGATATTAGACAGTGATGATCCTTGGGCAACACCTATGGACGTCGTTAGAGGCGCCGATTTGATCTTCCCACATTCTCCTGTCACAATTTGGGACCGGTCTCTCATAAAGTCTGTCATGAGCGCTAGGGTGGGGCCTTCGATGCCATAGTGTTTCAACTTTGCAGCAAGGACACTGTGATCAGCAACATCGAAGGCCTTCGACAGATCGCATAGTATGACCGCAACATGCTGTCGGTCCTCACGGGCCTGCAGTACACGGCTCACCAGCTCTCGCGCCACGTCGGTCGTTGATCGTCCTTTCCGGTAAGCGTATTGTCTTTCGGACAACGATTCAGTGGCTGTCAAGTATTCGGTTATCCTTGCGCTGAGGCCGTACTCAAAAATTTTTGCAATACCAGGTATAATTGATACAGGTCGATAGCTATTAATGGCCTCTTTTTTACCCTTCCCTTTGTACAACGGTGAAACTCTTACATTCTTAAATGCACTAGGATACTGCCCCTTTTTCACGCAGATATTAAACAATATTGAAAGAATGTTAGACAGAGGTCCGGCTGCGGCATGTATTAGTGACACCGAGATCTCGTAAATATCCTTTGTAGTCTTATGCGCTACCCCATTGGATATAATCTTATAGATTTCCAGAGGCGTGAAGGGTCGAAGCCTAAGCGAGCGGTCAGCTGGGGCCCGCGCGTCGGCCAAGGCCTGCAACGCGGCTGCGACGTTGGCAGCGGGAGCGCCACAGGTCGATGCGGCATTTACAAAAAATGAATTGACTGCGTCTACTGTCTCCATTTTACTCGCATACTTTGATCCATCGGGTGTCCGTAGGGATTCAATAAAACCGAGTTTTCGTTGACTCCGTCCGGTCTCAAGTTTTACGATATCCCACATGGATTTAGTCGTGTTCGTGGCGTTCGATATTATATTGCAATAAAATTGTTTCCGTTCTGTTTGAAGGACATTATCAAATTTGTTCTGAAATTCATCAAATTTAGATGATAAAGCTACGTTAAATGGATTTCGAATACTAATGGACTTTATCTCGCTAAGTAGGAAATTTAAGGTCACCATGTCCTGGGTTACCCAAGATTTTTTGTTTTTCTTGGACACCAATCGTTTTAGTGGGAAGCATACATCTATTTTGTTTTTAATAATATTGACAATTGTTTGAGTTATATATATTCCTTCAATTCCTCCATAAATATTCCTTGTGAAAACATGTTGAGGTCAAGTTTTAAGTCTCTTTGACACAACTGAGATGTTTATCATAGCCAGTACATATTTTTTAAGATTTTGAATTTTACTACTGATGGTATTTTTGAGATAGGAAGTAGTTTTTGAGAGTTATTTAGAAGTTGTCAATTTGAAATGATGTAAAGTCATCTCCTCATCCCTATTTGCTATCTCATCTACGCACTGGGAAATGTTGCATGCGTAAAATAGATGCAATCAAATCAATATACTACGATTCCCTGTTATAAACATTCAGTCAATGGACAATGATATACCTACTACGCGTAGCGGCTCCTGTTTTAAGGCCTGTGCAAATCTAGGCAATGACGGTGCCAATCAGCTGAAACACTGTCAAATATAGCTTTCATATTTGACAACTTTTCAGATCGCCATCGCCATCGCCTAGATGTGCGCAGGCCTTTAGTGATTTCCAACTTCAAGGCTGCAAATTTAACCTTTCGTACTAGGCTCACATAACATTCTAGAAGGTAAGTGTAGTACAACCGGAATTACTCAATACTCAATACTCAATACTCAATAGATTTATTGTAAACACATGGTAAGTTAGGTGTTAATTTTACAAACAGTGGTAAGTAGCACATGTGAGCCCCTTTAGGACACTACAATAGTAGGAGGTTGGCAGACCGAGGTTTTATAATACAATTAATTATAAACAATATTTTTTCCTATAATAATACAGTAGATAGTAGATAGATAATAAAGTTCAAATTTTTGTTTAATATTTATATTAGTTTTAGTTACGTGTCAGTTTTAATTACAATTACAGGATACATTTGATTTAATTAATTTCGTTAGTTAAGTATACGTACGAGTGGGTATAAAATTATTATTTATGTCAAAAAAAAATCATTTAATTCATAATAGCACTTGTCAATTAAATATGATTTTAATTTTTTTACAAATATGGAGTCAGTTTGCGATTTTGTAATGTCATCTGGTAAGTTATTATAAATTTTAATGGACATTTTGTAAGGACCATTACTATGCATAGCGAGCTTTGACGGTGGTGCGATTAATTTGTCTCTTCCTGCTCGCAGGGCATGCCGTCTGGGAAGATTACTCAGTTTCTTGTATAGGTATGGGTACTTCCTAACAAATTTACTTATTTCCAATATGTATATTGAGGTCAGCGTAAGAATTTTAAACTTTTGGAAGTAAGGTTTGCAGCTATCCGGTATTCTAATGTTAGCTAGGATACGCACGCATTTCTTTTGAAGAATAAATAGATCTTCTGCATCGGTGCTATTGCCCCATAAAATAACGCTTTGTTGTAAGTGTGTTTGCGCATAGGCGTAATACGCTGCTAAGGCTGTTGGGAGATCAGTTGACCTAATTAACTCGCGCAGAGCGTACGTAAAACTTGACATTTTTGATTTAACCTTTTGAATATGTTGTTTGAAGTTCAAGTGGGAGTCTATAGTTATTCCGAGTAATGAAAAGGTTTTTACACATTCCAAAGTTAACCCATTAGCTGTAACTTGTATATCCAAAGGTGTTTTTTGATAAGGTCTGAATTGCATAACTTTCGTTTTCGAGTAGTTTATTTCCAAGTTATGGTGTGACATCCAGTTAGCTACGTCTGTGAGTGTGTTTTGTGCTATGTTGCTTATATTGTCAGTGCGCGAACAGGGTAGCAACAGTGAGATATCGTCAGCGAAAAGAACGCAGTGTGTTTTTACATGGTTTGGCAATTCGTTAATATAGATTAAAAATAGCAAACAGCCAAGTACACTTCCTTGCGGTATTGAACTAGTGATGTGATGTGCCTCGGATCTAGCGTTTTGAATGGAACCGGTTTTGAAATCGAAATGCTCGATTTCCACGAACTGGACCCGGTTGTGTAGGTAAGATTCAAACCATTTATGCGCGATTCCTCTGATTCCTATGTCATGTATTTTTCTTAATAATATGTCAAATTGGACTCGGTCGTAGGCCTTCGTCATGTCAAGTAATAGTCCGATCGCGTATTGTTTTTTATCGAGAATACCTAAAATTGATTCCATGTATTTATATACCGCTAGGGTTGTTGAATGGTTTTTTCTAAATCCGCATTGAGCTTCGTTAAATAATCCATTTTTCTCGCAATAAGAGTAAACTTGGTTACACATAACTTTTTCAAAAACTTTTGATGAAGTAGGCAGCAAAGAAATAGGTCGGTAATTACTAGGGTCTGTTTTGGAGTTTTTTTTATGGATTGGTTTTATGAGGGATATTTTAAGTGCATCAGGAAACGTACCCTCCATAAACGACTGGTTAATGAGTAGGTAGTACGGCAGTGTTAGTTCGTTTGCACATAGCTTTATTAACTTCGGTGGTAACTCGTCTATGCCACAGCTGAGCTTGGATTTTAGGTTGCGAAGAATTAGGTTTATTTCTTTAGGTGTAGCCGGGCTTAAAAACATACTGTGGGTGGTTCTTGTTGATGTAGTTAGAAATTTTGGTTTATTGGTGATTGTTGGACTTGTTGTTCCTATGGATGCAAAGAAACTATTAAATGCGTTCGCAATTTTTCGCGGGTCGGATATTGTTTTTGTGTTCATTTTCAAGGTTAGGTTTTCTTTCACTTTAGTTTCGGTTTTGTTCGTTTTTTCTTTGATTATTTTCCACATACATCTCATAGTATTGTCTGAATCTTTCATCCGTTCTATGTAGTGTAACTTTTTCGCGTGGTTTACTGTACGTTTTAATGTTTTGCCGTATTTTTTGTAGTGATTTTTTAATATTTTATTTTTCGAGTAGTTAACGTGTATTTTAAGCAGGCGTTTATTTTTACAAGATATTTTAAGTCCGGGGGTCAGCCATTTAGAATTTGTTGGAGGTTTTAATTTTATAGGTTTTTTTGGTATGCATTGATTTAATAATTGTTGTAAAATATTACTAAATAGATTATAATTTTGATTTATGTCATTTTTTCCATTTAATATGTCATTCCAATTTATATTCAATAATTTTTCTTTAAAGTTATTTAAGTTATTTGTATTAAAGGCACGTTTTACAACTTGCCAAGTTTTGGGTTTATTTTTCATTACATTTAGTTCGACAATAATGCCTTTGTGGTCTGAAAATCCTAGATCCTGGACGTCCGTTTTAATGCATTTTTTGGCAAAATTTATAAATATAAGGTCTAAGCATGTTGCGGTTTGATTAGTTTCTCGTGTAGTAGTTTTAATCATTTGCGTGAAATTATATTCAAACATGCAGTCTATTAATTTTTGTGATCGTTTTGTTTGTTCTAAAATATTTATGTTAAAATCTCCCCCTAATATGACTTTGTATTTATTGTATTTGTTTGTAGTGTAATCTAAAATTTTATATAGTTGCTCGTAAAAAACGTCGGTCTCTCTTCCATTCCAATAAATATTAATGATTATTAACTTTTGATTAATTACACATATAGCACAAACTTCTAAAACATATTCGATAGACATCTTCTTTAATTCCTCTATTTCTGTACATTTATAATTTTTCTGTACAATAATACACACTCCTCCGCCTTGGTGGTTTTTACGGCTAAAGGAGGTAGCCATTGTGTAGTCATTAAAATTTATTAATTTGGTTTTGTCATCTGATAGCCATGATTCAGAAATACATATTGCTTGATACTTTATTGGTTCTTGTTCTAAAAATGCTTCGAGGAGGTAAGTTTTATTGCATAGGCTTTGCATATTCTGAAATAGGAATTTTTGTTTGATTCTGTTAGTCTCGAAAGGAATAGTCTCGAAAGGAATAGTTTGTTGCCACAGTGGTGTCTCCGTGGTCGCTTGTATATGATCCTAGCCTAGACGTAGATGGCCGGTACTGGTGGCATTCTTCTATCGAGTTGCTGCTGTCTCGTGGATGCTGGTAGCTGTTAACGTGGTTTTCAGAGTTTTCAGGCCGCCTGAAAGCCATTGACGACGTCTCGGCAACATATTCTCCATTTACTATTAGTTTGTTATTTCGGATGACGGCGTACGAGCCACTTTTCCTCGCATGTAGCAATTTTTCTCGCAGTATTTTACGTTCGCGCAGTTTTTCCTCACCCAAACATTCTGAGATGGACAGCCTGGTTCCTTGAAAGTAGTTTGAGTTTTGAAGAATGTACTGGGTCATTTTTTTACTTATAAGTTCTATGTACACAGGTCGTTGGTTTCGTACTCTTCTAGGTTTTCCAATTCTTCCTATTTCTTCTACATAACCGACAAGGTCGACGTTGGTTATGTCTCTAAATATGTTTATTATCCGGTCTTGCATTTCGTACTCGGTTTCGTATTGAGTCTCTGGAAGGCCATATAGTATAATCTTTTTTTTATTTATCTCGTTTTGTATTCTCTCTGTCCTGATTGATTGTGATTGTTCGGATTTTTCTATTAGTTGTTGTTGTAGTCTTTTGTTTTCTAGTTCTAAATTTGTAAGTTTTTCTGTTATTTGATTTAAGCGTTTATTTTGGTTTGTTTGAGTATTTGTTATATCAACGATTTTATTGTTGAACTCTTGCTTAAAATTGTACATTAGTTTATTCACTTCTGACAATACCATCTCTTTGATTTCGAGAAGAATTGTTGTCGTATTTTGTGCCAGCTTTACGTCGAGAAGCTGGCTTATGCTCTCTAAAATGTCTGTCGTCATAGTTGTCATTTTTAAGATTTCGTCGTACCTTTATCTTCCTCGATAAGTACTATTACCAACAGTAATATTACTATTTAGATTCACAGCTGACGCGTAGACAATGCGCGATGACTCACGCTGCCGGCGCCGCTTGCCGTGTCGATCAGCTGGTTTGAAATTTGCGTGCGCGTCGTATATTTTAACCGTTAGAAATATCACAATAGATGTATTTGTTGATATTTTTTAACTCAGGTGGTTTTTTTCCAAAAGCACTTCACGATTTCACTAATCGACTCTTTGGCTTTAATTTTATTAACTTTTTGACATTCAGCGTTCACTTTTTCCACGATTTATTGAAAATAGATAGAGGAGCTACACAGAGACGATGTGTACTCGTAAGCGCTCGCGCTCGGTTCTCCATTGAAATTAATTGTTTACTAGACTGAACTAGGTCACCTCATCCCCATTTGTCATCTCATCTATGCATTGGGGACTGCTGCATGCGTAAAAGAGATGCAATCAAATCAATATACTACAGATTCCCTATACATCCAGTCAATGGAGAATGATACTACGCGTAGAGTCTCCTCCTTTAGTGGCTTCCAGCTTTTCAAGGCTGCCAATTTAACCTTTCGTACTGGGCTCGCATAACACTAAAGAAGGTAATTAGTTCAAAAGTCATTGATAATTTACTACTAGATTTGATCTAGGTCACCTCATACCCATTTGATATTGTTATCTCATCTATGCATTTGGAAATGCTGCATGTGTAAAAGAGATGAAATGCACACAGATTCCCTATATTCAGGCTATAGCGATTACTTTACTACGGCGTAGCACTGCGTAGCTGTACAGACCTACGCAGCTCTACAGAGACAGGCTTCGTACAGAGACGTAGATACGTAGGTTTTTGCTTAGACTTCAAATTAGGTATAAATTGAATTGAATTAATCTGACATTGATACATAATTATGCTTAGTTTTATATTTTATCGGCACTCTATATTTTATTAATTTTTATTCTAAGTTTGTTCTATGTTTTTGTCTTTAAATTTCTAGTATTTTTTAATTGTCTTTGTAGTTTATTGTTTTGATTTATTCTCTAGCTTTGCTTTATTTTAGCAATTTAAAATTATAAACTTTGCATGTTTGCATTTGCATTATTATTAATAAGAAGTATTTTCCTTTATTTATAATGACGGACACATTTTAGCGGCTCGCTGAAAGTCTCTTGTCACTTTCATGTCAACAGATAGAGATGGCAAGAGACATAGAAAAGCAAAAACGCTTTAAAGAGACTTAGCTTAGAAAAAGAAACTTAGCGGCCGGTCCAATATAAATAAAAAAAAAAAATGTTGACAATCCACACAACACTATCTACCCAGATAGCTGATATAATACTTACATACATTTTTTTTTGTAAATACATTCTTAGAATACAATATAACACCCAGACAGAGAACAAACATCTGTGTTCACCACACAAATATTTGTTCTCAGTGGGAATCGAACCCATGACCTGCGGTGCAGAAAGCAGAGCTACTACCAACTGAGCGAAGAGGCCAGAATCTTTTAATATTTCTTATATGTCATTGTAATAGTTTTTTTCAAACCAGTGATACGCAAGAAGTTATGTTTATTTCAGGTTCCTGGCAAATAAGCTTGGTTCATAATACATTTAGTATGTCTAAAACTGCGCGTGTGTACGTGTGTGGAACACAGAATAGTTATCAGTTTGTTACCACTACTAAAACTGCACTAACACACACATACAGTACAGTGTACGTGTTGACCGCCCGCCCTCAAACATACAAAGTATATGCTGTGCTACACCCTTCGACTAACCAATGCTTATCTAAGTTAGCGTTGTAGCATAACTGCCCGTTTATTTGCATTTTCACTCACAAAATTGCATAACTCTAGCTGTCTGTACTGTTTCTGTTAACCCTTATTGGTGCAAGTGGAGATTGCAAGCATTCCAGTAAATGAACCTCTCCACTGCTCCTGTTATCCTGGTATTTGTGAATCATTTCTGGCACCCCGCCAGAGGCCCTCAGGTTGGCTCCACACCTCAGTCTCCGGTAAAATCAGCGACAAAAGTTAATTTACAATTCAACATTTCATAGGATGGAAATAATATAAGAAAAGAGATTTATGCAACTTCCTTAGGATAAGTTTCAAATAATAATCAAAACTCTGACTTAGGATCAAAGAATCAGTCAAATCAAATCCGTAATGTGCTCAGATTTAAATTTCGATTTATTTTAGCGAGGGAATAGAAACCGAGTTTTAATGGATTTTAGCACAAAGTGTCTAATTCTAATTTTCACTATGATTGCGAGACAAACTTTTCGACCTCAAACTTTTATTTCAGAGGTCTCGTTAGTCTATATTTTGATAAAGTTGCAGCAGAATGCAATATCACTACATATACAAAAATATATATATATACAAAAATAAAATTAATTATACACCTTTACACACCATTATATATAATAAATTTTTGAGCTTCTTGCTGCGGCAGGAAAGACAGGGCCAAACGCAGTTTTGAGCGTGCTGAAAATCATTATTCACGTTCATTTCACCCACGTACAGTGCAAGTAAATCGCTTCAACTTTTTGAATCAACGGTATTGGTTTTACCAGGCTCTCAGAGCTACCGGGAAGGTATAAATTTAAACTGGAGTAACCAATAGTAGTCCAGCTAGAACTTGTCTCATCGATGCTTTTAGTGAAACCGCAAGAAGTCTTTAAGAGAATATGCAAGAATAATGATCTTTGGTTTTGCTGCACAAAATCAATAGCAATCCTACTGAGAAATATCTTTCTCAGTCGAATTGCTACTACTACGGCGTAGCACCACGTAGCATTACGTAGCACCCACTACTACGTCTGATAAGGAATAATGATTAAGTATTTTTTTTAATAATGCAATTAATTACTACAAAGAAAGTTAATGTTTTTTAAACATAAATAAGTCTACCACCAAAAGGAATAATTGCGTAGCTTACTTGTTTATTTTAAACTGAAAAAACGATGAATTTCAAAACTTGCGATTTTCTGAGCACCATGAAATCGAATAAAAAAAATCATTAAACGATAGCGAATGTGTATGTCTCCTTTCTAGGTTGCGTTTCACTTTGCAAATAAATATAAGTCTTAACACACCTAGAATAAAGTCTTTGTTTGCCTAAATTCTTCCAACTAGCAGTATGATAAACTTACGCTTCTATTTTATGCTGCCCTGGTAGATGGTTGATAACTTTTGGACCCCAAACTTTTGACGGTGTTCCCCCGTTCCTGTTAATTTTTCAGGATAAAATGTTAAAACATTTTTCAAAATCATACTCAAAGTGGGAAAACTAAAGGATTAGTTGTAAGATTACTGACGAACCCACGGCTAATATTATTTTTATACATAATCTATGAGTAAGCTTTGCATGAAAACAAGTTTTAATTAGAATAACAGTTATTTGTTATACACGAATGCAGAATTGCTTTTTAATTGCGCGCTCCATTTTGATGTCCAAGAAAGCAAAGAATTAAAATTGAATCACGAGCTAAGCGTTCAAAATTAAGAATCCAGAGTTAGCGATGGAATTAAAAGAGCACGAGGAGAAAATTCCTTGCAACACACAATTTTCATCCCACCTCAGCTAGGAAATTACCAAATGCAAAAAAATGGAGGTAGAATTTAATTATATTAGGTTTAATTATGTTTTGTATTCACAAACTTAGTGCACACGATGTTCTAAATTCAATTTTACTTTATCCTCGATTGGATAAAAACGGCTTATGCACTCAGATATCGAAGAGTAAAAATACTCTTTCCGAAACTTAAATATAGAAGATTAAAAATAAATATTAGTTTCTGTGTGTCTTATAAAAGCGATCACCTATCTCTTTGTTACATTGGCGACAGTCTGCCCCTTAAATGTTCAACACAAGCCACACCCACACACGCACGTGTACAAAACGACATTTGTGTAGCGTCTGTGAAGGCCTGCCCACACCTAGGTTGGTGGCGATGGCGATCAATGAAACTCTGTCAAATTTGACAGCTTTTGACTTATCGCATTTGCCAGCGACCTAGGTGTGCGCAGGCCTTGAATGAATCGCACACAGACACGCGTGTACAAAACGACATTGTGTATGTCTGTGTAATAGGGAGTTAGAACGCGGCTTTTGTATTGGATTCGAGTATCTGTAGTATAACGAGATGCCAATTTGTACACCCTCTGGGGTGCCATTAGTCTTGCAAATTTATGTGTTAATCTTTTATACATAAAGCCCTAGTTGGCTTGTATTGGTTTCTACTAAGTTTAGAAATAACGCTTTTAATTTATGCTGCCCTAGTACACGGTGTTCGTAAACAGTGAAGGAAAACATCGAATGGTGAAGGTAACATGTTAGCACAAGTTTATCAAAACATGATGGAACCAGGCCCTCAAAATAATATAGATTTGAGGTCCAAAACTTTTCAATTCAAATTAATCTTCAGAAAAAACATGGCCAAGAGCTGCTGGGTTCCGCACGATGTTTACTTTCACTGTTTGATGTTTTTTTTTACCATTTGAGAGCAATATGTACCAAGATAGCATAAACTAGAAGCGTTATTCATTCAACCCCTAGTCGAAACCAATTCAAGCCAACATGGACGTTATGCAAAATATTATAATGTAAGGCTAAATGGCACTCCAGAGGGTTCACTAATTGGCACGTGGTGCGTGATCCACGGCTCATTTAGTGTAATCTTTAAATTAAGGCGAAGACCATGTCTCCTCGCTCGCTCGCATTTTTAACCCTTTAAGATAGTCCATCCGTGGGGTTCCGGCAAAGATAGGACCTCTCCGTCACCTCCCGTGGATGTCGTAAAAAGCGACTCAGGGAACACAACCAAGAAAAGGACAACAGCATATTCTAGATATATACATATAACACCAACACTGCGGTCACCAATCCGCCTGCCAAGCGTGGTGACTATGGCAACCCCCCCCCATGCTTCCTGGAAATGTGTCCTATTTCCAGCAGTGGACTTCTTCAGGCTGTTGATGAAGATATATTAAATCGTGGACTTTTTTATCGAAATCTGTGATGTGTACGAAACATTTTATTTTTTGCTGCTTTAATGTTTATTTATGTAAGAAAACAAGTTAAACAAACCTCTTAGTAGACAAACGTGCAGGGATCAAAATTATTTTATTAATAAACTGTATACAATTGGACTGCGCACAAAACTCTTCCAAAATATCAAAAAATAGCTCACGAATTTTCATTAATAAGTTGAGTGTTTTATAATTTTCATAGTGAGTACGAGCGGGCAGTTATTTCACGGTGTTCATCGTCATCAGATAGAAAACCAAAATATGCATGAAATATCATATCTAATAGAAATGTTTTTTTCAACACGTAACTTTTTATCCCACCTCAGCGAGGAAATGACTAAATGCAAAAAAGAACATGGCGCGATTAAACGTAACACACCAAGAAGGTTCCAAGTTAGAGTTTTTAACAATTTTAAAAAAGTTGTATGATAAATTCGGCAACATGTAGGTACAAGTAAATAGGTTTAATGATGTTTTCAATTCACAAATACACCAAGAAGGTTACGAGTGCGAGTTTTTAACAAATTGAAAAAGGTTGTATGTTAAATTCGGCACCATGGAGGTAGAAGTAAATAGGCTGTGTATTCACACACTTAGTTAACACGATATTCTAAATTCAAATTTACTTTATCCTCTAGCGGATAAAAACGGCTTTTGCAGTCAGATATTGAACAGCAAAAACACACTTTCCGAGCTGGTTGGATGAAAAATAAATTATTAATTTGTGCTCATACATTTTCTTATTTTTTGAAATTTGAGTACATAACATAGAGCTTAATATAATAAAACTCCGTGACTCCTAGCAAATATTGTATAATATTAGCCCTCAGAGTACAATATAAAATACCACCCTGATTTAACCCTTAATTTGGTATGGTATGCTGTGCCATACAAACTCTTTAAAAAAATAAAGTGTTAAAGAAATATTATAATATCAACATAATTATTAATTTATTCTCAAAAACTAGTCACACTTTATGAAAAAAAAAATGTTTTTGAGTGTTAGCAATACTGGTTATGTCACTTTTTTTCAAAATATCTGCCCGAAACAAGCCGGCTGTGCTCACTAAGGTATTTAATTGTTTTTTTATTACTTTTCCTCGTAAATTTCTAATAAAACACTAATAATTCGATCGTGACATTATAGTGAATTGTTCACTGTTATAATTTTGGCAATATTTGTGGGTATTTGTTGTTTTATTTGATAATAAACTTAGTATGCCGTGACATACATTGCCAACTTAGTAATTAATTACTGCATAACAAACCTGTATGTCACAGCATACATTGCTAATTTATTGGATTTCTTTTTTTTGCAATTTATGGGGTTTTGTTTGCTTGGGCTTGAGTTTTAGTGTAAGCAAGCTTTTTTTTCTTTTTGTGATATATTTGCTTGCGATTTATGGGTTTTTGTTTGCTCGGGTTTGAGTTTTGGTGTATGCAAGCTTTTTTTCTTTACAGCACACGCTACTAACACGTGGTGATAGAATTTCAGCTTTGATCCCTCCTGAAAATGCACTCTCTGATGATGGTAATGCATCTGACGTCGATGATGAACTATTGGGCGCTCAAGTTTTGGATTCAGACTCATTTTACCCGCCCCATCTATTGCGAGTTTCCTAGACACACTGAATATATTAGATTCCGATGATGAAACCTCAACCAATAAGAATGTTCGGCTTACGCCTGTATTCCAAGAAGTATACCCGAATCCATTGTTTGAGCACGATTGCAGCACTATTCCGATAATAAGCAACATTCTAACACGGCCTGCAACCCCTGCCACGCCTGCAACTCCTGCCACTCCTTCTACTCTCAATCCTGTATCTCTAGTCGCTTCTGCATCACAAGCTTCGCCTGCACATCTTCAGTGTCCATACCTAGCACCTTTACTACATCCTCTACACCAGTTTCGTTACCAGAAGTAAACCCAAGAGTTGTCAGCTAATTTATCATTTTCAAAAATGAATAGAGTTTCTGGGTTTACTTCCAGCATTTACTGCCAATCACAGTGTTGCAGAGCCATAATACCCGCTACTTTGCTTTCATAATATATGTCCATCAACTCATTTTTATAAAGAGGTTTTATTTATGATTGTTTTTAATTAAATTTACAATACATGTTTATTATTTTTGTTCTTACTGGTTTTGGTAAGGTATGTCCCAACATACATTCAAATGAATACATATTTCTTTACTCACTTGGCAATGTATGTAGTAGCATACATGATTTTTCAGGAAAACTGAAAACTCTAGATTTTTTTTACTATTTTTCTGGGCATATTTAGGCTCTACACATTCCTATTTCCGTACTGGTTTCAATTCAAAATGTTTTTTTTTTTGCCAATTAAAGGGTTAAGAACCCATTGCAATTTCTAAATTATTATCTTCCAAAATGGTGGTTTATTTTGGATTCAACGTACCAGGCTTTCAAAACTGTTGAGAAGGTGTTTATACTAAAAATAACATACATAGACTTGAAGGCTATCGTCCCCCATCCCTATTTTCTGTCGCATTGATGCCTCCATGAATTTCATATGACTGAAAGAGATGCAATGCAGTCAATGAACTGAAAAAGGTTTGCTGCACGTAGTATACCGTAGCTTCCTACATAGTTACTAATGCTCAACAGCTAAGATCAGGTGAACCATTTTATTTGTAAACTATGAAATTTACAAGGCTGTGGGTGGGTCATTCATAATTCAAAAACACCACCACAAAAACACAGACTCACTCACCCAGAGCCAGAACCAGAGCCAGACAGAGCTGAAAGTCATATACCTCGAAGAACCGAGAACCGTAAGGGAATAAAGGTTCTCGAATGAACCATGAACCGAACGACAAAAAGTAGGACGCCCGATGGATCGATATGATTTTTAAGATCGCAGAAAGTCTTTTATCCCAGAGTTGTTGTTCCTGAAAATGTATGGGAGAGACCTGATGAAAAGAATGATGATAAAAAAGAGGTCCAAAAACTTTTCCGATATAGTTTACAATGCAAGTAAAGTACAGCAATAAAGTACAACCAAGCTCACCATTGCTTCGTTACTAAAATTTTCTGCAACACTGTTAATAGCTGGCTGGTGGTTTGTTGTTAATAGCTGGCATCATTCCAAGCTTGTACTAGGATGGCATAAAGCAAAGGAGACTTGTTTTAAGCTTTCACCCAACAATTCGCAGTCAAAATAGACCTTAAGCTTAGGGTTTTAGTGCTCAGTTTCAGGCACTCATTTGCAACCCTTTTCCATGATACACCCCTAAGCAATCTAATGAAACACAGCAGAGTGGCCTACCAATCCTCAGAGAGCGGCAACCAGTGGACTAGTCAATGTCACGCGTGAGGCGTCACGTCAAAGGGGGGAGTGGAGGGTCTAATTCTAAATCTCTCTAAATTTAATTATAGATTTTTATTTTATTTTATTTGGACTCTCCTCTATCAAATAGACAATAAAATAATAAACATGACTATCATGTGTTTTTTATGTTCTTTTTTATAATAGATACAGATAAAGATGTATTTTTTTGATGAAGAATACTTGAAAATAAAAATATAATATAATAATATGTATATTAGATGTGGAAAAACAAGGTCATCGCCACAGAAATATAGAGTCAAGGCAGAAGAAATTATATTTATATGGCAACTGCGTTATATGCCCTATGAGTCACCCTAGATGCCACCCTAGATGCCACCTATCTCTTCAGTATAAGGTCGAAAATCTCCGAGCACCATTCTATTGAGAATTCTTTTCGCTTTTTTTTGAGAGCTGTCTCTGATTTTCTGTCTCATAAGAGCATGTGTAAAACTTAGGGGTCTAAAAGAGATGCCAATACACATTTTCCAGGGACATTTTCCCCTTGCAAATCAAACCTTAGCATTTTTGAAATAAAGTGTTTGTTGGCCTGCAATGGTTCCGAGCAAAAGTTAAGATAGATTTACGCTTTTGATTTATGCTGTCCTGGTAGACAGTTGAAACTTTTGGACCTCAAAACTTTTATCTCGAAGGTCCCTGGGGGTCCTTACGCTTTTGGTTTATGCTGCCTTGGTAGAAAGTTGAAACTTTTGGACCTCGACTGGTCTATGCTGCCTTAGTAGACAGTATAAACTTTTGGACCTCAAACTTTTATATTGAACTCCTTTGGGATTTTTTTTTAAAACAACGTATGTTGTACCAGTAGACCTCAAGATTTGGGATCTTATTTACTATTTATTATTTAATTTAACCATTCTCATCCAAACATCAACGATCTTAAAACTGTAACTATACTGTAGTAAAAGGAAGCGTTCGTTATATTGGTATCCTAATTTTCATTTATTCAATCAACATTTTTTTTTTATTTGATTCGACTTGATTTGAGACCGTGAGCGGCCGCTAATCTAATATAATAAAAATTTCCATGTCACAATGTTAGTTACCGTACTCCTCCGAAACGGCTTTACCGATTTTTACCAAATTTTATATGCGTATTTAGTAGTGTTACCGATAGTCTAGATCTTCACGAAAACCACCAGTTACAAAAAATCCAGTTTTATTCTTACACTAGCTAGGTACATATCAATAGTTTCGTGTGAGTGAGCGCGCTTGTAGCTGTGCGCTGTGGTGCTACAGTAGGTCTGAGAATCGGCTACTATCTTTTTCCATACCCCTAAGTTATAAGGGTTGTTGAGCCTTAAAATTTATTTTTTCAATTTGTTGACGATATTTTTGTTTCATTTTTTTATAATGTGGCATTAAAAAATACATACAATCCTAAATTTTTATTTTTTTATCACCAACCCCCATTTTTTTATGGACATTTTAGTAATTTAATCATATATCATCCCGCTCGAAACACTAGAACTTATCTAGAAACTAGAAATAATTAACGGCAAAACAACGTTTGCCGGGTCAGTCAGTTATTATATAATAGAAATTCGTGTTAGTTTAACACATTTTATAACTCAAGAATAGGTGAACCGAAAAAGTAACGGAAACGGGGCGGGCGAACCTTCGGGCAGCTGATAGTATATTTTAAAACATTTGACATGTATTAATATTCGTGGAATTAAATTTTTTGGTAAATTTTTTAAGTCATTTTATCCCTGAACTATTTAATTTTAAATTTTAGACTTATTTAGTATATTTTACCGTGACGTAACTGGTTTGTACTAGACTAGATTATTATTAAGATTCTCTATCATTTTTATACTACTAAACTTTGATTGAAGAGCAAATGAAACAGCAAAGCATCGAGTTGGGGCTTGTTTTTCGTCGTTCGTGTGTTATCACATACAATGGATGCATCCACTTCACTGTATTGCATTTAGTCCATCGTGCATCCATGTGTGCATATCCTTGCATGTGTGCATATCCACTGTGTGTTTTATTGCCCATTTAGCAGGCTAAATTTGTAGGCCTACTGCAGGCAGTAGGCCTACAACTGTACCAGGGTCTCATAGACAACAAGGTAGTGCATCGTGGAAGGGATTTCACATTTTCACTTTCCACTTTCACCTAGCTGTTTCAGCCTCGAAAAATCCTATATGCCTAAAAAGAAGGGATATTTTACCACCTTCTATCAATTTACTTCGCCCGTATCTGAGCATATGATAATGAACTATAACGCGATGAGTTAAAGCCTATTGTAACTTTATACTACAAAAAATAAATATTTAAATAAAATAAATCTAAAAGAAAGTAGAGCGGCATGTTAAAACGGGGCCCGTTTTTCGACGTTGGCTGACTGGCCTCTCAGCTCAGTTGTAGTAGCACCGTAGGACGTGGGGATCGAACCCACGTCCTACGGCGCAGCAGGCAGAGTTCTGCGCCAGTTATAATCTACTATATTGCCCATGTGGATCCAGGGACCAAGTGGCGCGGAAGATACCAGGCTCGTATGATATACCTACCTGGGGTTGTCTTAGTTTCCATGTCAACCAAGTTTCAAACATTTTGTCATTGCTTTCTGAATACTGACTAATCTGACTTAGTGGAAAAATAATGATTAATCAATTATTGAAAATGGACAAATAATAATTTGTACTATACAATCAAGAAATAATTATTGTCGGAAAGAAATGATTACTTAGTGACTTATTTTTTAGTCAAAGGCAAAGTCTTCTTAATTACGTGTCACTGGTTCTTTCGAACCAAGTGTGGTGAAAGGATTATGATTTTAAAGACAAGTGAAAGTATATTCTATTTATTCAGTAGTGTCACAAGGATCACTTTGAACGGAGAACTTTTTATGTCTTCATGTCAGTGACCCCGGACTGAACTTTTGAGACTTTTTTTATTAAAAAGCGTGTTTGTTTTGTTAGTTTAAAAATGTTCTTACTTCAGTTGGAAACTAGCAGTATATAAAACAATGCACTTATCCTTGTTCGTATGAACGCCAACTGGGCTATCTGCATAAACTAGATAGAAACTATTTGTACCAGGACATCATAGAGCAACAGGAGTCTGCTACACTCTCAACCAACCAACCTAGGTCCAACCTAGCCAACTAACCTAGGGTCTGTCAACCTCTTACTATTGTAGTGTCCTAAAGGGGCTACTAACCACTGTTTGTAAAATTAACACCTCACTTACCATGTGTTTACAATAAATCTATTGAGTATTGAGACTGAACGCAGAGGTACACCCCTGAATTCAAGGCAGAGATAACTTTTCCCTGGCCCAAGGTAACAAGGTCACCTCTCTCAATCTCTCAATTTGTTAAATATTGTTCATTCTAAAATAACAAAAACTTTTAAAATGTTGCATAAAAAGCTTCCACATTTTGTCAAAGCGTAGGCAGCCGTTTAAAATTTATTTACAGCAATTGTATGAACGTAAGCACATTCGTGTTCACATTCAACGGCATACATCCGAGTGCACTCTGGCTGCGATCCAAGATTATACCAGGATCTCATAAAGCTTAGGATGCTGAGGATGCTGACCCCTCAAATACATTGAATCTAAGCCTTATTCGAGTACTTTTTGCGCTTATCTTCACGTTCCAATTTGCAACTCTTTCACAATGGCATAAAACTAAAACTTAATAGTAATGCATTACAGTCTATATACTTTTTGAAATAAAGACTATAATTGCTTGTATAAGCAACCCTATTCATTGAGCTGATATTCTTTTGTGCATGTGATTACTATGGATTAACCATGGAATTTTACAACAGTTGTTAACAATGAATTACAATTCGTATTCATCGTTTGAATAAAGACTATAATAATAATTGCTTGTATAAGTACCCCTTTTCAATTTATGAGCAGATGCTCTTTTGTGTACGTACTTGGTGGTGCAACGGTCGAATTACAGAAATTGCAACAACAATGCACCATTTTTTGTGAATTCGGAACTGCCATGGAGCAGTTTGACCCGTCTTTGAATAGCACATCTCATAAGCCATTGCTTTCAAAACTAGTTATCTTGAACTCCACTACATTGTGTGGGAGTTAAATTACTGGGAATCAATTTAAAATAAAATAAGCGGCCAAGTGCAAGCCGGAGTCACCCATGAAGGGTTCCGTAGTAGCAAGTAATTAAAAGTTCTTGTAGTTCTTCAGACAGACAGACATGACTTATCTATAAGAGTTCCGCTTTTGCTACGGAACCCTAAAAATCACGACTTGCTTTAGTAGTTTTCCTGAACTTAAATAATTCGGCCTCAAAGAGGCTCTGAATTGGACTTGGAGTCCAATTCAGAGCCTCTTTGAGGCGCGTTATAATCCTTTCATCACAGTAGTATGACGTCAGCCCTTTGTGCAACCAACCATGCGAATTATATAACCTATGGGGAGTGTTATGGGTGTTTGCAGCTTAAAGTCCTAGGCTTGCATAACGAGCTAGGAGTTATCTTTCGTCCTCATTACAAGTTTATCCTAGCAATGTGTGCGTGTGAGAGCTTATCGAGATTGATATTTATTTATATAATACTAGTGGCCCCCCGCGGCTTCGGTCACCCGTTCCCGTTGCTTTTTCGGGATAAAAAGTATCCTATGTCCTTCTCCCGGTTCTAAGCTACCTCCCCATTAATTTTCTGCCAAATCGGTTCAGCCGTTCTTGAGTTATAAATAGTGTAACTAACACGACTTTCTTTTATAAAGATAGATTTATTATTTAATATAATATTTATATTCAGAGTGGATAGTGCATAGTCTGCTCGAAAAGCTTCCGACATTGTAAAAATGTTCATGCCACGCACTTTGAAGTAAGTAAAACGTTTCAAAATATTTTATGCTAAATTGTATGCAGTTGGAGTGCACACAAAGTAGGCTCACAGGTTTTCGTTAAAAAGTTTAGTTTTTTTTTCTTTTGCACGGTTTTCTTCGTCTAAAGCCTTCTCCTGTGCTCGTGGATTTCTCTCAACACTCTTACTAACTACGCTACTAATACGTGCAAGTAGAAATTATGCAAGAGTGCTACGCCATGTCTTTGAGGTGCTACGAAGTCACACGTTATGCTACGATATTGCTACGAAATGCTGCGAGGTGGCTACGAGATAACTTGGAGATTTGAATTATACCATTTTTGTGAAGCAAATCTTCAAAATTTGGCACATTTTGGCTGCAAAAGATAGTGGTACGAGTAGCAATTTAGTCAAGTAGCCTTATATTAGGATTCGGACTATAGCAATAATTTTCAGATTAGTTAACCTGCTAAAAGTGTGGGTGCAAAGATGAACGTAAAATTTGCAATATTAATCCACAGTCGATTTTAAACTTTAAAGTATTAGAAATAAGACTAGTTTTATCTTTTGACATCGCTGGCAGGCTGCACTTTGAGTCAAACTGTCTATCTCTGTTAGACTCCTAGATTTTCCTAAAGCACATGAAACAGCGACAAGGGGGAATGGGGAATGCTTGCACCTAGAGGTCTACTCTGCAAAATGTATGTGCAATAAAGCTCCATAATGTAATGGTACATATTTTAGTTTAATATATGGCAAGCATTGTAGTTTTAGTAAGTTGTCGTCGCGGATGCGGTTGGCGGCGCCGGAAGGTAGCGTCCTAAGAAGTCGAATGGCGGTTAGCAGCGCGGGCGTTTCATTGGAGGATCCGCAACCGTTTTGCAACAGCAGACGCAGCTACGGCCTTGATTGGCTGCGCAATCGATGACACTGACAGTTGGGATGACAATCGGACGAATCCGGCCTGCCTCGGCCGAGAGAGCAAGCGAGACAACAGACGGGAATATATCGCGACCCTGCTCATTGAATGAGGCAGCGTCGCTCTCTTTGGGCCAAGCCATCGCAGCGGGAGGACGTGTTCGCAAGCAGCAGCTCCGAGCAGCCATCTTGGGGCCTTGCATAGACGCAGGCCGAGCTGATCTCCGGAAGGTGATTTGTTGCCGCCGCCTCCCGAAAGTCGGGCAGCCTCCGCTCCGCTTCCTTGCCGTAGCATGCTGGAAGACGTGCAGCGTGGACCTGGTATCTGGTATGGTTGACCCGCGATATTCGCTCTCGCTAGAAAAGGTTTAGTTCGATAAGTCTCCCCCTGTCGTGTTGTATGATTGTGTTTGCTAGTGATCTGATCTCATTATAATTATTGATTGAACACTTGTTATTTCTTTGTCGAGGGAACCCACAACTCTGCTAGGTACTCATGTCACGGCCTTAGAAAGCAGGACACACGGCATCGAACCCACGCCCTCTTGACGCTCTGCTGACTGAGGCCGCTGGCAGGCAAACTATGCATGTAGATAGGATCCTGTCTATTCTAGGAAGGTAGGAACCTCACTAGGTAGGTATATGGTAGAAAGTACTAGAAGAAAGACATCGTGATAGTAGCAACGTGACATTTGGCGCCCACGTGTTTAGGTTGTGTGTATAATAGAAACAAGTTGTTGGGTGGTTTCCTCAACAAAGTTGTAGATAAATAGGTATTTTGTGTGTGCATGTGTTTTTGTGTGAATAATCCCCTTGTATAGTTTTCTGTATAAAGTATCATGTAGGTAGTATTTTTCTTGTGAATATTGTAGTAATCTCACTTATTTTGGTGAATTACTTTGTTTCGGTACTAAAATTTGTAAATTGTAGTAAGTATAGAATATTCGTGCAAATTGTGCCGGCCATTTTGATTTGCTTGGCAGATCGAACGCGGTAGCGTGGTACGCGTACGAGTCGTAACTTGCTCGGGTTGTGTTTGCGTGCAATGGCCGACCACTTTGAGAAAAAGTGATAATAAAATTGTGTTTTTTGTATTGAGTTGTGTTTGTTTGTTAATATTGTGTTTTAAAGTTGTAGATAGCAACTGGTATCATTTCTTGGAGTGCCTGGGCGGTGCTTTGGGTGCGTGTTTTGTGAGTTCGTCGTGAGGTGTGGAATCCTCCGTCGGTGTTGACCAGCTTCGGGATACCATGGATCGTCAGGAAGTTGGATTTGGTAAGGTGTTTCCAACCATGGGACACTCTACTCAGGTGAGCAACGATTTAATTACTTTCGACGAGACGTTTGAGTCTGCCGAGGGTCCTAGTTTGGCAGTTCTGAGCTCGCATGCCCTTAGTAAATGCGGTCTCACATCTTGGAACTTGAGGTTTGATGGTCACAGTGATGTGACAGACTTTGTCTCGGCAGTCGAAGAACTCCAGGTAGCCAGGGGCATCCCTGAAAGATTGCTTTTGGATAACTTTCATGATCTTTTATCCGAACCCATCCTAACGTGGTTTAGAGTAAATAGGTTTCAGTTCACATCGTGGCGTAGGCTTAGAGCTCTGTTGTGTGAAAACTTTTTGCCAACAGACTATACCTACAGGGTAACGTCTCAACTGCGAGCAAAAAAACAATTCGTAGGTCAATCCTTGTGGGAGTACATTTCACAGATGCGCTTCTTGGCTAATAAGGTTCCAAATAGCTTGACCGATTCGGATCTCTTTGAAATAGTAAAACATAACATTTTGCCAAAGTACCATGCCGCACTAATTTATGGTTCAGTTTTCTGTCTCGATGATTTAGTTAGAGTAGGTAGGTTGACCGATGCTTATTCATCAGACCCTGTAAATAATACTGTACATAATCCTGTAAATAACTATGTAAATAATAGTCACTCCTTGAACGAGGCCCGTCCAGTCCAAAGGAGGCAACAATTGGCAATTTGTGCGGTCACATCTGGCGAAACTTCTCGTTCAGTTAGTGGTGCTTGTTTTGTGTGTAAGGAAGTTGGACACTTCAGCAAGCAGTGTCCTATGCGCACACTACCCTTGGAAGGGAATTGCTTTAAATGCCAACAGTCGGGTCATCGGTACAATAAATGTCCAAATATTAGGATTCCCATGTGTCTAAGTTGTAAGACGTTGAATGTAACAAAAAAGACTTGTCCCCGTTGTAATGCAGTTTCAAAACCAGTTTCAGCTCCGGCTCTATGTGCCGCAACGACTGCTGAGGCAACTCCAGCGCAGCCGGCCGCCTCTCAGCCAGCTGTAGCGACTTCCTCGCCGCCCGCTCACCAGTCTTCGAGTGGTCCGGTGGAGTCCAGTCGTCGACGCCAGCCCAAGCAGGCCTCAAAAAACTAGTTGTTGCACCGGCTACGCCTGCCGATGAGTGGAAATCTTGGTTAGTGTTCGTTCGAAATTTTTTTAACAACTTGAGTGTAGCTCCGGTGCATGTCCCATCCATAGGCAAAAGTAAACGCCCCTTGGTTGAATTTTCTGTAAATAACACTTCTTACCTGGGTCTGTTGGACTCTGGGAGTGATCTTAATATATTAGGGAATCATAGCCATGTACAATTCCTAAAGCGGGGTTATGTTTTGAAAAAGTCACCGTTTCAATCAGCTGTTTCATGTAGTGGTGCAGCTTGTAAAATAATTGGTCAGATTAAATTACCAATTTGGGTAGATGGTAAAACTCTAGATTTGGACTTTGAAGTCATCCCAAGTTTAACCGATGATTTTATTTTTGGAATTGAGTTTTGGCAACGGTCTGGTTTGTTGAGTAGAATTGAAGGTTCAATTTCAAAGTTTAGTCTTTCAGAGCCGGGTCATATTGGAATTATACATGGTTCTCCTGTACAAAATGTAAATAATAGTTTAAATGTAAATAATAATGTAAATATTAATAATAATGTAAATAATAATGAAAATTCAGCTGGTGTAAATAAGTTGAAAGAAGTTAAGGAGGAATTGAGTTCCTGTAGTTCTGCTTCGAAACAGAAACCCTTGTCTTGTGAGCAACAGAAACGTTTGGATTTAGTCGTGGAAAAATTTAAATCCATTTCTTTTGAAAAGAAAGGTTTGGGCCGTACTCATCTGGTGGAGTACAAAATTGAAACATCTGGGGAACCTATTAAGCAACGGTTCTATAGAGCTAGCCCTGCTCGACAGCAGATTATTAATGAGGAATTAGATAAATTAATTAAGTTAGGAGTTTTAGAAGAATCTTCCAGTCCTTGGGCATCTCCGGTCATCTTGGTCCCAAAGGCATCAGGTGGTTTTCGTCTTTGCATTGACAGTCGTAAGTTAAATTCTGTTACTAAAAAAAATAGTTACCCCCTCCCTAGAGTTGACGATATTCTTGATAATTTGAAAAATGCTAAGTACATCTCATCCATTGACCTTAGTCAAGCGTTCCTACAGCTACCGCTGAGTGAATGTGCTAAGGAGAAATCCGCCATCATCACGCAGGGGCGCGGGCTCCTACAGTACACTGTAGTCCCTTTCGGTCTTTCCAATGCCGCGCAAACGCTGCAGAAGCTTGTAGACACCTTGTTTGGAGCCGAATTTTATGCCAAACTGTTCGCCTACTTGGATGACTTGATTGTAGTAAATGATAATTTTGATAGCCATATGGAAATGTTGGATAAAGTGTTTGAGAAGTTGAAAATGGCCAACTTGACAGTCAATTTGTCTAAATGTGAATTTTGTAAATCAGAATTGAAATATCTAGGTTACATTGTATCTGAGAAGGGTCTAACCACAGATCCTTCAAAGATAGTTGCGATTAACAATTTCCCTACGCCTAAGAATGTGAAGGAAGTGAGAAGCTTTCTCGGTTTAGCATCATACTACAGACGTTTTATTGAAAATTTTTCAGCCTTGGCGAGACCACTGTCCCAGCTGACCAGCTCGAAAGTCAAGTTCGCGTGGTCCAGCGAGGCAGAGGCAGCGTTCCAGAGTTTGAAGAAGGCGTTGACCTCCTCTCCGGTGCTGATGGTACCAGACTATAAGAAGCCTTTCTTTCTTCACTGCGATGCGAGTGGATTTGGCTTGGGATCAGCCATTGTACAGAAGGACGACGAAGGTCATGAACATCCGATAGCCTATTATTCGAGAACTCTTAATAAGGCTGAGTCAGCGTATAGTACTACTGAGAGAGAATTGCTGTGTGTTGTAGAATCTGTTAGGCACTTCAGACACTACATTGAAGGTTCTTACTTCACGGTGGTGACTGATCATGAGAGCTTGAAATGGCTTAGGGATATTGAAAATCCTACAGGACGTTTAGCGCGATGGGCCACCAGGCTGTCTCAGTTTGATTTTGATGTTGTACATAAGAAAGGTAAATTACATGTAATTCCTGATGCCCTATCGCGTATAAGCGTCTGTGCGTTAACCTTACCTGTAAATAGTAGTGATAAGTGGTATACTGATGTAATCTCGGGTGTGCAGTCTCGACCTGAACGCTACCCTAACTTTAAATTAATTGATGGTGAGTTGTTTCGATACTGCAAACCTAAGTTTGATTTGATGGGTTCTTATGTGTGGAAAAAGGTAATACCTGTTGAGTCTCGTGAAGTCATAATAAAAAAGGCTCATGAGGACCCATTAAATTCTCATCTTGGTGCATTTAAAGTTTTTAAGATGTTAGCCCTCACTTTTTATTGGCCTAACATGTTGAAATCGATTAGAGATATTGTTAGAAATTGTAATACTTGCAAGGCTTATAAGGTCAGGACGGATCCTCCATCGGGAAAAATGCTGTGCCAAAAGAAGGTTACTGCACCCATGCAGGTTCTGTCAATAGATCTAGTCGGCCCTCTGCCTAGAAGTTATTCGGGTCATGTTCATTTACTGACTGTGGTAGATATTTTTTCTAAGTATGTATGGCTTAACCCTCTTAAACAAGCAACTTCTAAAACTATTGTAAAATTCTTAGAGGAAGAGGTATTTTTGCGGTATGGTGTGCCACATTGTATAATTTCAGATAATGGTAGTCAGTTCATTTCGAAGGAATTTGAGTCCTTGCTTAAGAAATATAATGTACCAAAAGTATTTAGGAATTGTGTGTACTTTCCACAAAATAACACCATAGAGCGCTATAATAGAACTATTGAAACAGCAATCGCGTCGTATTGTGAGTCTGATCACCGCGGTTGGACCAAAAATTTGAGGAAAGTACAAACAGCCTTAAATTCTCATGTTAGTGCAGTTCATGGTTTTACACCTCATTTTGTTATGCATGGTAGAGAACTTGTTTTGGATGGTAGATTTCATAACTTGAAAGATTATGATGATGTTCAAGATATTGATAAGAATGACTTGAGTTCCTACACCACTAAATTGAAGGAATTGTCAGTAATTTTTGATCAAGTCCAGCATCATCTTCTCAAGGCTTATCAGAAGAATGCTGCTAGGTATAATTTAAGGCGTCACACCACACATTATAAAGAAGGAGACGTGGTCTGGCGTAGAGCTCACTTTCAGTCTGACGCTTCCAAGTTCTTTAGTAACAAACTAGCTCCGCGTTTTGTTAAGTCTATCGTCCTGAAAGTTAAGTCTGTAAATACTTACGAGCTTGGAAACCTGGATAAGTCGCCAGTAGGCATCTATCATGTGAGCGATATCTTTAAAGATTAGACCCTTTCTAGTGTGGCTCAGTACATATATTTGTATGTTAGCTTTGAACCTGGCTTGATTAAACCTTTTTTTTAGTTTTTATTTTAAGCTTTGTGTTGGGATTATGTTACAAAGTTGTATTTTGTACTTGCATTAGGTAATTCGTGTAAAAAGCCTAAGGCCTAGATGGTTCTAAGCATTGGTTGTTTGCAGTGATGGTTAAGGCGTAATTTTTTATAGCAGTAATGACTAAGGCGTAATTTTTTATAGCAGTATTGACTAAGGCGTAATTTTTTATAGCAGTAATGGAAAAGGAGATTAAATACAGAGTTATTGAGATTAAGAGTAGAAAGTTCAGTTTGTGGCGGGGTCACCACCCTTGCAATCCGATTAGTCCTTCTGGCTATACCGGGACCGGCCATCGTTAAACGAAAAGGTGACCCAGGGTCCTTTACCCACCCCCTTTCCTACTTTATTTAAAGGGTTCCGCCTGGTTCCGTATTTCTTCACTTCTTTCTAATCGTTTTGTATATAGCGGTGTCTTCTTCGACAGTTTTGTAGATATTTTCGTTTCCTGTACTCTTCACGCTGTAAATTTTTGTAATTTTTTGTAAATAATGTTTATTTTTTTAACTGTAAATAAATTGTACATTATTGTTTTAGTGGGGGAGTGAGGTGTAGTCAAGCCTAGGTTCAAATGCTGTGTAGTTGTCATACCGTTGTGATGTGTATTGTTTTGTGGTGCTCTTTCTATAAGGAATGTCTGATATAAATATATGTAAAAATGTATGTATTGTATGGTTTGTTAGAAAAGTATGATAGTGGCAGCAAAAGAGATGAATGAAAGTTGATTCAGTTTAGACGAATATTGTTTACGTAGTATATTTATTAGTATCCTACCTATTTTTCCTTGGTGTGCCGTTTGATCTAAAATGGGCACTTTGTTTCCGGGTTCTCCCAGACTAGATGGTGAGATACTCGTGGTCTCTTCTCTATTTACGTTTTTTTTTTTGTTATAGTTAGTGAAATAGCATCACAAAATCATTATGTCATTGTTGTAGTAATTTCGCGTGCATTTTGCTTAAAAATGTACTGCGTTTACAGTGGTTTTTATGAAACTCTGTAACTTGCATCCTTTTTGTGTGAAAATTCGGTCTGGTAATTTTCCCTTTTCGTAATTGGATATTGAATTATATCGTGGTAAAGTTTATAGCTTGTGTAAGGGCCTTAATGCTGTATTAATTAAGATGCCTAGTAAGTAAGAATTTGTATTGTAAAAGCCAGTTCCTTTATCGTGGAACATTTGCAATAAACCTTTTTGGTCGATGTTTGTTAAATCCGCTCTGCCAAGAGATGGCGCTGTCTGTGATTTTCTCGTACTAGTTGAATATTTTGGTTCTCAGAGCTTGGTATTGTTAAAAAGCCAATAGATGGCGTTGTTCGTTTATGTTGTAGCTTAGAGTTACGTTTAGATTCTTTGGTTTGAGACTTGTAATTGTTATTGAAGCTATTTTTGGATAACTTTGTGATAAGTTGAGACTTAGTTGTTTATATTTGTAGGTCTAGATTTTGGTAGTAGTCTGTCTAGTCTTCAGTTAGATACTGAGCGTGTTGTCTTTCTTAAAAAATAATTTAAGAGGAAAAATGTTGTTATGTGTACATAGTGTTTATATTATAAGATACTCTTTTTGTAAGCATTGACGCCCTTACCTTACATTGTGCCTCGTGGCAATATTATTTAGTTAAGATGTGTTGTTGGATAGTCTCACCTCATTAACATTGTAAGTTTATGGAGTTAAGATTTTAGTAATCTGGAATAATGTTTTGTTATTGTTACTTGTTCGATAGGATAGCTTTAACTGCGGTTGGTTTGGAACAAGATAATGTTTTGAATTGATGATGTTTTACTCTAATAATGTAAATTTTGGTTCAGGGTGGCAATCCACACACACCGTTGCTTTGTATTCATTTTTATTTTAGTTAAGTTTTGTGCAGTAACATTGCATGCCTGGGTAATTCAGATTAAGTTTCAGTGAGCTTTAATTGTTTTTTTTCTTTTCTGTTTCTTTTTTGTTCTCTTGCCGACCGGGTAATGTAATGGTACATATTTTAGTTTAATATATGGCAAGCATTGTAGTTTTAGTAAGTTGTCGTCGCGGATGCGGTTGGCGGCGCCGGAAGGTAGCGTCCTAAGAAGTCGAATGGCGGTTAGCAGCGCGGGCGTTTCATTGGAGGATCCGCAACCGTTTTGCAACAGCAGACGCAGCTACGGCCTTGATTGGCTGCGCAATCGATGACACTGACAGTTGGGATGACAATCGGACGAATCCGGCCTGCCTCGGCCGAGAGAGCAAGCGAGACAACAGACGGGAATATATCGCGACCCTGCTCATTGAATGAGGCAGCGTCGCTCTCTTTGGGCCAAGCCATCGCAGCGGGAGGACGTGTTCGCAAGCAGCAGCTCCGAGCAGCCATCTTGGGGCCTTGCATAGACGCAGGCCGAGCTGATCTCCGGAAGGTGATTTGTTGCCGCCGCCTCCCGAAAGTCGGGCAGCCTCCGCTCCGCTTCCTTGCCGTAGCATGCTGGAAGACGTGCAGCGTGGACCTGGTATCTGGTATGGTTGACCCGCGATATTCGCTCTCGCTAGAAAAGGTTTAGTTCGATAAGTCTCCCCCTGTCGTGTTGTATGATTGTGTTTGCTAGTGATCTGATCTCATTATAATTATTGATTGAACACTTGTTATTTCTTTGTCGAGGGAACCCACAACTCTGCTAGGTACTCATGTCACGGCCTTAGAAAGCAGGACACACGGCATCGAACCCACGCCCTCTTGACGCTCTGCTGACTGAGGCCGCTGGCAGGCAAACTATGCATGTAGATAGGATCCTGTCTATTCTAGGAAGGTAGGAACCTCACTAGGTAGGTATATGGTAGAAAGTACTAGAAGAAAGACATCGTGATAGTAGCAACGTGACAATATTGATATTTTGATTTACACTGCGCGGCTTGCGTCGCAGCGACAAGTCGATTACGGAGAGCTACCTTATTAATACGCAGTGTATATCAAAAC
The DNA here is from genome assembly GCA_939531255.2 of Thera britannica. Classification (NCBI taxonomy): domain Eukaryota; kingdom Metazoa; phylum Arthropoda; class Insecta; order Lepidoptera; family Geometridae; genus Thera; species Thera britannica. Next base: position 2,226,954 of record OW618044.2, read on the forward strand.
TTCAACAACAAACTTCTTCCGTCGTTTTGCGGAGTAGACATCCAGCTGGCTTCGTTATCATACACCTTCCAGGAGTATGAGGGCCTGGTACTGTGGCGCCAGTTCTCTGGCATACATTGCCGTATCTGGCAAAAACACGATTTTCAGTAGAAGTAGAAAGCTTCGTTTGTTTTTTCAAAATGAGCAGATTTCCAATCATTTTAGTATAGGATCCCGCTATAGAAAGACCTTCGCCGAGCTGGTTATTTAATGAAACGTATTTTATATTTAATTAAACATGCCAATAAATTTATTATTCTATATGGGTTGCCTATCAAATTTCAGTCGAGGATATGATTAATTAATCATTAAAAAAAAAATTGTTTTTTTAACTTTCCACCGGTTTGTTTATTAGACAAATTCTATACCAATCGAAAGTATAGACCCCATAGATTATGCAAACGTTAGGTTGCCTATTTTTTCCGGTCACAACTCTCGGGTAGCCAGGTATAAACAGGTAAATCGATACTAGCATTTTGCACCGGTATGTTTATTGAATAAAAATACTGGGGTCTATACTTTCGATTGGTATAGAATTTAATTAATAAACAAACCAGTGGAAAGTTTAATTTTTTTTTTTAATTATTAATTTATATTGTAGTAAGGCTAATATTGCACTACAATCAGAACAGCATTCATCATTAAAGTTTTTTATACAACTAGCTGATGAAATAAGCATATTATTATGGCCCACCGGATGTTTAAGTGGTAACCATCGCCTAAAACAAAGCATTACCTCGAAAATCACGCATGTCAAGAACGTGCCCTACGATGCACTTTCCTGCTTCTATCAAGCTCGGTGGGTTCGATCCCCACCGAGAACAAATATTTGTGTGGTTAACGTAAATGTTTGTTCTCTGTCTGGGTTTTATATTGTATTCTAAGTATGTATTTACAAAAAAATATGTATTCAAGTATTATATCAGCTATCCGGTTCCCATATTACAAGCTCTGCTTAGTTTGGGGCTGGGTAGTGTTGTGTGAATTGTCCACAATATTTATTATTCATTATTACTATTATTAACTGGAGGCATACAGTTGTTACATGTTCAGCCTCACGAGCCAGTAATTTCATATTACAGAGTTGGATACTACGTTCTCAGATCACTTACTAGGTTTTTGGTTTTGTTTTTATGTCGCATTGATATCACGCAGTTTATTTTAATTTGATTTCATAATTTAGTCGGTGCTATTTTGCGTTTCATTTTAGTGCAAGCGTATGAACGTAAGCAGTACATTCGAGTTCAGATTCATCGTCAATCATATCCGAGTGCACTCTGGCCGCGATCCAAGATTGTACCAGGATCTCATAAAGCAAAGGATGCTGGGGATGCTGTCCACGACCTTATAACACACTTGAATCTAAGCCTTATTTGAGTGCGACTTGTGCTTATTTTTGCATTCCACTATGCAACCCTTCTGTTAGCTCACACACCACGCAGTAATAGTATTTTTAAATTGTATGCACTTGAAATAAAAATTAGAAAAGAAGACTCTTATTTTAGTTGACCATCTATTTAGTTTGTACAAGTTACTACAGGCGGCTCTACTAGAGTGCTACCAACTTTGATAAAAACCGGTTTCATTCGAAGATGTGCGCAGGCCTTCAGGTATTTCGGCTGTTTTTCCATTGTCAATTGTACCATTGATTTGTACCATTAATGGTACAAGTGCCAATTATTTTGGATCAGAAGTACCATCATAAATATTGATATGTCCTTAATACCATGAATATACAACTAAACAAACTTGAAGTACCGTGGAGTGGTAATAGGGCCCAATAATTAAATTGACATGGGGTAATCTAAATATATAAAACTCTTACGTTACTGACTGACTGACTGACTGACAATCAACGCACAGCCTAAGCCATAAGTCCTAAAAGCATGAAACTTGGAGTGTATGTTCGTTTTATAGCATAGGGGTGCACTAAGAAAGGAAATTGTAAAGTTATTTCCCAAAGGGAGAAAAAGAGAAACAACTTATAAAAGAAAAATCTACGGGGCGTAACGGCTACGGGGCGAGCGAAACCGTGGGCGGCCGCTAGTACTCTTTAATGGGCGAGTATCATTATTGAAAGTTCAATCACACTTTAAATGTTGTTAGGATAACTATGTCATTCATATTTATGTTTTTTTTTAAACAATTATAAATATAAAACCTGGAGCTAATATTTTTTCATATCATCATTTATAAATATAAAATCTGGAGTCCATCATTTATAAATATAAAACCTGGAGCTAATATTTTTTTCGTTGTCGTATTAGGTTTTCTTATAGTCCAATTGGGGGAGACATAAAAAACATGAATAATCGTTTAAAAAAATCACTCCCTGGATTTTTTTCTATTAAAATGTTTACTGGACTATTAACCCTAAATTAGCAAAAATTGACTAATAAAGTAAAAAATGTCTTTTTTTGTTGAGCAGTGAGCTAGCCATAATAATTAGGAAATTTGTAGAAGTAGTTAATACATATTATGTTCAGGTTTATTTTACAGAAACTCCTCAAAATTTAAATCAAAATTAAAAATAACTTTATTCATACGAAGCCAAGGTATACTTTGGAACTACGTTGTCCGATTGTTGCTAACCGGTCTGCGCTAAAATCTAGTGCCTCCAACAGCAAATTGCGCATGTTCATAAACTAAGATAGCAACAATTAGCACCAGGGTTTCAGGACGCTGCAGGAGTTCACCATGACTGTGACGTCACTGCAGAATGAGGCTGTTATTGGAGGTTAGTAGAAAGCAGGGTGACATCGGTGTGTATTGCAAATATTGTGCAGACCATTTTCAACTCTTTTTATACGATTTAAGCTTCATTTTATGTGACACTTATTTAATTAGTTGGAGGCTGCACTGAGACCTAAGTCTATCTCTGTTAGACTCCCAGATTTGCCTAAAGCACATGAAATAGCAACTAAGGGATGGGGAAATAGCACCTACCCTTACCTGATTTAGTTTTTGTACTACAGGGGGTTATAAGAGCCGGGTATATGACCCACGTATTCACAGGTGTGATACATTATCATCAGCCTGAAGAAGTCCACTGCTGGACAACGGCCTCCCCAACACACTTCTAGAAAGAACGATTCTGAACCCTTTCCATCCACGGACTTCCCGCGATCGTAACAATGTCATTGGTACATCTGGTAAAGGGGTGCCCTACGTTTCGTCTTCCGGTTCGTGGTTGCCATTCGCCATTCGTTGCATACATCGCCGTGACAAAACACGGTTTTCAGTATTAGGGGACCGGGCAGTATGGTTAACCTGAGAAAATGGATTTACTATAAAGAGTCACGGTGTGATTGTAACATGGATCCAAAAACCATGTCTCGTGCTGACAACAAAAGCATTATATGAAATAGAACCTGTGAAGGACAAGATGAGGAGTAATAGGTTAGCATGGTATGGGCACGTCCTGCGGAGGGATAAAAGTCATATTGCTAGAAAAGTGCTAGATGGTAGGTATAGAAGACGAGGTAGACCAAAGAAAAGATGGATGGACTGTGTCAAAGATGCAAGAAAGGATAGAGCACTAAGATGAAAAATTATAGTGGTGAGTGGAAAAAGAAAACCTGTTGCGCTGACCCCTTTTTACTTTGGATTAGGGCAGAAAGATGAAGATAATGGTAGTTTGTTGCAACGACCTGCTGGCCTACCATGAGGTTGTGGTTATGGTTATGGCTGTCAAAATGTGTTAACAGTGTCAACACATTCAAACCCAAGAAGAAAATCAATGTGTGGGTCAGCCTATCCATACACAATTTGACAGCCATAGGCATAACCATATGGAGCTCGTGGTAGCCCTGCTGACAAAGTAAAGTAAGGGAGTTTAAATAATATGAACTCTGAAAATGTTGGAATATTGCCTGATATCGTTAAATTTTTAATAATAAATCTCAATTTTTTTTTTGCATAGGTAACCACTTTTTGAGTTTGTTCTCTTCATTTTTCTGAGTATGTGCATATGCATATGTTTTTTTTTATGTGATCAAGCGTATGAACGTAAGCAGTACATTCGAGTTCACATTCAACTTCAATCATTATCTGAGTGCACTCTGGCTGCGATCCAAGGTTTTACCAGGATCCCATAAAGCAAAGGATACTGGTGATGTTGTTCATGACCTTCAAATGCAAATGAATCTAAGCCTTACTCGAGTGCAACTTGTGCTTATTTTCACATATCGCTTCGCGACCCTTCGCTCGCAGACTCCCCACATAGTAACAGTACGTATTAATCGTCGACATTGCATTACTATCCGTATGCTTTGGTAATAAAGACTAAAACAGATTATGTAAGCAACCCCTTTTCATCTGTTGACCTTGTTACATTTCGTCTGAGCATCTGCCCGCAGCTCTGCTATGAAAAGATCACGAATAAAAGTGTCGTAAAAATAAAAAAAGATAAATATTGTGTACAATTGAAGGCCTGCGTAAAAATTGTCGTCAAATATTGCGTGCAAATCTAGATTTGACAGCAATATTTGACAGCGTTTCACTGATCGCTACCGCCAGCGAACTAGGTGTGCGCAAGCCTTCACACAATATTATGTAGCCCCAAAATAAGTAGAGCTTGTATGATGGGGTTTTTGAAGTAAAACTTGAGCATTTTTTGAGGTGGAAAAAAAAAAATGAACTCTCGACGGACACTGTCACGGCGTCACTGTCACCGAATCCTCTTCGCCAAAGATCGGCAAACTTTGTCTCAAAGCGGGAAGGATAATTGTCCAAGTTTTCACTCTACGGACGATATTTTTTTTTCTAGTACTGCCGTCTCACATCTTGATCGGCAAAACTGCAAATCTTGATTGAACAGTCTTTCAGTTTAAATTATAGCAGATAAATTAACTAAATAAAAATACTATTAAGGCCAATTTTAGTAGAAAAAATAAACTAGATTGTACTGGATAGATAATGGCGATTTTTTTTTTAATTCTGAGGCTGTCATGGGATACTTTCGTGCAGGAAAACTATTCTACACTATGCCTCACAGCATGCAGTTAGTTACGTAGTTCTACGCTGTAGAGACCAAAAGTAAGTATTAATTAAGTACCTAGTTTACTCTGACATTGATTTCTCGGTTTTTTGTGTCTGATGATGCATCATATTACTACGGAATCCAGCCTCAACAAGGAATTTCTTAACAGCATATTAAATCCTGGAGCTATGTTCAATACAAGATATTTTTCTTAAAAAGTTTTCTTTTAAGTTCAAGTTTTCACTTTATTCAGTATGTAGCATTCACGGAGTTCCACGATTTTCTTTATAAGACCACACTAATTAAGACAAAGACAACCATCGATGTACTTTTCGCTCGTTGCAAAAATCATGAAATCAGATTAGTTTCTAGCGATTTTAGATTCAGTGTTTCAGTGAGATTCAGTGTTTACTGAAAATATGTGTTTTTTCAGTTGGGCTAGTTTGATCCAACAAGTGACGCTCGGCTGGTGTACCAGGGTCTCAGCACACGCCAGGAGGTATTAGCATTGCAGTCCTCCCATTCCACTATTCGCTATTTCATCAGTGCACCTAGAAGACCTAAGAGTCCAACAGGGATGGAGCATGCACAGATTCAAGTTCATCGACCTGACCTCGACCCTTAACATTAATGTGGGACAGTACATAATATGAGTAAAAATGTGGTAAAAACTAAATAATTTAATTTATTTTTATAGAAATGAGTGCCTGCCACCTTACATGGTTTGGATATTTAATTAATTTTTGACTTTGACTTTCAGTTTAACTAAACAAAAAAAATATATTATTAAGGCCAATTTTTGTAGAAAAAATAAATAAGATTATACTGGATAGATAATGACAATTTTTTTTTTTTATATTTGTTGTATATTTTCATTTTGCAAGTCGTTTATTGAACTCTGAGGCTGTCATGGGTTACTTCCTTGCAGGAAAACTATTCTACACTACGCCTCATAGCATGTAGCTAGTTACGTAGTTCTACGCTGAAGAGACCAAAAGTAAGTATTAATGAAGTAGTATTCTGACATTCATTTCTCGGTTTATACAAGGTTTCTTGTGTCTGATGGGATACATCATTTATTAGGGAATCCAGCTGCAACAAGGAATTTCTTTTGAGCTATGCTCATTACATGATGTTTTTCTCATAAAGTTTTCTTTTAAGTTTAAGTTATCACTTCTGTTGCATTCACGGAGTTCCACGATTTTTTTATATTTATTTATTAGACCACAATAATTATAACAAAGACAACCATCGATGTACTTCCGTAAGCAACTGTCTTGTTTGAAATCTGAGTACCTAGTTGCTAGCGATTTTCGATTCAGTGTCTACTGAAAATATGTGTTTTGTTAGTTAGGCTAGCTGATCCAACAAGTGACGCTCGGCTGGTGTACCAGGGTCTCAGCACACGCCAGGAGGTATTAGCATTGCAGTCCTCCCATTCCACTATTCGCTATTTCATCAGTGCACCTAGAAGACCTAAAAGTCCAACAGGGATGGAGCATGCACAGATTCAAGTTCATCGACCTGACCTCGACCCTTAACATGAATGTGGGACAGTACATAATATGAGTAAAAATGTGGTAAAAACTAAATAATTTAATTTATTTTTATAGAAATGAGTGCCTGCCACCTTACATGGTTTGGATATTTAATTAATTTTTGACTTTGACTTTCAGTTTAACTAAACAAAAAAAATATATTATTAAGGCCAATTTTTGTAGAAAAAATAAATAAGATTATACTGGATAGATAATGACAATTTTTTTTTTAATATTTGTTGTATATTTTCATTTTGCAAGTCGTTTAGTGAACTCTGAGGCTGTCCTGGGTTACTTCCTTGCAGGAAAACTATTCTACACTACGCCTCATAGCATGTAGCTAGTTACGTAGTTCTACGCTGAAGAGACCAAAAGTAAGTATTAATGAAGTAGTATTCTGACATTCATTTCTCGGTTTATACAAGGTTTCTTGTGTCTGATGGGATCCATCATTTTATTAGGAAATCCAGCTGCAACAAGAAATTTCTTTACTACGTGACTTAAGCATTTTAAATCCTTGAGCTATGCTCATTACATGATATTTTTCTCATAAAGTTTTCTTTTAAGTTTAAGTTATCACTACTGTTGCATTCACGGAGTTCCACGATTTTTTTGTATTTCTTTATTAGACCACAATAATTATAACAAAGACAACCATCGATGTACTTCCGTAAGCAACTGTCTTGTTTGAAATCTGAGTACCTAGTTGCTAGCGATTTTCGATTCAGTGTCTACTGAAAATATGTGTTTTGTTAGTTAGGCTAGCTGATCCAACAAGTGACGCTCGGCTTGTGTACCAGGGTCTCAGCACGGGCCAGGAGGTATTAGCATTGCAGTCCTCCCATTCCACTATTCGCTATTTCATCAGTGCACCTAGAAGACTTAAGAGTCCAACAGGGATGGAGCATGCACAGCTTCAAGTTCACTGACCTGACCTAGACCCATAACATGGATGTGCATAATATGGGTGAAAATGCGGTAAATGCTAAAAGTTTTTATTTTTATGTTTATAAAAATGAGTAGGGTTGGGATATTCAATTAATTCTATGACAACATTTTAGAGATTATAATGCTTAGAACTAGAATATCATGTAATAGAAAATAGTGTTATGTAAATAAAATATTAAATAAATATATGCATGTAGCTTATTTAAGTTTTTTAATTTTATTGCTCTAAATGATTTGATAAAATATTTTATATATATCAAAACTGTTATGGTAGTCACCTGATATACTTCTATCTATCTATACATATATATATATATTATATACATATTATATAAAATAAAGCCACGTTTGTAACACTATTTATAACTCAAGAACGGCTTAACCAATTTGGCTGAAAATTGGTAGGGAGGTAGCTTAAAACCAGGAGACGGACATTGGTACACCTTGTTTTGAAAAAATAACGGGAACGATGTGTGCGAAGCCGCGGGCGACACTAGTGAATAAATATATTTTTTATTGAGGACAATTTCTCTAAAATAGACAATCTGTTTTCATACTTGATTTTTTTATGTCTAATGTCTGAAGAGCAAACGCTTAGAACAAATAACTACACTTTTTCGGTCTACTGAAAAAACGTGTTTCGTCAGTTGGGCTAGCTGATCCAACAAGTGACGCTCGGCTGGTGTACCAGGGTCTCAGCACACGCCAGGAGGTATTAGCATTGCAGTCCTCCCATTCCACTATTCGCTATTTCATCAGTACACCTAGAAGACCTAAGAGTCTAACAGGGATGGAGCATGCACAGCTTCAAGTTCACTGACCTGACCTAGACCCATAACATGGATGTGTGACAGTGCCTAATAATAAAAAAAATAGGTAGTTTAATACCAATAAAACATTAAATAAATATTGGATATAGGTAGTTATTTTAATTTATGAACAAATAATTTACTTGCTCTTATATGATTTGATAAAATATGAAACTGACCGCCGTGTTAAATATAGTTAGATACTAAAGCTTCAAAGATTATTGGTATATATTAATTCAACGAGTTGCTCAATGTTCTATATTTTCTTTCTAAATTAAAGTTACCCTCAGCTGTTCAATGTGATTTGCACTAATAAATCATAATGAGACACAATGAACCCTTTACTTCAGAAAATAATTCTTAAAATACACCTCGTAGCATAAAATCTACGTAGAGATACGTCACGAGCTACCACACCGTAGTACGCCTTAATCGTAGTAACAGAACGTAATTTGTATTGATTTAAGGCGGGATTTCCTTGACTTGCCATCTCTTTTCCTTGTACAGCTTTCCCGAATACGTCGTAGAGAAAGCAAAATGTTATAGGGGAGAGGATATAAGGTTCAATATCAGTCAGCGCGTGAATCAATCTCCTTGGTTGTTATGCGAGCCTGGTAGATTGGCTGTGAACAAAGTACCATGTTTTTTTTCTGACAAAATTGTTGAGGATGGACCGCGGCTTGCGTAAATACATATTTTTTTTATTAAACTTGCAGATAGAAAATGAAGCCAACCTGATGGTTAATTTTTGATTGTTAAAAAAACAATCTCTTCCGAGTCTTTTCTGAAAATGAATCCTAGCTAGAACGATTTATCGCCTCCCAAAACCCCTGTATATAAATTAAATGAAAATCGTTGGAGGCGTTTCCGAGATTCAGATTATATATCTACCATCATACATCATATACCTACAATATATTTTATACAAGATTTTCTCGCTTAAAGGTATGAGATAAGATAAGATAAGATAAAATTCATGCAGTTATAAATTACTCAACATAATTTATTATTCATCTCCCCATCTTGGAAAGCGTTTTTCCCTCAATACTCAATACTCAATAGATTTATTGTATTGACGAGTATTCTTCTATCATTTCTTCTATTATTCTTCTATTATTTGTTCTTCTATTATAAGTGCAAAAGTTTTTACCCGCTAGGCTAAAGGATAAATAAAATTGAATTTAGAACATTGAATGCACTAAGTTTGTGAATCCAAAACATCATCAAATCTATGGTGCCCAACTAACCGTTCAATCTTTTTTAATTTGTTAAAACTCAATGTTTTTTTCATAAGTGAAAATCATTAAAAAGTTGTTTTTTTTGTATTTAAATCACAATGACTTTGACGACAAAATAAGGCTAGCGTGCGTTTAATCAAAAAATGTGAAATGCATTGAAAGAGCATCACGATGCACACTGCAACTTTGTGCATCGTTAATACCAGGAGTTCATAAACATGTAGGTGGTGTGAGCAGCACATTCCCATTCCACAACTAGTTGCCTTTCAGCCACTGTACAGAACTCTAGGGAGTCTAAGAGAGAAGGGATATGCACTCACCCATGCAACCCCCCTTCCCATTTATTGAGCATGCAATTTTGCACTCTACAGCTAGGCGTTAAAGTCTAATGTCAGTGGATTGAAAACTAGTCAGACACTGCTAATGTAGTGTGTGTGTGTAGTTCCTATGTTTCAAGCATGCACAATAAGCTAAAAAGTATGCCAAAGAAAGAAGAAAGAAAAGATAAAAGTGTTTTTTGATTGAAATAGAAGACTTATTTAAAACTTACACATAAATACGATAAAAATATTATTAAAAAAAAAACAGAAAACTCGCTGCCATTCATTTTTGTCATCTCAGTATATATAAAATACTAGCGGTTACTTGCGGTTTCACCCGTGTGGGAGTTTCCCCGTTACTGTTATTTTTCGTGATAAAAAGTAACTTAGAATTATCCATACATCGTAGGGCACATTTCTGACACCTGTGACCTTCGAGACAATGCTTTACTATATGCGATGGTTACCTTAACATCAGGTGGAGCCATATTGTTCCGCTAGCAAGTGGTATTAAAAAAATCTGGTTACAACCTATATTTGTAAAAAAAAATCGGTTGTCTGTAAGAAGGTTTACTGACGATAGTTGAACGTGCCAACGTGATACAGCTGTCCACGCGGATACATCGCTCACTCAAGTAGGAAAGAGACAGATGTTGAACGCTGCCGAACGCGGAGGCCGATTGTGCCTCTTTGTCGCTCGTTCCGCGCTCTCGCTTGCACTTCAAGCCTTAAATGGAACGCCTCAGAGTAAGGTTACGCCGCATGTCGTCATGTTTTTTCGTGCGTGCAGCCGGCTCTATCGATTTATAAGACGTTGGCACGTCAAAAATATCCAAGTCGGTCCGGTTTGGGTGTGATTGGGCTACAAACGTCTAAACATACATTGTAGCTTTTGTATTTCTAGTACATTACTGCAGCGGGCAGCATAAGAGGCATAGATGGTCGAGCAAGGCCCACATAATGTAAGGATCGTATTCCGAAACAGTGCTTGGGTCTGAGCCGTCTGAGCCAAGCCTCGAGCACAGATTTTTGTTATTTTTCAATGGAGAACTGTCAAAAAGTCTAATCGGGCCTAGGCTATCAATGCCTAGGTTAAGGCCAAGGCTTGTATAGTACTTTTCTCAAATATACACGGTGAACTATGTAATAACCTAGGCGGTACTTTTGCTTTCAAAATAAAACCTTTGATAAGTTAGGTACCTCCTTGGTTGCCTAGTTTCGGAGTAAAAGATCGTTCCATTTTTAAATTACACGACAGGGATGAGTTTAATATGTGTGATAAATTTTTGTCATTTTGGGAAGTCACACAGCTTTTTCATTTTAATTGTTTTTCTGGTGTTATTTTGTGTTTTACTGTGTAATGTCAGTGGTATTTTAACCAACATTACGTGAGGTCTTAGGCCGAGATTCATAGACGTGACTTTGCTTTACAGCAAAGGAGTCTTCGCAAAGTAAACTTTGTTTATCGAAGTTTACCTTCAAAATTTTGAATAAAGAAGAGTTTGACAGAACTATGAAATATTTTTTTGGTTGAAAGTTGAACTTTCCATCAAAGTTAGCACAAAGTGTGAGCAGTTGGAATTAAAGTGTAATAAATGTGTTTTTCTGATTTGAAGGAAAATGTTTCCGATGGTTTTGAAAAAAACAGCCACAATTAATATACCACTTGAAACTGGCAAAACTGTTCGTATGAACAGCGAGGTGATCAAGTATCTTCTTGTATTCGTTTTTATTGCAATCAAGCTCCTAATCATGTAAAAACTGAGGATTGCAACAAGCATTTGATTGAAACAAAAGATACGTGATCATCCCACAGATGACATCTAATTAATACGGCCAATAACATGATAAGTTTGAGAAAAAATATTAAATGGGATTGCGAATCAGAGACATTTTCGATCACTCTTATTCCACCGTGATACAGTCGATGATTGGGTAAATTATTTTGTACAAAGCTGAGCTGCATAATGTCTCTGAATAACGTAAAGAGTAAGCAAGAGGGATAGTATATGGATAAGATGATACGGATGATACAATAGTACTTACATTGTTACCCGAGGATTTAAAGTCACGAATTTAAGTCCCGAGACAATGGAGCTCGAGGGACTTAAGTCTTTCACCCGAGGTAGACATTGTGCTTTTCATTACGAATGCAAGGAAAGTAAAAAAAAACTAATAAGACTTTTTAAACTTCTTATCGTTGTAATGGGTTTCCAACCTCCTTGCTGAATATAAAGTTGGAATTTGGTTCAATAGCCTCCTTGCTGTTTAGAAAGTTGGAACATGGATGAATAAAAATGTGAAAATAGAACTTGTTTTTTTTTATAATTTGACAGCTGTCAGTAGAAAGCGATTCTCCCTAGGGCTGAAAGTATTACTTTCAATTGGGCCCTCAGGCAACTTCAGACCTACTTTCCGAGTATGAGCAATGAAAAGATTAATTACTACCAGTAAGTTATGTGAGCCTGGTATTATGCGGGGGTGTGCTAGTTTCTTTAAGAAGCTAAGCAAAGTCAGGATTTTTCTCAATTTGTTGTAACGAAGTAATGCCGGTAACACACCCACGGTTGCTTGCCGTCGGATTTCAAAACCTTATATAAACAAGAACTACGGGAGCCGAGCGACAGATTGCCTATCGACGTCATAGAAAAATGAGACCTTAAATGACTACAAATATCCGATTCAAGTAAAAAAAGTAGTGAAATGGGCCGAAAATAGTTAAAGTGTTTTTGTGTACTATCTTTGACAAGGAACGATTGCAACAATACCGAATGTCGACATAATTAATTTGAGATAGCAAATAGGAACATCGCTGTATAAAAATAGCATAGCAACAGATAGATGGTGTTACTTTTTAAACTTTCGCGATCATAACATATTGATACTATTACACGGGTATTTAACGCGTATATCACCTTATTTGATTTATTTTCGTCGAAAATGATAGTAACAAGATTTGTGATCGCTGTTCCTTGTTACAATAAAATTGCAACAAAAATATACAATCACCAAGGAAAATCCCGTGTATGTTGCCGGCCTAAAGCTATTTTTTCAATCCACTGGTCAATTCATCTGACAGAAGGGCTTGATAAAAAGATATCTATCCCTTTTTTTGCCTTGTGTAAAACGAGGACCAACATATTTTATTCGAGGAAAGTTACATTCCGCTGGTGGAAAAATCTGCCCTCACGCCTAAGACGGATAAAGTCATGATAAATATAGTCTTTGATTAACAACTACTACTGGTAAGTTATGAGAGCCTGGTATTTTGTGAGATGGGTCCGCCTACAACAATTGTCTAGCTAATACGATAGTTTCAATCACAATAACCTTAATAGTCTAGATCCCTAGAAGAAGGACCTTCACCGAGCTGGTTATTTAATGAAACGTATTTTATATATAAATAAACATGCCAATAAATATATTCTTTATGGGTTGCCTATCAAATTTCAGTCCAGGATAATTATGATTAATTAATAATTAAAAAAAAAAAATTTAAACTTTCCACTGGTTTGTTTATTAAACAAATTTTATACCAATCGAAAGTATAGACCCCAGTATTTTTATTCAATAAACATTCTGGTGCAAAATGCTAGTATCGATTTTCCTGTTTATACCTGGCTACCCGAGAGTTGTGACCGGAAAAAAATAGGCAACCTAACGTTTGCATATTCTATGGGGTCTATACTTTCGATTGGTATAGAATTTGTCTAATAAACAAACCGGTGGAAAGTTAAAAAAACATTTTTTTTTTTATTATTAATTAATCATATCCTGGACTGAAATTTGATAGGCAACCCATATAGAATATATTTATTGGCATGTTTAATTAAATATAAAATACGTTTCATTAAATAACCAGCTCGGTGAAGGTCCTTCTTCTAGGGATCCTATACTATAATAACCGTTCTATTGTTATCCGGCCGCTACCAACGGGTTGGTTAGTGAATCCTCTTTTGAGCTTTTCTGGCAACAATTTTTTGCAATGCCAATTCATGATATAGCGTGTTAGATATTTAATAGAACTAGGTAGTAAAAGTAAACAGGCCTTTGCATCTATTGTAGATGATTTATATAGCGTCAGGGGCAACTGGTGATTACTCATGCCCCTACTTACGGGACGCTATAGTGCCTGGGACAGGATTTTAGATGGGATAGGCTTGCCCAGCACCTATACCATCCTGACAGCTTAGTCGGCCTAATCCACAGGAAAGACATGGTCAATACGTGCGGAGCTGACTAAGCCACGGGTTTCCTCACGATGTTTTCCTTCACCGTTTGAGAGCACTAGCATTGTGTACTTAAATTTTTCGACAGAAAAACTCATTGGTACACGACTGGGTTTGAACCCACGACCTTAGGATCGGAAGGCGGGGCCGCTACCACTAGACCACCAGTGCTCTAGTGGTAACTAGGTAGTAGGTTGTTACTAATAACGTATGTTAAGGTAATTAATTACAAGATTATTTAATTTTATAATACCTGCATGTAGATAGGTAGTACACATATTTTTGTTTTCTTTATTTGTACAAATACTTCCAAAGTTATTTTATTTTTGTTGACTTTGATCTACATGCCACCATTTTATTATTCTATTTTATAGTACGTAGTTTAGCGCATTGGAATATTATTCTGTAATGATTAAAGATAATGACTTTAATAAACAGAATTTGATTTTTTCTTCAGCAACTTTTTTTCTCAAAAAGAGCTTCATTCATTTTGAATTAGCTAAATTCTATTTTTGTTTTAAATTCGTAGAAGGTAGATTTTTAGTATAGGATGGAAAGGATTATAGGTACATCGTTTAGTGGTGCCTAGCAGGTAGTTGGTAGATTAGATTTAAAGAATACTTTTATCAGCTTAAAGAATGATTCTTATCCTTTAATTTGAAAAAAAAACGCTGAGCTGCCCGAAATACTCTAATTTAAATAAAGAAATGTTGTGTAGACAATCCACACAACACTATCTAGCCCCAAACTAAGCCCAAATTCATTAAGTCAACTTTAATGGTAAACATATTAGGCTAATATATAATTTGAGGCTTCCTTCATGAAATGACTTTTGGCCACTCGTCAAAATTGCCCGGGGTAAAGTCTTTGAATTAAATTTGATTATGTAAGATCATTTGAGAAAACATTCTAGAACGTTTCTGGATTCTGGATGATGACCAAATATTCTAAATCATTTCAAAGTCTTTGAAAACAAAGATCTCTTCTAACTCTCGTCTGACCACAGTCGAAAATACAAATTATTTATTTACAAAGAAATGTTGTTTTACGGAAAGATGCTATTCGATGATAATAAAATGACAGTCGTTGGTTTTAAGAAATCAGAAAATACATGACAAAATTTCGTGGAAAACGCGGAAAGCCCCGTTTTGCAAATCGGAAGAGTTTATTTTGATTGTAGGGCAGACAGTTTCAAAGATCTTCTGTTACATTACGAGGCTCAGCAGGGCTACCACGAGCTCCGTATGGCAGCCATAACCATATGAAGCTCATGGTAGGCCAGCTGGTAGGTACTATCCTGGATTGCATTCAACTATACCCAAAAGTGGTGTCACTTCTTGGATTCTCAAAACTTGTACGATATGTGCAAAGCTTATTAACACCACAAATAATGTCAAAAAGCGGCCAAGTGCGAGTCGGACTCGCCCATGAAGGGTTCCGTAGCATCAAGTAACATAATATAAAGGTTCTTATAGTTCGTCGAAAGGTAAGTTGCGGTTGCCCTGTATGTACATCCTTGAGGCAGCTTTGTTTGTTAAAAAACACGGGCACTTATTTGCTAGAGCAAGTGAATTGTATCTGCGAAACACCAGAGATTCTGATAGGATTGTACTTCCTAGGGTCCCTCGTACAAAATTGTATATAAATAACTGTTACGCAATGTGCGGTAAAATATACAACGCCCTGCCCCGAGACTTAAGAAGCCTTCCGCTGAACAAGTTCAGCAAAGAGCTAAGACTTTGGCTACTTAGTAAGAGCTATTATAATGTGAAAGATTTATTCGGTTAAAATTGTTTAAGAGTATTGACATTTATTGACATAACATAATTGTACTATTTAGGAACTTTTTTTTTTGACATGTATTTTGTGACATATTGCACTTAGGACTATTTCAATATTATTGTATAATTAGAGAATTCCGCTGTATTCAATATTGCTGCCCAAAACTTATATAACCGGCAACTACAAATTTGCATCCCAGAAATGTGGGGAATGAGTGCGACTTATTTTTAATTTTATATATAAGATCTTTTGTATCACCATTGAAGCAAATAAATGATTTATGATTTATGATTTATGATTTTTACGATTTATGACGTATAAAAAAAAAAACTAATGACTAGATCTCGTTCAAACCAAATATCGTTGAAAGTTTGCATAGTAATGTACAACATATATTTTTTTTAGTTTTATCTTTCTCTTATTTTAGAAGTTAGAGGGGGGGGGGGACCAACTTTTTTCAACTTTGGAAGTGTCTCTCGCGCAAACTATTAAGTTTAGAAAAAAACGATATTAGAAACTTCAACATCATTTTTGAAGACCTATTCATAGATACGTATGGGTTTGATGAAAAATTTTTTTTTGAGTTTCAGTTTCAAGTATGGGGACCCCCAAAATTTAAAGCTTTTTTTCTGTTTTTGTGTAAAAACCTTAATGCGGTTTACAGAATACATCTACTCGCCAAGTTTCACCAGTCTAGCTCTTACGGTTTCGGAGAAAAATGGCTGTGACACGGACGGACAGACAGACAGACAGACAGACAGACAGACTGACAGACAGACAGACATGACGAATCTATAAGGGTTCCGTTTTTGCCATTTGGCTACGGAACCCTAAAAATGGACAAGGTTTGTGATTAATTCGTTCGCTGAATCGTCACAATTTCCGTTTTTATTTCAAAAAATTGAAAATCGCACTCCTTATCAGCGATAACCCGAAAGACCCCTGTTGCCGGGCATAGTTGGTAGGTTTGTGCAAGCATTTCGTTTCGCGTTTTGGGATGCGTTACTCTCCTACGTATTTATGACATCCTGGTAGTTGAAATACGATGCCCGGGGCCCGGGTGAGCTCAGCGGCATAGGACATAACCATCTCTACCTCTACTGTATGCCTACCTATTCGCTGCATCTACCTCTATCACTTAGTTTCTGATTTTTACACCATTGCTCAGTAAGTAGGGTTTACTTTTGTGCAAAGAGGCATTTGCTACTCAGTTCAGTGTTCGTTCCATTTTCAAATCACTTTCTGTTCTAAAATGATATGAAAACTTTTTATTGAAAAAATAAATAGTAGATACACAGATAAGAGCATTAATGTACCTACAACTGCGACTATTTTAGCGGAAGCGAAAATATTTTACTATTTTTTTAATAAAAAAATAATTTTGTCTAATCGAAATTACATTTTAAATTAAATAACATATTTAAAAATTATTTCAAATATTTTAATGTAAATTATTTCAATGTTATAACTACCTCGAATGAATGATAGAAAGTAGAATGCTTACCTCGGTTGTAAGTAGATATAGGATCTACTATTAAAACTGCATTTTATTGAGCGTTAAACGTCTTTTATGAATCAGCGATATTTTTAAAAACAAAGGGCGTGGCGAAGCGAAATGCAAACCGAACCTACTTGATTATATGTAGGACTCCATGCTAGCCTACAAAAAATCGGCTGTCTGTAAAGTCGGTTTACTGACGATAGTTGAACGTGACAACGTCATAAAGCTGTCCGATCGGACGCATCGCTCACTCAAGTAGGAGAGAGACAGATGTCGAACGCTGACGAACGCGGAGGCCGATTGTGCCTCTTTGTCGCTCGTTCCGCGCTCTCGCTTGCACTTCAAGCCTTAAATGGAACGCCTCAGAGCGAGGTAACGCCACATGATGTCATATTTTTTCGTGCGTGCAGCTGGCATCATCGAATTATAAGACGTCGCACGTCAAAAATAGAAGTTGGAGTTTTTATGGTTGCTCCATTTTCCAAATGAACTCGTGCTCAACAGTCACCAGACAGTTTATACTGCCAGCATTGCCAGCATTGGTCCCGGCGTTAATCACGATGTTGCTATTTACTCTCCTACGTATTTATGATATCCTGGTAGTTGAAATGCATTGCCCGGGGGCCGGGTGAGCTCAGCGGCGTATAGGATATTATTATAATATACACATCTGTCTATCTTCACTGCACTACTGCACTAACTTCTTGTTACTAGTAGCTTCTACTGGGTTCACTAATATTCGTTCGAGTTCTGGCATCCTCATTAGAGATTTAAAAAGGCAGCTCTAGTTGTTAAGCTATCGACACCTGTGTCAATGTTTCTTGTGTATTTCGTCAATACCCCTAGTGCGGTAAAACAAAGGAACCTGCTGTCTCTGCAGTTCCCACATTTGTCGTGTGACTTTCTGGACAATTTCTAGTGAATCACTTTTGTCTCTAATATCGGGCAATGGCTCACGTATTCTTAAATAATCAAACAATTTCGGTCCTTTTTGTACTCTCCATTGCGGCCCTACCTACATAATTTAGTTAAAAATAATTTCACCACTTATTTTATAAACAAATATTTATTATTACTAAATAAAATAATTTCTTTTTATACAATTAAATCTCTTTGGACTCTCTAAAGACCATTGCCTAGATGTGTGCAGGCCCAAACTCACTATCAAGCACTATCAAGTCGGTATTCTTATATGACGGAAAGATGGAAAAATTAACCCTTAGTTGAGTAATTTTATATCAGAAAAAATTCTGAAGCGTAGATAATATGTAAAGAAAATTTCGTATCATGCTGTGTGTCTCGGTGAAAATCAGGATGCATAAAGCCCTGCGCACATCTATTCGATAGCAATGGCGATCACGTGAAGCAATGTGAAATATGACAGCAATATTTGACATCGTTTCATCTAATCGCCGTGGCCATCGCCTAGATGTGCGCAGGCCTATACTCTCCTACGTATTTATGACATCCTGGTAAATGAAATGCATTGCCCGGGGGCCGGGTGAGCTCAGTGGCAGGATATACACAACAAACATCTATCTTCGCTGCATCTACCTGTTGCATTCACTTGTTTACATCACAATGCTGTAGAGGTACAACAGTAAAAGCTGCGTGAAAAAGTTGCCAAAAGAAGGTGAAAAATCTACTGTTTAAATCACTTACTGTCTTGGAAAAGCAAACAGCCCATCTCTTTAGGAAGGTGTAGTTAAGAAAGTATAAAAAAATATTACCTATATAATATAATAGATGTTTGTGTTGACTTAACTGGAGCCTAATTCTCGGCTCATCTTGGATCATTTTGCAATTTACTTAATTGCTTCTTTTCGAAGAGAGAATGGATGATTTCCTTGAGTGATTCATCGATGACGAAGAAGCCTCGACAACTACGATGTACGGAAAACGTAGAAAAAGTGCGGGGTTGTGCAATGCCAATGTGTATTTAGGGGACATTTCGGTCTGCCCGAGATTTAGGCTCCTGTTTGGCGTCTATTCAGCTCAAAGCTGTCTTAGTCCAGTGTCACCCTCATGAAAGATTAAAAAAATTATAAATATATTATATTCACTGATTATTAGTTGGTGATAAAACAACCAAAATATGTTTTACTACTATGTGCTCTCGTTGGACTCTATAAGAAAGCAAACTTAGTGAGTCAATATTTAGTTGAATTTATGTCAGAAAAAAAGTGTGACGTGTAATAAGTGTCTCTGTGAAACACGATGCATTGCTCTCCTACGTATTTCTGACACCCTAGTAAATGAAACGCATTGCCCGGGGGCGGGAGAGCTCAGCGGCATGGGATATGCACAACATACATCTACCTATACACTTCTGTCTTCGTCGCATCTACTTGTTAGCTTTCATTTTTTAGGGTTCCGTCTCCAAATGGCAAAAACGGAACCCTTATAGATTCGTCATGTCTGTCTGTCTGTCTGTCTGTCTGTCTGTCTGTCTGTCTGTCTGTCCGGCCGTGTCACAGCCATTTTTCTCCGAAACCATAAGAGCTAGACTGATGAAACTTGGTGAGTAGATGTATTCTGTGAACCGCATTAAGGTTTTTATACAAAAATAGAAAAAAAAACTATAAATTTTGGGGGTCCCCATACTTGAAACTGAAACTCAAAAAATTGATTTTCATCGAACCCATACGCGTGGGGTATCTATAGATAGGTCTTTAAAAATTATGTTGAGGTTTCTAATATCGTTTTTTTCTAAAACTATAAATTTTGGGGGTCCCCATACTTGAAACTGGAACTCAAAACAATTTTTTTCATCGAACCCATACGTGTGGGGTATCTATGGATAGGTCTTCAAAAATGATGTTGAGGTTTCTAACATCGTTTTTTTCTAAACTGAATAGTTTGCGCGAGAGACACTTCCAAAGTGGAAAAAAGTTGGTCCCCCCCCTCTAACTTCTAAAGTAAGGGAATGATAATACTAAAAAAAATATATGTTGTACATTACTATGCAAACTTCCAGCGATATTTGGTTTGAACGAGATCTAGTCAGTAGTTTTTTTTTTATACGTCATAAACCGTAAACCGCAATTTACCTTTCGACGAACTACAAGAACCTTATTATGTTACATCAAGTAACATAATATAAAGGTTCTTGTAGTACGTCGTGCTACGGAACCCTTCATGGGCGAGTCCGACTCGCACTTGGCAGCTTTTTTTTACTTGTGTTCCGTAATAGCATGCGCACATCTAAGCGATGGTGATGGCAATCATATTTGACAGTGTTTCAGCTGGTTGCCATTGCCATCGCCATCGCCTAGATGTGCGCAGGCCTTAATGTGTTTAATCAGCTTATAGCTGTCTTCATCTTCCTGAATGCCCTTATTCCACGCTTAGTGGAGTTGGCAACACAAACACAACAGGTTTTTTTCTTCCACACACCTCTATCTTTCGTCATCTCAGTGCTCAACCCTTTTTTTCTTGTCATCTTTGGCATAAGCAAGAAAGGAGGAGAGGAGTTGATATTTTCTTTGATCTACCCTTTCTTTTATAACCACCATCCACATCCAAATCTAGTCATATCTACTCGTTATATTATATGACTTTCATCCCTCGGCAAATCGGCAAATTTTGTATCATCCGCATTTTGCGTGACCCTTGACACGTGTTGTTTGAAATTTTATAGATTCTACGATACGCCGGTTTCCTCACGATGTTTTGCTTCACCGTTTTTAGAGTACTGGCATAGTGCACAAACATTTTTCGACAGAAAAACTCATTGGTACACGACTGGATTTTAACCCACGACCTTCGGATCGGAAGGCGGGGCCGCTACCACTAGACCACCAGTGTTCTCTTTTCATCCCTCAGCAGGAAATGTAACATGCTCATCTATTACTCCTCATCTTGTTCGTCACCGGCGCTACTTCCAGACTTCCTCTAATATACTCACTCCTTATGTTTTCCATCCTTGTCACTCCACGCATGCATCGCAATATTCGCATCAGCGTGCACTGTTCTCTCATCTGTACCCTTCTTTTCCATTACTCAGATCCATACAGTACGGAGTCTTATGATCGTTTTGTAGAGGCAATCGTTATGTCAAAAAGCAGCCAAGTGCGAGTCGGACTCGCCCATGAAGGGTTCCGTAGCATCAATTAACATCATATAAAGGTTTTTGTAGTTCGTCGAAAGGTAAATTGCGGTTTACGATTTATGACGTATAAAAAAAAAACTACTGACTAGATCTCGTTCAAACCAAATATCGTTGGAAGTTTGCATAGTAATGTACAACATATATTTTTTTTGGATTTATCATTTTCTTATTTTAGAAGTAAGAGGGGGGGGGACCAACTTTTTTCCACTGTGGAAGTGTCTCTCGCGCAAGCTATTCAGTTTAGAAAAAAACGATATTAGAAACCTCAACATCATTTTTGAAGACCTATCCATAGATACCCCACACGTATGGGTTCGATGAAAAAAAAATTTTTGAGTTTCAGTTTCAAGTATACCCCCAAATTTATAGTTTTTTTTCTATTTTTGTGTAAAAACCTTAATGCGGTTCACAGAATACATCTACTCACCAACTTTCATCAGTCTAGCACTTATGGTTTCGGAGAAAAATGGCTGTGACACGGCCGGACAGACAGACAGACAGACAGACATGACGAATCTATAAGGGTTCCGTTTTTGCCATTTGGCTACGGAACCCTAAAAAGTTCTGTTGCATCGATCATAGATCATAGATCATAGATACGATACGAAATAAATTTCATATCGTATTTTTGAAAATCACTATGCATTACTCTCCTACATATTTATGACACCCTGGTAAATGAAATGCATTGCCCGGGGGCCGGGTGAGCTCAGTGGCATGGGATATACCATATCGTATTATGTGTCTCGGTGAAAATCCAGATGCATTACTCTCCTACGTATTTCTGACAACCTGGTAACTGAAACGCATTGCCCGGGGGCCGAGTGAGCTCAGTGGCATGGGATATACACAACATACAATATGCTTATACACATCTATGCATCTTCTTGTTCACTTTCACTAGTTTTACTATTCCGTAAGGTGTCTACTCTGCAAGTCTCAAGGCCATTGGGTCATTATTAGCCATTAGAACTTCCTGGTCCAGTGGATTCCTCAAAATTAAAAAATTATATGCCAATTACAAATATAACACAGTGCTTATTTTAGGTTTTAAATCATGTTTTTTTTTATCTAAGTACTTATTACATACCAAATTTTGCATGCTAGATACAATACTCCTGTTTTATTCAGTTAACTTTGCCTTTAGAAAGATAATGTTCTTGTTTTGTACCTACATACATACTTACTTTTTTCTACTAAGCTTACATATTTTGCTCTCATAATATAGATTCGGAATTAGTTAATGTACAGAACACATCGAATACAATATTGTTACTGTGAGTCTAAGAATAAATAAATAAACAAACAAAAATATTTTGGTTTTTATGTGCTCTCTTTCGAATTTCTAAAAAGACCTACTTATTTTATATAGACTTGTATTTGTCTATATTTAGAGATAATGTTTCCATCTACGGATAGCGTTATTCGTTGAATAAAAAATACCTACTACATAATATGTTTTTGACAAGCGTAAAAATGAGATGGATATTATATTTATCTGATGGATAATAGCTGGAAAAATTACCCCTTAGTTAATTAGTTTTATGACAGAAATGTCTGAAGCGTAGAAAGGTACAGAAATTTCATATCGTACGAAAATCCGGATGCATTACTCTCCTACGTATTTCTGACAACCTGGTAACTGAAACGCATTGCCCGGGGGCCGGGAGAGCTCAGCGGCATGGGATATACACAACAATATAGAGTAGTAGAGCTCTTTGTGAAGGGCTCGTCCGGGCAAAGTACTACTAACACAAGTAGTGCGTTCGCCCAGTAGGTTATAAGTGTATCTATATAGAGAACCCAGTGGTAAGACAAACCTTACTTAGGCTTTAGACCACTGTTCACTGTTAATTGTACAAAACATTCTATTTAATAAATAAATAAAAAAATAATACTGCCATGTCTGTTTCTGCCGTGAAGCAGCATTGCTGTGTTTTGGTTTGAACGGTGTGGGTGACGGTGAAGTTACTGGCACATGAGGCATCTGCATGCCTCAAGTTGATGAACGCAGGAGAGTGCATTGTAGGGCACGTTCCTGACGTGCGTGACCTACGAGGTAGTGCTTTGTTATAGGCGATGGTTACCACTTAACATCAGGTGGGCCATATGCCTGTTCTATCAGCAAGTTAATTAAAAAGACTATACAACTGCCTATACAAATCTTCGTTGCATCTAATTCTCTTAGCTTTCACTGTATTGGTCCAGGGGCATCCACATTAGAGATAAAATAAGAATGCTAACACACTTCCTGTGTGTGTGGCCTGTGGTTCTGTACGGATGTGAAGTCTGGACAATCAAGGAGGGTCTTCGGAAAAAGATTGAGGCATTCGAAATGTGGGTTTACCGCCGTATGTTGCGCATTAGTTGCACGCAATAAGATCACAAACATCGAGGCACTTAGAAGGATGGAGTTAAAAAAGCCCGGTCTCGTGCGGACTATAAAGCAGAGAAAAGTTGCCTACTTGGGGCCATGTCCTACGGCATGAGTGTTACCATCTGCTCCAACTTATTGTAATGGGCAAGTTGTTGGGCAAGAGAGGAGTAGGTAGAAGAAGAACGTCATGGCTTCGCAACATCAGGGAATGGACCGGGATCAAGAAAGTAGAAGACCTATTTAAGCTCGCCCTAGATAAAAGTTTTTTTAAAAAGATGACTGCCAACTGTCAGTGGTGGAGAGGCACCCTAAGAAGAAGAACACACATCCGTGGCGTGTGGCAGGGATGAGGCAGGTCCGTGGCGGAGCCATCGATTGAATTTGAACCTTCTCAGTCTACACAATGAGTTGATAAGACAATAACCCGTCGGCCGAGCTCTGGCCGGATCGGAGCCTAATACGAGAATTCCACTCAATTTGTATAGATATAGGGTTCAAATTCAATCGACGGCGCCGCCACGGCCCGGCCCCGACCCTGATACGCCCCGAATGTGTGAGGATAGACCTTTGCTCCTCATATTGTCTTTTATAGGTGCTACTTTCAGACTACCTCCTACCCCATATTTTATCCATCCTTGTCACTCCATACATCCGCAGCGTGCACTCTTCTCTCATCTATCCCTTTCGTTGCACAGATAGATACAGTATTATAGGTCTTGATAGTTTTGTCTACATTCATAAAGGGTTATTAATAATCCTGGCGTAGCGTTGGACTAGTTAATCCGTGTTTTGTGTCTTGCATTGACATGCAATTGTCAACTCGAGCAAATGTGACAAAACACGGATTAACTAGTCCAACGCTACGCCAGGATTATTAATAACACCCTTAAAATTTAAGGGGCATTCGAGGATCATGTGTTGTTTCTGAGACCTGTCGGTATTTCATCCATCTTGCATTTATTCTATTTTTTACATCTTATTTATTTTAGATAAACAACCTATTTTTTTTACTACTATGAGTACCTCTTTGGACTCTAGAAGCTAAACTTATTTGTGGATGTTTAGGGATGATTTTTCCATCTACTGAAAAACGCTATTCGTCGAATATATGACAGTCCTTGTTTTTGACAAGTGTTAAAAAGAGATGGATATATTTTTATCTGACGGATATGTGGAAAACTTTACCTTTAGTAGAGTCATTTCATGTCATAAAAGTTCTTCTTCTAATCGTGTCACTGGTTCTTTCGAACCAAGCGTGGTTAAACGATTTTAGGTGCGCTTCAAAGAGGCTTTTTTCGTGCACTCTACACATATTTTTAAGCTTTTTAGGTTCTACAACATGCCGGTTTCCTCACGATATTTACTTTCACCATAAAAAAGTCTGATGCAAAGATAGGTAAAAAAGATCGTATCGTATTGTGTCTTGGCGCAAACCAGGATGCATTACTCTCCTACGTATTTATGACCTCCTGGTAGTTGAAATGCATTGCCCGGGAGCCGGGTGAGCTCAGCGGCATAGGAAATATACAAATCTACTTGTTAGCTTTCACTGGTTTTACTTGTATTCGTTAGTGGTGTCTGTTTTGGTCCAGTAGCATCTTTCTAGGGCCCTTATTACCAAACAGTGCTTGAGTCTGAGTCGAAACTCAAGCACAGGTTTTTGACATCAATAATTATCAAACAATCTATGCTTGAGGCTCAAGACTCAGACTCAAGCACTATTATAAAATGCGGACCTAGATATTTATAAATTCAACAGCTAGTTAAAAACGTATTCAAAATAAACAACCAATATTTTTTGAAAACTATTTGCTCTCTTCTGTTTCTCTAGGAAGCCAAACTTATTTTGTCAATATATTTAATTGATTCATTTTAAGCAAGTATTCACTTATTTTGTCAATTATACATAATTTAGTAATTTTATACAAGTATTCGTAGATAATGTGGAAAAGCGATTTTGTAGTCCGCGACCCGGCAAAAACCAGGATGCGTTGCTCTCCTACGTATTTATGACAACCCTGGTAGTTTAAATGCATTGCCCGGGGACCGTGAGCTCTACAGTTTAGGACAGGTGATAATAGTCCGGTCAATCGAATCTTTTTGAATCGTTATATCTCAAAAACGGTGGCTCGTAGAAAAAAAGTATTAAAGAATTGTTTGTAGATAATTTTATGATCTACAATTTCTGTTTGAACTATGTTTATGATAAACTTACCGTTTTGCTGAAAATCGCGAAAAACTATTTTTTTTACTTTTGACCTTGAATATTTTTTTTTCCTTGCAGGGGAAAGATGGGGAACTTTCAAATTTTGTTTTAATGATATTTCAAACAATCTTACCGATTTTCAGCTTGGTGGAAATTTAGGTAACTTTAGTCTTATTTTTTACGTCTAATTTGACCGGACTAATAGAGACACAGTGAGGTTACTTTTAAGGTTTCGCTAGTTTCACTAATATTCACTCTGCTTTAGAAGTTTTATTAAGTACTTACCTCAGTTCAAAATATCATCGTTCTGGGATCCTCAGTGTAGTCACTAGCCTCCAGTTTCCTAAAACGGAATAGTTTTTTCTCTTCATCATTGTCCAATCAGCCATCAGCAATGATATTGCTTTGCGGCTAGTGCTTTTATTTGCTTATATTTCGCAAAGAATAACGAGCTGGTTTCTATTAGCTTTAAAAAAAGACCAGTCGCTTTCGCACTGTTCTTCACCTTAGGCAGCACTGTGGCGGTATAGCGAGTGTCTAGCATTTTGTAAAAATCCTAGTTTTTTTGCCTGTAAGTGTAAATTATTGTACAGTCGCGGTATGAAAATGTTCGTCACCATAAAGTCGGTTTTCGCTTGGACCAGTGCCTTGATCATGAACACATTTTGACATGATTTGTGACTTTAACTTATCGGTGTATTCTGTCTATTCAGTTCCAAAAGGTAGCATTTGATCGTGTTCTTTAGGATAGGTAGGTACTTACATTACTGGAATCGGCTGCTTGTACTGCTCACCCGTTGTCCTTTTACGAGTATACCTACCACGCATTCGTTCTAGCATTCAACTGTGAAATACGATTTTAACTTTTTTCATATAAAACTGGAGGAGGTTCTCAATTCGGTTGTATTTTTTAGTGAAATATTTGTTAGTTTTGAATTTATTCGTAAGAATCACACAAATCTTTTTTTTTATGATATCAGTGAGTATTATCCTACGAGCTCAGGGCAGCTTCACGTAAAGGGAAACGGTGAGATATAGCTTAGTTTTTAATATTAATTTTTATTTTGTGTAATGTTAATTAATTAAAAAAGCAAATTTATAAAAATAAATTTGTAATTTTAGTATGTGTGTGATATAGTTCCAAGTGTTCCGAATTAAATGAATTGAATTGAATTATACGAGATATTTCCCAGTTCACAAAAAATCAACAGTCTATGGAGAACGCGCGCTTGTTTCAATCGACTGGGCTGATAAAGGCAAATTAATCTAGATTTTTTAACCCGTCTGCGGCGAAGCAAAAATTATGTTTATGATTTTGACCTCTTTGAATATATTATTTAATGATCTGTAAGAATGGCATAACTTCGCTTTACTTCGCAAGACATTCGAACATCGGCGTCGTTCAGTGCGATCTGCAAATGTAAGTCTGCGATAACCTTTACTGCCTTATACCTAAGAGCCTAAGCTAGAACACACCTTAGAACGGTCATAAAAAGAAAAACCAGTTTGTCAGTTCAATATATTTATTACCACAGAACACGAATCTCACAGGATCTTGTGGCAGTAAGAGATCTTGGGGCTCAACGGTTTTTCATGACTTGTTCGGCCACAGCCACTCGTGGCCAGTGACATACATTGTTTAGGGACTATGAGTGGCCGCCACCAACCATGTGTGAGTGGTTAGTCCCGACAACATTCATAAAGCGTGTGAACTGCATGTCACTAGACATCGGTGTTAGGGCCAAATCATACGTTGAGTCCCAAGACCTACAGTGCCAGCGTCCGGACAACTAACTATTAACACTATGTATAGTAATTGTAAAGTTGTACCTGCAGGGCTACCACTAGCTCCATATGGTTATGGCTGTCAAAATTCTGCTATGGCTGTAAAAGCTGGACGTATTTTGCTAATTTGCAAACTTAACAGTTTAGTATTTGTAAGAATTTACAGTTTATAGATGTGTGGGTAAAAACAGAAATGTAAGCCCTACCACAACATCTGTCTGGTTCTGTCTCTGGCTTTGGATTTTGAGTCTGTGAGTATTGACTAAATAAATCTTACGTCGAAACGTCACACACGCAGTATAATACGCCATTATATCCTACTGTATTTCAATACCTATAATAAATGGTCATGCTTAGTAAAAAAATGTTATTATAATTCGCTTTTATTACTTTCCAAAAGGGCCCAAAATTCTTGTGTGCCCAAGGGCCCCAGCCTAGTTTAAGACGGCTTTGCTTAAAACCAGAGCCAGACCGAGCTTGTGGTAATCCTACTGATATAAGACGTCAGGGTAGATAACCTACAGGATCTACTTCTATAAAGGCCTGCGCACACCTAGGTCGCGGACGATGGCGATCAGTGAAACGCTGTCAAATTTGACCACGATATTTGACAGCATTTCATTGATCGCCATCCTCAGCAACCTAGGTGTGCGCAGGCCTTTACTAATCGCTACCTATAATCTATATATAAAAGAAAGTCGTGTTAGTTACACCACTTATAACTCAAGAACGCCTGAACCGGTTTGGCTGAAAATTGGTTGGGAAGTAGCTTAGAACCAGGAGAAGGCCATAGGACACTTTTTATTCCGAAAAAGTAACGGGAACGGGGTGTTATGGGAACGGGCGAGCGAAGCCGCGGGCGGCCACTAGTTATTTATAATACCTATTATAATACAGAGCACTAACATTTGTTTATTAACACCTTACATAATAATTGTAGACAATAACATACAATAAATTATTGCTATTCATACGATTGTCCGATTTCCATACAAGCATATTTCTACCATTTGATTATAGTATAGTACACACTGAAATAATTGTGGTAGGTATTTAAATCAGTATTTATTTCCAGCAATGTTTATAAAGTTGAAAACTGTAAATTAACAGTAATTCTAATTAAAAATGCAAATCAATTTGTATGTAAATCGCACCACCGTAAGTTACAAGATTTCTTAAAAAAAATTACAATTCCTTTTATTCACATGTTATTTACAATATGAAAAATTAAAGAACGAAAAAATCTCATAAAAACAGGAAATCAATTCGAAATGGAATATCCTTAGACAATGTTGATATGTGTACCTACTTTAACATAGTGATCGCATAGGTAGTACCTACTAATAAACTTAGTCAAAGTGAAACGAGTGAGATTATACTATATGCACCACCGCTTGTCGCCTCCTGAGGTATGCAAGCGGTGAGAGAGGAACGATTATCCAGTTGCCGCCGCAGTTGTCCGTTCCGTTGCACCCGTTTGAAAGTGTTGAGCCTCTGCCTCCAGCTTGTCATAAATCTTTACTGATGAAAGGTATTTTTATTTAAACACAAACTATTTAGGAAATAAACATCGCAATGCAGCTATGAAGCGCTTTGCACAATCGCTAAGCATCATACCTACTCACGTGCACTCGGCCGCCAATTTTCTAGACTTTATTTGGACGCTGTTTACCTAAAACGTTCCAATACACATGAAGTTTCATATGGATTGGAACGTTTTAGTTAAACAGCGTCCAATTATTATACAGGGTGTCCCATAAGTCAACGTCCAGCCGAAAACGGGTGATGCGCCAAGTCATGACAGTTATCAGAAAAATATAAAAAAATATATTTGTACTCTTTTGACAAGATGGTGGCTCTATCTGTTTACTTGCATTATCGAAATGGTATTTACTTGTACCTGTAAATTGTGAGCGACTTAAAAACTCAGCGTAGGCATTTTAAGTCCATAATTTAAAGGGTACAAACATTTTATCTCATGAAATAAAATTGATTAGAAATCCGATTTAGTTGAAAAAACATTTTTTATTTCCAAAACTAAGGAGTACTCTAGCAAGTATTATACTATTTTGGAATTCTGGATAAATGCGCCATTTTTAAAAGTTACTTGCCATGATAGTGTAGTACATTTTTTTTGCGGTACAGACGGTTAAATTTGGGTGATGTAATTATCTGAAATTAAATGTTGGCCAAAACTCCATGATTTCATTGAAAACTGAGGCAGTTATGGCTTAATTTTGAATTGTAATTTACAGAAGGGTTATTCATGCTTACGTTGCACAAAAAAGTTTCATCATAAGTTAATATTTGTAGTCACAGGACTTAAAAGATCATCACAGGGTGTCAGTTTTTCTTGTTTTTATAAAATACTCATAACTCTAAAGTTATGTAACTTTCGAGTTATGAGTATTTTTACAAATATTTTTTTATATATTTCTGATAACTGTCATGACTTGGCCGTTATCGGCTGGACGTTGACTTATGGGACACCCTGTATACACTTTTTGTTTTTTTTACATGCATCTCGTCTAGAGCTTGGCGCACATCTAAGCGTTCTACAGTGGCGATCAGGGAAACGCTGTCAACTATGATAGTGATTTTTACCAGCGTTTCACTGATTGCAACCGCAGAACGCTTAGGTATGCGCAAGGCTTAAATAAGATGACAAAAAGTTGTACGTTTTTAAACAGTTTTGGCCGAGTGAAAGTGAAAAGGTACAGTCGGCTGCATTAGTATGCATACAGTTCGTAAATATTTGTTCTCGGTGGGGATCGAACCCACGACCTACGGCGCAGAAGGCAGAGCTACTACCAACTGAGCTAGAGGCCAGTCAGGTAGATAAACAATTGTAGAATAACCTGACTGGAGTAGATTGCGTTCGGACGCTATAAGCGCCACCAACTTATGTGTTCGTGTGATAACAGTTTCACTTCGCTTTAATTACATTTGTGTTTATTATACATATTATAACATGTACCAATAGTAGAGAGCACTGGTGGTCTAGTGGTAGTGACCCCGCCTTCCGATCCGAAGGTCGTGGGTTCAAATCCACTCGTGTACCAATCAGTTTTTCTTTCGAAAAATTGAGTGCACTATGCCAGTACTCTCAAAACGGTGAAGGAAAACATCGTGAGGAAACCGGCGTGTTGTAGAACCTAAAAAAGTTCGAGCAACACGTGTCAAGGGTCACGCAAAAAGGGCCCACCAGCGGCCTACTTGCGGAAAAACCTGCCCGCACATCAAGTGCGCATGATAAAACTTGCAGATTCTACTGTCTTTAAATTAACACGCCACTGTAGTAGTAGAGCTGTAGTAGTGGCTCGTCCGGGGAAGAACTACTACCTTGCCTATAACTTCCATGAAGCAACATTCAGCGTTTCGGTTTGAAGGGTGTGGTGAAATTACTGGCACTTGAGGCATTTGTATGCCTCAAGCTGGGTAGTCCATCGTAAAGCACGTTCCTGACGCGTGTGACCTACGCAGGCGATGGGCCATATGCTTGTTTTATTTGCTTAGTCATATTATAATAGTACATTATGATATAAGTGCGGTAGGTTGAAAATTACAGCCGAGGCGTTATTGAAGCCCGAGCCGTAGGCGAGGGCTACAAGAAAGCAGAGACTGTAATTATCAAAGCGCACGTATGTCATGCGACGTTTTATAACACATTTGCGAGGAAATAAATAAAAATTAAACGAATAAATTGTTCATCACATGTTAAAGCAGGTAGAGAATTTGAAATGAAATGAAATAACATAACAGATTGTAAATGTCATTTCATTTAATTTCATTCCAATTCATCCCGTTTCATTCAGTTTCATTCGGTTTTTAATTCATTTTAATTCAGTTTCATTCAGTTTTATTCAGTTTCATTCAGCTTTATTCAGTTTCATTCGGTTTTATACGGTTTCATGCAGTTTCATTCGGTTTTATTCAGTTTCATTCATTTTCATTCTGAACGAAGCTGAATAAAACCGAATCATAAAAATTCATTCGGTATCATTTGGTTTCATTCTGTTTCATGCAGTTTCATTCGGTTTTATTCGGTTTTATTCGGTTTTATTCAGTTTCATTCATTTTCATTCGGTATCATTCGGTTTCATTCAGTTTCATTCGGTTTCATGCAGTTTCATTCGGTTTCATGCAGTTTCATTCAGTTTCATTCGGTTTAATTTTGTTTCATTCCGTTTTATTTAGTTTCATTCAGTTTAATTCAGCTTCATTCAGTTTCATTAAGTTCATTCGGTTTCATTCGGTTTCATGCAGTTTCATTTGGTTTTATTTAGTTTCATTCAGTTTAATTCAGCTTCATTCAGTTTCATTGAGTTCATTCGGTTTCATTCAGTTTCATGCAGTTTCATTCGGTTTTATTCAGTTTCATTAATTTTCATTCAGTTTCATTCGGTTCCATGCAGTTTCATTCGGTTTCATTCAGTTTCATTCAGTCATTCGGTTTCATTCGGTTTTATTCAGTTTCATTCAGCTTCAATCAGTTTCATTCAGTTTTTTTCGTTTTCATTCGTTTTCATTCAGTTTCATTCGGTTTTATTCAGTTTCATTAATTTTCATTCGGTTCCATGCAGTTTCATTCAGTTTCATTCGGTTTCATTCGGTTCCATGCAGTTTCATTCGGTTTCATTCAGTTAATTCAGTCATTCGGTTTCATTCGGTTTTATTCAGTTTCATTCAGCTTCAATCAGTTTCATTCAGTTTTTTTCGTTTTCATTCGTTTTCATGCAGTTTCATTCGGTTTTATTCAGTTTCATTAATTTTCATTCGGTTCCATGCAGTTTCATTCAGTTTCATTCGGTTTCATTCGGTTTTATTCAGTTTCATTCAGCTTCATTCAGTTTCATTCGGTTTCATTGGGTTTCATTCGGTTTCATGCAGTTTCATTCGGTTTTATTCAGTTTCATTCGTTTTTATTCAGTTTCATTCGGTTTCATTCAGTTTCATTTGGTTTCATTCGGTATCATTCGGTTTCATTCCGTTTCATTCGGTTTCATGCAGTTTCATTCGGTTTCATTCAGTTTAATTCAGCTTCATTCAGTTTCATTAAGTTCATTCGGTTTCATTTGGTTTCATGCAGTTTCATTCGGTTTTATTCAGTTTCATTCGGTTCCATGCAGTTTCATTCGGTTTCATTCAGTTTCATTCAGTTTCATTCAGTTTCATTTCATACATTTAGCATCTGGATAAACCGTACGTTATACCTTATTAAAAAGCAACCCGTGCGTTTTACATTCATTACCGCACTAGTGCGTAATGACATACATTACGATATTGAAATCGGTGAAATTAGAGACCTTTTACGAGCAAATGTGTTATAAAAAAACCACATACGAGTAACTCTTTGTTCGCACCTTATTTGCTCCCGCGCGCACACGGCTTGCCGCGTCTCTGCCGCTAGTGTTGCAACTTGCCAGTCGCAGTGTTGCCAGTGCGGATAATTATGTATTAAGTGCGTAATGACATACATTACGATATTGAAATCGGTGAAATTAGAGACCTTTTACGAGCAAATGTGTTATAAAAAAACCAAATACGAGTAACTCTTTGTTCGCACCTTATTTGCTCCCGCGCGCACACGGCTTGCCGCGTCTCTGCCGCTAGTGTTGCATCTTGCCAGTCGCAGTGTTGCCAGTGCGGATAATTATGTATTACCTGTTTGAAAACAATGTTCTCAATCTTTAAATAAGACACCTTAATAATAAGAAACAAGATTTATTTAAAAAAAAAACAAATTGACGTTTATTTAATGAAATCTTTATGATATATTTGCCATGTTCGGAATTTAATTTATATTTATCTTTTTATTATTTAATTGCATGAAGTCAATAAAATAATAAGAAGATAAATATATATTGTCTTGCTTTTCTTACAAAATCAGGTTGTTGTCAAGTATTTTTAAAAGTGTTTTTTTCTACTTGTAATGTACTTACACTAAACTTGTTGCTGGTTTTCAAGATGTGACTGCTCTGGTATTTCTCTCTCTGGTATATTTGCACCATCTGTTTAAAACAAACTTTACATTATAGCAACTTTAAAATCATTCACACACACAAACACCCACCCACCTTCACTCACCCTGCCACACATAAATGTACATACTCTCTCAACTTACAGCACAGCACATTTACTCGCTAACCTACTGATAGAGCACTTTTTTTATAATGAATATTTAGGAAAACCTATTATTATTGGCCTATTTTTAACCGACTTCCAATCAAAAAGGAGGAGGTTCTCAATTCGGTTGTATTTTTTTTTTTTTTTTTTTTATAGTTCGTTACCGCATAACTTCGATTCGATTTAAAAAATTATTTTTTTATCTGAAAGGTACTGCTTCCAGATTGGTCCCATTTTAATTTTATTAAAATCGGTGTTGTCATTTTTTTTTTTAATATTTTTTTTAATGTTTGTAACTGCATGCCTCCGTCATTTATGAACCGATTTAGAAAATTATTTTTTTATTTGGAAGGTTATTCTTACGTCCAGATTGTCCCAAACAAATTTGATTAAAATCGGTTTAGCCGTTTGACAATGAAGTCGGTTTCTCAAGTTTTTTAAACTTATAATTATAAGATTATACAATACGCTGCTTTCCAATCGTAATTACTGTTGATTGACCCGCAACCGAGAACAATCTAATCTATCAGCGGTATACCATGATCAGACAAAAAAAATACTTCAAGTTTTTAATTTTAATTTCGTTGATTAATATTCTTGCGATTCCCTTTGAATATTGTGTACATTAGTCTGCTAGTCAAGCTCTTTCATTTGATACCCATGTCGAGGGAGTTGTGCAAAAACAATTTTGTGGCGGCGGCCATCTTGGACATCAAACATGACCAAGGACACTCACGACTAATTCACCTTTCAAACACACACAGAGCACACTCAGAGCGAGAGCATACACACACACGCAGATACAAGAGCACGTGAAACTTATTATAACAGCCCTCGTTTTTGCATCAGGAGTAAAATAAAAAAAACGAGTTTTGGTGTAGGATGGGCTCGGTATAGTACAGACGATGAGACAAGCGGCTTTAAGGTCGTACCCTGCCCTGACCCAATGGTTTTGTGAGTTTCGTTCGTATGCAACCCACCCACCGCTCCTCAACAATACTGCGCCTGACAAAACACGCACGGATTTGTGATTTTTAGTTTATAAAAATTAAATTCAATCGTTTCTTTATAATAAAAACGGCCATTAATTCTATGACTTTATTATCTATCTATTGGTGTAAACCAAAAAAAATAAACAATATCAACTTTAGGAAGAGTTGCAAATTTATATTTCCTTTTTTGTTTCCTTTCGTGAATTTTTTATTGAGTAAATACGGCGATATAAAAATATTAAAAACGGCCAGAAAAAAGCCGACTTATTAAAGACTCATGCAGTTTACTTCTACCTCCTTTATTTACAGAGGAGTTACACACTGAAAACATGCACAGTAGGGAGCTCAGCAGCGAGTTAGCTCTATGAACGACCATAATTTGTTAAATTTCGCGCGCACGTGTCTGCCGCCATCTTGTCCGTCACGACGGCTTGCACCGAACCCCTTTCAGAGAACGCAAACCGCGCCCCAAAGACGTTTCAAAGTGATTCTTGCAATTATATTGAATAATTATTGAGTTTGAGACGTTGGTGGATGCTCACTCAAAACTTCCTCAAACAGATCCAATCGTGTTTTAGATGAATAACGAATGATGATAATGAGCATAAATACTTACATTTGTTGGTTGTCAAACATCATGGTTGGACGCTGCACCGCTACGCCGCCGCCAGCAAACACCACTTCACTCAACATCAATATTTCCTCTTCTATGGAAGAGGATGAACAATGTTTAATTATAAAATAAATTAGCGCATCACACGACTGTCGCCCGCT
The DNA here is from genome assembly GCA_939531255.2 of Thera britannica. Classification (NCBI taxonomy): domain Eukaryota; kingdom Metazoa; phylum Arthropoda; class Insecta; order Lepidoptera; family Geometridae; genus Thera; species Thera britannica. Next base: position 2,262,710 of record OW618044.2, read on the forward strand.
AAGTTCAATGCCGCACTGGCGGTTGGTTTCCTTTGTGAGAGCGGCTTAGCTTGGCACTTTGGATCAATACAATGGCGCGTCCGCGTATCGCGCTTGCGCGGAGGATGCAGTTATAGGAAATATCATGATGACATGACAGGCGGATTAATTCTTGGGTTTTCAAAACCCGACCGAAATCTGCTTTTGAAATTTACACTCATCGATAATTGTACGCAATACCATATAGCAACGTAGCAATCATACGCATTGCTCTAAGCACTAATAATATTTTAAATATTGCCATGTTCTTCTATACTTACACTAGCTAAATCTATCATGAATTCAGGATTTCTTTTATGTTCAAAAAGAGAGCTCCTTTGTTGTATGCAATCCTAGTCACTGATGTACCAAACGAGACCGTGGTACTGAGGCCGCTTTTGATTAGCGCGCATGCGCTCGCATGGTGGGACTTGAAGTGTATATTATGTGACGTCACTAACAGGCGCTTTCTATATAAACCAAACACAACCGTTGATGAAATTCTCGCTCGCACAGAAGATATAAAAACCCTGAATTTATTCACCGAAAAGCACACGCAACTATCTGTTTGCACGCATTTTTGCAGAAATATTTTTTTAGGCTATCTGGATTTCGTACGTAAGTAAACTTTTAAGCAAGAAAATGTGATATTTTATTGCCAAACTGCGGTCAATCTGATTGTACAAAAGATTGAGAGTTGCTCGTGATTCTTCATAAATAAGTTCACAGTGATTTTATAAAATTCAAAAGGTCAAAACGTGTGAGCTTGAAGTACATCGACGCGCGACGGATAAATAAAAAAAATAAAAATAAAGTCTCTGATGCACCAAGGCGGCCGCGTTCAGGGTCTAGGTAAATGCTATTATAATTTAAATGACTCTTTCAATGATACACTGCCTGCGGTATATTAATAATTAAGTTGACTTCATAATATAAAAATAACAACTAGCTTTTAATTTATCTATTAGTTCAGACTTCGGCCCGCTTTCACTCCAAATATTGCTATGCCCTGAACATTAGGGCCTATTATGTATTCACCATTTTTAACTTTAAGACCTCACCATGTAACATAATAATTGCAATAAATGATATGAGTATGAGTATGAGGTATTGAGGCCACTTTTGATTAGAGCGCATGCGTCGCTATATACTGTGATTTGAAAGGTATTTTCAGGAAAACCATATTTTACCACGTGGGATGATTTTTTCTTCCTCTCTTTTGTGTTGTGTATTATTCGTCCAAAATATTTATTTATTGAATGATTATGAAGCTTTGAAGCAGACCCCATTGTTAGAGTACTTCTCCCACTGACTAAGCCATCCTTTGTTTTGGTCCTATATCCTTTTTTAGAAATAGTTATTTGTTATACAAGAGTGCAAAGCTGCTTTTTAACCGCGTGCTCAATTTTGATGACCGAGCAAGCGCAGGATTCTAATATTTAACCACGAGCGTAGCGAGTGGTTTAAAAGTTAGAATCCTAAGCGTTGGCGAAGGAATCAAAAGAGCACAAGGTGAAAAATCTTTGCACTCGAGTGCAACACGTAACTTTTCATCCCACCTCAGCGAGGAAATGACCAAATGCAAAAAAGAACATGGCGCGACTAAAACACACCAAGAAGGTTCCGAGTATGAGTTTTTAACAAATTTAAAAATGTTGCATGATAAATTCGGCACCATGCAGGTAGAAGTAAATAGGTTAAATGATGTTTTGAATTCACAAATACACCAAGAAGGTTAAGAGTGCGAGTTTTTACCAAATTAAAAAAGGTTGTATGATATATTCAGCACCATGGAGGTAGAAGTACATAGGTTGTGTATTCACAAACTTAGTGAACACGATATTCTAAATTCAAATTTACTTTATCCTCTAGCGGATAAAAACGGGTTTTCCACTCAGATATTGAATAGTAAAAATACACTTTCCGAGATGGTGGGATGAAAAGCAAATTGAACCCTCGCTTGACTGCCCTTTTCTTTTTATGAACACTGAGTGTACTGTACCACTGCATTATGTATACTCTCGATGTTCGTCATATTCCAAGGGTAAAACCAGGCCAAGTAAATAGTTTTGCAAAAAAGTCAGTTCCTCTACCTATGGTTCAGTTTTCGAATAAGTACTCAATGGTATGGGCCTGTATGGTTTCAAATGTAGAGATTCCAAATTCAAATATCATATTGACACACCCAGACAGTTGGTTCTCGAAAGTCCTGCGCACACCTATAGTCGCTGGCGTCGGCGATCAGTGAAACGCTGTCTTAGACAGCGTTTCATTGATCGCCATCACCAGCGACCTAGGTGTGCTGAACGCTTATCCTTCTGCTTTTCGTTTCAGTTTCCGAAAGCAAACCAAAGTCAAGTATTGATCGAGCACGAGCTTAAAACACGAACGGTACCAGGCAACCATGAAGCTGCAGAAGTACATTGAACTCCGATGTGCTTAGCATGCACTTTGGATAGAAGTGCATGCAAAGCAAACTTACGAACTTAAAATATACGTACACAACACGGTTGGCGTGTGTTTATTTATCCAAATCGAATGTTGACCAAAGTTTAAAATGCGACGCCAAAAAACCTTAGTTTAGGTACACTAGGGCTTCAATGTGATTTGAATTTGGAACCTCAAAACTCTAATTCATCTGTCACCAAGGAGACCACGCCAATAAGAACGTAATCGACGATTTAACTGTAGAGGCGACTGGCCTCTTTTACTTAGCCTGCTTTTCAAATAAACGTATCATGGTAAATCTTCGTCGAATATCGAGTGCGTATGGGTAGGTACCCATTTATGAAGTCCAGGTGGTCTACATAAAAAGGAATGGGGATAACACCCCCCGTCCGACCCCTTGTCTGCTTTCCAGAAGCTTCCCGTCCCTTCCCCACCCTTCTTCCAGCAAGCAAGTCAAGCGCGTGTCGGACTCAGAAGGATCTGAAGGTTCCAGTTCCGAAGAGAAGGAGCATTCTAATTCATTTTTCGGTAAGATAAAACAATACTAGGTACAAACCAATACAGAGGTATTGGTTAGGTAGAGAGCTAGTTTAAAAGACCTATCGACCGATATGCTAAGCAAAATTCAAGACACCTCGTTATAATATTGATTCCTATTATATATATTTTTTTTCAAATTATAACACAGTGCTATGGATGGCCACTAACCAAAAGAGATTCACACACTTTAATTTATATCTAGCAGTGGAAATTTAAAAGTTTTTGTTAAAAATTGGGGCTCGATGGTTTATTTGTCGGCTTTTGGAACCCAAAAATAATCCGACCGTCATTATTTCATTTTCTAAAGCGGTATCCTCTCTCCCTCCACGCATGCGCAGTCCCAGGAGGTGCTATTGTACTATTGATCCAACGTGCGCGAACCACGCCGATCTCACAAAGCAAGCCAACTGGCAGTCTGGCATTGAACGTAGCGGGCGACAGTTGTTCAACGCGGCAACTTACATATTATTTTAATTGACTACATAAAATCCTTTCACTGGTTCTAAATAACTAGTGACTCGATAAAAAGAAGAAATTACTACTTCGAAAAATATAAAATAAGTGATATTGAGCGTACCGGCATCGTGCTGCGGCGGCGATGGCGTGCAACAACCAGCTAGTGTAAGTATGCTTATGATCATAACCTAAAAAATATTTATCTAAAACACTATTAAACGTGTATGAAGTTTTGAGTTAGTCAAAAGTAACTATGTCTTAAGTTTAAAATCAGTTACTGAACCAACTGCTAGGGGCGCGGTTTTGGTCCTGGGCTTTGTGCAAACCGACGCGTCCCGTCGCAACGCACAACAAAATGGCGGCAACGAACACGTCCGCGCGACAATTTAGTTTGCCTACCGACCAATTTATTCATTTGCAATGTAGCATTGTATTGTGAATAGATTGTTAATTATCTTTTGGTGTTTTTGCGGGGTCAGCTACAGAGCTGCTTAGCAATTTCTGCTCATCATGCCGAAGATCCTCATCAGATGTTCGCCAAATTTTATATGACCATATCAAAGTTATAAGAGACAAACTTGAATAATAGACGATGGTATTATACACTTTTTAAGTTTCGCCTTGAAATTGGTTGAAAAATATGATCAATAGGCGAGAAAAAACAAACAGCCGGACAGTAGACAAAGACATTTTTTTTTTATTTCAAAACTGACACGCATATCTCGCTTCGCTCGCTCGGTCAACAAACTGTATTGTATTATTATAGGTACTTAATTGCATTGCTTATTTACAGGTTGAAGAAGACACGAAGCCATTCACTCGCTCGACCAATAAGAATATGGACATACAAAATATTATGGACAATCGACACAACAAAATGTAGCCTCAAATTAAGCAGAGCTTGTACAATGGGAACCAGGTAACTGACATTATACTTATACACATTTCTTGTAAACACATTTGATACAATTATTATATTATATCACTGAGTAGATCGCAGTGTAGAAAGGTGGCCGGCAGCTGGCATATAGGTATTGGGACTCAACGTATGATTTGGCCCCACAGCCGATGTGACTTTATGATGAAATTCAATGATAATTCTTCTTGTTTTTAAATTCTATTAAGTTATTCATTTATCTTCCATTTTTATTTTGTTAGGGCCACCCTATAAGGGCATAGGCCTCCAACCATTTCCATTGCCTTTTTTTTCTCTTGCGGACTCTTCCATCTACTACCCATGCTATGATGTCCAGCGCATCTCCTTAGAGTATTCAAGTTTCCACGTTGCTCAATATTTATGTCTTTTTGCAGGTTGGAGGATTTTAGTCTACTCCTCTCGTGTGGACCTGCTCTCGATGTGGATATTGGGAGAGATTACTTTTTCATATTTCTGCTTTTTATTTGATTGGTGTTGGGTGATGTTTTTAATTGTTGCTACTGACTTGTAATTAGTTTTATTAGTGATAAAAGTTTTTTTTTCTTTTCTAGTTAAGATTTTAATCTATTTAAGTACACCTATTACCTGTAATGTAAATTTTTTAGTGTAAATAAATAGTTGGCCGGCTGCTGCCACTGTAGGTCTTGGGACTCAACGTATGATTCGGCCACACAACCGATGTCTCTTGACATGTGGTTCACCGATTTTATACGTGTAGAAGTCACTGGCCACCAGTGGCTGTGGGGACCAGCCATATTGGGAGAGATTACTTTATCATGTTTTTGCTTTTTATTTGATTGGTGTTGATGTTTTTAATTGTTGCTACTGACTTGTAATTAGTTTTATTAGTGATAAAAGTTTTTTTTTCTTTTCTAGTTAAGATTTTAATCTATTTAAGTAACGCCTATTACCTGTAATGTACATTTTTAAGTGTAAATAAATAGTTGGCCGGCTGCTGCCACTGTAGGTCTTGGGACTCAACGTATGATTCGGCCACACAACCGATGTTTCTTGACATGTAGTTCACCGATTTTATACGTGTAGAAGAGACTGACAGCACATGCATGGTTGGTGGTGGCCACTCACAGTCCCTAAACAATGTATGTCACTGGCCACCAGTGGCTGTGGCCAAACAAGTCGGGAAAAACCGTTGAGTCCCAAGATCTCTTACTGCCTCAAGATCATGTGAGAATCGTGTTCTATGATTATAAATGAATTGAACTGTCAAAGTGGTTTTTCTTTTTATAACCTTCCTAATAGTCTAAGATCCCGCAGAAGGACCTTCACCGAGCTCGGTGAAGGTCCTGCGGGATCTTAATATGATAAAAAAGATGAATGAAATAACCAGCTGGTTATTATTATAAGGTTAGGATCGTAAGGCAGTAAAGGTTCACGCAGACTAAGCCACGTGCGATCTGCAAATCAGTGAAACGCTGTCAAATAGTCTTGATTAGCTAGTATCGCACACAGAATCGCCAGCTTAGTAGCTTAAACCGCAGGCAAACTTGTCTATGTATGTTTGATGTCGATGCAAAACATATCATTTCATATACCACAAGCGATCCGTCCCAGCTTTCCAAGGGTGAAAAAATCACAGGCCGGGAACCCCTTATTAGTAACGTAAGTACTAATAAGGTGAATCCAATTGAATACAGTTAGAACTCTGTGTATCTTTTTATCACAGAAAACAATAAATCCACGCATTCCGACGCCATCTTTCTATCTCCCGACAAGTGCTGTGTCTCGTTGTCCAGTCTCAGTAGTGATGTCCTATTCCCCACACCACCTAACAGTACCTACCTACTTAGGCTGAAAGAGTTAATAATGTGAAATAGCCCGTTGTGATAAAATAATACACTAACCCGTGACAGTTATAGGTCCTTAGCTGTTACAAAACAATAATTTACAGTTAAATGCAAAGATAACAACGTTTATTTACACAAAATATAAACTTTCAATTAAACAAATTTGTAGACAAACGATCTAACTCAAAATAGCGGGTATTAAAAATGTTGTCTATACGACGAGTGACCCAAAAGTCTGATGGGTATCTAGCGCAGCGCGTTAGCATTGCTATTCAGCTTAGTAATGCCACCAGGCAGCGTCACCGAGAACAAATTTTTCCAAAAGCCATAAATTACAAATGATTTTTTTAACAAGAATTAACATGGCAGATACAGAGGTTATGAATAGATTATAAGTAGGTATTATAGGTAATTTATAGATTATTAGTGGCTGCTCGTGGCTTCGCTTGCCTCTTTCCCGTTACGCCCCGTTCCCATCACTTTTTCGAGATAAAAAGTATCCTATGTCCGTTTACTGATTTTAAACTACCCACCGTTTTCAGACAAACCGGTTCAGCCGTTCTAGAGTTAAATAGTGAAATTATCACCACTTTCTTTCATATTTTTTTTTGTTTTTACATTATATAGACCACCCTTTGGCCACAATCTCACCTGATGGTAAGCGACGATGTAGCCGACGATGAAGCAGGATGGTCTAGAAGACACCTATATACACTCTTGCCTTGAAGAGGCCAAGATTGTATATAGTTGTCAGGAAAAACTGCCTATAGAGTTCGTTTTAAAACTGTTTAAGAGGGAATCACACAGGCGACTCTCCATACATATGTTTTCCTTTTTTTCAGAAACTTATTGATAAAGAAAATATATGACCCTCATAATTATGATTTATATGAAATATTAATTGGAGGTGATCCTTTATTTATCAATAAAATTCTGAAAAAAAAAGGAAAACATACGAGCACGTATATAGCAGATCTGGATTTTATGAGACAAAATGGTTACTCTAAGAGGCATTATCCAGGGAGGAAATAGGGGACTACGTTTGTATGGAGAGTCGCCTGTGTGATTCCCTCTTAAGTGGCAGCTCTCGTATAGCTTTACTTACAAGCATCTTCAGCTGTCCTATACTGTCGAGCTCACCCGGCCCCCGGGCAATGCATTTCAACTACCAGGCTGTTATGAAGACGTAGGAGAACGCATCATGACAAACGCCAGGACCAATATTGGCGGTGCAAGCAAGGTGTTGAGAACTTATTTATTAGGAAAAAGACTAGGGCAAAACCATACGGTGCGTCCTTCGGTACCGTCTTCTTTGCAACTATCTATTATGACTAACATGGAGTCTTCAATACAACCAAGTGGGTTAAGTTAAATTAAGGCGAAGACGTCCCTCAGTTTTTCAAAATATCAAATATCTGGAAGGATTTTATCTCAACCTGCTATTTTAAAATAAAAAACTTTGGTATTCAGAAACTGTGTACATTGAAAGCTAGTCGGTGGTAGGTAGATGCAGCGAACGGGTAGGCATACAGTAGATGTAGAGATGGTTGTGTGCTATGTCCCTGAGCTCACCCGGGCCCCGGGCATCGTATTTCAACTACCAGGATATCATAAATACGTAGGAAAGTGCACCGTGATTAACGCCGGGACACAAAATATGAAACAAAATTGACAAGCAGCGTTTTCCTGAAAGTGTACGCGAGGTCTCAAGTTTTATCGCACGACGCCAGAAAACGAAGAATTCATATGCGTACTTTACTTACGTTGACGTAAAGTAAGTAATTTTTATTCTACCGTTACCATTCAAGTAGATGTAAAAATATAATATATTGTTACTATGAAACTTTGTTCGGTAATTTTTACCACTTTGAAAAGCCACGGGCAGATGCTCGAACAAAATATAGCACCTGGTCACCATATGAAAAGGGGTTGCTTGCTAAGCAGTTGTAGTCTTTATTACCAAAATACACGCATATACACTGTTGATGGTAAATAGGTACAGTTACTATGTGGGGAGTTTGCGAGAGAAGAATGGCAAAGCGATATGTGAAAATGAGCACAATTTGCACTCTACTAAGGCTTAGTTTCAATTGCAATTGAAGGTTTTTGAGCAGCATCCTAAGCACCCTTCGCTGTATGAGATCCTGATACAATCTTGGATCCCAGCCAGAGTGCATTCAGATATGTCCAATGTGAACTCAAATGTACTGCTTACGTTCATACGCTTGCGATTTTTTAGGAAAAACAAACAAATATTAACTTAAAAATACTAAACGATATCAAAAGGTTGAATGAATTTTTAGTACAACCTTTATGACTGGTAATTTTTTACTTTTATTTTCCGAATCATTATTAGTATTAGAGCTCTTTGTGAAGGGCTCGTCTGGGGAAATACTACCACCGTGCCTATTTTTGCCGCGAAGCAGTATTGCGTGAGGATGACGTGAGAATCAACATCTCTTTGCCTCCAGTTGGTGAACGCACGGCAGTGCATCATAGAGCACGTTCCTGACGTGCTTGACAGCCGGGGCAATTTTTGTTATAGGCGATGGTTACCATTTAACATCAGGTGAGCTATATGCTTGTTCCATCAGATAAACATGTATTAAGCATATTATCTGAAGCAGAAAATGCTTAGAATTTGTGAGAAAACATAATCCTAAAAGGTCCGAAAAAAGTAGCACGCTCGTACTAAAAATCATGTTTTGCCAGTTATGGAATTCAACAAGTGAATTCAACCGCTCGAGTACCAGGCTCTCATAACCCCCTGCAGTACGAAAACGATACCAGGTAGGCGCTAGCATCCCTCATCCCCTTAGTTGCTATTTCATGTGCTTTCGTTATCTTTTATGAGTCTAACAGAGATAGACTGTGCTAAGGTCTCAGTGCAGCCTTCAAATAATTAATTAAGTGTCGCATAAAATGAAACTTAAATCGTTTGAAAAGAGTTGAAAATGGTCTGTGCAATATTTGCAATACATGCCGATGTCTGGCGTGTGGGTGTATTCATCTGTGTACTCCCAATTTGGCCGCAATCTCGCAACTTGATACTGGCTAACTACGCGATCATCAGTGATCGTTTCTAAGTCAAACTAAAAAACGTCAGATACCGTCTTCGCCTTTGTGATACATGCAGTTCATTACAATACATAAAATAACTTTGTTATTCCATCAAAAGTACTGTCACATGATCGCCCCAGTAGGGTCTTCTAGGGCGTCAAAACTCGCGGGGATATGATGTGTTAAAATGAAACTGAGTAGTATGTTTGGTTTGTGAGAAAGAAAAGATCTAAGACAAAATGAAAGTCAAAAAGCCAAGTCAACTCTTATTTTTATAAGCTACATATGCTCAGCGTCGTAGCTGAAGCAAGCTACGCCGTGCTACGCCGTAGGGGCAAATGTCTGAATCTACATCATTATAGCTAGTATGATGTTCATCTCTAGAATTAAGTGTAGTAAGTACATGTTTTTATCCAGCTAAACGCAGTGCTACGCCGCCGTAGTAAAGCAATCTTCATTGACTGGTTTGCATTGCATCTCTTTCAGACATGCAGCATTCCGGTTGCATTGATGAGATAGCAAGTAGGGAAGGGGTGATGACGCTCTACGTCTAATTCACCAGTGTTGTAACATCCCATAGCTTTATGCGAACCTGGTACAATACTGGATGCTATGCACGTATCTTTAGTCAGCCCGTACCTTAAGAAAAAAAGACGGACAAAAACGGCATTCGTATCAATTATAGATGATTTATATAGCGTCAGGTGCAACTGGTAGAATATGCTTGCCCAACACCTATACCATCCTAAAATCATCAACAGCTTAGTCGGCTTAATCCACAGGAAATACATGATCAATACGTGCAGAAGTGACTAAGCCGTGGGTTTCCTCACGATGTTTTCCTTCGCCGTTTGAGCACCAGCATTGTGTTCATACATTTTTTAAACTGAAAAATCCATGTGTCACACCTGTCTGAATTTGGACTGAAAGACTTGAAAGCAGGGTGGGGGGTTACTATCAACTAGTGCTCTTCAAAATCTAAAGAAGGTAAAAACAAGTAAAACCAATTTGAATGTTCAAAATTCATTTATAACCTTAGAACACGATTCTCACATGATCTTGCGGCAGTAAGAGATCTTGGGACTCAACGCGTTTTCCTGACTTGTTTGGCCACAGCCACTCGTGGCCAGTGACATACATTGCTTAGGGACTATGAGTGGCCGCCACCAACCATAAGTGTGCGTGTCCCGAAAACATGTATAACAGCGTGTGAACTGCATGTCAACAGACATTGATGTTAGGGCCGAATCATGCATTGAGTCCCAAGACCTACAGTGCCAAAGCTGGCCATCTATTTATTAACACTATGTACAGTAATTGTAATCCGGTGCCAGAATGACATAACTAATAGCTCATTTGCAAACTGTCTTATTGCTGATTTATAATTAAAATAATATGCATAAAAGACTTAACTGAATGCTTGACAAAAATTTTGTTACTATTACAAATAGTAATATCGATACTCAAAAGTTTCTCTACTTCTCTACTAAAGCAGGTATAATCAGCTAGTATTTGTAATAAAATTTAACAGTTTGCAAATTTGTGAATGAAAAAACCTCTGCTATAAGACGTCTTGATAGATACAGGGATGGATTTTTTACAAAAGAATACAGGATAATTCAACTAAAACTAAAATTACATACTTTATACCTTACTTATTGCAAAAAAACACAACCTTAAACTACACTACGAACAAAATACACACTTATAAAATATGTATAATAGAACCTAGACCACTAGTGGTTTTAAAACTCTTAAAAAAGTCATAAAAAGAAATATAATTTATCAGTTCAATTCACTTAAAACCTTCAAACACGATTCCCACATGATCTTGCGGCAGTAAGAGATCTTGGGACTCAACGAGTTTTCCCGACTTGTTCGGCCACAGCCACTGGTTGCCAGTGACATACATTGTTTAGGGATTGTGAGTGGCCGCCACAAACCATGCGTGTAACACAACATGTATAACAACAAGTGAACTACCATGTCACTAGACTTAGGTGGTGGGGCCAAATCATACGTTGAGTCCCAAAACCTGCAGGGCCAGTTACAGGCCATCAACCTATTAACTATGTACAGTAATTGTAAAGTTCAAAAAGTAAAGTCACACAAAACTAAAATAACCTACAAGCACACATTCACACCCAATATACGGTGAGGGATATCGCAGACATTCGTTCTTTTAAATTGATCTTAACTGTATCAAACTGCACTAGAACACACACACTTATAAAATATTATATAATACAATTTATTTGAAACAAAAGCGCAATTACAGATCTACAAAATAAGAAAAGTAACGAATTTCATTAAATAACTCACACGTTCTCATACATTTTTTTTGTAAATACGTACATGGAATACAATAGAACACCCAGTTTACCACACAAATATTTGTTCTTGATGGGGATCGAACACAGGATCTACAGCGCAGAAGGCAGACCTACTATCAATTTTGAGCCAGTCTCTCAGCAGCCGCACTGATGTCCGGTAACGGTGATGCATATGGTTGCTTAGTGTTGCAATATTAAGCCAAGTATGATGACGGTCATGTAAATCTTTGTTCATGCTCTATGAAAGAGATCGCAGACTTTTCTTTGTTGTGGTACCTGTAACAATAAAATACTCGTGCTGACATCTACTAATAGTTTTTGCGAGATTTTCCCTTGATCAGGTTCAGAGGTCCCAAACTCAACTAGGAATAAATATAAACTGTCCTGCATAAAAGTTAAAGCCTATATGCTGGCTATCAGTTGCGATCTGTGGTGGCGATATTCGTATCGCTGTTAAATATGCTGTTAAAAAAATCCTATTTTTTGTGTGGCACTTTCAAAACGCTATAGGTATTTTATTTATGAAATTTGGAACCGATTTGAAACAAATATAAATCATAACCTGAATTATAATAACGCAAACTACTGTCTACTTTTTATTCTAAAAAACTAACACGAGCGGGGAAAAATTCTCCCGCGCGGGCGAAACCGCGAGCAGCCGCTAGTTCTACTAATAATATAAAATATACAAATCCTAAAGTTGTGAACCACGTTTTATAACATTAATTGAGCCGCAAACATACAAAATTTTGCTTTTATTTAGGCCTGTCCCGGCTTCGTACGGGAGGAAATTTATTTTTCATTACTCATACTCTGAAAGTAGGTCTGAAGTTGCCTGAGGGGCCTAATTGAAAGTAAAACTTTCAGCCCTAGGGAGAATCGCTTTCTACTGACAGCTGTCAAATTATAAAAAAAAAACAAGTTCTATTTTATTCAACCATGTTCCAACTTTCTAAAGTCTTTCTAACTGCAAGGAGGTCGTTGAACCAAATTCCAACTTTTTATTCAGCAAGTAGGTTGGAAACCCATTACAACAGTAAGAAGTTTAAAAAGTCTAATAAGATAGCGCAATGTAAAATTTAAATTAAAATAACATAAAGATAGTATTAAATAAATAATATATCTGTTTATTAATTTTATAGTGTTTACTACACTTATGGAAATCACAAAGATTTTTAAAATCCCCGCTCGGCTCTTAACTTTTGGGACATTATAAAAATCTTTGAAATAATATATCTTCTAAATTACTTGATTGATATATATAGCTTCAACTATTTATTTAAAATAACATAGATTTGACATTTACCATTTTTTAAATTATGAGAATGAAAATAATGGCTGAATAATGCTGGCGAGCCGAAGCCGAAGGCCCGCCAGACAAAAAGAAAAAAAAAACCAGGAAGGCGGCAATTCAATCTTTATTTTCACAAATTTTTCTTTCATGTTTTTATTTTTACTTTCCTTGTATTCGTAATGAAAAGCACAGTGTTTACCTCGGTTGAAAGTCTTTTAAGTCCCTCAAGCTCCATTGGCGCCCTCGCTAACGCTCTGGCGCCAAACCCGTCTCGGGACTCAAAAAACGTGACACTCAGGTAACAATGTACTATTTTAAACACATAGGTTATTGTAGCTTTCCAATGGTGAAATAATTTTGAAATCGGCACAGTAGTTTTTGGGTTTATTCATTACAAACATACATACAAAAATACAAATTTATTAAGTACTAAAGATTATAATAGATTTATAATAAGTTTGGATTATGAGCTTTTATAATATACTTACATTTTATTTGTTGTCAAGAACCATGGTCGAACGCCACTCCGCTATGCAGCCACCGCCGTAACAGAATATGATGAGTTATGTAATAATGCACTAATATTATAGAGAGAAATGTTATAAATCAATTGTATTTAATAATTTAGCGCGTTATACGACTGTCGCTCGCTACGTTCAATGCCGAACTGACGGTTGGGTTTCTTTGTGAAATGCCGTGCCCAGACGGTTTGCCTGGGCAAGTTGGATCAATACATTATCGCGTCCGTGGACCAAGGGCTAGAGGATGGGGAAGCACCTTAAATTTGGAGTTCAGTAATCCAACAGGAGGACGCCATCTGGCATTTGAAGTTTCACATCTGTATGCCTCAAGTTGATGGACGCAGGGAAGTGCAGGGCACGTTCTTGACTTGCGTGGCCTATGAGGCAATTGTTTGTTATAGACGATGGTTATCACTTAACATCAGGTAGGCCATATGCTTGTTCAACAAATAGTTATAAAAAAAAGAGCCTCTTTGAGGCGCACTTAAAATCCTTTCACCACACTTGGTTCGAAAGAACCAGTGACACGATAAGAAGAAGAAGACCTCAGCATGCATAGTATACTAAGCTGTCCTCCCTTGGGAAACCTCCTGTGTGCATGGACCAACACGCGCTTGACTTGCGCGGGGGGAAGAGTGGGGAAGGGACGGAGAGTTGTAGGAGAGCAGACGAGGGTCGGACCCTCGTATTATCGCCTTTCCTTCTTATGAACACCAGGTGTACACATGCGCACTCGATACTCAACGAATATTTCAAAGAACCGTTGATTTCTAATTCCAAGGGCAAAACCGTCCATTTAAAGAATATTGTACCCACAAGCATGAATTAAGAACATCATGAGCAAATCAGTCAGCTCAACGGCTTCTAAAATTCAAGTTTGAAAAAAAATCGTTGGTCCTTGTGGTTAATGCAAAAGTTTTAAATTGCATTCCATTCCATCTGGACATGGGTGTGTTCCATGGCGCACCACTGAGCCTGGTCTTCAGTTTTCCCATCCAGTTGCTGCCCGCCATTTTGTGCAAGTCGCTCTATGAGCGTCCTACACTACGTTTGCATAAAAGCGGTCTCCAACAACTCATTTATCTCAGTGAGTATCGGTTCTATTGTTTTTAGGGTTCCGTAGCCAAATGGCAAAAACGGAACCCTTATAGATTCGTCATGTCTGTCTGCCTGTCTGTCCGTCCGTGTCACAGCCATTTTACTTCGAAACCGTAAGAGCTAGACTTGATTGAAGCTTGGCGAGTATCTACTCGCCAAGCTTCATCAGTCTATGCAGTATTCTGTGAACCGCAATAAGGTTTTTACACAAAAATAGAAAAAAAAACTATAGATTTTGGGGGTCCCCATACTTGAAACTGAAACTCAAAAAAAAAAATTTCATCGAACCCATACGTGTGGGTATCTATGAATAGGTCTTCAAAAATGATGTTGAGGTTTCTTATATCGTTTTTTTCTAAACTAAATAGTTTGCGCGAGAGGCACTTCCAAAGTGGAAAACAGTTGGTCCCCCCCTCTAACTTCTAAAATAAGAGAATGATAAAACTAGAAAAAATATATGTTGTACATTACTATGCAAACTTTCAACGATATTTGGTTTGAACTAGATCTAGTCAGTAGTTTTTTTTTATACTTCATAAATCGTAGACCGCAATTTACCCTTCGACGAACTACAAGAACCTTTATATTATGTTACTTGATGCTACGGAACCCTTCATGGGCGAGTCCGACTCGCACTTGGCTGCTTTTTTTTGTTATGTGGGTTTCAGTATCTTTGTCAACGTTGCTTGTTGTCTAAACAGATAGAATCCTCCAAGGAAATGTTACACTGACTAACTAACCGGCTGAAACTTTATGAGAAACTTCGTTTTGCACGGTTTTTGTATAGAGTTGAGTTTGGCAGTGTCCGGGGTGTGATATAGTAGAAAGGAAAAGGTGAAAAATAATTATAAGTTTAAAAAACTAGAGAAACCGACTTCATTGCCAAACGTCTAAGCCGATTTTAATGAAATTGGTTTGGGACAATGTGGACGTAAGAATAACCTTCTAAATAAAAAAATAATTTTCTAAATCGGTTCATAAATGACGGAGGCATGCAGTTAAAAACATTAATAAAATGGCAACACCGATATTAATAAAATTAAAATGGGACCAATCTGGAAGCAGTACCTTTCAGATAAAAAAATAATTTTTCAAATCGGCTCACAAATGACGAAGTTATGCGGTAACAAACATAAAAAAAAAAAATACAACCGAATTGAGAACCTCCTCCTTTTTGATAGGAAGTCGGTTAAAAAACATGTATTAAACCTCCATTTTGAAGCTCCATTGTGTGAATTTAAATTAGATCATGTTGCCATTTCTAGGTCGATTGTCCCTGAGCATATTCCACAAAACAATCAATCCACATTTTACAAATAAAAATTCTTAATAAAATTTGTGCAATTTGAAAATGTTTTTTTTTTGTGATGCCCTAACACTAACAGAGTTTTTTTTGAAACGCACACGCTGTTTATAAAGTGCACTATGATATGATATCACCTATTATTCCATATTCTGAAAATACGTGTTTTGTTAGTTGGGCTAGCTGCAAAAGCAAGTGACCTTTCGATTACGCGGCTTGTGTACCAGGGCCTCATAACACGCTAGGAGATGATATTGAACTCAGTATGACCTTGCAATCCCCCCTGTATTCGCTATTTCGCTAGTGCTTCTGGTGAACCTAAGTGTGAAACAGGGACAGATAGCAAGCACGGTGTAAAGTGCAATGTTCTCTTTTGAACTCGACCTGCAACATGATAACACTTGTCCAATGATAAATAAATTGGCAAGGCCTCGAATATAGATTATTGTCTGCTCCGAATGTAAGTATTTGATTTAGTCTGATTATATTATAGCGCTGTAAGAATCGTCCGACGATCACTAGTCCATTTGAAATAAAAACAAATAAAACTGTAATAATCATTTGAAAAATTTATATTATTGTACAAAAAAGCGTGGGGTGCTTTTTATAATAACTTCAGATATAATAAACTATTGATAAAATATTTACAACAATCAAAATCAAGCCCCCCACGCTTTTTGTACAAGAAGATGGAAACCAGAAAAATATGAAGTTGACAACTATACGCAGGCATGATTTTCCCCCGAATACTGAAACGCAACTCAGATTTAAGCACGTCTCAAGCGACGAATATTTGACAGTTTTCAATGAAAATCTGTCAAATATTCGTCGCTTGAGACGTGCTTAAATCTGAGTTGCGTTTCAGTATTCGGGGGAGAGTCCCTCATTCAGGACCTCTTGGTCTTAGTTCTTACTCAAGATCTTCACTAACTATTGGCCTCTTACACAAGTTTTAAGTAACACAACGAACTAAGGATCTATGCTGGGGAAAGAGCTATGCTGGGTGTCTCACTACGTGGTACAATCATGAACTTTAAAATCTTATTGTTTCTTCACTGTTTCTTCTTGTTGTTACACTTGAAGAATAGAAAGAAGAAGTTCGTAACAACTAAGAATACAGATTGGACAGATTGGTTTGCATTGGTAATGAGTACCAGTCGTGTATTGCGGGGTGAATGTGGAATAGGAGGGTTGCAAGGGGAATGTAAAAGAGCACAATATGCACTTGAAATAAGGCTTAGATTCAATTGTATTTGAAGATCATGGACAGCATCAGCAGTATCCTTTGCTTTATGGGATCCTGGTACAATCTTGGATCGCGGCCAGAGTGCACTCGGATATGATTGATGTTGAATGTGAACTCGATATGTACTGCTTACGTTCATACGCATGCAATACAATAAACTAGCCGCTCAGATAATAGAAGGTTACAATTTTAAAGAAGTGTTTAGTCCCAAACATTTTAATAATTGTCTTGGTTTGAAGTGTGGAAAATATTAAAAACACAGCTTTACTTTCAACGTACTTATAATTTTGTAGATAAAAAATAGATAGGTAGGTAAGTACAATTGAGTTCAAATTATGCTGCCGGTAAATGCATGCAAATCAAGAGGAACACAAGTTATTTTAATTAAATTTTACTTGTAGCATAAAACGTTATAAATGTTAACAAATAAATGTTATACCTCGCACGGGTGGAAAAAAACACTCTTTTCACACCTTTTTTCGAAATTACACCCGTTCAAAGCAGGGACATGTGACGAGAAAAAAAACAATTTATGACGCTCACAAATAACGTGGCTTTCAATTGGAAATAAAAATGATTTGACAAACTTCACCTCTTAGTAAAATTATTGTATTAGTATAAAGGAAATACCTGCATTCAAGCACATTTGTTCTACCAGGAGGTTCTACCACAACAACCGAATGTAAGGTATAATAAATTATAGTTTAAAAAAACTAAAAAAAAAACGCTTTTATAACTAATTGAACTAAAAAGTTAAAAAATAAAACTGTAATAATCAATTGAAAATTTATATTATTGTACAAAAGCGTGGGGTGATTTTTACAGGTGAAGCTAATAAAAGCGTTATAAAAATAGAGAAGCATTGAAAATAATGTCAACTTTGCCCGTCTGCTGTTGCGTGCTGTCTGAAATGCATACTACGACTGGCGTAGCGCTGCGTAGCCTTGCTACATGCTACGACGTAGGGCATAATGTGGCAAACGAAAAATAAGAAGTTCGCTAACCCTTTTAATTTTAGTTTTGGCTCAGTTTAAAATTGCTCGAGTTCAATCTAATTTTTTTCACAAAAAGACCATTATTGCTAAGTTTCATACCTACCTAAGTATCACCCAGTAAGTATCAGTAGTAGTATCCGTTCCTCATACTACTGGTTCGAACGAACCAGAGTGACACGATAAGAAGAAGAACTGGTGTTTTGGAGCTCGTGGGGTATTCCCCACGAGCTTCAAAACACCAGTTCTTCTTGCTTCTTGGTTCAGTTGTTGTTAAAGTTGTTCATAAATTTAATCTAAATACATTTTAAATACAAATTCACCAAAGAATTAAGACTGTGGCTTCTAAGTAAAAGTTTTTATAAGTTGCAGGATTTCCTAGGTAATAATAGTTAGCACATTGACATTGTATTATTATATTGTTATTCATAGTAGGTTAGGACATTGATTTTTTTGTATTTGTATTTTTTTTTTCTCTGACTTTGCTGTTTTATTGATATGACATTTAATTATTATTGTATAGCGTTAGTAGAATGGAATTTTAATTTTATTAGGTACGTATTTAATATAATTTTATGTTGTTTCTAACTTAAATGACATGACCCCAAAATTTGCATCCCAGCTATGGGGAATGAGTGACACTTATTTATTATTTTTAAGATCTTTCATGTATACACTTCATTGAGGCAAATAAATGATTATGATTATGATTATGAAAATACGATGAGTATACTGAACGAACATCTCCTTGCTTCTTGGTTCAGTTGTTGTTAACCAACATGGTATTAAAATTATTGTTACATATTGTAACAATAATTTTAATACCATGTTGGTTCATAAATGTAGTCTAAATACATTTTAAAATACGATGAGTATACTGAACGAACATCTTCATAGTTCAGGCTTTGTATATAAGCAAACTATTCATATGTAGCAGACTACGTAGTGCTACGTCAATGCTACGTAGCAAGCTTTTTGTTTGTAGTACCATCGCCGTTCCGTTCTGTATTGATTGCACACGAGGCAATGCACTCGGTATTGCCTCGTGCATCTCGTTTCCACCTCCAGCTTTCCCGAATACATTGACGAGATAGCAGAAAAGGAGGGAAGGGGACATAATACGCTGGTAGTTTTCACTTTCATTTTCCGAGAGCTTTATTGATCGCGCGCGAGCTTTAAATACGAATGGTACCAGGCAAGCATGATGCTGGAGAAATAAACGGTATGCCTCAAGTTGATGGACGCAGGGCAGTGCATCGGAGGGCACGTAACTGACGTGCGTGACCTATACGAGGCAATGCTTTGATAGAGGCGAATGGTTACCACTTAACATCAGGTGTTCAATCGGATAGTTGTAAAAAAAAACGTATTATTACTTAGTAAAAACCAGTTAAACTTTTAGGTAGAAAAAAAATTAGGATCAAATAATTTTTTTTGCTAAACTTTTTGTTCATTGCACACAAGATAAATAATAAAATTAATATCATGCTCGCGACATTCGAAAAATACTGTCAGGAATTTTATGTCTTTCAAAGGGTCAAAATATGCAAGAGAGAAAATAACTTCGACAATGGTCTTCGCCTTCTTTCACACAGCGCCATCTAGTCTAGGACATGTATATTAAAATTAGGCCAATCCTTGGTGCTTGGTGGATAAGGTAACTAAATGTTAATAATACGAACCCTACGTGAAAGCATTAGTTCTCGCAATCCCGCCAGGGGCGCTCATCGTTTCTTTACACAAAATCGGGGCTAACGACTACGATAGCGCATAGTAATTTGCGTTAGGTATACGACAAAATTATTTATTAATATAATATTGTATTAGGTCAGAATAAGCCAAGAAGCTAGAGGAAAGAACGCTAAAGTCACACCTCCTAGTACTAGTGTTAAGCTAATGATTTTTAATAAACAGAATTTGAATTTGAATTTGAATTTGAATTTGACCTCCAAAATTGTCCAAATCATTACCAAGGCGGCAAGGCGGTCGAAAAAATCGTTGGCAGCCCTTTAAAATCTGTCAATGCCAACTTGACATTGACAAGTTAATTGTACTGACATAGACTTTGAGAGTGGCTTACAACTCAAGAAGAAGTTTAGTTTGTTGACATTATTTTTGTGTTTTGGAGTCGATATGTTTAGAAAAGTTTATGAAAACGATAATTTGTAAGGATTATAAATCAACGATGCGTTTAGCAAGTCTAATAAAATCTCTGAGAATCGCTGCATCTCTGCAATGCCACCGCACATACAGTGATTATACGCCAAAAGCTCTGCGTAGTTTGAAGGCGAAGTCGAGCAGAGATTCTGTCCAGTTTTATGTTGATAGCTACAGAATTAGGGCTGTGGCGGGTAAAGGCGGCGATGGTTGCATTTCATTCCTGAGCGTTTGGTGCAAGGACCACGCTGGGCCGGACGGCGGCGACGGTGGGAGCGGAGGTCATGTAATTTTGCAGGTTAGCTTGTAGGTTACATTTTGCCCATCAAACCACCCGTATCGCCTACCACTCATAAATCTTGTATCAAAACAGAATTAATCTTTGTCAAGTACGTATTTAGTAAAAAATAAAAAACTACGCTTCTGATTATACTCTGTGCACTGCAAGGTATCATGTAATAGTAACCTCCTTTCGGGCCACACAGACAGTGTGTGGTATATCAGTAGTGTGTAATAGGAACCTCCTTTCAGGCCACACACACAGTGAAGAGCTTGAACCATTGCCGCTCTGTGCTGCAAGCGAAGCCAGGAGAGAGGGGGTTCAACAAGGTGTGCAGCGGGAAAAATGCACAACATGTTATAGTCCCAGTTCCTTTGGGTATGTAAATTGTTAATTTGTATCACAAGGATCACTTTGTAACATCCTAAAGCTAAGTGAGTCTATGTGCCAGTTCTACATGACCAAACCTATCCAAATTGTGCTCCAATCTAAGCAAGGCTTGTATTGATGAAAACTACTGGTCCACTACAAAACTACTGGGTGGCTGCCTTAATTAGTCCCAATGCCAGTCAAGTATATTACATTAATTAAGGCTGTCTTACTAACCATTGGTATGAACTCCTGCTGTAATGTTCTCTGTTTATTTTATTTTTTATTTTACTATTGTATGTGTTGTGTTAGCTATAAGAATGGATCATGTGACATGTGAATAAACAAATTTAAATTTATTTAAACCAGACATACAAAACAAAAACTATATTTTTAGTCAATATGTAGTATTTTGCATTGTACATAGGCGAACTTAATGCTAGAGAGCATTCTCTTACAGTTAACCTTCGTGTAATTCGGACATTTTCTGACATTCTTAATGTACCCGTAACTGTATTATGAATATACCTGTAATTGTTTCTTTAAGACCTGGTCTGTGCTTTCCAGGTACAATAATAAAGGATGGCAATGGTCGAGTGGTGGGGGATCTGAGTAAAGAAGGGGTGATGTTTGTGGCTGCGAGAGGGGGGGCCGGAGGGAGGGGTAACAAGTTCTTCCTCACTGACACTGAACAGGTAAGCTACAGTTAATTATGGGTAAAACATTTTAATGCCACCTCTTTAGAAGTCTAGTACATTACAAAAGCGCGGGTGGATGATTTCATTTAAAAAAATATGTCTCTGCCGCCTTCTCTCCACATAATCCCCCATGTATCATGCCACTCACCACTGTAACGCATGCAGGGAGTCGACTGACTTACGTGGTTTAACTTTTAGTGCTTTGGCTTTTTAGATAAAATAAAAAATTAAAAAAAAAGCCTTTTATTTCTATAGGCCTTATATAGGCTTTGTAGATGGACATGATTAAATATAAATAAGTAATGATATAGCTAGTTGAGTCTAGATGCTATCTCCACGCAACCAAGTGTAGAAAAACAGGTACTATACATAGGTTCTTTGGATACCAATGACAGCTTAGAGAGAGAATACTTTATATTACTATAGGGGTATTCAAACTTAAAGTGCCGGCGATCTACCGTAAAATATTTTGAAAGCAAGGGAGCGACGAAAACTCATAATTTATGAGAGCGGCAATATTTTTCAGCTTGACAAAGTCAGAGAC
The DNA here is from genome assembly GCA_939531255.2 of Thera britannica. Classification (NCBI taxonomy): domain Eukaryota; kingdom Metazoa; phylum Arthropoda; class Insecta; order Lepidoptera; family Geometridae; genus Thera; species Thera britannica. Next base: position 2,284,809 of record OW618044.2, read on the forward strand.
AGAAACATCTCTCAAACTCACCTAGAATGTTTATTAGCTCAATCACGTAAATATTACAACTAGGTACCTAAGTATATTGCTGTCGATCGACTCGGAAAGCTTTCGCAACTGTTTGAGCATCCCTGCTTTAAATATATCATATCATATATTCATGATCATACAATCATGTTTGAAATAAGTACATACAATTGAAAGAGACCAACAAGAAATAATCAATATATTCCAGGCACCAGACATAGCAGAGCTGGGTGCAGAAGGCGAGACTATCGCCTATACCCTTGAAGTGCGATCAATGGCGCACATAGGGCTCGTAGGCATGCCCAATGCGGGCAAGAGCACCTTGTTACGAGCCCTGACACGCGCCAGGCCTTCCGTGGCGCCCTATCCATTCACCACGCTCAAGCCACACATCGGTATGTATCATAGTAACATGGTTGATGGTGGAAAACATTAAAAAATGGACTGCAAATAGATCACAAACATGAATGGGGAAACCCAACTTACATTGTTTGATGCAAGTCCACGAAAGTTTTCAAAGAATGGGCGATTATTTAAAGTAAGTTTTTTTTAATATATTCCGCCATCTGTCATGTGCAGAGTTATCTTGCGCGGACTCTACCAACAAACTTTCTAACTTTAAACGGGGAAGAAACATCGTGAGAAAGCAGGATAGCACTGTGACAAATATTAGTTGAAATTTCTCACAGCGCTATCAAGCCCCAAGTCAAGAAAACTTTGTACTATGGTAAGCAGATAACTATGGAACAATAGAATACTCAAATACTTCAGCATAATGAAACTTACAAACATGCAAATCTGTGCCAGATGATTCAAGATTCAATAAGCGTTTATTCAATACGATACAAGAATCACTTTGAAACGTCTTAAAGCTAGGTGAGTCTAGGTGCCAGTTCCACGCGACCAAGCCTAGAAGAACAGGCAACAAACTACGGCTCGGTTCCTACCGTTTTTTTACAATGGATGGAAGCGTCCCCAAGACACTGGTGACATTAGCACGCTGAATGCCAAAGCTAATGCGCTGCAACAAATACCCACCAGCCATTGGGGTCACGCGTCATTTCGATCAGTCGCCTAGACAAACATTTCTTGAGCATAATAGGCATGACGACTAATTTTCAAAATCTCTTCTAACATATTCAGTAGTATCTATTATGTCTAAAACGTATCATATTTCTGTAGAAAATTAAGGTTTTTGTGCAATAAAAGTATATTTAAATTTAAATTTTCAAATTCACGCCAAAACGCTCACTGGTGTCATGGCGTCTGTTATTACGTCACGGTGCAGTGTATCAACAGTAAACATTGGTGCTTTTGTACTAAATCAAAATGGTGTTTACAGAACCGTGACGTAATTTTCTCTGACCGGTGTTTATGCTATCATAGCGGATTAATGTATTTTGTAGATTTATTTTAACAAATAAATTATTTATTCTTCATTTGATCAGATAAATATTTTGGCGATACTTGATTACTGTCTTACTGTCTTTATGCCTATTGAACAATTTCTTTTTTCCAGGCATGGTCCTTTATGATGACTACGAGCAAGTAGCCATAGCAGATCTACCTGGCCTGATACCAGGCTCACACAAGAACTATGGACTAGGTACTTTCCTTTATTGTACTACCACTTCGTCCGGGAAAGTACTACCGCCACGCCTTTTTCTAGTAGTAGTAGAGCTATTTGTAAATGGCTCTTCGGGGAAATACTACCACCATGCCTTTTTCTGGCGTTGAAATTATGAAATAGGAAAGAATTTTTAAATCAGTCCAGTAGTTATTGAGTTTATTCGTTACATATTAACCTTTCCACTTCATAATAAGTATTCTTATTGTAGATGAATAATTGATGTATGTAGTTGACTATGTATGTAGTTGACTTTCTATTCCTACGATGAATTTAAGGGCAGTAATAGAATTAGTCAGGTACTTGATGGGTACCTACAAAAAGTTTGACATATTAATATTCAAACTTATTTTGTAATTACCTACTATATATCAAAAATGAAATCTACACTAGATTGTAGCTTAATTTATATTTTTCTATTTGTTTTATTTAAGTTATTTTCTTTCTATTTCCTATGTTGACTTATAATAATCATTATCAATAAATGACTTATGACTAATATTTAAAATTGCAGGCATTCAGTTCCTGCAGCACGTGGAAAGATGCCGCGGCCTTATCTACCTGCTGGATGGCACCGATGACACCTGGCAGCAATACAACACCCTGAAGCACGAACTAACCCAATACAACTCAAAGCTAGCCGAAAGACAAGCGTGTGTGGTCGTCAATAAGATCGACCTTCCCGAAGCAAAGAGGAACTTTGAGGATATGAAAAAGGAGACGGAAGTTATGGGGATATCGGCGAAGACTGGACTGAATTTGAGCGAGCTATTGCGCGTTGTGAGGACTATGTATGATGTAGGTGATAGTTGACTGTAACCTTTCCAAATCAGATCATAATACTTGCTCGAAAAGCAGGGTAGGCAGTCTTATCAATTTATTCGTTGAATACATTGCGTGTCACTGATTTTTTAAAAATATGATTTGATTCTTTGAACCTAGAGTTAAGACAGTGTAAGAGTATTCTTAATTTAATTATTAGTGTTACCAGTTATGTTAATAAACAGTTACGTAAAATGCATTTTTTTTTTATTTAAATACTACCCTAAAATTAGGGCTCGCTTTTTGCCCTGTGCCTCTGATTTTGCTCACAAACTCGTAAATTCTTAAGGTGGCTAAGTGTGGAATAAAATAACATATAGCAGCCAATAAACCGGAGCCCACATGTGCACTAGTTTGTGAATTTAAAACATCAGTAATCCTATTTACCTACCTACCTCCATGGTGCCGAAATTATCATACAACCTTTTATAATTTGTTAAAACTCACACTCGGAACCTTCTTGGTGTTTAACTTTTTTTTGTAATTTGCTTTACACGCGCCATTTTTTTTTTGAACTTATTCATATCATATATCATTTCCATTCCATAGTCGCTGAGGTGCCATGAAAAGTTACGTGTTGCACTCGAGTGCAAAAATTTTTCACCTCGTTCATTATAAAAAACTTTGCGCTCTTGTGTAACAAATGACTATTTTCTCCGAAACATGGCGACCTTGGATGTAATTTATGTATGGTTCTAGTTTCGAAAACGCTTGCAAAACTAAATGCTGTTTAATGAAATCAGATCACAAATGAACACTTCAGCACGAGAAGCGTAAAGTTTTGACGTTTGTTAGCATAAGCCACGGTTTTTAGGGCTCCGTAACCAAATGTCTGTCTGTCTGTCCGTCCGTATGTCACATCGACTTTTTTCTCCGAAACTCTATGAGCTATTACAAAAATATTGAGTTGAATTAGATAAACTCATCGATAGCGCAAGCATAACAAAATCGACTCTACCTCGAAAACTAAACTACATGGCATGACCATTCTTCTGACAATTTCAATAGGTAAGAATTTTGAATACTTTTCAGAAATTCCAAATTATCGCCTAGCCAGAAGGGGTGGGCGTTATATGCAATCACAAAGTCAACTTAGATAGTATTCTCGCACCTACAAACTCTGTTTGTATTCTATGCAATGTCACAAATACAATGTTGTCGATTCATGGTCGCTGAGTACCAGGCTACTATAACCATTGAGGAAGTTTAGGTTATCTGGAGATGCCGCCAAGCTACTTATACTCATAGCCAATCGGGGCTGCTATTGGTCCCCACCTCATCTACAATGATACCACGTATAACAGGGATTCCCAAAGTGGTCGATATCGACCCGTTATCGACATAAACGAAAACTGTTTTTGGGGGTCGACGAGGTCTAAAAATCGACCCCTATTAAATTAACACAAGTTCTTATTTCAAACTTTCAAGTTAGGTAGGTATAGGTGCTGTATTGTTTATGTTGTGTTACGTGTACTAAGAATAATTAATAATTTTGTAGGAAATAGCATTGTTGTAGTAATGTAAAGTCTCAAGTTCGTACAACGTACATTTATTTTGATAAATTTTGATGAGAAAATGAAGTCAACTTTAATCACTTAACCAAGTGCAAAAATTTCCAATTGGTACCTTAGTACCTAGGTATTTTGTATCAATAGAAAAAACTAAAGATAAGCCCCCTTATTCATAATAGTCTGCTAACTTAGAGCATTGCTAATTCTCATTCTGTCTTTTCTATTGACTATTGACCTAAATTGAGGGAGACCTATGAAAAATAACACTCTGTAGCAGCTGTTTTAAGTTAGCGGACCATTGCGAATAAGGGGGTTGATCTTAAAAGTAGGTAATTTGGCCATGGGGGTCTGAGGTTACTGTTCATTTTGGAAAAGGGGTCACATGTCCAAAATAGTTTGGGGATCCCTGGCGTATAATGTAACGTATAATGTACACAAATTAGCTTCTCCAATACGATACAATGTTGCCGAAAGACGGCCGCTGAGTAGGTAATGTACCAGGCTAACATATCCTTTGAGGAGATACAGATACTTGTTAGATGCTTCATTATTCAGTGGAGGGACATATTACATTTTATTCTGTGACCCTCGATTACAATGAACAATGTCAAAGATACAATGTTGCCAATTGACGGCCGCCGAGTACCAGGCTACCATATCATACGAGGAAATAAACATTAAGGTCAGAGCGGGGAAGACTGAACACGGGCGAAGATCATTGTACTTGCATAAATGGCCTTCTAGAGTCCGCGCAGGAAAACTCTGCGCTTGGCTCGCATGGTGGTCCATTTTGTCGCGCACTCTTCATCAGTTGGATAGTTACTGTCAGTGTATTATAAATGTCGTAACAGTATATTATGTATGACTGACTGAGGTTTATTCAAATAACTACCTAAACATACATCTACCTACTATTATGTCCTAATACCTACTTTTCTACTTAGATCATGACGCAAACTTAGACAATACAATACACCCTCTTTAGGCATCGACTTTTCTATTCGAAAAAGTTATAGTGACTGTGCTCTACCAAGGTGACAATCTCATAGGTAGAAAGTTCACTACGATGAGTTTTCTTCTTCAAAAATAATAATCTGGGAAAACGTGTGGAATGATTCTTGTTGATTAAGTAGACTAGTACTTATAGACTGAGTAGACAAACTTGGAGACGCTTCCGTCTGGCACTGATTTGGATCAGTTGAGCTATCTCTAGATCGTTTGTAACGATCTGCAGATAGCTCAACTGTTTCTTGTGTATTTTGTAAATATTTGTTTAATTGTAAGTTTCTTTTTGTAAATCTTATACCTTTAACGAGAAAATCTTGTATATATATATATATATATATATATTTAGGATCTCGGAAATGGCGCCAACGATTTTCATGAAAATTATACAGGGGTTTTCGGGTACGATAAATCGATCTAGCTAGGATTTATTTCTAGAAAATATCGGCGTTCGGAGTTAAGAATAAACAACTTTTTCGTAATATCATTACTCTTAGCGCCATCTGTTGCTCAAAAACAAAAACTAAGCTCTGTGAGAACCTGAGAACTCAAGGTTTATGTTTCACAGAGAACGCCATCTATTGACGAGTTTTGGAACTAAAGGACCACGTAAAACCTATAAACAAGTTCTCATCTCATTGCACTCGTGTTTTTTTTTTAATTACCAGTTCTTATTTTTATTATTATGTAGTATGTTAGTAAGGTCGAAAAATACGTTATTAAAAAAATACCGAGCGAAGCTCGGTCACCAACTGCTAGTAAGTACCTACTTATCCAAACAATTTTACTGCGTTCCCGAAAAAAAAATCAAGGGAAGCATCACTTTTCTAGTAAAACCTTGGAATATGCATTTATTTTGTTGTGTTTCTATAATAATAATAAGTCTATCAAAGTGTAGTTTAAAAAAAAAACAAAAACATCGTTAATAATATAATGTTGTGTTGTGATAAGTGGTGCTGATAATACATCCACCAATAATAGTTGAACCCAGAGTTGGCAGCCATCTTGGAATTATCAGGGTGACTCAATCGGTACAAGTGCTGGCTGGTAATTATTTTGTTTAATTAGTCGAAACGTCGCCATTTAATTTTACTAAAACTGATTTTCATTTCAATATTGGAACGAGAGAGAGTCTGAACTGCTAAACTGCTTAAACCGGTTTAGCTTAAATCAAATAGGTATATACCTACATAAGTGCATAATAGCCGTGCCGGAATTAAATGATTGTCAATGTAAGCAAACAAACTGCTAATCAGAGGACGTCATCGAGTTTCGCCGAAGTGTGAGGCTAGAGGCTACTGACTGAGGCTAGTCGTGTTCCAAGCAGCGTTGAGAGGCGTCGCGTGCACGGGTTTGCGTCATAATCATCCATTGTTTGGGGTTTTACGTGTTTGTAATGTGGAGTGACAGTGATGGCGAACGGGAACTCAAGCCGAACGAAGTGGTCCCGAGCAAGAGCAACAGCGGATCAGATATCGCTGTGTTCGACAACAGGGTCTTGCAAGCTGCAGCTGAGAGCCAGCCAAACATAGCACAGCTCAACGTCTCACAGAATTCAAAGGTCCACGTTGGACCAAAGTTCACGTCAGTCACGCAGAATGTGCACAACGCGGAGATGGTCAAAAGTAAGTTCATGGTCACTTGTAGCGATATTTATAATATTCATCTGTTATTATCTTTTGTTAACACAAGTGCTGGGGCCTATGCATTAATTAGTACCTTGTTTTTAACCCACTGCTGGGTCCCTCCACTCATCCCGGTCTCTGGTGATCTACCACCAATCTTTCCGGTTAGTACATAAGGTACCTGAAAGAGTATGTAAGTTTAAGATGAGTGGGCTGAGGTAGGAGAGTAGGTATAGATAGGTAGGTTAAGAGTAGGTAGTAGGTGTTTGGACTTGCCTCAGACAATAGCCTAAGATCTTAAGATATGATCCCAAGGGATGTTTATTGTGTACCTACTGATCTCAAGTCGACGTCAATAGAGCTCGCGTGGCGCTCAGAAGAACAGTTCACAACTCATTAACTTACCTAAATAACCTAGAGTCCTCGTAAGATAAGTATGCGCGAAAAAAAAGAAAAAATAACCGGGAAGGCGGCAATTCTATCTTCATTTTCACTAATTTTTATTTCATGTTTTTATTTTTACTTTACTTGTATTCGTAATGAAAAGCACAGTGTTTACCTCGGGTGAAAGTCTTTTAAGTCCCTCAAGCTCCATTGGCGCCCTCGCTACGCTCTGGCGCCAAACCCGTCTCGGGACTCAAAAAACGTGACTTTCAACACTCAGGTAACAATGTACTATTGATGTATCGAGGCGTGCAGTTTAAGATTGAACGATCTCTACCTCAAATGCAACCTTTTGAGATAACCTAAAATATTTGATTGGTATGTTTAGTAGGTATTATTATTTATTATATCTATTTATGCAGGGTCGCGGGCGGTTATGGTTTAGACTGGCACAGAATCGAGGTAGATGGCACAAACTAAGGGAGGCCTATACCCAGCAGTGGGTGAAGTCGGGCTGTGGATGATGATGATGATGATGTTGTTTAGGCATTCGTGAAATAGACCTACATTAAAGACCCTAATTAAATGGTCGTTGAACGATACCTGATAATCTGTAGATCAATTAAATGTCAATTACCTAAGTATCGCTTTCATATTTGACAGCGTTTCAATGATCGCCACCGCAGAACGCTTAGATGTGCGCAAGGCCGAATGGCTTAATTAGATGACAAATTGATAACACAATCTGCTCCTTCTTTAATTACTTATTTAATAAAACCTGCGCAAGATAAATCTGCGCGTGACAGCTTAGTTGGCGGAAAACAAACATAAATGTGCAAGTCCGTATTTGTTGTTGATTGTTATTGTAAATTTTTTAAACCATTTTCTACCATCTGTCACGAGGCTTCCGTCGACCCGGACCGGTAGGTACTCGGACCGCAGTCCCACTCGCCGGAGTAATTTAATTTTATTATTTTTCTTCCGGCGACTCGGACCACTTTTGAAATGATTGAAAAAATCTATTGTTCGAGGCAATGCAGTACAGTCAAACGCAAAAGTAGGTGTAGAAACTAAACATTAAGAATAAAACTCGTTGATTGAAGACACAATTTATTTTTAAAAAATCTAATTATTAACAGTTATTAAAATATACATAGATAGATAGATAGATAGATAACTCTTTATTGTTCACCACACAAAAAATACAGTACAGGACATAAAAAATTAACAATTAGGTAAAACAATGGGCGACCTTATCGCTGAGAGCGATCTCTTCCAGGCAACCTTTGCATGGAAAGAAATAACGAATTGAAAGGCGGTGTAGTTACAAACGGAAAATTGAAAATAAGTAGATCTACAATACCTACTCACTATTAGATACCTAATTAGATAGGTATTTACCTAAACTAACTACTTAATTTAAACTAAAATCCTAATACTTATTATAAGATATAACTAAAAATAAACTAATACATACAATATAAATATACATGAATATTATTTATAAATAAAAAAATAAAAATATATATTATACCCAATATTATTATGCTCAATGCCTAAAAAACTAGCTAGAAGAAATTGACGACAAGTAGTGCTCCTTCAACCTTAATTTAAAAGTGTTATGCGAGGTTGACTGTTTGATTTCCAGAGGCAGAGCATTCCACAGCCTAACAGCTTTAACAGTAAAAGAGTTTGTGTAGAAGGAGCTGCTATGACCTGGAATTTTAAGTAACAGGTTTTCCGATGACCTTAGCAAACGGTTACTGCAAGAATGGAGATACATGAATCTGTTTTTAAGATAGTGAGGTGAAAGAGGATTGAAAAGTATTGAGTAAAGAAGAGAAAGAATATGCATGTTTCGGCGAAGACGAATAGGAAGCCACTTGAGTTGAGATCGAAAAGGAGACACATGGTCATATTTACGAAGGCCAAAAATAAATCTGATGCAGAAGTTCTGGAGCCGCTCAAGCTTATCAAGCTGTTCCTCAGTGAGGTCCAGATAACATGCATCAGCGTAATCCAGAACGGGTAGCAAAAGTGACTGTGCAAGCGATAAGCGATATTGCTATATAAGCGATACTTGATATCACACTCCTACTTAACATTTCGTATTTATGTCGGATCTGTTTCTAGCGACGACTGTACAATTTACGTCACGTGGTTTTTGGTCCGACTTGCCGGAAGAAAAATAATAAAATTTAATTACTCCGGCGAGTGGGACTGCGGTCCGAGTACCTACCGGTCCGAGTCGACGGAAGCCTCCTGTCACCTGCAAAGGTATTTTACGCGAACTCTAACTAAACAATTAGAATTCGAGTGCTTTTCATCGAACGATTTAAATAAAATAGTTTCGAACTGTTTCAATAGATTGAGTGTTAAAATAAACAGAGAACAACACCCAAACTGAGAACAAACATCTATTTTCATGGCACAAATAATTCGTAACACAAATATTTGTTATTGGATCGAACCCACGCCCTCCTGTGCAGAAGTCAAGCTATTACCGTTTATGACACCTTCTGTATTGTTTGCTTTAATCTTGAATGGAATAAAAAAAAAAAATAGACAGGGATATTACCAACTGAAGCTCAAAGTCGCGCAACGAGCTATGGAGAGAGCTATGCTGGGAGTTTCACTACGTGATAGAATCAGAAATGAGGATATCCGTGAAGAACCAAGGTCACCGACATAGCTCTTAGAATTAGTAAGTTGAAATGGCAATGGGCAGGTCATATAGCTCGAAGAACTGACAACCGTTGGGGAATAAGGTTCTCGAATGACGACCACGAACCGGAAGACGAAAAGTAGGGCGCCCACCCACCAGATGGACTGACGACATTGTTAAGATCGCGGGAAGTCGGTGGATGGAAAGAGCTCAGAATCGTTCTTCCTGGAAATGTGTAGGGGAGGCCTATGTCCAGCAGTGGACTTCTTCAAGCTGATGATAATGATGTTGATTACCAACTGAGCTGTGAAAGCTGTTTATAAACTCGTAATGATGTCCAGACTCCAGATACAACAGATTTATTTTTCTTTTTATACAATAAGACTCTTGGCTACGTTCAACATACTACAAGGAGCCTTTTTGAGGCGCACTTAAAATCCTTTCACCACGCTTGGTTCGAAAGAATCAGTGACACGATATGAAGAAGAAACATACTAATACATACAATACAACAAGGGCTGTCAATTTAGTACTATACGTAGGTATGTAGTTAATTATGAAGCAGTTATCAATAGCAGACAGAGATAATAAATGGTAGTTTACTGGCATGATGACCTAAGTCATAATTTGTTTTATTTTCCAACTTTGATTTACTTTACGGAACCTTATCTACGTACCTTACGGTTGGTGTAAGACTAATACTTAAATACTTTATTTACACAAGGAAACTTCCAATTAAACAAATATTTACAAAATTTTAAAAATACACAAGAAACAATTGGGCGATCTGCAGACCGTTACAAACGATCTGGAGATAGCGCAACTGATCTAAATCAGTGCCAGACGGAAGCATCCCCCAGACGCTGGCGGCATTGCTACGCTGAATAGCAATGCTAATTATATTTATTAATCTTCCTCAAAGATTTGCACAATTTATGTAAGTAGGTTTATTTTTATACAAGTAGGTATAAACTGTTGGAACAACTATAACTGGCCCACCTGAAGTTAAGTGGTAAAGGTATTCTGAGAAGTCTTACCTTTTTATTTTAACGCTAGCCTTACCAGTGTAGTGTGGTGAAAGGTTTATAAATACGCCTCAATGAGCTCTAGCTTAGTAAGCCAGGCAGGTACTAAGTACTACGGTAGGAACCGAGCCGTTTTGTTGCCTGTTCTTCTATTAGGCTTGGTCGCGTGGAACTGGCACCTAGACTCATCTAGCTTTAAGACGTTACAAAGTGATTCTTGTAATTGAAATGAATAAAATTTTATTGAGTTTGAGTTAGAAAAGTTCCGCTTTGCCACCCTCGGGATAATTTTTTTTGACGCAAATAAATAATACCCTTTATGCCTAATTGTCCTTGCGTTCAAGACTTGAACGCAAAATTAACGCAAATTAAGTTTTTGACATTTTTACAGACTTGAACTTCAAGTCTGTAAAAATGACAAAAACTTAATTTTATCTAGATATTTCTTTGCCCACTTTAATATGTTTTGGTTGTATAAACAACCAGATATAAACAAACACACAAATAAAAAACAATGACAACAAAAGGATAAAAAATAAATTGTTGAATAGTCAACAATTTTTTTTTTATCTGTTTGTCTCAAATTTTGCAACAGTAGGCCTACCATGAGCTCTGTCTGACTCTGGTTTTGAGTCTGTGTGAGTGCTCACCAGTGCATCATTCTGTGTGTGTGACGTTTTGACGTAGGATTTATTTAGTCAACACTCACACAGACTCAAAACCAGAACCAGAGACAGAGCCAGACAGAGCTCATGGTACTACTGTTGTCAAATATTTAACATTAGTCATCCGTGAAACGGCCGGCCCTAAGTGATTCGGTACTTTCATAAGGATACCTTGCTCATTTGCATTGTAAATACAGAGTTACCCTGTAGCGCCATATGTAATTGATAAGGAAAAACATACGTAGGCATATATTTTTTACCTACAGATGTTAGCTCAAAGTTGAGATTGAATTATATTGTTTAGTTATTTGACTGATGTAAGAATAAGATCTCAAATTTTTTGTTTCTTATACCTACCTACAAAAGCTGTAATCAAAGTACTTACAAAACATTTTTTCATTGCGGAAAGTAGGTCTGAAGTTGCCTGAGCGGTGAGCGGGTTGAAAATAATACTTTTCAGCCCTAGGAAGAATCATTTTCAAATGACAGCTGTCAAACGACTTCATTCATAGAGTACCAGACTTTTAATATTTATTATGAGGCTCCTATTCTGAAACGCCACTCAACACATATGAATTATACTAAGAACTGGTTTATACGTTAGGTACTGTACCTACCTACATTGACCTTCGAACAGAATTCGGCACGATGGAATATCTTGATAATACTTGTACCTCAGATGAGGCGGCTTGCTCGCATACGTCATCATTGTATCTACGTCATTACTCCATAGAAACCTTGATGAATCGTCTATACCGGATCCAAGTTGTCACTCTTTTTAGATTTAATTAAAACAAAAAATATTGTTAGAAATTGACATTTTAGTGTAGCCTATCTAATATCTAACATTTAACTACTTCTAACAACTTTTTGTGGTCAAAAATGCCAATCTAGCAACCTACTAAAATACGCTCAGTAGGTACAGCCAGAGTATTTAAATTATTTTAAAAACACTTATAAGTAGATAAAACCTTAAAAATAATAAAGCTTTTCCAAAAGAAACGAACAATTTAAGAAGACATTTATTTTTGCCCATATAAGTACTTAGGTCTACGTACAGACGTATAGAAAACTAATACTACACATAATATTATACCTGCCTTAAAAGTCATTTCTGTTGTTTGCTTGGGGCAAAATAGGTCCCATGTCATGAGTGCGTTAGTTTTCAGTATAATGTGACGTCACCACATTATACATTTTGGTGACGTCACGATAAATGGCACGGTTGAGGTCAGGCAGTAGCAAAAGACACACTAAATAAAATGCTAGGTAAGCAATTGTTTGAACCATCCGAAAAGGGAATAACTTTAGTCTGAGTAGGCCTGCGCAAATCTAGGCGATGTCGATCAGCTGTAACGCTGTCAAATATGACAATGACATTTGACAGCGTTTCAGCCTGCTCGCCATCGCTTAGATGTGCGCAGGCGTTAAAACATTCGAACCAATGAGCGAATTCTGTTTGAGCTTAGGATTTTATTTTTTAATAAACATAATATTTGAGTACCGAATTAGATCTTAGCTCTTAGAGCAGGAAACGGAGGGAAAACACTTCCGAGCGGAGCGAGCAAATTTTACAAAAAGTAGTGTTTATTTACAACAAACACTACCAAGAAATGATAAGCTAAAGTTAAATCATACTCTGGACCGCCAATGCTTAAAAATAAATCTGTCTGAAAATATCAATTTTAGGTTAGAAATGTGTAAATCCATGACACCTAATTAACCTGCCTGGCCTCAATTAATAAAGATCTCATGTCTCATCTTATAATACTGTGCTAAGTAAACACATACCTACTACTAATTCCCTCTATAAATATTATATTTACACAAAAAATACTTACAGAGGGGTTTATTATCAATAAAAAGCGATTAATACATTATAAGGAGATCAAAAATCACGTAGATAAAAATGTGTATAAAAACAAAAGAATAAAATGCAATAAAATATGTTAAAACTTTTGTATATAAAAAAAAGATACTGTCGGCAGTGTCTCTTATGCATCATGTTGCCAGTAAATTACTGAATTTCGATGTTTTAATTGATGCACTGTAATCGAACGAATTAATGTGTGAATTTCGTTGTAGGTCAGTTTAAGGTAAGTTACCTACTTACTAGCAAGGTAAAAGTACCAGCTAGGGTTGGATTTGAAGTTTATTTTTGATTCTAACATCGAGAAGAAAATACATTACAAATTTATTTTAAAATATTCTAAACTGACTGATTTATGTACAAAAGTGTAGCAAAATCCTATTTCTTAGTTAAATTCGATACATTTATAAACGCCTGAATCCGAACCAACCCTGCCAAACTCTACCTTGTTTGTGCCAAATTGTGAGAAAATCTAGTGATACCATCGAGATATAAGTACTACGTACTAGAGAAGCTACGTCAAATAATACTATTTAAATAAGGATGCTTTTGCTAGTGAAAATTGTAAACATGCAGATTCAATTACAAAAAGGTCACTAGTAGTTTAAAATGGTAAAAAAATCTGACTTGAGATTATCAAAGACAGAACCTACTAATACTAATGTAACCTACAATATGATAAACGAATAATATGTTTTCCCTAGAGGAAAATGTTATGGTAAAAGTTGAGACTCAATTCAGGAAGGTACTAGAGTCAAATTTTGAATTTTTGGGTTCTTCATGGTGTTCAAGGTAGACGCTTACATCGCCCTTGTCGTTTAAGACTCTTCTTACGAGCCATTGTGATTGCACGATTTTAAAACGTTTGTTGAACCCGGCCTAATGTTGCGTGGAGGTTTTCTTCAAGGAAAAGCGACCTCCAGGGCACCTCCTTTGTAAGCTGCCTGGCTGTAACAAACAAAAAATATAAAAATTATATTTACTTTTTAAAATTCTATGCAAAACCTCATAAGGGCCTCATAAAACCTATTCATTGATATTAATTATTAAAAAGAAAAACATGTTAAAATGTAATAAATTAAAAATCTATTCAACGCAGATACGCACTAGTGGAAGCCCTTTGAAATTTTATGTAAAAAGCTTCTTTATTCTTTATTGCACACTTAAGATATAATATTTAAAAAACCTAACTTTATGACACGTATACAAAGGCGAGCTTAACCCTAAAAAGAGTTAAAGCTTAACGCGAACGAAGTCGCATTGGAAAGTGGCCACTTTTGCCAACAGAGCGTTCAAGACGTGCGTGACCTATGAGCTATGCTTTTTTATAAGCGATGGTTACCACTTAATATCAGGTGGACCATATGCTTGTTCCATCAGCTTGTAAAGTAGATGAAAGGACAAAGAAGAAAGCATAACAAAGTATTCTTTAACTAATTAACACCTGATGAAGGTATTACTGACTCAAGGCCTGCGCACATCTAGGCGATGGCAATGGCGATCAGCTGAAACGCTGTCAAATATCACTGTCATATCGCGATCGCCATCGTTTACATGTGTGCAGGCTTTTATAGAATAGGAGACTAAAGATAATAGTAATAATGTAATAATGTAATGTGTGTTGTGGATCGTCCACACAACACTATTTAGCCCCAAACTAAACAAACCTTAAACTATGGGTACCAGATAGCTGTTACATACACCACTATTTTATAACTACCAAAAAAAGAAAAAAAGAAATAGGGTAATGTAGTAGGGGTAGAACATTATGAACGTGCAATCAGAATTTTTAGTTTCGATAAAATGACAAAGTTATTTAATGTTAAAATTTTCAGAAATCCTGCATAAAATTATGGACATTTAGTTACGTAGTACTAGAGAGAAAAAAAATTACGCTGTTCGGTTCCACTTGGTATTTAGCGTTTATGAATGAAATGATTTTTGCTTGTTGAATCATTTCTCAATATTTGACAAAAAATTGTGGTTATTTAAAGATATTTTTTTTAATGACTTAATTTTTTTTTTTCGTGGGTGTGTTTAGTATCAGCAGCCAATATCGGCATTTTTTTTTGGTGATTACAAAATAGTGGTGTCTAATAATTTGACAAGACTACTTACCACTTCATTCAGTGAAGGAGGTGTCAGGGCAGTTGTGGCTGTGCTGATGGTAGGCGGCGTTGCAGACATGTCTAATAATAAAAAATAAGTTTAAAATAAACCCCAAAAAATAACGGCGTTCACAGTAAATTTTTCTACATTGTTTTGTATCGGTGAAAACCTGTCATTGGCTCACAAGTTTCCGTATTAATCTTATTATGCTATGATAAGCTGTAGGTTTTCCAATAAATAAATAAAACAAAGCTGATGAATGGATGTTGATGAAATGTATATTATAATTAGAACTGATGTGAAAGTCCAGATAAAATAGGTTTTACTTAAATTATAAAAATTATACATAAAGAGTTTCACTTTAAAAAAAAATACTTCATGGCCAAGCTTTTTTTAATAAACTGCTGAACCAATTGATTTTTATGAAATTTCTATGGGACCAATCTGGAAATATTACCTAACTGATAAAAAAATACATTTTTGAACTCATTTTTTTGGAAGACATCGCTGCCAGCGATAAGACCGCCCATTGTACCGTTTGTTTTTTTTTAAGTATTCTTTATTTGTTGTAATCTTTCACTCTGGCTACCACTACAACGACACACTACCACTGAGAAATATGATCTTAAAACGATCCCACGAAACACCTCAGAGGGATCCCACACAGGTTTTGAGGATTTAAGGCCTAGGAATACTCAAACATACTATAGGACAAGTACAAAAATGTGTGAAAAGGAACCGATTATGGGCAGCGGACACCAAAACCAGCTGCAGACAGTCGAGAGAGCCAGAAAAATACATGCATGCTTTTTTGCACCCGAGACCTCGACTAACTGCATCAGAGAACACCTGGAAAAGGTTATTGGAAGTAATATAGACATTGCCATAATAAAATTAAATTTAAAGCACGAATATTATGCTTCATTTATAGTGACCGCTCCAACCAGCGTTTTTGAGTTCCTCATGAAGCCTGAATCGTGGCCGTCAGGCACAGCCCTGCGTGAATGGTTTAGAAGGGAACTCGGATGCGCGCCAGAACACCGTCAACCCCGCGCGTCTGGCCGAAACCCATACAAGGGTGACGAATGGCAGTCATCTAACCAACAACAATAAGTTCCAGCTCCACACAGTCTACCAAAATGTTGATGGTTTCAAAACCAAAGTTGTATATTTTAACCAAAATTTAATATTACTACATGTGGATATTGTAATTTTCAGTAGGGTAAATTATGAAGGTACCAACCTGACATGTACCAGACTGTCTTGTAGTGTTTATTTATATTAAGTAATAGTATTGTTAGTGTAGTATGTCTTGTAATGTGTATATGATAAGTAAGTAATAGTATTATTGTTAGTCTAGCAGAGTGAAGTATTGTTTTTTTTTTTTAATTTGTGATAGTGTTATCGTTTTGGCTAGCTGTTAAGATAACATCTATAGTAAGTAAATAAATAAATAAATAAATAAATAAATTTTTATATTTTATTCAAAAAAAAATTGAATTGAATTAAGAACCTCTATTTTTGAAATGAAAATGAAATGTATTTATTCGCTTGAAGTATGGTCAATTTTGAAAACCTTCTTATTAATAATAATGTAGTACTACTTATACTTTGTCGGAGATTGACATGCAAAGTTATGTTATGTTATTTTTATGGAAGTCGGTTGAAAATTTGGTTGTTGTAACAATCTTCTCTCAGAATAAAACGTTGTACATATTTTTGTGTACGTACCTGCGAGCCTCATAGGGTGTTGGGTCATCGGTGGTCGAGCTTACCTCCTGGGATGAAACTACAGGTTGGGTGGACTGTGACATAGAAAATTGCAATTTTAATTGAATATCACACAAGTTTCAATAAAATTTAATGCTCTTATCTTATCCTACTAATATTTTAAATGTAAAAGTTTGGATGTTTGTGGCTCAATCCCGTCCTTACTACTGGACTTATTTGGATAATATTTGTAGCAAATATTGTTTGTAAACTATATAAGCATAAATAGTTAACAAACTATTAAAGTCTGTTCAGAAAGAGAGCCGTGAACCAACGTTTTGTTTTTTATATGGCCATCCCTGTCATTTCTGTCAGCATTTTGCATCATAAAAATTAAATAAAGGAATAGTACACTAATTGTGATAGGATCAAAACGCAACAGACGCGCTATTTGTATTGCCCACTAAACAAAAAGGGTAATTAAGCACAGCTGCGCCCTCAAATCCCACGATGGCTCTCTTTCTGAACAGACTTTACATATTATATTATTTAGTTAAGGAACAACTTTGAACAGGTGGTGAAATGACACCCATTCTAAGTTCTAAGTCCAATTCAAAATTCTTTATATTTTTGTAAATTGTATGTTTTGCAATTTTCATTTCTAATAAAGAGACATACAATTAAATTACTATTTTCTTCATAATATGATGATAAATATTGCAATAATAAGAGAAACATGCACCACATGGTATGGAAGATCAGCTTATTTCAGCTTTAGTGACTCATTTGGTAAAGATTTAGAAGCTCTTGTTCCAAGTCTAAATCTTACTAAGAGAAAATTAGAGCCTTATTAATGTGTAAAATACACCCAATAGGGATCCAAAGTTTGACTTACACTTACTGTTGTTGAGTGTAAGCAAGTTAAGTAACTTAGGCTTAATTTTTTGGAATATTTTGGAGTTGCAAGCTGATTGAGAACTGCCCATTGGCAGTGGTTCTCATTCAGCTTGCATTATTTGACCCTAACAACATCAACAACATACAGGTCAATATAAATAAAACTGTTTAAAAAGGGCTTGCATGCACATATGATTTCAAAAGAATGGGGAAGTGATCACTGGAGAAATTCTCCAACAAGTCCAGCGCTTACAACAAACCTGCTTATAGTCAGAGGACTAATCGCAGATAAAACCCAGAACAAAAAAAAATACAAAAAAAAGGGCTTGCAATACACAATTTGTAAGTGTAACAATGTCAGGGTATCAATGTGTCCTGTCACCTTAGCCAAGATGCGGAGGATTCTCTTCTCCGTGGGAGTCATGCTGGAGCTCATGCCCCCGGCCGAGCCGCGAACCTCTGCAGCCTTCCTTCGCACCTCATACTTTTTCTCACTCCAATACTAACAATAAAAAGGGGTATTTGAGATGCATGAAGCATTAAATTTTGAAGTAGGCAATGTAACTATTACCACCTAAATTAATGAGTAGCACACATCCAAAACTTCAGTATTTTTTTGCCCAATGAATTAAATGGTGTAGTATTCTCAGGAACTAAACTAGGCACCTTAGAAAATGTTTTATTAAATTTTTTACTATTAATTTGAGCACTGTCTACACTTCAACTGTTGCACAGGATTCTATAATAGGCTCATAATAGGATGACTTTGCTTTTGCCAAGGACACAAGTAATATGGCCGAGATGCTATTATTATTCAATACCTAGACTTATAATTTGCACTTACATCGCGCCATTTGTTTCCGCTTTTGGCCGCGCCGGCAGCATTGAGTGAAGATGCCAACGCGTCCCAACGCTTCACCATCTGCTGCTTGTCGACATAGCTGTTGCCAACCATACCCACCGCAAATCCCCTATTTTCTTCCATGAACGTAAGGAGGATCTCGATCTGGCGCTCGGTAACAATTTTGTGAGACGACATGCTGATATTCGATGAATAACTAAATAAAATGAAAACCAACAGTTTATTTGATGTTGAGAAATAAGAAACGAATGCAATCAACGTGGAAACATAGCCACTTACCTTTACCAACTCGGAAAATGGCACAACACAATACAAACAGAAACAATCAATAAATTTAGGGAGGTACTAGTTTCCACAGAGGGAACGAAAACGAAGGATAGGAAGAGTTACGTTCCCTTTGCCTCCCTGGATTTTGGTCAAGCACGTTTTGGTAAACTGTCAAAATCTAATTAACGATTCTCACCATCACTAAATATAACACAAAATAATTTTAGATACCATAGAAAACATCATGCAAACGAGACTCACTGAAAACAACAAAAACATAGGACGTCTATCAATTATTTAAGTAAACAAGCAAGAACATTTTTGTGTAGAACGTAACGTTTCAATGAACGTTTCGTTCGCATAATAGTTTGTGAAAATGAAAATGAAAGTCGAGAGGTCGAGACAGGTATCGACAAAATTATTGGTAAACTTTTCACTCTTCGCTGTTTGCCCATAATCAGTGGTCAGAGATGGCAATAGTAGCACTGTTTATCTTTTGACATATTTTTCTATGTATAATTTCATTTGGTTATGACTTGTGTAGAACGGAACGTAATGAACGTTTCGTCCGTTTAGGTTTACAGCGATCTCTCATACAGATTGCCAAAATGAAAATCGAGTTTTAGAACGAATCTTCCTTGTAAAATGTCATTTCGTGCCAGTGTCAATGTCAAGTGAAGAAAGGGGTCCGGTTAATGTCCAGTCCAGCCATTTAATGTGCATTATCTCTTCTTATAATTTAAGAGCAACGCTCTTGTCGGCGTAATGTATGCATTTTTCTCCAGGTATTTTATTGAGAGCAACCTTCTTGACCTCCATAGATGACATGACAGTGATTTTTGCTTTTATTTATTGTGCATTGTACAACCAGATAAAACGAATTCACTTTTTCCACTGTCTAATTATGGAGGTTGAGGACCATATACCTATACTCGTACCTTCAATGAAAGTCAACAATGTAGCAGTTCAATAATTCAATAAATATTTTTAATATACCTACGATTGATGATTCTTGTCTTAGTGGCAGGTATAACCTCTTAGAAGAAAAAAACTGGCCTATAATACCTACAAGTAAATATTTTAGCATAACCTTGCCTATCCAAGTCGGATCCGCCCTATAATCTGAAAAACAAGTACAAGATCCGGTGCCAGATCAAAAAAAACAAAAATCACTAATTGAATTGCTATTGGACATTACGCTCAATACTCTTAGCTGGCATCGTTTTAACTGGGTGTACTTTCACTGGCCGTACACTAACGCCTCCCGAAGAAAGCAATCCAGTGCTGCCAACTTGTTGCCAAGTTATGCCCAGATACACGAGGCTATTAGTTTTTCAAGCCAGGTTAGCAAGGTTTTTAGTAAGATAACAGTTCTAGCTTCGTGTAAACAGAACTAGCTTCATTTTTTGTACAGCAGTTCTGCTTAGGTACACCTGCTTTTACTTAGCTTGCAAGCTTAAATTGCTATCCTGGCTTGAAAAACTAGCCTCGTGTGGCTCGTGTATCCCGGGCATAAGGCGATTTTTCGCCTTTGTTAGCTAACTCGAAGTTTGAACTTCGAAGAGTGTTGTCGGTCGGGGTGACCAAAAATTAGGATAGGCGACCAGGCCTGCGTACCTGCTATCTAGGCGAATAGCAATGGTGATCAGCTGAAATGTTGTCAAATATGACAGGAATATTTGACATCGTTTCAGCTGATCGCCATCGCCATCGCCTAGATGTGCGCAGGCCTTTAGATATAGGTACCTACATACCTACTTAGGGTCTCTGAATACCGCTTTATCTCGTAGGTATTTAGGTAAGGTAGATATTAGACTTGTAGATTGTAGATATACCTACCTAGGTACCATATTGTGTTTCAGTTCTAAGTGAGTAAATAGGTAAATAAACATTAGGTACTATTTGGTTGTTTCAGCCCGCTTTCTGGGGCTCGAGCTGATATTCGCGAAGAATACCGTTCGCTGCAGTATCGCTGTGTTCGTCTGCTGGGCCCTCGTGGTAGCCGTGGGCTTAGCGTTCTACCTGTTCAAATACACGCTGCCTAAGACGCAGACGAGGCTCGATATAGGTAAACCATCATACTTACTCATTCCAATCTTTTAATAGGTAGGAGAAACATTAGGGCTTGCCAAATAAGCGATTTTATTAATTTTAATAACCTCATGGTTATTTGGTTATACCTTACCGTTTCGAATCACAAAGAATAAGATGCTCACACGCTGATATTCTGATAAATACCTGAAATGATGCATGGCAGACTATCTGATCAAACCTAAACAGAACTTTCTTTTGACAAGGTTTAACAGAGGCATGGTTCCTCCGGCGAGGAGACTGGCAAGCGATGCCACCATACGCCGTGAACTTCCGAGCCCTCCCGGTCAGCTACGTCCTAGTCGGGCACAGTGCTACCCCATACTGCGACGAACGGTATTCCTGCATCCAAGCAGTACTGGACATACAAAGCGACCATCTGCGGAGGGGTTTCAACGATATCGGCCCCAACTACCTCGTCTCCGGAGACGGGCTGGTCTTCGAAGGCAGAGGAGCAAACGTCCTCGGGGCTATGGTCCGCATGTGGAACACCAAGAGCATCACTATTATGTTCCTGGGGAATTACGCCCACAACGTAACCAGGCCGGAGCAGTTTGAACACGTCACGATACTCCTCGATGAGCTGGTGGCTAAGCGTGTGCTGACGAATAACTACGTGCTGATGGGGCACTGCCAGGTGTCTCCCTACATCATCAGCCCTGGGAAGAACTTACTCGCCGAACTGCATAACTTCAAACATTGGGATCCCGTGAACAAAACTTATTGTTTACATTGATACACCTACTCTTTTAGCCATCTTGGCGTGGTGGAACCATACACCACTATTTTGTAACTTACCAAAAAAATAGGGTAATGTAGTAGGGGTAGAAGTGTAGAACATTATGAATGTGCAATAAGAATTTTTAGTTTCGATAAAATGACAAAGTTATAATAATCCTGCATAAAATTATGGGCAAATTAGTTACGTAGTACTACCGAGAGAGAGAAAAAATTACGCTGATCGGTTCCGCTTGGTATTTAGCAAAAATGAATGAAATGATTTTTGCTTGTTGAATCATTTCTCAATATTTGACAAAAAATTGTGTTTTTTTTTTTAAATGTTTTTTTTTCGTGGATGTTCCTATTCAGTATCAGCAGCCAATATCGGTATTTTTCTTTTATTGGTAAAAAAATATATACCTATCTTCACAATTATTGCATTTACTAGCTCGGTAATTAGGATTAATATGATTACTTTAGAAATAAAGCCTTGCGCACATCTAAGCGATCAGCTGCGATCTGCGATGCCAGCGATAGCGATCAGTGTATCGCTGCAATAGCAGATTAGCGATACACTGATCGCTATCGCAGGTATATTATGTTGCATAATGCAGCAATGTATAATTATATTAATGTATGTTCAATTGTACGTGCATCTCTCACATAGTGAGAGGACTCCGTAAGCTCCCTAGACTAGAAGCTATCAGGGGCGCAGGCGGATAAAACAAAAAGGGTTTTAGGTACGAGTAGGTTTTCCTGTAAGTGTATTTCAGAAATTACTGCTGTTCATATTAAATACAAATCATCATATCTTCTTCTTCTTCCTGCCCTGATCCCGCTGTGGGGTCGGCACAACATGTTCTTTCTCCTCTGTCAGCCGTCATCTCTGCATTCACTTTTCTCTCATCCATGACATCTAAGCTTTCACACAGTTCATCCAAGTTTTCTTTGGAAATATCAAATATGTATAGTTATTAAAAATCAGCGTAAACATAAAAATATTATATATATTACAAAGTTGAAGCAGATAGGTAGGTATAGGTACCTACAATAGCAAAAATTCAAATTCAAATGTTTATTCAGTAACTTAATCTATTGTGACATTACATGCGTTTGAGATCTCCTTTTAAGTACATAAATACCTGTGTACCAAATGCTGTGTTGAATAGCAGCATGTACCTATTTAGGTTAGGTATTTACTACTTAAATAGATATTTGCCTAATGTGATAGGAGGTGTGGGTGTTCTTTTTTCATGCGATATGACTATACTACAGTACCCAGTTACCCACTGATGAGTAATTTCTATCCATTGACTTCAGTTAGTAGAGTTAGTAAGTTGAAGTGGCAATGGGCAGGCCATATAGCTCGAAGGACCGACAACCGTTGGGGAATAAAGGTTCTCGAATGGCGATCACGAACCGGAAGACGAAGCGTAGGGCGCCCACCCACCAGATGGACCGACGACATTGTTTAGATCGCGGGAAGTCGATGGATGGAAAGGGCTCAGAATCGTTCTTCCTGGAAATGTGTAGGGGAGGCCTATGTCCAGCAGTGGACTTCTTCAGGCTGATGATGATGATGATGATGACTTCAGTTAAGGCCTGCGCTCACCTAAGCCGCTGGCGAACGCGATCAGTGAAACGCTGTCAAATATCGCTGTCAGATTTGAGATTTGACAGCGAATATTTGACAGCGTTTCACTGATCGCTACCGCCAGCGAACTAGGTGTGCGCAGGCCATTAGACACACTGTATAGCTTTTGAATAAAGAAACAATAAACTACGTCTTACGAAGTCATCTTTTTTATCTGGCTAGTGATAATATGTTTCGCTGCCCGGTCTCAGAAGATTGTCCTATTCCTAAAACCGGTTTATTTTATTTTAATTACTTATAAAGTACCTAGACCACCAACTTTACAATATTTTTTAAGTTTACTTACAAATTATTTCTGACCTACTAAGTAGGTTAATACATTTTAATATTAGTGAATTGTTATGTGAATTAAACACTTTTTTACCAAACATACATGATGTCTTCTCAATAGTTTTACCTTCCTTTCTATCTAACGAGCATCATTTCTCTCAATTCAAAGGTTGAGGATTAAAAATATCTAACCCACGAGAATTTATCATATTGTGAGCAAAGCCTACCTATTCAAATAGTTCATTAAAATCAAGCCAATATGCTCAATAATTTCTCGCTTGCACACTTTGATCTTTTGAAAGATATAAAATCACTGAAGACTAACTTGAATACTAAACCATTCATATTTTTTACGGAGGTTATGTCTCAGTAATTTAATAAATAAATAAAAAATACGGGTTGCACTCCGGGAGTACCGGCAGAAGTGAAAACTTGATTATTAACGTTGAGCATGTTTGATATTTTGGAATGGTAAGGGGGGGCTTGTTTGTTATTTGGCACGCTGTAACATACACGAACATTCGCGCAAGCGCCCTGCGCTGCCTAAACGAAACAGTAGGCCCAGGCATACATTTTCGCCGCGCCGTAGAGAGGGGATAGCTGTCTACTCTCCATCCGTCTTACGCTTTTTCGATCAGGTCACGTGTCCTGACGCGCTGACGCGAGTTTAAGATTTTATACCCATTACAGAAAAAGTGCTCAACGCCGCTAAAGAAGTTTTCACTTCAATAATGCAGACAATCCACACAACACTATCTAGCCACAAACTAAGCCGAGCTTGCTATGGGAACCATAATATAGCTGATATAATAATAAAATACTTTTTTTGTTGTAAATTATATACATAGAATACAATATACCTAATACCCACACAAATATTTAGGTTCACCACACAAATATTTGTTCTCGGTGGGGATCGAACCCACGACCTACGGCGCAGAAGCCGATACGATACCTTTCTCTGCATCAATTGTACCACCACCGTTTGTCTATTAATGTAGGTAAAGGTAAGTACCAAATGGCAGCACCTAAGAGTGTAATGCTTTCCGACAGACCTGCCTCTCCCCCGTTACCTTTGGAAGGTGATAAGGAGCACATCGACAGCAGAGAGGCTGTGGTGCCTCGCCGGCATAACAACTATCGGAGTGTGTCTCGGCCTCATCGTATTCTACACCAAGGGCTCTGAGCCCGTTGAGGATGTTGGTAAGAACCTTTTTCATTTTACAAAATTAACGGAAGACGGAAATAACTTTTACCAAGTACCTAATGACCAGACAGAAAAAATATTTTTATTTTTTTTATAAAACCAATAAATCACATTTCGAGTGGATCTAACGCATCTGAATTCGCGGGTTTTATTGTGTTGTTATTTCAACTGGTTGGACCGAATTAGGTTAGAAGGAATTCCTAAATTACGTAGGTATATAAAATCCTTGGGTTATATTCTGCTCGTGGTCTTGTAGCCCCTACTACCCCCTAGAGTGTATATAAAAATCGAGAAGGCAGAAGCTCGCAAGTTCTGTTTTCAACCTCCCCCTTCTCCTCTTAACCTACTGTACCGGAAGGAACCAGAGCATTTTTTTAGTTCTGTCTCGGCGATATAAAAATAACAGACAATAATTTTGCAATCATTGGCTGGAGTTCAATCTTTTGGATTAAGTTTTTCGACATTTGGATCTTGGCATTGTATTGGAACTCAGTACCTAATGCTTATGGTCTAATAGCCCCTTCCCACTGGTGCGTGATATCGCGCACCAGCCCGCACCAGCTTGCACTACACACCATGGGAACGGTCTCGTGCGCCGAGGTGCGCGGTAGCACGTGATTATCTGCAGAACCACGCACCGTAGGAAGGCAGCATTAGACCTAATGTGAAGCGCTCGAGAGCTGGCGGGCATTGCTTTGGCTTGATTGACTGAGTTGACATTCACGAATAGTTCTAGAACCCATGATATTCCATCAAGCACTCTCTATGCACAGCTCCTCACGAGTGGAACATCACCCGCGCCATGTGGCTCGCCCAGAAGTATGATACCGCCGAGACGACCAGCGCCTACGAGCCGCTGCGGCTGGTCGTCATCCAGCACACTGTCAGCCAGGAGTGCCGGCTGTTCGTCAACTGTGCGGCTGAGATGCGCAACCTTCAGGCATGGAATACACGGGACTGTCCTTGCGATATTGCGTAAGTTTGAAAAAGTAGAAATAGAAATAGAAATAATTTATTTTGCGTCAACTTAAAAAATAAAAGGTACGGCAAAAAAGGTAGACCACTCAGCATTTGCTACAAGGCGCGGTAACCCTTGTAGCGCTGGTTTTCAGTGGTTCAAAGTGAGGGCTAGGAAGCAAAATTAAAGGATAAGCCAATTCACATTGCTTTTTAAGAGTTCACCACACTGGTTCGAAAGAACTGATTAAATCGATAGTTAAAAATATATCTATCTCTTTTTTACGCTAGTCAAAAACAAGGACTGATATGTAAGTATAGGTACTTTTTATTCGACGAATAATGGAAATCAGCCCTAAATCAGACAACTTTGTGGTCCATTCGAGTTAGTATACTTACAGGCTATGTTAGTTTTTTATAAGCCACAGATAAAAGCAATGCATAAAAAACAGTTTTGAGATTGATTATGTAGGTAAAGTAGGTACATAATTAAAATGTAGGTACTTCATTCGGTTCTTGACCCTATATAGTCTCTCATGAGTCTATCTGATGACCCGAACGAACGACTTATTACGTGCAGGTTATAGGTACCTATACACCACTTTTTTGTAATTACCAAAAAAAAAATGCCGATATTGGCTGCTGTTACTGAACACGTCCACGAAAAAAAAATTCAAGTCATAAAAAAAATGTTCGTACATAAGCAAAAATCATTTCATTCATAAACGCTAAATACCAAGCGGAACCGAACCGCGTAAATGTGTTTCTCTCTAGTATAATAATTATGTCCATTAATCTTAAGCAGGATTTCTAAAAATTTTAACATTTAATAACTTTGTCATTTTATCGAAACTAAAAATTCTGTTTGCACATTCATAATGTTCTACCCCTACTACATTACCCTATTTTTCTTTTTTTGGTACCTAGTTACAAAATAGTGGTGTATGTATATCTATATCTAGTATAACCACTGCCGCGAACTTTAACAGCAAAATACTGATCACCATCGCAGGCGAACCAAATGTGCGCTAGGCTTTAAAATAGCTTGAAAGATGAAGGTCTGTTCTTCAGCTACAACTTCCTGATCGGCAACGACGGCCGAGTGTACGAGGGTCGAGGATGGGGGAAGATCGGCGCGCACACTTCCAGCTACAACCGATGCGCACTCGGTATTGGATTCGTAGGTAAGCTTTAATCCTTCTTCCTTCCTTTTTAGGGTTCCGTAGCCAAATGGCAAAAACGGAACCCTTACAGATTCGTCATGTCTGTCTGTCTGTCCGTCCGTATGTCACAGCCACTTTTCTCCGAAACTCTAACTGATGAAACTTGGCGAGTAAATGTATTCTGTGAACCGCATTAAACAACAAACTTCACAAAGAGCTCTATTACGAGTAGTTACTAATATGTATACTGGTATATGCTACAGATGGAGATTTATCTGCTAAAACATACTTATCACTGGTTTTAAGACGTGATTCGGCAGTTTTTCATCATCCGCACTTGATGTGCGGGCTGGTTTTTCCGCAAGTAGGCCGCGGGCGGGCCCTTTTTGCGTGACCCTTGACACGTGTTGCTCAAACTTTTTTACGTTCTACGACACGTCAGTTTCCTCACGATGTTTTTCTTCACCGTTGAGAGTACTGGGCTTAGTGCACATAAATTTATCGACAGAAACTCATTGATACACGACTGGATTTGAACCCACGACCTTCGGATCGGAAGGCGGGGCCGCGAGCACAAGACCACCAGTGCTAGCACTCTCTAGACGTGAAGGTGTTATTTTGTCAGATGTTATTTTGGCGACCCAAGTAGGTAGATATACTTCGCCAAAATAACATCTGACTGAACTTTGAAGTGTTATATCAACTGTTAGAGCTATGCGTCTAGAACAAGGATTTTTTAACGTCTAGAACCAAACACAGGCTGTATTAATGAGCTGCTGAGCTAGATAAAATGATTCTCAAGTCCTTAGAGACCTTCCCAATGGTCATTTCATGGATCTTAGACTTATAGGTACCTAGCGCAGAAAAGAAACGGGCTTGGCTCAGTTTTATGATAAAATTTCTTCCAAAGAAATTTATAATTAAACCAAGTACCTACCTAGGTTTCTGCGAATGCGCTTATTAAGTAGGCTTTAGTCGCCTAGATTCACCTATCAGATATAATTATCTAATCTTATCTCCAGAGCCACTAATAAGCATTGCACATTACATTCTAAAAATGAATCGCTCAATCATTGTTGTTTTTGCATGCTTGGCCAATTACGGTAGATGTCGACGACCGTTGAGATCGCAGAAAATCGCGTGGTTGGAGAAGGCATACAATCTTTCCCCCCTGGACACTCAGTATTGGCAATAAGCACTCTTCATGGTTTAGGGATTCTTCCTGCCTTTAGGTATCCCACTTTATGTGGGGTCGGCACAACATGTATTCCTCCTCCATTCCCCTGCCAGCCGTCATCTCTGCATTCACTCCTCTCTTACCCATGTCATCTTTCACAGTTCATGGTTTAGGGAACTGATCTAAATAAATACTGGGAACAAGGGAGATAGGCTAATCGGGAAGAATTCGACAAAATTATCTCCCTTCAGAGGTTTTTCCTAAGGATTATAGCATGGGGTTCTCCAAAAAGAACGTTTTTTAAGATGGGCGTCGTGCTCGCGTGGGTCTTCTGGTATTGCAGGCGTCTGTAAACGAAGAGGTGGGCCACAGAACAGAAAAAACGCGTACGCAATTTCTGCTTTGTGAGGTCGGGCGTAAAATTGCGTGTCTACATTGTTGTTAAAAAAAATGTACAGATCTCGAAGACTAAATCTTTTAATGCACTTTCAGGAGACTATCGCGAAGAGATGGCGTCCCACGCATCAGTCACCGCGCTACAGATAAATAGGACCATGATTCTCCTGCAGTTCGGAGTTGACTCCGGCCACCTTCACCCCGACTACCGCGTGGTGGGAGCCAAAGACATCAAGCGTACGGCCTCGCCTGGCTCCAATCTGTACAACGCTATCAGAAAATGGGATCACTACAACGTCACGGCTACGTATAGAAACAAGAGCTGCGATCAGATATACCACGAGTTGGCTAGTCTTAAACAAATGAACGGTACCAAGGGAAGTTCTTCTTGAGACTTTGTGTCCATTGCAAACTGCAATTAAGTATGTCACGTCTATGCGTACAGTTCTTAAGCGTGATTATTTGAAGACGTTTCCGGGCCCAGCAAGTTGGATATCGGTTAATTCGCTAGTTGCGGTTACTCTTTAGTGACTCCATGCAAAACTCATTCGTTAAACAAGCATTACAAAAAATAGTCTGTAGCTCAGCACGAATTTATTGGTGTTTAGTCAGTCAAGAGTAGAGGAGCAAATTCAGTTATTCAATACCCTTTTTCTCTGGATTCCAAAGATATGGAAATATCGCTTTACAAATAGCAATTGCATAAAAAAGATCTTCGAATAAAATTCAAAACTTCAATGAGCTGGTGGAAGAAATATTTGAACTTACAAACCAGAAACGCCGATCTAATTTTGACGCTGACTGTAATACCTACCTGAAAGACTAAAGATATTTGTATGTAAGTTTATTTTATACAAAATAGGTTGTACCGTTATTTTACAGTTAAGAATTAAAAATAACTTGTATTCAGTATTAGCTTATATGTAATATATAAAGGCACAGGTTAACAGATAACCTTTAGCAGGCCATAAATCTATTGCCGAAAGATAAATAAATCAGTAGAACTAAATATTTTATTTTAAGTTTAGGTTAGATGTTTTTGAAATCAGGGGAATCCCGCACGACTTCATTCCCGTTAGGGTTTTCCATACAAAATTAAACCGCCGCACTCTTAGGGGTTGAATTTTGGGCCCTACCTTACCTTCCTTTTCTTTTTTTTTTCTTCCTTGGACTAAAGACGACGACTGCACGTTGATTGCCAGTCAGTTAGTAACCTAAAGACCTGCACACATCTAGACGATGGCGATCAGTTAAAACGCTGTCAAATATTTCAATGTTTCACTGATCGCCACCGCAGAACGCTTAGATGTGCTCAAGTCTTAAGAGATTTTTAGATTAGATGCTGCAAGTCTTAAGAGATTTACATATTAATTAGATAAGATGCTTAGTACACTAAATCGACTACATGACCTATTAATAAGCATTTATTATGTTGTAATGTTTATAAGCAACGAATTTAAGGAAAATTAAAAGCTGTTGGTAAGTAAAAGAGCTGTTTTAAAAGACCTTACCTACTAATATTCCAAAATTAAAATCTACAGGGTGTGGCGTAAAGAGTGGATAATCCTTTACCTACGGGTCGGGGGCATCACAACTGTTCAGAAAATAAAAACATGTACCCAGTAAAAGTCCCACGGTTTTCGAGTTATTAAACATTTTCGAAATTTTCATTATTTTGTACTTCTGTCCATACTTTTCGATGCCAAGATCACAAATCAAGGAATTTTCTCCATCTGTTTTTTTTATAGCATTCTTAGATAACTGTTCTATCAAATGATAACTGCCATTGGTATGTCAAAGGTACAGTTTTTTTTTTAGAATTTTTTTTAGAAATAAAAATGTGATTTGCCAATTTTTTCCAAAAGTTTGACCTCCTGTGGTTTAAAAAAAATGTATGGTCACCCTGAGTGACCAACTACTAAATAACTTGCCTACTTCATTGAGATTCCGAAATGGTATAGCACTTGCTAGTTCCAACTTTCAATGCAAAGAATATTTGTGTTAAAAAAGGGTAAGGGTCATTTTTTCAAATTACAAGTAAGATTTTACATAGCAATCGAATTTACTAAAAACAGAAAATAAAACAAATTAGATATTTATAATACATTTATTACTTTAAAATTTCTTACAACAAGTGCTCAAAATGGCTTCCACTTGCTGTTATGCAAGCCCTGCATCTTCTAATAAAAGAACGCTTTATCTTGCGCGCATTTTGAGCATTACTTGTAATTTGAAAAAATGACCCTTACCCTTTTTTAACACAAATATTCTTTGCATTGAAAGTTGGAACTAGCAAGTGCTGTACCATTTCGGAATCTCAATGAAGTAGGCAAGTTATTTATTAGTTGGTCACTCAGGGTGACCATACATTTTTTTTAAACCACAGGAGGTCAAACTTTTGGAAAAAATTCTCAAATCACATTTTTATTTCAAAAAAAATTCCTAAAAAAAAACTGTACCTTTGACATACCAATGGCAGTTATCATTTGATAGAACAGTTATCTAAGAATGCTATAAAAAAAACAGATGGAGAAAATTCCTTGATTTGTGATCTTGGCATCGAAAAGTATGGACAGAAGTACAAAATAATGAAAATTTCGAAAATGTTTAATAACTCGAAAACCGTGGGACTTTTACTGGGTACATGTTTTTATTTTCTGAACAGTTGTGATGCCCCCGACCGGTAGGTAAAGGATTATCCACACTTTACGCCACACCCTGTATAGGTAAGATTGGAAGGCAGGGGTGCCAGCCATTAGACCACTAGTGATCTCAAACGGCGAAGGAAAACATCATGAGAATAATACCCACGGTTAAGTCAGCTCCGCACGTATTGACCATGTCTTTCCTGTGGATTAGGCCGACTAAGCTGTCAGGATAATATAGGTGCTGGACAAGCCTATTCAATTTAAAATCCTGTCCCAGGCACTATAGCGTCTCGCAAGTAGGGCTTGTCGAATTACCAGTTGCCCCTGACGCTATATAAATAATCTACAATTGATGCAAGAGCTTGTTTGTTTTACCAATAATATTTTAGAAAACTACTATACTTCAAATATCGTACAATAAAAGGCAGGTATAATTATAATTCCAATATGGTTGTGTACATTGCTTTAATCACAATTTTCAAAAATGTACAGGGCATATAAATATTTGGCATAAACTTGTCTAATTATGAATACGTTGAACTTGAATCGACTAAAAATAAAATTAGACTCTTAAATAGTTAAAGGGTGTAATTCAGAAAGGCTTAAATAATTTAACATTTTGTTTGGTATTAAGTTGTAGAGGTTCTTTTAGGCACTGTTTGTATTAAGTTCGCAAATTACATATCACGAACACATTTTTTTTTTGAGACATTAGTGTATCTCATTTTATAATTTTAGCTTAAAAATACGTGTGCTAATGTTATCATTGGAGTGTGAGATGACGAGACTAGTATGTAGTTGTAATAACGCCCGAAGCACTCCAGACTTCCTATTGCAGCCTCTGTTATCAAGACTGGAACGAATCAGACCTAGTTCGAGCGAGGACTAGTCGGGCTAGTTATGGACCGTCGTTCACACAGCCAGTGTACTGAATGCTCGACTGACCTTGGTGTACAAAAGGCATCCCTTGCAAATGCTACACGAATTCGGGTCGAAAGTTATTTAAGTCAACATGATTATAGCATAAGTCATACAGGGTGTAATTACACGTTTTATTCAAAAAATTTAACCGCAAAAACCAGCAAATGAAAATGGCTGCACTGAGACTTTATAGCATCCAATTTGTATGAACCTTTTGTCAGAGTGTAGTCCATATTCTTCGAGTTTTCACGAGTTCAGTATACTCTTTAAGCATTAATTACAACTAACTCAATCTCAAGCTATTACATTACCCGCTTTGAAGTTTTTATGACTTGATTACACGTGACTTTTAGAAACACAACTGAGTGTGCTCGGTCTAGTCAAAAACAATTGGAATTATTAAGCAGTGTTGCAACCACTTCGCCCCATTAGCTCTACAAGCTTAAACGACACACACACGCGTGTCATGTCACATTGCAGTTTTTTTTTTCGATTTTACAAAAATTTAAACGTCAAACCAGGTGTTTTTCCAAACAGTGAATCCCCCATCGAAATCAAACCTGGAGTCATTTAAAAAAGCGGTATGAACCTATTTTCTTGTTAGTCGGCTAAAATACGTCCAAATCATTCGCTACCCGTTACGCGTGATCAAATCATTTAGTCCAAAACTCTTAAAGCCTTCTCCTATTCAACACCAACATATCGTTTGTATCAGAAGCAGTATTATTACACCCTGTACGTGTGTAATTTCAAGCGTTTCTGATAAAGCACATTTAAATAACGTTAGTTCATAATTCCTTTTCTCTTCGGGATACATCAATTTATTTGATTTCGTTACAATGTACATTGATATAAATGTATTTCCCATCAAAATTAGCTGTCAATGCAACCGATAATAAACATTTAAATATTCAACGACTTATATTATGATTGTAATAATCAGTTGAAATACAGCTGCCTATGAATGCTTGATAAAACTTTCTACAAAAATATTCGAATCAAATATTAACGTTTAGTTGGTAAATAAGTATGTATATTATGCTCTTTTTTTTTTCAATAAAACTATACATACATTCTAGCATTATATAGGTAGTATTATAAATATAGGCAGTGATCGTATAAACCAACTCAACTACATGAGACTTGATTAGAATTAAGAATGAGACATAGCTTCGGTAGCTGTGTATGTGGAAGCGAGACAAAAGTCCGAGGAAATGAAAGTAGAGACTGTTCGCTTGGCCTGGACCGGCATCGACATATTGACACGCTCTGCGCAGACTCCGTCAAAACCGAGAGCGTCAAAGTAGTACACAGAGCGAGTCAATTGATAAACAAAACTTCCATTGCCCACCCCGACGGTAATATAAATAGTAACACCCAACTCAAAACACACCAAAACAGCTAGATACAACAACATTATGGGTTATGAAGGCACGATCTCACGATGACACAAACAATAAAAATGTGCATATGCAACTCTTTTTATCGCTTGCGCCTGTGAATTTATCTTAAATTTAAGCGTCGCATAAAAAACGTACGCGCATAATAAAATTTCCATCAAAAAAATATTAGTAAAGGAAAGTTTTTAATGTTAATTTCTGACTAATAAATTACCAGAAAACATCTGTCATTTCTTGTGGAAGGTAATGCAACAGACTTATCTGATCAGTCGAGCAATGACGAACGAGGAATATAAAGCGTCTTACTTTAAGGTCCGTATTTTGAAACAGCGCTTGAGTCTGAGTCGAGCCTCAAGCATAGGTTTTATGACAGTTCTCAATTGAAAAGTGAAAATACCAATCACAACTTTTTGTTTTACACGTTGCGATGGTGGCGTCCTCTCGACTCGTCAGATAAGCTAACGACACTACTTTGGTGCACGTGATCGTAGTCATACACGTTAGAAAAATCTCATTGGGTCCATGGCGCTTAGGGAGATAAAAACTTCAGCAATTTCTAGCATTGTTGTTGTAGCTGTCTCGCTTTCGCAAAGAGCTCACGAATAGGACAGCTATACAATTGTTATTCCTGCTACAAATTAGGAGGCATAAGATGAAGTCATATTTGGTTGGTTTTCGTTCCTTTTGACGTCATCTCACCAACCCAATTTTTTATTTGCCGTAAATCGAAGGGGAAAAATGTTTGGACATCTTCTACGACATGACAGCTACGTAAAGAAGATAATTGAAGGAAAGGTTGAAGGAAAACGGGGAAGAGATGCCAAGAATAAGTTACATGAGGCAGATAAAAGAAAAATTCGCTGTCATGTCGTATAAAGAAGTCAAGAAGGCCGCATTCGAAAGACTTAATTGGAGAATACTGCATCAAAACCCCGACAAGAGCGAAGCTCTTAAATTTAAGTGTATTGATACGTGGATGGTTTGGACCACGCGCACCAGAGTTTATTGGTAATCATCCTTAATTATTAAAAGTTACTACAAGACTTGTAATTCCTTGTCAATAGCAGGGTTCCACAAAGTTCCTTATTGAGATCCATTGCGCGCCCGATAGCCACGAGTCAACTGTGTTGTGTTAGTGAACATTCGTTTGTCGTTTGTGGAGACCCCGGGTTCGTTGAACTCAATGTCTCTTTCCCAGAATGTGTAACTCAAAATGCATTTATCCTGTCTGAATGTACCACGACTTCTGTCATAATAACTTGTTAATCTTATTTGATTCTCAGATCACTCGTCAGAGTCAGAGTTAAGGCCTGCGCACACCTAGGTCGCTGGCAATAGCGATCGGTGAAACGCTGTAAAATATCGTTGTCAAATTTGACAGCGTTTCACTGATCGCCGACGCTAGCGACCTAGGTGTGCACGGTCTGTGCACACCTATGTCAATGTTATAAGTTAAAAACGTCAATGAAAAGTTTGTCCAAATAGGTAATAATTTTATGTTTGTCTACTGCGGATCTAACTTTCATAGCTTATATTTGTTAAGTAGACTTTTTGATGTGTATGAACGTAGCAATACTTACCTGTCTTCTCCAATGTATGTATGTATACCTAAACTATCACATCTAATACTGCCACACAGACAAGTTACATGTATAGATGTCGCAGTGAAGTACATACATACAGGTTAGAGAAGGCAGAGGTAAGTGTTGCTACGTTCATACAATCAGTTCTACTTTCTAATAATTAAGGCCTGTCTTACCATGGTAGAAGTGTCCATGTCATCGTTAGGTATGTTGCAGACGTCCAGTGTTTTACACCGGATGACGGACCGTGCTTTCCACCGGATTCGATCTATCATCCGGTGTAACAAACGGACGTCACTGTCACAATTATTGTCAGTTAGTAATTACTTGTCAAATATTCTGTTATGCTGCGGGTGTGTAAGGCGAACTATTCGCTTTGCGTGATAATTGAAGCCATTATTTTCACGCAATGCGAACATTCGTGAACTCGCAACTATAAGGTATACAAACTAATAGATTCAACACCGAAATTAGTGATAATCTTTTGAGAGGCTGTTGTTAAGTCATGAGATTGTAACACAGAGTTTTGTTAGCATCAGTTTGTAAGCTCAAATATGATTTAGTATGTGTAGGAAGCCGTGAGTACAAACTTACAGGCTGGCAGATTTAACTGACATTTTGGGATAGAGACATCAAGAGCATCGTTCTAATATTACAAGTTCAGAACTCGGGTAAATCCCAGATTAATTATGTTTATCAAACTACATCCATATAGTTCTGATTAAATTGGTGTTTCGTTTAAATAAGGATAGATGTAATATTCCTTACGTTGAGGTAGAACTATTAACGGTTGTATTTATAGTTAAGTTATTGCTTATCATATATAACCCTCATTTAATGTTCGAGATTTATAATTTATTTGTAGAGATATATATAATCTATGTGTAGATATATAATTTGTATGATTAAGTTACAATTTGTTTGGTGTTTACATATTTTATAAACTATGATGCCTTATTGTATACTAACTTTTGTATATGAAAACACTAAATACATCAATTGCTTCAAAAACTTGTACTTTTTTTTTTTAAACACCATTATTATATAATTAGAATCAGATCTATCAGTACTACGCAACAAATCTTAGCATAGTTTAATTCTAGAATATTTTTTTCTATATTGCTTTTACGTTACACCTAGTCCATCTAAAAGTTGTGTCCCAGGCACTATAGCGTCCAATTAGGGCTTGAGTAATCAGCAGTTGGTCCTGCCACAATATAAATCATCTACAATAGATGCAAAGGCCAGGCCATCACGAGCAAAAGCGAAAAATTATAACAAAAAGCGGTATGAAAACGTACGCCAAAACTTGTAGACTAAATATAACATGTACATTCAGTATGTCAGTCTTTATATTATTTTGTCAAGTTGGTGAATGATTACAGCTAGATCACCAAGTGTAAGTCCAACTACTATTGCTAAAGGGGTTATTAGTCTTGTTTGTTTGTCACCCCGGTCTGGGCCTATGCTGAGGTTAAAGGAACATGCACAGGCGTGATTGAAAGTGGTATCTAGACTGAAGTAACCGCGACAATATACCTACTAGTAACTAACCTACAGTTTGTTCATTGCAAGTCGAAACAACAGAAGGCGCGACACATACCCAATGAAGGAAAACGAATCAATACGCAATACACATA
The DNA here is from genome assembly GCA_939531255.2 of Thera britannica. Taxonomy (NCBI): domain Eukaryota; kingdom Metazoa; phylum Arthropoda; class Insecta; order Lepidoptera; family Geometridae; genus Thera; species Thera britannica. The sequence goes on from OW618044.2 coordinate 2,321,698, forward strand.
ACACTAGAGACTAGCACCGCCCTGTGAGGACTGGTTTTATAATAGATTCTTTATTGCACTTTTAAAAATTTAATCACAGTATGTTCCAAAACAAGAGATCTAATTACAGCATATAATATCGATGTCCATCATTCCAGCCACCTACAAAATCTACATAAGAAAAACAATACAACCACTGGTTATCAGGTTGTAGCCAACACCCGGTCAAATACCATATTTTGGGGAATTTCTATTATAACAAGTATACTTAAAATAATTCGGTTAAATTATGAGCATTTTATACACATTAGCCCTAAAACATATTTAAATATTTACATTTGAAAAACGACAAAGCATTCAGTTTTTACTTGATTGATGACTGTGTCGAATTATGCATTAATGCGGTTCCAAATGTACGTATTAACGTCTTTAATACTTCATTGGTTATGTGCCGCGGCCTACCCACAATGTAACACTATCATGCCGTATGACGCAGCGTGTATGAAATACGTACATACGACACGATACAACGTATTCTACTCTACACACGTACATACAAACAAGCCGAGCAAAGTCGCGGCCACATCATGCCCATTCGACGCCGCGCGTTACATATTTAGGAACAAGACAACCACCGCCAACCCAGTCAGTTGAAGGCGATGCGCGTAATTGTACCGAGCTGGCAGCGGAAGGGATGCAACACATATAATATACCTCACATCGATAGTAGAAAAGGAATTCTGAACAACGTGCTAATGCGAAAAAGAACCTCTCAAAAGAAACGATACACTAGGAGTAAAGCAACTAAAATCGGTTTTTTTAACATTTGATATGTTCCTCGCTCGTTTAACTTCAATAACATTGTAAGCCTTTGTGTTAAATAACGCCTACGTCGAAGGCGTATTATTGTTTACAAAGTATCATAATTTCGTAATGACGCCAGTGTCCTATGTTAATATAACAAAACAATTTCTAAATGCTGCTAAAAAAAGAGTAAAGGTCAGTCTCTCATGATTACAATGACATAATTTGAATCCAAAAATCAAACCATTAGGATATTGACATACATAGCCGTGGAGTTGGGTGCGACCTCCGTGCGTTACTTCTGATTGTTCTGGGCGTTCGCTTTCTCTTCGGCTAACAGTTCTGGAACACACAAGTAAGGCATCATCCACTGCACTGTACATTCGAATATTTATCAATCCCGCACGGCCCTCACGGCCCCGTTAAAACAAATCCTTTCTTCATCCCATCTTTTCAAAAAGAGGCGATTGGTTCCCTAAATAGTGCGCCTAAAGTAACTACTTTAGGCGCACTATTGGTACAGTGACACAATGACTTTTAAATTTGGAATACTATTAAATTGAAAAGTAATAGCAATTCGCTACGATAAAATACTGGCTGGTAGTGGTAGTATAACAAATAGAGCCACGGTATTGGTTAATCAAATAAAAAAAAATACTTCCCGCGTATTGCATTGACCCTTCATCTTCTATGTCTATGTTTATTATTGTCTATTCTTGTCTATTGTTGTTTATTATTGTCTAATATTGTCTATTATATTCTATGATTGTCTATTATTGTCTTTTATTGTCTATTATTGTCTTTTATTGTCTATTATTATATTTTCTTGTATATTCTTGTCTATTCTTGTATATTCGTGTATATTCTTGTATAATCTTGTCTATTCTGGTCTATTCTTGTATATTATTGTCTATTATTGTCTATTATTGACTATTATTGTCTACTATTGTCTATTATTGTCTATGTTGTCTGTGTCTTATTTAATTTTCTCATAGAGGGGGATGAAAGCAGAGTGTGCCACACGGTACCAAAATTATTTAACCTCGAGCGACGTACTTTGAATCCCTCGCTACGTTCAGGATTCTACTCTAGAACCCCTCGCTACGCTCGGGATCCTACTCTAGAATCCTTCACTTCGCTCTGGATTCAAAAAACCGCTCTCGCCCTAAATATATTACTTTGGTCCCTTATGACACAATCTACTATTTTACTGTAATCTTGTTGGATAATTGTCCTACTACAAAAAATTGAATTAAAACATTTTCTTTATTCGCCCGCCTTGAGAGTTATTTATATGTTTTAAACTGATCTTAATATGTTAATAATAAAATGAATGAATATATTGGACAATCCACACAACACCATCTAGCCCCAAATTAAGCAGAGCATGTACTATGGGAACCAGATAGCTCATAATAACACTAATGCCCGGGGTACACGAGGCTAGTTTTTCGAGCCAGTTTAGCAATCTCTGCTCGTCTCACTCTAGCTTCGTGTAAACAGAACTAGCTTCAATTTTCATATAGCAGTTCATCACTGATTGAAGGGCAACGGGGAAAAGGAAGGCCAAGAACTAGTTACATGAGCCAGATAAAAGAAAAAGTCGCTGTCATGTCGTATAAGGAAGTCAAGGAGGCCGCATTCGAAAGACTTAATTGGAGAAAACTGCATCAAAACTCCGACAAGAGCTAAGCTCATAAATTTAAGAATAGAAGAAGAAGAAGAGTTCATCACTATCTTCCTTACCTGGCTTGAAAAACTAACCTCGTGTATCCTGAGCATTAGTATACTTTTGTTGTGGTTTAATTGTACATACTTAGGATAAAATATAACACCCAAACATTTGTGATCACCACACAAATATTTGTTCTCGGTGGGTATCGAACCCACGACCTGCGGCGCAGAAGACAGAGCTACTACCAACTGAGCTGAGTGGCCAGCCATCAGTAGATGGTATAGTACCTGCGATGGGTCGGCGCGGTCGGAATCCCCGCGTGCCGTCGGGTATGCGCGGCATGCGAGCCGCCACTACGCGCGGCGCATTCGACTCCTCCAGCGAGACGGTGCGAAGGCGCGCCAGCAGACGCTCCGGACGCTCAGAGCGGATCTTCGCCATCGCGCTTTTACTGGAACGACACACCACTATATTAGAATAGATTCTGTAAGGCTGCCAAGAGTTTCTAGGTTTAACCTTTTTTAGGCAGATTATTGCAGCAAAAATCTCGGCGTACTTTTCGATTTAAGGGAGCCGCTTTAAATCGAATCTTTTTAACACCTTGTTCACACAATTTTATTTTATTTTATTTTTAATTTGTTTTATAGTGTACATAATTCCAATTAAATTGTTAATACTTTTTTCTCAATCTTAATTTTTCATGTATTTTCAAGTGTTAATTGACTGAATGTTATTTAAATTTATATTTTTGTATTAATCAACTATTTTATTTTAACTTTCTTATGCACGGTAAGATGGGGACTGCACGTTGAGGTGTTTACTGCACGGTGGTATGAGGACTGCACGTTGAGATGTTTACTAGACGGTGAGATGTAGACTGGACGTTGAGATGTTTACTGGACGATGAGATGTAGACTGGACGTTGAGATGTTTACTGCACGTAGAGATGGGGACTGCACGTTGAGATGTTAACTGAACAGTGAGATGTAGACTGGACGTTGTGATGTTTACTGCACGTAGAGATGGGGACTGCACGTTGAGATGTTAACTGAACGGTGAGATGTAGACTGGACGTTGAGATGTTTACTGCACGTAGAGATGGGGACTGCACGTTGAGATGTTAACTGAACGGTGAGATGTAGACTGGACGTTGAGATGTTTACTGCACGTAGAGATGGGGACTGCACGTTGAGATGTTTACTGGACGACGAGATGTAGACTGGACGTTGAGCTGGAGACTGGACGTTGAGCTGGGGACTGCACAGTGAGGTGGGGACTGCACAGGGCGGTACTCACGGGATCTTGACGACGTTGCAGGCGGATGACTTGCCGTTGCGCGGGTTGGTTAACATCACGAACTCGACGCAGTCGCCCGGCTGAAGCTCAGACGGATGGCCGCGCACTTCCGACATGTGGAAGAACAGACGACGATTCTCTTCCATGTCCACGGATAGGAAACCGAACCCGCCTACAAAGAAAGTTACAAATGAATCAATAAAGGCTACAATCTCGATCAGTTGTGCTTTTCCTAAATTATTTACAAGAAAAATCAATTCTTAGAATAATTAAAAAGATTTTAATTATTTTAAGAATTTATTTTTCAGCACATATTTGAGCTATAGAAGTCTACACTCATCTTTGGGTGCCCAACGTTAGTTTGTGCGTACGTCAGTTTGTTAATAATTAGTATGGAAACTAGCAATGATTTGACAATCCAACTTTAAGAGGCATACAGATTGTTCAGGCTCACGAGAGCACTGGTGGTCTCGTGATAGCGGCGGTCTAGTGGCCACGACCCACGACCTTAGGATCACCCCGCCTTTCGATCCTAAGGTCGTGGGTTAAAATCCAGGCCGCCAAAACAATGTACCAATGAGTTTTTCTGACGAAAAATGTATGTGCACTATGCCCTCTCAAAACGGTGAAGGAAACATCGTGAGGAAACCGGCGTGTCGTAGAACCTAAAAAAGTTCGAGCAACACGTGTCAAGCGGTACGCAAAAAGGGCCGCCAGTGACCTACACTCGAAATCCAGTCCGCACATCAAGTTTGGATGATGAATTTACCCAATTTTTGATCAGGCTCACGCGCTAATAAGAAGCGTGAAATATGTGTAACTGATAAAATAAGACAAGAACTAACCTAACCTTAAACATTTTATTTTTTTAGCATTCGTACCTTTGATAGCGTCGACAACGGCGCGTCTTTTCTTCCTAATGGGCACGATGTTAGTGGCGCGACCGGCGGCGTCTATCTGGAAGGTCACGGGGTCACCGACCTGGAGGATCTCCCGCTTGCACGCGAGACCCATTATACCGAACTCGTACGAAACGCCGCCTTCTATTTGGATGAGACCTGTCACAACACAAATTGATGATAAAATAATTATAAGTTTAAAAAACTAGAGAAATTTGTTTGGAATCTGGACGTAAGAATAACCTTCCAAATAAAAAAGTATTTTTCTAAATCGGTTCATAAATGACGGAGGCATGCGGTAACAAACACCGCAAACACCTCCTAAAGTAACCTACAAAAAAAAAACTGTGCCAAATATCATCAAGATCAGTACCCACCCGAAGTCCGAGTTTTGCTACCACATTTCGTTACCAAATGTTGTTTTCGTTTCGCCTACGTGTCTTTATCTTTTGTATGGAGAAGAGATGAGACAGCAAAAATACGTTACGTAGTTAGAGTTGTTGTCTCATCATTTTTCCATGCAAAAGAGAGAGACACGTAGGCGAAACGAAAACAACATTTGGTAACGAAATGTTGTAAATGCACTGGGACTTTGGGTACCGTTCGGCCGTTCTGGCGTATTGGTAACAAACGCGCTGCTGATGATGGTTACCTGAGTAATGCGTCTGGTCGGGATTTAACGCGCGTAGAGTCCTAGTCACGGTGCCATTGACCGGGGGCTCGAGAGGTTTCGCCAATTGGATGGTCCCTTTGACCAGTGTGCGCACAAGTTCTGCGCTGGCACACCCGCCGCCGTTTGAACGGCCCAGTGTGTACTCCACTTCAGCCCCGAGCTCCAAATTGTCGGGGTTACCTTCGAAGTTGCTGAAACATTTTTAAGAATTTTGAGTATGGGTAGAAAGACGGTGGGTTCCCAACGAGTCACACCAGATCCGGTCACAGTGTTGGGAGTTTTTCCCATCGAGTTACACTGTTACACTAATGTGACACGTTGGGAAGTCTTCTATAAAAAAAGTTGCAGCGAGTAACAGTGTGACTCAATGGGAGGAAAATTGCAAACAAGTCATACTCATTTATATTCACATATAAATAATATTTAACAATATTTATTTTTATAATACAATAATTACTATAATATTGTAACGGTGGAAAAAAAAAGACGTACTGAAGACTCAGTGTAATGTAGTGCAAATTACACTGAGCCTACCAAAAGGAAAGAGAGGCTAAGGCCACCCGCCATCCACCAGGTGGACCAATATGAAGAGAGACCTCATGAAAGCCCAATTGCCCAAGACCGACTGCCTTGGCGCAAAAAAGTGAGGAGACCCGTCTACAAATAATTGAAACAGGGATAGACAGAGAAGAGAAGATATTTAAGGAATTTTGAGAAACATTTTTATTAATTACTAGTGAAATTTCGCGCGACTTCGTTCGCGTTAAGCTTTTTCCGAACCAACTTCAACCCCCGCTGCACACTTTTAGAGGTTGAGTTTCAAAAATCCCTTTCTTAGTGCACCCTTACACTACACCACCCACCAAGGAATCTACTCCCCAAACTTCATATTCCTAGGACTTTTAGTTTAGGGTGTGCTTTGATTGTCAGTCAGTCAGTTAGTAACGTAAGAGTTTTATACATTTATGGCCTTACTTATAAAAATATGCCAAAAGATAAAGTGCTTAAACTATTGCCATCTCTTACCACTTGGTAATGGCAAACAGTGACAGGGCTAAACTTAAGCATTGTTTAAATTTAAATTGCGTTTATAAGTATGGCTGTTAAATTTAGGCTGCCCGCGTCTTCGCACGCCCCGTTCCCATTACTTTTTCGGGATATAATATCCTATGTCCGTCTGGTTCTAAGATACGAGTACCTCCCCACCAATTTTAAGCCAAATACGGTTCAACAATTCTTCAGTTATAAATACTGTATTATTAGATATTATTTATTTATTTATTTATTTATTTATTTATTTGTAAACAAATTACATACAAGTAAAATTAAGACTAAATACATAGTACTTGTAACATAAACTAAGGTACATTGAAGGCAGAGACTAGAATACATTGGACACAAAATCTGATAACAAATAATAACTGGCACCCATATACATAGTCTTGACCCCACACTAGGATTCCCTGTGTCGTGGGTATCAAAACTACATAGTACAGGTACCAGTCACATTTGTATGCACTACAGACTATTGAATACAATAAGTATACATACTAATAACTACACTTCGAATAAACAAGTCTTAATTTAGAAAAGGTACACTATACTCCACGCTAGGTTTACCTGTGTCGTGGAGTTTAGATGCCTATATTTACAGCTAGGAATGTTTTGCATAAGGCCAACTAGGAAGGTAAAAGTACATGTTATTATCCAGTAGTAAAAAACTACTGAGTACGTACTTAATGTATGTATATTATAATAATATGGCGTGGAAATTGCTTTGGCAGCCCTCATAGCTTAGTTGGTTAGTAGCTTTGCCTTCTGCGCTGAGGAGCGTGAGTTTGATCCCCACACAGAACTAATATTTGTGTTACGCAGATGTTTGTTCTCTGTCTAGGTGTTATATTGTATTCTAAGTATGTATTTACAACAATAAAGATGTATATCTTATACCTTTAAACGAGAAAATCTTGTATATATATTTAGGATCTCGGAAACTGAGCCAACGATTTTCATGAAATGTTGTATACAGGGGTTTTTGGGACGATAAAACGATCTAGCTAGGATTCATTCTAAGAAAATGTCGCGTTATTGGTGTAGTAAATAAGCAACTTTATCATAAAATCATAACTCCTAGCGCCATCTGTTACTTAAGTCATGAGTTAGTGGGACAGAGAACGCCATCTGTTGTCGAGTAGTGGAGTTTATTATTATGTCGGTAAGATCGAAAAATATTATGAATATTTCATCAGTATGTAAGTAATTCATATTTAAATATAACTCACAACAACAGTTTACCAAAAAAAATACCGAGCGAAGCTCGGTCACCAACTGCTAGTTAGTATTATATCAGATATTTCGTTCCTATAGTACAAGCTTTGCTTAAGGTTAGATAGTGTTGTGTAATTGCCCACACTATCTTATCTGATACCTTTAAACGAGAAAATCTTGTATATATCTATATATATATATATTCAGGATCTCGGAAATGGCACCAACGATTTTCATGAAATTTAGTATACAGGGGTTTTCGGGGACGATAAATCGATCTAGCTAGAATTTATTTTCAGAAAATGACGAGAAATGGGTTTTTGCAATAATCTAACATAAACTAAATATATGACTGTTCCTGCCATCTATTGGCGATTGTGAGCAACTAACTGCAAGCTATTCGAGCAGATAGCGTTGCTAAGTAAAAATAAGCCACTAAAGATTATGACTCTTCCGGACATCTATTGGCAAATAATAATACAATTTTTTTGAATAATTCGATTTACAAAAAAATTAAATCCCGAGCGAAGCTCGGTCATACCGGCTCGTTATACCTTTAAACGAGAAAATCTTGTATATATATATATATATATATTTAGGATCTCGGAAACTGCACCAACGATTTTCACGAAATTTAGTATACAGGGGTTTTCAGGGGCGATAAACTGATCTAGCTAGGATTCATTTTAAGAAAATGATTATTTCTTTCCGAGTTCAATAATTAAACATAAACTGAATATGTGACTGCTCCTGCCATCTATTGACGATTGTGAGCAACTAACTGCAAGCATGTTCAGCAGAATATGTTCGGTAAGAATAAACCAGTAAAGATGATAATGACTCATAAGATTACATAAAAATACAAATTAACGAAAAAAATTCCGAGCGAAGCTGGGTTACCAACTGCTAGTTAATATTTATACGTGCATAGCAATCTGGGTATATTCAGAAGAAATAATGATAGGCATCCATTCAATACCCAACTAAACTATATAGACTTACTACCGTATCTCGCTAGAATGCCAAGCTCACACACATAAAGAGGCCGACAGTATACAATAGATTACCAGCTGCAATTACTGAAGCTACTAGCATTGGTTACTTCAAACTAAGACTGAAACGCTGGCTCATAAGCAATACCTTCTATAATTACTAGGAGTTCATTTAGAAGTGAGAAGACTTGACTTGGTAGAAAGAACATAATGTACCTACTCGTATATAATGGTACATAATGTCGGATTAACTCGGATTATGATATATTAATTTATTGACGTGCCAACGTCTTATAATTCGATGGAGACGGCTGCACGCACAAAAAAACATGACGTCATGCGGCGTTACCTCGCACATTAAGGCTTGAAGTGCAAGCGAGAGCGCGGAACGAGCGACAAAGAGGCACGCACGGCCTCCGCGTTCGGCAGCGTTCGACATCTGTCTCTCTCCTACTTGAGTGAGCGATGCGTCCGCGTGGACAGCTGTATGACGTTGTCAGGTTCAACTATCGTCAGTAAACCGACTTTACAGACAACAAATTTTAATTTATATTTATTTTTGTTTTTTTTTTTACTATGACTATTTGAATTTGTTTTTTGGTATTTGTAATTTGTGTTAGCTTAAACCTATGCTATATCCTTGACTTGTAATAATGCTTACCAAATAAATGATTATTGAATAGTATTATTGAACGCTTTGGTCATATTTTCAATAGGAAGCTACTATGTACTAAGCATGAGCAACCAGATCGCAACTTCGATCGCAGATGATGCATAGCGTTGTTGCAATCTGCTATATTATACCGCATAATAAAAAAAAACATGCGCACAGCAAATAAAATGCAGGCAATGGCAAAAATAAAGAAGCATAACAAGCGAGGATAAACATTCAATAAAAAAATCGCTATAATGCAGCTAGTGCTATCAAATGATGAAGGAAAACATCGGAACCTCTGCCTAATGGGATCCGCTGGTCATTACTCTGGAAGTGGCTCTGGCTGCATTAATGGAAATCTAGGATAGATGTATACAAATGGCCTAATAAAAGCAAAGCGCAAATAATAATAAAAACTAACGTCGCTTGCATCTTGAAAGCTGCTTCAGCGTTATTTTGGAATATGGTATTAATCTCTAACCCCCTCATTCATAATGCCAGACACTTTTTAGCTCGCTAAGTCTCTTTTCACTGTCACTTTTATGCCAGCAAAAAGAGATAGCAACAGACTTATCGTCTACTAAGCTAAATAACTGCTATCATCATTATGAAGATGAGCGTATAGATAAACCAGTCTAAAAATGCACGCCCACCACTACATTTCCTTGACGTTGACTCATAGCAAAGTACTTCAAAATGATTCTTATCATGTAAAGAATAAAGAACAATTTGCTTTAACTGAATGAAGTAGTGGGAAGTGCAATTTAAAATTGGAGGATCTCTAACTCCATAAGCCGTCATTTCAGAAGTCACTTCTTTCTTACCCATGCCATCTTTCACACAATCCATTCATCTTGTAAAGGCTGACTTTAATAAGCATAAGGGCAAGACAGCATCATCATTTTCACAAGAAAACCTTAAGGACAACCGTATCCCACTAAATGTGGGATCACCACAACAGGTTTTCGTTCTCCACTCTCCTCTATTAGCAGTCATTTCAGCAGTCACTCCTTTCTTACCCATGTCATCCTTCACACAATTCATCCATCTTTTCTTTGGCTTGCATCTACTTCTATACCTATCCCCAGTCATATCTAGCACTCTTCTCGTTACATGACATTCTTCCCTTCGCATGACATGCCCGTACCAAGCAAACCTATTGCTCCTCATCTTTTCAGTCACTGGCACTACTTTCAAACTGCCCCTAATATACTTATTTATTATTGACTATAGGCAGCAGTAACAAAATAATGAAATAAAACAAAAATCGCAAGGCAATGCAATAAATAATTAGCAACTGAACATTGATACGGCAAAATAATATATTCTACTTCGGGGATCAAGACAACACAATACATGCACTAAAACATTCTAAACATAAAAATTAAATAAATATTGTGGACAATACACACTGCACTACCAAATTAAGCAGAGCTGAACCCGAAGTCAGAGTTTTGCTACCACATTTCGTTACCAAATGTTGTTTTCGTTTCGCCTTTTTGTCTCTCTCTATTGCATGGAGAAAATATGAGACGGCAAAAATACGTTACGTAGTTAGAGTTGTTGTCTCATCTTTTCTCCATACAATAGACAGAGACTAATTAGGCGAAACGAAAACAACATTTGGTAACGAAATGTTGTAAATGCACTGGGACTTCGGGTACTGTATTATAGGAATCAGACAGCTGATTTAATACTTCTCCAATATGTTTTGTCAATAAAATGTATATTTAGAATACAATAAACACCTAGACAGAGAACAAACATCTGTACACACAAATATTTGATCTCGGTGGGGATCGAACCCAAATTACAGCGCAGAAGGCAGAGCTACTACCAACTGAGCTGACATAGGCCATTCAAAACCAGAAAATCTGCGTTTTGCTTGAAAAGCTTATGCGCTGAGCTATTATCATTTTATCTAGCTGAAACTTTTCATGCGCTAAAATATATCAGGGAGTAATAAATTGAAGGAAAAAATAAGAATAGAACCTATCTCCTTACCTAAAATGAAAGAAGACCTCCTTAGCATGATCGGAAGTCTCTATAAAGCCGAATCCGTCCTTCAATGCGGCCACAAAGCCTTGCTGGACCGCCCTCCCGCCGACCCCGTTAGCGACGACGCCGTTCGGTGAGTGCTGCACTTGTACGGCCATCGCGATCAGCTCCTTAGATCTCTTCACCTGGAATACAAGCGGTATGAGTAGCACTGTGATGCGACACTAGTGGAGAATCAAAAGTTAGCGATCTGCTAATTTGAAGCTTATGGCGGAATCATAAGGTTCACTTCTTATGTTACAAGGCTTGTTTAGAAAATTCGAGATACATCTTCAAAAAAACTGACTTCATGGCCAAACTACTGGTTTGATTAAACTTCTATTAGACCTAAATCTTACCTTTCTGATAAAAACATTTTTTTAAGTCGACTCATAAATTACGAAGTTATGCGATAACAAACATTAAACAAGTTACAACCGAATTGAGCAACCCGTCTTTTTTATTTGAAGTCGGTAGTCGGCTTAGTTTGGGGTTCGATAACGCTGTATGAAATATCTTCCAATATTTATTTAATTTAAAAAATAAGGCGAGCTTGCGAATCTCAGATTGTCTAAACAAGCCTTTATCCACACCACATCAATTTCAAAGTAGGATCAAACAAAATAGTAAAACCAAGCCATAATTTAGACTTATCGTGGATAAATTTCAAAGTGATCCTTTTGATTTATTTCACTTGACTTTCGTTTCGTCTTTTTCTTGAAATATAACAATCAAAAATGTGTCAAATTAATTCACGAATTAAACTATGATTTCTTCACTTCGACCCGTAAACAAAAATAAAATTGGGCGATAGTGCTAAAACAGATCTCATTTCCAAATTCATAATCGCTTTCAGAAGCCTCTTTTTATGATAAAATTTAAATAAATAAATTAAATTAAATCTAATTCTCCTCTTGATGTTGGGCAGTTCCGTCTGCCTAACCTCAAAAAACACGTCAAAGGAGTACCTGCCCTTTGTGACATTTACTGCCTGCACCAGTCATGCCTGCTGCGTCATCATCAGCCCGAATAAGTATTTTGTAGGATCTCCAAAAGTGGACTTATTCAGACTGATAATTATTTGATTATCAGTCTGAATAAGTCTCTCTGAAGTTTCTGCCTCTATGGACAATAGTGGCAGGTCAGGCGTTCATATCCCACCAAAGTACTTAGGTAATTTTTTCAAAAGTGTGAAAAAAAAATTGTACGTTGTTGAAAAAAAAATTATAAGTTTTATACATTTTTGCTAACACACGTATAATTGATACGGCGGATAGGGCGGTAGCTACGCCTCTGTGACCAACGCTTGGCGGGCGGATTAGTTTGAGGGCTCCTGAAGACCTCCACAAGTCGTAAGCTCGCAAGTAGCATGGTGAATTGCTAAGTGGCATGGTCTAAGCTCGGTCTTAAGTGCGAGAAAGCTTGGTTTTTTTTATGCAAATGATACTTGAGTGATACTTTTTTTTTGGATGTTAAGCAGTTACTTCTGCACATACTCCACAGAGAATGTGCCCTATGTGGCATGGCGTTGCGACTATAAGTCATGGATGTAAGGGCATCTCTGTATTAGACTTACTTGTGAACAAGTTATTCAGCGGGGTGATTGTGTAATTCTAATGCTATCAAAAGCTTGATGCTAACAATAAACAGCGATCATTGTTGCCATGATTTTTCGACCTTTATCCATCTGTTGCCGTACTAGGTTTACAAAGGGAAGTTCCTATTCGTTATCTCATATTTATTACGTCAACATCCAATTTGGTGGCAAACGTTCCTTGTTAAAAATAATTTTTGTTTCTTAGTTTTTTATTGCAATCGATGCTCAAAATATTGTTTAACTGACAGATTGTATGCTTTGATTGCAACAAAAGGTATGCAATTACCCCACTAGTTGCCAAAATGACACCTTAGTACTGGACAAGCCTATATATGAGTGCTTAGAGGCTTGTCCAGTACATAGGTGCCGTTTTAGCGAGCTAGCGAGCTAGTATAGCGAGCTAGCGAGCTAGTAGGTACGCTAGCTTGCTAGTGATCGTGATTTGAGCTCGGATTAGTTAAGATGAAAAATTGTCCCTGACTTTGTATTATAATACATGTTAAAGAAATGTATTTTTATGAACGTGAGGCTCTTTGGCAATCGAATTAGCTATCAGACGTATTATAGCCAGCTATCAGACGTATTAGCTAGCCTATCCGTTTTTTATTTCGTTTTTGACGTGACAACGTCTCATAATACGATGGAACCGACTGCACGCACGAAAAAACATGACTAATGCGGCGTTACCTCGCTCTGAGGCTTTCCATTTAAGGCTTGAAGTGCAAGCGAGAGCATGGAACGAGCGACAAAGAGGCACAATCGGCCTTTGCGTTCGGCAGCGTTCGACATCTGTCTCTCTCCTACTTGAGTGAGCGATGCGTCCGCGTGGACAGCTGTATGACGTTGTCACGTTCAACTATCGTCAGTAAACCGACTTTACAGACAGCCGATTTTTTAATACATGACCGTGGATACACAAGTCTGATAACTAGCACGACATTACAAAGCGATTATGAAAAAGGCTGTAAAAGTGATAAAAAAATGTTAAATAGCATTTAACTCGCCTATGTACAATCGCCTTCACTAAGATGGTTACATTTCGAAAATTTCATCATTATTTTATGTCAATACTAGGTGTGCCCGCGACTTCGTCCGCGTGGTATAGTGTCTATGGGTAGCATTTTTAATTTGCAGCGGAAGAAAACAGTAATTAAATAACAACGTCATATTCGCGTGCACGTGACACAGTCGTCTGCCCTCTTACTAAACTTTGACATATGGCGTCGTACTACGCCACACTTTCATCCCCCCCACATTCCCCCCGCACTCCCCCCAGACTCCCCTCCACAATCCCCCTGTACTCCCCCCGCACCCCCCCTACACACTCCCCCCTGTACTCCCCTCCACACTCCCCATTGTACTCCCCCCGCACCTCCCCTCCACACTCCCCCTGTACTCCCCCCGCATCCCCCCTCACTCCTCCCCTCCACACTCCCCCCGCACCTCCCCTCCACACTCCCCCTGTACTCCCCTCCACACTCCCCCCTGTACTCCCCTCCACACTCCCCCCTGTACTCCCCCTCCACACTTCCCCCGAGCCTCCCCTCCACACTCCCCCTGTACTCCCCTCCACACTCCCCCCGCACCTCCTCTCAACACTCCCCCCGCACCTCCCCTCCAACTCCCCCCTGTACTCCCCCCGCACCTCCCCTCCACACTCCCCCCTGTACTCCCCTCCACACTCCCCTCTGTACTCCCCTCCACACTCCCCCTTGTACTCCCCTCCCTCTACCCCCCCAGCACAAACTTTGAATGTCATATTTTTTATATCAAATCAACAGACTAAAAAATAAGTTTTAAGTTTCTAGCTCTAAAAATGACGATACTTCCATACAACTTTCAACCCCTATTTTCAACCCTTTACAACCCTTTTTTCGCAATAAAAAGTAGCCTATGTCCTTCCTCAGGTCCTCAACTATCTGTGTACCAAATTTCATTTCAATCGGTTCAGTAGTTTTGGCGTGAAAGCCAGACAGGAAGACAGACAGACAGACAGAGTTACAAACGCATTTATAATAATAATAAGGATTAAGTCCTTGTCTCATAGATCTACCTACTTTATTAACCGACTTCAAATAAATAAATTATAGTTTAAAAAACTAAAAAAAACGCTTTTATAACTAATTTTACTAAAAAGTTAAAAATAAAACTGTATAATAATCAATTGAAAATTTATATTATTGTACAAAAAGCCTGGGGTGCTTTTTATAATAACTTCAGATATAATAAACTATTGTTATAATAGTTACAACAATCAAAATCAAGCCCCCCACGCTTTTTGTACAATAATATAAATTTTCAATTGATTATTACAGTTTTATTTTTAACTTTTTAGTAAAATTAGTTATAAAAGCGTTTTTTTTTAGTTTTTTAAACTATAATTTATTTTTTTTTTTTTTTTTTTTTTTTTTTTTTCATATTATTTCATTGTCATCGACCTTTGACAGGTGTGCAAAGTTTGAAACAAATCTGATCGTTCAAAGTAGGTTTTTTTTTATTTTTTTTTAAATTTTTTTTTTCATATTATTGCATTGTCATCGACCTTTGATAGGTGTGCAAAGTTTGAATCAAATCTGATCGTTCAAAGTAGGACAAAATCGAGCTCAAAGGGGTCGGTTACATACATACATACATACATACATACATACAGGTGAAGCTAATAAAAGCGTTATAAAAAAGAAGTTCTCCAGTCGGTTTTATTTTTTTGTATTACGTTTGTTGATCTACAAGTAATGTATCAAACGAATACACAAACGAATAAAGAAATCTACGAACTGTAACCATCGGAGGGGTAATTTTTCAATCTACAGATAAACGTGTGTCTAATAAAAATATATCCATCTCTTGTTTATGTTTGTTAAAAACAAGGACAGACATTTTTTTTAAACGAATAGGTTTATTCCGTAGATGTAAAAACAACCTTTAGTGTAGACGAATTTGCTTCTAACTTATGCAATAACGAGTTCAAAAGTACTGCACACACGGTTTTTTATAGTACTCAGGAAGTCAAGTGTTCTTAGCTAGCAATGTTAAGCGTAAAGCCACGACATTGCGTCACGATATTCAACTGAAAAAAGGTGTGCAGTAACAAAACTAAACAGTACCCGAAGTCCCAGTGCATTTACAACATTTCGTTACCAAATGTTGTTTTCGTTTCGCCTATTAGTCTCTGTCTATTGTATGGAGAAAAGATGAGACAACAACTCTAACTACGTAACGTATTTTTGCCGTCTCATATTTTCTCCATGCAATAGAGAGAGATAAAAAGGCGAAACGAAAACAATATTTGGTAACGAAATGCGGTAGCAAAACTCCGACTTCGGGTTCTGAACCAAAAAATATAAATTATAGTGGTTTTTAACGCTCAGTACTGGTTACAAGTTAGTTTCTACAAACGAATAACTTTTTTATCATAAACAATGCCTTGTAGGTCACGCATATCAGGTACGTGCCCTACGATGCACTGCCCAGCGTCCATCAACTTGAGGCATACAGATGTTCAGCCTCAAGTGCCAGTATTTACACCGGCACCCACACCCTTCAAATTGAAACAGCGATGCTATTTGAAACCGTTTCCCAAAAATCATAATGCAATACAGTTATTTGCATATAAATTCATTTGCACGGATACTGAGGCACGGTAGCCATCAAATCCGTCGGAAGATCTCTAAAGAGGTAGTCAGGTAAATCAGTACGAGCCAAATTTAACCACATATAATAAAATTACCTTCAAACGATGAGCTGTACAAAAAAGGGTAGGATTTTTAAAGTTTAGTTTTTTTTTTTCAATTTATTCGTCATACAAAAAAACAGCATGGACCAAGCTGTCTTTGTCTGCATGATTTAAAACCCAACTGTGTATTTTGGTTCAAAGAAAACTTTCCTAAATAAACTAAGAATGCGTAAACTTATTTTAATAATCCATTGAATGTACCTTTAGTATACCTATTTAAAGCAAGCTTATGCAGTTTAATGCAAGCTTTTATGAAGTTAGATAGCGAATTGCGATTGTCCAGCAATATTTCATAAAAAATAAATACAACAATGAAAATAAGTCGCCATCATCGTCGCTTACCATCAGATGATCTCGTGGCCAAAAGATAATCTATTAAACATTAAACAAAAAAAAACATTGCTTTGCACTTCATTCTATACATTACCCTAGTACCTTACTATTTTTTGCGCTATTATTTATTACTAGCAGTTGGTGACCGAGGTTCGCTCGTTATTTTTTATTGTTAATTGTATTTTTAAGAAATCATAAGAGTTATATTATCTTTATTGGCTTATTCTTACTGAATAACGCCATCTACTGGATATGCTTGCAGTTAGTTGCTCACAATCGTCAATAGATGGCAGAAGCAGTCACATATTCAGTTTATGTTTAATTATTGAAATCAGGGTTAAATAAACATTTTTTTAAAATAAATCCTAGCTAGATCGATTTATCGCCCCCGGAAACCCCTGTATACTAAATTTCGTGAAAATTGTTGGCACCGTTTCCGAGATCCTAAATATATATACAAGATTTTCTCGTTTAAAGGTATAAGATAAGATATTACTTTGCAATAATAAGAGTACATGGTTTATAGATAGCTCATCGTTGGAAAGCGTGAAGCAGTACAAACCAATAGTTGTGGAGGGTCAGTAAGAAGCGACACGTAGTTAGTAATGAACCAACCGTACAGTCAATACCTGGTAGATATCGAAAGTGACTTTGTCGCCGGTGCGCGGCTGCTTAGACTCGGAGCATTTTCTAGCTTTGTACGGTAGCGTCTTCTTAGCTTGGTTTATTTGGCAAGTTATCAGGCCGTTATACTCCTGCTGGAAATAGAAATTAAAACTTCAAGTTACACTTCTTCTTCTGTTTTAAAAACATGTGACAAGTTGTCGGAAAGAAACCTTTGGGGTGCGCTTAAAATGATCTGAATCTGCTTAAAATCTCTCTTTGTGCTGTTCTTATCGTATCGATAAGAACAGCACAAAGAGAGATTTTACTTGTCACATGTTTTTCAAACTTTTTAAGGTTAAGGAAGTTTGTTCTCATAAAAACTAAACAATTCACAGATCCAGTTTTAAAATTTAGGTATTATATAAGTCTCTGGGCCGTTACTCTGGGGATAAAATTTGAGTTTACCAAAAATCTCTTTCGTTTCGTTGATATTTTTACAGATTTCGTGCCTACAATGTAAATTTCTAACAATAATATCT
The DNA here is from genome assembly GCA_939531255.2 of Thera britannica. Lineage (NCBI taxonomy): Eukaryota > Metazoa > Arthropoda > Insecta > Lepidoptera > Geometridae > Thera > Thera britannica. The sequence continues at coordinate 2,339,784 of OW618044.2, forward strand.
TAAACTGGGTGTAATACGTACAGATGAAGTTCCCCTTGTAGGACTAGAGTTGGACGGAGACAGCGGGGTAGCCTCCTTGGAAATGACGCCGCGGACCGTGCGTTCCACCAGCGTCTCGAACTTGACGGTCCCGGTAGGGATGTGCTTGATGCGGGTCGCGGATTGACGGTTGCTCATGTTGAATGTCGACACTGGATCCACCGTAAACTCCACCTACAATACAATAAAATAAATAATGCGGACAATGCACACGACACTATCTAGCCCAAAACTAAGCAGAGCTTGTACGGAACCAGATAGCTGATATAATACTTAATTACTTTTTTTTTGTAAATATATACATAGAATACAATATAACACCCAGACATAGAACAAAAATATGTGTTCACCACAAATATTTGTTCTCGGTGGGGATCGAACCCACGGCCTGCGGCGCAGAAGGCAGAGCTACTGCCAACTGAGCTAAGAGGCCAGTCAAGTCAGTCATCAGTCAATCCAATAGTTTAATAATAATTATATCTTTATTTCAGACATCTTAGGTCCATAGTAACACAATTACAATAATACAATAAATAATTTTAAGTTTAAAAAACTTGAGAAACCGACTTCATTGTCAAACGGCTAAACCGATTTTAATCAAATTTGTTTGGGACAATCTGGACGTAAGAATAACCTTCCAAATAAAAAAATAATTGTCTAAATCGGTTCATAAATGACGGAGGCATGCAGTTACAAACATTAAAAAAATTATTTAAAAAAAAATGGCAGCACCGATTTTAATAAAATTAAAATGGGACCAATCTGGAAGCAGTACCTTTCAAATAAAAAAATATTTTTTCAAATCGGCTCACAAATGACGAAGTTATGCGGTAACAAACATTAAAAAAAAAATTTTAAAAAAAAAATACAACCGAATTGAGAACCTCCTCCTTTTTGATTGGAAGTCAGTTAAAAAAGAGTCCAGCATTATATAGGAAGAGGTAAAAATAATGTATTCATTTCAATCGCTATAATGTATTACTTTGAAACGTCAGTTCCATGCGACCAAGCCTAGATACACAAGGCAAGGCAAGGCAAGGCAAGGCAACAAATATAATTCAGAGACCGGGATTTTCAAAAATAAACATACATTTTCCAACAATATTCTTCTGTCGTCTGGAAGATCGAGATGAATAGGATTTTATAAGAATTTTCGCCTCGCATTCCGACAAAATGCTTGCTACAATTCATTGGCGTGCGAAAACTCACATCATATTTATATAAAATTCCGTATACATTTTTGTTAGGCTAAGCCTTTTAGTTATTTTAATGGGTATCGATTAGTAGTGGCCGGGTACTAGTAATGGTTTTTAACAGTGTGGATGGATATTGAAAGGTTTATTAGTTCAACAGTCATCACCATCATAGCACGACACGCATATAAATAATAAATAAATAAATATTGTGGACAATTCACACAACACTACCCAGCCCCAAACTAAGCAGAGCTTGTAATATGGGAACCGGATGGCTGATATAATACTTGAATACATTTTTTTTTTCTAAATACATACATAGAATACAGTATAACACCCAGACAGAGAACAAACATTTATATTCACCACAAATATTTGTTCTCGGTGGGGATCGAACCCACAACCTACTATACTACTCAAACATTCACTAAACTTGCGTGCTTTAAACTGGAATCGCTTCATCAAGACAATTTTTACAATGTCAGTCCAATGAACTAGGATTGTGGTAATTCGAAAGGTAACTTTGTTAGCTATCAAACTGACGGGCGTAGATTTATTACAACAGCTCAGAGAAGTTCGAGGGACGGCTGTGAGCGAGTGCACAGTCAGGCAGAGTTTTAAAGAAGCGAGCTTGACCTCAAAACGGCCAGCCATGGGATCTAAGGCTGGTTTTAGTCTCACGCCGACGGCACGCGCACCATCAGCGCTGATGGCCGAGATTAATGAACTTCTAGGAAGCGTTTTTGAATGACGCGTAGCTATCAGCGCGCACGCTTCCTAGAAGTTCATTAATCTCGGCCATCCGCGCTGATGGTGCGCGTGCCGTCGGCGTGAGACTAAAACGAGCCTAAAATGTATCCTACCTATCGGAAAAAGCCCGGCTTCAGAAGGGCAAGTCGTAGTTACTCGATCAGTTTCAAGATTCACTCGAAGAGACACGCAGGGAAACGAATAGTTCAAAACTGATCGAGTAAACTCAGACTACAGGTACTTTGTAAAGTTTTAAATATGAATGCCTATCATTTAGACGTCCACAACTTTGATATATTGCACATAATTCCCTAAAGTAGGAACTTTAAATCTTCTATATGAGTCGTATAAAATCAGAAACGGCAATCTGCACTTGAGGTGAATTTTGGCAATTCAATAAAAACCGTTTTATTATGTAGGCCGGGAACTACCAAAGATTGCCGTATTTGAAACTAATGTTGATTTTTAAACTCGATTTTGAACGACATATTGCCATATTTAATACAGTTTGAGGAAAATATGTTGCGTTGTTTTAAATTCACTCAAAAATCAACATTTTAATTTATTTTTTATTTGGTTCATTTTAATAAATAAATAAAAATTTATATTTTTGAGTGAATTTAAAACAATGTTTTAAATAAAACAATGTTTTAAATTCACTAAATTAGCAATAAGTCTATTTTGTAAAATTTGACAGATTTGTCAGCCGCCTATGAATTATACGACTCATATCATATTATATCACTTGAAAGCTAATAAAATTACCTTTTAAATAAATTACCTCAGTTGCATACAAATTGTGTAAAAATTTGTCTTGAACAACCCGCCATGAACCGATTCCAGTATAAAGCTCGCAAGTTTAGCAATCAAGTTAGGATGTACTACATTCACAAAGGCAGCTAATCCAGTAGCTTTACCTCTACGTGTGTACACTGATTGATTGACAAACACGTGGCTTACCTAAATCGATAGTGAAGCAACAGAGCACAATAGAACAGCCATACGGCCGGAAAATCTGGAATCGAGATTCTCCAGTGCCGAATACGAAACTTAGACGATAATTGAATGTTATATACTGTGTAGGTACATTATTATAACTTTGAAGCGTAGTGTGCTGTCTTTGAAACTTTTGCTTTTGTATTGCCTACGTCTCACTAAGTTGGAATGGCACCACACTGGAACTTCTTTGTTATTTTAATTAATGTTTTGTAAAATGATCATACAAAATAAAAGGTAGGAGCCAAGCCGTAGTTGGCTGGCTGTTCTTCTAGGCTTGGCCGCGAGTAAGTGGCACCAAGACTCATCTAGTTTTAAGATGTTTCAAAGTGATACTTGTGGTACAACAGAATAAATACATTTGTTAAAAAAAAAGGTAAGGCAAAAAATGGCTTACCTAAATCGATAGTGAAGCAACAGAGCACAATAGAACAGCCATACGGCCGGAAAAGTATCGCCAAACTGTATGAGCATATGCTCCTTTCTCCATACAAATTCAGCAGTTTTTTCGGGAGTCGTAAAATGAAAAAGGCAATAATGACTTTCCGAACAAGTCAAGCGACAAGTTAAAACAAAGACTTTATTTATATCCTCCTTCCTTATTTTTTCTTAGAATGCTCATATTTAGTGATATTTAAGCGGCTTCGTTTCAAACATCGCATGATCGCTTTTCTACTGTATTCTGTGGTGCTAGCAACAAATTCCAATTTTATTTTCTCTTGAATGACATCAATCTACCATTTGATGACGTCAGACGAAGGACACCGATAATTTTAGGCTGCGCCAAGGGCGCAATGAAGTGAGACGGGTTTTTGAATAACATTAGATTGAATAGAATTAGAAGTCTAGACTCTAGACGAATCTCATGGACTGAGATTAATAAATAAAACATTCTCGTTGGCCACCCACACCCCAATCACTTTAGATTAAGGCTTAGTAAGTAGTAACTTTAACATATCATTATTATCATTTCAGCCTGTTTGCACCCACTCCGTGATTTCATTACTTATTCAAATTAATAGTAAAATATTTGCAGATTCGCAGACGCACATTAAAATCATCATTAAACATCTGCGTGTATCTACATTTTTTTTTCAGTAAAAAGTTTTCTTATCCCTTTATAAGAAAAGAGATTCTTTCACCAAAGAGTTTTGCATAGCTTGATATGCAATGAACCGTAACATTTCAAGCATAGTGTGACGGTAAAGTGATTTGAAAATGGAACGCATTTCCAGTGCACTGAGTAGCAAATGCCGACTTACACAATTCAGTGCACTGAGAAGCAATGCCTCTTTGTAAGACAGTAAATCCTACTTACTGAGCATGTATGATATGAATGTAAATACATAGTGTGTGTGTTACTGTGATATTGACTAATGGAACTGAAACGTGGTCGCTAACTATGAACCTCATCAAAATGAAAGTAGCACCACGGGCGATATAATTCGTAAATTAAACTAGGTCACCGATAATAACCAGCAATGGTTAAGCCATATAGCTGTTTGAACTAACAACTTCTCGGGAATCGAGATTCTCCAGTGCCGAATACGAAACTTAGACGATAATTGAATGTTATGTGTAGGTACATTATTATAACTTAGAAGCGTAGAGTGTGCTGTCTTTGAAACTTTTGCTTTTGTATTGCCTACGTCTCACTTAGTTAGAGTGGCACTAAACTGGAACTTCACCCTATTAAATTTATTTTGTAAAATGATCATACAAAATAAAAGGTAGGAGCCGTTGTTGGCTGGCTGTTCTTCTAGGCTCGGCCGCGAGTAAGTGGCACCAACTCCCTAGTTTTAAGACGTTTCAAAGTGATACTTTGGTACAACAGAACAAATACATTTGTTAAAAAAAGGGGTAAGGCAAAAAAGCTTTTATCTAACAGGAAGAACTATATTGTGCCCTCTCCATCCACGATCTTAACAATGTCGTCGGTCCACCAGGTGGTTGGGCGTCTTACATTAGGAATTCCAGCTCAGGTCGGCATTTGAGAAGTTTAACCAGTAAATGCCAGTCCTTTAATATAAGATTTGACTTCTTCAGGCAGCTGATGTTGTTACCTAAGCCACGTTTCAAAATATATCCAAGAAATAAAGTATTTGCCCCACTTACGGAACTGCACGAGGAGTTCAATATCGATACTGTACAAGTTTGTTTTAAGAAAGTTTAGCCACATCGAGTCAATAATTATATGGATTACTAGCAGCCCGTCCCGGCTTCGCACGGGGTAGACAATATTGTTGTATTGTTTATTTTGTTCTATCGCTAATAGTTTCGGCAGCGCATTCGACGAAAGACATTTTAAGACTCATTTTTCTACACCTTCGGTTACATTGTTCAAATTTTACCAAGGATCCCTAATTTTTTTCAAAATGAAATGTAGCCTATGTCAAATTGGAAGAATGTAGTATATCTATTGGTGAAAGAATTTTTTAAATCGGCCCAGTACTTTTTGAGCCTATTCATTACAAACATACAAACATACAAAAATAGGTACAAATCTTTCCTCTTTATAATATTAGTATAGATATGGATATATGGATATGGATTATAAATGGGTATACGGGTATTGCGGTATATAAAAAAGCTTTTTATTTTATAATTATGATATAATAATGGATTGTTTTAAAAAGATTCTGAGTGCGCCTCAAAAAGACGCTTTTGTGCAGTTGACATAAGTTTTCGAACTTTTTATGTCCTCCGGCCGGATTCCTCACGATGTTTTCATTCACCGTTTGAAAGTATGACTTAACAGCATGTGAATTTGCGGTTAAAACGCAAGCCTTATAAATTGTAAAAAAAAAAGTACTGGCATAGTGCACATACATTTTTGACCAGAAAAGCTCACTGGTACACGACTGGATTTAAGCCCTTAGGATCGGAAGGGACCGCACCACTACACCACCAGTGCTCTTAATGGAGCTAAAATGAAATTTACCGAGCGAATAGCAAGTAAAACCGAGAAATTATTGAATCAGTCAATGTAGTGCAATGTGCATCCATCTACAGTGTTGATCGAGCGCTGTGCTCTTACGGTATTACACTTCGTTCGCGAACGATTGATCGATAATAGCTCTTTAAAAATTTACGAATAAGCTTGCGGATCTATTTTCGCTCGCTTGGTACCTTTATAAATAATAGTAGGTAGCGCCAGTGACAGAAAAATTGAGGGGCATTAGGCTGGCGTGGTACGGGCATGTCATGAGGAGGCATGAAAGTCATATGACTAAGAGAGTGATGAGTATGGATGTGAGCAGAGGTAGACCAAAGAAAACATTGATATGAGAGGAGTCTATGCAGAGATAACGGCTGACAGAGAGGGATGGAGGAAGAAGACATGGTTTGCCGACACATAAAGTGGTGTAAGGGCAGAAAGAAGAAGAATAAATGTTATCCTACATTACCAGACGTTATTCCTACTTCCATATAAAAGTTACAGTGGCATAGAAATTTACTATTTAGTTTGAGCCAGTGGATAAAGCTTAAAAAATACATACTACAGAGATGCGAATGCTGTGATGGATGAGTGGGTGGAGTGACAAGAATGGATGGGATACGGAATGAGGGTATCAGGGAAAGTTTTAAAGTAACAGTGACAGATAGATTGAACAGGCTAGCGTGGTACGAGCATGTCATGAGGAGGGATGAGATTATGTCACTAAGAGAGTAATATTTATGAATATGGATGGATATATGAGTAGAAGTAGGCCAGAGAAGAGATGGATGAACTGTGTGAAAGACGAAATGGATAAGAAAAAAGTGAATGAAGGAGAACGACATCTTGTGCCGACCCTATAAGGCAATGCTTTGTTATAGGCGATGGTTACAGGTGGGCCATTTGCTTGTTCCCTCAGCAAGTTGTAGGTGTATAAAAAAAAGGGTTAGGGCAGCGTGATCAATTTAAAAATTATCCAAATCTCTTTATTCGCACTCAATAACATTACGAGAATAACAAAGAGAAATATCCCCGACGACCCGTCAATAGGGTCATGGGTGAATAAATTGCCTCTGGCGGCGCTGCATCATGTACCTATATGTTATCATGAACCTGAATAGATGCAAAAGGCCACGCCAATTTACCAAGCATTGAACGAAAAACATTCCCGACAAAGCGTATTTCGTTTCAAAATTGAGATTTGAAAAATGCTCAACACGCGGATATTTCGTTTGATCGAATTGTAGATGGAACTCGCATCGACATGTGATTTTGCTCACAAAAATATATTCGTATCTCGCTTAATAAGTAAAGACACATCTAGGCGATGGCGATCAGTGAAAAGCTGTCTGCTGTGTTTACTATGGGAACCATATTATAGTTGATATTTTTGTATACACAATCATATCGAAAGAATGTTATATTTGTTATACTAATTACTCATAGGTAATTAGTGTGTACCGATAACACTCAAACATTGACGGAAGCTTGCACACATATACTATAAACGGTTAGGAGGAATAGTGGGGCGCGCCTTCGTGGATTGCACTATCTATACCATCTTTCAAGTGTCTGAGACGATTATTTAATAGAGTGAGAATTATTTTTTATACCAACACTGAAAGGAGAACAAAAATAGTAAACGTGCAAAACTAAAGATGTATTAAAATGCTATAGTTAATGTCTACTGACTGATGAAACAAGCATTATATCCCCTATCTGATCTATGGCAACCATCGTCTATACCAAAGCATTGCCGCGTAAGTCACGCACGTCTGGAAAGTGCCCTACGATGCACTGCCCTGCGTCCCTCAACATAAGGCTTACAAATCAATCAGCCTCACGTGCCAGTTAATTAACCGACACCCACATCCTTCAAACCGAAACACAGTAAGCAATTATTTTATAGGACTGAGATGGAAAAACTAAACAAATGGTCGCGAAAACAGCTTTATTGGCACTGAATATCTTGTCCATTATAGTGCAAGCCAATGACCTTTGGGAATGTCTTTGGAGAGATAGAGGTATACGTTAAACTGAGCTATATCTTCGTTAGCACTCCTACTAATGAAAGGTAAACATATCGGTACAAGACAATTCAGTCAAATACGTGGAAATCATTACTATGTATATGTACTATGGCCGCAATCACACCAATTCGCGCTTTTGAACAGGTTCTTAGTCTCAGTATGAACGTAAGCATATTGTCGGTAAATTTTGACGTGATAATTCGATGGAGCCGGCTGCACGCACGAAAAAACATGACTCATGCGGCGTTACTTCGCTCTGAGGCGTTCCATTTAAGGCTTGAAGTGCAAACGAGAGCGCGGAACGAGCGACAAAGAGGCACAATCACCTTCTGCGTTCGGCAGCGTTAGACATCTGTCTCTCTCTTACTTGAGTGAGCGATGCGTCCGCGTGGACAGCTGTATGACATTGTCACGTTCAACTATCGTCAGTAAACCGACTTTACAGACAACCGATATTTTTTTTTTACAGCACGACAAAAATTGACATTCAAATATGGGCAATTATTAAACGGTATAGTTACGGTATTACAGTATAGTTACCTACACGTTACGGTATAAATGGGCTACTACTTTTACTGTCTGCGCGCATTTGATATGAACTCGGCCTCACGTCAGCGACTGACTACGTTCGGTGTGAATGTTGGCGAATTCTGAGTTGGTAAGCTTGAAGCTTCATCGGAAATAGAGCTGACTTTGCTTAGTTTCCTCTGTTTGCGTTGCGATAAAGCTAGCTAAAGGCATCCGGACCACTCCGAATCAATTGTCTACAAAGGCAACTCCGCGGAACTTAACTTAAATAACGTCTTTTAATTAACTGAAAGGCTGGAGCTTTGTTCCCATGGAGCCTTCAAGAGGGGTGAGAAATATCGGTCGTCTGTTTTATTCATCGCCTATTTGAAGTTCCTAAAAGTACCTAACATCATCAGCCTGAAGAAGTCCACTGCTTGACACAGGCCTCTCTTATACACTTCCACGAAGAACGATTTTTAGCTCTGTCTATCATCTCGCGATCTTTACAATAACGTCGATCCATCGGGTGGGTGGGTGTCTTACGTTTTGTTTTCCGGTCAGTGGTACGGTACATAAATACATTTAAAAAAAAACTTAGAATACAATATAACACCCAGAAAAAAAACAAACATCTGCGTTCACCACAAAAATATTTGTTCTCAGTGGGAATCAAACTAACGACCTACGGCGCAGAAGGCAGAGCTACTACCAACTGAGCTGAGAGGCCAGTCTAATTTAAATCGGACTGCCTCTCTCTCGAATGCTAATAACCTACCAAACTTTCAATATGCATTCATCAATCACATTCGGTTATATCAATGGAAAACCGGACAGTTGCAACTCGGACTCTTCCACCGTACATTTTTTTAGGCATAAACAAAAAAGTCAGCGACGACAGCATTCATACGGAACCCTATAAATGAAAATCGAAATACACCTCCAATATCCATTGGAACGGTTGGAATTCTTTTGTTATAACTCGAGCGAGGGCAGCGAGGGCTGCCTGAGGGCATCGGATAATTACTTATACAGTTTCCGATTTTTATCAGGTATATTTTTTTAAAATGGTTGTGTTATTTTGCAAATATCAGTAGTAATCTGTTATTGTGAATTCGTGCTGAGTGAATTTCGTTCGCGCCAGCGTATAAACATCGCTTTTCATATTAAAATAAATGGTTAAGGAACACTATTTATCCTGTTGTAATTAAATTCTCTTGCTTAGTTCTTTCTGTTATAATAATAATAATAATTGAGCCTTTTATTTCCAAAATCTCTTAATGTTAGGTTTTACAGTTTGTGTGTTAGTAAAGTGTTAGTGTTTAATTTTATCCTAGTTGTTAGTTTTCTTAAATCTATGAGAAGTCGACTCCTTTTTGGGTATAGGCCTCCTCCATCTTCTTCTACTGTTCTCTGTCCATTCCTGTGGACATCCAGTCTTTCCCAGCAATTTGGATTATGTCATCAGCCCACCGGCTATACGGTCTACCAACTTTTCTTTTGCCTGGTGGCCCTTTCCACCGAGTTATAATATAGATATGCAATTATATGTATGTATCGTATTAATTTATTTGGTTTAGGAAAACCAACAGCATTATAAAACTTCATAACGAATTAATCTAGTCTAGGTTATCAGAGAAGCTAATTGCGGTCATCACGAATGGCTACTGAGTGGTTAAGAGGGAATCACACAGGCGACTCTCCATACAAACGTAGTCCCCTATTTCCTCCCTGGATAATGCCTCTAGACTTCTAGAGTTAGAGTAACCATTTTGTCTCATAAAATCCAGATCTGCTATATACGTGCTCGTATGTTTTCCTTTTTTTCAGAAACTTATTGTGACGATAGAGCAGGATGAGAAGACTTCAATTCATTCTTGCCTTGAAGAGGCCCAGATTTTAGTGGTCAGATTATGGTGGTTACTAATAAGAAGTTCCTAAGAATCTAAATTATACTAAAACGTAAAGTTTACCTACTCGCTACCTCAGAATAATACCAGTGCCTTCTATACAACTAGGTGCCTACACTATACCTATACCTAATCGAAGAATACAACACTCCGCCGCCGCCGTCGCCGTCGGCGCGCCGAGCTCAAAACAAGTCAATTGTCTCACTTTGTAGATATTATTGAATTTACTACTCGCTCTATTGATAAATGAATTCTGACGGTAATAAGTACTGGCAAATAAAATGAAAAGGCGCAGATTACGTTTGAGAGGGACGTTTAGATTAATTTGGGATAGTCAATTTGGTTTTTAAATAGCTATGTAATTATATGTAGGTGAATGTGAAATAGTTAAGCATGTAATTCATATTCTATGGGTAATGTAAGTATTTTCAGACTCTTTAAGTACGATTTTTTAAAACCATAAGCAATACATAAATACAAATCTTTCCTTTTTAAAATATTAGTATGATTAGATTAGATTAGATTAGAAAATAAAATACTTTATTGCACAAAATTAAGTACATAGGCGAACTTAATGCTAATTAGCATTTTCTACCAGTTAACCATTGTGTTATGTGGAGTGGGTGGTAGTGCTTTATGACAAGAGAAGAGAGAGACATTTACTTAAAACTAGAAACCTACTAATAGAATACCTACATATTACTACATATCTACAGTACCTACAATACATAAATAAAAATAAAAATAATACATATGTATAAATACAAATATAATCTATAAAAATGAAGTATAATTGTCATATTTATATAATGGTAAAACACGCATGTAAGCACTTCTAACACCAACTAAAAAATACGCACGTATTATTTAGTTCCGATAGTACAAGTCTAGCTTAGTTCAACGAAAGCGTTGTGTGGAAAGCCCGCCAATATTTATTTATTCGTACAATCCGTCGTACAGACGCTTTCAACGTTTTGGAACAAACAATAACAGCAGATGCTCAACTATTACATACTGTGAATCGATACAGAAATTCACGATGTGATATAAATAATAAATAAATAAATATTGTGGACAATTCACACAACACTACCCAGCCCCAAACTAAGCAGAGCTTGTAATATGGGAACCGGATAGCTGATATAATACTTGAATACATTTTTTTTTGTAAATACATACTTAGAATACAATATAACACCCAGACAGAGAACAAACATTTATGTTAACCACACAAATATTAGTTCTCGGTGGGGATCGAACCCACGACCTACAGCGCAGAAGGCAGAGCTACTACCAACTGAGCTAGAGGCCAGTCATATACAAAGCGAGAACGTGCGTTGCATAGCCGGCGAATCCAATTTCAACTGTGTGAAGTTTCATCATCATTATCAGCCTGAAGAAGTCCACTGCTGGACATAGGCCTCCCCTACTCGTTTCCAGGAAGAACGATTCTGAGCCCCTTCCATCCATCGACTTCCCGCGATCTTAACAATGTCGTCGGTCCATCTGGTGGGTGGGCGCCCAACGCTTCGTCTTCCGGTTCGTGGTCGCCATTCGAGAACCTTTATTCCCCAACGGTTGTCGGTTCTTCGAGCTATATGGCCTGCCCATTGCCACTTCAACTTACTAACTCTACGAGCTATGTCGGTGACCTTGGTTCTTCTACGGATATCCTCATTTCTGATTCTATCACGTAGTGAAACTCCCAGCATAGCTCTCTCCATAGCTCGTTGCGCGACTTTGAGCTTGTGCACGAGGCCTATAGTTAGCGACCACGTCTCAGTTCCGTATGTCATCACTGGCAACACGCACTGATCAAAGACTTTTGTCTTGAGGCTCTGTGGTATCTGCGACGAGAAGATGTGACGCAGTTTCCCGAACGCTGCCCATCCGAGTTGGATTCGTCGGCTGACCTCTTTGTCGAAGTTGGCTCTACCTAATTGGATCGTTTGACCCAAATAAACATAGTGTGTGAAGTTTGCATTGGCCAAAAAATAAACAAACTAAAGGTTTCCTCTTTCAAGAACAGGATATTTAAATGGAAGTTCAAAGCTCGTACTTATTTACAAACGGAGCTAAAAGTGTGCTTGTTAAAGATAAAGGAATTCTCTGTCGACTGTTTTCTGCAACAGTTATTAAAGATATAGATAGATAGATAAAGCTTTTCGATTCTCGACTTGTTTGGTGATTAGCGTTGCCTGGTATTTTTTTGGTGGTATTTTTTGGTATTTTTTAGACACCCTTTTAGACGCACACTTAAATCCTTTCACCACACTTAGTTTGAAAAAACCCACGAAACACTTAGAAGATTGTTTTAAGATAAAACCACACGATACAAAATTTTACGAATAAAGGTACTTCCGAAACAGCTGAACGGATTTAGATGTGAAATATATTGTTTTTAAAACGCTTTTATTAGCTTCACCTGTATGTATGTAACCGTCCTCTTTGAGCTCGATTTTGTCCTACTTTGAACGATCAGATTTGATTCAAACTTTGCACATCTGTCAAAGGTCGATGACAATGCAATAATATGAAAAAAAAATGAAAAAAAAAAGTTAAAAATAAATTATAGTTTAAAAACTAAAAAATAAACGCTTTTATAACTAATTGAACTAAAAAGTTAAAAATAAAACTGTAATAATCAATTGAAAAATTTATATTATTGTACAAAAAGCGTGGGGGGGGCTTGATTTTGATTGTTGTAAATATTTTATCAATAGTTTATTATATCTGAAGTTATTATAAAAAGCACCCCACGCTTTTTTGTACAATAATATAAATTTTTCAATTGATTAATACAGTTTTTTTTTTAACTTTTTAGTTCAATTAGTTATAAAAGCGTTTATTTTTTAGTTTTTTAAACTATAATTTATTTTTTACTTTTTTTTTAGTTCTCGTAAGCGATTTAATCTTAAGAGAATTAATAATAAAGATCTTAAACCTTAAATATCTTAAAATTAAACACCACGAGTGAAATCGTGGAGGCAGCTAGTACTATCTATAGTATGAAAGATTTTGAAAATATAATACGTTGTCATATAAAATGCGATATTTGAAAATGTTTCTACTGTAATTTCAAAGTTGTTGCTCAATAGAACTACAATTCCTCTTAAACATCGATCCGAAGTTCGAGCGCGGAACAAGTAGCGTTAAATTGATGTCAGTTCAAGAGTCCTTCCTAGAAATATCGAGGGGAAAATGTGCATTCTCCCCTCGATATTTCTAGGAAATATTTACCTTTCCTGCAAATATTGTACCGGTGGAAATTATAGAACAAAATGCTCCGGTGAAGTGAGCCAGATTATACCTCATGCGAATAAAGATATTTTATTTCAACACAACAAAGCATAGCATGTGAAATAGAAGTGTTTTTTTTTAAATTTCTATAAAATATTTTCACACTTTAGTACAAAGGTAACTACTCCTCTCCATCGAGATATAAGTACTACGTACTAGAGAAGCTACGTCAAATAACTGAATTGTCCTATTCTTCGTAATTTGTTATCGGCAAAAAGGTCTTAAGCGCCATGTAAATCACGGCACTTACGCGTTTTCGAGAGAGAGCGACTGAGGCGACTGAGTGAGGTGCGGCGCGATCGCCGCAGTTGAACGAGACAAAGTAGGAATTTACGGTGTTTTCTCTAGTACGTAGTACTTATATCTCGATGCTCCTCTCCCCTTTCCCTTCCTCTTTAACCCCGCTTTCCGATCTTAAGGTCGCGGATTTGAAGCCAGTTGTGTACCTATGAATTTTTCCGTTCGGTAAATGTATGTACACAATGCTAGTGCAAACGGTGAACGAAAATATCGAGAGGAAACCTATGGTTAAGTCAGCTCCGCACGTATTGATTATCTTTCCTGTGGATTAGGTCCGACTAAGCTGTCAGGATGGTATAGGTGCTGGGCAAGCCTATTCCATCTAAAACCCTGTCCCAGGCACTATAACGTCCCGCAAGTAGGGTTTGTGTAAACAACATTTACCCCTGACGCTATACACCACTATTTTGTAATTACCAAAAAAAAAATGCCGATATTGGCTGCTGATACTGAACATAATTATCCACGAAAAAAAAATTTTTTTGAGACAAAAAAAATATTTTTAAATAACCACAATTTTTAGTCAAATATTGAGAAATGATTCAACAAGCAAAAATCATTTCATTCATAAACGCTAAATACCAAGCGGAACCGACCAGCGTAATTTTTTTTCTCTCTAGTACCACGTAACTAATGTGTCCATAATTTTATGCAGGATTTCTGAAAATTTTAACATTTAATAACTTTGTCATTTTATCGAAACAAAAAATTCTGATTGCACATTCATAATGTGCAACCCCTACTACATTACCCTATTTTTTTTTTGGTGGTTACAAAATAGTGGTGTATAAACTATAAATCATCTCCAATTGATGCAAAGGCTAGTTTACTTACATTAACTTCTAAGGCAAAATATACGATCGAGCTAAAAATATCACTCGATATCGAAAACTTGTGGTTGTTTTATAAACCTAAGTTTCATAAAAATCGGTCCATAAATTCTGAAGGCTTCAGGCGGGCGATTTTAATGCAAAGGGAAAAATGCACCTGTCGCCCACTCTCCACCCCTGTAAGCCCGCGGGAAGTAATTACGTGGTATTTGCGTACCTAGTTTGGTGTTTATTTAAAATAAATATACTGGGCGTCGATTCCAGCAACACGGCTCGATTGAGTGATCGCTGAATCCGCGTTCCATTTTCAAATTTTTCAAACAAATCTTGACAACTCACATCGATTTACGCAATCGCTTCAGTGATTTGAGTTGCTGGAATCGACGCACAGGACTCTCAGCTCAGTTGGTAGCTTTTCCTTCTGCGCCGTAGGTCGTGGGTTCTATCCCCATCGAGAACAGTTGAGTCGTGAGCACAAATGTTTGTTTTGTCTGGGTGTTACATAATTCTGATGTAAGCTGTACCATTGTAAAGTTTCATTTAAATCCACTCAGTAGTTTTTACGTGAAAGAGTAACAAACATCCATAAATACAAACTTTCACGTTAATAATATTAGTAGGATAGATAAATGCATCCTGCCACCAAACCATGGCGTTACTTGTGAGAACAGTGATACAATAAGACTTACCTCGTCTCCAACACTGAGTTCCTTCCCGATCCGCAGCACTTCGGGAAAGCGGAACGACATTGTCTGTTCTCGCTCCACGCACTTAATGTAACCGAACCCTTCCATCGCCCGGAGAGAGCACACGATGCCTTGCTCCCGCCTGTCCGAACAAAACAAGTTACTGGTGAATGGAACCAAGATATAACAGGAAGGGTGTTCTTGACAATGAAATGATTTTAAACACTATTATAATACTATTTTTATGAAACAACGGGACATTTACCATGATTAAATTTTGTTGAGTTGACTTCCGATATTTCGGCACAGTTGCATGCACCATGATCACGGTTGAACTCAGTTCAACCGTTGTTTCATAAGAATAGTATTAAAAACCATGATAGTTTCATAAACTATATAATAAAGCTTGGCATTATTTCTTGTCTTGTACAGTTTGTACAATAACCCCATTACTGTTAATACTTAATTCAAATGGTCAATAAAAATCGATGTTTTAAATCAATATTGTAAAAATCGAGAAGAGAGATGGGCAACACTAAAAACTAGGAAGAAACATGCACAGTCAGCTTCAAAAGTAGATTGGCATAGAAAAGTAGACTGAATTTGTCAAATCAAATATCAAAAAAAGCAGCCAAGTGCGAGTCGGACTCGCCCATGAAGGGTTCCGTAGCATCAAGTAACATAATATAAAGGTTCTTGTAGTTCGTCGAAAGGTAAATTGCGGTTTACGATTTATGACGTATAAAAAAAAAACTACTGGCTAGATCTCGTTCAAACCAGATATCGTTGAAAGTTTGCATAGTAATGTACAACATATATTTTTTTTAGTTTTATCATTCCCTTATTTTAGAAGTTAGAGGGGGGGGGGGACCAACTTTTTTCAACTTTGGAAGTGTCTCTCGCGCAAACTATTCAGTTTAGAAAAAAACGATATTAGAAACCTCGACATCATTTTTGAAGACCTATTCATAGATACCCTACACGTATGGGTTCGATGAAAAAACATTTTTTGAGTTTCAGTTTCATGTTTCACCCCCAAAATTTATAGTTTTTTTTCTATTTTTGTGTAAAAATCTTAATGCGGTTTACAGAATACATCTACTTGCCAAGTTTCATCAGTCTACCTCTTACGGTTTTGGAGTAAAATGGCTGTGACACGGACGGACAGACAACCAGACAGACATGACGAATCTATAAGGGTTCCGTTTTTAACATTTGGCTACGGAACCCTAAAAACACCGGTTTACAAATAGTTGCGGCTCAAAGCGGATGTGATGGAAGTTCAAAACTTGAAACTAAAGTGCGGTTTGTTACTTTATTTTTATATTCGAACTTTACAAACCAGAAATGCCGTTCTACTCTTGATGGTGACAGTACAATTTTAAGTGTTCGTTCACCACACGCTCACATTCAGTGTGGCTTACAGTAAGCTGCTCATAACCGTCAACTGACAATATGGTATGAACAAAGCCTCAACCAAACACAGACGTATTTGTTGCACCGGATGACCCCATGACTTTTATGTAGTTGATATAAGAATCAAAATGCAACACCTTCGTGAACTAATACATATAAGCTGTAATATTATACAAATGTATTATTATTAGAGAGCACTGGTGGTCTAGTCGTAGCGGCCCCGCCTACCGATCCTTAGGTCGTGGGTTCAATTTCAGTCGTGTACCAATGAGTGTTTCTGTCTAAAATAAAAATATTGATACAAGATGAAAAAATATTTTTTTCAAATGACCCCGATTCTGAGTTTTGCTACCACATTTCGTCTACGAAATATTGTTTTCGTTTCGCCTATTTGTCTGTCTCTATTGTTTGGAGAAAAGATGAGACAGCAAAAGTACGTTACGTAGAAACGATCGAAAAGAGTTGTTGTCTCATCAATTTTCCATACAAAAGAGAGAGACAAGTGCTCACACGAAAACAACGTTTCTTGGACGATATGTGGTAGCAAAACTCCGAATCGGGGTAAATTAAAAAAAAATTGTTTGTTGGTTGTTCATAAATGGCGAAGTTATACGATAACAAACAAAAAAATACAAGCCAAAGGAGTAACTCTTTTTTATTTGACTCGATAAAAAAAAAGCAAAATCAATGACGTCAGCCGCTTGCCAACCTGTCTTTCAGCGAATGCCAGGTGACGTTGGATAGGCAACGTCAACATTGGAGTTTCATCCAGTTTCATCCCTTTGTGCAAGGTAAATTACTCTGTATAATTAAACGACGCTCTTAAATAAATATAGACTAGTTTCCAAATGAGTTTGTGGAGTACAAGCTTTAATTATCGGTTCTCAAAGAGTGGGAGACTACTGCACTAATTTAAAAAACAATTATCTATCTGTGAAGCGAAGAGATATATTTTTGAATCTATAACTCTTTTGTTGAGAATGTATCATGATACGAGAACTAAGCTCGAAAACATGTGCCAAATGCACAAAAAGAGCCTCTTTGAGCCACTTAAAATCCTTTCACCACAGTGATTTGAAAGAAGTAGTGACACGACAAGATTTTAAACACGACGACTTCTAATATTTTATAGTACGTAGTATACGCATTGGATACATTATGTAATGATTAAAACCAAACTGAATTTGAATTTGAAGACGAATATACGAGACCTAAAATAGTTGGTACACAAGGATACGCATCAGACTACACACCGCTAGCTAAATTCTCAATCTATAATAATATAATACGTACCAACTACTGTGTATAAACCTCGGCCTACCTCCATGTTGCTTTACCCTATTCACAGGGTCCATGTGATACTGACTTACACCTAAGAACTATGTATGTACCTAAACTAAACCATGTTTAAGGTTGTTCGATTCCGATACAAACTGAATTTACACAACTATGGGCAAACAAAGTATAAATGTACACTGAAATAGCTGTAATAGAATTTTACAGTGGTCTTTATTGCCGGCCAGTTATAGAAAGTTGGAGAAAACTGTAGGATAACCAGAAATATTAATAAAAAACCAAAATAGTAATTTTTTCGTCATTCTTTCTAACGGGTACTCGGCATCGAATACGTGAATGAGCTTAAAACATATGTCTCTAAATAATCGTAAAAGTCTGTTAGTTCTTTTTCTGAAGCCTCGACTGCCACGACCAACGGCTGACACTCCAACTTTATATAACTGGCCGGTAATAAGGACCACTGTAAAAGCCTATTACAGCTATTTCAGTGTACATTAATACTTTATTCGCCCATAGTTGTGTAAATTAAGTTTGTATGGAAATCGTACCCCCCTAAGCAATAAATGTATTGAGTATTGGGCTAGCTATTTTGTGCTTGTTGCAGTAAGTGTCATTTTTCTTTGTTTTTAGATAACTTGAGCTGTATCTCACTGTACAGCTAAGAATTTTATTGAGACTAGCTAAATAATCGATTTTTTTGTGACTAATGGCATTTTTGGATGTTAGAAAAATCCTGCGAGACTGTTCGCGTGAAGTTTATTTTTATGCAAACTTACATGTCAATTCTTTCGAGTCTTTTACAATCGCATAAAAGTCGGCTTTTACTCATGCAAATTACGTATATCCAAAAGGGGCTTCAAGAAAGGCGATAAAGAGGTGGCTTTACCAGTTCTGTGCATTTATAAGGTAAGATTCGCATCAGCTTTACCACAAAGAGACCTAAAACTGATGAGTATAAGGATCATTTTACATTGACACTTTGCAACAAGTATTATTCAAGAAACGAAAACTATAATATTGCAAACTGGGGCAAACAGGAACGCCTTTATTTAAAATACCAAGAAATCCCGTGGGAATTCTCAAGTTTTATACTCGTCGCCACTGATTCCTTTAATGGAATATAAATAGCTTTAAATATAAAGTAACGTTCTTTTACATCATACATGCTCAGTAAATAGGATTTACTTTAGCGCAAAGAGGCTGTGTAAGTAGGCGTGTGCCGCTCAGTGCATTGTAAATGCGTTCCATTTTCAAATCATTTTACCGTCACACTATGCTTGATACGTAATGGTTAATTACAGTTCAAGATAGCAAACCTCCTTGGCGAAACAATCTCTTTTCTTACAAAATGACATGAACACTTTTTACTGAAAAAATATAGTAGCTCACAGATTTTTAGCACTGTAGGAGAAAAAACTTCACGAAGTAATTAAATCGATTTCATCCAGAGTAGATTATGATTATGCTTGTTGGCTGCGAGAAGGTGCCAAAGATATAATACGACAATTGGATATAACGCACAGCGAAATTTAGTTTCTTACAACGTCAATAATAGGGTAAATGGATAGAACTGCGTGTCGATTCCAGCAACACGGCTCGATTGAGTGATCGCCGAATCCGCGTTCCCTTTTCAAATTTTTTAAACAATAATTGACATCTCACATCGATTTACGCGATCGCTTGAGCGATTTGTGTTGCTAGAAACGACGCCAAGAACACAATTTTTTTTAGTTGATTCATCTGGTTGAACAGGGGAAGTGGGCGGGTTCACTGACCTTTCTCCGGATACGTTAAAAGACTCGTCGAGCAGCGAGATGTTGGTGGCGCGCTTCAGCTGGTCCCGCCGATCTGTGGCCACTTGGAACTGCACCCAGTCACCGTGGCGCAGCGTGAATTCGCCACACTGGTCCTTGTCACCAAACGGCACCTGGTGGCGACCGTGCGGATGAGCTATTGGTAACTACTGACGAGTTTTAAAACCAAAAGCCTCCGTCATGGCTTGGCGATAAAGCGTCGCCGGACAAGGGAAGACGAACGGTGGAAGAAAGCCGCTTAGCCAGTTTCGCAGTTATACCCCTGGCACGTCTTTCCTGTGAATTAGACCGACTACGCTATAAGGGTGGAACTGGACAAGCCTACATAATATCATGCAAGCAGAAACATGAGTATGAGTTGTCGGGCGTTGCATCAATCATGTAGATTAAATTAAATCCGCGGCCTCGCTTTTCAATTTTATAACGGTTCAATCAACGTAGATTGAAACTGGAAACTTAAACTATAATTAGTCCTGCCCGACAGATTCACGTACGAGCGCAATACATTGTTTGTAGTCGGAAAACGTGTCCCTAACACATTTTCCGCCCTTTGTTGTTTTGTAATACGTGTGGAAATGGAAGGATTTACAGCAGATAAAAGAAAATATTTTTCCCTATTCTGTGTCTATTCGTTGGTTGTGGGATCATTGGCCAGAGTAAACATTTGTAATATTTGATTTAATAGATATTTAAGAATTTTATCAAGTCCTAAGAGTTTAAGAGACGAGCGAGGTTTGAATGAGGGGAATTAAATGAACCTTATGTGGAGTTTCTTTAAATGTAGTAAACGCTATAAAATAAAATAAAAATAAAGAATTGGTTCTATGTGTGAGCTATAATATTATTTTAAAATATCAAATTACATAAACGTATTTATAGGTATTACCACAAGGATATGTTTATAATTAGTACGCTTTTGAAATTTGTATTTCCACCCGTATTTATTTCATTTCATTCCATTTTATTGGCCTTACTTATAAAAATGCCTTACTTATAAAAAATATGTCAAAAGATAAACAGTGCTTAAACTATTGTCATCTCTTACCACTGGGTAATGGCAAACAGTGACAGGGCTAACTTTAAGCAATGATTAAATTTAAATTGCGTTTATAAGTAGGGCTGTATGTCTCTAAACCCGCAACTGCATTGAGAAAAGCCCCTACATACGCGAACGAGCTTGAAATGAAGTAGAATTATGAAATTTTCCTCTTTGATAGAAATATTTGCCGGGAGGACAAAATATAATCCTATTAAAGGGCGAACGAGTCCTGTACGTACTTACGTACTTATACATTTATATATCAATCGACGGCGGCACGATGGTCGCATGTAGGATGTGTGGATTCAATTAATCGGGGATTCAATCAGGGGAGCGCTTGCAACGTGTCACGGTCATTAACTGTTTAGAGATGCTCATGTTCACTAATCGACAAAGTTGACCCTTTAAACGTGAAATTCAAAACAAATCACATTACCATTGGGTGTGTGCTGAACGATATTTAGACACTGTTTCATGTTAATTGCTACACTGACGTTAAGTAAAATTTAATATCGATAGTGGGGCTTTTGGATAGAATACACCCTACTGGCATCGAACATAAAATAATACTACACATAGAACGGACATTGTGTGTGTCTGTGTAATAGGTAGACGGAACGTGGCTTTTCTAAGGGATTTGGTCGAGTGCTCGGGACTACTGGATAAGCTACGTGCTTCTAGGAACTGCTAGTGATTAAGCTGTTCTTTTACCTGCCGATGGCAGCTGGGTTGAGGACTTAGTTTGAAGACGACTAGGTGAAAAGTTTTCTCGGAAAATGGCAGTTGCCTAGTAAAAACAGTGCTTCAACTGTGCTACGGCAGACTTTATCGGAGTGCTACACTGACAAACGCGTGTGCAAAGACACGGTAACTTCGGAGTAGTGAACGGATAGCGCTCCATTTAAATCTGCTAATAACATACAAACGCCTTATTCACACAGTACGTAAAAAAATCCTCGTGAGCACAAAACAGCAGGAGATCCAACGAATGCCAGCTGTCCTGTCGCTGTCAATAGATTATAGAAACACTTACCTCTACTTCGGAGTGGTCAAGATCGCGGTACCGAATACGGCCGGGCAGAGGATCAGTTTGCGGCACGCGGACAGAAGTGCCCCGTTCCAAAGGCTTTAGCACTTGCCCTCGCATTATCTCAGGGCTTACATCTTCGAACACCACGGAGCCACAAGGTAGCTTGGTTATATTGCACGCAACTTCTTTACCCTAGAAAAAAGATTTTGTAAGTTCGTTGTTTTATCATGTGATGATAAATAAATAAATAAAATAAAAACTTTTTATTTCAGACCTTGATCCATAAGGGTTAGTAACACGACAAAATAACTTAGAAACTATGTTAGTAATAAACACTAGGTATACACACACACACAATTACTTAGACACTAAGCGAGAGATCGGCCCAAGCACCGCCAACCAGTGTCTCATAAAAGATGAGTACATGTCCTCGGCAACGACTTTCAGCAGACTGTTGGTGCCTCCGCGTATCATAGCAGCTCATCAGGGATGCGGTTCTTTGGAGTATTATAGCATAGAAATGATCTGTGCGTGCCTCCGCAAACATCCCTGATGCGCTACAATAACGTGGCAGCCTCAACAGCATCCTGAAGCCGTTTTTGTACTGGATCCGCAAGGCATTGTAGGATTTCTGTGTGTACTTTGACCACAGACTGCACGTGTAGAAGGATGAACAGTACGCTTTAAAGAGTGTTATTTTAACAGATGCAGTACAGCGTGCTAATCTGCGAGCCAACATATAATAAGCCCCCAGGCGTTCTATTTGCATCGAAAGCCTAATCTAACAAGTTTAAAATGTGCCCAAACGCATCAAATTTTCAATTCACACCGAAAGCTATTCAAACCCATGCTATTTCCCTGTGTTATAAGTAATGACAAGTGATAAAACTTTATTTTTGACTATAGATATTTTGTAATATAATGTACGAGAAATAAAAATGTTGATATAAATAGGTAAATTGGTTAAAAACACGTTTAATTCGGCCGTGGCCATTGTTTTGACCCAACACAATATCTTGTGCTAAGAGCCATATTATATGTAACGTAGACATGTTTAAAAAAGAGAAGGAAGAACCAGAAAAAAATCAACAATCTATAAAAAGAAAATGAGACAAAAAAGCAAAAATAATTCATTAAAAATCACATGGGCTGGTTAGATTGGTAATAACACGCAAAATAAGGCTAATTGCTAATCTTATAACACAGAAGATGAAAGAACAAAAGAGTGCAAAAAGCAGGAAGGGTGCAATGGTTCTTTTTAGAATATCAGTCAGTAACAGAACCTGAAAATACCGTGAAGATTGAAAGATTGTTAAAACAATTCAAATAGTTGCATGCTGCAATTTTTTTAACCACTTGAAAGCGTGAACGACCACGAATATGGACACAGTCACCATTTCAGTAAGCACGAGGTTACAAGCCAAGCCCTCTGCAATGGCTTAAGAAATGCTAAGCCATGGCGTAAAGCAACCACTAACCGTCATGGAATTCCCGTAGTCATAGTCATCGTCCTCGCCTGGCTGCATCACGAGCAAATAAAAACGATACAATTATTATCACGAGATTTTCCGACCGTCCTTCGACAACGTCTAAACTTAGTTTATTATTTTATAAAATACAGTCGCGGTATGAAAATGTTCGTCACCTTAGAGCCTGTCCAGATGGGGCGTTTTACGCGCGAGTGGGCTCGCGCGTTTCAATTTATATTGCGTCCAGATGCCGCGTTTTACGCGCGCTCCTACGCGCGATGTATTTGGGAGGGACCCAGGGACAGTTATAAACATGGAGCCAGACAAAGCAGTCGTGTTGTGGTTTGCATACCGCAGATGGAAACGTCGTAAACAAAGAGAAAGTCGACGATTTAATGTGCATCCAATTTTACGTGACAGAATGACGCATAGTATGTTTATAACATTATACCCAAAGCTCAGAGAACATGACGAAAAGTTTTTTAACTACTTTAGGAAGTCAGTAACATCAATTGATGATTTACTAGAAATTATCAAAATTATCACTCTCCATTTTCGTTCCAAATACATCCACTTGCGTCGGACTCGCGCGCACCACTGGACGCAGCAATGGCACCAGAGTATCTCGACTCGCGCGGCGCTCGCGCGTAACACGTGCGAGTCGAGTGTCCGGCGAGTTGCTCGCGTTTTACGCGCGATTGAGGAATCGCACGGTAGCGTCTGGACGGGATGTATAGCGCTCTAGTATCTGGAGAACGCGCGAATGTACGCGCGTAAGACGCCCCATCTGGACAGGCTCTTAGGCCCGTATTCCGAAACAGCGCTTGAGTCTGAGTCGAGCCTCAAGCATAGATTTTATGACAGTTCTCCATTGAAAAGTGTCAAAAATCTGAGCTTGAGGCTCGACTCAGACCTAAGCACTGTTTCAGAATACCGGCCTTACCCCCGAATACTGAAACGCAACTCAGATTTAAGCACGTCTCAAGCGACGAATATTTGACAGATTTTCATTGAAAACTGTCAAATATTCGTCGCTTGAGACGTGCTTAAATCTGAGTTGCGTTTCAGTATTCGGGGGTTAGAGTCGGTTTTCGCTTGCACCAGTGCCTTGATCATGAACACATTTTGACATAATTTGTGACGTTAACTTATCGATGTATTCTGTCTATTCAGTTTCAAAAGGTAGTATGTGATCGTGATACGTTGAACAAATCAAGTTGAAAATCAACGAACATTTTCACACCGCCACTATACAATAAATAAATCTTGTTTACAATCGAATCATGCTTCAGCACTCAAATACACTAGAAAAGTATCCTGCACTTTTATTATTTGACAAAGCACGGCACGGTTTTATTATGGTTACATATCTATTTAGATTGGCTATATTAGACCGTAGTATGAATTTAATAATTAATTTGCTAAAAAGCTTAATCTATCGACATATGACATGTATTGTGAAGTGTGCCTTTTTAAAATGATATTTGTATGTCTCTAAGTTAAGAACTTCAGACAAGACTTTTTAATTATTTTAAAAATGTAAAATAAAAAATTTGCCAATAAAACCACTATGGCTGTTGTAAATGTTATCACGAGCGCTTCACTAGATCAATACACACCAGCAAGCAATAGTAATATTACTATAACTTCTATAACAGTTAAATAGTAATTGAATAAATGTATATGAATGTGTCACATCAATGTGGTAAATTCGTTATCTTAGACAAGTAACTTAAAAGCATCAGCGTACATTCCATACATTTTGCTTGCCAATTTTATCGTGACGGTAAAAACCTGCGCCGTGCTACTACACGGCAAACTATAAAAGCGCTACGTACAAGCGCGGTGAACCAATGTGATTACGCTCTAACGCGGTGAATCGGACGGTGGTGCCGCGGTTTCACTGTTTACTTTGCACACGGCGCTGAGGGTTGCATTGATCAGCGAGTTAATTAGTCAAATAACGACCGTCCTACCTGCCAAGATCTTTTGAACCAGTGTGGTGAAAGGATTTATGTGCACAGAGGCTCCTTTTGAACACAATAACGACGGTGATCAGACGTAACTTATGGCTATACATATAAGATCTTCATCTTATTTAAGAGCAATGCCTTGTCGGCGTAAATAAATAATATTTAGACAGTAGACGACTAACCCCCGAATACTGAAACGCAACTCAGATTTAAGCACGTCTCAAGCGACGAATATTTGACAGTTTTCAATGAAAATCTGTCAAATATTCGTCGCTTGAGACGTGCTTAAATCTGAGTTGCGTTTCAGTATTCGGGGGTAAATAAGATAGACATTTGCCAAACAAAGCTTAATCGAATCTATACCTAAAATGTATGATACAAATTCTGATCTACTACTTATTATTTTCATGTTCGGTATCACGAAACGTAATAACGTGCACAATTTTCGAAAAAATAGTTCAGTAAAAATTGGCGTCGCTAAAATGCTGCGGTATTGAATTTGCCGTGCCACTGTAATCTCATCTCTCGTGTATTGAGTTATTTCCGAGCTTATCACGTTGCTTGCTCGCTCACAGAAATGTCGCACGCCTCGATTTTTCCCATTTCAATAACATGGAAAAGTTTATTTTTATGAGCACTATGTATTATTATAAACCTACAGATTCATTTAATGTAATTGCAACGTTAAAACAATATTTGCATACTTTATAGAAGTGATATTCAACCTATGTTTGTGTTTTATTAATTAAGTTTTTATGTTTCTATATTTAAGTTTCTATGTACCTAACTTACTTGCTAGTACTTAGTGTCTGTTTAGTTTAGTTGAATTGATAGTTTTGTGCATGCTGTGGCATTCTATAACTGGAGGGACACATAGTTTTAAGACGTTTTGTTAATATTATTTGTTATTCTCGTGTTTCCTTTGTTGGATGTCCTAATAAATAAATCTCTGCCTGGCCAACTTTGGATTGACTTGAGAGGTTTACTTGTTGAGAAATGAATATACTCACATTTCTGGTTTGAATGATGAATTCGACATCGTCGCCCAGGGTCAATTCTTCCTTAGTCTTGGCTTCAGAGAAATGGAAGAATATCTCCTTGACGACATCAGCTCTTTCAATAAAACCGAAGTTTTCCTTCATTGAACAAACCACGCCATGGTATTTGACCGGCGATTGTGGGTTCTCGAAGCGCACATGACAAGCTCCCAAGGTACCCCTAGGAAAATACATTTAACCTATAGACAAATACAATTTACTATTTATATAAACAACGGGATATTGACTATGATTTAATTTTGCGAATATTGACTCCCGGTACTTCGGTACAGTTGCATGCACTGTGATTACGAGTTGAACTGCAAAAAATCAAAAAGGTCAAACATCGCAAAATTTAAAAATTGTAAATATCACGTTGTTCATAAATAGTGTTAAAAACCACGGGTAGTTTCAATAGTAATACAATTTAGTTTTAATTCTTTTAAATCTATAGAAACACAGTAAATTGTGCAATACAGAAGGTCGTCTCCCGTAAGTCAGTTTTTTTTTCGAACAAACGGCTCATTTTAAGGCCCTTGAGCCGAGCAGTACTTTTGGAGAGGCTAGGATGCTCACCTCTGATTGGTTGCGATCTGAAAGCTGACGGCGTCACCAGTATGCAGTACGACATTTCCTTCGACATCGTCCTTCGTGTACGGCAAGAAGAAACATTCTCCGCGGTTCTCGTACGAGATCCGACCTGTATTGTCGCCCGAACCCTCGCCTTTCACCTCAGTCGTCACAGTGCCGGTTACTCTCGCTTCGCTCAGAACCTACAAACATTACATGTATCAGATGCTGGAGTTTTGACACCAGTATGAGATGTGGAATGTCGAATTAACTACACATAAATATAGATCATGTTTTTAAATGCAGTCAGCTTATCTGACGACGTAAATCCCTACAAACAAAATAAACATCGGCACAAACTTATCATTCTAGTATACTCACCACTTCCGGAGCGATTTTGGTGACAGTCGAGGCGATAGGCTTTCCCGTCCGACGGTCGTACGTCATTTCAAACTCGACTGGATCACCGATCTTCAAATGCTCCGTATTGCCACTGAACTGACTGAAGTGGAAAAACAATCGTGCTTGCCTCTCGCAGCACTGGATAAACCCGTACGAGTGGAGAAGTTTTTCTATAATGCCGGTCTCTCTTATAGGTGGGTGGTTCATTGCGTCATATTGGGAGGAGTTGGTTCCAGAACTAGAGGAGTATGTGGAGTCGCCCATGGGACAACTGTCCATGCTGAATGTCCCGACGGTGAAACGGTTGCCGCCATTAGACTTCATACCGTTACTGTAGTTGCTACTATCTCTTCCCGAGTTGGGGTATTCACCGCTGTAGTTACCTGCGAACACAAAACGCGCGTTATCCATCACGAACATGCTAATATGCTCCATGTCAATTGATACGTTTCGTTTGATATACAATACGCATCGCACAACACGCATCGAAAACTGCAATGAATACTTTCAAGGACCTATTTCAGTTGAATCATCACGATTGCGGATACTGATGACGGCTTGCGCCACATTCGGGAATATACAAATTCTGTAGTGATTACCATAATATGGAAAGTACATTCCTAGTCAATTTGTTATAGAATTGATGTTTTGGAATACGAGCAAAATTAGAGGCGTGTAGTCAAGTGCTGACGAGAACAGACACTGGATAACGCGCTGCGCGATTATAAGTTTAAAATACTTGAGTAACCGACTGCAGATCCGATTTTCATGGTATTTGATATGGGACCAATCTGAAATTGGCTTACAAATAAAAAAAAATCAAAGCGGCTCATAAATGTCGAAATTAAGAGGTATCAAACATTAAAAAAAATTATAAAAAATTAAAAAGAAATACAACTGAATTGAGAACCTGCTACTTCATCATTTGAAGTCGGTTAATAAAATAATGACGTAAAGAAGTAGCACAGTCGTTGGTTAAAGCGTAAAGAATGATGATGATGATGATGTCGGAGTAAACGGCGGACGGCAATACGTAGACGGGAGTGATTTTATTAATAGCTCCCCTTAGACCCGCGCAATTTAGCAACGAGCGCTAAAACGAGGTTAAATTGACTAGGTACCTAGTCTATGCAATCAGGTAAGGTCATCTGCACAATGAAGAATTGTAGAGGAAACCAAATGATACTTTTTTCCAAGCTAAAGCAGTGAAATAAGTACTGAAACATACAATCCCCAGGCCATATAGCGTCCCGCAAGTATGTCCCTAAGAGCGTCCCGTATACAGGCGTCCCACAAGTACCGAAATCTAAGAGCATCCCGTAAACAAGGGCTAGAGCAAAAAGTAGTTCCTGGCACAGTTGTAGAGGAAACAAAGTATTACTTTTGGCTGTTTCAAGAGAGAAATAAATACTGAAACATACGATCCCCAGACCCTATAGCGTCCCGCAAGTATGTCCCTAAGAGCGTCCCGTAAATAGGGGCTAGAGCAAAAAGTTGTTCCTGGCTCAGGTGAACCATCTACAATAGATGCAATGGGCTGGTTTTTAATAATTTGATGCCCTTTGAAGTTTACTGCCTATTTTCATATTGATTAACTAGCTTGTAACATCCAATTAGACTTAAATATTAATACGCGACACAGTTTTAACTTATACGATTTTTAGTGATTGGTTTACTTGAATATTTGCACTGTGCACTGTATTTAAATTCACAAGTACTTATTTTACCTACATTGCTCTAAATTTGTATCTTTTTAAATATAAAAAAATATATAAATATACATGAATGTAACATACAACAGGTATGTATGGTCAATGTACAGTCAGCGTAAAAAGTAGATTGGCGTCGCTAGGTTGTAAGGTTAGATTTTTTTTTTAATCAGCTCAATTGAGATGTAGGTTTTGAATTTTATTAGAAGATCTACTTGGATCCACGACTATTTCTAAGCCGAAGTTTGCGTATCTTGGACAAATTCTGAGAAAGGAATAATTTATCAACTGAAGTTACAGATTTACTTTTGATGCTGACTGTACATTGTAGTGCTTTAATGTGCATTTTCTAAAGGTACTTAAACAGTAGTCAGAATGGATCTTTCTAGAACTAAATTGAATTTTAAGAAGGTATTATTGATTATAGTCAAGCAGAAAGAATTGAATTGTTCTAGAGAGGCGTAGAGAGGCCCAGTAGATATATTTCTGCTGATTCAATATTTAAATATAGGCTTGTAGGTATTAATTTTAGATCCTTGTGGTTCTAAAATAATAGTTTGTTTTCAAAAATATTGTATTATCTAGAAAAATAAAAAAAAAGGAATACTTTGATAACATTTAAATAAGGTGTTAGTTTTAGTTTTGAGAATTGATTGATTCAGTCATTGTGTTAAGTGCAGACTCCATATTGCCCGATCAGAGGGGTCAATCAAAGTCAATTTAGGATAATGCCGTGCTCAATAATACTCTCGGGGTGTTTGGTTATAATGTAACATAGTGTAAGTGTTACACACATGCTAACTTTTGGACTTGGCGATAAGATGAGTCTGTAAAAATGCATTACACTACTGGAGCACCCGAGCACAATAGTGATTTGGGCCAATGACATCCAGGAGATATGAGTAGTTAGTTAAGAAATAAATGATACTTACACTCACCATTCCGGTAAGCCTGTTTAGCTTGCATGTTGGAAGTTTGGAGATCTAGAATATCATGCAAAGGTGATGAGTGGGATTCCGGCGGCTGGAACATTTTCCACTGAGGATTGTTTGACATTCTCGTGATGTCTCTTCTTGTATAATATTGTAGAAATTTATGTAAGTATTATCACAGTATTTTAGTGTAGTGTTCGATAAATTTATGTTAAAAATTTATAAAACAAATCACATTTTCTTTAGTCTTTGTGTTCCTTGGAACACCGTGGAGTCTTTAGAGTTAAGAACACAAAAGTCACGATTTAACACCAAAATCACAATGTTGCAAAATAAACTAAATACATATAAATAAATAAAGTATGTATATCCTCAGATGTCTTCAATGCTCGCTGCGTCTGAGCTCCTGGGTGCATTTGGTTGGTTGGAAGCCGACGGAGTCGTATAGTTTGTTCCTATCTATACTTGTGTGTGTTCTTTAGCTCTCGGTTTTCACTAGCTGCAAAATACACTTTCTTTAGAAGTTTCCTAGTTTCGTAAAACGCTTCAAATAACGACCTAGAACAGTTTTGTTACCTACGTCGGATTACAACAAAGCGTCTGGTCTTGATAACATCATAGCTACCAATAATTATTTTAAATATTGCTATCGAGAGGTAGATTATCGGCCGCCCGATACACCGAAGTGCACGAACTATATCCTGACGCTTACAACTCGTACAGTAAGGCATTAAGGTTATCACATATACATTACACGACGTCTGGTACTGTTAGTCGACAGAAAATAACTACGCTTGGAAGCACCTAAATAGAAATCCATGAATTTATCAAATCTCACCACGACACAGCACAGCACTGACGACATACCGCCATGTTGAATGTCAAATTGTCAACATTTTTCACGACTCTGATGCAGCCATACAAACTCAATAAATATTTTCCACGACATAAATAATCAAACTTATAAATTATTTGGATAATTGTGACTTGGTTCTGTAAATAATAACATAAATCAGGATTTTTTAATTTTGTGTGTTTATTTTTTTGTCGAAAGGCAAATGTCTGTCATGTGGATTGGTTGTTTTTTTTTTCTTTCATATATTTCGTTGTAAATGTCACTCTTCTATTTTTTGGCTGTCTTGAACATAAAACACTAAGCAGATCTTATTAAAACTCTAAGATGAAAAATGTTTTCCCAAATTTATCTACCATCTTAGAAAAATTTTGATTCGGCGGCAACACTGAAGTCAGGCCAGCCACAGGAAAAGGAAATGCTATAATATTTTGTAGTATTGCCATACTGTTTTTTCGATCCCGTATTGTTGGAGATTTGTAGGTACGTATTTGTTTATTTTTACTAAGTAACGAAATACAATTGTATTTCTTTAATTATTTTATTTTATAATATGAGCGATCGAAAGAACAGACAACAAACGGATTCAGTCAATATCTGATAGGTATCAAAAAAACAAACAAATGTAACTGTACTGTTCTGCCGAATTATTTTGATATGTGTTGTGGCTACAAAATATTAGTTGCATTATTATTTAATACGCTAACGTACTTACACACTACATGTATGCCTATGCACTAGTTTCATCATCATCATAAGCCTGAGTAGTCCACTGCTGGACATAGGCCTCCCCTATACCTATATACATTTCCCAGAAGAACTATTCTGAGCCCTTTCCATCCACCGACTTCCCGCGATCGTCAACAATGTCGTCGGTCCATCATTTGGGTGGGTGTCCTACGTTTCGTCTTCCGGGTCGTGTTCGCCATTCGAGAACTAGTCCCCGATGGCTGTCGGTTCTTCGAGCCATATGACCTGCCCATTGCCACTTCAACTTAGGCCTGCATCAATACCTTCATATCATAGGGGT
The DNA here is from genome assembly GCA_939531255.2 of Thera britannica. Lineage (NCBI taxonomy): Eukaryota > Metazoa > Arthropoda > Insecta > Lepidoptera > Geometridae > Thera > Thera britannica. The sequence continues at coordinate 2,371,836 of OW618044.2, forward strand.
TGTAGGTTTCCGAATCCGGCGACCCCGAAGCGTCGATTCAACGGTGCTGTCCCACAAGCACGGTTTCTAATCGTCTGGTTTCAAATCAATAGTTATACAGTACCTACCTTCTGGAGCCGAGCGTCATAATATTGACTATCATAACCTATACTTACCTACATCCTTCAACTATATCCTACGTATACCTACTTAACTAAGAACTAGCTGTTTTGTTACTTTCAGCCAAATTTAACTACTTTTTCAGATTTATTCGGAATCAGCGCAACGCTTTTTGTTCGTGCTGCCTTATATCTCTTGTTTCTATCACGTCGATAGGCAATCTGACGCTCGGCTCCCATTAGCAACCGTGCGTGTGTTACCGATTTAACCGGCCTGGCCAGACTTAGGTAGGTACTAATTCTGCGACTTAGGTCAGTAACCTTGGTTCTACTGATCTCTTTTGCAAGTTATAAATCTATGATTAAACACAATTTTTTAACTAAAATAAAAACAACTATAGAATTAATTATTTTATTCAAGCAGACAACATCATGTTCTCAACCCAGGTCTTGTAAGGCCCTATAGCTAGTATCACTTGAGGCACGTTACCACTTCTATCGCCCCACGAGAAGAAACCCACTATTTGCGAGTTCAAAATCACAGCTCCGCCATGACCACCTTCTACAATGAAACATTATTTTGTATTAAGTATTTTTGTTTTAATTACGTACTCGGGTAGTGCCTATACGTATGTGCCTTAGCTCAAAGGCGAAATCTATCCATTGTTAGAACACTGTCTATAATTATCTGATAGACGTCAGGCTCAGTTGGTAGTAACCCTGCCTTCTGCGCCGTAGGCCGTGGGTTCAATCCACATCGATCGCTTCACCGTCACGTCACTAGGACTAATAATGCCCGGATACACGAGGCTAATCTTGCAAGACAGGATAGCAAGTTAGTGAGTAAGCTAGCAAGCTAGCAAGCTAGCAGTTCTAGCTTCGTGTAAACAGAACTGCTACCTTTTTTTTTTACAATTTATTGTCTAACACTTGATTGCGATCTCACCTGATGTTAAGTGATGATGCGATCGACGGTGTAGCGCGCTCTCCTAGAAGATACCTATTACAATTTTCATATAGCAGCTCACTATCAATATCTTGCTATCCTGGCTTGAAAAACTAGCCTCGTGTATCCCGGGCATCGTCATGTTTTTTTCTAGACCAATCGCTCATGAATAAAATCTAATATTGTGATGTAACGTGATCATAACTTACGGTAGGATGGAATATAATAGGCATGATGACTAATTTTTAAAGTCTCTTCTATCATAATTCAGAAGTATAAACTTTGTCTAAAATGTATCATATTTCTGTAGAAAATTAAGGTTATTATGCAAGAAAAGTAGGTACTTACATTTAAATTTAAATTTTCAAATTCACGCCAAAACGCTCGCTGGTGTCATGGCGTCTGTTATTACGTCACGGCTCAGTATATCAACAGTCAACATTGGTGCTTTATACTAAATCAGAATGACGTTTGCCGAGACGTGACGTAGTTCGCTCTGACCGGTGTTTAAACTATCATGGCGGATTGTTGTATTTAGTAGATTTATTTTAACAAATAAATGATTAATCTCGACATTAAAAAGAGAATAAATACATTTTTCAAAATCTTTGAATGCTTTTTCATTAGACCAGATAAATATTTTGGCGATACTTGATTACTGTCTTCATGCCTATTATTGTGGACTTGACAGGATAGCAGACATAAACCGTGTCAACGCTCCCTCTAAACTAAATTATCGGCTGTCTCTTGCCAAGCGACAGGCGAGCACCATTTGATTGTTTCCCAGACAGCGGTCAGTCAGCTGGATTGGCTGCCTTCGCCTAGGTCTGTTTACCTATGAGTATTGGGTTTATGCTGGGCAAACATATCACACAAATCCAGTTAGCTTCAAACTGAACAAAGCTTACTGAAGATGACTGATGGCTAGGTAGGTACACACGTAACTTTTGTTTAGGGAAAGTTGGATTAGAGCCATAGCCACCCAGAACAAAAAATAATGTTTTCATTGCTCATACTCTGAAAGTAGGTGTGAAGTTGCCTGAGGGGCCTAATTAAAAGTAATACTTTCAGCCCTAGGGAGAATCGCTTTCTACTGACAGCTGTCAAATTATTAAAAAAAACAAGTTCTATTTATTCAACCATGTTCCAGCTTTCTAAAGTCTTTCTAACTGAAAGGAGGTTATTGAACCAATTTCCAACCATTTATTCAGCAAGGAGGTTGGAAACCCATTACAACGGTAAGAAGTTTAACAAGTTTAATTAGTCCGCGATGTAAAATTTAAATTAAAATAACATATAGATAGTATTTTTCTAAATGACATTATTATTATTTAGCTTCAACTATTTCTTTAAAATAACATAGATTTGAGCAAAACATTTACCATTTTTTAAATTATAAAAATGAAAATAATGGCTGAATAATGCTGAAGGCCCGTGCCCAGGCTACGCTCTGGCGCCAAACCCGTCTCGGGACTCAAAAAACGTTACTTTCAACACTCAGGTAACAATGTACTATTATCGCTTTGTGCTTGTTGGGGATCGAACTACAGCACAGATGGCAAAGCTACACCAGGCTACTATCAAGTACCAATAAGCTACCAACTCAACTGAACTGTGAGGGCCAAGGAGGTTGGAAACGCATTACTGCAAGGAGTTAGTAGTAGTAGAGCTCTTTGTGAAGGGCTCGTCCGGGTGCTGTCTATTTCTTGCCATGAAGCAGCATTGCTGTGTTTCGTTTAACTGGCACGTGAGGCTGAACGTGTTGTCTCAAGTTGAGGGACGCAGGGCAGTGCATCGTAGGGCACGTTCCTAACGTGCGTGACCTACGAGGTAATGCTTTGTTAAAGGTGATGGTTACCACATAACATCAGGTGGACCATGTGCTTGTTCCATCAGCTAGTTAAATTAAAAAATAAATGGGTTAAAAAGTCTATATGGTCCTCACCATAGACTTTTTAAACTCTTTTTATCATTTTTTAGCGGGATCGGGACGGTAGTAGATACTATTACTTGTTCTGTGGTGCGGGTGCGGGTAGTCAATGGTTTTATTGGAAACCGCGAAGCAGCTTACTTTATTTTCTTTCGCGCTTTTTTATGAGGAACGATTTGTTTATTTTACTTCGGTGCTTTCGTCCACTTAGTATTATTTTAAATCAATATACAGCCATACCTAGAAACGCAATTCAAGTTTAATAATTGCTCGAAGTTAGTCTAGTCACTGTTTCTCATTACTCGGACTGGCCTCTCAGCTCAGTTGGTAGTAGCTCTGCCTTCTGAGCCGTAGGTCGTGGGTTCGATCCCCACCGAGAACAAATATTTGTGTGGTGAACACAGATATTTGTTTTCTGTCTGGGTGTTATATTGTATTCTAAGTACCTATGTATTTACAAAAAAATGTATATAAGTATAATATCAGCTATATGGTTCCCATAGTACAAGCTCTGCTTAGTTTGGGGCTAGATAGTGTTGTGTGGATTGTCTATAATATTTATTATTACCAGTGATCGGAGTAGGTAGATTGATTTTTGGTACTACAAGTACCAAAAATCAATCTACCTCATAAATGCACACAGAAAGAATAACATGGATAAGCCATTTTTCCGGAAAGTAATTCCTGTATTTCCGGATTCAATTAAATATTGTTAATGTTAGTAGTGATATTATTACTACTCAATTTAAAATTTAAAAGAAGGTATCGAAACTAAATTAATTCATTATTTATCTGTTGAATTATAAAAACAATCGAATTCCGATCGAAGCTTTAATATTTATGTTTTATTTTTAGCCGGTGATTTTACCATTCATGATCATTTGTTCTGATTGGTCGTTGAGTTTCCTCAAATCATGACTGTGTGCCGTTAAAAAAAATATGAAGAATATAATATTGCTCATTTTATTACAATTCCTACCTATTTTTTTGAGGATGGCAAATCATCAAATGACTCCTTCCACTCTGGCAGAATACAATTCCTGCATAAGTTCCGGTTTTTTTTAATAATCCACCAATTCCTTAGGAATGTCCATATTAATATATACGTTTCGGATCAATGACCCCAGTTCAATCCACCTACTCGGATCACTGATTATTACGCAGTGGTAAGAGATTGCAATATAGTATACGCACTGTCTATGTTTTGGCATTATTTGTAAAATTAGATAAGTAGATAATATACAAAATTATTTATAGTACACCTTGCAAACTAAAAAAAAGTTAATTTAACACCATAAATATTATTCACTATGTGTAAAATGGGCGGTCTTATCGCTATAAAGCGATTCCAGACATCATTCAGAATTATTTGTATCTACTCGTAGGTTCCACCCGTTCCACCCATCGAAATGATTTGCGTGTTATGTTTACTGAAAAATATGTTAGCAGATCAACTGAATTTTTACCGTATTTATTTGTACATAAATTCCATTTTATATTTGTAAATTGTAAATGATATTTGTAAATTTACCTCGCGTGGTTCATCAAAGGCTTTCGCATGATCTGCACTCGACCTCTCTAATGTAATGATTTATCGAACGGTTGGTACGTTTGGCACGTTTGGTACGTTTGGTACGTTTCCAGGAAGTTCTTTGACCAAGCCTACGTCAATAGCCTTCGGCCAATATTGATGCGTTCATGATTGTAAGGGGTACAGGGTGTACATTCCTACTCCATTAGGTACGCAGATCTGTTAGTCACTTGATTTGTTTATACATCTAGCTGATGGAACAAGCATATAGCCCACCTAATGTTAAGTGGTAACCATCGCTTTTAACAAAAGACTGCCTCGTAGGTCACGCACGTTAGGATCGTGCCCTACGATACACAGCCCTGCGATGAAGGGGGAGCGAACCATTGACAGCTGCTGCTGTGTCAACTATAAAATCGCCCCCCTCTCGCCGCTCGCATACCTCAGGAGGTGACTAGCGGTAGCTCGTACTACTATAACTAAAAATTGGAGCATTGGCTTACTTTACATGTTTTGCCTAAAAATATGTTTGCAGACGAAGTCGCAGGCAAAAGCGAATCATAAAATTGGATACCTACATGAAACGTTCAATCAGGCCTGAAGCCAAACGTGCCTGGTTCAAGTAGGGGAGTAGCTATTAAATGGAAATGAAATTCAATATTTCAGATGTGGTTTTATTATGCAAACAAACCAAAATTTAAATCTTTCATCCCAGATATAATACGAATGAATGAAATATTAAAGAAAGAGACTTCGTTGTGTGACACTTTCCAGCCGCGCCACAAGCTCTTATTTCAATAAGAGCTCTTATTTTAATAAGTTTCGGACACATTCTTTCAAACAAGTTGGGAATCCCCCGACTGCCCGGAATGTGACGTCGAACAAGAGGCGCATCATTTCCTAACGGAATGCGTTCGGGATGAAGTCTTACGGTAGGAAATTGGTTTATGTAAACATACATATGTAACAGTTGGCTATCCGAGGAAGCTAATATCCTGATAAAGCTTTGTGTGCGGGTAAATGGGGACTGTTTTATTTTTTACTAGCGGCCGCCCGCGGCTTCGCTCGCCCCGTTCCCGCAATGTACTTAAGACATCACATTAGAAACCTCTAAATTTATCAGTTAGTCTAAGATCCCGCTATAGAAGGACCTTCACCGAGCTGGTTATTTAATGAAACGTATTTTATATAGGTATAAATAAACATGCCAATAAATATATTCTATATGGGTTGCCTATCAAATTTCAGTCCAGGATAATTATGATTAATTAATAATTTAAAAAAAAAAAAACTTTCCACTGGTTTGTTTATTAAACCAATTCTATACCAATCGAAAGTATAGACCCCAGTATTTTTATTCAATAAACATATCGGTGCAAAATGCTAGTATCGATTTACCTGTTTATACCTGGCTACCCGAGAGTTGTGACCGGAAAAAAATAGGCAACCTGATGTTTGCATATTCTATGGGGTCTATACTTTCGATTGGTATAGAATTTGTCTAATAAACAAACCGGTGGAAAGCTAAAAAAACAATTTAGTTTTTTAATTATTAATTAATCATATCCTGGACTGAAATTTGATAGGCAACCCATATAGAATATATTTATTGGCATGTTTAATTAAATATAAAATACGTTTCATTAAATAACCAGCTCGGTGAAGGTCCTTCTATAGCGGGATCCTATACTAAGTGTTCGTCTACAATATTATACATAAACCCTTTAAAAACCGCTTCAAATCCGTTACGTAGTGATAAAGAACCAAGTGACTTCCCGAAATGACAGAAAATGAATCCGATATAGACGTTGTTGATAAATATTTAATTCCCGACCACCGCCCGCCGTCCCCAGCCCGCTTAGATTCTTATATAGCCGAGAACAATGCTAAAGGCCACTGCACAATAATTGCTGCTTCATAATGAGGTTGTGCTCTGCTTTCTACTCTCATTTTGAGTACCTTTGCGTCGGCGAACGTATTTCAAATATTCAGCATGAATAATTTGTTTTCAAATTTGATTATGTAATTAGTTTTATTTATGAATTAATAACACGAAAATATGAAGCAGATAAGCATATTTTTTATCACACAATAAAATAAATAAAGTCCTTCTAATATAAAGAGGAAATATTTGTATTATTGTGTGTATGTTTGTAATGAATAAACTCAAAAACTATAGTGACGATTTCAAAAAAAAATTTACCCTTGGAAAGCTTATATTTACCCTGAGTAATATAAGGCTATATTTTAGTGTTTAAAAATAAATGTCCACCCGTGCGACGGCGGGACAGGCCGTGTATAAGCTGTCAGCTCTGCACGTATTGACCATGTCTTTCCTGTGGATTAGGCCGACTAAGCCGTCAGGATTATAATATAGGTGCTAGGCAAGCCTATTCCATCCAAAACTTTGTCTCAGGCGCAGTAGCGTCCCATACCGCCCCGGACGCTATATCGTAAAGGCCTGTTTTCTTAAGCTATTGGTTTTCCAATAATAAAAACAAAATATACATACAAATATTTGTGGTACTTTCTCACGGTGCCAGTCAAAACAAAGCAATGCTTTTTACTATGACAACCAGATAATCGACAGAAGATAATAAGACTTGGCACAGCCTTGGCACGGCACTCTGATGTGCTTAGACTATATCCATAATCAACGTAGCAATTGTGGTCAGGCGGTAATAATTTATTTAGCGCATAACCGACGACGCGCCGTCCAAGTCACGGCTACGCCCAGCCCGCTGTCACGGCATTGTACACTAATCATCATCATCAGCTTGAAGAAATCTAGTTTTAGAGACCAACCGATGAAAGAAATAAATGTTAAAGAACGCTAGAAGATAGTGGTTGGAAAAGGTTTAGAATCGTTCGTCCTGGTAAGCGATAAACAAAGCGACCAACCGCGGCGCTTTATAAGTAGGTAAAAAAATACAGCATTAAAAAAGAACCAGACAGAGAAGAATAATGTTAATTATTATATACTCGTTGTTATTATTATAAATTAACCTGCTTTTCAATCTGAATGACTATTAATATCGGTAAATTATGTATTGATTCAAAAAACTAGTCCTAAGATCTGACAATGTTAAATTTACATGCATAATAAGGCAGACAATACTAAATGTATAGCTTTGTCCAGCTTTGGGGTGGCTTTAGTCCAGCAGTGGAGTTCTTCAAGCGGATGGTGATGATGATGATTTTTGTAGACTTGTATCGATGACTGTACAAATGCTGTAGGTACATACAAGCTACGAATTCGCCGGTGACAATTTAATAATAGTTGGCTACGGAGGCCGACACACACTGTTCTCTACGAAATAGCTACGCGGTCTACAATTTTTCTCCATGCTACGCAATTTTTAGCAAGTCTGTTTTAGAATACTCGTACAAAGCACTTTTTCAGACAAAGTTTTGCGACTTTTTTCTCATACTCGTGTCGCAAATGCTCCGAGGTTTTCGAAATATTCTTTTTAGGGTTTTTGGGTCTCTGGGTATTGCAGTTTACAGTAATTATTTTTCAGCATGAAAATCCATCCAGAATGTATATTTATTGACGTAAGCCTTCCCAGTACAGTAAGCCATGGTGGTCTTGGCAAATAATATGACCTCCATTTCTTATTGGTGTCTTTTTCGGCTATAATAAGGCCGATATTGATGAAAATTAGTTACTATTAAAAACTATAGGTGTACTAACCGATCCTAGATTGACCAGCAGCAGTCTGCTTGACGCAAACCTCTCGCTTCCTCATCGCGCCCGTAATGGCATTCATGAATTCAATGCACTTGGAGTACTGCAGTATTTGGACAGGAGTCAGGCCAATCTCATCTGGAAGGGAGAAGGTAGATTAGCATTCAGCAGTCTGAAGGGTGACAGGTGATGGGATCACATCGAATCGTCTTAAACCCAGATGCATCTAGGTGCCAGTTCAAGATTGACTGGGCTCTCAGTTCAGTTGACAGTTGCTCTCCCTTGTAGGTCGTGGGTTCGATCCCTATCGAGAACAAATATTTGTGTGGTGAACATAGGCAGTTGTTCTCTGTCTGGGTGTTATATTTTATTCTATGTATATAATTACAAAAAAAAGTATTTAAGTATTATATCAGTTAGGTATCTGGTTCCCATAGTACAAGCTCTGCTTAGTTCGGGGCTAAATAGTGTTGTGTGGGTCCGCATTGTTTATTTATTTTAGTTAAGTACCACGTGACCACGCCTAGAAAAACAGGCAATAAACTATAAACATCGCTGTCATATTTGACAGCGTTTCAGCTGATCGCCACCGCCATCGCCTAGATAAGGTCGAGACTCAGCACTAATGACGTAAAGTCTTCACGTCAAAGAAATAATGATGTCAACTTAGCTTGAACACCGCCTTGCATAACTGCCTTGCCCATGTTACTCCTGTGTGTATTCGTAAACAAATCTGCAAACTGTATTTTACAGTGTCAAGATCGGTACCCGAAGGCGGAGTTTTGCTACCACATTTCGTCTAAGTACCATAACATGTTGTTTTGGTGTGAGGACGTGCCTCTCTCTTTCGTATGGAAAATTGATGAGACAAAAACTCGTTTTGATAGTTCGAAAACAGGCAAGCATACCCGGCCTACATCCCGGGGGCATACAAAACAGTTCCATCATGTTTCGAAGCCCTACAAAAGTGATTTTTGATTGCCAATTGATTGCGCCAGGTCAGGCGCGCGAGAGAATCAATGATTTTCACTGAAAATCACGCCGGACTTTTTAATTTAATCTTAGTTAATGATGTCCAATAAGCGCTTTGTTTTTATTTTGAAGCTCGTTCCCCGCTGCTGTACAAGGTGCTAAATTACTAATGATAATTATGGGGATATTCTTTATAAATTCGGAATTTTGAAACAACTCTTATCTTTTGTTTATAGATTTCATAACATTATTATTTTATAAGATCTAGATCGTTCGTCGATTCAAAACGTCTAGGAGGCGTTTTGACTAGATTACTAATTCTACACACAAAAAACGAAATGAATCCCCATCACCAATATACATAGGTATACCTGTAACATATCCATGTTGTATACTATATACCTATATATCACAAAAGTTTAATTAAAACATTTTGAATGAACCAGAGACACGATAAGAAAATAATAAATACATACCTAATTCAAAAACGATTCGAGAACACGTGTCTCACAACAAAGTCAAAGTAATTATATTAATATGTTGATGTGTCATGAAACTTACAATCATATTTATGATCAATGTAATATTTACCATAATTCAAACTTTTGTATTTTGGGATCCGATATTTAGACACTGTTGCATGCCACATGATCACAAGATGTACTGATCCACTAGTAAAAGAAATGTTACCGGCAAACAAATCGATCTACCCTCTTTCGCACTCTTTTATTGGTTTTGACACTACTATTGGTTCCATTCTCACTTTTTACTCGATTTCGACAAAAAGCACTAACGTAACGGTATCATAAAAATAGTGTTAAAAACTATGATAGTTTTAAACGTAACTTACAATGAATACAATTACTTACAAAATTTACAAAAGACACAAGACACATCTAGAGATAGCTCAGCTGATCCAAATCAGTGCATCCCCTAAACACTGTCGACATTGCCAGGCTGAATAGCAATGATAAGGGTGATAAATCAACATCGAGCTATGCTGCTTTGTGCTGTGCTGTGTTTCCTAAGCTACGACCTAAAAAACAGCACAGTTTGGCACAGCGCGGCTTAGCACGGCGGGTGCGGGCGCCTCGCTCGAGACTGCTGCGTTTTTAAACAGAGCGTAGCCTCACACAGCGCAGCAAAGCATGGTTTGTTGGTATCCTCATTAAAATATTAGACGAGCATGTTGACCAAACATAGCACAGCGCAGCATAGCTCGAGCTATGCTGCGATGTTGATTTGTCACCCTAATACGCTGCGCCCTAAACTAGATCAGTCGCGTAGTCACGATTTTGATGATTATATTATACAAGTACAGGTAACTTAACAATTCAGTATTTATTTATGATGTATAGTCGGTTTTCGCTTGCACCAGTGCCTTAATCACGAACACATTTTGACATTATTTGTGACGTTAACTTATCGGTTTGTTCTGTCTTTTTATGTGATCTTGATACGTTGAACAAATCAAGTTGAAAATCGACGAACATTTTCATACTTATGCCTATAACTTGGTTATTTATGATAGTACACTGTACTCATATTGTAGAATGCTGATAAATATTTTTTCTGTATATCTGTTCTGAGTGCAAAAGCCGTTTTTATCCGCTAGAGGATAAAGTAAAATTAAATTTAGAACTTCGTGTGCACTGGGTTTGTGGATTCAAAACATCATTAAAACCTATTTAATTACTTCTACCTCCATGGTGCCGAATTTATTACACAATCTCTTTTTATTTGTTAAAAACTCAGACTCTGAACCTTGTTGGTTGTAACTTTCATTTTAATTAGGCGCCCTTAGTAATGCCACGAAAAGTTGTCTCACAACTTTTTTTTAAGTTTTCATTTTAACTTTCTGGGCTAAGGTTTTCATAATGTAATTCTATCTTTCTTCCCTATATTCCTACAACGTCCCGTAGGGCAGGATGCATTTTTATTTACGTTATCTTGTTCGGAAATCACTTTAAGCCTCGTCTGAGGCTTTAGGGCGGCCTTAAGGTTTATTAACACGGCTCTAGCAGGAGTAAGGCAAACTACCGACCTCATTTACCTTTGTTTACCGGTGAGGCTGTTTATTAAAAATAACTTTGATCCCAACACCTTTTGATTTGTAAAAGAATCATACAAAAATACGGTGAGAAACAAGTTAGTAGTTTGTTGTTGTTCTTCTAGGCTAAGTCGCGTGGTACTGGCACCTAGACTCACCTAGCTTTAAGACGATTCAAAGCGATCCTTGTGTTACTACTAAATAAATACATCTTTGACTTTGACTTTTTACTGCAAAAGTTTACCCAAATAGATTTCGTATTGAGCCAAACTTTTTAAAAGTTTACTTTGGAAATTAACCAATAATTTCTGACGGTTCAATATTGTACAAACCATGTATTGAATATCCATAATTTGAGGGCCATGGAACGCAACATTCTCGGCTTCAACCGCATAGACCGAGTGGGGAACACTATGTTGCGTTCCTTGACAGGCTTCAGAGATGTGGGAGACCAGACGGCCAGACTTAAATAGTATTGGGTGGGGCACGTTAGTTGGATGCCCCCTGACAGGTGGGCGAGAATCAACACCCCTTGGATTTCTGACGGACGGCGGCCTCGTAGCCGGCCTAGAAAACGTTGGCGGGACGATCTGGACGCTTTCGAAAGGGGACGGTGGGAGGAGGCTCACAATAGGACTACCATGAGCTCTGTTTGGCTCAGTCTCTGGTTCTGGTTTTGAGTCTGTGTGAGTGTTGACTAAATAAATCTTACGTCAAAACGTCACACACACACAGTATAATGTACCTACTGGTACACACAGACTCAAAACCAGAGCCAGACAGAGGTAGGCCTACTGGATATCTTTGGGGGAGGCCTATGGTCAGCGGTGGGATGACATAAAATGCTAGTAAAAAAATAAAGTAAAACAAAAAAATTCAACCTAATCGTTGTTACGGAAAATTCTAAGCATTCTAGAAGAATGAAAAGGGGGTAAGCTTAGGTTGCACCAATGAGAAAATAAAACCTCGAACACATAGATACTACCTCGAGCAAGAAGTTTTAAGGCTATGGATGCACTAACAAAGGAGTTCCGTGAACCGGGTGCAGCGATGACTATTTGAGAATATGCACCCGTCTTGCCAAGGAATTTTAATATCTTTCTGTTAGTTTTCAATTTGTTGCACTGTGAACCGCATTTGAAATCCAAAACTGATTTCCACTAGACAAACTGTAGGTCTACCATGAGCTCTGTCTGGCTCTGTCTCTGTGTGAATGTTGACTAAATAAATCCAACGTCATAGGTACACACAGTATAATGCAGTGGTGATTCACACAGACTCAAAACCAGAGCCAGAGACAGAGCCAGGCAGAGCTCATGGTAGGACTGAATAGTTTCCGTTTGGCAAACTCGATGGCTTCTATTCCGCCAAGATAACATTTAAATTGGTTTTATATTATTCAAATATTCTCGTTGAGAATCGTTTCTACTATTTATTATTCATATATTTAACTGTCCGGATGAAGTGAAGTGGGTTCCTGTTTATTATTTGACCGACAACGCACCAATATATGTATAGAAACATTTATAGATGAGGCCTATGTCCAGCAGTGGAGTTCTTTAGGCAGATTATGATAAAGATGAAGTTAATTAATATACCTACAACAGAATATATAATTTACAAAAACTATTATTATAAAACATGAAATCATTAAAAAATACCTGCGATATTTATACCTACATAGATTCATCCACAAAATATAAGAGGACATCTCACCCAGAACTATGTAGCTCCATACTAAGCAAAGCTTGTACTATTTTTAACCGACTTCCAATCAAAAAGGAGGAGGTTCTCAATTCGGTTGTAGTTTTTTTTTTTTTTTTTTAAATTTTTAATTATTGTAACTGCATGCCTCCGTCATTTATGAACCGATTTAGAAAATTGTTTTTTTTATCTGGAAGCAAGGGCGTTGCTAAAGGGGAGCAGTGAGAGGCAGCTGCCCCCCGACCCCCCAGAGATAAAAAAGATGCCCAACTGCAAAGAAACTAAAATCCTAAGGCTGTGCAAAGCATGCAATTGGCTTGCTTTGCTGATGAATCCCACACGTCGAAACTCGAATAAATTCATGTAAAAGAAATTGCGTGTTTTGCTTTCTTGTGATTTTTTCATAAATCAATGGGGGGGGGATTATGGTCATTTAAATAATAGTCAAAGTTTCCGGCTTCATCAGAAGACGATGATGAAACCAGAAGTTAAACACACTGACGCAATGACACATGCCAAATCGCTCCATTCTTACTTTTCTAAGGTATGTCGATTCGACATAATATAATTCGATTTGGTAAGGTTGCACTTTTTACCAAAGGAGTTTGATATAGGTACTTAAACGATTCTAAAAACTTCGCAATGTTTGTAATCCTCGGCTGGTACCTCCAAAAATAAATAATTAATTGATTTTATTCTGAATACTCACCGATTTTACTTAAGTATACCTCTATAGGTATAGGTAGGGTACCTAGTTTAAAAATATTTAGCTATCAAAATCGATTCAGCAGATTGGTCATGAAGTCGGTTTCTCATGTTTTTTAAACTTACAATTATTATTTAAATACATGGAAAAAAAGCATATTTCAACAAACTGTTTCCACAAAGTGTTACCTAGTTAGTAGGGTACCTAGTTTAAAAATATTTAGCTATCAAAATCGATTCAGCAGATTGGTCATGAAGTCGGTTTCTCATGTTTTTTAAACTTACAATTATTATTTAAATACATGGAAAAAAAGCATATTTCAACAAACTGTTTCCACAAAGTGTTTGAGACCAAGCCTAGAAAATGAGGCAAGAAACTACCTCCTTACTAATTAATAATATCAGCCTAATTGAAAAATGAAGCTCCGCTGTGGCGTAATTCCAACCGTGCGTCGGGAAATATTTTTATCAAAGGATGAAAATACAAAAAGCTTGGCACTAAACTGAGAGTAGCATGAAAGTATGTGCACCAAACTTCTACTTCGCAGAGCATGATATCGCCTTGATGTGGCCGGGCCCTTTAAAATGAAACAAATAAAACTTTTCATATACAACTTCCTGGTGGCAGCAAAAAGCTGAGTCCTATATTATTTGTCAATGTATTTTTGTCAATGTATGTTGGCAAAAATATACTTATGTATTTTCTTTCTTCTTCTTTCTTTCTGATGGAACGTGTACCACCATGCACCTGGACCTCAATTCTAGACCAGTTTCTTTTTTGTCACGGTAGATATATAACACAAGAACTGTCAAATTCACTAAAGAAACTGAAAGTTCTTGTGATATAAACAAAAAAGTCACTGGTCTAGAATTGAGCCCCTGACCATCGCCTATTAAAGGCCTGCGCACACCTAGGTCGCTGGCGATTGCGATCAGTGAAATGCTGTCAAATATGTAGTGTATGTGGTAAATCTCCAAGAAAAACTTGTGCACTAAGACAAGACTATAGTTTGTGTGGTAAACAGAGCTTATTCTAGTAGGTATATAAATAATAATAATAAGTAAAAAAATATTGCGGACAGTCCACACAACACTATCTAGCCCCAAACTAAGCAGAGCTTGTACTATGGGAACCAGATAGCTGATATAATACTTACTTACATTTTAGAATACAACATAATACCAAATATTCTACTAAACTTCTCCTATATAAAAATGAATTGCTGTTCGTAAGTCTCGCTAAAACTCGATAACGGCTGGAACGATTTGGCTTATTTTGGTCTTAATTATTTGTGGAAGTCCAGAGAAGGTTAAGAAGGTCAATCATAATAAAAACATATTCACCACACAAATATTTGTTCTCAATAATATGATAAGTGTTGAATAAATACACTTTTGATTTTGATTAGATTTTTTGACTAAAAACTGAGTCGTGTCAAGTTTAAGTACATACATACTGATAACCAGTTTTAGGAATAGGACGTCCCTATTCGAATCAAGCAAGAAGTTACGTCTCTAGTGGAGAAAAAGAAGCGGAAGAAGGAAAATATGGCGTGGTTACATGTAGTTATAATCAATGAAGAGTTACCGTCTTAACAATACATAAAATCACACCTCATTGCCATGGGGATAGGCAGAGATCACGGATTTCCACTTGCTACGATCCTGACTCACCTCTTTCGCTTCATTCACTCTCATAACATTCTTCATACATGCTCGTCGGTTTAGGGTACTCCTAACGGCCTTCCTCTAAATAATTCCAGTCGAATGTTTTCGATAATACCTATCCGTCAAAAGCGAGTTCAAAGTAAAAGCTTGTCAAAAATTACGCGCGAGTGGTTCGGTCGTATATTTGTTTTTTCCCTTTTCCGTGACAAAAGCGTTGGCTATCGTGACGCCGTCAGCATAAATAAATGATACTTTTTTAAAATCGATGGATTTTTTTTCAGTTCCCGTTTCATTTAAACTGGAGTGCATTTTCAGATTCGTTGGGTCGATTCATATTTTTTGGACATATCTTTTGTATTCATTATCAACCATATATTGGTCCAATACATTAAATTGTCAGTTTGTATGAAAGAAGTAAAAGACGGACTGACAAACAGACGGTTGATCGTAGTGTTCAAGTTTCTAAAGGCTCATCTAGGCGATGGCGATCAGTGAAACGCCGTCAAATATTGCTGTCATATTTGACATCGTTTCACTGCTCGCCATCGTAGACCGCTTAGATGTGCGTAAGACTTAAAGCAACCGCAATACACGATGATATGGTTGCGTTCGTACGTTACAGATTAGTCTACAGATCGCCTGTATAATTGGATTCGTGTGACAACGTGTACCTCGAATCGTGTTGCACGACTAATTAGAAGGAGACATAGGGGGCCCCACCCGATATACCAATTTGCTGCACATAGTGAAATAGTGAAAAGGAATTAAACCCTCACAGCTGGCTTCATATGGTTATGGTTATGGCTGTCAAAATTGTGTCAACAGTGTCAACACATTCAAACCCAAGAAGAAAATGAATGTGTGGGTCAGCCTATCTATACACAATTTGACAACCTAACCATATAGAGCTCGTGGTAGCCCAGCAGCACCTTGATACATTGCTGTTTTTGACAGCACTTTTGGTCTGGTCTGCCTCACAAGTATGTCTGTTGAAACGATGTTTGCCCTCGTACCTTCAAGTGCATGGAAATAACTAAACAGGCCCTTGCATCTAATGTAGATGAAATGCTTCTAGACCATCCTGCTCCATTGGCGACATTGTCACTTACCATCAGGTGAGATTGTAGCCAAAGTTGTTTACGTCAGGAGCAACTGGTGCTTACTCATGCCCTTACTTACGGGACGCTACAGTGCCTGAATTTTTGATGGAGTAGGCTTGCCCAGCACCTAAACCATCCTGACAGCTTAGTCGACCTAATCCACAGGAAAGACAAGGTCAGTACGTGCGGAGCTGACTAAGCCGCGGGATTTCCTACACAGTGCTATCCTATATTTATCGACAGAAAAACTCATTGGTACACGACTGGATATGAACCCACCCACATCCACCCACATCTTAGGATCAGAAGGCGGGTCCGCTGCTGCTAGACTAAAGTGCATGTATGCTGCTATTGTTATAAATTGACCATGTCTTTTTCCTGTCTTTTCCATGTCTCTTGCGGCAGATATCAAGAGAGGAGTCCACCTTTGTAGGTACTCGTAACTTTAGTGAAGTTTTTTTTAGATGTAAAACTGTGATAAGGCGTATTCGTCGTGGTTATCAAAAAAGATCGGAATGAATTTCGGACTACAAATGTATAAAGGTTCACGCACATTATGCCGGGCCGTAGCGAGTTGAATCGCAGCGCAGTAATCCGCTCAAATCTCTTGTATGTATTTTATATGAACAATCGCACAATATGCCAAGCTGCATAAGTCGTCACTGACTTTGGATGCGTGCGATACAGCCCGCCCCGCCCCTCCATTTATATACATATATTATACATATATATATATATTCCACATCAGCAGCAAGCAGAAAGTTCTTCGTCAGAGCTATCCGTAACGTAGGTAATGCACGCGACGTATGTACATCGTACTCAAAATCCGTCAGTGCGCTGCGGCCCTGCTCGTCACCATGAGCTAAATAAGCATTTTGGGCTGCGCTACGGCTCGCTCCGCCCCGCTGCGGCCCAGCATAATGTGCGCGAACCTTAAATCCTAAGCCACTTCAAAGCTGTGTCTTTAATGCCTTGCGCACATCTAAACGATCTACGATGGCGATCAGTGAAACGCTGTCAAATATGACAGCAATATTTGACAGCGTTTCACTGATCGCCATCGCAGAATGCATGCAAAGCATTAATAACATAGACTATATTATTTACACATTTTTTTACCTTCTTTTCTCTCTAAATGACAATTGTGCGGAACAGGGGCGTATCGCTAGTGATGAATATTATTGCTCTATAAAGAACTCACCCACTGTCTTCCATCCAACAATGAGGAGACCTTCCGAGTTCCCGTTGAAAAGTTCACCTACAGATTTTTCAGGAACTGTAAAGAAAAAAATACATAAATATCTTGTTTTCTCGTAGACAATCCAACTGACATAACAGAGAGAGAGAGAGAGAGAGAGAGAGAGATGAGAATATGGCGGGCGGGCGCTGGATAGAATTAAGGCCTCAGTAGGCCTACCACAAGCTCTGTCTGGCTCTGGTTTTGAGTCTGTGCGAGTGTTGACTAAATAAATCCTATTTCGAAACCTCACACACAGTATAATACACTGGTGATCACTCACACAGACACAGAACCAGAGCCAGTCAGAGTTTGTGGTAGTTCTACAGATCGTTTTTCCTAGAAATGCAAGGGGAATGCCACGATCCAGCATTCGGTTTTGATCATGATGATGATTATTCCAAAAATCCCCAAAAGTTAGTCAAACTGAAGTTATTTTTTAGCCTATCCGAGCTAGCTACGCCGTAGCATGCTTCAGTTACGGCGTAGCATATTACGGCTACGGCGTAGCGTGTTTATAAATATCATCTTCATTGTTTCTGAACCTCCGTTTTATTCATCAAAATCATACATTTTTAAATACGGCTGACCTTTGGAAGTTATCCAATAAGTATTAGTAGCTGAATAAAGGTATTCCGTTGGGGAATAAAGGTTCTCAAATGAAGACCACGAACCGGAAGACGTAACGTAAGGCGCCCACCCCCTAGATGGACCGAAGGCATTGTTAAGATCGCGGGAAGTCTGTGGATGGCAACGGCTCAGAATCGTTCTTCCTGGAAATGTGTAAGGGAGGCATATGTCCAGCAGTGGACTTATTCAGGCTGATGACGATGATGATGATTAGTAGGTCAAGCCTTTGATAAGCGACTTAATCTTTAGCTGACAATATCACTAATAGGTTACTTAATCTTTAACTAACTAATAGGCACGGTAGATATCCTCTGAGATCACAAGATCCCTCCGAATCTTAGAAAGATTATATTTACTTATAGGGAGTCTATGGAAGGAAAGAAAACAATTTTTCAACTTATTATTGCTACTACGAGTATTATGATTCGATAATATTTAATAATGATATACCTAATCCGATCCGATTTTTTCTATTCTTTCCACCCAAAGTTGTCTGGAATATCGCTATTAGAGATAAGGCTACAAATTGTTTTTAGTAAATTCTGTATTTATTTCTTTGAGTAAAATAAAGTGTTAATCTATCGATCTATAGGACTTAGACAGAAATATGAATAGTGTGATAATAACTTACCTAGCTTTAATTTTATATTTACACACCTTAATAAACCCGAGTTATAAACACCAATTTAAATTAGCTTTAAACTACACCATGCCTACTTAATTTTTAATTAAAACTATACTCTAATTATTATTTAAAACACACTTTAACTTAATGTTTCAAAACTTTACCGTTCGAAAAAGTTATACAAGTTTATGTAAGTTTATCAACTTTAAACTTTTTAAAATTCAAATTTGGAATAAAGGAGCACAAACAATACAAGATCGCAGTAATACGCACGGACGCAGTAATACGCACGGACGCAGTTATACACACGGTCGCGCGGTTATTGCTTCGGGTAGCAGAGAATACTTCCCATGAGCTGAAATCGGCAACTGTCCGTTAACCAGTCTAGCAGAATTCAAGTCTCGATGTGGCACATGAAGCTGGCTTCTAGTGCAGGCAGCCGTGGCATGCCGCACGAGATTTTTTACTCTTCTTCTTCTTCTTATCGTGTCACTGATTCTTTCGAACCAAGTGTGGTGAAAGGATTTTAAGTGCGCCTCAAAAAGGCCCCTTTCGTGCACTAGACACATATTTTCGAACTTTTTAGGTTCTACAATATGCCGGTTTCCTCACGATGTTTTCCTCTTAAAAAGCGGCAATATTTTAATTCTTGCCCTCGTTGACTTGTGAGCGCTGTGGTGGGCACAGTCGTGAAAAAAAACCCGTAGCATAATATGCAAGTGTACAAACGCAGGTGCAGCGTAAGTAGCGGGCAAGCCAGAGACGGCGCGTGCGGCGCGCTTATAACAAACTGTAGAACGGAGTGTGTTGAGGTCGAACTAGCGGCGGAGTGCACGATTGTCTTGTACTGATTATCTTTTAAGAAACACTTGTAAGTAAGGCTTATTTTATTGTCCAGAACACTAAGCTATAACTACCCATATGAGTTGAAATACTTAGCGTAGGATCCTCTCTCCGATGGACTAATAACAATGTACAAGTCTCGGGAAATCCGACTTATTTTTCATACCTATTTTTAAGTCTACAATACTAAAAAACATGTATCTACTAGCCACAAATCAACTTGGAGAAGGCTCACAACTTTTTTTCTTAGTATTTGGAAGGCCTACGTGGACTTCTATAATTTGTTTTGCTTATTTTTTTTATTAAATACAAAATATCTTCCATGTAATTTTTCGTTTGGATGTCTAATGCTAATGAATAAATAACAGAGTATAAAGGAAAGTGGCGCGTCGTCGTGGTATAAAAAAAATCCCGCAGTCGTGTGCAAGATTGCTTAGAGCTCTAACGCATGCGCTGCAACTGCCCTTTAAAGGCCAACGCAAGCCATAGCACCCTTCAGGTAAAGAACATAATTAGTAGTGAAGCTGTATGAAGGGCTCGTCTGGGGAAGTACTACCACCATGCCTATTTCTGCCATTAAGCATCATCACTTTTTACGGTTTTATGTGTGTGGGTGCGAGTGAAATTACGCACACGAGGCTAAACACCTGTATGCCTCAAGTTGATGGACGCTAGGCAGTGCATCGTAGGGCACGTTCCCGACGTGCGTGACCTACGAGACAATGCTTTGAAAGTCGTTGGTTACCAACAAACATCAGATGGGCCATATAGTTGTCCCCTACATGCAAGTTCATCATCATCATAAAAAAATCTAAACAAAATACATTTATTTGACATACTTATGTACTACAGGACAGGCGTTTAAAATATAAATATACTAAAAAGTTTAAAATACAATACGAATGATAAATTACATGTCTAAAATGACTTTTTTTGACTTGGACTATAAGTTGGTAGGAGCTCAGTTGGTAGTAGCTCTGCGTTCTGCGCTGGCGGGCATGGATTCGATCCCCATCGAGAACAAATATTTGCATGGTGAACACAGATGTTTGTTTTCTGTCTGGGTGTTATATTGTATTCTATGTATGTATTCACCAAAAAAAA
Organism: Thera britannica; assembly: GCA_939531255.2. Classification (NCBI taxonomy): domain Eukaryota; kingdom Metazoa; phylum Arthropoda; class Insecta; order Lepidoptera; family Geometridae; genus Thera; species Thera britannica. Next base: position 2,392,667 of record OW618044.2, read on the forward strand.
GTATTAGGACGGGAGACGAGGACGGGGCCGGCCCAGAAGACGTTGGCGAGATGATCTCGACGGTCAGAGGAAAGATTGGTGGGAGACCGCTAAGGATCGGGACGAGTGGAAGGTTTTGGGGGAGACCTTTGCCCAGCAGTGGGACAATGTAGGTTAGATAAAAAAAAAAAAAAAAAAAAAAGTTATGTAACAGCTATCTGGCTCCCATTATACAAGCTCTGCTTAGTTTGGGGCTAGACAGTGTTAATTGTGTGGATTGTCTGTATTATTTTTTTTTTTATTTTTACTTTAAGACCGAGGCTGGACCGCTTCAGTGTGCGTTGGCTTTTAAAGTAAACAAAGGGTATGTACTGGTGGCTGCAATCACTTCCAGCACAGAGGGCATGGTAGTTGACGGCCAATTGTTACGATTAATGAGATCTCACCTTCATCAACGTTAAAGAATATAAACTTAATAAATTATAAATAATAAACATAATAATATCTATACTAATCTTATAAAGAGGAAAGATTTGTACCTACTTTTGTATGTTTGTATGTTTGTAATGAATAGGCTCAAAAAGTACTGGGCCGATTTAAAAAATTATTTCACCAATAGAATGCTACATTCTTCCAATTTGACATAGGTTACATTTCATTTTGAAAAAAATTAGGGATCCTTGGTAAAATTTGAACAATGTAACCGAAGGTGTAGAAAAATGAGTCTTAAAATGTCTTTCGTCGAATGCACTGCCGAAACTATTAGCGATAGAACAAAATAATGTACAACAATATTGTCTACCCCGTGCAAAGCCGGGACGGGCTGCTATTATATAAAAAGTATTTTTTTTATTAAATCAGGCCCAGATTCATAGACCGAACTTTGACTTTACTTTGATGGAAAATTCTACTTTCAACTAAAAATATATTTCATAGTTCTGTCAAGCTCTTCTTTATTCAAAACTAGTGGCCGCCCGCAGTTTCGCTCGCCCGTTCCTGTAACACCCCGTTCCCGTTGTTTTTTCGGGATAAAAAGTATCCTATGTCCTTCTCCCGGTTCTAAGCTACCTCCCCACTAATTTTCTGCCAAATCGGTTCCGCCGTTCTTGAGTTATAAATAGTGTAACTAACACGACTTTCTTTTATAAATATAAGATGTTGAAGGTAAACTTCGATAAACAAAGCTTTCTTTGCGAAGACTCCTTTGCTGTAAAGCAAAGTCACGACTATGAATCTTGGCCTTAGTGTACACTATAGCGTCCAGGCACGTATAGACCATGTCTTTCCTGTGGGTTAGGCCGATTAAGCTGTCAGGATGGTATAGGTGCTGGGCAAGCCTATTTTCATCTGTCCCAGGCGCTTTAGCGTCCCGTAAGTAGGGGCATGAGTAATCACCAGTTGCTCCTGACGCTATAAATCATCTACAATAGATGCAAATGCCTGTTTACTTTACTTTTCTTCACTTGTTTTTTATAGCGTCCCGTAAGTAGGGGCATGAGTAATCACCAGTTGCTCCTGACGCTATAAATCATCTACAATAGATGCAAAGGCCTGTTTTTTTTAGTGTACGACATCTACTATACGGTACCTAAAAACTGTATCCTACTTATCGTGTCATTGATTCTTTCGAACCAAGTGTGGTGAAATGATTTTTTTAGAATTAGTGTACGCTATGTTTCATAACCTACTCTAAATATATAGATAGATAGATATATATATACAGGGTGTCCCATAAGTCAACGTCCAGCCGAAAACGGGTGATGCGCCAAGTCATGACAGATACCAGAAAAATATAAAAAAAAATATTTGTTATGTAACTTTCGAGTTATGAGTATTTATAAAAAACAGAAAAAACTGACACCCTGTGATGATCTTTTAAGTCCTGTGACTACAAATATTAACTTTTCATGAAACTTTTTTCTGCAACGTAAGCATGAATAACCCTTCTGTAAAATACAATTCAAAATTAAGCCATAACTGCCTCAGTTTTCAATGAAATCGTGGAGTTTTGGCCAACGTTTCATTTCAGATAATTACATCACCCAATTTTAACCGTCTGTACCGCAAAAAAAATGTACTACACTATCATGGCATGTAACTTTAAAAATTGGCGCATTTATCCAGGATTTCAAAATGGTAAAATACTTGCTAGAGTACTCCTTAGTTTTGGAAATAAAAAATGTTTTTTCAACTAAACCGGATTTCCAATCAATTTTATTTCAATAGATAAAATGTTTGTACCCTTTAAATGATGGACTTAAAATGCCTACGCTGTGTTTTTAAGTGACTCACAATTCACAGGTAATTTGTTAGTTTTAGGTAAAAGTTTGAAATAAAATTCAATCATAGGATTACTTCAATCGTGATTTTAATCTAAAGTTTGCCTTCGCCCGTCGCCGGTCTTATTACATGGTTTTTGACGTGACAACGTCTTATAATTCGATAGAGCCGGCTATATATACAACCTGTTTTTTTTTGATATCCCATAACTCTAGGGTTATATTCTGTAGGTAAAAATAATACTAAAACTCCTTGAATAGGTGGTCCAAAAATGCATCGTTTCGGAGATATCATCAATCATAATTAAATTAGGTCAAAAATTGTCACCAGTATGACGAATCTTTACGTTTGCGAGGTTGCCAAAAATAGACCCTCGATGTGTCTAGGTATCTAAGTTTCATTTATAAATACAAGTAATTCATTTTTATTCAAATCAATCATTCATATTTAAAGCTAAGAAAATGCGACGTTGTCATATTTCACGTAAGGGTGTTTTACATTCATAATCGTGACTTTGCCAAATTATTTTGTATGAAAAATTAAAAAAAAAATAACGAAGGATTGGAACATAACTCATATGCCAGTTGATTCTTTGATATGGCCTCAATCATACCCTAGACTTAGAGTTATGGGATATCAAAAAAAACACGTTGTATATATATATATAATATAGATCTGCAGATAGCTCAACTGTTTCTTGTGTTTTTTGTACATTTTGTAAATATTTGTTTAATTGTAAGTTTCTTTGTGTAAATAAATTTATATTCTTTCCATGTTTTTGACGTGACAACGTCTTATTTAAAAAAAAAACCTACTCTAATAATATTACAATCTAGCCAAATTCCGGCTAATAAGTAATTTTTCATTGACCTAAATTTCTAAAGTAAACTACAACTAAGAATGTGTCCACTAACACTTTTCTTACTGTCTCTATTTATGATGACGACACTTTGTTATTGTGTTCGTAATACCACACACTCTGCACTTTTACTATGAGTAAATATGAATAATTACTTAATACTACGCTAGTTCAAACGGTTTCGTTCTTTTAAGTCTTCTCTTCTCACTATGTCCGTATAACTAATACTAATATATTATAACATTCATTATTCTGATTGAAGCGACGCGTGACCCGCGGGCTGGTGGGTATTTGATGCAGCTCATTAGCAATGCTATTCAGCGTGGCAATGCCGCCAGCGTCTTAGGGACGCTTCCGTCTGGTACTGATTTAAATCTTTTTTAATAGACTGATGCAGATAGCTCAACTGTTTCTTGTGTGTTTTGTATGAGATAGTTTGGGCATGTAGAGAGAATGGAGGAAAGATGATTATCAAAATAGGTGCATCAGGCGAGTGTGAATGGTACTGCTGGAAGGGGAAGACCTAGGCGCATGTATCTCGATCAGATCGCAGACGTTTTAGAGAAATGCCAGGTTAGGAGTACCCTAAACCGACGAGCACGTATGAAGAATGTTATACGAGTGAATGAAGCGAAACAGGTATGTCAGGATCGTAGCAAGTTGATGTCCGTGGTCTCTGCCTATTTCGGTGGGAACGAGGCGTGGTTTTATGCATGTATGTATGTGTGTTCATCATCAGTCTGAAGCTGGGCTTACACTGAGAACGTATTTGTCTATATGCATTTATTTACACAAAGAAACTTACAATTAAATAAATATTTACAAAATGTACAAAATACACAAGAAACAGGAGCTATCTGCAGATCGTTACAAACGATCTAGAGATAGCTCAACTGATCCAAATCAGTGCCAGACGGAAGCGTCCCCAAGACGCTGGCGGCATTGCCACGCTGAATAGCAATGCTTATACGCTGCGCCAGATACCCACCAGCTCTTGGGTCACGCGTCGCTTCAATCAGTCGCCTAGACAAAATTTTGAAGACCCGCGAGGCCTCGGTTCCCCACGGACCCAGAGTCTAAACCCCAAGAGGAGCAAACAAGTAGGCTCTGTCGAGACCTGCATATTTGCGCCTCTTGAGATCCTCGGCCAGATCTGCCGCCGCGCCCGCCACACTTACACGCTTACACTTGGTTTCACTTACACATCAGTTCTGGTATTTGGATATCGTCCATGTGCTCGAAAAGACCAATATTGTTGTCGAAATCATCCTTGTTGAAGTATGAATGAACCACACCTCTTTTGACATCAGTTTCTGAAACTATACCTCACACCTGCAAAGGTTGTCTGGAAGAAGTAGCCACTAAGATTTTATAATGTCCCAGAAGTTAAGAGCCGGCGGGATATGAACCCCCGTACCCCCCCCCCCCCGAACCTTCCCCTATCTTCCGATGGCGAAGGTAGGGGAAGGTTGCGGTTGAAAGCCATGCGTTTCCTCACGATTCACTTTTTTCCTTCGTCATTTGAGAGCACTAGCATTGTGTACATGAATTTTCCAAACAGAAAGATCCATAGGTATGCGACTGGATTCGAACCCGTGACCTGAGCATCAACGGTGAAGTGCGGGGTGCAACTTGTGGCCCTGGTGCGGGAGTTACTAAGACCACCAGTGCACTTTTAAATGTAGTAAACTGAACGATGACAAACATTTTGGTGCAGAATAATTGTAAGTTTAAAAAACTAGAGAAACCGACTTCATTGCCAAACGGCCTAACCGATTTTAGTGAAATTTGTTTGGGACAATCTGGACATAAGAATAACCTTCCAAATAAAAAAATAATTTCCTAAATCGGTTCATAGATGACGGAGGCATGCAGTTACAAACATTAAAAAAATTATTTAAAAAAATGGCAACACCGATTTTAATAAAATTAAAATAGGACCAATCTGGAAGCAGTACCTTTCAGATAAAAAAAAAAAATTTTAAATCAGCTCACAAATAACGAAGTTATGCGGTAACAAACATAAAAAAAAAATACCACCGAATTGAGAACCTCCTCCTGTTTAATTGGAAGTCGGTTATAAAGACCAGAGGTGTGCTGATGCTGCCAGTACCTTTGAACTGATCATTCTTATACTTCAACTTCCAACTCGGCAGGTACTGAGCCAGCTCCGGGTTCGATCTAATGGTGACGCAATGAGCTGGTGCGAGCGACCACTGCGGTCTCACGAGGATCGTGTTGCAAACTAGTCTTTGAGGAGTTGATCTGATGTAGGCGACGCCGATAGAGCTGTAGTCGGACATTTCGATTTCCTTGGCGTCTATGATCGATGCTGTAAGCTCACATACCTTTATTTATTTTAAAACAAATCAAATACAATAAATAATTTATTAATAACTCTTAGTTACAAGTCAGTGTCAAATTGGTATGGAATAATACTACAACTGTCCTGTCCATCTGGACGGAGATGGAGATGGACAGGACATACAATAAGAGGAAAAGAGAAATGGAGCAAAATGTTGATGAATTGGTTCCCAAGATACAACAAAAGAAAGAGGGGGCGACAATTTAAAAGATGGGAGGACCAGATAAAGTATACACTGCAGGGAAAACATGGACGCGGATAGCGAGAGATAGAGAGAAGTGGAAGAGCTTGGAGGAGGCCTTTGCCAAAAAAGGGCAAACAGATAGTGACAGTGTCGATGTCGTTGTGTAAAATAAAATTTAGTTATAAAAATTTATCTGTAATTAAGGCTTAAAATAAATAAATAAATAAATACTACAACTTAATGTAGGTAAATGAGTCACAAACAAACATAAAAAATGTATGTATACTTATTATAAGCATAAATTATATTTTTTTTAAACATTAAAAAGTGAACATTAGTGAAAACAAATAATTGTGATTTTATAAAAATGTTAACAATAATGATAATTATATGCCAAATATAAAATGGATTTCCCACTGTTTATCTATTCCTAGAAGCGGTAACTCGTAAAACTAAAACTCGCGAACTCGCTAAGTAGCGATTACAACGAGTGCCCGAGTAGCCACTTACGCAATCGTATTTTTCATTGCTCATACTCTGAAAGTAGGTTTGAAGTTGCCTGAGGGGCCTAATTGAAAGTTATACTTTCAGCCCTAGGGAGAATCGCTTTCTACTGACAGCTGTCAAATTATTAAAAAAAACAAGTTCTATTTTATTCAACCATGTTCCAACTTTCTAAACTGCAAGGAGGTTGAACCAAATTCCAACTTTTTATTCAGCAAGTAGGTTGGAATCCCATTACAACGGTAAGAAGTTTAAAAAGTCTAATTAGAGCGCAATGTAAAATTTAAATTTAAATAACATAAAGATAGTATTAAATAAATAATATATCTTCTAAATTACTTGATTTATATATAGCTTCAACTATTTCTTTAAAATAACATAGATTTGAGCTAACAATTTACCATTTTTTAAATTATGAAAATGAAAATAATGGCTGAATAATGCTGGCGAACCGAAGCCGAAGGCCCGCCAGAGAAAAAGAAAAAAAAAACCGGGAAGGCGGCAATTCAATCTTCATTTTCACTAATTTTTCTTTCATGTTTTTATTTTTACTTTCCTTGTATTCGTAATGAAAAGCACAGTGTTTACCTCGGATGAAAGTCTTTTAAGTCCCTCAAGCTCCATTGGCGCCCTCGCTAACGCTCTGGCGCCAAACCCGTCTCGGGACTCAAAAAACGTGACTTTCAACACTCGGGTAACAATGTACTATTGAAGACTGCTGTAGAAGTAGCATCTATCTTTATTGTGTCCGGCAGCCTGATATAGACTGAGGGGCCCATTAGGTATATAACTAGCTGATAGAACAAGCATTATGGTTCAACGGTCAAATATGCACCCATATTTGATAACAATCAGAAAAAAAAATAAGGACTTTCAGTAGAACACAATAAAATAAAATCAAATATAAAAATAATAATTCAGTTGTACTTGTCACAAGGATCACTTTGAAACGTCATAAAGCTAAGGTGAGTAAGTGCCAGTTCCACGCGACCAAGCTTAGAACAACAGGCTACAAATAAATAAATGTGGACAATTCACACAACACTATCAAGCCCCGAACTAAGCAGAGCTTGTATGATGGGCCAGATAGCTGATACAATACTTGAATAAGTTTTTTTTTGTAAATACTTTATTAGAATACAATATAACACCCAGACAGACGACTTAAATACGACGAAAGAAATTACGGCTTGGTTCCTACCGTTTTCTTGCTGGATCGAAAATAATAATAGCAGTGAAGTTTCAGTGTGGTGTGGTGGCAGTAGCCTATGTGCTGTTCCAGACTATATGTATATTTGTGTTATATTCCATCCAGGGGCCGTACCATAAACGTTTGTATACCAGACAGACTGACCCACACATTAATACTATTGACCCACACATTTAAACCTAAGAAGTTATTCATGTGTAGGTTAGCAGACTTGTACACACATTTGTAGTTTAATTATTTATTTATTTATTTTTTGATCCGTTTGGCGTTACTATGTAACAAACATCCATCCATCCATTTATTATTTATCCATCCATCCAAACTTTCACATTTATAATATTAGTCTTCTTATCGTGTCACTGATTCTTTCGAACCAAGCGTGGTGAAAGGTTTTGAAGTGCGCCTCAACGAGGCTCTTTTCATGCACTCGACACATATTTTCGAACTTTTTATGTTCTACGACATGCCGTTCCTCACGATGTTTTCCTTCACCGTTTGAGAGCGCTTGCATAATGTACATAAATTATAATATTAGTAGGATAGTGGTAGCCATCGTCTAAAAGAAAAGCAACCACGTAGCTGCCCGCAGCTACGCATATACCTACCTATCTAAATTCTAATTATAGTTTATTGAAATGAGACCTAAATAGAATACTTACACTGCTCCAACTTTCTTCGTGTTATCCTCACTGCGTCCCACCCTTGATGGGGCACAATCAAGGTATGCGCCACGTAAATGATAGCTACAACCAATATTAAGACTAGGGTCACGGCAACGTGAATCAAAATGCATTTGTCTCCTCGGGTACATTTTGCCAGCGAACATTCACTACCAGTCTCGGACATTTTGCAAAATAATGCATGGCTTCCTTGAATACACCAAAGAACACGCGCGAATATAGACCATTAGATGTTAGCTGCTGTAACATAGAAACGATTGTTACGAGCTGAAGGCCTGCGCACATCTAGCGCGATGGCGATCAGTGAAACGCTGTCAAATATCACTATCATATTTGTAACCATTTCACTGATCGCCATCGCCATCGCGCGCAAGGCTATACCTAAGCGTTCGTAACAGGATACACAATGTGAAAAGCAGATAAGTACTTTACATTGGCGTATACACCACCCCAACAAAGCTCTAGGACTAAGATATTTGGTGGGTAGGTAATTACGTATCTATTTGAAGTAGTAGAAAAATAACTAACCGAAACTAAACACGTGAATCCACAATCAGTGAATTCCACATACTGGGGATAGAAAAACTTACATCCCTACCTCTACAGTGCATGAGACCCTAGTCAAAATAAAATGCAAAAATAAATCGGTAATACTTGTATTTATTATGAAAAATTATTGCTAATACATTATCTTAACTAATAGGCACGTCACATGAATAAAACGGCATTTGAACATTCTCTACTCTGCCATAAAAAACGATAAATGTGTATGTAATTTCGAGTTCCATTGCGCGGCAGTCAGGCGACGACAACTCGTCTGTGGAACGGCTTCCTACTTGACGCGCATTGTAACTTCAAATAACGCAATGACATCTAACATTTTTCATGACGGTACATACACAACAGCCTTTAGAGCTAGCGTTATCCAGTATACAACACGACAGAAGAATTTAACCCTGCCAATAAAGAATTATCTTAAGAGGCCGGCGGAAGGCGAATTTTCATACAAACGTAATACCAAAATTATTACTAGTTTAGGCAGATTGTATGAAAATTCGCCCTCCGCCGGCCTCTTAAGTCATTATAATGCATAGTTCAATATCATCAAAATATTTGCATTATTGAACAAATATAAATCCATTGCATTTTAAAATCAACACCGTTTTTACTACCTCAAAGTACCATAGCATCCATCAAATAAAAATATTTTCGTCAGAAGTTTTTTAAACAAAGCGTAGACTTTGTAAACTCACGTGGGCGAAGCCAGCTAAACTGAAGCATTGTGATGAAATTTGCCAATTATCGATTTCAAACGTAATTAGACTCGAAGGGTTGAAACAAACTAAAGACGAAATGAAATTTAATGACAGACTGTGGTACTTCGAGATATTAAAATCCTAATGAAACCAACCGTGCCGCCCAGCGGTGGGCCCTAGAACAAACATCAAGCAAGATTTGTCATTTCTTGAGGCCTGCGCACACCTAGGTCGCTGGCGATAGCGATCAGTGAAACGCTGTCAAATTTGACAGCGTTTCACTGATCGCCGACGCCAGCGACCTAGGTGTGCGCAGGACTTTGATAATCATGTAAAACGATGGAGTTTCAGTTCAGTTTGAGCTTTGTTCTAGAATACGAGCTAAAGTGCTTGTTTCCCATTTCTGAGTGAGTTATACCTTTTGCATGTTATAAAAACAATTATCCAAGATTCGATTGATACCTTGAGAAATAGCTTTCATGAAATTCAGCGGCACCGCGTGCTGCCGACATCGGAATATGTGCCAAAGCCTGGCTAGCAAATCTAGGCGATGGCAATCAACTGAAACGCTGTCAAATATGGCAGTGATATTTGACAGCGTTTTAGCTGATCGCCATCGCCTTGATATGTGCAGGCTTAAAAGCAAACATGACAATATTTATATTCCATAGCTCAGAGACGGGAAACAGACACGAATACAAAAGACTGCAACTTTAGTTTACCAATAACAATGTTTATAGAAACAGTTGACGAATTATAGGTTTAATTATTTATTAACATTTTGGGTCTTATTAATAATCCTGGCGTAGCGTTGGACTAGTTGATCCGTGTTTTGTCTCTTGCATTGACATGCAATTGTCAACTCGACCAAATGTGACAAAACACGGATTAACTAGTCCAACGCTACGCCAGGATTATTAATAAGGCCCTTAGGTATTAAAATAAAATTGATCTTGAAGGCTTTCGACCCAAATTAAATTGTAAATATTCTCAATAGCACGGTCAGAAATATCTTAGAATTAATTATCCATTAAATAGTAGGTATTTAAAAATATCTAAAAAATCTTTGAATTTGTGAATTACAAATAAAATACATCAAAATTACATTATATCATCAAGATCATTACATTTAAATTAAGTGCAAACCAAACGGTTTATATGCGTCTGTTCAATAAAACTGATAAAATATAAGAAATGAATCATGTATATTAAGACTAGATCTACTAATATCATCTTCATAAACACCGATTTAAATAGGTACGTTATTAAAATGTGTTCATGGCTGCGTCTGGTTTGCTACAACCTATTTACACATTGGATTAGGGTACTATCTCAATTACTTATACAACTATACGAATGACTCCAAGATGCCCCTTCACTAAAATATTCTTTACTTAGCTAAATAGAAACATAGCCTGCTTTTATTTAATACCTACATATATACAGGTTACAATTATTATAAAATTAAAAAAATATTAACTACAGAGTACACGCCGAACATGTTTTCCTACGCAAAAGTTTCTAGTACGAAAACTAGTTATTTAACATATTGGTAGGAAAACTTGATTGGATAAGAGTATTATTATAGCTAATTATTTTAATTACGTTTACATTTTGTGATTTATTTTTAATTAATGTGCTAACTAAAAGTTGTATAACAGTATAATAATATTAATAAACAGTAACAGTTGTCAGCCCCGTATTCCGCTCGGCCGCCCACCGCCGCGGCAGGCGGTGGCGTGTGGCGTGCTGCAATTCGTCTGCCGTGTCACGCAATTGCACAAAAAGACATTTACTATACCAATGCGAGATCCGTCCTTTTACTAGGAAACAGGCGACCGGACTACAACAAGCGCATAGAGACAGACTATCAAACATTTAGGAAATCACAAAGATTTTCATAATGTCCCTAAAGTTAAGAGCCCGCGGGGCTGCGCTGACCGCTGCGCCATACCAAGGGCAAGGTCGCGGGTTCAAATCCCGCTCGGCTCTTAACTTTTGGGACATTATAAAAATCACATTTTGACGTGATAACGTCTTATAAATCGATGGAGCCGGCTGCACGCACGAAAAAACATGACTAAACCGTCGTTCCGTCGAGCCCGAGCCCGGGTCTAGGTAAGGGTAAGGGGTTCGGGTCCCGGTCCGAGTCCGGGTCCGGGTCAGAGTCTTGACTCGGACTTCTAAATTTCTCCGGCTTCATAATTTTGCCACTGATGTTAAACAATCGACACCTAAAATTAAGAAGCCGGAGAAATTTAGAAGTCCGGGTCAAGACTTGGACCCGGACCCGAACTCGGACCCGGACTCGGTCTCGGGCTCGGGCTCGACGGAACGACGGTTACGACGCATGAGTCATGTTTTTTCGTGCGTGCAGCCGGCGCCATCGATTTATAAGACGTTATCACGTCAAAAAAGCAAAATGAATTAAAAACTACAACGTTCAGGCTGCGTTCCCACTAGAACCGTACGAGAAAACCGAGCGATGCCCAAGAAAAACCCACGGAAACCCAAGGAAAACGGAGCGACCGTAGGCGGATATTTACGTCGAACATCGCCAAATCACTCGAACAGCTTGTAAAAACGCAACCAATGTCCTAAATTAACATCTCGACACGTCACACGCACACATTTAGATAAAAAAAGAAAGAAATCGGATAATGAACGATGGTGTAATACGTAGGCGGTACGTGCATGCGTTACAAAAATAATACGCTTATCCCTTACAAGAGTCTTTTAAAAAATGACCGTGTGCGCCTGATGCGTGCGTCAGGAGGTATAATCAAGCAACCATCATGTTTGATACACATTCAAATTACAAAGCATAGTAAAATACACAAAATACTAGTTACCCTATGTAAAAGACGCTTAAAACGAAGCTTAGAAATAACTTTATAGTACCTTATTAGTCTATTACGACATTAAATAGAAAAATGCCGATCGTTGTAAAATCATTATTAAAAATAAACATCCAACTGTGCAAGACAGCTGGAGACCAGTCTCCCATTATTCTATTTCCACATTGCGGTTTGTAACACTAACTGTAACTAGTAGTTCGCCCCGAACTGAGATCTCGTGATGCGATCCAAATGCTCCGAAAAGTTAAGTATGTGGGCTTCTCCCACATTACATAGGTATTTAGTAGTAGGCAGAAGAATAAAAAAATATTTGATAAAGTTTCAAATTGGACAACATTCGAATTGCACTGAAATAATGTGCAGTTTAGTATTTCCGTGCTTTGAATTGGCACGTCATAAACACTACTTACCGTGTGTCCTAAAATTGCGCATTTCCATGCATTTAGTTTTAAATTCGAATTTGAAACAATGTGTAACAAATTTTTCGTCTCGGAAACTGGCCGTAAACTTCTTTTCGGAGCAATCGAATCATATCACGAGATCTCAGTTCGGGGCGAACTACTAGTTTTAATTTAACATTGACGTTAGAAACCCTCGTTTAGCCCCTTGCAGACCTAGAATAACCTCAATAGTTTCGATTTAAAATATATTTGGTGCATAGATTAATTAATTATAGATGTCATATTTATTATTGATGATACATTTATTATTGGTGTCATTAATTTTATTATTATTATATGCGGGTACCCCCTTTATTCGTAGGCACTGACAAAATTCTTAAATAGGCCAATGCACAATAATTCTAGAAGACCAGCAGCTCTTTCGCTGGTGTTGCTTTACTTGGTACCGAGGTAGATGGTACTATTTAGTTAATGGACTAAAAATCTTACTAAAATAATAGAGATAAGGCGGAACTTGGCTCAGAGGTACACGATCAAACTCTGGCTGTATATTCCCTGGACATGAAGGTACAAACACCCAAAAGAGTCTTCGTCAGAAACTCCTCCGCAGAGCTATCAAACTTTGAGCATGCACCAATGAATCATATTAATACTACTGATCAAAATTTAACAATCTTTATAAAACTACTACTATTATAGCATTAACATTTTCGGAACATTATATTGTTGTTACGACACTGTGCCAGTAAAAACCTATTTTAGCGGAATTTTGTCGTGCTAGGCTTGACAAAACAACGATATCGGCGATTTCACTGCAATCCTAATTAATCTTAATTAACCTACCCTCAACCATGAAAATCTAAAACTACTAAGGCAATGCTGAACATATAGAACAAACACACTACAATGAACACTTTTGCTATCAAGCATGCGTCAAAGAGTCAAAAAGTAAAAACAGTGAGCCAGTACTTTGTAATTTTTGTCCAAAATTCAGTAATTGGCAAACACACAATTAAACGTCAATTATTAAAATAACCTAGCGCCCGCTTTCATATAACTATCATAATTTTCACTAAAACCCGTACATTTCTCACTATAAACCCCACGCCTTATAGCCAAGTTTGGGGAATCTCCGACCATAGACAACTCATTCCAACCAATCAGATTCAAATCTTTTTGTCAAAGCTTGAAGCTGATTGGTTGGAATCAAAAATTGTCTATGCTCGGTCAACATCACCAAACTTCAAACCAGTTAGTATAAAACTATATGTTATTTGCTGTTCTAGACTAATGTCATAAACATTAATATTTAAACAGAGTATAATAACATGATTTTATACTTAAAGCAAGGGTTTTAGTATAGCGTTCAGAATTCTATAGCGACCCCGCTTAAAACTATAGCTGTTCAAGCTTTCCTCGCATTCATAGATTGTACAACTGACCGCTAGAGCTTTTTGTAGTTTTAAGTGAAAATTATAGATATCCCGTGCGTTGGTCAGAGTTGGAGCTAGCCGTGCTTAGACTGCTTCGACTGCTTCATGACTGTCAGGAGGAGCTCAGCCAGAAGTTCCTGGAACAAAAAAAGACCCGTTAATATCCTCCCAAAGAACAGTAACAAATAATACCAGTAGTTACAAAATGTACCTTTATAACACCCTAAGGGTGTTATTAATAATCCTGGCGTAGCGTTGGACTAGTTAATCCGTGTTTTGTCACATTTGCTCGAGTAGACAATTGCATGTCAATGCAAGAGACAAAACACGGATTAACTAGTCCAACGCTACGCTAGGATTATTAATAAGACCCTAAGGGTGCTATTAATAATCCTGGCGTAGCGTTGGACTAGTTAATCCGTGTTTTGTCACATTTGCTCGAGTTGACAATTGCATGTCAATGCAAGAGACAAAACACGGATTAACTAGTCCAACGCTACACCAGGATTATTAATAAGGTCCTTAAAGATTAGTAGGCGATCGGTGAATAAATTTAAAACAGTTTGGAAACAGCAGGAGTTAAGGGGTGGTGTACGGGGTTAAATTAAAGGACTAACTATGCTAAATGTATATAATTATAAGTTTAAAAAACTAGAGAAACCGACTTCATTGCCAAACGGCTAAACCAATTTTAATGAAATTTGTTTGGGACAATCTGGACGTAAGAATAACCTTCCAAATAAAAAAATAATTTTCTAAATCGGTTCATAAATGACGGAGGCATGCAGTTACAAAAAATGGCAACATCGATTTTAATAAAATTAAAATGAGACCAATCTGGAAGCAGTACTACCGTCGATAACATTATCGCTCGCACACTTTGACTATTGTGTGCGATGTGATTGCACTCAAAATTGTTGGTCGCGAGTCAGTGATTTTATATATTTCTTATTTTGAAATGTTGCGAGCGAGAAGTTTGTTTGACGCTTGTGAGCGCCTTATGCTCATCAATTACCTTTTCTGAAGGGTTCATGTTTCTCACTCTACTGGCCAGTTCTTCCGGCACGCGTTGAGGCTGTAAGTTAAAAACACATATAATACTCATGTCTATTTAGAAAATGAATAAATGATTATAATATAATTTATACTATGTTAATAAATGATTATACAGGGTGTTACCAGACCACTACCGAAAACTTTAGGGGGTGAAAGTACCCATCAATATGAACAACTTTTTCTAAGAAACCAACACTTTGTACGCGAAAAAAAAACAGCAGTTCCATACATAAGTTCAATACCTACTTGGCTAAAGTGTATGAAACAGCTGTTTTTTCTCGCGGTCACAGTGTTGGTTTCTTAGAAAAAGTTGTTCATATTGATGGGTACTTTCATCCCCTTAAGTTTTCGGTAGTGGTCTGGTATATATTGGATATATTGGATATATTGAACACCCTGTATATATTGGATATATTGGGGCTAGACCCAAACTTCTTCTTCTTCTTATCGTGTCACTGATTCTTTCGAACCAAGTGTGGTGAAAGGATTTTGAGTCCGCCTCAAAGAGGCACCTTTCGTGCACTTGACACATATTTTCGAACTTTTTAGGTTCTACGATATGCCGGTTTCCTCACGATGTGATTTTTTACAAACTGAAAAACTTATTTGACAGTACCTGTCAATTTGAGATCTTGCCTTAAATAATTGCTAATTTTTTTTTCGTAAACGTAACATGAAAAAACCACAGTATTTTAGATTTATGTGACGCGGTCTGTTTACAAACATTCTACATCGCGTTTGGCTGGAGTACAGGTTATTATGTTTAGGTTTGTGCTTAAAAAGTACTTACTGGTTCTTTGGAGCGACGAACAACTGCCGCTTCTGACCGGCGCTGTAACTAAAAAAAACAATACATGTACATACTCCATCAAAATTAATAATGCATAGTACAAGCCCATATAAAATGTCTATAATAAATTACCAGAAAAAATAAAAAAACTTCAGTCAGATTCCTTATTTATAAAAAAATATATTTTCTCCTACAAAAATGTTCATCATCATCATCATTTCAGCCCGGTATCACCCACTGCTGGGTATAGGCCTCCTTCATATTTCGCCAGCCTCCCCTGTCCTGCGCGTCTCTTGTCCAGGTGTTTCCTGCGACCTTTACGATGTCGTCGACCCATCGGGCTTTCGGACGCCCCAGATTTCTTCGGCCCGACTTCGGCCACCATTCGGTCAAGGCCTTACTCCACCGACCACGTCTTTACCCTGATTCAGAAACTCAGTCATTTTTTGTAAACAAACAAACGTCATAATTACTGTCATAGTGACAACTCAGGGGAGAAAAACATGTTTTACCATGGATCACTATTAGTAGGACCGGCGGCGACGCGCGGTTTTACTCGTGCAATAGACCTACCTGAATATTACTACAACTACTTACCTACTAGAGAACACTGTAAAGTAGAACCTCATTTGCCTGTGCCTGATCATAAGGAAGTATAAATAAAACAATGATCCTATAATTTCATATTTTTATGTATCATATTTTGACCCGCGCCGGCGCGATTGAGGGTCTATGTTTGATACAAACACAACAGCAACAACAACAAGGCTAAAACTTGTCAAAAAACTGATAACAATAACATACAACGATAATGTGAGCAAAAACTTAGATAACAACGCACAATTGGACACGAGCAACACACGAGGAACACATTCGACTTCGACGAACGAGAGACGATGCAAATGCATGACGATTAAAACAAATAAGAACACAAACTCAAAATAGAATGGCTTTATAGTGCCTAAATGCACCAACTGGTTCGTAGCCCTGTGATTGATTTACTCCCATGTTATTCAAATGATACCAGTGTAGTAAAATATTTTTTACTATAATTTCTTCATCATTTAATAACTTTGTAATAACAATAAATTAAAATATACGAGATAGCAAGAAACCATTACTTTTTCCCATTTAATGGATATTGATTAGAAATTAAATCCTACCTCAGCTAGTTTTCAAAATTTAAAAAAATATTGATAAGTACCAGTTCATCGTTTTTTTGATATGGCCTTACCTTTGTTTACCAAAAATGACTAAGATTATAAATCAGGGTATAGCAAGGTGTCCTGCCCAACTCCACTTGAGATTTACCGCCCTGTCTCCGACGTCTCGTAAGCCTTAGTACGACGTCGGATTTCAGTGTTACGTACTCAAAAATGTTACTAGAATTTTTGACCCATAAAATGTGCGAATATAATAATAAAAATTTGTTGGATTTCTTAATAATAAAAAAAAATATATACATAAATAAATAAATATGTACTTACAACTTTCATTCCATTCCCCGCGGCCCCACTGAGCTGGTTCGAGTTGGTTTGCTGAAAAAAATTAACAACATTCATCAATCTATATTAATAAATACCTAATAATAAATAAATAATGGGGACAATCCACACAACACTATCTAGCCTAAAACTTAGCAGAGCCTATAACACTATGCTGTAGTTATAAGCTAACAGTTATAATAGCGATAATCTATCCCTACTATAAGAGGGCAGAGCCCGAAGTCCCAGTGCATTTACAACATTTCGTTACCAAATGTTGTTTTCGTTTTGCCAATTTGTCTCCGTCTATTGTATGGAGAAAAGATGAGAAAACAACTCGTAACTACGTAACGTATTTTAGCCGTCTCATATTTTCTCCATACAATAGAGAGAGACAAATAGGCGAAACGAAAACAACATTTGGTAAAGAAATGTGGTAGCAAAACTCTGACTTCGGGTACAGATGACTGAGCCACGTGCACGCGAATATGTACGGTTTTTGTCCGCTGCATATTTAAACCATAGACAGTATTCCACGCGGACGAAGTCGCGGGCTCCGCTCGTACTTATATATATTTTTTGTAAATACAAACATACTAAGAATACAATATAACACTCAGGCAGATAACAATTTTCTATGTTTTACCGCTCAAATATTTGTTCTCGGTGGGGATCAAACCTACGGCCTACGGCGCTGAAGGCAGGGTTACTGCCAACTGAGCCGTGACGCCTGTCAATGTGTGCAAAATGTGACGTCACTGCCTTTAATTTTTTCCACCCGTGCAAAGCCGAGGCTATAGATAGTGCAATTCACGAAGACGAGTGCGTGTGCACTCATAGGTAATTAGTGTGTACCGATAACACTCAAACATTGACGGAAGTTTGCACACATATACTATAAACGGTTAGGAGGAATAGTGGGGCGCGCCTTCGTGGATTCCACTATCTATAGTCTATACTAATATGATAAAGCTAACGTAATACATAACATAATATTATAAAAATAACCACCAAAAAATAAAAAATAATAATAAAGTCACCTCTCACCATCCGGTAATGTCAAACAGTGACAGGGCGAACTTTAAGCAGTGCGTAACGCTTGTAAGTAAGGCCATATAATGTCCACCCATGCGAAGCGAGGACAGGCCGATAGTAACAAATAAAATTGTCGATTCTTACCCCATTCAACAGCATTATATCAAAGACGTTGTTGAGTCTTGCATCCTTCTTCATCAGCTCCTGCTTCTGTTTGGCCAACATCTCAGCCTCTTGGGTCAACAGGTCCATTTTATTCTTCGCGCGTTCGAGACTGGAATAATATTCACTTTATTAAAATGCGTGTTTGTGTCCAAATCTCATTAAACTAATAAAAGTGAATAAATAAATAAAATAAAGTATTCAATAATCCACACAACACTATCCAGCCCCAATTTTTAAGTAATATCAAAAATATTTAAAATGAATTAATTTCCTACATACATTTAGTAAATATTGCAATAATGTCAAAGTTGTGGACGTTTGAAATTTAATTTTTAAACTCTAGCCGGGTTTTGTCGATGGCAGGAGACATTTAAGGTGCCATGGCGTGCCTTTTTGGGGTCAAGTTCATAATTAAGAATTTGTGCGTAAAAATACTCTAAAATCAGATTGCTAACAAAACCGCGTGACAGAACCATTTAAATGTAGCAGAATGCCAGCAAGACTTCGCTTACATAATTTTATTCTATTTCAACCCTTCAGCCATCTGCACCCTTAAAAAAGAAACGTTATTTATTTAATTCATTATTGCACCAAACTAATTTGTACAAGGAGCTAACTGCTAGACAGCATTTTCTACCAGCCAACCTTGACAGGTTAAATACGTAAGAGCCATTTTAGAGCCGCGTAAGTTTTTAATTTATTTAAAAAAAAGCCATATTTGAGTTTCCAGTTAATACCACAGCTTTATTATTGGTAGTCTAGCACTCAGCTAGCTTAGCAGGCGGCTAGGTCTATCGCCATCTCTATTTGTTGGCATGAAAGTGACAGTGACAATGCTTTAGCGAGCCGCTAAAAGTGACAGAGATTATGCATGTGGGGGGGGGGGGTAGTTTAAGTGACCCCGCATAGAGTCTAGCAACATGGCGGCAGGCCAGAGTTAAATAAAATATAACAGGGCAGATATTATAACTTTGCTTAGTATTTTTTTAATCTATGTGCGTTTTTATTTGTGGAGCACGTGCTTATATTATTGCTTATTATTCATGTTAATGATATTATAATTAATTGCATGAGACTGATAAAAATATAACAACAGCAAAATGCGGGCATATTTTACGTATGGATGTGGCTCTGACTACCCCCTCAGTTCTGTCCAAAAGGATCTTGAGTACGTCTTACTCGACTAGGTATTAATTCGTCTTGATTTAATCATTCTTTTGTTTGAAAAGGGTAAGTTATATTGAAGTTTTAGATATAACATATAAATGTTTTTTTTTTAATATGACGAGAGTAGTGAGTGTTAGTGAATGCCATGGCGGCATGGGCTCTCATAAAGGCTATGCTGCAAAGTAAAACTATAGAAAAACCACGTAAGTCAGTCCTCTCCCTACGTTCTTACAGGGGTGAGGGGCGTGATATGCGGGGGATCACGCTGAGAGCGGGCGGCAAGGGCATTCGTTTTGTTTTATATCACCCCCTGAACCCCGGTAAACATCACCGAGGCCTCATTTAAATGGTTTACCTATAAACTCGAGTTACATGTTTATATTGTCATTTATATCGCTATTATATTCTAGATAAGAAATACCTGAGCTCGGCAACGTCGCACATTTTGCATTTCTTCTGATCGTTCCCGTTCATCTCGTGTTCAGGCAGGGCCATAGCTGCTGTCAAAATATACGTAAACGTCGCTTAAACCACCAGTCAATACAATAATTCGCTTTGCATAACAAACACAAAGGCACATTCAGCTTCCATAACCATCAAAAAAAGATAGTACTTCAAGGACTACTTTTGCTAAAATCGGGCATCAAACACAGCAAGGTGGATTTTTTTTATGAAAAGCTAATTTGATTTAAAACTTTTTTTGCCCATTTTATCATTATTATGGTTAATTATTGATAGAGAATGCTGGAAACTAACCAGCCAATAGCTTGGTTTTGTAAGAAAAGTTTTAAGTAAGAAGTGGTATTGTTAATTAAACATAAATGATAATGTGAAAAAATCATTTAAGTAAAAATTTGACGATTGAAAGACAAGTTCTGGTGGCCACTTATGTAAATTTTAAATAAATATGTTTGTACATTATCATTTATGCTTTATAAACAATACCACTTCTTACTTTAAACTTTTCTTACCAAAGCTCTAAAGCTATTCGCTGGTTAGTTTCCAGCATTCTCTATCAATAACTAAACATAAGAATGATAAAATGGGCAAAAAAATTTTTAAATCAAATTAGCTTTTCATAAGGATTTTCCACCTTGCTGACTTTGATGCCCGATTTTAGCAAAAGTAGTCCTTTATGTACTATTTTTTTTTGATGATTATGGAAGCTGAATGTATGGCGCATTTTTTAAAGCTACCGAGCTACCGAGAAATCACCTGTTTAGATTTTTAATTTACAGTTGAGAATTTAAGTCTTAATTCACCGAACGTAAATTTTTCACTTTGAATCATCATTCTTATAACTTTCATCAAAGTAACTCAGCTAATTATTTAAGACATAAAAGCAGGGACTATTCATGAAGATTCAGTTGCAAAAATAAATTACGAAAACGTTTTTTTAGAAATTGGTCGGTTCCTAAATTCCCGAAAATTCAGAATAAAATTCAAAACTCGAAAACTATAAAAAGTCACGGAACACACATGGGGGTGATTCGGATACCCCACGATGCGAGGGACCAAAATTATTATTTTGGACTTCAATGTTCCGGCCACCTTGTATATTATAGGTAGCTTTATAATTGGGTAATTTTGCATAGCCACGTCCAGACACTTGTATTAAAATGTTCAATTACATTTCGCCGTAAGTTTTAGTTGAATATATTATATTAGTGCGCTTTTATTGGATTAGTAATACCCTTAACAATAAATACAACTTCTGACAGCTCGTATACTCGATCTAGCTATTTTATTTGTTTAGTAATTACTGGTATTTTTTTTATTTGAAATAATTTTCCTACATAGAGGAATTATTGTTGGTGTCGGAGTGTAGGTATGCCATGCATGTTTTATATCATATTATTACAAAAATCTATTAAGTATTTTATTTTGTTGACTAACCCCCGAATACTGAAACGCAACTCAGATTTAAGCACGTCTCAAGCGACGAATATTTGACAGTATTCAATGAAAATCTGTCAAATACTCGTCGCTTGAGACGTGCTTAAATCTGAGTTGCGTTTCAGTATTCGGGGGTTAGTTTTTCAGTATGCTACTTATATAGATGAATAATCAAAGCCTATCCAATATTTACTTTAGATTTACTTAGAAAATCTGTGAATAATAAGAAATGACTTTCAAAATAGTAGAATGACGCATTAACATTTTTAAAACAGAACGGTGATTGATGGTATAGGTAAGGTTTTATTACAATTCCCTGACTAAGGAGGTTGAAATATTATTTTTTCATAGTTACACCGGAAATACGTCATCTAGCCTTCGAAAAACGTCGCGTTGACAACACTGTTTACGTACATTATTTTGAAATTAGAATATGGTATATCAATTCAGCATTTAATATTTTTGGATTTTTATCTTGCTGGTTTCTTCATGTTTCTAAAACAAGCTGATAATTTAAAATAGCGATAATAATAGACAAATAGGCTTAGTAACTGCGGGGTGAGGCGGGGTGAGACCTGCTCTCCCCAAATCCTTTATTTGCCTCTTGTAAAATAGGAATTGCGACTTCAACAAAAAGACTTAAACCATTTATTTGTTAATTTATTTATTTAAGATCAACTGGTAGAAAGAAATACCTTAGATTCGTGGGGGGGATTGGTTTGTGGGGCTTAAATAATAGTAGGTAACAAACGCGATTAGTAATTAATTATGCCTTATTAGTTTACATATATCTTAGCCGCGTGTTTTTATAATGAAAATATTTTAGTTGAACTCAGAAAGCACGTGTTAGTATTTTTGTGTAATAGCTGTTTTAAACTGATCCTAATAAATTATTTTTAACCACGCCAAGCAGCGCTGGTTTACAGGCATTTATGACGTTTTTATAAAATTACTTATTATTAATTTGGACAAATATAGCTTCGGTAATAGTAATAATTTTATTTCGCATTGCAAATATAAAATACAAACAATTAAAGTACTTGCGTGCGAACTTTAGTGTACTTTACACAGGAAATAAAGTCGGTGATTCGCCAACCTCCTCTCCTCCGACCTCCTCCCCTCTTTTCCTCCTCCTCTCTCCTTCCCTTCTCCTCTCCCTTCCCCCTCCCCTCCCCTCTCCTCTTCTTTTTTCTCTTCCTCCTTCTTTTCTTTCTTCCTTCTCTCTCGTTCCTTTCCTCTTGACCGGATCCAACGTCGGGCAGCTCGTATTGTTGACGATTCCAAGCTCTCAGGTGACATAGAACCCGCGTCTGCGGAGAGACGTTGGCTGTCTGTGTGTGCTCTATCGTCTCTACAATGGGGAGTGTTCTGAGGAACTGTTTAGTTTAGTGCCCGCGGCTGATTTCTATCATCGTACCACACGCCGCAGAACCAGATTCCATCCTCACCACCTGGTTGGCTGGTTTTCCACAACTGCTCGTTTTTCGCGATCCTTCTTGCCGCGCACGAGTAAGTTGTGGAATGAACTACCCTCTGCGGTTTTCCCTCAGAGCTACGACATGGGGTCCTTCAAAAGGCGGGTATATCTGTATTTAAAAGGCCGGCAGCGCATCAGCACCACCTCTGGTGTTGCAGGTGTATATGGGCGACGGTGACTGCTTTCCATCAGGTGGCTCGTTTGCTCGTCTGTCAGCTATGGCATAAAAAAACAAACAAAAAAAAAAGTTGTCCCAAAATCATAATTTATTTGGAGCTATTTTTTCTGGTTTGTTTTAAAATAAAATAACATGCGCAACTAAATAAGCATAAAACATAATGGAGGTTAGTACCAATGCAATAATAGCATAAAAACATAAAAAAAACAATACGGCGTAAAAAATAATACTGCGATAACTGAACATTTAAATACAACCGCTAGGCTGGACGTGGCCAAAACAAGATTTTGGCAAATGACCCAAATACAGAATGCAATGCTTAGTAGGCTTGGGAAAGAAAGTGATTCGTGTTCACCTGATGTTGAGCAGTTACATCTGCCATGCATTATATATTTGGATCGAATGACTTTTACTTTACGACAGAAAGAAAGAAAAAGTATAACTGTGGTAAGTTTAAATTGTAAGTGTGACTTTTGCTTCGCAAATAAATATTTTATTTCTTTCTTTCTTTCTGTGGTGTAAAGACACTTCAAATTATATATATTATTATTATGTGCCCTCCGGGTCCCACAGCTGGGCAAAGGCCTCAAAAAAGCAGAAATATCCGCAGGTGGTCTTTTGACGCTGTTAATAGCGTGTTCAGATTCCACCTCACCAATATAATAGAGGGTTACTCATCATTCTTTACAGAACTGATTACGATTGCCACTTATTTGCATACAAAAATAAGAGTACAAAAAACCTAATACCATATTTACTTATTTATTTACCAAAAGAACATACAGGTTTAGCCTGTATCGCGGGAGGCCAAAGAACAAGAATTATGATTTCTATTTATATGTGATTATTTAATGTGCATTATTTAATATTTTTAATAGACCTTTTCCCAAACAGATAACGGATCTAAGATCATATTATAACAATCAACTTTGTTGTTACCATTGACCTTTAAATAAACTTTGTCATTATCTTGGGAATCTTAAACCAATACTAAAAAAATCCGTCATCTTATTTTGTACATACATACATACATACATACATAAAATCACGCCTCATTCCTATGGGGGTAGGCAGAGATCACGGATTTCCACTTGCTACGATCCTGACACACCTCTTTCGCTTCATTCAATCGTATAACATTCTTCATACATGCTCGTCGGTTTCGGGTACTCCTAACCTGGCCTTTCTCTAAAACGTCTGCGATCTGATCGAGATACATGCGCCTAGGTCTTCCCCTTCCAGCAGTACCATTCACACTCGCCTGATGCAATTGTTTTGTTAATCTCCTTTCAACCATTCTCCCTACATGTCCAAACCATCTTAGCATACCTTTCTCTACTCTCATCACTACGTCTTCTTTCACACTGCATTTCTCTCTTATCACACTGTTCTTCACTCTATCACTCAGCTTTACGCCAAACATACGCCCACATTTCTAATGCATTCACTCTGCTCTGTTGTTTTTTCTGCCACACCCAACTTTCACCACCATACATCAATGTCGGCACTAACACTCCTCTATGTACAGCAAGACGTGCCTAGTTAGACTTCTTATTTTGTATTTGGTCAAAATAAAAATATTTAGTTTAATATTTTTTATTTAAGTTGTTATGAGTAAACCTGTATCATACAGGGTGTGGCGTAAAGAGTGGATAATCCTTTACCTACGGGTCGGGGGCATCACAACTGTTCAGAAAATAAAAACATGTACCCAGTAAAAGTCCCACGGTTTTCGAGTTATTAAACATTTTCGAAATTTTCATTATTTTGTACTTCTGTCCATACTTTTCGATGCCAAGATCACAAATCAAGGAATTTTCTCCATCTGTTTTTTTTATAGCATTCTTAGATAACTGTTCTATCAAATGATAACTGCCATTGGTATGTCAAAGGTACAGTTTTTTTTTTGAATTTTTTTTAGAAATAAAAATGTGATTTGCCAATTTTTTCCAAAAGTTTGACCTCCTGTGGTTTAAAAAAAATGTATGGTCACCCTGAGTGACCAACTAATAAATAACTTGCCTACTTCATTGAGATTCCGAAATGGTATAGCACTTGCTAGTTCCAACTTTCAATGCAAAGAATATTTGTGTTAAAAAAGGGTAAGGGTCATTTTTTCAAATTACAAGTAAGATTTTACATAGCAATCGAATTTACTAAAAACAGAAAATAAAACAAATTAGATATTTAAAATACATTTATTTCATTAAAATTTCTTACAACAAGTTCTCAAAATGGCTCAAAATGCTCAAAATGCGCGCAAGATAAAGCGTTCTTTTATTAGAAGATGAAGGCTTGCATAAGAGCAAGTGAAAGCCATTTTGAGCACTTGTTGTAAGAAATTTTAAAGTAATAAATGTATTTTAAATATCTTATTTGTTTTATTTTCTGTTTTTAGTAAATTCGATTGCTATGTAAAATCTTACTTATAATTTGAAAAAATGACCCTTACCCTTTTTTAACACAAATATTCTTTGCATTGAAAGTTGGAACTAGCAAGTGCTATACCATTTCGGAATCTCAATGAAGTAGGCAAGTTATTTATTAGTTGGTCACTCAGGGTGACCATACATTTTTTTTAAACCACAGGAGGTCAAACTTTTGGAAAAAGTTGGCAAATCACATTTTTATTTCTAAAAAAAATTCTAAAAAAAAAACTGTACCTTTGACATACCAATGGCAGTTATCATTTGATAGAACAGTTATCTAAGAATGCTAAAAAACAGATGGAGAAAATTCCTTGATTTGTGATCTTGGCATCGAAAAGTATGGACAGAAGTACAAAATAATGAAAATTTCGAAAATGTTTAATAACTCGAAAACCGTGGGACTTTTATTGGGTACATGTTTTTATTTTCTGAACAGTTGTGATGCCCCCGACCTGTAGGTAAAGGATTATCCACTCTTTACGCCACACCCTGTATATGGCGACTTATATTCTGCCTGTCTGCTTAACCTTGTCTTTCTTTGTTACTAGTTTTGTGCAAGAATATTTAAGTGCGTCTCAAAGTGGCTACTTTCATGCACTTGACACATCGAACTATTTATGTACTATAGTTTGACCGCGCCTGAGGTAGCGCGCGGCGAGACGGGGGGGTACCGGGCTGTCTATGTCAGACGCACGAGATACATATCCAAAGATGGGACGAGCATTATCTCGGGATGTCAAGACCGTTATTTTTAAAGTGGCCGAATATTGTTAGCCAGTTCTCTATTGAAAAGTGTCAAACATCTATGCTTGAGGCTTCACTCAGACTCAAGCATTTCTTTAGCATACGGGCCTTAGAAGGGATTATTGTAAATTCAACCCCAAAAGAGGTGCAGCGGGGGTTGAAGTTTGCATGGACAAAACTCAACACGAACGAAGTCACGCGGGATTTCTACTAGTCGCTAGATTAAATAACATATCGTTTACGATATCGTAAGATCTATCTCACAATATCGAGATCTCATGTGCATTCTTGCTCTTTTTTTCTCGGCCCCCACCTCGCGTCATTTTCTTAGAGAGCGGCACAGTGGTTGCGGTCAAACTATACGACATGCAGGTTTCCTCACGATGTTTTTCTTCAGCGTTTGAGAGTACTGGCTGGTGCACATCCTGAACGCAGCTAGGGATTTAAAAAATCACTCTCGCCCTTAATGCATTATTTTGGTCCCATATGACACAATCTACTATTGAGTTTGTATAATGATCACTTCCTCAACTTTTGGTACTTATTTCGTGTGGAGTAAAAGGATGAGTGAGTATTTACATTCTAACGGCCACTGCGATTTGCAATATTAAAAGTTTACAGAGATGAAAAATGAACTGCACTGGAAATATTATTTGCATTAAAATAATTATGTTTGGAATACTAAGTGTAGAAAACAAATACAATTTACAAATTATAACTCATGGCATCCACCATCGCTTCTGGCGGCCGGCGGCGTCTTTATTTATTCGATTTATTATAAAATACTAAGGCACTTTATTTATTTTCTTCCAAGCGCTCCATTATCTAAATAAAGTCTCCATTTATTTTTATTGACATGAAAGTGACATTGTTATGAATATTGTACAGAGCCGTTAAAAGAGTATTAAACGGAGCAGACAGCGCTGTCGCCATTTTACACTGTTTTTGCGAGAGTTGAAGGTTTAAGTATGAAGACTGAATGTGAACACTCACTCGCGTCTTATTATTATTTATTATTTATTACTGCGATCCTATCCCAAGACACATTGCGATAGCATTCGCAGTAATGGATAAATATGACGTACCTGGATCTGTTTCGCTCCATTCTCGCTTGTTGGCTCTCATGGTGGGCCCGCACATCTCAGGATTGGGTCGACCGTCAGGCGCCACGTTTAGAGGCATCGAAGATATGCTGTAAATTAAAACAGGTATGAGAAGATCAAATCATCATCATCATCATCATCATCATTTTTTTTTCAAATCGGCTCTTAGATCACGAATCGAAATCTCATTTTTTTAAGCTTTATTAGACATAAAATGAGAACCTCTTTTTATTTGAAGTGGGTTAATATCCGGGGAGCTCTGTAAAACAAGGAGAAATATCTCCTAACATTTACTAACATAAAGCCAATCAAACATGAACTCTCATTTGTATGAATTTGAATGATGATTAGTACAATAATAGATTGGTTCAAGGACTTACCCTGGATGCATGGGAGGCAAGGGGTTGACGACGTGTTGTGATGCGTCATTTTGAGGACCTGAAAATAAAAGTAAATATGTGTGTTAGAAGAGTTAAAAAGTAGTGAAAATAGTAGGATATTTCTATCGGCAAGCATTTTTCAAGCTCTCAGCCAAACTGAGGTATGAGTATGATAGAAATTGATATTTAAAAAGATTTAAATACACGTTATAATTTTTTGTATCATGAAGCTATTAATATTCGTTGATTACTCGTAGCGTAGATATCTCGAATGGTACGGACAAGATAACATCAGGTGGGCCACATGCTGGTTCCATAAGCATAAGGCCCACCTTAATTGATTTAATGTTACGGGTATTTATCGCGATTACCATTCAATAGCATTTACTTACAAAAAAGAGAAAAAGGTTCCCACTACCTGTTCAGCTACAACAGATAGTATTATTATAGCATTATGCAAAATATATTAGCATATAGATATGCATAATATCTAAATGTAAAATAGCATAGCACCAATTAATTGTACACCTCTTTCATATTAAGTTAAGTTAAGCTATAGTTTCTCTGAAGTGCTCCGCAAGAAATTTTTTATTCAGAATCAAGATGCTTAAGAGAATCACTTACCTTCCAAAGACCTAGGAGGTCCGAGGGCGCTGTTGGACTCTTTCAGATGAGCCAGGGTGTGCGGAGGCAGGTACCCAGTCCGGTAATAATGCTCCTTTTCAAACACCGTGGCATGCACAAACTTGCACTTAGGGAGGATGCACACAGTGTTCTGGAAGTTCTTGCAGAAGGTGTAGACTCCTGGCAGCTGGTCCAGGATAGTCTTATGGACGTAGATGCAGGTGGGACCACGAGTACACATGCCACGAGCGAACTGCCGGCACATGATCTCAGTGGGAGCCTTCTTGACCACCTCTACAGTCTCAGGTTTGGACGGGGCGACGGGTTTGTCGTTGTAGTCTCGGTCCTCCACCTCCTGCTTGGGGACGATGAGGAAATCCGGAGGAGGCGAGTTGGGAGGCAGCGGCGGCTGGACCCGCTCGGCCATGTTGCTAACGGTAGCTTGCTGCGGCTTCACAGTCTCTTGCTCCTCAGAGTTGGGAGTGGTCGATGGATCTGAACCTTGGTTGGGTGAAGAATTAGCCTCTTCAAACTTGGACTTCAAATACTTTTTCATATGTTTAAAGTTAGGTGATGGCCGAAAGTTGATACATTCTTCTTCACTGTGTATATGATTCTTGTTTTTTTCTGAAATTCATAAAGTTTTCTGTCAGATAATGTATGTGCACTATGCTATGCTATGTTAGTACTCTCAAAGGGTGAAGGAAGCCAGCATGTCGTAGAACCTAAATAGTTTGAAAACATGTGTCAAGCTTCATGCAAGAAGGGCCTGCCAGCAGTCCCTTGCAGAAACCAGTGTCCACACCATGTGTGGATCAAATATTTTTTCATTGCTCATACTCTGGTCTGAAGTTGCCTGAGGGGCCTAATTGAAAGTAATACTTTCAGCCCTAGGGAGAATCGCTTTCTACTGACAGCTGTCAAATTATAAAAAAAACAAGTTCTATTTTATTCAACCATGTTCCAACTTTCTAAAGTCTTTCTAACTGCAAGCAGGTTGTTGAACCAAATTCCAACTTTTTATTCAGCAAGTAGGTTGGAAACCCATTACAACTGTAAGAAGTTTAAAAAGTCTAATTAGAGCGCAATGTAAAATTTAAATTTAAATAACATAAAGATAGTATTCTTCTTCTTATCGTGTCACTGATTCTTTCGAACCAAGTGTGGTGAAAGGATTTTAAGTGCGCCTCAAAGAGGCTCCTTTCGTGCACTAGACACATATTTTCGAACTTTAGATAGTATTAAATAAATAATATAACTTCTAATTTACTTGATTAATAGATACTTGATAGCTTCAACTATTTATTTAAAATAACATAGATTTGAGCAAACAATTTACCATTTTTTAACCGACTTCCAATCAAAAAGGAGGAGGTTCTCAATTCTGTTGTATGTTTTTTTTTTTTTTTTTTTATGTTTGTTACCGCATAACTTCGTCATTTGTGAGCCGATTTGAAAAAATATTTTTTCATCTGAAAGGTACTGCTTCCAGATTGGTCCCATTTTAGTTTTATTAAAATCGGTGTTGTTATTTTTTTTTAAATAATTTTTTTATTGTTTGTAACTGCATGCCTCCGTCATTTATGAACCGATTTAGAAAATTATTTTTTTATTTGGAAGGTTATTCTTAGGTCCAGATTGTCCCAAACAAATTTGATTAAAATCGGTTTAGCCGTTTGACAATGAAGTCGGTTTCTCAAGTTTTTTAAACTTATAATTATTAAATAATGGAAATGGAAATAATGGCTGAATAATGCTGGCGAGCCGAAGCCGAAGGCCCGCCAGAGAAAAAGAAAAAAAAAGCGGGAAGGCGGCAATTCAATCTTCATTTTCACTAATTTTTCTTTCATGTTTTTATTTTTACTTTCCTTGTATTCGTAATGAAAAGCATAGAGTTTACCTCGGGTGAAAGTCTTTTAAGTCCCTCAAGCTCCATTGGCGCACTCGCTACGCTCTGGCGCCAAACCCGTCTCGGGACTCAAAAAACGTGACTTTCAACACTCAGGTAACAATGTACTATTTTACCTCACCTATTACTTATACAATTATGTACAAGCTTTAAACTAGTCAGATGAGAAAAGAAATGTACCTAAATACTTATAAAAGGTATCATAGTGATTGGTTCGTAAAATAATTTGAAAAGAAATACATAATAATAGATCATTTAAAAGAAAAAACCCAATTCACAAATACACACAAGGGATAGGTCTTGTACTTGTCCTTGAGAGTTTAAATGGATCCACTCTTTAAAGTCTCAAGGAACAGCCAGCTTAGAAAGGTTAGGTTATATTAGAACATATAAATTATGCACAGAGCGAGCAAGCAAAGGGGTGTCCTGTGGCAGCGGCGGCAATAGTGCCACTTAATGTTATTTAATCCAATAACCTTAATTGTATTTTATTTTATATTTAATATAAAAGAAGGGAGCTAGCCCTTTTAGGACTATTATCCATCGCTTAATTTAAAAAGTAATAACTGCACATTGTAGATGGTTTTCAACAATTTGACAGTGGAAAAAAGTGGATTCCTTTTAACTGAGTGTACAGCTGGCCATGCATTAACTGAACCCAGGATTTACAGTCTAGGACCCCAACTACAATTTAAATATATCCAAAATCAAATTACATGTATACTATCCTGTTACTATCTAATAGTGGAAATAAACATACTACTAGGCCATTACTCATATAATAAGTGTGTTGTTTTGCAGAGTTTATTACAATAAGTACATTGAACTGTTCCGTACTTACGAATTTATGTGATCTAGCGCGCAAAAGAAAGTCTCGCTAGGTTAGGTAGTTTTCATAAAACCTATGGAGAGAGAGAAGTCTGCATTGTGTAGACAAACAGGTTTTCATGTCTTACCTAATTCCGAAGTCTGCATTTGTGTGGTTTGCCGAAGTACTTCATAGGTGGAAAGTTAATTCTGTCCTTTTGTTCACTAAATAACATCTGTCTATCTAAAATAGCCTAGAGAAGTTAAGAGTTCAAGTTCTTATCAAGTAAACAAGGTCCGGAAGGCACAACACGCACAACACATCACAATCACATTTTATTACGTTATGACATTAATCCACAACCATTGTAAACAAAATGTACACAGAACAGAATTTGTGAATCGTGACGTCGACGTCCGCGGGCGTTTCAAGCTTCCAAACCATTGAGCGACGGGGCTACTAACTAAAAATAAGGCGCAGCGATAAATGAGGCAACTTGCTGCCACAAAATGGCCGCTGTCTGTCGTGTTCTCGCTTTGTTTTGTTTACAACTAGCAGTTGGCGCCCGAGCTTCGCTCAGTATTTTTTTTTGGTAAACTGTTGTTGTGAATTATATTTAAATACGAATTACTTACATACTGATTAAATATTAATATTTTTCGATCTTACCGACATAATAATAAACTACTCGTCAATAGATGGCGTTCTCTGTCCCACTAACTCATGACTTAATCAACAGATGGCGCTAGGAGTTATGATTTTATGATAAAGTTGATTATTTACTTTACGATTAAGGGGACATTTTCTAAAAATGAATCCTAGCTAGATCGTTTTATAGTCCCCGAAAACCCCTGTATACTTAATTTCACGAAAATCGTTGGCTCAGTTTCCGAGATCCTAAATATATATATATATACAAGATTTTCTCGTTTAAAGGTATAAGATAAGATAAAATCAATAAATCGTCTTTCCGAGTATACACGTCAGTCGAAAGGCTAGAAGTCTTACTACTGTATTTTTTGAGTACTTTAATGTAAAAATACACATTTGTACTACTACTAAATTTTTATTCAAATGGACGTTAAACTAAATGCTGGTGAACATCTGACGATTCTTACAGCGCTACTAGAAATTAGTGAGCGCAGATGGCGCTCAACTCTGCTGCTGCAGAGCTATTGCTTGTTCTTATGTAGTAGCCCATCACCCCGCCAACCACCGGCAGTTAGTATTGCCAGGTGAATACCACCAAACTTGGCATGACTCCCCGGGAAGCGATAATGTACATCATGATAATATACACACTGTTATTACGATGCCAGTTATGCCACATTTACAGTGGGTACACTGTAGCAATTCAAACAATAATTTTTACTTTTTTGTTCTGGCACTAGATACTCTGACTTGTCCTTGATACTTTACAAGGCTGCCGACTAGGATTGGTTAGGTTATGTTAGAACATAAAAATTACGCACAAGGCAAGCGAGCAGAGCGAGCGTGTCACGGCAGCGGCCGCCGCAGAGCCAGAGAATGATTTTTTTTTCAATGAAATCAAAGGCATTATCTGTAGAGCAATTGTTCATCGCTAGATAAACAAAATAATCGAAATATTTATCTGCTCCAGTGTACACAAGCCTGAACAATTGTAAATAAATAATAAATAAATATTGTGGACAATTCACACAACACTACCCAGCCCCAAACTAAGCAGAGCTTGTACTATGGGAACTAGATAGCTGATATAATACTTGAATACATTTTTTTTTTTTTTTGTAAATGCAAAGGTACTTATAATACAATATAACACCCAGACAGAGAACAAACATTTATGTTCACCACACAAATATTTGTTCTCGGTTGGGATCGAACCCACGACCTACGGCGCAGAAGGCAGAGCTACTACCAACTGAGCTAGAGGCCAGTCAAGTGTACATTAACTGGTCGTATATTAACCGGACCCCATTAATCCCCCCATAGTAAAAATATTTCAAAAAATGCATTTTTTTTTGTACCTACTTATTAATGTTAAGAAGGATGGAATTGTGGGTGTTGTGCTTTGAGTGATTAAATCACAATCAACCCTAGAACTCTCAACTGTACAATAAATGATTGCTGCACTTTACCTGCACATCTATATTCTAAACGTTATCCTTAAAAAATGGTCCAAATCTCCCCCCGAACAAAAACAAAAATACTCCTGAATTTATAGGGAATACCGACTACCTGGCATCACATGTCGGGAACGAAACAAACCACATCGGTGTCGATTTTTATCGAAGTCCGATTATTAGCAAAAGTAACTACTTTACTTGAAACTGACATACGAACAGTGGAGTGGAGCGTTCCGTCTCTCGCCGAAGGAGTTCTTGCGAAACTTTGGTTGATTAAAAATTTAAATCATGAAAAAAAAGGAAATAAAAATAAATACAATTTGCTTTACACAAGTAAGCCTACACCATTTATTTTTAAGTTTTGAACGATTCATAATTATTGCTTTGTCGCTCTAAACATAGGATGTTATTTGACAAAATCATATCGATTCAGACGTACTGATAGAATTATGTTTATCGATACGATTGACATCTATGCTTGCATCCCTAGTGGCAGCTGACACACGGCCGCAAAGCGTGGTACTTTCAAGGAGGTTGGAAACCCATCAGCAAGGAGTTCTAAAGCAAAAGCGCGTTTGCTCACACAGGCCTTAAAACACACGCCTTAAAGCGATGGCGATCAGCTGAAACGCTGTCAATTATGACAGCGATATTTGACAGCGTTTCAGCTAATTGCCATCGCTATCGCCTAGATGTGCGCAGGCATTAATAATGGAGTGGAAGGGCCTAGGAAATTCGTTTTTTTTTAGTGTCGCCATTGGGCGACACTAAAAAAACGCCAGACGAGACGATCCAGAAGATCGAAGCAGTAACGTACCTACCTATTAATAGTACATTGTTACCTGAGTGTTAAAAGTCACGTTTTTTGAGTCCCGAGACGGGTTTGGCGCCAGAGCGTAGCGAGGGCGCCAATGGAGCTTGAGGGACTTAAAAGACTTTAATCCGAGGTAAACACTGTGCTTTTCATTACGAATACAAGGAAAGTAAAAATAAAAACATGAAAGAAAAATTAGTGAAAATGAAGATTGAATTGCCGCCTTCCCGGTTTCTTTTTTCTTTTTCTCTGGCGGGCCTTCGGCTTCGGTTCGCCAGCATTATTCAGCCATTATTTTCATTTTCATAATTAAAAAATGGTAAATTGTTTGCTCAAATCTATGTAATTTTAAAGAAATAGTTGAACGTACGAGTACGAATATAATAATTAATCCGTATATGGGATCAACACACGAGGATAGTAGGCAGTGCTAATTTTTATCATATTTTTTATAAATATTGTTGACATCGATGATATATTAATAAAGTAATTTAAAAGATATATTATTTATTTAATACCATCTTTATATTATTTAAATTTAAATTTTACATTGCGCTCTAATTAGACTTTTTAAACTTCTTACCGTTGTAATGGGTTTCCAACCTACTTGCTGAATAAAAAGTTGGAATTTGGTTTAACAACCTCCTTGCAGTTAGAAAGACTTTAGAAAGTTGGAACATGGTTGAATAAAATAGAACTTGTTTTTTTTTATAATTTGACAGCTGTCAGTAGAAAGCGATTCTCCCTAGGGCTGAAAGTATTACTTTCAATTAGGCCCCTCAGGCAACTTCAGACCTACTTTCAGAGTATGAGTAATGAAAAGTAGTTATACCTAACTAAAATACGTGAAAAGTAAAAAATAAAAACTTGAATGCCCCTGACTACTTCTTAGACAACAGTCTCGTTAACAAACTTGAAACATACGAAGTTATTCATATAGATTAAATATGTTACACTATTATGTGGTATGTTAGAACTAACGGAAAACATTATTTACCTGCCAGCACTATCAAACGGTGAGGGAAAACATGATGAAAGAGGCACGTCGGTCGTAGACCCACGTAGAACCTAAGTACGAAAACATGTGGCAAAAAGGGCCCGCTGTCGGTCTACTCGCGGAAACCAGTCCGAAAAACAAAGACTCACCCTTTTTGTAGTTGTTGTCCTGCATCCCTCTTCATCCGCAACTCCACACCCGCTTCTTCAGAGAGCCGCCAGGGCCATCACAGTCTGCGGAAAATTCAACAGTTTTAGTATGAAATGGAAAATATGCGATAAACATCATTGGCTTAGCGGAACATCCATAAAAAAAAGCGCGCCATGCCATTCCAAACGTAAGGAAAACATCGTGAGGAAACCATGTCATAGAATCAAAAAATTCAAAAAAAGAACACGTTTATAACCTGTACCGCACGTGTGTGCTAGCGTTTTCATTCATTTATAGATCTACCCTCAAAAGCGTGTTTTACACACACTTAATTTAGAAATCGTAAAAATGCAATGCCAATATTTTGATAACGTAGGTGCCTCCGTATTTCAACTACTATATCACCTGCTGTAACACATTGTATAACATAAGAAAAGTATGGACAATGCAACCTACTTTTTATGTAACTTCTTCATGACGTTCAAAGTCAAAAAGCATTTATTCCGCTAAATCATGAGTGCTACTATAAACGGCGTAAAGCTAGGTGATAGGTACCTACTAGTCTCCATTTCCACGCTCCAAGCCTAGTTAACTAGATTTCGACGAACTTTATCAAACTACCCAGTTTGTGAAATAATTAGGTAGGTACGCAGCTAAATATGTACATAATATATAAAATTATAATTGCAAGCAAAATTACTGTTACGAAAGTAGGTACGTTTGCAATGCACAACCTAGTAAAAATAACGGATACGTAACAAAAATCAATAAACCTATTACCACGTGGATACAGACGTGGGAGAACGTGCACGTGGCAGACCGTGCACGGTCTCCCGCGTGCCCTCGTGCACAAAAGTTTACATAAAACTACAAAAAAACAGAATTATGTATTTTAAGGTTAAAAGTGATCGTGCCTGATAAGCTTAGGCCGAAATAAGCATAAGTTGAACAGTAAGTTTCATGCTGAGGAAAGAAAAACTATTGAAAAAGAGGCTATAACCACACGGCCCGGCACGTGCACAGAAAATATCTATAAAAAAATCACTAAATCTTGTAACCACTCGGTCTGCCACGTGCATAGAAGCTTCCATCAAAATTCAATAAAAATCTGGATTATCTATGTATTTTACGATTACAAATGATTTTCCTGATAAGCTAAAGCCGAATTAAGCAAAAGCTATTCAATTAAATTTCATGCCGAGGAAAGAAAAACCTTTGTAACCACACGGCCCGGCACGGCATGTGCACAAAAAGTAACTTTAAAAATCATAAAAACAAATTCTAAAGTATTTTACGACCTAATAAGCTACAAAGTTAAATAAAATTAATTTATTTACTTACATTTTTCGTGCCGATTGCCAAACTTGCGTGTGCCAGCCACCGCGCCTACAACCAAAAGAAGGAACGCCCGCGCCGAGCGTTCGAAGACGGGAGAATGGGCAAGCATGCCAACTCTCAAAATATTGATTACCCTAGAAAATTAAACTATTTTATGCACGAGTGAAAATATAAATAATAATAAAGAAATATTGAATACAATACACACACACCAACTAGCCCAAAGTTAAGCAGAGCTTGTGCTATGAGAACCAGATAGCTGATATAATACTTACATACATTTTTTTTTATAAATGCATACTTAGAAAACAGACATTAGAGAACAAACGTCTGGGTTCACAACACAAATATATGTTCTCGGTGGGGATCGAACCCTCGACTTACGGCGCAGAAGACAAAGCTACTATATGTATAGTACACTAGCAGCCCGTCCCGGCTTCGCACGGGGTAGACAATATTGTTGTACATTATTTTGTTCTATCGCTAATAGTTTCGGCAGCGCATTCGACGAAAGACTTTTTAAGACTCATTTTTCTACACCTTCGGTTACATTGTTCAAATTTTACCAAGGATCCCTAATTTTTTTCAAAATGAAATGTAGCCTATGTCAAATTGGAAGAATGTAGCATTCTATTGGTGAAAGATTTTTTTAAATCGGCCCAGTACTTTTTGAGCCTATTCATTACAAACATACAAACATACAAAAATAGGTATCTATCTTACAAATAAACTTATTTATCTATTAATTTTGTGTATTTTTTAGTAAACTTTAAATTATTAAGTAGTAAATCTTATTTTGGTCATGTCAATAGTTCTATCAAACTAGAGTGGTGGAAGGATCTAAGTGCTTCTCAAAGAGGCTTTTTTCGTTCACTTGACACACTTTCGAATTAATTAGTTTCTACAACATGCCCCGGTTTCCTCACGATGTTTATCTTCACCGTTCACTAAGTGCATATAAGTTTCTCGACAGAAAAGCTCAATGGTGCACGACTGGATTGAAACCCACGACAGTTCCAAGCCCTCAACATGCCAAGTCTTCCCGATATATTTGCAATATCGTCGGTCCATCAGGTGTCCGGTCCCTCCTACGCTTCGTCTTGCGGTTCGTGGTCGCCGAGATCGAGTTTTTTTTTTAGAGTTGGCTACCCAATAAAATCTCCCAACAAAATGGCGTAGGTTGACAACGCCAATGTTCGCAGATGCCAACGGATTTGTGGTAAGTTTATATGAAACTACCCGCATTATTTTCTATAGCACCTTTCTTACGTGTGTGAGCACAGCACAGACTAAAAATACTTGCCTTTAGCATTGTTAAAGTTAGTATTTAGTCTGTGCTGTGGTCGGTATATTTAGTATAAGCTGAAATGTAACTAACCACCATCACCCTAATTTAAATGCCTTCTGGTAGGTCCCTTAGAGTTGGCCTCATTGTCATGGGCATCATAAATAATCGCCATCATAAATATATTAGCGGAATATAACGACTTTAAATCAATGGTAGTCCCTTTGGAACTTGTAAAAAATGTGTTCACAACTTGATCGCCTGTGGGTTACCTACTTAATAATAGTCGCGATCTCCGCTTCAGTCCTTCATTAATTTGTTCTTACTAGCAATGTTTGGTCTTACCTCTGACTATCTGCTGTTAAATTGCTACACCTCTATGCGATGGCGATGGTGATCAGCTGATACGCTGTGAAATATGACAGCGATATTTGACATCGTTTCACTGATCGCCATCGCTATCGCCTAGATGTGCGCAGGCGTTATAAACGTTTTACGCAATGGCAACTACATATTCGAAATTCTGTGGTCTCTATGCCGAGTTAGACATCGTTCAGCGCTATTCAACGTTCACTCGATCATGCTTGGAATAACTTGGTAAGCATTAGGTATAAATGCCTGCGCACATCTAGCACGATGGCGATGGCGATTAGTGAAACGCTGACAGATCTCACTTACATAATTATCTTGACAGCGTTTCACTGATCGCCATCGCCCTCGCGCTAGATGTGCGCAGGGCTTAATACGCGATATTTGATAAACTTTTTTGTTTGTTTTTTCATAATTCTTTTCAAATTCTTCTAACAACGTCACGACATTCTATTCTACCTGCAGCGATCGTTTCAATGGGTAGAATGATATAGTACCTACTTACCTATGTGTCTGCATTAGAATTGCAGCGAGTAGCAACATCATCATATTTATAGGCGATTGCTGAAAAACTAAATTGTCCTCTGTAGGCCTACCACAAGCTCTGTCTGGCTCTGTGTCTAGCTCTGGTTTTGAGTCAGTTGATAACCGAGCTTCGCTCGGTATTTTTTATTGTTAATTTGTATTTTTAAGAAATCATAAGAGGACTTATCCTTACTGAACAACGCCATCTGCTGGATATGCTTGCAGTTAGTTGCTCACAATCGTCAATAGATGGCAGGAGCAGTCACATATTCAGTTTATGTTTAATTATTGAACTCAAGGTTAAATAATCATTTCATGATTTTTAAAATTTGTAGTCAAATATTGAGAAATGATTCAACAAGCAAAAATCATTTCATTCATAAACGCTAAATACCAACCGGAACCGAACAGCGTAATTTTTTTACTCTCTAGTACTACGTAACTAATAATAATGTGTTCATAATTTTATGCAGGATTTCTGAAAATTTTAACATTTAATAACTTTGTCATTTTATTAAAACTAAAAATTCTGATTGCACATTCATAATGTTCTACCCCTACTACATTACCCTATTTTTTTTTTTGAAGTTACAAAATAGTGGTGTATAAAGTTGTCTGAATAAAGAATTCAATTATTACTAAGTACATAGTGCTAAAATGCCCTATGCAGAAACAATGCTTGAGTATGACTCGAGCTGCTTGACTCAAGCATAAGTTTAAGACAGCTCTTCATTGAAAAGTGTGACAATCACCGATGGCGGGACCCCCTCCTGCCATCGATCCACGCTTCCTTGTTGCACCCCGTATTGGTATTGGTAAACTGGAATGATAATTCAAGGAAGCGCCTTGTGAAACGGTGAAGGAAAACATCGCGAGGACACTAATTCGTGTTTTAGCAGGAGCAATGCGCTTGTAAGGGAGTACCGACTATACTCTTAAAAGGTGCCTACTAAGGTGCAGTAGGCATGAAGGTAGGTTTTGTCAAGTAGTAGTTGACAGGGCAAGCGAGCGGTTAAAATAATTAAATGTTTATATTAGGATTTGTTGTTAATTTTTTAGAGATTTTTGGTGTTTCTAATTTTCTATGGGTATTTATTACGAAATTCCAAAATTCTTACGAAATTCCTAGGGTTATTTATTAGTCGCGATCATTGAATTTTATAAATCACGCTATTTTTCTGTTAAAAGTTCTAGAATAAGCAAACCTATGAGTATAATATTTAGTTCGTAGTTGGGCGTTGGCTTAGGGCGGTGGCTGCTACGTACAGGTCAAGCAATGCAATAGCTCGATGTATGGTAGATGGTAGGTGCCTACCTTTATTGCGATACTAAAGTGCAAAACTGGAAGGTGTTCCCGGGTCATTGGTCTGGAGAGGTCCCGGATCAATACAATCACTTCGGCGCACTAACACGTCCATCCATCGCGCATGCCCCTCCGCCTCATAAAGAAAGCTCCCCTTCAAAATGGACGAGGTGTTCAAAGTCCCGTAAGTTTAATCATCGCCGTTTTACTCTATTTTGTGAAATAAAATACATTCCCTTATTCTAATTTGCAATAATACATAATATAATCATTTGCGAGATCGTTTTCGGAAGGTTTTTAGCATAAATGAGGGCCTAACATCACTTTTTTATGATCCCTTTGTTGGTCCGCCATTACTGTGTTCTAAAAAATATGTTTTCTGTTGTGAAGTGCGCCGGTGGGTAAGAAGACTAAGAAGCGTCGTTCGCAGAAGAGGCCGCTGTCCCCGAAGCCGTCCACCTCGTGCGCAGACGAGGACTACGACGATGATGCCATTCAAATGCGGTCCGCGCCGGATATAGACTGGGAAGTGGAAACCAAACGGGACCCAGGAAAAACAGTCATATTTAACCTACCAGGACTACCAGGTTTATATGGTGAACCATCTCGAAAACAACGAGGCCCAACTGGCCTACCATCGCAGGCACAACCCGGTCTATTTGACTACGGGTCCCCGGGACGATTTGGCGTACCACGCCCACCAGGCCCATTAGGCGAGCCATTGCAGGGCCATCCATTCCAGAGCACTCTATTCCAGGGCCATCCATTCCAGGGCCATCCATTCCAGGTTCAACCAGGCCTAGCTGACCAGCTGAACCCGGGAATACCAGGGCTAGTTGCCATACCGTGCCCATCAAACTATTTTGGCCTAGATTTCCCGGGAACATCAGGCCTTTTTGGCCTGCCGTTCTCGAGACAACCAGACCAGCCGCGCCCAGAACAACCTGGTCCACCTGACCAGGCGGCCCCGGAACAGCCAGGTCCACCTGGCCAGCCGAGCCCAGAACAATCTGGCCAGCCGCAACCGGAGCAACCAGGCCAACAAAGTCCAGGACAACCAGGTCAACCTGGACAACAACCGCAGGAGCCCTTCGTGTTCCCCAATCCCAAGACTGAAGCGAAGCGTATTTTAGACTTGGTTCTCCATTCTCTCCAGTTCGCTGACAGTGCGAGAAGAGCGCAGTTCGCGCCGATCTATTACCATCAAAAGTAAGTAGATATGAACATCTCTTCGTAATATCCATCGCGTCCATGTTTGCGACTTTAAATACCTACATGCCTACCTATAGTATCAGGTCATTCTTCATCTTGTTTTAACCAGACAGTTAGTTCGTCATCACCAATGATTTTGTGCCTGTTTCGTAAGTGGTCGTTACCTACCTAATATCAATTCCTTAGGTACTCATCACTTAAGGCCTGTGCACATCTAGGCGATGGCGATGACGATCACGTGAGACGCTGTCAAATATGACAGCGATATTTGATTAGCGGCCAGCTGATCGCCATCTCCATCGCCTAGATGTGCACAGGCCTTTACGAGTAAGGTACTCGGTTTCGAGTGACACCGCAAAATAATAAAAAGATAAAACCATCGTCGGCACTTTTGAACAAGTTTTCTTGTTTCTTAAATCAAAGAATCTGAAATGTTTATTATTTTTCAGTCCCAACAATGGCCGCATGAGCGGCGTGCAGTCCGGCCGCCGTCGACGTGATCGTTTGTGGAACAGATACCGCCGTTAGTTCTTTTACATTTACTTACCTACCTTACAAGTCTATCGATTTTCCATTTGTACAGCTTTTTGTCTGTGTTTGTCGCAGAGTTGAAGCTAGAGCAGAAACAAAAGGAGTACGCCAAGATCCTAGAGCCTCTGTTGCTGGAAGAGGTGGTGAACCAGCAACAGCGGCACGTCCTCATCGAGACGGCTCTGTCAGGCTTCGCGGACACCATCAACCACATCGCCGACAAGCTCGAGGGGAAACCTGACAAGGATTACGTAAGTATGGCGTGACATTACTCTTAGGACCTGGCCAATCCAAATATCATCAATTTTATCAATAGCTTTGTAATGCAAAATTTCAAGAACTTTGTTATTACAGGAAAAGTACTTGGAGCAGTGCAAAAAGAAGGAAAACGAGCTCCGTGAACAACAACAAGCGTTCTTCGCTGCCTACCCGGAGTTCTCTATCCCGCTGCCCCCCAAGCTCACGGAGGAGGAGCTGAACAAGCGCCTGCGCGAGGAGACCAAAGCCGCCGTCGAAGCCATTCTTAAGGGTGACCCCAAAAAGGAGGCCGCACCGAACAACTTCGCGAAAGTTTTCGAACAACTCAGAATGGTCTGAGGCACGCCAT
Organism: Thera britannica; assembly: GCA_939531255.2. Lineage (NCBI taxonomy): Eukaryota > Metazoa > Arthropoda > Insecta > Lepidoptera > Geometridae > Thera > Thera britannica. The sequence continues at coordinate 2,435,160 of OW618044.2, forward strand.
CGCACCTATTGTCATAGCCGTCGTAGATACTAAGCACATATCAAACGTGATCGCCATGCACGCCGGCCCTCATGTGCGCGAATTCCAACAGCTCTTCTTCCCCCTGTTCGCTCTATATCTACTAGTCGTCATATCCTTTATTATTTTTATTAACATTACTTGTATTTATTTATTTGCGAAGTACAGCATAATGAATAAGTTATTATTCGTTGGGGTTGTCGTATTCGCGGGGAGTTATGTGATCCCTGTAAACTTATGGCCTCCTTGGCTCTCGTACTTGCTATGAGTCTATCACCTTTGTCCTGGTTTTGTTTGTTATTATATTTTGGTGTGCGAACTCCGCAGGAGCTTAATGTGGTCCGCGCGCGAAGCTGCGCGGGCGGTCACTCGACTGATATAGGGACCCGTTCGAGAACGACGGCCTATTTTTAAATGCTTTGAAATTATCTTTCGGCATAACTTAGAAATCATCATTTCATTGGGTTTAACTTCTTCGGCCACGTAAAAAAAACAACGATCAAAACTAATATAAAATACTTTATAAGCTATCAATCAATCCCTGTTTGTGCATAAATTCATTTCAATTCAACATATAAATCAACTATCGTCGGTTATATTAAAACCGTCACAATCAATAAGCACCATAGGTCATACGTAAACTTCGCCCCGTTTGGAGCTGTCCGGTTTTCTGGTGAATTCAGTGGAGATGGCGAGGCTGTGGTCGGTGTCGGGGGGCGGTGAGGGGAGGCGCGGGGCGAGGGGCGAGCCGTCGGCGGGGCCCCGCTCGGCGCGCGGGGTGGGGGGCGCCGAGCCCGCGGGCGAGCCCAGCCCGCCGGGGGCCAGCACGGCGCGCGCCAGGGCCGTCGTGCCGGGCTGGCCCGCGTGCAGGGTGTTGTTCACCGACCCTCCATCCAACTCCTGATAACACATCAATCAAATCAAAAAAACATTAACTTATTACACGGAATAACTTATACAAGAGAACAGTGACAAAAATTGGCCGCCACTTAACTAAAATTCTATGTGAGCTGATTAGATAGATAGATCTTGAAGGCTTAGGACAGCTCAAACACCGGACGGAGAGTAGGCACGGGATCCCAAGGTATTCGGTTACAGAGTACGTGACTAACTTTCAGGTCTCCTAAGGGTGGCTCACTTTTAGTCGGGAGCACAAAGAGTTATGCACAATTTATAAGTCAGAAACGCTCAAATTAGCACACGATCACCATCAAACCTGGTGGTCAAAACCACAGCATTCTCGCACAAGCACCAGGAGTGCGGAAGAAGTACCTGAATGGGCGATAAGACCAATGCCCCAAGCACTGGCACCTCGTTCTGGTAGCCCTGGTGTGACATGATAACGCCCATGTTCTGCATTCCCATCGCGATCCGGTTCTCTCGGTCAGTGACCTCCTTGGTCACATCGGGAGTTGGGATTCGAGGTCTGTTTCTTATTTGAGTTGTCGGAACTACTGAGCCGTTGCTCTTTTGTCCACCTGAAATCAACAGCATCCAGGTTACTTTTTATTTGAGGCCGAAGAGACTGTTTTCAGCTTCGCTAAATAAAATTAAAATAAAACTTTAGGGCCCATTTCGGCAAAAAATGCTCATCGAATGCGTAAAATTAAGAATGTTTCTCAACTTGTCAAAGAATTTGCCAATTTATAAAGCGCGTGTGATATTTCATGGAAAAGAATCGTTGGTCGTTTTTTATTCGTTTTTGTTCATCCTTCACCGCACTGGTACTATATCTTTTTTGGAGTCACTGACATTATTTTAGTCAGTTGATTTCAATGACTAGTTGTATAAATAAGTTCCCTAATTTAAATGGGTTTTCCTCCTTCTATATTTCCTTCTATATACCCCTAAAAGCTGGTTCGTTCTCAATGGCTGGCTATTTTCTGGCAGCCTTTCGGTCCAATGACCAAAAAGTGGCCCAAGGTACCCAAAGTATATCTTACCATGCCTGGAGTTCTGTCTGTGTTGTCCGCGGCCAGACTTGCGTCCCACCAGTCTCTCGTACAGAGACATCTTGTGGTGCTGTGGTTGCATAGGGATGGGCGCCCCGGCTTCCGGACTCGAGTACACCACGGAGTTGTGTCGGTTCCGGCCGAACAGCCCCCCGGACGAGTAGGCCGTGGACGCGGACCGGACTGACCCCATCCTCGATATTTGTCTTTGGAACCAGTTCTTCCGCCGCTCTACTAGGGGCGTATCCACACTTTCCTGTAAAGAGGTTAAGCTTTTACTTCTGCTCGATTAATGCAGCGGCAGAGAGTAACTTAACATCCTAGCTCCGATTACGAGACGCTGTCTCGAAAAAGGTCTTGAACGGAGAAGGCTTGCCTCCAGTAGCATCCAGATGTAGTAGATGTACGTCACAATATTTAACCGTAGATGTCGATTCAGTAGTGTTTTTGGATCGCGGATCAATTTCACCATCCAGGCGGGACATTTATACTGTTGCTGGTTTTAACTTCTATAATTCTGAGGACCTGAATGAATACTTGTGTTAAGACGAGACCCAGCTTATAATACCTAGATGTCGTCACTGCCCGTTCACGGAAGGTGATTTGAGACCTGATCATTTTAATGTAACAGTAGAATCCAGTGTTTACATAATCATCAATTTTATCAATCGTTTTGGAATCTCGATGTAAAGGCTCCTCTGTAACTGGAGCCTCAATTTTATCTTATACCTTGATGTTTCGAATAAATGTGTTTAACCAAACGTAGTTTGTAGATTACATTATTGTTTTATTTATCCCAACCTGTCCCCTATAGGTACAGTCTGACATATTGGAGCAGGTAACAAAATCGAGGGTATGAAATACAGTAGGGAACGTTTCCCTAAAATATAAGTTTAAAATCTCTTTTGACCCTAAGGATCAATAATACAAAATTTAAAAAAAATCCATAATCAGTTTATCACAAGGATCACTTGAAACGTCTTAAAACTAGATGAATCTAGGTGCTAGTTCTACGCGACTCAGCTTAGTTATCGTGTTTTATATTGTACGCACAATTGCTTGTCACCTCCTGCGGTATGCGAGTGGCGAGGGGAGCGATTGTCGGCCTGATTCGCCATTGACAGCTGCGGTGGCAACTAGACATTCGTCCCCCTCTCGCCGCTCTCATACCTCAAGAGGTGACTAACAGTAGCGCGTAAACTATAAAAAGGCTGATGTGAAAGGGAGCAGCAAATGGCAGCTAATTTTATAATACAATAACATTTATTTTCGAAATCAGGTTACAATAATATATAGTTACTATTTTACTATACGAGTACATATAAGATAAGGTACAAAGCTTAGCCTAATGAGTAGGTTTCCTATTAGTTATCTATGCTCCCTTACAAAAATAAAACTAGGGTCTACTCTATACATTGACTACTCGATATATGCATGAACTTGTTTTTAGACACAAGGGATAGATCCGTGTTTCGGCTAGGCAACAAGAATAACAATTTAATGTTTTTCTCAGCAGTACCATTATTTTAGATTTAATGGTACTACTGCTGATTTTTTAAATAATAGTGTATGACGAACTTTTTATGCGATGTGTGTCATGAATTTAGTGTACTTGTTTACCAGTTTAACTAGGGGTAGCGAATGTCGACAGACAAAATGTCCATCAGTTACTTACGTAATCGGCATATGTCTCGTCATGGCTCTTTCTAGGCGCCTGTACATTTGCGTAAACAGCATCTTCTGCTTTCACCTAAAAAATAGATAAAGCATTAGTTTCGATGTTTAGTTGGTCACGTCACATTGGGTCGTCTTCGAAACTATAACAAATCATGCTCCATGAAATAAATGGAATATTTCAAAGTTTGTAGCTAGCTTAAATAGGTAGGTTGAGGAAGTTATGTTCATATTTTACACAATGAAGTGGCACGTTTTATTATTATTGAATTTTTGTGGCCAAATTATTATTTTTACTCAATGGCTTTTAAAAATTGCTGCCTTTTATGGCACATACGTAAGCGTAGTACTTGCCGTCCGGCAAGGTAGGGACACAATCTGCGAAATATAGCTGGCAAGCATTGAAGCCTACCACAAGCTCTGTCTGGCTCTGTCTCTGGCTCTGGTTTTAAGTCTGTGTGAGTGCAGAGTGCTCACCATGCAGTGTATTATACTGTGTGGGTGACGTTTTGGCGTAAGGTTTATTTAGACAGCAATCACACAAACTCAAAACCAGAGCCAGACAGAGCTTATGGTAGGCCTACTGGAGGAGAAGGGCCTCAGTGGCACGTCTAGGGAGAGACCTACGTCCATCAGTGGACTGAAATAGGTTAATCATGATGATTTTTAACCGACTTCCAATCAAAAAGGAGGAGGTTCTCAATTCGGTTGTTTTTTTTTTTATGTTTGTTACAGCATAACTTCGTCATTTGTGAGCCGATTTGAAAAATTATTTTTTTATCTGAAAGGTACTGCTTCCAGATTGGTCCCATTTTAATTTTATTAAAATCAGTGTTGCCATTTTTTTAAAATATTTTTTTTAATGTTTGTAACTGCATGCCTCCGTCATTTATGAACCGATTTAGAAAATTATTGTTTTATTTGGAAGGTTATTCTTACGTCCAGATTATCCCAAACAAATTTCATTAAAATCGGTTTAGCCGTTTGACAATGAAGTCGGTTTCTCAAGTTTTTTAAACTTATAATTATGGTTGTTTCAATTTCAATTTCAATTTATTTATTCAGAAACAATAATTTATCGTATTCGAATGTCTACCTACTTAAAAATACACTGACAAATAATAATATAACAAACACAATATGATAACAAACAAATTAATTCAAATTAAAATACTTAGACACTCAATAATAATAATAATAAAAAAAATAAAAATATCAGGCTGATTGGTGATTGTGGAGTTTACTATCATAAAACTCTTCAATAGAGTGGAAACATTTCTCCAACAAAAGCTTCTTCAACTGTCTTTTAAAAGCATTAGGGTTGCCGACAGACTTCAACTCAGTAGGCAGGCAGAGCATTAAATAATTATTGTTTACCTTGTAGTGGTCGGCAGAGCAGGGCGGCTCATGCCGGCGGTAGTGCTCCGAAGCGACGGTGTAAGGCAAGTCCTTGGGCACCACCTCCTCCCAGTACTGGTCCTTGAGGAGCTCTGGATGCTCCTCGTGCATCTCATCAACTATCATGTACGCTGCCTGGAAACAACACATCGCGCTGCAGTGATCATTCAAAGAAGGAGATAAGAAAACGTACCTTTTGTAAATACTTAGAAATCTAGCTGTCAGGATGGTATTGGTGCTGGGCAAGCCTAAAATCCTGTCCCAGGCACTATAGCGTCCCGCAAATAGGGCTTGTGTAATCACCAGTTGCCCCTGACGCTATATAAATCATCTTCAATAAATAGATGCAAAGGCCTGTTTACTTTTTTTTTTAGAAATCTAGCAGCGCACATCAAGGCGATCTGTGAAGACCAGTTACCCTGACCTATGGATGCCTACAATAACAGAGGGATCACAAGTGCGTTGCTAACATTTTAAAATTTCTTGAGGCAGCAGGGCTACCACGAGCTCCATATGGTTATGGCTATGGCTGTCAAATTGTGTATAGATAGGCTGACCCACACATTCATTTTTTTCTTGGGTTTGAATGTGTTGACACTGTTGACACAATTTTGACAGCCATAACCACAACCATATGAAGCTCATGGTAGGCCAGCTGATCTTTATTTTGTCGTGGCACTAGGTCTTGTGAACCAGAGGACATACAAAAGCCTCCTCTATACATTTCCAGGAAGAACAATTCAGGGCCCTCTCCATCCACCAACTTCCCGCGATAACGTTTGTCTTATGCTTAAAATGATCATCATCATCATCAGCCTGAAGAAGTCCACTGCTGGACACAGGCCTCCCCTACACATTTCCAAGAAGAACGATACCGAGCTCTTTCCATCCACCGAATTCCCGCGATCTTAACAATGTCGTCGGTCCATCAGGTGGGTGAGCACCCTACTTTTCGTCTTCCGGTTCGTGGTCTCCATTCGAGAACTTTTATTCCCCAACGGTTGTCGGTTCTTCGAGCTATATATGACCTGCCCGCCCGCGGTGACCTTGGTTCTTCTACGGATATTCTCATTTCTGATTCTATCACGTAGTGAAACTCCCAGCATAGCTAGAGAGCTAGCTCAAAGTCGCGAAACGAGCTATGGAGAGCCATAGCTCGTTTCGCGACTTTGAGCTTACGATAGCAGAGCGCTGGTGGCCTAGTGGTAACGGCCCTGCTTGCGATCCTAAGGTCGTGGGTTCAAAAATCCAGTCATGTACCAATGAGTTTTTCTGCCCAAAAATTTATGTACACTATGCCAGTGCTCTCAAACGGTGAAGGAAAACATCGTGAGGAAACCGGCGTATCGTAGAACCTAAAGAGTTCGAAAATGTGTGTCAAGTGCTCGAAAGGAGCCTCTTTGAGGCGCGCTTAAAATCCTTTCACCACACTTGGTTCGAAAGAATCAGTGACACGATGAGAAGAAGAAGCTTACGATGATGGTATTCCTCAATATAGCGTAGTAATAGTAAGATCACAGAAGGATATGTTGTGACGGATGAAGGTCGGCTGCCCGTCACCGGGCGAGGCCAGACTTGACGGCGACCGGTCGAACTTCGAACTGAATCACTAATCAACATCTTCCTACCTTAATCCCACTTCCAATAGGCCTACCACCAGCTCCATATGGTTATGGTTATGGCTGTCAAAATTGTGTCAACACATTCAAACCCAAGAAGAAAATGAATGTGTGGGTCTATCTATACACAATTTGACAGTCATAGCCATAACCATATGGAGCTCGTGGTAGGCCAGCAGTAGGCCTACCACCAGCTCTGTCTGGCTCTGTCTCTGGCTCTGGTTTTGAGTCTGTGTGAGTACCAGTGTGTGTGGTGTGATATACTGTCGCTGTGACGTTTCCACGTAGGATTTATTTAGTCAACACGGGCTCAAAACCAGTGCCAGAGAAAGAGCCAGACAGAGCTTGTGGTAGGCCTACAGCCATTACTTATGAATATTATTTGCTTGAAGTTAGCCTTGTTTGTCAATACCCAGTCGCTAGAGATGGTAATAGTTTAAGATACGTCTGTGGTATGCTAGGGTATGCCTATGCGGCATAGGCTATGCCTATATCTATTGACAGATTTTTATGAGTTATTTATTTACACAAAGAAACTTACAATTAAACAAATATTTACAAAATGTACAAAATACACAAGAAACAGTTGAGCTATCTGCAGATCGTTACAAACGATCTAGAGATAGCTCAACTGATCCAAATCAGTGCCAGACGGAAGCGTCCCCAAGACGCTGGCGGCATTGCCACGCTGAATAGCAATGCTTATACGCTGCGCCAGATACCCACCAGCTCTTGGGTCACGCGTCGCTTCAATCAGATTTTTATGAGTAGATTTTTTTATTTCCTTCGTTTTTACCTAAGGCCATTCATGTGGTGTTCGCTAATGTCTCTTTTTCCCTCTGTTAGCCCTCACCTCTGTATTCTCTCCTTTCTTACGTGTACCTTAAATTGCTAAGCGTCTGCAAATAAATGTTCTTTTCTTTTCTTTATTTCTTGCACTCTCCATGCCTATTTCTGCCATGAAGCACCAAAAGTACAATCTTCGCGTGATTCGCTGTGTTTCGTTTTGAAGGGTGTTGGTGCCGGTGTAACTACAAGCACTTGAGGCGAAACATCTGTAAGCCTCAAGTTAATGGACGCAGGGCAGTGCATCGTAGGGCACGTTCCTGACGTGCGTGACCTACGAGGCAATGCTTTGTTATAGGCGATGGTTACCGCTTAACATCAGGTGGGCCATATGGTTGCTCCGTCAGCCATTAGTCTAAAAAAAACATCTTTACCACATTCGTCCGTCTTTTTTGGCTTACCTCTAACCACATATCCATCCACTTTCATTACTCTATGTAACAACCTGACTAAATAAATAAACATTTGTGGACATTTCACACTGTGATGGGTATGGTATGGAGATCTACAAAAATAGTCGAAGTGGCTTGCCTCAGGTGTTGCCATCAGATGATTCATATTTAAACGGGAACAGCCGATTTTGATCTAATCTCCAAGACACCTCAAAACTCTTTGTTAGCAAGTGACTCCCTGGTCAGCTCAGTTGGCCAGTAGCTCTGCCTTCTGCGCTGGCGGGCGTGGGTTCGATCCCCACAGAGAACAAATATTTGTGTGGTGAACGCAGATGTTTGTTCTCTGTCTGGGTTATATTGTATTCTATGTATGTATTTACAAAAAAAGTATTTAAGTAATATATCAGCTATCTGGTTCCCATAATACAAGCTCTGCTTAGTTTGGGGCTAGATAGTGTTGTGTGGATTGTCCGCATTATTATAAAAAATAAAAAAAAGTAGCAACAATACTTAGGGCGCTTGTACACGCTAAGAAAATTTGCCGTTCCTGCGGGAGACAAGACAAATTCTTCGTGTAGACGACAAGAATTTTGTCTTTTCCACACACGAAAACGCAACAACGTTCGCCGCGTCGTGTCTTGCGCAGATAAGATTTTTTTCGTGCACCGCTGCGAGCAGTGTACACAGTTATTTTCTAGTTACGACACGAATTCTTGGGTAGACCCGGCGTTTTTTCTTAGCGTGTACAAGCGCCCTTAGGAGAAAAATGCGAGCAAAGATGCGGGTGGAAGCTAGTTTGAAATATAACCCGATAAAAATGCTGCTGGGTAATGATGCGTAATGAATTGGGTTTGATATCAAGGTGGTGTAACCAGTTTAACTACGAATACATAAATAATATCAAGTTGATTATCAACGCGACACCAAAACCTCTCTGAATCGGAGGAGGGGAGTCTTGAGGGTCCTTGAACTGTCAAAGAACCTTGCGTAATTTATTAAGACGGAGTTGTATATAGAGCAGGGCTACCACGAGCTTCATATGGTTATGGCTATGGCTGTCAAATTGTGTATAGATAGGCTGACCCACACATTCATTTTCTTCTTGGGTTTGAATGTGTTGACACTGTTGACACAATTTTGACAGCCATAACCATATGAAGCTCATGGTAGGCCAGTTGCTTGTACTAATTTTTCGGGTTCACTCTGTCAGACTTATTTCAGAGAACAGTACAAGTTCTGTCTGACTATGACTCTGGCTCTGGTTTTGAGTCTCTGTGAGTGTCTAAATAAATCCTACGTCGAAACATCACTGGTGAGCACTCACACTCAAAACCAGAGCCAGAGACAGAGCTAGACAGAGCTTATGGTAGGCCTACAAATGGAGGTGCTCAGCAATGGGTCAAGGCTGGTTTTCTTGTCAAAATGATCGTCAATTGTCGTGATAAGCTACCTTCTTGAATGGCGACCATGAACTGGAAGACGAAACGTAGGACGCCAACCCACCCGATGGACCAACGGATCGTGGGAACGCGGTGGATGGAAAGGGCTCAGAATCGTTCTTCCTGGAAATGTGTAGGAGAGGCCTATGTCCAGCAGTGGCCTTCTTAAGTGCTGATTACGATGATGATGATCTTTTTATCGTGTCACTGATTCTTTCCAACCAAGTGTGGTGAAAGGATTTTAAGTGCGCCTCAAAGAGGCTCCTTTCGTGTACTTGACACATATTTTCGAACTTTCTACGATATGCCGGTTTCCTCACGATGTTTTCCTTCACCGTTTGAGAGCACTGGCATAAATTTTTGGCAGAAAACTCATTGGTACACGACTGGATTTGAACCCACGATCTTAGAATCGGAAGGCGGTGCTGCTACCACTAGGCCACAAGCACTCTCATCATGATGTGGACGGATGATAAAAGCTGTAGTGGCACTACAAACGGGCTTGCCATCCCTCGATGCCACTATACTAATTCGCGAAAGGCTAGTTTGTTTGGAGTAATTTGTCTAAATTACTCCAAACAAACTAGCCTTTCGCGAATTAGTATAGTGTTTCGAGGGATGGATTACCCGAATGCCGAAGGAAGAGAGGGTGTTATGATCCTACCTTTATATGCCTGTCGATGAGCCAATTGAGTTCGATATCGTCGTCGTCTTCGCCGAAAGGGTTGATCAGCACTTCAGCTACCTTCAGCCAGCCCACGTAGAAACAGAACTGGAACAAATTTTATTGTATTTGAATGTCTCTGTTTTTCTACGGTGCGTGGTTCTGCAGATCATCACGCACCGCGCACGACGACGCACGGCAACGCACACAGAAAATACTCCTGTGCTACCGCGCACCTCAGCGCACGAGACCGTTCCCATGGTGTGTCGTGCGAGCTGGTGCTGGCGGTGCGCGATATCACGCACCGCCAGCCGTGGGAAGGGGCTATTAAGGCCTGTGCTCATCTAGGCGAAGGCGATGGCGATCAGCTGAAACTCTGTCAAATATGACAGCGATATTTGATAGCTGATCGCCATCGCTTAAATGTGCACAGGCCTTTATAGCAACTTAATAATAATACACGAAATAACTAGCAATCTATATTTATAAAAGAAAGTCGTGTTAGTAACACTATTTATAACTCAAGAACGGCTGAACCGATTCGTCTGTAAATTGGTGGGCAAGTAGCTTAGAACCAAGAGACGGACATAGGATAGGACTTTTTATCCTGAAAAAGTAACAGGAACGGGGCGAGCGAAACCGTGGGCTGCCGCTAGTTTTCAATGAGGTATGATTGTCTTCTTATCGTGTCATTAATATCTTCGATTCAAGTGTGGTGAAAGGATTTTAAGCGCCTAATACTGTCATTAAAATGTGTATGATGCCTTTATTGCTGTAGGTATTGATTAACTGTAATTCTAAATATTTTATTGACAATATTATTGCGGCGACTTAGTTTTCGTCTTGTATAGAATTACTTTACAAAGCTGGCCTACCATGAGCTTCATATGGTTATGGTTATGGCTGTCAAAATTGTGTTAAAAGTGTCAACACATTCAAACCCAAGAAGAAAATGATTGTGTGGGTCAGCCTATCTATACACAATTTGACAGCCATAGCCATATGGAGCTCGCGGTAGCCCTGAAGGCGTATAGTAAAAAGCGTTGCGGGGATTTGCGTCTTTGCCAAATAACACTCGCAAATGCAGATACATTGGGTATAGGGTTTGAATTTGACATCCTTAGTCACTTGGCACACTTACCTGTAGAGCAGTGAAGAGAGGGAAGTAGACGTCAGGTTCGTATTTGGAGGTGCTGCCCGGAGCTGGAGGCACCAGCTGTCGCCCCATCAGCGCCGCTACGAAATACGTGTACAGCGCCAGGGTCACTACCTGGAACCATGCATGGATGGTCAAGGAAACATGAATACATATCTATCTATCTATCTATATCTATATTTATAAAAGAAAGTCGTGTTAGTTACACTATTTATAAGTCAAGAACGGCGGAACCGATTTGGCAGAAAATTAGTGGGGAGGTAGCTTAGAACCGGGAGAAGGACATAGGATACTTTTTATCCCGAAAAAGCAACGGGAACGGGGTATTACGGGAACGGGCGAGCGAAGCCGCGGGTGGCCACTAGTACATATATAAAATGTTATGCTGGTTTGTGTAGGTACGCTTCAAAAACTCAAAAAAATCTGCACCGATCGAGCTGAAATTTTAGCATGATTTAATTATAATGCGCATCAAGGATTGTTTTGGACATTTTTTTTGATTGGACAGAGCCAGACAGAGCTTTTGGGCCTACAGGTCACATCACGACTCTGATGATCATTTGTTATATTAGCGACAGTAGTGCATATTTTAAGACAATCAAAGGATTTTAGGTAGAACTCATGTAAAATCATGAAAAAATATTTTGAATCGACTAATACATGACAATCATACGTCTTTATATACTACAACTGGCCACCCGCGGCTTCGCTCGCCCGTTCCCGTAACACCCCGTTCCCGTTACTTTTTCGGGATAAAATCCCGTTAAATTTCGGGCGGCCTACTTGCGGAAAAACCTGCCCGCACATCAAGTGCGGATGATAAACTTGCCGAACTTAGTACACTGTATGTCCATGCCCATTAAAGGCGCACAAATCACAACTACTTATTATGTAGGAAATATGCAATGAAATATTAATAAGCTATGAGTCAGTTGTTCATAGAAACTATTTGAAACAATACATCATCAACAGTAGGCCACAAGCTCTGTCTGGCTCTGTCCCTGGGGGCTTATCTTTAGTTTTTTCCTATTCATACAAAATAGCTAGGTACTAAGGTAGCAATAGGAAAACTTTGCACTTGGTTAAGTAAGTAAAGTTGAATTGCTGCATTTTCTCATCAAAATCTAACAAAATAAACGTATGTTGTACGAACTTGAGACTTTACATTACTAAAACAATGCTATTTCCTGCAAAAATATTGATTATTTTTAGTACACGTAACACAACAAAAAGAATACAGTACCTACCTACCTATCTTGAATATTTGAAATAAGAACTTATGTTAATTTAATAGGGGTTGATTTTTAGACCTCGTCGACCCCCAAAATCAGTTTTCGTTTATGTCGACTCCTAGGAAACCAATATCGACCCCTGGTTTATAGTATATGTGTGCAAGCTTCCGTCAATGTTTGAGTGTTATCGGTACACACTAATTACCTATGAGTGCACACGCACACTACAATGAATAGACTACGGTTCGCGACAGCCGCTCGGAGCAAACTCCCCGCACCCCGCGAGGGGCGCGTCTTCGTGAATTGCACTATCTATACTGTGTGTGTGACGTTTCGACGTAGGATTTATTTAGATTCAAAACCAGAGCCAGAGACAGCCAGACAGTTTGTCTACTGAGGTCTACCACGAGCGGCCTACTGCAAAGCTACCACGAGCTCCATATGTTATGGCTGTCAAAATTGTGTCAACACATTCAAACCCAAGAAGAAAATGAATGTGTGGGTCAGCCCATCTATACACAATTTGACAGCCATAGCCATAACCATGTGGAGCTCGTGGTTGGCCAGCAGGAATGCAATCGCACACCACGTTCAATACCTTACAAACTATACGCTGATAACAATTATGGTGAAGTTATAAACATAGGTTGTAGCTGAACCATACGGGCTCGTTGTTTGTAACTGAGGTCGTTATTGTGAAACTAGATATTGAGTCACAAATTACTGATGAAATATGACAGAAATTGACAGAATACGAAGATAGACCCTTTTGATCGCAACGTGTATCGCGATCAGTGAAACGCTGTCAAATATCGCTGTCAAACTTGACAGCGCTTCACTAATCGCCGACCTAGGTGTGCGCAGGCCTTTAGTTTAAAATATTATTATTAATTTATGCAACTAGCTAATGGAACAAGCATATGGCCCACCTGATGTTAAGTGATGATCTTTTGTATGGAGAAAAGATGAGACAGCAAAAATACGTTGAGTAGTTAGAGTTGTTTCATCATATTTCCATGCAAAAGAGAGAGACAAGTAGGATGAACGAAAACAACATTTGGTAACGATATGATGTAAATGCACTGGGACTTTGGGTACAGTACCCGAAGTCGGAGCTTTGCTACCACATCGTCGTTACCAAATGTTAATGATTGAATGAGACAGCAACTCTAACTACGTAACGTATTTTTGCTGTCTCATCTTTTCTCCATACAAAAGAGAGAGTTGTAAATGCACTGGGACTTTGGGTACAGAGCACCTATACACAGCTATGAGTATTTTCGACCCTAGTTTTATTGAATTAACACTACCGGAACTCAGTATGCACAATATGCTTCGGAGAACATTTTACCGGAAAAGTCAAAAAGTCGCTACATAACATACATACATACGAGTACGACGAACTTATTGCGTGGAGAGAAGAGAAAAAAAAGCAGCCAAGTGCGAGTCAGACTCGCCCATGAAGGGTTCCGTAGCATCAATTAACATAATATAAAGGTTTTTGTAGTTCGTCGAAAGGTAAATTGCGGTTTACGATTTATGACGTATAAAAAAAAACTACTGACTAGATCTCGTTCAAACCAAATATCGTTGGAAGTTTGCATAGGTAGGTAGATTATATAAAACAATATATTTTATTTACAACAGAATATACATTATTTACAAAAACTATTACTAAACAACATGAAATACCTAATTAAAAAGAAAAAATAAAAATTACATTTTATAAGAAACTAGAAAATTTTATATGAACTCTGTTTTCCACCTGTAGGTATTACAGGTAGAAAACAGAGTTCAGATCACCGACCGCAGGCAATGTGCCCAAAAGGCTGGCAACGTTACCTCTTTGAATAGCTAAGCTAATTCTTTGCCCTAGGTAAGCGCCAGCCCTTTGGTCACCAGTCTCAACCACCAGCCTCTTGGATAATTCTTCGAATAGAAGCCACGCCTCTGGACCCCATGGTCCTAGCGTTTCCACCCCAAAAGGCAGAAATATGTATCCATCGCCGATTGATGCATATTTCCGCCTTTTGAGGTTTTCCGCTGCCGTTGCCGCCGCGCCCGCCGCTCTTGAAGTGGACGATACGTGTGAGGCAGCCAACGTATCCACGCAAGTAGCGTCCCACACCAAAGGCCTGCCCCGACTCCAAGGTATCAACGACATCCCGTCGGGTCTCTTTCCATCATCACGTGTGATACCGTTCGGCTCAAGAATGGCCGGCACGTGAATGGTGGCTAGAGCCCTACGGATAATGTCGTTGAGGCTTGCATGACGGGATTGGCGGCCTGCACTGCGGCGACAGGACAGTCCGTGGTGACCATGCCGGTCAACGGAGCTGCCGCAGTGGCACTGATGGGGTTCATTGGTGGTGGCTCCAATTCGAATGCTGACAGCTAAAGAAAATGTGGTGTTATCCAAGAGTGTTCCAATATTGGCAGAAGGCAGTGCATGGAGCCAGAAACCAGATTCCCGAGTGCCAGAGGCAATGAGGCGAGCCCTTTCTGCTAGCGTAGAAGCCGACTTTAAAAGTTCTTCTTGCAGCATCTTGCATATAGGCTCATCCCATTGCCTCTGTAGATAGGGTTTCTCGGGAATGGTTTCTGCAGGGCAAATTAAACTCCAAGCGCTCTTAGCCTCATCTATTGAATTTATTTTAATATTTCCCAAAGATGGAAAAATAATTTTTAAAAATAATTTATTTGTGCTATGAACCGAGGATAAAAATGCCGGGAGAGAAACACTTGAAATTTTTCGAATACCCAGGCCCCCGAACCTTATTGGAAGGGAAGCCTGGCACCAGGAAACATCAGACAATGGACAATTTAGAATTTTTACTAATACATT
This sequence comes from Thera britannica, assembly GCA_939531255.2. Taxonomy (NCBI): domain Eukaryota; kingdom Metazoa; phylum Arthropoda; class Insecta; order Lepidoptera; family Geometridae; genus Thera; species Thera britannica. The sequence continues at coordinate 2,450,395 of OW618044.2, forward strand.
CTGTAATGCTGAGTCTAAGCTTGTTAAATGATCTCTTAAGATCCAGACTGGGCTACATCGCAGAATATACGTTAATTGTGGTACAAAAAGGCAAAAACGAATAATATGAAAAGCCATGTGACAGTGAATTTTGGTTAATCTTTCGGTATACTCCTCGAACTTTGCACGTTGCTCTGTGATGAAAGAAGGAAACGATTCATTTAAAATGGGGGCACCTAAAAGACGGAGGGATTGTTTTGTTAAAATTTTTATGTTTGGAGCCAAAATATTAAAGTTGTCAATGATATTATTTCTGCGATTTGTTGGTACAGAATCAGCGATGAACAGTTCACATTTTGAAAAGTTTAGCACCAAACCAATGCTTTGGAACTTATCAGTTAAAATTTTCAAATCTGCCAAAACTGTTTCTGCGTCGCCTCCTAAGGTGCCATCGTCAAGATACCACATATTTAATTTAGATTTTAATGACGATATGATGGGATGTATGGCAAGACTGAATATGGCAGGACCTAGAGGGTCTCCCTGCTGGCAACCAGTGGAGGAACTGATGCGATGAGTCTTGTAAGTGAGCGTGGTGTCATTGAAAAAGGTAATCAAAAATTTCAGGGCAATTATTTTGGATTTCATTAAGAATCTCGAGTCTATTGACTGAGTTAAAGGCGTTTTTTACATCCACCTTCAGCAGTACTTCACCAGCGTCATTGTCAAGGTAGGTTCTCAAAGCATGGACGGCAGCCTCACACCCACCTCGGCTACCGAAGCCTAATTGGATGGGCTGAAATTTTTCAGTTAAGGAAGGCAGAATTTTTTTACAACTAATTTTGGAAGCAATGCGGCGAAATGTGTAACCGACCGCAATGGGGCGGATTCCACCGTCTTTCTTTTTTAGTGCGCATAGGTTAGCTCCATACAACATATGTGTAATTGAACTACACACTTTTCCTGCTAGCATTAAATTTATTAAACTAGTTATATCATTCAAAAGTGTTTTGCCGGTGTCTCCTGGAACGTTTATGAGATCTTTTAGATGCTGGGGTGTTAGACAGTCTGGCCCACCGGCAGAGCCATTTTTAAAAGACATGATGGCCACAAAAATATCTTTGCTGGTAGCATTTATGGGTTGTTGACTCTGGTTTAAAGCAGACAAAGTGATTGGCACTGCAGAAGGTGGATGCTTATCCACAAGAGCAGCAAGAGTTTCTGGAGTGTCAGATGCTAAAACATCGCTACTAAATAACAATTTTGAGGCGCCTTTTAAATCCCCGTCGCTCACTTTTGACTCTATTTTATTGATCAAACTATGTGCTGAGTGTTGAATCTGATGCCGAGCACTAAGAGGATACACATCAGTGTCCGTGCGGCACGTGCTATCACCACAATTTTTTTTAATGGATGATGTGAGCGAAATCTTGTTTGTCCTTTCTGAATGCAAAATTTGGAATGAAAATACAAATAAATTCTCCCATGATTGGGTAGAATTTTCATTGATAACCTGTCTTATACGTGACGACAAATTTTGTGCTACTAAATAGCGAGCACCTTTGGGAATACGTTTAACCAATGGTACAGACGATTTTGAATAAGCTAGTGATTGCCAAAAAGGATGTGAAGGAGATGAACAGAAGTTGTTTGTATTTAAAGGAGGGTTTGATAAATCGGAATTGGTGTTATGGTTAGCCGTGGAACCCTAAAAAGCAAATAGTTTTTTTATTATTTTATTAAATTGCTTTTTTTTTTCGCAACTGTATTAAAAAATAGTTTGCATAGTAATGTACAACATATATTTTTTTTGGATTTATCATTCTCTTATTTTAGAAGTTAGAGGGGGGGGACCAACTTTTTTTCCACTTTGGAAGTGTCTCTCGCGCAAACTATTCAGTTTAGAAAAAAACGATATTAGGAACCTCAACATCATTTTTGAAGACCTATCCATAGATACATTAGATACCCCACACGTACGGGTTCGATGAAAAAAAAATTTTTGAGTTTCAGTTTCAAGTATGGGGACCCCCAAAATTTATAGTTTTTTTTCTATTTTTGTGTAAAAACCTTAATGCGGTTCACAGAATACATCTACTCACCAAGTTTCATTAGTCTAGCTCTTATGGTTTCGGAGAAAAATGGCTGTGACACGGCCGGACAGACAGACAGACAGACAGACATGACGAATCTATAAGGGTTCCGTTTTTGCCATTTGGGTACGGAACCCTAAAAAGCAAATAGTTTTTTTATTATTTTATTAAATTGCTTTATTTTTTCGCAACTGTATTAAAAAATAGTCGTTCAGTACACGTGCGGAACCGTCATTGCAACTTGTTCCGACTGTCAACCAAGCTACAAGCAGGTGATTGGTTTTCAATTAATAATGCACTGTGGTTTGTGCACATTATAAATTGCTATCTTGTTTACAACACGATCATGATATCCCATTATATCTTCCGATGGAGCGCATTATTATACACACAGGCACTCGTATTACACGTCTATACACAATAACAAATGAAGCAGTAACTTGAATGGGTGACTAGACCGTAATTACAAATTCCTAGAAGTAGCTTGAATTTATAGTGGAAGACTGCACATTTTATTTTTGAATCTTCATAGGAATTTTGACGGGATAGAGCCATAACCATATGGAGTTCGTGGTAGCCCTATTGCAGGGTTACCACGAGCTCCATATGGTTAAGGCTATGGCTGTCAAATTGTGTATAGATAGGCTGACCCACACATTCATTTTCTTTTTGGGATTGAATGTGTTGACACTGTTGACACAATTTTGACAGCCATAACCATAACCATATGAAGCTCATGGTAGGCCAGCTGTAGGCCTATCACAAGCTCTGACTGGCTCATTCTCTGGCTCTGGTTTTGAGTCAGTGTGAGTGGTGTCTAAATCAAATCAAATCAAACCGTTTATTTGCAACCTTGCCTATTCATTATATTTAACATATAACTAAACATTAACTTGTAGTTGCAAATTGGTCCCAACTCAGCATAATATGCCCACTATAACAAATCCTACGTCACAATAAATCCTACGTCGAAACGTCACACACACAGTTTAATATACCTACTGTGTGGTGAGCACTCACACAGAATCAAAACCAAAGCCAGAGACAGAGCCAGACAGAGCTTGTGGTAGGCCTACTCCATAGCTGAGGATTTATGAATAAATTAGCGTGATTTCCAAAAACATCTCCTTGACTCAATTCTCTAGACACGACCGATATCTTTTCAGGTATTTTAGTACTCAGTCTGTTGCAATTTCAAGTTTGCTTTAAAAGCGCGCTAAGGTTGTGAGAGGAATAAAGGACAGCCGGTTAGTTTAAATGTATATCAAAATCAAATCAAAATCAAAAGTGTATTTATTTAGTTGAATTGCAAGAATCACTTTGAAACTTCTTAAAGCTTATAGGTGAGTCTAGGTGCCAGTTCCACGCGACCAAGCCTAGAAGGATTGGCAGAATTGGCAACAAACTACGGCTGTGTTCCTACCGTTTTTTATATGATCCTTTTACAAATCAAAAATAATCTAAAATAATAGCAGGGAAGTTCCAGTGTGGTGCCACTTCACTTAGTCAGACGTATGCAATAATATAAAAGCAAAAGTTTAAAAGACAGCACACGGTACGCTTCAAAGTATATTATGTATTGCATGTATTTACCTAAAAAAAAGTATTTAATTAATATACTCGTATCAGCTATCTGGTTCCCATAGTACAAGCTCCGCTTAGTTTGGGGCTAGATTGTGCTGTGTGGATTGTCTGCATTATTTATTGATTTAAGTAATAAAAAAGTATCTATACACAGCATAAGAAAATAAGAAACGAAAATAGTAGGTAAGGTCTGGGGAGGTACACATACCTGTGTATACACCAAAGGAACACACACAGTATCATATCCAATCAACGCCCCTAGCCTCCTCCTGATGTCCGAGAGTTCCACCAGCAGCGTTTGCACGATATGATCGCTGGTGATAAGCCCCTCCTTCCTCGCCCTATTAATGATATTCGTCGCCCACACCAGCGGCATCCAGTACTTCGACATGGGGGATTTCCCGTCCATCTTCTCGAACACTTTCCTCTCGCTCTCCAGCATGAGTCCTGGAAGATAGATGACATTGATTTCGGGTGTTTGGGCTCGAGGCTTGGAGCTAAAAGTGGGGAGCACTCACCGGAGTCTACGACGTGCTGCCAGGTGGGGAATCTCCGCTTCACCCTGAGGGAGACTCGTTGAAGAGTGATGACGTAGGCGAGAATGGCATACCGCACGATGTTGCGACGCATCAGACGACCGGTCTCATCCTGGAGAAGAATACCTTCGTAAAGCCTTGCGCACATCAAAGCTATCTGCGATGGCGATCAGTGAAACGCTGACGAAAACGACAGCGATATTTGACAGCGTTTCACTGATCGCTATCGCCTAGATGTGCGCAGGCCTTATTTTTTTTTATGTAACTAGCTGATGGAACCAGCATATGGCCCACCTGATGTTAGGTAATAACCATCGCCTATAACGCACATCAGGAACGTGCCCTACGATGCACTGCCCTGCGTCCATCAACTGGAGGCATACAGATGTTCAGCCTCACGTGCCAGTAATTACACCGGCATCCACACCCTTCAAACCGAAACACAGCAATGCTGCTTCACGACAGAAATAGGCCTTAAGTAATAAAGACATTTCGTCCGCCCTGAAGGCTGTCAAATATGACAGCGTTTCAGCTGATCGCCATCGCCATTGCCTAGATATGCGCAGGCCATGAGATGATGGCTTATTTTGAGTTTAAAAATCATTTTGTCATTTTTCGTTGAGCTAACGACAAAATCATGTTTAAACTCATGAGCCTATAAAATAGTAGTCACAATAAGATTACGCTTTACAATTTTCTAAACTACGTTATTGTAGGCCTACCACAAGCTCTGTCTGGCTCTGTCTCTGGCTCTAGTTTTGTGTCTGTGTGAGTGTTGACTAAATAAATCCTACGTCAAAGTCACACACACAGTGTAATACACTGGTGAGCTCTCACACAGACTCAAAACCAGAGTCAGAGACAGAGCCAGACAGAGCTTGTGGTAGACCTACTGTTGTGGACCCACTTCAATACAGGCAAGCAATTTTATTCGATTGTTTTGTGAAATCTGTTAGATACCGTACGAGTAGGTAGGTATTGGTTAATTGAATTGACCAACTGCGCAAATAGATGGTGTATTTTATGGGTCTCTTTTCAATTTACGGAATCTAAACCGTAAACAAAAGGAGTAATTGTTTATTAATTTTATAGTGTTTACTACACTTAAGGAAAACACAAAGATTTTTATAATGTCCCAAAAGTTAAGAGCCGAGCGGGATTTGAACCCGCGACCTTCCCCTCGGTCGCGTTAGTGCCGAACAGTCCCTAAGAGTTATTCGTCGAGTGTGATTAGGATCCGATGGCGCAGTGGTCAGCGCAGCCCCGTACCGAGGGGAAGGTCGCGGGTTCAAATCCCGCTCGGCTCTTAACTTTTGGGACATTTTATAAGGAGTAATTGGTCGAGAAAGCTATTGTTAACTTTTATTTGTTGAGTTACGTAGGAGCTACTAACAAACGGCTGTTATAATAACCTACAAATTACCGATTACTTATTATCTATGTATCGTAAACAAACTCAGCGCCATTAGAAATGGTTTATTGACAATTTTCTACAGTCTGCAAAAGAGGTAAGTAACACGATGTCTGTACTTTACATACATAACATAAATGATGTACAAAACATACATAAAATATGAACCAAATATGACTAAGTGCAGATTTTTCCATCTATAGATTAAATCTGTCAGATAAAAATAGATTCATCTCTTTTCTAGGCTTGTCATAAACAAGACATGTTTTATTCAACGTGTCAAAAAAAACAGGCCTATTATATATAAGAAATTAAAGGAATTTCTTAAAAAATACGTTTTCTTCTTTTAATGATCACTGTAGCACGATGTATTTATTATTCCGTAGATGCAAAAATCAGCACATTAATATAACTAAGAGCCATTTAAAAATTATCAGTTTTCTAACAAAAAAAACCGCATTTAGGTAGGAGCATCAATGGAACTATGTCACAGTACCATTTGACCAGAGCCTCAGAATAATGCAGTCGATTACTTTGCACATTACATGTTTCATATAAGATTATGATTATAATGCACCTACTCTTGAAATTATACGATTTATGCATATAATTCTAAAACAAAAACATGCGATAAGGAAAATTCTTTACTAATTCGCATTATTCACGCTTGGTGGGAACTGTTATTTCCGTAATAACGCTGACTAGCTTCAAATACTTCGATTAAATCAAACTAGCGGCTAAAATAGGATGGTAAAGGTGCTGAGCAACTATACTCTTATAATGTATACAGGGTTATTCATAACACTGATCAACAAAATAATAACTTTATTCTCCCACCTAAAGAAAATATATATATTTATAATCTTCGTAGCCAAGCTATAAATGCACGGTAAATAAAAAGTCGAAGTTAGCTTTTGTTTTTTTTTAATAGCTACATTCATGATTTACCATAAAAATAATTAATTATCATATTTAGGATGGTCTAAAAGGTTAATTTTGGTTAAATCTTTTGGCTTTTCTGATGTGGGACGACTCTGGTGTTTCTCTAACGATGGACCAACACTAATTGGCAAGGACAGAGGGTTTCCATTTGCCTTGGTAGCGTTTTACAAATGACGCGATGCCTTGATGGAATTGCTTTCCGCGCTCGTCACTTACGGCTCTCATATTTTAGTGGAAAAAATCAAGTAGTGATTGCAAAAAGTGTATTTTTAAGGACATTCTGCATGTAATTTTTTTTAAAGGCTTTTAGTATTGTTTTGATGATATATACCTAATGCGGAGATTTGTAATTGCCAAGAAAACGAAAGGTCGCTTCTTTAAAGGATAACCAAGTTTTTTTGGCGTTGTTTAATGCTACCAGAAAATCTGGATCTTTCATGAGTTTCCTTAAGTCAGGTCCAACAAATATGCTTTCTTTTATCTTGGCATTTTTAAGAGCGGGCTGGTTTTTTCATGTATTGAAACCTAGGGTCATTCTTATCCATGGCTTTAACGAATTTTTTTATCAAATCCAACTATAATCTAAAGGTGGCAATATTATTTTCTTTGGATCAACTAATGGAACATTTTTGTGCATTTTTCTGGCCAGGAATTTAAGCTGTTCTTTCAGGCCAGTGCTCTTGAGTGTAATGTTCTGACCGATCCCTACTATTCCATTCACATAAGAAATAGCAGAATTTCGTATATCCAGTATTTTTTTATGCGACCAATCGGGTAGATATAGGCAGTTAGTTGTACAGCAAATATGTGGAACCCACGATTTATCTAGATTGGCAACTCTACTTTTAAAATAGTTAAAATAACACTCTTCATTATACGCCATATATGACATTTTAAGCCGTCTGTTGTGAACTTTCTACACATGTAACAAAACTGATCGGGAGAATTCGTGCAACTGCGTGGCATTTATGTACCTTAATGTATTGCGCTTTGATCACAATTGAGCTTGTTTTAATAGTTTGCTTATTTTATAAATTATCGCAATTTACCAAACATAAACATGAAGAATTCACGAAATTCATTTTTTTTGAGAACGGTAGCTAAATAACTGTTAGTATTTATATTTTTGTGGTAAGGGGAAGGATACCTAACAAAAGCAATATAAATCACTTAGGTGGGAAAACGGTTGTTGACTAGTGTAATTAGCTGCAAATACTCAGGAATTAGGTTCAACAAATAAAATAAAAAATATTTATGAAATGATTTTTTTTAAGTTTTGTTATGAAAATCCCGAGAAAATCGATAAAGAATATCCTTTGGAATCATTGGCGCCTGACCTATTTTGACCTTTGATCCGCGCCCGCGCGCCGTGAGCGACACTCTGCGTTCAGTCACCGCCTGGGTGGGTCATCGTCCTGTTCTCCGTGGCAATCATTATGCAATAGCCGTAAAGAAATTAATAAAAATAAAATTTTGATACAAAAACTTAAATAAAAATTAAAAAAAAATGCATTTCATAAATATTTTTTATTTTATTTGTTGAACCTAATTCCTGAGTATTTGCAGCTAATAATGAATAACCCTTTATGTGCGACGCGTGACCCAAGGGCGGGTATCTGGCGCAGCGTATAAGCATTGCTATTCAGCGTGGCAATGCGACAGCGTCTTGGGGACACCTCCGTCTGGCACTGACTTGGATCAGTTGAGCTAAATAGATCGTTTGTAACGATCTGCAGATAGCTCAACTGTTTCGTGTGTATTTTGTACATTTGATAAATATTTGTTTAATTGTAAGTTTCTTTGTGTAAATAAATTGTATTAATTTACTAACTTTTGCTAAACAATAAAGTGCAAGGCGGCCTTAATGCTACTACGTGTAAATTGTCCATCCAATGATAGTGCTAGTACATCCCCATAACCAGACCCCCATGTAATCCTAATCATATACGTTACGGCCGTTAGCGGACGGTCAGCGTGTCTTAGGAACGTCTTGAGTTTGACAGAAGAAATAATTGCGCAGCAGGTACTTACCACATGGAGGCAAGAAGTGGAACGAATCCAGCTATCGAGTAGTTATCGAGTTTATTATTTATTATACATTGCTGTTTTTCCATTGGCTGATTATAAATACGTTTATCCATGCATACAAAATATTAAAGACAACCGATATGTACTTATTTTTAGATAAATGAGCCAACAATGGAACCATCGTGGATGGACCCAATTGCCACTACTTTTTAGGGTTCCGTAGCCAAATGGCAAAAATGGAACCCTTATAGATTCGTCATGTCTGTCTGTCAGTCCGTCCGTATATCACAGCCATTTTTCTCCGAAACTGTAAGAGCTAGACTGATGAAACGAGTAGGTGTATTCTGTAAACCGCATTAGAATTTTTACACAAATTCGCTTAGATATGCGCAAGGCTTTATTAATCGCTACGATATTTATTGCATGCGACGTTTTGTAATATTTAAGAATACCAGTCAATATTTTTCAGTTTTATTCTACTTTTTTTATCGCACGATTTCGTAATTTATGACCCTATTGGAAACAAATACTTTTTATCTGAAAGGTCCCATAGAAATTTCTTCAAAATTGGTTCAGCAAGAAGTCGACTTCTTAGTTTTTTTTATTTAGGTATATTATTTAAACGCATAAACACTTCGCAGCACACATGCATATCGAATGGCTGGCTATCGTTCGCTCAATTGGCACATTGGCTGCGGCGACGTAAGATAAGGAAAATACAACCATATACGCAACACAAAAGCAACAAGAGTTCTTTTCGAGCTCCAGGCGCCATCAGACACGCTAACAGTCGAAATTATAAAAAGAAAGAAAGAACAGTCATTTATTTGACATAAGGGCACACGTAAAGGCCTGCGCACACCTAGTTCGCTGGCAGTAGCGATCAGTGAAACGCTGTCAAATATCGCTGTCAAATCTCAAATCTGACAGCGAACTAGGTGTTTTCGAGCCTTAAAGGCCTGCGCACACCTAGTTCGCTGGCGACCGCGATCAATGAAACGCTGTAAAATATCGCTGTCAGATTTGAGATTTGACAGCGTTTCACTGATCGCCGAAGCCAGCGGCCTAGGTGTGCGCAGGCCTTCAGACAAACAGCTGAAGACAGGCAGAAAATGTAGGTACAATAGGCTGGTGACAGACAGACAGACGAACGGACAGCGGAGTCTTTTAATAGGGTAAAGTCCCGTTTTACCCTTTTGATTGTGGAACCTTAGAAGTAGGTGACTAGTGCAGTGAGTTGTTGTAACTATAGGTATGGTGAGGTATTATCTATTTAGTGTTATTAAAATCGGCACGAAAAAGTAATTTACCTTTTATGTTTTGAATGTAAGGACAATTACTTGGAATTACAAGATCTAGAACACGATTTATTTGCGAAAGGAACCCTTTATCATCACGAATACCTTTACACAGGCTTTGAGAGGTGAAGGGGCTCAGAAAAATGTTTTTAACACGCTTTTATTAGCTTGGGTTGTGACCATGTAACGGAATCTTTGAACATAATTTTCACCAATTTCCAGAAGTCTGATTAATTTGAAACTTTGCATACGTATCAAGGACCGATGACAATGCAATAATATAATAAAAATAGTTTAAAAAACTAAAAAACACGCTTTTATAACTATTTGAACTAAAAAGTAAAAAAATAATACTGTAATAATCAATTGAAAACTTTATATTATTGTACAAAAAGCGTGGGCTAGATTTTGATTGTTGTAAATATTTTATCAATAGTTTATTATATCTGAAGTTATTATAAAAAGCACCCCACGCTTTTTGTACAATAATATAAATTTTTCAATTGTTTATTACAGTTTTATTTTTAACTTTTTAGTTCAATTAGTTATAAAAGCGTGTTTTTTTAGTTTTTTGAACTATAATTTATTTTAATATTAGCCGATCTTAGGCCCCTATTCAAAAATAGTGCTCGAGTCTGAGTCGAGCGTCAAGCATATATTTTTTGACAGTTCTCCATTGAAAAATGGCCAAAACCAATGTTCGAGGCTCGACTCACACTCAAGCACTGTTTCGGAATACGGACCTTAGATTGGTAGTATAGGCATTATCTAATTAGGGCCAACACACAATAAAGGCTTGCGCACATCTAGGCGATGGTGATGGCGATAAGTTGAAACGCTGCCAAATATGACAGCGATATTTGACAGCGATTCAGCTGATCGCCGGCCTTTAAAGAAATAGGATGCAATCGCTAAATCTGTTTTGACATTAGAACGGAATTTTTGACCGTTCGATAGTGACGTACAAAACATGTCATCTCCTTAGAGATCTGACAGAACCTAGAATATAAAATATTAATTTTATGAAATTACAGGAAATTATTACATATGCTTTTGATAAAAAGGAACGTTCACACATAAAAGGGGAATTCCTAGAACTTATTTCATCTCCCGGAAAAGATTCTACATTTTAAACATGCTTCGCTTCTGGAACTATGCAAACTTAAATCTATTCTATAGGTAATATTTACAACCACTTTATTCTATTCAACAGCTTAAAATCGATTGGGTGAAACAACTAAAAAGCTGGTTTTGAAGAACAAAACGAAATTAAAAAACAATGTTAATTGCAGTCAATACGTCAGCAAATTGTCTGAATTTAATTCGCAGTAATTAGAGGAGGCGGTGCTGTGCCGACTGTACAGTGGTCAAGGCCGACCACTCACGTAAAAACAAAGACACGAACATTTCTACGGTAAAATAATCAATTGTTATGAACAATGTGAAAGAATATTGCTGATTTTGTTACTTCTGTGCATTTTTTTTACATATCACCTGCAATCTCACCTGCTGTTAAGTGATTATGCGGTCGAGACGTTGTAGCACGCTTACCTAGAAGATACCAGCTGGCCTACCATGAGCTTCAAATGGTTATGGTTATGGCTGTCAAAATTGTGTCAACAGTGTCAACACATTCAAACCCAAGAAGAAAATGAATGTGTGAGTCAGCCTATCTATACACAATTTGACAGCCATAGCCATAACCATATGGAGCTCGTGGTAGCTCTGCAGATATTCAGCTTCACGTGCCAGTAATTTCACCGGCACCCACACCATTCAAACCGAAACACAGGCATTGTAAACGGGAGAAAAAGGCATGGCGGCATAATTCCTCGCTCGACACACATAAAGAGCTAATAGCCCTATTAATAAAATATTTCAAAAGATAAGCTGTGCTTAAACTATTGCCATCTCTTACCAATGGGTAATGGCAAAAAGTGACAGGGCTAACTTTAAACCATGACTAAATTTAATTTGCTATGATGACGAGAGTATAATAAATAGTGCTACTGAACACTACTTAGTGTTATTGTAGTGTAATATTGATTAACAATATGTAAAATGACGGGTAAGTTACGACAGTTTTTGCCTGCTTTTAATTATTTATTTGACTACTTTTCTATCGTCAGTAAATCCAAAAAAGTGATTTCAATCTATTACTTGTTTTGCCTTTGGGAACGGCCGAAAATCATCTTGAAAACAGACAGGTTGTAACAATTGAGCGTGTGGGAAGGACACACCGCTTCTTTTTGGACAGGTGACGATCGTGTGATCGATGGCTCCAGTCAGCCACCTTGACCCAGCGCCACGGGCACAGCCGAAACCAGTATAGACGTGGCTTTTGGATCATGTTTAACAGACTTTACCCGCATTATGCCCCAGTAACAAATATGGACTCGCATTAAACGCAATGCAAGTTTTATTTCCATACGTTTGTGATCAGAAGATATACATCATATACATACATGTAATTCACGGGCCGATTGAGTTAATTATTTTTTTACCAGAAAGGAAAAACTAATCTAAATTCAGATTTCTCTTTATGAAGTCGGTTTCTCAAGTTTTTTAATACATATACTCAGACACAGAACCGAACATTTTCGGCTATCAAACAATGTTTGTTGGGAAATCGAACCCAGAACTTATAGCTTAGTAGGAAGAGATAAAAAAGCTGCGAGGCCAGTCTAAAAATAAATGAATGTCCCTTTTTTAGCGCGGAACTAACGACTTTTCTATGTTTCACAAATAGGTTCAGTTGTTACGGTATGATTGAGTCACAAACTAAAAATATGAGTACCTAATGATTAGCAAGAAAAGGTTGAGTTTAAAAATAATATATTCCTATTGTGTTGATAATTGGTAACAATGCATTATCAATTTGTTATGGTGAATCTATACTAATATTATAAAGCTGAAGAGTTTGATTGTTTGTTTGGTTGTACGCGCTAATCTCGGAAACTTCTGGGCCGAATTGAAAAATTATTTTTGGGCAGGATATTCCATTAATCTAGGAAGGATATAGGCTCAATACATCACGCTACGACTAATATAGGTACAGATTATTATTTACTTTAGGATTTCTACAATTACATGCAAAAAACGGTAGGGACCAAGTAGTTTGTTGCCTGTTTTTCTATAGGCTTGGTCGCGTGGAACCTGTCCCTAAACTCACCTAGATTTAAGACGTTTCAAAGTGATCCTTTGATGCTACTGAGTAAATATATATTTGAGATATATATATATAATTAAAAACGTTTATAATATGGATTAGGTTCAAGAAAAAGCAGTATCACTGTTGTGAATGTCAGTGTTTTTGTGAAGTGTCTTTCAAAACATCGATTGTGTTGGGTACGCTCGTCAGTCATGAAGACATTGCTTGAAGTTTTTACTCTTCAACTCGTCCGTCGAATAATACATTTGCAAGAGGAAACAATACATTATTAAGTTTTTATTTCAATGTACTTTGTACCAACTTCAACCTGATTTTATTATAACTCGCAAAGCTATTGGTAAAAATATTTCTAGTGGTTTTAGTGAGGGATATTATGTTATGAATCATATAAATTTAACAATTTTTAGGACCGTAGTCAAACTTCCTTTCATACGTTTAGTTTAAACGAATCCCTTCTTATTCTCATCGTGTCACTTGTTTTGTCGAACCAAGTGTGGTGAAAGGATATAAGTGCGCCTCAAAGAAGCTCAATTCGTGCACTTGCCACATATTTTCGAACTTTATGTTCTACGACATGCCGGTTTCCTCACGATGTTTTCCTTCACCGTTTGACAGCACTGGCATAGTGTGCATACATTTTTGGTAAACAAATCCCTGAAAACTGTAGACACATTAATTACCACAAAAAGCCTATAAGTAATTAAACACTCATCAATATTGTGTAGGGATATTTTATTTTATTTATTTATTTTTATTTTTACCATGAGCTCTGTCTGGCTCTGTCTCTGGGTCTGGTTTTGAGTCTGTGTGAGTGCTCACCAGTGCATTATACTGTGTGTGTGACGTTTTGACGTAGGATTTATTTAATCAACACTCACACAGGCTCAAAACCAGAACCAGAGACAGAGCCAGACAGAGCTCATGGTAGACCTACTGTGTGTTATTATTTATTAATAAAAATTAAAGAAATGTTTTCGAAATTCGATATGCAATATCCCTAGACAAAGTTGATGGGTGTATGTTATACAAGGAAACAAAACAGACAAGCAAGCAACATTACACATAAATAAATTTGCACTTGCAGTTGGGTAAAAACAATTGCTAAGCGAAAGAAAAAGTGTTATCGATAACCATTGTGTTCCGGTCTAACTCACCGTATAATGAGTTATCAAATGTGGTAAGCGAACACTAGCACATACAGTGCGTAATTATTTTTACATCTCTCATGTTCGGTAAGTAGATTCTTATTACCTCCAAATGGGGCTTGTAGGTGACTAATTAGCGCTCTAGGGTAATAATGTAGCTAGAAAAACACTTCTTTCTTTCAAAAAGTTCGCGTATATCTAACCATCATACTGGCAATTAGACATCATGCATTTAGCCCAATGACCAAAAAGGTCGCTTTGCTATTCAGCCTTGTCTTCGTGTGAGTATAATAGTCATCAATTTTAAATATTGAACAAGGAATCTCAATTTCGACTTCTGATTCGACCTCTGACCGCTGATCGGGTCGTACAATACGATTGAGCTATAAATTGGTATGCAAAATACTTGTTACACATAAATAAAATAAGTATAGTGGCGGTATAGTTCAACGTATCACGATCATACTACCTTTTGAAACTTAATAGATATAATACACCGATAATTTAACGTCACAAATTATGTCAAAATGTGTTCATGATCAAGGCACTGGTGCAAGCGAAAACCGACTCTAAGGTGACGAACATTTTCATACCGTGACTGTACAATAGCTGAAATACAAAATACGACCGCAAAGCAGAGAATAAAGCAGTTTAAAAGCTATAAATCTAGTCAAATACTCAAAATACAATAGGAAATATTATAAGCTAATCTACTAAAGAACTTAAATAAGATACTCGCACGTGCTATTACGTACAGATCACTCTAAAGTCCAAACTTTATGGCCGGTTTGCTACATACCTACTGTCAGAAAAAAGCCCCTCGAACTCATAAAATATATAACAAATATTAACTGATAAAATAAATAAATAAATAATGGGGACAATTCACACAATTCTGAAAGCTGATAAAAATACTTGGATACATTTTTTTTGTAAATACATAATTAGAAATTCTAATTATGTATTTACAAAAAAATAGGTGTTATATTGTATTCATAGAATACAATATAACACCGAGACAAAGAACAAACATCTGTATTCATCACACAAATATTTCTTCTCGATGGGGATCGAATCGAACCCACGACCGAACTTTTTATTGATTTTTGTATACAACATGTTAAGTTTTCTGCTTCTTTTTTAACGTATATCATTGTGGTGGTTGAATAAATGATTTTTCTTCTTTCTTTCTAGACCGGCCTAAAAGTTTGGCTCGAGTAAATCAAATACTTTACTTTACTGACCGCTCCAGGTATGCCGGCAGATATGAACAGGGCCAGTGTGTCGGGCCACGGCAGCAGTTTGTACTGCTCCCACCAACGCTTCACCACCAGGCTCACGTAGAAGCCTAGCACGAACGACATGGGTATCGACTCGCTCTGTGCGCCGAAGTATTGTCGCACCTTTTCGAATACCCTGCAAAGAAAAAAAAAATCATTGCATTTCATAGACATAAACATAGACACTCATTTATTTGCTTCTTAGCACACAACATACTATACACAAATAGATTAAATAAAATAAGTTTACATAAGTAATAACATGATAAAAAGTAAATAGCAGAAAAAAAAAAACTAACAGAACATGGATTTAAGAGTTCTAAGAGAGCTAAGACAGTTACATTTAAAAAGAATACATTAGACATTTATAAATTTACAAATACAACAAATACATTGCATTTTAAGAAAAAAAAAATCGGTTGTCTCAAAAGTCGGTTCACTGACGATAGTTGAACGTGACAACGTCATACAGCTGTCCACGCGGACGCATCGCTCACTCAAGTAGGAGAGAGACAGATGTCGAACGCTGCCGAACGCGGAGGCTGATTGTGCCTCTTTGTCGGTCGTTCCGCGCTCTCGCTTGCACTTCAAGCCTTAAATGGAACGCCTCAGAGCGGGGTAACGCTGCATGAGTCATGTTTTTTCGTGCGTGCAGCCGGCTCCATCGAATTATAAGACGTTGTCACGTCAAAAATCGTTACAGTTCTGGAGAACAGGCGCCTCAGACCGAAGCGGCGGTCTCAGTTACCTGCTTAATACAAGAGATGGGTAACACCTGCAAAATCTAGTACAGTTAAAATACAGGTCATCTCATCAGAAGGCCTACCACAAGCTCTGTCTGGCTCTGTCTCTGGCTCTGGTTTTGAGTCTGTGTGAGTGTTGACTAAATGAAATGAAAATTAATTAATTTATTAATTTATTTAGAAGCAAACACTTCCAGAAGACTCTGGGGGAGGCCTTTGCCCAGCAGTGGGACGATGCAGGCTAATAAAAAAAAGCAAACACAATAACGCTAATTTAAATAAAAATAAAAAAAATCCTACGTCGAAATGACACACACACACAGTATAGTGCACTGTTGAACACTAACAGATCTAAGCGTACTGCGGGGGCGATCAGTGAAACGCTGTCAAATATCGCTGTCACATTTGATAGTGTCCACCGCAGAACGCTTAGATGCGTACTAAACTTTAGCTTAAAAACTTAGGCTTGAGGTTATTTGTTTCAATCTACAGATTAATTTATATAGCGTCAGGGTAAGTATATAAATCATCTACAATAGATGAAAAATCTGCCCTAGTTCAAAATCTTATTCCACTTGTTTCCTCAAATTCTGTATGTCTACCACAAGCTCTGTCTAGATCTGTCCCTGGCTCTGGTTTTGAGTCTGTGTGAGTGTTGACTAAATAAATACTACGTCGAAACGTCATACACAAAGTATAATACACTGGTGAGCAGTCACACAGACTCAAAACCAGAGCCAGGGACAGATCTAGACAGAGCTTGTGGTAGGCTCACCAGTTTCAACGGTTTTATATAACCAGCACTCACACAGACTCAAAACCAGAGCCATACAGAGCTTATGGTAGTCCTACTGAGCCCAAACACCCAACTGTCACCTATAGCTCCGAACTTCCAACGAACTAAATAATAGTCACACACAATGATCCCATGTCATGCCTACTAGAGCGCATCTATTAACACCTAACATAGGTATAAATGTACTTCTAACACACACGTTTAACGCATTTAATAAACTTTGAAATAATATATTTTATTCGAAAAAGATGGTATTAGCGGGTTTCCTCAGCCGATAGCAATTAATTGCAATTCTCTTTGCAAAAATCTCTTCTTCTTCCTGCCCTTCAGGGCTACCACGAGCTCCATATGGTTATGGCTATGGCTGTCAAATTGTGTATAGATAGGCTGACCCACACATTCATTTTCTTCTTGGGTTTGAATGTGTTGACACTGTTGACACAATTTTGACAGCCATAGCCATAACCCTATGGAGCTCCTGGTAGCCCTGCTGATCTCACTTTATGTGGGGTTGGCATAACATGTTCTCCTCTATCAGCCGTGATCTCTGTATTCACTTCTTTCTTATCCATGTCATCTTTCACACTTTTATCCATCTTTTCTTTGGTCTACCTCTACCCAAATTCACCTGCATTCATACTCATCACTTTCCTATTAACGTGACTTTCACCCCTCCTCCCTTTTACTTTTTTTTCAATTTTTTCATTTCCTTTCAATTCTCTTTACAACAATATGAATCAATAAAAGTTACGTTCGCAAACTCGATCCAACGAAGTTTGTTAAACAATAGCAGCGCTTGCCCAACCAGTTGAGACCTGTAGGCCTACCACAAGCTCTGCCCGGCTGTCTCTGGCTCTGGTTTGGAGTCTGTGTGAGTGCTCACCAGTGTATTATGCTGCGTGTGTGACCTTTCGAAGCAGGATTTATTTAGTCAGCACTCACACAGACTCAAAACCAGAGCCAGACAGAGCTCGTGGTCGACAGTACTCGAGACCAGCTATTGTTATACCTATTAATAACTTGCCAGGTTCCGAATATAACAAACCACTTGAAAATTTTCCACGAAATTTATTCTTCTTCTTCCTAAATGAGCATAGATAAAATACTTTTCCGTCAGTCGTCAGTCACAGGTCGGCCCTACCCTAATTGAATTTCAAGCATTAGTCTATTGTACACGTCATCTGTCATTAAAATAAATAATCACGCATGACTGTAACCCCCATGAATGGTATTGAATCTATTGGGAGCTACCTACTGCCTCAAGTTCCTTTGGGAATGTCTAATGCTGCCTTCCTACGGTGCGTGGTTCTGCAGATCATCACGCACCGCGCACGACGACGCACGGCAACGCACACAGAAAAGGCTCCAGTGCTACCGCGCACCTCAGCGCACGAGACCGTTCCCATGGTGTGTCGTGCGAGCTGGTGCAGGCTGGTGCGCGATATCACGAACCGGTGGGAACGGGCTATAAGAGAGTAGTCAAAGGCTTGGCCAATTCTTTTGAGGATGTCTAAGAGGGCAGATGCATATCCATTGTCCAAGCACAATACGTCAATTTTCTAAACCAATTAGTAATGTAATCCGCCGTCTATAGGTAATTCGAAGCAACATTATTTCATCTGTGGTAATAGTACAGAGTTGGCAAGTTAATGAGGTGATTTACGACCCTAGACGAGGTATAAAGTGGTTGGGTCCGGTTAATGCACGCACTGTTAAAACGATGCCACTTTTTCCAGAACAAAAAAGCAAATGATCATGTTTGAATTGCTCCAGTCTGCATGTGGCTTAACTGGCATCGTTAAGGTTGTTCGATTCCGATACAAACTGAATTTACACAACTATGGGCAAACAAAGTATAAATGTGAACTGAAATAGCTGTAATAGAATTTTAAAGTTGGAGAAAACTGTAGGATAACAGAAATATTAATAAAAAACCAAAAAAGTAATTTTTTCGTCATTCTTTTTCTGAAGCCCCGACTGCCACGACCAACGGCTGACACTCCAACTTTATATAACTGGCCGGTAATAAGGACCACTGTAAAAGCCTATTTCAGTGTACATTAATACTTTATTCGCCCATAGTTGTGTAAATTAAGTTTGTATGAAAATCGTACCCCCTTAAGTGAAGTGGCACCACACTGGAACTTCACTGCTATTATTTTAGATTTGTTAAAGGATCATATAAAAAAACGATAGGAACCGAGCCGTAGTTTGTTGCCTGTTCTTCTAGGCTTGGTCGCGTGGAACTGGCACCTAGACTCACCTAGCTTTAAGACCTTTCAAAGTGATTCTTGCAATTGTATTAAATAAAATGTTATTGAGTTTGAGTTTGAGTAATAACAGTGTGTACAATAACATGATGTACATTATCGCCTCCCAAATGGTTGAATGAGGTGGCAAGTAACCATAACCCACCACGCCCCAATGTCATCGCCTCATAAAGGCATGCTATGTCACAGAACTAAGCACCATGTAGGTGAACAAGTTAGCGGCAATCAGACTACGAGCGAGAAAAACTACATTGCAATTGTCTGGGTTCACTCAGCACACATTCACATGTATCGTATTTATATTTGATTTACATTGCACGGTAACGGGCAACACACTGTGCAGCAAATTATAACAGCCATACAAACAGCGCAGTGTAACGTAAAGTGTTAATTGAAGCTTGGTTTATTGTTTTGTAGAGTAGATCTCCTGACACGTGGGATATAATACCACTCTTGATAAATCTGTAGCACGCGTCGCTTCTAAATATGACAGAATGACAGAATGCGGTTTTTCTGTAACTCAATTACGTTATAGTGGCGATCAGAAAAACGCTGGACGATTCGTTTTGTGTCATTTTGGGAAGTCATAATAGCTTTTCCATTTTAATTGTTTTTCTAGTGTTATTTTGAGGTCTGTTGTGTAATTTCGGTGGTATTTTAACCAACATTACTTGAGGTCTTAGCTCAACGTGTTAGCAGTTAGAATGAAAGTGTACTATGTGATATTCTGATATGATCGAAAAGGTTTCAGTTGGTTTTGGAAAAAAACGGCCATCTTTTGTTTCCAAAGCCAATTAGGGTAGGGCCGACTTATTTATGACTGACTTGACGGAAAAGTATTTTATCTATGTAATATATTATTATCATTCTCATTAAACTACTCGACACTGGCAAAATTTATACGAAATGGACAGATGCCATTCATTAAGAAGAAGAAGTAGGAGAGAGACAGATGTCGAACGCGGAGGACGAGTGTGCCTCCTTGTCGCTCGTTCCGCGCTCTCGCTTGCATTTCAAGCCTTAAATGGAACGCCTCAGAGTGAGGTAACGCCGCATGAGTCATGTTTTTTTTGTGCGTGAAGCCGGCTTCATCGAATTATAAGACGTTGTCACGTCAAAAAGGCTTGCTCAGCTATTCCTCACTGTTTAGACGGCCATCAACATCGCTTACTCTTTGGTGTGAAAAACGATGACCCTTGCGAAAATTCCTGTTTTATTACAGTTATAAATATTTTATACCAACATTACAGTAAACTTCTCAAAAAGTATTAAAAAGCAGCCAAGTGCGAGTCGGACTCGCCCATGAAGGGTTCCGTAGCATCAAGTAACATAATATAAAAGGTTTTTGTAGTTCGTCGAAAGGTAAATTGCGGTTTACGATTTATGACGTATAAAAAAAAAACTACTGACTAGATCTCATTCAAACCAAATATCGTTGAAAGTTTGCATAGTAATGTACAACATATATTTTTTTTAGTTTTATCATTCTCTTATTTTAGAAGTAAGAGGGGGGGGACCAACTTTTTTCCACTTTGGAAGTGTCTCTCGCGCAAACTATTCAGTTTAGAAAAAAACGATATTAGAAACCTCAACATCATTTTTAAAGACCTATTCATAGATACCCCACACATATGGGTTCGACGAAAAAAATTTTTTTGAGTTGCAGTTTGAAGTATGGGGACCCCCAAAATTAATAGTTTTTTTTCTATTTTTGTGTAAAAATCTTAATGCGGTTTACAGAATACATCTACTCGCCAAGTTTCATCAGTGTAGCTCTTATGGTTTCGGAGAAAAATGGCTGTGACACGGTCGGACAGACAGACAGACAGACAGACAGACATGACGAATCTATAAGGGTTCCGTTTTTGCCATTTGGCTACGGAACCCTAAAAATGAGTAAGGTTCCATCCTAATGTCGCCTGGTTCGCTGTTAGCCAAAGGTATTACTGTTACTTTTATTTAAATTCATATTTCATATAATTCATATGAGGTTCATATTTTCTTTATCAATAAGTTTCTGAAAAACAAGAAAACATACGAGCACGTATGTAGCAGATCTGGATTTTATGAGACAAAACGGTTAATCTTGAGGCATTTATCCAGGGAGGAAATAGGGGACTACGTTTGTATGGAGAGTCGCCTGTGTGATTCCCTCAATGATGTTTTGAATTCACAAACTTAGTGCTCACGATATTCTTTAATCAAATTTACTTTATCCTCGAGCTGATAAAACGGCTTTTGCACTCAAATATCGAAGAGCAAAAATACACTTTCCCAGATGGGGGAATGAAACGTAAATCTTCTCCTACTCGTAGGTTTACTTCCCCAGTCTCAGATATTGCCACTAAGTTTACGCAAACTTACTTCATCAAGGAACTTATTTGTCTTAGCTTCAGTGAGTCTAGGCTATTCACCTCTTTTCTCAAAAAGGTTGTCTTTAACTGGTCTTTAATAATTATCACACATTTATTTAACATGTTGGTACATAAATTGAGGCACAATACGTTTTCCTTAAACAGTTATACGACATTCTGAGCTGCATGACTGGATGGCTAACAAAGGGTCGTGTTTGCCCAGACATTTGCAACTTGTTAACACCGGAGAGCTCTGAGAATATAAGATGTACTTTATCTCACATAACTCCATTCATGATTCAAGTCGGTAAACATTGTTTGAATAAATAAGTAAATAACAAACATATGGACAGGCTTTGAGTACATAGTGGCGTCATAAGCAGTGAGTACATTTAATTGTAGTGTCTAGTAACCTGTTAGTTTAGTTCGTATAGCTGGCTTTGAAAGAATTTTAGGCTCGCTGTTAGCTGTCCGGCCTGTACTTCCTACAGACTGAGTTCCTTTTTAGGGTTCCGTAGCCAAAACGAAACCCTTATAGACTCGTCATGTTTGTCTGTCTGTCTGTCTGTCCGTCCGTATGTCACAACCATTTTTCTCCGAAACCGTAAGAGCTAGACTGATGAAACTTGGCGAGTAGATGTATTCTGTAAACCGCATTAAGATTTTTACACAAAAATAGAAAAAAAACTATAAATTTTGGGGAATACTTGAAACTGAAACTCTGCCTGAAACTGGTAAAACGTTGGTCCCCCCCCCCCTGTAACTTCTAAAATAAGAGAATGATAAAACTAAAAAAAATATATGACGTACATTACTATGCAAACTTCCAACGATATACGTCATAAATCGTTAAACAGCAATTTACCTTTCGACGAACTACAAGAACCTATATATTTTGCTTGATGCTACGGAACCCTTCATGGGCGAGTCCGACTCGCACTTGGCTGCTTTTTTTTAGATTACTTCTACCTTCATCATTTACAGAGGAGTTACACACTGAACACATGCTCAATACGAGCTCAGTGGCGAGTTAGCTCCAATTGTCGGCTCCTAGTATTTTCAATCTGCATCTACAAACTCGTTACCTACATAAATAAAATGTGTTTTGGTCAAGGTTGCCTCTTTATTACTATCAGCATAATACTCGTTCGGATAGGTAGGTAAATGTCCAGTAAGGCACCTTTATGCCGAGCTGAACGATTCGGCTACACAGCGTACAAAGAATTACATCATCATTAATATACAGGGTGTCCCATAAGTCAACGTCCAGCCGAAAACGGGTGATGCGCCAAGTCATGACAGTTATCAGAAAAATATAAAAAAAAATATTTGCTAAGAAACTTTCGAGTTATGAGTATTTAAAAAAAACAGGAAAAACTGACACCCTGTGATGATCTTTTAAGTCCTGTGACTACAAATATTAACTTTTCATTTAACTTTTTTCTGCAACGTAAGCATGAATAACCCTTCTGTAAATTACAATTCAAAATTAAGCCATAACTGCCTCAGTTTTCAATGAAATCGTGGAGTTTTGGCCAACGTTTCATTTCAGATAATTACATCACCCAACTTTAACCGTCTGTACCGCAAAAAAAATGTACTACACTATCATGGCATGTAACTTTAAAAATTGGCGCATTTATCCAGGATTCCAAAATGGTATAATACTTGCTAGAGTACTTCTTAGTTTTGGAAATAAAAAATGTTTTTTCAACTAAACCGGATTTCCAATCAATTTTATTTCAATAGATAAAATGTTTGTACCCTTTAAATGACGGACTTAAAATGCCTACGCTGTGTTTTTAAGTGACTCACAATTCACAGGTACAAGTAAATACCATTTCGACAATGCAAGTAAACAGATAGAGCCACCATCTTGTCGAAAGAGTAATAACCATGGGTGTTCAAGTAATTTGTTAGTTTTAGGTGAAAGTTTGAAATAAAATTCAATCATAGGATTTCTTCAATCGTGATTTTAATTTAACTACATCAAGGATTTACAGCAAATGTTCAAACTGTTAGCCTTCAGCAGTAATGCAAGCTCTGCATTTCCTTAAAAAAATCTGCTGTCTGTAAAGTCAGTTAACAGAAGACAGTTGAACGTGACAACGTCATACAGCTGTCCACGCGGACGCATCGCTCACTCAAGTAGGAGAGAGACCGATGTCGAACGCTGCCGAACGCGGAGGCCGATTGTGCCTCTTTGTCGCTCGCTCCGCGCTCTCACTTGCACTTCAAGTATTAAATGGAACGCCTCAGAGCGAGGTAACGCCGCATGAGTCATGTTTTTTCGTACGAGCAGCCGGCTCCATCGAATTATAAGACGTTATCACGTCAAAAACCATGTAATAAGACCGGCGACGGGCGAAGGCAAACTTTAGATTGAAATCACGATTGAAGTAATCTTATGATTGAATTTTATTTCAAACTTTTACCTAAAACTAACAAATTACTTGAAAACCCATGGTTATTACTCTTTCGACAAGATGGTGGATTTATCTGTTTACTTGCATTGTCGAAATGGTATTTACTTGTACCTGTGAATTGTGAGTCACCTAAAAACACGGCGTAGGCATTTTAAGTCCGTCATTTAAAGGGTACAAACATTTTATCTATTGAAATAAAATTGATTGGAAATCCGGTTTAGTTGAAAAAACATTTTTTATTTCCAAAACTAAGAAGTACTCTAGCAAGTATTATACCATTTTGGAATCCTGGATAAATGCGCCAATTTTTAAAGTTACATGCCATGATAGTGTAGTACAATTTTTTTGCGGTGCAGATGGTTAAAGTTGGGTGATGTAATTATCTGAAATGAAACGTTGGCCAAAACTCCACGATTTCATTGAAAACTGAGGCAGTTATGGCTTAATTTTGAATTGTAATTTACAGAAGGGTTATTCATGCTTACGTTGCAAAAAAAAGTTTAATGAAAAGTTAATATTTGTAGTCACAGGACTTAAAAGATCATCACAGGGTGTCAGTTTTTCCTATTTTTTTAAAATACTCATAACTCGAAAGTTACTTAGCAAATATTTTTTTTTATATTATTCTGATAACTGTCATGACTTGGCGCATCACCCGTTTTCGGCTGGACGTTGACTTATGGGACACCCTGTATAACGAATACTGTAAAATAATCATTTTATTTATTTAAGTATCGAAATAAAACTATAATTGACTGTTGCGATTTTTCTGCTGCAATTTAAAAACGCTACCCTATTCTTCATTTTATATTATTGTCTTTGTGGACATATTTTTCAATCTACAGATAAATAAATCCGTCAGATATAAACATATAGATCTCTTATTTATGGTTAATTATACAAGTACTGGTATTTTTGTTCAACAAATAGCGTTATTCTGTAAATGAAAAATTCAAGCCTCGAAAGAAACAGTGACACGATAAGAAGAAGAAGCCCTAAAGAGTTGAAAAAATAATCGGTTGTCTGTAAAGTCGGTTTACTGACGATAGTTGAACGTGACAACGTCATACAGCTGTCCACGCGGACGCATCGCTCACTCAAGTAGGAGAGAGACAGATGTCGAACGCTGCCGAACGCGGAGGCCGTGCGTGCCTCTTTGTCGCTCGTTCCGCGCTCTCGCTTGCACTTCAAGCCTTAAATGGAACGCCTCCGAGTGAGGTAACGCCGTATGAGTCTTATTTTTTCGTGCGTGCAGCCGGCTCCATCGAGTTATAAGACGTTGTCACGTCAAAATTATTACGCGAATAAGATGTCACTATTATTCCAAGCCGCACGGTTGTCAGCGTCTTAAGCACTGTCACTGTCAAAATAGCTTATTCTATCTGATGTAGTTCAATAATTATAATGTTTGAGTTAGTTCAAGGAAAACAAGTTAGGCATTAATCTGAATATTAGAATTAAAATAACCTTGTCATTTAGATAATTTTGTTATCTTATGAGAATAATAATAAACTAATAAATATTGTGAAAAAATCACACTTTAAAGCCCCAAATTACAGAGCATGTACTATAAGAACCAGATAGCTGATGCTTACATGTTTTTTTTTGTAAACTAGTAGCCGCCCGCGGCTTCGCTCGCCCCGTCACCGTTCCAGTTGAAAAAAACATATTTATTCATCTTTAAAACCTTCTCTGGACCTCCACAAATCATTCAAGACCAAAATCAATCAAATCGGTCCAGCCGTTCTCGAGTTTTAGCGAGACTAACGAACAGCAATTCATTTTAATATATTAAGATACATACTTCTTCTTATCGTGTCACTGATTCTTTCGAACCAAGTGTGGTGAAAGGATTATAAGTGCGCCTCGAAGAGGCTCCTTTCGTGCACTTGACACATATTTTCGAACTTTTTAGGTTCTACGATATGCCGGTTTCCTCACGATGTTTTCCTTCACCGTTTGAGAGCACTGGCATAGTGTACATAAATTTTTGGGCAGAAAAACTCATTGGTACACGACTGGATTCGAACCCACGACCTTAGGATCGGAAGGCGGGGCCGCTACCACTAGGCCACCAGCGCTCTTAGAATACATACTTAGAATACAGTATAACATCCAGTTTCCAGTTGTCTTCACCACACAAATATTTGTTCTCGATGGGTATCGAACCCACGAGCTACGGCGCTGCAGGGCTACCACGAGCTCCATATGGTTATGGCTATGGCTGTCAAAATTGTGTCAACCGTGTCAATACATTCAAACCCAAGAAGAAAATGAATGTGTGGGTCAGCCGATCTATACACAATTTGACAGCCATAGCCATAACCATATGGAGCTCGTGGTAGCCCTGCAGAGGGCAGAGCTACTACCAACTGAGCTGAGAGGTCAGTCAATAGGTAATAATAAGTAATAGGTGGTTTTGATCTTTATCGTTGAGAACCATCTTTTAACTCATTGTTTTGTTTCTTTTTCCGCGGTGCATCGCCAATGAAGGCTAGCCATAGTGACTAGCAGCTAACCTGTGGACTGAAGCATACTAACTAGTAGTTAACCTGTGGATTGATGCATACAAACTATTAGCTAACCTGTGGATGCATACATACTAACTAGCAGCTAACCTGTGCCAAATCTTTGGATCATATACCCAGAATCAAACCTTTGGATTGAGGTGTACTACATAATTAGCTGTTGTGGATTGAGACATACTAACTAGCGGCTAAGCTGTGGTGCGGAAATTAAGAACCTAACTTCATGTTTATAATGAATGGTGTAGTCATCGGCTCTTTGTATGGCACATACATATATTTAAGTTAAAGTGTTTTATTGTTTCAAGCCTTTTGTCTTATCCTGTTACAATATTATTGAATGAATGTTTATTCATGTTTTCATAATATCTTTTACTTATCTTAATTTTTATAATACTCTTAATGCAGTGGGAGAATTTTTCAACTACAATGCAACATTTGCATATCTACTCCTTTTATGGAAACTTTTGGCAAAATATGAGAGGGAGCTATTTTTTATGTATTGAAACTTAGCAATAAGTAAGTTAAATATATTATTACGTACGTAGGTAAATAAGATATTCGATAAGTTTAAAAATGTGAGAAGGTACTGTGGGCACAATGGTAGATAAAAACATACAGCTATACATTTGATTTTATTTCTCTAAAAAAATAAACAATAGAAGACTAATAGTCGTTCTTTTTTTTGTTTACAGCCTATTATTGATAAGCGCGCCCGTGCCACATCAACAGCCGATAACTGTAAGCACTGTAATAAACGTGATGAAACGCCAGGTGATCTTCGTAACCTCAGCATCGCAACATTCCATCTCAAATCATCACTCACTTTTGTAACTCACGACAAGGAAACAACAGTCAAATATTGTATGAAAATGTTCGTCACCTTAGAGTCGGGTTTCGCTTGCACCAGTGTCTTGATCATGAACACATTTTGACATAATTTGTGACGTTAACTTATCGGTGTATTCTGTCTATTCAGTTTAAAAATGTGATCGTGATACGTTGAACAAATCAAGTTGAAAATCGACGAACATTTTCATTCCGCCACTAATACCTTTACTGTACCCGAAGTCGAAGTTTTGCTACCACATTTCGCCTACCAAATGTTGTTTTCGTTTCGCCTATTTGTCTCTTTCTATTGTATGGAGAAAAGAAGAGACAGAAAAAATAAGCTACGTAGTTAGAATTGTTTTTTTTTTATTTCAGGTTTTTTAACATTAAGTATGTGTTATGACAAACCTGTCTCATCAATTTTCCATACAAAAGAGGGAGACACGCGCTCACACGAAAATAACATTTGGTAGACGAAAGGTAGCAAAACTTCGACTTCGGGTACTAAATCCTATCTTCGTTGTTACTAGCGGGTCGCCCGCGGCTTTGCTCACCCCGTTCCCTTTACGCCCCGTTCCCGTTACTTACACCCGTCCTTCGTTACAATATCTTTATAAATTGTTGCCTATGTGTTATTCTGTACCATGAGCTTTTTCTGGCTCTGTCTCTGGTTCTGGTATTGAGTCTGTGTGAGTGCTCACCAGTGCATTAAACTGTGTGTGTGACGTTTTAACGCAGGATTTATTTAGTCGACACTCACACAGACTCAAAACCAGAACCAGAGACGGAGCCAGACAGAGCTCATGGTAGGCCTAATGATGTATAAGCTATATTATTGTAAAGTTTCATTATAATCCATTCAGTAGTTTTTACGTGAATGAGTAACAAACATCCATCCATCCATGCTGACAAACTTTCGCGTTAATAATATTAGTAGGATTTTTATTTTTATTTTACAGCTGTCATAGATTAGTTGGCAGTAGCTCTGTGTTCTGCGCAGAAGAGCGTGGGTTCGAAATCAAACATTTGCTTGGTAAACATAAATGTTTGTTCTCTGTCTGGGTGTATATGTATACATATACATAATATATGCTGCTTATATACTATACTGGGAGCTGCACAGGTAGTAACAAATCTTCTAAAATTCTTCTTTCTGCGGGCCTACCATGAGCTCCATATGGTTATGGTTATGGCTGTCAAAATTGTGTCAACAGTGTCAACACATTCAAACCCAAGAAGAAAATGTATGTGTGGGTCAGCCTATCTATACACAATTTGACAGCCATAGCCATAACCATATGGAACTCGTGGTAGCCCTGCTGTTAGTTCTTGTAAATAAATAATTTTGTATTCGTACTTTTACTTGGACCGTTGACGCTGTTTTTGTAATTAAATCTAGAATCTTATAACTAATTAGTGATTAAAAAGAAGTTTTGCAATAACTGGAATTCCACCGCATTAAATAAATAATTTTAATGTCAGCGTCAACAGGAAAGTTGAAAGATTTTAAACTAGATTTTAAATTACGCAAGCTGGCTTAACGTCAGGTCGTTTCTCCGTCACACTTAACTTATATTATAAATGCAATTAAGTTCGAAAATGGTTCGATAGAACCAGTGACACGATAAAAAGAAAAATAATGCAATTATTCAGCTATCTGGTTCCCATATTACAAGCTCTGCTTAGTTTGGGGCTGGGTAGTGTTGTGTGAATTGTCCACAATATTTATTTATTTATTTTATTTATTTATTTATTTAATTACGATGGACCTATAGGCCAAAATAAATATAATTAAATGCGCACATTAAGGTTGTTCGATTCCGATAAAA
This sequence comes from Thera britannica, assembly GCA_939531255.2. Taxonomy (NCBI): domain Eukaryota; kingdom Metazoa; phylum Arthropoda; class Insecta; order Lepidoptera; family Geometridae; genus Thera; species Thera britannica. Next base: position 2,479,637 of record OW618044.2, read on the forward strand.
ACTGAATTTACACAACTATGGGCAAACAAAGGATAAATGTACACTGAAATAGCTGTAATAGAATTTTACAGTGGTCTTTATTGCCGGCCAGTTATATAAAGTTGGAGAAAACTGTAGGATAACAGAAATATTAATAAAAAACCAAAAAAGTAATTTTTTCGTCATTCTTTCTAACGGGTACTCGGCATTGAATACGTGAATGAGCTTAAAACATATGTCTCAAAATAGTCGTAAAAGTCTGTTAGTTCTTTTTTTGAAACTGCCACGACCAACCAACGGCTACCACTCCAACTTTATATAACTGGCCGGTAATAAGGACCACTGTAAAAGCCTATTACAGCTATTTCAGTGTACATTAATACTTTATTCGCCCATAGTTGTGTAAATTAAGTTTGTATGGAAATCGTACCCCCTTAAAAGTAAAAAAAAGAATAAAAAAATATTTATTCAGTAGTATCACAAGGACCACTTTGAAAGCTAGGTGAGTCTAGGTGCCAGTTCCACGCGACCAAGCCTAGAAGAACAGGCAACAAACAACGGCTTGGTTCCTACCGTTTTTTTGCGTGATTGTTTTACAAATCAAAAATAATAGCAGTAGTAAAGTTCCAGTGTGTTGCCACTTCACTTTATTAATCTAGGGATCTAGGCGATCAGTGTATCCTTGTCGATATTTGACAGCGTTCCACTGATCGCCACCGCAGAACGCTTGATGTGCGCAAGGCTTAACTTAACTTACGAATCGTATACTATCTGCACGGCTACCACGAGCTCCATATGGTTATGGCGATGGCTGTAAAATTGTGTATAGATAGGCTGACCCACACATTCATTTACTTCTTGGGTTTGAATGTGTTGACACTGTTGACACAATCTTTGACAGCCATAACCATAACCATATGAAGCTCATGGTAGGCCAGCTGTTGCTGGTAACTGTTACTTTGTTAGTGAGATTAGAGTGTGCTTACCTCTGTTGTTGCTCTGTGAGGGCGAACCGGTACAATAAGTTTATAGTGTAGTAAAGTGTGAGGTATGCTAACAGCTCTCGCCACACCAACTTGTACACGCTGCCTCTCCATCTGGAAACAAGAAGATTCTTTTGAAAATACATACACACATTTTTATTTTTTTTAATATGGAAAGTGAGGATGCAGCCTAAGGAGCATGCTTAGCCATAATCCACCTGTTCACTCTTGTCTTAAAAGTTCCCAAGTATAAAGAAAAAGTAAGTGAAGTAAGTAGAATGTAGTTTTTACATAAAATCACGCCTCATTCCCATGGGGGTAGGCAGAGACCACGGATTTCCATTTGCTACGATCCTGAGACATCTCTTTCGCTTCATTCACTCTCTTAGCATTCTTTATACATGCTCGTCGGTTTAATGGGTACTCCTCCTGCCTGTCTACTTTTGAACGCGAATCCGATCTCAATTTTGAGTTTTGACGGTATTCTGACAGAAAACCCATAGGATTTCTGTCAAAATTCCGTCAAAGAAACTATGATATTATCTATATCTACTTCACAACTCTTGAGGACGCTTCCGTCTGGTATTGATTTGGATCAGTTGAGATACCTATCTCTAGATCGTTTGTAACGGTTTGCAGGTAGCTCAACTGTTTCTTGTGTATATTTTCATTTTGTAAATATTTGTTTAATTGTAAGTTTCTTTGTGTAAATAAATATTTCTTCTCAACTATGCTTCATACTGTTCTGTACTGTTAGTTTCGCAATAGTTAACAAGTAAAGAATTTAGGTAGGTACGAGGGCAGGCTGATAAGTCCGCGGCCTAAGGTACTTAAAAAACGAAAAGTCAAGTTTTATATTTTTTATTTCTCAATATAATCTCCCTCAAGGGATATGCACTTCTCGCATCTGGCGTATAACGCCTTTAAACCACCAAAAAAATATTCCTTGTCTTTGTCTTCAAAATGTGTATTTACGGCGGCTATCATTTCATTGTCATCTGAAAATCTCCGGCCCCGTAAGTCCTTTTTCAAATTGGAAAAAAGGAAAAAGTCGCTAGGAGCTAGGTCTGGACTGTAGGGAGGATGGTCTATTTCAGAAAAGCCGGTGTCATGTAGGGCCTGCCTCGCAACGCGCGCCTTATGAACGGGCGCGTTGTCTTGCAAAAAGAGCACTCCACGCGCTAACTTCCCGCGTCTCTTCTGAACAATAGCTTCACGAACCTGAGCCAATAAATTAGCATAATACTGACCATTCATTGTAGTTCCCTTAGGTAAGTAATCAATTAGCAAAATGCCTTCGCTATCCCAAAAAACAGTCGCCATAAGCTTTGACGCTGACTTTTCCACCTTAAATTTCTTCGGCGCCCTTTCTCCTTTTTTCATCCATTGCATGGATTCTTGTTTGGACTCCGGGTCATACTGGCGAACCCATGTTTCATCAACGGTCACGATACGATCGCAAATTGCGTCCAAATTTTCGCCGGCTAACTCCAAAAAATCCATGCAAGCCTGGATACGTCGCTCTTTGTCGTGTGGCGTAAGCATTTTTGGTACCCAACGCGCACAAATTTTTTTCATGCCCAAATGTTGATGTAAAATTTCTCCAACCCTTTCTTTGCTGATCTGCAACTCTTCTGCTATCTGCCACAATTTAATTCTTCGATCGGCCAGTACCAATTTTTCAACTTTTTTTACATTTTCTTCGGTCACTACCGTTATTGGACGTCCCGGGCGGGGGTCGTCTTCGCAGCTTTCTCGTCCTTGTTGAAATAAACGTACCCATTTTTTAACCGTCGTGTATGAAGGCCCAGAATCCTGAAGAACAGATGACATGTCTTCGAAAATGTCTTTCGACGATTTTCCCTTTTTTACAAGGTACTTTATTACGGCACGGTGTTCCAAATTGCGAGAATTCGTAGATTCGGCTGACATGATGTTGTTCAATGTTACACAAAATATTGAGTTATGACTTTAAAAAATAATTAGAGGGTAGTTTCAAATACCATTGAACCTCGCAATAAGTGATTTCAATATTAAGAACACAGGTTATTTTTAAGTACCTTAGGCCGCGAACTTATCAGCCTCCCCTCGTACCTCAGTCCATCTGACTGAACTTGGGAACCAGTTTAACTGGGTTTTCTGTTTAAAAAACTACCTATATATTTTATATTATGTTACGGCTAACACCCGAAGTGCGGCTACACCTAGTTTTAGCCGGTTAGAACTAGGTGTAGGGCTCCTCGCGAGTGTTCTGGCTGAGCCATTGCAGATTCAAACTCGGGGCACCCCGACTTAAGTCACAAAAGTAACAGTAGGTTGTTAGGATTTTTTTTTTATACCAACTTAATTTCAAGAATGGTGCATGGCAGTACCCGAAAACAATCGGCTCGCACTAGGTTCAACCAAGAGTAAGTGGCTACACCTAATTCTAACCGGCTAAAACTAGGTGTAGCCGTAATTCGAGTATTAGCCGTAACATATATACAAGCAAAAACCCAGGAAAATATACTACACGAACTTATGACGACTGTTTATAAGTATTGTATTGATGACGTCATTCAATACCTCTACTTCAAGTGTTATCAATATAGCTGTCATATTTGACAGCGTTTTACTAATCGGCACCGCAGAGCACTTAAGGCCTGCGCACATCTGGGCGATGGCGATGGCGATCAGTGAAACGCTGTCAATTATGACAGCTATATTTGACAGCGTTTCAGCTGATCGCCATCGCCATCGCCTAGATGTGCGCAGGCCCTTAGTCTAAAATAATTACATATGAAATGGTCGTTTTGTCGTACTGACTGGCCACTTTGATCTCAAATAACTCCTCTTTGGTTAGGAATTCCAAATTATTTTTATAATTAATATATACAGCTATTTAAGGCCTGCGCACACCTAGGCGGCGATCAGTGAAACGCTGTCAAATTTGACAGTGATATTTGACAGCGTTACACTGATCGCTACCGCCAGCGAACTAGGTGTGCGCAGGCCATTACTCAATTGCAATATTGTACATTTATTGAAGTTATTACGAAAACGTGCCTTTTTTTTCTATGTTGGTAGATAGATTAGATACCCATTTAATTTTCGAAAAAAAATGGGATAAAACACTAATGTGCTCTTACAAAGCGCAGGCAAAGGCATAGTGTATAAAGTTTTATACTGATGCATAAAGTTGTAGGCAATAAATATTGCACATCGGCTAATTTCGGCTTCATAGTAGAGCGTAGTGTATAGTGGCGGAATGAAAATGTTCGTCGATTTTCAACTTGATTTGTTCAACGTATCACGATCACATACTACCTTTTGAAACTGAATAGACAGAATACACCGATAATTAAGTTACCGTCACAAATTATGTCAAAATGTGTTCATGATCAAGGCACTGGTGCAAGGGAAAACCGACTCTAAGGTGACCAACATTTTCATACCGCGACTGTACATCAGAAAGAGATAGCGCTCTTCGGTTTGCTGCACTTGCCTAGCCAAAGTATTTGTATCAACATAAATGTTATTTAGATAATGTTTGTAATAATTTTCGAAATTGTTCTGTATTATATTATGCGGGATGACAAGACTTAATTTAGCAAATTATATAATATCAAATGACGAATGGTAGTGTCAACGTAGCGTGAGATAAGGGGGAAGATGATGACTGTGATTTAGCCAATTATAAAGCATTAGCGGCCTGTCCCGGCTTTACACGGGTGGACATTTATTTTTAAACACATAAATATAACCTATATTACTCAGCGTGAATATAGCTTTCCAACGAAAGCTATATTCTTTCTTTTGAAATAGGCACAGCTGTTTTTGAGTTAATACACAATAATTATAAGTTTAAAAAACTTGAGAAACCGACTTTATTGTCAAACGGCTAAACCGATTTTAATCAAATTTGTTTGGGACAATCTGGACGTAAGAATAACCTTCCAAATAAAAAAATAAGTTCATAAATGACGGAGACATGCAGTTACAAACATTAAAAAAATTATTTAAAAAAAAATGGCAACACCGATTTTAATAAAATTAAAATGGGACCAATCTGGAAGCAGCACCTTTCAGTTAAAAAAAATATTTGTCAAATCAGCTCACAAATGACGAAATTATGCGGTAACAAACATTAAAAAAAAAAAAATACAACCGAATTGAGAACCTCCTCCATTTTGATTGGAAGTCGGTTAAAAATACAAATCTTTCCTCTTTATAAACTTTTTTTGCAGACGACTGTACCCTATATGCATTACGATTGTGCTATGTATCTCACGAGTTTCTGAGTAGCGTATGACAAAAACGTGTTTTGTGTGAGCATAATAAAACAATTATTATTACTTTGCATAGGAAACATTTTAATCAAGAGTTTTTGTTGAATTTATCATACACTTGGAATCAACAGTTTTATTATCCTTAAAGGCCTGCGCACATCTAGGCTATTTCGATGGCGATCAGCTGAATCGCTGTCAACTAGCGCTGTCATATTTGACAGCGTTTCAACTGATCGCCATCGCCATTGCCTAGATGTGCCTTAACCTTAACCTGTATTCTCACGGAGCGATTTCACATCATCATCATCAGTCTGAAGAAGTCATAAACAATCAATAGATATAACAAACACCTACTTTTAAGTTCGGAACCTAATAGTAAAACGATTTAGTAAGAAAACTTGTTTTGATTAAAACGTTTAGCTAAAAATTTTAACCTATTAAATTATTTTTACCAAACTACGGCCAAACTAATACCGACTTCATATAAAAAGATGTAGATTCTCAATTACTGACCTCCTTTATAAAGTCGGCAAGCCATAGCGTAAATAAAATAGCGTGATATATTATATATAGCTTTTTCCAATAAATGGAGTATACAGCACAAAAATATTTTTTCAATTCGGATCAATATTATGGCAAGCTATGATAAGAGAATGTGAGCGCTGGTGGCTTAGTGGTAGCGGCCCCGCCTTCCGACCCTAAGGTCGTGGGTTCGAATCCAGTCGTGTACAAACATTTTCTTCCCAAAAATGTATGTACACTATGCCAGTGCCCTCAAACGGTGAAGGAAAACATCATGAGGAGACCGACATATCGTAGAACCTAAAAAGTTCGAAAATATGTGTCAAGTGCACAAAAGGAGCCTCTTTGAGGCGCACTTATAATCCTTTCACCACACTTGGTTGGAAAGAATCAGTGACACGACAAGAAGAAGAAGGATAAGAAACCCTCTTAGACCCTTGGTTGGGAAAGTGAACGGCGTTTAGACATTATTTATGTGTCCGTTTTGCATGTTTCGATTCGGTGAAAGTGATTGGAATTCACGCGTCACACAACTCCTAATATTTCCTTTTGCGTAAATGTAAATTAATTTGGCATTATGCGTACTCGTCGAATCGACCGAGTCCGCAACACGGTACTGCGTTCACAAACGCAAATCGTGGATGTGGCGACCAAAGCTGCCAAGCTCAAGTGGGAGTGGGCTGGCCATGTCTGCCGCATGCATAACGAGCTCTGGGCCAAAATTACAACAGAGTGGTGCCCACAAGAGCCAAGGCGTCGCGGCAGACCAAGAACAAGGTGGCGAGACGAGCTCGATAAGCACAGACCACAGTGGAACATCTCAGCACAGGACCGCACAGAGTGGAGGGGATTAGGGGAGGCCTTTGCCCAGCAGTGGGACATAGTAGGCTCATAATAATAATAATAATATGCGTATTGCACTTTTTGCACTTCTTAAATTCTTCTTAAATTTAAGAGCTTAGCTCTTGTCGGGGTTTTGATGCTGTTTTCTCTAATTAAGTCTCTCGAATGCGGCCTCCTTGACTTCCTTATACGACATGACAGTGACTTTTTCTTTTATCTGGCTCATGTAACTAATTCTTGGCCTTCCTCTTCCCCGTTTCCCTTCAACCTTTCCTTCAATGATGTTCTTTATGTAGCTGTCGTGTCGTAGAAGATGTCCAAACATTTTTCCTCTTCGATTTTGTATTGTCTCAATTCTCTTCTCCTTTACTCGCTCTAAAACCTCTTTGTTCGTAACTTTTTCTGTCCAACTAATTTTCTCCATCCTCCGCCAGCACCACATTTCGAAAGCTTCCAGTCGTTCTCTATCCCGTTGCGTCAATGTCCATGTCTCACACTAACTTATTTTTGCACTTATTCCACTATTAATAAATTATAGTTTAAAAAACTAAAAAAAAACGCTTTTATAACTAAGTAATTGAACTAAAAAGTTAAAAATAAAACTGTAATAATCATTTGAAAATTTATATTATTATACAAAAGCGTGGGGTGCTTTTTATAATAACTTCAGATATAATAAACGATTGATAAAATATTTACAACAATCAAAATCAAGCCCCCCACGCTTTTTGTACAATAATATAAATTTTCAATTGATTATTACAGTTTTATTTTTAACTTTTTAGTTCAATTACTTAGTTATAAAAGCGTTTTTTTTTAGTTTTTTAAACTATAATTTATTTTTAACTTTTTAGTTATTTTTTTTTCATATACCTATTTTTTTTTTTCATATTATTGCATTGTCATCGACCTTTGACAGGTGTGCAAAGTTTGAATCAAATCTGATTGTTCAAAGTAGGTTTTTTTTTTTTTTTCTTTTCCTTTTTTTTTTTTTCATATTATTGCATTGTCATCGACCTTTGACAGGTGTGCAAAGTTTGAATCAAATCTGATCGTTCAAAGTAGGTTTTTATTTTATTTTTTTTATTTCTTTTCATTTTTTTTTATTTTTTTTTTCATATTATTGCATTGTCATCGACCTTTGACAGGTGTGCAAAGTTTGAATCAAATCTGATCGTTCAAAGTAGGACAAAATCGAGCTCAAAGGGGTCGGTTACATACATACATACATACATACATACATACATACATACATACATACATACATATGAGTCAAATGAGTCATTGCTACATTAAAAACCAATCTCTAATTATGGCACCTGCTCCATAAACCCCGTCTAATGGGAGGCTACTGCTTAAACAATGACGACTTCATAGAACACTTTTAGACCTACCACAAGCTCTGTCTGGCTCTGGTTTTATTTTAATTATTTATTTCTCTCACTTAGACTAAGGACAAGGATAAAATTAGATCAAGAACATTACATCTTGTAACTTAGCCTAAACCTGTAGACCGGGTCACCAGGCTCATCTCCCGGCCTTAATGCATCTCAATATTAGGGTATGTAACCAATGCCATCTTATTTTTGTTGGACTCCACCTCGGTACCTAAACTAAGCCAAAGCCTGTAAGATAGCATACCGAGCTGAAGACCACTGCAAATAGGAAACAACTTAAAGGATACGTCAGGAAAGCCGGTTAACGTACCTAGCCCATCTACTAAAACATTTATGATGATATATAGATACACTAGAATGGTAAATACTTACTAAATTAAAACAAATTACCGAGCGTTTTGAGTTTTTGAGGTTATCCGACAGAGAACCAAGGTGGTCGACATAGCTCAAAGGATTAGTAAGCTGAAGTGGCAGTGGGCCGGTCATGTTTGCCGTAGAACAGACAATCGTTGGAGCAAACGAATACTAGAGTGGAGACCGCGTTTAGGTAAGCGTAGTGTAGGACGCCCTCCGGCAAGGTGGGGCGACGATCTGCGAAATGTAGCTGACAAGCACTGGAGAAGAAGAGCCGAAGACCGGGCTCAGTGGCGCGTCTTGGGAGAGACCTACGTCCAGCAGTGGACTAATATAGGTTGATGATGATGATGATGAGCGTTTTGAGCCTGTGTGAGTGCTCACCAGTGTATTATACTGTGTGTGTGTCGTTTCGACGTAGGATTTATTTAGTCACCACTCACACAAACTCAAATCCAGAGCCAGACAGAGCTTGTTGTAGGCCTACTTATGTTTAAGATTCAGCGCGCGCATGAGGATAAAGCAATAGCGAAATTTTAGCGCACATCATAGCATCGAAAATGCAGCATCACGTAACATTAGTTTTCCTTTATAAGGTTTCTACCCACTATCCCGTAGCATACCATGACCGTGCTAGGAACGTAGCGGCCAAAAAACTATTCTTTGTATTGTAATGTATAAACACTTACCCATTACACTTAGGTACCTACATTGAATTGGATTAAATCTGACATTGATAATTAATTACTTAATTTTATATTTATCGGCAATCTGTAAATCATTTATATTTGTTCTTTCTAAGCATGTTCTATGCTTTTGTACTGTATACCTAAATTGTCTTTAAATTTCTAGTATTTTTTTAATTGTCTTTGTAGTTTATTGTTTTTAAATTTAGTTTTGCTTTATGTTAGCAATTTAACATTAAACTTTGCATGTCGGTCTCCGACGAAGTATGTGGTACTACATTATTATTAATAAGAAGTTTTTCAAAATTGACCACACTTCAAGCGAATAAATACATTTCATTTTTTTTTTCACTAGATCGTTCCGTCACCGTCGCGTGCCATGCACGGACCGTCAACTATTTGTCGGAGGGAAACTTGGAGGAATGAGGGAAACGGTTTCAGAACGCTGTCGACCCGCTTCAGTGGGCGAAGTACAGCGTACAGGATTGCTTTCCGTGCCCGACCTGTTCCTAGCACGGCCACGGTATGCTACGGGATAGTGGGTAGAAACCTTTATCATGACCGTGGAGTCATGATGAGAGACAATAGAATGCGTGAACAATACCGATAGCTATTAGTCACTTAGCTCCTGGATTTTTTAAAGCGGCGACCGTTTTACGGACCAACGCCATTGTTAAGATCGCGGGAAGTCGGTGGATGGAAAGAGCTCAGAATCGTTCTTCCTGGATATGTGTAGGGGAGGCCTATTTATATTTATTTATTTATTTTGTTTCCATTCCTTTTTTATTTTCCAATTCCTATGTCCAGCAGTGGACTTCTTCAGGCTGATGATGATGATGACATGTTTTATAGCAGTTACGGCGAATTCGGAGCCGAAAATCAATAGCTTAGGTACACAGCCCACGTAGTTCTAGATACTGAAAGGATGAATCTAAATAAATCTAATAAATTCTAAACAATAAAAACAATCTGAATAAATCCTAAATCCTCGAAGTTTGCGAGATTTATTTTATTTGGAGAAACAATCATTACTAAATCTATTTTTAGTGGATACACCTCAGTCTGATTTCCCCATAGGATCTTATGCGGGCGTAGTAATACATAGGACTACTAACTGTGAGCAGTAACCCTACCACAAGCTCTGTCTGGCTCTGTCTCTGGCTCTGGTTTTCAGTCGGTGTGAGTGTTGACTAAATAAATCTTACGTCGAAACGTCACACACACAATATAATTCACTGAACACAATACACGATATAATAAGCTGAACCACAGACTCACAGACTGAAAACCAGAGTCAAAAACAGAGCCAGACAGAGCTTGTGGTAGCCCTACTGCAGTAACGTCGAATGCAACCTTAAGTATACTAATGCGGAATTGTGAATTGGAAGGTGTCAAATTTTAACAAAACAGCCTTCGAGAGGACCGTGAACGCCGCTTACCTACTAATTATTTTAGACATATCTGTACAACCTTGATATGCCAGTAGTTGGAATTATAGCTTAGGCATCATAAAAATATAATTAACCGTAGTTTTTTGGTTTAAATCATTTATTTTTTGCACTACAAGGAGCGGCCTTGAGCTCTTCGGGCCGTATGCAAAAACATTTCTTGAGTCCGCTTAGAATTTTTGACATTTGTCCATTTAAAAGTGTCATAAATATATGCTTGAGGATCAAATCAGACTTCTGATACCACGTTTTAGCATCTTTTAGCCGACTTCAAAGAAAAATGGGGAAGTTAGAGAGTTGGAGAAGTTAGAAAAAAATATTTTTATTATTTCAAGGTAACAACTTTTAGATTGGTCCCATAATTGCTGAACCGATTTTAATGAAATTTCATAAATTAAATTTCATTAATAGTCGGTACACAAGTTTTTAAGCATTAATCTTCTTCGTATACATACATATATATAAAAAAGCAGCCAAGTGCGAGTCGGACTCGCCCATGAAGGGTTCCGTAGCACGACGAACTACAAGAACCTGTATATTATGTTACTTGATGTAACATAATAAGGTTCTTGTAGTTCGTCGAAAGGTAAATTGCGGTTCACGGTTTATGACGTATAAAAAAAAACTACTGACTAGATCTCGTTCAAATCAAAAATCGTTGGAAGTTTACATAGTAATGTACAACATATATTTTTTTTAGTATTATCATTCTCTTACTTTAGAAGTTAGAGGGGGGGGGACCAACTTTTTTCCACTTTGGAAGTGTCTCTCGCGCAAACTATTCAGTTTAGAAAAAAACGATATTAGAAACCTCAACATCATTTTTGAAGACCTATTCATAGATACCCCACACATATGGGTTCGATGAAAAAAAAATTTTTGAGTTTCAGTTTCAAGTATGGGGACCCCCGAAATTTATAGTTTTTTTTTTATTTTTATGTTAAAATCTTAATGCGGTTCACAGAATACATCTACTCGCCAAGTTTCATCAGTCTAGCTCTTACCGTTTCGGAGAAAAATGGCTGTGACATACGGACGGACAGACAGACAGACAGACAGACAGACAGACAGACATGACGAATCTATAAGGGTTCCGTTTTTGCCATTTGGCTACGGAACCCTAAAAATGAATTGCTGTTCATTAGTCTCGCTAAAACTCGAGAACGGCTGGACAGATTTGGCTAATTTTGGTCTTTAATTACAAATTGATGGCACTATAAACGTGAAGTGCTCTAGATAATGTTTTATTTACGGTATTTCGCTCAGCAAAATGTCATATGACGCATTATTTTAAGATGTGACGTGTACAATGTATATGTATAAGTACCTATACCTATTTATTTACAGTTCGAGTGTGAAGGTACTTGTGACACCAGGTGCACGTTTTTATAGACATTGTATGGTAATTTTGGGTGTTGTTTTAAAACCCGAGTTACTAGTTTAGTTGCAAAGAGAAGAGAGAAAGAAAATACATTTATTTGACACTAGCTACGGCCCACGGTGCTACCCGCGATTAAAAGAATATACTTTTCCTCTGTAGCAACTGGATGGGGAGAAAACACGGTTTCTGTATGCTATTATACAAATACAAATAGGTAATTTATTAATAATTTATTTCAGTAAACTTAATCTATGGTACATTTCATGGGTTTGAGACCCTCTTTTAAGTATAATACCTGTGTTAGAGAGTCTCGTTCTTCCGTAGTACATTCTATTATGATCAAGTAGCAAGTAGGTATACTAAGTTTGAACGGATATGTATAGGAAAATGACAAATAATAATACTTAATAAATTGGACAATAATTTTCTGGTGGTATTTTGAGTTATTTTGTGTAATTTCGGCGGTATCTTATCCAACATTACTTGAGGTCTAAGCTCAAAGTGTTAGCAGTTGGAATAAAGGTGTATTATGATATTCAAAGCCAATTAGGGCTGACTTGTCTAGGCTAAGGTTTCATTTTTAGGGTTCCGTAGCCAAATGGCAAAAACGGAACCCTTATAGATTCGTCATGTCTGTCTGTCTGTCTGTCCGGCCGTGTCACAGCCATTTTTCTCCGAAACCATAAGAGCTAGACTGATGAAACTTGGTGAGTAGATGTATTCTGTGAACCGCATTAAGGTTTTTACACAAAAATAGAAAAAAAACTATAAATTTTGGGGGTCCCCATACTTTAAACTGAAACTCAAATATATTTTCATCGAACCCATACGTGTGGGGTATCTATGGATAGGTCTTCAAAAATGATGTTGAGGTTTCTAATATCGTTTTTTTCTAAACTGAATAGTTTGCGCGAGAGACACTTCCAAAGTGAAAAAAAGTTGGTCCCCCCCCCTCTAACTTCTAAAATAAGAGAATGATAAATCCAAAAAAAATATATGTTGTACATTACTATGCAAACTTCCAACGATATTTGGTTTGAACGAGATCTAGCCAGTAGTTTTTTTTTATACGTCATAAATTGTAAACCGCAATTTACCTTACGACGAACTACAAAAACCTTTATTATTATGTTAATTGATGCTACGGAACCCTTAATGGGCGAGTCCGACTCGCACTTGGCTGCTTTTTATATCCTCACTTGACACTTGTCTAAATTGATCCAAAATGGACAGATGCCATTCATCAAAAAGAAGAAGAGTAACGTGATTTTGAAGTGGAAAATAGTTGTACAAAATCTACTTTTGTACTATTTCTTTATTTATGTTTAAACATCTACCAGTACATTAGTTACTTAGTTATTATAAGTCAACAAGCAGAGTTTTACACATTGCTAACTAATTCTAAGAAAACTAGCACAACCTAGGTTTTGTTTGCTATTTCAAAGAAAACTAAGATCGTCTATCTAAAAAGCGTGAAATTAGGTATATACAGAAATGTATATGTATATGTTTGTAGGTAGGTTTGTACATATGAATCACCATAACGGACACTATAGGTACGGTATTAATAAAAAATGACGGGTAATAATTTAAATACGACACAGAGAAATCTGTAAAGAGGTTGCAAAGCAGTTCATTTGAAGCATCTACTGGATATTTTCAACGATGGATTTATTGGTCTCTCAGCTCAGTTTCAGCCTTCTGTGCTGGTCGTGGGTTCGATCTCCATCGAGAACAAATATTTGTATGGTGAACACAGATGTTTGTTCTCTGTCTGGGTGTTATACTGTATTCTAAATGTAAAGTATTATATCAGCCATAATGGTCCCCTTAGTTCAAGCTCTGCTTAGTTTGGGGATAGATAGTGCTGTGTGGATTGTCTACAGTATTTATTTATTTATTATTAGTAAGTATAATACACAAAGCCTGCAAGATGTGTTCCAAATTCAAAATCACCTAGTATAATATACAGTTGGTAATAACAAGGTTGGCAGACACACACAGACTTGTAAACGCAAACTGACAACTGGTTTTAAAACAGAACTGCTATAGGACGTCCCAGTTGGTATGGTACGGAAGGTACCTACACATTAAGCTTCGTCACCCGAGCTACTGTTTGACGAAGGGTCTTCTGATAGCTCATCAAGTCGCGACTTAATTACCTCAAATTAGACCTATCTAGGTACGTAGTACAAGTAACTATGTGCGGTAAATCGCGGCTCAGTAATGAATTTTAATTCATGAACGCTCATTATGAAATTGCAACATGGCGAATGATGACGTAGATAAACCAGCTTTTTTTTTTAATTAAGACAAGTGACTATCAAGGCAAAGATCTTGAGAGCTAAGGTTTGAGGTGATTTCTACCACGTAGAAGATAGATGATATTAATAAGCATGCTGCAAAATAAACATTGTGGTGATGGGTAGTGAGCGTGGGAGACAAGGCAAGGCTCAAAGGTAATGTGTGAAAACCTCACTAGGTATTTTAATTATACCTATTTGGTTACACTCCGTTGCCTGTCTGTAGGAATGGTAATGATGGACGAATGGGTCTGAAAATATGTAACGAGAGTAAAGCCTTGCTTCACACGTAAGAACCAGTAAAACCCTGTCAAATATCGCAGTCATATTTGACAGCGATAGTTGACAATGATCGCCTCCGTTTAGATATGCGCAAGACTTAAAAGTTAATTTGTTGTTTCTTGACAAAATTAGATAAGAAAATATAATTCTAGAACAGGTAATTCTTGGTGCAAAGCAAGCATAATTGAAGATGAAGAAATTTATTCCGCTAAAAACGTCATCTGATCCGAACTACCATACCTACCTACCTAGGAACTTATAGAGGTACCTACATAGTTAGTGCTTTCTAAATTTAACACAGATTTTAAGAAGTGGAGGAAGTCTCATTTTTCGCGAGGAAGGAAGGCAGAGTGGCTGCCCCATAAAATATAAATGAACGCTAGTGTTATTGATGTGAACAGCCAAACGTGACAATAGTCGTTCTGCAAGAGGTGCCATTGTTGTGTATATTAGCTATGCGGTTACGGATGATCGGTGGCCGATTTCGTCACGTAGCGTAGGAGCAGAGCGGAGACATCGCGTAAACAGCTGTTCAGGACGCTTTGCCGCGGTCAAAGCCTCCGCGTAGGTAGCTAACCTAGGCACCTGCAGGCTGCACCTACCATCCAGCCAACACAACACGCACTTACTTGCAAAGAATCCGCCAGAAACATCCGAAACTGCTGCCGTTTGGTACCTCCCCGGCGTAAGATATGGTCATGTTTCACGATCGAACACACTAATAAAATTAATATTTATTTATACACACACACGTTTTGTTAGCTTGAAGCGAGACACGCGGAAAATTAAATACGTTTTAGAAAGTAATGAAAAAAGTTTGTCGGTTTAGTAACTAGGGAAGGGTGAAAGGGGAGTCGTTAGGTTGGGAGGTGCACTTATTTTGTCACATTCTGTTGCTATGTACACTCAACCTTCCCCGGATCGGTCTGAGGCATGAAGGTGGGCTCGCGGAGCACCTTCCGCCGTTCAACAACGTCAACTATGACTGTTCCGCGGAGTGCTACTACACCTACACCCGACCGCTGGCTCGCTTGTGTAGGTACCTGGCGCTTGTGTGCGTGTTGATCGATGCAGGCGACGCGGGCGCAGCCTCGCAGGCTCTACCGCGCTGTGACGCCGGCTGCGGCCGCTAGGTGGCACTGACAACAAACACAGCCTTCGCATGTAACCTTCTTGTTTCCATTAACAGCTTATCAGTTATGGTTTTTTGCATAAATAAAAACGCGTTTGTATCGGAATGATTGAATGCAATTATCAAAGTAATCATTATAATTTGATGATTGCATTCAAAAAGGCAGCAACAGATGACAGTTTCTTATAGCACGCAAAATTGTGTCTAATTCCCGTATATTCAGAAGCAGTGTTTATCTGAGTCGAGCCTCAAGCATAGATTTTTGTAATTTCTCTCTAAGCTATCAAAAAATCTATAAGTATACTATAAGACTAACTGTCAAAAAATCTATGCTTGAGAGGAGGCTTTAGTTTAAAATATATTTTAAAGCAAAACCAGGTGGACCTGTAGTTTTTTTAAATAAAAATTATAATAATTACTTACAATTAGGAAGCCTTGCTTCAAATTAACCATGTCACTTCTACTCATTACATTACCCTTATAAGAGATGCCAAATGGAACGACGCTTTACGATCCAGCTATTTGTCACTAAAAGGTGTGGATTTCTTATTATATCGTATATAGTTTATACACACACACGTGCTTAAATGATTTGATAATAGCCAAAACATTACTTAACGTTATAATATAATATCACAAACCAACGACATTAGTTAAAAAAAAACTTATTATTGAATTATTAAGACAACAAATTAAAATTTTGCACTGCGAAGATGCAACTTCCCAATATTTTTAGTTTATAGGAAATTAGGTAGGAACTTAGGAACTAAAATGAAACACCAATATTATTCTATGGGTATTTAATAAGACATCAATCATTTAAATAGTACATTGGTAGTATAAAAAGCAAAGACCACGCCCCTTATTTCTGTCACACATAAATATAAAAAGATTAAAATAATTCCGACTTCAACGCGGTTTTCAGGATGGATTACTGGAGAAAGAAAACAGTATTACAGAAGTTTATGAATATCTTTTCCCAAAAAAAAAACAATATCAATCGTGTTCGGACGGCAAAAAAAAGGAACAGTTAATTTTGAACGTGCCTGTGACAACCACCTCAGAAAAAAATGTTGGTAGGCGGATACTAGATACCGAGGAATCTGAGATTTTAGTCCCTGGGGATTTCATACATCTCTCTCTCTCTCTCGAATCGCTTATTATGTGCTCAAACTTTAAATAACTAATAAACAAAATGTGGTGCGAAGCCGGGGCGGGTTAGCAATATAAATAATTATTTTATTATTATGAAGACCATCCCTTAATACACAAAAATGCATATAAGCCAACTTTCAAAAACCCTTTCCGTATCAATTTCGTATAAATAGTATAAATACTGTCTACCTTAGTTCTTAACCATACAATACCTGACAATACATTTAACAGGCCTGAATATTAAAATTAAAGAAAATACTTAGTATACATATTAAATATGTTTTTCGCCAGAATAAATAACTGTTTCCTTCGAAAATAGTTACAATAGTTTGTTTTATCCAAAATGTTTAATGTAAAGAAAAAGCTTTGGGGAATCAAAATGTGTTTTAAATTACGCCAGTTAAAATTAAATACCTTTAAGGCCTGCGCACACCTAGTTCGCTGGCGGTAGCGATCAGTGAAACGCTGTCAAATCTCAAATCTGACAGCGATATTTGACAGCGTTTCACTGATCGCTACCGCCAGCGAACTAGGTGTGCGCAGGCCTTTAGAGGAAAAGAGATATCCACTCGTCCCCACTGGGGATATAAACATAATAAAAAAAAACAAATAAAACAAGTAATTAATAAAAAATTAAAAAGTTCAACAAATGATATGTTTAATTAAATATGTTAATAAATTAAATATGTTGATATATGTAAATAAATTAAAAATTGATATAAATTGAAATGGGGACAAACGCCACTAAAAACCTTAGTAATAACAGTTGGGACGAGGGACATAAACCCGAAAATCGGTAATACAATGGTGCTCTGAAATCGACTATTAGTGCAATAAAAACTTGACTGCTGCATACACAACTAAACAACTAACAAGCCTTACTAGGGGACCTGTGCTCGGAATCATTCGACCAATGTCATTAAGCGAGATGATATCCCATCTCGGGCGAAATGAGTTCCCAGGGCACAGATCAGAAAAAGTACCAGCGCATATTAGCTCGTTATAGAACGAGAGACGAGCTTAAAAGCGCGTAAACGCCTTGCTGATGGAAAACGCATATGGCCCACCTGATGTTAGGTGGTAACCTTTAACAACGCATTGCCTCGTAGTCACGCACGTGTGGAACGTGCCTTACTTGGCACCTGCGACCATCAACGTGAGGAATACAGATGTTCAGCCTCACGTGCCAGTAATTTCACTGGCACCCACACCCTTCAAACCGAAACACAGCGATGCTGCTTCACGGCAGAAATAGGCATGAATGAATGATAGTGGAAGTGGAAATATTGAGATGTTTTCATTTTGACAGAACGGAAATGCGTTATACAAGATGACAGGAGCCATTCAAAGAAATATTGCTAGCGATTCCCGTTGGTTTCATGCCAGTACAAACAAGGATCTATGCTGATAAAACCAACGGGAAACGGTGGGCACACATAGCGTTCTGCGGTGGCGATCAGTAAAACGCTGTTACATCTGTAAAAATGAAATACTCTCAACATTCCTTCCACTATCATTCATTCATGCCTATTTCTGCCGTGACGCAGCATTGCTGTGTTTTGAAGGGTGTGGGTGACGGTGAAATTACTGGCACGTCCTGTGCCTGAGACCCCTACTGGCTCTGTTAGCATAAAATAATAGCATGTTTGTCTTTCTTCACTGGAAAACAAAACGTGTTAAACAAAGTTTTTAAACTTTTTGGAACCCACTACCTCGTGCGAGTACACCTGATATGACAGCAGTTTCAATAAAAACAACTCAATAAACTTGACTAGTACCATACATTCAATTATTATTAATTTTAGGAAATTTATTTTTAGACGCAATGATATTTGATTGAACACAAAGTGTTCAATATTTATGTTAACGGTTTTCAAAAACCCTGAAACTTTTACTTTTCTTATCAACCTTGCCGAGTTTAATATATTTTTCATACATCGATTTAAAATTAAACCTGAATTTCGATATAATAGATATGAAAATCTACTTTTAGAGCTACTAGAAGGATAATACCATAAACACCGATTAAAATACTAATCTAATACATTGGTAATGATAACACGATGAGCGTTTTAAAGTATTCGATAATTGTTAACACCATGCCTATCCGACTTAACCAGAATTTCAGTTTTATTAATTTTTAAGTGTAAATTACTTACTACTTCTTTATTAGTGTATAATTTAAATGAATTCATTTTGAGACCGCTTAGTTGAAGGTGGAATAAGAAGCATAATTCTACATTAAATTTTCTTTATCATTAAAAAAAATCCTGGACCTCTAGCATTTGAAACCCCATAAACGAAGGTAACCACTTAAATTACAAGGACAAAAAAGAACTCTTATGAGTTAAAATTGTCTTTGGCACATATGTTTCTTAGTGTGATATCTTTTGGGTTCCAATCCAAATGGGTTGGTAAGACAATATCATTTGGCCTCGTTTAGCTCTGCGGACTATTATGAATTTTAGATTTTAGTATATTGCAGCAATATGTAAGGTAAAATACAGTATATTTCATGGTATATGCATTCATCTGTAGAAGGTCCTATATCGCTACCATAAACTTTTATCAAATGTCAAAACACAAGCTATGAGCAGAATACGCGGTATAATCAACTAAAATCACATCATTGAATAAAAACTCAAAGACTTGGCAAAAAATGCGCAAAATTGCATCCGTTTCCCATATATTATTCTTACACGTAAAAGTTCGTGTTACCAGATAACCTCAGCTAAAACGAATTTTCACGTGTAACAGTCCTCACATACCTCTTCTACTTCATTTACTTTCATATCTTTCTTAAATACTCATCTCTTGCTTCATGCACTTTCATAACTTTCTTACATGCTCATCTCTTGCGTCATGCACTCTCATACATTTCTTACATGCTCATCTCTTGCGTCATGCACTCTCATAATTATCTTACATGCTTATCTCTTGCTTCATGCACTCTCATAACTTTCTTACAAGCTCATCTCTTGCGTCATGCACTCTCATACATTTCTTACATGCTCATCTCTTGCGTCATGCACTCTCATAATTATCTTACATGCTTATCTCTTGCTTCATGCACTCTCATAACTTTCTTACATGCTCATCTCTTGCGTCATGCACTCTCATACATTTCTTACATGCTCATCTCTTGCGTCATGCACTCTCATAATTATCTTACATGCTTATCTCTTGCTTCATGCACATTCATAATTTTCTTACATGCTCATCTCTTGCGTCATGCACTCTCATAGTACATTTCTTACATGCTCATCTCTTGCGTCATGCATTCTCATAATTATCTTACATGCCTTATCTCTTGCTTCATGCACTCTCATAACTTTCTTACATGCTATCTCTTGCTTCATGCACTCTCATAACATTCTAACATGCTCTTGCTTCATGCGCTCTCATAAATTTCTTACATGCTCATCTCTTGCTTCATGCACTCTCATTACTATCTTACATGCTTATCTCTTGCTTCATGCACTTTTATATCTTTCTTTCATCCTCTTCTGCTTCAACAACCGGCTCTGACACTGAAATTAAAACCACACCAAACATTCAAATGTATACCAATTACCAGTTATTGTAAAGTCTCCATAATGATATTGTCAAATTTCAATTACTAAAGTATACCTGATTGGCTTAAAACTCAAATTGAGCTTCCTAAAATACAAATCTACGAATACAAACTGCCATGTCTTAGTCACATGGATACCTAACGTCTATTAATAAAAAATAACCTTTTTATAGGTTATACAGATAAACATTGATAAATCCTTACAAAACCTAAGAAGAATAAATTACCTTAGCCTAAATTTATATTATAGAAAAATAAAATTATAAAAAACATGAAATAAACGGCGTTTTTTGGCCTAAACATTTAATACATTCTGAGATCTTTTATAACACAAATTTGCTGAAAATCAACATAATTTTAATTAATTAATGCCAACATATTTCATTAAAATTAAGATAATATAACTAGTAATACAAAAGTGCTATTGAGCACAAATTATTTGGCCTTTCTGCCTTTACAACTTAACTTTAAACAAATTAAGAATAAAATTGCAGAAATTAATTAACCTTTAAATAAACCTTCATACGTCGGTAACTTAACTAATTCCGTCATCGTTTCCAAAAGATGCAATGAATCAAAGTACCGTAAAGACGTAAGCCTAGTTCGTTTAATGATTGCCTATTTATATATCCCTCAAAACTCGATCAAAAAGGTAAAAAAGTCCTGCTTTCATAGCTAATATATATAGCTAAGCTCGAAAAGTTTCCAACTGTTTTCTGATATTTTAGTGTAAGAGTAATACAAAAACGCTAGGGACTTAAAGTCGTTGTCAGTTCGTCGCGTGGACATTCACAAGGTATACCTAGTTTTTATAACAGTTCAAAGGGAAATTATCGAATCTTTTCTTGCTTAGTTGTAAAGTTATAATTATGAATATTTGTTAAGTAGAATGGAATAGCTTATCACTCAAATAATTTAGATAACCGCGAATCCCGGCGTTGCCCGGGAGTTTGATTCCTAGATCATTCCAGAACGTTAAAGAACATTCTAGAACGTTTAGGAGCATATTATTATCAAAATCGAAAATGTTTTAAAAATCCTTAAGTGATAGAAAAGGACACAAAGTCCCCACGTATCAGAAAAGAATAGAATAGGTTTCGGAACCTTTAACTCCCACAACCACCCATCAAATCTGTCCAAGCTCAGGGGAGTTTAAAGTGGTAGATACCCCTAGGTCTCAGTATGGCACCGAAGGGTATCTACTACTACACCACAACGGGGAGCAGATTCTAGTAGGCGGTGATAGAGAAAAATCTGGACACAAATTTTGTTATTTATTCTTGAATGGTTTTTATTTAAAAACCATTCAAGAATAAATACCAAAATGTGTGTTATAAAAATAACAATCGAAATTATCTTCGTTAGTAACATACATTTTCACTAAAATGTGAAACTTTGCACGATTTATGAGTTTTATTGCTATTTATATATGTTTTGCTCGTAAATTTATTGAAATATGCCTAGAGCCATAGTAGGTAAAACACAAATACGTTGCATTAGCCAGATATAAAACATGCGGTCACATGGCACGTTAGATTGATAGTGTAAAAGATGATATCACTCAAAAAGAAGTGATTATTTTAAAAGTGTCACTACTTCTTTAGAATCAGTGTGTTGAAAGGATTGTTTCTGTTTTAAGCATAGCAAGTATAAACTTCCCAGCGGGAACACTTTTCAGTGAGAGAACACATGAAGAGGCACGGCATTTAAGACTGAATAATAGATTTAAGGCGATGGGACATAGGGCAAGTGCCCTGAGGCAATGCAGTTGTTTTGTGATTCATCTGCTTGTATACTCTTGAGCGGCTTCTTTCAACTCTACGTTCAACCAGTTGTTATGGAAATAAAAGCCAGAAAAAAACGGTGGTACAAAAGCAATAAAACTCTTAAATCGTAGTCTTTTTAGTGGAAAATTATGTTATCAACTTAAGACAGCAGAGAGAAGGAGTCACGGCGAATTTATCAACGGCTAATTATAAGTGCGGGTTCTGATATTGCATTGGTGATAGCCAGTAGGATAAAATTAGCCCGACTTACCCCCACTGCTAAAAGAAAGATAAAATTAAGAAATAAAATAATGATAACACGATTTCATTTCTTATTTTTATCTTAAGATACATTTAGAGGGATAAATTAAACAGGTTTAAGATAAATCCTGTCCAAGTCCCATAGCCCGGACAAATTTCTAGCCTAATAGATTCTCCGTGGCTGCTTCCACGTCCCAGTTAAAGTAAGATAGCGAGATCAGTGCCTTGTGGCTCTCGAAGCCGAGGTCCACCAGACGCGCCACCTGAAACCAAGTCATTCACTCGATTACATCGGAAACCCAGACATTCACTCATTACACCTGAAACCCAGTCATTCACTCAATTACAATTGAAACCAAGTTATTCATTCAATTCATCTGAAACCAAGTCATTCACTCGATTACATCTGTATCTGTAACCAAGGCATTCACTCAATTACAACTGATATCAAGTCGTTCACTCAATTGCGCCAGAAACACAGTCATTCACTCGATTACATCGGAAACCCAGACATTAACTCGATTACACATGAAACCAAGTCAGTCACTCAATTACACCTGAAACCAAGTTATTCATTCAATTGCATCTGAAACCAAGTCATTCACTCGATTACATCTGTATCTGTAACCAAGGCATTCACTCAATTACAACAGATATCAAGTCGTTCACTCAATTGCGCCAGAAACCCAGTCATTCACTCGTTTACATCTGAAACCCAGTCATTCAATCCATTAAATCTGAAACCAAGTAATTCACTTAATTACTACTGAAACCAAGTCATTCACTCGATTACACCTGAAACCAAGTCATTCACTCGATTACACCTGAAACTAAGTCATTCACTGGATTATATCTTATTTTTATCTTTTTCTTCTTATTCTCCACTCCTTCAAAGGGAGATCTCTAGAAACTTAAGGGCCTGGAAGTCTGAAACACGGCATAGACAGAGAATAAACATCTATGTTCACGACATAAATATTTGTACTCGGTGGGGATCGAACCCATGATCATGAAATACATGTAGAATAAGATGTTAAATTTATAAATGTCCGATGTATTTAAATCTAACTCATTATCATATTCTTATGTTCTGTTTGTTTTAAATTTCTGTAACATTTTTATCATTGTTATCACTTATGTAGGTATACTTATTAATAATCATTTTTTCATTCATTCATGTTTCTATTTTATTTTTATTTGAAAGTTTCCACTTATAGGAATGTCTTGTATGTTCTGTGCTAAGAAGCAAAAAAATTATTGTCTATGTCATTGATTCCCAACGTGGTCCAGGTGGACCCCCAGGCGTCCACGGCAGACTTGACGGGGGTCTGCGATGGCGTGACATTAAAATGGGGGTTCACAATTTGAAAGTGGGAGTCCACGAAAACTTATCTGGTTTCAATAGTGAAGGCTTAAAATGTTGGCTTTACCTATAAATTCTTACTTTTTTCGAAAACTGATCACTGAGCCGCAACGCAAATGTCTATCGTTAGATATTATCTTTTTTTGACGACTATAGGGGGTCTACCGGAACCAGCAAAATTTTGAAAGTGGTCGTAAAGAAAAAAAAGGTTGGGAACCCCTGGTCTATGTCAACAATAGAAAGAAAAGAACAAAAGGAAGTAGAAGAGTAGGCAAGTTGGCAAGTTTTATCATGCGCACTTGATGTGCGGGCAGGTTTTTTCCGCAAGTAGGCCGCTGCTGGGCCCTTTTTGCGTGACCCCTGACACGTGTTGCTCGAACTTTTTTAGGTTCTACAACACGCCGGTTTCCTCACGATGTTTTCCTTCACCGTTTTGAGAGTACTGGCATAGTGCACATAAATTTTTCGACGGAAAAACTCATTGGTACACGAGTGGATTTGAACCCACGACCTTCGGATCGGAAGGCGGGGCCACTACCACTAGACCGCCAGTGCTCTCAAGTAGAAGAGTAGCAATATAAGTAACAATAGGATAGTTGGTATTACCTTGTCGATGCAGTCGAAGTTAAAGTGGGGGCCGTTGGCATAGACGTTGGTCCAATGCTGAGCGGTCTGCAAGAACATTTCCATGTTCTCCTTGTATTGGGTGGCCACCATAGCATCTTGAGGGTCGTTGGGCTCAGCGGAAGACAGCAAGGCCTGTCACAAACAAATTACCATCACTCAAAGGTCATTAACTGGTTTAAGTATTCAACAGTGCATTTAGTTATATATTTCCTTTAAAAATAAACACAAATATTTAAAGGGGGCAACACCAAACGTGATTTTTTTTATATTTCTATATCTAATGGAACGGAACCCTTCATGCGCCAGTCCGACTCGCACTTGGCCGGTTTTATAAATTAAGTCAGTCAGCAAGAGCTACAAGACATTGAACCCTAGGTAAGGTAAACATGTGATCTTACTACAAAGCACCATCTCAAGATTATTCTGATAAAGATATTTAAAAATAATTTGGATGAATAGCTTTGTATAGGTATTTGTGTGAGCATAACTTTTGACCCATGTATTATAATGAATGAACTACATAGAATTGCCTACTATTAACACATTTTTAGTATGAATAATGAGTAGTAGTCTATTATCAAGATATTTTTGGTATGAATATGAAATAAGCCACGAAGTTGTTATTCAGAAAACCCGAACACAAAGGTTCGGTTATAAATAAGGCCAGAAATATTCTCGAATGGCAATTACGAACCGGAAAACGATGCTTAAGAAGCCTCATCGATGGGACGACGACATTGTAAGAGATTACGAAAATTGAATGTCGGTGGAGGGGGATCAAAATCATCAGCTGCCCACGTAGTCTTGGAATGCGAGGGTGTAGCAACTCAATGACAAGAAATCCTAGGACACCTCAGGTCACTCCTCCAAGCCTGTGAAGCCCCCAGGAAGCTTCTGCGCTTCTGGGAGGAGTTAGGCTGGCTACAGCTATAGCCAGCACATCCTGACGCAAAATGGACTAGCCCAGAGTCAGATTTCGGACATAGGAGTCCCATACAAGATACATTCCTTCTGAAAATGTGTTTAGGGGCCTACAAAAATGTATACTACTACTTATTTGG
This sequence comes from Thera britannica, assembly GCA_939531255.2. Lineage (NCBI taxonomy): Eukaryota > Metazoa > Arthropoda > Insecta > Lepidoptera > Geometridae > Thera > Thera britannica. The sequence goes on from OW618044.2 coordinate 2,505,022, forward strand.
GGTCCCAAATAATTCAGTTTACATGAATTTTCTTTTTGATCTCCAATGAGTAGGTGGAATATTGATTGGAGACCACGTTTAGGTAAACGTAGGACGCCCTACGGCCAGATGGGGCAACGATCTACGAAATGTAGCTGGCTAGCACTGGAGAAGAATTGAAGACCGGTCTCAGTGGCGCATCTTGGATGAGACTTACGTCTAGCAGTGGACTTCTTTTCGTGTCACTTATTCTTTCGAACCAAGTGTGGTGAAAGGATTTTGAGTGCGCCTAACGAGGCTCCTTTCGTGCACTTGACACATATTTTCGAACTTTTTAGGTTCTACGATATGCCGGTTTTCACACGATGTATTCCTTCACCGTTTGAGAGCACTGGCATAGTGTAACTAAATTTTTGGGCAGTAAAACTCATTGGTACACTGGATTTGAACCCACGACAGGACGGAAGGCAGGGCCGCTACCACTAGGCCACCAGCGCTTTTGTTGTCTTGTTGTTGTGTGCTTGTAGAGTTGGACTGATATAGGTTGATGATGATGATGACTAATAGCTTTTAGGATCCATACTTTCTAAACCAGTTGTATTTGTTATTTTACCTGAATTGAGAGCAATACAGTCCTCAGAGTGAGAGCCGCAGCCCACTGGTCCTTCAGGATGTCGAGGCAAATGTGGCCCGTGACAGATGACACGTTGGGATGCCAAATGTAGTTCACGAAACGGATCTGTCAAAATAAAACCATATCTTAATATGATGCAGTAATTGTGTATACGTATACGAGAACAAATATTTGTGTGGTGAACGCAGATGTTTGTTCTCTGTCTGGGTGTTATATTGTATTCTATGTATGTATTTACAAAAAAAAAATAAGTAATGTATCAGCTATCTGATTCCCATAATACAAGCTCTGCTTAGTTTGGGGCTAGATAGTGTTGTGTGGATTGTCCGCATTATTTTATTTATTATATTTATAATAATCGGTGGGCCATTATGCTTGTTCCATCAGAAAGTTGAAAAAAATCTATATGGTTACCTTCGGAGGTTGGAACGGATAAGTGTCAGGCACTTGTATGTCCAGCTCGAACCGTCCGCCAGCGTACGGGGTGTCTTGGGGCCCCAGGATCTCGCCTTGCAGGTGGGTCCAGGTGTTGTCCAGTATCTGCAGGTTTATCTGACCTCCGAGCACCTGGAACATAGAAAGTAATTATTATAAGTTTAAAAAACTAGAGAAACCAACTTCATTGCCAAACGGCTAAACCGATTTTAATAAAATTTGTTTGGGACAATCTGGACGTAAGAATAACCTTCAAAATAAAAAATAATTAATAATTAAATAAAAAATCGGTTCATAAATGACGGAGGCATGAAGTTACAACATTAAAAAAATAATTTAAAAAAAATGGCAACACAGATTTTAATAAAATTAAAATGGGACCAATCTGGAAGCAGTACCTTTCAGATAAAAAAAAAAATTTCAAATCGGCTCACAAATGACGAAGTTAAGCGGTAACAAACAAAAAAATACAACTGAATTGAGAACCTTCTCGTTTATGATTGGAAGTCGGTTAAAAAGCATAATGTGTACGTATATGCTGGCAGTCAAATCAAAGTAATGTTTGACGGCTCTCACAACTCAGTTGGTAATAACTCTGCCTTTTGCGCTGAAGGGCGTGGTTTCCATCGCCATCGATTACAAATATTTTGTGGTGAATATAGATGTTTGTTCTCTGTCTGTGTTATATTGTATTATAAGTGTGTATTTCATTTAAAAAACATATATATAGTATTACAACAGCTAACTGTTTCCCATAGTACAAACTCAGCTTAATTTGGGGGTATATAGTGTTGCGTGGATTGTCCACAATATTTGTTATTATTATATTTAAGTTAGAGACCTGCCTCATGCAGTACTAATTTTAGAGTACAGATCTTGTTCCCCAAGTTCCTTAAGAGTGGATAGGTGTATTCTAGACCATCCTGCTCCATCGTCACTTACCATCAGGTGAGATTGTAGCCAAATAATGGTCTAAATCATGTAAAAAAATCCCCATTTTGCACGCTTTTTATTTCATTCACCTGTACGTTTTTTCTCTACGTGTACCTACCTACCTACTTCCTACCTGCTAGCTATCTACTGTATTGTAGGTACCTTTATAAACTTGCTACCTATCTTATAAATTACAATTTATTGTTTTCAAAATTAATGTTGTATCTTTTTTTTTTATGCCATAGCTGGCAGACGAGCAGACGGGCCACCTGATGGAAAGTAGTCACCGTCGCCCATAGACACCTGCAACACCAGAGGTGGTGCTGATGCGCTGCCGGCCTTTAAGGAACTGAAAGACCCGCCTTTTGAAGGACCCCATGTCGTAGCTCTGAGGGAAAACTGCAGAAGGCAGTTCATTCCACAACTTGCTCGTGCGTGGCAAAAAGGACCGCGAAAAACGAGCAGTTGTGGAAAACCAGCCATCCAGGTGGTGGGGGTGGAATCTGGTTCTGCGGCGTGTGGTGCGATGATAAAAATCAGCCGCGGGCACCAGACCGAACAGTTCCTCAGAACAACTTTATTTCTTCTTTCTTATATGACTGGATTATTAAACCCACGATCATAAGATTGGAGACCAGTGCTGTCAGTAGCTAAGAACCTATCATTGATGGTAGGACAATAATCCTATTACCTATGTCCAAGATAACCTATTACCTATGCAGCGTTCCACTTATTGAATAAAGTCTGTTAGAGCTGTTGCCTAACAAGGTAAGATTGGTCCTTCAATCATGCGACCTAGTTCTGAGTTAGAAATAACTCGATAGCAGTCCTGACACGGCCTAGATACTATATATAATCGACTGGCTTTGACTGACTGGATTGACTGGCCTCTAGCTCAGTTGGTAGTAGCTCTGCCTTCTGCGCCGTAAGTCGTGGGTTCGATCTCCACCGAGAACAAATATTTGTGTGGTGAACATAAATGTTGGTTCTCTGTCTGGGTGTTATATTGTATTAAGTAAGTATTTACAAAAAAAAAATGTATTCAAGTATTATATCAGCTATCTGGTTCCCATATTACAAGTTCTGCTTAGTTTGGGGCTGGGTAGTGTTGTGTGAATTGTCCACAATATTTATTATTTTATTAAAATCTGGAAGCAATCTTGTTACCATACTTAAAGTCATCAGCCAAATAAAAGCATCAAATAGCATTACCTATTTTCTATTTGGAGTCATTATGAGTGCCCTCAAAGCTCAGTTGTTAGCTGAAGTGCTGACGTGGGTTCGATCCCCACCGAGTAATATTTGTATGGTGAACACAGATTTCTGTTCTATGTCTGGGTGTTCTATTGTATTCTCTATGGGTGTTATAAGAACGGATTTACTACAAAAAAATGTATATATAAGTATTATATCAGCTATCTGGTTCCCATAGTACAAGCTCTGCTTAATTTGTGGCTCAATAATGTTGTGTTGTACACAATATTATATATCTTCCTGCCTTATTGTCACGTTAATTTCCTACCTAACTCCAGCGTAGGTACGGGCCTGGGAAGGTCGCTAACTTTCCGCCACCCCGCCCTATCATGTCGGGTCGGCAAAACAGGTTTTTCTTTCCTTTATTATATTTGGCATGTGAACGAGCTCGACGAAGATCGTCGATTCGATCTCGGCAGGGGCGAGACGAATTTTGTAAAAAGTTTGCCTCGTAACAAGGTCAACATTATTGATTATTGAGACAAAGAAAGTAACCTTCACTAAACATAAATAAAGTTAAAAATAAACGTCGATTGATCAATCATCCATAATTTGATCATTGTGTTTTGATGAAGGCAGAAAAGCTGCAGTGGACTGTTTTATTGAAATTGACAGTTGAATTGCTTCTCAGATTTGATGATTCTTTATTTTTCTTCTTATTTCAATTAAATAATTAACAGATTCACTAATTTCTCTGTGCTCAATCGTTTTTTTTTCTGACCAGTACTCTTTGCTACGCTTTTGTCCAGTTGTGGACTTCTTCAGGATGATGATTGTGATAGCACAGTGGGTATAAACAGATTAGACAAGGTCAAACACATGTACATTTTGTGGAGTAATGACCAACGACCTTTTGCTCTTTATGTTCGATTTGACTAAGAAAATCTCACGATGACATCAATCTCGGTCAAAAAATAGATGGTTGTCGCGAGTTTTTGGAATCACACGTTAGATTTAGATAGATAGATAGATAACTCTTTATTGTTCACCACACAAAAGATACAGTAAGGACATAAAAAATTAACAATTTGGTAAAACAATGGGCGACCTTATCGCTGAGAGCGATCTCTTCCAGGCAACCTTTGCGTGGAAAGAAATAACGAATTGAAAGGCGGTGTAGTTACATACGGAAAATTGAAAAAAAGTAGATCTACAATACCTACTCACTATCAGGTACCTAATTAGATAGGTATTTACCCAAACTAACTACTCAACTAAAACTAAAATCCCAATACTTATTATGATTTACGTCATCTCCATCCTGAGATATTCTCGGTCAAACCCAGCATAAGGCTCGAGTTGTTTATTTTTACGAGACAAACCCTAACAAAGAAAACTGCATGATCATTAGAAAGAAAGAAAGAAGAAAGAAAATACATTTATTTTGGACACACAACACACATAAACACAGCACAAACAGAGTACATAACACAAAAAGAAAGAAAACAGAATAGTAAACAGAACAAAGAGTAAATACAAATATTATATATGTAAGTGGAGCACAAATCCGTCTGTGCGCGTGTCCATATGCGCGTGAGCCAAAACCGGTCCCATCTCAGCTATATGCCACCCACTACAAGCGTAGTGAGTGACGCTGGTTTTCAGATGAAACCGAAAGTGACCTCACGGCGGCCACCGAGGGCCAACTGAACTATATCAATTTAAATTAAAAAATAAATACCAAATAAATATACCTACTATTATTTACATAAACATAAATAGATATCTGTTGTTAATACATACAAAAAATAGGAGGCGGGATAGGTAAGGACTAGACATTGTGTAAAATTCTTCTTTTTCTGAAAATTGAAAAATAACTATAATGACGGACCACAAACATGACACTTGCATTAGGTTATCAGGCGGATTACTTTATCTGTGGCTCGGCGAGGCGGCGAATCGGCGCGGAAGCAAGCAAGTTCAAATGAGTTCAAACAATTTCAGACCAAAATGTGTTGCTTGTTTGGTGAAAAATTTTCCTCAGCGTTTCTGTTCGTTTGGGTGTGATTTTAGTTAAATAGATTATGTGTGTAACGCTAAGTGTGTGGCGGCAGTGATTGTGTTGTGATTGTGCAGTGGTGGTGGAACGAGAAAGGAGAGAGATTTTGAAGGTTTGAAAGGGCTGACGTACGCTACCTGCTCCCATGGGTCGCCTTTAGTACGTGTGCGCATTGTTTGGTTAGTATTACCTACCTATAGAAAGCCCCAATACGGTAGCTTCTGTAAAGCCATGAGTTCTATTTTGAGCCTGTATTTAAACGTGGAAATTGTTTTCAGATCACGAACTGGTGGGGGCAGGTCGTTCCAACACCGAGACGCAGCATATCGGAATGACCCTCGGAAAGCGATGGATTTGTGTCTCGGTGTAACGAATACCTTGGTGCATGTTCGCTTTATGTACCGCGAATTTTCATATGCCCAGGTGAGTTTCGTGTACAAATATGTTGGGATTTTACTTTCAATCAGGCCAAAGAGTAGGGCTGCTAGGTGGAGTCTTCTACGTGCCTCCATCTTCAGCATGTTGGCTGCATTTAAGTAAGGAGTTACGTGTGTGCGGGGAGGAATATGAAAACAGAAGCGAGCACACGCATTTTGGACGCGTTGAATCAACCCTACTGTACGACCCAATAGACAGGGTCCATAAACTACATCACAATAATTTAATCGTGATAATATCAATGATTCACACAATGTGATACGGAGTTGTTCACACAGATAGCTACGGATTTTATATAGTAGTTTAAGCCGATAAAAACAGTTTCGAACACTTTCCCCAACATGACTCTCAAAACGAAGGTTGCTGTCCATCATGAGCCCTAGGTTCTTTGCTTCATCAACGTGGTCCACTCGTTCCCCATTAACAATAATATTTAAACTTGGAATATTTAGTTTCTTTAGAGTATTTTTTGTGCCAAAAACCAAGAATTTAGATTTTTTAGGGTTCAAGACCAAAGAATTCAAATTAGACCAGCATGAGACTGCGGCTAGGTCAATATTTATTTCACTTACAGCTCGAGCAATATCTGAGGGCAGGGCAGAGTTCCAAAGCTGCAAATCGTCGGCGTAAAGATGGAAACGGCAGAATGCAAGGTTCTTGACTATATCAGCACTGTATAAGATGAACAGGATCGGCCCAAGAATAGATCCTTGTGGCACGCCGCGAGGGACTGGGCGCAAAGAAGATTTTACCGACCCACCATTGGGGGCCTCAAGCTCTACATATTGGTACCTACTGCTGAGGTAACTTGAGAACCAACCAATACTTTTTGAATCAAAACCATAGAAAGCCAGTTTAGATAGTAAGAGAGGAATATTTATTGAGTCGAAAGCCCTTGAAAAATCTAGTAAAACAAGAATACTGCACATCCCCTTGTCTTGGGCAGTCAGAAGGTCATCCACCACATCCAGTAGTGCAGTGGATGTGCTATGGCCTTTACGAAAACCTGATTGGTATTGAGGCAGAATATTATTTAATTCTAAGAATTTTATCATTTGTAGGCTTACAACCTTCTCTAAGATTTTGGAAAGGCTGGGAAGCAGGCTTATTGGTCTTAAGTCCCCAAGAGAGTTGGGCTGATTGGTCTTGGGGATTGGTTTTATCACCGCAACTTTCCAAGCTTCTGGGAACCTACCACTTGTTATTGATTCGTTAATCACCGCAGTAATCGCATTTAAAGATTGAGGCAATGTTAGCTTAATCATATCCAGTGATATACCATCCACACCCTTAGCATTTGATTTGAAACCCTCTATGATTTTAAGCACTGTATGTTCTGTTACAGATTCAAGTGAAAAAATCTCCGGTCCACACCTGTGATGCTCAAAATAAGTAAGACGTGATATGTCCACAAAGTCTGACCCTGGGACGTTAAGGAAATGAGAGTTAATCATATCAGGATGTTTAAGATGAAGTGGAATCTCAATGGATTCTTTTTTGTTGGGTATGATATTGTTTTTTAAGTTTTTCCAAAGTTTTTTTGGGTTATTTTTATTATTATTAATATTAAATTCAAAATAGGCTATTTTATCACTTTCTAGAGCTGTTGATACAATTTTTTTCATATTTTTGTAGCATGCTTGTAGAACTTCTGTTTTACTTGCTTTATACCGCTCGTGATAACCATCCCGTATCTTCATCATTGTCTTTACTGTGTCTGTTATCCAAGGATGGGGCGGGCCTTTGAACCTTACAGTTTTTATTGGGGCATGCAGATCAAAAAGGGTTACCATGGCCTCCGTAAGCAAAGATACTAGTTCGTTCAAATTTATGCTTGTTGTAAAATAGTCCCAATCAATAGAATTTAGATCAGATACAAACAAATCAACAAGGATATTTTTTAAGGGTCTGTATGTCACCATCCGTGCTGGAATTTTTTCTTTTTTAATATGGAATTCCACCACCACCATTGCATGTTTCCCCAGTGAAGGGATGTGTTTTATTGTGGTCTTTTTTACTTTTACATCAGTGCACACTATGTCAATCAGAGTTTGGCTATGCTCTGTAAAATGTGTGGGTTCAATGATTACTTGGTTCAAGTTAAGACTGTGTAGAAATTGGTGTAGTAACTGAAATTTACTTGATATTGGCTCGAGCATATTTATATTAAAATCCCCCAACAGTATTAAGTTGTCGCACTTGGGAGAAAAAGAAGTAATGGAATCTGTTAGAGCGTCGAGAAATCCCATAATATCACGTTGATCAGGTGCCCGGTAGGCGGTTCCGATGATAATACACTTGCCAACAGCATGTAACCTAAGCCAAAGTTGCTCAACAGAAGCAACGGCTGGGTGAGGACAAACTCGCGCATTAATTCCTTTTCTTATATAAAATCCCACACCACCGCCCCGCCCATTCTTGATGCTGATAGGCCTTGGCTTTAGAATTAACCGGAAGCCCGGTATTTTAGGGGCTCTCTCATCCTGTCCATCACTTAACCAAGTCTCGTTTATGGCCATGATATCTGGGTTTAACTGTTCCATGGCGACAAGAAACTCTTCGTGGCCTGTGTTTAGCGACCCTGCATTGAACAAACCAACTTTAACATTAGCTAAAGGAAGTTTTGTTCCTGGAATGGGTTACTATTGACCAATAAAATATAAATATTATAATAATAATTATTATTGAAATGAGTCGCAACAAAGTAAATACAAAGTAATAAATAATCAAAATTGAAGTGGGAGTTGGCACTTGCTATTTGGTTTTTAGATAATATAGTGAATGGGAGATAGAGATGGATACACTCATGGAAAACTATCATTATTATATAAATTATTATATATAGGAGTCTAATAGTTGGAGGGTTTTGGTATATATTTGCTAAATTAATATTTTGGTTGATACATACAATAAATATAAGTACACTTGCATTCACTGTGAATACTAGTCCAGTACTAGTAGTAGGTAAGTATGGCCTCAGACTGATTTGTGCCCCATCGATGTAGTAACACAGTATTATAAAATTTTTTGCAGAGCAGAAAGAATACAACATCAGTGGCAACTCAAACGGGGGCAGGCCCAAAAACCCTCTCTACATCAGCATCTGAACGGATGGGGTATGCTGGCTTGCCATCGCTTTGCCTCGCGTAGATGCGACCGCGGCGCGTCCAGGAGTACCTCCAGCCTGCTCGGCGACACTCCTCGCGCACGCGGTAGAATAGCTGGCGATTGGTCCGCGTCAGCCGCTCGTTCACGAAGATGCGGGCGCTGGGGGCGGTGGCAGCGGCGGCGGCTGAGGACCCACCTGCAGTGGCGTGTCCCGCGTCAGCGGCGGTCAGAGTGCGGCGAACGCGTGCCCCCTGCAGGATCTGATCACGCAGGTGTCGGCGCGCCAGACGCACGACCACTCGGCGTGAGGTCGGTGGGGGGCCCCCCGCCGCGCCGGCCAGCTGCGCGACTCCTATTCTCTCAGCGAACACGACATCGCGGTCCTCAAGGGTGACGCCCAGCTTCGCCGCCAGCACTGCCACCGTGTGGACGACGTTCTCGCCTTTCTCTTCGGGAAGGTGTCCGATCTCCAGGTCCGACAGCAGCGCCTCCTGGTCGCGATCGTTCAGCTCCTGCTGCAGCAGTGCCACCTTGCACCGCAGATCGGTGACCTCAGAGGGGGTCTCTTCGCGCCGCCGCTCGACCGCTCCAAGCCGCTCCTCGAACGTGTCGACTCGCTTGGAGAGGCCCCTGACGGAAGCCCGGAATTCACTCATCTCCTGCCGGAACTCACGAATCTCGTGCATCCACGCGGCGATCTCTCGGTGCATATCCTGCACAGCTGCGTGTGGCGCGACGGGAGAGGAGGCGGGCAGAGTTGCGGGGGTGGCACGCTGCGCGTTGGCAGTTCTCGGCACCGGCACATCCTGCGCAGCCGAAGCGGAAGCAGCACGCTGCGCGGTGACCCTAGGGGGCAGTGCATCATGCGTAGCGGCGGCAGCAGAGGTGGTGGCGGCGGCGGCAGCGGCGGTGGTGGCGGCAGCGGCAGCGGCGGTGGCGGCGGCGGCGGCAGCGGCGGTGCCCCTCACGGGGGTGTTGTCCCCCTTCCTGGTTCGAGTCGTGCAGTTAGGGCACACCCATCCCTCGAGCCGAGTTGCCTCAGTAAGCGACACGCACGCTCTATGGAATAACGCCGAACAATTGCTACAAGTGGCGGCCCCTGACGACGATAAATATTTGCCGCAAGCATTGCACGACTTTGGCATGGTCGGAAAGTAGGCCAAAGGATCCGGTGTCAGCGCCCAAGTTCCGCTATTTGTCCAAAGATGGCACCTTCAATTAGTGTGTTTTCGATTACGAAGCTTACGAGCTTACTTTGACGTTACCGAGTCTTGCTATCCGTCAACAGATGTCGCCACCGAAAAAGTCTGTTCTCGATTTCAGTGTTAGTGTTTTTTATGCGAGTGGACCAAACTACCCTCACAAAAAAGAACTGATGGAGAGTGATCGAGGTTCTATTTACCAGATTTTATAGTGTCTGATATCCTGCTCAGGTCCAACAACACTCTCACACGCGAATTACACTATAGCCAAACTGTAGCAAGAACTTGCGACGCGAAATTTGATGTTTTACGTTTGTAATAAAATAAAAAGATATGGACACAGTGTGATGTGTTTCACATCCGTGACGTCACTATCACTGCATTATGCTTAAAAATAACTCTTACGGCCTTACAAAAGATCTGTCAAAAGATAATACGAGCTTAAACTGATTGCCATCTTTTACTGGCTAAAAACAGCATCAGGGCTAATTTTGAGCAATTTTTCATCTCGAGTAATGTTTTGGGTAAGGCCAAAAATATTTGCCAGACCAATAATTGTAAAAAAGTTTTTGAATTGAATAATTTAATGATATTTCAGCATGCTTTGCGTCTGTTTAACTACTTAGGACACTCTACAAAAGGAGGAATTCAATTCATCTATTTAGTCACAATTAATGAATCGTATTTGAAATATAAAAACTTAAACACGAAAAAGAAATATTAAATAAAATGTCAGCCGATACAAGGAATGATTACAAAATGGACTTATTTATTAATAGGATTATTTAAAAAACCGTCAACCCCATATTTGAACACCATTTTTCCAAGTTTTAGGTCAAATGTTACAAGTTAATTCAAATTAAAAAAAACATATATATGTGCCATTCCGCATGACCAAGCTTGGAGAAACTAACTTAGCCAAACTATGAAACTGATTTTAATGAAATTCCTATGGGACTTGTCTGAAAATAATACTTTTCAGAGAAAAAAATCATTAATATAGCTTAAAGAAGAATATATCTCTTTCTTAAGTACATTATTAGTTTATTAGTTAGACAATTGAAAAAATAGTATGAAGCAAATCAGAACAGCTTCAACTTTTGCTTCCAAGGGATCAACATTCTACTCTTTGATTTTCATTGTCTTTTAGTAGTGTATTTCTTTCTTTCTACTAACTTTTAAATATACTCAGGAAATAAAGAACTACAATAAAGTTTCTGTCTTCGATTAATTGTACATTGCAATAATATTCATCATCGGAAAGGTCTGGGTCAATCAATCTTGATTGGTTCTCGCAATCTCTAAATGACGAGTTTGTTTTTATGTTTCATTAATAATCATTTCAATTTAATGAGATGCAAGTGTGTAACGATTCTTAAAATCATCATTATTAGCTTAGGCCTGTATAACACTGGCTGGAATATAACCAGCATGTTGTAGAACCTATAAAGATCGAAAATGTGTGTCAAGTGCAAGAAAGGAGACAATTTCAGGCGCACTTAAAATCCTTTCAAAACACTTGGTTCGAAAGAACCAGTGACACGATAAGAAGAATGGGGCTGGAGTTTCATTGATCCACATCTGTGTCACCATCCGGTCTACTGGAACATTGCTGCCATCAACCCAAGATCCTACTCCGCTATTTTAAGGAGTTGGGCTGGCTGCGGTGAGGTTAGCAGGGACCATGTACAATACACCACATCCCAGGACGTCCATGCAGATCTTATTCCCCCAACTCAAATGAGCATTAGAAACCATGAGGCTTGTGTATTTTAAGCCAGCCTCCCTTCATTTCTAACATAAAAATACTTTGTAACTTACAGAAATTGTTGTAATGTTTAATATATTTTTTAAGTTGGATAAGCACATTTAATTATAGCAAATGGCCTCATCCATTTCACAGAATATGTATTTTTATTTACTTTTAAAACATATAATTGGTTTTGGCAGAGTTTCTCATGATTGTATTGGAAAATGGTGTCTGGAATCTCCACAATCTAATATAAAGAGTTTCTGGGATAATATTTTTCTCTATTACAAGAAAATGTTGGCCAACACCCACTTTCTAACAAAAGAACCACACCTACCTCACCCATATTATCACAAATATTACAAATATGGGTGTTGGCCAACACCCATATTTGTAATATTTGTGATAATAATAATATAATTAAAATTAGGTATGAATTGAGGAGATGAAACTTGGTTGCCATACCAACTTAGTAGGGCGTAGTCAGAGGCCAATCCAAACATGTTTAAATTTGGAGCGATAGCACAGTACGTAAATTAGCTTCTTCAATATAGGTTCTTCGAGCTAAGGACACGATAATCGATATTTTCCAGAAGCAATTTTTAAGTAGGAGGGTAAGTAATGGTGAACAAGTGATCATTTATAAACGAAATAATGTTCTCTTACCTCTTCGCTTTTCATGACTTCCTTGAACTCCCTCTTGATACGTGTTGCAGCAATGTTGGCCATTCTTTAGCTTTTATTAACTGTATTTAATACGACAGAACGCAATTCGCAGTTACCGACAAACCGGGCGGCGACAAGATGAAACCCGTTCAGATTATTGATTGATTGAGAACGCCTGACGCCTGGGAATCTGGGGAGCGAGCAACCCGCCCGCCCAAAGATAATCTGACAGGAGTACTGAACTGAGTGAGTGAGTGAGTACCCCGCCCGCCGCCCGCGAGCAAAACAAAGGCGCGCCGTGAATAGTACTAGTGCTGCCAGCTCGGCTACTCCTAAATGTGCTGCATGGGCATTTATTGAGTTGAATAAAGTAGCAGAGTTTAACTGGGTAGTACCCATTTAAACTCTGCTACTTATATTACCTAAGTTCCGAGTGGGTACTTAGGTAATCAATGATTCATAATTTCAGCAATGAAGCCGGTACCGCAGGTAACATTGAGGTTATTTTATTATTAAAAAAAATCGGTTGTCTGTAAAGTCGGTTTACTGACGATAGTTGAACGTGATAACGTCATAAGAAAATACTGATGGAATGGTTGCATTTTTCAAAAGAATTTAAATTAATATTTGTTTGATAGATATTTTGTATGGATATAATATAGATAAGGAGGTAAATGGAAATCACAATTGAATCTTTACCCGACTCGGACTCGCGGACTCGAGGACTCGCGGACTCGGACTCGGACTCGGGCTCGGACTCAGACTCGAACTCTCGGACCCGGACCCGGAACCCGACCGAACCCTTACCCTTACCCTCATTTACCCTTACCCTCATTTACCCTTACCCATTACCCGACCCGGGCTCGGGCTCAGGTAAATGGAACGACGAAACGACGTAACGACGCATGAGTCATGTTTTTTCGTGCGTGCAGCCGGCTCCATCGATTTATAAGACGTTATCACGTCAAAATAACTGCTCAACCATAGAGGTGATTTTCTTATTAGATGGAGTGATTCAAAGGAACAATCTATAATCGAGAACTCTGTAATATGAATTACATGCATAATCTAGTAGAGAAACACTGATAATTTTATAGATGTCATGACTATACATATTTTTGCCCCTACATTGCAAGTCTAGGGACCGCAAAATAATTATGCACCTAACGCCAGATCTTGCAAATAAAGATGCTAAGTTGGAAGCATCGCAGAGCTGTGCTTCCGCCCCGCCTCATCCCTCCAGGCCCACAGAGTATTAATGTATCCTGACGAGGCGGCGGCGGCGGCGCGGCCGGCCGGGCCAGGCCCCTGCCTCACCTCCGCCATGTTATTTTGTGATGTTCCGTGCTCGCCATAGACAAGGGACTTGGTGATCAGCAGGCTAATAGACCTTTTATCATTTTATCCCTCCCTAGTTTTATCCTACATATTATTATGCAGGGCTGGATTCAGGTGCTCGAAGTTGCATGAAAGAAACGAAATTTACATCTATTGGCTGTGCATATCTATTTAATACTTCTAATAATTACCTATATCTTTTTATTAATCCTACTACTAATAGACACGTGAAAGTTTGCAAGTCCCTATGGACTGATGGATGTTTGTTACTCAATAACTCTAGAACGACTGGACGGATTTGTATAAAATTTGGCACAGTTATAAAATAAGGTCTAGAATAATAGCTCATACGCTTCTCTCCATATACATGTTAAAAATTATGTCTTAGGTACATTTTTAGTTGACTGGCCTCTAGCTCAGTTGGTAGTAGCTGTGCCTTCTGCGCCATAGGTCGTGGGTTCGATCCCCACCGAGAACAAATATTTGTGTGGTGAACATAAATGTTTGTTCTCTGTCTGGGTGTATATTGTATTCTAAGTATGTATTTACAAAAAAAATATATGTATTCAAGTATTTTAACAGCTATCTGGTTCCCATAATATAAGCTCTGCTTAGTTTGGGGCTGGGTAGTGTTGTGTGAATTGTCCACAATATTTATTTATTTATTTAATTATTCTACAAATCTTTGTAAATCGTACATTAAATTACACATGCGCAGCTATCCCCTCCGCATATCGCTCAGCGCTAGACTTACGTGCCGCTAGTTATACCAACAAACAAATGTAAAATTGTAAAGGTACTGATGTCCAGCAAAATACAAATGTTCCAAAAAAGTATTAAAATACGGCATCTGGTCAACTGCCACCCGCGAGCACACCAGAGTTTACCACAGCACAGCACAATAAACAGATTATAAATTTTGCAGCCAGACCTGCGTTGCCAGAATGTTACTTTTGCAACATATTAAGTTACTTTTGACCATCTCATGCTACCTTTAAGTTACTCGACATAAAACAATAATGGATGGATCGATGGATTGGGAATAATGGGACAGGAAACGTAAGTTAGTTTTTGTGTAATAAAGTGCCATAGAGAGTATTTTGTCGTTTTCCACATTATCTTTGGTAATGTTATTTTTCTCGTGAAAATGTAACTTTTTGAGCTGTAATAATAATAATAATATAGCCTCTTTTATTTCCTCAATTACATACATACATTTTCTAGAAGGTTAATTAATTTATGAATATAATTTATACAAAATAATGATTAATGATTGATGATTATTATGCAATTAAATTCAAATAAAATTATATAGTATTGAGGACCTCTCAACGAGTAAAGGCCTCCTCCCATTGGTTCCAATCGTCTCTTTCTTTCGCTTTGATCATCCAGTCTTCACCTGCTAATTTCTTTATTTCGTCTATCCATCTCTCTTTAGGTCTTCCTCTGTTCCTTTTGTATGGTGGTCCTGGCCATGCTGTTACTTTTTTTGCCCATTTATCGTTGTTCATACGTGCGACGTGACCAGCCCATTTCCATTTGAGTTTCTTACAATGTTTTAAAGCGTCAATAACCTTTGTAGTTTCTCTTATATCAGTGTTTCTTATTTGGTCTATTCTTTTTAAATTAAGTATACTTCGCTCCATTGCTCTTTGGCAAACTTGTATTTTATTTTGTGTGTATTTATTGAATATCCAGGTTTGGCAGCCATAGGACAGACATGGTAGTATACATGAATCCAGAACTTTTTTCTTAAGCTTTACAGGTAGTTTTGATTTGAGCAGTTCCTTGTTGTTCCAGAATTTATTCCAGGTTAAGATAACCCGCCTGTTTATTTCATCGATGTGACGTGACTTATTAAATGATATTTTCTTTCCTAAATATATATATTCTTGAACATATTCTAATGCTGTATTGTTTACTGTTATAGGTATTTTTTCGTTATTTGTCATGACTTTTGTCTTTGTGGTATTCAGTTCCAAGCCGATTTCACGACTTACAGTGTCTAGTTCGTTGATCATTTTCTTCAGTTGCGCTGGTGTTTCTGAGAAAAGTATAATATCGTCGGCAAACCTGAGATTGCTTAGAAATTCACCATTTATGTTAATACCTTTGTTTTTCCAATTCAGGTTTTTCATTATGTTTTCAAGGACAGTTATAAAAATTCTTGGCGAAAGCGGGTCTCCCTGTCTGGCACCTCGGCAAATACTGATCGCGGGGCCTTTTGTCTCCATTTTCACATGGCTAATGCTCTTACTGTAAATGTCTTTTATTAATTCTATTATTTCCATTGGTATGTCGCAGTCTTGTAGAGCCTTCCACATGCTGTTGTGAGATATTGAGTCAAAGGCTTTTGCATAGTCGATAAAAGCCAGGTAGAGTGGTCTTTTTCGTTCTTCATATTTCTCTATAATCAAGTCCAATGCCTGAATGTGGTCTGTGGTAGAGAAGTTTCTCCTAAAGCCAGCTTGCTCCGGTGGTTGATACTTTTCAGTGTAGGTTTTCAGTCGTTCCTCAAGGCATGAAGCGAACAGTTTATACATATTTGGTTGTAGGCTAATCGGTCTGTAGTTCGCTATATCGGCTGGGTCTCCTTTTTTATATAGCAAAATTATGTCCGATTTTGCCCATTCCTTAGGTATTTCCCTGCTGTCTAGTATCATGTTAAATAAGGTGGTTATAGGTAGTGCCAGTAGAAACCTGCCTGTTTTTATAAAATCACTCGAGATTCCGTCCGGTCCGTTGCTTTTATCGGTATTCAAGCCTTCCATTTTCTTCAATATTTCGTGTGCGGAAAAGCGTTCAATGGTGGTCCAGTTCGGCTCTGCTGAAGTAGAGCTTCCTTCGTATGGTTGTCGAGCAGAATACAGGTTTCTATAAAATAGTGTTGCGGTCTCCATTATCTTTGATCTAGAGAAGGTCTTGTTTTTGGTAGAGTTTTCTGTTAGACAGGGGATCCATTGTTTGGTGGTGTTCAGCGCTTGTAAACCTTTTTTCAAACTTCCTGAAAGCGTAAGATGTTTTTCTATTGTTTTTATTCTATGTTTTTCGTGCTCCTTTTTGATAAGTTTGTGAATATTTTTATACAAGTAGCAGCGTTCTTCTTTTTCATTCGTTGATAGGTTCTTTTTGTTAAGTAATTCTTTTCTTCTTGCTATCAAGCATTTTATATGTTCTGTAATAATATTCTGTTTGGTTTTCGTTGCATCTTTCGTGATGGAGTCAATGCTTTCAGATATTGTTTCCTTGATTTTTTTGTAGAGAGACTCTACATTTTCGTTTTCTTCAAAATTCAAAAAGTTGATATGTGTGCTTAGAGCGGCGACAAACTGTTCCTTTTGTTCTAATGTGTTTAGTTTGGTTGTATGTTTTTTGTAGTTTGCTCTACTTTTCTTGGTTCTCGATAAATAAAAGGTGCTTCTAACCAAACGGTGATCGCTGGGAAAAGATAGATTGCTTATTATCTCGATGTTTGTGGCTTTTTCTTTATTGTTGGTCAGGATGTAATCTATTTGACTTCTAGTATATTTTGGTGAAAGCCAAGTCCACATATTTTTTCTATTTTTTTTAAACATACTGTTTATTATGAACAGGTTATTTTCCCAACAATATTCCAGTAAAGTTTCACCCCTTTTGTCTCGTTTTCCATAACAATATTTACCCAGTATTTTTTCTTCCCCAGCTTGCTGATGTCCAACACGAGCATTAAAGTCTCCTAATATTATTAGGTATTTATAACATTGGCGTTGTGCTTGTTGTATTTGTTGGTAGAAGTTTTTAATATCATTATCGTTTGCATCGATAGTGGGGGCGTGAACTTGGATAATTGACATTGTACTGTTGTCAAATTTAAGGTTTAATATGCATACTCGGTCAGATATTCCAATAAAGCTATCAATGTTTAGTTTGTATTTCTTCTTTATAATAAAGCCGACTCCGTATTGACCTTTGGTAGCGCCAAAATGGCAGAATACATGCTCTTCATCTTCTGTTATATTATATCCAGTTCTTCTAATTTCAGAGAGCCCGATGATGTCGTACTTTATTTTTGATATTGCTAGCTTAAAATCGAGTAATCTTTCATTTGATAATAGAGATCTTGCGTTGTAAGTGCAGATGTAGAGTGATTGGAGTGGAGGGTTTTGGTCTTTGACCCCCGCGGTGACCGGCCGTGGTGGGGGAAATGTTCGTGGAGAGGTCGCTTGTTGTCAATATTTGTTTCTATTCATGTTTTGTAGAGGCGTCGTACTATTCATAGCGACGGCGGCAGAAGTGGAAGGTGAGGGGTCCGAATGTGAATCTCGGTTTTGGTTCCTTATCATATACTGATGGATGTTAGACGTAGAGTTCAATTTTTTTAATGGTTTCTTTGTACTGTTTCTCCCCGAGCTAGGGTTCTCATCTACATATTCAGGAGATTTTGATAAGTTCCTTTTATTGGGATTGCGGCTGGGCGCGGTGTAGTATTGACTTTGACTTCGTTTGTCCTCTGGGATCACTACAAGTTTATTATATTTCAAAAATGCTTTTTTACCCTTATTTCTTTCTTCTAGCAGCTGTGTGGTTAGTTTTTTACGTTCTTCTAATATTTCAGGTGGGAAATCTTCTTTGATGTAGTATGGTGTATCATTTAATTTTTTTTTGTTTTTCAAAAGGTCGATTTTGAATCCCATGGTGTTTAAGGTCACAACTGTAGGTCTTATTTTTCCGTCATCCTGCTTCTTGCCCAACCGCCTCACTTCTTCTATATTGTCTTTATTACATTTTATTTTCATTTTTTCGTTTATAATATCAAGTATAATTTCTTGTAGATCATAGTAGCTTCTTTCATTTTCTTCTATTCCGAAGAAAATTAGATTCTTTTTTCTAGTTATTCTCTCTAGTTGCTGTATGCGCCGGCCCTGCTCTTCTACAGTTTTTTCAAGAAAGTTATATTTCAGTTCTAAGTTTGCAAACTTTGTGTCTATGTTGTTGATTATAATTTGTGGTATGCTTTGTTTCATGTCTCTTATCTCTTTTGTCTGTTCATCAAATTTGCTTTGCAGATTTTTAATCATTGCTGTAAGTTCGTCCATTTTGATAAAAAAATATTTTTATTTTTATCAGTGCCTTAGAGATTTAGTATCAGCGCCCTCTTGTGGTAAGAAGTGGAAGTAAATCGATGTCTGGCGAGATATATCTGATTTGGTTCTTCTTCCTTTTATCTTTTCATGAAGTTCAGCTTACTTCTCTTAGATGGCGTTGTTCTCAATTGGTGTCTTGAATGACTCGTATTATTTGTGATCCTTTGGAGGTTATCCACAATGAACAATCTAAAAAAAATACTAAACAGACCTGGTTGGGTGTATAAACAGGTTGTTTTATGTTCACTTCAAAGTTTTCTTATGGTTCCAGTGGTCAACACGAACTTAAAAACAGATTTTTATGCAAGTTTAAGTCACTTTTTGTTTTGTTTGTTTTTAGCACTATTAGGTCTTTCAACACTGAGTTTATTCACTTTTTAGGTACATTAAGGCCTTATGCAACTATTTATACGTTTTTTAGCACTTGGTTGAAAGTATTTTTGTTTTATTGATTTAAAATAACACAGAGCCGACGTCAACAGTGGCACAGTAGCGCCCTCTCTACTGTGCCACTGTTGACGTCGGCTGAGCTTTTTGAGCTGTATCATGTTATATTTGACTATCTGCCACTGGCAGCACTGGTTCAGTCTGTGGTCTGTCTCATGGATCTCTTTTTCTATTATTTTCGCTAACACTGTGGACATTCTGTAATTGCTTAAAACTGACTCTCTATAAGTATGTTATAAAAGTGCGCAACAATCAAATGAAAAAGTATGAGTGAAAATGAATGAATGTCTTAAAGTTCTGATAAACAAGAAGGACTTGGCGGAAAGACTTTGTATCCAAGCCAGTAAACAATTAAAACAATAAAAAAAACTGTGCAAGAAACAGTCTGTCTGTCTGTCTCAGTTTCGCTCGAACGAAACGAAAGGAAGGGCGACATAGAGAAATTATCGAAGGGCTAGAAGGGCTCTCGCTCGCTGTGCTTTGCTTGGCTCGGCTATGGTGGATTAGTATAGTTGAAGGTGTATGTTAATTTACAACATTGTGAATTCACTGCAGTATATTTATAACTAAAAGTGTATGTGGAATGATGCGTTTCGGACGTTGGCGTGTGTGACTGAACTTTTGGTGTAAATACTATCGAGTGATGGCCAGTGTTTAGGCAGTGTGAGGAGGAGACTATGTTCATTTCCTCCGTAAGTCACCGGGTTCCACCTATGTACCTGGCACATAAAGGTGCGTTGCATGTTTATTTCCTTGCTTCCACATTTTGTTGATTTTTCTAGTGAGCTTTTCATTTATTGTAAACTCTTTGTTCCGTGCAACACTTGTTCTAACGTAAATAACTTGATGTAAGGGCACTTTACTGCTCTCGCTGGGAATTTAGAACATTTTGTAGCTTCAACGAATTGATAAACTTATCACGTACTTATTATCTACTCAGTTTCAAAACTTTATTGCTATGGACCTATGTATCCTACTCATGCATTTATTGAATAAAAGCTCTTCGAACTTTAATAACCCAGTCAGAATTTTCTAATTGGTAACACACACTCAAGAGAGCATTGGTTATAAACTATCTTTAATATTTATCAAAAGCTTTCGAAATGTTAGTTTGTTTACTTTGAAAGTATATTTTGTTTACATAAGATAATTTTTAGATAATACTAGCAACTGTCATAAACTATGTTAAAGGTTTGTTGCACAAGATCTACTCATCTAACATCTTCCAAGTTTAAATAGTTACACTTAATGTAAATGTAGTATTTCATAGATTAATAAAAAAAAAAACTAGGAATGGATTTCTATGGTAAAACATAATCTTGAGTTGATGACCTCATCCCTCACAGAAAAAATACTGGTGCCTTAAAAAAACTGTTCCTACCTAAGTGTCACACAAAACTGTTCTAATAAAGCTTATCCATATTCTACAAGTGCACACCTGAATTTTATTACAGTGCTTAGTTAATACTGCAAATTAAAATACCTACTTGACAGTTTTTTCCAGTTTCTTTGGTGGACATTCAGTTAAAATATTCTGGGCTTGGTGCTATTATTTCCAATGTGACTTCTAAAAAATTACCTACTAACGAATTTACTATTGATGCTCTTTTCTTGTCATACTTGGTCCTTCTTAAAGATCTTAGAACAATAATTGACAAAGGACCTGGCCAAACTATATTTTTTTAGTTTGGTTTGGTCCTTCTTGGTCCTTCTAAGACATGCCTACCAGTGACCAGTTTAGAGCATTACATTTTTTAATGAGGTCTAAAATATAACTGATATTTAAAAATGAAAAAAGATAGAAAATATGCATGAAAGCTATTCTAATATGTCTCTCATGGCTATTATAATATGTATACTATGTGTTTTTAGATAACTTAGAAAGCTATATAACCATTGGTTTGCATAGTAACAAGAAATAA
The DNA here is from genome assembly GCA_939531255.2 of Thera britannica. Classification (NCBI taxonomy): domain Eukaryota; kingdom Metazoa; phylum Arthropoda; class Insecta; order Lepidoptera; family Geometridae; genus Thera; species Thera britannica. The sequence goes on from OW618044.2 coordinate 2,526,250, forward strand.
CAAAGATTTGGCTTGAGGGGACCAGATTCCTTTCCTGTTAGAAAAAAGAAAGAATGAAAATATATTTGTGAATAAATATATTTTGTAAAACAATTTAATTTAAATATAAATTGGTATTTAACTAATTGCATATATTATGGTCAATTAGGTTTCTGGCTCAGTATTTGTTGCACCATCGGTCAAGTTAGATTAAATGTTAGATAATTAAAAATTCAAGATTTGTAGGTACCTAGTTTACACCTTAGTATTCTTTATACTGTCCTCCAAGACTCTTATCTTGTTTGTAATACTTTTAAATAATACCTACCTATATTTAATTTTAAACTTAGTAGCTCCTGAGGGAGATATAAATATTGTTGTCACAGGTTTGAAAAGTCATTAATATTGCTAACTTTCTAGGCAAAAGTAAACAGGCCTTTGCATCTATTTTAGATGATTTATATAGTGTCAGAGGCAACTTGTGATTACATTAGCCCTAATCGCGGGACGCTATAGTGCCAGGTACGGGATCTTAGATGGAATAGGCTTGCCCAGTACCTATACTATCCTGACAGCTTAGCCTGCCTAATCCACAGGAAAGATAATGGTCAATATGTGCAGAGCGGACTAAGCCGCACTAGCCGGTTTCCTCACGATGTTTCCCTTCACCGTTTGAGAAGAGTCTAGGTACCTATCTGAAAACAAATTTATAATCAAAATAGCAGTTTAGCATTACTTACCAGTTGTTTTTATTTAGCTCTGATGCTTTAAAAATGTTAGTTCACCATTGCTTACTTTTCCCTACCTAGCTAAATATCACCGGCTTACATTGGAATGAAATCAATACCTTTGACAAAGAACATTACAAGTAAATTACTAAGTGAGATCACTTATGTATAATATTTTGTCTCCCAGGCAACCAGACTACGATAAAACTCTCATAATTATATTCACAGTTCATTGAATTGTAATATTGTAAAGTCCAATGTAATTCTTTCTAAAAAATGTAGGTAGGTTTAACTAGAACATTTTATTTAATTCCATTTCGCAATGTTTAAACAACTTCGAAGATTGGTCCGTGGCACTCCGTGGTGAAGTACTCCAATGAGAGGATGTGAGAGGGGTGCGGAAAGGCTGACTAACATAATTTATATATAACTAGCGGCCCGTCCCGGCTTCGCACGGGTGGAAATTTATTTTTTAAACACATAAATCTTATCTTATCTTGGGGAAGCCATATCAATGAAATCAGCAAAAGAGTCCACTTTTCGTTTCAGTCTCTCAAGCGTCTCCAGAAATTTCTTCCGTTTAAAACTAAAATTACTCTTGCTCAAACCTTGATGCTGCCACTCATCGACTATGCTGATGTTTGTTTTCTTGATGCCACGGAGGAACTGCTCAATAAGCTCGAACGACTTCAAAACTTGTGCATTCGTTTCATATTCGGACTGCGCAAGTTTGATCACGTCTCTGAGTTTAGATCCAAATTAAAATGGCTTCCTATTCGTCGTCGCCGTGATCTTCACGTAGTGGCGCTTCTCTATAAAACTCTTTACTGTCCTCTTTCTCCTAATTACCTCCGTGAGCGCTTCGAATTCCTGGTCCCGCGTGGTGAGCCGTGCAGGACTGCTACTTCCCTCCTCCTCAAAACCCCTCAACACTCCTCTAGCCGCTACGGTGGCTCTTTTACCGTAGGTGGGGTCAAGTTATGGAACGCCTCACCACACGATATTCGCGCTAGTCCATCGCACAGCATATTTAAGAGGAAAGTTAAGGAGCACTATCTGTCTCTGTGAACTGTGATACGTATTGTTATGTATGTATTTTTTATGTATTGTATTTTTATTATTATTTAAGTATTATATGCCTATATTTATTTTGCATACTAGTAAATTTATTTATCTAAGTATTCCTTGTTATTTTTACTTTCTTTTTAATGTACACAAACCTGCCTATATAGTCACCTCTCTCTAGCCTCAAAGGTTTGCTGTAAGAAAACTCTATTCAGGGTTAAGCTCGCCTTTGTACATGTCCTCTATTTCTGTTTTTTTCCTGTGTTTTATATTGTGTGCAATAAAGAATTAAGAATTAAGAATAAATACAATATCCTATGTTACTCAGGGTGAATGCAGCTATCTAATGATGTAATAATTTATGAAATCGGCACAGTAGTTTATGAGTTAATTCGTTAAAAACATACCTACAAAAATTCAAATCATTCCTCTTTATAATATTAGTATAGAAGTATAGACTAGCGATTCACCCTGGCTTGAAACAGGTGGAAATATTCAGAGCTACTTTATATTTTTCACTTAGTAAAAGATATGGCATATTAATGTTAATGAAAAGATTTTAAGGGCGTCCTTGCTTGCACTACATCGCTATTGTTAGTTGCGTTAGCTTATTTCCTTTTCTATGTCAAAACATTTGTACCTGTATAGATTAAAATCGCAAATTAAATGTTGTGTTAAAATTTCGTCAGGACACCCGCAGCTTATTCAGCTTTACTGTGTTAATAAGTACCTACCAATATGTATGTAAACTGTAGCATTTGCTAAAATTCTATTTGGAAAAATTGGACCACCGCGTAGTTTTTTATTACCAAACATAAATATTCTAAATGACCGAAGTTTTTGCCATGTGTGCTACAAAAGTATTACGAAATGAATGTTTTTCAAAACTAGGTACTGTACTCTTAATGTTCCTGTATTACCCCATTTAATGAGGGGCCACTTTTAACAAATATGTACATGATCAAAACTTGAATTTTCATACCTATTTTTATAACGTGAGTCGGCTTTCTGATCTAACAAGAGGTACATCCATTTCGGTGTAGGGTAGCTTCATGTTGTGATATTTACGGGAACGAGGCTACAGAAGCTTGCTTTCAGCCCTGAAATGTAATATACCCAAGAGACTCGCAGACGAGCTTACCTTGCTGGTTAGAGTTTCAAAATTCTTCAACATGATATTAAGACCTTGTGCATGCGGTGTAGTGGGTACGCTTACGGGATTAAATACGATAGATGCATTAGATCGTGATATATAAATAAATATATGTATATTGCTTATTGTAAAGATAGGGTTCATGATTCCTTGCGACATAGTCCGAAAACTTTATTCAAACTTTTTTTTGTGTTTTTTTTCAAATATCATAAAATCATAAAATATTAACACAAGTTATCCACATAATTGTGTCAGTTTCTCACTCGTGGCTCGTGTGATGCTCTCGTTTCACAGGTTCTTCGAGAGCGAATTATTTGAGTTTTACTTTTATTAATAACAGGATCCGAAAAGCTATTCCAGATATTTTGAGTTTCTGCAAAATTACACAACAACGTCTTTAGGAATTTCATATTATAAATTGCAAACATGGAGGATTTAAGTAAAGAATATTCTGAATATTACATGCTCTGTACCCTTATTTTGAGTTTTACACGATCAATTTAAACAATTCGTTTCGCCTACGTGTCTTTCTCTTTTGTATGGAAAAATGATGAGACAACAACTCGTTTCGATCGTTTCTACGTTACGATTAGATTTATTGATTGCCAACATTTACATACATTATTTACATAGCTTTGGTCCATATTAATTACTAGCAGTCCGTCCCGGCTTCGCACGGGGTAGACAATATTGGTGTACATTATTTTGTTCTATCGCTAATAGTTTCGGCAGCGCATTCGACGAAAGACATTTTAAGACTCATTTTTCTACACCTTCGGTTACATTGTTCAAATTTTACCAAGGATCCCTATTTTTTATCAAAATGAAATGTAGCCTATGTCAAATTGGAAGAATGTAGCATTATATTGGTGAAAGATTTTTTTAAATCGGCCCAGTACTTTTTGAGCCTATTCATTACAAACATACAAAAATAGGTACAAATCTTTCCTCTTTATAATATTAGTATAGACTAGGCGTGTAGATGTACCTTGTAGGGCACTGTAAGTAAGTTCGCTACTTATTACAATTATGTATGAATGATTCCCATTGCTAAAGTTCTTACAAAAAATGATAGGTAATACAATTAGGCATAAGAACTCGGAATAAGTGTGCTGTTCTATTGTATTTGTGTACGTTTTGTGCACACATTATACACATACACTGAGGCACCCTTGCATCGTCATTTCTTGCAAATTAACGTGATGTGATAAGACGTGTTTGCTTTATTCTAATTTATCATCACCTTTTGTTACTTGTAAATTTTGAAACAAATTACATTTACTCAATAAAATGTCACTTTGAAAATAATTTGTTAGATTAAATAAATCTAAAATAAACTAACTAACTAAATAACTTTGAAAAACAGCTTCATAATAGTTTCTTCAGCTGATCAAACAAATCAGTTCGACTGCTCAAATCGTTCCAACTTTACATTAAAAGTATTGTAGGGTTACAAACGCTGGCCTTTCAGTTCATGCTTAAATAAGTGCGTGCTAGCTAGTTGGGGATGGAAGGTTAGACAGTATTATAGCGACATACGCTTCCCCTTTAGCAAATATCTTGTTGCCCGCTCCCCTGACGTGAGCAATAGAACAAAGCCTGCATTGCTACAAGCGCCGGTACAGCCTGGGGCGCATGTTCTGTTGAGTAGCTAATTTAGTTGTCTTCGGGTAGCATATAACCTAGGTTTGAGCCTTTGTCTACATGGCTGACGGAATCAATTTTGAGCAATTAATAGACATCGCTATGTCTTGTGGCTTGGGTATAGGGTTGCCAAGCGGCTTCGTCATTGAATTATTACTAGTTTAGACTACCCAGAGACCAGGGTTATAAAGATTGCCCTTTAGATAGAGAATAAACACTAGCTGAGTTAGCCTTGTAGAAATTAAATAGAGTAAATGACAATAAAAAAAACGGTTTTCTAACTAGCAATCCAAAACTGTCAAATATGCATTTAAAAAGTTTTGCTGAACACAGTATGGTAAGAACTTCGTTAATAATAATAAATAACTAATTCCTGTTGAGATTTTATTATAATTACCTACAGTTTTCTTCAACTAAGTAAAGTTTGCCGGAAATAAACACAGTATAAAAGCCAGCCAGTGAAAAGTACAATTATACTGTAATCGCCGATAAATAGTAAATATCAGTTTGTATGAAAATTGAACAATCTTGACAAAACCTTTTTTTGAGTTACTTACATTAATGCTCAAAAGAAAACAATGCTCATGTTTAAGGTATAGGAGAAACTAACTTTTGCGCAAAACTAATGTATTATTATTTTTATTCTCTTTGATTTTGCGTTATTTGTTGATGAAACTCTTTATAGGGTGTCCAATCACCGAAATTCTTCGGTGATTGCTTTCTTAGTGCAACCCTACCTTTTCTATATGTCCAGAAAACTGTTAGGTATATATGTATGTTGTTGTATGGACTGTATGGTTGTGCCTTGTTTGTCAAAGTTTCAAACAGAATATAACATGTTTATTCAGCAAATTGGCATCCCTGGTTCGTTCATATGCACTTTATAGCTTCGCCAACTGTATAATTCGGTAAACGACGCAAAATGCACTTAGAGTTTGAACAAGGCAATCACTGCGCTAAGATCAATTTGGGGTGAAGACAAACATAGGTATGTTTTGACTTACTATCTACTTATACGAGTTATGATATAATTTTTTCTTGTAATATTAAATTGTGGATAAAATGACTTTAGAATCGAAATTAAAAGTCTAAAGTTTAGATCGTTGCTATAACTTATTTATTATTAACAAGAACGGAAGCTTATAAGAATATTCAAAACTAAAATGTGTTTTTTTCTTTTTTCAAGGCCAACAAAAAATATATAGGTAATTTATTCTGAGAAGAAATACGAAAAATGAGATGAGGACTGATAATATTTGTCATTTAGCAACTTCCCCCGATGATCGTCCAAAGAGATACATTATGCCGTCGTATTTCTTATCATGATTCATTTTAAATTTCTTCGGCGGAGATGTTTCGCCATTTCTGTGACAGGCACTTCAAATAAATGTTCAATACAAAATGTTTTTGAAGTGAAAACTTCTTTAGCGGCGTTGAGCACTTTTTCTGTAATGGGTATAAAATCTTAAACTCGCGTCAGCGCGTCAGGACACGTGACCTGATCGAAAAAGCGTAAGACGGATGGAGAGTAGACAGCTATCCCCTCTCTACGGCGCGGCGAAAATGTATGCCTGGGCCTACTGTTTCGTTTAGGCAGCGCAGGGCGCTTGCGCGAATGTTCGTGTATGTTACAGCGTGCCAAATAACAAACAAGCCCCCCCTAACCATTCCAAAATATCAAACATGCTCAACGTTAATAATCAAGTTTTCACTTCTGCCGGCACTCCCGGAGTGAAACCCGTATTTTTTTACCAGATAACAAGTACCTAGTTATTAAAATGTAAAGAAATATTAAAAAAATCGGATATTCCACCCCCCACTATGTGCCATAAACTAGATGATGGGTATGGAGCAAGGATATTTTAACCAAATATCCTTGGTATGGAGAGATGAATATATTTTTGTCAGATGCATAAAATTTTCTTCACATAAAAGAAAAATTCTAAAGCGAGTGTTATAAATAGCGTATTAAAATTAACATAGTAACAATTAACAAAATAAACGTTAAATCTGAATTCTAAAGACGAGTGAGTATTTCCATCTTCTACTGTTGTATATTCTGTTCTCTCACGCCAAGCTAATTTCCTATTTGGCTCTTTTTCCCGATACTTGAAGGTAGAGCACTGGTGAACTAGTGGTAGCACAACCCTTTCTTAATCATAACATCACGTGTTCGATTCCGGTTGCGTATCTATAGATTTGCTTGAAAAAAAACATAGTGATAGCACTTCTCCGGAAGAGCGGCTCCCCAACAGCCGTTTATGCAACTATGTCACTCCGATATTGTAGAACTTACAAGTTTGTGGTTGTATGAAGAAGGGAGCTAATAGGAATAAACTTTCTTTAATGAGAGACATATCACAGACGATGCGACATGGGCCGGAGTTAGCGGGAATACTTCAAATTTTCAAGACTGCAAGGGATTGTTAAAGTTTGCATGGAGAAACTTATTTGAAAAACTTATTTGATGAGCTGTTTGAGGAACGAAGATAAAGGCTAAGTTCATACTTCGACTTCTGAACAAAGTCTTGGGAGAACTAGTCATTAACGTCTAAAGTACTGAGATTCCAGACAGTAGTTCTAAGAGATTTGATGCTGACAAGAGGTTAAATAATGGTATGGTTTCGATTTTGTTGATACATTATCATATATCCTAGATGCATAGCAGTCCTTCTGTTTCAGTTTGTAAGAAAGAAACTGCAACATTTTTTAGCTTTCAAGTTTATGTTAGTTAATGCCACTATATACGACGCGGCTATAAATATAGGGGGGTCTATAAGGTTTAATCCCACCAATGCCACGTCCATACAAATAATGTGATGTAATTGCTGCCGGTCTTATGGAGTATCAGTTAGATAGATAGATAGATAAAATATTTATTTGTCTAAGTTTAACACACACAAAATAAAAATAAAAAGAAAAAAATTACAGAGACAAAACAAAAACTTAATTAACAAGAAAATAAAAAAAAAGCAGCCAAGTGCGAGTCGGACTCGCCCATGAAGGGTTCCGTAGCATCAATTAACATAATATAAAGGTTTTTGTAGTTCGTCGAAAGGTAAATTGCGGTTTACGATTTATGACGTATAAAAAAAAAACTACTGAGTAGATCTCGTTCAAACCAAATATCGTTGGAAGTTTGCATAGTAATGTAGGGCCATTCCAGGGTGGCGGTCGGGACAGTTTTACTCCATTTTTTGTCATATTTTTATGTGTAGCTTAGTAACTATATAAGTTTTGGGTAATATAAATATACAGCAATGTAGTTTAATAGTTGTGTAAGGATATCATCCAGTAAAATGCCCACATTTTATCATTTTACTATGTTAAATCCCACCTACAAAAAGCGCGGTGGTCGGGACAGGTACGCAACCACCCTCTCCAGATTCCAGCATAAACTAGTAAAGTTCAGCCCCCCTAGACGTGCTACAGCTTAACCATTTTTTTTATAGGTACCTAGATAGTTGTTCTTAAGAACGTGATTATGAAATTAGCATTTTGCTATAAGAATAGTTAGATATTTTTTTTGGAAAAGTGCGGCGGTCGGGACAAGGATTTGTTCCGGTCGGGACGAGTACCCAAAACCAGTTTTTTCATACAGTCAAATAGCTCAATTAAGGATGCATTCAACAATAACAATTAAACTATATTATGAGATAAAGTCTAAACACACATCATACATGGTTTATCTAAGTTACACATTATATTTTTTCAAAAACATCGGATGTTCTCATCGAATTCGTAATATATACGATATCCGCATGCATTTAGGAGAGTTTCGTTTAAAATTTTCAATATTTGGTCAATGCTAACATACGAAATATCGCGTTCGTTCTTCGTGAAAGTTTTAGCGTTTTCTCCAGAAGATCCTTTCATAAACATCACTTGTACTTCACCATCTGCTTCTCCTTGGCAGATTGCCGCGTACTTAAATTCTCTTTTAGTTTTTTTATTGTTAGTATCTATTTATCTTTACTAAAACGTATGTTCCCAATGCCAATATTTTTGCGATAAAGCTAATTTTTAGCAAGCAATTTTATATGCAAACCCAGCACCAACATAATTATATGCTTGCATAACCATAGCCGTTACAAAAAAAACCATTTTGTATGGAAGCACGTCAGTAATTTGTAAATATTTGAGTAAACGTGTCGTATTCATGGATATTATTAAATATGAAGATGAACGCGCATGCCACAACAATGACAAGATGTATTTATTCATCCCTAAAACCAAGCTCCGTAACACTTAAAAATAAATTTAAAAAAATTCTACAAAGCATTAATATTGCGGTTGGGGCAAAATTTTGGTGCCCAAAAAAAGTTTTATTTATCGCTTATTAACGCTATGCCACACTAATACATGCCCAAAAACACTCTCTAAGCATTAAAATTTTTTTAACCTCGCATTTTTAGCGCGGCGGTCGGGATCAAACTTTGATCACCCTTAAAATATATCTGGTTATCTCCTGGCTGCTCGCAAATATGCCTAAATAATAGCTACCTAGCTTCTTATTACTTCTGGAAGCTATTTTCAATGCAGGTTCAGAAGTTTTAGGCTAGAACTACTAAACGTCTATTTTTGCGTTCCGGTCGGGACTTGAGACATACGTATCTTCGAGGCGTCATAAATCGGTAATTGACTTATATATTTCTGTTTTATGTTCGCCAGGCAAAAGAATAGATCCTTCCGTAAACTTTTGCTTGCCAAAACTTTCTGTGGCACAAACAAAACGGACGTTATCAGTTATAACAATCTATTAACAAAAAACGTACCACGCAACAATAAGCGCACCTCAGTGTTTCAGTACGAAAAAATCGTAGAAAATGGTTGTTTTTTCTAGCGGTTTTTGTCAATTCATTAAATATGGGGTTTTTACTATGCGTTCTGATTAAAATAAAGTCTATTTAGTGAAGTTTTTTTTTTTGGTCGTGGTTTCAGTTAGCCTGGAATGACCCTGTACAACATATATTTTTTTTGGATTTATCATTCTCTTATTTTAGAAGTTAGAGGGGACCAACTTTTTTCCACTTTGGAAGTGTCTCTCGCGCAAACTATTCAGTTTAGAAAAAAACAATATTAGAAACCTCATTATCATTTTTGAAGACCTATCCATAGATACCCCACACGTATGGGTTCGATGAAAAAAACATTTTTGAGTTTCAGTTTCAAGTATGGGGACCCCCAAAATTTATAGTTTTTTTTCTATTTTTGTGTAAAAACCTAAATGCGGTTCACAGAATACATCTACTCACCAAGTTTCATCAGTCTAGCTCTTATGGTTTCGGAGAAAAATGGCTGTGACTCGGCCGGACAGACAGACAGACAGACAGACAGACAGACAGACAGACATGACGAATCTATAAGGGTTCCGTTTTTGCCATTTGGCTACGGAACCCTAACTAGCAACGAAAATTAAGGTGGCGTGTGTGTTGCATCCCAGACAAAGAGGTAATAGCTCAGCGCATATATTGCACAAGTGCAAACACTGATTTTCCGCTATTACCTTTTTTGTTATCGATCATTGGTGCAATGCAATAAATGGTTTAAACACAGGATGATCAGCTTTCTTAAAAAAAATCACGTCCAAAAATATTATCACATGCGAAACGATCGAAGGACAAAAGGACATAGTATGGCTTTAAATGAGGGTGTTATAAGCCCTCACTTAGTCGATGCTCAAACAATGGAAACCTAGTAAGGTCAAGACTACTCGTTTAACGCAATCTCACCTGATTTTAAGTGATGGTGCGGTCGACGGTGTAACACGCTTAACTTGAATTGAGGGCCGGTTATTTGGAATAAATAAATAAGTAAATAACAGACGTTTTAATCTACTTAGCCCTCTACTCTGTTCTACTAGTGTTCTGCAACTTTTTTTTATACAACTAAGTAGACAAACAAGCGTATGGCCCACCTAATGGGAAGCGGTTACCGTATGCCTATGGACGCTTGCAATACGAGAGGTATCACAAGCGCGCTGCCGACCCTTTTAAACTTTTAAAACGCCCTTTTTGAAGAACCCCATGCTATAATCTTTAGAGAAAACCTCAGCAGGGAGATCACTCCACAGGCTGAGTTCAACACACACATGTTTGTCCTCGTAAGGGATCGAATCAACAACCTTCAGCGCAGCACGCAGAGCAGTTAGCACCTGACTTGTGAGGCTAGTTGGTCAATAGTTAGCGTTTATGTGAAAAAGCAGTTCTTCAGTCAGTTTATCAGCCAGCCATTGCGAGGTATGCAAAACCAAGTTTGTTTTGCCAATGGAAGGTCTCAGGACGGCATGCATATTAATTTATACGCTCGTAAAGTTGTGAGCTTCTGAATTATTTACAAACGAATTTATTGAATTTACTCATTCTATAAACGAGACCTGGGATTCTCGCTATGTAATCAAATCTGGGAAAAGGGAATCCGTGTAAAACCACGATCACCGAAGAGTTGCCAAGTCGAAGTGGCAGCGGCCAGGCCAGAGTCCTTCACCACCTGAGGGTATCGTTAGATCAACTAAGGGAACCGGTGACTCCCATTTTGTTCTATTGGATTGGACTGTGACGTCATAGCAAACCTCTTATAATTCATAATTCATAATTCATTTATTGCGAAAATGGGTTAGTATGTACATGTCAAATAAAAATAAATATAGTTCAGCCATAATCAGCTGTTTAATGCAATAGATTACAAAAATAACACAGAAAATGAAAAATGTCAAAGAATATAAAATTACGCAAAAAAATATGTATACCAGCTTATTATAATTAATGTCAGGAATCAAAATTGTCACATAAATAATCATCAATAGAATAGTAAGCTTTTTGTAAAAGTATACTTTTAACTCTGTTTTTGAAGACTTGTAAGGAGTCTATTTCGAGAATGTTTCTGGGTAGTTTATTGTAAATCTTTGGCGCCATACAGAATAAACTTTTGTTAAGATAGGCAGTTCTATTGAAGGGGCAGCAGAGTTTTATGTTTTGGCGCTTACTTTTGAAGTGAACAAAGTTATGAAGGTTGCTCCTTACAAACTGGACTACTTCCAATATATAGAGACTGGGCAAGGTCAGGATACCTAAATTAATCAAGTGTGGGCTGCAACTATCGGTCTGCTTCAGCTTGCAGATTGCCCTTACGCATTTCTTTTGTGCTCTAAATACCATTTCTTTATCAGTAGAGTTACCCCAAAACATGACACCATACCTTAGAAGAGATGCCACATACCCATGATATGCAGTTACTGTAGTCGAAATACTTGCAGTCTTGGAGAGCATATAAAGAGCATAGGAGAACTTATTAATTCTTGAGCAGAGATTTTGTATGTGATTTTTCCAATTAAGGCCAGAGTCAATGTTCAGGCCTAAGAATTTCGTAATGTCAGTTTCTTCAATCTTATGTCCAGAGTAATTAATGTCGACATTGCTGATTTTTGTAGTTCGATTTTTAAAAACCTTTATATTCGTTTTAGATAAATTAATTTTCAAATTATTTAATGCCAGCCAGTTGATTATTTCCTGTAAGGTATTATTCATGTCAAGTTGAAGGGATAATTGATCTGTACCTGTAAAAAGTATTGTACTATCGTCTGCACAATACACACATCAGCGTTGTCTAGGTATATTCCATTTTGAATTGATTTTCAGATTTTTCTAGATTTAGTTCCTGAGTTAAATTTTATTTTTAAATAATAACAAACAGTTGTATTTTATTATTATTAATAAACAACACAAAATAAAGATTCTGGCCATATCTAGTTTCTAAAGAAATTATTTTCAGTTTTTGTAAAAATCAACAAAATGTTGATTATCCCTGGACAATGTGGATGAGTGTACACGGGAGGCTTGTGTCGACAGATTGATCTAAGGGCGCGTACGCACGTACGAACACGAACATAGCGAACATAGTGAAAATGAAGATTGAATTGCCGCCTTCCTTCGTTTCGTTCTAGTAAGTTCGCCTTCCCGGTTGTGTTCGCTATGTTCGTGTTCGTACGTGCGTACGCGCCTTAAGGGCTGATGATAATAGTTGAATTTGTATTATGACCTTAAGCGTATAAACTATGTTTTATCTAGGTACCACGAGCAAAACCGCACAATATAATGAAAATTTGATTTTAATTCGATACATATTGATTGGCACAAATTAGCTACTAAAGCTTTAAGTTCGATAGAACAAACCTTTAGTGCGTACGTTACCAAACTTCGTAACCAGCTACGTAGAAGGATTTTTTTAGTTCGTAACCGGGTTATCTACTAAGAAAAAAATCTGTCCTTCGTTCGTAACTGGGTTACTAACTTATAATACTAATTAGCTACCTGGTTCGCATAGTACAAGCTCTGCTTAGTTTGGGGTCTAGAATGTTGTGTTAATTGCACTCATTACTTACTTATTTATTTATAGGTATTAAGAAAAAAATCTGTCATTCAATTCTTAGTTCATAACCGGTTATAATAAGCAGGCACATTACTAAAGCGTAAAGTTCGATAAAATAAGCATGCACATTATAATTCTCAAGCTCGCTTTTGATTTTTTTATCGTGGATGCGTGGCTCGTAACTTGGCTGTTGGTAACTGGAGATCGTGAGTTATAATGTGACTGTGGTGCACCTCGGTCAGAATAAATACATCGAGAAAGTTCCGCCGCGGCGAACTACTCGATTTGTGTTCCGTTGGTCAAAAGTTTGAAATTAGAAAATGGGGTCACTTTTAAAGAAAAATATCACAAAATTATCTTTCCCTTTTTTTTCCTGCCGTTTTTTAGGGTTACGTAGCCAAATGACAAAAACGGAACCCTTATAGATTCGTCATGTCTGTCTGTCTGTCTGTCCGTCCGTATGTCACAGCCATTTTTCTCCGAAACCGTAAGAGCTAGACTGATGAAACTTGGCGAGTAGATGTATTCTGTAAACCGCATTAAGATTTTGACACAAAAATAGAAAAAAACTATAAATTTTGGCATACTTGAAACTGAAACTCAAATTTTTTTTTTTTATCGAACCCATACATGTGGGGTATCTATGAATAGGTCTTCAAAAATGATGTTGAGGTTTCTAATATCGTTTTTTTCTAAACTGAATAGTTTGCGCGAGAGACACTTCCAAAGTAGAAAAAAGTTGTTCCCCCCCCCTCTAACTTCTAAAATAAGAGAATGATAAAACTAAAAAAAATATATGTTGTACATTACTATGCAAACTTTCAACGATATTTGGTTTGCACGAGATCTAGTCAGTAGTTTTTTTTATACGTCATAAATCGTAAACCGCAATTTACCTTTCGACGAACTACAAAAACCTTTATATTATGTTACTTGATGCTACGGAACCCTTCATGGGCGAGTCCGACTCGCACTTGGCTGCTTTTTTTTATTATATCAATGGCACTAAGCCGTTTCAAATAAATTTTATTAAAAAGTAAAAAAAAACAAACATTATATTCATATTACATGCAGTGAAAATAAGTAATAACACTTTTGTCATGAAAATACGAAAAACAGAACATAAAACGGCCCGTTTTAAAACTAAATAATAAAAGCATTAATAGAAACGAGAGCTAAAGGGAAACTAATAAAGTACCTACATAACAAACGTTCAGTCATACGGAATACTACGCGATACTCAATTACTTTGCTGACATCGACGCTCGTACAGTCGACTGCACTGGAATGTATACAACTCGTAAATTACATATTAGTGTCGCTGCTATTGCACCTTTACACGGCAAATATGGCACTTTTTTTGTTGGACAATGCCTGTAGTTTTGAACGGTGAAGGAAAACATGGGAAACCGGCATTGTCGCCTATAAAGTTCAAAAACTTGTGTCAAGCGTCACGCAAAAAGGTACCTTGCGGAAACCAGTCCGCTCACCAAACACGGCAAATACTCAAGAAATAGGTAAACTGATTTCATGGTCGGTAGCCTGTAACAGAGTTAAGTCGTGAGAAGTGGAAAGAGGGAAAGGAGGCTTTTGTCCTGCAGTAAGCCAAAAAGAGCTAAATAATCTATATGTATAAAAGAAAGTTGTGTTAGACTAAAGAACGGCTTAACCGATTTGTCTGAAAATTGGTGGAAAGGTAACTTAGAACCAGGAGAAAGACATAGGATACTTTTATCCCGAAAAAGTAACGGGAAAAAGGCGAGCGAAGCCGTGGGTGGCCGCTAGTAAAAAAATAAATAGTGAGTTTTTGCACAGTAAATTCCCATTTCATTGCGATACTAATGAAAGTTACGAATTGTATACATTCAAGTGCAGCTGACTGTACATTCGAGTACTGTTGGATGCGCCCTCTTCAATAAGAATGCATGGACTGGCAGCTAGCATGTATTGGAGTTCAAATCCTATCGTTATTTTTCAAAAGAATTCTTTTATATGTGCATACATCGATGTCGGTGCTTCAAATCGGCTTTCAGTGAAATTAGCTCTTGTTAGTCGATGGTGCTCGTATTTTGATATAAAACATGCAACCGGGCAAGGCATGCGAGGAATTTTTTTATATAGAAAAAAAAATAGTACATTGTTACCTGAGGATTGAAAGTCGCGAAAAAAAAACAAGGAAAGTAAAAATAAAAACATTGAATTGCCGCCTTCCCGCTTTTAATTTTTTTTCTCTGGCGGGCCTTCGGCGTGTCAGCATTATTCAGCCATTATTTTCATTCTCATAATTTAAATAATGGTAAATGTTTTGCTCAAATCTATCTTATTCTAAAGAAATAGTTGAAGATAAATAATAATAAAGTCATTTAGAAAATATATTCTTTATTTATGGTACTTGCTGAATAAAAAGTTGGAATTTGGTTCAATAACCTCATTGCTGTTTAGAAAGTTGGAACATGGTTGAATAGATATGTGAAAAAAAAACTTATTTTTTTTATAATTTGACAGCTGTCAGTTTAAAGCGATTCTCCCTAGGGCTGAAAGTATTACTTTCAATTAGGCCCCTCAGGCAACTTCAGACCTACTTTTCGAGTATGAGCAATGAAAAACTGTTTTATTCATAGAACCAGCTGTTGGAGCAGGCTTATGTTAAGTGGTAACCATCGCCTATCAAAGTGTTGCTAAGCAGTTCACGATGCACTGTCTTGTCTCCATCATCTACTAAATGAATACAGATATTAAACCTCAAGTGCCAGTCATTTCACCGGCACCCTCCGAACCGAAACAAAGCAACGCTACTTGACGGCAAAATAGGCATGGTTGTAGTACTTCCCCGGACGAGTCCTAACTATTTTTTACAGATATACCTACCTACAAACATTGTTCTGTTTGGGTGTTGAGGTGGCGTAGTTTTTAATAGCCACAACAGCACAAGTAAACCCCTGTATTAAACAAAAAAATCGGTTGTCTGTAAAGTCTGTTTACTGACGATAGTTGAACGTGACAACGTCATACAGCTCTCCACGCGGACGCATCGCTCACTCAAGAAGGAGAGAGACAGATGCGGAACGCAGAGGCCGATTATGCCTCTTTGTCGCTCGTTCCGCGCTCTCGCTTGCACTTCAAGTCTTAAATGGAACGCCTCGGAGCGAGGTAACGCCGCATGTGACATGTTTTTTCGTGCGTGCAGCCGGCTCCATCGAATTATACGTTAGTTATACGTATTTTGACGTTGTCACGTCAAAAATACGACCTAGTTAAAAACCTCCTTTTATTATATTTGAAGTTGGTAAAAACCGTCGAAGCATTACGAGTAGTAAACGTTCTCAACAAACTCGAAATAATTGAAAAAGTTGCTCGCAAAATGCAAACCACCCGCGCACTACACCTGAGGTTTGGGGGCGTTACCTGTGCCGCCGACTGTATAGGGTGCGCGCGCGGAACACCCTACCTATGCTCTCGTACAGGCATCTCCTGATATCTAGCTTCTCTCAGGTTGACAGTCAGTGAGCGGTTGCAGCTCGCCGGGATTCACACGCCTTCGCTCCTCAACTACACCTCTAGTTGAGCTGAGAAGCTTGTGAATAACTCTCGGAACTTTGCGAACTGCTATTTCGATCTTGAATCGCGGACACAAATTTTAATTTTGAACTTTTAACTGAACGATTAGTTTTTGTGATTCGTTCACGAGTTGAAGCTGTGCTGGCGTTTTTTTTGAAGTCTACCGAACTAACAACCGACAAAAAAATTGTAAGTATACAAAATCTAATTCTCCATCATTATCTTAATTAAGTCCACAGCTAAACAAAGGTCTCCAGTATTTAGGAAAATTAGTACAATTTGAATAAATTAAAATTTATTCTGCTACATACTTAAAATCGTTTTTTTTATGTCTCTTCAATGTTTTGTACTTTATAAAAACCTACCAGTAAAGCCTTGCGCTTGTCTAGGCGATCAACTGCGATCTGCATTGGCGATCAGTGTATCGCAGTCGCAATGTTTAAGCAAGAATAATTTTACACTCTGCAGAATCCTTTATAACCAAGGTTAACTTTTATTCGATTCCATTTTATTTAAAACGTTTACGTTGCAGTTTAATGTCAAAGCATTTTTAAGATACATTAAAAAATTTTTTTTGTATCAAGCTTTTGATATAAAAGTACTTGGTTTCCCGGCGCATCAACTCCGAAGTGGGTCTTGGCCTAACACAATAATTATAACGCCAACGGTCCCAATAATAATATAGATATACGGAAGATATATGGGTCCAGAACACACTTCGTTGCAGTTTGGCACTACACGAAAAAAATTTAGTAAATTGAGTAGTATGTATGTGCAACAAAAGTTACTTTTTTTGAAATTTCGATCGTATATCTGAAGTTTCTAACATGATTTCCACATTATTAATTTTTATAGGGAGAATAATTATATCTGTCAATTTAACGCGCTAATTTGTGCAATTGCAATGCAATGGATGATTAGAGCGCTGGTGGCCTAGTGGTAGTGGCCCTGCCTTCCGATTCTAAGGTCGTGGGTACAAATCCAGTCGTGTACCAATGAGTTTTTCTGCCCAAAAACGTATGTACACTATGCCATTGCTCTCAAACGGTGAAGGAAAACATCGTGAGGAAACCGGCATATCGTAGAACCTAAAAAGTTCGAAAATATGTGTCAAGTGCACGAAAGGAGCCTCTTCGAGGCGCACTTAGAATCCTTTCACCACACTTGGTTCTAAAGAATCAGTGATGCGATAAGAAGAATGGATGATTGTATAGCGTCTAGCTGCGGCACTGCGCCTTCGAAATGGCTCTTACAGGTGTCTCAGATATCATAGCATCTCGGATTGGGTTTACTCAGGATTAGGTTACAAGAGACCAGCGTTTAGTACTGCATAATATACTGCTGTAGGGCTGTAGCCCATAGATGGAGTGACGACCAATTTTGTCGTCAACTAATATTGTTTAAACGACTTCAAATAAAAAAGGAAGAGGTTCTAAATTCGGTTGTTTTTTATAGCTTATATTCTTCATTTAAGGGCCTATTTAAAAAAAAAATTGTCATTTGAAAGGTGACAAAATTTACGGGAACAAAAACTATAAGATCCTTCCAAATTGTTCCCGTTGAAATTTTTGTCGGGAAAATCAGTTTAAGAGTCTGGCCATGAAGTCGTTTTCTCAAGTTTTATATACTTATATTATTATTGTTGATTTGAATCAACGACACGTTTCTTTCGAGTTTAGATGAATCTACACTAGTGCTTGGGTCGGTTTGTTGCTCTTTTGTTCGCCATGAAAATTTGCATATATACGGAACTTCTAGATTGATATAGAGACGGATGAGAAACAATAAATGTCTATTTTTTGAATGTTTAGTATCTCATAATTTCGTAATTTTTGAGGCGATTTAGAAAAATCTTTTTTTATCTGGTTGGTTACACTTCTATGGGATAATACCTATGGGAACACCATAGAAATGTCATCAAAATCGGTTCAGCAGTGTGGTTATACTTCATAACCGTAAAGGTTTCGTAAGTTTTTGATACTTATATTATTGGAACAATAAAACCTTAAGCTGAAAAATAATTACCTACAAAAAAAGCAAACCATATACAGGGTGGAATTTTGTAATGCCACCTGGAGGGAAAGTACTCTTAATACTGCAGATCAAAAATTTTACTCAAAGTAAACATTCCTTTATTTTTGAATAGAAAGCAAACTGCATTCAAAGATTTTCAATAATTCTCTTCACCCACACCCAGGAATCGAACCGGCTAAAATCTGTAAAAGTTATACCCTGTAATTTTATTGCATCGATCGTTAGGGTCAATTATAAGGATGAAATCTCTCTAACTAACATGATAAATTAAATGAAAGAAAAACCAGGAAATCTTAAATTAATTTAATTATTTACAAAAAATGGTAAACTAACTAATTAGTTGCTCGAAATGGGCTCCATTCTCTTGGATACACAAATTTATTATTTTAACGAATTTTATTTTTTTGTAAATAATTAAATTAATTTAAGATTTCCTGGTTTTTCTTTCATTTCATTTATCATGTTAGTTAGAGAAGTTAGAGAGAAATGCTCCAGCAAAAAGAAGTTTCACTTATCAACTGATTATAAACTATTTTTGGATGTAAAAATCTAACTCAGTAAAAATAGTATTACATAATTTTGTTAATATTGGTATTTCTCCCTTTATTTACAACAGAATATACATTATTTACAAAAACTATTATTATACAACATGAACTAATAAAAAAGAAAATATAAAAACTACATTTTATAAGAAACTAGAAAATTTTATAATGAACTCTGTTTTCCACCTGAAAGTATTACAAGTAGAAAACAGAGTTCAGATAATAGTACATAATTAGTTATTGAGAGCATATTTGATTGTTATTAATCTGTTTTCTGAATTTAAATGAATAAAACTGATAAAATATGAAAGTTTTCAAATGGATATATTTGATTGAGCCTAGCATCTTCCCACTTCCTACCCTTACTTGTTTATTTGGTTAAAAATAATTTTCTTTCAAAGAAGAAACCTCAGAAAGCGAAATATATTCCGTTTGATAAAATAAAATTGCCTTCGAATTATAGTAGGTAAATAAATAATGGGCTAGAAGCTTAAGATGATGAAATCGTTTATGTATTGGGAACTCTCTTCTCTCCATTTATAGGTTATAAATAGTTATCTATTAATGTGGTTACTAGAGTGGAAATAGGGATAAGAACCCATAATTTCGTATTAAAATTAATCGTCACAACATACAGTACAATGAACCAGTGGGGTGATAGGGTTTCTAGTGTGCCTATAGAAAGCCTCATTTACGAACTTGTCACATGCAAAACTGGACAAAATTAAAAATCAAAATGGGCTTTGTTCAGTAGAATCACTTCGAAAGGCAAAGAAGTGCACACTTGCACACATTTTATATTTATCTATGAATCTATTATTCATCTATACTAATATTATAAAGAGGAAAGATTTGTACCTATTTTTGTATGTTTGTAATGAATAGGCTCAAAAAGTACTGGGCCGATTTAAAAAAATCTTTCACCAATATAATGTTACATTCTTCCAATAAGACATAGGCTACATTTCATTTAAAAAAAAAATAGGGATCCTTGGTAAAATTTGAACAATGTAACCGAAGGTGTAGAAAAATGAGTCTTAAAATGTCTTTCGTCGAATGCGCTGCCGAAACTATTAGCGATAGAACAAAATAATGTACAACAATATTTTCTAACCCCGTGCGAAGCCGGGACGGGCTGCTAGTCTTAGATAGAAATAAAGTGTATATTATGCGGCATAGTACGTCGTGCGTGGTACACCGTGATGTGTTTACGTGAGCCGAGGTCACTCGGGCATTAGATTTTATACTCTACTTCGATTAGGGTAGATAGGGTACTCGGCCGCACCAATTTGCGTTGGACCAACAACCACGCTGAAGTGAATAAGATTATTAGTGCATCAGCTTGATCAGCTTATCTATCGGGCTACCTCCAAACTGTGCAAACATTTTCCATTGCACTTAGCGGATCCTAACCTAGTTTGTTCGGCATTTGGTCCCAGTTAGGAAGTCAAAGGTTTGCTAATTGGGGAGTCGGTCTTTGCCTAACCGATACCTAACCTTGCTGTCATCAAAACGCTTGGAGATTCTAGACACTTGTAATCCACAAGACTGATTGGTACAACTTAGTACAGTGCTTACAGGATGATTCAATTGGTTGATTGGTGATTGGTTGATTAAGAGCGGGTCATGCGAAAATTTGACATGCGTTTTTAACGCTAATGAAAATCGTATGTCAGCGTTAAATAGAATGTCATGTTAAATAGCATATTTTTTTAACACACTAAAATTAGAATTAATCTCAAATGTATAGTCTACAATTAGTCCTTTTGCGATTTTTTAAATGTCACTTAGTTATTTAGTTATGAATTTTTTTAAAACGCATATCAAATTTTCGCATGACCCGCTCTTAAGGTGGCTGGCACCGGCACATATAATGCTATTTTTACAAACCGTTCCTAGGCACTTGGACGTTTCCGAATTTTTTAAGGGGCAGAATGCCTATCACTAAACCTATGTATCGAAAATCGCGATCTTTCTCTCTTTAAAGGAGTGTGCTAGTTGTATGCTATCGGATTGCACACAAGACAGTTGCTCGAGTTTTTCGGTAAATAAGTTCAGTGATTGTTTATCTTTCAAAAAGGTAAAGTGTGTGAGTGAGAAGTTTATTCATGGTTTTCATCGTATTAGCGAAAAAAATCCAAGATTTTAAAACAGGTTTTTGATAACTTTAAATCTTATTTTTTTCAAATTGTGTATTTACTCTTATGTAGTCGGGAGCCTACCTCATCGACTAGCTACCCCACACAATTCTCGTCCGTCACAGGAATATCAGGCAGTCGACAAACCAGCCGCCAGGCAGAGACAAAACAAATAGCCATGTCAGAGTCAATAGCTCGGCTCTGTTGAAAACGTTAATTTGCAATTTTTAATTTGGCTGTGAGGCTGCATTTTTTTGCGAACTAAGCGCTATTTGTCTTTGTGTCGAATGAATGCTGCAACCCTTTTGAGTGACTATCTATACTAATATTATAAAGAGGAAAGATTTGTACATATTTTTGTATGTTTGTAATGAATAGGCTCAAAAAGTACTGGGCCGATTAAAACAATTCTTTCACCAATAGAATGCTACATTCTTCCAATTTGACATAGGCTACATTTCATTTTGAAAAAAATTAGGGATCCTTGGTAAAATTTGAACAATGTAACCGAAGGTGTAGAAAAATGAGTCTTAAAATGTCTTTCGGCGAATGCGCTGCCGAAACTATTAGCGATAGAACAAAATAATGTACAACAATATTGTCTACCCCGTGCGAAGCCGGGACGGGCTGCTAGTCAAAAATAAAGAACTTACGTTCTAAACTGAAACGGAACATTTCTTTGATTCTAGGTACGTTAGATATCTTTTTCTCGATATTTAATACTATCCCTAAAATTAATACCGATTGGGATTCAAACCCGCTATTCGAAATAATAATAATTCAATAAAAGTATAATTTTCAAAAAATAGAACATACATTTACGGAATAACATTTACGGAAAAGGACAAAGACAAATGCGCTAAATAACTGCGCTATCGGCTCATAATCTCGCCCTTTGGGTCTCTTTTGAAATATTAATAAATGATTAAAAAGCTATCTCTCAATCGGTTTATTGTCCAGACACAAAACGAAAGGCAACAGAAACGAATTGGGCGCCCGACAGGGAACCCTTATTGTTTAGCCATATTTATTTGTCTGTATAACTGTAGACAGAACGAGTAGGTATGCTCTAACTCCGACAAGAAACCTTTGAGTCTCCGAAGGAACCGTTTTAATCTCAGATCTAGAAGATCTCAGAGTATAGAAAAGATGTCTCGCTGGCCATGTCTTTGCCTTTGCATTAGGTCGAATATGATTTGATCATAGTAGGAAGCTGAGCAAGCCTTTTCCAACTAAGATCTTTTCCCAAGCACTGTAGCGTTCTGTGTAAAGGCATATTAATGAAAAGTTGCCTCTGACGCTGTAAAAGTCGTCTACAATATACACAAAAGCCTGTTTACTTATAATTTACTTGATAAGAGAGTATTGAAGTTTTCATCATGAAAATTTACACGGCTTACGTAGACTTTACAAAACTATAAAATATATACAGTAGACCCGTTCTGAGAGCGAATAGGGTAACAAGTGAAGGTCAAAAAACTTGAGAAACCGACTTCATGGCCAAACTGTTGACCAATTTTGATAAAATTTCTATGAGACTAATCTGGAAGAAGAGTTTTTCAAATTGGTTCTTAAATTATTGAGTTATGCGATAACAAACAATTAAAAAATAATGCAAACCTCCTATTTTTTTGAAGTCGTGTAAAAAACAGTGGCAATCCGGAACAATGCCGACAAACAAGAAAACCTTCCCGATTTTTGGCGAAGTTTGTCGATCTTTGCCGAAGAAGTGTTGGTTTTGTGACATGTGGCGTAACAATGTCGCAAGTTCATTATTTTTTTGCAGTGACGGAGGAGGAGGATATATCACCATAGCAAATTAAAAACTATTATTAACCCAAAAACAAATTAATTGGTGTTAATATTTGCTGGTTTATTAATATAATAAGTAACATAGAGTACGCTCGTGTTGGTTCGTACTATTCGCTGCGGCTTCCGCAGACCTCGTTCGCCCTTTGACAAAATTATGCACAATTTGGCCAATTATTATACCATCATTGCTATGTGTTGGTCGGACAATCGCGTCAGGTTTAAAGTAGCCGGGTATTTACTTAGCCATATAAAATGGTCTCGCGTCACAGTTCATTTGGGAGTAGCCATGCCTTCTGCGCCGTAGACCGTGGGTTCGATCCCCAAAGAGAACGAATATTTCTGTGGTAAACACAGATGTTTGTTCTCTGTCTGGGTGTTACATTGTATTCGAAGGTTAGAAGATTGCTATCGGGTTCCCATCGTACAAGCTCTGCATAGTTTGGGGCTAGAGAGTTCTGTGTGATTGTCTATTATATTTATTTATATTATTGTTTTAGATAATACCCAACTAAATTTTCCAACAAAAGAACATTCTATCTACAAGCTAAAACCAAAAAAAAGTTTAATGTGTGAATTAGTAGTGTAGTTCTCGATAACTTAAAATTAAGTTTATAACATACCCCCTCTAAAAAGCTTATTTTATTCACTGCAAACAGTGAATAAAAAGCCCTTTTAATCACTGTTTTGTTGTTTGAATTTGGAACACACTAATAAGGTCAACGTCCATATCAATACCTTAAAACCTTCTTGCGCCATAAATACTTTGGATATGAATTTTTGACAAGGAGTTTAGCGTTGGGTTATATACTGTTTTAGTAGAAAACTTAAATTTATTTATCCTTCTTTTTTTACAAATCAAAACAATATCAAAAATTATTTGTTTTATGTCATTTAAGAATAGTATAAACAAAGTTCATAGTTTTTAATCCCTTTTCGCTTAAATCTTTCTTTTTCTCGAAGTCTTGGTATAAAATATAGTATGCAACTCTTGAATAAAACGGATTTATATCGAGGGCCATGAATCACTGGCGTCGTTTAGGATTCTAACACTTGAATCACTCGCTACGCTCGTGATTCAATCATTATGAATCACTCCGTACGGTCGTGATTCATTCGTTAGAATCCTTCACTTGCTTGTGATTCATCTACGGCCCTCGATTTAAATCAGTCTTTTATTCACTAGTTACATAATATACTATTATCATGATCATCTTGAAGTCCTTTGGTGGACTGCTTCCCTTATACATTTCTAGTAAGATTGATTCTAAGGCCCGTATTCAGAAACAGTGCTTGAGTCTCAGTCAAGTTAGAGTTAGAGTTGTTAGAGTTAGAGTTAGAGTCAGTTAGATTTTTTATTATTTTTTAAGGAGAACTGTCAAAAAATCTATGCTATAAAGTGCTTGAAGCTCGACTTAGACTCAAGCATTGTTTTTGAATACGGCCCTAAGTCCGCTCTACCTAGCGAATTCGTCGTCAACCTCCTTCATTCAATAATCGAGTATGGATGATGGTGACTTTTCTATTAAAAGCTACACATTACACCCGATACGTGGTCATTGGTTCAGTAATTTAATTTAAGCTGAAACGGACCACACCAAACGCGCAAATTATATGGTCAGATGCAGTTCGCTCGCTTTGGTTAATTAATAATTTGGATAATTACCGATACTAGTGCTCGCATTGGTGGTGGAAAACACTGTCCGCTAACTTTGTTTTTCGATAATTGTATTGTATTTTATTAAATTTTATTTACGCTAAAAACCTTTTTTGAATGAAGAATTTTAAACTTATATTTTAGACTTCAGATACAATTACATTATTACCAAAAACTATGATTGTAATAAATAAAAGTATTGATTTGATGCTATTATAGTATAAAATATTACAATGAGTGTTACTAAATACGTTTGTTCCTAGAAACAGAATAGCTCTTCTTCTGCAGATCGTTGTAAACGATCTAGAGATAGCTAGCTCTAAGATCTAAAACGCTGGCTGTGTTGTACTAGATGTACCCAATTATAAATTCCATCCGCTATTTGGTTTCTATAAGTATTTCCATAGTTAGTGTAGTGTAGTTTCTATGAGTGTTCCATAATAGTGGTTCTAGCTTTGCTATGTTTGGGACTAGGTGTCAGCAATTTTTATTAAATTGAATAATTCCCATTTTTTCCTTAACGCTACTTTTATTAGTAAGCAATCTATCGCCAATACATCTGTATTCAATATTCTTGTTTAACTAGATCTGTAAGGGTTTGAATTGATCGATTGGAGCAATTTCTACGACTTACTGGTTGCACTAAGCTATCTGGAGCTGGCTTCTAAAAAACGGAGACCGTCATCTGTAGCAGTAATGCGTGATAGAATCATAAATTTTTAATTATTATTTATTTTTGCCCGAGTCATAATTTGCTTTTATTGACTGTATCATTTAGTTTAGAATTTAATATTGACATTTCAAATTGTATGCTTGTTATTATAATTAACCTTTAACGTGCATGCCATTCAATATTTAAAATACAACCTCAACTTATGTAAGTAGGTACATTGCTGCGCCCTTACAGGGTACATGTCCACCTTATAGCTCAATAATACCTAAGCTAATATAAATGTAACATGTATGCAATAAATCTTTACTTCTATACTAATATTATAAAGAGGAAAGATTTGTACCTATTTTTGTATGTTTGTAATGAATAGGCTCAAAAAGTACTGGGCCTATTTAAAAAATTCTTTCACCAATAGAATGCTACATTCTTCCAATTTGACATAGGCTACATTTTATTTTGAAAAAAATTAGGGATCCTTGTTAAAATTTGAACAATGTAACCGAAGGTGTAGAAAAATGAGTCTTAAAATGTCTTTCGTCGAATGCGCTGCCGAAACTATTAGCGATAGAACAAAATAATGTACAACAATATTGTCTAACCCGTGCGAAGCCGGGACGGGCTGCTAGTAAATTATAAATTAAGACACAGTTCGCGTAAGTGGAAGGAGAACTGGGCTGGGCAGAGTGGGCAGGCCATATAGCTTGTAGGACCGACGATTACTACGGAAATAAAATAACTACAACATATCTTTTTGTGGCAGGATCTTCTTTTTAACTGACTACTAATAAAAAGGAAGTGGTTCTCAATTCGGTGACAATCTCATAACTTTGGCATCTAAGAGCCGATACGAAAAAAACATTTTTCTCCCAGATTGGTCCCATGCAAACTTCATCAAAATCGGTTCAGCAGTTTGACCATGAAATCGGTTTCTGAAGTGTTTTAAACTTCACTTGTTAATACAAAAGTCTCAGGTTCAACTTCAGCAATCGTCAACTATGATATAAGTAGACCATTAGTCCTCTCTAAAGGCCTTTGCTATTTAATTGGTAGTTACTTAGCGGTCGCGTTTTCTTAAGAGGGCATGTTCAGCGTAATCGCTACTGCACCTGAGCGCCTGAGAAGATAATGCATCTGAAACCCCCTTCTTCATCAGTCAGACGACAAAATGGATGTTATTATTTTCCGTTTCTTCTTGAGAAGCACTATAAAACTTCACTGTATTCAAACTAGGTTTAAGAATTTTAAGAAAGAAAGGAAATACATTTATTGACATACATAGGTGTAGACGTTCACAACAGATAAAATATGCCAAATAGGCCCGGGCTCAGCTTTTTGCTGCCTGTCAAGGCGCATTATCTATATACCATACCAAGCAGCGCTGGTTTTCAGGCAGACATTTTAAAAAGAGGTGACGTCACACAAAAAAAAATATAAAACGGAAGATCTAGAAATCTAGAAGACTGTCATCTATATTATTAAGTAAAATTATGAAAAACAAACTGTTCTTGAAAACCAATCGATCTCCACGCTTCTTCTTGTTGTGTTCTTTGGAGGATTTTAAACGCGCGTCATCGAGACGCCTTTTCCGTCACCGTTTAATTGGCAAAAGTGTATTGCTCAACCAACAAGAAAATAATCTAAACTTACAAAATGGCCGGCTAGGCTAATCAGCCGTTAAATAGCAAATGTAGCCGTGTGCTGTCATACTCCGAAGGTGGCCTAACTTGGTAATTTATAGGGTGCTCTTAATTGGCTGCGGTGTAGCGTGATGGAGTGGACCTTATATGGCCCACTAGTGCAGGTATAGGCAACTATGAGGCCGCAATCTATATTATAACTAAGCGGAATCCCCATCAATCAATACTGCGTACGCGTGGACCTACAGAGACCTTCCTTGGTCCTCATCTTTTAGCATTTTTTACAAAATCCATTTCCATCCAGCAGTTATTCAACCACCATTGTTTTGTATTATTAAGCTATTACTGCCTCCATAAAAACTATTTTAAAACTAAACGAAACGAAAGGAAATTTTTGTTACCTACAAATCAAAAGTTTCTTCACCCTGAGACGGTGCGGCGAGAAGAATGTGGAAAAGTCAGACTGCAGTATTTCTTTCCATGATGAGTTTGATTGTATTCAGCTGTCTGGCTTCTGATGAATTTTCTTAGCAATTTGAACAATTTAATCAATCCAATACTTGTATTTCTTCAAGTAACCCTGCGTTTGGAACATAGCGAGACAATACTAGCTATAATTTTAACTCCTTTAGATTTTTTTATATTTAAAGTAGGTATTATTTATAATTTTATTACAAGAAAAACTCAAGTTAATATTAATTAACAATACTTTCCAGTAAAACTTGTTAAAATCCAGTTGATAGACAGTAGCCCGTAAATATGTTTATTTGGGCTCCGCGGGCCTGAGTTTGGGCACTGGTGCAGACTGGAACTTGGCATCATAAGTATCTATTAAGTGTAAGCGCCTATCACAGCCACGGTTACCTTCGAATCGACGGTAACGGCTGTGATATTGCGGAGGTGAAGAGGATCTAGAAGTTTGTTTTTTTTATAAGACGGGTTCCACAGCTGGGGCAAAGCTCCCATTTTTTTCATGTACCTACTGTGATCCTGTTTTGGTTAATTTGCGAGTATAAGTTGAAAGTTACATTTATTCTGATGCCATAGAGAAGCATAGTTCTTCTTCTTAGGGTGCCTCTCCACTACTGAAAGTTGCCAATCATCCCTTTAAACTTTTCTTTATATTGGGCGTAGGTCTTACCTTCTTGATTCCAGTCCATTCTCTGATGTTCCTCTTATTTACTAATGATGAATTTTATTTTGATCATTTCTCATAGTGGCGGGATTGGGGGGAGGCCTTTACCCCACAATGCTCAACCCTACATGCAATGTTTTTATAGCGTTAAAAATTTATTTGTAGTGTTAAAAATAATTTTTAATCTTCTATGAATTATTATTTTTGAATGGGTTATTGTTATCATTATTCTGACATAACGATTTATTTTCATTCTACTTCTATTTCTTTACTTTTGTGTGAATTTTTGTATGTCCATGACCTAATTGTACCACTTGCAAATAAATATATTTCATTTCAATGGAAGGATTCGGGCTAATAGTAATACCAATTTCTCATACATAATGACAACACGAATTTCACACAAACTTCGCAGCACTCAACCGAAATAAGGTCACACGGATCGCGGTAAAGTAAAATTATAATAACGAATAAAACCCAATACTCTGTACAGCGTATGCATGACCTTATGTTTTGTCACAGGGGCTCGAAAGTGAGTTTACAAAACCACCCGCGCTCCGCTAGTTAACATCGTTCCCTCCGTGTAGAGCCCTTCAGCTCGAACAAAAGAGTTGTGTACCGCCTGTTCCAACAATAGTTCAGAAGAATGCCATTCATTACTGCAGTCTGTCATTGGAGTTGCTCATGACTGGACCACTTTTTACCAAGTTGCCTAGGTCTCACTAAGTTGGAGTGGCACCATACTGGAACTTCACTCAACATGTCAATTTGCAATGTCTGTACCTACTATTGTCTATACCACGAAAAGCAAAAGCGTGTTTGGTGCTCTGTGGTCTATACCTACTGTCAAGGATGTCGCAACAGTTCTTTTCGCTGCTTCAATTGTTAGTTCAATCTATGTATCAGAAAGCTAACATGTCAATTTGCAATGTCTGTATCTACTATTTTCGTATCTTATTTTTATATGCTGTGTAGATACTTTATTATAACTTTGAAGAGTAGCGTGTGCTGCCTTTGAAACTTTTGCTTTTGTATTATTGCATTGCATACGTCTGATTAGGAGAAGTGGCACCACACTGGAACATCACTACTATTATTTTTGAAGTGAAAACTTCTTTAGCGGCGTTGAGCACTTTTTCTGTAATGGGTATAAAATCTTAAACTCGCGTCAGCGCGTCAGGACACGTGACCTGATCGAAAAAGCGTAAGACGGATGGAGAGTAGACAGCTATCCCCTCTCTACGGCGCGGCGAAAATGTATGCCTGGGCCTACTGTTTCGTTTAGGCAGCGCAGGGCGCTTGCGCGAATGTTCGTGTATGTTACAGCGTGCCAAATAACAAACAAGCCCCCCCTAACCATTCCAAAATATCAAACATGCTCAACGTTAATAATCAAGTTTTCACTTCTGCCGGCACTCCCGGAGTGCAACCCGTATTTTTTATTTATTTGTAAAAGGATCATACATAAAAACGGTCGGAACCAAGCCGTAGTTTGTTGCCTGTTCTTCTAGGCTTGGTCACGTGGAACTTGTGATATATTTTTTTGATTATGATGACTTTGCTAGAAACCACTCTTTTGTAATAAGGATTAAAAAAATGCATGCATGTTTTCATTGTACAACAACACTATACCTACAAGGAAACAAACTCTGACTAGGCTCCCGGAACTTGTAGCATTGTAAAGTGGCCTCACAACTCAGTTGATGGCTGCTCTGGTCAGCATCTAAGGGTAGCACACATGTAAAAAAAACTGACGAAGCTGTATTCTTATGTCTGTTGTCTTGTTGCAGAGTCGAGGTGTCCCCGGTAGAATGGTGAAGTAGACAGACGAGATGTTGCCGCGTGTCGTTGCGCTGCTCTGCTGGGTGGCGCTGTTGCGGGCACTTGACATATGTGAGTACATTACTATACAACTTTTCTAGCAAACCTTCGCACGCGGGTAGTTTGGAATGAGGTAAGAAATGTATAGTAGAATTTTGCCATTCGTGAGAAGCCGTGGTGGGTCGCTAGTATAGCATATAGCCTTCCTTGATATATGGGCTATCCAACACAAAAATAACTTGTACCTTTCATGGCTGAGCCATCTCGGCAGGACATACATAACACTTAAAGCCTGCGCACATCAGCTGAAAAGCTGTTAAATATCGTGTCGTTTCAAGTGATCGCCATTGCCATCGCCTAGATGTGCACAGGTCTTAAGGGGCCAGCGGTGGGAAAATTTTCATACAAACGTAATACCAAAATGATTACTAATTTAAGCAGATTTTCACTATATTATTGTAATAATTGTATTTTTATTGTATTTATTTAGGTTCCTGGGCAGTTTTTATTTTAAATTACTTACCTCAAATGAAATTAACGCCAATCACATTTTACAATGAAAAAAAATGTGTAAAATGCGATTGGTGTTTATTTCATTTTAGGTAAGTAATTTGAAATAAAAACTGTTGAGGAACCTAGATAAATACTATACACATACAGTTATTACAATAATATAGTGTAAATCTGTCTAAATTAGAAATCATTTTGGTATTCCGTTTGTATGAAAATTTTCCCTCCGCTGGCCCCTTAAGAAACTACTATTAGTTTAGATAAGAACAGACTCTAATGTTGTGCACATATCTCTTTAGTGATAAGTAGCTTCGCACGCGGCTGCTCACTCGTGTGGTGATATAAGTCGGTACGCTTACTACCGTTTACTCAATATACGAAATAGGTTTATGGCCGTAATCCTCGAACACGATACTTTTTACATCTCAGATTTGGAACTGAACATCGCTTAAAGTTATGCTTTAAAATATGATGTCGAGAAAAGCTTAAATCCTTCGCCCAACAACTATTTGCAACTGCATGTTGGAAGATTAAGTAGGATATCTGATGAATATTAAACGTACTCCCAGCAAATATCATATTGAAAAGTAGTGGAATCATGAGTGACTTTAGCCGGGCTTAGTATGCTTAACTACACCGCTCTTCTCAACACAGTGGCCGAGCTTATCCACACATTTTGGATCCATGGGTTTCTCGTACAGCTCGCTTCTCGAGATCATTTCTTCCTGATACCCATAAATTGTGGAATGAGTTACCACCAGAGGTATACCCTCTTAGGTACAACATGAATAGCTTTAAGAAAAACGTCCTTTCACTACGCTTGGTTCCAAAGAATCAGTGACTCGATAAGGAGAAGAAAAACGTTGAAAAACTACTCCAAGGTAGGCAGCGCAACGACAGCACCCGGTGTTGTTGGTTACTATGGACGACGGTGCCCGCTTACCATAAGGTGAGCGGTAAGCTCGTTTGTCTATCTTTTACATTAAAAAAAACTATTTTGAAACGATTTTCTACCCCTGGTATAGGTACTTCTTTGGGAGTTGATGAGGTTTTTTTAGTACGCCTGCACAATACAAGAAAGAAGTGACACGTCTTTAATACTTCGTGGACTTCAGAAGGCCAACCACAAGCTCTGTCTGGCTCTGTCTCTAGCTCTGGTTTTGAAGTTGACTAAATAAATCCTACGTCGAAACATCACACAAACAGTATAATACTCTGATGAGCACTCACACAGACTTAAAACCAGAGCCAGGCAGGCCTACAGGCTGTGTATTGATTGCCAGTCAGTCAGTAACGCATGAGTTTTGTTAATTTAAGATATCAAATTTAATTCCGATAACCGTAAACGAATCTGCGATCAGATTCATCTGACTAAATAAAACACAAATAATATGCAGGAAATTAAGATTTTTTTTCCAGCAATAAACGTTCAGCGAAAGGAAATACAATTTTGATGTGTTACCTGAGAGGGGATTGCGTATCTTTTGTTGCAATCAAAACGTAGTCGCATCTGTCAGTTTTGACATTATGTTGATCTTCGATTGCAATAAAAAACAAATTGAAACATAAGTTATCTTTGACAAGGAACGATTGCAACAAGACTGAATATTGACGTAACATGAGATAGCGTATAGGAACTTCGCTTTGTAAAACTGGTATGGCAACAGATAAATCGTGGTCGAAAACTGATGGCAATAAGATTATGTGATCGCAGTTTCTTGTTAGTATCATTTATAAGGGAGAGGGCTCATCCACATACCTTGGAGCCGGCATGGCCGCGCACTGTCCGGTTCCAGAGGAACTTCCTCCCGCGAACTTTAAGGTTGTGGAATACTCTTCCTGCCGAGGTTTTCCCTATTGATTACAGCATGGGGCTCTTCAAGAAGGGCGTTTTAAAACATTTAAAGGGTCAGCAACGCGCGAGTGATGCCTCTGGTGTTGCAAGCGTCCATAGGCTACGGTAACCGCTTTCCATCTGGTGGGCCGTATGCCTGTTTGCTAACTTCGTAGAAAAAAAAAATTACTTTCAAGCTTTTGATTGCAACAGAATTACACAAACGCCCGGCTGTTGAGGTGGAGGTGCTTCCACACTTATTTTGGGAGTTATTGAAGGAACTTGTGAAATTTGCTGAGAGCCAGAGTGCAGGAGGTTAAACGCCATCTGTGGTTTAATAGCTGAACCACTTCTCATGGTACCTAATTACTTTAATTACTAACAGGTAATTAGTTCCGTCAATATACGGCATATTAAGATTTTTCTGGAGTGTTGCCGCTCTTTTTAGCTAGGCAGCTAGGCACCACCGAACGCACTGTCACTTACCTAAATAATAAACCTGTTAAATATTTCCAGATCTTCGCATTTTACACAGAAGATGCATAGCAGTTAATCGTTTTATCCATTAACCTTTAAAAACTACATCGTCATTAGTAGATTTTTTTATTTGCTTTTGATTTAACATAATTGCTGAGCCTGAGTCCGTTTTGCGACGCACAAATTCACCTCTTTAGTCATAAGTTGTTAAGTTTATTATTATTGTAAATGTGAGTTTTGCTTCGCAAATAAATATTTTTCTTTCTTTCTTTCTATTTATAAGTGTCCTATGCGTAGCCGGTGTGAGTCGTCTAATACTAGCAGGATTCAATAATGAAGAGACTAGAGTGTGAGAATCACAAAAGGATAGTCAAATAAAATAAAACGTGTGCAGTATAAAATATATTTTTCATCCCACCAGCTCTGAAAGTGTGTTTTTGCTGTTTAATTTCTGACTGGAAAAGCCGTTTTTATCCGCTAGAGGATAAAATAAATTTGAATTTAGAATATCGTGTTCAATAAGTTTGTGAATACACAACCTATTTACTTCTACCTCCATGGTGCCGAACTAATCATACAACCTTTTTTATTTCGTTAAAAACTCGCACTCGTACCTTCTTGGTGTATTTGTGAATTCAAAACACCATTAAACCTATTTACTTCTACCTGCATGGTGCCGAATTTATCATACAACCTTTTTAAATTTGTTAATAACTCATACTCGGAACCTTCTTGGTGTGTTACTTTCAGTCGCGCCATGTTTTTTTTTGCATTAGTCATTTCCTCGCTGAGGTGGGATGAAAAGTTACGTGTTGCACTCTAGTGCAAAGATTTTTCACCTTGTGCTCTTTTGATTCCTTCGCGTCGCTTAGGATTCTAACTTTTAAACCACTCGCTAACGCTCGTGGTTAAACTTTAGAATCCTGCGCTTGCTCAGTCATCAAAATTGAGCACGCGGTTAAAAAGCAGCTTTGCACTCTTGTATAACAAATAACTATAGTTGAAGTAAAGCATGTCAAATTATAAACAACATTTTCTTTTAATAAATTATAACTAAAGAGATCTTAATCCAACACACCCCCTTAATTAATAAAAGAAAACGCTTCTAACCCCAACCCTGATACACACAAATAGTGAGCCTGCTTCGGCAGGGATTTCGTTAGCACATCCGCCAACATATTGTTCGTAGGAACGTATTTCAACACTATATCAGTATTACATTTTAACACATTCCGTATAAAATGACATCTTATATCAATATGCTTGCATCGAGAATGAAAAACTGGATCTTTCGCTAAAGAAATAGCGCCCTGATTATCTGCATATAAAGAAATCTTTGCGTACCTGTGTAACTTGATTTCAGTGAGCAAACTATGCAGATAGACTGCTTCTTTCATCGCTTGAGAAAGACTGACATACTCTGCCTCGCATGTAGAAGTCGCAACGCTTTTCTGTTTTTGACTTTTCCACGATATGCATGCACCTCCTAAAATAAATGCATACCCAGAATATGAGCATCTATCCAAGAGACAGTTTCCCCAATCTGCATCAGAGAAACCTACAACAGATTTTTCAGTTTTCTTGAACACAAGTCCATATTCTTGCGTTCTTTTCAAATATCGCAACAGCCGTTTTGCTGCTTTCCAGCATGTTATATTTGGAGTATTCGTGAACTGTGCCAACCTGACTACTGAATTGGCTATGTCTGGTCTGGTGCCCGTGGCCAGATACAGAAGACTTCCTATCAACTCACGGTATGGCCACTCTGCATCATCCTTTCCACATTCCTCTCCATTTTCAACACCAAACTTCTGTCTGACTTCCATTGGAGTGGAAACAGTTTCTTTGCAATCTTCCATGTTAAATTTTTTCAACAAATCGTTGACATACCTTTGTTGTGACAATTTAATGACGTTTCCCTTTTTGACAATGTCAATGCCCAAAACATAACTTGCCAGTCCAAAGTCTTTCAACTCAAACTCTTTGGACAATTCCCGTTTGAAGTTTTCAATACATCCTCTTTGACTACACGCAACGAGAATATCATCAACGTAGATCACAACGAACATCTTCGTACCATTTTCATCAATGTCTTTAAAATAAAGACATGGTTCATTCACAGTAGATTTTAACTTCATTTTTCTCAGCTTTTCGTCCAACAATATGTTCCATTGACGTCCAGCTTGTTTCAAACCATATAAAGATTTTTTTAAACGACAAACATCACCTCCTGCTTCAAGATCTTCCAACATCTTTTTCGCTTTGACCTTCAATGCAAAATCCTCATCTTCTGAATTGACTAGCTTCTGCAGACAGTCTTTCAACAGCTGAGGTATCTTCATGTATATTTCTTCATCAAGAAAACCGTTCAGATATGCTGTTGAAACATCCAATTGATGGATTTCCATATCTAGTTCAACCGCAAGTGCTGTTAATAATCTGACAGTATCAAGTCTTGCAACTGGAGAAAAGGTATTATGATAATCAACACCATACCGCTGACTAAAACCTTGCGCCATAAGTCTTGCCTTCTTTTTCTCCGTTTTGTCAACATTTACTTTTGTTGTTAGCACATAACGACAACCAACGACAGTACGATGTGCAGGTTTCTTTACAATATCCCATGTCTCATTTTTCAGTAAACTCTTAACTTCCGACATGATGGCTTGCTCCCATCCATATCTTTCGTTTCCTGCTAGAACTTCCTTCAAACTAAACTCTGCTGCACCTACAAAATCATCACAGTCTGCGAATTCATCAGTTTCTTCAACTGTTTGAATGTCCGGTTCCACCTCTACCATTCGGTAAACCTTTTTAGGACGACCTACGCCACTTCTGTCCATACGTGGTCTTCCAGGTCCTCGTTTCACGACTCGTTCTTGAACCTCTTCTTGATGCGTAGGATCCTCTTCAACGGATCGTATGCCAATATCAACACTACCAGATCCACGGTGAGATGGGCCAGCATCCATCCTCAATTCTATCGATGGTTCAGGTGAAATTATTGGATGTTCTCCATCTGGTCCCATATCATTTGATTGATTTTCAGGGTACCTTTTTGAAATAATTTCTATTTCCGCAACCTTTGGCTCCTCAATAAATATAGGTTCATCCACCTTAATGCCTGTATGAGGTTGATCAGTTTTGAACGGATCAATTTCGAGATTTTTCGTAGAAGTTTCATGTTCATGAAAGCGAACATCTCGTGATATGACTACTTTCTTATCTTGAGGAATCCAGACTCTATAACCTTTAGCGTTCCTAGGGTATCCAACAAAAACACCTTCCACACTTCGAGCGGCAAACTTACGTTTTTGTTCTTTATCCAAAACATGTACTTTGCAGCCGAACTTCTGAAAGTAGTGTAGCTGGACTGGTTTTCCATACCACTTCTCGTACGGGATTTGTCCACCAAGAGTACTCGATGGACATCGGTTCCTCACGTGGCACGCCGTTACTACAGCATCAGCCCAGAAACCTGGTGACAATCCGGACGATATCAACATACACCTTGCCATTTCTACGAGGGTTCTGTTCATCCTCTCTGCAACTCCATTTTGTTGCGGAGTTCGAGGAGCGGTCAGTCGCCTTGATATTCCCTCATTTTTCAAAAATACATCGAAATCTCGGTTACAGAATTCACCTCCGTTATCCGTTTGTAAATATTTAATTTTTTTTCCGGTTAGTTTTTCCACAAAACTTTTATATGTTACAAAGTTTGTAAGCACATCATTCTTTTTAGTCATCAAGAACACTTCGCACCAGCGTGTGCTGTCGTCAATAAAAGTAACAAAATATTTTGCGCCTCCTATCGCTTCAGTTTGTATAGGGCCTACTACGTCGGAATAAACGATTTTTAAAATATCATCGCACGGTCCACTTGTTCTGTGAAAAGGCAACGCGCTCATTTTTCCTTTCATACAAATATCGCAATCGTGAAATTCACGGCTGTCTATTGCTCCACTCTTAATGCCGGAATGGATTAACACCTTTGATAAATCTTTCGCATTAAGATGACCTAAACGCTCATGCCACAGCCACGCATCATTATTCGAGGCCACAGATACAGACTCAGTTTTCTCTCTTACATAGTATAAGCTCCCTGAACGATCCGCGACAAACTGAACTTCACCTTGACTATTTGTAACTACAGCTTTATTCTGACTAAAAGTTACTACGGAACCCTTATCTGCAATTTTAGCCACTGAGATCAAGTTACTTCGCAAATCCGGAACATATAGCGTGTCTGACAATGAGACTACTGTTCTAAGCTCATCTTTACATGCAGACAACGTGACGACACCCTTACCTTGCACATTTGTAGTGGAATTTGATGCCAAATTTAATATACCAGTTGTAGGTATCATGCCATTTACAAACTTACTCGCATCGTTACATAAGTGTGACGTACACCCACTATCTAAGATCCAGTTTTCCTTTCCACTGTGAACAGCTCTACATTCATCTGAAACACAGTTAAAATTTTCAAAACTAGTATCAAAAACAGTCCTATGTATATCACCATCACACTCATTTGACACACACTTCACATCTCCTTTCTTAGGACATTCAGATGCTTTGTGGCCTAGTTTATGGCATTTGAAGCATTTGAACATAAAACCCTTTGGTTTTTCCGCGCTTTTCTTATTTTCCGACTTTCCCTTGGCAATACATAGCTCTGTCCGTCTTTGGTTGATGTCTTGAGCAACTTTCCTCCAATATCTTTATCTTCAAAGCTTCTGGGTCTGGAATCGCATCCCGAGATTCAATTGCGCATCTGAAGTTTTCAAAACTTGCAGGCAAGCTGTATAACAACATAATGGAGAAAAGGTCATTATGAATTTCCACATTCATAGCATTCAATTTATCTTTAATATCAAAGTATTTCATGACATGCTCTTCGACGTCATCATCTTGCTCAGACTTCGCCATAGTTAACTGCTTCAGCAGGGTTGCCTTCCTGGCTGGTCCCTTCGAAGCGTAAATTGACTTCAACTTGTCCCAAACTTCCTTCGAGGTTGCGCACCCTCTTACGTGTCGCAACTCACTCGCACTCATCGATAATATGAGGTCTGCTTTTGCTTTTGAGTCATTTGACGTCCACAACCGTGCAGCCTCCGAATCAACTGGCTTGGGTAGCAAGCCCGTCACATAGCCCCATGCATCGCTCTTTACCAGGAGAGCCTCTGCATGTACGACCCAACTATCGTAATTTGATTTATTCAACAAATCGATCCTTACACTACCCGTTGCCATTTTTCTGATTCCCTCGCTCTCCGTTTACTTATTAAACATATCCTGGGCCCATAACCCTTGTGAGAATCACAAAAGGATAGTCAAATAAAATAAAACGTGTGCAGTATAAAATATATTTAGTTGAAGTAAAGCATGTCAAATTATAAACAACATTTTATTTTAATAAATTATAACTAAAGAGATCTTAATCCAACATAGAGTTCGACTTTACGTCAAAGGAATTGATACCCCTTACGAGACCACGGCCACGGTGGAAATAATAATTGGACTCCAGCAAGTCCGCATCAAACTTCGCCTTAGAACCGATGCAATCAGACTCTCCGATACAAAGTAATGGTCTGGTTTTGTATACCGAGTGCGCATCGTCAATTACTTTTGCTTTGACTGACTCGAACCGGGCAAGTTCTATGTTAGTAACTAGTCATGCCCGTGCCACACCTCCGTTACAGCCGTACCGCAGATTTTTATAACGCTTTTATTAGCTTCACCTGTATGTAAGTTTGCTTGTATGTATGTATGTAACCGACCCCTTTGAGCTCGATTTTGTCCTACTTTGAACGATCAGATTTGATTCAAACTTTGCACACCTGTCAAAAGTCGATGACAATGCAATAATATGGATATACCAATGCCCGCCGAACAAACTAAGCTAATGCTTATACATAATAAGCATGTTTTTTGTAACAATCGTCTGCATTCACCACACAATTATCTGTTCTCGATAGGAATTGAATCCACGACCTACAGCGCAGAAGGCAGAGCAACTACCAACTGAGCTGAGAGACCAGTCATAAAGTTTATTTCGCGAACATGATGAAGAACCGTCAAGTTTGAGCAATCTTATTTGCATCGATTCATTTTCATTTGTCTCTGAAGTAACTCCAACATTTTATACCGTAAGAACCGGAAATTAGGAAAATCACATTTGTTCATAAAATTGTATTTGTCGTTCCTCTTCTTCTTCTTCTTCTTATCGTGTGGTGAAAGGATTTTAAGTGCGCCTTACACAGGCTCCTTTCGTGCACTAAAAAATGAATCAACGGTGCTTTTCGTTTAAGGAATCTGTCTATCTAGATATAGTCTTATCTAGATATAGTCTTATCTAGAATAATCTAGATAATTAGCCACCAAGTACTGGGAGCACAGGCCCAGGCCTGCAGTTGTCTGCTTGGCTGAATATAAATAATTAATTTGGAAAGTGGTCGTCTTTGCAGTCGAGGCACAGGTGAGACAATAGTTATTACACTTGTAGGTACTTCAAATTGCCATGCTTAGCTTAGCAGATGACTCACGATTTTCCATCTACAGCATCGATATTTCATCAATTCTATTTGGAATTTAGCATCTGTCTAAGTAACTTTGCTAGTTGGAAGCACCTCGCACCGATCAGCGTGGTCGACAGTTGGGTGACAGATTGATAAATTATCTACTAACGCAAATAAGTGCTACTTACAAATTTACTTACAAATTATGAGTTGAATTACAAATGCAAGAACATGAAATGTGGTTGAACTTGTAATATCTTGCATTCAATTCAATTCATTTTATTTAGTATCAATTAATTAATCGTATTTGTAAATTATAAACTTACACTAACACTAAAAAGAAAATGTCAGCAGATGCAAGAAAAAGAAAATAAGAGTAAGAATATTAAATATTGGCATGTCAAATATTACTAATGAGAACTATTGTGAGTTGTCATGTCAAAAAATCATCTAACGTAGAAGCACGCCTTTCAACAAAAGCATTTATGTTGAGAAATTTAAAAATCTTGTTAAATCTAGCAGTATCACGCGACCAAGCCTATAGAAAAACGGACAATATAACAATGACCGTATCGTTGAGGCGGCAAACGTTCTCGTGTAATGCAATAGGAGTGGCACAGGCTCCAATATCCCATTTACACCGGGCCGACAACTCTTGCCAACTCCACCCAAGTATTATAAATTCCGGGAGTTGCTGTGATTGTCATTATTATTTCAATTTTCGATTCGAACTGTAACTTAAACTTTAGAACTTCCGCTAATTTTGAATCTTGGAGCATATAAAGCTTGAATTTGTGCTGTTTCCATTTGGTAAGGCTCGATGGAGAGGGGTTTGGTCACCCATATGACTTCGCTGAACTTACCTGACACTTTATTTGGCACTTGACAGTTAATGTAACTTGAAATTCAATCAGAATTCAAATTAGCAGTTTAAAGTGAAGTTGTACTTTAACAGCACAAATAAGTAATTTTCATAGTTTAGACCCATTGTGATGAATAAACCACTTACTTCAAGATATTTCTGTAGGTATTGAGATTTTGGAGTATTCTAATATCGTCACCAATCAGTTCGCTGCTAGTCATAGGCCTCCCCTATACATTCCTAGGAAGAACGATGCCTGCGGTTACGTTTTCACCATGAATGGTGCAGACGTAACTGATGGTTAGACCTCTCCAACCACCGACTTCGCCGTCACCCTGCTTTTTGATCGGGCTTAGATGATGATAACTTTTTTTTTATTCTGTCTGTCTCCGAGCCGAAAGAAACCCCGAGCTTGGACTTTTGTGATTCTGTCAGTGATTAAGACTGGGCACTGTAGGTAAACCGGTGATAAAGGAAGGTTGCCCTTCATTAGCTGCTTCATGAACCAGTAGCTCTTCCTGGCATTTTGAATTCGACGGTTGACTTCCTTGTCTTGCCTGTTTTCGAAGGATGCTAACTGGCCCAAGTAGATGTACTCATCGACGTAGTGTATTTCTTCCCTATCTACCACCACCCTAAGTTTCGTGCTATTGGTCATGATGATAGCTATTCTTTTTAAATAAACTTATTGCACACGATACTTCGCCTTCCGCCAATAACGTACTAATTCTACTATTGCACCGTCTGTATTCTGTATCGACTTTATACTCTCCGTAATAATAATTAACTATGAGTCGCGACAGGTGTATCGAATCGCGTCGGGAACCTACGGCACCGTATTAATCTTAATTCGATACTAGCTTTTGTTCGCGATTTCGTTCGTAGTGAGTTTGTACCGTACGATTAATGTTCCCATGTGAACTACCAGAGCTCTCAAAAGGTGAAGATGGCGTGAGGAAACAATAGTAGCTGCAATGGATGATTTTAATTGTGACAACTGATGAAAAGCATAGATTTAGCCTAAGATGTTGCTCGCTTAGCTTAATTCACCTTACAGTATGTCTGTCTGTAAATCTATAAAATGAAGGCATATAACGGAATGTAAGGTTTGGATGTACCTCTAACTAGCTCATTTTTATTCATCTTATAGGTAGGAAAGACTTCACTTCACTTCACAAGAAGTGAAGTGAAGTGAAGTCTTTCCTACCTTTTTTGGCTACTGCGA
Source organism: Thera britannica (assembly GCA_939531255.2). Lineage (NCBI taxonomy): Eukaryota > Metazoa > Arthropoda > Insecta > Lepidoptera > Geometridae > Thera > Thera britannica. The sequence continues at coordinate 2,567,622 of OW618044.2, forward strand.
CTATTAGATGCCACAATTCTGCCAGTGTCCGTTTCATGCTAGTGTCATAAACTTAAGATGGAGTAGAGTATTAAGAACATGGCCGGTATTCATAATATGAACGCTTTTGACCGAAATCTCAGCTGAGGTTAAGTGATGATGACAGATGACGTTCCTCTAAGACAGTTTCAAAGATCGTAACCACAAAGAAATATTAATAAAAAATACGGGTTGCACTCCGGGAGTGCCGGCAGAAGTGAAAACTTGATTATTAACGTTGAGCATGTTTGATATTTTGGAATGGTTAGGGGGGGCTTGTTTGTTATTTGGCACGCTGTAACATACACGAACATTCGCGCAAGCGCCCTGCGCTGCCTAAACGAAACAGTAGGCCCAGGCATACATTTTCGCCGCGCCGTAGAGAGGGGATAGCTGTCTACTCTCCATCCGTCTTACGCTTTTTCGATCAGGTCACGTGTCCTGACGCGCTGACGCGAGTTTAAGATTTTATACCCATTACAGAAAAAGTGCTCAACGCCGCTAAAGAAGTTTTCACTTCAAAAAAAATATGTGGACATTCCACGCACTATCAAGGACGAAATTATGCAGAAATTGTATTATGGGAACCAGATAGCTGATAGAATATACACTTTACATACATTTTGTAAATAACATACTTAGAATAAAATATAACACCCAGACAGAGAACCAACATCTGGGTTCACCACACAAATATTTGTTCTCGATGGGGATCAAACCCACGGCCTACGGCGCAGAAGGCAGAGCTAAGCCAAAAGAAAGAAAGAGGGCACTACAGAGCTTCAAAATAAAGTTCGGTACTTCAGCACTATTTTAATTTCTCTTGCTAGCTCTTGCCGGATGCAAGTGAACTTTGAGCATGTAATCATGAAGATCGCTTTAGTTTACTTCGATAACGGAACTAATATAAGACGTTGTTTAAATTAAGTATAATATTGTATGCGCGAGCTAACAGAAAAGCTTGGTTGTTGAGCTTGATCTTGCTACAAGCGCATGAAGGAATCGATCATGAACTCTTTACAAAATTTATTGTACAATTTAGGGGAAAAATATGAAGATATGAGGTTAATAATCATAATACCTAAGTGTTACCCACTTCTATAAATAAATAAATAAATAAATAAGCAATGCGGAGAATCCACATAACACTATCTAGCCCCAAACTAAGCAGAGCTTGTACTATGGGAACCAGATAGCTGATATAATACTTAAATACTTTTTTTTTAAATACCCAGACAGAGAACAAAGCTATATGTTCACACAAATATTTTGTTCTCGGTGTAGATCGAACCCACGACCTACAGCGCTGAAGGCAGAGCTACCTTTATTTGACTGGCCTCTCAGCTCAGTTGGTAGTAGCTCTGCCTTCAGCGCCGTAGGCCGTGGGTCGATCCTCACTGAGAACAAATATTTGTGAGATGAGCACAGATGTTGGTTCTCTGTCTGGGTGTTATATTGTATTCGAAGTACGTATTTACAATAAAAAATATTTTAGTATTATATCAGCTATCTGGTTCCCATAGTACAAGCTCTGTTTAATTTGGAGTAAGGTTCTTTGAGATTGACTAAAAGGGATATTTAGAAGTACACCCAAACATAATACTTTTCACAAACATTTATTTGTCACGTATTGAATACCAACTACTGTATAACAGTGGTAAAAACAAGACTGCAATTTCAAAAACACTTATCAACCCTTCCTTATTAAGAATTCCACATTCAGTACCATGCCAAGTTAATGAAAGGACAGTTTGATCGCGAAATGATTACCGTAAGTGGGCTATCATCCCCCCTTGCCATGATACTTGAGGCCAATTGGTTGCGTGGAACGAACTAGTGTGAAAATTGCTCGGGGCTCGACGCAGACTCAAGCGTTGTTTCTGCATACGGGCCTCAGTCAAGGCACGATACTGAAGCGTGCTTTTATGTAATGTCAGACCCTTAGTCCTGCGTGGCTACCAGGCCACCTGCATCTTATGGCATAATAAGTATGCGTCGTGCACCTGTATGGGCTTTAGCGTTTTTATTGCGCAATCAAAATATATAATTTACCATTGTTCCTCGTTTGGTTAGTCAAGAATCTTTTTACTACTGTTTTGAAAAACAGGTCTGAATGCCGTTTGTAGTGTTTGTTCTTCAATTGTGTGTCTATTAACAATATCCTGAAGCCTTTTGCTGTTGTTACTAATGGCTCTGTTAGGTGTAGACCTCGCAAGCACACGAAAAGATAGCAATTTCCTGCATTTAGAGAAGCAACTTGTTGATTTTTTATGTAACCAACTCAAAGTTACTAAAAATCTCCGTCGAATAGAACCTTTCGGTAGCCTTACACTAGACAAAAACCAATATCTTAATGACCAAGAATAAATAATTTACCTGTCTATAACATTAAAAAATACCGACTGACAATCGACCAATTCCACTTACAAATAACGACGGCTTATTATCACATTAATTTCTAATAACATTCCTAACCACTGTGTAATACTAAACTACTATGCAATTAACAAAGTTGAGGAAGTCCCATATGACTTGCAAATGGAATGGAATTACTGACCGCTAGTAACAAACCCACAAATTTTAATGAACGAAACAAAGACTATGTCTAGACAGAACGAGTAAGTATTGGACTGTTAAACACTGGCCGTCGCGCGTCGGCCTGTAGCGTTTTGATTGCAGACCAATCATTAGGTACTTACTAACAACAACACAGGTGCAGGGCGTAGAAATGAAACTGCCATTTATTTTAATACAAAACACACATGTGGACTTCTTTGAACGGAATAGAGGGGACTCTTCAAACACAGGTTGTTATAATTTAACTGAAATATCCCAATCCGATCTATTATATTAATCGTAACAACAATAAAAAGATTTTATATTTTTTGATTTGAAGTAGTTTTTTTCTTTATTTTACAATTAGCTGATGGAACAAGCATAATTATGATCACGCGCGTCAGGAACGTGCCCAATGATGCCCTTCTTTCATCAATTTACAGATATCTCCAAATCGTCTAAAGTTTGGTTTCAAGGATTGCTAATTTGGAGCCTCTTCGAGGCGCACTTAAAATCCTTTCACCACACTTGGTTCGAAAAGAATCAGTGACACGATAAGAAGAAGAAGGATTGCTAATACTATAACTCTAGGATCAATGAAATATGCAGTGGCCTAAAGCTTGCGGTTTTATTTTGGTACTAGTGAAAAAGATTACTTGATCGGCTATTCCAGCCCAGTAATTGTGTGTCGGAGAGTTCTCAGTTACACATCTATACGCTAGGTGTAATTGACTACTTACACAATTAGATTCCGATCAAACTGCCTACAATACATTTTTAATGTTCCTTTTCTAGGTTTTCCAATTACGGATTGCGTTCTAGGGTTTCTTTGTCGATTGTCTGTCTTCCTTGATAAGTTCATGCATGTCATTGGTAGAGGAAAAAAAGGGAAAGAACTTTGGAAGCCTTGTTATTATTCTAGCAGTAAAAATGGTCATGTAACCTCATTTCAACTAAACTTCGCTTCAGGATAGACATTAGTATTTTAGTTAAGTAGTTTATCTATTTTTAAAAACACAAACGAAACGTTAGAAGGCTACACCTGAAAACTTATACTAAAAAGTGTTTGTTCCGAAAATGTTAGCCCATATCCTTGCAAATAATCTAGATTCAACATAAATCATTATTATTATAAATTTTTAATTAATTAATATTTTTGACAATTATTATTATTCTGACATACCGTTTTTTTTTATTTATATTATGAATTTTGTATGTCGGTCTCCGACGAAGTATGCGAGCCACTTTTTCTTATATGACGATCAAATTGTACCATGCTTCTTGCAAATAAATATTTCATTTCATTTCATCCTTATCTGATCAGTACAAAACCGCATTTGAACCATGAAGAAAAACCGTTATCAGAAGCGTGAAGCAAGAAGAAAGCCCGCTCCCACTAGACTTCGTCGTACTCTAAACTTAGAAATAGATATCCTACACAGAGAGATCCGAGATCCGATATTCCTCCGGGACCTACGCTACGAGCCTGTTGCATAGAAAGGCACTGATGACGAGCACCAAGCTAGTCTGTCATAGGTTTGTGTTCCATTTCACTTACCGGCGTCGTTATTTCCGTACCTATCGTGGAATACTTTCAGCGTCAGTTGAGTGTTGAAAGAATTTGAAGCCTTGGGGCCTTATTCTTATTAGTTCTCTAGCACTCAACTAGCTTAGAAAGCCGCTAGTCTGTTGCCATCTCAATTCTTCTTCCTGCCCTTATCCCACTTTATCGGTCGGCACAACATGTTCTCCTCTTCAATTCTCATCTATCAGCGGTCATCTCTGTATTCGCTTGTTTCTTATCCATGTCATCTTTCACACTATCCATCTTTTCCATCTTATTCTTCTTAATTATAACGACATTCTTATTTTTAATTATATGTACCAATACACAAATATTTGTGTGGTGGACATGGATATTTGTTCTCTGTCTGGGTGTTATATTGTTTTAAGTATCAGCTATCTGGTTCCCATAGTACAAGCTCGGCTTAATTTGGGGCTAGATAGTGTTGTGTGCCTTGTCTGCAATGTTTATTTATTTATTATAACTAGACCCTCGATAATTTTCTTCGTAAAAAAGAAAATCCAATAGGAGAGGGAAAGGAAACCTTGTCAAAAATAATTGTCTAGAAAAAGTATTTAATTACTTTAAACGTAGAGTTAATTACTATGGGAAAACCCTCTGAGGTTCAAAGACATGTTGCGATACGAACCCATAGGGTCGAATGAAATTGACGGTTTCAAATTATGAGTTGGTATCACGAACGGGAATCGCGAACTCATAGTATATACAGGGCGTCCCACGGATATGCCACATGGAGGGGAAGTACCTTAAATATTGTAGATGGAACATTTCACTGAAAGAAGACTTTTTGAATTAAAAAAAACAAAAAATAAACCAAGCATATAAGTCAAGTCTTTATCTATCGACTAGTCTGCACAATCGGTCATAATGTTATAATTTGAATAGGTTCATCATGGCGCACATCTGAAGTTTCCGTGCTTAGGAGAGAACGTTATGCTGGTCACTGCTTTACCGGTCCTAAACTTAATATCTATTACCAAAGTTTGCAACTACTATCAAGCGACTGCACCAGAGCCCGAAGTCCCAGTGCATTTACAACATTTCGTTACCAAATGTTGTTTTCGTTTTGCCTATTTGTCTCTGTCTATTGTATGGAGAAAAGATGAGACAACAACTCTAACTACGTAACGTATTTTTGCCGTCTCATATTTTCTCCATACAATAGAGAGAGACAAATAGGCGAAACGAAAACAACATTTATGGTAACGAAATGTGTTAGCAAAACTCCGACTTCGGGTACAGAATTTATACAAATAACAACTTAAATAAGTAACTTTCACGGTAATGTGTGTGCGTGTGGCATTGTGTGTTAGCATATGTTCGAATATCATGACATCAATCGATAAGTTTACTTTTTTTTTCAGTAAATGTAAATTGGAATGCTGCGATACCTACTTGTAAGAATCGTATTCTTCTAGTGCAGTCGACTGTACCTCTGACTTTCATCATAAAGATAAACAGACTGAAGAACATAATCCCCCAGAGAAAACAGATATCTTGCTTGCTACTCAAGATCCCAGCTCAAATAAATATTGTCTTCTAAAGAGTAGACAGTCCAATCCCACTCAAGTATGGCTTGCCGTAGACAAAAGTTTAATATAATTGCACGTCGTGCGCCGTGTCTTGGTGTCTTGTTTGTGCCTCTGTGATCTCGCATTCTTTATTCAATGCATCTTTGAAGCGAAATTAATTTAGCAAGCTTTTGTGTTCGAAGTGCAACGTGAATTGCATTATGCGCTGTATTTATAAGCAAGGCATGGTCTATTATAAAAATTAGTGATGCGCCCGTTACGTGAAGATGTTTCATCAACTTGAGGTAATAAGGCCTACGTTATTACCAACAGATTAAGTTCATGCTTGGGCTAATAAGGCTTACGTATACGAGAAAATTGCTAACAGATAAATCGATTTATATTGTAATCGTTGTTCAGTCGATCTTTGAAATTAAAAGTCTTAGTTTGGGGCTAGATAGTTTTGTGTGGATCGTTTACACAACAATATTTATTTATAAAAAAATATTTATATAGGGGTTATCAGAGCACGGCTAAAAATCTCATTTTGAACTTGCCCTTTATAATACAGAATACAATATTCCAAGCGTACTTTAAAAAGTATTGGCTTTCGTGGTGCTAAACCGCACTGCATTTGGAGGGTTCATAAACGTTTTTTCTGCAGTCGACCGGTAAAAAATGACAAGCGAAGCGAAAGCTCGCGAGTTCGAGGGAATGTTTAAAAAACATGAGAATAAAGTATTCTAACAGTCGCTACGTTGCACAATCTCTACGTTTACCCGACACATGACATATTACTAAATTAATAAAGTTAACGTTTTTTTTATGTCTCAATTTATACGTAGACTAAATGAAAAAACTCTTATTCTTCTTCTTATCACGTGAAAGTCTCATCGTGGTGAAAGGATTTTAAGTACGCCTCAAAGAGGCTCCTTTGCATCTGGCCGAGCTTTAAAATTTTATAAAGAGTCTGAGATATGTACGTCCAAACATGCCTATATTTTCCAATGGTTAGTGCCATACAAGAATAACTAGGCTATTTCTCGCACAGTTTTAAAAGTTAAATTTATATTGCCGATGCCATGAGTGGTACAACCCTAGTTAATATGTAAGGAAGGCCTCAAGCACAATAAGTTTGCCGAGAACCGAGAGCGTCTACAAAAGCGCTCACAATGTCCTCATAATATTAGTAAAGAGCGTGTTCCTAAGCAATTCACGTAGTACTACCGGCCGGTGTCACAGTACAATAGCGCTGTTATTTTGCCTGTGCTACTTCAATCCTTTCAACAAGCAATCGAATCAACTATCTCATCAGTTCTTCTTCTTCTTAATGAATGGCATCTGTCCTTTTCGGATCAATTTTGCTAGTGTTGAGTAGTTTAATGAGAATGATGATAATATATTACATAGATAAAATACTTTTCCGTCAAATCGTCAGTCGTCTGTCAGGTCGGCCCTATCTAATTGGCATTGGAAAAAAGATGACCGTTTTTTCCCAAAACCATCTGAAACATTTTCGATCAAATCAGAACATCACAAAATACCTCCTTGAGCTCCTTATATAACATAACAGCGATCTTTGCTTTTATTTGGCTCATGTAGCTTATCCTTGGTCTTCCTCTCTTTCCTTCTACCTTTCCTTCGATTATATTTCTGATAAAGCTGTCATGTCGTACAAGATAGCCAATCATCTTTTCTCTTCTGTTCTCAACAACTTCTATGAGGGCTCTTTCCTCGTCGACTCTATTTAATACTTCTACGTTCGTTACTCTTTCTGTTCAGCTGATCCGTTCCATTCTTCTCCAATCCCACATTTCAAATGCTTCTCTCTTTCTGTCATCTCTTTGTGTCATGGTCCACGTTTTCATCTAGTTATCTACACATTCTAATTACAACCCTGAGTAAAATACGCGGCGTTGATTGTGTCATTTATCTGAATGGAGCTAAGCTTTTGTGCCTCCAATAAAGTCCACGATCGCTTTGTCATTGTCTACTTAGCAGTGAAACATCTGTAATGTACTGCTGTTTGTTCTGTGCGTTGCCGGTGTCTGTGACAATGGCGAATCACGTCATGCTCCGTGCTTTTAAAGAATGGAAACGGAAGCCGCGTCCTATCTTAGGGCATGTTCCGACGCCGGCGCTATCCTATCAAACGATACGCAGAAGAATTATTTGACAAAGGACATCTGCGGGATACTCCATATCTCAACGGATATTAGTAGGAATAGTTATTAATAGTCATACTTTTAATAGTTTAACTTTTACCTACCATAGTTTGTAATTAATACTAGTTTCACTGTCTTTGTTCATTTTATGGATATTTGATATTACCGTTGCTTACGAACTCGTACCAACATATTAACTTGTAAACCAAACTAAGTAAACCATCCCTGCCCTTATCCCATTTAATATGAGGTTGGCATTTATTTACTGTACCGACTCAAAACAAAGCTTAAAATACCTTTTTAAAGTAGTAGATATTCAAATTATATATCTGGCGTCTTATCCAATACGGTTTTTTCAAAACGCAGGCACTTGAAACTGAGGAGACAACCCATTGTGTTCCGCTAAGCTAATTTCAGCATTATCGGCATCCTCCACCCCTCACACAAAGAGAGGCGCTTATAGGTCAAATGCAAATAGAATTCGCTTGTTGCGTGTCTCGTTATTCAAGCGAGACTCTTGTTGCTCAGCCCGAGAACAAATTGCGAGTTTCATAAAGCCAGTTTTGAATATTAATAAACACGAAGGAACCTTGGTTAAAGCGTGGCCGTTTTGCCGGGCAGGGTACGTCTCTGGCTGCTGGCTGCTGCCGCTGACATCTGCTAAATTGGAAACACTTTTTTCACATTAGAAACTCTTGCCTCACGTTCCGTCCCACCCAACAACTCGGAGCATTTAGCGAAACAATAGAACGGCAAGGATCGAGCGCACAGCGAATGGATAATTCGAAATAGGGAACGTTCCAGAAGCCCTGTTTGTGCGTGCGTTGCTATTGCGTGACATGTTGCCAGCTAATGAATAATAAACAGCATAGTGGCGACTCATTCATATCAATACACGAAACGCAATATTCTTTTTAACATAAAAACGATTGAACGTCAACTTAAGCGGTATACAATATTGGATTTGCTTTGTATAAAGTAAGCTCGCCCGGTAAATCTCGCTGCCTATAAGCGGTACACGCCAACCAACAATGTCACCCGATTGTTTTTCCTTTTAAAGCACTTTGCGTGATAGTGCCGGACTATTATTTTAATTACTTTCATAGTATGAAGGGGTCGTTAACATTTGGTTTTTACATGTTCAGTAGGTTTCACGGGGAGTGTCCGGCGCGGCGGTATGGCAGGGCGGGCGGGCATCGATAACGGTACGGTGCGGTAATGACTTTCCAAACTATTCAACACAGAACTACGAATATAGCTCTCATATTCTAACTCCGGTATCCTTAGGCAAGAGTCAATATTGTTTTATGCTCGCTCATTCAAACGTATAAATATTGCTAGACATTTTCAGCCCCAAACTAAGTAAAACTATGGCATGGCTTATGTACATTGAATACCGCTACTCTGTTATCGAATTCAAATAGTTTCCATAGTAATATCTAGTTTTTACTACATACTTCCTTGAGTGCCGTCTGCGGATCTGAGTGCAAGACTGCGGTATTGGCGTCGACTGGTAATTACATACCTTTGATGGATCGATAGTCCACTTTACCCATAATTAAATAATTACGCTTTATTTGCTTTTCGATAATTGAAGCCCAAACATGTTATGGCAGCCCTTCGCTGATATCATCACGTCATTTATCATCATCATCACCCGCAGCCCGACTTAACCCACTGTTGGGCACAGGCCTCTCTTTGCTCCTGCCACTTACCAAGATCTTGGGCTACCCTCATCCAACTGCGGCCCACGACGCTGACAATGTCGTCAACCCATCATGCGAATCACGTCATTAATTCTCTAAAATTGGATACAACTGCGTGTAAGTTTCACAATGGGAGAAACCCACTAAGGTAGACCTAAAATTTTCCATCAAACCCATACGTGTAGGGTATCTATTGATAGGTCTTCAAAAATGATGTTGAGGTTTCTAACATTGTTTTTTTCTAAACCGAATAGTTTGCGCGAGAGACACTTCCAAAGTGGAAAAAAGTTGGTCCCCCCCCCTCTAACTTCTAAAATAAGAGAATGATAAAACTAAAAAAAATATATGTTGTACATTACTATGCAAACTTCCAACGATATTTGGTTTGAACGAGATCTAGTCAGTAGTTTTTTTTTTATTCGTCATAAATCGTAAACCACAATTTACCTTTCGACGAACTACAAAAACCTTTATATTAATGTTAATTGATGCTACGGAACCCTTCATGGGCGAGTCCGACTCGCACTTGGCTGCTTTTTTTGTATGATCTTGCGATCTCCAATCCGCTTGCCACACGTGGCGAATACGGAAAACCTCCTAATATGGGGGTCGGGGGAGTCAAATTCGTAGCAATGGTTATTCAGACTGTTGATAATAACGATAATTTTGCGGTACTAAAGTTTGTAGGTACAGTCAGCACCAAAGTGGATTGGCATTTCTGGTTAATAATGTTCAAACACTATTGAAGTTTGAACTTTATTTTATCCACTTTGAGCCATAAGACATAAAAGACATTTAAGAGATGTCGTGCCGACCTCACATAAAGTGGGATAAGGGTAGGAAGAACAAGAAGCTTTGAGTCAACTTTATGCAAACCAATGCTAACATGTCTTTGACGAATCTAAAAAAAGGGGGAATTTTCTAAATTAAATTGCTAATCTCCTTTTGATGTTTACTGTACCTCCTAAGATCAATTTAGTCACACAAATAGTTCTGCTTAGCTCTATCATTATTACATTCATATTTAACTTGGCTTACACTTGTCGAGTTCGCCAGATTGTAGGGTTTGTTGACTAAGGATAATGGGGGCAGTTCTTCGCTTATTTGACCTTCCATGACTGAGGTGTAATGACCGCGCGTAATGAGCCGTTGGGCAAGGCACCAGTTTAGGGCGTGGTTAATAAATACAATAAATTATCGTGTTCAAATTCTAGTGCTATACATAACGGCTCTGCCAAACACCAGCTTGCTGCATTAGACTCGATTGAACGAAGAGCTTTTAGGCTGATGGGTGAACAACACATTTCGCCGACTTAGATCCAGAGTCTAGCACATCGTTGCAGAGTTGCTTGCCGATCGATATTCTATAGGGTACATTTTGGGGAATGTAGTCAAAAGCTGCATGATCTCATACCAAATTAGGACTAGCAGACGCACGGCGCATCCATACCTGATTAGCATACCACCCATTCGCACTAAGCGTTTTGGCTCCACCTTTATTACGCGAACCTCCAGGGAGTGGAACTCATTGCCGTAGGCTGTTTTTCCTGACCTTAAAAAAGAGCCTTGGGAAGAAAGTGATAAAGAACAATTTACTTTGACTGACTAAAATAGTGGGGCGTGCGGTTTAAGATTGGATGATCTCTACCTAAGTTCATCAGAGGCATTCGATGACGTTAGTTACTTATGCTAACCTCCCAGTCAGGGAACACTCTGAACCGCGCAGTAAACGCTTCGTTTGATTGACTGGTTTCAGTAATTGGTTCCAATCACACCCAACCCATGAACCCAGCTCATGTGCGATCATCGGCTAACTTTAAATGAGGTCATGATTTGGGCTCGGGCGAAGCAACGATCAATTTTTTTAAAATAAATTCATAATTTCTTTATTCTGTTGGACCACAAGGAACAGTTTTAAAAGTTCGAAATCATGTGTCAAGTGCACGAAAGAAGCGTCTTTGAGGCGCACTAAAAAACTTTTCAGCACACTGGTTCCGAAAAACGGTTGACACGATAAGAAGAAAAAGGGCATGCCAGGCTGATAAAATGTTAAGTGTTTTTATTACTGGCACTTAATGTGCCCCGTACACAGAACTTGGAAAATAGGATTGTATTATTTTAGTTTTTATTTTTACATATTTCCCTGCTATTAGTGTTTCCTTAATTATCAGGTAGTTTTTTGCTGTATTTTTTTGTGTTTAAAATCATAGTAAGTACTTACAAAGAACGGTTGCTGTAAAGGCCTAATACGCACATCTATCTGGGCGATGGCGATCAGCTGTCAAATATGACAGCGTTGATCACGTGATGTTCACGTGATCGCCATTGCCATTGCCTAGATATGCGCAGGCCTTCAATCGCGACACAGTTTTACCTAATGCGATTTTCAGTAATTGGTTCACTTGTTTGCACTCTGTTTTTATATTCGCTAAGTTTTACCCTACACTGCTTAAAGTACCTACCTTTTTTGAATAAATATGAATAATAATGACTCTTGGTTTGCCAGGAGGTATCATCCGCCATCACAGTGCCATTGACACTGGCTGATAAAAATCTTTGGCTTCATAATTATGTCGGCATGAAGCGTTGTCGATTGAATTTAAATTAAGCCTATCGCATGACTCCGAGGTGCATTGTGACAATGTCCCACCTGCCAGCTCAAAACCCACCTTATCCAACTACCTTTGAGCTCAATATAGCTCGCATTACTAAATCGGTCACACATTTTGAATACGGTGCCTTTGTTTCAATATTGATCAATTGTGCTGATATTGATATTTAATTAGCTGGCGGAGGTGAAGCAATGATTATGGCGATGCTCAATTTAATTAATATTTAATATTAATTAACTCGAACATCGCCAAATTTCACTACCACGAGCTTCTTTGAGCCACTTGAAATCCTTTCACCACACTTGGTTTGAAAGAATCAGTGACACGATAAGAAGAAAACTACCACGACTATGGCTAATGTAAATTTTAGAAGACATCAATATTATAAATAGTCATTTCTAAACCATTAATAATAGAACCAACTGAGCTAGACTGGCCTCTAGCTCAGTTGGTTGTAGCTCTGCCTTCTGCGCCGTAGGTCGTGGGTTCGATCCTCACCGAGAACAAATATTTTTGGTGGTGAACATAATTGTTTGTTCTCTGTCTGGGTGTTATATTGTAATCTAAGTATGTATTTACAAAAAAAATAAATTCATGTATTATAATATCAGCTCTCTGGTTCCCATATTACAAGCTCTGCTTAGTTTGGGGCTGGGTAGTGTTGTGTGAATTGTCCACAATATTTATTTATTTATTCATTATTGAAAATCATTACACAACTAATGCTTATAATCGTAGGTTCTACACAAAGGTTTATGAGCATTCAATCAACTGTCAATGGCCGATAGGATATCACACGAGGCACAATGGACTACCATTCGTCCGCACAATAGTTGTATTGAAATATCCTTTTCTCAATAACAAGCCCTTGATTGTAACTTAGATCTACATGTGACAGCATACGCAAGCAAAGCGAGAGACAATGTCGAATACTCACTGCTTATTCTGATCTGTCATAATAACTAAGGGCCTTATCAAAATAATTGTTAGCTGAATCGAACGTACATTTTACGTACATTTTATTTTTATTTATCACTGAGGAAGACTTTCTTCGTAGATCACTGGTTATTTGACGCCAGATATCTGCAAGGAATGAGGGGAAATGCACACTTATCAAGGACTGATGACAATGCAATAAAAACAATGAAATCAGACCAGGATCTTCAAGATTCATGCTGTTTAGTTCCATGTAACAGTGATGCATTCGATGCCAAACTAAAAAGTAGAAAAAAAAACCAAAATACTTCAAAAAATACGCTTTGTAGTATAAAGTGTTGTGAGAAAATAAAATGTTTTTTTTTGGTAAAAAGCGCGGACCTTATGTTAATGTATTGTGTATTTTTTATAACTTTTATTTGTTTTAATATGGAGACCAACGACGAGGAGTTGGAGTAGGTTATCATTAGGTGCGTACCACACATTCAAATGGGCCGTTGCTAATTAGGCAAACATTTAGTTTTGTACACTCGTAAGTAGTTGAAGTACTAGTCCCGGAATATTAAACGACTTTGTTTTGCTGATAACGGAATACGATAAGGTCATTGTCCTGGGTTGACGACGTTGACGTGTGGTTGAAGTGCTCTATGCTTGGTGGTCAAAGAACAGGTGTGGTGATAGTGACCATCCCTGACGTCGCTGTTTGAAAAGCGCTGTCATCTCGCTAAACTAACATCAAACCTAGTTACCTAGAGCTGGAGAGGCTACTATCCAGCCCCAAACTAAGCAGAGCCTGTCCATTGGGAACCAGCAAGTTGATATAATGAAATAGTTTTTTTTAATTCATACTTAGAATACAAATAACACCCAGACAAAGTACAAACATCTATGTTCACCACTCAAATAATTTTGTTCTCGGGTGGAAACGAACCCACGCTCAGCGCCGAAGACAAAGCGACTATCAACTGAGCTGTGAGAGCAGTCTATGTTCAGCAGCTTTTCTTTAGGTTTATGATGACAATGATGAGCCATGCTATCAAAGTCTATAATGACAAAGCCTGTAAACTTGCGAGGCGACCGAACGGATACATAGTTTGTAACTATTGTAACTAGTGCACCGCTTGCGATATTGCCTGCTTTACAAGTTTTGACGAACTTCAGCCATCCAATTCACTCCTGTGATCACATACCTGCTGCTTGATGGAGTGGCTTGTAGTTAACGTCATCGTTCTACTTCCAAGATGTGGGCCGAACTCCCTGTTAATACAGTTAAGTTTGACAACTATCGCAGCTTGTCGCCTAGATGTCGCTGTACCTGTAAGCATATTCCACTGCAAATGATGTTCGAAATATGGAATGGTGGTGGATGGTATCGTGAAGAAATTGATCTGATTAACAACTGTATGTCTGGGTTAGCCTAGAATCTACTTGCGCTTATTAGTAAGCTAAATAAGAGTGGATAGGAATCTTCTAGGTGAATGTGTTTCACCGTCGACCGCATCATCACTTAACAGCAGATGATATTGAGCAAGCGCCAGAAGCGCGTGCTATTCTAATCAGTTTTTCGTTGCTCTTTCTAATAAAAATAGAGGGAATCAGAAAAAGCCAATCACAGGGATTTGATTGTCGAGAATTCCTTCAAGCCCTCGATGGCTTATTAAGTTTGTAAAGTAGAGTCAATTTAGACTGGTGGTCTACTTATTTTCAAGGATCTTTAATAATCGTATCATGCTTCTGGTACTTATAGCTTGCGCTGCTGGGCGTTGTTTGTCGGTTAAAGCAATAGTTTCTTGACTTTAATTCCTAGGCGCTATATATTCCTGATTCCTTAAGACTAAGGTTAAATTAGAGGTGATCTAATTGCCGCCTACTCATATTTTATAAAACAACGTGAGGAACTCGTGGTTTAATTAGCTATACACGTATTGACCATGTCTTTCCTGTGGATTAAGTCAACTAAGCTGTCAGGATGGTATAGGGGCTAGGCAAGCCTATTCCATCTAAAATCTGCTCCAGGTAATATGGCGTCCCGCAAGGCGTGAATAATCACCAGTTGCCCTTAGTGCTATATAAATCATCTACAAAAGATGCAAAGTCCTGTTTACTTCTTTTTCCTCTCAATTTGCAGTAATTGGTATTTCATACGCGACAGGTTGCAAGCCCATCGCCGCTGCTGAAATACTAGCTGGTTTCCTCAAATATGTTTTCCTTCACCGTTTGAGAGATCTCTCATTTCGCTCATTAATTTTATAAACGGAACATTCTATTGGCGGGAAGGATCCACTTCTTCTTCTATCTTGTCAATACTACAATAGGCATGAAGACAGTAATCAAGTACTCGTATCGCCAAAATATTTATCTGATCTAATGAAAAAGGAATCAAAGATTTTGAAAAATGTATTTATTCTCTTATTAATGTCGAGATTAATAATTTGTTTGTTAAAATAAATCTACAAAATACAACAATCCGCCATGATAGCATAAACACAGTTTATACGTATGGTTAATGAATGCAAGCGTCTTCGTTTGCGTGCAGCTAGTTTCTAACACCCTTCACCACCCTGTGCCGGTTGAACTCTCGAAAAGATTCCTCTTCTTAACTTCGAAAGATTCCTTTCTTACCACATGTTTAAGGAGTTCCCAAATTTCCGGCTTCTAGGTCTTACGACTTTTAAACTTTGCGTTTGTTGTCAGTCAGGAATCTAGCCGTTTATTTTTTATTTTATAATTAACTGGCCTCTCAGCTCAGTTGGTAGTAGCTCTGCCTTCTGCGCCGTAGGTCGTGGGTTCGATCCCCACCGAGAACAAATATTTGTGTGGTGAACACAGATGTTTGTTCTCTGTCTGGGTGTTATATTGTATTCAAAGTGTGTATTTACAAAAAAAAACAGGAGTATTATTTTATCTGGTTCCCACAGTACAAGCTCTGCTTACTTTGGGGCTAGATAGTGTTGAGTGGATTTTTCGCATGATTAATTTTATTTTATAAATATTTTAAGCCTAGCTAATCGCAGCGCTACTATCGCTATTTTAATTTTGCCCCCATGTTTTATGTTGCTCTTGCTATTTGTTGAATTTGCGATTTTTATTTCATTTTATTTGAAATGTATTTTTTTTGCTGCTTTCTAGAATTTAATATTAATTTAATGCTAGCCACTGAACACTGAAGTGACTGTTGGGCAAAAAAAGTCCCATTTTTTGCCAGTCACTACTATCTTCTGCATTTAGTCGCCAATTACCGCTCATTAAAGATTTTCTTTCAGCCTGCTTCTATCTCATCATCCCACTTCAGGGTAAATGCCTCCTTACACCCTTATATTTTTGATACTCCAGAGCGGTTGAGCGCCAATTATTCAAAAACGTGTCCAATTGGTCCTGCCTCTCAATCTCTCAATCTGAGTCATAATTACGGCCCAGAAATCCTTCGGCATGCGGCACATGTGCCCAGCCTAATTCCATTTCAGTCAGCTTTTTCAGTGACGTCATCGATTTGTGTTTTGGGGCGCAACATTGCTCACGCCGAGAATACAGTGCCCAACGCTCGTTGCAAAACCTCAAGAGCGAATCTCCGTTTAGCCGTCAAAGACCGAGTCTGAGCGCTTTAGATCGGGGAGAATGTATACTTTCATGAAATTGCATTTTAGGAAAAGTGGAAATTGCCTTTTCGAGGGTGTTTCATGCCTCAATAGCTATAGGTCAGGCTATCAGAACATTTTAAAAGGTTTATGGGAAACAATATTACTTATGAATAACATATTGCTATTTGTAGTCGTGACCTGCTGCAGGCTAGGCGAAGGTAGCTAAAATGACTAATTCTTAATTATTATTCAGCCGTTTTCGTCCCACTGCAGGGCAAAGGCCTCCCATTACTAATTGTTAATTATTAAGTAATTAAATACCTTTAACTTCTTACTAAGTACCTAATCGCTAACCTATATTTTAATTGTAATTATGTGAATGCAATAATTCGTACAGTATCACAAGGATCACTTTAAAACGTCTTAAGGCTAGGTGAGTCTGGGTGCCAGTTAATGCTTGCATATCCCAGCAGACTTAGCACGACGCAAATGCGTTCATTGAAGGCACCCTTAATACGTGAAGTTGCCAGGTCGTGAATGATTAACACGCCAATAGACTATGCACGAGACGAGCATCTAAATGACATCCTACTTCGAGATCCCTCTCGACTACCGATACGATTGTAGACAATTTTCATATTGAAACGTTTTAGGCGCCAGAGACATCGACCTACAATTGTAGATCAATGGCCAGAGAAAAATGATTGAGTTTATTCAGTAGTATCACAAGGATCACTTTGAAATGTCTTAAATCTAGGTGAGTCTAGGTGTTCTCCACGCGACCAAGCCTACAAGAACAGGCAACAAACTACGGTTTGATTAATGATTGTTATGTACATTAAAATTGTCCCCAAAATTGTCTAATAGCATGACTGAGGCCACTACCGATATCGTGCCGTACAATGTAAGGGCGCCATAAGTCGCTCCTAGAGTCACATGCATAATTTAAACCCTTGTATCGATATATCGCATCCTTGTAGTATGCAAACGTTAGCATGTCAGCTTAGCATTCCATACTAAACTCAGCCTAGTACTATGCTACGCTTCGGTTGGGGTAACTGGGGTTTGTTGTTTCAAAAATCTTCTTGGCATCTTCTAGCTAAAATTATAACCTCGCCGAATACCGCGTATAATCACTTAAGCATTCTCTCCCAAATACTCGAGGTACTTAGAGCTCCATCTTAAGAAATCTCCATCTTTATAACTCGAGGTGAATGTAGCTTTCCAATGGAGAAAGAGTTTTTGAAATTGGCATAGTAGTTTTTGTGTTTATTCATTACAAACACCGCGTTTAAAATAAAACACCTTTTGGTTTTACTATTTATAGGTTTGCGTTTCATACAGCACTATTGGTATTATTTCATCAACATTTCTCGCTCGAACAAACCTTGTATTAGTAACACACAAATTATGTGACAAAATAAAGTTAAAATGCTAAAATAAAATGAATTGCATTACGAGCGTTCTCCAGTTTTCGAAAACAAACCCGAGACTGTTTAACAAGGCTCCAGCGCAGCGGCTAGATTATTTCTCAAAGACATCGATCTATTGTAACCCTTGCTTTCAAAACCTCAGCTCAAGTGTCAGCCACAATATTCGGTTGTGGTGGATAATGACCTGTCAGACGCAGTGATTGCACTAGTCTAGGGCTTCAGCGCCTCGATGCTAATGATCTTAGCTTTAGTCTTAAGCAACTAGTTATTGGACATGCGACACTGGCAGGCTATCCTTGTGGTCAGGACAACTTAAGCTGTTCGTGGAAGTTTCGACCGCAAGGAACAATTTGTTTTATAAGGACAAGAACTACGAAATGCTTTATATTTTTGCTCGATTATAGAATAGAAATGTATCGGTTAAGAAGTTAAGGGGTTCGAAGCACGATTGACGAAACATGACTGAAAGAAACTTTCTGTTTTTCATATTCTGAAGAAAAAATGGGTCTATGTTGGGAAGAAACTGTTTCACTCTGCCGGTTACTAGAAATGTTTCTGTTCTTAGTACCGTAATGAGACCGGCGCTTTGTTAGGGCTTTTCTTGTTTGAAAATAAGCTTGAATTTGCAAACAGGCCGGCCATCCACCCTTTCCCCTCGCGACCCCGCAGACGACCACAATGCCACTTCGTCAAGTAAAAAGCTGGCAATTCATAGCTAATGATGGGGTTTGTTCACAGCTACGTGCATCGCGCCGCTCGGGATGGAGAGCGGCCAGATCCCCGACAAGGATGTCACCGCGAGCTCATGCTACAACGACGGCAACGTGGCCCCGCAGAACGGACGGTGAGCACCAACTTCAACTCAAAGTTAAAAGGCATTCTTGCCTTGCCTTGACTGGTGTCTCAGCTCAGTTGGTAGTAGCTCTGCCTTCTCAGCCGTTGGTCGTGGGCTCGGTCCCCACCGAGCACAAATATTTGTGTAGTGAACACAGATGTTTGTTCTCTGTCTGGGTGTTATATTTACTGTAGTCTAAGTATGTATTTACAATAAAATAAAATTATATCAGCTATCTGGTTCCCATAATAAAAGCTCTGCTTAGTTTGGGGCTAGATAGTGTTGTGTGGATTGTCTATAATATTTTTATTTTATTTATTCTTTTAATTGAATCACAAGAATTGTAGATTTTTAAAAGCTAGGTGCCAGTTCTACGAGACGAAATAGTGCCAACAAATTCACAACAAGTAATAATGTAGTCTCCGAAAGAGTTATGTAGCTTCTTAACTTAAAGAAGCTCTCTCATCGCGAAATCTTCGTAGATACAAGATCTACTTATCTGAAAATAGCACTGGCTCTCTTTCTAGGGAAACTTAAAATCCTTTCGCCACATCAAGTTAGAAAGAACCAGTGATAAGAAGGACTTACTAAGAAACTATTATTGAGAACCCAATGAGTTAAAAAAGTGTCAAAAGGTAATAAATAACATACGCGAATGAAGTCGCGTGGGATTCCACTAGTCCATATAAAAACTTATGGACATGAATCTTATAATGATAGAACGCAGAAACGACAAAAAAAAAAGAAACGACAGTTCAATGAAATGTATTCAACAAATTTATTGCGCATCTATAAGCTTTGAAACTTCAGATGTTCAACGTCCAGACAACATCCCATAGACTGACTTTGCTACTTTTAAAAGTTTTGTTTGCAGTTTCTTCTTTGAAAAATAAATCGCCAACTTTTAAGGCTACTTTTATAACTAGAGCTTGGTCTACTTCAAACTTTTCGCATACACATAATATGGGTATGCAAATCATAATCGACCCAACCGTTATTTTAACAGTTTGATTTATTGAGGGTAGTTTAACAATGCTTTACAGTAGCTCGTCACGATTTGGGCATTTGGATTTCTTGACAAACCGATGACGTCATAGTTCGAAATGAAATAAGGCATGAGCGCTTTTGGGTACGCCAAATTGCTGGCAAGCTTGCCGTAATGATGTAGAGGGAATTCCTAATTTCGAACCCCATAGGCAAGCTTAGCCTAAGGGCACTATTTAGATCTAGATAGTAATAATTATGTGATAATAATGTTTCGGTTTGAAGGGTGTGGGTGCTGGTGAAATTACTCGCACGTGAGGCTGAACATCTGTATGCCTCAAGTTGATGGACGTGGGGCAGTGCATCGTAGGGCACGTTCCTGACGTGCGTGACCTACGAGGCCATGCGCTATACCACTAATATAGGCGATGGTTACTACTTAACATCAGGTGGGCCATAAGCTTGTTCCATCAGCTAGATGTATAAAAAAAACAATGTCCAAATGTTTCTTTTACAAAAAGAAAGCTTTAAAATCGAATGCGCATATGTCATGCACGCGAATAAAATTGAAACTTAAAGCCACATTGCAGGCCAAATTCGTTGAATAAGATCGGGAAGTTTGTAGGAAAGAAAATGCTGATTTCCAAGCCATTTTAAATCTTATCTCCGTTCAATAAAGATCATCAGACTTTCAGATTCAATTTGAGCACGCGTCTGGTAGGGTTTGCGTTCGTTTGGTCGCGTGCTATAAAAATAGTCCTTATTTTAAAGTCTCTTTTCACGGAGACTGTGGTTATTTAAGGCTCGAACACACCTAGTTCGCTGGCGGTAGCGATCAGTGAAACGCTGTCAAATATCGCTGTCAGATTTGAGATTTGACAGCGAATATTTGACAGCGTTTCACTGATCGCTACCTCCAGCGAACTAGGTGTGTTCGGGCCATTACTTCGCATGCGACAGAGTAACTTCTATTGTCTGAGTTTTTTGCTGAAGGTTTCATACCTCAACTGGAAAAATGTATAAAAATAAAAAAAATCGTTTAATTCGGACCATATTAAATCCATAGCACACAAGAAAGAAAGAAAGAAAACTCATTTATTTGACCCATTAACACATTGAACAAATTAGTAGGTAACAAAGAAAACTAAAAGGAAAACTCAGTCAAAAATGCTTTAAATTAATTTTGCTTTACACAATTAAAAACGCATCTCAATAATAAATAAATAAAACAGTTAACTTAAAAACTAGCAAGCACGTCGTTGGTAAGTGCTGTGAACGATCAATGAGAGAAATAAACTCCTCCATTTATCGTCCTCAGCATAAGGCACATCCATAGAAGAGACGTCCTCTCCGCAATAGTCTTCAAAATGCTGTTACTATTTATATAACTAGCAGCCCGTCCCGGCTTCGCACGGGGTAGACAATATTGTTGTACATTATTTTGTTCTATCGCTAATAGTTTCGGCAGCGCATTCGACGAAAGACATTTTAGGACTCATTTTTCTACACCTTCGGTTACATTGTTCAAATTTTACCAAGGATCCCTAATTTTTTTCAAAATGAAATGTAGCCAATTGGAAGAATGTAGCATTCTATTGGTGAAAGAATTTTTTAAATCGTCCCAGTACTTTTTGAGCCTATTCATTACAAACATACAAAAATAGGTACAAATCTTTCCTCTTTATAATATTAGTATAGATATAGATAGGCTAATCACTATGTTGTCAGCGATTTTTCGGCTGTTTGCTACTTAATCACTTTGCAACGTATTGATCGAATTGGATTTGGATGAAACTTTATTAATCTAGTTCTTAACCTGGATTTATTTTTTCTGCGAGTGAAGCCGCTGGCAGAAGCTAGCATCTAATAAAGTTAAAAATAGCTATGATTTGAGAGAGCACACACATGGGTATCAATTTACGAAAGTTCACGCCTCATTGATGACTGCAGCGTCGTCGCGCGTCAACGAGCTTAATGACTGACCATACAGTATGATCCTATGCCCCCTGTTAAGTTGCTTGTCTCATAGCTCTGTCTCCCTCAATCTCCTCACCACTGCACGTGTAGGACAAGGAAGCAGATTGGCAAAGCCTAACTTCAGATTCAAAATTCGTTGTGACATCTGATTGTTTGATTGCTCTTCCCGATTGCTGAACCTTGCTGACACGAGTGACACACTGGAACTGAACGCGGTTAATCAAGCCAGTGATTTTGTTAAAAGAATAATAGCACAAAAAACCGACCATGTGACTCGCGTGCTAAGGGTTCCGTATTACATAAATATAACACGGTGACTGAAACATGTGTTTTGTGCATCGATTTACCGACAGAGCCAGCAGCTCTTTATAAATTAAATAAAAAAAATATTGTGGACCACTATCTAGCCCCAAATTAAACAGAGCTTTTACTATGAGAACCAGATAGCTGATTATATTACTTAAATACATTTTTTTTTGTAAATACATACTTAGAATACAATATAACACCCAGACAGAGAACAAACATCTTCGTTCACCACACAAATATTTGTTCTCAGTGCGGATCGAACTCACGAACTACGGCGCAGAAGGCAGAGGTACTACCAACTGAGCTGAGAGGCCAGTCAAATAAGAAAACTTGTTTGAAAAAAGTTTTTGACAAAGGATATTTAAGCTTTGATGTATTCCCTTAGCGTCGAATGTAACCTAGGCATGCGCATCGTTGCATCATCATTGATTCGATTTAAATCACTACGGAATGCAGGTCGAACTGCCTATTGATCACTAATGAACTCATTCAGTGTGGACCAGTCACGAGCTTTCACGGGACGAGACAAGGGTCTTTTAGTTCTTGGACTTTGTGCTGGTTATTTGATCTTATGGTTCAGTAGGGAAGACTTGGGCCGACCCCACATAAAGTGGGATAAGAGCAGGAAGAAAATGCTTTAGTAGGGCTATGGCAAAGGTTTCGTACAGGGAAGTAACACCATGGCTATATTATATGCCGCCAAGCAGCGATGCTGTGTTTTCGTTTGAAGGGGGTGGAATGTTGATTATGGTTGCCAGAGAAATGACAGTCGCCTGTATGCCTGAAACAGGCTGCACTGACGCGACCGTGTCTTTAAAACAACTACAAATCAATAAGATATACAGTAGTAAGCAACAAAATAACAATAGCAACAAATATACAGTAGTAGTAACAGTAGTAATCCGTAGAGCCATTTCAAATTTTAAGCTATGCTGATGTTATGACAGGGTTTTAAGTAAGTCATATTGTATCTCTCGACACAGACGGACCGCGGCTGTCACAGTGCTCGGCTGAACTTAAATACAGGTTTATAAAAGGTCACGGTCAGAAGTTATTAATCTGGTGCCTGAAGGTTTAAGCACCAGGGTCAGACTGAACCTAGGCTTTTCTGAAAATTTAAATCCAGCTGTTCAAATTGATATTAGCAATATCTGTCGGCATCAACCTCTACAGCTTGGAGACTCCCATTGCTGTACATAGACTTCCATTCATTTCCGGATAGATTTGGGTCCTTGTACCTTCCCGTAATCTTAGCAATGTCGTTGGTCCACGTGGGAGAGTGTCTCATCTTCACTCATCAGTTATACATCAGTCTGTCACTATGACGTATTAGCCACTAGTTGCTGGCAGCAGCTTTGCTCACATCTAGCTGTAATTACTTCATCAATATTTTATGGGCTGGTTCATTTTCTTCTGAGATCTTGCAAATTTTTCGGGATAAAAGGAACACACTGCATATCTTACTTCGAATTGCATATACGTATATGCTATTCGAAGTAAGATATGCAGTGTGTTCAATAATAATGATAAATCACACCGCAGCGTTTAGCTTTGTGGTGTCGAGAGCTACAAACATTCAAACAAATACCTCATTTTCGTCATTTATATTAATTAGTAAGATTAGTAGGATAGGATTGCTGTCCAGATGGGTTGACGGCGTCGACGTCGTCGATTTACCAACACTTGGATGATATACGAGCTGAAAGTTATAATGGATTTGAAGTTTAAACTCGCTTGAAAATATTATGGGGTTATTTGAATATTTAATTTAGATTTCGATTCAGCTATCTGGTTCCCATAGTACAAGCTCTGCTTAGTTTGGGATTAGATAGTGTTGTGTGGATTGTCCAAAATATTTATTATTATTTATTATTATTTAATAAACCGCTCCTTGAAGCATCTACAGATAGAAAGAGTAGGTAAACTTTCCCAACAGTTTGTATTTTCTTTTTATGTATATTTTTAGAAAACAAACGCGATTCTTTTCGTTTGTTAACATTTTATGTGATATCGTCCTATATTCCCGTGATCCGGAACACTATTACTCATGGTTTTATAACTGTTATATTGTTATAAGCGCTCGCTCGTATCGAACTTTAAGAATTTAATACCCTCATTTATATTACTCACTGCGTTTCGGTTTACGATCGAGGAAATTTGTTAACAGGCGATCGGGAACACACGATATTGACTATGAGCTTTCACTCAAAAAGCTACCCTAAAGCCATGTTCACCAAGCAATAATTACTAGACGGGCGAGTGTTTTTTTATGACTAGACTCTTGCATTTCATATATTTTCATCAATCCCATACATTTACGCACATGGGTCTTATGGTTTAGGATCATTATCTGCCCGAAAGAGTCCTCTACCTTCTCTGTATTTTCGAAGATGCTACTATGCATCCACGGGTGCGTTTCTTTGGTCGCCTGTAACAACATCAACGGGTCTGGTGCAATCAGTCTGGTGACTGGATTTTAAGTGTGCCTCAAAGAGTCTACTCTTGGTAGGTACTAACAAAAGTTTTTTTCCTCCAGATTGAACCAGGACATAAAAGGCGGTGCTTGGTGCCCTCGCAAGCAAGTCACCACGGAGTCAACGGAATGGCTTGAGATAGACCTGCACTCAGTGCACGTGGTGACGGCTGTCAGCACCCAGGGACGCTTTGGCAACGGACAAGGACAGGAGTTTGCGGAGGAGTATGTCATCGAGTACTGGAGATCCAAGCTTGCGAAGTGGGTGCGCTACCGAACCACTGATGATCAAGAGGTCAGTTATTATTCACCGAAAAAAACAATATAAAAATTTTGATTTCTCATTTGTGTGGACGTAGCATTCGTGGAACTAACCCCCTCTCTCGGTAATTGAAATTCGAATCCACAGATAAACGGAAACGTGCATAATCTAACAATCCTTATTTCATTCAGATTTTTTTCAGAAACCTATTTTTTTCTCTTTCCTTGGTGGTAATTCCTGGAGTCAATCAGTCGATTTTACTAGAGTAGTACCCGTTAAAGTTACTCAGCCGTAGTTTTCAAACGCTGTTTTTTATTTACAAGTACATTTTTCTGGATAGGTGTGATTTTCAGAAATTCAGCGTTCAAAGCAACATTCTTGAGAAATGTTGAGCTAAGAATTCTTTTTAAAAAAATTTAGGACTAGCTTTTTACTTTATATTTAAGAAAAATGTTTCATGCATACTTGCATGGCGACTTTCCTCTTGCTAGTGGATTTAGCTTTATACACGTATGACAGTGATCAATGGTTATGCACCCCGGTACTGTGGCAAAATCTGATACCAATTATTTTTAGTGTTCCGCGATTAAGTCTGGAAAAATTGAAAACTTCATTCTCTTTTAGCATTCCTTTTGACGTTCTCAAATCTAACTTATCTGAGATGTTGTTCTACTCCTACGATCATATTTATCATATTTGTTATTTTATTCGTTGGAATAATACATACGCAGTAAACAAACACACATAGATGAAGTACTGTATACTACTTTACTTATCCTAGCCAAATTCGCGAACGAACATAATTTGTTTTAATATTTTACTGAAATCACTAAGCTTATTATGACAGGTTGCAGTTTTGTCTATGAGTTAGTAAGTATAACTGATAAAGTCCGTTTTGTTTGTGCCACAGAAGGTTTTGGCAAGCAAAAGTTTACGGAAGGATCTATTCTTTAGCCTGGCGAACATAAAACAGAAATATATAAGTCAATTACCGATTTATGACGCCTCGAAGATAGGTATGTCTCAAGTCCCGACCGTAACGCATAAATAGACGTTTAGTAGTTCTAGCCTAAAACTATTGAACCTGCATTGAAAATAACTTCCAGAAGTAATAAGAAGCTAGGTAGCTATTATTTAGACATATTTGCGAGCAGCCAGGAGATAACCAGAATATTTTAAGGGTGATCAAAGTTTGGTCCCGACCGCCGCGCAAAAAATGCGAGGTAAAAAAATTAAAATGCTTAGAGAGTGTTTTTGGGGCATGTATTAGTGTGGCATAGCGTTAATAAGCGATAATTAAAACTTTTTTTTGGTCACCAAAATTTTGCCCTAACCGCAATATTAATGCTTAGTAGAATTTTTGAAAATTTATTTCAAAGTGATACGTTTGTCATTGTCGTGGCATGCGCGTTCATCTTCATATTGAATAACATCCATGAATACGACACGTTTACTTAAATCTTTACAAATTACTGACGTGCTTCCATACAAAATGGGTTTTCTTGTAACGACTATGGTTATGCAAGCATATAATTATGTTGGTGCTGGGTTTGCATGTAAAATTGGTTGCTAAAAATGAGCTTACTTTGATAGCAATGATGAAATCGCAAAAAAATTGGCATTGGGAACATACGTTTTAGAAAAGATAGATAGATACTAACAATAAAAAAACTAAAAGAGAATTTAGGTACGCGCGTATTCTGCCAAAGATCTGCAGATGGTGTTTTTGAAAGGATCTTCTGGAGAAGACGCTAAAACTTTCACGATGAACGAACGCGATATTTCGTATGTTAGATATTTAAAATTTTAAACGAACCTCTCTTAAAAGCATGCGGAGATCGTATATATTACGAATTCGATGAGAACATCCGACGTTTTTGAAAAAATATAATGCGTAACTTAGATAAACCATGTATGATGTGTGTTTAGACTCTATCTCTTATTATAATTTAATTGTTATTGTTGAATGCATCCTTAATAAAGCTATTTGATTGTATGAAAATACTGGTTTTGGGTACTCGTCCCGACCGGAACAAATCCTAGTCCCGACCGCCGCACTTTAAAAGAAAATATATCTAATTATTCTTATAGCAAAATGCTATTTTCATAATCAGGTTATTAAGAACAACTATCTAGGTACCTATAAAAATAATGGTTAAGCTGTAGCACGTCTAGGGGGGCTGAACTTTACTAGTTTATGCTGGAATCCGGAGAGGGTGGGTGCGTACCTGTCCCGACCGCCGCGCTTTTTGTAGGTGGGATTTAACATAGTAAAATGCTTAAATGTGGGCATTTTACTGGATGATGTCCTTACACAACTATTAAACTACATTGCTGTATATTTATATTACCCAAAACTTGTATAATTACTAAGCTACACATAAAAATATGTCAAAAAATGGAGTAAAACTGTCCCGACCGCCACCCTGGAATGGCCCTCCAGTCTATTAACAAAAAACGTACCACGCGACAATAAGCGCACCTCAGTGTTTCAGTCCGAAAAAATCGTAGAAAATGGTTGTTTTTTCTAGCGGTTTTTGTCAATTCATTAAATATGGGGTTTTTACTATGCGTTATGATTAGAATAAAGTCTATTTAATGAAGTTTTTTATTTTGGTCGTGGTTTCAGTTAGCCTGGAATGACCCTAGAGTCATCCACATGTTTTACTTCAAAGCTTTAGAAAACATAATTATTCATTCTCCCTCACCACTAACAAGGTTCCTTCAGTTTCAGTCTGCTTGCTAAATTAGAGAAATATCATTACAGTTCTGATATAATGTTGCGATGTCCCGGTCGGTGGTTTGGGCTGCTAGACGTCATATTTTAACCGGACTATGAATACGTTAGCCTAGCCACAAGCTGTTTTTTATCCGGACATAAAAATAAGTGCGGCTTTTTACTCAATACTGTCAAATAGCGCCTAAAATGTTACAGCATCAGTATGAGTGACGTCCGCCTTTTTCTTGAGTTGAAGTGAACGCCGTAAAATTGAAACGTCGTTTCCCGCAAGATCTTATGACAAATTGTTACACAGCGGATGAAAAGTTCCAGACAGTCCCGGGATAGTAGGTATATGGTTTCAGCACAGCACCATTAAAATTTCGCCCCCTTGTGCCAGGAAATGCTCTTTTCAAAGAATAACGATGTGCAGACATGTTTGCGACTTGTGACGCGAGGTGTACATGTGTCGCATTTTATTCCTACAGTATTAATATAATGTTTGAAACAAGCGATCAAATAATTAGATTTTTGACCAGGCACGTGACATTTTGGGTAGCTTCTATTAATCCTAAATATTTTCGGATTAATGGTACTAATGCTATAGAATGTTAAAAGCCGGTGCAGGTGGCTCAAAATTCCGAATACTAGAGAAATAGCATCATTTGAGCTTTGAACTTAGCTATTTAGCCGGAAAACACTCACCCAGCCCGGCTTTCGGTGCAACACAAAGTTCATTAAGCTTATCGTTATTGGCGGCTAGCGGACCAGCGGTGGACATGTCACTGTGAGCATCACTGCCCATGTCTCGATGAAATTGCTATCCTGTGTGAATGTACTTCAAACTATGTTGATTGCAATCCCAGGAACGCGCCCTTTGTGCTGTAGACCTTTGATAAGTTAATGGAATTGGTCACTGTCCACTTCGAATATTTGAATTCGTTGGATTGAGGAGGGAATCATCGACATCTGATCCATCCGACCCGATGCATCCGACCAATCGTACGCTCAGCGGAATACTTTGGAATATCCTTTGACTCAGTAGTTCTTTTGAACAGTTCCACCTCAGAGTGTTTTTTTTACTCACAGAACAGGGGCTCAACTCTATACCAGTGACTTTTGTCAGGGTAGATAGATATCACAAGAACTGTCAAATTCACTAAAGAAACTGACAGTTCTCGTGATATTTAGCTACCGTGACAAAAAAATCACTGGTCTAGAATTGAGCCCCAGGTGAGAGAAAAAAAATCCCACCTGTCTTGTACTAGGGTGTTTCTTTTCGTAACAGAACTCATGAGAGAAAATATCCCTGTAGTTCGGTCTATAGAACTGTTCAACAGATCTTCTGGTAACAAACTTTACGAAAATGCTTCAATTTTAAAAAACGAAAGTCGTCAGGATTTTACGGTTGAAAACAATTGTTCCTTCCCGTCACCCCGGCCTGTCTCCGGGCGACAAAAGGCAGAAAAAGTGGCCGTCTGTCTCGCAAAACCAATATCTGTCAAGTTAGCCACCACAAAGAATGTAACCTGGAATATTCGCTGCTTTTTATGCCCCGACCGAATAGAAAAGTAACAGCTTTACGACTTTATCCTCAGGCACGGTAGATATCCTTTTAGTACTTGGTACTAAGATACCCCTTTTAAGTACCAACTGAATATTCTTTGACTGAAAAGCCCCTTTTTTAAACGACTTCAAATAAAAATGGTGGTTCTGAATTCGGTTGTATTTTGTTTGTAATTCACTTACTATAGGATATAGGAAATAAATATTACAATCTGGAAATATTACTTTTCAAATAATTGATCCCATACAAATTTCATCAAAATGGGTGTAGTCGTTTTGTTTTATAAGTTTATTTATGTTATAAGTTTGAGACTTAGCGTGTCTGTTTGTTTGGCTGTATGCCGCCTCGTAGCTCCTAAATGAATGGTCCGATTTGTTAAGCCAGAGCTTACTAACAAAAAAACGTAATCAAATCGGACCTAGAGTTAGAAACATTCACCAGCTAGGTCATGTTCTGAGTATATACACTCCGGTCGATGGTTTTAAAACTTACACGCGAGCAAAGCTAGTCGTGTATCGCTATTCCTAGTGGTGTGGCCGTGTCGTGACAATTCCAATCGACCATTTCCATACGCATCCTGTCTTCTTACTGCTTTCAAATTGTATAAAATGCCCGACCACCCATGCTTCCGATTACTCATAAAGCAAAAGTAGGTTTATATACTTTTGTTACGATACCAGGCTAGGCCTTATCTACAGGAAAGTCATAGAAATTTGAATAAAACGAAAATGTTGATCGCTTTTTGCCGCTGACTGTACAATATGTGGAGTTCCACCGATGCGAGGTAACAGCCACGGTAACTCAATTACGTAGTGCACTGGGCATTTGCGGCCACACAGGGCATGCCTGTTGCTATCAGCCATTCGCAATCATTTCTGAAATCCCCGTGGATTCCAGTCGTCAGTTATAACTGACTTTTCAGTGGCTATAAAAGTTATTTTTTATCATATTTTTATTAGTTTCATATTCGCTCACACCTTGGGAAATCACAAGCGGACGGATTTGTTTATTATCTTTTGAATGTCATAAAAATCATTATACCCCATAGGAGTGTGCTATAAATTAAAGGCCTTGGTATTTATTAGTGTAGTTTGCCGAGCCGTAGTTTGTTGCCTGTTTTTGCGTCGGCTTGGCCGCGTGGAACTGGCAACTAGATTCACCTAGCTTTAAGACGTTTCAAAGTGATTCTTGTATCGTATTGAATAAAATTTTATTGAGTTCGAGTTTTTTGAGAATCCTGGATATCTGGCTGATAACACGGAAACGGAATATCCGATTTCGTATTGCCAGATTAGCACCTCGACAATTTATGTACACTATGCTAGTACTCTCAAACGGTGAAGGAAAACATCGTGTGGAAACCGGCATGTCATAGAACTTAAACAGTTCGAGAATATGTGTCAAGTGCACGAAAGGAAGCCTCTTTGAGGCGCACTTAAAATCCTTTCACTACACTTGTACGAGAAGAAGAAGAAGCACCTCGACGCTGGAAACATTAATGCATTTGTAGGTAGGTACTTGTTTACACCGACGCGTCCTTTTGTTACCTACAAGAAGTTAATCGCTACCGTGGACGCCGCACTCGACTGAAAGCGTCTGTTAAGACTTCGCTTTCAAAATAATTTATTTATCCTATCCAAAAGAAATAGCTAAAACCGTTTGCATGTACCTACCACTCAGCGAAACGACGCGAGTAATATGTGTCATGTAAAATTCAAAGGTTCAAATGAGACGTCAAGCTTTTCGAGAATCCTGAGTGGATAAAATGGGAGTTACAGGATAATCGCACTCTTCAATTGACAGGTGTGCGAAGGTGTACTTAAATTATATCACACGTAAAAATCCAGTCAAGAAACGTTGAATAAACTAGTAGTTCACCCCGAACTGAGATCTCGTGATGCGATCCAAATGCTCTGAAAAGTTAAGTACATAGGTACACCATCACGCATTGTGTTTTATCTACTTTGAGAAAGTATTTCTGTCCAGACTCACTGTTTACCCTTGCCTCTGACTATCCCTCACTAACTTTGTACTATACATACATACGCACATAAAATGCCAAATTGCCCAAGTTGTTTGTAAGATCTTCGTTCGCTTCGCTCTCTCGATCAATAAATATTGTGAATTTCTGCTCATTATTTTGGCTACAGAATTTTTTTTTTTTTTTTTTTTTTTCAAATATTGTAGACAATAATCTAATAATTATATCAAAATGAATCTCTATTTCCCTTGGTCACGCCATCACGCGTGAAAGGCTGTACCGATTTGGCTAAAATTAGTGGGGAGGTAGCTTTGAACCAAGAGACGGACATAGGATATTTATCTACTATCTATATCTACATTTTTCCGAAAAAGTAACGAGAACGGGGCGTAATAAATAGCCAAAAATTAAAACGCTTTCACTATGGGAACCAGATAGTTGATATAAAACTTACGAGCATATGCACTTTTTTGTAAATTCATAGAATACAATATAACATCCCCTATTTACGACACAAATATTTTTTCGGTGGGGATTGAACCCACTCTCTCCAGCGCAAAAGGCAGAGCTACTTACGTTAAAACGATGCTTTAGCGGTAATAAAGATTTAGCAAACACGAGTCGGATAAAGAAGCGTAGGATTTGCCTCCCACCCTCTTACTTATTATATGATCGCGGGAGTTGGTAGATGTAAAATTGTAAATGGTTGAAAATCGTTTTTCCTGAGCATAAAACCTCGGAGACCCAAGTTTTTTTCGGCAAGTTTTTATCATGCGCACTTGATGTGCGGGCAGGTTTTTCCGCAAGTAGGCCGCTGGTGGGCCCTTTTTGCGTGACCCTTGACACGTGTTGCTCGAACTTTTTTAGGTTCTACAACACGCCGGTTTCCTCACGATGTTTTCCTTCACCGTTTTGAGAGTACTGGCATAGTGCACATAAATTTTTCGACAGAAAAACTCATTGGTACACGAGTGGATTTGAACCCACGACCTTCGGATCGGAAGGCGGGGCCACTACCACTAGACCACCAGTGCTCTTTACCTCGGAGACCCAAACCTTATGCCAACTAAAACAACGTTAACTAAGTCGCCATTTAGGTGGATGCTAATGACATTTCGTCTGAGCGTTTCAATGCTTCGAAGGGCACATATTGATATAAAGTTCAGGTCAAAAGTACTCTAATACTATGCGCCGAGTTATACAACCCTACGAATAGTATTGGTTTTCTTCTTCTTATCGTGTCACTGATTCTTTCGAACCAAGTGTGGTGAAAGGATTTTAAGTGCGCCTCAACGAGGCTCCTTTTGCATTTGACACGTATCTTTGAACTTTTTTAGGTTCTACGACATGCCGGCTTCCTCACGATGTTTTCCTTCTACGTTTGAGAGCGCTGGCCTAGTGTACATACATTTTTGGGAAAAAAAACTTGAGAGGTGTCAAGGGACACCCGGATGGAACGAAGTTCCTTTATTATTATTTACAAAAAACCTGTATACACTCAACAAAAATAATCGTCGCGACACTACACTGTTCAATGCGAAATAGAAATGAAAATACCTGGCTTGCTTTCTATAAGAAAGAAAGAGACAGACAGAGAAACATGTGCACGCCGCACAGCTTACAATAATAGCTTACTACAGCAAAAAGTTGTTTGTGTGTTGTTGTACTTTTCACAACGCGTGATAATAAACTCATTGGTACACGACTGGATTTGAACCCACGACCTTAGGATCGGAAGGCAGAGCTGCTACCTGGGCCAGCCCACTAGGCCACCAGCGCTCATGTATTGCTAGTCTTCAAGTTCATAATTGTCCGCAGATCCTGACCGGCAACACCAACACGTACCTGGCTAAGAAGAACATCCTGAACCCTCCGATTTGGGCGTCAAGGATCCGCTTCATCCCCTACAGCTCGCACCGAAGAACCGTCTGCATGAGAGTCGAGGTGTACGGATGCTACTGGAACGGTGAGTTTTAACACAGTCCACAGGTTCTTCTTCTTCTTAATGAATGACATCTGGCCTTTTCGGATCAATGTTGCCAGTGTCGAGTACTTTAATGAGAATGATAATATATTGCATAGATAAAATACTTTTCCGTCAAGTCGAGTCAGTCAAAGTCGAGTCGGCCCTACTTGGCTTTGAAATCAAAATGATGGTCTTTTGTTTTCAAATCTAACAGAAACCTTTTCGATCAAATCAGAATATCACATAATACACTTTTATTCCAACTGTTAACACTTTGAGCTAAGACCTCAAGTAATTTTGGTAAAAATACAACCAAAATTACACGACAAAACTCAGAATAACACCAGAAAAACAATTAAAATGATGATATCTAGTTTTATTTTTCTGTGGCCAGTAGTAAGCAAAGCACACGTCAGCTATTTTCCAATTTCAATACCTAAATAAATAAATAAAAATAGCTTTATTTAATTACACAAACGAAACTACGTGGCCTATTATTAATTAAATTTAAATAATTATGTTTAAAAAAATATACGAGAACGTAATCTTTCTCTTGCCATCGTCGTCGTTCCATCTTTTGGGAAGACGTCCCTTTTTAGTTTTTTTATTTCAATACCTAATATGTTGATAAATAAAAATTGATTTCCGCTATAAATGTGCAAGATGCCGTTCGGTTTGCAGGCAAATCTGAAAGTTTTCAAGCTAATTAATAATACAATGAGATCTACATGCTATTCATTATCTGGGGGCTAATTCTCGGGCCGATCTCGATCATTTTGAAATTTTATTTTATTGCTTCTTTTCGAAGAGGGAATGGATAATTTCCTTGAGTAATTCATAAACCACCTCTTCTTTAAAGCCTCGACAGCTACGATATACGGAAAACGTACAAAAAGTGCGGGGTTGTGAAAAGAAGCAATAAAATAAAATTTCAAAATGATCGATATTGGCCCGAGAATTAGCCCCCAGATTGCTCACTCGAGTTAGTTTGATTGATTTTAACATGAGGTGACTTTTTGGGGTTCCGTACAAAAACTAAAATAAAACAAATATTTAAGGTGGACATCGATACAACAATCATGTTCTTGCAGTTTTATTATATTAAGAAACCCTTCGTTTTAAAACAGTTTTAAAATATTTTTTAACTTCAACTTAATTTAAGCGTAATGTAAGTTTAATAACTAATTTGTAACGATCTGCAGATAGCTCAACTGTTTCTTGTGTATTTTGTACATTTTGTAAATATTTGTTTAATTGTAAGTTTCTTTGTGTAAATAAAAGTTAATTAGTAAGTAGTTACTTATCTAGTGCACCCCAGACACGACCTGAGACTACTGATAGGGAGGCGTGTGTTGGCGGCTATACAGAATTATTAAAAAGGGGTGGCGATTGTCTTCGAATACTTGCAACACTCCATTCCCCCATTCCCCCTGACATCCACTATTTTATTCAAAATGTAGCTGTTTAACTGTTATTTAGATCACAACAAAGTGACAGCAATAATCAAACACGCTAGTAACGTTAGAATTTCTTGCTATTATTTGAAGAACATAATACAATTAATTTTAGAATCGTTGTTTTCTATTGTGTTTCGATAAAAGTTGGAATAATGCCGTAATTTAAAAAAACACGGTCTCGTAAATAGGGTATAGTTGAAAATGTTACTTCTGACGCTGTATTAATTATTGTCATCTTGGTAAACATCATACATTAGGGTAGGCTAAAATCCAGCCCTGTGCATCATCTATGTATGTTGCACAGAATTAGTGCTGAGCCTGCTCCATTGTCAAACTTTTTATTATGCAAAATGCGTCTTATTTTTTTGTGACAATAAACTTTTATGCATATTTTTTTAACATTATATTTTCAGTAGATGCACAATGTTATAGAATGTGGAGCTGCGAATTGTCGAGGAAATCATAAAAGTCTCTTCTGAAAGGATAGCTTTCATGTTGCGTGTCGAATACAGGTGCGTTTGAATAGAGACTGATATAAATATCGATATGGAATATTCCAGGCGTATCTCGTTGTATTCATAAAATGCGATGCACTTCGATATACGTAGGGATTCCTGTGCATACCGTGTTCTATTGCGAATAACTTGCCCGCACATCTGTAAAATATTTGAAAGTCGTAATCATGATGTTTTGTTTAAAAACGTTTAAGATTTTGGGTTGAAAAAATTCTCAGTCAAGGGTAAAATAAACTACGTAATAAACGCCGAAACACAGTAATGCTGCTGCTTCACGGCAGAATTAGGCATGGTGGTAGATACTTCCCTGGACGAGCCACATACAAAGAGCTCTACTACTACTAAGAGCTTACTACTACTACAGTTATTTTACAAACGTTTGTGAAACTGCTATTAGCGAATTAGTAAAGAAAGCGAGGTTACTACTGTCACATTGACCTGCTGACTTTACCAGTAGTCGATTTGTCTAGCGGGATTACCTTGACGAACTTTTGTGTGCTTAGAGGGTCAACGACCTACGCACGCTTTGGAGGCGATTAAATTCGTGTAGTACTTATTCCTATTCTGTGGGTAATAATTGGTATCATAATTTCTATAGCTAAGCATTTTAGTATATCTCTAGAGGTTCCATATGTTAAAATAGTGCTCAGTACTGTGTAGTAAACCTTTAGGTAAGATTTTGGTCTTTTTCGGCAATTAATTACATTATTGTACTAGCGCCAAATAACAGATAGAGCTATTGAGGTGGGTGGGTACATATTGTTCAAGGAGGGTTGAGAGAGTCTTGGCTCGATATGAAGCGCCAAATGAAAATTAAGACTTATTATTTTACTGAATAATAAATGTTAATTTTAAAAAAACTGTTGCTTGTATAAAAGATTTTCGCAAAGTGCCAAATTAAAAGAATCGTTATACCCAACCCATAAAATCTAGTTGACACGACATTGTACTATAAAAAACACTAAAAGCGTGTTCTACGAAATGCTTCATCGCCGCAAAAAGCTATGTTTATAAAGCGTCTAATAGTTACACCACGCGTCAAGCGAACACGAACATTGCTGGAAAAAACCCTTTTAAAAACCGTGTGTTATTTAGAACTTGACCGTACCGTTTGACAGGGGAATCCCCGAACAGACGTTCGTTTTCCCAAAGGATAGATTAAAAATGTCTGAAGTGGCTATACCAAATTAACATACTCGTATCTTTCCCATATTGGTACTGTTTTCTTAAGTACTTTCTACACGAACTGTTTAATTTTAAACAAAACATGCCCAATATTTATCAACCGTTTTTTTCCTACTTTTTTTAGGATTTAATTTTAAATGATAATTCATGGTTATCTATAGGTATATACATATACGAGTATATTGAAAAGAAAGTGTTGCTAGTTACACTATTTTATTTATAACTCAAGAACGGCTGAACCGATTTAGCGGAAAATTGGTGGGGATTGGTGGGCTTTGATCCAGAAGACGGACATAAGATTTTAATCCGAAAACGTAACGGGAACGGGGCGAGCGAAGCCGTGGGAAGTCGCTAGTATGTAATAAGTTGTAGCGTGGTAACATCGAAGTGAAGCAATAGTATTCAGAGTACATGTTTTAGGCAATAAAATCACACAGGTAAAATTTAAAACGACCTATAGGTTAAGGTGAAGGTGAATCTAGACTAGACGCTACCAGTTAGTTCTACGGGATCAAGCCAAATCATTCATAATGGCGGACCCTAATTTTTTTTAAGTGGTTCACTAAAAGTGTCTTGTCTCTGTCACTTTCATGTCAACAAATAGAGATGGCAACAGACTTTTCCATCAAGCTAAATGACTGCCTGCCGCCTGTAGCCTGATCGATACATTGCATTGGTTAGATTCTAACAACCGGGAACAAAATTAATTTGATACTTGCCTTATTAAAAAACTTGAAAATAATCGCTCACGAGCTAGGAGTAGGGGGGCAATTTGTTATTTATCAGAACTTGCCGCTCTTATATTATCGTTCCATCACGTGGAAGTCCGTGGAACTTTACACTAGACTACTTTTTACCGTCCGTGGAACTTATCAATATGTAGAACTGAATACATTACGTTGTAATAAGCACAGAATGTCCTACAAACCTTAGTGGTTTCTTTAGTGCTATTTATAGTATTTAGTTTTTTTTTTTACGTTTTAGGAAAGCTAACAGCTAAGTAGGTATACATAGATTACAAAAATAGCAATTAGCAATGCTACATACATGTACGCAGAAGGCCAAATTATGAGTAGGTATGAAAAAGTAACAGTAGACGACAGAATACAATACAAAAGAAAAGAAAAGTATGTATATATTTATATATTGTTTAAAACATAAATAAATAAAACATAGCAATAAAATAATTATCCTGATACCTAATAGCAAGGTCATAAACTTGTGGTAATAGAAAAATGTATGCATAGAAAATGCGAAGGTGACAGAGTTGGCGGTAAACTTTATTTGCATTTAAACTCGACATGAAAAGTCACATTAGCTTCTAACGGCATTCTCACCGAGCGTGCGACCATGCACTTACTGAATATTTACGGTCAATACTTAAGGCTTGCGTACACCTAGGTCGCTGGCGATGGCGATCAATGAAACGCTGTCAAATTTGACAGCGATATTTGGCAGCGTTTCACTGATTGCCATCGCCAGCGGCCTAGGTGTGCGCAGGCCTTTAGGCGCTGGCGGCGGACCTACTTTGTTTTTTATAAGACCGTGAATTCGAATGCTAAAAAACTTTGAGCGCCAAAATTTAACATCATTTTCACCCACTGCTGGGTTTAGGCCTTCTTTAGTTAGTGCCATCTACCAAGACCCTGCGCTAGTCTAACCAATTTCTGAACCGCGATTTCGAGGATGTCGTCCATACATCTTACTGCAGGATGCCCTACGTTTCTGTTGCCAAAACTTACGCATAAATAAGCTTAAAAGCTTGAGAAACCAACTTCATGGTCAATCTGCTGAACCAATTTTGATAAAATTTCTATGGGACCATTTAGGACTTTTCAGATATTTTTTTTTTCAAATTACCATGATAACAAACATAAAAAAAATATAAACGAATTTCGAAACTCGTCGTTTTTTATTTGAAGTCGGTAAAGAAATTGTTTCACGACAGTTATCCCTGGGCACAGTAAATATGCCTTAGACCCATGAGATTCTTGAAGATGTCTTGGGAGAAGTCATAGGCCACTCAGCAGGGATGGCGACTAGTCGAAAGCACTCAAAGAAATTAGACGCAAGACTGCTTAAACTAATTTAATTTTGCGTGAGGACTCTTGTAGCAGCGGTGATGCCGGTGAAGCCGGATGACGGCTGATAGAGGAGATTGAAGAACGAAGACCTGTTGGGCCGACCCCACATGAAGTGGGACAAGGACAAGAAAATGATGACTCTTGTAGAAGCAGTCGTGCAACTATGGATTTCCATTCAATGAAAATGAAAATTATT
The DNA here is from genome assembly GCA_939531255.2 of Thera britannica. Classification (NCBI taxonomy): domain Eukaryota; kingdom Metazoa; phylum Arthropoda; class Insecta; order Lepidoptera; family Geometridae; genus Thera; species Thera britannica. Next base: position 2,606,232 of record OW618044.2, read on the forward strand.
TATTGATGACTAAAGCGAACATATTAACATTAATAAACTGTGACGTTAGTTTCTCGTCAATTCTTTCATAAATAATTATAAGTTTAAAAAACTAGAGAAACCGACTTCATTGCCAAACGGCTAAACCGATTTTAATCAAATTTGTTTGGAATCTGGACGTAAGAATAACCTTCCAAATAAAAAAATAATTTTCTAAATCGGTTCATAAATGACGCAGGCATGCAGTTACAAACATTAAAAAAATATTAAAAAAAAATGGCAACACCGATTTTAATAAAATTAACATGGGACCAATCTGGAAGAAGTACCTTCCAGATAAAAAAAATATTTTTCAAATCGACTCATAAATGACGAATTAATGCGGTTACAAACATATAAAAAAAAATACAACCGAATTGAGAACCTCCTCCTGTTTGATTGGAATTCGGTTAAAAAATACAGTAAAAAAATATAAAATGTAAATAATTTCCGCTGTGTGAGGGCCTCGTCGTCGTCATTGTAATTCAAAGAACTCTCTTATCGAATAGAAAGTTGCATGCGAGCCGCTATTAGTAAAAAATTGCAAATTATTGGAGCTAACCATACGTCTACATTGCAGCACGAAGCCCACACTACCAAGTACTCATTCACTTTTGTCAACCACTCAAAAAATGGATGGATATGTGGGTAGAGGTGTATCAAAGAAAACATGGATGAACTGTGTGTTAGTGGGATAAAGGCAGAAAGAAGAAAATCCACTTTTTTGAGTTGGGTGAGGGGCGTTTTTTTTTTAATTGTGTTATACAGTTGTAGTAGAAAAATGTTCTAAAAATATTTGGATGTTTTCAAAATATGTGCGATTGATAATTGAATAGATAAAAACACTTGCAATTGCAATCCAACTTTGAAAGTAACATCTAATATGTACAGAAACCGACTCCTAGGTATTATAGTGTCTTTTAAATAGGGATATGAGAAAAACAGTTGTCCCAGACGCTATATTAATTTATCTATTATAGATGAAAAGGGATATTCCATTTCGAATAGATTATCAGATTTTTCGAGATTTCGTTCCTATTTTAATTTTTATTATTAAAAAATATCAAACAAATGCATTATATTATATTAATAAAAAACACAAAATAAAGATTCTTGCCATATAGTTTCTAAAGAAATTAAGTTTTTGTAAAAATCAACAAAATGTTGAATTTCCCTAGACAATGTTGATGATCTCTTTAAAATATCTAACAAAATAAACATTTTGTTAGATATTCTAAAGAGAAAAGGTGGTTTTATGCAGATGTGTAGAGTCAAACCCTAAACGGCATTGATTTACCGTTTTAATGCCAACACTGTACTGTTTTGCATATTTTGTAATTATATACTACGACTACTTCTAGAGTATGTGTGCGTGGCTATAAGAGTTTAGTAGACGAAGAGTCGACGACTCTGTTGACCGAACAAAAGAACTACTAGGAAGAAATGGTATGTTGAATCAAATAGGTATAGAACTTAAGAAAATAAACCTCAAATTATTCAGAACATGATTTTTTTTTCGTAACAAGTGGCGAATGAAGACGCGATACACTCGTTTCGTAACCCGGTTATGAACAAAGAACTGAATGACAGAAGTTTTTGATTAATTCATAACCCGGTATATTTTTTATGATATACATTTATTTTAATCTTAAAAAGTTGTATACCTATACCTACCTACTTCAAGTTTATTATAGATGCTACAAAGGCTTTTTTTATTTTTATGTAAGTACACTGTTCTTAAATTTTATTGAGAAAGAAACTAGGGATGTGTGTCGGACGCACCGCCCGCCCGTCATCACTTATTCCATAAAAACAAGTCCTCAGCGTCCCTGGGTGACTATTCAACGGGCTTACTCGTATATCAAGCAAAGTGTGATCACATTTATTTTATTAAAGTTATTATACAAACTGTTCATGTCCAGGTAAATTTGCTTTAGGGTCAGCCCTTACTGGCAAGTACACATTCACCTTTCGAATGAACGGTGAAGGACGAACATCGTAAGGAAACCGGCCTGTCGTAGAACCTGAAAACTTCGAAAATTTATTGTGACAAGTGCACGGATGTTCATTTTAAATCTTTTCACCACACTAAAAGAACTAGTAATTGGCAATGATTCTTTTGGAACTGTCATTTTATACACTAAAGTGTTTCAGTATATAAAAGATGTGGAGAGCGTGGACGAAAGAATAAACAGATGAGAGTGAGAATGAGAATTTTGGAAGAGAGAAACCTTCGTCATACTTCTCACTTAGATAACAGATGTTAGAAAAGCCCTTTCAAAATTTCCCTTGTCGTATTCATACTTATGGATGGAAATAACAAAAAAATAAATTTATTTCAGGCAACAATAGTTAAAATAAAATCATGGCCCATAATAAAAATGCTTTAAAATTTAAATAAATGTATTAAAATTACAATATGCCCAAAAACTCGCGCGAAAAAGCTTTTCAGTTATTTCTCTATCTGTCATTCAATAATAGTACATTGTTACCTGAGTGTTGAAAGTCACGTTTTTTGAGTCCCGAGACGGGTTTGGCGCCAGAGCGTTAGCGAGGGCGCCAATGGAGCTTGAGGGACTTAAAAGACTTTCACCCGAAGTAAACACTGTGCTTTTCATTACGAATACAAGGAAAGTAAAAATAAAAACATGAAAGAAAAATTTGTGAAAATGAAGATTGAATTGCCGCCTTCCCGGTTTTTTTTTTCTTTTTCTCTGGCGGGCCTTCGGCTTCGGCTCGCCAACATTATTCAGCCATTATTTTCATTCTCATAATTTAAAAAATGGTAAATGTCAAATCTATGTTATTTTAAATAAATAGTTGAAGCTATATATTAATCAAGTAATTTAGAAGATATATTATTTATTTAATACTATATTTATGTTATTTAAATTTAAATTTTACATTGCGCTATCTTATTAGACTTTTTAAACTTCTTACCGTTGTAATGGGTTTCCAACCTACTTGCTGAATAAAAAGTTGGAATTTGGTTCAACGACCTCCTTGCAGTTAGAAAGACTTTAGAAAGTTGGAACATGGTTGAATAAAATAGAACTTGTTTTTTTTATAATTTGACAGCTGTCAGTAGAAAGCGATTCTCCCTAGGGCTGAAAGTTTTACTTTCAATTAGGCCCCTTAGGCAACTTCAGACCTACTTTCAGAGTATGAGTAATGAAAACGATATTGTATTATCCAGTCAATGGAATATTCAAAATTCGAATGCAAATGTAATGTCAAACTGATTATTTGTGCTGGCAACCACAAAAAGCGTTAAAATACATGCATGTAGATGAAAACCCTTATTTACGAGAGCTCATAAACCGGTTTGGCTATTAGTGCCCGCTAGTGCTTCAGTACTTTACTACTACATTCAACTATTATTTATTCTGTAATACTACTTAGACATCTAATATAAATCCTGCCGGTTAGAAAGTAGATGTATTTCCTCGTGGGATTGTTATAAGGTTGAATAATTTATATAAAGTCGCGAGAAAGTCTTTGAGTGTCTTCTTTATTAGTTTAATTAACCATAGTCTGTACGTAATTGATGTCTATTAATATATTGATAAAATATTGTCAACAATCCACACAACACTAACTGGCCCCAAATTAAGCACAGCTTGTACGATGGAAACCAGATAGCTGATAGGTATAATAGTTATACATATTTTTTTGTAAATACATACCTACTTTACAATACCTATAATCACCCTGACAGAGACATCTATGTTGACCGCACAAAAAAATTTTTTTCGGTGGGATCGAACCTACTACTTACTAATAATAAACAAGCGGACGCCCGCGGCTTCGCTCGCCCCGTTCCCTTTACGCCTCGTTAATTTTTCGGGATAAAATGTATCCAATGTCCGTCTCCTGGAGTTAAGCTACCCCTCCACCAATTTTCAGTCAAGTATCAGCCGTTCTTGAGTATGAACACGACTTTCTCTTATCTCATAATTTTACCGGGATAAAAATTTCTTCCAAAAATTCATCCAAATCCGTTCAGAGTTATTGAGTTACAAACATCCATTTACTACATGAGTGTGTGCGTGTGTACTTTTTATCCGGGAACACACAAAGTCGCAGACGGATGCTAGTAAAGTAATAAACCGTATACCTTACAGGTATCACTTTCAATCTTATATTCAGTTAGTAACGACAGTTGATTCTTCTTATCGTGTCACTGATTCTTTCGAACCAAGTGTGGTGAAAGGATTTTAAGTGCGCCTCAATGAGGCTCCTTTCTTGCACTTGACACATATTTTCGAACTTTTTAGGTGCTACGACATGCCGGTTTCCTCACGATGTTTTCCTTCACCGTTTGAGAGCACTGGCATAGTGTACAGAAATTTTGGACAGAAAAACTCATTAGTACACGACTGGATTTGAACCCACGACTTTAGGATCGGAAGGCGGGGCTGTTATTTGCTGACTTTGGGTAACTCAGGAAACCGCATTGTGGTGTGTAGGTACTTAGCCACAGAAATCGGTCTGACGCGTAGAATTCTGATGTCGTGTCGCCAGTCGTCTCTCCCCGCTCGCCCTGTGCGAACCTGTAGCTTTAGTGCAAATAAACAAGTATTTGGCACATGAGTTTGCTGTTGCATCCTCCTCCAGAAAGTAGATTATGAAGTTAGGGGTAGCATTTTTTCTACCCCTTTATTTTATCGTGTCACTCACTAGGTCTTTCGATCCAGTGTAATTGAAGAAAAGAATCTATCAATCTTTCCTAACCCTAAAATATCATAACCAAAATGTTTATATTTGAAAATGTGCATTGGCACACAACTACCAAGCATTACTACTTACATTTCCAAACACAGTCAATTATCAAACATATAGAAGTTATTATTTTCTATACATAGTGCGTATTTAAATAAAACTCAAACTGTGAATCAACTTCCTTTATAATTTTAAACTAATTTCTTCTTCGTAACGTGTCATTAGTTCTTTTTAACCAGTGTGGTAAAAAGATTTAAGGTGCGCCTCAAAGAGGCTCCTTTCGTGCACTTGACACCATGTTTTCGAACTTTTTAGGTGCTACGACATATCGGTTTCCTCACGATGTTTTCCTTCACCGTTACGTACCGTCCTTTACCGTACGTAAGCTAATAGTATAATATTGTTACTGTAATGTTTTTTAATATTCAGTAAATTCCATTTCATTTCCTTTAGTAGGAAGATAGGAACAGAATCCTCTTCAAGAACAATAAAGCAAGAATATTAAAGCAAGAACAATGAAAACCTTGTCAGATTGTCTACTATCATAATGAATGAGTGCCATTCAGCTATTTCATTTCATTCCGCTATGCAATTTTGCAGCAGCCTTTCCACCACTTTCAATTTAGTTGGCCAACAATACCAAACGAGTTTGTGGTCGCCCATATCGGTAGACAAATACCAGCAAAGCACATACGGACGGTTGGTGTGAACTGAAATTTGACATTATTCGAAAATATTGTATATTAAGGTAGCCTAAAAACCAGACCAGTCATCTATGTATGTTGCACAGAATTAGCGCTGAGCCTACTCCTATTGTCAAACTGTTAATTTTATATACAGGACGTCCCACGGTTATGCCACATCGAGGGAAAGTACCTACCTTCAATATTGTAGATGGAACATTTTACTCAAAGAAAACATAATTTGAATTTTAAAAAAACTATTAAAGCTGTTTTTTTTACATTTGATTAGGTATGTGTTTACACAAAAAAACTTTCAATTAAACAAATATTTACAAAATACACAAGAAACAGTTGAGCTATCTGCAGATCGTTACAAACGATCTACAGCTTATAGCTCAACTTAAAACTTACTAAAAAAATATATAAAAATTTATGAAAGCAGTTTAAATAGTTTTTTTAAATTCAAATAATGTCTTCTTTCAGTAAAATGTTCTATCCACAATATTCAAGGTACTTCCCTCCATGTGGCATACCCGTGGGACGCCATGCAAATAAAGATATTTCATTTCATTTCATTTCAATGACACCGACACAGCTCAAAGACTAACAAGTGGGCAGATCTTTAGAGAGAAGCATAGGATAATACCCCTATCGTATGGAAAAACGATATTGTGGAAATGGCAGGAATAGGAGCACTGGTGGTCTAGTGGTAGCGGCCCTGCCTTCCGATCTGAAGGTCGTGGGCTCAAATCCAGTCGTGTACCAATGAGTTTTTCTTTCGAAAAATGTATGTGCATTATGCCAGTACTTTCAAAACGGTGAAGGAAAACATCGTGAGGAATCCGGCGTGTCGTAGAACCTAAAAAAGTTCGAGCAACACGTGTCAAGGGTCACGCAAAAAGAGCCCGCCAGCGGCCTACTTGCGGAAAACCCAGCCCGCACATCAAGTGCGGATGATAAAAATTTGCCGATGCCAGGAATTTAGTGGATGAAGAAAGCTCGATATCGTTCTTCCACCAGTGGACTTCAGATGATGATATCATTCGTTGCATATTAGAATCAACATGCATTTAGTCGTACGCGTCATGGTCCCAACTGGCATAGCCGGAACCGGGAACTTAACGTACAGCAAGAAGCTTTCAGCGCTGGCTTATTTCAATAGTAACCCATGATAAATATAGCTTTATAAACTTATCAGGAATATAGGTATTACTGCCTGTTTGTGCTACTTCACCGTCGACGAAGAATACAGCAACAAAAGAACAAGAAAGCAGAGCGGAGTGCCTCATTCAATCAGTCTAGTGGTATTGTAGAGTTTACTATCCTTTATTTAGATGAAATATTGAGCATTTCACCGCGATGCAGGATGATTCAAGTGCTCTCAGGTTGCGTATCTCCGACGGTAACGAGATATACCTAGTTTCAATAAAGCAATTGATGTTTTTGAAACTTTTCTGCGCAACTTACCAAAGGTTATTAAATAATTGGCTGGCAGAATGCAAAAAACGGTTAATGTTACAGCATCAATATTCAATTTGAAAAAACAATCTATATTCCGTCATTCAACTTAGTGCATGCATCATACAAAAATCTGACTGGTTAACTGTACTCATATACTCTTATTATTTATTGCAATTAATATTACATGGTGAAGTCTTAAAGTTAAAAATGATGTGTACCTACATAATAGGTCCGTAAGTTTAGGGCATAGCAATAAATAAATATTGTGAACAATCCACACAACACTATCTAGCCCCAAACTAAGCAGAGCTTGTACTATGGGAACCAGACGGCTGATATAATACTTAAATACTTTATTGGAGCAATATTTGTAGTGAAACCGTACCTTTTTTATAAGAAAAGCTCACCTCATTTTTTAGCGGCTACATTATCATATTCCCCTCAAATTAAAACAAAGCAATGCAACCATCTCTGCTTGCCTATAGGAATAGCTAAGTACTAACATACTTCACCGGATGAGCTCGATGACATGGACTCAACATTTCACCATTGGCAGGATTTAGTGACACGGCAATGCTTTGTTAGACGATTGTTACCACTTAATATCAGGTGAGCCATTTTCTGGTTGCATCGGCTATTTGTATTAAGAATAAGACAAAGAGCTCTACTACTACGAAAATCTCGTCTAGGTTTCAATAGTAGCTCTTTGTGTGATAGTGTTCGTATGTCAAGTAAGTTCTAGAGTACGCGCAAGATAACTCTGCGCGTGAATCAGATGGCAGAAAGCATGAAATAAATGGACGACTGGAAATATATCTTCCGATTAAAAACATGAATATGGAAATTGAACTTGCATATTAACAGATTTTTTCAATTGAAATGAAGGTTTAAAAGAATTTTAGGTTTTACTATTATCACCGGTGTATTTACAGTTTTCTTCAACTTAATAAAGTTTGCCGAAAATAAAGACCAATATGAAAACAAACCACATTTATTTCAGTGTACAATACTCTCGTCTGTCATAATTAGTTTTTATTTTATGTTAAATTGTACTACCTTAATGCTAGTTCTTGTTTTTAATTCAAGTGTTTTATTACATTGGCCTTTACCCGAAGAGGTGTTACCTATAGCTACCTAGGGGGAACTTTGTATTAAGAACTGTAAAATTAGTTAATAAGGAAAATAATTGGGCTTTTTATTATAACATTTTCCGCCATCTCTGAAGGCCTGCGCACACCTAGTTCGCTGGCGGTAGCGATCAGTGAAACGCTGTCAAATATTCGCTGTCAAATCTCAAATCTGACAGCGATATTTGACAGCGTTTCACTGATCGCTACCGCCAGCGAACTAGGTGTGTTCGGGCCATAAGTCACGCGCCGAGTTATGTTACGCGGACTGTACTTGTCTATTCAAGCAGACGTCGCAAGGTTCAATAAGCAGCCGCCCGCTTGCATATGCAACAACCGTATCCGCCGTTCCGTTTGCGACAAAAATACCGTCTACATCACAAAAACTGCACTTATGGTGCACGAGGTGTGAGTCAATTGCTTCGAAATGTATTTATATTCAGCACGCACATTCATGAGAAACCAGGCAGCGGGCTCGCTCATTTACTAGTATCCAGGCATTGACTCAAGCTTGAAGTAGCAGAGCTCTTTGTGTCGGACTCGTCTGGGAAAGTACACACAAAGAGCTCACAAAGTGCTACTACCATGCCTATTTCTGCCGTGAAGTAGCATTGCTGTGTTTCAGTTTGAAGGGTGTGGATGACGGTGAAATTACTGGCACGTGAGGCTGAATATCTGTATGCCTCAAGTTGATAGACGTAGGACAGTGCATCGTAGGGCACGTTCTTGACGTGCGTGACCTATAGGCGAAGGTTGCCACTTAACTTTAAGTGGGATATATGCTTGTGCATATCGCATTACGAGTGACGACGAACAACGGCTTGTAAAAATCAATGGAATTTAAAATATAGAGCTGAAATACCCCCAACGAAAAATTAGAATAAACGATTAATAACGAACAGTCCTAAGATATTGATTGATGGCTGTCTTGTGAAAAGAAGCGACTAAGAGAACACCAGGGTATTAGGGTGTAGGTAACAGCATCCCTGAGTTTTTAACACCAACATTACGGTCACCGATCCTTCTGCCAAACGTCTTTATAGCTTACCACCCTAAACGTCATGGCTGCCTAGACCAACCTGCGGACTTGTTCAAATTGATATTGACAATTGCTGGCATAAACCTGTATTCTGTGTAAATGCGGTCCATTCCGGCATCGAGCCGGTAATCTGCAAGCCGTCTCCGTGTTTTGATTCACTCGTTTGAACATAGAAGCTGTTTAAATAACTTTTGCTGATCGTCTATTGTTCTCATTCAAACATATTGCGTAGATATTTTATGAATAAGCAGCAGATTCGCTATCAAAGAGTATGTAGTGGGTTTGCTATCTTCGTACGTTTTAAAAAAGTTGCATGTTCTTGCAAACTGTCACACGGACCTGCGTCATTAGCAAGGAGGTTGAAAACCATCAGCAAGGAGTAGCCTAAAGGTCTATCACCATATCCGTGGCGTGTCAGGGGAGCGCAGGGCCGCGACTGATCCGTCGATTGAATTTAAACCCTATCTGCCCATACAATGAGTTGCATTTACATAGGATAATATCCCGTCGACCAAGCTCTGGCCAAATACGAGAATTCCACTCAATTTGCACAGATATAGGGCTCAAATTCAATCGACGGCACCGCCACGGCCCGGCTCCGTGGTCTGACACGCCACGGATGTGTGGGGATCCACCTTAACGCTCATATTCATGATGGTCCTTCTTCTTTATTAATGGCATCTGTCTATTTTGGATCAATTTTGCCAGTGTCAAGAAAGGATATATTACATAAATAAATCATCTATAATTTTCTGTCTGTCTATTACCTATGTCTTTAATTATTGTAATTGGTGTTAACCGTTATAATTTAAGTAAAACAATAAATACAAATAAATACAAATAATTAGTTTTTTATTGGAGTTGAAGCTCAACTGACAGATGCGATTCGGTTTTGATTGCAACAAAAGATACGCATTCACCCCACAGTACTATTCAATGCTTTTTTTCACATAACAATGTGGTGTACACATATGTGCATTTGACCGATGTTGTTTGAAGAGCACTTACTTCAAGTGGCAAACGTATCTCAGTAATGAGCGCACTCGCGAATGCCGAGTTCAGTCCACATAGCGTTGGGCACTTGCGAACTTTGTGCATAGCTCGTGGGATACCTCCTTAATTAATTAAACTAGACAAATTAGATTTATCAGCGTGGCGATGCAGCCAGTGTCTTGGGACGCTTCCGTTCGGTATTGACTTGCCTCTAGCTCAGTTGGTAGTAGCTCTGCCTTCTGCGCCATATAGGTCGTGGGTTCGATCCCCACCGAGAACAAATATTTGTGTGGTGAACATAAATGTTTGTTCTCTGTCTGGGTGTTATATTGTATTCTAAGTATGTATTTACAAAAAAAAAATGTATTCATGTATTATATCAGCTATCTGGTTCCCTATTACAAGCTCTGCTTAGTTTGGGGCTGGGTAGTGTTGGGTGAAAAAAAAAAAAAAAAATTGACTTAAATCAATTGAGCAGTATTTGTACTAGCCGCCCGCGGCTTCGTCGCCCGTTTTTACTTTTTTGGAATAAAAAGTATCCTATGTTCGTCTTCTCTCCTGGTTCAAAGCTACCTCCCTACCAATTTTCAGCCAAATGTGAACCAGTGATGGCGTGACCAACCAAGTGAAATAGAGATTCATTTTTATACTGATTTCTTTCATGTGCATAAAATCATAAAATAAATGGTGGTGCTGCATTTTGGAGTTCGATTCTATAATGAGCAAGCCATTTTATCGTTTGAAAGCGTGCAGATATCTCAACTGTTTCATGTTTATTCTGTATTTTCAATCTAAACAAAATATTAACCTAAACAATTAAAGAAATGTTTTGCGACCAACTTGTTTTTAACTAAAGGTTTCCTGAAAGAGAAGCGATAAGTCACTTTTTTGTAATATTTATTGTAAAATATATTTTGTGTACGTCAAGTATTAATCAATCTAACTCCAACCTACACAGCTGCGTGAGCCTCTGGTCTTTCTTTAGTAAACAATATTGGTAAGAGTTATTTTGAGTTCATTAAAATCGTTTGGAATAGGTGGCTAATTACGCTTTCGTCTTAATTGACCAATCACGGCACAGGCCAATTAGTGATTATTGACAGATACATTTCTTTGTGATTTTCGAAGACATTGTTTTAGTAGCAGTACAAAATAAATAAATAAATAAATAATGGGGACAATCCACACAACACTATCTAGCCCCAAACTAAGCAGAGCTTGTATTATGGGAACCAGATAGCTGATATATTACTTAAATACTTTTTTTTTTGTAAATACATTACTTATAATACAATATAACACCCAGACAGAGAACAAACATTTATTATGTTCACCACACAAATATTTGTTGTCGGTGGGGATCGAACCCACACCCTCCAAACCGAAACACACACAGCACTACAGCTACATTTTTTAGCTGTGGCTCGTCCGGGGAAGTGCAACCACCATGCCTATTTCTGCCGTGAAGCAGCATTGCTGTGTTTCGGTTTGAAAAGTGGCACGTAAGGCTGAACATCTGTATGCCTCAAGTTTTTGATGGACGCAGGGCAGTGCATCGTAGGGCACGTGCCTGACGTGCGTGGCCTACGAGGCAATGCTTTGTTATAGTCGATGGTTACCACTTAACATTAGGTGGGCCATAAACATGTTCCAATAGCTAGTTGTATAAAAATAAATATAACTATAAAGCCTTGCGGTGTTCTGCGGTGGCAATCAAAGCCTGCGCACATCTAGGCGATGGCGATCAGCTGAAATGCTGTCAAATATGACAGCGATATTTGACATCGTTTCAGTTGAACGTCATCGCCATCTCCTATACAGGCCTTCAGTGAAACGCTGTCAAATATGACGCAGAACGCTAAGATGTGCGCAAGGCCTAAGAAGATTATTAGCATAGTTACCTAGGGGCTGCATGTTCACAATCCGATAACACGAGACGATACTAAAGCAAACTAAAGCAATAAACTAAGGAGCCAGGGGTGGAGAGGAGCAAAACGGACGCTGACTCGCCATAATATTGTCTAGCAACTAACGCTATAGTTCTTCCCGAGCCGTGCAATATTTCCGTCCTGTGTGCTTTTTCAGACTATAAAGCAAAGTCGAAACATTTCTGTCCTGTCATTTTTAGGGTTTCGTACCCAAAGCGTAAAACGTAAAAAATAAATATATAGCGGGGCTCCCATACAACTAACGTGATATTTTGCTCGATATTGATAACGGCAAAAGGTAGGCGTTTGAAATCAATGTATATTTCGTTATATTCACTTTAAAAATAGATAATCAAATAAAATAAATATTTAGAAGGGCTCCCATACAACAAACATGATTTTTTGCCGTTGTTATAGATAATGGTACGGGACCCTTCGTGCGCGAGCTCGACTCCCACTCGGCTGATTTTTCCATTTCATTTAAAAATACTTTGATACTTGAATAAAAATGGCGTGCACCCCTACATAACGACCGATTAAGATAAGGAAATCGGGACGGCCCAGCTCCGCGTAAATACGTAAGCTCTGCAAATGTTTCTCAGATGCAAACCATTTCGACGATTGTGTAAACTAAAAGGTACGATTTATTGCGAGTTCGGTATTATTTATAAACGAGTGTGCAATATGCAATATGCATCACCCTAACATAACACTGGCATCGATTTGGAATTCGGTTAAAATCATGCACAAAACTGTACTTATTTTATTTTATTTATTTAAATTCACAAAACAGATTACAATCAAATAGGCACTTATTAATCATAAAGTTCATTACATTCTTAAAGACTTAGCTTAACAAAGTTTTAATTTCATTTCATTTAAGTTACTTGTATTGTAATTAGCACAAATCAAGGGTTACAATAAAATTCTATGGTACCTTTCTTCTAAACTCAATAATTTCAGTAAATAAGGTTAATTAAACGAAACGTCACCAATGTTTATTGTATTGTAACGATTTTATTTCATATCTTGTTTATGGGCCTTACGATTGATTGCAATAATGATGTTGGGCTACATTGCCACCAACAACTGAGCCGCGAAACCCGTCAATAAAATAAATTAATATTACGGACAATCCACATATAAATATATCTAATAAACGCTCTAGCTCTAAACTAAGCTGAGCTTGTACGACAGGAACCAGACAGCTGATATAATACTTGTATACATTTTTTATTGTGAATACATACTTAAAATATTTGTTGCAACTACCAACTGAACCGTGATGCCAGTCGTTTGTAGTCGTAAAAAAGTGTTTTTCTTTCGCAGGAGGCATAACAGCCTACACCATGCCGAAAGGTGACAAGCGTAGCAACGGCATCGAACTAACTGACCTGACGTACGACGGCAAGTGGGGGGATGAACTAAGAGGAGGGTTGGGACAACTGGTGGACGGAGTCTTCGGGGGCGACGAGATTCGGGAGGCGACGAAGAACTCAGCTTGGGTCGGCTGGAGGAACGACTCGAGGCCGGTACCGCCTGTCATCATCTTCGAGTTTGACAAAGTGAGGGAGTTCGGAGCGGTCCATCTGTTCTGCAGCAACAAGTTCATGCGAGATGTCCAGGTACAGTCGTCTACCTATTTAGTTTGTGTGCACCCACCCATAGGTCATATAAAACGCCCTCTCATAATCATTTATTCGCAGGAATGTATGTACAATAGTTTTTAAATTAAAAATATAAATTTTCGAGGTCCATTACATTCTGCCTCATAAAGGCGTGCAAAATATACTAAATAAAAGGAACATACAACAAAATAAAGAAAATTAATTCTAAAAATAATAAATTCAAAAAACATGTCAACAAATAAAATTCAAATAAATTAATTAAACATTACAACTCAAATAAATTACAATTATTTTTTTTTACAATTCAAATAGTCTTTAATTTCATAGAAGCATGCGTCTTGCAAACATTTTCTTATCCAGTCTATCTCTCCAGTTACGCGTCAGTCTCCGCCATTGCTGCCCAAGCGCCTATATAGGTACAGATAGATATAAATTATTGAATACACTACAAGTTTAGTAGTAGTAGAACTGTTTGTGTGGCTCGTCCGTGGAAGTACCACCACCATGCCTATTTCTGCCGTGGAGCAGCATTGCTGTGTGGGTGCCGGTGAAATTACTGGCACGTGGGGCTGAACATCTGTATGCCTGTTGATGGACGCAGGGCAGTGCCTCGAAGGGTACGTTTCTGTTCCTAGCTCGAAACACCCAGGACAAAGGCCGTACGGGGCAGAGGAGGCTCTCTAAATATATTTATTTCCACGTATTTCGCTCCATTGAATAAATCAACAACGTAGCCAAGTCAAGTAAAAGAAAATATTCACAAGCGTAAAAGCATATTTTTTCTATAATAATTTCTCTTCTCGAAACTCGTTTGCCTTTGGAAAATTAATAGCTACTTGATTAAGATTTCCTTGAACTGAGAGGCTTCAATTGGTTGGCGCTTACTTGAATGTCGAAGATTCAAATCGCCGCCTACCAATTTTTTCTTCTCCATTTCGTACTAAGTTGGTTTTTCATGTTGTCGTTTCACTTGAAAAATGTGTTCTATTTTCATTTTTCCCGCTATGGTTAAATTCTTCAATCAACCACCTTTGATGTACTTACGTATTATTAAAAGGTTTTCTTAGTAATTTCTTCAAAATTGCCTTAAGCCTACGAAATTGGTATACCTTATAATCATGCTAAATTGGGAGCCTTTGATGCGAAAATGTTTTTCAATTAAACCACACGCGTCTTATTTTGACGTGGGATCAAAAAATAAGTGATTCGGTGCAACTTAGGGTTCCGACCCCAGATGCGCACACACAATCGCCTCCTACACCATTAAGAAGCTCTAGGTGGACTACTTTGAAATCATGTATATTTTATTTATATTGGCAGTAATCCCCAAGCATTGTTAACAGTAGAGGATAAGCTCTCAAATCGATAAGTTTTTATGTATACACCGATTACTTTTAAATAGCAAATCGGATTTCAATTTTATTGAGATTGATCCCGAGGGGTCTTATAAACCTAATGTTATATCATCAAAAGTCATAGGCTGAACACGGTTGTTCAACCGTGATCATGGTGCAAGTGCTAAAATATCTGGTGTCAAAACTCACAAAATTTAATCATGGTAAAAATCCCGTTGTTTTAAAAAAATTGTGTTAAAAACCATTAGTTTCTAAAGTAATATTAACGTTTCTTGAAATGTTTTACCTTCATTTTAAACAATTTAATCATTTATACCGGCTTAAAATGGGAATATTATCTTAATTTATATTAGTGGTGTCACAAAGTGCGCATCTGTGCATTAAGTTCGCGCCAAGCGGGCGTGTTTGTGAAATGAGTGATGTCCTAGCTCTGAGGAATGTATTTTATGTCTTTATTTAGATTAAACTCCAACTGTTCGCTTTGGAATTTAAATTCACTCCACCATTAGTATGCATTATAACAGTATGTGCCTGTTCCACCATCTCAACGCTATCCGTCGGATAAAACTGTCTTTTTTGGTTAGTACCAAAGGTTCCTATTACTAAGACTCCGCTGACTTTCCGTTTGTCTGTCTGTCTGTCACCAGGTTGCATCTCATGAACCGTGGTAGTTAGATGAAATTTTCACAGACGATTTATACGACGTTTTATAGCTCTTGGTACGGGACCGTGCACGAGCCCGACTCGCTCTTGGCCGGTTTTTTATTTTCAGTCTTCTTGTTGGGTAAATAGTTCTTTTGAATCACAGTGCGGTGAATGAATTTTAAGTGCTCCTAAGAGGCTCTTTTCGAGCACTTGACGCATGACGTGTTGACTTTTTTTAAACACAACTTAAAAATGTTTGAACGCAAATCTCATCTGATGGTTTTCAGGTTCGAACTTATTAAGTTGTTTGAGAGTATTGGCATAGTGTGCCTACAATATTATGGACTGAAAAATTTGACACCTGTAAAAAGGTTTGAGTTTGCGTGTTATTTTGTTTTTCTACAAAAAGTGCACGACACCTGCACTTTTTTGAAGAGTTTTAGAGTAGGATGGGTATATGTATGACGGATAGTGTTACTCAGGTATGATGAAGCAGGCACTATATCTAACAAACAGTGGTGCTTTGAATGTGTGCAAAAGAAAGAATTTTGGAATTTCAATCTATTTCAAAAGGGTTTATTCTTCACGATTCCGAATTTTTTTTATTTGCTATAACACAAATTAAATCAAGTACTAATGCAATAGATATAAACAAAGATTATGAATATAGACACGTTGTTTTAGATACTGAAATATTCTTAGTTGTATTGATCCTGCTTGCGTGTTTATTTTCATCAAAATAAGCTCACGAAGCAGATCATGGAATAATTATACATACTTATCTAAATAAAGATAATTAATTTCCAAGATATTAATTTTTCATTGGTTTTAATGGGAAGCCAAACCAATCAAAAATTACCGACCCCACGTAAAGTGGGAAAAGGGAAGAAGAAGATTTGAATGGGAAGCCATAATAAACATCGATTGGGTGTCCTTTATAAACATTCTACCTCTATGCGGTCACCATTTCGATTTTCCACCATTTCATCTTTACACATCCATGCTTTATACATCACGTGGGAAAAAGTGTAAAAGTATAGATTCGCTTAGTTTTGGGGCTAGATATTTGGGCCTTAGATCGTAGCAAGTGGAAATCCGTGATATCTGCCTACCCACATGGGAATGAGGCGTGGTTTTTTTATGTATGTGTATGACAGCTTTTACAAATCGAATCAAAAGTGTATTTATTCATTTGAATTGCAAGAATCTCTTTGGAACGTCTTAAAGCTAGGTGAATCTATCTAGGTGCCGGTTCCACGCGACCAAACAGAACAGGCAGCAAACTACGTCTCGGTTCCTACCGTTATTAAAGAGCACTGGTGGTCTAGTGGTAGTGGCCCCGCCTTCCGGTCCGAAGGTCGTGGGTTCAAATCCACTCGTGTACCAATGAGTTTTTCTGTCGAAAAATTTATGTGCACTATGCCACTCTCAAAACGGTGAAGGAAAACATCGTCAGGAAACCGGCGTGTTGTAGAACCTAAAAAAGTTCGAGCAACACGTGTCAAGGGCCCACCAGCGGCCTACTTGGGGAAAAACCTGCCCGCACATCAAGTGCGCATGATAAACTTGCCAGACTTGCCTACCGTTATTACCACTGCTGTATTCCTCAGGTGTTCTCCGAAGCGATCATCTCGTTTTCCATCGGCGGCCAGCACTTCCAGAACGAGCCGATCCACTACACGTATGTGGAAGACAACACCTACGAACATTCCCGTAATGTCACCATCAAGCTGCATCACCGCATCGGTCGTTGGGTGCGCATCGAGTTACGTTTCTCCGCGAGGTGGATTCTCATCAGCGAAATTGTCTTCGATTCTGGTAATAATCGCAAATACTACTACTTATTTTACTACTTTAATTTTTATCGCTAGAAATCGACGGATGGAGAGGCTGAGAATTTGTTCTTCCTGGAAATTTATATTTTTGTTGGTTTATTTTTTCCGGATACCTATACCTACCTAATTTGGACGTTTTCAAAAAAAGAGTGAATAAGTATCTTCTAGGTGAGCGCGCTACACCGCACCGTCGACCGCATCATCACTTAACATCAGGTGAGATTGCGGTCAAGCGTTAGCCTATAAATTGCATAAAAAAATATCACTATAAAAATAATTTTCATTTATTTGGTAATCATTATTACAAGTCAAGGATATAGCATAGGTTTTCATCATCATCATCCACAGCCCGACTTAACCCACTGCTGGGTATATGCCTTTCTCTGTATGTTGTCGGTCTTGTGCTAATCTCATCCAGATCTTACCCGCGATGTTCACCACATCGTCTGCATAGGTTTTACTTAACATTAATTACAAACATAGTGGTGTAGTACCAGTGTGGTGTAAGGATTTCAAGTGCGCCTCACAGAGGCTCCTTTCGTGCACTCGACACATGTTTTCAAATTATAGTCAAATCAAAACTGATATAAGATGTACATGAGCTGTCACTTTTATTCATATAACAACATAATTATTTGTAATCACGTAAAATACATCGAGTATTATGAACATCACAATCCAATCCGTGATCTCTGCCTAACCCCATGGGAATGAGGCGTGATTTTATGTATGTATTAATAAGACGAAAACTCTTCATTGATTATAACTACAATTCTGTTTTACTTGATTACACCACAAGCAATACAATTATCCATAACGACGCCATATCTCCTTCCTCTTCTTCTTTTTCTACACTAGAGCTGTTACTCTTTGCTTGATTCCATTAGGGATGTGGTATTCCCAAAACTGGTTAACAGTATGTATTATGAACAAAGAACTGACCACCTACTCCTTTCAGATGTCGCCGAAGGAAACCACACACCAGAAAGCCAAAAGCCACTGTCCAACAAGGACAATACAAAGAAAATCTTGAACAAAGAGGTTCCTATCACCACCGTAAGACAAGAAGACCCCTTATACGTAGCCATCGTCGTCGGCGTTCTAACTGCACTGGTCATACTTCTAGCTGTCGCTATATTCTTGATTGTGCACCGCCACAGACATAGGAAATGCTTTACATCGCCCACAGCAAAGACCACTGTAGCCCAGAACAGGAGTTTAGACAGCTATGGATGTGAGACGTCGGTGGTAGAGAGGAAGGCGATCGAATGTCCGCTGGATGTGAAGTCAGATGAGTACCAAGAGCCGTATCAAGCGATCAAGTGCGCTCCGTACTTCAGCTACAGTACCGTTCTGTTGGAGATGAAGGATTTGGTGAAGGATTCCAATGTTGCATTGTCGGGTAAGTACTGCTTTTTAACCGACTTCCAATCTAAAAGGAGGAGGTTCTCAATTCGTTTGTATTTTTTTTTTATGTTTGTTACCGCATAACTTCGTCATTTGTGAGCCGATTTGAAAAATTAGGTTTTTATCTGAAAGGTACTGCTTCCAGATTGGTCCCATTTTAATTTGATTAAAATCGGTGTTGGCATTTTTTTTTAAATATGTTTTTAATGTTTGTAACTGCATGCCTCCGTCATTTATGAACCGATTTAGTAAATTATTTTTTTATTTGGAAGGTTATTCTTACGTCCAGATTGTCCCAAACAATTTTCATTAAAATCGTTTTAGCCGTTTGGCAATGAAGTCGGTTTCTCTAGTTTTTTAAACTTATAATTATATACTACTAGCTTATCCTTACATACAAGGTCGGCGTCGTAGAGGAAGACTTGGAACGAATTCGATTGTCATTTAAACGACTGGCCCTCCGTAGCCAAAGATCGAGAGGCTGGTAAAAGGGAGGTAAGCCTTTTGCCTGCAGTGGGATGACCCATGCTAAAATAAATAAATAAACTAGTTTATGGAACAAGCATATGGCCCATTAATGTTAAGTGGTAACCATCGCCTATAATAAAGCATTGCCTCGTAGGTCACGCACGAGAACGGTTGTCGGTTCTTCGAGTTATATGGCCTGCACATTGCCACTTCAACTTGTTAACTCTACGCGCTATGTCGTGTGAGTTGAAGCTAGTCAACTAATATCTATTGACTGGCCTCTCAGCTCAGTTACTAGTAGCCCTGCCTTTTGCGCCGTAGGTCGTGGGTTCGATCCCCACCGAGAATAAATATTTGTGTGGTGAAAGAAAGAAAATAATTTATTCAAACCACCACAATTAAAAACCTTATAAAATATCGACTATCTGGTTCCCATAGTTCAAGCTCTACTTAGTGTTGAGTGGATTTTCTAGAATATTTATTTATTTATCTAATTAGTAATTGTATCGTGTTCACAGATAGCTCTAACTACGACTATGCTGTCCCCGAGCTGAGTTCAGCGCCGCTGTTGACGAAGCGTCGCCTTGACAGCATGTCCGACCGAATGACTGACATCGTCTGCGATAGAATCGACATGGAGGCGCGCCAGTCCTACGCTGGATCCCTGCGCTCCAAGCGTAGCGCTGAGGTATGCTTATTTACCAGAAATAAAAAAAACTTGAGAGGTGTCAAGGGACAAAGTCAAAGTCAATAATTTTTTATTCAGTACGATGCAAGAATCACATTAAAACGTCTTAAAGCTAGGTGAGTCTAGGTGCCAGTTCCACGCGACCAAGCGTAGAAGAACAGGCAACAAACTACGTCTCGGTTCCTACCGTTTTTTATATGATCCTTTTACAAATCTCAAATAGTCTAAAATAATAGCAGTGAAGTTCCAGTGTGGTGCCACTTCACTTAGTCAGACGTATGCAATGCAATAATACAAAAGCAAAAGTTTCAAAGACAGCACACGCTACGCTTCAAAGTTATACTATAGTATCTACACAGCTTATGTAAAAATAAGATACGAAATAGTAGGTACAGACATTGCAAATTGACATGTTAGCTTCCTATGGGTAGAGTGACCGGGACATCGGGCCACGCAGTTTTATCATTCATATACATAGCTATCTAGAGTATAGTACGCTTTCTTCGACACCCGGATGGAACGAAGTTTCTTTATTATTATTTACAAAAAACCTGTATACACTCAACAAAAATAATCGTCGCGACACCACACTGTTCAATGCGAAATAGAAATGAAAATGTCTGGCTTGCTGTTTATAAGAGAGAGAGAGACAGACAGAGAAACATGCGCACGCCGCACAGCTTACATTACTATAGCAAAAAGTGTCGTGACAACTTTTCGTAAGATTTTTTTTCCGTCTAGCCCCCTTAGGACGCGCGATAAAGAACTTCGTTCCAATAAATAAATATTGTGGACAATTCACAGAAGCACAACACTATCTAGCCCCAAATAAAGCAGAGCTTATGGTAGTAGCTCTGCCTTCTGTGCTGGAGGGCGTGGGTTCGATCCCCACCGAGAACATACGTTTGTGTAGTAAACATATGTAGATGTTTGTTCTCTTTCTGGGTGTCATATTATTCATAGAAACTATTTACAACAAAAAATTATATAATTATTATATCAGCTATCTGGTTCCCATAGTACAAGCTCTGCTTAGTTTGGGGCTAGATAGTGTTGTGTGAGTTGTCCGCATTATTTATTTATTTATAATTGAATTCCCCAGTCGCGAATAAAACACTGCGCTAACAAACGCATTCCGTCATTTTGTACAAAAAGGTAGTAACGCTGACAGTTATATTCCAGTCTCCGAGCCAGCAGGACGTGTTGACGGAGTTAAAGCGACGCCTCGAGACTACCCCCGTGATTGAGTTCCCGCGGCATCGCCTCAGAATGATATCAAAACTGGCGGAGGGAGCTTTTGGATCAGTGAGTAACATAGACACGGTATTAACAGTATTCTCTAAATTAGAATTTTTGCGCACCGAAATGGTAAAAATATGTGATACACTTTACACTTGACATCTATGTACTTTCCATCATGTTTTTAAGCAAATAAACGTATGAAATGAAATGAAATGAAAACAGTCGTATTGAAACTATTAGTTCAAAGTCAAATCTTCCACAAGGAAAAAACTGATAGATAATTAATTAATAAATTATTTTCACAGATGATACAAATAAATAATTACAATAAATCTTATAACATTTCAATAAATCATATTCATAAGTAGTACATAAAGATGAGTCTTTATACGAAGTAAGCATAGGCTATGGCCGTCATAGACATTACAAGCTGACTAATATGACATTTTGTCATAGCGCGACTTAGTCCCTCTACGCATTAGGTACACCAGTCTTAAATGGTACTTGGTACCTAATGAAACATCAACAACTGTTATACATGAAAAAAATATCATGAAAAGCTCACTGAAAGCACACAACGCAGTCTGTAAAAAGAAAGAAGGTAGAAAAAAACATATATTTTTATTGATTTTCAAATTCATTTTTTACTGTGGTGATCGTCTGACAATTAGTACAGCAAATCAACAAACATCTGTGTTCACCACAAAAGTATTTGTGCTCGGTGGGGATCGAACCCACGCCCTCCTGCGCATACTGCGCTGTGCGGGCTGTCATATATTGACATATTTTTTTTATACAACCTAGTTAGCAAGCATACGGCCCACCTGATGGAAAGCGGTTACCGTAGCCTAAGGACGCTTGCAACACCAGAGGCATCACTCGCGCGTTGCTGGCCCTTTAAATATTATAAAATGCCCTTTTTGAAGTACCCCATCTCATAGAACCCCATCTCATAGAACCCCATCTCATATAACCCCATCCCACATAACCCCAACTCATATAACCCCAACTCACATAACCCCAACTCATATAACCCCAAACGCCCCAGGTATACATAGCAGAAGCGGATGGTGTGCCAGAGTACAACGGCATAGTGACGTCAGAGAAGCGGCTGGTAGCTGTCAAATTCCTCTGCCACGACGCGACTATCAAGGAGAGGTACATCATGTATGAATAAGTTTATAGATATATGTTGTTCTACTTCATTCTTCAATTCGGACGCTTGCTTTGACCGATTATATGAACAGGCTCTAGGATACTCAATGCTCAATACATTTATGGCCTTATAAAAATATGTCAAAAGACAAACAGCGCTTAAACTATTGCCATCTTTTACCACTAGGTAATGACAAACAGTGACACTTTAAGCAATAATTAAATTTAAATTGCGTTTATAAGTATGGCTGTTATTGCATTAACATGGTTTAGCTTAGGTAGGTACATACATAGTTCTATAAAAAAATATATATGTGGACAATCCACACAACACTTAACCCCAAACTAAGCAAATCTAGTATGGGAACCAGATAAGAAATGCTACTGAGACTTATATTAACTAGAAACTTCAATCAATCACATATGTATTTATTCAGTTGTATCACAAGGATCACTTTGAAACGTCTTAAAGCTAGGTGAGTCTAGGTGCCAGATTCACGCGATCAAGCCTAGAAGAACAGGCAACAAACTACGGCTTGGTTCCTACCGTTATTTTGTACTTATCTCTTTGTTTGGAAATAGTTAAATTTGTCTATGTCTGTTCATTTAATTTGGTCGAAGCTATAAAACAGGGACACCGATCACCGATGATAAGAGAGTATCTTTGTCCTGCTTAGTTTTATTCAAATCTGAGCGAGACAATGATAGTTTTATTTTCGTTTGGTTGGTACCCATCACAATATAAACAGAGCTAATGATGTACAATATTGAACCTTATTTACATAAAACAACCCAAAAATTTTACACCAAACACAAGCCGACTTAATTAAAGTTTACAAAAATAGTTTAAAAAAAAATTGATAAATCATTTGATTCGATAAGTCTCTGGTTAAAATAAACTTTTGTTTTGAAGTTTTCATTTTAGCCGACTTCAAAAAAAAAGGAGGTTCTCAATTCGTGTTGTTATGTTCGTTATAGCATAACTTCGTTATTTATGAGCTGATTTGAAAATTCTTTATTTTATCTGAAAAGTAATACTTCCAGATTGATCCCATAGAAATTTCATCAAAAAAGGTTCTATAAACTTTATTTGGTTAATGATAAACACACACAGGCTTTTTACATGACTGTAACGTTTGTTCTTGAGGTCCAATATTGTATTAACGTATTAGCTCACTACAAATTGCTGTATCAAAATTGACACTCGTACTTTTGCTTTTATGTATTTCGCTTTGTACTCGGCGATTTGGGAAACGGTTCGCGGAGCTTTCACTAACCTGTAACTAATTAAAACAAATTGCCTGACATTTTCTTAGGCAGAGTGCACCAAAACAGTAACACAAGAATCTTTTAGGAAAAAACAGCTAAAACTAAGTACACAATACATAACTTAACAGTTCAACCGTAATCCAGCACAAGGTCTAACGGATAGTCACACAAGCATTGATCAAAAAACCCATAACATGTTCTTCTTGTTGTACGTGCTCAAACGAGTTTTCTTTTTATTCCTCCTGACTTATAGTCAACCTGTCAACATTGACCAGACATAAGTACTGACCAGCAGTCCCATAAGCACTGAACCAACAGTCAACCCATAAACATTGACCAACAATCAGTAAAACATTGACCAACAGTCAGTTAAACACTGACCAACAGTCGCACAAATACTGGCCAACAGTCACACAAACACTGGCCAACAGGCAACCCATAAACATTAACCTAACACAAGCACTGACCAACAGTCAACCCATAAACATTGACCAACACAAGAACTGACCAACAGTCAGTCAAACATTGACCAATAGTCACACAAACACTGGCCAACAGTCGACCCATAAACACTAACTTAACACAAGCACTGACCAACAGTCAAACCATAAACATTGACCAACACAAGAACTGACCAACAGTCAGTCAAACACTCACCAACCGTCACACAAACACTGGCCAACAGTCAACCCATAAACATAAACTTAACACAAGCACTGACCAACAGTCAACCCATAAACATTGACCAACACAAGAACTGACCAACAGTCAGTCAAACACTAACCAACATCCAACAAGCTCACCGCGTACCGCCCCATATCCCATACTCACTCAACCATCAACTTCCAGCGATGAGTTCGAACGTGACGTGCGCATTCTCGCCGCGCTTTCCTCCCCCTATCTATCCCGCGTGCTTGGCGCCTGCCGCACCCCCCCTCTGGCGGTGGTCCTGGAGTACATGGAAATGGGGGATCTATGCGCGTATTTGCGGTCCGCACCGCCGCCATCGCTGCATATGATGATATACATTGCGGAGCAGATTGCCGCTGGAATGCAGTATCTGGAGACGCTTAACTTTGTGCACCGGGATTTGGCGACAAGGTAAGCATTTTACTTAAGTAAATAGGTTTTACCACCACCACCACCCACCAGAAAGAAAGAAAATACATTTATTTGACTTAAAGGCGTACACGTGACAAAAAAACCTACAACGAACGGACCGCTGAAGACAAACAGACAATGCAGGACACCAGATGAACTGACGGCATTGTTAAGATCGCGGGAAGTCGATGGATGGAAAAGGCTCAGAATCGTTCTTAGAAAAATCGTTCTGGAAATGTGTAGGGGAGGCCTATGTCCAGCAGTGAACTTCTTCAGGCTGATAATGATGAACTAGTTTTTAGAAAGCGTAGGACACCCTGCATCGACCACACCTAGACTAACACGTCGTCTAATAGACTTGCAAAGGCTGAACCACAAAACCATCGTGGGGGGTAACAGGTCACTGTCCTCTGAACAAACATCAGAGCTACAGACTGTCCGCTCTGCAGGGGATGCCTATCCGAAGAAGAATCAGCTGCACACGTACTCCTGGAATGTAGCGACTCAACGACAGGAAATCCTGGGCAACCAGGAACTCCTCTGTCCTCCAGGCTTGTGAAGCCCCCAGGAAACTTCAGGATGTGCTGGCTACAGTTATAGCCAGCACATCCTGACGCACAATGGACCGCTTTTGCATCTAATTGCGGACACTGGAGTCCTTTTACAAGATACAAGACGCCCTGCAGCAAGTTCTATGGACGATATCACCAAACTTAGGGAGACAGGCATGTTGGGTACTATGGGTACCTAGCTTAGGTAAAAGAGTCGTAAAACTGGACTGATTCAATGAAGAAAAGTAAAAAAGTGTGAATTTGGTTTCGTGGTAGTGCGAAGTACCGGTACTACTGATCTTGACTTAAATAATACGAATTCCAGGAACTGCCTGATCGGCAAAGCCTACCAGATAAAGATCAGTGACTTCGGTACGGACATAGAGGCGTACTCCCACGATTACTACAAGGCAGAAGGTCGTGTTCCTCTGCCGCTGCGCTGGGCTGCGTGGGAGGCAGTTCTTCACGGGAAGTACAGCACCAAAAGCGACGTTTGGGCGTATGCTGTGACCCTGCATGAGATATACACGCTGTGCCGTCGGCGCCCTTACGATCACATGACTAACAGTGAGGTAAGACAATCAACCAATCGCCATCAATCATAATTTTCTTTTCGGTATCACAAAGATCACTCTGAAATGTCTTAAAGCTAGAATTATTGTTATTATTATGAGCCTTCAATGTATTCCTGTGGCAAAGACCTCCCTCCAATCCCCTCCACTCTGTGCGGTCCTGTGCTAAGATGTTGCATTGTGGCCTGTACTTGTCGAGCTCGTATCACCATCTAGTTCGTGGTCCGCCGCGACGCCTTGGCTCTTAAGGCCAGCTTACGGAAAGCTAGAATATTATATTGATCTTATCGCCAAAGCATTTTCTTCCAGGCTAGGTGAGCCTATAGGTACAAGTTCCACGTGACCAAGCCTAGAAGAACAGGCAACAAACTACGGCTTGGTTTCTTCTGTTTTTTCCATCATTAAACGAAGTTCTCTATTCGATTGTATGTAAAAAAAATTGTTATCGCATTGAAATTTTTTATCTGATAGGTAATACTTCCAGATTGATCTAATAGAATTTTTATCAAAATCGGTTCAACAGTTAGGTCGGTTTCTAATTTTTTTTTAAACTTCACTTATGTCATTAACAGTTGCTCGAAAACCTATCGCACCTTGCTACTGGCGACGACCTATTCGAGCCATTGGACCGGCCGGCTGGCTGTCCTCGTGACATCTACGACCTGATGCTGGAGTGTTGGCGGCGGGACGACCTCGAGCGCCCAGCGTTCGTCGATATCCATCGCTTCTTACAGCGCAAGAGTCTTAACTACTCGTGATCCTGGCGAAGGCCATGCCACGGCATGACCTGTTAGGCCCTGGGTGCCGAAACTTTATAATTGTGTTGCAGTTCGATGCTAATCCCACATACATCACACGGAATAAAGCCCATTTTGGTAAAAAACTAGCCTTCTTAGACTTTTCGATCTACAAAACCCGAAGTCCGAGTTTGGCTACCACATTTCGTTACTATAAATTTGATTAAGTGCTGATTTTACCATCTGCGGAATAACGATATTCGTCGAATGAAAATGACAGATAAAAAGAGATATACTATTATCTGACACATAATCTGTACCCAAAGTCCCAGTGTCTTTTTATCTGTCATTTTCATTCGACGAATATCTTTATTCCGTAGATGGTAAAATCAGCACTTAATCAAATTTATTTATGTGAATTCTTTATTGTATTCAAGAAGAATTGTAATGTACAATAGATTAATTGACGTAATGTTAATCAAACTGTTCATATGTTACATTGTTATGTTTCTAAAGATTTGTTTTTGGGATGTGCTCGATAAGATGCTTTTTGCACGCCATTTAGTACATTGTGGTTGTGTAGCAAGTTTGAATAGTAACTAGGCTTATTTTAACAGCCTATTTCTTAACTAAGCATATGTTCACTATGCTATACTTAGGGCTAATATTTCAATCTACAGATCAAAATATATCTCTTTTAAAGCTTGTCAAAAACAAAAAGACATATTTTATTCGACGAATATCGTTATTCCGTAGATGGAAAAATCAGCCTTAAATATTAATTTATTTAGTAATATTGTCTGTCACACTGGTAATCAAATAGGTGTCATTTTGAAATCTCTAGGTAAATAACTTAGCAGTATTTAGATCGATAGATCTTCTGGTGTTGCTGTTTTTTTCTTGGTAAATATTTAGGTTATCCATGTATTAGATAATTGTATGAAAAAAAGTAATAGTTGTATGACATGGAATATAAAGGACTTAGTTATGATAAAATAAGCATCGTATAAGCACAAAGTTACTTACATTTTCCAGACTTCTTAATAGAAAAGTGGAATATACACTTAAAAGTTAGTTTAGATATTTCAAGTCTTCTAAATAGTTTTTCGTCGTGGTATCATCTTTGCCCCACTTCCCCACGATGCAATTCGGATACCCCATACTTATAAGCGTTACTTAATTACATTACTTAACTTTATCAATGTTGCTGATAGGATGGCATTAGTTTTAGAATTGTTTAACATTTGACACATTATAAGTAAAGCATTTAGACCCAGTGTGATAGAATCAGCGAAAAGTACTACTACATATCATGCTATTTATTGTACACGGCTACTCATCTCTCGAATACTGATCTCTCACGGCTACTCATCTCTTACGGCTACTCATCTCTTACGGCTACTCATCTTTCACGAATACTCATCTCTAAGGCTACTCATCTATCACGGCTACTCAAGTACTCATCTCTCACTGCTACTCATCTCTCAAGGATACTTATCTGTCACGAATACTCATGGTGATGAGTTTTATACTCTTCTTTCACGAATACTCATCTCTCAGGCTACTCATCTATCACGGCTACTCATCTCTCACTACTAACCCATCTCTCACGAATACTCATAGTGATGAGTATTATACTTATCTTTCATGAATACTCATCTCTCAGGCTACTCATCTCTCACGGCTACTCATCTCTCAAGGATACTTATCTGTCAGGAATACTCATGGTGATGAGTATTATACTTATCTTTCATGAATACTCATCTCTCAGGCTACTCATCTCTCACGGCTACTCATCTCTCAAGGATACTTATCTGTCAGGAATACTCATGGTGATGAGTATTATACTCATCTTTCACGAATACTCATCTCTCAGGCTACTCATCTATCACGGCTACTCATCTCTCACTACTACCCATCTCTCACGAATACTCATCTCTCAGGCTACTCATCTCTCACGGCTAGACGGCTGAGAATTGTGTGAGAGAGAGCAATATGTGGTTGTCATTTCATTCGCAGCACTAACGCGTAGATCCTTTCCTATCATTCTCTTAAATGTTAATAGCGTAATTATGGGTTGTGTAACTTGATATGTCGCCGACTGTAGAAAATTTATATTACGCCTTGTATTCGATGTTTTTATTTAAAAAAAAGTACCTATTAAAATGGCACCCAGCTGGCTAATATTGTTAATAATTAATACTATGGTTGAGTAAGCTAATATTTCGACCATGTAAGTAAAATATTTTGTAGAACTGATTTGTACTTAAGTGTCACGCTGAATGGAGCATTTACAAGCATTTGATATAATTATCTATCTTTTTGATGTAATATTGACAATTACAAAAAAAAAATAGAAAAAAACTAACGTAAATTATGTAACTCTTTGATATTTTTTGTAGCTGTACTGAGTTTCGGAAATTGTGTATAAAAAAACTAATATGTTTAAACACATATTTATTACAATGTATTTTTGGCCTAAATTATTTAGCTTACGGAAAAAACTTCTGGGCCTAAATTATAAAGAAAGAAGAACTTGTTATTAGTTTTATGAGTCCTGTCCTGTGTATAGTCAGCATCAGAATTTGATGACTTTGTCACAACTTAGACAATAATATATTTCAGGAGCTGTTAACTTTTTTGAATTTACAATTATACTTACTTTATTGATTTAAATATAATATAAATACAACGATTATTAAATCCATCTCAAATATCTCTTATGATTAATAATAAATTATGTTGTAAATAAATTATAAACTTTACAACAATAATGGATAATTTTAAAACAGAACAGGATTTTTTTGATGCTGAGTGTACGTGATAATGTCCTGGTACCTTCTTGCTCCATAGGTGTGTTTGGTGTAACTCCGACCGCTAGGGTTTGATTGATATGTAAGAGAACTAATTGTACCTACACTCGTTCTTTCTTGGTCACCTCGCAAAATAACTAAAAAACGTCATAACCTGCGCTAATGCCTGACTATCTATCTATATTACTATCTGTGGGTTAGGGAGTTTGAACGGAATTGGTGGAAGTGGGTGGTTGTGGGGCAAAAGTTTCGAAATATATGTCTATTCTTTTCTAACGCGTAGGGACTTATATGTCTATCCTTTTCTATCCCATAAGGATTTTCTAAAATTCTCGATTTTGATAAGAATCGAATGCTTCTAAACGTTCTAGAATGTAACTTAACTTTCTGGAATGATCTAGGATAATTAAACTCCCGGGCTTTGATGCTAGTGACCATTAAAAATCATCATCATCCACAGCCCAACTTTGCCCATTACTGGGTATAGGCCTTATTTTGTGCCATCTAGACTCTGTGCTAGTCTAACCCATTGCTTCATAATTAAAAATCAATTGTCATTAAATTTATATTTATGGTTGATGTAAGCCTTAGAGACGAAGTGTAACCAAGAAAGTAATGAAGGTAGAATTAGTCCACGGTTTGAATAGGATAGCCGTGGTAGATCGCTGCGCACGGTAGCTCGCTTCGCTCACTCAAAAAGTATGTACGCGGTCGGACGAAATTATGACTACTAGTTAATTGTGTAGCTAAAAACTATATTATCATTGTTTTCTGGCACTGCGTTTGTTTTGTTTGGTGTATTCGTAAAAAACGTAATGTCTATTAAAAACGATCGACAAATGTCATCGATAGAGATAAAAAAGCGAATATCAACATCGTGTTTTACTCTTCTTTCTTCTTTCTGAAATTTTATAGATAACTCTTTATTGATAACCTTAGTAAGTTGGTTAAAGTTGATAACCATGACACTATGTAAGTTGGATAAAGTTTGAAGCTTACAAATAAACAGTCACAGTAATACAAGCAGGCTTATCGCTAACAGCGATCTGTACCAAACATATCAGGTATATCAATGAAACTCGAATGTTTCTAATTACAAGACCCCAATTTTTAATGAAACGCCGCGGTGCTGGAGCTCGCGATGTTATGTAGTTTGACCTAGAGTCGCGTTCTGTCCGTCGTGGCTTGAAAAATGTATTTTAACTTAAGATCGCTTTGTTATGGCTGTATTTACATTATTGTTGGGTTTTACCAAGTTTAATATTTGACATAAAAAGTTTCTTATTCTTCTATTTCTTGTATGTACTCGTATAAACTGGGTAAATAATTTAAATGTATATTTTTCGAAATGTCTATTTGCATAATGATTAATGTCTGAATATGTTTCTGTACTCTGATTTACTGATCTCAAATTTATATCTATGTTATTAATATTTCATAATCATCGAATAAAATTATCTATAGTTTGTCACCGACTTCAAAAAAGTAGGAATTTCAAATTATTACGTTTTTTTACTTGAAGAACGAGTAACCAGGTTTATGACTTTCTTTTCTAGATTATTAATCTTAAAAAAAACTTTAATTCAGTACGCTATCGCAGTTTGTTAATATTTTTATTAATTTGAAACATTGGTTGTTCAAAAATGTAGCTGCGTCGGATAGATCGTAATATTTTGTACCTTCTTAACTTGCACAAGGTATACTTTCTTATAGATATAGCTCTAATAATCTTCCTTCTATAGTGCCTTTTGGTTCCGCAATCACAAAAAAATCCATACGCTTAATTCACTGTAATCCCCTGAATTTTGAGCATGTCTAATAGCCCCTTCCCACGGTCTGTGATATCGCGTACGGAGGGGCGGATCAGCTCGCACGACACACCATGGGAACGGTCTCGTACGCCGAGGTGCGTGGTAGCACAGGAGTTATGCTGCCTTCCTACGGTGCGTGGCTCTGCAGATCATCACGTACAGCCGACGACGACGCACGGCAACGCACACAGAAAGGGCTCCTGTGCTACCGCGCACCTCGGCGCACGAGACCGTTCCCATGGTGTGTCGTGCGAGCTGATCCGCCTCCGTGCGCGATATCACACACCGGTGGAAAGGGGCTATTAGACGCACGTCCAAACTTTGCATTCGGCATTGGCACATTCCCCAATTAACGAAACACGAGCGGAATCAAAGGTCAAACCAAAATCTATTTATTTTCATATTTCTACTAAACAATTATTATTACTAGCTAATGTATAGTTGTAAGTCGGGTGTAGCCTGGACAAATTATAGATGTTAAATAAATAGTTGTCTATTTTCCCTATTTGCTGTGTGTAGAGGCAGAATCTGACAATATTATGTGGCGGCTACCTTAGTCTATCGCCTCATAGTGTAATATTTCGATACACTTTGTATTGCACTCACTTAAAACACTCGAATTTATACCAATGTCACATAACTATGTACTTAAGGCAATGTTTATGAATTGTTATATCATTCGGTACGGGGTGTATCGAAATAATCGTTCAATATCAGAAGATCCATTGTCCAGATCTATAGTGGATCTAGTGAGTTTTTTTATCTGTTCAGCCAATTTGGATCTACTGAATTGATTCACGCTAGATCTGTTCACCAGCTGTATCATGTTCTCATTCACCACTAGTTCCAAACAAGGGAACTTATTTTCTGAAAGAAATGACAGCAAACGTCAGGTTGACAGCAAACGTCAGATTGACAGAAATTTAAAGATTTTACAGAATAAGTCAGATTTTATTAAAATGGATCTTCTGAGATTGAACGGAAATAATAGAATTAATAGCTTTTAGTGTTATCTATGTTCTCTTCTTGTGGACCGAAACCTACGGCTTACTATTAAGCCTAACTAGTTTAAGCACTTAGATTTAAGCGCAATTACAATTTGCTATGTAGAAAGTTTAACACTTAGTATCACAGCGTAGAGTTATTTGTATCCAATGTATTTTAAACATTATTTTAGGTAATATTATTTTATCGTTAAGAATTAAATATTCTATTAGTTTTTGATGATTGATGATAAAAAAAATAGAAAATAGTTTTTAGAATGTAATCGATATATGATAATAAAGAAATCTTCTAGAAAAGTATTTAAATTGACCGATTATAAAATTAACGGCCTGTTTCAAAACTGTTGCAACGAAATAAGTTTTAATTTAATGGAGTTATATGCCCTAGACGTTTATCTTATGAGGTTTGTGAAGGTAATTGATATTTTTTCGGTCGGGTATTGTAAGGACAAGCGAAAACGGGAAGCTCTGGAAATAACTCTCATTCGTATAACAGTTCAAATAATTACAAAGTGATATTGCTGCATTGATTTGGTAAGTACTACATTTTAATTTACCCCAAAATACTAATTCCTACTACTACTACTAATTCTAAAAAAATCAATGCTACTAATTCCTAAAGAAGATATGACTGCGCACATCTAAGCGGTGACGTGAAACGCTGTCAAATATGACAGCGATATTTAGATATTTTAAGATCGCCAATGTCTTAGATGTGTGCAGACCTATAGATAAAAGCACAGGAATATAGCTATAACAATAATTGTTGAAGATGAATTGTTATGGCTATTATTCATTAAAGAAGTTAAAGTAATCCTAATAGCCGACTAGTAAAAACCGCCTTTAAATGAATTGCCTAATTAAAATACAACAGTTCCTTTAGTCAGAGTTTAAGTCGACCAGTTTGATCGTTTCTCCTGTCTCTCTCTTTTGTATAGAAATATGATGAGACGACAAATCGTTTCGATCTTTACGTAACGTATTGTGGTCTCATCATTTCTCCGTAGAAAAGAAAGAGACATCTGAACGAATCAAGTAAAACAATTAGTCCAAAGATAGTAAAAAATATAAGTTAGTACCATAAAGACATTAAAATAAACAAAAACCTAATGTACCTGCATGGCTAGGTATTAGGTTTTCGTTTCTGATAGTCTGAAGAATAGTTCCCACCTGATGTTAAGTGGTAACCATCGCCTATAACAAAGCATTGCCTCGTAGGCCACGCACGAGAACGTGCCCTACGATGCACTGCCTGGCGTCCATCAACTTGAGGCGTACAGATGTTAGGCCTCACGTGCCAGTAATTTCACCGGCACCCACACCCTTCAAACATGGTGCCCAGTGGTCGTACTTCCCCGGACGAGCCACACACAAAGAGCTCTACTACTACTCTACTGTCACTGATTTTAAACAACTTGACTAGGCAGGTTTAATACATTAAAAGGCGAATTTACTAGTTGGCTAAAACATAGGGACCTTAACATTAAAATGGAAAAAAATATTCAGTTTTTTTTAAAGCCTTTTTTTTATTTGATCCCCTGCCACTGTTAGGTCTATACTACAGATCACTAATTATAAATAATAAAAAAGAAGTTGGTACTTTATTATTAATTCCAACTTCTTACCTATAGTTCTAACAGAATAGGGTAGAATCCTCAAAGTAGACAATAAAAAAAAATATTATTAGAAGTTGAGTCGATGGCTAAAAGCCTGCGCACATCTAGGCGATGGCGATGGCGATCAGCTGAAACGCTATCAATTATCGTTGTCATATTTGACAGCGTTTCACTTATCGCCATCGGCCAGCGGGAACTCTATAGATGTGATTATCATTCTACTGTAGGTACGTGTGTATGCCACTGAACTCTTCGTAGACGGCTGGAGCGATTTTTTTTGTCTGCGTGTGGGTGGCACCCTGAATAGTTTAGTTAGAGTCACAAATTCATTAAAAATATCAATATTAATATATTAATAATCATGATTATAAATAAATAAATAAATAAACTACCTCGATCCTGTGCCAGTCTAAGCCATTATTATTTATTATTGATTTATTTATTCATTCACTTATAATTACATTACAGATTCAATCCAATGCGTTATTTAAGGCTTAAAACTAATAAATATCTAATAAACTAAAAAAAACATCTGACAAACGCGTCTTCGTGAATTGCACTATCTATAGTGCATTATAACCTAGTAAAAACTTTATTTTGTATTGAAAAACATTTACCATATTAATGAATAGAGAGAGTTATTTCCAGAGTGTTCCATAGAATGAGACTGACGATGAGGCTAGCTTGATATTATTCGCTAGTCCTGCCCTGTCCTGTACTTTACGCTGTGATAACCTATCGTACACAGACGGAACCAATTGTAGGCTAACACATATAAATATCTAATAATGTAAGCAAAGTACACTTGCGTGCAAGGAATTTACCCACGATAACATTTTGACAGCTCTCTGACTCAGTTGGTAGCTCCGCCGAGAACAAACATTTGTATGGTCAACAAAGATTCTCTGTGTGGGTGTTACATTGTACCTATGTAATTACAAAAAAAAATATTTGTAAGTATTATATCAGATAAGTAAAAAAATACATTTATTTTGGATACACAACAAACATAAACACAGCACAAACCACAAATAGAAAACAAAATAGACAAAATAGACAGAACAAAAAATAAGTACAAATAAATGGAGCACAAATCCGTCAGTCTGTGCGCATGAGCCAAAACCGGTCCCATCTCAAATGTGTGTGTGTCTCATTATGTGGTTCTCATAGTACAAGTCTGCTTCATTTGGAGCTAGGTTAGGTAGTGTTTTGTGCATTGTCTGCAATATTTCATTATTTTTTTTATATTTCAATTCAATTATAATGTAAAATACTGTGTGATGCACAATTTTGTTTTGTCAAGGTATTGTTTAAAAAGTGTATTTTTTAGGGTTATGGTCCTGATGGTCATAAAAAACAGCAAGGAACATTAAAAACCTGCTGATTTCGAGATATTAAATGAATATTTGAAGACCAATCTAACTAGGACTGTGTCACCTTTGAAATTCCTACCAATATGGATTATGGTTGTTATACGTATACATGTATATTTAATGAATATTCTTTAGATTTTTTAACTTTGATATTTTTTCATCGAAATCAAAGCGTGTGTCGATTTCTTTGCACGCAAGTACAGATCTATCTAATTTTAAGAGTTTACTTTCCAATCTCGCCTATTTTTGTTAAATTTACTATTAGCAGAGGGTCTGTGCAGTAATTCCCTCATTTTATAGTAGGTTTTAGTATAGGTGACTAGTATTAGTTAAGGACAAGTTAACTTAATCATGTATTGTACAATAAAACACCCTTTCTGCCTTAGTGACGCTATCTTACCCTATGCTACGATTACAACAAGAACCAACGCTAACTTGTAAGTGCGTATATATTTGTAATATATACATATGCTGGTGTAAAATCGAGCAATGGAAATATTTTATTCCTAAAAATCAATGGTCCAAACTTCACTCGCTTTTTAATTTGTACTATACGAGTATATCTACATTTTCTATATAGATAAATAAATAATATTAGTCTAGATATAAAACTTTATGCTTTAATTTTTATTTTATAGATGTAACTATGTATTTGAAATGCTTAATTTTCATAATCAAAGTTTTATGGAAAAGGTTGATACCAAATGCAGTATTTTTATTTTATACTCTACATCTTTGTACCCAAATAAAAGCAATAATTTATACTTTTGTTTTATTTTTCTGTCCCCAATGTGGTTCAATGAATCACTTATTACTTATTAGGTATGTAGGTCAATCTGTTAGTCCACCTAGTCATATACTATAAATTATCTATCTTAAGGTGGTACGATTTCCATACAAATTTTGTCATTTAAGGGCGATGAGAGTATAATTGTACACTGAAATAAATGTGGTTGGCTTTCATTTTTTATATTCGGCAAACTTTATAAAGTTGAAGAAACTGTCGATTGACGGTGATAGTAGTAAATAATTAAAATATGCATTTATTTTCATTTACAAAGTTATTACCGAATACAGTAGGTACGGTGCTCTTCGTTAATAATAATAAATCAATGCATATTTTTTTTATTATTATCACCGTGAATCTAAAATATTCTTCTAATTAATAAAATTTGGCAGAAATAAATACCAACAAAGCTAGCTACAGTTATTTAAAAGCACAATTATTCTCTAATGGTCCAGAAATTTTAAAAATTAGTTAGTATGGAAATCGAACAACCTTAAACGATAAGTACCTTTTTTTTGAAAAGTTGTTCGTTATGCATGACAATAAAATTTAAAAAAAATTAAACAATTAGCATAAAGAGGTATTACAAAGTTACCTTACCTTAAAAAGAAGTAGAAAAAGGTATCCAATTTTAGGAAGGTTTTTATGGCTCTATTGTTGTGCCTGTAAAATTTACAAACATTACTTTATTGAACGATAGCTTACAACAACTTCCGTTCAGCACACCACACAAGCAACCTACGCCCAAAGAGCCCCATTCTAAGCAGTTGCGATGCTCAGGCACGTAGTATGTGTGTACCTGTGCCTCCATGCAGCTTTGGGGGTCAAAGTCAAGGTGGTGATGCACTCGGAAGAAGGCGACTCCAACATAGAGGATGAAGAGCCTCGGACTGAACCCTGGAACCGACACAAGAAGCGAGTCGAAGTCACCGTACTGCCTTTTTTGAAACATAGACGGGAACATTTTGAGGAAAAATTGGTGAGTGTTCCAGCCAAATTCGAATTATTGATCCATCTTGAACCGTTACTATGCAAACCGTAGTTGCCATTTCTTATGTAAATCCAGAGAAAATGGGCATTGATAACGGCGATTGTTAAATCTTATTTTTTATGGAAACTAAACGCGTTTGCACTGAAATTCAATGACATGCGACGCCATTAATGACCTTACTTATAAAAATATGTCAAAAGATAATTTGTGCTTAAACTATTGCCATCTCTTACCACTGGGGTAATGACAAAAAGTGACAGGGCTAACTTTAAACAATGACTAAATTTAAATTGCGTTTATAAGTATGGCTGTAAGTTAGTACAGCCCTATATTAATTAACATCCTAAACATAGTTCTACCTTCTGTGCCGTAGGTCGTGGGCTCGATACCCACCGAGTACAAATATTTGTGAGGTGAACACAGATGTTTGCTCTATGTCTGGGTGTTATATTGTACTACATAAAAGAAAGTATTTACAATTTCCCGTACTATTTCTGCTTTATTTGGGGCGCTAGATAGTGTTGTGTGGATTGAGAGACTGGGTGTTATATTGTATTCTAAGTATGTATTTACACAAAAAAAAAATTTATTCAAGTATTATATCAGCTATCCGGTTCCCATATTACAAGCTCTGCTTAGTTTGGGGCTGGGTAGTGTTGTGTGAATTGTCCACAATATTTATTTATTTATATTTATATAGACTTTTTAGCGAGTCGCTAAAAAGTGTCTGGCATGAATGATTGGTAATTTGTATCTATTATATCATTTTTTTTTTATTGTAATGTCCCTTGCAGGTAGAATACGAGGTAGAAAAGCCAACCACAGGCAGGCCGCACCAGCTGCATCCTAACGACATGATATTCCCCCTTATATACACCCAGAGCCATATCAACAGTATGTTCAAATTTGGCGAGAATTGGTACACCTGGTCTACTGAGAAACGGACAGATGGATCGAAGGCTATCAACTATTACATCTGTTACGATGAGCCGAAGCGATGCGATGATGTTGGATGGGTGAGATTATTATTTATGTCGTCGACCCTTGTGCACATCTAAGCGTTCTGCGACGGCGATTAGTGAAATGTTCAAATATGACAGCGGTATTTAATTGACAGCGTTTTATTGAGCGCCATCGCCTAGATGTGCGCAGGCCTACAGGGTTTCCAGTGATTTTATTTACAAAAAAGCAGCCAAGTGCGAGTCGGACTCGCCCATGAAGGGTTCCGTAGCATCAATTAACATAATATAAAGGTTTTTGTAGTTCGTCGAAAGGTAAATTGCGGTTTACGATTTATGACGTATAAAAAAAAAACTACTGACTAGATCTCGTTCAAACCAAAAATCGTTGGAAGTTTGCATAGTAATGTACAACATATATTTTTTTTAGATTTATCATTCTCTTATTTTAGAAGTTAGAGGGGGGGGGACCAACTTTTTTCCACTTTGGAAGTGTCTCTCGCGCAAACTATTCAGTTTAGAAAAAAACGGTATTAGAAACCTCAACATCATTTTTAAAGACCTATCCATAGATACCCCACACGTATGGGTTCTATGAAAAAAAAATTTTTGAGTTTCAGTTTCAAGTATGGGGACCCCCAAAATTTATAGTTTTAGAAAAAAACGATATTAGAAACCTCAACATAATTTTCGAAGACCTATCCATAGATACCCCACACGTACGGGTTCGATGAAAAAAAATTTTTTGAGTTTCAGTTTCAAGTATGGGGACCCCCAAAATTTATAGTTTTTTTTCTATTTTTGTGTAAAAACCTTAATGCGGTTCACAAAATACATCTACTCACCAAGTTTCATTAGTCTAGCTTTTATGGTTTCGGAGAAAAATGGCTGTGACACGGCCGGACAGACAGACAGACAGACAGACAGACAGACAGACAGACAGACAGACAGACAGACAGACATGACGAATCTATAAGGGTTCCGTTTTTGCCATTTGGCTACGGAACCCTAAAAAATGAGATTTTCAGTGATACAAATTACTAATAATGGATCTGTAGAATTGGGACTAGACTCAGGGTGGACACTGAAGTAATTATGCTGACTGGATTTTTTAGGGGAAGACTCAAAATCGGGTAGATAGTGTTGTTTGGATTGATCTAGCTCTAGCATAATATTAACTTCATGATTGAACAGGAGCGGACAGACGCGCTGCCGAAGTGTGCGTTCGAGATAGACTCCGTGATGGCAGAAGACCGCGCCTGCATCAACGCTTTCGGCGTGCAACCACACGCGGCCGGCGCCTGCGACGGAGCTGAGCAGATGAAGGTCAGTGAACCCACCACATCATAGTCATAGAAAGAAAGAAAGACCTTTCTTTCTTTCTATCAATCTTTTAAATCCTATGGGTTTTCTGCCAAAATTCCGTCAAAACTTAAAATTGGGATCGGAATCGCGTTCAAGAGTAGACCGGCTGGTCGCGGGTTCAAATCCCGCTCGGCTCTTATCTTTTAGGGTATTAAAAAATTATTTGTCATCTTAATCATTTCCAATTGATTTTAAAACTTACAGGTAAGCGAGATAGTGCGCGCTTGCGGACCTCGAATCCGCTCCTTATGGCGGTTCATGCGCGTCGGCCGCCGCTCCGCCAACGCCGCCAAGCCAGCTGACGTCAACTCGTTGCTTTGCGAAGATGAGGAGGAGTGTTACATCTCTTTGGAGTACAGAGTAAGTTACAAGAAAACTTGAGACTTAGCTTTAGGAATGAAATAATTTCAAGTTTCAGCTCAATCCGATTTCACGTCAAATATTTGAACGGTCAATTAATATTTTGAAGCCCACACACGCCTAGAATTATAAAAAGAAAAATGTAAATGTTCTGACAAACTTAGCACTACACAAATTGTTTTAAATAGTATAAAATAAGTAGTTAAGTCTGCATCTTATTCATTCCAAATACAATCAAATAAAAAAATAATACTATCCTCTGATAAAATTTAATAAAATTCAATTACAATTACAATTCAAATTTTGCTTTATTTAATGATACAAGGATCACTTTGAAATGTCTTAAGGTCTGGTGAGTCTAGGTGCCAGTTCCACGCGACCAAGCCTAGAAGAACAGGCAACAAACTACGGCTTGGTTCCTACCGTTTTTTGCATTAACTTTTTATAAATAAAAAATAAAAATAGCAGTGAAGTTCCAGTGTGGTGCCACTCCAACCTATTTTTTATACCTCTTATAAATGCTAATTTTGATTATTCAAAATAATTGAAATAGCAATATTGTACGCCCGAAATGGGTAGACTGTTGGAACAAAATTTCATAATGTACCTAAGATCTACTTACACAGCCTTGCAATATATTATTCTTATTTCTTATTTATATGATATTTCCAGATACACCACGACAGAATAACATTTTCGCTCCACGAACCAACACGAGGTCAGACCTTCAAGAGCGTGTTGAAACGAGAAGTCATTGTCGAAGAACCCACGACCACAGAAAGCCATCGCATCCACCGCGCCAAGAAGGCCCCTCGCGAAGAAGAACGCAAGAAATTCCACATCAAAGTCAAAAGCCGACCCGCGGAGGGAAAAGGGGTTATAAAAGAGAAGAATGACTCCGGATACGCGAACAGACGAACGATCAAGAATAAAATAAAGATTAGGGAAGAAAACGTTTCGGATGACACCTCGGAATAGTTCTAAAGTTAGACAAACCTATTGTTATGAACATAATAAATTCTTTGAAAGATTTTACTTTTTTTATTAGTGAACTGACGTTGAGCTTGTACCTTAGCCCATAACAATATTTTTCATCTCCATCTAAGCGCAAAAGCCGTTTCTATCCGCTAGAGGATAAAGTAAAATTGAATTTAGAAAATCGTGTGCATCGTGTGTGTGTGTTTAGTTTGTGAATTCAAAACATCAATAATAGTTATTTGTTATACAAGAGTGCAAAGCTGCTTTTTAACCGCGTGCTCAATTTTGATGACCGAGCAAGCGCAGGATTCTGAAATTTAATCACGAGCGGAGCGAGTGGTTGTAAAGTTAGAATCCTAAGCGTTGGCGAAGGAATCAAAAGAGCACAAGGTAAAAAATCTTTGCACTCGAGTGCAACACGTAACTTTTCATCCCACCTCAGCGAGGAAATGACTAATGCAAAAAAGAACATGGCGCGACTAAAAGTAACACACCAAGAAGGTTCCGAGTATGAGTTTTATTAACAAATTTAAAAAGGTTGTATCATAAATTCGGCACCATGCAGGTAGAAGTAAATAGGTTTAATGGTGTTTTGAATTCACAAATACACCAAGAAGGTTACGAATGCGAGTTTTTAACAAAATAAAAAAGGTTGTATGATAAGTTCGGCACCATGGAGGTAGAAGTAAATAGGTTGTGTATTCACAAACTTATTGAACACGATATTCTAAATTCAAATTTACTTTATCCTCTAGCGGATAAAAACGGCTTTTCCAGTCAGAAATTAAACAGCAAAAACACACTTTCAGAGCTGGTGGGATGAAAAACCTATTTACTTCTACCTCCATGGTGCCGAATTTATCATACAACCTATTTAAGTTTGTTAAAAACTCAGACAGACGCGCGCCATTGTTTTTTTTAGCATTAGCACAGACAGTACTAATACTAGTAGCATTAGTAATTTCCTCGCTGTGGGATGAAAAGTTACTTGTTGACTTGAGTGCAAATATTTTTATCACCTCGTGCTCTTTTGATTCCCTCGCTAACGCGATTCAATTATAGCAT
Organism: Thera britannica; assembly: GCA_939531255.2. Classification (NCBI taxonomy): domain Eukaryota; kingdom Metazoa; phylum Arthropoda; class Insecta; order Lepidoptera; family Geometridae; genus Thera; species Thera britannica. Next base: position 2,647,978 of record OW618044.2, read on the forward strand.
CCTTCGCTCGCTCAGTCATCAAAATTGAGCACACGGTTAAAAAGCAACTTTGCACTCTTTTATAACAAATAACTATTTACAAACACTTAGATAGCAGTATTTTTACAACTTTGCACTCTTTTATAACAAATAACTATTTACAAACACTTAGATAGCAGTATTTTTACAGAGTATGATAATAGTCTTGGCTTAGGATAACTGAATGAAAAGACAGATTAGAATACACGAAATATAATCAATCTTCAATGCGTACAATGATTAGTACAGTTTCACTTAAAAATAAAGAATGAATATTTAAGACTTCTTAAACTTCATTTTGGGTTGTTTGTGTCCCTTGTCGGATTCACTGTAGAACTTCTTATAATTCACGTTTTTGTAGTGAAAAGATTTAACTTTAGTTTCGTCCAGTTTCTGAGGTTCCTTTTTCTTGTCGTCGGCCGGTTGTGTGGAGATAGGTTTTTCTATCTTTCGTTTGCGTTGTGAAGCCTTTTTTGTGGCGTTCTTCTCATCAGAGTTGGTTAGTACGAGGTCCGTGTCATCCTCATTGACAGCTATTTTGTTTTCTGTCAGACCCTCCCTGTCTACAGACTCTAGCTTGACGGTCGGCCGGTTTGTTGCCTCGAGAATGGCTCGCTGGCATGCCTCAGCCTTGTCTCTTTGTGCCTGGAGTTTGAGCAACACTTCTGTTTTGATGAGCTCGTTGCCTTGACTGAGTGCAGATACCTTGGCCTCCTTTTCCTTGAAGTCTTGGATTTCAACCGCCTGAAAATATAATAAAAATACTTATTACTTCAATCTGTAGCACTTTTTAAATTAACGCTATCGTTATGCATAGCTCTATTTGACTGGCCTCTCAGCTCAGTTGGTAGTAGCTCTGCCTTCTGCGCCGTAGGTCGTGGGTTCGATCCCCATTGAGAACAAATAATTGTGTGGCGAATGCAGATGTTTGTTCTCTCTCTGGGTGTTATATCGTATTCTATGCTACCAGCTATCTGGTTCCCATAGTACAAGCTCTGCTTAGTTTGGGGCTAGATAGTGTTGTGTTGATTGTCCGCATTATTTATTTATTTATATTTATAATGTATTTCAAGTTAGACAATAAGGGTCCGTTCACACAGACCGGCTTGGAGAGGAGAGCAGATTCTTATCATCATCATTTGTAGTAAGGTTTATTTTTGCATCTGCACTGCTTTTGTCATTAAGAATGCTTGAACGCGCTTGGTGTGAAATAATAAGAGGAGCTTCGATTGCGTACTTTTCTCGTCGGCTGCGAGCGCCGACCAACCAACTCCAAGCGTATACGATCCGGTCCGTGTGAAAAGAAAAATGCGCGCCGATGCTCTCCGAGCCGGTCTGTGTGAATGGACCCTTAGGCTGCTGGAGTTACAACAATAAACCAATACAGGGTTATTCATTATTAGCTACACAAACTGACAGGGTCTAATTTTTGGGTCGTGAATATTGGTTTGGCCGAATCAATTTAATTCCTAAACTGATTTAAGTTTTTGTATCAAAATTTTATTTTTATTAATTTATTTACGGCTATTGCATAATAATTGCCACGGAGAACCAGACGATGACCCACCCAGGCAGTGACTGAACGTAGAGTGTCGCTCACGGCGCGCGGGCGCGGTACAAAGGTCAAAATAGGTCAGGAGCCAATGATTCCAAAGGATATTCTTTATCGATTTTCTCGGGATTTTCATAACAAAACTTTAAAAAATGATTTCATAAATATTTTATATTTTATTTGTTGAACCTAATTCCTGAGTATTTGCAGCTAATAATGAATAACCCTGTATATCTCATAATAAATATAAAACCAGACTTAATTACCTGAGCTACTGAGCGATAATGTAGGTAGCGTTCATACGGTGGAACAAACATCTCAGCATCCACGTTCAAGGTGGACTGGCGAACCTGTTGACGAAAAACAGCTTTTTAGTTAACCGACCGTTGCATCTATTTTAGATGATTTATATAACGTCGGGAGCAACTGGTCGTTACTCATACCCCTATTTACGGAACGCTATAGTGCCTCAGACAGGGTTTTTATAAATAAATATTTTTGACAATCCTCACAACTCTATGAGGCTTCAAATTCTCTATAATATATAATTATAAGTTTAAAAAACTAGAGAAACCGACTTCATTGTCAAACGGCTAAACCGATTTTAATCAAATTTGTGTGGGACAATCTGGACGTAAGAATAACCTTCCAAATCAAAAAATAATTTTCTTAATCGGTTTATAAATGACGGAGGCATGCAATTACAAACATTAAAAAAAATATTTAAAAAAAATGGCAACACCGATTTTAAAGAAATTAAAATGGGACCATTCTGGAAGCAGTACCTTTCAGATAAAAAAATATTTTTTTCAAATCGGCTCACAAATGACGAAGTTATGCGGTAACAAACATTAAAAAAAAAAAATACAACCGAATTGAGAACTTCCTCCTTTTTGATTGGAAGTCGGTTAAAAAGGCACTTATAACGTTGAATAACAACCCTTTTAAATTGCAAGGGTCTAAGTTCATAGAGGCTGTACAAAAGCTTACCAAATCAAATAGGGATGTGAGTGGCTCTTATCAGGTCAGTAAATAATTCAGAGGTCAGTTAATAATACAGATACATACCACTGCCTCGTTGGCGAGCGCCGTAACATCAGGTGGCACATCAGGCTTCACTCCGCGTGCCTCCACTTGACTGTCATCGAGATACTCCAACGCAACATCCAAGTTTATCTGATATTCGCTGTAAATAAACAACACGCTTTAGTTGCTGCATTTAGTAGTAGAGCACTGGTGGTCTTGTGGTAGCGGCCCCGCCTTCTGACCTTAAGGTCAGAAGGAAGAAGCCAGCCAGGAAGAAGAAGAGACGGTAAATTATGGGCCCAGACACAGGTAAAGCTACTTACGAGACCTCCGGCATGTATGCGAGATCGTGCAAGTTGTTAAGCCGCGGCGGTAATACCGCGGGCAGCATCGTGCGGACACCGCGCGGCATTTCATACAGCGTCGGCTCAGTCGGCAGCTCGCGACACTAAACAATTAAAAAAATGTTTATTAGATCAAAATAGAGCGCCGGTTGAGGGTTCAAATCAAATCCAGTCGTGTACCAATGAGTTTTTCTGCCCAAAAAATGTGTTATTCCTTTCCATGCCAAAGTTTCCTGGAAGAGATCGCTCTCAGCGATAAGGTCGCCCATTGTTTTGGCTAATTGTTTACTTTTATTCAAATCAAATACAGTCGTGTAACAAGGAGGTTTTCTGCCCAAAAAAATTATGTATTTATGTTATTCCTTTCCATGCTAAAGTTTCCTGGAAGATATCGCTCTCAGCGATAAGGTCACCCATTGTTTTGGCTTATTGTTTACTCTTATGTCCTGAAGAGCAAGTCCCAGTGCATTTACAACATTTGATCTACCAAATGTTGTTTTCTCTCTCTTTTGTATGACAAATTGATGAGACAACAGCTCGTTTCGATCGTTTCTACGTAACGTAATTTTGCTGTCTCATCTTTTCTCCATACAATAAAGAGAGACAAATAGGTGAAACGTAAACAACATTTCAGTTTTTATTTTTACTACACATAGTGAAATCACAAAGATTTTATATAATGTCCCAAAAGTTAAGAGCCGAGCGGGATTTGAACTCGCGACCTTCCCCTTGGTAGGAGGCTGCGCTGACCGCTGCACCATCGGATCCTAATCACACTCGACGAACAACTCTTAGGGACTGTTCTCTTAGGGAAGTGGGACTTGCCCTTCTGTACTCTATTTATTTCATGTGAACATTAAAGGGTTATCTATCTATCTTATCATAGACGAGAAAATCTTGTATACATATATATTTAAGATCTCGGAAACTGCGCCAACGATTTTCACGAAATTTAGTACACAGGGGTTTTCGGGGGCGATAAATTGATATCTAGAGATTGATTCATTTTATGAAAATGATTATTTCACCCCGAGTTCAATAATTAAAAATAAACTGAATATGTGACTGCTCCTGCCATCTATTGACGATTGTGAGCAACTAACTGCAAGCATACCCAGCAGATGGCGTTGTTCAGTAAGAATAAGCCAATAAAGATAATATGACTCTTTAGATTTCTTAAAAATACAAATTAACAATAAAAAATAACGCTCGGTATTTTTTATTGCTCGGTCACCAACTGCTAGTCTAACATAAAATGAGAATATAAGGGCAGGAAGAAGAACTTACGGATAGAATCATCCTGTGTATGGCCAGTAAGTTGATCTTGACAAACGGCGGCATTGGGGTGCAGCAAGCGCCTATGCCTTGCATCTCTCGAGGGAGGGTCTCCGCCAAACTCAACAACATGTGATTCGGGATAAGATACCTGCGATACAATTGACCATTTTAGTTTTAAGAAGTATGAGTAAGAATATCGGAAAAAATTACGAACAAAGTCTTAGAGCACGTTTCTTTTTTAATAATGTAACTGATGAAACAAGCATATGGCTCACCTGATATTAGGTAGTAACTATCGCCTATAACAAAGCAATGCTTCGTAGGACACGCACATCAAGAACGTGCCCTACGATGCACTGTCCTGCGTCCATCAACTGGAGGCATACAGATGTTCAGCCTCACGTGCCAGTAATTACACCGGCACCCGTACCCTTCAAACCGAAACACAGCAATGCTGCTTCACGACAGAAATGTTAACTATGTTAACTACAAAAATATTTGTTTTCAGCGGGGATCGAACCCACGTAAGTTCTGTTATGTATGTATGAGTAAATATAAGAGTCCCGACTCACGAGGGTCCTTCATCCATTTCCCTGGCCTGAGCGTCGCGCCATTTATAAAGGACTTTGAGTGCGCCCAGCTGTTGCGAGTTGAATGACTTCTTGGAGCGTGTGTATAACTCCATGTGACAGACTTCGTCTATGACCTCCTTGTTGTATGTCTGAAAGAAGAGGTAGTCTTATCGTGTCATTGGTTCTTAAAAACCAAGTGTGGTGAAAGGATTTTAAGAGGCTCCTTTCGTGCACTTGGCACATATTTTCGAACTCTTTAGGTTCTACGACATGCCATGCCGGTTTCCTCACGATGTTTTCCTTCGCCGTTTGAGAGCACTGGCATAGTGTACATACATTTCTGGGCAGAAAAACTCATTGGTACACGACTGGATTTGAACCCACGATCCTAGGATCGGAAGGCAGGGCCGCTACCACTAGGCCACCAACGCTCTCAAGAGGGGTAGAGAAAGTATGCTATGGCTTGGGCATGCAGAGAAAGGATGAAAGGAGATTAACAAAACAATTCCATCAGGCGAGTGTGGATGGAACTGCTGGAAGGGGAAGACTTCGGCGCATGTATCTCGATCAGATAGCAGACGTTTTAGAGAAAGGCCAGGTCAGTAGGTCTACCACAAGCTCTGTCTGGCTCTGGTTTTGAGTCTGTGTGAGTGCTCACCAGTGTATTATACTGTTTATGTGACGTTTCGACGTAGAGTTTATTTAGACAGCACTGACACAGACTCAAAACCAGAGCCACAGACAGAGCTTGTGGTAGGCCTACTGGTAGGAGTCGTCTATAAGCAGATACCATACTTGAGTCTAAGTCGAGTCTGAACTGTAGATTTTTTTACAGTTCTCAATTCAAAAATCTATGCTTGAGATTCGACTCAGACTCAAGCAATGTTTCTGCCTACGTCTGATAAAGTTACTTATTTTATACGTCACACACAGTATAATACACTGGTGAGCACTCACACTGTCGATGAGCTGACGACATCGTTAAAATCACGGATGGTAAGACTCCGAATCTTCCTGGAAATGTGTAGGGGAGGCCTATGTCCAGTAGTAGATTTCTAGACGTGGAAGTTGACTCACGAGGCAGCTAGTGTGGCGACTGTTCTCGAAGGCCGCTAGGAGCATCGTGGCTCGCCCACCGGCCAGCGTGAGTAGTTGCTGCTTCATCACTCGCCACATGTACAGCAGGTAGTGAGTATCGGTGCGGGCGTAGTCGATCAACTCCTGGGGCAGAGGACGGATGCGCCAATCAGCCATCTGGTATCTGGAGATATGGAAATTAAATCGTTATTTTCTTTACATCATACATGCTCAATAAATAGGATTTACTTTAGCGCAAAGAGGCTGTGTAAGTAGGCGTGTGCCGCTCAGTGCATTATAAATGCGTTCCATTATCAAATCATTTTACCGTCACACTATGCTTAATACGTTATGGGCCATTACAGTTCAAGCTATGCAAACCTCCTTGGTGAAACAATCTCTTTTCTTACAAAATGATATGAAAACTTTTTACTGAAAAAATATATTGGCTACACAGATGTGTGCATAAGTGTGCGTCTGCGACTGTTTTAGCAGATACCGGTTTTACAAACATTTTACTATTAATTTTAATAAATATTTTTTTTCTCAAAATTAAAACTACATTTTGTCATAACCGTATAAATGTTGTGTTATTGTTGTATTGTAGCTTATTTCCCCATACACAAACATAAAAACACATTAACTATACAATCTCAAGGGCATACATTGTATTTAAATAAACATACTTCTTTGTGATCTAGCATGTCAAATTACTTTATTAATAAAATAAAAAAATAAACAGAATTATGTTAGATGAAACTATTTAATATTTTTTTATTATGTACACATTACTGCCACTTTTTGTTAATTAAAGTTATGGCTGTATTTCCTTGTATAATGTCATCTGGAAGGGATACCTACACCACAAGTCTGCATAGACTTAGTGTAGGGTCTTGAATAATCTAAATCTGTTACTTACAAAGCCATATTAATTTATGATTACCTAAGTTATGTCGTATGTACCAAATTGTTTAATATTTATTTATACATACATACATAAAATCACGCCTTATTCCCATGGGGGCAGGCAGAGATCACGGATTTCCACTTGCTACGATCCTGACACATCTTTTTCCGCTTCATTCACTCTCATAACATTCTTCATACATGCGCGTCGGTTTAGTGTACTTCTAACCTGGCCTTTCTCTCAAACGTCTGCGATCTGATCGAGATACATGCACCTTTAATATTTATGTGTGCTTATTATTGCTAAATAAAATGTATCTAATGTTCTCGGTGGGAATCGAACCCGTCTAATAAATAAATATTAGACTTTAATAGGAAAATAGAGCGAGATTATAAACAGCGCTATTTGTTTGCTGGGTGCAGTGTTTGATAACAAGGACGGTTGAGTGGTGTCGGTTATTGAACAAGTGAGCCATTTATCAATCAAATAAATAGAACAAACGCGCCCGCCTCAACAACACACAGCTACTGTCACTGAGAGCACTGTTGGCCTAGTGGTAGGCAGCCCATCCTTCCAATCCTAATGTGGTCAGTTCAAATCCAGTTTTTCTGTCCAAAAATGAATATACATTATGCTAGTACTCTCAAACAGGAAAACATCGTAAGAAAAAAGCATGTCGTAGAACCAAAACAAATCGCCAATATGTTTTAAGTGCACGAAAGCTTCAAATCATTTTACCACACTAGGTTCGAAAAAATATAAAGTGTCTTGGACAACAGTTTATTATGCCCCTATTTGCGGGACGCTATAATGCCTGGGACAAGATTTCTTAGATGGAATAGGCTTGCCCAGCACCTATACCATCCTGACAGGTAAGTCGGCCTTATCTACAGGAAGGAAATGGTCAATACGTGCAGAGCTGACTATGCCGGAGGATGCAAGTAACGGGAACGGGACGAGGGAAGCCGCGGGTGGCCGCTAGTAATGTATATTCTATTTTTATGAAACAACGCGATATGTACCATGATTAAATTTTGTTGAGTTGACTTCCTATATTTCGGCACAGTTGCATGCACCATGATCACGGTTGAACTGAGTTCAACAAAAATTTAATTATGGTAAATATCCCGTTGTTTCATAAAAATAGTGTTAAAAACCATGATAGTTTCAAAAGTTAATCTATATTCTATTTCTCTCCCCTTTCAATGCAAGACAATCTCTTGTAGAGAATGTGTGTGAACGCCGCTTTAGCCAAGGTCGTGAGTACTTGTTATCTTTAACCAAAGCACAATTGACAGGTCGTTTCAATTCGACTATAAATTGTCCAATCTTCACAACAGATATCGTGCAATATCCAGACTGTCTTATTGATCGAGTGAGCGAAGCGAACGAAGATCTTACAAACAACTTGAGCAATTTGACATTTTATGTGCGTATTTTTGTATTTGTGTATGTTTGTCCGACGATAACTTTCGAACCAATGATCCGATCTGCATGAAACTTGATAAGTCGATAGCTTGTACTTGAGAAATTTACTGGTAAGTATATGAGTAAAATCGGATTAGGGTTTATTAAGATGGGGGGGTTCAAGGGTGCAAAAAAAAAATTACACAAAAAATCAAGCCACATATCATAAGTAAGAACTTTTTTTCTAGGATGCATAGTTTATGCTACACAACGAAGTGTGACCACCTGTGTATGTGTGCTCTTAAGATTATAATCAACTCACTTCTTGTCAGTCTCGACGTTGCAGTAGCCAGCCAGCAGGTTCTTAAGTGACAATGAGGGTAGTTTGAGCAACTTCCCCGCTTGGAACGTGTCGAATAACCCGACTATGTAGACTCCGAAGTCGCGTTGGAGCCACTTCACATCGTGATCGGCGCCGTGAAGGATCTAAAAAGAAAGTGCAATTCGGTAAAAAACCTTTTTCTAATATTATTATTTCTAATAATGATAGACTACATCTTTTCTGTATGACGTCACCCTTTTTAATGGCTCTGTCAGAAAACCAGCGCTGCTTGGTATATAGTAGATATGCCTTGTCAGTCAGCAAAGAGCTGTCAGCAAATATTTGTATGGTGAACAAAGATGTTTGTTCTCTGTCTGTGTGTTATATTATATTCTATGTATGTATTTACAAAAAAGAAAGTATTTAAGTATTATATCAACTATCTGGTTCCCATAGTATAAGCTCTGCTTAGTTTGGGGCTAGATAGTGTTGTGTGCATTGTCCGCATTATTTACTTATTTATTTATTACGGCGCAGAAGGCAGAGCTACTACCAACTGAGCTGAGAGGTTAGTCAATATGTATGTTTATAACTTTATACTCACTTTAACTTTAGTCGGATCAGTGAAGGAATGATTCAGCTTGTAGACGTGTTCGCGGATCGCGATCGTATCGATAAGGAAATCGCCTCCCGTGAACGTCGTTATTTGTATCAAGCATGTTATACCTGTAAAGGAATAATATATAATTATTATTAGTACGAATCCATGCCACAAGACGTCATTGCAGTCCCTCTCAAAGGCTTCCAGCTCGTCCCCCCATCGCAAATTATATTATACTAGCAGCCCGTCCCGGCTTCGCACGGGGTAGACAATATTGTTGTACATTATTTTGTTCTATCGCTAATAGTTTCGGCAGCGCATTCGACGAAAGACATTTAAAGACTCATTTTTCTACACCTTCGGTTACATTGTTCAAATTTTACCAAGGATCCCTAAGTTTTTTCAAAATGAAATGTAGCCTATGTCAAATTGGAAGAATGTAGCATTCTATTGAAGAAAGATTTTTTTAAATCGGCCCAGTACTTTTTGAGCCTATTCATTACAAACATACAAAAATAGGTACTAATCTTTCCTCTTTATAATATTAGTATAGATAGTATAGACAAGCAGCGAAGCCCGGCACTGTCTGGGTACAATGTCTTTAAATTAATAAAAATATATTATGTAAAAAAAGTCTTCCCGCGACCACGGCTGTTGTGACACGGTCGAAACGTCGGGAAATAATAGGTGTAAAGGTAATCGCGATATATACCCGTTTTTGCCATATAATTATACATAACGATCGCGTTAATTTATAAAGTCCTACAAAAGAGTAAATAATAAAAACTACAGTTCAAAAATTAATCATTTATCTACGAAAATCCATGAACTTTTATAGTTCGTACGATCGTGGCCTTTGAACTACGAGATCATTGCTCCGAGCGTCGGGCGCATCGATCTTATACTCGTATGCACATAATATCACGATAGTCTAGTAGCCAATGTCATTTGTTAAGGGGGTACGGTTTCCATACAAACTTAATTTACACAACTATGGGCGAATAAAGTATTAATGTACACTGAAATAGCTGGAATAGGCTTTTACAGTGGTCCTTATTACCGGCCAGTTACCTATATAAAGTTAGTGTAGTTAGTGTAGAGTGTCAGACGTTGGTCGTGGCTCCAGAAAAAAAATTAACAGACTTTTACGACTATTTTGAGACATATGTTTTAAGCTCATTCACGTATTCAATGCCGAGTACCCGTTAGAAATAATGACGAAAAAATTACTTTTTTGGTTTTTATTAATATTTCTGTTATCCTACAGTGTTCTCCAACTGTATATAACTGGCCGGCAATAAAGACCACTGTAAAATTCTATTACAGCTATTTCAGTGTACGTTTATACTTTGTTTGCCCATAGTTGTGTAAATTCAGTTTGTATTGGAATCGAACAACCTTAAGAGCAATTCTACTTTTCTCAAACATGCTTGGAAAGGATTTGGGGTCATCAGGTCTCCCTGCAGTTATAAGGCCTGCTTGACAATTATTATCGCTATTTTTAAGTATCAGCTTATTTTAGAAACATGTAAAAAATATCTTTCAACCTCCCTAATATCAATTTTTATATTTTTTATTCAAATACACTTGGAAATTTGAGCATAATTTTGACAATCTTTTTCAAGATAAATAGAAATTGCTGTACTGGCCAAATACTGGAAAATACAGCGGCCGGCAATAGTTGCATGAAAATCCATATCTGTCGTGTTTAGCCGGATAAATTACAAAGTAAACTGAAATATGTCGTGTAATTTAAAAATGGAACGATCTTTGACACCTAAACATGGAAACCAAGAAGGTAATCTACCAAAGGATTTATTCTCAAATAAAAAGTTCTGCCTACGTACTATGGCTACTAGGTACAAGGTTGCCTGGTAGAGATCGTTGTTAGCGATAAGGCCGCCCATTGTTTTACTGTGAATTTTTATTTTTAAGCTAAATACTGTATTCCTATATGTGTCATAGTAATCAATAAAGAGTTATATATCTATCTATGGCAAAGTAGGGATCTGCCACTTAGTTTTAATTTCCACGCATTATTTTAGAAAAGTACGATACAAGCTTTGGCTTACGTATTGGGCCGAGGCCAATACAATCCTCAGGAAGATTTCCTGCTTAATGCTGTGCCCTTATCTCACTTTATGTGGGTGGGGTCAGTATTCCTTCTACCATTGCCGGCAGCCTTCATGTCTGTATTCACTTATTTCTTATCCATGTCATATTTTCCATTCATCCGTCTTTTTTTTGGCCAATCTCTAACATATTCATCTACATTCATACTCATCGCTCTTCTAGTCCCATGTCTTTCATCCCTTCTCATGACATGCCCGTACTACGCTAGCCTATATACTCTTCAATTTTACTGGATATAAATTGGTTTACACATTTTCCGAAATAGCTATTTTAAGCGTTCTTTAGGAATTTCATTTTAGGCACCAAATTCCATTGTTCTTCACTTACTCCAACCCAGCGAATAGCTTTTAGGGATATATTTTATACAGTATTTGAGCGTACGCAGATAAACACATAAAAAAATATAATATATATAGAAAGAAAAAGGTATACATACGACTTCGTGATGCTCGCTAAAGTAAACAAAATCGCAAAAATACTAAAGATAGAATACATAAATTACAAACTCGCTTACAAAATACACATGCACTAATAACTAAAAACATCTAAAAAAAAGCTTAGCAGTGGAACAATGAACAAAAGCAAATATTCGCTTACAGTGCCACCAACTTATCTGTTCTTGACCATACAGGAATAATACCGTCATAGTTCATATTGTTGCCAGTTACTGTCCTTTTCATAATTGTTAAAAGAGACGACACTCTAGCGATCGACGTCAGATAAGTTGATGTGCACATGCTATACAATACTAAATTGCTATAAAAAAACAGTAGCTAGTACTAAAAAACCAGTAGGCAGATTTTCAAAGAGTAAGCATTGGATTTACAAACTATCTGCAACTCACGCCCCGGACACTCGACCAAATCTCATACAAAAGCCGCATTCTAACTACCTATTACACAGTCATACACAAATGTCGTTCTGTACACGCGCGTCTGTGTGCGGTTCTTACACAGCCATGAACAAATGTCGTTCTGTAAACGCGCGTCTGTGTGCGGTTCTTACACAGACATGAACAAATGTCGTTCTGTACACGCACGTCTGTGTGCGGTTCTTACACAGCCATGAACAAATGTCGTTCTGTACACGCGCGTCTGTGTGCGGTTCTTACACAGCCATGAACAAATGTCGTTCTGTACACGCGCGTCTGTGTACGGTTCTTACACAGCCATGAACAAATGTCGTTCTGTACACGCGCGTCTGTGTGCGGTTCTTACACAGCCATGAACAAATGTCGTTCTGTACACGCGCGTCTGTGTGCGGTTCTTACACAGCCATGAACAAATGTCGTTCTGTACACGCGCGTCTGTGTACGGTTCTTACACAGCCATGAACAAATGTCGTTCTGTACACGCGCGTCTGTGTGCGGTTCTTACACAGACATGAACAAATGTCGTTTAGAACACGCGCGTGTGTGCGCGTGGTGCGTCCTTTGCTCAAATCAGGCTTTCCACAAGCACGTATATAGCAGATCTGGATTTTATGAGACAAATGGTTACTCTAGACTAGAGTAACCATTTTGTCTCATAAAATCCAGATCTCCCCTATTTCAGAGTCCCCTATTTCCTTCCTTGATAATGCCTCTAGAGGCATTATCCAGGGAGGAAATAGGGGACTACGTTTGTATGGAGAGTCGCCTGTGTGATTAACACGATATCCTTCCTGCGCTCTATTGCACTACTCTGTTCTCGATTTTTTTTTTAAGGAAAAGTAGCTATGCTTATCTCGAATACTGGGTAGTTCATCAAATCAGGTTACGATCTATAATTACTCTGAACTAATTCAAATCAGCCAAGTATTCTTAAACGTATCAGTACTAAAGTTAGATACTCGCACGTTTAAAATTACTTTGTTGTTAATAACTTCGTATTCGAGTCAAAACAAATTAAATAGTGCAGCGTATAATAACATCGATAAGAAAACATAAAATAATAAGTTTTATCATGCGACAATCGTTCAACGGCCTGACATAAACAAATCGCTAAAGCAGGACAATTGGTAAGCAAAGCGAGCTGCTAACACTATATTACGAGCAAGCGTAAAATAAAATAAGTGGCGTACTAAAAATCCTATCACCACACTGGTTCAAAATAACTGGTGACACGACAAGAAGAAGAACTTCTATCCGAAATTAGCTATTCCATTAGGATTATGAGCGCAGTGTCAGAACAAAGTGTCTCCTTAAATAAATAGAGACTGTTAGAAAAGTATCAAATGGATACATGTATTCTTAGTAATATTTTATCTTTAAAAAACAACTTAAAGTAAAATTGTTCATTAGCTTAGATCGAATTATTAGTAGGGTACGGCATCAATGTGGTACACTTATTTAAAAATAAAAACAGTTTTAGGGTGTGTTGGCTAAATGCGAGCGAAGCGAGCCGCGCCATGCCGGTTTTTTTTACTTTACGAGATTCCAGTCTATACTTGCTATTATAACAGAAAGCACACAAACATTGTCATACTACTCATGCTTTTAAGCTCACGCTATACAAATAATAATCTAAAACTTAAATAAATAAATTTTGTACAGTCGCGGTATGAAAATGTTCGTCACCTTCGAGTCGGTTTTATCTTGCACCAGTGCCTTGATCATGAACACATTTTGACAAAATTTGTGACTTTAAGTTATCGGTGTATTCTGTCTATTCAGTTTCAAAAGGTAGTATGTGATCGTGATACGTTGAACAAATCAAGTTGAAAATCAACGAACATTTTCATTCCGCCACCATATATTTATTTATGGACAATCTACACAACTCTATCTAGCCCAATAAAAACTAATTATTGCCTAGAGCTTGTCGCGTAGCGTGCCTAGTCATTCCCGACCAATAGAAGTTAAACAACGTTCGGAGCAGTCAACATTTTAGTTCGGTGATCGCGAGTGGCATTCACATCTGAGTGTTTTCGAAACTTTATTGACCTGTCATCCCTTACTTTAGCGGTTGGTAGGTCATAATTTTATAGCTGATGGAAGAAGCATACGGCCCACTTGATATCAAGTGGTCACTGTCGCCTATGACAGAGCAATGCTCGTTTGTAGCGGCCTAATTTTCGCAGCAAAAACTTAAGTTAAATATTTGATTGGTTGATTAGCAATTCATGAAACCGAGCCTTAGATAACTTTCTTTTATAACATTGAAACGATAGCAGTCCCCTCGCCCTTGTTATTTACAATCACATTGGCAATGACACACCAACCTACATTATATAAAATCAATATCAGTACAGTAGTTTGAATTTTTCATGAGAATAAAGCTGGCAAGGTTCATTTAAGTGCTTGCAAATAGAAATTTCTTTGTTGGATTTCTTCATCGCTTAACTTGTTGGTATGATTTGAGATTATTATCATTTTGACCTAAGGCATAATGGTCTTATAGCAGTCATATACACAGATCAACATTGTCTAGGGACATTCCATTTCGAATAGATTTTCAGATTTTTCTAGATTTCGTTCCAACTATAATTTTTATTATTAAATAAAACAAACAGTTGTATGTTATAATTACTAATAAACAACACAAAATAAAGATTGTTGCCATATCTAGTTTAAAAAGATATTATTTTCAGTTTTTGTAAAAATCAACAAAATGTTGAATATCCCTAGACAATGTTTGAGTATCCCTAGACTAAGAGTGTAGCTTTGCTTAGTTGCCAAGAGTTGACAAAAGACTTTTAGCGAGCCGTTTAAGTGTATGACTGTATGAATGAGGGGGTAAAACTATCATGCTAGTTTCATCATCATCAGCCTGAAAAAAAGCGTGTCGCGCAGCAGAGCTGTTTTTTTCCGAAATCGGAATCATACCTTAACACTACCTAGCCCCTAACTAAGCAGAGCTTGTACAATGGGAATCAGACGGCTTATACAAAGCTTATATATTTTTATACTTGTAGTTTCTTGAAAAAAAAACGAACTTTTATTCTAAATTTTGTCAACAATCCACGCAATACTATTTTACCCATAGAACCATATAAAACTTATATACATTTTTTAAATAAATACATACTTGTTATACAATATAACACCCAGACAGAGAACAAACATCTGTGTTCACCACTCAAATATTTGGTCTCTGTGGGATCGACCCATGACCTAGAAGGCAGAGCTACTACCAACTGAGCTTGCGACTGTCAAATATAACTGCTGCGAAGATTAAATGTACTAAAATATTATGGTGGCCAAGGGGTGCTCAAAGACCTAGAGGCAGACCACCCGCCCGTTGGTCGAACGACATTGTTGCAAGTGATTGTTTATTAATTTTATAGTGTTTACTACACTTAAGGAAATCACAAAGATTTTTATAATGTCCCAAAAGTTAAGAGCCGAGCGGGATTTGAACCCGCGACCTTCCCCTCGGTGGTGCGCTGCGCTGACCACTGCGCCATCGGATCCTAATCACACTCGACGAATAACTCTTAGGGACTATTCGGCACTAACGCGACCGTGGCTCCATCTACAGTTTTGACGTTATAGTCAACTAACCTGCTCGATAACCGAAGTTGCATTCAGTTGAATCGTCGAGAGATCGATTAATCGGCTCTTAACTTTTGGGACATTATAAAAATCATTGTTGCAAGTGTTGGAAATGAGTGGATGAGACTCGCGAGGGACCGGAAAGAATGGCGCAATAAAGAGGAGGTCTATACTCAGCAGTAGGTGCAAACGGGCTGATGATGATGATAATGATGATGAATAATATTATACTTTTATCTGCCTACTGATATTATTCATTAAACGCGCGCTGGTCTGCGATATTTGAGGTTGAAGAGGTCTTAAGTGCACTGTGTACTATTTAAAGATCATTGCATCGTATTTATGTAAATACATAATGTATATTGCATTCGTTCGCTTCGTTTGCTAAGGAACGGTTACTTATTACTGGTAAGACAAATGATTATTGAAGTGAAAACTTCTTTAGCGGCGTTGAGCACTTTTTCTGTAATGGGTATAAAATCTTAAACTCGCGTCAGCGCGTCAGGACACGTGACCTGATCGAAAAAGCGTAAGACGGATGGAGAGTAGACAGCTATCCCCTCTCTACGGCGCGGCGAAAATGTATGCCTGGGCCTACTGTTTCGTTTAGGCAGCGCAGGGCGCTTGCGCGAATGTTCGTGTATGTTACAGCGTGCCAAATAACAAACAAGCCCCCCCTAACCATTCCAAAATATCAAACATGCTCAACGTTAATAATCAAGTTTTCACTTCTGCCGGCACTCCCGGAGTGCAACCCGTATTTTTTATGCCTGGTTCTTTGTTCAACAAGCATCTGTTACATTATGGATCTATAATCTCATTGGCTATTTTAAGCTGTCATTTTTATAACAGCCAATGAGATGTGACCGGTGTTTTTTTGAAAACCAAACTTTTGAACTTTTTAACTGACTTCCAATCAAAAAGGAGGAGGTTCTCAATTCGGTTTTTTTTTTCATGTTTCTTACCGCATAACTTCGTCATTTGTGAGCCGATTTGAAAAATATTTTTTTTATTTGAAAGGTACTGCTTCCAGATTGGTCGCATTTTAATTTTTATTAAAATCGGTGTTGCCATTTTTTTTAATAATATTTTCAATGTTTGTAACTGCATGCCTCCGTCATTTATGAACCGATTTAGAAAATTATTTTTTTATTTTGAAGGTTATTCTTACGTCCAGATTGTCCTAAACAAATTTGATTAAAATCGGTTTAGCCGTTTGACAATGAAGTCGGTTTCTCAAGTTTTTAAATTATCTTTCGCATTGTTGTTTACGCGTTTAGAATATTGATTAATGTATATCCAGGTATTATCATCACTAGGACTAAATGAGAGAAATCCGGTTGTGTAGACCCCATATAACTTTTTTCTGCGTGGGATAAGGGCATGAAAATGACGTGTTGATGAATGATGACCAAATACACGTGTGGAATTCCTTGCCGGGGTCTGTATTTCCGAACACCTTTAACTTGGATATTTTAAGAGTAGAGAAAAAGGTATCTTCTAGGTATGCGTGCTACACTGTCGACCGCATCATCACTTATCAGTAGGTGAGATTGCGGTCAAACGAAAGACTATACTATATATTTGACTGGCCTCTCAGCTCAGTTGGTAGTAGCTCTGCCTTCTGCGCCGTAGGTCGTGGGTTCGATTCCCACCGAGAATAAATATTTGTGTGGTGAACACAGATGTTTATTCTCTGTCTGGGTGTGATATTGTAATCTAAGTATGACTTACAAAAAAAAATGTATTCAAGTGTTATATCAGTTATCTGGTTCCCATCATACAAGCTCTGCTTAGTTTGGGTCTAGATAGTGTTGTGTGAATTGTCCACAACATTTCTTTATTTTTTTATAATTTGTAAAAAAGAATTTCAAATATTGAAACGCGTGCCCGTATTCAACAAGTAAAATTAGGTCAATTCTGATCTCCCCAGCATCTGCCCATATTAACGGACAATACAATTGAACCCTTCAATACAGACCAGACTAGTATTAGTATTACAAACTGGTATAATTGAATATAATGATCTCCACAGCTGCCCTTTGCACGTGCGTGTGATGGAAGACTTAGTTTTATGAGATATTCTATAGACTCTGTATATTGACTCAAAACCAGTAAATGAAATATAGAAAGATTATTACGAGCGCTTCCTGCCTCAACTCAACCCACAAATTTTCTTCCGAATTAAGCAGAGCTTGTTCTATGGGAGCCAAATAGCTAATGCATACTTAGAATACAATATAAAACCCAGACAGAGAACAAACATCTAAGTTCAGCTCACAAATGTTTGTTCTCGGTGGGGATCGAACCCACGCCTTCCAGTTGAACTATCTACTATATAGGGCTGTCAAAATTATGTTGAAGACGTATGAAAATTTAAGCACCGATTACATAAGTTACCTCTTAAAGTACCTAGTTACTTCACATCAACATCATGAAGCAACAAAGTAAGCAAATCCTCTGACAAAACTGCGCATAATTCATTTCACATATGAATTTTCGCTTTGCGCCGGTCACGTCTTTCACCACTTGAACTCGCCTCATTGTCATCATCATCAGCCTGAAGAAGTTCACTGCTGGACATAGGCCTCTCCTACACATTTCCCGGAAAAAATATTCAGAGACCTTTCCATCCACCGACTTCCCGCGATCTTAATAATGCCGTCGGTCCATCTGGTGAGTAGGTCTGTTACGTCTTCCGGTTCGTTGTCGCCATTCGAGAACCTTTATTCCTCAACGGTTGTCGGTTCTTCGAGCTATATGCCGTTAAACTCGCCTATGTAGATATCTTAACGAGGAAGAGGAAGGCCAAGAATAAGTTACATGAGCCAGATAAAAGAAAAAGTCGCTGTCATGTCGTATAAGGAAGTCAAGGAGGCCGCATTCGTAAGACTTAATTGGAGAAAACTGTATCAAAACCCCGACAAAAAAAAGCTAAGCTCTTAAATTAAAAAAGAAGATATCATCATCATCATCAGCCTGAAGAAGTCCACTGCTGGACATAGGCCACTCCTACACATTTCCAGGAAGAACGATTCTGAGCTCTTTCCATCCACCGGCTTCCCGCGATTTTAACAATGTCGTCGGTCCATCTGGTGGGTGGGCGCCCTACTTTTCGTCTTGCGGTTCGTGGTCGCCATTCGAGAACCTTTATTCCCCAACGGTTGTCGGTTCTTCGAGCTATATGACCTGCCCATTGCCACTTCAACTTACTAATTCTAAGAGCTATTAAAAGAAGATATAGATTTCTAAAATGATTAGTCTTACCTTGATATGAGCGGTAGGAATGATGCTCAACATCCACTGCTATTTCGTCGCAGTCTTGCAGGTGTCTGACCAGGCTATCCAGCTTCGCTTCAGTGTCGACAAGCGTGAGTGGGGTCTCGTGCAGCGGCAGCGGGAACTCGGGTTCTTCCGGATCCGGGGCGATGATATGGGCGGGCGGACGGTACACATCCAGCTCAACACTGTACGGATGCTCGTATCTACAAGGTTATTATAACTTTATAACTTTGCTTGCTTGGGGCACAGTTATACAATAAACTGCCGAAACATGTAAAAGAGGCGACTTTGCTTCATACAGGGTTATTCATTATTAGCTACACAAACTAGCAAGGCCTAATTTTTGGGTCGTGAATATTAGTTTGGCCGAATCAATTTAATTCCTAAACTGATTTAAGTTTTTGTATCAAAATTTTATTTCCATTCATTTCTTTACGGCTATTGCATAATGTAATGATTGCCACGGAGAACAGGACAATGACCCACCCAGGCGGTGACTGAACGTAGAGTACCGCTCACGGCGCGCGGGCGCGGATCAAAGGTCAAAATAAGTCAGGCGCCAATGATTCCAAAGGATATTCTTTATCAATTTTCTCGGGACTTTCATAACAAAATTTAAAAAAATCATTTCATAAATATTTTTTATTTTATTCGTTGAACCTAATTCCTGAGTATTTGCAGCTAATTATGAATAACCCTGTATATTAAAAAAAAACTTCTTAATTCTTCACGCACTGTCGATGTCTACGTCCATGAGTCTCTTTAATGAAAAAACACATCCCTCTTAACTTGGACCACCGCCTTTGGAATGTAGCGAACTCGCTTCTTAGTCAACATTTTGTTAAACCGATTTTAATTCTACCCGCACTGGAATATTATGATTATAACTAGATTAAGAAATTATCATGAAAGTGACTTTAGTCTTAAAGAGAAATAAAGTTCTTTAAACCGAACTTTGAAGCGTAGCGTGTGCTGTCTATTAAACTTTTGCTTTGGTATTGATGCATTGCATACGTCTGACTAAGTGAAGTGGCACCACACTGGAACTTCCCTGCTATTATTTTAGATAATTTTTGATTTGTAAAAGGATCATATAAAAAAACGGTAGAAACCGAACCGTAGCTTGTTGCCTGTTTTTTTAGGCTTGGTCGCGTGGAACTGGCACCTAGACTCACGGTGAGTCTAGGTGCCAGTTCTGTGAGTCACTCACCTAGCTTTAAGACGTTTCAAAGTGATTCTTGTAATTGAAATGAATAAATTTTGATTGAGTTTGAGTTATATCTCCTTAAGTCTTGCGCAAATTTATTTATTTAGCAATGGCAGAGCTCCTTGTGAAGGGCTCGCCCGGGGAAGTACTACCACTATGCCTGTTTCTGCCGTGAAGCAGCATTGCTATGTTTCGGTTTGGAGGGTGTGGTTGCCGGATAAATTACTGGCACGTGAGGTTGAACTACAAAAATACCGAAACAATTAGGGAATTTGTATGAAGAAAGGAGGGCGTGCTCATCTATTTTGACGACACTTTTCCGGTCACACGGCCGTTTTACTATGCTACATACAATGCGCGCATGTGAACGCTAGGCGTTATTTACTGTTTTTAATAAGACAAGCATATGGGCCACCTGATGTTAAGTGGTAACCATCGCCTATAACAAAGCATTGCTTCATAGGTCACGCACGTCAGGAACGTGCCCTACGATGCACTGCTCTGCGTCCATCAACTAAAGGCACACAGATGTTCAGCCTCAAGTGCCAGTAATTTCACCGGCACCCACACCCTTCAAACCAAAACACAGCAATGCTGCTTCACGGATGAAATAGGCATGGTGGTAGTACTTCCCCGGAAGAGCCCTTCACAAAGAGCTCTACTACTCTTAAAATACTCATTTACGGTAAATACAGAACTTGAGAGTATTCATTTTGCATTTACGTAATAACGCGAGACGCAACGTTCCCCTAACATTAGGTACTTGTTCCCCTTCCATAGGCGACACGAGCCGTCACTTTGTAAAGACTCGGCCCCCTCGCTTGCGAAACAAGGCCTCCCAGTCTATTCAAATTGGAATCAAAAAGCCTCCCCCAAGCGTTGAGTTTCAAAGACATTGCAAAACTTGACACGTTTTTAGATATTGAGTTTCAAATCATTGCGAAATTAATGTGTTTATTTTTAAAAATGAGTGAAAATAACTTCTTGTTTTCAATGTACTTATCGAGTTTAAAGAAGTTATTTTCTCTCATTTTTAAAAATAAACACATTAATTTCGCAATGATTTGAAACTTCTTCGATATAAGCGACAGCAAAAATACTCGTAGAAACGATCGAAACGAGTTGTGGTCTCATCTATTTTCCATACAAAAGAGACACTTGCTCACACGAAAACAACATTTTGGTAGTTTCCACGGACATTATAAAAAATAACTACCACCTGTATAGATAGATAGACTACGATAGCCGTAAACTTCTTTCTTTGACTAAATGAAGTGTCAATTATTTATAACACCTTTATATCATTAAATACCTAATATATTAATTGCATAGACATGATTTAGTTTAGGTACATACTTAGTTCCTAAGAACTAACATTGTGATACTAACTTAGTATCGGGAACCAATCGTATGAAATCGGTGTGCGGTGCCTGACGCCTAACGCCGATCGTATCGCCCACCATTTTGTATGGAGAAACCAAAAGCGCCCCTAGCAGATTCTTCAAGAAGCATGAATAGCGATTGCGAGACGGTGTCGTGTCCACGTCAGCTGGTGTACGATTGGTTCCCGGTAGGGGTCTTGATTACCTTTGACACTAGTGAGTTGGTAGACAGGCTGGTTGGTCGGTTAGTAATACTGAATAATTATAAGTTTAAAAAACTAGAGAAACCGACTTCATTGCCAAACGGCTAAACCGATTTTAATGAAATTTGTTTGGGTCAATCTGGACATAAGAATAACCTTCTAAATAAAAAAATATTTTTCTAAATCGGTTCATAAATGACACATTAAAAAAATTATTTAAAAAAAAATGCCAACACCGATTTTAATAAAATTAAAATGGGACCAATCTGGAAGCAGTACCTTTCAGATAAAAAAATATTTTTTCAAAACGGCTCACAAATGACGAAGTTATGCGGTAACAAACATAAAAAAAAAATACAACCGAATTGAGAACCTCCTCCTGTTTGATTGGAAGTCGGTCGTGTAATAGTATAAATATGTCTTATGATCGCGAAAGTTCAAAAAGTACTATTGCAACTTAC
Organism: Thera britannica; assembly: GCA_939531255.2. Taxonomy (NCBI): domain Eukaryota; kingdom Metazoa; phylum Arthropoda; class Insecta; order Lepidoptera; family Geometridae; genus Thera; species Thera britannica. The sequence goes on from OW618044.2 coordinate 2,670,224, forward strand.
CCGACCGCTTCGCCGTCTAAGTTGTATAGTATCTTCAGCGCCAGGGGCTTGATGTTATTCGGCTTATCAGATATCTTCGGCACCCATAGATTATAGGAGTTATCAACGGGGTCTTTGAAGCAGATTTGTGGGCGTGGGATGTTCTTAGCACCGATGAACGTCGCGTCGCCAACCTAAAACATAATCTTACGCTTACGACCGTACCAAATAATAATTTAATACACAGTTTATATATATATTATTCCTTTGACATTCTTCCCTTTTTGTTTTATTTTTATTTTTATTTTTCGTGTGACGTCACCTCTTCGTAAAGGGCTCCGCCTGAAAACCAGTGCTGCTTGGCATGGTAGATGATACCTTGTCAGGCAGCAAAAAGCTGAGTCGGGGCCTATTTGGCACAGTTCATTATTGTTTTAAGTTATGAACGTCTACACCTATGTACCTGTTATGTCAAATAAATGTATTTTCTTTCTTTCTTTTTTTTCTTTTTAAATACTTTAAATCAGGGATTCCCAAAGTGGTCGATATCGACCCCTTGGGGTCGATATTGGTTTCCTAGGGGTCGATATAAACGAAAACTGATTTTGGGGGTCGACGAGGTCTAATAATCGACCCCCTATTAAATTACCACACGTTCTTATTTAAAACTTTAGATAGGTAGGTACTGTATTGTTTATGTTGTGTTACGTGTACTAAGAATAAAACTTTTGGACTTTTTATTTTGTTAAATTTGGATGAGAAAATGAAGTCAACTTTACTCACTTAACCAAGTGCAAAGTTTTCCAATTTGTACCTTAACACCTAGGTATTTTGTATCAATAGAAAGAAAACTAAAGATAGGCCCCTTATTTATAATAGTCTGCTAACTTAAAGCATTGCTAATTCTCACTATGTCTTCTTCTATTGACCTAATTCAGAATGAAAAATAATAATAAGTTTAAAAAACTAGAGAAACCGACTTCATTGCCAAACGGCTTAACCGATTTTAATGAAATTTGTTTGGGACAATCTGGACGTAAGAATAAACTTCCAAATAATAAAATAATTTTCTAAATCGGTTCATAAATGACGGAGGCATGCAGTTACAAACATTAAAAAAAATGGCAACACCGATTTTAATAAAATTAAAATGAAACCAATCGTGAAGCAGTGCCTTTCAGATAAAAAAATAATTTTCTAAATCGGTTCATCAATTACGGAGGCATCCAGTTACAAACATTAAAAAAATTATTTAAAAAAAAATGGCAACACCGATTTTAATAAAGTTAAAATGGGACCAATCTGGATGCAGTACCTTACAGATAAAAAAATAGTTTTTCAAATCGGCTTACAAATGACGAAGTTATGCGGTAACAAACATAAAAAAAAAAATATATATACAACCGACTTGAGAACCTCCTTCTTTTTGATTGGAAGTCGGTTAATAACACTGTAGCAGCTGTTTTAAGTAAGCGGACTATTATGAATAAGGGGGTTGATCTTATAAGTAGGTAATTTGGCCATGGGGGTCTGAGGTAACGTTTCATTTTGGAAAAGGGGTCACTTGTCCAAAATAGTTTGGGAACCCCTGCTTTAAATGATGCGAAAACTTAAGTCTTTTTTCCTCTCAATGTGTTTCAAGTTCTATAAGGTGAGGCGTATCTCTTCTCTATCTAAAAAGGTATTTAACAGAGTTTACAGCCAATGATTCTGCAGTGGGCACGCAACCACCAACAAGACAAGTGCTGTGATTTGTTTCATTGACAAGTTGCGAAACACCTTCAAAGCACAATGTTTTTGATGAAAACGCACAGTGATTGTAAGAAATTGCAGGGAAAATGACCATGCCTATTAGATTATAAGATAATGCTTTATTAGGAACAAAAACTGATTCATCTATAGAAAAACGATGATATCTGCAGAAGTTAAAAATCTGTATCATAGACATTAACGCCCTTCGTATTAAAGTAGGTATACTGTTCTATTCTAACTGCCCTCGCCTTTCCTCTGGTTGCCACTGATTGGATATTATAAATTTTTAATATTACACATCCATAAAAATGTAGGAAGGCCTTTGCCCCGCAGTGGGACAAGATAGGCTGAAAATAATAAAATTACTATATGTACATCCATAAGTTCTTATAAAAATGTAAACAAAGTAAGAGAAAATCAAATGAAAACATTACTGTCCATGTGTGCTTATAAAATATGAAGTGTGTGAGAGGGTTGTGTGGGTGTGTTAGTGAAGGTTCTCCTGATTACACGAGTCTCTTGAGAGTCAAGGTTTAACTTACCCTTATCTTAGAAATGATAGGAGCTTTGTTCCAAGATGTGATGTGGGCCGGGATGCTCTTGAGAAACTGCTGGCTGGGCAAGTTGACACCGGTCAGGGTATCAATGTTTATGTTGATTCGGTCCAGCAGACTGTCGGTGACGTCTATAATCTTTTCATTGTCGTTCTCATCAATCTCGCTGCTGAGAGATTAATACATTTTTTATCATGATTTATTATATCATGAAGAAGAACGGGGAAGAGAAAGGCCAAGAATTAGTTACATGAGCCAGATAAATGAAAAAGTCGCTGTCATGTCGTATAAGGAAGTCAAGGAGGCCGCATTCGAAAGACTTAATTGGAGAAAACTGCATCAAAACCCCGACAAGAGCTAAGCTCTTAAATTTAAGAAGAAGAATATGTCATGAGGAGGGATGAAAGTCAATCCACCTTTGTGGAATTCTTAAGTCAAATAGATATATTTTTAAAGTTAACGAGTATCTTATACTTACCACTTGAGTTTCACAGCAGGCAGCTCCGTAGTGACTATTTGATTGGATTGCACGACGACATTCTCACTTATGTGGCCCGTAACGACGCGAAAACCTGTGTACGTTTGGTAAATGTCGTGCGAGTGCCCAAGAGGGAAGCTGGTCGAGGTTTTGATCGTTTTGTTGACCCGTGTGAAGCCACCCTGAAACAAGAGGAGACATGTTGTAGATACAACAATATGGCAGTTGACAATTATAAACTATTTTCTCTGAAGAAACGAAGTAAAGAAACATGTTCTGTGTCAATAACAGACACACATATTAGTAATAGGTCACTTGCCGTCTACAATGCCGGCGAGAACTCTGTCTCCACTATTTTTAAAGCCCGGCGACAGTTCACACTCTCTTCTCGTTACTCGCCAACTCGCTTCACGCTCACCGTCAGCGCTCGGTCTCTCTTCTTTTAAAGATAATATATTACTCATCATGAGGCGGCTTCTACCATCTCAGAATAATGCTCTCAGTTAGATGAAACTAGAGTCTGTTCAGAAAGAGAACCGTCGTGGCCAAATTGAGAACTAACGTTTCGATTTTTATATGGCAGCTCATCCCTTTCTTTCTGTCAGCATTTTGCATCATAAAAATTAATTATAGGAATAGTACACTAGTTGTGATAGGATCAAAACGCAACAGACGCGCTATTGTATTGCCCACTAAACAAAAAATGTGATTAAGCACAGCAGCGCCCTCCAATCCCACGACGGTTCTCTTTCTGAAGAGACGCCTTTTTTTTGGACAAGTCTGAGCGCTGTAGATTTTAGACACTTTTCAATGGAGAACTGTCAAAAATGTATGCTTGAGGCTCGACTCAGACTCAAGTATTGTTTCTGCATATGGGCCTAAGTTGAGATGGATTATTTGAACTCTAGGCTTTATACTAGATTGGTCGAATCCTCTCAAAGTAGATTAAAATGTGTTTTCGAACACACTACAAAATACTAGATAATTTAAATTTAGTTTAAAATACTTTACCTAGATCAATTGTGTGTGAATGTAATACGAAGGTAGATATGGTACACCTGCTACCGTGATTACAACGTAATTGTGAAAAATTATCACGTACGTGTTTTTCGTAGGTTTTATTTCGTGTTACAATATTTCTTAACTTTTTTACGAACACGCTTAGGTACATATTTTGTTTTGGTTTTAAACATATTGATGGGCAATTCATTTTTTATTTAAATACTCGCGGTTTAGCTCATTCCCGTATGTTATAAAAAGCAACCAAGTGCGAGTCGTACTCGCCCATGAAGGGTTCCGTAGCATCAAGTAACATAATGTATAGGTTCTTGTAGTTCGTCGAAAGGTAAATTGCGGTTTACGATTTATGACGTAGGTATAAAAAAAAACTACTGACTAGATCTCGTTCAAACTAAATATCGTTGAAAGTTTGCATAGTTAATGTACAACATATATTTTTTTTAGTTTTATCATTCTCTTATTTTAGAAGTTAGAGGGGGAGGACCAACTTTTTTCCACTTTGGAAGTGTCTCTCACGCAAGCTATTAAGTTTAGAAAAAAACAATTTTAGAAACCTCAACATCATTTTTGAAGACCTATTCATAGATACCCCAGACGCATGGGATTGATGAAAAAAAATATTTTGAGTTTCAATTTCAATTATTATTTGGGGACCCCTAAATTTTATAACTTTTTTTCTATTTGTGTGTAAAAATCTTAATGCGGATCACAGAATACAGACAGACAGACAGATATGACGAATCTATAAGGGTTTCGTTTTTGCCATTTGGCCCGCCTGCCGCCGTTGATGTACCTGACATTACCATTAATTCTATAACATCCTCCAATAACTGATCTGTACCTACTTATTCCTGTTTAAAATGTGTTTTAAAAAAAACCTATTTAGTTTTCTATAATAAATTAAATCTTATGGTAATAATAAAGCTAAATAATCTTGAGGAGAACTCGGTCACAAAATCCAAATGAATATTTACTGCACCTAGGGATTAAAGATGCCATATTTGTTTAAGAGCGGGTCGTGCGAAAATTTGAGATTTAAAAAAAAAAAATTCATAACTAAATAACTAAGTGACATTTTAAAAATCGCTAAAGGACTAATTGTAGACTATACATTTGAGATTAATTCGAATTTAAGTGTGTTAAAAAATATACTATTTAACATGACATTCTATTTAACGCTAATGAAAATCGTATGTCAGCGTAATCGTATATTTTTTTTTAAATCTCAAATTTTCGCACAACCCGCTCTTAAAAACAATATTATGCATCTAAAAAATTTGAAAACATGTGTCAAGAGCACGAAAGTAGCCTCACTGAGGCACACTTAAAATACTTAAACCACAATGCTGTTAAAGAACAGTGACAGAGAACAACAATATTAGCAGAAGTATAGCACTGGGCTAGCTTTTGCTTTTCCCACAAGTGCAAACAGACTTCAACCAGATATCAAATAACACCTCTACAGCAGATCTTCATATTTCTCATAAAGAAACTTTCATTGAATTTAACGAGGTTTATGTTATGTATCTAATTACTTTCTGCATCATGCTTACATGGTGAGTATTTACCAAATGGATATTTATTTGTGTCAAATCAAGAAGGCTTTTGTGTAAGGTTCCTGGGGGCAGTTCAGAGGAACAAAATAACAAAATAACCAGTTTATGCCATAAACTAAGCCAGATTAGAGATATTCTAACTACTGTACGTGACCCCGAAAAGAGATCACGTGGTTTTACTTTGAATTTTGGGTGAGACAACCACACTACATACATTCTCGCTAAGAACAAAAGAAAAGTTTTCTCAAATGCTATCCTCATTGAAATCAAGCTTTGAAAAATACTTAGACGAAGGACATAAGTACGCAGAAAAGCATGCTGGCTGGTTTATGTTGTCACTGTGTTGTAAGTAGCTGATTCACGTACCTGCACGGCATTCGTCAGAAGCGGGTGGAACTCAGGCGCCTCAGGATTTAAGACGGAATTCATGTTGTAAAATATAACGTTTTGTGATGAACTTAACGAACTGCCTACATGCAACAAAAATAAATAAACCTACGCCACAGCGGCGCGGCGCGCAGCGAGAATGGGCTCGGAGATCAACCTGTTTTCTGAATTTTGTTGTTCGACTTTTCTTCTCCTTCTTCTTAATTAATGACATCTGTCCATTTTGGATTCAGTGTTGCAGTGTTAAGAATTATATTCTACAATAAAATTTAATTTAGGCAAATTTTTGACCTCAATCTGACTTGATGATAGGTAATCTTGTGAGTAAATATTAATTATACCCTGATTCAGAAACCCAGTCATTTTTTGTAAACAAAGAAATGACATACTATGTCACTGTCATAATGTCAACTCAGGGGTGAAAAACATGTTGTTACCATGGATCACTATTATTAGTTACGGCGCGCGGTTTTACTCGTACAATAGATACAGCTGAATACTACTACTACTACTACTTACCTACTAGACTCTAGTAACTAGAGAACACTGAAAAGCGGAACCTCAATTCCCTGTGCCGGTTAAAGCTTAACAAAAAACTTATAATAATGACAGGCAACGATCTTAATAATATGTGAACAAAAACTTAACACACGGAACACATTCAGCTTCGACGAACGAGAGACCAAAAGCAAATGCATGTAGAATGAAACAAATTAGAACACAAACATAATATAATGGCGTTTATTGCCCAAATGTACAAACTGTTTCGCAGTCCCGTGATTTACTCCCATGTGACTCAAATGATACCAGTGTCGTAAAATATTTTCTACTATAATTTCTTCATCTTTTAGAACTTTGTTAACAAAATAAAATAAATCATATGATATAGCAAGAAACCATCACTGTTTACCATTCTATGACTATTGATTAGAAAATAAACCCTAACACAGTAACTTTACAAAGTTTAAGAAAAAAAACTTGAGAGGTGTCAAGGGACACCCGGATGGAACGAAGTTCCTTTATTATTATTTACAAAAAACCTGTATACACTCAACAAACTATTCCGTCTTTACCATAAGGGCACACGGGGCCCGTGCCCAGGGCCCCCATTCTCAGGGGGCCCCGAAGGACCGACAATTTCTGCACATTCATTCTCAAAACATTTTTGTCGAGCACATTACATTTTTTTCACAATACTACGCCATTATAGCCTACTGTATTTGATTACCTATAATAAATGGTTATGCTTAGTAAAAAAATGTTATTATAAAATTAGCTTTTATTACTTTCCAAAAGGGCCCCAAATTCTTGTGTGCCCAAGGGCCCCAGCCTAGTTTAAGACAGCCTTGTCAACAAAAATACAATCGTCGTGACACCACACTGTTCAATGCCAAATAGAAATGAAAATATCTGGCTTGCTTTCTATAAGAAAGAGAGAGAGACAGACAGAGAAACATGCGCACTCCGCACAGCTTACAATAGCTTATTATAGCAAAAAGTATCGTGACAGCTTTTCGTAAGAATTTTTTCCGTCTAGCCTCCTTTAACAACGCGCGATAAGGAACTTTCGAAGAAAGTACTAGGTACTTATTTTCAACATCATATTTTTGATATGGTCTTACCTTTGTTTACCAAAAATGACTGAGATTATTAATCAGAGCATAGGTGGCGGGAGTTCTTGGAGAGAACCTGTGTGCGCCGCACAGCTTCAGAAATAGGTGATCCAGCCCTATTGCTCATGTTGGTCTATTCTGAGTTTTGCTCGAACGGTCCCAAACCGCTGTTGCCTTGCATTTTCTCCGTAAATAAATTGAGTACCGAGCCCGATTCACATTTTTTGTATAATATGGAGAAAATGCCAGGTTATCAGTCAAAGCTAGCGCAAAAGTCAGAAAAGATATTATACTGAACGTGAAGTTTCCAGGAAGGACCGCAAAAAACGTTTTGCGACACTGAAAAACTTCACACTCTGCGATCCGCCGTGCGTTATCCTAAGATCCGCTAATGAAAAAGTAAAAGGCAAGGTGACACACTTTTAAAATTTTAATATTAGCACATAATTATGTTATTTTAATGTTATGGTGACGTAATAAAATAATTTCTATTTATTTTTAATGTATCGTAATTTTTTGTAAAATACTCAAACTCAAATCTCAAACTCAATAAAATTTTATTCATTTCAATTTCCAAGAATCACTTTGAAACGTCATAAAGCTAGGTGAGTTTAGGTGCCAGTTCCACTCGACCAAGCTTTAAATAACAGGCAACAAACTACGCCTCGGTTCCTACCTAACTTCCTCCTAATTTACCCTTTTTCTATGAAAACATAATAAAGTGGCACCACTGTTGCATAGATAAGGTAAAATAGAGGACTTGGCCGAAGGGCTTTGAATCCAAGCCAGCACATAATTAAAAAAAAAGATAAAGTAAAATGCACACAAAATGATAGACTACATACATACCTAGACCAGCGGCTTTCAATCTTTTTTGGTCACGGAACCCTTTTGACAAGCAAAATACTTGACGGAACTCAAACATTCTCAAAAATACTTGAGTCGGCGCCTTTGATAAACAAAAAGCGGAAATAAAAATAGAAATACAAAAAAATGCGTTGTAAACAATCTCGACTTTACCTATGTTTTGGAAGATAGAGCCGAAAGTCGCTTGTTCACAACTATAGCGTCTAATTTAGAGGCAGCTTTTATCAAAGGGAGTGTCAAAACGTTCGACCAGTGACCAGAGAGAGGTATTTTGTTTTTTTTTCTAAATTCTTGAGGAACCCCTACAGGGGTAGCGCGGAACCCTAGGGTTCCGCGGAACTCACTTAGAGTACCGCTGACCTAGACCATCTAGATCTAAGTATACATACGTATACGCACACATATATCATATTCTTCTTCTTCTTCTTTTTTCGTGATAAATATGATCGGCCGATTAGAATAATTGTGTTCTGTGGTTGGTTTGGTGGTTGTACTTGTTGTCACCTTCGTCTAAGTTGGGTCCGGTTAATGTACGTCCAGTTATTGTACAGCATGCTATTGTACACCCAGTTAAAACGAAACCTTTTGTTTTTTGGATTCGTTTTAACCTGCCTGAATTAACTGGGTGCACAAAACTGTCACGTGATGTTATTGTATACAGCATGTTAATTGGATGCCATTAAGGCCCGTGCACACTGGGGCAATTCAATTATTATTATTATTTTTAGGCAATGGTTACTGGTCATAAAGCCCCTTTGGGGTAAATGTAAAAAAACATTTTCTAAAAAAACAGCGTGCCGCGGCAGCGGCGGCCACTGCCGCGGCACGCTCACTTTGCTCGCTCGCCTTGTGCGTAATTTATATGTGCTAACATAACCTAACCTATCCAAGTCAGATCCGCCCCATTAAGTCTCAAGGACAAGTACAAGTATCCGCTGCTAGAACGAAACAGCAAAAATCAATTATTGAATTGCTACAGTGTGCACGAGGCATAACTGGCATCGTAATAACGGGGCGTACAATAACATCACGTGACGACATCGTACAGCATGCTATTGCGCGACCTTTTATTGTACGCCCCGGTAATCCAAACCCTGGCATCGTAATAACGGTGTGTACATTAACCTGCTGCACATTAGGGATGTCGGAAATGCAATAAAGTATCGATATATATCGTATCGATGTTTTTTGAAAATATCAATATCGATATTGATATTTTTATTAAAAAATATCGATATATCGATATATCGGTATGATTTGACTTGACAGAGAATATTGGTGCTGTTGAAATTGAAATTGACTAACAGAGTTGACAACTTAAAAACCAAACTATAAAACAGCAAATCAAGTCGACCAAAAACAAAAAATACATAAAATATAATTTGTTAAATATGTTAGTATAAAAAAAGTATTTTTCTTTTTGGGATTTTTTAATCTTAAAACTTATAAATGTTTATTGGTCTGAAAAAAATATCGGTTTTTATGCCTTTTCGATACTTAGTATTTTATATCGATACATCGATATATCGAACTATTAAATAACGCTCAAAAATATCGATATATTGAAAAAATAATATCGATATATCGATGTATCGATATTTTTTCAACAAGCCTACTGCACATTATCCTGCTGTGCTGTGCAATAACGGGTTGTACATTAAAAAATCCTTGGCTGGTGTATGTATTGTTGTTGATCTTTGTTGAATTGTTTATTGACTTGGCTGGCTTGTTGGAGGAGGTTGGAGCTTGGTACTTGGTCGCAGCTAGAGACCTAGAGTACAAGAAGGTAGAAAAAACTTGAAAGAACTGTGGGGGCAGAAAGTTCATAGCAGCGTACTCAAATCAAACATTGGCGCTCGTTCAAGAAAACACGTAGGTAAATAAATAAACAAAGTTGGCTCTTCAGGGTGTGGTGGGCTCTACTTGGCGGCTTGTGCGATTGCGCATTGCAGTTCCGTTTCGTGTCGGAAGAAGCTCGGTGAGTCGACGCTTCTGACGAGTGTGTGAAGGACGGCAAGAACTCGTCGGAAAAGTGAGGAACCACTATCCCAAAGGTAACTGTCTCGCTATCGATATTCGGGATAGGCAACCATCTGGGAATTCGTAACCCTGTCCTGTATGTTTATCGTCAATCGTCATTCCCGTTGATTTTAGTTTTCTCTGTCCATAACTGCTGTCACATGTGTCTGCTGAGAGGAAATCACATCTGGTCCTGTTTGTCATGACTTTAGAAGACCCATTTCACGTTGTAAAAGAGTAAGTACCATACTGTGTAATATTGTGTTGTTCCCACTTGATTTTGGCACTCAGGCACAGAAAACTTATGTAAACAGACATTGCACCCTACCTTTGCTTTGGAATCTCAAGTACCAAGATCTCATGGTTTAAAAATAGACCCCTAACACTGTATAATCTAAGTATATTGAGTTTATTATCTGTAAGAATTGTTGTTGTAAAGAAACTCCACTATTCAACACCACTCAGTGAAATTGTATAAGATATTGAAAAAAACAGAATAATGTTGAGGTCAAATAATAAATGCTAGAGTAGGCGCTACAAAAAGGTCTTGTCTACATTTTTGTCAGTAAAGAACCAAGGCCACAGATCAAAGAGGCAATGAGTTTAAAATAGATATCAAAGAAGTGGTTGTTATTGAAGACCAATGCATCCAATACATAGAATATGACAATATTGACTTGTCAGGGGACATTATCTCGGTTGGTAGCCCTTCCTTTTGCACTGGAAGCTGTGTGTTTGTTCCATCTTAGAACAAATATTTATGTGATGAACATAGATGTTTGTTCTCTGTCTGGGTGTTTTGTTGTATTCTAAGTATGTATTTAAAAAAGATACAGCTATCTGGTTCCCTTCGCACAAGCTCTGCTTAGGGCTAGATAGCATTGTATGTAATGCCACAATATCTTATATATTAAAATGAATTGCTGTTCGTTAGTCTCGCTAAAACTCGAGAACGGCCGGACCCATTTGACTTATTTTGATCTTGAATTATTTGTGGTAGTCCAGAGAAGGTTTAAAAGGTGAATAAATATGAAAATGCTCGGATTTTTTTCACGGGAACTAGAACGGGGGAGCGAAGCCGCGGGCGCCAGCTAGTTTATTATAATAAATTCTTTCAGTGAGGTGTTTAAGGCGCTGAACAAGACACGTGGTCTGTACCTGCGTTGGCAAGAGATATCAAAAGCTCCCGTGGTCCCCAACAGTCCTGAGGTCGAGTGGACAGCAACTGAACTCAGGAACTCATTGCGCAGCATTGAATGGGATCTTGAAGACTTGGAAGACACTATCAATATCCTTTTTATAACGCTTATATTAGCTTCACCTGTATGTATGTATGTATGGAACCGACCCCTTTGGAGCTTGATTTTGTCCTTCTTTGATCAATTAGATTTGATTCAAACTTTGCACAACTGTCAAAGGTCGATGACAATAATAATAATAATATAAAGGTCGATGACAATGCAATAATATGAAAAAAAAAACTAAAAAGTAAAAAAAAAAATTATAGTTTAAAAAACTTATAAACCTATTTCACCATTCCTAGATCACCAATGAGTTTTTAAATGTTTTTATTTAGCTTTCTCTGTTTGTAAATTTTTATTTATTTTCTAAGCAAACATTTTTATTTATAGTATATACAAGGTGCAGTTTTGGATCTGCAAAACATTTTAGGAGGTAATTATGTTAGTGATTCTCGACCCGAATCAACAATAAAATGGGCAGGTATTTTTTTTTCATTTTATTCTTATTAACGTAAATCGGTAAGTGTGAACTCCCCTTTTTAAAACGCGACCAATCTGTACGTGTCCTTAAACTGCGCTTTCACACACACAAACAAACGCAACCGACATTTCTTTCATAAATCCAAACCAAAGCACCAACCACCGGCCGCTCCCTCCCCCCCGCCACCCCGCCACGCCCCCGCGGCCATCGCAAACGCATCGATCGGGTCAATTTATTAGTGTATTTGATGACGCCGGTATGTGCATACGCTTGCAAATTCCGCCCCTCAAGTGCGCCTTCGATTAACGGTCGGGATAGGTACCTACTACCTAATTGTAAAGATGACGGACCAATAATACTCCAATGTAGAGTTGGTGGAGATGGTCCGCTTGTAGGTATGCCATCAGTGGAGACAATGTATCTCGAGCCATCGAAATGTTCGCGGAGTTATTCCCCAATCGGCAACGTCATCATTGAAATCCCGTGTTTCGGTAAGCACTTAATTAAAGCCTTTGGTTCGAACTGATTTGTAGCTCTCGGACAGCCGTTAGGTACCACACGGGTCGGTACGGGTCAACGACCTTACAGCCCTGCCGTACGGTCGGACAATTAGCAAATAACAAATGGGTATCGTGTTATCAAGTAACTGGTTTGTTGAGGTCTGATACGCAGTCGCCCTGCGAGATTCACTGGCACTCCATGCAGTGAGCTGCATACAGTTAAAAATTCGAACTACATCTAAGGTAAAATTATTTGACGTCACTGGTCATCGCATTCACGCACACAGTGACATGACGCAATGGGTGATTCTGTTTTTTTGAAGAGGGTTATTCTGAAAATCAATAAAATTGAAAAATCGAAAATAAAAAGTATTATTGATTATTGACTTGGTATCGTATTGTTATATGATTATTTACGAGTCTCCTAACAACCTCCTGAAATGTTTTGCAGGTTCAAAACTGCACCTTGTATAGGTACTAAAATCTCAAAAATAATCAATCTATGGTATTGATTATACTCAAAAATAAAATCGTGAGGCGTAGTGTAAGCTGAGTCTTCTTCCTCTTCCTGCCCTTATCTCACTTTATATGGGTTCGGCACAACAACATTCAACATTCTTCTTCCATTCCCCTCTGTAAACCGTCATCTCTGCACTTCTCTCTTATCCATGTTATGTTTCACACACAAACTACTACTAAACTAAACTAGTGTAAATTGAGTAAATCTGAAAAATATCATGACTTCTATATCTATCTATATCTATTCTATCTATATCTTTAAAGTTACTAGAATTTTCTTAACATGTTTTCTATCGGTGTTCAAGCATCGTTGAAAGACACGCAAACAGATTTAAGATTAACAACAGGGAAATTAACGATCGACGGACTTTCATTGACGCTACTAAGGAAGAAGTAAAGGTGAGTACTTTTTGACCGAGCGAGCGAAGCGTCTAAGGCCCGTATTTAGAAACAGTGCTTGAGTCTGAGTCGAGCCTCAAGCACAGATTTCTGACACTTTTCTATGGGGAACTGTCATAAAATCTATGCTTGAGACTCGACTCAGACTCAAGCCCTGTTTCTGAATACGGTCTGCTTGAGTCTGAGTTGAGCCTCAAGCACTGTCAAGAATAGATTTTTTGACAGTTGTCCATTGAAAAATGAAAAAAATCTATGTTTGAGGCTCGACTCAAACTAAAGCACTGTTTTTTCCTATTCACGGGTACCTTAAAATATTGACAAATTAGCTAAAATGTCCACTATGTAATCCACCATCAGCTTAAAGAAGTCCACTACTGGAGATAGGCCTCCCTTATACATGTCCCTAACCGCTGGCAGTTCTACGAGCTATATGACCTGCCCATTGCCCTGTCAACTTACTAATTCTATGAGCTATGTCGGTTACCTTGGTTCTTCTATCGATATCCCCATTTCTGATTCTATCACCACATTGAGACATTGTAAAGAGAGCACTGGTGGTCTAGTGGTAGCGGCCCCGCCTTCCGATCCGTAGGTCCTGGGTTCAAACCCAGTCGTGTACCAATGAGTTTTTCTGTCGAAAAATTTATGTGCACTGTGCCAGTACTCTCAAAACGGTGAAGGAAAACATCGTGAGGAAACTGGCGTGTCGTAGAACCTTAAAAAGTTCGAGCAACACGTGTCAAGGGTCACGCAAAAAGGGCCTGCCAGCGGCCTACTTGCGGAAAAACCTGCTCGCACACCAAGTGCGGATGATAAAAATTTGCCGAATTTAATTTGCATTGTAAAGTTTCATAATTAGTTATTGCAGGTGATGAAAGGCAAGATGAGCCTCAACAGGAACCGAGACAACGACGGCACAGCGCGGGAGCCCCTCCTCGGCGAAGACTCGCCTGTAAACTTCGGCAATAACTGGACTTCCACCCCCAAGTACACCAAATACTCGAAACTAGCCAGCCAGACTGACAGCCCTAACAGATTCGGATATGACAGCCCTATGTCGATGCAAGATAAAATGTTGAACAATCAAGAGGAGCAGCTCCAAGTTATCAGTGAGTCCGTGGGCTCGCTGAAGACTGTCTCCAAGCAGATCGGATTTGAGTTGGATGAACAGGCTGTGTATGTATTTTTATAGTGTTTACTAAACTTAAGGGCTCAGAATCGTTCTTCCTGGAAATGTGTAGGGGAGGCCTATGTCCAGCAGTGGACATAGGCCTCCCCTGTGAAGAATCAGGGTGATAATGATGATGACTACACTTAAGGAAAACACAAAGGTTTCTATAATCGATAAAAATGTGAAAAAGCAAGGTGACATCGTTCCTCAAATTAACTGAATGCAATTTCGGTTAGTGAGCACAGATGTTTGTTCTCTGCCTGGGTGTTATATTATATTCTATAGTGTTGTGTGGATTGTCCACAATGTTTATTTATTTATTTATCTTCCAGAATGTTAGACGATCTCAATACAGAGCTGGAGAATGCCGACTCTAAGTTAGATTCGACCGTCAAGAAGGTGGCTAAGGTGCTTCACATGAATAACGGTAAATGTTTTCACTATTTTTCAATAGAACTTTTAATTTTGACGCTGTTTAACTAAAATTAATTTAAGTTGAACTGTTATTTTAATTTTAAGTTGAGGCAAATTAAATTATTTCTATTCTATTCAAAAACGTTCCAATCCATATAAAATGACTTATGGATTGGAACGTTTTAGTTAAACAGCGTTCATTTTTTAATTTTTATTAACCTATTGTGTCCCACTGGTGGGTCTTCCTCAAAATTTAGAAACAAAAATGGATCCGTAATGTTTTTCAAGAAAAAAATCACCCTGTATTATTGAAGCAATTGATTTTGTTGTTGATAAGGATCAATCTTTGCAAATAAATGTTTTACTAAAAATGAATGGAAATAGCAAATTTTCACTAATTTAACATTTCCGTCGAAAGCAAAGGTTTTTGGAAAAGTAAAATAATGCAGTTATTGTTTTCTTATAAATCGAGGGCTTGAATCCTTTTACGAATTTTCCCTAACTCTTGTGGTTTCGGAATTTCCCATCACCGCCCTTCTCAAGAAACCACTGTATAAAGTTTTAATATTACATTTCTGTACTTCCAGATCGAATTTTATAGTAACTTAATATTACATTTCTGTGCTTCCAGATCGACGGCAATGGGCGGCCATCGGTATACTCATAGGTTTAATATTCCTTACTCTAATTCTGTTTATTATTCTCTAAATACAGTATAATATGAAGGAAGACTGCAGTCGCCTTCTGCATACATTACCCCTGCCCTATAGCACTGTGTCATTATTTTAAACTATTATAAACAGTCAGCATCAAAAGTAGATTGGCATTTCTGGTTTTGTAAAGTTCAAATGTTTCATAAACCACTTTAAATTAAATTGTTGATCTTAATTTCAAGATCTGTTTTAAGCCTCAACTATTTGCTAACCCAAGTCGCCATACGTTTGACAAATCCAGACAAAAAGGGGTACATAGAATCGGCCCAACTTGAGCTGTTGTGCTATCTATTGTTAAGACGAAAACTCTTCAGTGATAATAGTTACAACTCTGTTCTACTTATTACATGGCAAAACATACAACTAGGTATATCGACGCCATCACCCTTCCTCTTCTTTTTTTTCTCTACTAGAGATGTCCTCGCTGCTTGCGCCGACCAGGGATGTCCTATTCCCAAAACCGGGTAGCACTATATACCTACCTACTATAGATAGTGCAATTCACGAAGACGCGCCCCTCGCGGGGTGCGGGGAGTTTGCTCCGAGCGGCAGTCGCGAACCGTAGTCTATTCATTGTAGTGTGCGTGTGCACTCATAGGTAATTAGTGTGTACCGATAACACTCAAACATTGACGGAAGCTTGCACACATTATACTATAAACGGTTAGGAGGAATAGTGGGGCGCGCCTTCGTGGATTACACTATCTATACTATCTATAAACCTCGGCCTACCTCCATGTTGCTATACCCTATGCAGGGTCCATGTGATACTGCCTTGCGCCTAAGCTATGTTTGTACCTAAACTAAACTATGTGTATGCAATAAATATATTGAGAAATTGCCAATCTACTTTTGATGCTGAATATACTTGCGAATTGGTTAGTGTACAAAATGGAGATCGTGATCAAAACTTTGATGATTCAATTTTTAATAATAGCATTATTCTATTTTAACGTGACAACTTAAAGCTAAACTTGCGAGGTATAAACTGGAATCGCTTTATGACGGGTTATGCAGTGATCTATAAGTTGGTATATCATTTGACAGGTAATTTTGTTACCTTGCAAGTGATATCAAGTAGATTTAAAAATAATTATTTTTTCTGCCTTTGTAAGCTTATGGTTGACCAATGACGTAGGTTCTTATGTAAGGCCTGTATTCCTTGACGAAATTCAAACATAGATCTTTAAAAACTTAGAATTGTCTTAATCTAGATGATTTATATAGTGTCCTTCTATTTACCAACTCTTCTTCGTCGTGCCGATGGTTCCCATTTCATTTTTTTTTCCTATGTGTTTTCCCCAGAAATGGGCAACATTAATTTCGTTTCAACCGTGGCGTCGTCTGTCAGGTCTTTTAGCGTGCAGGTGTTAGGGCACTCTGGGCAAGACAGCAGATGCCCCAATTGAAATTTACCAATTGCAAAACGCGGATATAATATAGTGTTCATTCATATTTGGACGTACCTGTACTCCTCTTTGACACCATCAAACTATCTTCAGTGGGGACTTGATACTTGGAAATACATTTAGGGATTTCAACCGTGAAGTTTTCCATCTTAAAATCACGTCACTACGTCCCGAGCACTACAGTGCTCGTAGAGAAATCTCCCAAGACATTATAAAATCATCTACAATAGTTACAAAGGCTGTATTCATCTTCTAAAAAGGATAATACATGTTTTCTTAATATAATTATTCAGTCAATTGTAAAACAATTTCAATTGGAAACATTTTTTTTTGTTTGGAAGTGTACTTTCGTGTCCCTTTGCCACCAAGTTTGAATCTTGTTTAAGATATACTGTTGGACGAGATCGCGTTTTATGTAATTTAAGGTATTTATTGGCACGAAGTAGAGTATGTATACTGTATACACACGTTTTCAGGGACCGATATGAAATGATATAGGAGATCGTATATCTCACTCGCACAACATTGTTAACGATAGTGTGGGAATGAGACAGTGGTAAGCTAGCAGCGCCATTTTGGATTATTTTATTAGCTAACGTGGTATTGTATGTTTTGTGTCAGGCAAATCTGTGACCAATGGCTACAGAAGTAGAGTTGTTTTTTATCTTTATGTGAACACAGAGTGTGTCTGTATTCACGTCGGCTTAGATAATATTGTCTTCTTAAAAGGATTTGAGACAGTCTTGTATGGAATTCGGCCTCTGTTGTCCAAGAAGTAACATAGGTACTTCCTTCTTATAGCACTTTGAATATTATATTTACATTGTAAAATATATAAAAAATACTTAAAATACTTTAAAGTGTGCACCGATTATACGATACGACAAAATCTTCTATTTTAAGCTACCTGCTATGTATGTGGCCTTAGACTAAGTTTGCACAACCCAGTAGGTATTTTTTGTAGAGAAATCTTAGAAAATATATAAGATTAATTAAATTATATAGCCAAAGTTATTTTTTGTTATTTTGTTGTAGAAATCACTAGTTTTTTAAATGATGAGTTATACATAAATTTATTTTTCTTTATTTTATGTAGGTAATTGTACATAATTAAAATACTAATTTATTTTTACAATTGTAATTAAATTAATCAAAATATTCAATGTTGCCTAATAACTCTAGTAAAATATATTATACATAAGAGATTTTCAATCATTATTCTAAAAGCGGCAATAAACTTGTAACGAATGAGAAATGTGTTGAATTGTATGCACCAAAAGTGTAAAATGAGACCTTCTAGGAATTTAAGGCCCGTATTCAGAAACTGCTTGAGTCTGAGTTAAGCCTCAGACTCAAGCACTGTTTCTGCAAGACTTCAAGCACTCTCGAGCATCGATTTTTTGACAGTTACTTGGGGCTTGACTCAGACTCAAGCACTGTTTCTGAATACGGGCCGGAAGACAGTGCCTAGAGTTTAAAGTCGCCATTTCTCCGATATGTAATAAATGATTGTATAGAAATAAGATGCTGGAAAATTAGTTTTCGTTATAAATACTAATCAAAATCCACAGTGTAGTGTAGAGTATAAACATTCATGAATGATCTCAGAATAGATTTAAAAATAAATCTCTATATTTTCTTATCGGAATAGAAGTGAAGGTAGATATTCTCCATTTGGACGTAAGTTATAATAGTTTATACATTAAAACTTATTGTAAAATAATTTAAAACGCGATGCGTTAAACCTGCGTACACAATAGCGTGCGACTTTACCTTTTTTGCCGTCATTACATTTAAGTTGAACTGTATCTAAGTATTAATTAAGTTGACGCAAAATAAATTATTTTTATTTCTATAAAACGATTTTGTATGTTGGAAGCTACCACTAACTTATCGTTCAGTTGACTATATAAGAACTAATATTATAATTTAATTGTCATTTTATTCATAGTTTCCTTTCTTTCGTGTCTGGTATTGTTTCTGTGTTATCTGCTTTTGTTTCTTGTATCAATAGAAATCATAATTTTTGTACTTTGACCTCCCACGATACAGGCTAGTCCTAGTGCGGGGACTATAGTAATTTTTAAACCTAAATTATGTTCTTTTGGTAAATTAATTAATTTGTATTTGTATTGTTTCTAGTTATATCCTTTGTTTTTATAACTTTGTCATATTTTTATCTGTCATTAAATTACCTAAAACTGATCGCCTCTGCACGCTATTCGGGACGCCTGAAAGTCTTGGCCTCCGCTTTTTAATGGTCGTGTATTTGCATTAATAATTTGTATTGTCGTACTTGAACATAATTATTTTCGATATATCTAGCCAAAAAACTGTTTTTAAGATTATAACTATCAGATGACCGACTCGGTGTTGAGCGGTCACATCGCCAACAATTGTTCTTAAGACAATATAACTATTATAAGTATGTTGTATAATTTGTATGCGATATTTATAATGAAATGATTTTAGCACTGATTTATTTAATTTTTTGCTTCAGCTATGATCATTTTAGTATCCGCTCCGTTAAGGAAACGAATCTAAAATGGCGGCGCTTATCCGTACTTCTCGCTCTTACACTATTGTTGACTATTAGTTCCCATACTTGTACTCGTGGGGTATAGATATGCGCGCCCCTATGATTGTATTTGATAGTGGTGCGATTTATATCAATTTCAGTAATTACGACTATGTTATTCACGTATTTATGTTTTTCACGACACTTGTTTTGTTTTTATATCAGTGTTTTTATTAACCGCGTCCAGTTTCTTGTCGTTAGAAGTAAGTTATACATTTATTGGAATAAAATTGATATAGTGAATATTTGGCTGATGTTTTTTTTTATAAGATTTTTGATGTGTCAAGCACGATAAGGTACCTAATAGAGGAGATTTTTCATGTACCAAAAGATTCCAAAATACAGTAGAATCCAGATTTAGCGACCTTCGAGGGACCGGCGAGATTTGGTCGTGATAACTAACCGGACGACGTACAAAACGATCGAATAGGTAATTAAAGCAGTTTTTTTGCATACTTATGGGGAGGCTATTTGATGCAAGAAATTTTTTTCTTATTAGAATAGTGACATTAAATTTATGAAACGATAGTAGAACAAATACTCCTCAAAGAAAATAATAGATGTGAACTGTTTTATCTGGCCTTACTTTTATAAACATGTCAAAAGATTATTTACATACAAGATTTTCTCGTCTCAAGGTATAAGATATGAAAGAAATATTGCGTTACTTGTGAAATATGGCCAAAGATACATTCACCATCATCATCCGCAGCCCGACTTAACCCACTGCTGGGCATAGGCCTCTCTTAGCTCCTGCCACTCACCACGATCAATGAGCAAAGAGGAGATTAGTCTTATAACGCCAAGCTGGTCAGTGCGTCTTGGCGAGTATTATTCCCGGTCACATTATATCTAGCGGCACATAACTTTAGCGCTGAGCGATAAGCGGAGGGGATGGAGCCCGTCATCCCGCTAGTCCCCCTCAAGTACCTACCTTATTTTTGACTTCTGCGCAATAACGGTCAGCGCTAAAGTTATGTGCCGCTCCCTATAGCCTGTAGTGAGGAGTTTAACAAAATTGCTTTGTTGCACTTCTCACTACAGTTACGGGGGGACCGCGTTAGGTTAGTTGCAATTACCCCATCCGCATTACCCCAAGTTTGAAATTGATTATATTTTACTTTCCTGAAAAATCAAGGAAACGGACCACTTCCCTATTTTTTTTGTATGTTCTGTATTCTGTATTTCAAACATGAGTGAATGATGTGACATATAATTCTGATAGACAAATAGGACTTGGCGGAAGGACATTGCATCCAAGCTAGCACAAAATAAATTAAAAAAAACAATCAAAATCGATCGATAGCGAAAATTGGGTGCCGAAAACGCCGAAAACCGGCATAGCTCTCAGCAAGAAAATTTCAAGTTTCAGCATCTGTGTTCTGTGCTAATAAAGAGGGAGAGATAGAGTCAAGATGTCCAGGTTCAATAAAGAGCTCGAGACTATACAAAAAGTGATGGCTTTTAGGCAAGCAAAGAAATTAGCTAAACAGAAGGCTAAAAGCAAAGAACCGGGCCCTTCACTGGATGAATCCATCGTACAAGAAAACCAACCGAGCACATCGGGTATATCCAGATATGTTAAACCAGCTGAGGAAGAGATGACGAGCCAATTAGAAGCAGCCCAACAGAAAAGCGAAGACGAAGTTGACAAAGCTGCAGCCACACCCTTGGACATAGAAGAAACTGAGGCTAAAGAAGTCAAAGCTGGACAAGTTGACGAAGCTTGCCAAACAGAAGTGGATGTTCGTTCATCCTCCGAAGACAATGATATGACTGTGAAAGATGTTCTGATGGCCCTTGTGGATATCAAGCAATTAGCATTAGAATTTAAAGATCTAGATACTGGAGTCCAGACCGTTGAATTGAAAGGGGCGAAGGCTCCTGTGAAGCAGGTATTCAATTATTTATATTAATATTACTTCTTTACAGAAAATTTTAGAGCTGGATGATGCTGTATGCTTAGGGTACACTATGCGGTTACCCGCAATGCGGCAGCCGCAGACTGAGCCGCACAGTGCGTATAGCAATCATCCGGGTGGTCGTTACTCGGGCCGCAGCCGCAGCCCGAGCGACTGGAGCGGTCTGCGGGTAGCCGCATCGCAGTGCGCATAGAAATGAATCTTACGTACATAATTATGCTTGCGGTCAGCCGGACGGCTAGCCGCATTGCGGGTAACCACATAGTGCGTATGTAGCCTTACAGCATTTGGTACTTGGTGCGGACTGGTTTTTGCAAGTAGGTTGCAGGCGGGCCCTTATCGTGTGACAGGCGGATGCTGCTAGTTCAACCACCCGATGCCGAGGAAGGCTAGCAGCTCACGGATTCGGATGCATGCCTCCCTAGGTGTCTTTGGTGCTCCAAGATGCTGCTCTCATTGATGTTGTTTGAAATTTTCGTACAAACTGACAAAGTTACCTCTTTACAGCACATTATGCTTTAAGGTTTATATTTTATATATGTATTATGGTATCTTATGGCCCGTATTCAGAAACAATGCTTGAGTCTGAGTAGAGCCTCAAGCACTCTCAAGCATGAATTTTTTGACAGTTCTCCATTGAAAAATGTCAAAAATCTATGCTTAAGGCTTGACTCTTACTCAAGCTTTGTTTCGGAATACAGGCCTATGAGTATCCTATAACAATATATCAATCAAAATTACAATAGTCTTTATTCAGTTTAATTCTAAGAATCACTTTGAAACATCTTAAAGCTAGGTGAGTCTAGGTGCCAGTTCCACGCGACCAAGCCTAGAAAAACAGGCAACAAACTACGGCTCGGTTCCTACCATTTTTTTATATGATCCTTTTACAAATAGCAGTGTAGTTCCAGTGTAGTGTAACAATAACACATAGCAATGTATTGTTAAAGGGTACCTTGTCAATAACTTTTCTGATTCTTTGTACTGCTCAATATAAAATAATAAATAAATAATAATAAATATGATCACCATTGCCTAGATGTGCACAGGTCATAAGTCTCATAAAAAAAGAGAACAGCAAAAACATTATTATTATAATTAATATAATATAATATAATTTTCAAATTTTGCTGAATTGTCTTATAAAGGCCTGCGCACACCTAGTTCGCTGGCGGTAGCGATCAGTGAAACGCTGTCAAATATCGCTGTCAGATTTGAGATTTGACAGCGATATTTGACAGCGTTTCACTGATCGCTACCGCCAGCGAACTAGGTGTGTTCGAGCCTTAAGTGTTAAATTTTTTTTTTTTTCAAAGTTTTGTTTCTTTTGTTTTCATAATTACTGACATTGCTGTTATTGACTAAAAAAAAATTCTTGAAAATTTATAGCCTGCATCCGGAAATAAGTCCAAATCTCAACTAAAAGCGGAAAGGCGTGCGAGGCAAGAGGCGCAAAGGGCTGCCAAGCAAGCTGCTACTGCATCGGCCAATGCACCGCCAATGCAACCGGCCGAAGAGAATGCTCCTTCGACTTCGAAGTCTGTTGCCGATGATAACACTGCCAAGGTTAGTCATCCATGTTATGGGCGAATAAAGTATTAATGTATGTGATGTAATAATGAAGAATGTGTAAGGTCTCCGTTGTGGGAGCCAATTTGTAATAAAAATAATCGAATGTAGGGCTATCACTAGAAAAATACAAAGAACAAAAATATTCGGGCGCCAGATAGCCTACTACTAATAGAAAAATAAATTTACCTGGATAGAGAGAGAGTCAGACGCGTCACTAGACCTTTAATCTAAGGAAAGGGGGATAAAATAGAACACTGTAAAATTTGGGAAAGATGGGGTTTATTCTAAACTTTTGTTATGTCCGTGGAATCTTGATAGTTGTAAATTTAAGTTTATATCCAAATGTTACTTCTTAATTATAATTATTTTATCTAGAGTTTACTACTTAGCCTAAAAGTTGTACGCTGTTGTTACTGCATCGAATGAATGTTTAAATTAAAAATAAAGAACTGTTTGAAATACCTGTTGGTTTGAGCTTTACAAACCCATAAGCCTAATACGAATCGTCCCTATAGTAAAACCATGGAGGCCGAGGTGAGTGGTCCGGTAGGGGACTCCGGTTGCGAACCAGCTTGGCTCCTCCGTAGTGTTCAGCAAGGGGTCAAAATGAAGGGTGAATGAATGTAAAAAGGGGACTAATATGACTCAGCTCCAACGCGTGGTCATTTCTATAAATTTATGTTCCAAGGATAAATTTGAAAACTAGAAAAATAGTTTAAAAAAAATAGTTTTTTAAAAAAATAGTTTTTTAAAAAAATAGTTTTTTTTTTAAAATAGACTATTAAAAAAATAGCGCCGAAGAGCTAGAACAAAGAGAACAAAGAATAATTACCAATTTATCCAAATAAGAAACGAACGTGTGCTTTTGTTAAGGAATTTGTCAAAATACATACCGCTATTTTTCTTATAAATGTCCCTTTATGAACCAGGGCGGCATGATGAAGAAACGATGAAGATCGTGTTTAAAATCTAAAACAATTAAAGACTTCCATTAAACTAACATTCGAGGTAAAAATACCACGAGATTCCAAAACTCAAAACTCACCCAAAAGAACCAAATTAACGGATAAAAATCCAGAAAACTAATTCCAGTATTGTTTCACAAAACATGATAACAATATCTTATGCTTAGTTTGGGGCTGGGTAGTGTTGTGTGAATTGTCCACAATATTTATATTTATATATTTATATCTATTAAAATCAATGTGATTTTTACAGATTAATAAATTTTTAAAATAAAAAATATTTTTACGTGTGACTTAGCGTCACACGGGCGGAGAAAAGCAAAGCCTGCTTCTTGATTTACACCAAGCTAAAAAATCCCTTTCGAATCTGTCAACTGAACAGCGCTGCTTCCTTTTAGTGTCAGCTGTCACTGTCATTACTGTATTATGACAGACACGAAGCTAATATTCCAAAGAAGAAGAATAAAGGCATTGAGTCCTACTTTACGAAACGTAAACAAACGAAATATTATTAATTTCTTGAACCAAATTTATCAACACCTGTAACGGCGAAAACGACTCGTTACATTACATACTATCCCAAAAAAAATAAAAGAAAGACTACTTTCTTTTATGCCAAAACATAAAAAAAGCATCAAAACAAAGAGTAGCTTACTAACAAAACAAATCCAAAACGTTCAAAATATTTTCAATTTTATTTAATTGAAACTCTACCAAAAATATTCTAAAGACTCTACCAAAAATATGCTAAAGACTCTACCAAAAATGTTCTAAAGACTCTACCAAAAATATGCTAAAGACTCTACCAAAAATATGCTAAAGACTCTACCAAAAATATTCTAAAGACTCTACCAAAAATATGCTAAAGACTCTACCAAAAATATTCTAAAGACTCTACCAAAAATGTTCTAAAGACTCTACCAAAAATATTCTAATAATACAAAATAGAACAAACCAAGAAAACGATCTTAGGCTTTTTGCTGTAGAAATCCGACTAGAATCTTAAGACTCTAGGAATCATTCAAACAACAAAGCAAAAGAACAAAAGAAAATGATAGATTTTCTTAAAACAATACTATAACTATTAACTCTATAATCTACTTTAAAGTGCGGTTGGACACCTTCGTCGCCGACTCATAAATTCCTAAACTCCTTTTTAAAGTGCGGTTGGACTCCTTCGTCACCGACTCAAACTCCTCGTTTTAAAGTGCGGTTGGACACCTTCGTCACCGACTCATAAAACTCCTAACTTCTCCACTCGCTAAAAACGAGGAAACCCTCACAGCAAAGGCTGTGCAAGTTCAAAAATCACAACACCAAAAGTGTGTGGAAAAATGAGAAATGTACTGTGATCGGCGTAACCCTACCAAAATTTCCGAACACAGACATCCTACCAAAAACGTGTAAAATTTGTCTATTGTGATTGGCATAACTCCACCAACTTACCAGGCACAACAGAACAAAAAACATAGAACCGGAGGAAAATCCGAGAACTAAGGAAACAAAATATTTGCATATTGTGATTGGCATATCTCCACCAACTTACCAGGCACAATAATACAAATCAAATTATAGAACTGGATGAAGGTCCAAGAACTATCTAAACAAACCAAACTATAGAACCGGAGGAAGATCCGAGGACTATCTAACAAATCAAATTATCACTTTAGGGGTCCGCACCAAAAGGCAGAAAAAATCCCAATACGTGAATGTCAAATCAGGGTGGTACCAATTGTTGTCAAATCCGGGAAACTAAACTATAAACAAAACAAAAATACCCAAAAAAACATAAACATTTAGGTTGTGAGAACAACACGAAACGTTCTAAGCAAACAAATATAACTAAGTTGTACAAACAACACAAAACAAAACAAATTCAAGGACAAAATATCCTCTAAACAAATTTACAAATGTACATAAGATCTTTTGATGTTGGAAAAATGAATGTGGTGAAACAAAATTACCTAAGCTTTAATTTAGAACTTTAAAATCTCAAAATTTAATGTTGTCGAAGTCAACCGTACACTACATCATCATACAGGGTTAGAATCTCATACTCCTTTCATACATCAATTCTCATTCATCACACTCAGAAACCAAACTACCAACGTTATCAAACTCAAGTTTAAAGTGTAAATCCAAAAATTAGTATTTTATAATATCTTTAACATGGTAACGACCGGAAGTATTTTTACTTAAATCTTTCAAAATATAGACGTTATCAGAAACTTTATCAATAATTTCACATTTAACAAACTTAGGTGCAAACTTAGCCGAAAAATATGCCGGGGCACTAGATTGAACAAAACTCCTTCTCCAAACAATGTCACCAACAGCAAAAGAAATGGCTTTCCTCCCTATATTATAATAACGCGCATTACGCTTATAAGCTTTTAATAAATGAGCTTGAACTTTAACATAAACATCACCAAGTGACTTAAGAGAATAAGCAAAAGAATTCCTTTCTCCCATCTCAACTTGTGACAAATTTTCTAAAGAATTACTAAAACGATGTAAAGAGGCATCAAAAATGAGTTCTCTTCCAAACATGAGAAAATTAGGCGTAAAATCAGTGGCAAGACTAACACTGTTATTCAAAGCTAATTGAACATGAGGTAAAAATTTTGACCAAGTGCGTTGATCATCTCTAACAAAACATGAGATACAAGTTTCTACCGTTTTATTATACCGTTCCACAGGATTATTCTGAGGGGTATACAATGTATTATAAAAGATTTTAACAATATTGTAACTTTTCATAAATTCTACAAAATATTTAGAAGTAAATTGAGTTCCATTATCACAAACTAAAATTTTAGGACAGCCAAATTTAAGAAATATTTCTTTTTCAAATAATCTACAAATTGATAAGGTCGTAGCTTTAACCAAAGGAAAAATCCAGCAAAATTTAGTGAAAACATCAACTACTGAAAGTATATACTTATGACCAGAATAACTTTTAGGCAAAATTCCTATTATGTCTGCAGAAAGCATGACCATGGGATGATCTACTTTTTTAGGATTAACCATAATACCAAAAGGGGGGGACGTACTATGCTTATACGCTTTACAAATATCACAAGATTTAATATAACCTTGAATATCATTAAACATTCCATTCCAAAAATAGTGTTGTTTTAATTTCTTTAAAGTTTTATGAATTCCAAGATGACCTGAATTAATATCATCATGATTAGATCTAATAGTATCAATTATATTTTCCTTAGGAATAACTATTTTCCAATTCAAACGACTATTGGGATTAAATTTACTTTTACAAAACTTATACAAAACATTACTTTCGACTCTAAAATTTTTATATC
This sequence comes from Thera britannica, assembly GCA_939531255.2. NCBI lineage: Eukaryota > Metazoa > Arthropoda > Insecta > Lepidoptera > Geometridae > Thera > Thera britannica. The sequence goes on from OW618044.2 coordinate 2,697,656, forward strand.
TAGTAGGAAATTTTTGACAATTAATGAACACTTTTTTATACCAAGAATCTTCAATATCTTCATCGGGGGAAACGATTTGAATGGGGGCAATTAATAATGATGTGACTTCAATTCTTGACAATGCATCAGGAACTAAATGTAAGGAACCTTTTTTATGAACAACATTAAATGTAAATTGAGAAATTCTAGCAGCCCAACGTGCTAAACGTCCGCTTGGATTATTCAATTTTAATAACCATTGTAAACTAGCATGATCAGTAATTACTGTAAATTCCATTCCTTCAACGTAAGGTCTAAAATGTTCTATTGAATCTAAAATCGCTAACAATTCACGTTCCGTGGTACTGTAATTACGTTCGCATTTGTTCAATGAACGGGAATAAAATGCAATCGGATGTTGATTACCATCCGCGTCTTCCTGACTCAAAACACTACCAATTCCAACAGAACTAGCGTCGCAATGTAAAAAGAATGGTTTTTCAAAATTAGGGCATTGTAAAACGGGTGAGGTAACTAAAACATGTTTTAATCTAAGAAAAGCAATTTCCGCTTCATCATTCCAAATAAGAGATCTTTTAGAATTCTTGCTACCAGCCGTCAATTTAGTAAGAGGAGAAGCAATATCAGCAAATCTATCAATGAATCTACGATAATATGAACATAAACCAAGAAAACTTCTAAGTTCTTTAACAGTTTCAGGGCGAGGAAAATTCTCAATGGTATCTAATTTAGAAGGATCGGTATGTAAACCTTTACTATCAACAATATAACCAAGATAACGAAGTTTTTCTTTGCAGAAGGCACATTTCTTTAAATTAACTGTTAAACCAGCATCTTTAAGAGTTTTATAAATTTTATTTAAATATTCTATGTGATCTTTGAAGTTATCAGTAACCAAAATTAAGTCATCTAAGTAACAAAACAATACATTTTCAAATTCAAATCCAAATAATTTATCCACTAGCCTCTGTAATTCAGCGGGGGCGTTAGTTAATCCGTAAGGCATCCTAACAAATTCAAATAATCCTTTTCCAGGCACTACGAAGGCACACTTTTCACGCGAGGATTCTTCCAGCGCTATCTGAAGAAAAGCTTTAGAAAGATCAATAGTTGTAATGAACCGAGCTCCTCGCAAACTATCCAGTATCTTAGAAGGATACGGAAGAGGATAAGAATCTCTAATCGTAATTGAATTTAAACGACGTGAATCTAAACATAATCGTGTACTACCATCTTTCTTCTCAACAGCCAAAACAGGTGAACTCCAAGGAGATTTAGAAGGTTGAATAATATTTTCCTTAAGTAAAACTTCCACTTCATCAAAAAGTTCCTTTTGTTTAGCAGGACTTAACGGCCAATATCTTTGTTTAAACGGTTCTCCAGTAACATTAATTTTATGTTGGATCAGGTGAGTAAGACCTAAACCTTTCTTTTCATATGAAATATCTTCAAAAAGTGAAATTGTTTTATCAAGTTGTTGTTTCTCAGAAGGAGCTAATTCAACAGCTGAAGTAACTGAACAAGTTTGGATTTTATTATAATCATCAACAAAAACTATATTTTTCCATAAATCTTTAGCAAGGTCAAATTTTATCCAAAAGTCAAATCCTAAAATAAACTCATAATCGAATAAAGGTATAACCATGAATTTAACAATTTTTGTAACATTATCGCAAGTAACTGGAAGATTAATAGCACCTATAACTCTCTGAGCAGATCCGTCCGCAGTATAAGCAGAATCGTGAACAGACTGAGGTATATGTTCCATCTCATAACCCAATTCCAAAAATCGCTTGTGAGCATTCGCACCAAGAACGCAAGTATTAGCACCACTATCTAATAGTCCTGAAAATTTTTGATTACCAATAGCAAATTGTAAAAAAGGTCTTGAATCGTTATTCTTAACAAAAAGTACAGGTGAAGCCTTATAAACGCCAAAAAAAGTTTTTAAATATTTTAACCAATCAGAAAATTCTTTTTTAATAATGGTATCATCCGGTTTAAGACTGTGACTAACAATTTTCTTCATCGAGTCAGCCGAAGTTTGCTCAGAAACTGGTACTCGATGATGCCTAATCAGTTTTTTGACTCCGAAGAGTTTTTCTTTTCCGAATTGCACACATCGCAAAACTTTGTGATAACACCCAATTTTTTGCATTTAAAACAAACCATACCAGGAATGGTGGTACAATCTTTGTAGGTATGTCCAGGAGACTGACACTTCAAGCAAAGGGGGTTTTCAGTTTTAACAGCACTAGACTGAATCTTCTCCACCTTGAAAGGCTTAAACTGTTCCTTAATAGACTTCCTATTAACAAAAATCTCTAATTCTTTTCCTAAATTCATAAAACAATCTAATGAAGAAATATGTCTACCTACCACATAAGGTGTATAGATCGACAGCATGTTGTGCTTAGCAATGGTAATGACCACAGACTCCGAAATAGGGGTAGCAAGACGACTAGCCATATCCATAAGTTCAGTAATGAAGTCCGGAAGCGACTCACTAAGTTTTTGTTTTCGAGTACGAAGTTCATACTCCAAAAAGTAATCGAATTCAAGCTTATCAAAACGCTTGAGCAACGCAACCTTAAGCTCAGACCAAGAAGCTATATTAAATCGAATGGTACGGAACCACTTGGCGGCAGAACCAGAAAGTAAATCCGAAAATGAACCAACCAACAAAGACTCATCGAAGTTTTTGTACAAAAAGTATTCCTCAACCTGGGTAATAAACTCACGAACACAAGTTTTCCCTTCAAAAATAATCCGGCTTCTCTTCAAGTCGGGCAACTTATTACTTGAAGCAGGCAAATTTTTTCGAACAAAATCATTCATCGCATTAAAAGATGGTAAGTTTTGACCAGCAGCAGTAGAACTATGAGCAGGCAAATCAGTATTCAAGAAAGGATCCGGGAACCCCGTCATTCCTACACTCTCCATGTTCAATGGAAGCTCCACAGAAATCGGTGCGGGCTTATTAACTATCGAACCCAATGTAGTGTGACTATCCACAGAAGTAGATGGAAACTGAACCGCTTTATCCATGATAACTCACAGACAAAAACTCCAAAATCAAAATGTTGTAGAATATTTCAATGTAAAAGTTAAGTCAAATTTTTTAAATATTTAAAGTGTAAAAGTTTATTTGTTATTTAAGTTTTAAATTATTTAAGTTAAGTTGTTTAAAGTCAAATTATTCAAAAGATGCAATAACCACTCACAATAAAGTTATAACTAATATTAACCTATAGAAATGTAAAGGAACATTTCTTAAAGATACCTTAAGAATACAATAAAGGTTCACTTAAAACATCCGTAAACAATTATCCTTATTTTTGTATGGTGATACAAGAATATTTAGACAGCTTTGTCTAAGTCATTAACATCAAGCGGGTAATGTATAACAAATTCATAAAGTTCACTGTAGAAAAGTACACATAAACGGATAAATAACCTGAGTTATAGTAGTTCTGTTAGAGAAATAACATTGCGCAAAAAAGGCACAAATGTATAAACAAAGTTATCAAATTATAATAATAATTGCACTAAAAAGTTTCTAAAGAAATATTACCAAATATATCAAAAATTGGTTTTTACAAATTCACCAAAAAACTGTAAATGTTGTAATAAAGTTTACAAAAAAGTAAGATGCAGTAACAGACAGTAAAACCTCAAGAAACCACTTCAAGTCCCTGTTCGGGCGCCAATTTGTGATGTAATAATGAAGAATGTGTAAGGTCTCCGTTGTGGGAGCCAATTTGTAATAAAAATAATCGAATGTAGGGCTATCACTAGAAAAATACAAAGAACAAAAATATTCGGGCGCCAGATAGCCTACTACTAATAGAAAAATAAATTTACCTGGATAGAGAGAGAGTCAGACGCGTCACTAGACCTTTAATCTAAGGAAAGGGGGATAAAATAGAACAATGTAAAATTTGGGAAAGATGGGGTTTATTCTAAACTTTTGTTATGTCCGTGGAATCTTGATAGTTGTAAATTTAAGTTTATATCCAAATGTTACTTCTTAATTATAATTATTTTATCTAGAGTTTACTACTTAGCCTAAAAGTTGTACGCTGTTGTTACTGCATCGAATGAATGTTTAAATTAAAAATAAAGAACTGTTTGAAATACCTGTTGGTTTGAGCTTTACAAACCCATAAGCCTAATACGAATCGTCCCTATAGTAAAACCATGGAGGCCGAGGTGAGTGGTCCGGTAGGGGACTCCGGTTGCGAACCAGCTTGGCTCCTCCGTAGTGTTCAGCAAGGGGTCAAAATGAAGGGTGAATGAATGTGAAAAGGGGACTAATATGACTCAGCTCCAACGCGTGGTCATTTCTATAAATTTATGTTCCAAGGATAAATTTGAAAACTAGAAAAATAGTTTTAAAAAAATAGTTTTTTAAAAAAATAGTTTTTTTTTAAAAATAGACTATTAAAAAATAGCGCCGAAGAGCTAGAACAAAGAGAACAAAGAATAATTACCAATTTATCCAAATAAGAAACGAACGTGTGCTTTTGTTAAGGAATTTGTCAAAATACATACCGCTATTTTTCTTATAAATGTCCCTTTATGAACCAGGGCGGCATGATGAAGAAACGATGAAGATCGTGTTTAAAATCTAAAACAATTAAAGACTTCCATTAAACTAACATTCGAGGTAAAAATACCACGAGATTCCAAAACTCAAAACTCACCCAAAAGAACCAAATTAACGGATAAAAATCCAGAAAACTAATTCCAGTATTGTTTCACAAAACATGATAACAATATCTATTAAAATCAATGTGATTTTTACAGATTAATAAATTTTTAAAATAAAAAATATTTTTACGTGTGACTTAGCGTCACACGGGCGGAGAAAAGCAAAGCCTGCTTCTTGATTTACACCAAGCTAAAAAATCCCTTTCGAATCTGTCAACTGAACAGCGCTGCTTCCTTTTAGTGTCAGCTGTCACTGTCATTACTGTATTATGACAGACACGAAGCTAATATTCCAAAGAAGAAGAATAAAGGCATTGAGTCCTACTTTACGAAACGTAAACAAACGAAATATTATTAATTTCTTGAACCAAATTTATCAACACCTGTAACGGCGAAAACGACTCGTTACATGTACACTGAAATAGCTGTAATAGGCTTTTACAGTGGTCCTTATTACCGGCCAGTTATATAAAGTTGGAGTGTCAGCCGTTGGTCGTGGCAGTCGAGGCTTCAGAAAAAGAACTAACAGACTTTTACGACTATTTTGAGACATATGTTTTAAGCTCATTCACGTATTCAATGCCGAGTACCCGTTAGAAAGAATGACGAGAAAATTACTTTTTTGGTTTTTTATTAATATTTCTGTTATCCTACAGTTTTCTCCAACTTTATATAACTGGCCGGCAATAAAGACCACTGTAAAATTCTATTACAGCTATTTCAGTGTACGTTTATACTTTGTTTGCCCATAGTTGTGTAAATTCAGTTTGTATCGGAATCGAACAACCTTAAAGAACTAAAAAATCACGCTTTTATAACTAATTGAACTAATAATACTGTAATAATCAATTGAAAAATTTATATTAACTTTTTAGTTCAATAAGTTATAAAAGCGTGATTTTTTAGTTTTTTAAACTATATACATTTTTTTTTCTTCATATTATTGCATTGTCATCGACAGGTGTGCAAAGTTTGAATCAAATCTGATCGTTCAAAGTAGAACAAAATCAAGCTCAATCGGGTTCGGTTACATACAAGCAAGCAAACAAACTTACATACAGGTGAAGCTAATAAAAGCGTTATAAAAAATATATATGTATGTCGTAACACAAAATGTTAGTTCTCTGTCTAGGTGATATTGTATTCTTAGTCCCTGCTTTCCGATCCTAAAGTCACTATGATAGTACTCTCAAACGGTGAAGGAAAACACAATGCGGGAAACAGCATCTCACAATGAGAACCTTTTAAGTTCGAAAATATGTCTCGAGTTTGAAAAAACCTCTTAGACATGCATTTAAAATCCTTTCTTGATACAAAGTGACACGATAAAGAAGAAGGAGATACTTCATAATTGTAGGCCATGTTCCTATGTCCTTTACTATCTTGCGAGGCAATGCAATTATAACATGTTATTTCTTCAGTTGTATTGTTCGGCAAGTTGTATGCACACTTGATGTGCGGGCAGGTTTTTCCGCAAGTAGGCCGCTGGTGGGCCCTTTTTCGTGACCCTTGACACGTGTTGCTTGGTCTTTTTGAGGTTCTACAACACGCCGGTTTCCTCACGATGTTTTCCTTCACCGTTTTGAGAGTACTGGCATAGTGCACATAAATTTACACGAGTGGTGTTGAACCCACGACCTTCAGATCGGAAGGCGGGGCCACGGGCCACTACCGCTAGACCACCAGTGCTCTCTAAGTTGTATTGTATTTCTAATCCTCTGTTATTCCATCAGGCCATGTCGCCCAAGCAGACTTCTAAGAAAGGAGTTCAGCAGAGCGGATCGAACTGGTTTGGTATGGAGTACAAGGATCCTTCCGAGACTTTGAAGAATATGCCTGTTAATAGCAAGTAAGTTTAGAGTAAATAATATGGTTATTCAAACACCACCCCCCGAACCTATTTATATCATCTACACTAGATAAAAAAAAGCCCGACTCGCACTTGGCTGCTTTATTTTTATATATTAAGATTTTATTTTTACTGAATAAATTTGTATTTTTCAGTATACATCCAGCATTCGTGAAACTGTCAGTTCAGCTCGCATCTAGAGTGGTGTCAGGTGCCAATGCACGATGCATCGCTCTGCTTGATGCTTTGAAAAAGGTAAGTCTAAGTTTCGGCAAGTTAATCATGCGCACTTGATGTGCGGGCAGGTTTTTCCGCAAGTAGAACACTGGCGGGCCCTTTTTGCGTGACCCTTGACACGTGTTGCTCGAACTTTTTTAGGTTCTACAACACGCCGGTTTCCTCACGATGTTTTCCTTCACCGTTTTGAGAGTACTGGCATAGTGCAAATAAATTTTTCGACAGAAAAACTCATTGGTACACGAGTGGATTTGAACCGTTAGTTTTATTTGTAAGGTAAGTCTATAAACAAAGTCACTGTCCAGTCAAGTGTTACCCTCCATCCTAGTTTGCACGTAGGATGTCTTTGATTTTACAAACTGGGCTCTGTTCATCCCTCTAACATCCCTCTAACTTCTAAAATAAGAGAATGACAAAACTAAACAAAATATATGTTGTACATTACTATGCAAACTTCCAACGATATTTGGTTTGAACGAGATCTAGTCAGAACCCGAAGTCGGAGTTTTGCTACCACATTTCGTTACCAAATGTTGTTTTCGTTTCGCCTTTTTGTCTTTCTCTATTGCATGGAGAAAATATGAGACGGCAAAAATACGTTACGTAGTTAGAGTTGTTGTCTCATCTTTTCTCCATACAATAGACAGAGACTAATAGGCGAAACGAAAACAACATTTGGTAACGAAATGTTGTAAATGCACTGGGACTTCAGGTACAGTAGTTTTTTTTTATACGTCATAAATCGTAATTTACCTTTCGACGAACTACAAGAACCTTTATATTATGTTACTTGATGGTACGGAACCCTTCATGGGCGAGTCCGACTCGCACTTGGCTGCTTTTTCTGGTTATATACAGGGCGTCCCACGGATATGCCAAATGGAGGGAAAGCACCATGATTATTGTAGCTGGAACATATTTTTTTATTTGAATTCTGTTAAATATATTTTGAATTTGAAATACAGATGACGACTGACTACACGCTGCCAGCCAATACGGAGTTCGGTCGCGGGCTCGACGCGCACTTGACGGAAACTGTGGATTTCTTGGCGACGATGCGTAAGAGCACGGCCTGTGAGATAAATGCCATCAAGTTTTTCAGACACCATCTGATGAAATTGCCCAATAATGTCAACGAGTTTGAGGTAAGTGGTCACTGGTGGAACACTGGTGGTCTAGTGCTAGCCCTGCCTTCCATTCCTAATCGAATGGCTTAGTTCTTAAAGTCACTAAGTCCACTTAGTGACATTTTTACATTGCCAATTCAAAATATTCTACTTTTTTCCCTCTATCGTTCGGTCTCACCCTTTTTTCTCTAAAACAACTCTAAGTGTGTTTTTTCTACTGCCTAAAGTCCCTTACTCCATTCAGTTCAGTTCACAACGTAGTAGTAGTAGCACTAAATCCAAAGAATTTTAATAAAAAAATACCAACTGCATTGATTTTGTGATAAGTCCATGGTCATAAAAAAAATATATTTATTATTAGGCTGCATCGTCCCACTGCAGGGCAAAGGCTTCCCTAACCCCACTTCACTTCTCCCGGTCTTGTGCTGTGGATGCCCAGTCCTCCATAAACGCGTCAAGATCATCCCGCCATCTGAGTCTTGGTCTGCCGCGAGGTCTACCATTGTTGGGGGCCCATTCAGTTGTTATATTAGCCCAAAGATCGTTTGGCATGCGGCAGACATGACCAGCCCAATTCCACTTTGATCGTTTCAAATCCAGTCCAGAAAAGTTTATGTGCATTATGCCAGTACTCTCAAAACGGTGAAGGAAAACATCGTGAGGAAACCGGCGTGTCGTAGAACCTAAAAAAGTTCGAGCAACACGTGTCAAGCGTCATGCAAAATAGACAATCCACACAACACTATCTAGCCCCAAACTAAGCAGAGTTTGTACTAGGGGAACCAGATAGCTGATATAATACCTACATATTATACATATTTTTTCAATCAGAGAACAAACATCTGTGTTCACCGCACAAATATTTGTTCTCGGTGGGGATCGAACCCATGACCTACGGCGCAGAAGGCAGAGCTACTTCCAACTGAGCTGAGAGGCCAGTCTCATCTGTCTCTAAATGTTAATTTTCTTTCAATAGGCGAAGAAAACTCTCCAGGAAGAGATTGACCGTTACGTTCGCGAGCAAATCTTCGTGGCGGGCGAGGCCATTAGTGCTGACGTGAGGAAGAAAATATCGCCCAATGACGTCATCCTCACCTATGGAATGTAAGTCGATTTTGAATCAACAATTGATGATTTAGATCTATTTATTGCCAACATGTATAGTTGTAGGCAATTAATATTGCACATTGACATTTCGGCTTTTTAGAGCGTTTTCTGATCTCTTTCTGACGTACACTCCCCTTTATGAAGCCGAAATTAGCCGATGTGCAATATTTAATGCCTACATTATTTACATAGTATTACATGTAACCTGTAGGGCGCTGCAAGTAAGTATTATTATCGTAGTGGCACTCCCTAGTGGCACTCGCCACTATAACATAATTATGCTGAGTGACGACCAATTTATATGTCATTGTTTCTTGTATATTCATAATCATTGAGTCTAGAGTGGCATAAAATAAACAATTTGATCTGATTTGAAAATGATGAATTAAAAGTCACACTTTCCTGTCTAGTTCGTCTACGGTGGAGCGGTGCCTGGTAGACGCGCACGCTGCCAAAATTCCGTTCCGCGTCGTAGTGTGCGGCTCAACCGGCACAGACACCGATAAAGGATCGCGTGAGCTTGCGCGCCGGCTGCGCTTGTGCGGCCTGCGCGTTGATGTAGTGGACATCACCGCGATCTCGGATGTCATGCCTACGGTGAGTCTTACATTACATCCCCACGGCTGCGCCAACTATTTATAGATGATTGATTCTTAGCCTGCACGTTGACGTAGTGGACATCACCGCGATCTCGGATGTCATGCCTACGGTGAGTCTTACATTACATCCTCACGGCTGCGCCAACTATTTATAGATGATTGATTCTTAGCCTGCACGTTGACGTAGTGGACATCACCGCGATCTCGGATGTCATGCCTACGGTGAGTCTTACATAACATCCTCACGGCTGCGCCAACTATTTATAGATGATTGATTCTTAGCCTGCACGTTGACGTAGTGGACATCACCGCGATCTCGGATGTCATGCCTACGGTGAGTCTTACATTACATCCCCCCACGGCTGCGCCAACTATTTATAGATGATTGATTCTTAGCCTGCACGTTGACGTAGTGGACATCACCGCGATCTCGGATGTCATGCCTACGGTGAGTCTTACATTACATCCCCACGGCTGCGCCAACTATTTATAGATGATTGATCTTTAGCCGTATCTTTAGGCAGTAGGATTGGTTCACAAACTGACAGTCGACTTAAGTTCGGAGTTTTGCTACCCCATTTCGTCAACCAGATGTTGTTTTCGGGTGAGCACGTGTCTTTCTCTTTTGTATCGAAAATTGATGAGACAACAACTCGTTTTGATCGTTTCTACGTAACGTATTTTTGCTGTCTCATCTTTACTCTATACAATAGAGAGAGACAAATAGGCGAAACAAACGAAATGTTGTAAATGCAGTGAGACTTGCCCTTCTGACCTGTTTAAAATATGTACCAATAAATGACTATCTGACTCCGCAGGTAGATAAGGTTCTGCTAGGCGCAGTAAGCGTCCTTAATGATGGCTCCGTGCTAGGCGCGGTGGGGACGGCTATGGTCGCGCTGATGGCTAAGACCTCCAACGTGCCCGTACTTGTCGCCTGCGAGACACACAAGTTCAGCGAGCGAGTGCAAACCGACGCGTTCAGCAACAACGAACTGCGTAAGCTCATTTATACACTCTTCTTCTTCTTCCTGCCCTTATCTGATCCCCACCGAGACCATCTGTGTTCACCACACAAATATTTGTGTGGTGAACACAGATGTTTGTTCTCTGTCTGGGTGTTATATTGTATTCTATGTATGTATTTAAATAATTTAAGTTTTAAAAACTTGAGAAACCGACTTCATTGTCAAACGGCTAAACCGATTTTAATCAAATTTGTTTGGGACAATCTGGACGTAAGAATAACCTTCCAAATAAAAAAACAATTTTCTAAATCGGTTCATAAATGACGGAAGCATGCAGTTACAAACATTAAAAAAATTATTTAAAAAAAAATGGCAACACCGATTTTAATAAAATTAAAATGGGACCAATCTGGAAGCAGTACCTTTCAGATAAAAAAATAATTTTTCAAATCGGCTCACAAATGACGAAGTTATGCGGTAACAAACATTAAAAAAAAAAAAAACATACAATCGAATTGAGAACCTCCTCCTTTTTGATTGGAAGTCGGTTAAAAAATAAGTAGGTATTTAAGTATTATTAAAAATTAAATTAAAAATTAAATATTATTTTATTTCAGATAACTTAATCCATAGTTGTTAGTAGGTACACACTTAAAAATTATGTTAGGCTGGCTCACAAAACAAACAAAACAAATAACAACAATAAATAAATAAACGCTCTGATGTCCAAGTAATGACGTCATAATGTGCATCACCTATGCCGTCATCACTCGCACACAGTGTTTAATAAAAGGGCTATCCCATTTGGCAGCAATGGTGCCCAGGATGTTATTGGGGCTTCCACGAACTCTGCTCAGCAGCGACGCAATTTTTTTCCGCCTGCAGGCGGCAAACCCGTCAGCGCGCGCCTCGGCAAACATACCGGAGGCGCTGCAGAACCGTGGGAGCCCCAACAACATCCTGAATGCATTATTGTATTGGACTCGAAGGGTATTCACTGCTTTTTGAGTATATGTGATCCATAGGCTGCTCGTGTAAAAAGACTGACAGTAAGCTTTAAACAGTGTTATCTTAACTTCATTTGAACAGCGAGCGAACCTACGAACCAACATGTTAGCTCTAACAGTCAATGCCCTTCGTTCCCTTTCAATGTCTGCCTCATCGCTCAGGTTGTCACATACCAGCTACCTGGTTCCCATAGTACAAACTCTGCTTAATTTGGGGCTAGATAGTGTTGTGTGGATGCGTGGAACATCCACACAGCAATATTTAGCCCCAAACTAAGCATATTAAATAAAAAAAAGTTCTAGATTAAATCTGATGTGTTGTTTCCCCCACAGGCAACCCCGACGATCTGAACGCAGTCGGCAACGAAGATTGGCCTCTCCAAGACTGGCGCACCAAGCCTATCGCGATCCTCAATCTGGCCTATGACGTCACGCCGCCCAAGCTCGTGACAGCCGTCGTCACCGAGCTTGCCATTCTGCCGTGCACCAGCGCGCCGGTCGTGCTTAGATTCCGCGCAGCTGCCTATGGAATCTAATACTCAAATCTCAATTAATTTATTACATTTCATGCTTTTTACCAAATAGTAATTATAGTTCGGCCGTTCAGAGAATGCGTTTGACAGTTTGATCAGTTAGTCACAGTTAGTCACATAGTAAGTACAGCACTACAAATATAAAGCGCTGACATAACCTTGTAATAGCGCAGTATAGATTTAGAAAAATATTGTATAACAAGTTATTTGACACTCAGTTTGGCACAAAATTCTAAAATTCATTGATTATTGATATAATAATGTTGTTTTAATGCTCATCAATTGTTAAAATGGTAAACAACCAGCAAAAATATTTTTATCGTAACTGCAACGCCATTGCAAAGTTACGTCGTCAGTTCAATCGCGACGTGTCAGGAACGCATTCTCTGAACGGCCGAACTATATAATAAGTTATTTGACCCTTTTATGGGGCATGCTTTACCATTATTAAATGGTACTTTAAGTTGCGATTTCGTAGTCAGTGCAAGACTGTGAAAGACCCGAACATTCCTATTGAGTTCATCCTAGTCTTCGAGAGCGAGAGGTGTTTTATTTACCAGTGTATTTGATAATTATAATCATAATAATTTATTCGCAGGAATTTATTAATTAACATATAAATATTTAAGGCCCATTACATTCTGCCTCCTCAAGGCGTGCAAAATATACTAAAAGAAAAAGATAATCATATACAAAAAATAATCAAAATTCGTTTTAAAAATAAGAAAGTCAAAAAACATGCCAGCAAATAAAATTCAAATACCTTACTACTACTTTGCATGAAAGTAGACTCGTACATTGGCAGTTTCTTAATTCTTGAACTGATAAGTATGTAAGACAAGGTAGCTCTTACTCTGAATAAACTAAGATTAAATATGGATAAAAGGTATTTTATACGTATTTTCGATGACTGATTTTTTACTCTTTTTATAAATGCTTTTCGAAAGGAGCCTCTGAGGCGCACTTTAAATCCTTCCATCACACTAGTTCTTTTGAACTTTTGACACGACAAGAAGAAGAAATTGTTTTTCACTCTTCTAATTAAGTTATAAAATTTCCCTTTTCTCTGCATTTGTCAAAGGTTGTCTTCGGTTTGCAATTAGTGCAACTAGTTTCTAAGTTATTGTGTGTCGTAGATGCTGTGTCTAAATATTGTAGGCGTGACTCTGTGTTTACGTGTGCTTGATTTTGTTTGAAATAAGTTTTGCGGATTTCATATTTATATTCTGCTTTTTAATAGGCGCTCTAGGCGTAGCTTGGTAGTTGTATTTATATAAAATCATTTTAGCCATCAGTTACCATTGTAATATTAATTTGAGTTGGAGTAATAAGGTCTGCACTGACGTCCTGCGATGGGGTGTATTGTGCATTGTCCCCCTGCTAAAAAGCTAGCCCCAGCCAGCCCGACTCCTTAAAATAGCGGAGTAGGACCTTGGGTTGATGGCAACAGTGTTCCAGTGGACCGGATGGTGACTTAATCCGTTCCCTCGTCCCTGTCGTTCGTCCCTGTCTTGGACCTCACTTCTTTTGTTGCGGAGCAGTGCAGTACTAAATGCTCTGAGGTTACCATTTTGATGGGTGACTGCTAGTGGCATTAGCTTCCGCGGCCCAAAAACTCCATGCAGTTTTACACCTCACTTCTTTTGTTGCGGAGCAGTGCAGTACTAAATGATCTGAGGTTACCATTTTGATGGGTGACTGCTAGTGGCATTAGCTTCCGCGGCCCAAAAAATCCGTCACCAGATTTATATTTTGACTTTGTTTTTTTTCAAAAGGCACTTTTATAAAAAGCCCAAGGTTTACTCGGACCTAGCCTTTGATTTTATAACTATGAGGATGTGATTTTATTTAATAATATAAAATAAGTGAAACGCGTATACTCCATAGTTTTATATTTTAACTTATTCTAGCGTTAAGTATAATTATTATGTCGTAGGTGTGTCAAAAAAAAGAAAAAAAAAAGTTTTTAATTTTTTGTAATATCTATCAATGTTTTAGAACATGATCTCAAACTTTTCTATGTGTACTTAATAAATGTCTTATAAAAAAATGTCTTTTCTGTATTTAGTCTTACATCTTTTATTATTGTACAGTCGCGGTATGAAAATGTTCGTCACCTTAGAGTCGGTTTTCGCTTGCACCAGTGTCTTGATCATGAACACATTTTGACATAATTTGTGACGTTAACTTATCGGTGCATTCTGTCTATTCAGTTTCAAAAGGTAGTATGTGATCGTGATACGTTGTACAAATCAAGTTGAAAGTCGACGAACATTTTCATTCCGCCACTATACATAACTTTATAAGAAAGTCGTTAATTACCTTACTACTACTACTACTTTGCAAGACAGTAGACTCGTAGATTGGCAGTTTCTTAATTCTTGAACTGATAAGTATGTAAGACAAGGTAGCTCTTACTCTGAATAAACTAAGATTAAATATGGATAAAAGGTATTTTATACGTATTTTCGATGACTGATTTTTTACTCTTTTTATAAATGCTTTTCGAAAAGAGCCTCTGAGGCGCACTTTAAATCCTTCCATCACACTAGTTCTTTTGAACTTATGACACGACAAGAAGAAGAAATTGTTTTTCACTCTTCTATTTAAGTTATAAAATTTCCCTTTTCTCTGCATTTGTCAAAGGTTGTCTTCGGTTTGCAATTAGTGCAACTAGTTTCTAAGTTATTGTGTGTCGTAGATGCTGTGTCTAAATATTGTAGGCGTGACTCTGTGTTTACGTGTGCTTGATTTTGTTTGAAATAAGTTTTGCGGATTTCATATTTATATTCTGCTTTTTAATAGGCGCTCTAGGCGTAGCTTGGTAGTTGTATTTATATAAAATCATTTTAGCCATCAGTTACCATTGTAATATTAAATTGAGTTGGAGTAATAAGGTCTGCACTAACGTCCCGGGATGGGGTGTATTTTGCATTGTCCCCCTGCTAAGGGGGCGTCCATAAATTACGTGAGATGGTTATGGGGGGAGGGGGTCTCGACAAATATCACGCAATTTTTTTTCTGATTGAAACAAAAAAAATTATACTATTTTAGTCCCGTTTCAGTAGTTAGTTTTAGGCCCGTCCTTTGTTTTCGCGCCACTGTCAGCCGAACATGAGACTCGATGAACGGAGTCTTAACTAGTCGTAAATAGAAGCCCAAACCATTTTTTTTCTTTTTACAATAATAATCCAACGCGTTTACGTAAGAAACCCACATTTTGAAAAATCTCACGTGAGATTGGGAGAGGGGGTTGGATAAAATCCCACGACATCTCACCATGGGGGGAGGGAGGGACAGAAAATTTATAAAAACACCTCACGTCATTTATGGACGCCCCCTAAGCTAACCCCAGCCAGCCCGACTCCTTAAAATAGCGGAGTAGGACCTTGGGTTGATGGCAACAGTGTTCCAGTGGACCGGATGGTGACTTAATCCGTTCCCCGAGCCCTGTCTTGGACTTCACTTCTTTTGTCGTCACTTCTTTTGTTGCGGAGCAGTGCAGTATTAAATGCTCTGAGGTTACCATTTTGATGGGTGACTGCTAGTGGCATTAGCTTCCGCGGCCCAAAAATTCTGTCATCAGATTAATTTATTTTCTTCCATTTTATATTTTGACTTGATGTTTTTTTCAAAAGGCACTTTTATAAAAAGCCCAAGGTTTACTCGGACCTAGCCTTTGATTTTATAACTATGAGGATGTGATTTTATTTAATAATATAAAATAAGAGAAACGCGTATACTCCATAGTTTTATATTTTAACTTATTCTAGCATTAAGTATAATTATTATGTCGTAGGTGTGTCAAAAAAAAGAAAAAAAAAGTTTTTAATTTTTTGTATTATCTATCAATGTTTTAGAACATGATCTCAAACTTTTCTATGTGTACTTAATAAATGTCTTATAAAAAAATGTCTTTTCTGTATTTAGTCTTACATCTTCTATATAATGTTCAGTCGCGGTATGAAAATGTTCGTCACCTTAGAGTCGGTTTTCGCTTGCACCAGTGTCTTGATCATGAACACATTTTGACATAATTTGTGACGTTAACTTATCGGTCTAGTCTGTCTATTCAGTTTCAAAAGGTAGTATGTGATCGTGATACGTTGAACAAATCAAGTTTAAAATCGACGAACATTTTCATTCCGCCACTATACATAACTTTATAAGAAAGTCGTGTTCGTTACACATAACTCAGGAAAGGCTTAACCGATTTAGCTGAAAATTGGTGGAGAGGTAGCTTAAAACAAGAAGACGGACATAGACTACTTTTTATCCCGATTTTACGGGAACGGGGCGAGCAAAGCCTTACTAAAAATACAATTGGGACCTTAACAACGCAAACGGGCACAGCTAGTTTCAAATAAAAACAAACAATTTGACAAAGCGTTAATTAGTTTCTGAGGAAGAGCTGTCAGAACTGGCGTACTTCAGTTTGTCATAGATCTCGGGCATGTAGTCGTATTCGTTATCCGAATAGTCTTCGTAGACCGCCTTCTGCATCACTTTCCAGTCTACTTTGTCGTCCTCCTCGAATAAACTGAAACAAACCATATAAACATATTCCCCATTACTTATTTATTTATAACTATTGCCCTATCTTACAAGCGTTACAAGGAGTTTTTCGAAAGATAATCAGTGTTTGCGCAACTGTCATCTCTTACTCTTACCATCCGGTAATGTCAAACAGTGACAGGGCGAACTTTAAGCAGTGCGTCACAACATATAAAGTAACGCTTGTAAGGCCACTGCTTATTACTTTTTAAAGATCGCAGGAAGATGGCGGAGGGATAGGGCTAAGAATATTTATTCCTGGAAATCTTATAGGCGTAGACCAATGTGCAGCAATGATGATAATGGCTTATATTATTCGGGCGTTATTGCATCGTCTTCCGGTTCTACGGGACATGGTTTTTTTTTTGTCTTTTTCTGAACCTCGAGATCGTCATGTTGTTTTCGTTTCGCCTACGTGTCTCTCTCTTTTGCATGGAAAAATGATGAGACAAAACTCTAACTACGTAACGTATTTTTGCTGTCTCATCTTTTCTCTACTTCGGGTAAATCAGACTTCGGGTAAAGTACCCGAAGTCCAAGTTTTACTACCACATTTTGTTTATACATTAATGTTGTAAATGCACTGGGGCTTTGGGCACTGTTCGCCCGGTCCATTAGTCAACTGCTGTCCTCGTGAATGTCCTCAGGCACCCAAGATGTCATAATCCTTTTACAAAATAACAACATCATTGACCTGCTACCTCAGAGTGTGGCATTGTGACAGAGTTTTGGAAGAAATGCTAACAGTTTTCTTTCAAAATTCCGCCCGAACTTTAGATTGGGATTGGAGTTGAGTTCAATACACTCCAATTCCAATCTCAATTTTCTGGAATTGAGTTCTGTAACAGCAGTACGTACTTGCTGACACAGTCCATGAACTTCCTGAGGTAACGGCTGGAGAGGAGATGGACGAGGTTGCTGTATCCAGTGCAGTTCGTCCATTGCGCGTCGGGAGCCATCATGAGGGCAACCACTCGGCCGTTGCAGATTAGTGGAGCACCATACATCCCCTGGAAGAGGAAGAAAGCACTGGTAGTCTGATGGTAGCGGCCCCGCCTTCAAATCCTAAGATCGTGGGTTCAAATCCAGTCGTGTACCTATGAGTTTTTCTCTCGAAAAAATTATATGCACTATGCGAGTACTCTCAAACGGTGAAGGAAAACATCGTGAGGAAACCGGACGGCGTATCGTAGAACCTAAAGCAAAAACAAACCGCTTAGGTAATTAGCGCTCCTCGCTAATTACCTAGGCGCCTTTGTTTTTGCAGTGCCTAAAAATAAAAAAAGATTTATTATTTTCATTCTCAATTCGGATTCTCATAGCAAAACGCTATGAAAATCCGAATTGAGAATGCATTTTTACACAGCGTGCAACATACCTAACTATAAGAAAAAGTCATCCAATCACAAATATATAAAGTAAAAATACTGAAGTGAAGCCTTTTATCTGAAACGTAGCAATTACTTAAACTTATTCAATTTGATCTTCTCTTGATTCCTAGCTTTCAATTTTATCGTTATTGATCTAGTCTGAGCTGTAATACCTACCTATGTGAAAAGAACTTTTTAATTTGATTGGATGGGCGCTATGACCTAGCCTTTTCATCATGCTAATAAGTTGTGCAGCTCTATGGCTTTATCCACTCGAGGTTATTTCATTACACTTTGTTTGGCCTCTCAGTTCAGTTGGTAATAGCTTTGCCTTCTGCGCCGTAGGTCGTTTGATTCCCAGCGAGAACAAATATTTGTGTGGTGAACACATATGTTTGTTCTCTGTCCAAAGCTACTACCAGCTGTGCTCAGAGGTCATTCAAAATTACTAATAATTTAGGAATATAATGAGCTATAAATGCCGTAATCCACAATAGTGCGGGGCACATAGTGGAAGTGCGTCCTAAAAAAAACTCACATGACATGGCTGAGATGTTAGGTCCGGCTGAAAAAAAAGTAGCAGTTGAGTTGAGTCTCTTCGTGAAGGGCTACGCCTATGAATGCCTATTTATGCCAGTAAGCAGCGTCGCGGCGTTTTGATTTAAAGGATGTGGTCGGTAGTTTTTTTTTTGCACAATTTATAGGTTTGCGTTTGACCGCTATCTCACCTGCTGTTAAGTGATGATGCGGTCGACGTTGTAGCACGCTTACCTAGAAGATACTTAGTCACTCTTGTCTTTAAATTACAGGCACTGGGGCCTAACTCTCGATTCGACCGACATTTTCAAACTCCCTCAAATATCTCTGCTTTTTTTTTCTATTGACTTGACCTCTGGTCTCTGGCTCTGGCAGACTTAGGCCATCAAAGCAAAGTTGATGGACGCAGGGCATCGCAAGCATAAGTTCATAACATGCGTGACCTTTGAGGCAATGAATGAGTATTAATCCCACTAATATTGCAATTTTTGTATGGATGGATGGATGTTTGTTCATCAAAAACGTCAGGACGGCTTAACGGATCTGGATAAAATTTGGCACAAAAATAGGGTATAGTCTGGAATAGCACACAACTTTTTATCCCGAATAAGTAACCGGATCGGGGCTCAACGGGTACGTGGCAGGCAAAGCCGCGGGCGGAGTTTTAAATAAACATGTTTCTGAAACGAACATTTTTGTAAAAAGCATGACATGCAAAGTGGAGTCTGATAAAACCTATAGTTTTATCAGACTCCACTTTATATCAAAATAATAGGAATTCAATTTTTCCAAAATTATAGTTTTGGAAAAATTGATTTCCTATTTTGATAGATATTTATATTTTTAGAGAGAGATGAGATAGCATCTTACATCTCTAACGCATATGCAGGAGTTCTGGTCAATCATCCCGTGGAAGCCCAGGTTACTGAGCCCTTTCATGAACTTGATGCTGAGGGCGTCACACCAGAGGTTCTTCTTCACGATGTTGAGAAATTGGGCGCGCAAATTCCGCTGCAGAAGAAACTTGTTGGCGGGGTAGACTTTATCCTAAAAAATAAAGAATTTCACGATAATGGTACGTATGTTCTAATTCCACAATAAAATAAATAATGTGCTCACAGCTTGTGGTAGGCTTACTAAGCTGAGAGACCAGTCACTACAAAAGGTTTAATAAATTAAAATCAAAATCAAATATTTCTTGTATGATTTGCGCTTTAACAAATCTATGCACATTCATCATTAAACCTATTAATCCATTGCTAGACGTAGGTCTCTCAAGACGCGTCATTGAGCCCGGTCTATAGCTCTTCTCCCCCATTGCTTGCCAGCTTAATTTCGCAGATCGTCGCCCACCTTGCACGCTTACTTAAACGCGGTCTCCACTCAATATTCGTTGCGCTTTACCAGTGATAAATTGCAGTTCTTTCAAATCACTTTCACTGTTGACGGCTTGCCACATGCGCCACATGTTGACCATGTGCCCCACGTGCACTCTAATTGTTTTGTAGTCTTTGGGTTTTAGTTTTATTGTCCAGCCTCGTCACTAGCCAGTCGTACTTTTCACGAGCTTGTAACTTAATTAATACATAATATTAACCGGTTTTGGGAATAGGAGATCCCTAATCCGATTAAGCAAGGGATGACATCTCTAGTGGTGGAAAAAAGAAGAGGAAGGATAAGATGGCGTCTCTGCGGAATTGTATTGTCTGCCGTGTAATAAAGGAACACAAAGTTGTCAAGGCAAAAAATAAGTGAAATTATCGATTGATTTCATAATCGAGTTTCGCTCTGTTACTGTCCAACGCGATGATACCATGAAAGTTACGAAATACATTCAATCGTAGCCGACTGTAAATATAAATGCAAGTAGGTACTCGTATCGTATTTGATTTTTTCAATAAACTCCCTCTGTCAAAATAGAGTAGGTGTGATAAAATTAAAATAGGTTGGCTTTAACTGTGTAAAATTTTCCGATGAACTACGTGGTTTTAATGGATTTTTCCGATAAGTTGATTATCAGTTTTGATGGCGAACGTGCTTCTGGCTTGCGGCAATTTAGCGTCCCGGTTAGACGGGAAAAGATAAATACAATAAAGCCCTTTCTTCACGTAACGTTAATATAATATTTTTTGTATAAATGGAAGCAACGGGCATTTATCGCGATTACCTTTTCAGTCAGCCCGCGACCACGGCTGTTGTAAAGTGGTTGATTCATTGCAGCACCTACAAAACCGCGGTTTTGGTGCTCTATTGGCGGTTTATACCTTTAGCTCACAGGTTCGTCGGTTTAAGCTCGCGAATAGATCGCTCACATAACACGGTCAAACTTCGGGAAATAAAAAAGTTAATCGCGATAAATACCCGGTTCTTCCTTATAGTAATGCATAACGATCCCGTTAATTTGAAGGTAACATTTTATCATTGTTTTTTTGCCCGTGGTACGGTGGTATTTTAGCTGGATAGCAAGCAAATGGCATACATCCTAGCTATGAAATTTCCCATAGCATCTCTTCAACAAAAAAAATAGGAAATATTAAACTCTACTAAACAAACTATAGTACCTACCAGACGGAAGCGTTTTCAAGACGCTGGGGACCCAATATGTGTTTAATTATTGTGAGTTTCTTGTGTAAATAAACCTTTACTTAAAAAAAAAGACTTATAAGAAGTTATACTTACCTAACATAATATCCTGACATAGAACCTAGTCTTGCTGTATGCTAGTCTCAAACAACGCCCATTGGCTAACGTTTCAACGGTTTTTGAAACTTCTAATTTAATTAAATTTTGTGTTGAATGTTAGTTGGGGATAAGTTGGTGAGTTTTGATCAATTCGTGAAAGTTGGGCCTTAAATTGACCAGAGTGCAAATTTCCGAGGAGCATTTATCGAGATTTTAAACGAATTACTGGCTAAACCCGACCGCGCTGTCGGTCTAGCTGGGTTCGAGATTAGGGGTGTGTTCCACTTCGTTCCCTTATTGTGATTCGCTGTGTATTTTGAGTATAGATTGAGTATTGATTAATAGTTGAACTATTTAAAAATTAAAACAGTGGATTTCAAGCAGAAAGAAAATGAAAAGTATTTATTTTTTCATTTTTGTTGACTTGGTCTCGTGGAACTGGCGCCTATTCCAGTGGCGGATTTGCCCTAAGGCACAGTACATTCAGGGCGTAGGGCGGCAAATTGTGACAAAAAAAATCGGTTGTCTGTAAAGTCGGTTTACTGACGATAGTTGAACGTGACAACGTCATACAGCTGTCCACGCGGACGCATCGCTCACTCTAGTAGGGAGAGACAGATGTCGAACGCTGCCGAACGCGGAGGCCATTTGTGCCTCTTTGTCACTCGTTCCGCGCTCTCGCTTGCACTTCAAGCCTTAAATGGAACGCCTCAGAGCGAGGTAACGCCGCATGAATCATGTTTTTTTGTGCGTGCAGCCGGCTCCATCGAATTATAAGACGTTGTCACGTCAAAAATAACTGATGATGATGGTTTTAAGGGTACAAGGGTACAGGCTGGTGATGCTGTGCCATGTGTTTGAGCTCGACGTCTTATGCAGAACTGCAAGTTTGATTAAGTTTTCAGGAGCACTCTAAAGTTTCTGATTGCGTCTTGAGTTTGACGGAAAACAAAAGCAGCAGTTCTTTAATTAAATTGTTGCCTGTAAGGTCTTGCTGTACTGCACAGACGATATACAAAAGTTTGTATGAAGGCTGTACATGTATACAGGGTGGAATTTTGTAATGCCACCTGGAGGGAAAGTACTCTTAATACTGCAGATAGAAAATTTTACTAAAAGGAAACATTCCTTTATTTTTGAATAGAAAGCAAACTGCATTCAAAGATTTATGAAAACTCTCTTCTCCCACACCCGGGAATCGAACCGGCTAAAATCTGAAAAATTATACCTTGTACTTTTATTGCATCGATCGTTAGGGTCAATTATAAGGATGAAATCTCTCTAACAAACATGATAAATTAAATGAAAGAAAAACCAAGAAATCTTAAATTAATTTAATTATTTACAAAAAATGGTTAACTAACTAATTAGTTGCTTGAAATGGGCTCCATTCTCTTGGATACACAAATTTATTCTTTTAACGAATTCATTTCTTTAAAAGAATAAATTTCTTCCTTTCAAAAAAAAATTTAAAATTTAAAAACTTTTTTATTTTTTTAATTTTAGAAATTGCTTTCTATTCAAAAATAAAGGAATGTTTCCTTTGAGTAAAATTTTCTATCTGCAGTATTAAGAGTACTTTCCCTCCAGGTGGCATTACAAAATTCCACCCTGTATATAGGTTTTTGGTTTTAGAATTGAAATAACTATTAGACATTGTGCCACAATCATTGTGGCACAATGTCTAGTTTAGTTTAGTTTCCAGGACTGAAATACGAAGCTTCAATGTCCAATTCCCGAGTGCGCGGATGGAAACGGATCCGCAAATTGGAATCCTAAAATGTAATAAAAGTTATTCCTACAGCGATACAGGAGAGGACGCCAGAAAATCAGCTAAGTAACTGTTAAATTTGCAGGTCACAAAGTCAGGAACGGCAAAATCAAATCAATCAAATCAAAAATGCAAGGATCACTTTGAAACGTCTTATAACTAGGTGAGTCTAGGTGCCAGTTCTACGCGACCAAATCTAGAAGAACAGACAACAAACTACGGCTTGGGTCCTAGCTTTTTTTGCGTGATCCTTCTCCAAAACAAAAATAAAAATTGCAGTGAATTTCCAGTGTGGTGCCACTACAGCTAAGTGAGACGTAGGCAATACAAAAGCATAAGTTTCAAAGACAGCACAAGCCACGCGTCTATGAATGTTATAACAATGTACCTACCTACAAAGTATGTAAATGAAAAATACGAGGATAGTAGGCCTATTGTAGGCCTACCACAAGCTACGTCTGGCTCTGTCTCTGGTTCTGGTTTTGAGTCTGTGTGAGTGCTCACCAGTGTATTTTGACAGCACTCACGCAGACCCAATACCAGAGCCAGACATAGCTTGTGGTAGGCATATTGACATTGAATGTCGTCATTGGTAAAACTTATAGAACTCCCAGATAAACACACCCATACTTACATACACCTACACACACTACTTTCACTCGTAGGTACTTTAACCTACGGCGGGCGCTACGAGCTGGGAAACAGATAGTCTAGTCTGGCTCGTAGTGCGTCACCAAATTAAAATCTGGGTGCATTACTTTATGATAATATTTATGTAACCGTGCTGATTGTATCTGTAATGTACAGTCGCGGTATGAAAATGTTCGTCACCTTAGAGTCGGTTTTCGCTTGCACCAGTGCCAGTGCCTTGATCATGAACACATTTTGACATAATTTGTGACGTTAACTTATCGGTGTATTCTGTCTATTCATGGCCTTACTTATAAAAATATGCCAAAAGATAAACAGTGCTTAAACTATTGCCATCTCTTACCACTGGGTAATGACAAACTGTGACAGGGCTAACTTTAAAAGTAGGGCTGTCAGTTTCAAAAGGTAGTATGTGATCGTGATACGTTGAACAAATCAAGTTGAAAATCGACGAACATTTTCATTCCGCCACTATACCTATATCTTTTGTGTCAATAAAACAAATATTAAAAAAAAAATCATTTCAATGAAATATACAACTGTTTATAACACCGGACCTAAGCGGCATCGTCCCAAACCTCATCAAATAATTACACGCTGCGCTGACTTAATTATACAAATTGTTTTACGTAGCCATCGAGGCCGATAATGCATCACCTACTGGCAAACTCGTTAACTGCAGGTTAAGGGTGGGAGGAGGCAGGGGTGGGATGAGATTACCCGGTGATCCCTGAAGGGGTGACGCCACACGATATATTTCACCCGAACTTGATTACCTACTCTAGTTGCACGTGATGTTGTGATCAACTGTTTGTTATTTGCATTTCCGATTTTGTTTACAAACTAAGAGTACACCTACACAGTACAAAAAAACTAAAAAAGACATGTGGCACTCGGAGACTGCCGCGGTATAGCTATTGCATAGCATTTTTTATCAACTTATGCAATTATAATTATTTTGCAGTATTTTTTAATAAATCGGTTTGTCCCTACCTCCATGTGCAAATCTCCCTAAAGAACGGAACAAAGTCTTTTGAGCACTGACTTGAACTTTGTTACGTAATGGCAACTCCAAAACTGTTACTTACACGTCATTGAAAAAACGTCATTGGGGGTGTTAGGTTTTTTTCGTTACGGAATTTCTGGATTCGGTCCCCACGCTCAAGGCCCGCGATAGAAGCTATGCAATAGCTTTATAAAAGTAAACAGGCCTCTGCATCTATTGTAGATGATTTATATAGCGTCAGGGGCAGCTGGTGACTACTTACGGGACGTTTTAGTGCCTGGGACAGGATTTTAAATGGTATAGGTGCTTGCCCAGCACCTATACCATCCTGACAGCTTAGTCGGCCTGATCCACAGGAAAGACATGGTCAATACGTGCAGAGCTGACTAAGCCGCGGGTTTCATCAGGATGTTATTAATATGAATGTTTTCACTGTATTTTTCTTTTTGATGTGTTGCAAATAAATTCATTTTTATTTCATTTCATGTTTTCCTTCACCGTTTGAGAGCACTAGCACTGTGTACATACATTTTTCTATAGTAAAACTCATTGGTACACGACTGGATTGGATTTGAACCCACGACCTTCGGATCGGAAGGCGGGGCCGCTACCACTAGACCACCAGTGCTCTCTTCATCATCTGTTTGGTATTTGCATTTCCCATTCTGTTTACAAACTAATCCGGCATTCCCTTAATCTGATACGTCTATCCTACTAGTATTATTAACGCGAAAGTTTGTAAGTATGGTTGGATGAATGGATGTTTGTTACTCTTTCACGTAAAAACTACTGAATGGATTTTAATGAAACTTAACAATAATATAGGCGCTAGTTATTATATAAGGCCTGCGCACATCTAGGCGGTGGCGATGGCGATTTGCTTGAAAAAATATAGCCAAATTAAGAACTTGCTCCTTTTTATTTGAAGTCGGTAAAAAATAACGCACTGTCAATATCGATTGCATAATCTTAAGAAATCACGTGTCATTTTTATATCGTGTGGTTAATATAGAAGCATTCGATATTATTATGTACTGAACAACACGCTTATTTACGCGCATATTTACAACAGTTTTCAACAGAATTTTGCTATTCCAAAACAAGTTGCTTGTTTTGTTGACTTTATAAAATAAAACATAAAAATCTCCTTTTACCATCCACGGTACGAATATCAGTCTAGTAGGCCTACCGTGAGCTCTGTCTGGCTCTGTCTTTGGTTCTAGTTTTGAGTCTGTGTGAGTGTTGACTAAATCAATCACAAAGACTCTCAGCTCAGTTGGTGGTATCTCTGCCTTCTGAGCCATAGGTCGTGGGTTCGATCCCCACCGAGAACAAATATTTGTGTGAAATACAGATGTTTGTTCTCTGTCTGGGTGTTATATTGTATTGTAAGTATGTATTAAAAAAAAAATGTATATGTATTATAATCAGCTATCTGGTTCCCGTAGTACAAGCTCTGCTTATTTTGGGGCTAGATAGTATTGTGTGGATTGTCAATAAAAAAAAAACTACGTCAATACGTCGAACACACAGTATAATGCACTGATGAGCACTCACACAGACTCAAAACCAGAGCTAGAGACAGAGCCAGACAGAGCTCATGGTAGGCCTCCAGCCCTGTGTTACTAAACCATGCATAAAACTTGTAAAAAATGCAACAAAAGCGAGTGTTTGATCCCGAGTCGCGCTGAAAAGCCAGCCAGGCAAAGTTAAATCGAACTATATTTTGTTACTGAATACATACCGAGAACTATTGAGGCTTGTGCTCGACGCAGGGGCTTTGTTTACTTGAACGTGTAGCTTAAACTACTCTTTTTTTTTGTATAAATATTTGGTAGTAATCCTGTAGTTTTTAATTACATTTTGGCGCCGTCCGTTTTTGCTTTCACTACTTATAATAATAATAATAATATAGCCTCTTTTATTTCCTCAATTACATACATACATTTTCTTGAAAGTTAATTAATTTATGAATATAAACTATACAAAATATAAATATTTCTATTATTAATTTAATTTAAATAAGATTATATACTATTGAGGACCTCTGAGAAAGAGATGATTGGAACCAATGGGAGGAGGCCTTTACTCGTTGAGAGGTCCTCACTACTTATAAATAAATTATAAATCATTTTATTAATATAAAAAAATACACGTCAGCACAAAACTACTCCATCCAATTGCTCTCCATCCTAAGGTTGCCTGGAAGAAATCGCTTTCAGCAACAAGCCCATTTGTTCTTTATTTAGGTATAAATTGTATGCTCTTAACGTTTTTTTAGGGTTCCGTAGCCAAATGGCAAAAACGGAACCCTTATAGATTCGTCATGTCTGTCTGTCTGTCTGTCTGTCTGTCCGACCGTGTCACAGCCATTTTTCTCCGAAACCATAAAAGCTAGACTGATGAAACTTGGTGAGTAGATGTATTCTGTGAACCGCATTAAGGTTTTTACATAAAAATAGAAAAAAAACAATAAATTTTGGGGGTCACCGTACTTGAAACTGAAACTCAAAAATTTTTTTTTCATCGAACCCATACGTGTGGGGTACCTATGGATAGGTCTTTAAAAATGATGTTGAGGTTTCTAATATTGTTTTTTTCTAAACTGAATAGTTTGCGCGAGAGACACTTCCAAAGTGGAAAAAAGTTGGTCCCCCCCCCTCTAACTTCTAAAATAAGAGAATGATAAATCCAAAAAAAATATATGTTGTACATTACTATGCAAACTTTCAACGATATTTGGTTTGAACGAGATCTAGTCAGTAGTTTTTTTTTTATACGTCATAAATCGTAAACCACAATTTTTTTTTTCATCGAACCCATACGTGTGGGGTATCTATGGATAGGTCTTTAAAAATGATGTTGAGGTTTCTAATATCGTTTTTTTCTAAACTGAATAGTTTGCGCGAGAGACACTTCCAAAGTGGAAAAAAGTTGGTCCCCCCCCTCTAACTTCTAAAATAAGAGAATGATAAATCCAAAAAAAATATATGTTGTACATTACTATGCAAACTTTCAACGATATTTGGTTTGAACGAGATCTAGTCAGTAGTTTTTTTTTTATACGTCTTAAATCGTAAACCGCAATTTACCTTTCGACGAACTACAAAAACCTTTATAATATGTTAATTGATGCTACGGAACCCTTCATGGGCGAGTCCGACTCGCACTTGGCTGCTTTTTTTAATATGACCTACATTCTTCTTCTTCTTAACTTTGTATTTACTAACAAATTATGGATAATATGATCTGAAATAAATGAATTGAATTGAATTGAATTATCGTGTCACTGATTTTTTCGAACCATCTTCATTCTTTCGATCCATGTAAAATTAGTTCACATAATACCTACCCTGGAAATAGCACTCATATCCTATTTCATATACATTTTATAAACGCTTCAAAAATTTTGTTACCAGTAGAAATGCATTCCCTCTGCGTAGGTTTATAATAATTCCTCCCGAAATATGAATTCTGTTAGCTTTGAATCCAATTTTGTCGAGTACCTACCGCGCTGTGTGTTTGTTACAAAGCAGATGCCGTCTTTTTACGGACGTTGTAATACCGCATGGTACAGTCGCGGTATGAAAATGCTCGTCATCTTAGAGTCGGTTTTCGCTTGCACCAGTGCCTTGATCATGAACACATTTTGACATAATTTGTGACGTTAACTTATCGGTGTTTTCTGTCTATTCAGTTTCAAAAGGTAGTATGTGGTCGTGATACGTTGAACAAATCAAGTTGAAAATGGACGAACATTTGGATGCCATCACACGCTTAGTCATAATCCACCTGTCTTGAAGATTTCAAGACATTGTGCAAGTATGAATGGTTAGGTAGTTTTTTTAAACTTCGAACTGCCCGCCAATCCACAGATAATTAAATCTGAAAATGGGTATAGAATCTCATAGATATTATGATTTTGGTATTATAGAAGTGGAATCAAAGCGGTTCATACGAGAATGTAGAGTATTTTCCATGAAACGGCTTATCCGTACGTCTAAAGTCCGGAAGTCATATTACGGACGACGGTATCTTAGGATATCCGAATGTAATTGCATTCTAGAGTCGGGAAATATGTTTTTCGAGTTTTTCAATCTCCACGTGAAATATTTTGAACAGAAAATGGACACGATATTTTTATATCTGAAAGTATTTTTTTTAATTACAATTTCTAGTAAGTTATTTGCTGATATTCATTTACCGTTAAAACCTTGTGCATAGCGCTGATCGCTGCTATAGCGCTGATCGGTAGCGATCAGTGAAACGCTGTTGAATATGACAGACAGCGATATTTGAAAGCGTTTCACTGATCGCCACCGCAGAACGCTTAGATTGGATCTTAGATCTAGGCGATGGGATACTTTTTATTCCGAAAAAGAAACGGGAACGGGGCGAGCAAAGCCGCGGGCGGCCGCTAATAATATATAATGAAGGCACTAGTAGTCTAGTGGTAGCAACCGCGCCTTCCGATCCTAAGGTAACGGGTACAGGTACAAATCCAGTCGTGCATTTTCTTCTCTTGGGGTTTTCTCTTGGAAAAAAATATGTGCGCAATGCTAGTGCTCTCAAACGGTGAAGGAAAACATCGTGAGGAAACCCGCGGTTTAGACAGCTCCGCAAGTATTGACCATGCCTTTCCTGTGGATTAGGCCGACTATTTATAATTCTGTGATACCAACATAACATAGCACTCACCCCTTTGAAAAAAAAGTGCCATCCTGTCATCAGACACTCTTGCTGCAATGTCAGCGTCTCTTGACCCCTGAAACCCAATGAATGAGAATAGAGCTTCTTCTTGTGTCACTCATCTTTCGAACCAGGGTGTGGTGATTAGACTCAGACGGGGATTCGTTTTCTGTCATTTTGGGAGTCACATAGCATTTTCATTTTAATTGTTTTTCTGGTGTTATTCTGAGTTTTGTTGTGTAATTTCGGTGGTATTTTAACCAACATTACTTAAGGTCTTAGCACAAAGTGTTTACAGTTGGAATAAAAGTGTATTAAGTGATATTCTGATTTGATCGAAAAGGTTTCTGTTGGATTTGAAAACAAAAGACCATCATTTTGATTTCAAAGCCAAGTAGGGCCGACTCGACTTTGACTGACTCGACTTGACGGAAAAGTATTTTATCTATGTAATATATTATCATTCTCATTAACACTGGCAAAATTGATCCGAAAAGGACAGATGCCATTCATTAAGAAGAAGAAGAAGACTCTAGACAGGTCGACAATCTCTGTCTCAATCGACGTATAGTGGCGGAATCAAAATGTTCGTCGATTTTCTACTTGATTTGTTCAACGTATCACGATCACATACTACCTTTTAAAACTGAATAGAAAGAATACACCGATAAGTTAACGTCACAAATTATGTCAAAATGTGTTCATGATCAAGGCCCTGGTGCAAGCGAAACCCGACTCTAAGGTGACGAACATTTTCATACCGCGACTGTACATATTATAGCTGGTAAAATTGGTAATTAGCAATGGGCTGGTCAATTTAGGTCGAAAAAACTGACAACCGTTGGAGAATAAAGGTTCTCTAATGGCAACTACAACGTAGGAACAAAGTCTTCGGTCCATCGGGTGAGTGGGCAGCCACCCGATGGACCGAAGACTTTGTTAAGATGCCCGTGTTTGATGAGAAGTCGGTGGATGTGGGCTCAGTAGGCCTACCATGAGCTCTGTCTGGCTCTGTCTCTGGTTCTGGTTTTTAGTCTGTGTGAGTGTTGACTAAATAAATCCTACGTCAAAACCTCACCCACACACAGTACCACACACACGCACTGGTGACCACTCACACAGACTCAAAACCAGAACCAGAGACAGAGCCAGACAGAGCTCATGGTAGGCCTACTAAACTGTTCTTTCTAAAAATGTTTTACAGAGAGGCCTATGTCCAGCAGTGGAAGTCTTAAGAGGCCGGCGGAGGGCGAATTTTCATACAAACGTAATACCAAAATTATTACTAGTTATGGCAGATTTTCACTATATTATTGTAATAACTGTATTCTTATAGTATTTATCTAGGTTCCTGAACAGTTTTTATTTTAAATTTCTTACCTCAAATGAAATAAACACCAATCGCATTTTACACATTTTTTTCATTGCAAAATGTGATTGGCGTTAATTTCATTTGAGGTAAATAATTTAAAATAAAAACTGTTCAGGAACCTAGATAAGTACTATACAAATACAATAATTACAATAATATAGTGAAAATCTGCTTAAATTAGTAATCATTTTGGTATTACGTTTGAATGAAAACTCGCCCTCCGCCGGCCCCTTAAGACTGATGATGATGATCTTACTTCCAGTCTATGTCTATAGCGCGTAGCGGGACGTCAACCATCACGTCGGGGACTTTCCTTTTCAGCAGAAGAACAGCCGTGGAGATCTCCATGAGATATCCTCGGTTTTCTGCCAACTTTGTTACTGCAACATATTTTAAAACTATAAGTCAAATAATAATAATATAATAATATAACCTCTTTTATTTCCTCAATTATTACATACATACATTTTCATTTTTTTATAGTTACTTAAGATTAATTAATTTAATATAATTTAAACAATAATAATTTCAAATAATATTATCACGCAATTAAATTTAAATAAAATTATATACTATTGAGGACCTCTCAACGAGTACAGACCTCCTCCCAATGGTTCCAATTATCTCTTCCTTTCGCTTTGCTCATCCAGTCTTCACCTGCTTATTTCTTTATTTCATACATTCAGACATAAAACGGTCTAAAAGTCTAGAAGTTACAAAAGTCAAGGTTTAAAAGTCCTTAAGACGAAGACAACCGTCAATGTATTTCTCGGTTGCATATTTATTAGACCCCTAAAATATATAAATTCAATCTTGTATGCTCTTATCTTTTTGCTAGCACAGAGAGAAGTTTAGTATTTTTTGATTTTTATTTTATTTTTACTAGCAGTTGGTATTTTTGACGTGATAACGTCTTATAAATCGATGGAGCCGGCTGCACGCACGAAAAAACATGACTCATGCGTCGTTACGTCGTTTCGTCGTTCCATTTACCTGAGCCCGAGCCCGGGTCGGGTAATGGGTAAGGGTAAATGAGGGTAAGGGTAAATGAGGGTAAGGGTAAATGAGGGTAAGGGTAAGGGTTCGGTCGGGTTCCGGGTCCGGGTCCAAGAGTTCGAGTCCGAGTCCGAGTCCGAGTCCGCGAGTATTTTCTTATGACGTTATCACGTTCAACTATCGTCAGTAAACCGACTTTACAGACAACCGATTTTTTTTTGGTTAACTGTTGTTGTGAATTATATTTAAATACGAATTACTTACATACTGATTAAATATTAATATTTTCCGATCTTACCGACATAATAATAAACTCCACTACTCGTCAATAGATGGCGTTCTCTGTCCCACTAACTCATGACTTAATCAACAGATGGCGCTAGGAGTTATGATTTTATGATAAAGTTGATTATTTTTTTTAAGGGGACATTTTCTAAAAATGAATCCTAGCTAGATCGTTTTATAGTCACCGAAAACCCCTGCATACTTAATTTCATGAAAATCGTTGGCTCAGTTTCCGAGATCCTAAATATATATACTATATATATATACAAGATTTTCTCGTTTAAAGGTATAAGATAAGATAAGATATATCTTTCAAAAGGTCAGGGTACGGACAGTTGTTCCACAGCTTACAGCGTCTTAAATAGTGTAAGGTGTTATGAACTATACGCAGTAACTTTACGCCACTTGCGTCTACGGTTCTTCAAACTTTTCCAACTTCCTAGTATCGAGGATCATAGTAAACACTCAAGCAAGGAGGATACTTTTCCAAGTGTTTGCTTCTTGCACTTCCTACATTTTATGATCGACCAATAATGCTATATCCACTATGCTATATCCTTTCTTGCTATACTAAATTAAAAATCAAAAAAATATTTATTCAGTAGGCCTACCATGAGCTCTGTCTGGTTCTGTCTCTGGCTCTGGTTTTGAGTGTGTGTGTGAGTGCTCACCAGTGCATTATACTGTGTGTGTGACGTTTTGACGTAGGTTTTATTTAGTTAACACTCACACAGACTCAAAACCAGAACTAGAGACAGAGCCAGACAGAGCTCATGGTAGGCCTACAGTTGTATTACTAGGATCACTTTGAAACGTCATAAAGCTAAAATAGCGTCCAAACCATGTGTGTATGGTATAAATATATTAAGTATTTCCCAGTACTCTAAAACAGTGAACGAATACACCGCTAGGAAACCAGTATGTCGTATAACCTAAAAGTTTGACGACATGATTGTGTAAAGTGAAATTACTGGCACGTGAGGCTGAACATCTGTATGCCTCAAGTTGATAGACGCAGGGAAGTGCATCGTAGGGCACGTTCCTGACGTGCGTGACCTACGAGGCAATGCTTTTTATAGGCGATGGTTACCACTTAACATCCGGTGGGCCATACGCTTGATCTAATAGCTAGTTGTGTAAAAAAAGGTGCCAGGAAGGAGGCATTTATATTTGTATTTATTTAACCATATTTGAGTCGCACTTAAAATCCTTTCACCACACTTTTATTTATTTATTTGTTAACAAATAGCATACAAGTAAAATTAAGGCTAAATACATAGTACTTGTAACATAAACTAAGATGTAGACATTGAAGGCAGAGACTAGAATACATTGGTCACAAAATCTGATAACAAATAATAACTGGCACCCATATAATATGTACACAATACCGTCTTTACCATAAGGGCACACGGGGCTCGTGCCCAGGGCCCCCATTCTCAGGGGGCCCCGAAGGACCGACAATTTCTCTAACACATTTATTCTCAAAACATTTTTGTCGGGCACATCATATTTTTTTTACAATACAAGTCATATACTACGCCTTTATATCCTACTGTTATTTGATTACCTATTATAAATGGCTAAACTTAGTAAAAATGTTATTATAATTAGCTTTTATTACTTTCCAAAAGGGCCCAAAATTCTTGTGTGCCCAAGGGCCCCAGCCTAGTTTTAGACGGCCTTGTATGTACATAGTCTTGACTCCACACTAGGATTCCCTGTGTCGTGGGTATCAAACAACATTGTCTACATGCCACGATGAGAAGAAGATTGCGTGATCCTTGTACTTGAATGGAAGACCAATTTTATTTGATTTGAGTGTAGGAATGCACGCGGCTACAAATAGATTGCCTGACGGGCAGACCAATAAACCAATCAAAACCACTGCACTATCCTGCGTGGCTGAAGGTCAGTGCCACTATAATAGGAGGGGAATCCTAGGTTACTAGCTTCCTATATGATGTGAGTAAACGGTCCGGAATCTATCTCAGTAGCAGGTAGATATACCTGCTTTGAGTATTAGTTAGATACTTCCGAATTATTTTTTAAGATTACTATTATAAGTGATAGCAATATTGTACGGTCATGTTTGCCGTAGAACAGACAATCGTTGGAGCAAACGAATACTAGAGTGGAGACCGCGTTTAGGTAAGCGTAGTGTAGGACGCCCTCCGGCAAGGTGGGGCGACGATCTGCGAAATGTAGCAAGCACGATGCATTGCTTTGTTATAGGCGATGGTTACCACTTAACATCAGGTGGGCCATATGCTTGTTCCATCAGCTAGTTACATAAAAAAAAAAAAGCACTGGAGGAGAAGAGCCGAAGACCGGGCTCAGTGGCACGTCTTGGGAGGGACCTACGTCCAGCAGTGGGCTAATATGGGTTGATGATGATGATGATGATGAATATTGTACGCCCGAAATGGGTAGGCTGTTGGAACAAAATTACTGTAAAGATCTTTTTACACAGTTTTACAATAAATTATTCATAGTCATCCAAATGCAGAACTAAAAAGTGTGAGTGAGAAGTTTTTTCATGGTTTTCAGCTTCTTAAGCACTGATGATTATCTTCTGCTCTGCTACAGAAGATACCAAGAAGAAGGTCCAAGCCAGCTCAGGCCCTCAGGCCCAGGCTCAGGGAACTGATTAAGTCTTGTCCATCTACATCCACATTTGTTTCGCTATCCGGTCCACTGGAAAATTGTTGCTATCAACCCAAGGTTCCGGTATTTCAAGGAGTTGGGCTGGCTGGGCTAAGCTTAGCACGGGGAAAATGCATAATACACCATATCGTGGGATGTCAGTGCAGTCCTCTGTCTGGCACTGTCTATGGCTATGGTTTTGAGTCTGTGTGAGTGCTGACTAAATAAATCCTACGTCGAAACGTCACACACACAGTATAATACACCGGTCTAACCTCACACAGACTGAAAACCA
Source organism: Thera britannica (assembly GCA_939531255.2). Taxonomy (NCBI): domain Eukaryota; kingdom Metazoa; phylum Arthropoda; class Insecta; order Lepidoptera; family Geometridae; genus Thera; species Thera britannica. The sequence continues at coordinate 2,732,650 of OW618044.2, forward strand.
GAGCCAGAGACAGAGCCAGACAGAGCTTGTGGTAGACCTACTTATTTCCCCAACTCAAATAAGAATTAGAAGGCCGTAAACACCTAAGCAAAGCGCTTGTTAACTTGTATTTTCTGTCTCAAATCTTAGTGCCTACTTACAAAGAACGGTTGCTGTAAATCGCGACACAGTTTTTAACTAATGCGATTTACAGTAATCGGATCACTTGTTGTTTGCTCTTTGCACTGTTTTTATATTCGTTAAGTTTTATCCTACACTGCTTAACTAGTCTTTAGTATTAGTAAGTATAAGTAAACTTTTTGTGGTGACTTACAACCAAGGATATTTTAACCAACTCGCTTACAACTAATAACTATGTATGCACCTAAACCATGTGTATGCAAATAAATAAATAATAAAACCTTCCTACAGGTACTCACGGTTAGGTATGAGGACCTTCAAGACCTGCACTCGGATGCCTCTCCGCGGATGCCGGTATGTGGCTCCGACCACCACGTTGATGGGCCGAGTGTCCTTGATGGTCGCATCAGGGCTGGTCACGCAGACTGCTGCCGTGAGGACTGCGGTGCGGGAGACCAGGGTGCCGACGCAAAGGCCACGGTAATATGACGGGTAGTATACCTGAAGCAAAGATTACGTTGCATGTTCTTTCAAACGGTGAAAGAAACCTGCATGACGTAGAAAGTTAATGGTCCAAAATCATTGGCCTAACGGTCCATTCGGCCAATTTTGGCAATGTCAAGTGAGGATATTATAAATATCTATCTATATCTTATACCTTTAAACGACAAAGATCTCGGAAATGGCACCAACGATTTTCATGAGATTTAGTATACAGGGGTTTTCGGGGACGATAAATCGATCTAGCTAGGATTCATTTTTAGAAAATATCGGCGCACTCGTGATTTTTTTTTAAATAACCAGTACTTATTTTTTTATTATTATGTAGTATGTTAATAAGATCGAAAAATATTATTTTATTAACATACGTTATTATAAAATACAAACTGCTAGCAATTTGTGACCAAGCTTCGCTCGGTATTTTTAAGTATGTATATGTATAATAGTATACATATACATGCTTATGTATAAAATAAACTCGTGTTAGTTACACTATTTATAGCTTAGGAACGGCCGCACTGATTTGGCTGAAAATTTGTGTGAAGGTTGCTTAGAACCAGGAGACGGACAAAAAATTCCTTTCGTCCCGAAAAAGTAGCGGAAACGGGGCGAACGAAGCTGCGGGCGACCGCTAGTATTATATAACGTCAAGTCCGTCAATAGACAAGTCAGCCGTCATTGGCTTTATTGATATTTACTCTACAATGAATACATTTTGTAAATGGACGTTTACATTTATTTACAATGAATACATGAATTTACAAACTGAACAAAATACACAATAAACAGTGGAGCTATCTGCAATTTAAAGATAACCCAACTGATTTTCCAATTTTGAAATATCCCATTTTAATATAGTGTTAAAAACCATGATAATTTCAAAAGAGTTATATTTTAGCTTACTTTGCTACATGAGGAATATTAAAACGCCCGAAACCATCAGCTTAATATTACACGGGAACAGTTCCATTGGTCTTTAATAGTAGATTGTTACACTAGGGCAGTAAGTGAGATATTGTAAACAAGATCCTATTTGGCCTAATGGCCTAATGGAATGGACGACGAGCCATAAGTACGCGTACTTGCTCGTACGTCTATCACCCACTTAAAACATCAAGCATAATGTGAAGGTAAAGTGATTTGAAAATGGAACGCATTAACAATGCATTGAGCAACAAACGCCTACTTACAGATCCTCTTTGCACAACAGTAAATTCTACTTACTGAGCATGTATAATGTAAAACATTATAATGTATTATAATGAATGTTGCCTGGATAAAAGATAAAATATTTATGCATTCTGCCAGCCATCATTATACCTCGCTATCGTGCAAAGGAAAATAAGAAAATCCTACCCTTCGCTGTCGACTGCTTTTGCTGTAACGTCAAAGAAAAATGCATTTTTCTTTGTAAGAAGACTTAGCACACCCCACACTCCTTCCTACTTTCTTATTCACAGAGATTTTCTCCTCTCATTTGCATAAAAATGAGGGGAAATACTCAAACGTAAGTTTAATTCAGCTCGTGTTCCTCTGGTTTCCTTTACGTAAAATGGTTAGAAGCAATTAATATTAAATTTCCTTCATTCGGTGAATGGAAGCAATATGACTTACTATGGCTTCGTCTTGACAAAGTCAAAGGATCTCTATGTACTTAATTTAAATACCTGAGGAAATGTCTACGCTGAATGGGGATTATATTTTTCTGTAAGAAACTTGGTAAAATAAAATACTTTGGAAGAGCTATTTCGTGACTAAAATTGACTGTACTCATACTCATATAATTTATATAAATTATTATGCAACATTGTGAAGTTAGTAATAGTTGCTGAGTTATACTTAGATTTAATTTCGCAGCACCACAATTATGTTTTTTTTTAACATAGCATAATATAATCGTTTTAAGACTATTTTTTGAGTGTTACAATTAAATGCTAATTCTATTATATTTTAAGTGTTAAAGTTGAAAATGGTAATAATTCCAAAGGATATTCTTTATCGATTTTCTCGGGATTTTCATAACAAAACTTTAAAAAATCATTTCATAAATATTTTTTATTTTGTTTATTGAACTTAATTCCTGAGTATTTGCAGCTAATAATGAATAACCCTGCATATGTCAAATTTTTGATGCTATTGTTGATGACCGTACCGTTTACTTCATACACTGTTTTATCACATTTATCATGGAGTAGCAGTAAGTAAGTAAGTAAGTAGTAGTAAGTGCTAAGCAATTATAATGACAGCTTGTAGATCCCACAGTCACTGGAAAAATAGAGGTTTTTGGATGATGGCCACGAACCGAAAGAAGTGTAGGACTGTCTCTCGATTGACCGGCCACAATTAAAATGGCCCGGATTAAAATGTTTTATTGTTATACAGCTGGCTGATGGAACAAGTATATGGCCCACCTGATGTTAAGTGGTAACCATCGTCTATAACAAAGCATTGCCTCGTAGAACACGCACGTCAGAAACGTGCCCTACATGTTCAGCCTCACGTGCCAGTAATTTCACCGGCACCCACACCCTTGAAACCGAAACACAGCAATGCTGCTTCACAACAGAAATAGGCATGGTGGTAGTACTTTCTCGGATGAGCCACACACAAAGAGCTCTACTACTACTAACTATAGTTGTTGTTGTTTTATGGGAGAGGCCTGTCCAGTAGTATACTTCTTCCAGCTGGTGATGATGAGAGATACTCACAATGAATGGCAGCGATCCATCTTTGGGTTTGAAAGGGCCCCGGCTGTTACTTCGCTGAACACATACTCCTAAAATTACAAGAATAATAAGATATATTTTTACTTTTATCTAAATAAAGATTTTTTAACTATAAACTGCAGTACAGCAACCAATGTTATCAGATTATACCAAAAAACTGCAAAAATACCAAAATACAGCTAAAATAATGGCTTAATAGAAGTACTAAACTGTCTTGGCAAAAAGCCTGCGCACACCTAGGCCGCTGGCGTCAACGATCAGTGAAACGCTGTCAAATTTGACAGCGATATTTGACAGCGTTTCACTGATCGCTACCGCCAGGGAACTAGGTGTGCGCAGGCCTTAAAGGTACTTGTTTTTAGATTTAGGTAAAATGCTAACGTACGGATGCAATTTCTCTGGAATCTCCCCTTAAATGCGGAATCTACACTATCCTTTGAACGTGAACAACAAATAAACAAACTTCATAAAAGTTATATTCAACCGTGCAAAGAAACTCCTGTATTTTTTGTTTTCCACACAGACTGAAACATGAATAAACGTACGAAATATGAAATAAACGTACCGAGTAAAAACACAACGATCCATTTGGTCATCTCATGTGTTTGTAAAATGTACGTCGGGCCTTAATTAAAAGAACGCTACGCTCCACCAAAGCGTGATACAACAAAATGAACTTAATCAACGAAAAATATATGTTTCGACGAATTCTGTTGAATACCTACAGACGTTTCGTGACCGCTCGACGGCGACGGGTCAATTAGTTTACCTTTGAAATGAAATGAAATGAAATGTATTTATTCGCTTGAAGTATGGTCAATTTCGAAAAACTTCTTATTAATAACAGTGTAGTACCACATACTTCGTCGGAGACCGACATGCAAAGTTTAATGCTAGATTGCTAACATAAACATTCTCACATCATTTTCATTTCGGGGCACATTTAAAATCCTTTCACCACACTGCACTGTGGCCTCGTGCACAACTCAAAGTCGCGCAACGAGCTATAGAGAGAGCTATGCTGGGAGTTTCACTACGTGATAGAATCAGAAATGAGGATATCCGTAGAAGAACCAAGGTCATCGACATAGCTCGTAGAGTTAGTAAGTTGAAGTGGCAATTGGCAGGCCATATAGCTCGAAGAACTGACAACCGTTGGGGAATAAAGGTTCTCGAATGACGACCACGAACCGGAAGACGAAGCGTTAGGGCGCCCACCCACCAGATGGACCGACGACATTGTTAAGATCGCGGGAAGTCGATGGATGGAAAGGGCTCAGAATCGTTCTTCCTGGAAATGTGTAGGGGAGGCCTATATCCAGCAGTGGACTTCTTCAGGCTGATAATGATGAATGATGATGATGACACTGCACTGTAGGCCTACCACAAGCTCTGCCTCGCTCGGTCTCTGGCTCTGGTTTTGAGTCTGTGCGAGTGCTCACCAGTGTATAATGTGTGTGTGACGTTTCGACGTAGGATTTATTTAGACGGCACTTACACAGACTCAAAACCAGAGTCATAGACAGAGCCAGATAGAGCTTGTGATAGGCTACTGATTCGAAAGATCTAGTGACACTAAGAAATAGTTGGTGATTGATTGTCAGTCACATTTTGATTCGATTGAAAAGTAAAACTTTTAATATCGACTTAGTTTAGCCACATTCAGCGCGGTTATTATTTGAATGGGTGACTGCTAGAGCGATTAACGCGCTGAAGGAAGTGGGTTCGATCCCCACAGGTACCAAACATTTGTGTGGGGAAATACCTTAGAGGAAATACAGACGTTTGTTCTCTGACTGGGTGTAATATTGTATTCTAAGAATGTATTCTGCAAAAAAATGTATATAGCTACTAAAATATAATCAGCTATTTGGTTCCCATAGTACAAGCCCTGCTTAGTTTTCAACTATCGTTGTTCGGAAATTCCTAGTACCATTGGGGAATTTGCTCAAATATTAATTTTACCTTCTTGTTTACTTACCGAGGAAATAAACTTGTTACAAACGAGTTTCAAAGTCTATAGAACGGCTCTGCAAACAGTTTCGCAACTTATTTTTCATAACTGAGGAACGTACTCGATGAAAAAAAACTTTGAAAAACTCAACTCTTAAGAAACCATAGTACTTAAAAAGAAGACTTACTACTTTTCCCGTTTTCTGTAGAACAGTTACCATGTTTATTTCTGACTAGCGGCCGCCCGCGGCTTCGCTCGCTCCATTCCCGTTACTTTTTCGGGATAAAAAGTATCCAATGTTTTATGTATTTATAGTCGATCAGAGTTCGCTGATATGATGTGCGATTTGATCGAAAATGTTTCAGATGGTGTTGGAAAAAACGGCCATCTTTTTTCCAATGCCAATTAAGGTAGGGCCGATTTTGACTGACGACTTGACGAAAAAGTATTTTATCTATGTCATTTATCATCACTATACCTACTCATTATACTACTCGACACTGGCAAAATTGATCCGAAAAGGACAGAATCAGATGCCATTCATTAAGAAGAAGAAGGTTCATAGTGTTATTAGAGTTACATTGCGGGGTTATTACCTTTCCCCCGTCCACCGCTGCCGCGCAGTGTAACTCAAACGTCAATACAAACCTCCTTTTACCGCATTTCACGGTAGAGTACGACTCGACGAACGAGACTCAGAAAATGTTATTAGGAAATTTTTCAGCCGAGCAAGATTCAACTTCTTTGCAAGTTTGAATTCAATACATCTCGTCGAACGTCAAATTGAATTTCTTGTTGCCTTTTCCCGGATATTGCAATGCATGTTCGTGTTTCAGGGTCCTACCATCATTTGTTAGAAAGAGATTTTGAGATCTTGAAATATATATTTGCAAATGCCTACTGGAAAAAAATAATTATTTATGATTTAAAGGCAAAAGAAATGGTAAACGATGAAACAGTTTTTCTTGTTGCTCCTGCCATAGACAAAGTGAAGAAGTCACTTGACACTTGACACTGACAGGTCAAGTTAATTGAAAAAAAATAAGATGTGAATAAGGGGCAAAGTTCGATTACAAACGCCGGACTTGGAGTGGTTTGTATTACAACAAAATAATTGAGGCGTGACCATAGCAGTTCAGTAGGCCTACCACAAGATCTGTCTGGTTCTGTCTCTGGCTCTGGTTTTGAGTCTGTGTGAGTGTTGACTAAGTAAATCCTTCGTCGAAACGTCACACACACAGTATTATTACACTGGTGAGCACTCACACAGACTCAAAACCAGAACCAGAGACAGAGCCAGACAGAGCTTGTGGTAGGCCTACAGTTCCTATTTAAAGATGTTCAAAGTTATAAGAATTAACATTCAAAATTAATTATAGATGTTTATTAAAACGCTAGTAACGAGGTGATGGTATGACCCCAGTGCCTAATATGATTAAGTGACCTGAACAAGCTACATGTTTCGACATCGACGTACGACCTCCGTTTACAATATTCTCCACAATAAATTTTACATTTGCATCTCATCAAGAAAGAGCACATAAATAAAATGTTTCTTCAAGCATGAAGCACCAAAATGCGCGGGAAAAATAAAACAAAATGGCGTCGGGCGACGATGAAATGCATGAAAATAAAGCGCAATTTAGGTTAGCTAAAATTGTACAGAGCATGGATTGTTGTATAGAGGCTAGTTACTAGTAGCTAAAAAAATAAATACAAAATACAAAATAACTTTATTGACATAAACATGGAACAGTATAAATAATTTGAATCCATAGGTTCCCGAACTAGTAAAAACTGTGTTTCAGGAACCAGTGGCTTCTCCCTTAATTAAACAGAAATTCTGTCAGAGAAAAAAAAACATTGACATACTTAGGACTTAGCTAGACCTCGCGAACACACTAAAAGCGGTATGGTGAGCTTCGAACCAAGTGTGGTGAAAGGATTTTAAGTGCACCTCATAGAGCTACTAGTCATCTTCATCAGTCTAACTTTCAAATAAAAAAAAGCGGCCAAGTGCGAGTCGGACTCGCCCATGAAGAGTTCCGTATGAACAAGTAACATAATATAAAAGTTCTTGTAGTTCGTCGAAGGTAAATTGCGGTTTATGATTTATGACGTATAAAAAAAAACTACTCAGTAGATCTAGTTCAAACCAAATACCGTTGGAAGTTTGCATAGTAATGTACATCATATATTTTTTTAAGTTTTATCATTCTCTTATTTTAGAAGTTAGAGGGGGGGGGACTAACATTTAACCACTTTGGAAGTGTCTCTCGCAAAAACTGTTAAGTTTAGAAAAAAACAATATAGGAAACTTCAGCATCATTTTTGAAGACCTATTCATAGATACCCCACACGTATGGGTCCGATGAAAAAAAATTTTTGAGTTTCAGTTTCAAGTATGGGGGACCCCCCAAACTATTTTTCTACTTTTGTGTAAAAATCTTAATACGGTTTACAGAATACATCTACTTGCCAAGTTTCATCAGTCCAGCTCTTATAGTTTTGGAGAAAAATGGCTGTGACATACGGACGGACAGACAGACAGACATGACGAATCTATAAGGGTTCCGTTTTTGCCATTTGGCTACGGAACCCTAAAAAAGAATCATCGAAGTCGGATCATATACGGTGGATAAATCTATGCCCTTTTATGCCCCATTTTAAGAAATGGCCCTCCAATCACATATAACGTAAAAAAAAAAAATGACGCGACATGGGTATGCGAGAACAGACAGACAGACAGCCGTACAAAAGCATTTTTGGCCAATTTCGAAACTGAGACGCTTCGCTCGCTCGGTAAATAATTTAATCCGCTTATTCCTGAAGCGAGCTTAGAAAACTCGCTCCGGCATCACGCAAGCGGATGTGAGCCACGTAAGACGGAACTACTTTTCAAAAGTTTTACAATACACGCATAGCTGCCCATTCTGCATCCTGTAGGCCCCATGAGCTCTGTCTGGCTCTGTCTCTGGTTCTGGTTTTGAGTCTGTGTGAGTGTTGACTAAATAAATCTTACGTCAAAACGTCACACACAGTATAAAACACTGGTGAGCATTCACACAAACTCAACACCAGAACCAGAGACAGGGTCAAGCAGAGCTCATGGTAGGCCTACTGTTCTTCTAGGCTTGGAAATGGCACTAACGCTGAGATTCATAGACCGAACTTTGACTTTACTTTGATGGAAAGTTCAACTTTCAACCAAAAATATATTTCATAGTTCTGTCAAGCTCTTCTTTATTCAAAATGTTGAAGGTAAACTTCGATAAACAAAGATACTATATAAGATAAGAGCTTACTTTGCGAAGACTCCTTTGCTGCAAAGCAAAGTCACGTCTATGAATCTTGGCCCTAGATTCACCTAGCTTTACGACGTTTCAAAGTGATCCTTGCGATTCGACTGAATAAATACACTTTGATTTTGGTTTGGATTTTTCAAGAAGTCTCACACAAACGCCTATGTTGCGGAATTAAAAAAAAGTTTTATTAATTACTAGGCTATGGTTTGAGTTTTGACGGATTCAGATTCAGATTATATTTATTGCTTGAAATACATGTCGAAAATATGTTCAATTATAATAGGTAATGTACAGTCGCAGTATGAAAATGTTCGTCACCTTAGAGTCGGTTTTCGCTTGCACCAGTGCCAGTGCCTTGATCATGAACACATTTTGATAATAATTTGTGACGTTAACTTATCGGTGTATTCTGTCTATTCAGTTTCAAAATGTAGTATGTGATCGTAATACGTTGAACAAATTAAGTTGGAAATCGACGAACATTTTCATTCCGCCACTATACAATGTATTCTGCTTATGTCTAGGCATGCAATATTGAGATTTACAAGGAAATGTCATGAAAATAATATATAAATGATTAAATAAAATTAAAAACAAAACAGTTCAGCGTGGCAAGGCCGCCAGCGTCTTGGGGACGCTTCCGTCTGGCACTGTTTTTTTTTTTTTTGTTTAATTTGGATCAGTTGAGCTATCTCTAGATCGTTTGTAACGATCTGCAGATAGCTCAACTGTTTCTTGTGTATTTTGTACATTTTGTTTAATTGTAAGTTACTTTGTGTAAATAAATTTATTTAAAATAAAACCATTTTAATGAAATAAAGCTATCTTTGAAAGCCGAGGCAGCCAATTACAGTCGGTGTAACGTGACCGCCGCCGGCGCCGGTGCCGAGGGAATGGAAACCAAATGAAAGTTTACCTTTGGTGCATCGTGCACCACTTTCATTAACAAAATCAACATCTATCTTATTATCCACCTGATCGAGTACTAGATTAGATTACGAACTGCCGCCGTATTTTTATTTGCTCTTATTAGGGTTCCGTAGCCAAATGGCAAAAACGGAACCCTTACAGTTTCGTAATGTCTGTCTGTATGTCTGTCTGTCCGTGCGAAACTATAAGAGCTATACCGATGAAACTTGGTAAGTAGATGTATTCTGTGAACCTGTGAACCGCATTAAGATTATTACATAAAAATAGAAAAAAAAAAACAAAAATTTTGGGGTCCCTCCAGACTTAGAACATCAAAAAAAAATTTTAATCTGACCCATATGTGTGGGCTATATATAGATATACACAACATAATTTTTGAAGACCTATCCATAGGGATAGGTCTTCAAAAATTATGTTGTGGTTTCTAATATAGTTTTTTTCTAAACTGAATAGTTTGCGCGAGAGTCACTTCCAAAGTGGTCAAGTGTAAGTGTCCCCCCTGTAACTTCTAAAATAAGAGAATGTTAGGACTCGCACTTGGCCGCTGTTTTTTGAGGAAAATAAGAGAAAATGTCCTCCTATCCTTTTTTGCACATTATAAGATATTTTTTGCTCAGAATCGTTCAACCTAAAAATGTATTGGAGAGGACATTCCGTTTTTGGACAGAGATCCATCAGAGGATTTCTTCTTTATTTTCTTTTTCACAATAATATAAGAATAAGACAATTATGCGATCTATCATTTTCTATCACATAATGATTTTTTCTAAAATCTCTCGATTTTTATACAAATAGAATGCTCATAAACAAAAATGTTCTTTAACATTCTGGAATGATCTAGAATTATTAAGCTCCCGGGGCTTCGCTGCTCGCTCATATCAAAAGAAGTATGATAACAACACAGCCATTTGACTTGGTTTCTCACAGACTTTTTGAAAATTTACTCACGTTAAACCCAACGAAAACCAAATATCTTACTTTTTCATTACGTAAGCCAGGACAACCAGACCCTATATTTACCATCAAAGCCCACACCTCGCAATGCCTGCAGCATACCTCACTAAATTGTACGAACTGCACTATATTGGAAAGATGTACCACAATCAAGTATTTAGGCTTAATTCTTGACTCTCAAATGACTTACGTCCCTAACATAAATCTTTTAACTTCTAGAATAAGAAAACTAATTGCAGTTTTTAAAAACATTAGGCATGTGGCAAACGCAGCTCAGCTTAAGAACACGTACTATGCCCTTTGTCAATCTTTATTGACCTACTGCCTGACTTCTTGGGGTGGTGCGTCCAAAACCCATCTATTGCCACTTGAAAGGGCACAGAGAGCTGTGCTCAAAGTGGCTCACTCGCGGCCTTACAGATACCCTACAGCTCTATTATTTAGTCAATGTCAAGTCCTAACAGTAAGGCAGCTATTTATACAGCAGACTATCCTTAGGCAGCATTCACAACCTAGTAATAGTTCATTACGATGCAACAAAAGGCGACGGGATAAAAAATTTAAACTATCTGCTTGGAAAACCTCTTTTGCTCGCAAACACTACGGTTTCCTGGGCCCCATGTTGTATAACAAAATTAACTGCAAGACAACCATCTGCAATACAACCTACCACGAATGCAAACTTAAAATCAGAGCATACCTCCAACAATTAGATTACTCGCAAACGGAAGACTTCTTACAAATCGTTTCTTAAGCGCCAATTCCAACACTAAACGGTAAACTAGTACACTGACATAATACACACACCCTCATACACCCATGCACACTTGCACACCCCGGGGTAGGCTTCCCTCTGTGCTAACCAGACTCTCAAGAGACTGGGAGAATCATGGAGGCCTACCCCCAATGCGCTCACACACACACCCACTCAACACACCCTCACACGCACATTCATTGCACACATACACACATAAATCACACAGTCGAACATTCATTATACACTATATATTAAAAACTTAGCAGTTACATCCGAAAAACATTAAATTGTAATTCTTGTTGCCTAGCCGAAACACGGATCCCTCGCGTCTAAACACAAGTTTCATACTTAGTTAGAGCGAGTAGTCAATGTATAGACTATACAATAGTTTTATATATTTTTTGTATTTTAAGGGCCTACATGAGGTGAAACCGAAAATGTAAAGTAGCATTTTTTTTCGTTGTATGGACGAATCCATTTATTTTTTTTGTAAAATATTACAATTAAATGGTGTAAAAAAATTATGATTAGGCTAGAAATTCTCCTCAACTCACAGGGTTCGATAAAATTGAACGCAAAGTTTGCCAAAAACTCTCAATTTTTTTTGGATTTGAAATGGTTTTTTTCCGTTGCTGTTAGAGCCATTGCAATGAAAGTTTTGTTCCCGTTTACCTTAATAAATACGTAAAAACCTGATGTTATTGCATTTTTCTTAGTTGCCGTAGTTTTTATAAAAAAATAAAATTTTCAAAAATATAAATAGATAGGTTTCTGTACTTACTTCTCAGTACAGCCCGAGCGGCCAAGAAGGTTGGACCTATGTCAAATTTCGTGACATGACATTTCATCTCTGACTACGTAAAATATACCCTAGATTAAATCATAGCTACTACTGGTACTATAAATTTGCCACAGTGTAACATAAAACAAACTGTCACAGTATAACGAAATGACATAAAACCATCTTCATCGTACATTATGATCGATAACCTGTATTCACATCATCATCAGCCTGTAGAAGTATATATTTTATGTAGCATATAACTTATCAAGTACATTCTAGGGCACGTTCCTATCGTGCGTGACCAGCGAAGCGCAATGCTTTTGTTAAATACCTCCATTTTTGTAGTTGCATAAGTAGCTATCTTCCTATCTACCCAGTGCTTTCCGTCATCATCATCAGTAAGTAGAAGTCCACTGCTAGATATAGACCTCCTTTATACATTTCCATGAAAAAACAATTTGCCGATTTCCCACGATCTTTAGAATGTCATCGGTCCATTAGGTGGAGGGGCGCTCTGGTTGCTTAGCACCGGTTATATTGTCGTAGCGACCCGCTTTTTGATTCTAAAGGCGTGTGTTCAAACCCCGTCATGCACAAATTAGTTTATCTGCCAAAAAACCTATGTGCACTATGTCAGTACACTCTAACGGTGAAGGAAAACAATAAATGAAACCAACGTGAAGTAGCAAAACTTTTGAGGCACATTCATAATCCACCACACCAGCTTTAATTTTCTATTGACATGACAAGAAGAAGACTCAAAAACTAGTAGCCGATTTTAGGCCTTTATAAAAATAGTGTCGATTTTGCAAAGAGTTTGGGAGCCCATTACAATGAAAAGGAAGTATATATATATATATATATATTATGGACAATCTACACTACACTATCTAGCCCTAAACTAAGCAGAGTTAGTATTATGGGAACCAGATAGCTGATGTAATACTTAAATACATTTTGTTTGTAAATACATAGGTACTTGGAAAACAATATAACATCCAGATGGAGAACAAATATCTATGATCACCACACAAATATTTGTTCTCGGTGGGGATCGAACCCACGACCTATGGCGCAGAAGGCAGAGCTACTAATAAATGAGCTGAGAGCCCAGTCATAACAATAATATCATGGGTTTTGAGTATTTTTGATTGCCGTCTTTTAAATCTGGAGGTGCCTGTAATGTCCCGAATTCTGGAACTTTCTGTCAAAGGCTTCATGCACGGTGCGCTCAAATACCCAAATACCAAAATACATGTGCCTATTTCTATACACGCAGCAAGGAGTTTCCCAAGATTTTGCGTTTGACAGAACTTTGAAGAGTCAGTTGGGGTTGTCGAAACTCTTTGGTATACCTAATATTTTTAAATGCCGATAAAATACAATAATATAAGTCGAATAGACAGTGTTATTTCACAATGCTTCACTGATCTCCACCGCAATGAGCACCGAAGGCCTAAATGAGTGCAAAGCTTAAAGCCACCCATAAATAATTTCCATTTCAATTCATTTATGAATTGAAATGAAAATTATCTATGCATGTAATGTATTGTATTATGTATATCAGTTATCTAGCACCCATAACACAAGCTTTGCTTAGCTTGGGGCTAGATAATGTTGTGTGAATTGTCCAGCATTATTATTATTATTATTATTATTTATTTCCATAGGCATGAATTCTATGCACTAAGTTATACTTACTAGATTTACATACAGATCTGGAAGTATAACCTTTTAGATAAAAGAAAAATTTACTAAATTGGATCATAAAATTAAATGACGAAGGTATGCAGTAACAAACAATAAAACAAAACGGCTTAGCCGATTTTGATGAAATATTACTTTTCAGAAAAAAAAAGATTAAAAGGGAGAAGACGAAAGAGAAGAAAAAAGATAAGAATATTATTGTACAAAAAAAATTGCCCCCCTTGCCCCCCAGGACCCCCCCTTTTGTGAGTGCTACCGGATGCCGTCGAGATAGGGGGTTTTCGATTAGGGTTTCGTATAGAGGGTTTCTTCCTGAATTGAAAAAACAAAAAAAACACCCCCCTCTTGCCCCTTTTTTCACCCCCCCCTTTCGTATCTTCCAAGCGGAGTGACTTGCAAGACTTTTTTTTTGGGTCATATAGGGAAGGTGAGATTATTTTGAAAGCAAAATAAATTTTGCCCCCCTCCCCCCTCTAGACCCCTTTATTATTTTTGACCCTTTTTTTCGAGTGGAGCATTGCGGCGAGCGAATGGGGAACAGTGCGGCGAGCAAAGCGAGCCGTGCTGTGACCCGGTAGTCAACGTTTGGGTTCCTTCCAGCGGTTTCGACCCGTTAAGGGTTTTGGCTTGACGTACAATTTAGGGTTCCGTATAAGGTTTTGATTGGGGTTGTACTACATTGAGCAATTTGATTAAGTGTTCGACTTTTAGGGTTCCTTAGGACTTTGATTGGAGTTTCAACTACACTTAGGAGCTTGATAATGTTAACATTTTTAGGGTTCCTTAGGACTTTGATTGGGGTTTTACTACATTGAGGAACTTGATAAAATAAACAACTTTTAGGGTTCCTTAGGCCTTTAATTGGAATTTTACTTCACTTAGGACCTTGATTATGTAAACAATTTTAGGGTTCTTTAGGACTTTGATTGGGGTTTTACTACACTGAGGAACTTGATTCACTGATCGACTTTTAGGGTTACTTAGGACTTTCTTTACTACTTTTTGGGGTTTTACAAGTGCAAGTGTAATGTAAAACTGGGAGTAGCACACCGACACGCGAGCTGCTTGCAGCTCGCGCACACGAAAAAACTAGTTAAGGGGCTGACGTATGGAAAATTTTCATACAAACGGAATACCAAAATGATTTCTAATTTAGACAGATTTACACTATATTATTGTAATAATTGTATTTGCATAGTATTTATCTAGGTTCCTCAACAGTTTTTATTTCAAATTACTTACCTAAAATGAAATAAACACCAATCGCATTTTGCACATTTTTATGCTAAACTTATCAAGTTTTCTACCTATTGGTTTCGTACTAAAAACAACAATATCTTACGTGTTTTTTGTTAAGGAACCTAGTTTATATTGTCTAGTTACAGAATAACAATACTATGTAAAGAATACAAAAAGTTTTCAGTCATCATTTTTGGTATTACGGAACACGATCAAATTCATGGCATTTTCGAACGGCTACTATTGCTATCGCGCACGCACGGTGCGGGTGGCGGGGTGCAGGGGGAGGAAACGCTTGAAGCACACGGGACACTTCGGTTGGGTGTGTGAATCGCTCGGACTTCGGACTAGTTAAATACCTACACTGGCATAAAACATAATGCTTAGATATTTGATAATTGTTAGTTTAGGAAGGGTACTAAGTGAAGATGGGAAATACTAAGTACCTAGGTAGGTTGTAGGTTGGGTAAACGAAATTAAGGTGCAGCACTAGGTCAAAAAGTCTGCCGAAATTTCGAAAAAAGCCAACATTTCGACTAAAACAAATTATGAACCATTAATTTCTATACAGGGTGGAATTTTGTAATGCCACCTGGAGGGAAAGTACTCTTAATACTGCAGATAGAAAATTTTACTCAAAGGAAACATTCCTTTATTTTTGGATAGAAAGCAATTTCTAAAATTAAAAATAAAATAATTTTTAAATTAATTTTTTTTTTTGAAAGGAATAAATTTATTCTTTTAAAGAAATGAATTCGTTAAAAGAATAAATTTGTGTATCCAAGAGAATGGAGCCCATTTCAAGCAACTAATTTCAAGTAACTAGTTAGTTATCCATTTTTTGTAAATAATTAAATTAATTTAAGATTTCCTGGTTTTTCTTTCATTTAATTTATCATGTTTGTTAGAGAGATTTCATCCTTATAATTGACTAACGATCGATGCAATAAAAGTACAAGGTATAATTTTTCTGATTTTAGCCGGTTCAATTCCCGGGTGTGAGAGAATTTTCGAAAAACTTTGAATGCAGTTTGCTTTCTATTCAAAAATAAAGGAATGTTTCCTGTGAGTAAAATTTTCTATCTGCAGTATTAAGAGTACTTTCCCTCCAGGTGGCATTACAAAATTCCACCCTGTATATGAAGTATTGATAAAAGGTCTAAGAAAAATTACAACAAATTTTTTTTTTCTTTATTTATTTGTAGTTCAAACAAAGCAGCCAAGTGCGAGTCGGACTCGCCCATGAAGGGTTCCGTAGCATCAATTAACATAATATAAAGGTTTTTGTAGTTCGTCGAAAGGTAAATTGCGGTTTACGATTTATGACGTATAAAAAAAAACTACTGACTTGATCTCGTTCAAACTAAATATCGTTGGAAGTTTACATAGTAATGTACAACATATATTTTTTTTGGATTTATCATTCTCTTATTTTAGAAGTTAGAGGGGGGGGGACCAACTTTTTTCTACTTTGGAAGTGTCTCTCGCGCAAACTATTCAGTTTAGAAAAAAACGATATTAGAAACCTCAACATCATTTTTGAAGACCTATCCATAGATACCCCACACGTATGGGTTTGATGAAAAAAAAAATTTTGAGTTTCAGTTTCAAGTATGGGGACCCCCAAATTTATAGTTTTAGAAAAAAACGATATTAGAAACCTCAACATAATTTTTAAAGACCTATCCATAGATACCCCACACATATGGGTTTGATGAAAAAACATTTTTTGAGTTTCTGTTTCAAGTATGGGGACCCCCAAAATTTATAGATTTTTTTCTATTTTTGTGTAAAAACCTTAATGCGGTTCACAGAATACATCTACTCACCAAGTTTCATCAGTCTAGCTTTTATGGTTTCGAAGAAAAATGGCTGTGACACGGCCGGACAGACAGACAGACAGACAGACAGACAGACAGACAGACAGACAGACATGACGAATCTATAAGGGTTCCGTTTTTGCCATTTGGCTACGGAACCCTAAAAACTGCTACCACTCAACGTCCGGTGGAAATATTGATAAAAGGACTGAGAAATACTTGAACAAAATAGTTTTTTTTTTATATAACTGGAGCTCAATAAACAGAGTACCGCTCAACGTCTGGTGGAAATATTGATAAAAAGACTTGGAAAAATTTCAGCAAAATATTTTTTTTCTTTATTTATCTGGATCTCAAAAAACCGACTACCGCTCAACGTCAGGTGGAAAGATTGATGAAAGGACTAAGAAAAATTGGCACAAAATATTTTTAGTCTTTATTTATCTGGGGCTTAAAAAAACTGATACCACTCAACGTCAGGTAGAAATATTGATAAAAAGACTTGTAAAAATTTGAACAACATATTTCTGTTTTATTTTTCTGGAGCTCAAGAAATAAACTACAGCTCAACGTCAGGTGGAAATATTGATAAAACGACTAAGAAATTAAAAAAAAACTTTATTTATTTTGAGCTCAAAAAACTGCTACCACTCAACGTCCGGTGGAAATATTGATAAAAAGACTTGTAAAAATTTGAACAACATATTTCTGTTTTATTTTTCTGGAGCTCAAGAAATAAACTACAGCTCAACGTCAGGTGGAAATATTGATAAAACGACTAAGAAATTAAAAAAAAAACTTTATTTATTTTGAGCTCAAAAAACTGCTACCACTCAACGTCCGGTGGAAATATTGATAAAAAGACTGAGAAATACTTTAACAAAATAGTTTTTCTTTATATAACTGGAGCTCAATAAACAGAGTACTGCTCAACGTCTGGTGGAAATATTGATAAAAAGACTTGGAAAAATTTCTGTAACGTTCACTAGAAGTTGCTTCATGCAATCAAAATTGAGTTCTATATAGTAATAGTAATAAGACATAAATAATTTTTTTTTTCAGTTTGTTTATAATCATTATATAAGTATCCACCTATAGTAGGTTAGCTTGGTACACTTTTTTCGCGAGTTTTGTGCGAAAGCCGACGTCCATGTAATTGTAGGTCGATGTTCGCAATCGTTGGTTTTGCGAATGTAAATAAGCAGAATAAAAGCAACCTAATTGCTCAACGAATAAAGTATATTTTTAAATGCAGTCACATTATTAGACTTTCTGTACTTTGGTAAGTGAGCCGCTTTGCGTGTTTTTTATTGCTGTGTGTGTGTGATCGATGAGGTCTGGCGAACCACACCCCACCTGATGTTGAGCGGACCTCCACCCATGATCTTCAACTGTAACGTCATGACTGGTTTTGAACCCACGCCCCCCAACCGCTAGGCCGATGAGGTCTGGCGAACCACACCCCACCTGACGTAGAGCGGATACCCACCCATCATCTATTACTGTAACGTTATCACTGATTTTGAACCCGCACCCTCCAACCACTAGGCCAATGAGGTCAAGCAAACCACACCACACCTGATGTTGAGCGGACTCCCACCCATCATCCTCTACTGGAACGTCATCAACCACAACTCCATCGCTCCGCGCCGGGGTCAATGGCTCTCTCAACTCAACTCGGAGTCAATGGTTCTCTTTACTCTTCTTCAATTTGGTCCAGAACCCGCACAAACCCTACCTGATGAATAAACTCACTCGTATCATGTTAGAGAATTTCCTGGTGTCTTTTCTAAGTGCGTAAATAGCTACTCTGAAGGTTCTTTATCGGTTCAGGAATGTTGTTTTTTTTTTCACTTTATTCTTGCATTCAGAGCATGACCAATCCTTGCTTATTGAATACTAGAAAAGCGAAACAAGCAAGCAATAAGCTTAGAGGGTTAGTCAGGTAATGCAGCCACAAAAAATAAAAACATAAAATTGTAGGGTGCAAAAAGTCAACTCTCTTTGACCAGATTTGAACTCCCGCCCACCTCGTCCTCTCAGTGTGAATCCGCACGCCCTAGCCACTAGCCTATCTGACGCTTAGTAACGTTGACGAAATTAGGCAATGCATAAAAATCGTTAGCAGTGGCTGACGCACACGCACAAGCGCTGCACTATGGTTGGATTCACGTATAGAAGTAGCGCGTCACACGAGCGCCTGTGTGTGTATACTACTATTATATATTCCGTGGCGCCCGCATCAAATGAATAGAGATAGCTATATTCGGAGCAGTTTTTGCTCACGCCTCGAATTGAAGTTGCGAGCTGTGTACGTCGGCCCGTTAATATTTAGGCATCCGATTTAGGCGTCGCCTAGGTTTAGTGAAAACGGGTGTTAGTAACGTTGACGAAATTAGGCAATGCATAAAAAGCAGCCAAGTGCGAGTTGGACTCGCCCATGAAGGGTTCCGTAGCAAGACGAACTACAAGAACCTTTATATATGTTACTTGATGTAACATAATAAGGTTCTTGTAGTTCGTCGAAAGGTAAATTGCGGTTTACGGTTTATGACGTATAAAAAAAAAACTACTGACTAGATCTCGTTCAAACCAAATATCGTTGGAAGTTTACATAGTAATGTACAACATATATTTTTTTTAGTATTATCATTCTCTTACTTTAGAAGTTAGAGGGGGGGGACCAACTTTTTTCCACTTTGGAAGTGTCTCTCGCGCAAACCAATCAGTTTAGAAAAAAACGATATTAGAAACCTCAACATCATTTTTGAATACCTATTCATAGATACCCCACACGTATGGGTTCGATGAAAAAAAAAATTTTGAGTTTCAGTTTCAAGTATGGGGACCCCCGAAATTTATAGTTTTTTTTTTATTTTTATGTAAAAACCTTAATGCGGTTCACAGAATACATCTACTCGCCAAGTTTCATCAGTCTAGCTTTTACGGTTTCGGAGAAAAATGGCTGTGACATACGGACGGACAGACAGACAGACAGACAGACAGACATGGCGAATCTATAAGGGTTCCGTTTTTGCCATTTGGCTACGGAACCCTAAAAATCGTTATCAGTGGCTGACGCACACGCACAAGCGCGGCACTATGGTTGGATTCACGTATAGAAGTAGCGCGTCACACGAGCGCCTGTGTGTGTATACTACTATTATATATTCCGTGGCGCCCGCATCAAATGAATAGAGATAGCTATATTCGGAGCAATTTTTGCCCGCGCCTCGAATTGAAGTTGCGAGCTGCGTCCGTCACCCTCTTAATATCCAAACTTAAACATTACGGTATTCTAAATCGCTCCATTGACTTATTACAATCGTACTTGACTGATAGAATCCTTAAAGTTGATGTGGGCGGTGAGAGATCTTTTGGGTCAGTTATTGACATAGGGGTGCCACAAGGTTCGATATTAGGTCCTTTCTTGTTTCTAGTGTACGTAAATGACCTTCCTTTTTTGGTTAAAAAACTATGTGAAACAGTACTATTTGCTGACGATACCTCATTAATTTTTAAAGTCGATAGATAGAAGGCTAATTACGATGACGTTAACGCATCTCTGTCGTAAATACTTAACTGGTTTAATAATCTTTTACTTAATGTTAAGAAAACTCATAAGTTTTATGAAAAAATATTTTTTGAGTGTCAGTTCTAAGTATAAAAATCATAATGCGGTTTACAGAATACATCTATTTACCAAGTTTCATCAGTACATATAGCTTTTACAGTTTTGTAAGTACCATACTTCAAGCAAATAAATTATTTCTTTTCATTTCATTTCATTTTTTTGAAAAAAAGTGACTGTGACATACGGATGGACAGACAGACAGACATGACGAATTTATAAGGGTTCCGTTTTTTACCTTTAAAAAATACAAGTGTTCATTCACCGACTACCGACATTTATGAACTTGCAACTCACTCTGGTTTTGCATAATATGAGGAAAATCTCTCTTGGTGGAAGGTTTCTTTTATTAAATCTGGGGCTATTTGCTTGTTATACTATATAAATTAGACTACTACTACTACACTACTATATAAGTTAGATTTAAAATGTAGCGTTCGTGGTAGTTTAAAAAATACCGCACAGCTTGCCATTGTTATCACCAATCCTGGATGAAAAATATGCAATGGAAACTCTGCGACGGGAATCAGCTAACATAACAATTGGGTTATATTTATTTACTGAATATCTGTCTGTGTTTTTGTCTAACGAAGCGTATTCTAGTCAACACATTGTAATGTCGTGACAAATGTCAGACCCAAGCACAGAATAAGTAATAGTTGGTATCAAATACATGAATTCACAGCTCAGGTCAGGCAACGCCATCTTTATTTTAAATTTTTCCAACTTTCCGGTCGTGTTTTGTTTTTAGACCAGCGTATAGCGGAGGCTTAAGGTGCACCTAAATAACCAATTAGAAACCCTGCATATTATATACTTTTCTTTGTACCTTAATTCGTATATTAAAATAGCTGTACTTTTGTAAACCTTTTTGTGGAAAATAAATGTTATTATTATTATTATTATTATTTGATTCCCTAGACAGGTGTGCTCTCAGACTATAGTCAGCCAACTAAGTTAGACGGATGCAGCCCGTTAGAGCTTCTACGAGCATGAATGAGTTGCTTGGCTGGAATTAACCTGTAAGGCCTACCACGGGCTCTGTCTGGCTCTGGTTTTGAGTCAGTGTGAGTACTGTCTAAATAAATCTTACGCCGAAACGTCACTCAGTATGGCACACACTGGTGAGCACTCACTAGACTCAAAACCAGAGTCAGAGACAGAGCCAGACAGAGCTTATGGTAGGTCTACTGTAGGCCTACCATGAGCTCTGTCTGGCTCTAGTTCTGAGTCAGTGTGAGTGCTGACTAAATAAATCCTACGCCGAAACGTCACACATACAGTATAATGCACTGGTGAGCACTCACACAGACTCAAAACCAGAGCTAGACAGAGCTTGTGGTACGCCTACTGGTTGACTTGAGTTGTTGGCAAGTTATGCGATTAGTCAGTTTAGTTTCGGTATAGTTCGACCTGCTTTATTTCGAAATACTATGGCAAGACTAATATTATTTGACGGTGCGAACAAACTTAAGAGTTTGCATAAACTCCAATATTAAAGCCTTCAATATAATTAAGCGTTCTGCGGTGGCGATCAGTGAAACGCTGTCAAATATGACAGAGGTATTTGACAGCGCAACGCTTAAAAAGTGTTTTTTTTTTATATTACTGTAGATACGTCAAAAAAGTAAAGCGTCGAAGAGAAAAGTCAACGTGGAAGAGTCGGTGGCAACGAAGATAGAGTCCGCGTAAGATAAGTAGGCGCGTGACAGATGGCGGAAATCATTTTTTTTATAATAATATTTCATTCTGGTTCAACGATGTACAGTCACGGTATGAAAATGTTCGTCTCCTTAGAGTCGGTTTTCGCTTGCACCAGTGCCTTGATCATGAACACATTTTGACATAATTTGTGACGTTAACTTATCGGTGTATTCTGTCTATTCAGTTTCAAAAGGTAGTATGTGATCGTGATACGTTGAACAAATCAAGTTGAAAATCGACGAATATTTTCATACCGCGACTGTAAATAACCACTTGGTCTACGCAAAAACTAGCTATCGTAATCTTCACCTTATACAGCATCGGGGAGCAAGTTTTTACCTATAATATATGCTACTAATTAACGGGACTCTGACAACAGCATTCGCTAGCCCAGCTCACATTGCTAATCTGTAGGCCTACCATGAGCTCTGTCTGGCTCTGTCTCTGACTCCGGTTTTGAGTCTGTGTGAGTGATCGCCAGTGTATACTGTGTGTGTGACGTTTCAATTTATGAAGTGAATTTACACGTGCACAGACAGACTGATTATGTGCTCCATTTATTTGTATTTTTTCTTTGTTCTGTCTAATATTTTGTTTTCTTTTTCTAAAGTACTCTGTTTATGTGTGTTGTGTGTCCAAAATAAATGTATTTTCTTTATTTTTTTTTCTTTATTTCTTTCTAACACTAGACTCAAAACCAGAGCCAGATTGTTCTGTCTAATATTTTGTTTTCTTTTTGTTAAGTACTCTGTTTGTGCTGTGTTTATGTGTGTTGTGTGTCCAAAATTAATGTATTTTCTTTTCTTTCTTTCTTCCTAACACTCACATAGACTCAAAACCAGAGCCAGAGACAGAGCCAGACAGAGCTTGTGGTAGGCCTGCTTATGATAAGAGAATTAGCTTGCTCACATTGCTAATCCTATCCAAACGGAACTAAGTTTACCACGACGCTATCCGCACTCGTAGAGCTGTGTTTGAAATTCGGTCTTTCCCGGAAAAAGAAATAAATTCCATCTAGCCACAGGTTGGGTGATAGTTAGTAGTAGCCGCTGATAGAGAGGGGAAGCGGGGAGTGGAAGCGCGCACAGGAGCGGGTATCAGCGACTTGTCGCGCGCGGGGCTTCCAACTCGGGGAGTTTTAGTCAGATTTGGCGACTATTGTGCTATTGAGTGGTTGACATTAATAAATAAATAAAATAAATATGGAGGACCATTCTCTGCACCTTTTTTTTTTAGTTTTATTATATTTTTGCTTTTTGTTTTTGTTACTGATAAGTGAGTTCCTTATTTTTAGCAGTACTTAAAATGTTCTCTATTGGAGGTGTGACAAATAAACGTTTTTTCTTTCTAGACAATCCACACAACACTATCTAGCCCCAAACTAAGCAGAGCTTGTACTATGGGAACCAGATAGCTGATATAATACTTATATAATTTTTTTTCTTTTTGTAAACACATACTTATTATACAATATAACACCAGAATTAATAAGCAGTAATGGTGGACAACTCAGCCCCTGAGCTATTTGCAAACTGAGCTGGTGTTAAAATCACTTTGGTGCACTTTGGACGACCAAAATGCTGTATAAAAAATAGATGAAGAGTACGTTGTTGGCTAGCCTTACAGCGTATTATTTATAAGGTAAATGAAGCAAGCAATATTTATTTATGTATTTGGGTAGTATATTTATTATTTTGTAGGTATTTATATTTTATTATATATTTTATATATTTGTAATTTATAGCGAGTAGGTATGTCCAACTAAACTGTTTTCTACTCTGATTTTTAGCACGCTATAACCTCTCTTTCTTTTCACCTGTCAAGGTTGGCTGGTAGAAAATACTGTCTAGCATTAAGCTTTCCTTTTTTAAAAACTTATTATGGTGCAATAAATTATTAAATAACAATAATATATTTTATATAGATGTCAAATTAACTGTTTTATTTGTGTTTTTGAATAAGTTGCTTTACTTAAGGCAGTGGCCACAATGTAGGCGATAAGCTGCCATATTTGCGATACCTGTATCGCTGTCAAATATCGCAACTTATCGCCTAGATGTGGCCTTACTTTTACAGTTGTTTGTATTTTTTTTGTTGTTTCCTAAATCGTAATACGTAATAACATACCTACTCAGATGTTTGATTAATTCAAATGATTTAAATGTATAATGCAATATAAAAATATTATGCCTACATAAAACTAGAATAAGTATATTTATTTAAAAAAACATTTTCAAATATTGTATCAGCTATGTGGTTCCCATCATACGAGCTCTGCTTAGTTTGGGGCTTGATAGTGTTGTGTGAATTGTCCTCATTATTTATTATTATTATTTTAAAATAGCGTTCACATAAATGCTCAACCTACTCAACAAAAACAACACAAGCGATAACTTAAATCCCGACAAAAAGGGTCAATTTGAAACTTTTTCGTATGAATTTCCAAATGCTAATCCTCTGTAGCCAACAAGTGTAGCGACGCAATGTCGCCGAGCTGGCAACCAGCTGGAAGCTTGGAGTGGTCCCGGCTGCACGCAGATCAATAGGCGTCCTGTGAGGAAAGCGGGAGAAGCATTACCGCGCCATTCTATCCCTGTACCCCGGCCCACGCTCTCGTCTGCAATACCACTGTAACGCCACGCAACTTCCACGGACCCGATCAACGATGGAGGTTAGTTATTTGGAAACTATTTTTTTATTGCCAACTATTTTTTATTATTTTTATTTTTGTTGCATTTATTTGTTATTATTCTGCGATTTTATTTAAACTTTTATGCTGTATTTGTTAATTTTTTTTTAAAAATTTTGCTGCCGCAAGCAAAAGGTGTCTTTAATTTTTTTTATTTGCGTTATTTTTATCATCCATAACATCCATATTATAACATCACATGTTATAATAATCTAATTATATTTAAGTATGAGGTAAATCATTTTTGAAAATTTGTACTAACGAAGGTGTATTGTTGAAATCGTTACATAATTCTAAATAAGTGCGCAGTTTCACGCGGGATAAGGGTGGGTCGTGTATCAATGCGTCGAAAAGTCTACAATATTGTGCTCATTCGCGTCCTCTCGATGCAATTGAGACCTCCCGCTTGACCTCGTTCGGGGTTTTTACACACGTCCCTGACAATGCGGCATTTTATCGCAAACACACAAAACCAACGTGTTTTTTTAAATAAAAACGATAGCAAACTTGGCATTGGACATTTTTAGATTATTATGCAAAAAATATAAGTTAGTATAAAATTACTTATTAGCCCACATTGTGGTTAGATGAGTTAATTCTTTATAGGTTCGCTTCTAAAATCCTCTTGAGTGCCGTAATAAAAACTCGTCGAGTCAGTTTTGCGCGTTTTTGTGAATAATTCCGATTAGCTAAGACAATGGTATGCTGGGAAAGTCATCTCTTTTCCCAGTGTTTCGTTAATAAGGATAAGGATTAAACATTTCGGAATAAAACTTGTAAGCAGCATTTTAAAATTGAAATGCCACTTTTGATACCTTATTCAAATGATTTTACATTTATGCAACAAAAAAACATTGAAGATTTTTCTGCAGTAACATTGCTAAAAAAGATTTTAGACTTCACACATAGACAAAAAAAGCAGATTTGAGAACCTCTTTTCTTTGAAATTGATTAAAAAAGAACATAAAAAAATATTTGCATAATTTTTTTTTTAAACGGCAGTCATTAAAATCAAAATTAAATCCCAGTTGATTTGATCTTCGATGCAATTTTTTTTGTAAAATGGTCTTACTAAAAACGATATGAACCAGGCA
This sequence comes from Thera britannica, assembly GCA_939531255.2. Classification (NCBI taxonomy): domain Eukaryota; kingdom Metazoa; phylum Arthropoda; class Insecta; order Lepidoptera; family Geometridae; genus Thera; species Thera britannica. The sequence goes on from OW618044.2 coordinate 2,758,565, forward strand.
GTAGTTTGTTGTTTGTTCTTCTGGGCTTTGAGGCGTGGAACTGGCACCTAGACTCACCCAGACGTTACAAAGTGACCTTGTGATACAACTGAATTTATAAATGTTTGATATTGGTTTTGAGCGTAGCAGCAGACACATAGTATTGTACCTACAACATGATTATGGACAGCCAGTGTCCTGTTGTTGTCATGTATTATTCAATGAGATATTTTCCTTTATGAATAATGCCAGGGTTTTTTTTTCTTCTCAACACATTACGTAATCAGCGTATTCCCAGTATTTCATAAAACTTAAAAACATCTGTCAAATCGTTCAGCAATTGATGTAAAAATAAATAACTCTAGCATGAAAAGAGTGTAAGGTTTGTGAATTGGATTTTGAAGGCTTTCAATGAATGCTTTTACAGCGGTGAAAATTTTAAACTCAATAAAATTGAAACCAAAGCCGGCGTTCGAATTGAGCGAGAAATGAAACTCGGTTATAAGTTTTCCTCGCTGCTTTGCTCCGCAGTGTTCCGATAAAAAGTAGTTTTATTAAATACATAAACATGAATACCAGTAGGTATTCTGTATTCATAGTTAAATTAAAAACGGTACAGTCATCGCAATCTTGATTCAATCACGAAGTTTCAATCAAATATCTCGTTTAGTCATTGTATTGCTTTGATTCCAAAAAAGTTATATTTCGTTTGTTGTTTTTGTTCGTTATCCTGTTCTTGTGCTATTTTAACCAACTTATTTTTGTTTATTTGTGGTTTTCTGCATCGTATGTAATCGTCAGAAGATTATATCTGTTTTTATTCCTCTTAATCAAAGTATTTGAACTCTAGTTCAATAACGCTTCTTCGATTAAAATATTAATGTCAATACGATACGCGGTTAAACATGTAAGCATTGGTGCTTACTCAAGCTATAATTAGAATACATACCAATTTGATATTACCTCACTCGTACGCATACAACCTTATAGTAAGTAAAATGATACTTCTACGATTCACATAGTACTTACTTTGTTGAAGGAAATAAATACATTATTGAACTTAGAACCCAAGCAGTAGACCATCTGCAGGGCTACCACGAGCTCCATATGGTTATGGCTATGGCTGTCAAATTGTGTATAGATAGGCTGACCCACACATTCATTTTCTTCTTGGATTTGAATGTGTTGACACTGTTGACACAATTTTGACAGCCATAACCATAACCATATGAAGCTCATGGTAGGCCAGCAGGTGTAAGTGGCCTCGGAGAAAAAACCACTAAAACTAGTGTTCACGACAAGCCAAGACGTGAAAGGTGGCAAGCCTATTGCCGCCGCTAGAATACCGGAATCCGAACGGGGTTTTTAGGGTTCCGTAGCCAAATGGCAAAAACGGAACCCTTATAGATTCGTCATGTCTGTCTGTCTGTCTGTCCGTCCGTATGTCAAAGCCATTTTTCTCCGAAACCGTAAGAGCTAGACTGATGAAACTTGGCGAGTAGATGTATTCTGTGAAACGCATTAAGATTTTTACACAAAAATAGAAAAAAAACTATAAATTTTGGGGGTCCCCATACTTGAAACTGAAACTCAAAATTTTTTTTTGATCGAACACATACATGTGGGGTATCTATAAATAGGTCTTCAAAAATGATGTTGAGGTTTCTAATATAGTTTTTTTCTAAACTGAATAGTTTGCGCGAGAGACACTTCCTTAGTGGAAAAAAGTTGGTCCCCCCCCTCTAACTTCTAAAATAAGAAAATGATAAAACTAAAAAAAATATATGTTGTACATTACTATGCAAACTTTCAACGATATTTGGTTTGAACGAGATCTAGTCAGTAGTTTTTTTTTTATTCGTCATAAATCGTAAACCGCAATTTACCTTTCGACGAACTACAAGAACCTGGGCGAGTCCGACTCGCACTTGGCTGCTTTTTATTCACTGTTGGAAAGGAATCGAATAAATCTTTTACGTGGCTATATGTAGTTAAAACCAACATTAAACAACCAAATTGAATTGACACCGGCTGTAATTGAATTTAAATTGAAATTGCTTTCAAAGTAGCCTGAAGCAAATTAGGCTAGGGAATAAAGTGCTGTATTTTAGTACCTACTATCCCGTGTTGTTGAATACTTTGTGATGGATTGACTGATTGGCATAAAAGCTGGCGCACACCTAGGTCGCTGGCGATGGCGATCAGTGAAACGCTGTCAAATTTGACAGTGATATTTGACAGCGTTTCATTGATCGCCATCGCCAGCGACCTAGGTGCGCAGGCCTTAAATCAGGCAAATAAAATGAATACATTTTTATTAACGAGAGGAAAAATTATTGACATAAAAAAGTTCATGCAGTGGCTGGCTCTGTCATAAGGCCTCCACAATGACTTCATCATCACCAGCCTGAAGAAGTCCGCTACTGGACATAGGCCTCCCCTACACATTTCCACGAAGAACGACTCTGAGCTCTTTCCATCCACCGACTTCCCGCGATCTTTCCACAATGAGCTAACGACTGATAAAATCAGGCTTATATGCTTTGGAATAGTGTTGTGTGGATTGGCCGAATTATTTATTGATTTCAGTGTCAACTGCAAAATAGTTTTAGTTTAACCGTTGTTAGTGTTTAATTTGTCGATTAGCAATCCGTGTAACCAGCCACAAGCCAGCTACATAAAGATAAAATTGTACTTATGCATAAAAACGCTCAAAATATCTGTAAAAAATGCCGCGAGGCTTAACGCGTCCCAAAGTTACAGATTGATTGATTAACTAGGTTGATTCGCTCTTGAAAATAAAAATCATCTAAATAGGGAAGTGATACCCTTTCGAGCATTTTTATGATATTATAAAATCTTATTACAACCTCACAAAAAAGACAAAAACAAGATAACTTCGCAATCGGACAATGAATCCAAATCAGTAATTTTGTTATTTGGTAAATAAAGCTAATTTCAACACATAGTACAACGTTTATCATTTTAAGTTCAGCAGCAACGTTCGGGTAAAGAAAATTATTTATTAGCATTCCACCGAAAATAACATTCTTAATGTGTACCCAAACTATACGACAAGACGCTGCTACCCGGCGACGATATTCATTTTCCCATCGTTGCGACTTTGTGACTTGTGTACTTACCTACTACTGCTATTCCTATAACACGCCTCGTTCGGGTTACCACTGAATACGCGTTCGATTTTCAAATTTTTCAAATAAAAATTGAAAACTTACTACGGATTTGCGACGTTTTAGCGAAATCGTGACTCTCGGTTGTGTCGATGAGTCGCAGTCGCAAGTCGCTTAGTGTGCTCACTATCTAACACGATCACATTTAGTTATTTTAGCTAATTTCCAAAAGCATTTTATTCATCCAGTAGTAACCGCATACACACGGAGTAATGTACTAGCTACCGACTAAACTAAACCGTTCGAACCAGTCAATTTACACAACCGCGTTCATTGCTCTATCCTTCCGAGTATTCGCGATATTCAGCAAAAAAGTAGCGAATAGGCATGAAGACAGTAATCAAGTATCGCCAAAATATTTGTCTGATCTAATGAAAAAGGATTCAAAGATTTTGAAAAATGTATTTATACTCATAATAATGTCGAGATTGACAATTTATTTGATAATATAAATCTACAAAATACAACAATCCGCCATGATAGCTTAAACACCGGTCAGAGCGAATTACGTCACGTTTACGTAAACGTCATTCTGATTTAGTACAAAAGCACCAATGTTTACTATTGATATACAGAAACGTGACGTAATAACAGACGCCATGACACCAGCGAGCGTTTTGGCGTGAATTTGAAAATTTCAATTTAAATGTACTTTTATTGCACAAACACCTTAATTTTCTACAGAAATATGATATATTTTAGACATAACAGATACTTCTGAATATGATAGAAGAGATTTTGAAAATTAGTCGTCAGGCCTATTACAGAGCAATGTACAGGCAGCAAAATAATTGCACCACCCGTTAAAAATAATAGGTAAGTCAGTATGGGTTAACGTTTGTTGTAGTTCGTACAACGGTCTCAGTTAAATTGTTATCTTACTGACCCGAGTTAATTTTAGCATTGCAAGAATAAGAGTTGAGTGACTCGACTAGTTTATCGGGGCTTGGCCGAGAGTTCTTGGGAATTTAATTAATTGGAAGATAAAGTTTCTGTGAAAAACTGCCGTCCGTTCGTCGTCTAGTTTTTTTTATTCCTATTTCTTTAGTTTAGTCATTATGAAGTTTATGTCGTTGTGATACTACGGTATATGAAAAAATACTGAACTGTAGGGCCACATACCACAAGCTCTGTCTCTGGCTCTGGTTTTGAGTCTGAGTGAGTGTTGACTAAATTAATCCAACGTCGAAACGTCACAGTATAATACACTCACAAAGACTCAAAAACAGAGCAAGACTAAACTAGTGATAGGCCTACTGATCTGATCTCAGAGATTCTGTAGGGCCTACTTGGTCATACAACATTGGGTTTAAATAATTATTGAACCCAAATTTGACAACCCTACGTTAAGGTACGGGCATATCACGAAACCTAATTTTACTACGCAGTTATGCACAACAATTGAATCATCATTGTGATTCATTCAAACAGAATAACTATGCAGTTCGGTTCGGTAATCAAAATGAGGCTGAAGAAGCATTCATCGATGAGCTATTATTACTATAATGAAGAAAACGACGAAGTAGAAGTCTAACAAAATGTTATTTCCAGAACAAGTACTGGTGGCGATTGGCTGCAGGGCTGGTGCTGCTTTCTCTGGCCGCTGCGGTGGCTGCCGATGGTGAGGTGTGGGACGTGGCTGGCGCTGGCGACCATGAGATCCTGGTGCGCAATGAGAGGGGCGCCAAGAACAGAGGTCAGTGATCTTACTTCTCTGTTCCTCTGTGTGGTGGAGAATGTTGCTAGAGAGCTGATTTGTTTTGGTAAGTTTTACAGACATTTGTTCATCATCCAAGAAGAAGTCTTAAAGAGGAGAATGCTGATCTGTTTTGGAAGGTTTTACAAACAGCCATCATCACCAGCCTGAAGGAGACCACTAATCTCCTCGTGCAATTGGGAAAGACCAGTGCTGGATATAGATTTTAAAGAACATTTCTCTCCTCAGGCCCTCAGATGTTTAGCGGAGAATGCTGCATTTACAGAATACTGACCTGCCTTGCAAGGTTTTACAGACAGTCATGATGATCAGCCTGAAAAAGTCCACTGGCCTCCCCGTGCGTTTTCAGGAAGAACGATTGCCAGCATCATCATCATCAGCCACTGCTCTCCACTGCTGGACATACTGACTTTTCAACTTGACACAATTTTAGCAGTGGGATATGACTGTCTCCTCCATCAATTTCCTTAGTTATTTGTGGGGGGTTTTAAGTACTCTATTAGATATTACCAAAAAAGCCTCGTCAATCAGGTTTGTCGTGGGTTTAGGGGCTGAAAAAAGTACCCTTTACCTACTCTTTAAGGGTCCATTGTCTGGCCTCTCAGCTCAGTTGGAAGTAGTTCTGCCTTCTGCGCCGTAGATCCTGGGTTCAATCCCCACCGAGAACAAATATTTGTGTAGTGAACGCAGATGTTTGTTCTCTGTCGGGGTGTTATATTGTATTCTAAGTATGTATTTACAAAAAAAAAATGTATGATAGTATTATATCAGCTATCTGGTTCCCATAACACAAGCTCTGCTTAATTTGGGGCTAGATAGTGCTGTGTGAATTGTCTAAAATATTTATTATTCTTATTTATTAATACCGCACTCACTCCGTAAAGCTGACCACTTGTCCAATTTATATATCGCACGTTCACAAGTTGATTTAATTACAAGCGAAGTCCTCTGGGGGCATCGATCGATGCCATTTGAGGCTACAGGCTACAGCGCGTTAGGCAGCCAGATAAACGAATGGAATTGCACTGCGGTTTAATTTTCCGAATGATATATTCTACAGCTTTGTTACCAGATCCCCGTCATTTTAAGCGGCTTGGTATGATATTTAGGACATCATAACTCAGTTGAGAGCTCTGCCTTCTGCACTGTAGGTCGCGAATTCGATATCCAGCGAAAACCAACACATTTTTTAAATCTATTTAAATTAAATGCTATCTGCGCTTTGCCAAAGCACCCAAATGCTTGGAAAGTTTCATACATAATTATTACATAATAGCTTGCATTCAAATTAAAAAGATAATAATTATAGATGTAAATTCCAAATGACAGTCATATTATGTTAAAAATTACAAAGTACAATCAAATAAATTCCTAATTAGATTTAAAATAAAAGCAATAAGTAGGTATATGCAATAATGATAATAACTAAAGCCAAAATATAAAAATAAAACTCTTTGCAGCCATGTCAAAAAATAGTGTTAAACTGTCGTACGCCACGCTGGTTTAAAGGCCTGCGCACATCTAGTTCGCTGGCGCTAGCGATTTAAACGCTGTGTGAACAAAAACTAAAAGAACTAGTGCCACGAAAAGAAGAAGAAGGAAACCAAGCCGCGCGTGACCATGGCCGTCTATGTGTTCTCTTTTTCAAGCTAATTTAAGTCGTCGATTCAAGCTAGCGAAGAGCAAAATATTGAGGCACTGCCGTTGCACGGCAACCAATTAACGAATTGCGCTGCGCATTTATACGGACTCTTTTATACGGATTCGAAAAGCGGTATTTTTATTCAATAAACTCTTGAAATCATGAGACTTCGCCTGCGAGAAGTTTTTGTACAAACTGAAGTTTTCCTACTGCCAACTTCGGGCCTCAATTACCGATAAACTTTTTCAAATAAAATAAAAAAGACTTAATAAAATAAAAATGGTGTATTAGGGTCTCAAATTGGTTGCATTTTTTGTAGGTCGCCTTTTTCATGCGAAACTGGACGAAACATGAAACAACGGTTTTACACAGGACTTTATAGGTTTTTTATTTGAAAGGGGTACTTACATCCTCCAAAAATGGGTTAAAAAGGGGGCTATGGATATCTCGCCGTATAAGACCCGATTTCGTTAAGTATTTCTTGTTTTAAAGTTACTACTTTAAATTGGTCTCATAAAAAAATATGAAGACTTTCGGTATGATGAGGACTTTCGGTATCATGAGCAGAATAGCTCCTCAAAATGCTGTGAATTGTACACTTTTAACACAAGAGAGGTGTCTGTGTTGTTTAATTTGACAGCTATTTATGTAACAGTTTAAACAGTTGATTAGGATTAAACACCATTTATGAATACAAAATGTAGTTAAGCATAACTTAAAGGCTTGCTTAAAAATAAGCAACGTTTATGAATAACGTATTATTAATATTATACGTTGAACACATGATACGTTATACACATGATACGTTAAATAATAGTATTATTTAACGTATCATGTGATTTAGTGATAAGTAATTAGTCGTCCTTAACTGTGTGTTTATTTTTGTTAAGTATTTACCTAAGCCCTTATTTTTATAATTATGTGCACTAAGTAGTAGTACCCAAAGGTTAGCTGGTAGATAATGCTATCTAGCATTAAGTTCGCCTGTGTACAGTACTTTGTAATTTGTGCAATAAAGAATTTTCTATCTATCTATCTATCTATAACGCTGTAAAAGTGTACAATGCATTTTGAGGAGCTCACGAGATCTACAGCTCGCAGAGCCACTGGTAACTAATTACGTGCTCTTAATGAACTAAAGAGTAAGTGGCATGGTCGGGTTGCTCACAAAGGGAATGCTAGCTTCTCAATGGGTACTTACGACCATCAATGGATCTCATGACAAGCTCCGATCTATGGTACAATGGATCCAATTAGGATGTTGACCGTGCGATCACTATCCCGCTCGACTATCTCAATGTCACTGACGATATAAAATCACTGAATGTGTTTATGGAAAATTGAAACCGTCATAAAATAAGCAGAAAAAATACCTTTCAAATATCAATATCAACAATTTATTTACACAAAGAAACTTACAATTAAACAAATATTTACAAAATGTACAAAATACACAAGAAACAGTTGAGCTATCTGCAGATCGTTACAAACGATCTAGAGATAGCTCAACTGATCCAAATCAGTGCCAGACGGAAGCGTCCCCAAGACGCTGGCGGCATTGCCACGCTGAATAGCAATGCTTATACGCTGCGCCAGATACCCACCAGCTCTTGGGTCACGCGTCGCCTCGATCAGTCGCCTAGACAACATTTTGAAGACCCGCGAGGCCTCGGTTCCCCACGGACCCAGAGTCTCAACCCCAAGAGGAGCAAATAAGATTATCCACAATTTATTAATTAAGTAAAATCACAATGATCATTTTGAAACGTCTTAAAGCTAAGAGTAAGGTGCCAGTTTTACGCGACCAAAATACAGAAGAACAAAACAGACTACAAAACAACTGTGTGAGTGCTCACCCGTGCATTATACTGTGTGTGTGACGTTTTGACGTAGGATTTATTTAGTCAACACTCACACAGACTCAAAACCAGAACCAGAGACAGAGCCAGACAGAGCTCATGGTAGGCTTACAGGCAACAAACTACGGCTTTCAAATAGCGGCAATCAAAGACGAAGACATTTATTTTCGTTGCATCTCAGTCATCAATTTTGTGATCTCTAGAAGCCAATATCCACCATCTGTCAGAGCCTTACTCCAACTGTTCCAACAAAACTAAAAATATAAGCCAACTCTCTCAATAAATAATTTTTAAGTTTTTGCCTCGATAAGGACTGTATACATTCGAATGCAGATTGTGCTGTCATAGCAAAGTCAGAATTAACTGCCGCCCTGTCCTTTACTGTTCTTATTACGGTCGCCATCTTAAAATAACTCGCTGCTCGTTCGATGCACATGTTGCTCAGAATCTCAGACATCTTGAAATTATTGTGTGAATAATGCATCACCGGGGTATTTACCTTTGCACGTGCACACGGCTGTGTGTTACTACAAAAGTAACCTAAGGGAAATCCCAGGTTCTCTGAGGAAATAAGTATGCAACGTGCTACAGTAAAAAATATAAAATAAAATAAATTATCAAAGCCAAAAACCTAGTAATACTGTCATGTCAGGGAACCAGATTATTTAATAGAAAGGCCTACGTGCCTATTTTACCTTATAATTGTCAACTTTAATAGTTTTTCTATTTTTAATTCATAAATGTGAATAAGGAACTTTAATAATAATAAAAAATTATAATAATATTGTGAATGGACCTTAGACAATCTAACCGAATGGACTCGTTATAGGGCCCCATTTAACCTCATTGCGGCTTTACAGGTACTTTTGCAACACCCTGTATAGGTATTGTAATATGTAGCTGATTCGTTGAATAAAATATGGCAGTTCTTATTTTGGCTCTGTAGAAGTTGCTCGCTTTTTTGACAGTATAGGTGGAATCACGAAGTTTTTTTATATCGGGGCTAGAGGCGCGGTATTACAATAAAAAAAATAGTTCCAAATGCCTCATAATTACGACTGCCATGCCAGTGAATAAGCGCCACACATATATTTTCATCCTAAATCAAAACACCGAACGCTGAGAACCGCGGCAGTGCCGTTTAGACGGCAGCAAACGCACGTGTTAGGACACTTTAAGAAGACTACATCTGTTGGTATAGTCGACGCGGAGACATGCTTAGAAAAAGAATGCAATGTTGTTTTTATAAAAAAAGAATAATAGAGATTTAAGATTGTAGGTTTGCTTTGAAGTTTTACTGTTGGAAATACATTATGAGAAGACTGATTCTTTTCGCTTTTCTAGTCTTACGTTCTTATAACTTTGTTCAAATAAAAAAAGAGGGTCTCAATTAGGTTGTTTTTGTTTTTTTTATACAATTTAGTATTTTTTTTTTATCTCAGCATTAAATCAGCTATCTAGCTCCCCTAGTACAAGCTCTGCTTAATTTGGCTCTAGATAGTGTTGTCCGCAATATTTATTTATTATTATAAAAAACGGGTATTTATCGTGGATTACCTTTTTATATTTCCTGACGTGGTCGCGGGCAATCTGACTATTTCCCGACGTTTGGACCGTGTCGCCGTGGTCGCGCGCAGACTGACTGCCAAATGACTTCCAATACACCAGTCATAATGGGTCCTTTTCGACAGAAGCTTGCCGCTATGTCCGCGGCTCTTGGAGCGAGTGTGACCCTAAGACCAACGTGCGCTCCCGCAAGTTGACTTTGAAGAAAGGCGACCCTACCAGCTGCGAGGGAAACAAGACCATCCAAAAGAAATGCAAGAAAGGTACTGTTTCAGTTTTAATTTTCATTTAGTTATTACTCCTCATTCCATTTCAATATAGTGAACATTATTCAACTAGCCCTTTCATTTTATACCCTTTTTGAGAGAGTTATGAATAAAAATGAAATTCGCCATTTTGTGGTGGCGGCAATCTTGGATCCAATTCGGTCCAAAAATTAGTTCAAAGATAGACAAACCCACACGTCCAACTTAACTGAACCTGTTCATCCATCGTTTTTGAGTAGGGGGCTAAAATATAATTACACAAAAACAAATAAACACAATCATTGAACAATCAATCTAATCCTATTATGCATGTATAGAAACAACTTAATTGAACCAAAGCTCTGTCTGGCTACCATGAGCTCTGTCTGGCTCCGTCTCTAGCTCTGGTTTTGAGTCTATGTGACTGTTCACCAGTGTAATAAACTGTGTGTGACGTTTCGACGTTAGGATTTATTTAGTCAACACTCACACAGACTCAAAGCCAGAGCCAGAGTCAGAGCCAGACAGTGCTTGTGGTAGGCCTACAGCTCTAACATACCAGAGCTTTGAAGTTCCTCCTTTTAGAGTTTTTGTAAGCCCATTTCTCCCAACAGTCCTTTGAGCAGCAACAATAAAAATGTAACGTTCCCCAGCTTGCCGCTACGAGAAGTCCGCTTGGAGCGACTGCAGCCCCAACGGCGAAATGTCCCGCACCGACGTGCTAAAGGCCAACAGCGACCAAACCTGCGACAAGAGCCGACGCGTCGTCAAGAAGTGCAACAAGAACAAGCAGGCGAAGGTCACCAAAGACAAGGGTAAGGCATAGAATAGACCTCTGAATTTGTTTTTTTTTTACCATAAATAGCTTCACCTACCTACCTAGGAAATTACACCACAATTATACATAGAACACTTAGGACATTATGGTTTGAGGATGTTATTAATCAGAAATGTTTTCATGAATTGTGTTATTTCAGGTTGCGCGCTGTAATGCTAATTTCTTCTTCTTCTTCTTGCGGTGTCACTCCTCCTTGCTCACGATATGTTATCATCAGCCTGAAGAAGTGGCTATACATTTCCAGGAAGAACGATTCTGAGCTTTCCATCCAACAACTTCCCGCGACCTTACAATGTCGCCGGCTCATTGACAGACTTTTATACAAACAAATATGACAAGTGTCATCATATATCATAAAAGTAATTTCTAAAAAATCATGAAAATTAGAACCATTATTGAAAATCATCACACAAAGGTGGTCAGTTGCCTCTTTAATTAATTCTACGAGCTATGTATGACCTCGATTCTTCTACGGATTTCTTAATTTGTGAAATTCCCAGATGTTGTAATGCTCTTTTAAATCTCAACTGTTTTAATAAAAATTAATGCTCTGGTGACGGAGCGCCTTTATATGTACCCAAGTTTTCGTTTTTCACTCGCTCGTGGCCCGAGGTTAGCATTCATGCATTTTGCCGACACAAATTCAAATGTCGGTTCAATTTAGCTCTATCACTTTTTTTCGTCCTTGTTTTTATCAATAGCAGAGGTGGAAACATTTTGAAATGGCGGATAGAGTAACTCTATTTGTGTTTGTATTTATTGTTTTACTTTAATTATAACGGTTAACACCAATTACATATCGTCGGTCGGATTCATTACCGGAACATTTCCGAAATCACGTTTTTTGAGATAAATATGCAGAATGGTTGGAAATTGAATACTCTATCCAAATCACTAACGGTATAACTCAAATTTTGGTTCTAGTTGACAGAAAACTACTAATTCCGTTAAAGAAAAGTTCCGTTCCGTTCTGTTTTCAAAAACTTTAACCCTCAATTACTCAAAACGTATAATTTTGAGATGTTCCACTAATGATTCTCACCGACGATATTACGATTTTAAGGTACGGCCACATCTAGGCGATAAACTGCAATATTTGACAGTGCTACTTGAATCGCTGTTATATTTGACAGTCAAATCGCAGCATTGCATCGCAGCTAATCACCAGCATATCACCTAGATGTGGCCGTACCTTAAAATGGTTAAATGAAAGATAGTGAAACAGGCATTAAATGATTTTTTTTATTGCAGGTCACCGAAGTCGCCAGTAAGGAGCCAGCGGCAGCGGCCTAAATTATGTTAAATTCTATTATTGTGATGTTCTTTCATTGGTCATTTAAGTAACAGTGCCAAATAGTCACATGAATTTGATTGACACAATGTTTTATTATATTAAATTAATCCATAGTAGGTAGTAGCAGTAATACCGAATGGTACAGTTTAATCTCGTACATTAGGTGGCGAAGTACGTATTTTATTATCACTGGTTCGAATCTTTGATATTAAAATAAAGTAAGTACTAAAACAAAACGTTCGTTTTATTTCTCTTTCTCTATACTTAAGTAGGTAGGCATACCACAGTCATACAATTAGTCGGAGTAGCTGGAATTTAGAACATAGTAGGACTATGTTAATTATTTACATGAGCCAGATAAAAGAAAAAGTCACTGTCATGTCGTATAAAGGCCTGCGCACACCTAGTTCGCTGGCGGTAGCGATCAATGAAAAGCTGTCAAATATCGCTGTCAAATCTCAAATCTGACAGCGATATTTGACAGCGTTTCACTGATCGCGTTCGCCAGCGAACTAGGTGTGCGCAGGCCTAGGAAGTCAAGGAGGTCGCATTCGAAAGACTTAATTGGAGAAAACTGCATCAAAAAGTCAAAGTCAATAGTTTTTTATTCAGTACGATGCAAGAATCACTTTGAAAACCCCGACAAGAGCTAAGCTCTTAAATTTAAGAAGAAGAAGAAGGACTATGTGGCCGGATAAGTTTCGCCAAAATGAATGAGCAATATTATCTGTTCCTTTCTCCATATAAATTCAGCAGTTGTTTGTCATAAGATAAAAATGCCTTGCTGCACAAGAAATACTTTCTGTACATCCTCCTTACTTTTACTCAGAAACCTCATTGTAGTGATATTTTAAATTAAATAAACTGGTGAAAATTACAAAAATGGCGATAGTGGCAGGCAGAAAACAAGGGAAAGTCACACAAAGTTAACATCGTTCTTTTTATCGGATAAATATAATTTCTGAGAATCGAACTGAATGGGGAATTTCAGTTTGTGAAATGAAGTCGATATCCTCTTAAAATTAAATTACAAACAAATCTCTTGGTGAAAGTGTGCTGGATTAGAAAATGCCTGGCGCAGATCCCAAGCGTTTTGCGTTGGCGATCTTCTTCTCTTCTTTATTTAATGGCATCTGTCCATTTCGGATCAATTTCGCCAGTGTAGTGAAACGCTGTAAATATAGCTGTCATGTTTGACAGTGTTTCACTGATCGCCACTGATGTGCCGCTAATGCCACTGTGAAGGCATTATGTTTTCAAACTAGGAATGTTTAGGAACGTTTATGGCTTTTATGGCATTAAGGCACCATCAATGGCGGCACAACTAGACGCGCCACGAACAAAATGTATGCATACAGATGTACCTCTGGTGATATAGCTGGTTCCCGTTTTGTTGCGCAAATAATTTGATAGCGGCTATCGAATCCCCAGCTGATGGCAATGCAGACCAGGTACCCGAAGTCGGAGTTTTGCTACCACATTTCGTTACCAAATGTTGTTTTCGTTTCGCCTATTTGTCTCTCTCTATTGTATGGAGAAAATATGAGACGGCAAAAATACCTTAGAGTTGTTGTCTTATCTTTTCTATATACAATAGACGGAGACAAATAGGCGAAACGAAAACAACATTTGGTAACGAAATGTTGTAAATGCACTGCGACTTCGGGTACTGATAACTAAAATACGTCTATGAGGAAAACAAGACGAACAACCACGCGGTAACCGATAATAGAGAAGTCATGGAAAATAAAAAAATTTACCGCATTGCTAAGTACTTTATTGAATAATTTAAAACCGCAATCCGACGACTCGTTCGAGCCTGATTCAATGTCTCGAATAAATGTGCACCTATATTCAACGTCTCCCATCAAATATTGAATCAAACTCGACCGCGGCGCGGATAGCAGTCAATAAATAAATAATTTAATCTTAAATAACAATAAATATTGAAAATAATCATAGAAAAATCGTACAAAAATGACAGTGAGTCTGCCTTCTAATACTATCCGCAAACCACGAGACAGGGCACGTGGCCTACGTCTCGGGGAACGAACGTGCTGTCGTTTATATCACAGGTTAGGGTGCTAGCACACGGGCGATTACAATTTAGCGATCGGCAAACTTGGTTTCTCAACAGTCGAATTGTATCAAAAGATACTGCTGTTCGAAACATTTTAATCAGATTCTCTACAAATAGTACGAGATATTACCTAAGTATAGCTAAAACTAAAGCCCGTGTAAGCACATAATATATGTCCGCGCAAACGGATCACTTAAAAAGTTGCTTGGCGTAATGCCATATTCTGAAGAAGTATTCGTCCCGGCGCAGCAAAGACCCTCGCGCGTACGACCGGATGTCAGCATCCATGTTGTGGTCTCGGAGCCAGGAGGTGGTGGTCTGACTGAAGGAGGTCGGCTCTGTGGCTTCCGTGATCTCTCCATGCTCCTCGTCTGCGTGCGAGTCTGTACAACAAACGTATCTATCAGACCCTTTACTAAAATAGATATAGATAGAACATACTATATTGCATGACTGGCCTCTCGGCTCAGTTGGTAGTAGCTCTGCCTTCTGCGCCGTAGGTCGTGGGTTCGATCCCCACCGAGAACAAATATTTGTGTGGTGAACATAAATGTTTGTTCTCTGTCTGGGTATTATTGTATTCTAAGTATGTATTTACAAAAAAAAAAAATGTATTCAAGTATTATATCAGCTATCCGGTTCCCATATTACAAGCTCTGCTTAGTTTGGGGCTGGGTAGTGTTGTGTGAATTGTCCACAATATTTATTTATTTATTATTTATTTATACCACATAAAAGGTCGCGCATAAAGGCGCGTTTCCATTATGCAAGTGATTTGCATACTATATAGTTGCAAGTTGCATGCAAATTGTGTAGTGGAAACAACAACTTGCAAACAAGTTGCAACTTGTATGCAATTAGGTTTAAACTTGTACGCACAATAATCAAGTCGGCACATTTGCACGCAAGTTGCAAAATTGTTGCAATCCAGTCGTGTACCAATGATTTTTTCTGTTGAAAAATGTATGTACACAATGCTCTCAAACGGTGAAGGAAAACATCGTGAGGAAACCCGCGGCTTAGTCAGCTCCGCACGTATTGACCATGTCTTTCTTGTGGATTAGGGCGAATACGCTGCCAGGATGGTATAGGTGCTGGGTAAGCCTATTCCATCTAAAATCCTGTCCCAGGCACTGTAGCGTCCCGCGATTAGGGCTTGTGTAATCACCAGTTGCCTCTGACGCTATATCAATAATTATCTACAATAGATGCAAATGCCTGTTTTTTACCACATAAAATTAACAAAGGAAACACAGAAAAACCTCAAAGTGGAATTTATTCGGAATATTTTAAGTTTAAGAAAGTTGGCTTAGTGCAATCAAACGTTTAAAAGTTTACAAAATAGGTATAATGCAGAGAGTCACTAACTCAAATTCAAGATTTTTCATTGATTCTAAATGCATTACATTTTAGTGCCGAGTGTACAAATAAAATGCACACCCTTCAAACCAAAACGCAGCCTTTCGTATTTGTATTTATTGATTTACTTTTATTATGACACCAATTACAATAATTAAAGATATAACAGACAAAACGAAAAATAAATAAAGCAATGCTGCTTCACGGTAGAAATAGTGGTACCTATATAGTAATTCTCCGGACTAGCACTTCACAAAGAGCTTTATTACGACTATAAAGAAAGAATATAATTATAAGTTTAAAAAACTTGAGAAACCGACTTCATTGTGAAACGGCTAAACCGATTTTAATCAAATTTGTTTGGGACAATCTGGACGTAAGAATAACCTTCCAATTAAAAAAATAATTTTCTAAATCGGTTCATAAATGACGGAGGCATGCAGTTACAAACATTAAAAAAAATATTTAAAAAAAAATGGCAACACCGATTTTAATAAAATTAAAATGTGACCAATCTGGAAGCAGTACCTTTCAAATAAAAAAATATTTTTTCAAATAGGCTCACAAATGACGAAGTTCAACAACCGAAATTGAGAACCTCCTCCTTTTTGATTGGAAGTCGGTTAAAAATAGGTATAGGTAGATAAAGAGTACGCGCCCTTCAAAAAGCCTCTATAGCACGACTGACCTGCTAGAAAAATGCATTCAGATTTGTTGGTTTAGAAAGGGTGAATATCTACGCTACAGGCCACATCTACACTAACACAAATATAAAAGCCACACTTTGTCTGTTTGTTGTATTCTCGTCTAAGCTGAATCGACCTTCACGTGATGTGTAAATATTTCTAAGGGAAAGCTCGTCTTTGTTGTAAGTACAAGACATGTCTTTTGAAATCAGCACAATTTATAAATGTATTTGTGTACGACGAAGAATTTACAAAGTTATATTTATTGGCTTTTCGAGACGAATGGACTAAAACGACGGAACGATAATAAATGATAAGAAGAAACATTATTTTGTAACATTATTTTTTTATCATTACCTACACACCTAATTCGTTTTATATTATGTACTATATAAAATCATCGACTGCACCTCGTGCGTCACACCAGTAGTCCTACCAAAAGCTCTGTCTGTCTCTGTCTCTGGCTTTGAGTCTGTGTGAGTGCTCACCATTGTATTATACTGTGAATAGGATTTATTTAGTCAACACTCACACTGACTACAAACCAGAGCCAGAGACTGAGCCAGACAGAGTTTGTGGTAAGTCTACAGATTGTCACACTGGCGATGGCGTGACTAAGAAGAATTTATTTTAGTCGTAGTCACACTACATTGTGAAGGATCGCACTTGACCGAACTAATACTGTCCTTCCACTGCCAAAAACTCTACAAAAGATGCAATGAACTTTTTACTTTGTTTATTTGCGAGCGGTACGCTTGATAATTAACGTTTACCTACTTGTAGCCTTTGGACGTCTGAAATACTACAACCCACAATAATCGGTTGCTCTTTCATATCATATCAATGAATTTATGAATACGACATTGTTGGAATCCTCTTTTGACACGGACTGCTCCTGAGATCTAATCTAATCTAATATTATATAAAATTTGACGCTATTTCTCTTAGAATATTGTCTATAATTTTATGCTTCTTATTTATTTTTACCAATTCATATTTGAAGATCTTAATTTAATCGATTTTAGTAACTAATAATATTGTAAAAACTGACATGTCTTGTATTACAGTCAATTGTGATAAATAAATAAACGGAACTGAACAAACATTTGTCTGGTTTCCACGCGATCGAAGCCGCGGGCAACATCAAGTCATCATAAAGGTCAATCTCGACAGCATCCGGAAATAGCTGATAGAAGCCTCGCTTCAAAAGCTCTATTGAATGTGGAAGTCTGAATAGACTGGCAGGCGACACTTCGACACAATCTTTGAAACAAAAGCGAAGTAATTATCGCATGCAGTCTATAGGGGTTGCTCTGTCAGATTGTGAGGCTTTTACAGGTTTTGACCCTTATTCATATGGATCTGTAGATTATATTTGTCACTGTCACTTTCATGTCAATAAAAAAAAATAGCAACAGACAACCGACAATTTTGTTAGCGCTTAGTGACCAATATAAAGGCATCGATTTTAATACATACCTAGTATAAGTGCCACTGTATCTTATATCTTTCGGAATAGTCATCGGAATTGCCTATTCTTACCTGTTAATATTATGGGCACTGGAATAAAGATCAGAGTGTATGTTTAATGCGCCACGTACCGTGTAGTATTTTTAAAGTGAAAGCAGTGAAACAAATTTTGAGGTAGGATACCAATGAACTCGCGCACTGTCACATCACCTGTCATGTTCCCGACCTTCGCCAAAGCTAGGGGGGGAGGGGGAGGGTTGGTTTCATATCTATCGCCACTCCCTAAGTTACATTGCTTTTTTTAAACTAATAAGTGGCCCCACAGAATCAAACATCACGTGGCGTTGGGTGAATGTGGACTGTTTATACATATAGATAGACTAGCATCCCGTCCCGGCTTCGCACGGGGTAGACAATATTGTTGTACATTATTTTGTTCTATCGCTAATAATTTCGGCAGCGCATTCGACGAAAGACATTTTAAGACTCATTTTTCTACACCTTCGGTTACATTGTTCAAATTTTAACAAGGATCCCCAATTTTTTTCAAAATGAAATGTAGCCTATGTTAAATTGGAAGAATGTAGCATTCTATTGGTGAAATATTTTTTTAAATCGGCCTAGTACTTTTTGAGCCTATTCATTAAAAACATACAAAAATAGGTACAAATCTTTCCTCTTTATAATAGGCTTTTTAGGCGTGTGGCACCCCTAGGCGCTCTAAAGGCGGCGCACAAATTGGGAAATCTGACAGATGCAGAACATGAAGCTATGTATGGCGAGGGATTAAGGGGCAGACTACCGTCGGTCGATGGCCTTGTATCTCGCACACATTGAGCTTTTGAATGACAAAAGAAACTGAAAGGTTGTGTTCAATCAAATTGAAATCGTGTTGTCGTATAACTTGAACGTCCTTGATTTTCACGTTTTTTATAATTTATATTTTTTTATAATTGCACAATAACTGTGCAGTTCTGTAAAAGTGGGCAATACTCGTGCAGTCGCACGACTCACGAGTTATGAGTTTGTTTGATTTTTTTTCATTTTATACAAGTAAACAGGCCTTGGCATCTATTGTAGATGATTTATATAGCGTCAGGGGCGATTGGTGATTACTCATGCCCTTACTTGCGGGACGCTATAGTGCCTGGGACAGGGTTTTAGATGGAGTAGGCTTGCCCAGCACCTATTTTATACAGAGCTGTCAATAATGGTGTAGGTAACCGTGTCGCGAGTTAAATGCATTTTGCCATCTAAAAAAGTTTTTAGTTAAAAATCCTCCAACTCTTCCTTAGCGAAGAGTTAAGAAGATTTTTGCTACTTTTTTACTGCTGCTTTGTGTTTTGTGGCTTACCTTCTCCGGGAACAACTTTGAATGGTTCATCAGACTCCAGCGGTTCACTGAGTCCGATCTCGTTCCTCGCGTATATCCTGATCATATACGTGTGGTTCTCATTCAAGTCTCTGATGTTAAACTTGAGAGTGTGGGCGTCGACCTTCCCGACCTCCATCCACATGGTCTTGGTGACGTCACGGATGGCGATGTTGTAGCCTAGAAGAGGAGCCCCACCATCCCATTCGGGGGTGCCCCATGACGTCATTACAATGTTGTTGCCGACTGTGCGGATCTCGAGTGGCGCAGTCGGTGGGGATGGTACCGCTGGAAAAAAAAAACAATTTTTAATTTACTTGACAAAAAAAAGTGGAGTGATAAAAAAAATGGTCTATAATGATGAATGATCATGATAGCTTAACATCAAGAGAGATGGCAGTAAAACAAGCTATTAAATTGTACCATAAAACCTAATTCTATAATTATTTTGTTAGGCCAGTGACCATGTAATGATGAAATCGTTCTATGGAAATGTGTGGGGGAGGCATTGGCGTTTTCAGATCCAAGCAGATTTTTAAAGGTTGATGAATTTTGGTACAATAAAACTTAGTCAACACTTCGAAAGAAACGAAACTGATGCCTTATTGTAACAGAAGGACTCCTCTAGGTTTATTAGGTGGTAAATGTTCTAGAACTGTCTAGAACGATCTAATATTCATGTCATTCACATCGTATATGTATGCTACCCAGGCAACGCCTCATTCGTTGCTAGAGTCTGTTCAGAAAGAGAGCCGTCGTGGTCATATTGTGAACTAACGTTTCGATTTTTACATGGCAGCTCATCCCTTTCTTTCTGTCAGCATTTTGCATCATAAAAATTAAATAAAGGAATAGTACACTAGTTGTGATAGGATCAAAACGTAACAGACGCGCTAATTGTATTGCCCACTAAACAAAAACAGCTGCGCCCTCAAATCCCACGACGGGTCTCTTTCTGAACAGACTCTAGTAATATTGTAATGCCCCAGCGGGGCTCATGTTCTGGACGTTATTACCCCCTAAGACCTATAAAACACATGAAGCAATGAATAAATGAATATGAATATACAAAATGTTTACTCACTGGCATGCTTTTCAAGCAGCACAGGCTTAGTAGGAGTCGGAAGGCTGACTCCAACAGCGTTCTCCGCCGATACCCTGAAGACAAGTTCCTGCTTCTCCTTGATGTTTTCAATGCAGTGTTCGTACACTGTTCCACTGACTGTGACGATTTTAGTCCACGACTTCGCACGGACAGTCTTGTACTCTATTATGTAATCTGGAAAAGCAAACATCATCATTAGAGCTTGGCAGCTCAGTTGGTAGTGCTTTCTGTGCCGCAGCTGTGGGTTCAATCCCCACCGGCAACAAATATTTTGACTGGCCACTCAGCTCAGTTGGTAGTAGCTCTGCCTTCTGCGCCGTAGGTCGTGGGTTCAATCCCCACCGAGGACAAATATTTGTGTGGTGAACACAGATGTTTGTTCTCTGTCTGGATGTTATATTGTATTCTAAGTATGTATTTAAAAAAAAAATATATACATATATAACTATTATATCAGCTATTTGGTTCCCTTAGTACAAGCTCTGCTTAGTTTTAGGCTTGATAGTGTTGTGTGGATTGTCCACAATATATTTTATTTATAATGCAAAGATTTGTTCCTCAAAAAAGCTCCGGTCGTGCACAGGTTTTCGAACTTCGATTCTATAATATGCCGGTTTCCCCACAATGTTTTTCTTACAGGAGACTGTAACTAGCTGTGTACAGAATAAACCTTAGAGATTTCACTAGTGGAATTCCACCTTATGTCGTTGAAAACCAGGATAGAAGAGATATTACAACATACTTGTGACAACACTTCCGCCATCGCTTTCTGGCACCACCCATTGAAGTGTTACGGATCGTGACGTCATTTCCTTTACTAAGACGTCCCTGGGCGGCGACGGTGCAGCTGCAAAGGAAATATATATTCCAATAAAGCATTGATATCGGAAATACGTGAGTTTCGCTTGACTTCACTTGCGTTTTCTGTATCAAAATGGAAATGCGAATTCTATAAGTCTCAAGGCCCTGGTATAAAGTCGCCTGCAAACGTGTTGCACCCGATATCAAAAGATTCTACTTCATAAGTTAAAAATTTATTGCCAGTACACTTTATTTTTCAAAATCAATAAGGTAGAATAGTTCTGCTAATGTAAAGCCTTGTGTACAGATCACCTGCAATGGCGATCTGCTGTCAAATATCGCACTGTCAAAGCTTGCGTGTGTGTTTGTAAACCCTATGCTGAAACAGATCGTCATCGCAGATCACCCAGATGTGCGAAGTAAGCTGAGTCGGGGCCTATTTAGCATTATTTTTATCTCCGTTATCTGTTGTGAAATAAATGTATGTTCCTTTTTTTTATGAAGTACTACAGCCAATATAATTATGTTCCCGCTAATTTGCATGCTACAGATATTGCAGACGCAGACCAGTTTACCGGTAACATAATTTTACTCACTACAGAAACTTACCTAGCTTTTTTACTTTTTTAACTTTTTTATCGACAATTTAGGACGTTCAAAGAAAGGCTGCCTTTCAATATTTCCCAAAACAGGAAGCTTCAAACCTACGACACTGATTTACTTTTTATATCGCTAGAAATAATAGCTGGCTTGAAAGCCATTAACGTTAGCATAATCGGTAAAATAATCCATCCACAATTGCAAATATGCATGGAAATATAGCGAATCTAAATGTAAATATAATCTTATTTAGTTCTCTTCATAAAATAAGGTTCCGTCAAATAAATAATCTTTCAGATATTTGAATCTTTCAAAATTTGAAGATGTCAGTAGTCCATGACAGTTTCGGCAAATTTACGGCAATTTTTTTTATCATCCGTACTTGATGTGCGGGCTGGTTTTTCCGCAAGTAGGCCGCTGGCAGGCCCTTTTTGCGTGACCCTTGACACGTGTTGCTTGAACTTTTTTAGGTTCTACGACACACCGGTT
The DNA here is from genome assembly GCA_939531255.2 of Thera britannica. Taxonomy (NCBI): domain Eukaryota; kingdom Metazoa; phylum Arthropoda; class Insecta; order Lepidoptera; family Geometridae; genus Thera; species Thera britannica. Next base: position 2,780,858 of record OW618044.2, read on the forward strand.
TTCTCACGATGTTTTCCTTCACCGTTTTGAGATTACTGGCATAGTGCACATAATTTTTTCTACAAAAAAACTCATTGGGACACGACTGGATTTGACAGTTTATAGAAGAGTAGTTACGTAGAAGCAAGATTCAAGATTCAATAAGCGTTTATTCAATACGATACAAGAAGGTAGAATAGTTCTGCTAATGAGAGAGCAAGATGCAAGAATCACTTTGAAACGTCTTAAAGCTAGGTGAGTCTAGGTGCCAGTTCCACGCGACCAAGCGTAGAAGAACAGGCAACAAACTACGTCTCGGTTCCTACCGTTTTTTTATATGATCCTTTTACAAATCAAAAATTGTCTAAGATAATAGCAGTGAAGTTCCAGTGTGGTGCCACTTCACTTAGTCAGACGTATGCAATGTAATTATACAAAAGCAAAAGTTTCAAAGACAGCACACGCTACGCTTCAAAGTTATAATAAAGTATCTACACAGATATAAAAATAAGATATGAAATAGTAGGTACAGACATTGCAAATTGACATGCTAGCTTTCTATGGGTAGAGTGACCGGGACATCGGGCCACGCAGTTTTATCATTCATATAGCTATCTAGAGTATAGTACGCTTTCTTTATCAAATTACTCTTAATATAGGCTTTAAACTTCCGAATTGGAAGCTTAGTTGCATTTTCCGGAAGTTTATTGTAGAAGCGTACAGTGTTCCCCATAAAAGACCCATTTACCTTCTGTAGACGAAATTTGGGAATATAAAGTTTATTTTTATTTCTAGTGTTAATATTATGTGAATCACAATTTTTCTGAAAGCTACAGATGTGTTTGTGAGTGTACAGTAAGTTTTCATAATAATATATATATTGTGAAATTACTGTGAGGATATTAATTTCCTTAAATCGCTCCCTCAATGAGTCTCGTGATTTCATTTTATAGATGGCACGTATGGCCCTTTTTTGTAAAACGAATATAGTTTGAATATCAGCTGCTTTCCCCCAGAGAAGGATACCGTAAGACATAACACTATGGAAGTAGCTGAAGTAAATTAGCCTAGCTGTAGCTTCATCAGTGAGCCATCTTATAGTCCGAACTGCATATGCAGCCGAACTTAGTCTGGCAGCAAGTGCTTTGATTTGCGGTCCCCACTGCAATTTTTTGTCAAGATTAAGTCCTAAGAAGATAGTAGAATCTACAAGGTTAAGTGACTCTCCATTAAGTATAATATTAGTTGGCTGGAGAGTCACATTTGGTAAGGTAAACTTAATACACTTGGTTTTCTTAGCATTAAGTAAAAGATTATTAACGTTAAACCAGTTAAGTATTTGCGACAGAGATGCGTTAACGTCATCGTAATTAGCCTTCAATCTATCAACTTTAAAAATTAATGAGGTATCGTCAGCAAATAGTACTATTTCACATAGTTTTTTAACAAAAAAAGGGAGGTCATTTACGTACACTAGAAACAAGAAAGGACCTAATATCGAACCTTGTGGCACCCCCATGTCAATAACTGACCCAGAAGATCTCTCACCGCTCACATCAACTTTAAGGACTCTATCAGTCAAGTACGATTGTATTAGGTCAATGGAGCGATTTAGAATGCCGTAATGTTTAAGTTTAGATATTAATGTAGCATGATTTACACAGTCAAAAGCTTTGGAAAGATCGCAGTTGCAGGGGTTAGATTTGTAGGGGCGTCGGTCTAAGTAGCTAAATGTCCAACAGAGAAAAAGGTATAATGAGCAGTAAGTCTAATTAGCAAAATGTATATAGGAATAGGTACCTCAAGTTGATGGAATCAAACTAAAGACGTAGAGGAGGCAATACTTTCTTACAGATGATGGTTACCTAATTAACTATTTTCATCAGCAAATAATATAATAAAATAATACTCACTAAGCGTTTTTCCAATAGTTATCCTTTCATCCGACTCGTAAGCCTGACTTGTACCAATCTCGTTCCTAGCGTATATCCTAAACTGGTACGTCGTGTTCAAAGTCATCTTCTGTATCCTCGCTGTAGTGGTGGTCACTGTGGCGACGGACTTCCATTCCTGGCCTTCGATCCTCATCTCCACGTTGTAGTCCAGGATAGGCGAGCCTCCGTTCCTTTCGGAAGGATACCAGGTGATGGTTATGCTGTTCTTGTTGATGCCGTACAGACCCAGTGGTCCAACGGGTGGGGATGGTACGTCTGGATAAAAAACAGATTGTATTAAGACGGAGGTATCCGGGTCTACAGTGGCCAAAGAGACAGCTAGAGAAGAGACTTTTGCAATTCAGTGGGTGAAGTTGATGCCTAACTCAAGGACTAGTCCACAGTGGCCAAAGAGACGGCTAGAGAAGAGACTTTTGCAAATCAGTGGGTGAAGTTGATGCCTAACTCAAGGACTAGTCCACAGTGGCCAAAGAGACGGCTAGAGAAAAGACTTTTGCAATGCAGTGGGTGAAGTTGATGCCTAACTCAAGGACCAGTCCACAGTGGCCAAAGAGACGGCTAGAGAAGAGACTTTTGCAATTCAGTGGGTGAAGTTGATGCCTAACTCAAGGACTAGTCCACAGTGGCCAAAGAGACGGCTAGAGAAGAGACTTTTGCAAATCAGTGGGTGAAGTTGATGCCTAACTCAAGGACTAGTCCACAGTGGCCAAAGAGACGGCTAGAGAAAAGACTTTTGCAATGCAGTGGGTGAAGTTGATGCCTAACTCAAGGACCAGTCCACAGTGGCCAAAGAGACGGCTAGACAAGAGACTTTTGCAATTCAGTGGGTGAAGTTGATGCCTAACTCAAGGACTAGTCCACAGTGGCCAAAGAGACGGCTAGAGAAGAGACTTTTGCAAATCAGTGGGTGAAGTTGATGCCTAACTCAAGGACTAGTCCACAGTGGCCAAAGAGACGGCTAGAGAAAAGACTTTTGCAATGCAGTGGGTGAAGTTGATGCCTAACTCAAGGACTAGTCCACAGTGGCCAAAGAGACGGCTAGAGAAGAGACTTTTGCAATTCAGTGGGTGAAGTTGATGTCTAACTCAAGGACTAGTCCACAGTGGCCAAAGTGACGGCTAGAGAAAGAGACTTTTGCAATTCAGTGGGTGAAGTTGATGCCTAACTCAAGGACTAGTCCACAGTGGCCAAAGAGACGGCTAGAGAAAAGACTTTTGCAATGCAGTGAGTGAAGTTGATGCCTAACTCAAGGACTAGTCCACAGTGGCCAAAGAGACGGCTAGAGAAGAGACTTTTGCAATTCAGTGGGTGAAGTTGATGCCTAACTCAAGGACTAGTCCACAGTGGCCAAAGATACGGCTAGAGAAAAGACTTTTGCAATGCAGTGGGTGAAGTTGATGCCTAACTCAAGGACTAGTCCACAGTGGCCAAAGAGACGGCTAGAGAAGAGATTTTTGCAATTCAGTGGGTGAAGTTGATGCCTAACTCAAGGACTAGTCCACAGTGGCCAAAGAGACGGTTAGAGAAAAGACTTTTGCAATGCAGTGGGTGAAGTTGATGCCGAACTCAAAGACTAATGACATCCCCATTGCACTACACGTGCGCATATTATTTTAATTGTATATCGAAACTTGGTAAAGCTATCGAACCCACAGTAATTATAAAAGCTTCTTATTCAGTACTTTACCACGGCCTAAGTAATTGGCATGTAATTGCAGCGCCGATGCCATACTCGTACCGACTTAGTTTGTATTAAAAGTAAATACTTAGACTCAAGTGATTGAATAAGTTCAAGAGGCTTACACATAAAAAATATGTTATAAGCACAATATTTAGAAAGTGGATTCTGCAAGAAAAAATACAAATACCTACGACGAATAATACGTTATATTTTTCTAGTAGCAACAGCCCGATAAGTCGGATTTCCACACTCCGGCGAGTGGGACTGCGGTCCGAGTACCTATCGGTCCGAGTCGACGGAAGCCTCGATATTTCGACAAAAAAACAGCATTTGCTTGCCAGGCTTGTGCAGTCTATTTTCTTCAAAATATTTGATCATAGAACAACAAACTGGGATACTGCAGGGCTACCACGAGCTCCATATGGTTATGCCTATGGCTGTCAAATTGTGTATAGAAAGGCTGACCCACACATTCATTTTCTTCTTGGGTTTTAATGTGTTGACACTGTTGACACAATTTTGACAGCCATAACCATAACCATATGAAGCTCATGGTAGGCCAGCTGGATAACCACTGGGATAAACGAGTTCTGGATTGAAGGCCGCGTTTAGGCAAACGTAGTGTAGGATACCCTCAGACTAGTTAGAGTGATGACTTGCGCAGGGTGGCGGGCAGCAAATGGATGGGAAGGGAAGAGCCATAGACTAGGCTCAGTGGCGCGCCATGGGGGAGACCTAGTTCTAGCAGTGGGCTGCAATAGGTTGATGATGATGGTGATGATGATGAGAACAACAAACTTACCTAAAGCAGTCTTGATAACGATAGGTTCACTCTCCAATGCTTCGGAGAGACCAATCGGGTTTTGTGCCATTATGCGGAACATGTATTCACAGTTCTCATTCAGTCTCTGTACACAATACGTCTCGACATCCTTATCCACGTCCGCTACTTTCACCCATTGGTTAATTTCTGGTTCGTGCTTTTCAATGGCGTATTTTGTTAGTTCTAAGCCACCGTCGTCTACTGGTGGCTTCCATTCGATGGTGACGGACTCACGGCTTATTCCACGCATGATGACAGGACCTTCAGGCTTGCTGGGCTTGTCTGAAACGGTGAGTTAAACGTTAAACATGAATTATTTGATCATGATATTTATAACGGGTGAGCCTTGCGCAAATCTAGATCGCCAGCAATGGTGATCTAGATATTGTATGCGGATGTAGGCAAAACCTTATGCTGAAAGTGATCGCTATCGCCATCGCAGATTGCTGATCACCTAGATGGGCTTTAGATTAGATACTCACCATAAACTTTAAGTGATAACTCAACAGTTTTCGTGGCCGCCTTGTTAGTTGCTTCAATAGTGTATTTACTACTATGCGAACGCTTACACGTTTTTATTCTTATCGTGCTTACATTGTCCTCAGTCAGTATAACTATTTCTTTAGACTTTTCTATCTTTTTACCGTTCCTGTACCAAGTTACAGTAGGATTTGGTATGCCTTGTATCACGGCCGATACCGTCCATTCGTCGTCAACCTTGCGTTTCTGGTTTATTTCTTCTTCCGTTACTATTATAACTGGTTTCTGTTGAACCTCTAGCGTACACGATGTTTCAGCTTCGCCAAACTCGTTAGACGCAACGCATTTGTACACTCCTTCGGTAGTTGTTGTGGTTGTGACCACGAGAGTGGCAACTCGGTTGACGTAAGTAGCTTTAGCGGTCTTGAGAGCTTTACCGTCCTTGTGCCAAACAACCTTTGGTTGCGGGACTCCACCAAATATACAGTTCAGCTCAATATTCTCATCTAATGAGCCAACGACATCTCGCAGTGGTTTTTCTACAGTAGGAGGTTGAGACTTCGTGACTTTTTCTATCTTGATGTATTCAGATATTTCAGATGATTCACTCACGCCTACTTCGTTCACCGCGAACACCCTGAATCTATATGACGACTTCGTTTTCAGATTCTTTACATAACATTGGGTTTTGACGATCTTGTCAATAGATATCCATCTATGAGAAAAACAACCAATGTCAAATTAATAAAATCTAAAATAGCATAAATTATTTTCGTGTTTAATAATAATCGTTTATTAATTTTGTTAAGGGTTCTAAGAGATTTCAATAAATTAGCAAAAGTAACTTACTCAGCTGTGTTTATTTCCTGGTACTCGAGAATATAGGAATCAATAGTAGAGTTTCCGGTGTCTTTTGGTTCATCCCAGCAGACGTTAGCAGAAGTTTCGTCTGTTTCTAGGACGGCGGGTTTGCCTGGTGGTGATGGAATATCTGAAACAACAATTTTATCGTTGGTATCTTCCGCCGTTGGCCATCAGGCTAGTTTAAGTAATCGTAATAAACCTCTGGGAAGTTTTGTGCTTGGACAAACTAAATGCACGTAGTTTTTAGACTAATCGAATTTTGTAGCTTCTTCTACCGCGGAGATAATACAATCCGCTGAAAAAAAATGATGGGCAGTAAAATTTAAGAGGTTAAAATAACTAACCTAGAACAACAACGTTGATATCCGTAATGGTTTCTCCACAGTTATTTTCGAGCTTAAGTCTGTATGACCCTGCGTCGACATGTTCCACCTTCTTAATGGTCAGACTTGCCGACTTAGAGTCTATAGATGGCTTCGTATGTTTTGACTTTTTAATTATCTTAGAGCTGACCACCCACTCGTCGTTAGGCTGGGGAATGGCTTCATACTGTACAGTTATCGTGACATCATTACCACGCCTTATCCTGTACTCGCTATCATAGTTGACGATCCTTGGCGCAAATTCCACCACTGAAAATAAAGAAGTTTAGCCAATTACGTTAATACTGAAGTAGAATAAATTTAAATCATTTATCTTATCTAATCTTCATGAGCACTTACTTTCGACTTTTAGTTTAGTTGAACATTTGGCATCAAGAAGACAAACGGAATACTCCGTTTGGTCTTCTTCCTTGCATTTTCTTATAATAAGTGTACGTTTAGTAACGTCTGAGATCAATGTGAACTTTTCCGAATCTTCAATAAGAGTCTTCTTTTTATACCAGGTAACCTCGAAGGTTTCATCGGGTATTTCCACTGTGAGGTATGCGTCGGTATTAGCAGGTACCACAATGACTTCAGGTAGTCTCAGAGTGAAGTCTACAGATGGTTCGTTGACAGTAAGTTTGGCAGCGCATCTATCGTTGCCCACTTCACAAGCGTACTCACCGGCATCATCACTATCACAGTCGTAAATTTTTAGTTTTTGTTTCTTACCGTCAATGGTTAGTTGCATATGATTTGAAAATTGAATTTCTGAACCATTTTTGAACCACTGGACTAATGCATCACCCTTCGTTAGTTCAATTTCAAATGTTGCCTTATTTCCCTTTGAAACCGTCTGGTCTCTGAGACGTGATATGATTTCCGGAGGCAGTTCGACAACGGTCACCTCTGCAGTGCATGCATCGTCTCTAAGCGTACAAGTGTATTCACCTTCATCATGGACCGAGGTATTTCTGATGTAAAGCTTCCTAATGTGACCACGTTTCTCAATTTCATACTTATTCTTCTTAGGTTTAATTTGCTCGCCGTCTTTTTCCCAGAACACATCAGCGGTTTCAGAGTTGACTTCTACTTCAAGAATGGCAACATCTCGTTCTTTCACTTCAAAGTCTTGCAGTTTACGAATGAATTCGGGAATTGTTTCATGTACAATTAGTTTCGTACTTGTTTCTTGATCTTTCACAACACATTTGATAGCGCCTACGTCAGTAAGCTTAGTTTGTTTGATACGCAGCTTATGTACTTTTCCTTCTTGAATAATCTCTCTATGGTCCATGCCACTTACTTCCTTGTTATTATGATACCATTTTGTAGAGACTGTATGAGATGTTTGACATTCTAATGTAACTGTTTTTCCTTCTTCAGTCTCGTAAATTTTATTGAGCTTTTTGACGAACGTTACTTTGTCTACATCGATGGTGACCTTGGCTCCGTGAGATGACTTTCCTGCGCTATTTGCTGCCACACACTTATAATCACCAGAATCAATTTCAGAGTCGACTTCTTTTATTATCAGTTCTATATTTTCACCATCAAAGTTTTGCGTAACGGTTTCTGATGGCGTTATGACTTGATTATTTCTGTACCACGTTATTGTTGGGACAGGATTTCCAGTTACCTTAGCGGTTAACTTAATGGTTCCTTTTTCTTTAACAGTTATTTCTTGGAATCTGTGTATAAATAGCGGTGGCTCTGCATTTTCTTCGGTTGGTTCTAAAAATAAGACATAAAGTTTATTATGATAATATTATAAGATCTAGAAAAAATACCAATGTTATATTACTGTAACGCAATGCTTCAATAAATAAATATCAAATAATGTATTTCATAAATAATATTTATGCACCAAATTACCTTCTATAGTAATAACAGCACTTGTTTCCGTAGAACCTTCAGAATTAACGGCCTTCAGCGTGTAAACTCCGTCATCCTTTCCTTTCTTAGGTTTAATTATAGTTATTGTATGCATATCCCCATCAGATTTGGTAGGCATCGATTTTACTGGTTTATTGTTTTTGAACCAAGCCACAGTCGGCGCTGGGTTTCCTACAACTTGAGTAGAAAGAACAATACTTTCTCCTTCTCTTATTGTCATGCTCTTCAAAGGTTCTATCACCTGAGGTTTCTCTTTTTCACCTGTTTTTATCTTGAGCACGATGGGTAGGCTCGCTTCACCTTCTCTATTGACAGCCATCACGGTGTACGTTCCTTCCTGGAACTTCTTTACGTCCGAGATTTTCAGAACGCTGCAGTACATGTGCATGTCGGACTCGGTAGCTATAGACACATTTTCATTTGGAGTGATTTCTTCACCTTTGAATAACCATACTATGTCAGGTTCCGGAATTGCAACCAGTCTGCACTCCAAGAATATTTGTGAACCTTCGTCTACGTATTGAGCTTTGGGTCGCTTTGAGAATGTGGGTGGAATGCCTTCTAATATATCAGCTAGCGAAGATTCCCTAGAGAGACTCTTTCTGGAAAGGATAGTCATTTCAGATCCATGGTCCGACAGAGGAGCCTCGACGATGAGTTCAGTGGTACTAGACGCAAAACCAGCTGCGTTTTTAGCGACGCACGTGAAAGTGCCTGCATCTTCTGGGAAAACTTCGCGAATGATGAGAGTCGCTACATTGTCATCATCATAGTACATCTGGAAGTCTTGTGATGGTTTTATGATGGCTGTTTGTCTGAACCAAGTTATCTGCGGTCTGGGGTATCCCTCAACTTGGCATTCGAATTGTACAGTTGATCCATCTGGAGTGTGCTTGGGTCTTAGTTTTTCAACGAATATAGGAGCTACAGCCTGTTCTTCCGAAGATGGTTCTGGAATAATAAGATAGACGTCAAATATATTAAAATTTGATTTCTAGTAAGTATATAGTTTTTTTTATACAACTAGCCAATGGAAAAAACATATGGTCCACCTGATGTTAAGTGGTAACCATCGCCTATAACAAAGCGTTCGTTGGTCACCCACGTCAGGAACGTGCCCTACGATGCACTGCCTTGCGTCCATCAATTTGAGGCTTGAACAACAGATGTTTAGCCTCACGTACCTGTTATTTCACCGGCACTCACACCTTTCAAACCGAAGCACAGCAATGCTGCTTCATGGCAGAAATAGGCATGGTGGTGGTTGTGACCTATCAGAGTTTTATGCATATCTGTACGCAAGATTTGGAGATGTAATATTTAATAACTTACTCTCAAACACTGGCAGTTTATCGATCTTTTCATTGAGTTTTTTCTGCAGGTAAAGTGTGTAATTCACTTCATCCATCAGATACTGCGCCGGAACCCATCCTTTCTCCTCTGTAAGATGCTTGCGGACGAACCACCAGTCTTGGTTTGTTGTTTCTTAAAGATGACAAAGTTTACATATTATTTTGTTATTTTTAATCATATTTTTATGCAGTATAAAAACTTACTTATGTGATTCCTACCGTTAGGTTTGAAATATATTTTGTAAAAATGAGTGCCCTTAATTAGGCGTTACTTAGGTGAGAGATATTGCTTAAAGCTTGCCCTGGTTCTATTTATCGTTACCTAGCTGTAAGAAATGGTATAGTTGCTTATTATACTGACTATATCTATCAAAAAAGCAGCCAAGTGCGAGTCGGGCTCGCCCATGAAGGGTTCCGTAGTATCAAATAACATAATATAAAGGTTTTTGTAGTTCGTCGAAAGGTAAATTGCGGTTTACGATTTATGACGTATAAAAAAAAAAAACTACTGACTAGATCTCGTTCAAACCAAATATCGTTGGAAGTTTGCATAGTAATGTACAACATATATTTTTTTTAGTTTTATCATTCTCTTATTTTAGAAGTTAGAGGGGGGGGGACCAACTTTTTTCCACTTTGGAAGTGTCTCTCGCGCAAACTATTTAGTTTAGAAAAAAGCAGCCAAGTGCGAGTCGGACTCGCCCATGAAGGGTTCCGTAGCATCAATTAACATAGTATAAAGGTTTTTGTAGTTCGTCGAAAGGTAAATTGCGGTTTACGATTTATGACGTATAAAAAAAAAACTACTGACTAGATCTCGTTCAAACCAAATATCGTTGGAAGTTTACATAGTAATGTACAACATATATTTTTTTTGGATTTATCATTCTCTTATTTTAGAAGTTAGAGGGGGGGGGACCAACTTTTTTCTACTTTGGAAGTGTCTCTCGCGCAAACTATTCAGTTTAGAAAAAAATGATATTAGAAACCTCAACATCATTTTTGAAGACCTATCCATAGATACCCCACACGTATGGGTTCGATGAAAAAAAAAATGTTGAGTTTCAGTTTCAAGTATGGGGACCCCCAAAATTTATAGTTTTAGAAAAAAACGATATTAGAAACCTCAACATAATTTTTGAAGACCTATCCATAGATACCCCACACGCATGGGTTCGATGAAAAAAGATTTTTTGAGTTTCAGTTTCAAGTATGGGGACCCCCAAAATTTATAGTTTTTTTTCTATTTTTGTGTAAAAACCTTAATGCGGTTCACAGAATACATCTACTCACCAAGTTTCATCAGTCTAGCTTTTATGGTTTCGGAGAAAAATGGCTGTGACACGGCCGGACAGACAGACAGACAGACAGACAGACAGACAGACAAACAGACAGACAGACATGACGAATCTATAAGGGTTCCGTTTTTGCCATTTGGCTACGGAACCCTAAAAAACGATGTTAGAAACCTCAACATCATTGAAGACTGAATGAAGACCTATCCATAGATACCCCACACGTATGGGTTTGATGAAAAAAAAAATGTTGAGTTTCAGTTTCAAGTATGGGGACCCCCAAAATTTATAGATAAAGAAAAAAACGATGTTAGAAACCTCAACAAAATTTTTAAAGACCTATCCATAGATACCCCACACGTATAGTTTCGATGTAAAAAAAATTTTTGAGTTTCAGTTTGAAGTATGGGGACCCCCAAAATTTATAGTTTTTTTTCTATTTTTGTGTAAAAACCTTAATGCGGTTTACAGAATACATCTACTCACCAAGTTTCATCAGTCTAGCTCTTATGGTTTCGGAGAAAAATGGCTGTGACACGGCCGGACAGACAGACAGACAGACAGACAGACAGACATGACGAATCTATAAGGGTTCCGTTTTTGCCATTTGGCTACGGAACCCTAAAAACGCTTGTAAATGGGAGATATTTCAATTAAACTTATAATAATATAACTTAACAATTAAATAAAAATTATATAATAATAATCAGAGACTAAATGGTGCTATGCAAAATATTTAGTAATGTTTCTCTATATTATTCTGCTGTACTAACCACATCAAAAGCATTTTTACCTAGAATGTAGAGGCGTTCACCCTCCACCAGGTTGATTGCTTCATCCGTTTCAGCCATGTACGAGTACACAGCGAACACTGTGTCGCCACTGCGGACGTCCAGTGGGGTCTCTGTGGAGGTCACAAGCATTGAGCACACCGCCGTCATCAGACAAAGATTTTATTGGTAAGTTGACGCTGTTCTTCTCAAGAATACTTGGATCTTTTTAGAAAGATTATTCTGTATTTGTTTTTATGCAACGGCTAGGTAATTCAAGTACAATACATTAGTATGGATCCTGTTGTTGCATTATCCTAACCAACTTTGTCTTGTAGCTAAATCAACAAGGTATTTTTAAAAAACATTTTTACCTGGAAATTCTTGCTCTCTCGATATACTCATGGATGCGTCAGCTTCTGTAAGTTATCATAATAAACATAGTGTGAGGGATTAGAATTACTTAGATATCAATGCATGCATAGCTTATAAGCCCATATAAAACTACAAAATGCGCTTGGCAAAGCTCTTTGATCCACAAAGTGATAAACGTTTAGGTCCAGGAAAAAATTAAATAAATCTTTGCGAAGAACCACTAAGACTAAGTAATTCAGCTCGATAATTTCAAGATATCAAACCGGATTCATTCAAATTTAGTATTTTGTTAAGGTTCAAAACCAACTCAAAAACTACTTTCATAATAATCAATTGTTAGTTGCTCATTATTATAATAACTCACGCTTTGGATGATTGAAAAACTGTTTGAAAAACAGTAAAATACAATAAATGCTACAGTTACGGATCTTGATGACTTACGGCACTGTGGTGTCTAGTGTGCAATGAATTTAGTCACCATCAACTACTTAGTTATTGTCAAGATGGTCTGATTCCATCTAAGCTTAGTCAGGGGCTAAATGGTAAATGTGCAATGTTCGTTATTTCTATGTTATTTTGGTAGAATTAAGGCTACCTATGTGTATTTATGGAGCATTTAGCTTGATCGGGTTTGATATTTGAATTGAGCCTATGACAGATAATTATTAGTCATGTGAAATATTTATTTTTTTATAATTCCATGACAGCTTGCCGAACTGGTTTTGGTACATGAGTAAACTTTTTGAGTCGAAAAAAGTGTTAGGTGCGAGCGAGAAGTTGTTTCACGGAGTTCAGCGTCTTAAAGGAAGCTTGCAAGTGCGGCGAAAACACAACTTATGAGCATAGTAAGCACTGTAACCAAAACATAATTATATAAAAAGCACCTTTGTCAGAAAAGCAATATTCTTCATTTTAGCTGTTGCAGGCCACACAGATTCGCAAAACGTTTACAATACCTTGTAGTTGTGTAGGCTTCCTAGGCTTTCGCTTTGCAGAAATTGTCAGTTGTTCTTCTGGATAAGTGTCCTCTTTTAGTAGCTTGGGTTTAAATTCGACACTGAGCTCTTCAACTTCACTGACCTCGTAAGCAGGTTTCTTTGGCTTTCGCTTTATCACCATTTCTATATTCTCCTCAGACTCAGCCTCACTTACAATAATTTCTTCCAGCTCATTTTCATCTTCAACCTCTTGGGTTATCTGAATTGATGCTTCATTAGCCTCTTCAGATAAAGTCGCCGTTTTCTTAGGTTTCAATCGTATTTTACTAGACAATGACATTTCCTCCGTGGAGTATTGTTCAGTGAGGGGTTTCACGTCAAAACTGACTTCTTCTTGATCATCGATTGTATATTTTGGTTTCCGGTCTAATTTTATGCTGATGTCTTGGACCATTTCTGGAGCTTCTTCGGCAGTTTTGGGTCTCGATACTGTTACACTGGACATAACATTATCTTCAGAAGTGGTGTCTTTTTCTGAAACTGGCTTTTTTAAAGACATGAGAACCTGTGTCGTTTTTTCATTATCTTCAACATCACTTTCAATGATTTCTTCCACATCTGGCCCTTCTTCTTCTTCATAAAATTTAATAGATGTTTCGTTGGCTTCCTCGCTGAAAGTTGGCTGTCTCTGTGGCTTCAGTTTGACTTTACTGGACATTGAGATTTCTTCTTCCGCGTATGAATCCAATTGAATGTTGAATTCTTGTTCAACGTCTTCCTTTGTTTTTGTGGTTTTGGGTCTAAAGGTAACAGTTTCTGGTTCAGTTATTTCAGGTAAGATGATTGAAGATTTTCGTATGGGTTTTAACTGTTTTTTGATTGTCACTTCTTCAGTTATTTCTTCGGTCTTTTTGATACTTGGCCGCTTTGGTTTAATTGTAAATTGTTCAGGTTCTTCTTGTGGTATTTCTTCTTCTTCTTCAGGTTTGAAGTCATTTTGTTTAATAGCATCAACTATATCTTCATGGCCAAACATAGGTTTCTCTAACTCCGTTTTCTCTGCTTCTGGAAGATCAGGCTGTTTGTATACTTTCTTTTTAATTTTAGACGCTTCTTTAACGTTTCTGGATAAAATACCATTTTGTCTGACGCTTCCCAGAAAACTGGTTGGAGGTTTGATTATCTCAGGTGGCCAGTCATTAACGTATGTAATGCGACTCTTCAACTGGAATTTAGGTAATGAGGCTTCCTGAGCTTCAGGTTTGGGTTTAGGCATGGGTTTTTTCAGTTTAAGTTTAGTAAATTGCGGGCCTTCTGTGTTCTCGGCATGTTGTGCTTTATCTACTGTTAGAACTTTTCTTTCAATTTTCATTGGAGTTAATTTTGGCTTTGCTTTTATTAGTTTCTTTTTGTCCACAATTTCTTTAGATTTAACATCATCAATAGCTTCTGGTCGGACGTCTTCATCGGTTTTATCATCTAAAGATTTAATTTTTTCATCCAAATCAGGTTTTATTATATCTGGTATTGATGGTTCATCTATAAGTTTGGTTTGTACTTCAGGCTGGGCTTCAGGCTTGATATCAGGCTGGATTTCAGGCACTTCATCTTTTTTTGATTTAACTACTTTCTTTTTCTTTTTCAATTTAGTGTCTTTTTCAATTGAAATAGGTTTTTCAGCAATTTGCTCTGATAAAACTTCTTCATCCTCATTTGGTTTTGTAACTTTTTGGTTTTCCATAGGTTCAGGCACAGTGGATTCAATTGTTATTGGTAGGGTTTCTTCTTTTTGGAGTGCTATTTTAGGTAAGGGTTCTTGTTCCAGTGTTTCACTTTCAGTTATGATTTCTTTTTCTTGAGGTATTATTTCATCACTTTTTTCTGGCACCGGCTTTGTTACTTTAGGTTTATCTCTTTTCTTTAACTTCACAGGTTTTTCAATAATTTTCTTAGGGGTCTCTTCCAGAATTTCAGAATCTTCTGTTTCAGTGGGTGAGTCTAGTTTAGTTTCTTCGACCTTTATAGTTTTTGGCACGATGGTTACTGGTTCTGGCTCTTCTTTGTCATTTAAATCAGGAATTTGATTTGTCGAAGTAATTGCTGGTTGAATTTCATCATACTCGATAGGAACTGACTCTTTTAATTTAGTTTTAGGTTCTTCTGTTTTATGTATCAAGTCACTAATTTCGTCGACTATGTCTTCACCAATATCCTCTGGTTCTTTACCTTGAACTTCATCAGCTTCCAAGGGTTCCAGAGATTTCAAGGGTTCTAAGGGCTTAGCGGTTGAAAAATCAAATTGTTCTGGTTTTTCTAGCTCAACTTTTTCTAAATCAGGGATTTTCGGAATTTTTACTACTTTTTTCTTCAACTTCATAGCTTCCTTAACATTGCGAGATAAATCTCCATTTTGCCTTACGCTGCCCAAAAAGGTGACTGCAGGCTTTATTATTTCTGGAGGCCAATCTTGTATATACCTAATGCGACTTTTTAATTGAAACTTGGGTAAAGTTACAGTTTTAACTTCTTGTTTGGGCGTAAGTGAAGGTTTTTTCAATTTAATTTTACTAAATTGTGGACCTTCAACTGACTGCGAATGTTGAGGTGCATTGTCATCTAAAGATTTCTCTTCAATCTGCATTAGTTTAAGCTTTTCCTTGGAATACTTCTTCTTCTTTGGAACCGCTTCTGTTTTATCTTCAAATACTTCATTTAATTCTTTATGTTGTGGCTCATAAGGCAATGAATCTGTAAAAAACATTGTTTAAATACTTCATAGTACACATAATATTATGTTATTTTCTTATTTTAAACATAAATTAGATAGGATTACTTATTTTAATCATAATATCCAGATAACCGTAGAAATGTTTTATTCACTGGCTGTAACCAGCTGATGAATAAGTTGAAAAGTTATCTTAAAGACATGCGTAAGTATATTCTTTTCATATACGGACCGGCTAAAAGTAATGACCACGTACGGTGGTACGGCTTTAATTGTTACGGAATTTTACACGCAAGGCGGATGTAACTTAAAAAATATACATTCACAAAAAGTGTGTGAAATATAAAATGTGTAGGTACTTTTGTATACACTAGTAGTTCGCCCTAAACAGAGATCTAGTGATGCGATCCAAATGCTCCGAAAAGTTAACAATAAGTTTAGATAGGTAAGATGGTAATCAGAAAAAAATGTGCCACCATCACGCATTGTGTTTTATCTTTTTTGAGAAAGTATTTCTGTCCAGATTCACTGTTTGGCCTTGCCGCTGAGTAACCGTTACTATTAACTTTGTATGGTAAACAAGTTTTAACTCTCAACTGATTGAAGAGTTCCGTTGGACAGACCTTGGGTCCAACATCAGATCAGGTCGCTTATACCATTTAATGACAACTGAGTACCTCCCTAATTTATTTCAAGAAAAAATAAGAAATGCCAACGAACTGACCGACCTATACGGAAACCTTGATGTCAACGACCTTGATGTCTTCGTTCGCTTCACTCACTCGATCAATAACACAGCCATAAAAATGTTCGCAATCACCAAAACCACGCGAGTGAAGCCACGGGCGGACGCTATAGTAATTTATGTAAGATAGGATATACAAGAGGTGTGAGATAAATAAACGTTTTTTCTTTCTTTCTTTCTCTCAGAAATAATGTTATGCACAAAAAACTTTACCATAAATATTGGCTATTGAGGATAGCTTTGATGGTTTTTTTTTCACCCTGGGTGTAATATATAAGATGTCTTGTAAAAAATGTTTCTGGATAGTTACCTTGCTGGCATCTGCAACGTTTTGTCAGTGTTTATTCCTAGAAAATTTGACATTGTCTATGACTAAGGGCTTCATCTCAATGGTATCAGTGGCGGTTCAAATTGTCCCGCCAAAACGATATGAATAATGCTGTATGGAGGGTACCCCACCTTGTAGCCACTTGGTTGCACCACTAATTTGGTGGCGGAAACCGAATAACCCGCCGGTGGCACCCTGGTGAGGTAAGATCCTTAGGCAAATGTTACAAAGTTTCTTGTTTTCATGGTGACAATTATAATTACAGCTTAATCATATTTTTGGCTATCGTAATTAAGGCAATTTTGGTGTAACATGCACTTTAATATTTATTTCGTTCTCTTAAAATTACTTTATGTACATCTGCTGAAAGTTGTAGCGTGTCGACAGTGTATTTTCAATGTGGTCTTTATGCGCATTATCAGTCTTATGTCGTCGGGCTGTTTTATGGCTTTGATTGTAAGACCTACCTTAAGTTTAATGGTGCTTTTTTGTTTAGTCTTACCGTTAAGTATCCGCAAAACTTCAACCTCAGGAAGCTCAATTATTTTAACATGCTGAATATTTTCTGGCTTCGTATCCATTGAAACTATTTCAGAAGTCATATGAGATTCGTTGTCCTGTTGGACGGTCGTGTTTTCAGAAGATTCTTCTGTAGGCCCCTTCTTTTTCTTGATGGCATGCTTAATCATCTTATTGGTCCTTAAGTCGCAAGAATCTGATCGCACTTGGATAACATGTTCTTCTTGTTCTGGCAACTCTTCGACAACCTTTGCCTTGTCAGGCTTTTCATCTTGTAAATCTGTGAGTGGTGTTATAATGTCGTTTGTAAATTCCTCTGTGGTGTGAATATGTACGGTTGGCTCTTTGTCATCAATTTGTATAGTGGTGATTTCAGTGGTTTCTAATTTATGACCTTCTTTCTTTTTAATTATGCGCTTGGTAATCTTTTTATGCTTCGGTTTACCTTCTGGTATCTGTGACACTTCGAACGATGTCTCTTCAGGAAGTTCAACAATTTCAACGGACTGAAAATCTTCAGAATCCTTATCCTCGTAAACTGTTACTATTATAATAGGAGCCTCATCGTCTTGTTGGACTGTCATTATTTCAGTAGTCTCTGCTTTAGAGCCCTTATTTTTCTTTAAGATGCGCTTTGTTGTATTAATGGTTTTGACATCACCTGAGCCTGATTGCATGTGGGTTACTTTTACTTGTTCCGGCATTTCTAATATAACCTCTACGTTGTCAGGTTTGTGTAAATCTGTAAGCGGTCTTGTTATGTTGTTCGTGTATTCGTGTGTAGTGTGAATATAAGTAATTGGTGTTTCGTTATCTTCTTGTTCAGTTGTAATTTCAGTGGTCTCTATTAATGGACCTGTTTTCTTTTTAATTATGCGCTTGGTAATTTTTTTGTGTTTGAGCTTACCTTCTGTTATCTGCGACTCTTCAACTCTCGTTTCTTGAGGAAATTCTACAATTTCAATAGGCTGGCTCGCTTCGAATTTTTTGTCCTCGTAAACTGCAACTGTTATAATAGGAGCTTCATCGCCTTGTTGGATTGTTATGACTTCAGTAGTTTCTTCCTTGGGCCCTTTTTCCTTCTTGATAACACGCTTAGTCGTCTTGATTGTCTTGACTTCACCTGTATTTGTACGCACTTGAGTAATTTGCACTTGTTCGGGCAATTCATTAACTACTTGTGCCTTGTCAGGCTTGTGTAAATGCGTGAGTGGTGTGATTGTGTCGTCTGTGTACCTCTCTGTGGTGTGAATATGTACAGTTGGCTCTTTGTCATCAACGTGTAGAGTTGTGATTTCTGACGTTTCTATTTTAGGACTTTTTTTCTTTTTAACGATGCTCTTAGTAGCTTTGTTGAGTTTAAGCTTACCTTCTGGTGTCTGTGAATCTTCAAACGTTGTCTGTTCTGGAAGCTCAACTATTGCAATAGGCTGAATTTGTTTGGGTTCATTGCAAACTGTGACAGAACTGATTGGCAATTCCTTAACTACGTGTGACCTGTCAGGCTTGTGTAAAACTGTTAGTGATGTCATTGTGTTGTCTGTGTACTCCTCTGTGGTGTTAATATGTACGGATGGCTCTTTATCGCCATCTCGTTCAGTGGTGATTTCAGTAGTTCCTACCTTAGGACCTACTTTCTTTTTTATGATGCGTTTAGTAACCTTTTTGAGTTTTAGCTTACCTTCTGGTGACTGCGGCTCTTCAAGTGTTGCTTGATCTGAAAGCTCAACGATTTCAAATGGCTGAAAATCTTCGAGTTCTTTGTCTTCAGAAACTGTGACAGTAGTAACTGGCAATTCATAATCTAGTTGTGACCTGTCAGGATTGTGTGAATCAATGAATGGTGTAAGTGTGTCTTTTGTGTACTCTATGGTGTGAATATGTAAAGTTGGCTCTTTGTCGTCATCGTATTCTATTTTTGGACAAACCTTCTTTTTGATGATGCGTTTAATAACCTGTTTGTGTTTTATCTTACCTTCTGGTGTCTCTGACTCTTCGAACGTTGTATCTTCAGGAAGGTCAACGATTTCAACAGGCATACATTCTTCAGGTTCCTTGTCTTCAAAAACTGTGACAGTAGTGAATGGAGCTTCATCGTCTTGTTGGACTGTCGTGATTTCAGTAGTTTCTTCCTTAGGCCCTTTCTTGTTCTTGATTACACGCTTAATCGTCTTGATTGTTCTGATTTCACCAGTATTTGCACGCACTTGAGTAATTTGCACTTGTTCAGGCAATTCATTAACTACTTGTGCCTTTTCAGGTTTGTGTAAATCTGTGAGTGGTGATATTGTGTCGTTTGTGTACTCTTCTGTGGTGTAAATATGAACAGTTGGCTCTTTGTCATCATCTTTTTTGGTGGTTATTTCAGTAGTTTCTACTTTAGGACCTACCTTATTTTTAATGATGCGTTTTGTAACCTTTTTATGTATTGTCTTACCATCTGGTGTCTCTGACTCTTCTAACGTTGTCTCTTCAGGAAGTTCAACTATTTCAATTGGCTGAATTTCTTCGGGTTCTTTTTCTTCCGAAACTGTGACAGTAGTGATTGGAGCTTCATCGTCTTGTAGGACTGTCATGATTTCAGTAGTTTCTTCTTTAGGCCCTTTCTTTTTCTTGATAATACGCTTAGTTGTCTTGATAGTTTTGACATCTCCGGTATCTAATCGCACTTGAGTAATTTGCACATGTTCTGGCAATTCATGAACTACTTGTGCCTTGTCAGGTTTGTGTAAATCTGTGAGTGGTGTGATTGTGTCGACTGTGTACTCTGTGGTGTGAATATGTACAATTGGTTCTTTTTCGTCATCATGTTCAGTGGTGATTTCAGTGGTCTCTATTTTTGGACCAATCTTCTTTTTGATGATACGCTTAGTAACTCTTTTTTGTTTAAGCTCTCCTTCTGGCGTTTCTGTTTCTTCGATCGTTGTCTCTTCCGGAAGTTCAACTATTTCAACTGGCTGATTTTTGTCGGGTTCGTTTTCTTCCGAAATTGTAACAGTAGTTATTGGAGCTTCATCGTCTTGTTGGACAGTCATGATTTCAGTAGTTTCTTCCTTAGGCCCTTTCTGTTTCTTGATAACACGCTTAGTCGTCTTGATTGTCTTGACATCTCCTGTTTCTGTTTGCACTTGAGTAATTTGCACTTTTTCTGGTAACTCCTCGCATACTTTCGCTTCATCTGGCTTATGTAAATCTGTAAGTGGTGTAAGTGTGTCGTCTGTGTACTCCTCTATGGTGTGAATATGTATAATTGGCTCTTTGTCATCATCTTGCTCGGTGGTTATTTCAGTGGTCTCTATTTTTGGACCAACTTTCTTTTGAATGATACGCTTAGTAAACTTTTTATGTTTTCGCATACCTTCTGGCGTTTCTGTTTCTTTGAAAGTTGTCTCT
The DNA here is from genome assembly GCA_939531255.2 of Thera britannica. Lineage (NCBI taxonomy): Eukaryota > Metazoa > Arthropoda > Insecta > Lepidoptera > Geometridae > Thera > Thera britannica. The sequence continues at coordinate 2,801,341 of OW618044.2, forward strand.
TCTGGAAGTTCCACGATTTCAATTGACTTAATTTCTTCGGGTTCTTTGCCTTCAAAAACTGTGACAGTAGTGATTGGAGCTTCGTCGTCTTGTTGGACTGTCGTGATTTCAGTAGTTTCTTCCTTAGGCCCATTCATTTTCTTGATTACACGCTTAGTCGTCTTGATCGTTTTGACTTCTCCGGTATCTGATCGCACTTGGGTAACTTGCACTTGTTCTGGTAACTCCTCGACTACCTTTGCCTTGTCAGGCTTGTGTAAATCTGTGAGTGGTGTGATTGTGTTGTCTGTGTACTCTGTAGTGTAAATTTGTACAATTGGTTCGTTTTCGTCATCATGTTCAGTGGTGATTTCAGTAGTTTCTACTTTAGGACCTACCTTCTTTTTAATGATGCGTTTTGTAACCTTTTTGTGTATTGTCTTACCTTCTGGTGTCTCTGACTCTTCGAACGTTGTCTCTTCTGGAAGTTCGACGATTTCAACTGGCTGAATTTCTTCAGGTTCTTTTTCTTCCGAAACTGTAACAGTAGTGACTGGAGCTTCATCGTCTTGTTGGACTGTCGTGATTTCAGTAGTTTCTTCCTTAGGCCCTTTCTTTTTCTTGATAATACGCTTAGTGGTCTTGATAGTTTTAACATCTCCGGTATCTGATCGCACTTGAGTAATTTGCACTTGTTCTGGCAATTCGTCTAAAACCTTGGCCTTGTCAGGCTTGTGTAAATCTGTGAGTGGTGTGATTGTGTCGTCTGTGTACTCCTCTGTGGTGTGAATATGTACAGTTGGTTCATTGTCGTCATCTTGTTCAGTGGTTATTTCAGTGGTTTCTATTTTAGGACCTTTTTTCTTTTTAATGATGCGTTTAGTAATTTTTGTGTGTTTTGGCTTACCTTCTGGTGTCTGCGATTCTTCAAACGTTGTTATTTCAGGAAGTTCAACGATTTCAACGGGCTGAATTTCTTCAGGTTCCTTGCCTTCAGAAACTGTGACAATTGTGGTTGGAGCTTCATCGTCTTGTTGAACTGTCGTGATTTCAGTAGTTTCTTCCTTAGGCCCTTTCTTTTTCTTGATAATACGCTTAGTGGTCTTGATAGTTTTGACATCTTCCGTATCTGATCGCACTTGAGTAATTTGCACTTGTTCTGGCAATTCGTCTAAAACCGTGGCCTTGTCAGGCTTGTGTAAATCTGTGAGTGGTGTGATTGTGTCGTCTGTGTACTCCTCTGTGGTGTGAATATGTACAGTTGGTTCATTGTCGTCATCTTGTTCAGTGGTTATTTCAGTGGTTTCTATTTTAGGACCTTTTTTCTTTTTAATGATGCGTTTAGTAATTTTTGTGTGTTTTGGCTTACCTTCTGGTGTCTGCGATTCTTCAAACGTTGTTATTTCAGGAAGTTCAACGATTTCAACGGGCTGAATTTCTTCAGGTTCCTTGCCTTCAGAAACTGTGACAATTGTGGTTGGAGCTTCATCGTCTTGTTGAACTGTCGTGATTTCAGTAGTTTCTTCTTTAGGTCCCTTTTTTTGCTTGATTACACGCTTAGTCGTTTTTATTGTCTTAATATCTCCTGTTTCTGAAAGCACTTGAGTAACTTGCACTTGTTCTGGTAACTCCTCGACTACTTTTGCTTCATCTGGCTTATGTAAATCTGTGAGTGGTGTTAGTGTGTCGTCTGTGTACTCCTCTGTGGTGTGAACATGTACAATTGGCTCTTTGTCATCATCTTGCTCGGTGGTTATTTCAGTGGTCTCTATTTTTGGACCAACCTTCTTTTTAATGATACGCTTAGTAACCTTTTTGTGTTTTGGCTTACCTTCAGAAGTCTCTGATTCTTCAAACGTTGTTTCTTCTGGAAGTTCGACGATTTCAACTGGTTGAATTTCTTCAGGTTCTCTTTCTTCTGAAACTGTAACAGTAGTGACTGGAGCTTCATCGTCTTGTTGGACTGTCGTGATTTCAGTAGTTTCTTCCTTAGGCCCTTTCTTTTTCTTGATAATACGCTTAGTGGTCTTGATAGTTTTGACATCTCCGGTATCTGATCGCACTTTAGTAATTTGCACTTGTTCTGGCAATTCGTCTAAAACCGTGGCCTTGTCAGGCTTGTGTAAATCTGTGAGTGGTGTGATTGTGTTGTCTGTGTACTCCTCTGTGGTGTGAATATGTACAGTTGGTTCATTGTCGTCATCTTGTTCAGTGGTTATTTCAGTGGTTTCTATTTTAGGACCTTTTTTCTTTTTAATGATGCGTTTAGTAATTTTTGTGTGTTTTGGCTTACCTTCTGGTGTCTGCGATTCTTCAAACGTCGTTATTTCAGGAAGTTCAACGATTTCAACGGGCTGAATTTCTTCAGGTTCCTTGCCTTCAGAAACTGTGACAATTGTGGTTGGAGCTTCATCGTCTTGTTGAACTGTCGTGATTTCAGTAGTTTCTTCTTTAGGTCCCTTCTTTTTCTTGATTACACGCTTAGTCGTCTTTATTGTCTTAATATCTCCTGTTTCTGAACGCACTTGAGTAACTTGCACTTGTTCTGGTAACTCCTCGACTACTTCTGCTTCATCTGGCTTATGTAAATCTGTGAGTGGTGTTAGTGTGTCGTCTGTGTACTCCTCTGTGGTGTGAACATGGACAACTGGCTCTTTGTCATCATCTTGCTCGGTGGTTATTTCAGTGGTCTCTATTTTTGGACCAACCTTCTTTTTTATGATACGCTTAGTAACCTTTTTGTGTTTTGGCTTACCTTCAGAAGTCTCTGATTCTTCAAACGTTGTTTCTTCTGGAAGTTCGACGATTTCAACTGGTTGAATTTCTTCAGGTTCTTTTTCTTCTGAAACTGTAACAGTAGTGACTGGAGCTTCATCGTCTTGTTGGACTGTCGTGATTTCAGTAGTTTCTTCCTTAGGCCCTTTCTTTTTCTTGATAATACGCTTAGTGGTCTTGATAGTTTTGACATCTCCGGTATCTGATCGCACTTTAGTAATTTGCACTTGTTCTGGCAATTCGTCTAAAACCGTGGCCTTGTCAGGCTTGTGTAAATCTGTGAGTGGTGTGATTGTGTTGTCTGTGTACTCCTCTGTGGTGTGAATATGTACAGTTGGTTCATTGTCGTCATCTTGTTCAGTGGTTATTTCAGTGGTTTCTATTTTAGGACCTTTTTTCTTTTTAATGATGCGTTTAGTAATTTTTGTGTGTTTTGGCTTACCTTCTGGTGTCTGCGATTCTTCAAACGTTGTTATTTCAGGAAGTTCAACGATTTCAACGGACTGAATTTCTTCAGGTTCCTTGCTTTCAGAAATTGTGACAATTGTGGTTGGAGCTTCATCGTCTTGTTGAACTGTCGTGATTTCAGTAGTTTCTTCTTTAGGTCCCTTCTTTTTTTTGATTACACGCTTAGTCGTCTTTATTGTCTTGATATCTCCTGTTTCTGAACGCACTTGAGTAACTTGAACTTGTTCTGGTAACTCCTCTACTACTTTTGCTTCATCTGGCTTATGTAAATCTGTGAGTGGTGTTAGTGTGTCGTCTGTGTACTCCTCTGTGGTGTGAACATGTACAATTGGCTCTTTGTCATCATCTTGCTCGGTGGTTATTTCAGTGGTCTCTATTTTTGGACCAACCTTCTTTTTAATGATACGCTTAGTAACCTTTTTGTGTTTTGGCTTACCTTTAGACGTCTCTGATTCTTCAAACGTTGTTTCTTCTGGAAGTTCGACGATTTCAACTGGTTGAATTTCTTCAGGTTCTTTTTCTTCTGAAACTGTAACAGTAGTGACTGGAGCTTCATCGTCTTGTTGGACTGTCGTGATTTCAGTAGTTTCTTCCTTAGGCCCTTTCTTTTTCTTGATAATACGCTTAGTGGTCTTGATAGTTTTGACATCTCCGGTATCTGATCGCACTTGAGTAATTTGCACTTGTTCTGGCAATTCGTCTAAAACCGTGGCCTTGTCAGGCTTGTGTAAATCTGTGAGTGGTGTGATTGTGTTGTCTGTGTACTCCTCTGTGGTGTGAATATGTACAGTTGGTTCATTGTCGTCATCTTGTTCAGTGGTTATTTCAGTGGTTTCTATTTTAGGACCTTTTTTCTTTTTAATGATGCGTTTAGTAATTTTTGTGTGTTTTGGCTTACCTTCTTGTGTCTGCGATTCTTCAAACGTCGTTATTTCAGGAAGTTCAACGATTTCAACGGGCTGAATTTCTTCAGGTTCCTTGCCTTCAGAAACTGTGACAATTGTGGTTGGAGCTTCATCGTCTTGTTGAACTTTCGTGATTTCAGTAGTTTCTTCTTTAGGTCCCTTCTTTTTCTTGATTACACGCTTAGTCGTCTTTATTGTCTTAATATCTCCTGTTTCTGAACGCACTTGAGTAACTTGCACTTGTTCTGGTAACTCCTCGACTACTTCTGCTTCATCTGGCTTATGTAAATCTGTGAGTGGTGTTAGTGTGTCGTCTGTGTACTCCTCTGTGGTGTGAACATGGACAACTGGCTCTTTGTCATCATCTTGCTCGGTGGTTATTTCAGTGGTCTCTATTTTTGGACCAACCTTCTTTTTAATGATACGCTTAGTAACCTTTTTGTGTTTTGGCTTACCTTCAGAAGTCTCTGATTCTTCAAACGTTGTTTCTTCTGGAAGTTCGACGATTTCAACTGGTTGAATTTCTTCAGGTTCTTTTTCTTCTGAAACTGTAACAGTAGTGACTGGAGCTTCATCGTCTTGTTGGACTGTCGTGATTTCAGTAGTTTCTTCCTTAGGCCCTTTCTTTTTCTTGATAATACGCTTAGTGGTCTTGATAGTTTTGACATCTCCGGTATCTGATCGCACTTTAGTAATTTGCACTTGTTCTGGCAATTCGTCTAAAACCGTGGCCTTGTCAGGCTTGTGTAAATCTGTGAGTGGTGTGATTGTGTTGTCTGTGTATTCCTCTGTGGTGTGAATATGTACAGTTGGTTCATTGTCGTCATCTTGTTCAGTGGTTATTTCAGTGGTTTCTATTTTAGGACCTTTTTTCTTTTTAATGATGCGTTTAGTAATTTTTGTGTGTTTTGGCTTACCTTCTGGTGTCTGCGATTCTTCAAACGTCGTTATTTCAGGAAGTTCAACGATTTCAACGGGCTGAATTTCTTCAGGTTCCTTGCCTTCAGAAACTGTGACAATTGTGGTTGGAGCTTCATCGTCTTGTTGAACTGTCGTGATTTCAGTAGTTTCTTCTTTAGGTCCCTTCTTTTTCTTGATTACACGCTTAGTCGTCTTTATTGTCTTAATATCTCCTGTTTCTGAACGCACTTGAGTAACTTGCACTTGTTCTGGTAACTCCTCGACTACTTCTGCTTCATCTGGCTTATGTAAATCTGTGAGTGGTGTAAGTGTGTCGTCTGTGTACTCCTCTGTGGTGTGAACATGGACAACTGGCTCTTTGTCATCATCTTGCTCGGTGGTTATTTCAGTGGTCTCTATTTTTGGACCAACCTTCTTTTTTATGATACGCTTAGTAACCTTTTTGTGTTTTGGCTTACCTTCAGAAGTCTCTGATTCTTCAAACGTTGTTTCTTCTGGAAGTTCGACGATTTCAACTGGTTGAATTTCTTCAGGTTCTTTTTCTTCTGAAACTGTAACAGTAGTGACTGGAGCTTCATCGTCTTGTTGGACTGTCGTGATTTCAGTAGTTTCTTCCTTAGGCCCTTTCTTTTTCTTGATAATACGCTTAGTGGTCTTGATAGTTTTGACATCTCCGGTATCTGATCGCACTTTAGTAATTTGCACTTGTTCTGGCAATTCGTCTAAAACCGTGGCCTTGTCAGGCTTGTGTAAATCTGTGAGTGGTGTGATTGTGTCGTCTGTGTACTCCTCTGTGGTGTGAATATGTACAGTTGGTTCATTGTCGTCATCTTGTTCAGTGGTTATTTCAGTGGTTTCTATTTTAGGACCTTTTTTCTTTTTAATGATGCGTTTAGTAATTTTTGTGTGTTTTGGCTTACCTTCTGGTGTCTGCGATTCTTCAAACGTTGTTATTTCAGGAAGTTCAACGATTTCAACGGGCTGAATTTCTTCAGGTTCCTTGCTTTCAGAAACTGTGACAATTGTGGTTGGAGCTTCATCGTCTTGTTGAACTGTCGTGATTTCAGTAGTTTCTTCTTTAGATCCCTTCTTTTTCTTGATTACACGCTTAGTCGTCTTTATTGTCTTGATATCTCCTGATTCTGAACGCATTTGAGTAACTTGCACTTGTTCTGGTAACTCCTCGACTACTTTTGCTTCATCTGGCTTATGTACATTTGTGAGTGGTGTTAGTGTGTCGTCTGTGTACTCCTCTGTGGTGTGAACATGTACAATTGGCTCTTTGTCATCATCTTGCTCGGTGGTTATTTCAGTGGTCTCTATTTTTGGACCAACCTTCTTTTTAATGATACGCTTAGTAACCTTTTTGTGTTTTGGCTTACCTTCAGAAGTCTCTGATTCTTCAAACGTTGTTTCTTCTGGAAGTTCGACGATTTCAACTGGCTGTATTTCTTCAGGTTCTTTTTCTTCCGAAACTTTAACGGTAGTGACTGGAGCTTCATCGTCTTGTTGGACTGTCGTGATTTCAGTAGTTTCTTCCTTAAGCCCTTTCTTTTTCTTGATAATACGCTTAGTGGTCTTGATAGTTTTGACATCTCCGGTATCTGATCGCACTTGAGTAATTTGCACTTGTTCTGGCAAATCGTCTAAAACCGTGGCCTTGTCAGGCTTGTGTAAATCTGTGAGTGGTACTATTGTGTCGTCTGTGTACTCCTCTGTGGTGTGAATACGTACAGTTGGTTCATTGTCGTCATCTTGTTCAGTGGTTATTTCCGTGGTTTCTATTTTAGGACCTTTTTTCTTTTTAATGATGCGTTTAGTAATTTTTGTGTGTTTTGGCTTACCTTCTGGCGTCTGCGATTCTTCAAACACTGTTATTTCAGGAAGTTCAACGATTTCAACGGGCTGAATTTCTTCAGGTTCCTTGCCTTCAGAAACTGTGACGATTGTGGTTGGAGCTTCATCGTCTTGTTGAACTGTAGTGATTTCAGTAGTTTCTTCTTTAGGTCCCTTCTTTTTCTTGATTACACGCTTAATCGTCTTTATTGTCTTGATATCTCCTGTTTCTGAACGCACTTGAGTAACTTGCACTTGTTCTGGTAACTCCTCGACTAATTTCGCTTCATCTGGCTTGTGTAAATCTGTGAGTGGTGTAAGTGTGTCGTCTGTGTACTCCTCTGTGGTGTGAACATGTACAACTGGCTCTTTGTCATCATCTTGCTCGGTGGTTATTTCAGTGGTCTCTATTTTTGGACCAACCTTCTTTTTAATGATACGCTTAGTAACCTTTTTGTGTTTTGGCTTACCTTCAGACGTCTCTGATTCTTCAAACGTTGTTTCTTCTGGAAGTTCGACGATTTCAACTGGTTGAATTTCTTCAGGTTCTTTTTCTTCCGAAACTGTAACAGTAGTGACTGGAGCTTCATCGTCTTGTTGGACTGTCGTGATTTCAGTAGTTTCTTCCTTAGGCCCTTTATTTTTCTTGATAATACGCTTAGTGGTCTTGATAGTTTTGACATCTCCGGTATCTGATCGCACTTTAGTAATTTGCACTTGTTCTGGCAATTCGTCTAAAACCTTGGCCTTGTCAGGCTTGTGTAAATCTGTGAGTGGTGTGATTGTGTCGTCTGTGTACTCCTCTGTGGTGTGAATATGTACAGTTGGTTCATTGTCGTCATCTTGTTCAGTGGTTATTTCAGTGGTTTCCATTTTAGGACCTTTTTTCTTTTTAATGATGCGTTTAGTAATTTTTGTGTGTTTTGGCTTACCTTCTGGTGTCTGCGATTCTTCAAACGTTGTTATTTCAGGAAGTTCAACGGGCTGAATTTCTTCAGGTTCCTTGCCTTCAGAAACTGTGACAATTGTGGTTGGAGCTTCATCGTCTTGTTGAACTGTCGTGATTTCAGTAGTTTCTTCTTTAGGTCCCTTCTTTTTCTTGATAACACGCTTAGTCGTCTTTATTGTCTTGATATCTCCTGTTTCTGATCGCACTTGAGTAACTTGCACTTGTTCTGGTAACTCCTCGACTATTTTTGCTTCATCTGGCTTGTGTAAATCTGTGAGTGGTGTAAGTGTGTCGTCTGTGTACTCCTCTGTGGTGTGAACATGTACAATTGGCTCATTGTCATCATCTTGCTCGGTGGTTATTTCAGTGGTCTCTATTTTTGGACCAACCTTCTTTTTAATGATACGCTTAGTAACCTTTTTGTGTTTTGGCTTACCTTCAGACGTCTCTGATTCTTCAAACGTTGTTTCTTCTGGAAGTTCGACGATTTCAACTGGCTGTATTTCTTCAGGTTCTTTTTCTTCCGAAACTTTAACGGTAGTGACTGGAGCTTCATCGTCTTGTTGGACTGTCGTGATTTCAGTAGTTTCTTCCTTAGGCCCTTTCTTTTTCTTGATAATACGCTTAGTGGTCTTGATAGTTTTGACATCCCCGGTATCTGATCGCACTTGAGTAATTTGCACTTGTTCTGGCAATTCGTCTAAAACCTTGGCCTTGTCAGGCTTGTGTAAATCTGTGAGTGGTGTGATTGTGTCGTCTGTGTACTCCTCTGTGGTGTGAATATGTACAGTTGGTTCATTGTCATCATCTTGTTCAGTGGTTATTTCAGTGGTTTCTATTTTAGGACCTTTTTTCCTTTTAATGATGCGTTTAGTAATTTTTGTGTGTTTTGGCTTACCTTCTGGTGTCTGCGATTCTTCAAACGTTGTTATTTCAGGAAGTTCAACGATTTCAACGGGCTGAATTTCTTCAGGTTCCTTGCCTTCAGAAACTGTGACAATTGTGGTTGGAGCTTCATCGTCTTGTTGGACTGTTGTGATTTCAGTAGTTTCTTCTTTAGGCCCTTTCTTTTTCTTGATTACACGCTTAGTCGTCTTTATTGTCTTGATATCTCCTGTTTCTGATCGCACTTGAGTAACTTGCACTTGTTCTGGTAACTCCTCGACTACTTTCGCTTCATCTGACTTATGTAAATCTGTGAGTGGTGTTAGTGTGTCGTCTGTGTACTCCTCTGTGGTGTGAACATGTACAATTGGCTCTTTGTCATCATCTTGCTCGGTGGTTATTTCAGTGGTCTCTATTTTTGGACCAACCTTCTTTTTAATGATACGCTTAGTAACCTTTTTGTGTTTTGGCTTACCTTCAGACGTCTCTGATTCTTCAAACGTTGTTTCTTCTGGAAGTTCGACGATTTCAACTGGTTGAATTTCTTCAGGTTCTTTTTCTTCCGAAACTTTAACAGTAGTGACTGGAGCTTCATCGTCTTGTTGGACTGTCGTGATTTCAGTAGTTTCTTCCTTAGGCCCTTTCTTTTTCTTGATAATACGCTTAGTCGTCTTGATAGTTTTGACATCTCCGGTATCTGATCGCACTTGAGTAATTTGCACTTGTTCTGGCAATTCGTCTAAAACGTTGGCCTTGTCAGGCTTGTGTAAATCTGTGAGTGGTGTGATTGTGTCGTCTGTGTACTCCTCTGTGGTGTGAATATGTACAGTTGGTTCATTGTCATCATCTTGTTCAGTGGTTATTTCAGTGGTTTCTATTTTAGGACCTTTTTTCCTTTTAATGATGCGTTTAGTAATTTTTGTGTGTTTTGGCTTACCTTCTGGTGTCTGCGATTCTTCAAACGTTGTTATTTCAGGAAGTTCAACGATTTCAACGGGCTGAATTTCTTCAGGTTCCTTGCCTTCAGAAACTGTGACAATTGTGGTTGGAGCTTCATCGTCTTGTTGGACTGTTGTGATTTCAGTAGTTTCTTCTTTAGGCCCTTTCTTTTTCTTGATTACACGCTTAGTCGTCTTTATTGTCTTGATATCTCCTGTTTCTGATCGCACTTGAGTAACTTGCACTTGTTCTGGTAACTCCTCGACTACTTTCGCTTCATCTGTCTTATGTAAATCTGTGAGTGGTGTTAGTGTGTCGTCTGTGTACTCCTCTGTGGTGTGAACATGTACAACTGGCTCTTTGTCATCATCTTGCTCGGTGGTTATTTCAGTGGTCTCTATTTTTGGACCAACCTTCTTTTTAATGATACGCTTAGTAACCTTTTTGTGTTTTGGCTTACCTTCAGACGTCTCTGATTCTTCAAACGTTGTTTCTTCTGGAAGTTCGACGATTTCAACTGGTTGAATTTCTTCAGGTTCTTTTTCTTCCGAAACTGTAACAGTAGTGACTGGAGCTTCATCGTCTTGTTGAACTGTCGTGATTTCAGTAGTTTCTTCTTTAGGTCCCTTCTTTTTCTTGATTACACGCTTAGTCGTCTTTATTGTCTTGATATCTCCTGTTTCTGAACGCACTTGAGTAACTTGCACTTGTTCTGGTAACTCCTCGACTACTTTCGCTTCATCTGACTTATGTAAATCTGTGAGTGGTGTTAGTGTGTCGTCTGTGTACTCCTCTGTGGTGTGAACATGTACAATTGGCTCTTTGTCATCATCTTGCTCGGTGGTTATTTCAGTGGTCTCTATTTTTGGACCAACCTTCTTTTTAATGATACGCTTAGTAACCTTTTTGTGTTTTGGCTTACCTTCAGACGTCTCTGATTCTTCAAACGTTGTTTCTTCTGGAAGTTCGACGATTTCAACTGGTTGAATTTCTTCAGGTTCTTTTTCTTCCGAAACTGTAACAGTAGTGACTGGAGCTTCATCGTCTTGTTGGACTGTCGTGATTTCAGTAGTTTCTTCCTTAGGCCCTTTCTTTTTCTTGATAGTACGCTTAGTCGTCTTGATAGTTTTGACATCTCCGGTATCTGATCGCACTTGAGTAATTTGCACTTGTTCTGGCAATTCGTCTAAAACCTTGGCCTTGTCAGGCTTGTGTAAATCTGTGAGTGGTGTGATTGTGTCGTCTGTGTACTCCTCTGTGGTGTGAATATGTACAGTTGGTTCATTGTCATCATCTTGTTCAGTGGTTATTTCAGTGGTTTCTATTTTAGGACCTTTTTTCCTTTTAATGTTGCGTTTAGTAATTTTTGTGTGTTTTGGCTTACCTTCTGGTGTCTGCGATTCTTCAAACGTTGTTATTTCAGGAAGTTCAACGATTTCAACGGGCTGAATTTCTTCAGGTTCCTTGCCTTCAGAAACTGTGACAATTGTGGTTGGAGCTTCATCGTCTTGTTGGACTGTTGTGATTTCAGTAGTTTCTTCTTTAGGCCCTTTCTTTTTCTTGATTACACGCTTAGTCGTCTTTATTGTCTTGATATCTCCTGTTTCTGATCGCACTTGAGTAACTTGCACTTGTTCTGGTAACTCCTCGACTACTTTCGCTTCATCTGACTTATGTAAATCTGTGAGTGGTGTTAGTGTGTCGTCTGTGTACTCCTCTGTGGTGTGAACATGTACAATTGGCTCTTTGTCATCATCTTGCTCGGTGGTTATTTCAGTGGTCTCTATTTTTGGACCAACCTTCTTTTTAATGATACGCTTAGTAACCTTTTTGTGTTTTGGCTTACCTTCAGACGTCTCTGATTCTTCAAACGTTGTTTCTTCTGGAAGTTCGACGATTTCAACTGGTTGAATTTCTTCAAGTTCTTTTTCTTCCGAAACTGTAACAGTAGTGACTGGAGCTTCATCGTCTTGTTGGATTGTCGTGATTTCAGTAGTTTCTTCCTTAGGCCCTTTCTTTTTCTTGATAATACGCTTAGTCGTCTTGATAGTTTTGACATCTCCGGTATCTGATCGCACTTGAGTAATTTGCACTTGTTCTGGCAATTCGTCTAAAACCGTGGCCTTGTCAGGCTTGTGTAAATCTGTGAGTGGTGTGATTGTGTCGTCTGTGTACTCCTCTGTGGTGTGAATATGTACAGTTGGTTCATTGTCATCATCTTGTTCAGTGGTTATTTCAGTGGTTTCTATTTTAGGACCTTTTTTCCTTTTAATGATGCGTTTAGTAATTTTTGTGTGTTTTGGCTTACCTTCTGGTGTCTGCGATTCTTCAAACACTGTTATTTCAGGAAGTTCAACGATTTCAACGGGCTGAATTTCTTCAGGTTCCTTGCCTTCAGAAACTGTGACGATTGTGGTTGGAGCTTCATCGTCTTGTTGAACTGTAGTGATTTCAGTAGTTTCTTCTTTAGGTCCCTTCTTTTTCTTGATTACACGCTTAGTCGTCTTTATTGTCTTGATATCTCCTGTTTCTGAACGCACTTGAGTAACTTGCACTTGTTCTGGTAACTCCTCGACTAATTTCGCTTCATCTGGCTTGTGTAAATCTGTGAGTGGTGTAAGTGTGTCGTCTGTGTACTCCTCTGTGGTGTGAACATGGACAACTGGCTCTTTGTCATCATCTTGCTCGGTGGTTATTTCAGTGGTCTCTATTATTGGACCAACCTTCTTTTTTATGATACGCTTAGTAACCTTTTTGTGTTTTGGCTTACCTTCAGACGTCTTTGATTCTTCAAACGTTGTTTCTTCTGGAAGTTCGACGATTTCAACTGGTTGAATTTCTTCAGATTCTTTTTCTTTCGAAACTGTAACAGTAGTGACTGGAGCTTCATCGTCTTGTTGAACTGTCGTGATTTCAGTAGTTTCTTCCTTAGGCCCCTTCTTTTTCTTGATTACACGCTTTGTCGTCTTAATTGTCTTCACATCTCCTGTTTCTGATCGCACTTGAGTAACTTGCACTTGTTCTGGTAACTCCTCGACTAATTTTGCTTCATCTGGCTTGTGTAAATCTGTGAGTGGTGTAAGTGTGTCGTCTGTGTACTCCTCTGTGGTGTGAACATGGACAACTGGCTCTTTGTCATCATCTTGCTCGGTGGTTATTTCAGTGGTCTCTATTTTTGGACCAACCTTCTTTTTAATGATACGCTTAGTAACCTTTTTGTGTTTTGGCTTACCTTCAGACGTCTCTGATTCTTCAAACGTTGTTTCTTCTGGAAGTTCGACGATTTCAACTGGTTGAATTTCTGCAGATTCTTTTTCTTTCGTAACTGTAACAGTAGTGACTGGAGCTTCATCGTCTTGTTGAACTGTCGTGATTTCAGTAGTTTCTTCCTTAGGCCCCTTCTTTTTCTTGATTACACGCTTTGTCGTCTTAATTGTCTTCACATCTCCTGTTTCTGATCGCACTTGAGTAACTTGCACTTGTTCTGGCATTTCCTCGACTACTTTTGCTTCATCTGGCTTGTGCAATTCTGTGAGCGGTGTTATTGTGTCGTCTGTGTACTCCTCTTTGGTGTGAACATGTACAATTGGCTCTTTGTCATCATCTTGCTCGGTGGTTATTTCAGTGGTCTCTATTTTTGGACCAACCCTCTTTTTAATGATACGCTTAGTAACCCTTTTGTGTTTTGGCTCACCTTCAGACGTCTCTGATTCTTCAAACGTTGTTTCTTCTGGAAGTTCGACGATTTCAACTGGCTGAATTTCTTCAGGTTCTTTTTCTTCCGAAACTGTAACAGTAGTGATTGGAGCTTCATCGTCTTGTTGAACTGTCGTGATTTCAGTAGTTTCTTCTTTAGGTCCCTTCTTTTTCTTGATTACACGCTTAGTCGTCTTTATTGTCTTGATATGTCCTGTTTCTGAACGCACTTGAGTATTTTGCACTTGTTCTGGTAACTCCTCGACTAGTTTTGCTTCATCTGGCTTGTGTAAATCTGTGAGTGGTGTAAGTGTGTCGTCTGTGTACTCCTCTGTTGTGTGAACATGGACAACTGGCTCTTTGTCATCATCTTGCTCGGTGGTTATTTCAGTAGTCTCTATTTTTGGACCAACCTTCTTTTTAATGATACGCTTAGTAACCTTTTTTTGTTTTGGCTTACCTTCAGACGTCTCTGATTCTTCAAACGTTGTTTCTTCTGGAAGTTCGACGATTTCAACTGGTTGAATTTCTTCAGGTTCTTTTTCTTCCGAAACTGTAACAGTAGTGACTGGAGCTTCATCGTCTTGTTGAACTGTCGTGATTTCAGTAGTTTCTTCTTTAGGCCCCTTCTTTTTCTTGATTACACGCTTAGTCGTCTTGATTGTCTTCACATCACCTGTTTCTGATCGCACTTGAATAACTTGCACTTGTTCTGGCATTTCCTCGACTACTTTCGTTTCATCTGGTTTATGTAAATCTGTGAGTGGTGTGATTGTGTCGTCTGTGTACTCCTCTGTGGTGTGAATATGTACAGTTGGTTCATTATCGTCATCTTGTTCAGTGGTTATTTCAGTGGTTTCTATTTTAGGACCTTTTTTCTTTTTAATGATGCGTTTAGTAATTTTTGTGTGTTTTGGCTTACCTTCTGGTGTCTGCGATTCTTCAAACGTTGTTATTTCAGGAAGTTCAACGATTTCAACGGGCTGAATTTCTTCAGGTTCCTTGCCTTCGGAAACTGTGACAATTGTGGTTGGAGCTTCATCGTCTTGTTGAACTGTCGTGATTTCAGTAGTTTCTTCTTTAGGTCCCTTCTTTTTCTTGATTACACGCTTAGTCGTCTTTATTGTCTTAATATCTCCTGTTTCTGAACGCACTTGAGTAACTTGCACTTGTTCTGGTAACTCCTCGACTACTTTTGCTTCATCTGGCTTATGTAAATCTGTGAGTGGTGTTAGTGTGTCGTCTGTGTACTCCTCTGTGGTGTGAACATGTACAATTGGCTCTTTGTCATCATCTTGCTCGGTGGTTATTTCAGTGGTCTCTATTTTTGGACCGACCCTCTTTTTAATGATACGCTTAGTAACCTTTTTGTGTTTTGGCTTACCTTCAGACGTCTCTGATTCTTCAAACGTTGTTTCTTCTGGAAGTTCGACGATTTCAACTGGCTGAATTTCTTCAGGTTCTTTTTCTTCTGAAACTGTAACAGTAGTGACTGGAGCTTCATCGTCTTGTTGGACTGTCGTGATTTCAGTAGTTTCTTCCTTAGGCCCTTTCTTTTTCTTGATAATACGCTTAGTCGTCTTGATAGTTTTGACATCTCCGGTATATGATCGCACTTGAGTAATTTGCACTTGTTCTGGCAATTCGTCTAAAACCTTGGCCTTGTCAGGCTTGTGTAAATCTGTGAGTGGTACTATTGTGTCGTCTGTGTACTCCTCTGTGGTGTGAATATGTTCAGTTGGTTTACTGTCGTCATCTTGTTCAGTGGTTTCTATTTTAGGACCTTTTTTCTTTTTAATGATGTTTTTAGTAATTTTTGTGTGTTTTGGCTTACCTTCTGGTGTCTGCGATTCTTCAAACGTTGTTATTTCAGGAAGTTCAACGATTTCAACGGGCTGAATTTCTTCAGGTTCCTTGCCTTCAGAAACTGTGACAATTGTGGTTGGAGCTTCATCGTCTTGTTGAACTGTCGTGATTTCAGTAGTTTCTTCTTTAGGTCCCTTCTTTTTCTTGATTACACGCTTAGTCGTCTTTATTGTCTTAATATCTCCTGTTTCTGAACGCACTTGAGTAACTTGCACTTGTTCTGGTAACTCCTCGACTACTTTTGCTTCATCTGGCTTATGTAAATCTGTGAGTGGTGTTAGTGTGTCGTCTGTGTACTCCTCTGTGGTGTGAACATGTACAATTGGCTCTTTGTCATCATCTTGCTCGGTGGTTATTTCGGTGGTCTCTATTTTTGGACCAACCCTCTTTTTAATGATACGCTTAGTAACCCTTTTGTGTTTTGGCTTACCTTCAGACGTCTCTGATTCTTCAAACGTTGTTTCTTCTGGAAGTTCGACGATTTCAACTGGCTGAATTCCTTCAGGTTCTTTTTCTTCCGAAACTGTAACAGTAGTGACTGGAGCTTCATCGTCTTGTTGAATTGTCGTGATTTCAGTAGTTTCTGCTTTAGGTCCCTTCTTTTTCTTGATAACACGCTTAGTCGTCTTGATTGTCTTGATATCTCCTGTTTCTGATCGCACTTGAGTAACTTGCACTTGTTCTGGTAACTCCTCGACTACATTCGCTTCATCTGGCTTATGTAAATCTGTGAGTGGTGTTAGTGTGTCATCTGTGTACTCCTCTGTGGTGTGAATATGTACAGTTGGTTCATTATCGTCATCTTGTTCAGTGGTTATTTCAGTGGTTTCTATTTTAGGACCTTTTTTCTTTTTAATGATGCGTTTAGTAATTTTTGTGTGTTTTGGCTTACCTTCTGGTGTCTGCGATTCTTCAAACGTTGTTATTTCAGGAAGTTCAACGATTTCAACGGGCTGAATTTCTTCAGGTTCCTTGCCTTCAGAAACTGTAACAGTTGTGATTGGAGCTTCATCGTCTTGTTGGACTGTGGTTATTTCAGTAATTTCTTCCTTAGGCCCTTTCTTTTTCTTGATAACACGCTTAGTCGTCTTGATTGTCTTGACATCTCCTGTTTCTGATAGCACTTGAGTAACTTGTACTTTTTCTGGTAACTCTTCGACTATTTTCGCTTCATCCGGCTTATGTAAATCGGTGAGCGGTATCAGTGTGTCGGCTGTGTACTCCTCTGTGGTGTGAATATGTACAATTGGCTCTTTGTCATCATCTTGCTCGGTGGTTATTTCAGTGGTCTCTATTTTTGGACCAACCTTCTTTTTAATTATACGCTTAGTAACCCTTTTGTGTTTTGGCTTACCTTCAGACGTCTCTGATTCTTCAAACGTTGTCTCTTCTGGGAGTTCGACGATTTCAACTGGCTGCATTTCTTCAGGTTCTTTTTCTTCTGAAACTGTAACAGTAGTGACTGGAGCTTCATCGTCTTGTTGGACTGTCGTGATTTCAGTAGTTTCTTCCTTAGGCCCTTTCTTTTTCTTGATAATACGCTTAGTCGTCTTGATAGTTTTGACATCTCCAGTATCTGATCGCACTTGAGTAATTTGCACTTGTTCTGGCAATTCGTCTAAAACCTTGGCCTTGTCAGACTTGTGTAAATCTGTGAGTGGTGTTATTGTGTCGTCTGTGTACTCCTCTGTGGTGTGAATATGTACAGTTGGTTCATTGTCGTCATCTTGTTCAGTGGTTATTTCAGTGGTTTCTATTTTAGGACCTTTTTTCTTTTTAATAATGCGTTTAGTAGTTTTTGTTTGTTTTGGCTTACCTTCTGTCGTCTGCGATTCTTCAAACGTTGTTATTTCAGGTAATTCAACGATTTCAATGGGCTGAAATTCTTCGGGTTCCTTGCCTTCAGAAACTGTGACAGTTGTGGTTGGAGCTTCATCGTCTTGTTGAACTATCGTGATTTCAGTAGTTTCTGCTTTAGGTCCCTTCTTTTTCTTCATAACACGCTTAGTCGTCTTGATTGTCTTGATATCTCCTGTTTCTGATCGCACTTGAGTAATTTGCACTTGTTCTGGTAACTCCTCGACTACTTTCAATTCATCTGACTTATGTAAATCTGTGAGTGGTGTTAGTGTGTCGTCTGTGTACTCCTCTGTGGTGTGAACATGTACAATGGGCTCTTTGTCATCATCTTGCTCGGTGGTTATTTCAGTGGTCTCTATTTTTGGACCAACCTTCTTTTTAATGATACGCTTAGTAACCTTTTTGTGTTTTGGCTTACCTTCAGAAGTCTCTGATTCTTCAAATGTTGTCTCTTCCGGGAGTTCGATGATTTCAACTGGCTGAATTTCTTCAGGTTCTTTTTCTTCCGAAACTGTAACAGTAGTGACTGGAGCTTCATCGTCTTGTTGAACTGTCGTGATTTCAGTAGTTTCTTCTTTAGGCCCCTTCTTTTTCTTGATTACACGCTTAGTCGTCTTGATTGTCTTCACATCTCCTGTTTCTGATCGCACTTGAGTAACTTGCACTTGTTCTGGCATTTCCTCGACTACTTTCGCTTCATCTGGCTTGTGCAATTCTGTGAGCGGTGTAATTGGTTCGTCTGTGTACTCCTCTGTGATGTGAATATGTACAGTTGGTTCATTGTCGTCATCTTTTTCAGTGGTTATTTCAGTGGTTTCTATTTTAGGGCCTTTTTTCTTTTTAATGATGCGTTTAGTAATTTTTGTGTGTTTTGGCTTACCTTCTGGTGTCTGCGATTCTTCAAACGTTGTTATTTCAGGTAATTCAACGATTTCAACGGGCTGATTTTCTCCGGGTTCCTTGCCTTCAGAAACTGTGACAGTTGTGGTTGGAGCTTCATCGTCTTGTTGAACTGTTGTGATTTCAGTAGTTTCTTCTTTAGGCCCCTTCTTTTTCTTGATTACACGCTTAGTTGTCTTGATTGTCTTGACATCTCCTGTTTCTGATCGCACTTGAGTAACTTGCACTTGTTCTGGTAGCTCCTCGACTATTTTCGCTTCATCAGGCTTATGTAAATCTGTGAGCGGTGTTATTGTGTCGTTTGTGTACTCCTCTGTGGTGTGAATATGTACAGTTGGTTCATTGTCGTCATCTTGTTCAGTGATTATTTCAGTGGTTTCTATTTTAGGACCTTTTTTCTTTTTAATGGTGCGTTTAGTAATTTTTGTGTGTTTTGGTTTACCTTCTGGTGTCTTCGATTCTTCAAACGTTGTTATTTCAGGTAATTCAACGATTTCAACGGACTGAATTTCTTCGGGTTCCTTGCCTTCAGAAACTGTGACAGTTGTGGTTGGAGCTTCATCGTCTTGTTGAACTGTTGTGATTTCAGTAGTTTCTTCTTTACGCCCCTTCTTTTTCTTGATTACACGCTTAGTCGTCTTGATTGTCTTGACATCTCCTGTTTCTGATCGCACTTGAGTAATTTGCACTTGTTCTGGTAACTCCTCGACTATTTTCGCTTCATCTGGCTTATGTAAATCTGTGAGTGGTGTTATTGTGTCGTCTGTGTACTCCTCTGTGGTGTGAATATGTACAGTTGGTTCATTGTCGTCATCTTGTTCAGTGGTTATTTCAGTGGTTTCTATTTTAGGACCTTTTTTCTTTTTAATGATGCGTTTAGTAATTTTTGTGTGTTTTGGCTTACCTTCTGGTGTCTGCGATTCTTCGAAAGTTGTTATTTCAGGTAATTCAACGATTTCAACGGGCTGAATTTCTTCGGGTTCCTTGCTTTCAGAAACTGTGACAGTTGTGGTTGGAGCTTCATCGTCCTGTTGAACTGTCGTGATTTCAGTAGTTTCTTCTTTAGGCCCTTTCTTTTTCTTGATTACACGCTTAGTCGTCTTGATTGTCTTGACATCTCCTGTTTCTGATCGCACTTGAGTAATTTGCACTTGTTCTGGTAACTCCTCGACTATTTTCGCTTCATCTGGCTTATGTAAATCTGTGAGTGGTGTTATTGTGTCGTCTGTGTACTCCTCTGTGGTGTGAATATGTACAGTTGGTTCATTGTCGTCATCTTGTTCAGTGGTTATTTCAGTGGTTTCTATTTTAGGACCTTTTTTCTTTTTAATGATGCGTTTAGTAATTTTTGTGTGTTTTGGCTTACCTTCTGGTGTCTGCGATTCTTCGAAAGTTGTTATTTCAGGTAATTCAACGATTTCAACGGGCTGAATTTCTTCGGGTTCCTTGCTTTCAGAAACTGTGACAGTTGTGGTTGGAGCTTCATCGTCCTGTTGAACTGTCGTGATTTCAGTAGTTTCTTCTTTAGGCCCTTTCTTTTTCTTGATTACACGCTTAGTCGTCTTGATTGTCTTGACATCTCCTGTTTCTGATCGCACTTGAGTAATTTGCACTTGTTCTGGTAACTCCTCGACTATTTTCGCTTCATCTGGCTTATTAAAATCTGAGAGTGGTGTGATTGTGTCGTCTGTGTACTCCTCTGTGGTGTGAATATGTACAATTGGTTCATTGTTGTCATCTTGTTCAGTGGTTATTTCAGTGGTTTCTATTTTAGGACCTTTTTTCTTTTTAATGATGCGTTTAGTAATTTTTGTGCGTTTTGGCTTACCTTCAGACGTCTCTGATTCTTCAAACGTTGTCTCTTCCGGAAGTTCGATTGTTTCAACTGGCTGAATTTCTTCAGGTTCCTTGCCTTCAGAAACTGTGACAGTTGTGGTTGGAGCTTCATCGTCTTGTTGAACTGTCGTGATTTCAGTAGTTTCTTCTTTGGGTCCTTTCTTTTTCTTGATTACACGCTTAGTCGTCTTGATTGTCTTGACATCTCCTAATTCTGATCGCACTTGAGTAACTTGCACTTGTTCTGGTAGCTCCTCGACTACTTTCGCTTCATCAGGCTTATGTAAATCTGTGAGCGGTGTTATTGTGTCGTCTGTGTACTCCTCTGTGGTGTGAATATGTACAGTTGGTTCATTGTCGTCATCTTGTTCAGTGGTTATTTCAGTGGTTTCTATTTTAGGACCTTTTTTCTTTTTAATGATGCGTTTAGTAATTTTTGTGTGTTTTGGCTTACCATCTGGTGTCTGCGATTCTTCAAACGTTGTTATTTCAGGTAATTCAACGATTTCAACGGGCTGAATTTCTTCGGGTTCCTTGCTTTCAGAAACTGTGACAGTTGTGGTTGGAGCTTCATCGTCTTGTTGAACTGTAGTGATTTCAGTAGTTTCTTCTTTAGGCCCCTTCTTTTTCTTGATTACACGCTTAGTCGTCTTGATTGTCTTGACATCTCCTGTTTCTGATCGCACTTGAGTAACTTGCACTTGTTCTGGTAGCTCCTCGACTACTTTCGCTTGATCGGGCTTATTTAAATCTGTGAGTGGTGTTATTGCGTCGTCTGTGTACTCCTCTGTGGTGTGAATATGTACACTTGGTTCATTGTCATCATCTTGTTCAGTGGTTATTTCAGTGGTTTCTATTTTAGGACCTTTTTTCTTTTTAATGATGCGTTTAGTAACTTTTATGCGTTTTGGCTTACCTTCTGGTGTCTTTGAATCTTCAAACGTTGTAATTTCAGGTAATTCAACGATTTCAACAGGCTGAATTTCTTCGGGTTCCTTGCCTTCAGAAACTGTGACAGTTGTGGTTGGAGCTTCATCGTCCTGTTGAACTGTCGTGATTTCAGTAGTTTCTGCTTTAGGCCCCTTCTTTTTCTTGATTACACGCTTAGTCGTCTTGATTGTCTTGACATCTCCTGTTTCAGATCGCACTTGGGTGATTTGCACTTGTTCTGGTAACTCCTCGACTACTTTCACTTCATCAGGCTTATGTAAATCTGTGAGCGGTGTTATTGTGTCGTCTGTGTACTCCTCTGTGGTGTAAATATGTACAGTTGGTTCATTGTCGTCATCTTGTTCAGTGGTTATTTCAGTGGTTTCTATTTTAGGACCTTTTTTCTTTTTAATGATGCGTTTAGTAATTTTTGTGTGTTTTGGCTTACCTTCTGGTGTCTGCGATTCTTCAAACGTTGTTATTTCAGGTAATTCAACGATTTCAACTGGCTGAATTTCTTCGGGTTCCTTGCCTTCAGAAACTGTGACAGTTGTGGTTGGAGCTTCATCGTCTTGTTGAACTGTTGTGATTTCAGTAGTTTCTTCTTTAGGCCCCTTCTTTTTCTTGATAACGCGCTTAGTCGTCTTGATTGTCTTGACATCTCCTGTTTCTGATCGCACTTGAGTAACTTGCACTTGTTCTGGTAACTCCTCGACTACGTTCGCTTCATCAGGCTTATGTAAATCTGTGAGCGGTGTTATTTTGTCGTCTGTGTACTCTTCTGTGGTGTGAATATGTACAGTTGGTTCATTGTCGTCATCTTGTTCAGTGGTTATTTCAGTGGTTTCTATTTTAGGACCTTTTTTCTTTTTAATGATGCGTTTAGTAATTTTTGTGTGTTTTGGCTTACCTTCTGGTGTCTGCGATTCTTCAAACGTTGTTATTTCAGGTAATTCTATTATTTCAACGGGCTGAACTTTTTCGGGATCCTTGCCTTCAGAAACTGTGACAGTTGTGGTTGGAGCTTCATCGTCTTGTTGAACTGTTGTGATTTCAGTAGTTTCTTCTTTAGGCCCTTTCTTTTTCTTGATAACACGCTTTGTCGTCTTGATTGTTTTTACTTTACCGGTTTCTGATTGTACTTGTGTTACTTGCACTTGTTCTGGTAATTCTTCAACTACCTTTGCTTTGTCTTGTTTGTACAAATCTCTGAGTGGTTTAGTTGTGTCATCTGTGTGTTCTTCTATGGTATTGATATGTACAGTTGGCTCTTTGTCGTCATCTTGTTCCGTGGTTATTTCAGTGGTCTTTATTTTTTGACCTTCCTTCTTTTTAATGATGCGCTTAGTAATCTTTTTGTGTTTTGGCTTACCTTCTGATGTCTCCGATTCTTCGAAAGTTGTCTCTTCTGGAAGTTCAATGATTTCAACAGGCTGAAATTCTTCGGATTCTTTGTCTTCAGAAACTGTTACAGTAATGATAGGAGCGTCATCGTCTTGTTGGACTGTCGTGATTTCAGTAGTTTCTTCCTTTGACCCCTTCTTTTTCTTGATGACACGCTTAGTTGTCTTGATTGTCTTGACATCTCCGGTTTCTGATCTCACTTGAGAAATGTGCACTTGTTCTGGTAACTCTTCGACTTTTTTCGCTTCGTCTGGCTCGTGCAAATCAGTGAGTGGTGTTAATCTGTCGTTTGTGTACTCTTCTGTTGTGTTAATATGTACAGTTGGCTCATTGTCGTCATCTTGTTCAGTGGTAATTTCAGTGGTCTCTATTTTTGGACCAATCTTCTTTTTAATGGTGCGCTTGGTAATGCGTATTTGTTTTGGCTTACCTTCTGGTGTCTTTGACTCTTCAACCGTTGTTTTTTCTGGAAATTCAACTATTTCAAAGGGTTCAATTTCTTTGGGTTCATTGCTTTCAGAAAATACTGTGACGGTAGTGATTGGAGCTTCATCATCTTGTTGGACGGTCGTGATTTCAGTAGTTTCTTCTTTAGGCCCCTTCTTTTTCTTGATTACACGTGTTGTCTTCTTGATTGTCTTGACTTCACCAGTTTCTGATCGTACTTGAGTAATTTGTACTTTTTCTGGTAATTCCTCGAATACGTTTTCTTTGTCAGGCACGTGTAAATCTGTAAGTGGTGTAATTGTGTCGTCGGTGTACTCCTCTGTGGTGTGAATATGTACAGTTGGCTCTTTGTCATTTTCTTGTTCAGTGGTTATTTCAGTGGTCTCTATTTTTGGACCAACCTTCTTTTTAATTATACGTTTAGTAACCTTATAATATTTTGGCTTACCTTCTGGTGTCTCTGATTCCACGAACGTTATTTCTTCTGGAAGTTCAACGATTTCAACAGGGTGAACTTCTTCGGGTTCCTTTCCTTCAAAAACTGTGACAGTTGTGGTTGGAGCTTCATCGTCTTGTTGGACTGTCGTGATTTCAGTTGTTTCTTCTTTAGGCCCTTTCTTTTTCTTGATTACACGCTTAGTCGTCTTTATTGTCTTGATATCTCCTGTTTCTGATCGCACTTGAGTAACTTGCACTTGTTCTGGTAACTCCTCGACTACTTTCGCTTCATCTGACTTATGTAAATCTGTGAGTGGTGTTAGTGTGTCGTCTGTGTACTCCTCTGTGGTGTGAACATGTACAATTGGCTCTTTGTCATCATCTTGCTCGGTGGTTATTTCAGTGGTCTCTATTTTTGGACCAACCTTCTTTTTAATGATACGCTTAGTAATTTTTTTGTGTTTTGGCTTACCTTCTGGTGTTTCAGATTCTTCGAACGTTGTTTCTTCTGGGAGTTCGTTAATTTCAATTGTCTCAATTTCTTCGGGTTCTTTGTCTTCGGAAACTATGACAGTGGTGATTGGAGCTTCATCGTCTTGTTGGACCGTCGTGATTTCAGTAGTTTCCTCTTTTAGCCCTTTCTTTTTCTTGATTATACGTTTACTCGTTCTTATTGTTTTTAATTTGCCGGTATCTGATCGCAAGTGGGTAATTGTCACTGTTTCTGGCAACTCGTCTACTATCTTTGCTTTGTCAGGCTTGTGTAAATCAGTTAGTGGTGTTATTAAGTCGTCAGTGTATTCTTCTGAGGTGTGAATATGCACAGTTGGCTCTTTATCATCTTCTTGCTCAGTGGTGATTTCAGTGGTTTCTATTTTTGGACCTTTCTTCCTTTTAATAATGCGTTTAGATACTTTCTTGTGTTTGAGTATACCCTCTTGAGTTGGTGTTTCTTCGAAAGTTGTTTCTTCCGGAAGTTCGACAACCTCAACAGGCTGAATTTCTTTGGTTTCTTCATCTTCAGAAACTATGATGGTAGTGATAGGAGCATCATCATCTTGTTGAACTGTATTTCTTTCAGTAGTTTTGTCTTTAAGTCCTTTCTTTTTCTTGACAACACGCTTAGTTGTCTTGTTTGTCTTTACTTCGTCGGTATCTGAACGCTCTTGCGTAATTTGGGCTTGTTCTGGCAACTCGTCAGCTTCCTTTGCTTCAACAGGTTGAATTTGTTCAGGTTCGTTGTCCTCAGAAACTATGACGGTAGTTATCGGAGCTTCATCGTCTTGTTGAACTGTCATGATTTCAGTAGTTTCTTCTTTAGAACCTTTCTTTTTTTTGATGACACGCTTAGTTGTTTTGATTGTCTTGACGATACCGGTGTCTGATTGCACTTGGGTAACTTGTACTTGTTGAGGTAGCTCTTCGACTACTTTGGCTATTTCAGACTTGTGTAAATCCTCGAATGCAGATTTAATATCGTCTGTGTACTCCTCTGTCGTGTGAATATTTACAGTTGGCTGTTCGTCATCTTCTTGTTCTGTGGTTATTTCAGTGGTTTCTATTTTGGGACCAATCTGCTTTTTAATTATACGTTTAGATATCTTTTTGTATTTAGGCTTACCAT
Source organism: Thera britannica (assembly GCA_939531255.2). Taxonomy (NCBI): domain Eukaryota; kingdom Metazoa; phylum Arthropoda; class Insecta; order Lepidoptera; family Geometridae; genus Thera; species Thera britannica. Next base: position 2,825,999 of record OW618044.2, read on the forward strand.
CTGGTGTCTTTAACTCTTTAAGTGTTGTCTCTTCAGGTAGTTCAACAATTTTAACCGGTTGAACATCTTCGAATTCCGTGTCCTCGGAAATTGTGACTGTAGTTATAGGAGTTTCATGGTCGTTTTGGATGGTTGTTATTTCAGTAGTTTCTTGGTTAGGTCCCTTGTTTTTCCTTATGACACGCCTAGTCGTCTTAACAGTTTTGACGTCACCAGTCTCTGATCGCACTTGAGTAACATGAACTTGTTCTGGTAACTCTTCAATTATCTTTGCCTGGTCAGGCTTGTGTAAATCTGTGAGTGGTATTGTAATGTCGTCAGGGTATTCTTCCGTGATATGAATGTGTACAGTTGGTTTTTTATCATCGTCTTGTTCAGTGGTGATTTCAGTGGTTTCGATTTTAGAACCTACCTTCTTTTTAATAATGCGTTTGGTTATTTTCTTGTTGGTTTGCTTACCATCTGGTGATTTAGTTTCTTCTACTGTTGTTTTTTCTGGGAATTCCACAATTTCAGTTTGTTCAATTGGCTGTTTGTCCTCGGAAACCGTTACTGTTATGATTGGAGCTTCATCTTCATTTTGAAGTGTGGTTATTTCCGTTATTTCTTCTTTGGGGCTTCTTTGTTTTTTGATGACTCGCTTGGTCATTTTAATGGTTTTGACTGCATCCGTATGTAATTGCTCTGGTGCTACTTGCTCTTGTTCTGGCAATTCTTTAACTTCTTTTGCTGGACTAACCCAAGTCTCACTAGGTATTTCAGTGTCTGCTTTGATATTAGATTCTTGAATTTCCTCATCAATCATTTCTTCTATATCAAGTTTATTTGGTAGCTTTGGGATGAATAAATACTCCTCTGGCATTTCAATCGTACTAGTTTCAGTATCATGTGTAACTTGAATGTCATCTCCATCATATTCTTCAATTTCAACGGTATGTTGGTTTTCTGTTTTGGAAGTTTTTGCACCGTCATCTTCTATTGTTTCTTCGATAACAACGTCATTGTCTTCTTTTTCAGTTACTTGATTTCTTCTTTTCTTTCTTATTATTGTTCTCTTTGTTTTTACTTGTATTGGTTCAGCGTTACCAGGAGCTTGCATGAATTTCGTTACAATTTCTTCCGTTTCTTCTACGTCTGACGATTTAGGAGATATTTGTGCACTGTGTTCTGAAATAACATTTCTTGTGTTTATTCGAGTTTATAGTGTGGCTGTTAAAGATGATCTTTTGTTACAGGTTTTAGGTTAGAAATATTGTTGTTCTTATGTTTGACACGTTATTTAATTTGAATTCTTTTCGACTTTTTAATTAATGTAGGTCATATTTCATAGTTTTAAGGCCGGAAAGTATTGTGGGTATGATAATAATATTAATGCTGCAGTTTGCCAGTGCCACCTCAAATATCAATTATTTACCATATGAAATTTGGGTCGATAACCTTTGTCGCCTTTGTTAACGAGTGAGAGCAAAGAAATGACTTGTTCATTTTGTGGGAAGCTAACATAAGAAAATGATTTTAAACACTGAGAATAGACCTACTGGCACCAAACCGTGTCGTTTATTATTCATCTTTACGTTTACAATACCGAATAAAAATCATAGAACTCCACAACAGCTCATAGAAAAACAATAAATCAAATAATTATACTAACTGGCGAGTAGCGTTGCAACGTAAAATTTGTGCCTTCACATAATAACTTGTAATTTTAATAGGAAGGAGGATATTCCAGAATGCTCCTTTCTATTAAGATGACGATAGTCGAGCACTTTCTAGAAGTACAGGTTCTTACCTTTAAAATGTACTTCTGGAGTAGAAACTGTTGTTTTTTCTTCATCATCGATTTCCTTTACAGTGCCTGTTAAGTATGCAGGTTGTTTTTCGGAATATGGTAAAGTTTGTTCGTCTACGAACTCCTCAGTTATCTGGACTTCATTTGTTATAGTTAAACCTTTTCTTATTTGTTTTGTCTGCGGTTCTTGTATGAGAAGTTCTGTTTCATGTTGCATGGCATCGTTGCCTGTAGTTATTAATGGTGTGATAGTTGTTTGTGTTATTTTTGTAGTTTTGGTATGTATTGTCGGTGTTTTCAATTCATCAGTATGAGTTTCAGGTACACTTTCTGAGCATTGTAAATGTGACAGTTGTGATATTGATTGTTCGGCTTGCACTGGTTTACCTTTTATAGGAGTGAAATAATCCTGTGAGTCCTCTTGAATTATTTCTTGTACGGTTATTCCTTCAGCAGTCCTCAAAGTAACGTTTGCATTTTCATACGGCTTTAGTTTATTGAACGTGGTGGCTTCTTCTTTCTCATGGATAAAAACGTCACTTTGACCAAAAGGTTGCAATTCTATTGGCGTTGGATGTATAGATTTCTCATCATGTTTTTGTTCTGATAAGTGTGTTACGTTCTCTCCAACAATTATTTCAGTCTGTTCCACTGGAGTAAGTTCCATTACTAGTTGTGATATTTGTTTTGAGGAAAGTTCAATATCATGGCTTTTAATTGGTTCTGATCCTTCGTGTACTATGTTTTCAGAAGTTGTATAACTTGTGTGCAATTGCACCTCTTCATGCACTTCTCCATGTATAGGTTCATATGTTGTTTGAAGTTGGCCCAAGCTTTCAAGAGTTTCAGGTTTACTGCCTATAATTTCCATTAATGTTATTGATTTTGATGTAGCTGTTTCATCTTTAGCTGTACTATCAGCTAACAGTTCAGATCCTTCCATAGGAGTTATTTCAGTAGTTGTGATATGGGTATTCGAGTTTGAACCCAATGTTTGTCTTGAAATTGTAGGCCTTAAATTATCAGGAATAAATTGGCCTTCTTTCTCTCTGACTTCAGTATTAGTCACTGTTACATGTTGCTGTGAATCAAACGTTATATTTGTTTGCTCTTTAGACGGTAATTTTTCTTCCACAAGCTGGGTTTCATCTTCTTTTACTACAACTTCTTGTATCTGAAGAGGGAAATTGGTTTCAAAAACTGGTTCACTTTGTCGTAATGCATCTGGTTTTTGAGGACTGATTATATTTTCTTTCTCATGCAAACCTACTTCTGTTACCGTTATATATTCACCAACTTCAACATTAACTGACGGTGTGAACATTTTAGGTTTATTTGTTGTCTGTAGTGTTTCATGTGATTCCTCAGTTTCAACATTAGTAATTTGAAGTGGCTTCATGGGTTCAATTGAAAAGTCACTACTTTCTTCTTTAACTATGGCAGCACTAGACATTATATTTTCACTTTCCGATGTTTCACATACCTCAATATTTATGTGTTTGAGTGTGCTTACACTCACATCTCCAGTTACAGTTTTTGGTAAGTTCTCTTTTTTAAATTCTTCTTCTTTTTCAGCCAAAACGTTTTCCGATACGCTTATATAGTCGGCTGGATGTAAACTTAAATCAAGTAATATAGGTTTATATTCCTTGCTTAATAAGTCCTCTTCTCCTTCACCTACTATAGTTTCAGAAATATTTATGCCAGTTTTCAAGAAAATATCGGTTGTAGGTTCGATATTTTTGCGATCTACAACTAAGTTTTTCAATTTCTCCTCTTTTTCTGATGACAACACTTCAGATACATTAACATAGTTTTGACTTTGTAAAGATGGTCTCAAAGTTTCAGTCTTGAGTATCGGTTTATCAGCAAAAATGGTTTCAGATTCATTTATTATTACTTCGGTTATTCCCACTGATTTTAGTTCTTCTATATTAGGTTGGGATCTTTTCTGAGTGGGTGTTTCACTTGTAAATACATTTTCAACTTCTCCAATAAACGGTTCTGTTTCGGAAACAGCTTCTTGCGTTCCTTGCGTTTTTACAGCAGTAAAAAGATTTGTTTCACTTACTTCTAATTCTTGTGCGTTTTGATTTACAATTACTTCTGTTTTGAATATTGATTGTTGTTCATTTATTGAAGGTCGAGCTTGTGTAACCCTTGTTTCTGTAACTTGTTGCAGAAGATTTTCACTTTCAATACTTTGGATTTCAGAAACTTCTTTAGCTGTTGATTCTATAATGTGAGAAGAGGCACTACGTAAGTCCTTTTTTAAATCTTCCATATCTGTTTCTTTTTCACTGTACAGCACTTCAAATCCTTGAAGATGTTTTTTGAGGTGATCTTGAGTAATTGAAGCTACAGAACTCTGCACGGGTTTTTGAATTTCAAATTTATCAACATTTCCCGTGGTGACTACTTCTGAATCTATTGTACTATTCAGTGGAACAAAACCAATTGATACCTCAAACTGGGGTAAGTCACTCGTTTTTTCAAAAGGTGTTTCTTTATCTATTACATCTGCAGAGCTTATTACCGCAGTTTCAATTTCAGTAAACTTTTGTGTCACTTGAGATTTGATTGGAAGCTGCTCTGTAATGAGACTTTCTTTTTCAGCTGGTATAACTTCCAACTGCTCAAATGTTGTAGTAACTACCGATGAAACATTAGATTTTCGTAATGGCACGTCATCAATTTCTAAGTTTTCAGTATTTTGATTAGTGATGACTTCTTCTGTGCGGGCAGTTTTGCCATAAATTTCATCGATTTTGGGCAATGCTTGCTTCAAACTATTTTCTATGTTTTCACCAGTACTTGTTAAGTTGTCAGACTGTGGCAAAATTTCAACTGTTTCAACGCTACAGTGGCTAGTCACGGATAAAAGTGCTTTCTGTCCATCTGGTACCAAGGATAAGTCTAATATATTCTCATGTTCAATGACTGTTGGTTGGTCACACTCAGGAGCTTGTAAGCTAGTAAATGACACTGATGGGCTTTCAGCAAGGTCTGATGATTTGATAGCTAAAACATCTTCAGAAGAATGAATAAATACTTCCTGTTGAGAAACAACTTCTGAAGTTGTAGCTGCCACTTTTGCCTTCACTTGTTGGGGTTTTGAAGATTCTAACAGTTCTGGTTCAATAACCGAGCTGTTTTCTTCTACAACAATGGCTTGATTTGAGTCAACGTTAAATGTAGCTAATGCCATGCTAGGACCTGGTTTTTCTACAATCGAAGATTCTTTTTCACTGTAGTCCGTTGTTGTAACTATAAGCTCTTTGAAAGGAACACTCTCGATATGAGCAAGTTTACTTTTATCACTTATAAGGTTTTCCGAAAAGCTTACGCTAAAATCGGCGGTCACTTCGGATGAAACAGCTACTGGTCGTCCTACTATATCGGATGATGCTTTAAATGTTTCAGGAGATACCGTTGTTTCATACTGGCGTTCTTTTTCATTTTCTATTACTTCCATAACATTTACGCTATCTTCGGCTGCTATTAGCTCCGGAACAATTGACTTCAGATCTGGTTTAATGTCACCTTTTAAAGGTGTTTGACTATCATAAACTTTTCTTTCTTCAACTTCAAGATAATTCAAGTTATTTGAAGCAATTTGTGCTTCATCATAATGAGGTTTTAATTCTTCAAGTTTTGATAATGCATCACCTGTACTTACTTCAGAAACAATAGCAGCTTTATGTCCTGAGTTTACGTCAACTGTTGCAAATGATGTTAGTTTGGGCAAATCAGTGTTTAATTCTCTCTCTGTGTAAGAAGTGATTGTTTCGGTTACATTTAAATGCTCCTGTCCAATAAAACTGGCGTTAGCTTTTGAATGAGACGTTTCTTTTTCTTGAAGTTGCTGTAATTGTTCGTCGACGTTTGTTTGTAGAACTGTTATTTCCTTTTGTAAATCTCTTTGCTCAGACGCCGTTTCAGTAATGCTTTGAGGTATTTCAAGGGAATCAACTTGCTCAGTGGTATTTACTTCTTCAGACAAAGGTGTTTTTAATAGATGTGATGACGTTTCTTGTGCTTGCATATGTTCAGGTGTCTTATGCAGCTGAAGCTTCTGTTCACATTCGGACGTTTCAGTCTCAGATATAGATATTGGAGTATTTGGTATCACTGAAGTTGTAATTAGTTCCGGTTTTTTTACTGGGAATTCTTCAACACCTTCTTTATCATGTGCTATGGTAGTAGAAACAGTTTTGGCTTTAGTGGTCACTAAAGTTTCAGTAGCTGTATCGGTTATAAACTTTTCCTGTGATTTTATGTCACCTGTAGACGTCATTTGTACGATTTCACTTGTAATCAATGTTTCTATAGCTTTAACATTTACATCGGCGGTAGCAGTATATTTTTCATCTTTAATTATCAAATCTTTTTCACTTTCATGAACATTGACTTCTTCGACTGTGTTTTTATCTAAAGCAAATATAGAAATACCCGCTTTGGAACTGAGTGCGGATTTAAAATCATCCAAAGTAGATTCTGATTCATTAATGTTTATTTCAGTATTGAACTTGTGCTGCTGCTCATTTATTCCAATAGTAGCTCGTTTACCTGAGACAATTTCTGGAGTAAAATCAGACTCTTTTAAATGAGCAGTCGTAACTGTATTTGTTAAGCTTGAATGAACCACAATTTCATCATCTGGTTTTAATTGGATTGGTAATTCTTTAAGGCTAAGCTCTGCTTCTTTTTCATGTAGGTCACCTATTGACACAACCAAACTGTCTTTTGATGTAAAATCGACTTGAGCTTCTTGTAAAGGTGGTAGTTTCAATGCTGATAGTGCCCCTTCACACTCCTGCACGTCATGCACTTCAGTAACTATTTGATTAGAAACCAGCACATCTTTTCGAGCTGATTCAGTTGGGACTATTAATTCAGGGTAATATTTTCCAGATTTATCTTCAACAAATACTTCACCAACTTGTAAGGATTCGTGCAAATTAAAACTCAACTTTGGTGTTGCTTCTTTTTCAATTTTGCTTAACATTTCGCCTTCTTTAATTTTTTCATTTACTTCGAAGACGTTAATGCTAGCTAATGTTGAAAATATAATTGATGCGCTAGATATTTTTGGTTCAGTTGGTTCTAATGGTTCCTCGTTTACAGATGTGTACTGCTCTGAAATATTTATAGCGTCCGATAGCATCATGGCTGGCTTAGCTTTCTCAAAATTCGTTTCATCTTTCTCCATGTTTAATAACGAAGTATGACTTTCTGTCTCTGTGGTCATAAAACTTTCAGTAGTCACAAATGTTTTATTTGCTTGGGTTACTGCTTTTAACTTGTCGACTTGATATTCATCCACAGTATTACTAACGTCGGTTTCAGTTACAAGTATCGATTCATTTTCTGACAATGAAGGTTTTACTATCAATTTTTGACTTTCTTTGATTTGCAAAGGTGTTTCTGATTCTTGTGTGTCTGCTATATTGGCTACTATGGGGTGTAATGTATCAACCTTTAGATTAGCAGTAACGTTGTTGGTCCGATCCGTAAACATATGGGTAACTTCACTCGAAGCCACCACTTCTACTTTACTTTCAGGGATATCTGTTGCAATCATTGTATTGTAAACCAAATCTTCCTGTTCTAGTGGTTCAGTTATATCTTCTTCGAAGTCTTTAACATTTTCTTTGGTTGGAGATGATTTAACTATTTTTAGTTTTTCTTCCACAACTTCTTTTTCTTCGCAAATTTCTTGAGATTTCGATTTTTGATGTTTGTGTTTGTGCCGTTTAGCTTGATCTCTTTCTTTGATATCTGTAAGTTAGAGTAGTGTTTATGGTTTTTGTAGTAAAGTTTATTCGCAGAGGTAAGTAATTAGTAATATTCTTGCAAGTATTTTATTGAAGTGTGTTATATCAAGCATTAGATTTAAGTGTATAGTTGACATCATAAGAATTTGCATGTCTATTATATTATGTACTATAAGAAATACTTACTTGCTGGCAGCGAGTTAAGATAAGTACCTACTATTAATGTACGAAGCATGAATACCAAATGACGAGAAGCGCGTGTCCGAAGCGTGAAGTCACAAAAGCTGAATTAGAAAAGCGTACAAAATGGTTAGTTAGTAATCTTAAATCTGTCAGTAATTCTTTGCGTTCTTTTTCACGTAGTGATTGTGAAATGCTAGTTTTTAAGTTAACAGTTTCTTCTTAATATCTAGCCCGGTAGGGTTTTAGCCATTTGCGACGAAGTCGTGACGTCACGCGATTTTCCACTAGACTTATCGTCTAGTGGAAACTCGCGTGACGTCGCTGACGTTATGATAGATAGATAGATAGAAAATTCTTCATTGTACACCTTACAAACTAACAAAAAGAGAATTTAACACATAAATACTATTCAATAAATTTACAATAGGCGGCCTTAAGCTTATTTCATACAAACTTCAACCCCCGCTGCAACCCTTCAGCAGTTGGATTTTCATTATTTCTTTCATAATGTACATACGCTTATCATAAAGACCTCCAAATTTCCTGATCCCTTTTTAATTAACAGGAAGTAATTTTTTTGTTGTACCCTCAGTAACATCTGGGGGACTGTGGTATTTTTTTTCGTCGGCATGATTTGTTTTAAATATTTTCCTTCACTTATTTTTCCATGGTAAATAAAAAATTGTAAAGAAAATATGCTTGATCGGAATGAACTAATCCGTAGGATCCCTTTTCTGCCTACGAAATTCTTATAAGCTCCTGCGCATTCGCGTAAACAACAGTAGCATTAACAGCCAGTTATCATCCAAAGTATGATGAGCATGAGAGAGCATGAGCCAGACTAAGCAATGATCCAGCTATCATCCAAAGCATGTGTTATAGAGCCAGACAGCAATGAATACACGAGCGCACTGATCTTTATCCCTTTGAAGTTAGGCACAAATTACTGTTGAATGTATGTCAATAAATAATACAAATAATGTGGACAATTCACACAACACTATCTACCCCCAAATTAAGCAGAGCTTGTACTATGGGAACCAGATAGCTGATATAATTTTAATATGCCTACATTTTTTGAAAATACCTATATATACATAGAATACAATAATAACACCCAGACAGTGAAAAAACATCTGTGTTCCCCACACAAATATTTGTTCTCGGTGGGGATCAAGCCCACGCCCTACAGCTCAGAAGGCAGAGCCACTACCAACAGTAGGCCTACCATGAGCTCTGTCTGGCTCTGTCTATGGCTCTGGTTTTGAGCCTGTGTGAGTGCTCACCAGTGTATTATACTGTGTGATGTGACGTTTCGACGTAGGATTTATTTAGACAGCACTCACATCACACAGATTCAAAACCCGAACCAGAGACAGAGCCAGACAAAGCTCATGGTAGGCCTACTGAGTTGAGGGGTCAGTCAATGTAAAGCAGTTGGTCTGACCCAAAAATGAAAAATCTGCAGACACAACCAGCTAACTTCAAAGGGATCAACAACCACCTAATTACTAGCGTTTTTCAATACATAATCCGTGTTAAACACGGATTGTCCTGCCATCTCTTACCACCAAGTAATGACAAAGAGGGACAGGACGAGCTTTAATCAGTGTGTTACAAGTAACGCTTGTAAGTAAGGCCACCAGTGCGCACGTACGTACACAACCATTCAAAATATAATATTTTCGAAAAAAAATAGGATACAATAAAACCTGTCATAATTTTAACTTCATGCGTCTTACCTTTCATGACTTCGGTCGTATGTGTTTTAGCGACATTCTCCGCTAAAGACTTGACAGTCACCTGCCAAATTAAGATTGAAATGTTAAAACTAAAACTATAATAATAATAATTATAAGTTTAAAAAACTTGAGAAACCGACTTCATTGTCAAACGGCTAAACCGATTTTAATCAAATTTGTTTGGGACAATCTGGACGTAAGAATAACCTTCCAAATAAAAAAATAATTTTCTAAATCGGTTCATAAACGACGGAGGCATGCAGTTACAAACATTGAAAAAATTATTAAAAAAAAATGGCAACACCGATTTTAATAAAATTAAAATAAGACCAATCTGGAAGCAGTACCTTTCAAATAAAAAAATAATTTTTCAAATCGGCTCACAAATGACGAAGTTATGCGGTAACAAACATTAAAAATAAAAATAAAATACAAAAAATACAACCGAATTGAGAACCTCCTCCTTTTTGATTGGAAGTCGGTTAAAAATACATATTTATATAGATCACTAGCCTCCTGATCAAAAGGTCTAATATGATCGATATAAATATGCATTGGTAGGTTTGCAACGGTACTCTTAACTACCGACAACCGTTGGGGAATAAAGGTTCTCGAATGGAAACCACGAACCGGAAGACGAAACGTAGGGCAACTATCCACCAGATGGACCGACGACATTGTTAAGATCACGGGCAAACGGTGGATGGAAAGGGCTCAGAATCGTTCTTCCGGGAAATGTGTAAGAGAGGCCTATGTCCAGCAGTGGACTTCTTCAGGCTGATGATGATTATGAGGCTAATATTTTAAGGTGTACTGTAAATGCCTTTAGCCAGCTTAACATGATCGTGTGCGATTGTAGGCTAGTCCTTAACTTTACTAAACAAGGACTTCTGTGACTAGCCTACAATATTTCCCATAGTGTCCCATTGTTGGGCAATCTCTCCTGAAACCAACCAGATGTTGGAGACAGCCGTGATTTTATTCGCTTTGATTTAATCCAACGGCTGCTTTGATTTAATGGCAAGGAAAAACACGTACTCAGGCAAAAGTAAAGCCCTTACCTCACTAGCTTCTTTTTGTTCCCAGGCACGCGGCTTGAAGTCTTCAGGGTAGAAGTGCGTAATAACCTCCTCGACGGAGTTGTGTTTCAACTCAACCATCTTAAGGAACGCCCGGAAGCCAGCCTTCGCAGCTATGATCTCGTCGTCCTGGGCGGTTTCTTCGGTAAGGACCTCTGTGATGAGTGCCCCGTAGCCCTGCCGTTCCACCAACTGCACAAGTGCTGACTGAGACTGCGGGACCCGAAGCGCTGGGAAGTACTGCGAGTCGTACAAGCTCTCGATCATTTCTGTCGTCACTCCGCTCCTCAGCATGTAACCGATCTTCGCAAGCTCTCGTAGCGGCGACTCGCCCGGTCCGAACTCTTTCGCGTTGATAATCTCCATGAGCTCATTGATTTCAGCAACGGAACGAGAATCACTTTCAACCATCTTGATAATGCCCTTCTGCGTCTTGATCGATTCCTCGAACGGCTCAACCACCTCGTCTTTCTCTTGCTGTGAAGATATTTGGTAGTCCTGAGGTGTTATAATGGATTCAATTTTCTCTGTCTTTTTGGTTTTTGTTTTTTCAACCACTTGCTCGACCACCTTTTCTTCTTTTTTGTGCTCTTTTATTTTCTTTGCTATTTTTTCTTTTTTGAGCTTTGCTTTCTCGAGTTCTTCACGGGATTGGAAAACTTGCATCTTCGCTTTTGTAATGGCCATGCCGATGTCGCTGATGGCTTTGCACATGTAAGTGCCTTCCAATTCTTTGGAAGCCTTCTTGATTGTGCACGTCGTCCGGTTGTCCTTATTCTCGATCACGAAACGATCATCGGTCAGAATGGCTTTGTCGTCTTTGTACCAAATAATTTCTGTAAATGTGAGAATTAGCTAATTATATACCTACTTGTCCAACTGCTAAAAAGGCTAGCATGTATTTTTTTTACTAAGGGTGCTGCATAATAAGGGCATGAGCAAAAACAGTTGCCCAGTTGATTAAAAGTTGCAAAAACTTGTTTACTTATTTTTAGCATAAGTATGAATACGATGCGTTATTATAGAAATCACAAAAAAAATATCGTTTTCAGACCAGGTGTGGGGGTGCCGCTGTAGACCGCTTCGAAGGTCACCACTTCCTCCTCCTGGGCTCGCTCGCCGATGATGTCTTTCACAAACGTGGGCACTGCTTGTGAAGCTGGAAGGTAGGTACAATTTTAAAGAAATGTTTCATTTATTCCATGCTAAGTAGTGCATCGAGTCTATCAAATAATATGTACATAGAGAATTGAACAATGTCTCTTCTTCGTTTTAATCACAGGTAATACCTATGTTCTAATAATTATAAGTTTAAAAATCTTGAGAAACCGACTTCATTGTCAAACGGCTAAACCGATTTTAATCAAATTTGTTTGGGACAATCTGGACGTAAGAATAACCTTCTAAATAAAAAAATAATTTTCTAAATTGGTATATCAATGACGGAGGCATGCAGTTACAAACATTAAAAAATAAAATAAAAAAAAACATAAAAAAATACAACTGAATTGAGAACCTCCTCCTTTTTGATTGGAAGTCAGTTAAAAAGTGAAATAATGCTTCATTCTTCTACTTCTGTAATTTGTTCGCTTATCAAGTAATAAGGTCCAAAAACTTGAATAACAAAATTACTGTGGCCTACCACAGCTCTGGCTGGCTCTGTCTCTGGTTTTGAGCCTGTGTGAGTGTTAAATAAATAAATCCTACGTCGAAACGTCACATACACAATATAATACACAGCAGCGAATGTGAGCACTCACACACATTCAAAACCAGAGCCAGACAGAGCTTGTGGTAGGCCTCCTGAACCGATTTTATAGAAATTTATCCGGGATCAATCTAGAAGAATAACCTTTCAGAAAAAAGACAATATCGGTTTACAAAAATGACGGAGTTAGGGTACGGCCAAATCTAGGCGACTAGATTCGGCCGTACCTTTATGCGATTACAAAAATACAGCCAGATTGAGATTCTCCTCCTTTTTTTGAAGTCGGTCGATAAAGTATAGGTATGTATTATAGAAGGCTGCCAACACAGTAGGGTTGTAACGAAGTGAAAAAAAAAGTTATCATGTCAATATACCTTTCAGAGCTGCTTGCAATTCCTCCATGTGAGATACCCATTCTGGTTTTCTGTAATCCTTTGTGCCGATAATACCTAAATACAAAACAACACTTTTAAAATCAATACCTCATCTATCTGCCAGTCAAAATCATCCGTCTTAGCAGAGACATTAATTTTGACGGACGGATAGTATAGGGATTTAATGTTATAGCCATGTTTTCTGCGAGTTCACATTTTAAAAAAGTTTTTGACGTGACAACGTCTTATAATTCGGTGAAGCCGGCTGCACGTACGAAAAAACATGACTCATGCGGCGTTACCTCGCTCTGAGGCGTCCCATTTAAGGCTTGAAGTGCAAGTGAAAGCGCGGAACGACCGACAAAGAGGCACAATCGGCCTCCGCGTTCGGTAGCGGCAATAATGACAAAACTGACCGATTAGTGCGGTATGATAAAGTATAAGAAAACTCATAAGAATGTAGTGATTTTTCAGCTCAGAGAAAGCTCAGTGACTCAGAGTAGGTAAGACTTTTTATGAGTGCTGTGTTTTTCAGTAGCAGTATGTACTTTAATTAAATCGCGATTTGTTAGTTTACTTTGTTGGTTTGTATTATTGAACGTGTTGAAAGAAAGTGTTCAAAAGGATAAGGTAAGGATGGTCTGAAAAATAAAATTGATAAAGCAGGCTCCGGTTAGGCGCACACTGAAATCATAAGAAAGTTATTGTCAATATCAAAATTTATAGTATCACTCTTATTATCTTCGGACTAAAAGCTTTATATATTTTTACTGTTAGCGTTTATAAGCCGTTGGTTTTGAGTATCACACACGGCGAAATATTATATATCAACATTTATATCGATCACCAATATTATGAACGTCTCAATGAAATATCGTAGTGACGAAGCACAAATATTATTTTTGACATGAAAACGTCTTATAATTCGATGGAGCCGGCTGCTGGCACGAAAAAACATGACGTCATGCGGCGTTATCTCGCTCTGAGGCGTTCCATTTAAGGCTTGAAGTGCAAGCGAGAGCGCGGAACGAGCGACAAAGAGGCACAATCGGCCTCCGCGTTCGGCAGCGTTCGACATCTGTCTCTCTCATAGTTGAGTGTGCGATGCGTCCGCGTGGACAGCTGTATGACGTTGTCACGTTCAACAATCGTCACTAAACCGACTTTACAGGCAACCGATTTTTTTTTAAAGTAACTTTTATACGTTTTCTAATGCGTTTTTACATATTCGGTCGTGTGTGACAGCCCACTCAAATGTGACGAGAAACATAAAATATTACAGCCCAAACTTACCTCAAGACTTTTATACATATTTTTGTTAATATTTGCATAAAAAACCATTAGCCTATTGTTTTGTAGCTGCTCTCCTAGGAGGCTATTTATCTTGGTAACGACTATACTTTGTACAGGGTGGATACGACAGATAGGATTTCTTTGAAACTGCCTAAACTAGACACGATTTTCAAGCTCCGTACCCAAAACCTATAAGTTTAGTCGCAAATGATTTTTTAGTTTTAGCCCCGTACCATAGACATAATCAGCTGTTAGGAAAGATACTTTTGTGTTCAATCGGGGCAAAAAATCATTTGCGACTAAACTACTGCTCCTATTTAATTGATTTTTGGTACAGAGCTTGAAAATGGTGCCTTGTGTAGTAAAGGCAGTCAAAGATGCGACAAAAGAAATCCCATCTGCCGTATCCACCCTGCATACCCAAGACACGTCGAGGTTTTTTTGAAGGCAAGAACCATAACGATGGCTTCGTTTTATGGATGGTTTATAAATTAACTTACTTTCAACAGACAAGGCCGCTATTGTAGACGTTACTCCGAGCGGGTTGTATGCTTCGAAGACGATTTCACCAGTATCATCTTGATACACCTCGGGGATGATAAGGATAGATGTACCGTCTTCTAACTCCTCGATTTGGTACTCCTGTGATTGTACTACCTCAGCGCCTTGCTTTAACCATCTAACCTGTGGCTTGGGCATGCCTATAGCCTTTGCCTCTAATCTGGAAATTATATTTTGGAATATTAGTTTTAATCCAAATCAAATAAAATTATTTATTTTATTTCATACATTACACAAAGATCATAATAATATATAGTTCATGCATTTCACGAAGACGCGTCAATTAGAGCATTTTGGCTCTTATTACAACCAGATAAATATCACTGGATGCGTCTTCGTGAAATGCATGAACTATACAAGTAACCATGACGTAAAAATTGGCCGTCACTCAGCATAATTATGCTAAAGTTTAGACAATTTTGCTTTGATTTAGATTAGTTTTCAATGCTGCTTCACGGCAGAAATAAGCATGGTGGTAGTACTTCTCCGGATGAGCTCTTCACAAAAACTTCTACTACTACTATTCCATAGTTCATGGGGAACTTTAATGTATAGACTCCAGCAGCTGTTGAGAATGGAAGTATCACCTACAACTGCTTGGCTTTACCAGTAGAAGCCTTCCAATGCAATGCTTTAACTGTAACGAACTGAAAACGAGGATCAGTCGTTATTAAATTGATGATGAAATTACCTGGTGAATTCTCCTTCTGTAGTCGTGATGACCGTCGGTAAGGCTTTAACAATGCGAGGTGCGAACTCTTCAATATCACTCGTTTTCTGTAAAGTATAATTATATCGATATGGTGGAGTATTACATAAATATATAAATTGACAAATTTATCTGTTTATGATGAAGAAGAGGATAAAGTAGGATGATACAGACCAAATGGATTGCTTCAAAAAGAGATAAGTACTTCAGGGGAGTTAACAGAATAGTATTAAACAATAGTTTACTTACTTCATCACTTAAAATGTCCTCTTCTGACGCGCTTGGGACGTATTCATAGGCTACAACGATAAAGAATCCATTAAAAATGCATCGGTTAACGATCGCAAAAGAACCAAATTTTCATGTGTCTATGCGTAAGTGTTCAAATGAATAAATATACTTTACTTGATCTCATTTGATAAAACGCAACTTAAACCACAGTTTGTCGTAGAAACTTGAAATTTTTAAAGTATACTGTGCCTTAGTGTGTAAGGATAAACAAAGAAAAGAATTCCAGAAATCGAAGTTGAAGTTTGTTTGGAAATAGGTTCTCGCTAACGCATATGCGTAGGATTTCACTATTTAAGTATAAATTAAATTATGTTCAGCCAAGTTCATTGAAAACGTTAGAAAACCTGGCCTGTGTGCAAAGCTTTAAAACTCGCTTGTGTGAACTTGAAAGCCCCATTAGTTTAAAAACTGTGTTGCATTTCTCGGCAAAAACATACGTAAATGCAGCAAATAAGTGCCTACAATATCAGAGCTATTGTGTATATGTGTAGTTTCTATAACAAATGTTATTAAAGCAATGTTCAATTCTTGCTACAAATTATACTAATCTCAATGTTAAATCGCAATTTATCTACAGATGCATGGCACGGTTCATGGAATAAACGTTTTATCACATAATATCATGCAAATGCCATGCGCTAGTTGAAGCATACACAAGTCTACCTTCCACATCGACCACGCTTTCTGTGCTGCAGCTTCCGAACTTATTCGTCGCTACACATCTATAGGTCCCGCTCATTTCCGGAAAGGCCTCTCTGACACAAATCTCGCACAAGCCGGATTGCAATCGGGCCATTGTGACGTCTCTTGCCTTCTGGATAAGGCTCTCGCCGTGGTACCACTCCAAGCTCGGCCACGGTTGACCCACAATCTCACAGCTCAGTTCTATCGGCTCACCATCCATCACGGTAGTTGGTACCAAAGGTGCAACGACAACGGGTGCTTTCCCCGCGGTTTCTTCTTCGTTATCATCAAGAAGCATAGAAGCGGAGCACGCAACGGACCCGGCAAAGTTCTCAGCTCTACATGTTACGATGCCTATGAACTCTTTACTTATGTCCTCGATACAGAGACAAGATACATTGTCTTTGTTAGTGATCGTTATATTGTTAAGTTTATTTTGCTTGGCGTGGGAAGCTATTTCGGTCGTACCAATAAACCATTGGAAGGAAGCACATGGACTCGACTCGACTTCAGTTTCGAGCATTACAATATCCCCTAAATGTGTCCTTGTTGGCCGAATAAGCTTTGTAAATACGGGAGGTTGAATTTCGCTATCCTCTGGAGCTTTAATAAGCTTAACAGTACTTGCTGACTTGGCAGTTACGTGCTTACTGTTTTCAAAGACGACTTCGTATTTGCCTACTTTCTTTTTGTCTACATTCCGTACTGTGATTGTTGAGACTCCATCTTCGACATTTATATCACAGTCATCGTTGGATGTTAGTGGTTGGTTGTTTCGGTACCATATCACACTAATGTCGTCTTCAGGCTCAAAAGTAATACAAAGTTCAAAAGCATCTTGTTCCAGTACTGTCTTTGCTTTAAGAGGTTCTATTATAACTGGTCCTTCTTCTGTAAAACATTTCATTATTATTTTTAATGGTATTACTTTTCTTTTTATGGACTTTTTCTTTGGCGGAGTTAATAAAACCAAAAACTACGTATAAGTATAATTACAAGTTACGCAAACGTACAACCAACATTTATTTATGTACACAAGTCTACCTACAAATTAGTAACATCAGTAAGGTGGTCGTAATAAAATAAAATTATGTACATACATGGATGAAAATTATAGTGAGCGTAATGAAATATAGTTTGAATCAACTGGTGTTCTTAGAACCATGCATCTGTATAACGATTTGAACACTAGACATTGAGATTATTTTGATCTGTATTGATTTGTGTGAAATATTGAATAAAAATGTGTGCAATTTGCTTGAGTAAAAATGCCTTACCTTGTTTGATATCTTTGCGTTTTTTCTTCTTCTTGATGATTTTAGACACTGTTTCTGAAATTTCTTCTTCGACATCGGGTCTAACTTCTTCTAAAGTAACTTCTTCCTCAACTTTCACTATCTTTTCTTTTTTCAGCTTGCTCTTTTTCTTTTTATCATCAACCACTACTTCTGGTTCTAGTTTTTCAGTGGTAGTTTCAACAACTTCATCTTCTACTATTTTTTCGTCAACGAAGGGTTCAACTTCTTCCATAGTAATTTCTTCCTCTACCTTGACAGTCTTTACTTGTTTTGACTTGGATTTTTTCTTTTTCTCATCTCCCTTTACCTCTGGGACTATTTCAGGTTTTTGCTCAACAGGTTCTGGTTTTTTGCTAATAGTCTGAACTCTTTCCTCTTCAATTACTTCTTCTTCACGGTCAGCTGGTCTCACTTCATCGGTTGTAACTTCTTGTATTATCTTGACAGTCTTTACTTTTTTTATCTTAGACTTTTTCTTTTCGTCATCTACCATAATTTCTTCCTCGAATATCAAGTCCTCTTCTTCATCAGTAGGTTTTACCTCTTCTATAGTAACTGCTTCCTCTACTTGAACAGTCTTATGCTTCTTAGCTCTTTTCTTTTTATCGTCAACTACTACTTCTGATGCTACTTCAGGCGCTATTTCAGGTTGTTGGTCAATTGGTTCCAATGTTTTGGTAGTAAGCTGAATAATGTTTTCTTCTATCTCAATTTCTTCTTCAGGTTCGTGTTTTTGTTTAAGAACTGGTTTTAATTTTACTTCTTCCAATACGAGTTTCTCTGGTTCCTTACGTTTTGGCACAGGCTTCAGAACGACTTCTTCTTTTGGTTCTTCTTCTTTTGGTTTTCTTTTGCCTGTTGGCCACTTTCTTTCTTCGGGCTCTTTTTCTTCCAGCGATTTCTCTTTCTTGAGTGGCTTAAGCTGAACCTCTTCTGGCTTCTCTTCTGATTTTTCCCGCATTGGTATCGGCTTTAACGTAACTTCATCTTCTACTTCTTCTGGTTTAGGACGTCTCTTACCTCGCGGCCATGGCACTTCCTCAGGCGAAGTTTCTTCTAGGAGCTTTTCCTTCTTTGGTTTAGATTGAGCTTCTTTCGGCTTAGCTTCTAGCTTTTCTTCTGACTTTTCTCGAATCGGTATAGGCTTAAGAGTCACTTCTTCTTCTTTTGGTTCTTCTGGTTTTGGACGCCTTTTACCTCTGGGCCATGGGACCTCTTCAGGAGCTATTTCTTCTTGGGGTGTATCCTTTTTGTACGGTTTAAGTGGAATTTCTTCAGGTTTGTCTTGAGATTTCACCTCTTCTTTTTCTTGTTTTGTAATTGGTTTTAGTGTAACTTCTTCTTTTGGCTCTTCTGGTTTTGGGTGTCGTTTGCCTCTTGGCCATGGCACCTCTTCTGGTTCTGATTCTTCCAATAGTTTGTCTTTCTTCACAGGTTTGAGTAGAACCTCTTCCGGCTTTTCTTCTGGTTTTTCTGGCTTGGGTACTGGCTTAAGTGTGACTTCTTCTTTTTGATCGTCTGGTTTAGGACGCCTCTTTCCTCTTGGCCATAATACTGCTTCTGGCTCTGTTTCTTCCAAAGGTTTCTCTTTCTTCACCGGTTTCAGTTGTACATCTTCCGGCTTTTCTTCTTGTTTTTCTTGTTTAAGTACTGGCTTAAGTGAAACGTCTTCTGTTGGTTCTTCTAGTTTCGGGCGTCTTTTACCCTTAGGCCATTGCACCTCTTCTGGTTCTGATTCTTCCAATGGCTTATCTTTCTTCACAGGTTTGCGTAGAACCTCTTCCGGCTTTTCTTGTGGTTTTTCTGGCTTGGATACTGGCTTAAGTGTGACTTCTTCTTTTTGATCGTCTGGTTTAGGACGCCTTTTTCCTCTTGGCCATAATACTGCTTCTGGCTCTGTTTCTTCCAAAGGTTTCTCTTTCTTCACCGGTTTCAGTTGTACCTCTTCCGGCTTTTCTTCTTGTTTTTCTTGTTTAGGTACTGGCTTAAGTGAAACTTCTTCTGTTGGTTCTTCTAGTTTCGGGCGTCTTTTACCCTTTGGCCATTGCACCTCTTCTGGTTCTGATTCTTCCAATGGCTTATCTTTCTTCACAGGTTTGAGTAGAACCTCTTCCGGCTTTTCTTCTGGTTTTTCTTGTTTGGGTACTGGTTTAAGTGTGACTTCTTCTTTTTGTTCATCTGGTTTAGGTCGCCTTTTACCTCTTGGCCATGGTACTTCCACTGGTTCTGTTTCTTCCAACGATTTATCTTTTTTCTGAGGTTTCAGTTGCACTTCCTCAGGCTTTTCTTGCGATTTTTCTGGTTTTGTTATCGGCTTTAACGTAACTTCTTCTTCTACTTCTTCTGGTTTAGGACGTCTCTTTCCTCGCGGCCATTGCACTTCCTCAGGCGAAGTTTCTTCTAAGAGCTTTTCCTTCTTTGGTGTAGATTGAACTTCCTTCGGCTTAGCTTCTAGCTTTTCTTCTGACTTTTCTTGAATCGGTATAGGCTTAAGAGTCACTTCTTCTTCTTTTGGTTCTTCTGGTTTTGGACGCCTTTTACCTCTGGGCCATGGCACCTCTTCAGGTGTTGTTTCTTCTTGAGGTTTATCCTTTTTGAACGGTTTTAGCTGTATTTCTTCAGTTTTCTCTAGAGGCTTTTGCTCTTCCTTTTCTTGTTTAGGTACTGGCTTTAGTGTGATTTCTTCTTTTTGCTCTTCTGGTTTAGGACGCCTCTTTCCTCTAGGCCATAATACTGCTTCTGGTTCGGTTTCTTCTAAAGGTTTCTCTTTTTTCACCGGTTTCAGTTGTACATCTTCCGGCTTTTCTTCTTGTTTTTCTTGTTTTGGCACTGGCTTAAGTGATAGTTCTTCTGTTGATTCTTCTGGTTTCGGGCGTCTCTTGCCTGTTGGCCACTTTCTTTCTTCAGGCTCTTTTTCTTCCAGAGATTTCTCTTTCTTGAGTGGCTTGTGCTGAACCTCTTCCGGCTTTTCTTGTGATTTTTCTGGTTTTATTATCGGCTTTAACGTAACTTCTTCTTTTACTTCTTCTGGTTTAGGACGTCTCTTACCTCGCGGCCATTGCACATCCTCAGGCGAAGTTTCTTCTAAGAGCGTTTCCTTCTTTGGTGTAGATTGAACTTCTTTCGGCTTAGCTTCTAGCTTTTCTTCTGACTTTTCTCGAATCGGTATAGGCTTAAGAGTCACTTCTTCTTCTTTTGGTTCTTCTGGTTTTGGACGCCTTTTACCTCTGGGCCATGGCACCTCTTCAGGTGTTATTTCTTCTTGAGGTTTATCCTTTTTGACCGGTTTTAGCTGTATTTCTTCAGTTTTCTCTAGAGGCTTTTGCTCTTCCTTTTCTTGTTTAGGTACTGACTTTAGTGTGATTTCTTCTTTTGGCTCTTCTGGTTTAGGACGCCTCTTTCCTCTAGGCCATAATACTGCTTCTGGTTCTGTTTCTTCTAAAGGTTTCTCTTTTTTCACCGGTTTCAGTTGTACATCTTCCGGCTTTTCTTCTTGTTTTTCTTGTTTTGGCACTGGCTTAAGTGAAACTTCTTCCTTTGGTTCTTCTGGTTTCGGGTGTCTCTTGCCTCTTGGCCATTGTACTTCCTCTGGTTCTGATTCTTTAGATGGCTTATCTTTCATTAGCTGTTTGAGTGGAACCTCTTCCAGCTTTTCTTCTTGTTCATCTTGTTTGGGTACTGGCTTAAGTGTGACGTCTTCTTTATGTTCGTCTGGATGCCTCTTTCCCCTTTGCCATAGTACTGCTGCTGGTTCTGCATCTTCCAAAGGTTTATCTTTCTTCACCGGTTTGAGTTGTACTTCTTCAGGTTGTTTTTCTTGTATTTCTTGTTTGGGTATTGGCTTAAGTGAGACTTCTTCTTTTTGTTCTTCTAGTTTTGGATATCTTTTGCCCCTTGGCCATTGTACTTCTTCTGCTTCTGTTTCTTCCATAAGCTTATCTCTTGGCGTTTTGGCTAAACGCATTTCCTCTGATTGATCTTCCTTGGGCTTAGTAGGCTTTTGTATTTTAGGAATAGGTTTGAGAACAACCTCTTCAACTGATTCTTTTTCTTGAGGGCGTTTTTTACCACTTGGCCACTTGGTCTCTTCTTGTGTGTCTTCGACTGATTTTATCTTCTTGGATGGCTTAAATTTGTCTTCTAACGTTGGTTGTGCCTGGTTTTCAAGAAGTGTCACATCTTCTGTCTGTTTGTCTTTAGGTTGCCTCTTACCTACTCGCCAATTAGGTTGCTCGGTTACCTCTTCGGGTTTGTCTAATGGGACTTTTTCTGTAACTAGTTCGCGTTTGACAGGTTTTAGGTGAATTTCGTCAGGTCTATCTTCTTCTTGTTCCATAGTTTTCTTTTGCCTCGGTATTGGTTTGAGTACAACTTCTTCTTTTGGCTCCTCCGGCAGTGGCCGTCTTTTTCCACTGGGCCATTTAGGTTCTTCCAACTCAGTTTCATCAATCGGCTTATCTTTTTTCAATGGTTTAAGTTGTACTTCTTCAACTTTATCTTGGTCTACTATTGCAAGCTTTGGTTTTGGAACAGGCTTAAGGAATACTTCTTCTTTGGGTTCCTCTTCCTTTGTAATACGTTTACCAAATTGCTGTTGAGTTTTTTCTGGTTCCACTTCTCGTGGTTTTTCGGCTTTTGTGGATTTCAATTGAGGTTCTTCAAGTTTTTCCTCCAGTTTTTTTATGGGCCTTTTAGGCACAGGTTTCAAAACCACTTCTTCAAGAGGTTCTTCTTCTTTAGGACGTTGTTTGCCTGTCAGCCATTTAGGTTCTTCTGCCGCAACTTCGTCTCTTTGCTTTTTCAAAGGTTTTAATTGAACATCTTCAACACTTTCTTCCGAAGACATAATTTCTTTGGTTACTGGCTTCAATACAAAATCTTCTTTGCTGTGTAATAATTGTTCTCTTGATTGTCTTCTGATGTTAGTACGTTTATCTTTTTCTTCTATTTCTTCTTTATCATTTATCCTCAAAATGACAGTGTCTTCTTCACGAATCATTGATTCTTCTACAACCACTGTTTCTTCTTTTTGAATAGATTGCTTTCTTACCTGTTTTAAATGAACATCTTCAATTTTTTCTTTAGTGATTGGTGCTTTCTCTACCTTAGTAGGTCGTAGCTTAACACTTTCTTGAGTCCAAGGTACAGGTTCTTTCTTTTCTTCTTGCACTTTTTTGGGCTGTCTATCTTCTGTGCGGGGTTTGAGCTGCTTAGGAGCATCTGTATGTTCTTTTTCCTCAACATCTTGAGTAAATTCCGTTATGATAGAGTCTTCGGTTGATTTTTCTTCTTCAACGCGTTGCCTAGGTTTTCTCCACGGCTTCGCCTGTAATATTTCTTGTTCTGTTTGTTGAGTAACATTAGTGTCTTCAATTAGTGATTGCTGTAAGATAGTTGAATCTTCAGTTGTTGATATCTTTTCTCTAACTTTTTCTTGCGATGCTCGAGGTTTTCTCCAAGATTTCGTTTCAGGTTCTGATTCTATTGATTCTTTAGTTCTTACATCCAATAGTGTACTATCTTCTACGGCTATAGTTCTATCTAATGACGTTTGTTTTGTATTATCAGTTGTCTTTTGAGCTTCTTGACGTGGTTTTCTCCAGTGTTTAATTTCTGTTGATTCTTTGGATATTGTTGTCGTTGTGCTTTGCCTTCGCCATGGGACGTCAGATTTCATTCTTTTACTTTCAATATCTTGTGAACTCTGAACATTTAAAATGTTGGAATCTTCAGTGGACTGGAACGTTGACCTACTTTGACCTACCATCACATCTTCTGTTGTGGATGACTGAATGTCAACCTTATCGCCAAAAGTCTTTTGCGATACGGTTTTGCGTGATTCTGAAATATGAAATATGATGTTAAACATGAGATTACCACATTATTGTATTATAAAAATAATATTCATCTGATCTGGAGCTGCTTTATTTTAAGTTAGATAGTTGTTGTGCCAACCTGACTTTGTAGTAATAAAAAATAAGTACGTAGGTTTACAGGTACAGTCTGCGCCATCAAAAGTAGATTGGCAATTTCAGTTAGTAAATTTCCCAATTCTTTGGATTTTTTCAAAGCGGAGCTTCAAATAATATAGTTCGAAACTGTAACGTAAAATGAGCTGTTGAAAAAGTATTAGGACTTTACCAACGAGATATGCTAATATACTTTTGATGCTGACTGTAGTTTTTGGCTAATCCTACATAAATTCAGATCTTAAAAATCCTAATAGAACTTGACTTGCATTTAAATTAAAGAAACCTACCTTTTAGGGTTCCGTAGTCAAATGGCTAAAAACGGAACCCTTATGGATTCGTCTTGTCTGTCTGTCCGTCCGTATGTTACAGCCGGTTTTTTTACAAAACTATAAGAACACTGTTCTTGGTAAATTGGTAAGTAGATGTATTCTGCGAACCGCATTACGGTTTCCAAAAATAAAAAAAAACAATATTTTTTTGGGGTTGCCTATATTTTGAGCCATAATTCTTTTTTTTTTCTTCATAGCCATACGTGTGGGTAGTAGAATATTGAGGTCTCAAATTTTTTTTTTCTAAGGTGACTTGGGTCCACAAGGTCGGCGTCGTAGAGGAAGACCCCGGGGAAGGTGGCGGGACGATCTCGATTGTCATAATATGAACGACTGGCGCATTGTAGCCAAAGATCGAGAGGTGTGGAAGAAGGGGAGGGAGGCCTTTGCCCTGCAGTGGGACGACCCAGGCTAAAAATAAATAAATAAATAATAAACTGACAGTTTGCGCGAGAGACACTGCCAAAGTTGTAAAATGTGTGTCTCCCCCTGTAACTTTTAAAATAAGAGAATTATAAAACTAGTTTTTTTACGTTATAAATCGTACCATAATTTACCTTTCGACGAACTACAAGAACTTTTATGTTATGTTACTTGCTGCTACGGAACCCTTCATGGGCGCGTCCGACTCGCACTTGGCCGATTTTTATGCAACTAGCTAATGGAGCAAGCATACTCCATTAGCCACCCACAACTGTACAGTAATTTAAGTTCAGTACGAAGCATTTTTGCTGCTCTGTGAGTACGTACGGGTATTATAAACTATTCTGTGCCCACGACTGCGTCGCCGCGTGGAGTAATTTCTTTTTTTATAGTGGAAAATCTACACAACACTATCAGCAGGGCTACCACGAGCTCCATATGGTTATGGCTATGGCTGTCAAGTTGTTTAGAGATAGGCTGACCCACACATTTATTTTCTTCTTGGGTACAGTACAGTTGTGTTGACACTGTTGACACAATTTTGACAGCCATAACCATAACCATATGAAGCTCATGGTAAGCCAGCAGGAGCCTAATTCTCAGCTCATCTCGGATCATTTTGCAATTTTATTTTATTGCTTGTTTTCGAAGAGAGAATGGATGATTTCCTTGAGTAATTCAACGACGACCTCATCGTCGAAGCCTCGACACCTACGATATACGGAAAACGTAGAAAAAGTGCGGGGTTGTGCAAAAATTGTTTGTTAAAATTATTTGTGAAAATCTCGGTCGGCCCGAGAATTAGGCTCCTGGCCCCAAACTAAGCAGAGCTTGTATGCTATGGGAACCAGGTGGCTTTTTTTTTTTATACAACTTAGTTAGCAAACAAGCATACGGCCCACCTGATGGAAAGCGGTTACCGTAGCCTATGAACGCTTGCAACACCAGAGGCATCACTCGCGCGTTGCTGACCCTTTAAATATTTTAAAACGCCCTTTTTGAAGAACCCCATACTGTAACTAATACTTATATTATTTTTGTAAATACATTCCTAGAATACTATAACAACAAATATCTTTGTTCACCACACAAATATTTGTTCACGGTGGAGATCGAACCTACGACCTACGGCGCAGAAGGCAGAGCTACTAACAACTGAGCTGAGAGGCCAGTCTAGTCAGTATTGGCATTTTAGACTCACAGTTTATAATATTGTTTAGCTTAAGCTATTCGATGCATTTTGTTCGTAAGCCAATTTGCATCTACATTATGTTAACAAAATATTTAAGGTAGGTAGCTTAGTAACTGATTTTAGCAACGTTGAGCGTGGTCAAGATTTGGATGGGTGACCACTGGTTTCATCAATTTTATGCTCATGTATTCATACCTTCGTAAAGTTCCATAAAACTTAATAAATAAATAATATTTTTCTTTTTTTTGTAAATACATACTTAGAATGCAATTAAATATAACAGCCAGATAGAGAACAAACATCTAATGGCCTACCACGAGCTCCATATGGTTATGGTTATGGCTGTCAAAATTGTGTCAACAGTGTCAACACATTCAAACCCAAGAAGAAAATGAATGTGTGGGTCAGCCTATCTATACACAATTTGACAGCCATAGCCATAACCATATGGAGCTCGTGGTAGCCGTGCAGTTTTCACCACACAAATATTTTGTTCTTAGCTCTACTAACACCTATGAAGTTTGTCAAAAACCCCAAAGATATAAGTATAGGTACTTATAATAAGATATCAGTTAATAAGTTCACTCACTTTAAGTATTTGCCAAGAAGGTATCCATTGAAATGCTGCGACACTAAAGGCCGATTTCACGAATGACTAATCAGCTGATCTGATACTGAGTTGGCGGTAGTTTATCTCAGAATGAGCAACCAAAGCTTAGCATAACCATCTGTTAAATATTTGATTAGAAGTACGTAGTTAGGGTAGGTAGATACAGTAGGCAACGCGTATGCCAATTTAAGACCCGCGCACACCTAGGCCGCTGGCGTCGGCGATCAGTGAAACGCTGTCAAATTTGACAGCGATATTTATCCAGGCCATTAATCTTTACAATTGGCATCACACTCACTGTGACGTTTCTTATCATATTTGACGTTTTCTGTCATATTCTTTTTACTTTGACAGCTTAGGCAGCAAACGATGAGTAAAGAGTAGCATCCACATGTCCGCATCGCAAGTATCAGATGTATCGCATCAAACATTTGATAAACTGTTGGCGATCTCAAATACATAGTACTAAAAAGTTTATTATTGCTGAAACGAAAGGGTATCTTGGAACACTTCGTGTGCACACTTTCATAGAGTTGCCATACACATCCCCCCCACTTCAACATTTGCACACCCTACACTCTCACGCGCATGCCATACACACACCCCGGGGTGGACTTCCCTCTGTGCTAACCAGACTCTTATGAGACTGGGAGAATCATGGAGGGGCCTCCATGATTAACCCACGACAAACATTAACACACCCTTTCAGTAACTCACAAACACTATATCATTCTGTCGTTTCCGTTGTTTGGTATCTGTTCAACTTGTCTGCTCATATGGTATTTAATGATTTATATCTTTAAAAATGTCTAAGAATGCTAGAGAGAAGTTGTTTCACGTTTTAAATCTTTATAAAGTCATTTAAATATTACTCCGTCATCATTTGACAGTTTCCGCGAAAAAATTCTAGAAACAGGCAGACGGAAAAAAACATAGCACCTGCATAAAAAGTGAGACGTAAATCCGCATCCCGCAAACAGTTCTATACGATTCAGTTTGCGATGGCGATCAATGAAACGCTGTCAAATTTGACAGCGTTTTTTCGCCTTCGACCTAGGTGTGCGCAGGCTTTTATTCTCATTGATTCCAAACCATGTGCACTAGCCACTTAAAATAAAAATAAGTGAATAACGTTTTTTAAATTGGGAACAGTGAACGTCAAAAAAGTCTAAATAAATATTGTGGACAATCAACGCAACATTATCTAGCCCCAAATTAAGCAGAGCTTGTACTATGGGAACCAGATATCAGATAATGCTTTTCTTTTAAATACATATAACACCCATACAGAGAACAATCATTAATGTTCACCACACAAGTATTTGTTTTCGGTGGGGATCGAACCCATGACCTATGGCGCAGAAGGCAGAGCAGCTACCAACTGAGCTGAGAGGCTACTCGCCCATTTATTAATGACTAGCGGCCTGTCTCGGCTTCGCACGAGTGGATATTTATTTTTTAAATACATAAAAATATCCTATGTTACTCAGGGTGAATGTATCTTTCCAATGGTGAAAGAATTTCTTAAATCGGCACAGGAGTTTTTGAGTTTAATCATTACAAACATACACACAAAAATACGAATCTTTCCTCTTTATAATATTATTTCCTCTTTTAAATAGACAACAAAGAACACAAAAAAGTTTTTATTCTGATGCTAAACTCTCTGTCGAAAATATCGACCAATCAGTTCTCGAGTAGTTATTTGCACAAGGAGAGTGTATCAAATATTTTTCATTACTCATACTCTGAAAGTAGGTCTGAAGTTGCCTGAGGGGCCTAATTGAAAGTAAAACTTTCAGCCCTAGGGAGAATCGCTTTCTACTGACAGCTGTCAAATTATAAAAAAAAACAAGTTCTATTTTATTCAACCATGTTCCAACTTTCTAAAGTCTTTCTAACTGCAAGGAGGTTGTGAACCAAATTCCAACTTTTTATTCAGCAAGGTTGGAAACCCATTACAACGGTAAGAAGTTTAAAAAGTCTAATTATAGCGCAATGTAAAATTTAACGTTAAATAACTTAAAGATAGTATTAAATAAATAATATATCTTCTAAATTACTTGATTAATATATAGCTTCAACTATTTATTTAAAATAACATAGATTTGAGCAAACAATTTACCATTTTTTAAATTATGAAAATGAAAATAATGGCTGAATAATTCTGGCGAGCCGTAGCCGAAGGCCCGCCAGAGAAAAAGAAAAAAAAAACCGGGAAGGCGGCAATTCAATCTTCATTTTCACAAATTTTTCTTTCATGTTTTTATTTTTACAATCCTTGTATTCGTAATGAAAAGCACAGTGTTTACCTCGGGTGAAAGTCTTTTAAGTCCCTCAAGCTCCATTGGCGCCCTCGCTACGCTCTGGCGCCAAACCCGTCTCGGGACTCAAAAAACGTGACTTTCAACACTCAGGTAACAATGTACTATTGTCCGCAAGGAGGTTATAGCATTGAGATGGAGCTTGACTATATTGGTGTTTTTCTATAGTTCTATAGTTACATAGTTCTATAACGGATGGAACAAGCTTAAGGCCCACCTGATGTTAAGTGATAACCATCGCCTATAACAATGTACAACTCAATGGTACCACTGACACAAAGGCAAAACATTGCTTCGACTGCCTTCACAGCTCAGTTGGTAGTAGCTTTGCATTTCTTCGCTGGAGGGCGTGGGTTCGATCCCCGCCGAGAACAAATATTTGTGTGGTGAACACAGATGTTTGTTCTCTGTCTGGGTGTTATATCGTGTTCTTAGTATGTATTAACAAAAAAATGTATACAAATATTATATCAGCTGTCTGGTTTCCATAGTAAAAGCTCTGCTTAGTCTGGGGCTGGATAGAGTTGTCCGCATTATTTTTGACGTGACAACGTCTTATAATTTGATGGAGCCGACTGCACGCACGAAAAAACATGACTCGTGCGGCGTTACCTCGCTCTGAGGCGTTCCATTTAAGGCTTGAAGTGCAAGCGAGAGCGCGGAACGAGCGACAAAGAGGCACAATCGGCCTCCGCGTTCGGCAGCGTTCGACATCTGTCTCTCTCCTA
Source organism: Thera britannica (assembly GCA_939531255.2). Taxonomy (NCBI): domain Eukaryota; kingdom Metazoa; phylum Arthropoda; class Insecta; order Lepidoptera; family Geometridae; genus Thera; species Thera britannica. The sequence goes on from OW618044.2 coordinate 2,855,065, forward strand.
CTTGAGTGAGCGATGCGTCCTCGTGGACAGCTTTATGACGTTGTCAGTTCAACTAGCGTCAGTAAACTGACTTTACAGAAAACCGATTTTTTTATTGCCTCGGTCATGCACGTCAGAAACGTGCCCTAGGTGTGTTCCTAATTCAAACACCAAAATCGATGGTATCAAAATACTATTGCTAAAATCTACAACTTTAAATTGAATGTTATAATATTAATGTAAAAATTTACTATTCCGTCTGCCTTTCAGTTTATTTGCTGAGCTCACTGAAGCTTTTCAATTCAAATTAACTTTGTGTTTGCCAGGTGCAAACGCTTCGTAATCTTTTTTACTTCTATTGCATATTTTCTCTAGAGTAAGTTGTAAAATAAAAGGTAAATTGTATGCTTTTATCCGACTTCAAATAAAAAAGGAAGAGAATTTAATGTTTGTAGCATAACTTCGTAATGTAGGAGCCGATTAGAAAAAAAATATATCTGAAAAGTAATATTTCCAGATTGGTATACTATGATAAACTTCATCAAAATCAGCTTAGTTGTTTTTAATGATAGTTACTGCATACCTCCGTCATAATAACCGATTTAGTATTTTTTTTATACTTATACATTGGCCATGAACTTGCCATGAAGTCGGTTTGTCAAGTTTTTTAACTTACTTACATTGAGTTGAGTTTCAGCTCGATTTTTGAGTCAGTATTTTGTTTCGGAGCTTTGCTTTCTATTCCTACCTACGAGTACAACTACAAGTACCTACCTATTGTATTGTTTGAAGAACAAAATCAAAAGTGTATTTATTCAGTTAAATTGCAACAGACATGACATGCTATAAAAATTCAAACAGGAAATGGGTGGTTTGCACCACGAATGCGGTGTGTGTGTGATTCCTCAATCTCAATTTTAATTACCTACTATTCACTGCTATTTATTGACCCTAAATGGGCCAACCCCTTGCCAACCCACATCTTTTCAAAATCGCAATCGATACAAAATCACAGTCGTAAGTATGACCCAGATAATGTCCATATAAAATTTGCAAACATAGACACACCACCCACATTATGCCTGTCAGATGTGTTCCAAATTCAAAATTACAACAGCTATAAAATACATTGGTAGCACACACACATACTCGCAAACCTGCAATATGGCATGGCAACTGGTTTGATAACACACACCTCTCACTCATACCTATTGATGACAATAGTTGCTTCTCATTCGTACTCGTGAACGATATACCTACTGAGTAGAATACGACTATTCCCGAAAACTGTAAAGGCCTGCGCACACCTTGATCACTGGCGATGACGATCAGTGAAACGCTGTCAAATTTGACAGCGATATTTGACAGCGTTTCATTGATCGCAATCGCCAGCGACCTAGGTGTGCGCAGGCTTTAACAGCCTTTTGGACCATGATTCTGATTACGAAAGAAGTAGTCAGGAAAAAAAAATGTTTTTTGCCTGTGTCTTGCTAATTTTTTGATTTATTCACAATGTATCGTAAAATATAAAAATACAAAAATAATTTATTAAGAGGAAACAAAACGCTCATAAAAGTTACTCTGATAGCTGAAACTACATCATCTTTTTCGAGTACAGTCCACTTATTCAGATTTTAAAACACGGTGTAGCTATCCATTATTTATTGCGCGAGCGAAGTGGATCTGTAGTGGCAATTTGGCGTTGCATTGGAGCTTATTTTAAAGTACCATGTTTATTCGAGCGTAACTTTCCAATGATGAAAACTACATGCATTTCCTGGTAAGTATACTAGACTTTAAATCGGAACTGGTTAAAGTGGACGTATTTAAAATGCAAATATTGAAGTAGGTACCCTATTAAAATCGTGGTTTGATTAAGCTTTCGTTTTCAGATTCAAGTGAATAAATTATGATTGTCTCAAGGCTTCGGGTAATTCTAAAGTTTTTATCTATTCGTCAAGCGCAGAATGTTGGCTAGCTCCAACAGTTCAGTAGGTATACTTAGAGTACTGGCTGGCAGATGGGACAGCCCACTACAAAACTACTGGGGGGCTGCCTTAATTAATCCCAATGCCAGTCAAGTATATTGGCTCTCTTACTAACCATTCGTATGAACTCCTACTGTAATGTTCTCTGTTTATTTTATTTTTTATTTTACTATTGTATGTGTTGTGTTAGCTTTAAGAATTGATCTTGTGACATCTGAATAAACAAATTTTAATTCTAAATTAATTTAATATTCCACACTACGTGCCCATTGTTTTTTATTGCGAATGAAACACTGTTAAACGCCATCTATGGTTTAATAGCTGTACTACTTCTCACAGTACCAAGTAATTAGTTCGTTCAATACACGTGTTTGCGACACCAGCGCACGCGCGCTAAAAGGTTTGTCAGTGGTGCTTCCGACCTCTTTCGGTACCACCTCCTTATCTATACTCTTTGCGGTACCATACCGAACACACTGTGGCTTGTAGTAGGCAAAAAATATTGCACATCGGCTAATTTCAGCATTATAAAGCGTAGTGTACGTCAGAAAGCCGATGTGCAGTATTCATTTATTATGTAAGTACTTATACTAGATGTATTGTATAAGTACACTAAATTATTATTATATATTTTTTTTTACTATCAGATCCAATATGGAATTTTTATACCTACTTAAATACGGAGGAGGGCGTTGATGTCTGCGACACAGTTTTTTAACTTCTGCAGACATCATCGTATTTTCGCAAACTTATGATGTACAAACTGGTTTTTGTTCATAATAAAGCATTATTATTATTATTATTGCCTACAACAGCTACCAACCTAAATAATAAAACCTCTCTTATCATTTGCAGATCGTCTCATTTTAGAAAAAATAACTCTCACATACACCAACATTTCATTAGGCACATTCTGCATCTCTCTCTAAGCTACGTCGCTTTAAGTGGGGTCGGCATATATCATGTTCTTTTCTTCCATTCCTCTCTATCAGTCGTCATTTCTGTATTCACTCATTTCTTATCCATGTCGTCTTTCACAAAATTCATCCATTATTACTTTGGCCTACCTACTACCATCTACTGGTAGTAGAGGTAGCTATATTTAGTCAAAACCTAAAATCTTTCAATTTTTATACTTATCAATTTTTTAAACAGTACCTAGCGGGCTACCACAAGCTCTGTCTGCCTCGGTCTCTGGCTCTGGGTTTGAGCCTGTGTGAGTGTTCAACAGTGTGTGACGTTTCGCCGTAGGATTTATTTAGTCAACACTCACACAGTCACACAGTCTCAAAACCAGGAGCCTAATTATCGGGCCGACCGAGATCATTTTGCAATTTTATTTTATTGCTTGTTTTCGAAGAGAGAATGGATGATTTCCTTGAGTAATTCATCGACGACTTCATCGTAGAAGCTACGATTTACGGAAAACGTTGAAAAAGTGCGGGGTTGTGCAATGCCAATGTGTAGGTATTTAAGGGACATTGAAAAACTCGGTCGGCCCGGGAATTAGGCTCCAGAACCAGAGTCAGAACCAGACAGAGCTTGCAGTAGGCCTACAGATTGAAGGATCCAGTGTACGTTAAGAAGTTTTCAGGAATAAATTATTCAGTAAAATGTTATAGTAGAAATATATGGTTCGAAAACTATTTTAATTTTGGCTTGAAGTATTGGACTAACTTCTAGGTACACAAGGATACGCATCAGACTATACACTGCTAGCTCTTATGTCCTTGCAGTAAGAGCCATTTTTCTTTGTTTTTAGGTAACTTGAGCTGTATCCCACTGTACACTCTTATAATATGCAGTCAAGTTCTATTCGATTATTCCTAACAAGATTCTCAATAGTTATCGGAGCAATAAGGTTTACGATTATCTCTCGAGACAACGATTTTATTATAATAGCTTACCATGCAAAGTACTTACGTAATCGGCTCCAACATATTTCTTGATCAGCAACGTCTCGAAAACCCTAAGAGCTTATTTTTCCTCGTTTATGTGTACCTACTATTTAGCAAAAAGTTTCAATACATCTCTGTCTTTTGGGATCTCTTTCATTTATAAATACACATAAGCTGGGAACAAATTATCGGACGCGACTGACAGCCGCGACTGATAGATATCGAGATAATGAATATACACTGAATTGTGCAAGCTATCGGATGTAAGCCGCGGACGTAACCTTGAGCGTTCGGACGTCCGACAGAAATCTGGCAAACCAGTTCGACTGTGCACACTAATTATCAGTCGCGGCTGTCAGCCGCGTCCGTCAGCCGCGTCCGATAATTTGTTTCCAGCTATATACATTTATTTCATTTACTTTTTATGAGGATCATATTGTCAGAAACAGAGATATTTTAAAACTTTTAATGTCTGTAAGTAACTAATTTATATAATTTTTGAATAATTAATCTACAATCCAATGCTCTCTGTAAATACTTATTTCTTTATTTGATACTTTAATTCTTTTAAATTTAAATCAAATAATTATATTCATTTTTTTATTATTTGCCATTAATTCGTGAAACAGGTAATTAGATTAAACTAAATTATCTTATTCCAACTTATAAAATTAACTAAGCTTTGAAAGCTGGCATCCATAGATATAGGTAAAAAGAAAACCTTTAGCGTTAAAGTTAATCAAAAGTTTAGTTACGACAGTAAAAAAAACTGCAATAAATAAATTAAATGACGACTGCCATTCAATGATAATGGGTTGGGTAGAGAGCTTAGAAATGTGACAGTTGGTGAAGTAAAGCAACTGAGTGTCCGTTCGAGCCAGCAGTGTACAACACTGGAGGTGTTTGTATGGAGAGCAGACTCTTGTGTTAATAATTGAATGTGAGTTCATGAATGTACTCGGTTCCTTCTGCCGTGTGTCCCCAAACTCTAAGCTAGCTGTGGCGTGTGAGCAATAATGCGAAATTCTATTCATTTCATTGCATTTATTAAACATTTTTCACATAAAGGTAACATACAAATAATTTTTTTCATAAATAGTCATATTATTATTATTATTAATTACTAATCTATGATTTATTTAGTCAAAAACTGCCACGCCTAATAACTTAATACAATTAGGTGAAACATACAACACAATTCAATTTTAACAATGTCGTGCACTTATATTGAAACTAAGTTAAGATCACTTCCAAGTTACACTATAAAATCTCATTCAATTTGGATTTGTACTTGATTAGAACGTCAATAGGTAATAACGTCAGTGTTGTCGAAAACATAGAGACTGGCAAGGCATGTAATGCGTGCGTACTTCGAGTTAATGCTTCACCACCGAAGTGTGTGGCGAATTATAGTCTTGTTTCTTTGTCGTAATGAGAGTTGACAGCGTATCAAAAGACGCGGGCGAACAACCACGAATAACTTTGCGCTCCTTGCCTCTCGCCCCACCGGCAGGCACCGCCCGCGAGCCTAGACGCGTCCGAATGGCAATGCGCCCAAAACAGCGACACTCACAAAGTTAGTCGTAGCAGTTAGGTGAACGAACATAGCGGTGGGACAGACCGCTTCCTACGTGCAAGGTATGTTAGCTGGCAGAATCATAGATAATTCAAAATACTAAACTGAACAGTACAAACGGTAACTCATGCTAAAGGTTAAAGCCTAAGCGGGGACTTTCTCCACTTGTATACTTTGCGTCGTTATCAAAGTTTATTTACATACAAAGGAAGAACGTTCGTTATCGGTTAGATCACAAAAGCTGACGCAAGTCCCAGTCTCGATGGAGTTGGAAACCCGTCGAGCTCGTCATGGAAACAAAGTATCCGTTCATAAATTTACAGATTACTGAGATCAGTTGCATAAGATTCAAAGGTCAGATCTCAACACAAAAAGCGTAAAACCCTTTTAAATTCTTATTAAATTTTGTTAATAATGCCAAATAAACTTAAGCGCAGGCTTAAAATTATTTCATGAGAGTATTGGGTGAAAAATACATTTTGACGATGCGTCTCTGGACGTGGTCGCGTTCACAGTTCGCCGTGTTCTAATATACAGTATGATCGAATAGGTACATCATTTATTAGACATCGTAGCGGTAAAAGCAAAACAAAACAGTCGTTGGATGTCTCGTGTTCGTGTTAATCACATGTTACGTGTATCCATCAACCGCGTGGCTCCAGGCGCGTTGCTCGACGGTCTGCTCTCGCCGCCTGCGGTCTCACTCGCAGACCTCCTCGTATCACTAACTAGGTATTTACACAAAAAGCTTGTATGTACAGCGTTGTTAATGCGAAAATTCGCCCAAATTACGCTACTAAGTTACGTATAATTGGGTCGACTCGTTGTGTTAGAAAGTGCGCGAAGGGTCGTGTGGGTTTGCGCAGGTTGTTTTTGGCTTTCTGGCTGTTACCGTAACGGACTTTAACCAAACATTAATTGAAGGACTTTCTTTCCTGAATTCGTAACTAATTTACAATAATGAATAATATCGCCGCTATCAAAATAAAGTTTTATCATCATAAAAGAGAAAATAGCTTGAAGAAAAAAAAAATTACAACACAAAGACTCGCCGATGTTGGCAATAAAACTTAAACTAATCAAGAGATTGTTAAAGAAATTGAAAAGAAAATAAATAAAAGAAGAATACATTCAATAAAATGATGATATGAAGTAAAACTGAATTTGAGCAGCTGATTCCCATGCACCTTTGGTTTATTCTCAGATTGTTACCGGCTACGAATCAAGAAAGACAATTCTCTACCGCGTTTGGCTTTATATACGGTCAGGACAGCGTTTGGGTTTGTCACTGGGGCGAGATCGTAAAGAAGGTTGGAACGATTGAGGTATCGCGGCTATGTCTCGACCGCTACGTGATGATGAGTGTGTCAAGGCGGGAGTTATTGCGCTAACCGCTACGATTGTGAATTAAGACGCTTGTCAACTTTCTAAGTAGTTTTCACCCGATCTCTTGTAGAAGAATGAAACAAAGAAACACTACATTAATAGATTAAGTGCGCGACGCTCGCTGCCTGTATCTATGTCTTACTTTTGACGACTAGTTTGGCGGAGGTCTCGGCCTGGCCGGCCGCTGAAGTGGCGCGGCACGTGAATGTGCCGGTGTCCTCCTCGTACGTGTTGCCGATCAGTAACACGGCGTTGTTGCCTTCGTGGATCATCTGAGGATACAAAAACAAACAATTCAAACACATGATACAACATTATTATTCAAATTTAAAGACTACTTGACTTGACTTAACACCTTATGACTTTAACTGGAGATTTCGAGTCATCTATCCAGACCATATTCATGTAGAGATCAAGAAAACAACATGTTCATGTAGAAAACCCCACCTAAGCTTCAAAACCTTTGACCTGTCAGGAGCGTTGTTTGTCGAGTCTGCCTTGGTGACTTGTCGCTGAAGTGAAGTCACAGTATTTATTTATTTAATTTTATAGTTACCTGGAAATCTGGGGTGACTGGAATGAGTGCACCTTCACGAAGCCATTGGATGGTCGGCTTCGCTTTTCCAGTGATTTGGGTCTTGAACTGGGCAGGCTGTCCTTCGAAGACCACGATATCCCGCAGTGGGGTCAGCGTCGGCAGGCTGTCAGCTTGGTCTGGCTGGGCGACCTTCAGCTTTGCAGCGACCGTAGACCGTCCAGCGGAGTTGTATGCAACGCACTTGTAGTCGCCTTCATCTTCAGGGAACGCCTCAGATATGCGAAGAGTATACTCGTCCGCTGTCCTTGACATCTGGAAGTACTTAGATGGCTTGATGAGCTTGTCACCCTTGTACCATTGCACGGTTGGTGCCGGCTTGCCCAAGATTTTACAGCTGAATTCAATCGATTGACCTTCAGTCACAGACTTGTCCTTCAAAGATTCGATTACCTCTGGAGGAGCGTTGGCAGCTTTAGATTGAAGTTTGGGCTTGTCCTTCGTAGCAGGAGCGTTGACAGAACACTCGGCATCGCAACGAGCTTCACCTGCGCTGTTCATAGCCACGCATTCGTACTTTCCAGAGTCTTGAGGGTATGCTTCCAGAATTAGAAGGGTGAAAGTACCATCCTCTTCCAGAATCTTGTTCCTGATGTCGGGTTGTACTTTTTTGCCATTCTTCAGCCAGTACACGTCGATTGGTTTCGTTCCGGTAACTTTAGTGTCAAACCTGACAAGCTGACCAGCAATCACATTAACGTTCTGCGCAGTCAGCGTAAAGCTTGGCGGAACGGCGCCACCTCTGCCTTGCCGTTTACGTTCTTCTACTACGAGATTGGCACTACATTTTGCAGTTCCTCCTCTGTTCTCAGCAACTGCAGCGAATACTGCAGAATCCTCGACGAAAACTTGCCTAATTATAAGGATAGATTTGGTACTGAATGTGTGGATTTGGAAGTCTGGGGAGTTCTTAATGGGGAAGTTTTCGCGGTACCACTTGATTTTGGGAAGTGGGTCACCATCGAACTCAACCTCGAATCTGGCTTGTTCCTGTTCAAAGGCACGGCAAGGTTGCATCTTTTTGGTGAATACTGGAGGGTTGCTAGGCTTAACTGGTCCTTCAACCACCCTCTCTTGTGTCTGTGCCTTGTGTTCCATCTCTGTGGTCTCGGTTGACGTAATCTTACGGGTGATCTCAGTGTCACCAACAACCTCTTTCTGAGTTTGCTTTTGCTTTGCAACATGCACTTCCTTGCCATGCACAGTGGATTCAGATGGATCGGGGATCTTCGGTTTCCTCACAACCTTTTTCTGAACAGTTTGATCGACGACCTCATCGGTTGTTTCCCTGAAAATGAAAGAAGTGGCGTGTTAAGCTAAAATCTATAAAACTGAAACCACACAATGACTTTTCTTTACAATTGGTAAAACTTTCTAATAAATGTAACTTACAAACTATCTTCATATCTCTGAGCCATGCCTTTAGCCAGCGACGAACTTGCCATCTTCTCTCCAGGAATAGCGTATTGGTGAGTAGACTCCCTCAGTCTACTTTCCTTTATCACTTGCTCATTTTCCAATTCCTGTATCTTGTTATAATACTCTTCGCTCTTCTTCTTCTTTACGGCGTGTTGCCACTCAGTCTCTGGTTCCTTGATCATTTTAGGCTTCAGTTCAGGCCTGTGATCGATCTCTCCCTTGCGTTGTAATGTGTGTCTTTCCTCAAAGGTCTTTTCTAATTCGGTTCCGCTGCGTTGGTATTGTGTAGTTTCGTCATACCAAGCTGCGGTGATTAAAACATAAAGATTAGTACATTTATGTCAAATATATGGATATTTCATGATGATTGACATACCTCTCTCTGCATCCGATGGTAAAGCCGGTAGAAGCAGGAGATAGTTGCACTTCATCTTTTGGGTAGAGAGAGGGAGAAGGGAAGCGGGGTATATTTGTGCAGAAGCATGTAGGTGTGTGCGTGGATGTGACGTGTGTTAGAGCAGCAAAGGGTCGAAGTCGTAAATCCATCCAGTGGATTATTTGAATAAATACAGTGCCCGGTGTGAGAGTGCAAAGTAAGCGTTATGTGGCGTAATAGTGTAAAATACTCACGTCGTGGCGCGTTCTTTAGTACGCCTCTATAGTCGTCGTGTCTCGGAATTACTTTGAGTTCGGTTGTGGCCAGAGCTTCGCCAGCGGAGCTCCTGGCAATCACTTCAATTTTACCAGTGTCGTACTGTCGCGTCTTAGGGATGTCAAAATGATACATTCCGTCGTATGTCAGCTTGTATCTTGAACCCTGCACAATAATGGTTATAAATCATTTAAAGAAACAAATCTTAAGCGTCTTCCTACTCATTTATTTAAATGTAGACATACGTTCACGATCGTGCTGCCATTGATGACCCACATGACGCGGGGCTTAGGGTGACCCGTGACGCGGCAGCAGAAGCGAGCCCACTCGCCTTCTTCCACCGTGACTGGATCAGGTCGGCTTACGAACACAGGTGGTGAACGAGCTTTGGTTTCGTCCACTACTTGCTCAGGAGTCCTAGAAAGACCACAAATTAAATGAACTAGATTATGACTAAATAGAAGTATAAGTATGATGAGTTTGCCTGAATTGACATGGAACCTATTAAAATGTCTGAACTCTTACACTAGCCAGGAAGCTTCCATTTCCCGAATCTTTTCAATACTCTTCATGTGCTTCGGTAGTTGAGAGTCGTACACTATTCCAGGCTTGCCAGCAGTCTTGATGATGGCCTTTGTTTCGTCCATGCCGTAGAGGTTGGTAGCACGACACAGGTACTCGCCGCTGTCTTCAGGGTATACCCATCCGAAGTTCATCGCTACATATCCGAAGTCATAGATTGGCGTGAAACGGTTTTCTGCAAAATAAAATAACATTAGCTTATTTCTCTCAATGTAGACTACGCTTTCTTTGCTGAAAAACCAGATATATAGAATACTCACTGTGCAAAAGTGGTTTGCCGTTGAAGAACCATTCCACTTTCATGTTAGGGTCTCCGACTGGTGCCAACTGGCATTCGAACTTGGTCATCTCCATTTCAACCAAAGTAGTCTGGCTTTGAATCTGGGTGACGAACCGTGGAGGTTGCTTCTTGTCTACATCGTACAAGTCATCTTCTGTCAGGAAAATCTCTGAAGTGTACTTTTTGATTGTGGCCTCCATTTGAGTTAGAGCCTCTGATTTCTTCATACCTCTTGGTACTTGGTTTTGAAGGATGATGTCCGGAAGTTCTGAAAGTACATGGAATCATATAAAACGCTGCCACTTGTTGACGTAGAAAATCTTGTGTGCATGATCTGTACCACAGCTAATAACGGAACTGCATTTACCTACTTTACCTACATAAAAAATACTTACGTTTGCATGATACTGTTGCCCTGGTGAAGTCTTCCCCAAAGTCGTTCACCGCGCGGCATACATACTCTCCTGAATCTTCTGCGTAAACGTACAGTATATCCAGAGACACAAAGCCCATGTCGTATACTGTGCGGTACCTATGCCCTGAAGGCAATAGTTTTCCGTTGCGGTACCATTCGATACGCAGCTTAGAATCTTCTTTGGGTTCAACGCGGCATTCGAAACGCACACTCTCAGATTCCTCAACAGTGTGCGATTGGATCTGAGTGATGAACTTGGGTGGAGTGCTGATCACAGGGTCTTCCTTGGGAGCGTCAGCAACCCGTCCTCTCTCGAGCTCCTTGATCTTTTCGCCGCTCATGCCCTGAGGTAATTGTGATTCGAAAACAATGTCGCGTTTCGCACTGCAAGTTATTTTAGCAGTTGTAGTCGCTGATCCCCATCTGTTGGTTGCGCGGCAAGTGTATTCTCCAGAATCACGAGCGTAAATATAGTCAATGTCCATGGCGATAAAACCAAAGTCATTCAGCATATGAACGCGAGATCCGGTCGCAAACGGCCGGCCGTTGTGGAACCAGTCAATTCTCATCGTCGGGTCGCCCACGGGTTCAACGCGACAGTCAAAGTGAATTGGCCCTCCTTCAGGAATGTCAATGTTGTCTTTGATTTCAACTGTGAACTTTGGTGGGTTCGGTTTTTCGTCTTCTACAGTGATTTCTTCGCGCTTGTGAAGCGTCTCTTCTAGTTTCTGAATGCTCTCAGTTCCTGACTTGAAGTGAGATGGTAATTGAGGCTCCAAGACGATTCCTTGTCTGCCCTTCACCTGCAGTTTACAAGAGACTGTTGCCTCGCCGTGGCGGTTTGTAGCCTTACATGTGTAAAGACCTGCATCCCGCTGGTAAACACCGCCGATTTCTAAAATGACGAACCCAAAGTCGTTAATGGTCTTTACTCTTGAACCGGTCAACAATGCCTTACCATTGTGGTACCATTCAACTCTCATGCTCGAATCATTCACAGGCTGCAGCCGGCATTCAAAGTGAGCAGACGAATTTTCTCCCAAAATAAGGTCTGATGGTGTAGTAATGAATTCAGGAGGGTTTCCAGTCTCAGCCTCAGGTGTTAATGAGTCAGAAACGCCGTTGTAACCTTCAAGAGCTGCAATCTTATCAATAGTTCCCTCCATACCCTTGGGTAGCTGGGACTCTAGAATGATGTTACGTTTTCCTTGTACTTTCATTGCCGCAGTTGTAACAGCTTCACCATAGTTATTGACAGCTCTGCACAAGTATTCACCAGAGTCTTCAGGGTACGTCGGGGATATTTCAAGAATGACGAATCCAAAGTCACAGAATGTCCTGAACCTGGAGCCGGCTTTCAACGACTTGCCATTCCAGAACCATTCGACCTAAGAGCAAATAATGTTATTATTTTTTTATACAATAGTTAAATTACCAGAAATTAGAATGTTGTTTGTTTTATTTACCTTCAATTTAGGGTCATCAGTGGGTGTCAACCTTGCTTCAAAGTGTGCATTTTCACCTTCCCTTAGATTGTCGATGTTCGATAATGGGACTGTGAAAACGGGAGCTTTACCGCGTTCTTCTTCCACTGCATCATCCTTTCTGCGTACCATAGAATCTTCCAATGTTTGCAATTTTTCCAACCCACCTTCCATGCCCTGAAAAAGATATTATTTTTAATTTTAAGACTGGATTACTAAATAACGATAATTTGAAGATAAAACGAACACTACGTAACTTACCCGCGGGAGTTGCGAGTCCAGGATCAAGTTTTCTTTCGAAGTGCACTTCAATGTAGCCTTTGTAGAGTCTGTGCCTAGTTTGTTCGTAGCAATACATTCGTACACGCCAGAATTCTCTTCATAACAGTACAAGATGTCCAATATAACAATACCAAAGTCATGGAATGTTCTGTATCTATGGCCATGAGGCAACTTCTTGCCGTTGTAAAACCATTCAACTTTCAGGTCAGGATCATCTACAGGTACTAATCTCGCTTCAAAGTGAGCGCTTTGGCCTTCCACCAGCTTAGTAACGTCCTGGATTTGTGTGATGAACTGGGGCGGAACAGCAGAAGCAGCCGCTGGTGCTTGATGCTGGGCTCCTTGTAGGCTCTCCAACTCTCTGATCTTTGCTAGCGAGTCAGGCTGCAAGCTGTCTGAGAAGACTCCACTCCTACCGTAGCAGTTGATCGTAGCTTTTGTGAAGTCCTCGCCGTACTTGTTGTAAGCGTGGCAGACGTATTCACCACTGTCATGGTTTTGAGTGTAAGCAATATCTAGAACGACGAAGCCAAAATCAGACACTGGCTTTATTCTCGTAGAGTGACGCATAGGTACGCCGTCGTGATACCATTCGATCTTCATATCAGGATCATCTACGGGGACAACAGTGCATTCAAAGTGCGCAGATTGACCATCTTTAAGTCCATCGATACTCTGGATATGTGTGGTAAATCTTGGCTTCTGGCCCTTGCTTTTGTCAATGCACTGAAGCTTGACACTTATCTCGGCCTGACCCCACTTGTTTGTTGCTCTGCAAGAGTAAGTTCCGGAGTCCGTTTCTTTGGTTCCGAGAATTTCCAAAATGACCATACCAAATGCGTACACCGTACGAATGCGATGACTTGCTTCTATAGTTTTGCCGTTGTAGAAGAATTCAATTACCATGCTTTGATCGCCAGTAGGAATAAGTGATGCTTCATAGTGAGCAATTTGCCCTTCGGCAATGTCGAGTATATCTTGGAATACAGTTGTGAACTCGGGTGCTCTACCAGAATCATCATCTGGTCTCTGACTGGGCTCTTTGCGCAGCGACTCTTCCAGATTCTGAATCTTTTCCAATCCCTCAGTTCCTTTAGGATGTTGGGTCCTTTCGATGAGGTTGTCTTTGCTTGTGCAGAAGGCTGTCGAAGAAGTGAATGCTTCGCCCCTTTTGTTATAAGCTTTGCATGTGTAGATGCCACTGTCTCTCTCATAAACATCTGTGAGATCTAACGTGACAAATCCAAAGTCGTTAGTGAGCTTAAACCTTGCACCTTGCTCGAGAGCTTTTCCTCTGAAATACCATTCAATTTTCAGATTAGGATCATTCTTGGGTTCAACTTGGCCCTCAAGGTGAAGAGGTTGGCCTTCAACGAGCTGTAGTTCAGCAACGACTGGCACCACCCATTCAGGCTTAGGATAATCTGCTTCAGGAAGTGAAGATTTCCTACCCTTCGCCAATCTTGCCTCTTCAGCTTGCTCAACTGCCTCCAAACCAGCCTTGCCCTGAGGGTGTTGGGTGTCGAAGTAGATACTCTTATCTCCAGTGCATCTGAGGGAACCAGAGGTAGAAGCTGAACCCTTGCTGTTAGAAGCTTTGCAAGTGTAAATACCAGAATCTTCTTCATAAGTGTGCGTTATATCCAATGCCACATAGCTGAAGTCATGCGTGCTCTTATATCTAGTTCCAGAAGGCAAGGCTTTGTTGTTGAAGAACCATTCAATCTTCAGAGTGGGATCCCTTGAAGGCTCAACGTTACATTCAAAATGAACATTGTCTCCTTCTTTACATAATATATTGTTCAAGTGGGAAATAAAAACAGGCGTTTCATACACTGGCTCAGGTGCATCTTGTTTTTCTGGCTTAGGCTGTTCTAATGCACCGATCCTATCTAAAGATTCGGGGTGAAGTGTTTCACCAAGAAGCCAGTGGCGATCTTCAATCTTGACAGAAGCAGTCGAAACAGCTTCTCCCATTAAGTTAGTGGCTTTACATGTGTATATTCCAGAATCATCATTTCTCAAGCCATTGATGGACAAAGTGACTAAGCCAAAGTCGAAAGTACTCTTCAACCTTGAACCAGTTGTAAGGGATACACCATTCTTGAACCATTCAATCCTTAGGTTAGGATCGGTACGTGGCTCTACTTGTGCCTCCAGGAAGACGTGCTGTCCTTCAACAAGTTTGTCGAAGCTTTTCAGATGAGTAGTGAAAATGGGAGCCTGTTGCACTCCTGAGTCAATGAACATCTCTGGAACTTTGTTCATAGCAGCTTCCTTCAGCTGGATTTGTTCCCAGGATTCCGGCCTCATTGCTGAGTCGACGATGGTAGACTTATTCTTTACTTTGAGAGCAGTTGATGATACTGAGCTGCCCGCTTTGTTGATTGCCTTGCACATATACACGCCGGCGTCATTCGAAACAACTGAGTTTATGTCTAATGTGACGAACCCGAAGTCGTGAGTTGTACGGAATCTTGATCCTGAAAGATTGTATACAATGAAAGTATGTCTTTATTGTTACCTACAAATTGGATAATAACTTAACAAAACCGTATTGTTACATTAATAACTTACCCATCTTGAGTTCGACGCCATTGATATACCACTCAAATCTCATGCTGGGATCGCCGACGGGCACCACACGTGCTTCGTAGTGAGCATGTTGTCCTTCCCACAACTCCGAAGGGCCAGTGAGCACTTGAGTAAAGATCGGTTTCTCGAACTCTTTCTCTGGCTCATCAGACCTTTGCTGGTGGGGCTGCTCCAGCTGCTGGATCTTCTTCATGCCTTCAGGGTGCTGAGTGTCCATCTGAATTGCTGCTTTAGCTGTAATGTTTGCAGAGTTTTAGTTTTGTTGTTTTAAAACAAAACGATAAATAAATAAATATTCAATCGCAATGTGAGAAGAAAAATAGCTTACTTTTTATCTTCATAGCAGCAGTGGTGACAGCTTCTCCAAGCAGATTGGATGCTCTGCACATATAGACACCTTCATCTTCATCACGAACATGGTTGATAGTCATAGACACATAACCAAAGTCATGAGTCTTAGTGATCCTAGAGCTGTCTTCAATAAGCTTCTCATTTCTGAACCACTCAACTTTGAGAGTTGGGTCACCGACAGGAATAAGTCTGCAGTCAAAGTGTGCAGTCTGGCCTTCCTGAATGTTGTCGATGTTCTGTAATGGTTGTGTGAACACCGGACGCTGTCGTGTGACTGGTTCCGGTATTTCAGGTCGTTTAAACGGTTCCGCTGATTCTAATTCTCGGATCTTATCTAAGCCTTCAGGACGCTGAGATTCCGATATTATGCTACCTTTTGCGGTTACGGTCATAGATATAGCGGATGTGCAATGTCCTAGGGCGTTGATCGCCTTCACAGAGTATTCGCCGGCATCTTCCGGTACACAGTGCTGTATATCCAACGACACATAACCAAAATCAAAAGTGATATGGAACCGCGACGCAGATTGCAGGGCTTTTCCGTTGTGGTAGAATTCAATACGAAGGTTGGGATCGTGTACTGGTTCTACTTGGCACTCGAAGTGAGCCGTCTGGCCCTCGAACACGTGTGTAGTTCCCCTAAGTTCTGTCGTGAACCTGGGTGGGCTAATCTTAGGTTCTTCAACTTCCAACCTAGTGCTGTGGCCTTGTGCTTCGAGTTGTCTGATCTTTTCAAGACCATTTGGATGCTGTGTGTCCAAAATAATACTTCTGTGCCCTGAAATAAAAACGCAGCAATAAGTTACCAAAGTTATCAGATTTGTTTAGAAACGCTTCGTATTTATAACTAACGACGTGCTTACCTGCAACCTTCAACGTGCATGTGTTAACTGCTTCACCGAGTTTGTTGGTGGCTTTACACATATAAATTCCAGAGTCTTCAGAATAGGAGTAGAGGATGTCCAACGCGACATATCCGAAATCATGTGTAGTTCTGTATCTGTGGCCGGTTTTGATTTTC
The DNA here is from genome assembly GCA_939531255.2 of Thera britannica. NCBI lineage: Eukaryota > Metazoa > Arthropoda > Insecta > Lepidoptera > Geometridae > Thera > Thera britannica. The sequence goes on from OW618044.2 coordinate 2,871,568, forward strand.
TGGCCGTTGAGGAACCATTCAATCTTTAGGTCAGGATCGTTAATTGGTTCTACTCTGCATTCAAAGTGAGCGCGATCACCTTCTTTCAAGTTCTCAAGGCTAGTCAACGCTGTTAAGAACACCGGTCGCTGACCTGGCGTTTCTTCTTCGACATTCTTTGGTCTTTCGTATCTTTCCAGCTCTTGGATCTTCTTCAACCTTTGTTCGTCAAGCGTATCAAGGTATAGTCCTGATTTAGCTGCAATGATATTAATTATTAAATTATAATCTGATCTCAAGCATCTCTAAGTAATAAACGGGTAGTATGTTCATGAAAGATATGTATACTTATACATATCTTTCATGATAAATGTAATTAATAATAATAAAAAAGCCCATTTATTCCATAACTACATTAAGTTACATTTCAAGCATATTATTATTAATATTCATACAACAGTTATTATTTTGTTTAACTTTGATTTCAAGGCAGAAGATAATGTATAAGTACTTACCGTCAACTTTGATAGAGCTGGTGGTCACGGCTTCACCCACAGCATTGGTGGCTTTGCACATGTAGGTGCCAGTATCCTCAGCATATGCGTAGAGGATATCTAATGCTACATATCCGAAATCATAGGTTGTCTTGAACCTGTGACCTTGCTGGATGGGTCTGCCATTACAGTACCATTCCACGCGCATCGTGGGATCGTTGACCGGGGTCAACGTAGCCTCAAGGTGCACCGGCTTCCCTTCAGGGACCTCGGCGTTTTTGAGGGGCTTTCCAAACTGTGGTTTCTCGGCGACGAAAGCCTCTTCGCGGACAACGCGTTTGTTTCGGCTGTCGTCTTCAAGATACTGAATCTTTTCAAGTGCACTATCATGCAGTGTGTCACGAATGATAGATTCCTTAGCTGTAATAAAATATGGCGTCAGAAATTTAAGGAAAGATTTATGAACAATCATTTAAGGGCATACCTGTAGCCTGCACTAGAAACTTACATTGCACATTTAACTTGATGGACGATGTGGCTTGTCCCAAGTTGTTGATGACCTTGCAAGTGTACTCTCCAGAATCCTCTCCGTATACAGTTAGGATGTCAAGAGCGGCGAACCCAAAGTCATACGCGGTGCGGTAGCGATGACCACTCTGCAGCACTTTTCCATTGAAGTACCACTCAACGCGCATGTTAGGGTCGGGGTAGGGTTCGATCCTGCACTCGTAGTGAGCGCTCTGAGCTTCCACAAGCTTTGTGGGTCCATTAAGCTGTGTGATGAACCTGGGAGCCTGATTTACGGCTACTTCAACGTCTTCTTTGCGTGCGTATCGAGACGAATCCTCCAGCTGCTGAATTTTATGTAGCGCCGTCTCATGCTGTGTCTCCAATTGTAACGATGCTTTAGCTGCGCAAAAACCAATAATAAATAAGAAAATCCTTTTAAAAGATCTGTTTGTATCGATTGAATACTTACATTGTACAAATAAAGTAGATGAAGTTACTGCCTCTCCAAGTTCATTGATGGCGCGGCATGTGTAAGTGCCAGAGTCTTCAGGATTTACGTACTTCATATTCAAGGCAACATATCCGAAATCGTGCATTGTTGTCAATCGGTTTGCTACAAGAACAAAAATTATATAAGCAAACAATAAAAATAAACAAATATTATTAAACTTTCTAGCAAATTATACTCACAGGCTTCAACAGGTACTCCGTTGCGCAGCCATTCTACACGAAGCTTAGGATCTCCGACAGGTATGAGTCTAGCCTCAAAGTGCACAGCTTGATTTTCGGCTACCTTGATATCCTTCATCGGCATTGTGAACACAGGCGCCTGCGTTATCATCTCGTCCTGAGCGCTGTGCCTCTGGTTTCTCGAGGTGTCTTCCAGTTGGTGAAGCCTAGGCAGAGCTCCCTCGTGTTGCGACTCCAAGTAAATGGACTTTTTAGAATGTACCACAGCGATTCCAGATGTGACGGCTTCACCCAAAGCGTTGATCGCTCTGCAGGTGTAAGTCCCTGAATCGTCAGGTAAACATGACATGATATCTAAAGCCACGAAGCCGAAATTGTTGGTTTCAGTAAACCTTGATCCACTCTTCAGTGGCTTGTTGTTGTGATACCATTCCACTTTCATTGTAGGATCAGATACAGGAATCAGTCTACACTCAAAGTGAGCTCTTTGACCTTCTTTGATTTCCACGTTTTTCAATGAGGTTGTGAATATTGGTGCCTGTGTAGTCAATTCATCGATAGCATCAGTTCTGTGGTATTTTGATCTGTCTTCCAAATTTTGAATCTGTTCTAGACCAGCCTCGTTTTGTGTGGCTCTGATGATGTCGGCCGTCCCGCGGCACGACAGTTTGCAGTTTACTTCATCAGTACCAACGAGGTTGACAGCTCTGCATGTGTATATACCTGAGTCTTCAGCGATCAAATCGATTATATCTAATGCCACATATCCGAAATCATGGATAGGCCTAAATCTATGTCCAATTGTAACCGGTTGACTATTCTTGTACCACTCTACCTTGAGGTTGGAATCAGTAACTGGTTCTAGTTTGCATTCAAAGTGCACATGGTTTCCTTCCTTGACATTGTCAATAGACTTGGGCTTCGTGACAAAACGAGGTTTGATGTTGATTGATTCGTCGATAACATCGGATTTTTTGTACCTTGAAGCATCTTCCAAGTACTGGATCTTTTCAAGCCCAGATGGGTGCTGAGATTCCAATAACAAATCTTTCTTGGCAATCACACGCAACGCGCAAGACGTTACAGCCTCACCCAGTTGATTTGTGGCTTGGCATGTGTAAACACCAGAGTCTTCCGGATACACGCTCAGTAGATCGAGTGCGACGTAATCAAATTCGTATGCTGGTCTAAACCTGTGTCCTGTTTTGATGGGCCTGCCATTACAGAACCACTCTACTCTCATGGTGGGATCACCGACAGGTTGTAATCTGCATTCTAGATGCACATTTGTTCCCTCAACGGTTTCAATATTATGCAAAGCTCTTGAAAATTGTGGAGCTTGCATTACGGTTATATCTTCGTGAACCTGTCTGGTCCTTCGAGCGGCGTCTTCTAGCATTTGGATTTGTTCAACAGCTTGTTCGTTCTGTGTGTCCGTGACAATATCAGATCTCTCAATAACACGAACCATCGCAGACGTGTGTGCAGAGCCAAGGTGGTTTACTGCTCGGGCCGTATACTCTCCAGAGTCAATAGATGTAGCGTGGATGATATCTAGTGCCACAAAGCCGAAGTCGTAGTAAGTCCTGAAGCGAGAGCCAACTGTAACAGCTCTGCCGTTGTGGAACCATTCCACTCGCATAGTCGGATCGCCCATGGGCTCCAGCCGACATTCAAGGTGAATGTTTTTACCTTCCGATACTGAAGGAGGATCGGAAAGTGGTTGGACGAATACTGGCTTAGACTTCGAAATTTCTTCAATTTGATACATTGGCTCTACAAATTTATTCTCTTCAATGTGCTTCGTTTTTTCGTATAGTCCACGATGAATGCTTGATGTGTCGATGCTTGAGCGGGCTGAAAAAATAATATAGATTATTTTTTTATCAGAAATAATGTGAGAGGATGCTCTCAGAACCCACATTATAATTCATGATGATGAATACATTTTAATTCATGATTTAAACTATTTACTTACTTTCAACTACCATAGAGGCACTCAGTTGAGCTTCACCAAGTGCGTTGCGAGCTACAACGGTATATACGCCGGAGTCTTCAGCGCGCACACTTGAGATGTCAAGCGCAACATATCCAAAGTCGTGGTATGTCGCAATACGATTGGCACTCTTGATAGCTTGGCCGTTGAAATACCACTCAATAGTCATGGTCAAATCACTTTGAGGTTCTACTCTAGCTTCAAAATGAGCGCTTTGTCCTTCAACAATCTTGTTAGTACCCTTCAAAGGTCCCAAAAATCGAGGCTTCTGTGTTACTTTGACCTCTTCTTCAGCGCGCCTTGAATATTTGCTAGAATCTTCTAAGTGCTGAATTTTTTCTAGCCCACCTGGGTATTGGGATTCTGCTATGATGTCTTTTTTAGTGACGATTGTTAAATTAGCGTTTGTTGTCGCTTGGCCGAGTGCGTTGTATGCTCGGCATGTGTAATGTCCTCTATCATGAATTGTGACCGACTTGATTGTCAGTGCTACATATCCAAAGTTGAAGAACGTGGTGATTCGTGAACTAGCCTCCACAGGGCGTCCATCTTTCAACCACTCTACTCTCAGGGTAGAATCACCCACTGGCTCTAGGCGAGCTTCGAAGTGGGCAAATCCTCCCTCCTTAATATTAATTTGATCTTTGATTGGGGTCTTAAACTCTGGCTTCTGGGTACTCTCAGGAGCTTCTTGATAATACTTCTGATTTTGTTGTTGCTGATATGCTTCTAACTGCTCAGTCTTCTCGATATATCGTCGCTGTTCAGGTATACCCAAGTCTGAAGTGACTGTACTTCTCGCCGCTACTCTGATTGAAGCTGTGCTAATGGCTTCACCTAATTTGTTTACAGCTCTCACTGTGTACGAACCTGCATCTTCAGCCCGTAGGTGCATGATGTTAAGGGAGACGTAACCGAAGTTGAAGATTGACGTGATTCGCGAGCTAGCTGTAATAGGTCTGCCATCTTTGTACCACTCAACTCTCATAGTGGGATCACTAACGGGAGTGAGTTGTGCTTCGAAGTGAGCGTTTCGTCCTTCTTGGAGTTCTCCAAGATCTTGTAGTGGCCTGATGAACTGTGGCCGCTGAGAAGTAGATTCCTCAACAGATTCTTGATGTTGATACCTGGAGTAGTCTTCTAGCTGCTGGATGTACTGCAAGCTTTCTGGATGTTGACTGGTCCTCTCGATGGTTGCTCGGGGTGTTACTTGCAGCACTGCTTTCGTTTCTGCGACGCCTGTAGCGCTTACTGCTCTACAAGTATATTCCCCGCTGTCTTGTATGTTTAGACTGAGCATATCTAATGAAATATAGCCGAACCGGAATATTGAAGTGAACCTGGAACCTGAAAATTCATAAAAGGTAAGAGATAATTATGAGCACATAATATAATAAACATACTGCATTCAATAACCAATAGTATGGTGTGGATTAATACGTACTTGCTTCGATACTCTGACCATTTCTCAACCATTCTATTTTCATCGTTGGGTCGCCGACTGGTTCTATCCTCGTTTCAAAGTGAATTTTACCACCTTCCATCTGCGAAATACTCTTAAGTGGCACAATAAACTGTGGCGGAGGATAGATACGGTCTTCTTCACCGTGCGGAATGTTGGGTCGTGCCCTTTCCACATGCCTCAAGTAGATGATTTCTGGTCCAGGTGCTGGTCTAAAATCAAAGAAAAAAGGGGTTTAAAAGTCTGATCATTTTCATAACAAAAGATTTGATAAAGGTAGGATCGAATGTATTATACTCACTCTGGCTCAATAATTTTGGTAGGCCTGGGTAAGTGCAGACGTTTCTGCTCGGGCGGAGGATCTTTCGGTACTTCTACGTAGAGCCTAGCCCGAGTAGCTGTGGAACCTGCGACGTTCTGGGCGGTGCATTGATACCATGCCGCATCCGACGCCTTGGCTCGCGGAATGTCCAGTGTCGAGGCCCCACCTTCGGTATTGATTCGTAACTCTGGATTGGGTATAATCGGGATGCCGTCCTTCTGCCATGTGATGCGTGGTGTGGGCGTGCCGACCGCGCGGGCGTTTAGCGCCACCGGTTCTCCTTCGCGTACGCTCAACGTGCTGAAGCGTTCCACGAACTGCGGCGCGACCACCTGTTCCTTCTCGATGACGTTCAGTCTCAACTGGAACGCGGTCTCGCCGGTCTTGTTTCGTGCAACACACGTCACCACACCACTATCACTCAGACAAACGTTTGTAATCATAAGAGCATGATTTCCTGACTCGTTTACTAATATCTTATGATTATAATCGTCTCGAATTTGTCTATCGTTAATGAACCACGTGACTTCTGGGTAAGGCCTGCCTGTGACGCGGCAATCGAATCGCGTCATTTTACCTTCTGTTACATCTCTATCCTGGCAGACCTTAACAAATTGCGGAGCGAGAGCTTTTTCACTTATTTCTATTCTTTCTTCAGTCTCTGTTTGTTGAGTATCCATAATGTATTGTGATTTTTGGTCCTGTCCATAAGTCTCTTGCGGAGATTCAACGGCGAGGTACGCTGAGCTGACGATACATCCGTTCGGATTTTCAGCTAATAAAGTGTAGTGTCCAGAATCAGACTTCTGTGTACTCTTTACCCTAAGTATCGTTTGATTGTGACTCGTGATGATTTCATGTTTGTTCGAGTTGACGATCCTTTGGCCATTCTTGAACCACGTCACCCTCGGCCTGGGGTTGCCCGACAGCTGTACTTGAAACTGCGCATCGGCACCCTCCTGAAGCTTGGAGTTCCTAGGTTTCTGTGCCACTTTGGGCGGTGACACGGGGCCAAGAGTTCTGTCGATCTCCGTGCTGATTTGCACGTCAGATTCTCCAATAAACCTTTTAGTGATGGATTCTCTAAACGATACTTCTCTCAACAGTCTGTATTCGAAAGTGTCTACTTTGAAGTCGGTAGAAGAGTAGTCAGTGCCGTTAGTGTAGGCCACTTTCTGCGTTTTCTGGGATTGCTCGTTGGTGAAGCCCTGCGTACCGTAAGACTTATGCTCGACGCTCTCGCTGACATGCCGGTAGCTTTGTTGGTGAGACTGTTGCTGCTGCGGCACGGGCACGCCTTCAGGCTGAATGTACACGGAGCAGATGGCCTCGCCATACTGGTTGCGCGCCGTGCACGTATATTCGCCTTCATCCCCGGGCCCGATTTGCTTGATGAGCAGCGAAACGTCTCCAGTTTGTTCAACGTAACTCATGCTGTACTTGTTGCATTCTACCAGTGGAGCCTTCTTCCTCGTCCATGATACAACGGGTGTGGGATTACCTCGGAGCTTTCCTTCGAACTTGGCGTTGCCGCCTTGTGCGAATCTCGCGTTCTTGAATATCTGCTCGAAGATAGGTGGAGAGGGGTCGCCTGGCTTACCTGATGTGATTGGCAGGCGGTTTCCGGAATTATCAACTGAAACAATAGAAAAAAATTGTCAAGATAAAATTGCAAATCATTTGTTTGACCATTTATGATTCATGAAATTAACTGGTAGTGGTTTGCTATGTTAATGAGAAGTCAGTCCTGGCTATTGACAAGACTAAATAAGTATATCAAAAATATGCCCATAATGTTGATGGATGAAGATATGATAAGTATGATTATGAAAAGGTTAAACAATTGCATTTGTCCAACTATAATTATTGCAACGCTTGCCAGTAGTTCTCAAAAAAACATCATTAAGAAACACAAAATAATGTGGAAAACATGCCTGTCAGGTACATAATATATCTGAGAGGCGTCACGGCTCAGCTGGCGTAGCCCTGCCTTCTGCGCCGTAGGCTGTGGGTTCGATCCCCACCGAGAACAAATATTTGTGTAATGAACACAAATGTCTGGGTGTTTTATTGTATTCTATGTACAGTCGCGGTATGAAAATGTTCGTCACCTTAGAGTCGGTCTTTGCCTTGATCATGAACACATTTTGACATAATTTGTGACGTTAACCTATCAGTGTATTCTGTCTATTCAGTTTAAAAAGGTAGGATGTGATCGTGATACGTTGAACAAATCAAGTTGAAAATCGACGAACAATTTTCATTCCGCCACTGTACTTATGTACAAAAAAAAGGTATTTATGTACCATAATCAGCCATTGGGTTCCCATAGCACAAGCGCTGCTTAGTTTGGGGCTAGATAGTGTGTGGAGTGTCCATAATTGTTATTTATTTTCTAAAGCAATGGCGTTAAGAAGGCTAATCTAAAACCCTATAAACGCACAGCACATGTAAGTAACAACACCCATAGGTACAACTGTGTTTTCTCTTATCACCTGCTGGCCTACCATGAGCTTCATATGGTTATGGTTATGGCTGTCACAATTGTGTCAACAGTGTCAACACATTCAAACCCAAGAAGGAAATGAATGTGTGGGTCAGCCTATCTATACACAATTTGACAGCCTTAGCCATATGGAGCTCGTGGTAACCCTGCTGTTCCTGCCCGAATACTAGGTTTTTAGGTTTAACCAATTATGATAAGTATCTAACGACCATTTGCAAAAGTCTGCAAATAGTTCAACTCTATTGATTTATTTTGGAAGTACTAGTACGTACTTGCAAAATTAATAATGAAGGATCTTTCCGCTGTATTTTTCTTTAGTGATTTTCTTTTTTAGTAATGGTTACGGCATTTGCTGTACCAACGAAGTGTAAATTCAAGAAAGCTTAGCTTGGTCTTACGATTTTAAAAGTAATTTAATAAGTAATAACAAACAGGAGAAGTTATCAGTTAAGTTTAAAGCAATACTTTTAAATAAGGGGGGTTTATCCCTACCTGGCCTGCCTGACCGCATAAAAGGAACAGAATAATAAAAAATACTTCACGCATAAAAAAAACAATCTGTTCTTTTCACACTGTTCAAAAGTGTCACTAACAGGAATAGTTTTGCGTAATAAGACATATCTGTAGGCTTACCACAAGCTCTGTCTGGCTCTATCTCTGGTTTTGAGTCTGTGTGAGTGTTGACTAAATAAATCCTACGTCGAAACGTCACACACAGTATAATACACTGGTGAGCACTCACACAGACTCAAAACTAGAGCCAGAGACAGAGCTTACGTCACACACACACAGTATAATACTCTAGTGAGCACACACACAGGCTATAAACCAGAGCCAGAGACAGAGCCAGACAGAGCGTATGGTAGGCCTACTGGAGTGTTCACTAGATCCAGAAATGTGTTGTGGCTGCTCCAGTGGAAGGCCATGAGTCACGCCTCGACCGGCTATTTCGAGAACCAGTATTCGGATCTTGTTACGAGAACCATTTTGGATGCATACATTGTGTAATGGCTTGGAGCAAATAAGGATTGCGACCTCATTAGTTGAGCGAGATACCTTCTTGGTACAAAACAACGATAGGAACCACTGGCTCTGTCTCTGGCTCTGTTTGAGTCGGTGTGAGTGTCAAAACGTCACACACACAGTATAAAACACTGGTGAGCACTCACATAGACTCAAAACCAGAGCCAGACAGAGCTTGTGGTAGGCTTACTGACTATTGGATTTGCGACGATTTGGTTGCCGTTTTAAATTAGAGTCTCAATTTACAAGTTGCAATTACGTCTATCAAATTTTGCTATGACCTAGCAAGGGATTTTAAAGTCTGCAAATAAGTCCCCTGTTCTCTCTAGCGCAAAGGATGCCTGACAGAAATCGCTGCTAGCGATAATGCCCGCCCATTTATACTACCGTGTTGTAAAATTACGTATCCCACTTCATTTGTCGGGGTAAGTGTTAACCATTTTTGGGAATAGGACATCCCTAATCGAATCAAACAGCGTTACACATCTCTAGTGGTGGAAAAAAGAAGAGGAAGAAGGAATATGGGGTCGTTACGTGTAGTTGTATTGTCTGCGGTGTAAGTTTTAACAGTTCTATGGCTATACATTTCTATAGAACTAATGGAATTGACCAAGTTCTAAAAGTACTATAGAACTAATGGGCCAGTTTTCGTTTTATTAGTTCTACCATGGAACTAAAAGGATAAAAAAGTATTAAAAGTTCTATGACGTCACAGTCCTATAAAACAAATGGGAGTTACCGTAATAAAGTTAAACAGAATTGTAGCTATAATCAATGAAGAGTTTTCGGGCTAATATAACCTATCCCTTCCTTCCATCTAAATTCTTCTATCTAATACGATGGAAGCTGGTAAAGGCATCGACCGAGTCCTGCGAACCGGTCCTCGATTTTGCCTGCATTCCTGGCTAGGCGACCTCGTGGCGAGAGTCTATGTACCTATAATGTATGGCATGTATGTTGCAACTCGCTTAGCTTTAAATATCAATGTTTCAGCCAATTATTGGTCTATGATTTTAAAAGTAGTAAACGTCTATTTGATGGTTGTTGGAATCAGACAGATCACTCTAAGGGCGCTTGTACACGCTAAGAAAAAACGCCGGGCCTACCCAAGAATTCGTGTCGTAACAAGAAAATTACTGTGTACACTGCTCGCAGCGGTGCACGAAAAAAATCTTATCTGCGCAAGACAAGAATTTTGTCTTTTCCACACACGAAAACGCAACAACGTTCGCCGCGTCGTGTCTTGCGCAGATAAGATTTTTTTCGTGCACCGCTGCGAGCAGTGTACACAGTTATTTTCTAGTTACGACACGAATTCTTGGGTAGACCCGGCGTTTTTTCTTAGCGTGTACAAGCGCCCTTACGATCGCGTAAATCGATGTGATTTGTCAATTTTTGTTAGAAAAATTTGAAAATGGAACGTTGGTTCAGCAATCGAGTGATCGCTGAACCGACGTTCCATTTTCAAATTCAAATCGAGCCTGTAAGCAGTAAGCGTCAAGTTGATGGACGCAGGGCAGTGCATCGTAGGGCACGTTCTTGACGTGCGTGACCTACGAAGCAATGCTTTGTTTTAGGCGATGGTTACCGCTTGACATCAGGTGGGCCATATGCTTGTTCCATCAGCTAATAGTAATAAAAAAAAAAAAAAAAAATCAACGCCCAGGATCAGTAGAATAAGCTGAAACGAGCTTGAATAGATTTTTCATAATTCATAATTCAGTCTTAGTAGGTTAGTCTGAGGTACGTCCAAATCTTGGATATGATACTTCAGTTTTTGGGATGAAACTCTGATTTCTTCCATGTGTTTGAGGTACCATGTGCTTGTAAGTAGATAATTTGAAAATAGAATAGAAAAACTATTTTGAATATGGAAATTACGAATTCGAAAAAAAGTCAGTAAGTCAGGCCTACCACAAGCTCTGTTTGGCTCCGTCTCTGGGTCTGGTTTTGAGTCTGTGTCAGTGTATTATACTGTGCGTGTGACGTTTCGATGTAGGATTTATTTAGTCAACACTCACACAGACTCAAAACCAGAGCCAGAGACAGAACCAGACCTATGATGATGACTGTATCATCAAAAGTAAAGATACTCGTAGGAAAACAACCTCGTAGCTAATTTTTAAATATGGATGGACAGAGTTTCACACTTTAACGACGATCTAAAAAAAACATTTCTTGTCTGTATATTTTTGATCAACATTTTCCACTGTTTAGTTTCACGTCGTCAGTTTGAATTGTAAACAAAAGATGTTATAAAGCCTCGATTTAGGGCACTTCGATTCCCAAACAATCTATTTCAATGGTAAACTGTCAAGGTTCTTTGCTTCTAGGTCAAGGTCACGGTATTGTAAAATAGTAACATTTGAAGATTAGAAAAGGTTTGTCACCACTTATTGCCAATTGCAAGCAGTTTATTTAGACAATAATCTCTCACTCATACACTAATTATTGATATTCATTATGGCGACTGGCCTCTAGCTCATTTGTTAGTAGCTCTGCCATCTGCGCCGTAGGTCGTGGGTTCGATCCCCACCGAGAACAAATATTTGTGTGGTGAACATAAATGTTTGTTCTCTGTCTGGGTGTTATATTGTATTCTATGTATGTATTTACAAAAATAAATGTATTCAAGTATTATATCAGCTATCTGGTTCCCATAGTAAAAGCTCTGCTTAGTTTGGGGCTGGGTAGTGTTGCGTGAATTGTCCACAATATTTAATTTTATTTTATTATATTATTATTTATTACAACAGTGATTATTTCAAACCAATATATCATTCGCAATATCTTATTAAAAAAAAACTAGGCTTAAAGCTGAAATATCCTTCTCTTACTTCTCATCAAGTACTTAGGATATCTAAAGGTCAGTCAGAGGCATGTCCAAAAACACATTCGCATTGCAAAACTTACTAAACGTTAGCATTCTACAGAGAATAAGCCCCCAAGTACGCAAAACTACACATACCTATTTTTTGATGTGACAACGTTCTATAATTCGATAAAGCCGGCTGCACGCTCGAAAAAACATGAATCGTGCGGCGTTACCTCGCTCTGAGGCGTTCTATTTAACGCTTTAAGTGCAAGCGAGAGCGCGGAACGAGCGACAAAGAGGCACAATCGACCTCCGCGTTCGGCAGCGTTCGACATCTGTCTCTCTCCTACTTGAGTGAGCGATGCGTCCGCGTGGACAGCTGTATGACGTTGTAACGTTCAACTATCGTCAGTAAACCGACTTCACATACAACTGATTTTTTAACGAAGCTTTTATCGTAAACCCACTGAATCGAACAAGATGAAAGGCACAGAAATATCTTCTATTCAAAAGACAGGCATAAGCTACTAGACTTTTTTTTATACAAAGTAGACAAACAAGCATACAGCCCACCTGATGGGAAGCGGTTACCGCTCATAGGCTATTATTACTAAGGAAGGGTAAGTGCACTGGTGGTCTAGGTAGTATTTTCTGTGCGTCCAATGTCTGCATCTTATTTTAGTTAGTGGTATTTTTTGTATAGAAAGTAAGAAAGAAAGAAAGAAAATTTATTTGTTTGTACACAGAAGTAAGACAAGTACGAACACTGATCCGCACCGTACGGATCGCTCGAATGCTTATAAAAGTTTTTTTTAAAACGCTAGGCTTTCCACAAGAAGAAATAAATATTATAAACTACCTTTCAGGTAGTACGTAGAATCAAACCAGAACCAGAGACAGAGCCAGACAGAGCTCATGGTAGGCCTACTGGAGGTAGCCGCTTTCGAGAGTCGCTTTAGTTTATTTTACGTCACAATAAAGATCAAAACAGCTGTTTTTCTAGTAAGAACATTTCGCGTTCAACAGATAGCTCAACTGTTTCATTTATATTTTGTAAATACTGGTGTTAGTTTTCTTGTAAATAACTTAACATACATAGCAGTGTATTCATAAACATCATGCTAGGTCACAGAACTGCTACAGCTACTGCTAGTATTTTCCACCAGCTGGTTTTCAGACGGAGTGTTTTGTTTTGTTACGACTATTTGTTTGCCTGCCCGTATTTAGACTCTAACCCCATACATATGAACGTATCTTTCTTTGACTTTGTTTCTCATACCTAGGTAAAAGATATTAAATATTTGGAGGCTCTACTTCTGCCTTGAGTGCTCTCAAAAAGCCCTTAGGTACTTGGCACAAAAAAAGTAAATTAAACAGGTCTTTTCATCGATTTAAATAGCGTCAGGGGCAACAAAAAGTGATTGCTCAAACCATGCTTGCGGGATACTAGAACTGGGACAGGCACTTGGCACTCAGCGATCTTATAATACAGTGCATGGGGATCAAAGGGTGATTGTTCTTGTTTTTAGATAGTTTCTGCCTGGCTATGGCTCCGATGTACATTGATTAGGATTGACACAGTCTTCACGCCAATCAGCACACGATCAAGGCGCGTTTTGGAATACTGCCAACTGGCTAAGTAGTAGCAAGTTACGAAATAGCTTTCTGTACCTACTGTTCTCATCTTACAGTTTATTGTGCAATGGATAAAGGAGAAAACTTCTGACAAGTAGGTGAGTTTTCCGACATTTAGGAACATGAGAGTTATATTCTTAAAAGTTTGATAATACCCTAAAACTATGTAATGCGTTGATTTCGTTAATCGATTTATTCGATAGATGGCATTGTAAACTGCGTTACACAATATTATTTCCCAACGCACTAAACTTATTTTTAGGCACTTTTAATTAAGCGGTATATTTTATTTCTTATTTCTTTTGTTTAATCTTATTTTAATTACCTACTTGCCTGCATCGTCCGTGACTTCACTTGTGTCTAGGCCTTGGCAGAATACCAGTGTTGCACTGAGTGGGGTGACCCACACGGTGCAATAGATACTGAGCCAGGGCCTAATTGACCTTTATTTATACAGCATGGCACGTGCCTACCTACCTGTTTTTTTTTTTTATTGTATCTAGTTTTTAAGGTTTTTTTTTCTGTTTTTTGTTTTAAATTATGCTTTTCTTTTTTATGTCTAAGTAAGTATAAGTTGGCAGTAGGTAGGTACCCATTGTAGTATTCTTTCCTATGGTCAATAAAATATTTTTCTTTCTTTCTTTCTTACTTTAATGTGGCGGTGTTCCAAATCGAATATTTACTAAAAACTCCCTCGGACATCTTAAAAGAATCTTGAGTGGGACTCGGTAAGGTACCTACTCAGATATCAGATATTACTGTATCTCAAGACTAGTCGAAGCTATTGCTTTTTTTCTTCTTTTCCAATAATAAAAGTTACAAAAAACTAGAGAAACCAACTTCACGGCCAAACTATTTGTTTTTGAAGTGAAGTTATTTTGCTAATGAAACTGGAAGTCAAAAATACTTGAAACAAGAGGAAGCTAGGTGAATCTAGGTATCAACTTCAGTTTCAAATGTGACCGACGGTCGGTTTGGGTGTAGCTTTAGTTTTGCAACCGCAGACAGTACCACACTGGGATTAGGGGCGCCTCGCCGCGTGTTTCGTAATGCCACCATTCGTAATGTTCACACGGTATACTATATTTTACAGTATACATAATATTACAGCTACCTATGTGGTGATGGCGTTTCGGTCAGATAGCTGAGACCGAAAACGCCAGCTGGGCGGCTTCACCAGCTAATTTACTACTTTTTGTAGGGTCTAGAATGAAATAGGGACCAGTGACTTTTTTGTCACGGTAGTTATATATCACAAGAACTGTCGCGTGGAACTGGCACCTAGACTCACCTAGCTTTAAGACGTTTCAAAGTGATTCTTGCATCGTACTGAATAAAAAACTATTGACTTTGACTTTGACTTTGTCAAATGACCTAAAGAAACTGACAGTTCTTGTGACGAAAAAGTGACAAAAAAGTCACTGGTCTAGAAATTGAGCCCCAGTGTCGAACTGTGTGAACAGTCTTATAAAGAGATTTTAGATTTTAAAGAAGTGCGCCTCGGTTAACCAACAATTTAAGCAATTTCCAATAGTGTGTCTTGTAAAATGAGAAGTAATCGGCTAGCGTGGTAAATGTTATGAGGAGAGAAGAATGTCATGAGACGAAAAGAGTGTTAGGCATGATGGTTGATGGATATAAAAGTAGAGGTAGGCCTAAGAAAAGATGGATGGATTGTGTGAGAGATGATATGTCCAAGAAAGGAAACTACCTGAGATGGCGAGTGATAGAGGAGAATGGAAGAAAAATACATGTTGTGCCGACCCCACCTAGAGGGATAAGGGCAGGAAGAAGAAGTGTCTTATAAAAATCTGACAAAATGTATAATATAAAAGGTTTTTTGGCAACTATGTATCACAATTTTTTTTTTATTGTTTTTGGTTCTCTGTATTATAAAGACTGATTGATATGGAGAGGCGATAGGCACCCATATCGGCAGTATCGGGCGTAGTATGAACTCTCATTCATACAAAGCCCCACAATACGAAAAAAGAAAATATCTAGCTGTCTTGAGCAGTGCGTCAACAAGTAACGTTTATGTTAAGTTTTAGAATTGTTTTTTATAGTCATGTTATGTCAGTGTATGATGTCCGTTTTGAGCGTTGCAATGGTAATAAGGACTTAACAGTTGTGATTGATCCAAATCTAGTGTAATTAAAACCATATAAGAATTGCAAAGAGTCGTGTTTGTAAAAAAGGTACAGTGAAGTAAAAAAGTACGAATCTCTGTCTTATTCTGTACAATACACAAGAACAGAAGTACAACAGCTTAGTACAGTTACGTCAACATACGGTCTTGTTGCAATCGTTCCTTGTCAAAGATAAGTTTTGTTCCAATTCGTTTTTTATTGCAATCAATGCTCAATTTATGTCAAAACTGACAGATGCGACTAGGTTTTGATTGCAACAAAAGATACGCAATGGCCCCATAGTAATTTATATAATAAATCTATATATATAAAATGTTATGTTAGTTTGTGTACGCTTCCAAAGCTCAAAAAGTTCTGCACCGATCGATCTGAAATTTAAGCATGATTTACCTATAATCCGCATCAAGGATTGTTTTTTTCAATCAGCAAGGTACAGCTAGTAGATATATATTTATTTGTATGTTCCGAAGTCTTATAGGTTCTTGGACCGACTGTACATTCGAAGATACAAGCCTGACCCAGTCTGCCATATGGTCGCTGGCCCTCGCTTTACTCAACTGTACCTACTAGAGCCATGATTACACAGCCGTGAAAATAACGTTTGTATTATTTGTATATGTATAGAGCTAGGAACGGACATCGAACAGTACTGGATCCAGGTCGTAAGGCCTGCGCACACCTTGGTGCAGGTCGGTGGCGATAGCGATCAGTGAAACGCTGTCAACTATCGCTGTCCAATTTGACAGCATTTCACTGATCGCCGGAGAGCTGGTGGTCTAGGCCCCGCCTTCCGATCTGAAGGTCGTGGGTTAAAATCCACTCGTGTACCAATGAGTTTTTCTGTCGAAAAATTTATGTGCACTATGCCAGTACTCTCAAAACGGCGAAGGAAATCATCGTGAGGAAACCGGCGTGTTGTAGAACCTCAAAAAGTTCGAGCAACACGTGTCAAGGGTCACGCAAATAGGGCCCACTAGCGGCTTACTTGCGGAAAAAACCTGCCCGCACATCAAGTGCGGATGATAAAACTTGCCAACTTGCCAACTGATCGCCGACGCCAGCGACCTAGGTGTGCACAGGCCTTTACTTCGATGCTTTGATACATCTTCCTGCGGATTAGGCCGACTAAGCTGTCAGGATGGTATAGGTGCTGGGCAAGCCTATTCTATGTACAATCCTGTCCCAGACACAAAAGCGTCCCGTAAATAGAGGTATGAGAAATACACCAGCTGCTCCAAACGTTATATAAATCATCTACAATAGATGCAAAGGCCTTTTTGATGTACTTTATATACATACGATTATGTTGTTAGGTTTACAAAGTTTACTGATCATGCCTTAAGTAGTTGAATATACATACATAATAAGACTTACTAATATTATATCATAATAGATGACCCGTACCCACTTCGACGGGCGGCTACTAAATAAGTACTTTCATTTTTAATATACAGGGTGTACTATAAGTCAATGTCAAGCCGAAAACGGGCGATGGACCAAGTCATGACGGTTATCAGAAAAATATAAAAAAGATATTTGTCATGTAACTTTCGAGTTATGAGTACCTATTTAAAAAAAAAACAGGAAAAACTGACACACTTTGATGATCTTTTAAGTCCTGTGACTACAAATATTAACTTTTCGTGAAACTAAAACTTAAACTACTCATAAACTCTCAAATAGCAGGTCGTTAGGGATAATAAATTATGATTTAGGATTCTCAATACAAGGTTTTTTTACTATGACTGTCTATCCAAAGCAGATGATAAATAAATTTTATTGTAGCGAGTAATGTTTCATCCTTAGTACGGCCCCGGCAAAAACTAAGCGGAGAAAATTATATATTTTTTGCGTGTTGCTTTTAGTTTTTTCTTAACTTGTTAATATTTAAATAACTTTTGCACTTGATGCTTGAATATTAAGAGTAACTTTTAGTTCATTAACTTAATTAACTTTATTGAAACAAAGTTGGAGCAAAAACTGTTTTAAAAGTACTTCAATAGTTACAGTAATTTACATATTTTTTTAAAGCAATGTAGACATAACCTCTATTGTCATCATCATTATCAATATCAGCCTGAAGAAGTCCACTGCTGGACATAGGCCCCTACTCATTTCCAGGAAGAACGATTCTGAGCCCTTTCCATCCACCGACTTCCCACGATCTTACAATGTCGTCACTGACGACTCGTCAGTCAGTCTGGTGGGTGGACGTTTCTTCTTCCGGTTCGTGGTCGCCATTCGAGAACCTTTATTCCCCAACGGTTGTCCATCGGACAACTTGTCATCGGAGTCGGATCTAATGTAGAACAAGATTATTGAGGATGTGTAAATGATGTAATCAAAGGCACGTCCAAACACTCAATTTCAGTTCTGTTTCTCCATTTAAGTCCTCAGGGTAATATTTTTACACGCACAAAACGGGAAGGTTCTATTGATGCATACTTTTTTATCAGACTTGAATTAAAAAACGAGGTTTTCAATTCGACTGTTTTTTTTTTCTCTTACAAATTGTTAGGTATCGGAGTATCATACGAGTAGGTATGTATTAAAAAAATATTTATTCAGTTGTACCACTTTGAAACGTCTTAGAGCTAGGTGAGTAGGTGCCAGTTCCACACGACCAAATTTAGAAGAACAGACAACAAACAGGCGTTCTACCGTAAAATCCAATATACTTTTAGTTAATATAATATTTAATCTGTGTCTAACCTTACTTTTTGATTAGTTCAGATATTTTGAATACGCCCCGGTGCCAGTTCTTGAAAATGGTCGTGCATTGCTCTACTGGGATCGCTCTATCATCACGGATAGGACTATTGTTTACAATAAGCCTGATATCGTGTTGGTCGACCGATCTCAGCGGCGGGCAATGCTCGTGGACATCACCATTCCGCATGACGAAAACCTCGTGAAGGCCGAGAAGGAAAAGCTCAGCAAGTACCTAGACTTAGCCCACGAGGTAACTACCATGTGGACCGTTGATTCCACGATCATTGTCCCGATAGTCGTTTCGGCGAACGGCCTAATAGCGAAGAGCCTCGACCAACATCTCAAGAGGCTCTCGCTGGATGGTTGGCTCAAGGGTCAGATGCAGAAGGCGGTGATCCTGGACACGGCACGCATTGTCCGGAGGTTCCTCTCTCTGCAGCCTTGACCACCGGTAGCTTGCGCCTAGCCCCGCTGTCGGTGACGCACTAGTTTTCAAGTTTTTTATAATTATGTTTTTTATTTAAATAATTAATTTCTTAATTTTTAAGTTTTTTACAATATAGGTAATATTGTAAAAAACTTAAAAATTAAGAAAATAAATTAAATGTCTGAATAATAATAAATATTGTGGACAATTCACACAACACTACCCAGCCCCAAACTAAGCAGAGCTTGTAATATGGGAACCAGATAGCTGATATAATACTTGAATACATTTTTTTTGTATTTTTGTTTGTAATTATATATGTATATACTATATTCATAAATATTATGTGCACTACCCGTTAAGAATGTCCGAATTACGCAAAGGTTAACTGGAAGAGAATGCTCTCTAGCATTAAGTTGTTAAGTTGTTGTAAGTCATGTACAATGCAATTTTTGTTTTAGTGAAATAAAGAATTTTCTATCTTTTCTATCTATAAAAGAAAAACATCGAAGTTTCCTACAGGTGGATCTAATATTTGTATCAATGGAATCATGTCCGCTTACGGTTTGAGAGCATTGTCCTCCAACCAGCGTTTTTGTGAGGAATGTGCCCCAAGCGTGACAAACCGGTTCCCGAACCCTGGCATTTCCATCCTTAATCCCACGGGATAAGGTTCAGTATCCTCAAGTCGAGTACAACGGTTTATGACGTCATTGGTAACTAGTTATGTAAGTTCTCTTTCGTTTGCTGTAGGTCGTGGATTCGTGATCTGTTCGCGAATATTACAAATCGCCGCGTGAATATATTTATTAGATAACGCTTAAGAATGTTTCGGGTTATTTTTTTACAGATAAATTGATTAATAAATAAAATATTTTTTTAGGTTCCTTCAAAATAAGTCCTACGAATTATATATGTGTTATGTTGGTATTCGCTATCCATACATACCCGCAGTGGGCAGTCGGAAAATAAATGTCATACGATTACGTCGGCGTTGACTTTATTAACTGTTCTAAGGTGCTAATACAGACTAGTATGGAATGCTGATTCCAAAATGTAAGCACGGGCTCTTGGACTTGTGACTACCCCTTTTAGTAATACGGTAATATTTTATTGCCCGACTAAGCTGTCAGGATGGTATAGGTGCTGGGCAAGCCTATTCCATCTTAAGCCTGTCCCAGGCACTATAGCGTCCCGTAAGTAGGGGCATGAGTGATCACCAGCCCCTGACGCTATATAAATCATCTACAATAGATGCAAAGGCCTGTTTACTTTACTTTTACTTTTAATATTTTATTAAATTTAAAAGTGTATTCTGAAATCTAGATTTTGAGTGACAGCGCCGAAGCGAAACGGAATTTATATTTACACTTGCGAGCATTACATTTTTAATGTGTTCTCGTAGAAACGCCACTCAGATTCCGTACAGTAGTAAAATGCAGTTATCTAAGTAATCTAGTTTAGTAAATTGTTATGGAGATTGTGCCACATTAAATCATAGTGTGCGCGTTTCCTGGACGTTCTGCTTTTGAAATTATAGTGGTTTTTAACACTATTTTTATGAAACAATGGGATATTTAACATGATTAAATCTTGTTGAGTTGACTTCCGATATTTCGGCGCAGTTGCATGCACCATAAATATTGGAAGTCAACTCAACAAAATTTAATCATGTTAAATATCCCGCTGTTTCATAAAAATAGTTCTACTTGTTGTTGTCAAACCTACAACTGTTTTTATGGATATTATTTTAAACCAAAAAACCTATCTTTAAAACTGCTGAACCGATTTAGATAAAACTTCTATGGGGCCAATTTGGATATTACCCTTAAGAAAAAAAATCTAATAGGTTCATAAATGAAGAAGTTATGAGATAAAAAATTGGGAAATTCAACTTGAATAACAAATAAAAAATTGGTAAAATGCAACCAAATTGAGAACTTTTTTTTATTTGATTGTTAAAAATTTGTAATATGAGACTGAATAAAGCGAAAGAGGCAACCCAGAATCGTTGTATGTAAATATTATATGAGAAAGAGAAAGAGAGAAAGAGCAATAAATAATAATGCAAATACATATTTGGACAGAAAAACTCGTTGTTCCCCGATTGGATTTGAACCTTAGGATCGGAAGCTTCCACTAGACCACCCACACACCACCACAAGCTCTGTCTGGCTCTGTCTCTGGCTCTGGTTTTGACTCTGTGTGTGTTGACTAAATAAAACCTACGTCGAAACGTCACACACACAGTATAATACACTGGTGAGCACTCACACAGACTCTAAACCAGAGCCAGAGACAGAGCCAGACAGAGCTTGTGGTAGGGGCCTTAAAAAATGTGGGGGTAGTGCTTTAAAATTTATTTTAAAAAATGTTATGAAACAGTTTTAACGAATTACAGTTTTGCAAAATTCTTTGCATACATTTTTGATATGCTTATTCTGGGTTCGAGTAATAAAAAAATAATTAACTTAGAAATGACTCACATTATGAATTTACAATGCAAGATTGTATTAATTATTTCCTGGCAGTTAGCAATAAACTGAGAGTTTCACTTACTCGCTAACTTTACGACTAAACAGACGACTTTATCTAAATATATAAAACTCTTACGTTACTGACTGATGACTGACAATCAACGCACAAAGATTTTTCTCAAAAGTTAAGAGCCGAGCGGGATTTGAACCCGCGACCTTCCCCTCTCTTCTTTGGGGAGGGGAAGGTCGCGGGTTCAAATCCCGCTCGGCTCTTAACTTTTGGGACATTATAAAAATCCTTGTGATTTCTTTAAGTGTAGTTAACACTATAAAATTAATAAACAATAAACACACAGCCTAAACCGTAAGCCCTAGAAACATGAAACTTGGAGGGTGTGTTCCTTTTATAGCGTAGGGGTGCACTAAGAAAGAAAATTGGAAAATTATTTCCCTAAGCGGAGAAAAAGAGGTCAACCTTTAAAAAGATAACATGACACAGCCTAAGCTCACAAATAACTCTCTTACCCCCGAATACTGAAACGCAACTCAGATTTAAGCACGTCTCAAGCGACGAATCTTTGACAGATTTTCATTGAAAACTGTCAAATATTCGTCGCTTGAGACGTGCTTAAATCTGAGTTGCGTTTCAGTATTCGGGGGTTTGAAGCATGAAAATTGGTGGGGAGGTATCTTAGTACTAGGAGACGGACATATGACTTTTAATCCCGAAAAAGTACCGGAAACGGGGCGTAAGGACAACGGGGCGAGCGAAACCTCGGGCGGCTAAACTAGCGGCCGCCCGCAGCTTTGCTCGCCCCGTTCCTGTTACTTTTACTACATAAAAAGTATCATAAGTCTTTCTCCTGATTCTAAGCTTTCCGCCAATATTTACCCAAATTGGTTCCGCCGTTCTTCAAATATAAATAGTGTGACTAACATTACTTTTTTTAATTTCTTTTATATATTATAAATAATTAGATCAATAAATTGAATTAACTGTAACAAAACTTACAAAAATAACGGATGCTAGTTTGCTATATTCTTATTATCTATTATCTATACTCAGCTCATTGCACAGTTGGTATTGATTTATAACGCTTTTATTAGCTTCACCTGTATGTATGTATGTATGTAACCGACCTCTTTGAGCTCGATTTTGTCCTACTTTGAACGATCAGATTTGATTCAAACTTTGCACACCTGTGAAAGGTCGATGACAATGCAATAATATGAAAAAAAAAAAACATGAAAAAAAAAAAAAAAAGTAATAAATAAATTATAGTTTAAAAAACTAAAAAAAAACGCTTTTATAACTAATTGAACTAAAAAGTTAAAAATAAAACTGTAATTATCAATTGAAATATTTATATTATTGTACAAAAAAGCGTGCGGTGCTTTTTATAATTTTGCAGTTTTATTTTTAACTTTTTAGTTCAATTAGTTATAAAGCGTTTTTTTTTAGTTTTTATTTAAGTACTGTTTCTCTGTTTTTAGGTATAATACAAAGTATTTTGACTAACTTGTTATTATTGAATATTATTGGTAAAAGGTACCAAAGTATGTATTTCTACCGACGATATAGCAAAACAAAAGGCCTACCACAAGCTCTGTCTGACTCTGTCTCTGGCTCTGGCTTTGAGACTGTGTGAGTGTTGACTAAATAAATTCTACGTCGAAACGTCACACACACAGTATAATACACTGGTGAGAACTCCTCTTCAATTACAAGTCTGTATGAGCATACAGACTCAAAAGCAGAGCCAGAGACAGAGCCAGACAGAGCTTGTGGCAGGCCAACAGGTATTTATTTCTGCCGATGATATAGCAAAACAAACACATGAGCGCAAATGCCTCGGAGAGAAACTACAGTTAGCTATAAGTACTATAGTGTATGTCACTGTCTCCACGAACAGCCAGAGAAATCGGTAATCTATTCATAACTAGCCTTTTCCTGCGATTTCATCCGCTTTTATTCAAACTGTGATATTTTCTATTAGCGAAATCGGCCGTCTGTAACGCAAGCACAATTCCTGTGCCAAAAAAATGAAATTAGATATTCATTATGGCTAAAATTGAAATTAAATAGTCATTCAGCTTAGAAGCCCGATAAGTCTGTTGCCATCTCATTTTGTTGACTTGAAATAAGTGAGTGACGACAGACTTTTATCGAGCGTTTTTACATGAGGGGGTTTGTGTTTAGTAAAAACATAAAGATTTATTTGTATCCAATTGCCCAGAAAGAGAGTAATGTTTTTTGGTAAAAGCTTCTGCCTGTGGCTTCAATTTTGTAACTGCCCTTATCAAACCTTAGAACAGTCGGCCTACCACAAGCTCGGTCTGGCTCTGTCTCTGGCTCAGGTTTTGAGTCTGTGTGAGTGCTCACCAGTGTGTGACGTTTCGACGTAAGATTTATTTAGTCAACACTCACACAGACTCAAAACCAGAGCCAGACAGAGCTTGTGGTAGGCCTACTGAAGTCCGCTGCTCCTACTGAAGGCTTTCAAGGAAGAACGGTTCTAAGCCTTCCCTCCCCTTCCACCTACTTTGCATCTATTTTATATAGCGTCAGGGGCAACTGGTGATTACACAAGCCCTATTTGCGGGACGCTATAGTGCCTGGAACAGGATTTTAGATGGAAGAGGCTTGCCCAGCACCTTTACCATCCTGACAGCTCTGACGAGCGGAGCTGATTAAGCCGCGGGTTTCGTCACGATGTTTTCCTTCACTGTTTGAGAGCACTAGCTTTGTAGGATGCTTAAGATAGTACGTAAGTCTTATTATTTCTGTACAAGTAGGAAATACGTAGATAACTAAAATTTCGGTAAATTTTGTATCATCCGCACTTGATGTGCGGGCGGCCCTTTATGCGTGACCCTTGACACGTGTTGCTCGAACTTTTTTAGGTTCACCGTTTTGAGAGTACTGGCATAGTGCACATAAATTTTTCGACAGAAAAACTCATTGGTACACGAGTGGATTTGAACCCACGACCTTCGGATCGGAAGGCGGGGCCACTACCACTAGACCAGCAGTGCTCACGTAGATAACTAATCCGGTGTTGTTAATGAGAGCGCGCGATCCAAGAGATGACCATCTCACGCACTCTGCTACACATGCTCTACTCACAACATCTACCATCTAACCACTGACCGGAACGCACACTGCATTAAGGCCACGCTTGTCGGTATCTATGCTGTAATTGAGGCTTTTAAGACGAAGACGCAAAGGTGCAAATAATCTCGAAAGACTCATCGTAACGGGCAATGTGGAGGGCAAAAGACCAAGAGGTCGAAGCCCAAAGAGATAGTTGCAATCAAATCCTTGTTTCAATCGTCATTTTTTACATGTTTTTGAGCTTGGATGGCAATATAAAACGAATATGAATTGCAATCCTTGCTTGTCAGACACAAGGCTTTGTTTGTATTCGTTTTTATTAGGGTTCCGTAGCCAAATGGCAAAAACGGAACCCTTATAGATTCGTCATGTCTGTCTGTCTGTCTGTCTGTCTGTCTGTCTGTCTGTCTGTCTGTCTGTCCGACCGTGTCACAGCCATTTTTCTCCGAAACCATAAGAGCTAGACTGATGAAACTTGGCGAGTAGATGTATTCTGTAAACCGCATTAAGATTTTTACACAAAAATAGAAAAAAAACTATAAATTTTGGGGGTCCCCATACTTCAAACTGAAACTCAAAAATTTTTTTTTTATCGAACCCATACGTGTGGGGTATCTATAAATAGGTCTTCAAAAATGATGTTGAGGTTTCTAATATAGTTTTTTTCTAAACTGAATAGTTTGCGCGAGAGACACTTCCAAAGTTGAAAAAAGTTGGTCCCCCCCCCTCTAACTTCTAAAATAAGGGAATGATAAAACTAAAAAAAATATATATTGTACATTACTATGCAAACTTTCAACGATATTTGGTTTGAACGAGATCTAGTCAGTAGTTTTTTTTTATACGTCATATATCGTAAACCGCAATTTACCTTTCGACGAACTACAAGAACCTTTATAATTATTATGTTACTTGATGATACGGAACCCTTCATGGGCGAGTCCGACTCGCACTTGGCTGCTTTTTTTTATTGCAATCGAAGCTCATAATCATGTAAAAACTGAGGATTGCAACAAGCATTTGATTGAAACAAAAGATACGTGGGTGTCAGGCAAACTGGATATGCCCATTAACGTCGCACTCCACCAAGCCGAAGAAAAGGGCAAGTGGAGGGAAACCGTAAGAAAGGTTCTTGCACGAAGACGTCACGATCCTCAGCAGTGAGAGACCGATGGTGGAGGAGGAAGACGAAGACCACCCTCGATGTACTTCGCGCTCGCACCAGGAGACAGACATTTTTTGACGTGAAAACGTCTTTTAATTCGATGGAGCCGGCTGCACGCACGAAAAAACATGTCGTTATGCGGCGTTAGCTCGCTATGAGGCGTTCCATTTAAGGCTTGAAGTGCAAGCGAGAGCGCGGAACGAGCGACAAAGAGGCACAATCGGCCTCCGCGTTCGGCAGGGTTCGACATCTGTCTCTCTCCTACTTGAGTGAGCGATGCGTCCGCGTGGACAGCTGTATGGCGTTGTCACGTTCAACTATCGTCAGTAAACCGACTTTACAGACAACCGATTTTTTTTATACAACTAGCTGATGGAACAAGCATATGGCTCACCTGATGTTAAGTGGTTACCAACATAGGATACTTTTATCACGAAAAAGAAGCGAAGCCATCGGCGGCCGGTAGTAAAAGGTAAAGATACTAAAATGGTATGCATGAATAGATAAAAAGTGAATGGGGTTCGCATATCATGCTACAGAACATTAGCACTGTATTTATCGGCAATACTATAGTTTCCATTAGAGTTGAACCTTCTTCGTCTTATCGAGTCACTGGTCTTTTCGAACCATGTGTGGTGAAAGGATTGAGTTGAATCAACTATAAAGTTTAAGTAATATTTTTAATTTTGTTCAAAGGTAGGTATTTTTTTTCGAGAGGTCTTCGGTCAACGGTTGTACATCTGGTGGGCTATTTGCTTGTTTATATCATAAGCATATGGCCCACCTGATATTAAATGGTAGCCATCGCCTATAAAAACGCCTAATAAGGTAACAATAAAAACCAGTGACACGATGAGAAGAAGAAGAAGTAGGTAACAAAGCATAACCTCATAGGTCACGCACGTCAAGAACGTGTCTACGATGCACTGTTCTACGTCCATCAAGTTACATAAATTCATAACATAAAATGGCTACATAATAGGCATGAAGACAGTAATCAAGTATCGCCAAAATATTTATCTGATCTAATGAAAAAGGATTCAAAGATTTTGAAATATGTATTTATTCTCTTATTAATGTCGAGATTAATAATTTATTTGTTAAAATAAATCTACAAAATACAACAATCCGCCATGATGGCTCAAACACCGGTCAGAACGAATTACGTCACGTTTAGGTAAACGTCATTCCGATTTAGTACAAAAGCACCCATGTCGCCATGACACCAGCGAGCATTTTGGCGTGCATTTGAAAATTTAAATTTAAATGTACTTTTATTGCACAAAAACCTTAATTTTCTACAGAAATATGATATATTTTAGACATAATAGATACTTCTAAATATGATAGAAGAGATTTTGAAAATTAGTCGTCATGCCTATTGTAACGTCTCTAGTTTCCATTGAACATCCATGGCTAAGAAAGAGTGAAACTCAAAGGCACTCGGTAATTTTTTCACAATCTAATGATGCTATTATATGAATGTTCTCAGTATGCTATAGAAAACCAGCAATTATTGGTATCGATTAAAAAACTGCGCCAAGCAAACTCATACCACATCGATTACATTCTTCAATTTACGTTATCTGTGGGCACGCAATTGTCAAACGAACTGTCAATTGTCAAACGAAACCACAGTATCCTACTATAATAATATTACAAACGGGGATTCGTATTTGTCATTTCGGGAATTCACATAGGTAGGCTTTTGATTTTAATTGTTTTTCTGGTGTTATTTTGAGTTTTGTTGTGTAATTTCGGTGGTATTTTAACCAACATTACTTGAGGTCTTAGCTCAAAGTGTTAGCAGTTGGAATTAAAGTGTATTATGTGATATTCTGATTTGACCGAAAATGTTTCAGATGGATTTGGAAGAAACTGCCATCTTTCTTCCAAAGACAATTAGAGTAGGGCCGATTCGACTTTGACTGACTCGACAGGACGGAAAAGTATTTTATCTGTAATTTTTCATTCTCATTAAACTACTCGACACTGACAAAATTGATCCGAAAAGGACAGATGCCATTCATTAAGAAGAAGAAGAATATTATCAACGCGAAAGTTTGTAAGTATGGATGGATGGATGTTTGTTACTCTTTCACGTAAAATGGATTGTAATAATACTTTACAAAATAATGTAGCATAAACATCAGAATAACACATAGGCTACTATTTATAAAGATATTGTAACGGAGAACGGATGTAAGTAACGGGAACGGGGCGAACGAAGCCGCGGGCGGTGGCTAGTATATTATACAACAATCTGTATTTTGTCACAAAAATGTTTAAAAAGCGACAGTACTTATTTTGTGTTTAATTAAGAAGATGACGAAGAAGAACCATTTAACTTTCACACGCAGCCAGCGAGGAACATACACACGTAATTTGTTGTCCATGTCGGCATTCCCGGAGGATTTGCCACTGTTTCTTTTTGCGATACACTGATCACCATCGCAAGCGATCTAGATGTGCGCAAGTCTTAAATCGTGCCTCTACGAGTAAGTGTCAATTAAAATGCAAAAAATTAACAATCTCTTCATAACATCGTGATGATATCTTGAGACCATTCCTGACTGATTTTAATTCAGCAATTGAAGAGACACGCAAAGTAAACGATAGTTTGCGTGTCACTGTAAAGGCCTGCGCACATCTAGGCGATGGTGATGTCGATCAGCTAAAACGCTGTCATATTTAACAGTATTTCAGCTGATTGCCATCGCCATTGCCTAGATGTGCGCACATCATAAAACCATTTTACATAACTTAAAGCTACCGTCACACGTCAAGTCACA
This sequence comes from Thera britannica, assembly GCA_939531255.2. Taxonomy (NCBI): domain Eukaryota; kingdom Metazoa; phylum Arthropoda; class Insecta; order Lepidoptera; family Geometridae; genus Thera; species Thera britannica. The sequence goes on from OW618044.2 coordinate 2,899,838, forward strand.
GACGCGGTCTTACGAACGCGTTCGATTTTCACCCGCAATGTACAGTGGCGATATAACAACGAATTTTAAATTGGATTATGCCTCAAATTCCATGCAAATTGGACAGCACACCCATGACCATGGTGGCCACTATTATATATATCTAGTTTTTTATTACTTGAGCCACATTTTTATATTCAAATTTTCAATAATCAACTTTAAGCGCCATCTGTTGCTGTGGAGTCGAACTCACGAGTTAGTGCGACGGAGTGTTGGGGGGCTTAGACGGAATTTTATAAAACAAACTTCTAACGCGTAGGGACTTTTCTATGTCTATTCTTTTCTTTCACATAGGTGAGGACTTTTCTTAAAAAAATCTCTATTTATATAATAACTGAATACTTCTATGCGTTCTTGAATTTTCTTTATTCTGGAATGATCTAGAATAATCAAATTTCCAGGCAACGCGGTACTTCGCAGCTCCTATTTTCTAAAATATTATTAAAAACAAAACTGTATTTACTTTTCCATTTTCTTTCATGCTTCGTCGCGTGAACGTGAACGTCATCACTTGAAAACGTTTAAAGTAATCCTTGTGATTTAACAGAAGAATATGTATGTACTAAAGTCTGATTCAGGCAGTTCTGTTTACACAACTGTGTTTATTACTCGATATATTATTACCCAGAAAGTATAGCGTATGCATTAAGAATGCTATTTAGAATAAAAATGACGAATCAAGGTCGTCATCGACCGTTGTATCTTTCACAAAAACTGTTTATTTATATTTATTGAAATGTTTCCTTAACTATGCAAAAAGGTGGCATTATGCTATACTAATACTATATTCTGACGTGATTCTGACTTCCCCCTCAGACATTCCCTCTATCCTTCGCCACAACAAGAATAAGTTTATTTTACAATATTAAGTGACTTAACTTTATTTACAAAAACTATTATTATGAAACACATTTTTTTTATTGATATTTAATTTCAAAAGACTTAGGTGACGCATTGGATTAAATATCTGTAAGTAATGTTATTATTCAAAAATTGAAAAATTGAATATTGACCGCCCACCTCTCGTCGTGTGTCGCGGGCATTCTTATATTTTATTGACAGATATTATAACAAAGTCACTGTGGACTTTATTACCTGCCTTCTTTGAAATTAAAAATAATATATATACAGGGTGTTACAAACTACCCGTAAAGCCGAAAGGAGATTAAATGGGGCCATAATAACGAATCCATTCACAATAATATTATTATACTTAAATATTATTCTAAATTTTTATTATAATTTTTCATTCACATCATCACATCTAATAATGAAATATAGTAAAACTATAGGTACGTAGGCCTTTCTGTGAAATAATCTGGTTCCTGACATGATAGCTTACTATGGTTTTGGCTTTGAAATTAATTATATTTTTAACGGGGTATTTTGTAACGTTGTAAAATTAGTTAATTTTTATTAATAGTGCATTGCCTTTACCTAAGTTCATAACTCTGAGATTTAAATATTCGTATTTTTTTGTTTTTAGATAGATAGATAGATTAATACTTTATTGTACACAAAATAATACATTTAAAAGAACCATTACAAATAAAGGTACAATGAGCGGCCTTATCGCTAAGAGCGATCTTCCAGACAACCTTTGATTAGTCTGGAAAAGATCGCTCTTAGCGAGTATTTTATCACAATTTTATTGAATAAATATTGTAAAATACATCAATTGTGTTCTTTTTTACTGGCGCATCGTTTGCTAGCAGCCTTTGTACGGGCATTCAAATACTTTCTCTTATTACTGTCGTGTTGTGGAGGATAGTTCATTGAAGATGACTTACGAGAAACGGTGTTTCTAGTAATTTCAACGAGAATATAATTTTTTAAGAGCTATAACGTCGTATATTATTTACTAGCGGCCGCCCGCAGTTTCACCTATGTTAGTATTTTACCCCATCTATACTTATATTATAATCAATAAATAAAATATTGTGGACAATGCACACAACACTATCTAGCCCCAAATTAAGCCGAGAACCAAATAGCTGATATGATACTTAAATACATTTTTTTTTGTAAATATATGCTTAGAATACAATATACCTAACACCCAGACGGAGAACAAATATCTGTGTTCATCATACAAATATTTGTTCCCGGTGGGGATCGAACCCACCACCTACGGCGCAGAAAGCAGATGTTTGTAATTAATTAACTCAAAAACTACTGTGCCGATTTCAAAAACTCTTTCACCATTGGAAAGCTACCTATATAATGTGTAAAATAGATGTGTAAAGTAAATAATTCCACCCGTGTGAAGCCGGGACAGGCCGCTAGTTGTTAATAATTATTGTGCTTTAGTGTTAATTTCTTATAATCTACTATATAAAAATAAGTCGGGTTTTCCTTCCTGACTCTATAACTCGATAACGGCTGGACCGACTTGGCTAATTTTGATCTTGAATGATTTGTGGAGGTCCAGAGAAGGTTTATAAGGTTTTTTTTTTTTTTTTCAACGGGAACGGTAACGGCGAGCTTATCCGCGGGCGGCCGCTAGTCTTTCTTATAATCATCAGTTTTACTACATCACAATAGTTACAAACAAGGAGCCTGCTTGTCCATTATTAAAGGCGAAGTAATAACGTAGTTTTCAAACAGTTAGTTAATGTTTAAATTCGTTTATCGTCTGTACTTTCATCTCGGTAGCACCACTTAAGATTTGCATAATTAATTCATAGGTACACAGCTGGCACGATATGTGTAGCCTATCTTCAGATTGTATTGACGTACCTGCATGTTTTGCCTCCTGTAGGCCTACCATGAGCTCTGTCTGGCTCTGTCTCTGGTTTTGAGTCTGTGTGAGTGCTCACCAGTGCATTAAACTGTGTGTCTGACGTTTTGACGTAGGATTTATTTAGTCAACACTCACACAGATGCAAAACCAGAACCAGAGATAGATCCAGACAGAGCTCATGGTAGGCCTACTGATCAGAAGGTCTAAAGGCCTGCGCACACCTAGTTCGCTGGCGGTAGCGATCAGTGAAACGTTGTCAAATATCGCTGTCAAATCTCAAATCTGACAGCGATATTTGACAGCGTTTCGAGGGAATCACACAGGCGACTCTCCATACAAACGTAGTCCCCTATTTCCTCCCTGGATAATGCCTCTAGAGTAACCATTTTGTCTCATAAAATCCAGATCTGCTATATGCGTGCTCGTATGTTTTCTTTTTTTTCAGAAACTTATTGATAAAGAAAATATCACCTCCAATTCATATTTCATATAAATCATATGAGGGTTATATTTTCTTTATCAATAAGTTTCTGAAAAAAAGAAAAACATACGAGCACGTATATAGCAGATCTGGATTTTATGAGACAAAATGGTTACTCTAAGTCTAGAGGCATTATCCAGGGAGGAAATAGGGGACTACGTTTGTATGGAGAGTCGCCTGTGTGATTCCCTCTTAAGTAGCTAAATGTCCAACAGAGCAAAAGGTCTAATGAGCAGTAAGTCTAATTAGCAAAATGTCCATATAGCAAAACGTCCAACTATCAGATGGTCTGTATAGCAGAACGTCTACGTTCTTTGATTTTTTTTCTTTTGAGTCAGTTTAGTGAAAGAAGTGCCCTATATATAAATAAATATTGTGGACAATTCAGACAACACTATCTAGCTCCAAACTAAGCAGAGCTTGTACTATAGGAAGGTAGGTATATATAGGTACAATAACAGCCTCTTTGAGGCGCACTTAAAACCCTTTCACCTCACTTGGTTCGAAAGAATCAAGTTATGATGAAGTTTCCATTTTACCAGTTATCTGTGGAACTAACAGGCGTAGCTAAGTTATTAGAAAATATCTTTGAACCCACATCTTTTGCAAAAATCACAACTTACTTGCATTAAAAAATACAAATTACAATATAACTGTTATTACTTAAGGCCTGCGCACATCTAGGCGATAGCGATGGCAACCAGCTGAAACGCTGTCATATTTGACAGCGTTTCAGCTGATCGCCATCGCCTTAGTGTGCGCAGGCCTTTAGAGAATGTTATCAGTATTAAATTGACCATATCTAAGTTCTTATTGTTGTAGAAATTAGCGCGACTTAAAATAGCGTTTTTGAACACGACCATTAAATCTAACGTGTGGTTAATTCTTATTTCTGATTATTATCAGTTAATAATTAATATGCATTTCTCAAGTCATCGTCTGATGATCAGTTTACAAACAACAACTTTACTACTTGATGCATTCCGTTCGACAAACATTTTCTCTAGAGTCGATCAATGTTTTTACTCGAATGCAAACGTGACGGTAATGAATGCAGTCCAGACACGCAACTGTGCCGCAACCGTGCCGCAACCGTGCCGCAACCCGCCTCTCCTCGTTTATTTATCAACCTAATTAAAAACTTGCATCGTTCCGTTTTGAGACCGGAGTCTCTGCTATATTTTTAAAGACACCACCTGTCCACAGATATTACCATTCGTCCTACTTGCGTAATCGTAAAGCTTTCATATTTAGTAAAAATAATCCTTGAATGGTAACATATTTGTTCGTGTACCATAAAAGGCCTTAAACGAAAACAAGTTCTGAATTCATTCGCAGTGCAGCCTTAGTGGAGAGACGAGCGAGCGCGATCGAGACCGGCTCACCAGATACATTTTGCATAAGAGTTAGGGGTCGCAACAGCATCGCCAGTTCGTTCTGTGAGGGCTGTGTTGTGTGTCATCGCATGTCCCGTCCCGTCCCGTCCCGCCTGCAGGGAGGTCCGGGACGAGTGCGTCGTTCGACGGTCCGCTCGCGAACGTCTTTGGTTTCTTCCCTGTGCCTAACTTTATTTGTGCATAGCGCTTTCCCGCGAGCGAGATAGTGCGGCTATTCTTGGGTCGGCGCGTGGGCGAGCGGCGGTCGCCTGCCGCCCGCCGCGCGCGACCCACCAGATGGATTTCAGGGCATATAGACAATTCGCAGCAATAGCAATGTTAGTGCTAGATGGTATGTGCATGATCGGTAGGTTAAGTGAAGGGACTCACCCTGTTGCTGCGACAGCATCTGCCGAGTGTAGTGGTGCTCGGTGCGCTGCACGCTTTGCTGCTGCACGCTCTGCTGCTGCACGCTCTGCTGCTGCACGCTCTGCTGCACGCTCTGCGAGGTCTGCTGCGAAGTCTGCTGCGAGGACTGCTCGCGCCGCTCAGAGCGCTGCTCCGTACTCCACCGGGACTGCTTCTCCATATTGCCGCGGGCGGCACTACACACAAAAAAACTGTCACTCGACGCTACTGGTCCTTAAGCGATCGCTCGCAAATAAATACGCCACTGCGATAAACTTTAGTAGTCCACGGGTTCATTTAGCAGAAGTCAAGTCATTATAACCCAAGTCCAACAACCAAGACGTCGGTCGATTGCGAATTGTTAGCGGATAGTGTCGGCGGCGCCGGCGCGGGCGCATCAGGCGGCGCGGCGGGGGGCAAGACCGAAATACGCGGGTTATTTCGAGCGCGCGCACTCCCGCGCACCTCCCCCCCACCCCACCCCCCCATAGCACCACCACCACCGCGGCACCCCGCCCGGCTGGACCCTAACGCACTCCTGAAGCACCCTCCCACTTTGAAAGTGTCAAGGAAGCTTTCTTTTTAATCCTAACTTAGGCTATAAAGTACTGTTTGAGTGAAAATACTAAACTCTTTGTTAAATAAAATAAAATAGATAGCAAACTGTTATTCAAACGATATTCAATTAGGCTTTCTGCATAAAAATGTAAAATATAGTAATACTATTTCCGAAAATAGATTCATTATACTTCCGAATACCTAAACAGTATATTCATTCATGCCTGTCAATCGATAACGACCGAAACTAATTAGGTATTCAAGATTCATTTAGTTGTAAAACGTTTCAAAGTGATCCTTGTGAATCAAGTATGACTGACTTACTTTGATTTTGACTATAATTTGACACGTTTTGAATACTTATTTATTGCCGTTTTAGAAAACAAAAAAGGCAGTTACTTCACACTAACAAATTTTCAAATCGGTTCAGGAGTTTTTTTGTTCATTACATACAAAAATACCTACAAATTTAATCATTTCCTCGCTATAATTATTACATAGTAAAATTATAGCAATAGTGTTAGTAACCTCGCCTTCCTATTCTAAGATAACGGGTTCAAATCGGGTCGTGCATCGATGACTTTTCTCTTCGATAAATTTATATAAGCTGCTAGTGCTCTCAAACGGTGAAGGAAAACATCGTGAGGAAGCCCGCGGCTTAGTCAGCTCCACACGTATTGACCATGTTTTTCGTGTGGATTAGGCTAACTTATCTGTCAGGATGGTATCTAAAAATCCTGTCCCAATCTCTTTAGCGTCCCTTAAATAGGCGCGAGAGAAAAAAAATATTGTCCCGTACACTTAATAAATCATCTACAATGCAAAGGCTTGTTTACTATTAATATAGAAAAATGAAATCCTCCACTGAAACTAAAATACAATGTAATAAGTTAGAAATGTTTACTGTTGTCGCCGTTTCCTACAAAACAAACATCTCTGCAATCTAGCAAATTGATATTGCAGCAGGCTGTAACTATAGGCCTACCACAAGCTCTGTCTGGCTTTGTCTCTGGCTCTGGTTTTGAGTCTGTGTGAGTGCCACCAGGGCGACGATTCCAGCAACACAAACCACTCAAGCGATCGCGTAAATTGAAGCGAGTTGTCGATTTTTGTTTGAAAAATTCGAAAATGGAACGCAGATTCAGCTATCACTCATCCACGCCCTGCATATTATACTGTGTGTGTGATGTTTCGAAGTAGGATTTCTAAAATCAACACTCACACAAACTCAAAACCAGAGCCAGAGACAAAGCCCGACAGAGCTTGTGGTAGGCCTACTGTATTGAATTGTTTCCAATCCATTCTAGGTATCCAATATTTATATTGCTGGAAATGCGAAAGGTTAAATGTTTGGATGTTTGTTAATCAATCGCGAGTAACGTCTAGATTTGTACATCACTTGAAATTGGAAGTATAAAATACCTACATAAACAGAATAGCAAATTTTTCTATTTTATATTTTTACACGGATGAAAACATAAACATTTCCGTCACACAAAAAATTTTTGAAAAAAAAAACAAGCCGTTATTTTTTTTTATAAATCGCGACTTTTAGACTCCTTTCACAACTTTTCAAAAAACCACCCTGTGTATAAAAAAAAACAGAATTAAACACTTAAAGTTATAGGTGTACCCCATACGAGTATATAGGGGGTATAACTAGGTGTTTCGGTATCTGTATTTTCTGTTTAGATTAATTATTCTAGTTGTATAAATGAACGAGGAAACATATGTCTCATATATAGAGGAGGCTTAGACTTAATAATGGAAGAGAATGCAGCAGTAGGTACTCCAAATAAATTATAGTTTAAAAAACAAAAAAAAACGCTTTTATAACTAATTGAACTAAAAAGTTAAAAATAAAACTGTAATAATCAATTGAAAAAATTATATTATTGTACAAAAAAGCGTGGGGTGCTTATTATAATAACTTCATATATAATAAATTTAAGTCATCCTATTTCAAAGTGATCCTTGTGATACAACTGAATAAAAATAACAAAATGTACAAAATAGTCAAGAAACAGTTGAGGTATCTGCAGACCGTTACAAACGATCTAAAGATAGCTCAACTGATCTAAATCAGTACCAAAGGTGAAAGGGCTGCTTGATAATTGGGGTAAAAGCTTAGTAGTTTAATAGAATAATGCAATTCTAATTCTGACCTTCTGTTTGGCGGAAAAAATATTATTTTGGCTACAAAACTAGATGGTTATGAGTATGAGTCGATTGTTTTACAACACCTCAAAAACTATTATTTTCAATATAACGGTGCACGTTTTTTGATGCCATGTTTTTATAACGAAAAATTGAATAAATATTGTAGACAAACCCACAACACATCTAGCCCCAAACTAAGCAGAGCTTAGGGTTATACCGTTAGGGAATAAAGGTTCTCCAATGGCGACCACGAACCGGAAGACGAAACGTAGGGCGCCCACCCACCAGATGGACCGATGTTATTGTGTTTCCTGGAAATGTGTAAAAGTAAACAGGCTTTTGCATCTATTGTAGATGATTTATATAGCGTCAACAGCAACTGGTGATTACACAAGCCCTCCTCGCGGGACGCTATAGTGCCAGTGTTTTAGATGGAATAGGCTTGCCCAGCACCTATACCTACAACACAACTTAGTCGTAATGTGTAGGGGTGGCCTATGTTCGGTAGTGGACTCTTTCAGGCCGAATTGTGACGTTAACTTATCGGTGTATTCTGTCTAAACAGTTTCAAAAGGTTGTATGTGATCGTGATACGTTGAACAAATCAAGTTGAAAATCGACGAACATTTTCATTCCGCCACTATACACTATGCCAGCGCTCTCAAACGGTGAAGGAAAACATCGTGAGGAAACCGGCATGTCGTAGAACCTAAAAAGTTCGAAAATAATGTGTCAAGTGCACGAAAGGAGCCTCTTTGAGGTGCACTTAAAATCCTTTCACCACACTTGGTTCGAAAGAATCAGTAACACGATAAGAAGAAGAAGGCCGATGATGATGAGATGTAGGACGAACGTCATATCGCTTCCCGCATCTCAGAAAACAAAGTGTGTCATAGAGAACAAAACGACATGAGATTCATCGTTGTGACAAAGTTGTGTACAGAATTATTCGCGTAAGGGGGCGTCCACAAATTACGTGAGATGTTTAAAGGGGGGAGGGGGTCGAGTCAAATCTCATCTAAACTTACGTTGGGGAGAGGGGGGGGTCACGGCAAATATCACGCATCAAATCAAATATTTTTATCACACTCAGCAATATTGATTACTAGTCTCAACTAGGCGTAAATAAAAGCACGAAGCATTTTTTTTTTCTTTTTACAATAACAACAACGTTACGTAAGAAACCCACATTTTGAAAAATCTCACGTGAGATTGAGGGATAGGGGAGGGGGTTGAATAAAATCTCACGACATCTCACCAGGGGGGGAGGGAGGGACAGAAAATAAAAAAAAAACACCTCACGTAATTTATGGACGCCCCCTAATTTCTATCAGTCAGACGTGACGCATGTTCCCGGGCTAATTCGGGATGCAATGCAAGTGGGGACGCCAGTGGATGTAACCTGGGGGAAAGTAGGCGGCTCTGACACATATGTTCATCAATACACGGTTTTTAGAAACTTTCCATCTATTATTTCTTTTGCAAAATATTTTTTTCAAGACTCTTCTTCTTCTTATCGTGTCACTGATTCTATGGAAAACAGATAAATTACCATGGCTTACAAGCGCACCCCCATTTGTCACGCCATCGTAGACCCCCGTCAAGTCTCTCGTGGACCCCAGGGACTCTCGTGGACCTGGACCACGTTGGGTATCAATGCTCTAAAACCTTGAATTAATAGTTATTTGTTATACAAGAGTGCAAAGCTGCTTTTTAACCGCGTGCTTAATTTTGATGACTGAGCAAGCGCAGGATGCTAAAGTTTAACCACGAGCGTAGCGAGTGGTTTAAAATTTAGAATCCTAAGCGTTGGCGAAGGAATCAAAAGAACACAAGGTCAAAAATCTTTGCACTCGAGTGCAACACGTAACTTTTCATCCCAACTCAGCGAGGAAATGACTAATGCAAAAAAGAACATGGCGCGACTAAAAGTAACACACCAAGAAGGTTCCGAGTATGAGTTATTAACAAATTTAAAAAGGTTGTATGATAAATACGTAGTAGTAGAGCTCTTTGTGATGGGCTCGTCCGGGGAAGAACTACCACCATGCCTATTTCTGCCGTGAAGCAGCATTGCTGTGTTTCAGTTTGAAGGGTGCGGGTGCCGGTGAAATTACTGCCACGTGAGGCTGAATATCTGTATGCCTCCAGTTGATGGACGCAGAGCAGTGCATCGTTGGGCACGTTCCTGACGTGCGTGACCTGCGAGGCATTGCTTTGTTATAGGCGATGGTGACCACTTAACATCAGGTGGGCCATATGACTCGCGTCGCTGACACCGTACAGAGCGGTCATTATGTTGAGGTTGCTCGTGAGTTGACCCACTTAATTTCCGCGAGTTTGCAAAATTTAATTCGCAATGGCCCAATCACCCAAGCGCTCCGACACTATCCTGGTGCAGGAATTCCTGGCTTTCGTTCAACAAAAACTGGACGTTATGGACCAGGTTTCTCTGGAACAAATTCTTGTGTCCAGCTTCACCGAGGACCAGATTCTGGAAGCGAAGAGGGTGCTTGCCGACACAGCCGTGACCTCTATCCGCTTAATAACTAGGCAGAGAGATGGCCGCGGCAAGAAGGACCTGCAGGACATTTTCAAGGTATTCTTAGAAACCGACCCGGATGATGTGCCCACCTACGTAGCACGAGACCTCCACAAGCTGCCCCCCGTGACCTTTGACCATGTCGATGTTACGAGGTTGCTTAAGGACATCATGCTGCTAAGGACCGATGTCACAGATCTAAAGACCAAGTTGGACAATTCGGAGAAAATTATCACCGAATTGAAGACGCAAGTCGAAGAATTGTGCAATAAAAATACCGAAGCAGTGATTTCGCCCGCGTCAGCACGTAACGTATGTGTGCAGCGTGGTGTCACCCGATCCCAAACGTCACCCGTCAGCAGCGCGACATGTGACACCGATGTGCAGGTTATTGACCGCCCGATTGCCCCGACCGTGCCAACACCGCAGCCTTTGAAGAAACCATCTCTTCCTACTCCGCCAGCTCGTCAACCGGCGAAGAAGAAAAGTTATGCGCAAGCGTCCGGCCAGCCTCAACCATCTCCAGTGCCTTGCGCTGTTTTGAGGCAGAAGGCAGAAACGAAGATCCCCGTAGATACATCAAAGAAAGTCGATAAAGATGGTTTCACCCTGGTGGAGAAAAAAGCGAAACCGTCACGAAATAAACGTGGTACCGCGAGCGTCATAGCATCTGAAGCCACCCTGCGTGCTGTGGACCCGACCATCCTCCTTTACCTCTCAAGATTGGACCCGAATACTTCAGGTGATGAGGTCTTTCGCTACGTAAAGGAGAGGATCCGTTTTTGGATTAAGGACCCGCCACCAATACAGCTACATCTGCAGCGGCTAGAGCCATCCGGAGTGAGAGACACGGCCTTCAAATCGTACGTGCTCCAAGTGCCTGCGAAGCATGGGGACATGTTTCTCAATTCGGATTTCTGGCCGCCAGGAATCGTCTATCGTCGCTTTAGGGGTGCGCTAACGAAAAAAGCCCCTATAATTTGATTTTAATTAGTAATTTTATTTTATTTTATGTATGTTAGTCTCTAAGGTATTTATTAACTATGGACCTAAGATGTTTCATTTTTGTAATGTGTGCATTTTATGTTGTCTGAAATAAACGATATTATTATTATTATTATTATTATATGCTTGTTCCATCAGCTAGTTACATAAAAAAAAAAAAAAAACTGCACCATGCAGGTTGAAGTAAATAGGTTTAAGTGTTCACAAACTTATTGAACACGATATTCTAAATTCAAATTTACTTTATCCTCTAGCGGATAAAAACGGCTTTTCCAGTCAGAAATTAAACAGCAAAAACACAATTTCAGAGCTGGTGGGATGAAAATTATTTTTCATTACTCATACTCTGAAAGTAGGTCTGAAGTTGCCTGAGGGGCCTAATTGAAAGTAAAACTTTCAGCCCTAAGGAGAATCGCTTTCTACTGACAGCTGTCAAATTATAAAAAAAAACAAGTTCTATTTTATTCAACCAAATTCCAACTTTTTATTCAGCAAGTAGGTTGGAAACCCATTACAACGGTAAGAAGTTTAAAAAGTTTAATTAGAGCGCAATGTAATATTTAAATTTAAATAACATAAAGATAGTATTAAATAAATAATATATCGTCTAAATTACTTGATTAGTGTATAGCTTCAACTATTTATTTAAAATAACATAGATTTAAATTATGAAAATGAAAATAATGGCTGAATAATGCTGGCGAGCCGAAGCCGAAGGCCCGCCAGAGAAAAAGAAAAAAAAAACCGGGAAGGCGGCAATTCAATCTTCATTTTCACTAATTTTTCTTTCATGTTTTTATTTTTACTTTCCTTGTATTCGTAATGAAAAGCACAGTGTTTACCTCGGGTGAAAGTCTTTTGAGTCCCTCAAGCTCCATTGGCGCCCTCGCTAACGCTCTGGCGCCAAACCCGTCTCGGGACTCAAAAAACGTGACTTTCAACACTCAGGTAACAATGTACTATTATTATATAGTAAGTATGTAGTTATAAGATAATTTTATAGTTGCTGTGTATGTGTATATCTGTCAGTGTGTACCTATACCATAACAGTAGGCCTACCACAAGCTCTGTCTGGTTCTGTCTCTGGCTCTGGTTTTGAGTCTGTGTGAGTGCTCACCAGTGTACTATACTGAGTGCGTGACGTTTCGACGTAGGATTTATTTAGTCAACACTCATACAGACTCAAAACCAGAGCTTGTGGCTTACAGGTTGCCAGGCCAAAAATTAATGTTTCGTGAAAAATGAATGTCGATCAAACGAACAGTTATTAGTTAGCTGGCAAACACTCTCCTGTCAGTATGACAATATTAAACTAAAGATAGAAGTTGCGATCATCCAAACAGCTGGGCGGAAGCCAAACTATGAAAAGGCTTACAAGCACTCACTCGCTGAAGAGGCCAGTGTGGACGACACGGCTTGGCCTCGTCTACACAATGCTAAAACAGCCTTTCAGACGCCATTCCACAAAGCCATTGTTTTTTTTAAACACTTGCCCTGTGTTTTTGTATTTTGTCTATTTTTAGCCGTTTTATTTCATAATCATAATCTTTACTAATATGATACTGAAGATGAAGAGTTTGATTGTTTGTTTGGTTGAACTTGGAAAATCTCGGGAACTGAACAGGGTATAGAAACTGTGTATAGATAGGCTGACCCACACATTCATTTTCTTCTTGGGTTTGAATGGGTTGACACTGTTGACACAATTTTGAGAGCCATCCATAACCATAGCTCATGGTAGGCCAGCTGCTGGTCCCAATTGAAAAAATCTTTGATCACAATCTGACGCAAACTTTGGCAGTGCCGTATTTGACAGCGAAACACTGATCGCAATCGCAGGCGATCAAGATGTGCAATGTTACAAAAAACTTCCCATTTCATTGCTTTGCTTAGTTTGGGGCCAATGGTATAAATAAAACGTAATTGATGAATACCACAATCAACAACGAACCAAAATTGATAAACACATCAGTAACATACATTACATGAAACGAGCCAAAAAACAAGATGTTTTTTTGGTTAATTTACTGATCACATTAACAGTTTGATAAACAGAACGAGATGATATTCTCATTTAAGACGCTGAACACAGTGAAACAACTTCACGCTCGCAAATTTTGACATTATATAGGGTGTTACAAAACTAACTTTAATGTTAAAATTTTCGTAGCCTGAAAATTTTAACATTAACAAGCATCTACATATTCGAAATAAAAAAAAATGTTTTGAGTTTCATTTTCCAGTATGGGAACCCCCAAAATTTATAGTTTTTTTTCTATACAAAGTTTCATCAGTCTAGCTTGTACGGTCGGAGAAAAATGGCTGTGACACGGACGGACAGACAGACAGACAGACATGACGAATCTATAAGGGTTCCGTTTTTGCCATTTGGCTACGGAACCCTAAAAGCGTGCTAGGATCAAATTACTTTTTTTCTAAGCTGTGCACAATTGGATTGCACACAAGATACCTACTCGTAGTTTGCATTTATCTATCTTTGTGCAAGCGAAAAGTACATCAACGGTGGTCTTCACCTCAAGTACTTAAACATTAATGGTTATCCTTTTGGCAGTGAAAAGACAGTAAACATACTAAAATAATGGGTTTATTGATATTCTGCATCGAAATTATCGCTCAAATGTATTTAAGGCACGAGTTACAATCTGTTTTTGAAACGCATTCAATAAATACATACGGTCAAACTATATGTTATTAACCTACTCTTTTTAGGGTTCCGTAGCCAAATGGCAAAAACGGAACCCTTATAGATTCGTCATGTCTGTCTGTCTGTCTGTCTGTCTGTCCGTCCGTATGTCACAGCCATTTTTCTCCGAAACCGTAAGAGCTAGACTGATGAAACTTGGCGAGTAGATGTATTCTGTGAACCGCATTAAGATTATGACACAAAAATAGAAAAAAAACTATAAATTTTGGGGGTCCCCATACTTGAAACTGAAACTCAAAAATTTTTTTTTCATCGGACCCATACGTGTGGGTTATCTATGAATAGGTCTTCAAAAATGATGTTGAGGTTTCTAATACCTTTTTTTTCTAAACTGAATAGTTTGCGCGAGAGACACTCCCAAAGTGGAAAAAAGTTGGTCCCCCCCCCTCTAACTTCTAAAATAAGAGAATGATAAAACTAAAAAAAATATATGTTATACATTACTATGCAAACTTCCAACGATATTTGGTTTGAACGAGATCTAGCCCGTAGTTTTTTTTTATACGTCATAAATCTTAAACCGCAATTTACCTTTCGACGAGCTACAAGAACCTTAATATTATGTTACTTGATGCTACGGAACCCTTCATGGGCGAGTCCGACTCGCACTTGGCTGCTTTTTTGAAATACAAATAGCAAAAAACCCATAGGAAATGAGTTATTTACAAAAAAAGCTTTTTGACCTTGAAATTTAATAGTTGCGTACACCCTACCAATGTAGGTTTTGAGACAACTTTTAGGGTGTCAATATGCAAGTATTTACAGACTTACAGCTGGGTATCTCGAATTCCGAGGTGAACTTACTTTAATGACTGGACTACAACGATTGTTGGCATTAATTAGGTAATTGCATAGAAAACCAAGGCAATACAAAAACATAGAAATTGGAGAAGTAAACCGCGCCTGTGTTATTTCTGCCACAGGTAGGAATGACGCCTGTATCTAGGTGGGCTGCGTATTAATAAAGTTCTATAATAAACCCACTTTGGATTCTCGAGAAGCATCATATTTCAGAGTTTTTGATGAGGTTTCTATTTTTGTTGTAGACTTTTACGAGACTTTTTAATTGCAGAAAGTAATCCAATTTATCCGCGATTTAATTTAACTGCCTGAAAGTTGTTTCTGATAGTTTCTTTTACAGCTATGAAATAAGTATTATCATTAATCTAGAATCTAATCATCTAACATTAATTTCAATTAAAATAATGAATGGCTAATAAAGTTTATTGTGATTGGGAATAAAGATTAAACACATACATCTTTATTTTATGTTAGTTTATTTTTATCATCATCAGCCTGAGGAAGTCCATAGTATACATTTCCAGGAAGAACGATTCTGAGCTCTATCCATCATCGACTTCCCGCGAACTTAACTATGTCGTCGGTCCATCTGGTGGGTGGGCGCCCTACGTTTCATCTTCCGGTTTATTTTTATAAGGAGTCGTAATCGCAAAATTCTCTCTTATTATATTTCACGCCTGGAATGCGAGATCAAAGTATTACGCCTATTCTTGACGTAAATAAGTAGGTATAATGGACAAAATATGAACCATCTGTTAGTAAGACGCCATTCAATTATTTTTAACTATTCAAAGGAGCGCTTACACGATCAGTTTTGTGTACAATGCACAATAAACCTATTTCAGGCACCATCAGTCTCTCGAAAAACAAAGTAATTTGGTTTCTCTAAAGCGTTGCTCACACTCAACTTTGTAACACGGAGATGTGTAATTTCACCATTACACCTACCAATTTATTTTTTTAATGTTTTTCAAATCAGTTTAGCCGTTTTGTTTTAATCGTTTTTTATGTTTGTTATACCAACATTTCTTCATTTATGTTGTGTGTTTTATCTGAAAAGTAATACTAACAGGAGTAATACCCAAGCTCTGCCTGGCTCGGGTTTTAAGTATGTGTGAGAGCTCACTAGTGTATATTGTATATGTGTGATGTGTCGACATAGGATTTATTTAGTCAACACTCACACAGACTCAAAACCAGATTCAGAGACAAAGCTTGTGTTAGGCGTACAGATTGGTCCCATTGCAATTTGATCAAAATCGGTCTTATAGTCGGTTTCTCAAGTTTTTTAAACTTATATCTTTACATAATGAAGGCCTGCGCACACCTAGTTTGCTGGTGGCGGTAGCGATGAGTGAAACGCTGTCAAATATCGCTGTCAAATTTGACAGCGTTTCACTGATCGCCGATGCCAGCAGCCTAGGTGTGCGCAGGCCTTTAAGGCTCGAACACACCTAGTTCGCTGGCGGTAGCGATCAGTGAAATGCTGTCAAATAAATATCGCTGTCAGATTTGAGATTTGACAGCGATATTTGAGAGCGTTTCACTGATCGCTACCGCCAGCGAACTAGGTGTGCGCAGGCCTTTAATGAAGATGATATTGACAAGGAGGAGTGATTACTATTGGCCGTGTAACAGCACCTTTCATTTTATTCACAACTAGATTAATTAGTTGTTATCACAGACTCGTACACATTGCGTACACGCGGGATATACGATCGAGTACGCGTACATTTGGTGACAGCTGTCGGAATCTTATCTGGTTTGGTAAGGATTCGTTTTCTGTCATTTTGGGAAGTCAGTCACACATAGCTTTTCCATTATTTTGAGTTCTGTACCCGAAGCCCCAGTGCATTTACAACATTTCGTTACCAAATGAGTCATATAGTATCAAAACCGGCAATCTCCACATTTAAGAGAAAATAACTTACCTATCTATGCCAAAAAAGTCTCTAAGAACTAATCTTCCATCTTGATTAATAAGTTTTTTACAGAAACAGCATTCTCCCTACCAAAAATGACTTTAAACTTTTGAGTAAGTTTCAAAAGCGGCAATCTCCTAGACAAAATAATGACAAAATAATTAATCAAAACACGTTTTTCATGTTTATTTCAAATGTAAGTAAAGTGGAGAATGCCGTTTTTGATATTAAATGACTCAAATGTTGTTTTCGTTTCGCCTATTTGTCTCTGTCTATTGTATGGAGAAAAGATGAGACAACAACTCTAACTACGTAGCGTATTTTTGCCGTCTCATATTTTCTCCATGCAAATTCTCATCATATTATTTATACAACTCTCATATTTTGTTTTCAAAGCCAAGTAGGGCCGACTTGTCTATGACTGACTTGACTTGACGAAAAAGTATTTTATCTATGTCATATATCCTTACTACTCGACACTGGCAAAATTGATCCAAAATGGACTGATAACATTCATTAAGAAGAAAAAGAAGAAGCGTTTGGTTGCGTCTTCATCTGTCAATACAAAAAAAACAGTAAGAGCTAGGTAGCAAGATAGCTAGGAGCTAGCTAACTAGCTGATAAAACAAGCTTATGGCCCACGTGATGTTAAGTGGTAACAAAGCATTGCCTCGTACGTGACGCATGTCACGATGCACTGCCCTGCGTCCATCAACTTCACCGGCACCCATACCCTTCAAACCGAAACACAGCAATGCTGCTTCACGGCAGAAATAGGCATGGTGGTAGTACTTCCCCTGACGAGACCTTCACAACGGTTGTTCTTCTAGGCTTGAAAATTTAGACAATGAATAAAAGCCATACCTATTAAAAAAACTATATTTGACTGACTTTGAACTTTTCCCTATCGTTCAAGAGGTTTGCGGGAAGTAAAGGTACGGTCACATTTAGGCCATACGCTGGCGATAAGTTGCGATATTTGACAGGGATCGGTGTCAAATATCGCATCTTGTCGCCTAGATGTGGCCGTACCATTATTGTAAGTCCTATAGCTGTTATATAATATAACACTATTTATGGGTGCTTTAAACCATTGTGATTTAAACCAGTGATTTAAACCATTGTAGGTACCAATGCTTACATAATTTACATATAAATATTTTGTATTTTTAGTTACAAACCACAAGTTTTTAAACATCACACTGCATAGGAACTTAACGAGGTCAGTTCGCTTTGGCGGTTCCAACATGTACAACATCATTATATTTTTTTCATTTCAGCTGACATTGTAGATCAGTCCCATAGACATAGATTTAACTAGATACCGCAACTTAGTAGTTTACTAAAAAATCGTGAGGAAACCGGCATGTAGAATCGAATAATTTGAAAACAATAATAGCGAGAGCACGAAAGGAAACTCTCCTAAGTGCACTTAATTTTGTATCGTCTCAAGTATCTCTTCTCCTTTACTTACTCAAGACCTCTTCGTTCGAAACTTTTCCGTCCAACAAATTTTCTCCATTCTCCACCAGCACCACTTTCGAAATATACTACATTTGTTTTGGTGAAAATAGCTTTGTTTACGTCTGAGTGTTATGTTGTCTTCTCAGTATTGACCAAAACAGAGAACAAAATCTATGTTCACCACACAAATATAATTATGCCCTCATGGTGAGGATCGAACCCACGGCCTTCAAGGATGTCGCAACAGTTCTTTTCGCTGCTTCAATTATTGTTACCTCAATCTATGTATCAGGAAGCTAACGTGTCAATTTGCAATGGCTGTGCCTACTATTTTCGATACCTACTGTCAAGGATGTCGCAACAGTTATTTTCGCTGTTTTAATTGTTAGTTCAATCTATGTCTGTGTTGTTCAGTTGTAAATAAAAGATGGATGTGGAAACAGGTCACCTGGATTACGTAAAGGGGTTACTCACTGGATGCCATTGCGATTTGTCAGCGTCATCCGCGCGTTTTCAGCGCGGGGCGTGGGCGACTTTTTGTTTTTCACCAAGAATACCTACCGACCACCTACAGAGCTTGGCAGGTGCCGAGCTACCTGATAATTGCAATTGACGGTGTAGAAACACAGACTACAATTAAATACAGCGCAGACACACAAACTTCATCAAAATAAAATATTAATTTAATGTATTATTATCCTACTAATATTATAAATACGAAAGTTTGTGAGTATGGTTGGATGGATGGATATTTGTTACTCCTTCACGTAAAAACTACTGGATGGATTGTAATGTAACTTAGCTTATACATCAGAATAAAAGTACTCCCATAATAGTTTTGTCCAAAACTGTTCATACGTTTTTGGACAAGAAATCTCACCAGAAATTCATAATGTCAAATGTCTAAACAGAGCC
Source organism: Thera britannica (assembly GCA_939531255.2). Lineage (NCBI taxonomy): Eukaryota > Metazoa > Arthropoda > Insecta > Lepidoptera > Geometridae > Thera > Thera britannica. The sequence continues at coordinate 2,918,977 of OW618044.2, forward strand.
TATTTTGAGGCTCACTTCAAATCCTTTCATTACACTCTTTCGAAAGGGTTTTTTTTACAATTAGCTGATGGAACAAGCAAATGGCCCACCTGATGTTAAGTAGTAACCATCTCATAGAACAAAGCACAAGGAACGTGCCCTACGATGCACTGCCCTGTGTCCATCAACTTGTGGGTTCAAAAGAACTAGTAATACGACAAGAAGAATAATTTACCCACTACGATGGTCAAACGAGGCAAACATTCTTGGATATTGAAATCAGTGTCATCTATTTTTATCTACAAAAATTCGGCCATGTGCGTCATGTCATGATTGGCTTCGCTTGAGTTAAACTGTTTGACTCCTTGTCACTATGTATCAGAATTGCTGCGGTACAGTCACCAACAGAGTATTCTGACTGACTGTGCCTACTGCCGCCTAGGCTTAGGTGGGCTTAATCCCCACCACCGAGAACAGTTATTTGTGTGGTGAACACAGATTTTTGTTCTCTGCGACATGTTTGAGACATGTCTGAGTATTATATTGTATTATACGAATATATTTACAAAAAAGTATACAAGTATTATTATCATCTATCTGGTACCCATCTGGTACTCTACCTACAAACTCTGTTTAATTTGAGGCTACATACTGTTGTGTGGATTGTCCACCACATGTTTTTTTTTAATTCCTTAATCCATTTCTTTTTCATTTATTGTCAGGAAGAAACTAGATCATTAGGTCAGAATGACGATGATTCATAGATATATGTAACTAATAAACATACTCGTAGTTTTTGGCTTGAAAGTATGAGCATAAAGTTAGTCGTAAATGAAATGAAATGTATTTATTTTTTAGTGTAAGTAATTTTAATTTTTTTATTTAAGTTGATAATGTTATTTTTTCTTAAATTTGTGAATAAACAGTAAGTAGGTATACTTACTTAAAAAACACTTAAATATAACCATGAAACATGATTTATTGGCTTGAAGTATTATTATAAAACAAAAATTATTTAAAAAAAACTAAATTTAAAAATATAAGCCTAGAAAATTTAATAATAAAATCCCTTTTCTAACTGTTCATTACAGGTAGAAAACAGAGTTCAGATCACAGACCGCAGGCAAAAAAGTAAGGTCAATATTGAAAATCTTATTATTAATAAATTATAGTTTAAAAAACTAAAAAAAAACGCTTTTATAACTAATTGAACTAAAAAGTTAAAAATAAAACTGTAATAATCAATTGAAAAATTTATATTATTGTACAAAAAAGCGTGGGGTGCTTTTTATAATAACTTCAGATACTATACAACGTGTATCAAAATATGTGTACTATCCTGAAGGGGGGTGAATTTCCACCCCCCGGGGAACAACTTTTGTTCAACGACTTTTCGAACTTCGATTGGTATCTCTGAAAAAAACTGCAACGAAGTTTCAACATTAACAGCTGACTTTATACAAAGTGACAACCCTAAACTCAGCTACAGAGGTAGTAGGTAGTAGTAGTAGACCTACAGAGGTAGTAGGTCAAGGGGTCAAGGGGTTACAAGGATAGGGTTGTCAATTTATTTAGGCATTATGAAATTAAATATTTTTGTATGGGAAACTGAAAATAGGAATTTTAAATTATCTCCCCTCCACAACTGATCACCATTGTGGTCTGAAACCCCCCACCTTCGCATAGTACACATATTTAGATACACCTTGTAGATAAAATATTTACAACAATCAAAATCAAGCCCCCCCCCACGCTTTTTGTACAATAATATAAATGTTTCAATTGATTATTACAGTTTTATTTTTAACTTTTTAGTTCAATTAGTTATAAAAGCGTTTTTTTTTAGTTTCTTAAACTATAATTTTTTTTTTACTCTTTAGTTTTTTTTTTTTTTTTTTTTCATATTATTGCATTTTCATTGACCTTTGACAGATGTGCAAAGTTTGAATCAAATCTGATCGTTCAAAGTAGGACAAAATCGAGTTCAAAGAGGACGGTTACATACATACAGGTGAAGCTAATAAAAGCGTTATAAAAATACCACATACTTCTTGTATTTCGTTGGATACCGACCGACATACAGTTTTAATATTAAATTGCTAACATACAGCTATAACCTTTTTTTAGTAGTTGAGTAAGTATTTGTAAAAAAACTATGCCATTCACCCGGCTTAGCCGAACTTATCCACAGAAAGCTGACGAAGCAGCGAGTTTCAAATATAAGTATTCAGTAGAATAAATAAGAGCAGCGTTGCTAAAACGCACACATCCACAAAAAGCGTAGACATTTTTATCCTTCAAAGAGATTAGTGATGCTGCCTGTGGAAGTAAAAAGGGTTCGGAGTGAAAAAAGCTTAGCCCACTTTGAACACTCAAAGGATAAGGCACAGTGGAATTACGTTTCCATGCACCTTTGTGGGCGAATGTACAGCGGGCAGTAAAAACTTGGGAAATTAAGATGCCAATACATCCACGCTTTGATATCAGTTTTTTTAGGATTTTATTTGTTTTTACAGGAAACTGACGTGGTAGCGAACTGTGGCCAAGAGCGCGACTAACCAGCTGAGACGCAAGACATATCCTACGAGACATTTATGCTTTGTTTTCATGATCTGGAAATATTTGTGATTTAAAGTAAAACCTATTTACTCAATTAAATCACAGGAATTACCTGAGTACAAATGTCGTTTCCTCTATTTTGTCTCTCTCTATTGTATGGAGAAAAGATGAGACATCAAAAATACGATTCGTAGAAACGCTCGAAACGAGCTGTTGTCTCATCAATTTTCCATACAAAAAAGAGAGACACGAACTCACACGAAAACAAGATTTGGTAGACGAATGTGTTAGCAAAACTCCGACTTCCGGTACTATTCTAGAAGAATAGGTAAAAACCTTACGGCTTGGTTCACATTCAAACATTAAATATAATATATAAATTAAATATGGCGGATAGTTACTACCAAATGAATTCAGCCGCTTTTGTTATAAAGGTATACTTACTTAGTGTTCTCGCCCTTTTTTTCACTTGTAAATTGTAAGTTGCCGTTCACTACTTCTATCTGAGTGTAATTTATTTCTTCATCGATACAATAAATAATATATAAATTAAATAAGGCGGATACCTAATAGTCACTACCAAATGAATTCATATTCATATTCATATTCATTTATTCATTGTTTCATGTGTATTATAGGTCTTAGGGGGTAATAACGTCCAGAACATGAGCCCCGCTGGGGCATTACAATGGCCTTACGGCAAAATTAAATTAAATTATGTAAATCTAGGTAACAAACTTCTGTAGAGAATCTAGCTTAACAATAAAAACTTAAATCTTAAATCTATGTATGACTATTTGACTTGGACGGCTTGGTAATATTTATAGGTAGGTAAGGTCTAGTTTTTAAATCTCGTCTTCCATAAATTCCTTAATGCTGTAGTATGATTTATTGATGAGCAGTTTTTTAAATTTTCTTTTAAAAGTGATATTTTCAGCTTCGTTTTTAATTTTATCTGGGATTTTATTAAATATTACTATTGATCTATAGTAGGGACTGTTTTTATACATTTCTAATTTGGGTGCAGGGAGGACAAGCTTGTTTTTCCGGATTTTCTTTCATTTCCGAATTCAGAAGCCAGATTTCCGAATTCAGAAGCCAGTCGCTTGCAGTCAAACTATTTTGTTACAGGTAATCTATTTCGTAATCAATTTAAGATCTGATGGTTCTTCCATTCCTGTGGTAATAAAGTCGTGATTTATTCTTATTGGAAATGGTCCTAGAAAACACCGTTTTTCAAAACAAAAAACAAGCATCTGAGTCAAAACAGTCACTGATCATAAAGTATTTTCAGAGTGAAAACGATTGCACAACAATTGCGCAAGCGATCTATTTGAATGCACGATATTATGACGTTCACCACACTGGAACTTCAATGCTATTATTATTTTTGTTTTGTAAAAGGATCATGCATAAAAACTATAGGAACCAAGTCGTAGTTTGTTGCCGGTTCTTCTAGAGAGCTGGTTAGACTCACCTAGCTTTAAGACGTTTCAAAGTGATTCTTGTGGTAGACCTGAATAATAGTACATTGTTACCCGAGTGTTGAAAGTCATGTTTTTTGAGTCCCGAGACGGGTTTGGCGCCAGAGCGTTAGCGAGGGCGCCAATGGAGCTTGAGGGACTTAAAAGACTTTCACCCGAGGTAAACACTGTGCTTTTCATTACGAATACAAGGAAAGTAAAAATAAAAACATGAATGAAAAATTTGTGAAAATGAAGATTGAATTGCCGCCTTCCCGGTTTTTTTTTTCTTTTTCTCTGGCGGGCCTTCGGCTTCGGCTCGCCAGCATTATTCGGCCATTATTTTCATTTTCATAATTTAAAAAATGGTAGATGTTTGCTCAAATCTATGTTATTTTAAATAAATAGTTGAAGTTATATATTAATCAAGTAATTTAGAAGATATATTATTTATTTAATACCATCTTTATGTTATTTAAATTTTACATTGCGCTCTAATTAGAGTTTTTAAACTTCTTACCGTTGTAATGGGTTTCCAACCTACTTGCTGAATAAAAAGTTGGAATTTGGTTCAACCTCCTTGCAGTTTAGAAAGTTGGAACATGGTTGAATAAAATAGAACTTGTTTTTTTTTATAATTTGACAGCTGTCAGTAGAAAGCGATTCTCCCTAGGGCTGAAAGTATTACTTTCAATTAGGCCCCTCAGGCAACTTCAGACCTACTTTCAGAGTATGAGCAATGAAAATAAATTTTGTATTTGGGGATGCATGATTTTTTTTCAAAAACCTGGCACAAGAGTGGTCAATGTATTTTCTGTTATCATCATAATTAGCCTGAAGAAGTCCAGTGGTCCATTTACAGTAAGAACAATTTTGAGCCCTCTGTTCCGGCGTCTTTCAGCGATCTTTACTTTACAGATCTGTTATTTAGAATATTGATAAACCAATAAGACATTGCAATAAAGCATGCGGTTATTTGAGGGGCCATTGCAATATTTCTCCAGCTGCTGAAACCAAGGTCACCGCCCCCGCACATATTCCAACATTTTAGCTGAATTTATAAATGCGTTCGCTGAATTTTTTATTGGAAATCTGATCACGATTAATGTCTATATATTTTAAAGCTTTGCGTATATCTAGGCGATCTGCGATAGCGATGGCGATCAGTTTTAGTAATGGGTTTTGCATACAGGCCTGCGCACACCTAGGCCGCTGGCGTCGGCGATCAGTGAAACACACAGACACAGACAGTGACAGTCAGATTTTAGATTTGACAGCGATATTTGACAGCGTTTCACTGATCGCTACCGCCAGCGTACTAGGTGTGCGCAGGCCTTTACGTCCGCACACACTGCCGCGAACAGCGCTGTCTTATATCACACTGTCAAAACAGTGTGATAATATATATGACAGCGATGCACAGCTGGCCTACCATGAGCTTCATATGGTTATGGTTATGGCTGTCAAAATTGTGTCAACACATTCAAACCCAAGAAGAAAATGAATGTGTGGGTCAGCCTATCTATACACAATTTGACAGCCATAGCCATAACCATATGGAGATCGTGGTAGCCCTGCTTATTGCCATCGCAGGCGATCTAGATGTACGCAAAGCTTTAGGGCTGCTGCTCCCTCTTTTCCATATCTTATGTATAGTGGCGGAATGAAAATGTTCGTCGATTTTCTACTTGATTTGTTCAACGTATCACGATCACTTACTACCTTTTGAAACTGAATAGACAGAATACGCCACAAATTATGTCAAAATGTGTTCAAATCAAGGCACTGGTGCAAGCGAAAACCGACTCTAAGGTGACGAACATTTTTATACTGCGACTGTAAAAGAGTTGTTTTGATGGTCTTAGGATATTTTTCACCATAATCTAGGACTTTCATATTTTGGAAAAATGATTTGATAAAAACCGACGTAAACAGAAGAGTGGTAAAAGCAAGTTCCATAGTAGTTTTTATAATGTCCCTAAAGTTAAGAGCCGAGCAGGATTTGAACCCGCGACCTTCCGGCGTATGGGGCTTGGTGCGGAGGAGGAATCTTTGTTATTTCCTTAGGCGTAGGCGTACTATTAAATCAAGATAAATACAAACACATCATACATTATTTGCTAATTTTATGAAAACGTGCATCACAAATTAATATATTCGTCAGTTGCTGACTGTTCCTAATCAAATATGTTTAATTTATGCAAACAACCATGCATATTTTCATCATTAAAAAAAAAAAAAAAAAACGGTGTTTGTAAAGTCGGTTTACTGACGATAGTTGAACGTGACAACGTCATACAGCTGTCCACGCGGACGCATCGCTCACTCAAGTAGGAGAGAGACAGATGTCGAACGCTGCCGAACGCGGAGGCCGATTGTGCCTCTCTGTTGCTCGTTCCACGCTCTCGCTTGCACTTCAAGCCTTAAATGGAACGCCTCAGAGCGAGGTAACGCCGCATGTGTCAAGTTTTTTCGTACATGCAGCCGGCTCCATCGAATTATAAGACGTTGTCACGTCAAAATGTATGAAGGCGACAAACACGAAGACACATTAAAAAGAAGTAGGTACAGAGAGGCTGATTGAGATCTTGATAAATTGATAACACTAAAGCGTTACCTTGAATATTTTATTTTTGGTATCGCAACTACACTGAAACTTATACGCGTTTTATTCTCAGGTATGAGAATGATTCATAAACTATCCGTAAAAATAGAACGAACCTACCACCCATACGTTGAGCGCTGGTGGCCTAGTGGTACGGCCCTGGCTTCCGATCCTAAGGTCGTGGGTTCAACTCCAGTCGTCTACCAATGAGGTTTATTGCACAAAAATGTATGTACACTATGCCAGAGCTCTCAAACGGTGAAGGAAAACATCATAAGGAAACCGGCATGTCGTAGAACCTAAAAAGTTCGAAAGTATGTGTCAAGTGCACGTTGAGGCGCACACAAAATCCTTTCACCACACTTGGTTCGAAAGAATAAGTGACACGATAAGAAGAAGACCCATACGTTGCAAATGTGTGCCTGTATGTTACGTTTTTACGCCACAGAAATAGAAAGGAGTGACCGAGATAAAGAGTGATAGAAGATAGTGTAAGAAGAAAACTCTTCATGTCGAACCACTTAGATAAGTAGCCTCTCCAAAAAAATTATCCAAATGGACAGATTTCTTTTATTAAGAAGAAGAAGAGTTTAATTTATGGTGTTCGTCTTATGTAAGACTGGCCTCTAGCTCAGTTGGTAGTAGCTCTGCCTTCTGCGCCGTAGGTCGTGGGTTCGATCCCCACCGAGAACAAATATTTGTGTGGTGAACATAAATGTTTGTTCTCTGTCTGGGTGTTATATTGTATTATACGTATGCATTTACAAAAAAAAAAGTATTCAAGTATTATATCAGCTATCTGGTTCCCATATTACAAGCTCTGCTTAGTTTGGGGCTGGGTAGTGTTGTGTGAATTGTCCAGAATATTTATTTATTTATTATTTATGGAGGTTTTTTATATGTATACTAAATAAATTCAACGTATCACACACAGTATAATACACTGGTGAGCAAACACAGACTCAAAACCAGAGCCAGAGACAAAGCCAGGCAGAGCTTGTGGTAGGCCTAACCCTAGATGGATCTACTATTGCTACTTAATATTATATTTATGCTCGGAGTCGTAAGTGCGTCATTAAAAAGACAAGGAACTCTTGGACTTCTCAAGGACCGTTCTCCAGGATGAGAAGGTAGCTAACGACAGCGGCAAAAGTAGTTGAGCATTATTTTAAGAGCGGGTCGTGCGAAAATTTGAGATGCGTTTTTAAAAATTCATAACTAAATAACAAAGTGACATTTTAAAAATCGCAAAAGGACTAATTGTAGACTATACATTTGAGATTAATTCGAATTTAAGTGTGTTAAAAAAAATATACTATTTAACATGACATTCTATTAACGCTAATGAAAATCGTATGTCAGCGTTAAATAGAATGTCATGTTAAATAGTATATTTTTTTAAAACACTTAAATTCGAATTAATCTCAAATGTCTACAATTAGTCCTTTTGCGATTTTTAAAATGTCACTTAGTTATTTAGTTATGAATTTTTTAAAAACGCATCTCAAATTTTCGCACGACCCGCTCTTAAGGTTTTTTTACACAACTTTCTGATGTAACTTGACCATTGTAGTTATAATAATCCCTACCTACCATGAGCTCTATCTGGCTCTGTCTCTGGTTCTGGTTTTGAGTCGTGTGAGTGTTGACTAAATAAATCCTGCGTTAAAACGTCACACACACAGTATATTGCACTGGTGAGCACTTACACAGACTCAAAACCAGAGCCAAAGACAGAGCCAGACAGAGCTCATGGTAGGAATTGACCCATGCCTACGGCGCGCGGCGCAGAAAGCAGAGTTATCTAGGTACTACCAACTGAGCTGAGTGGCCAGTCAAATGTCTTTTACTGCTGTTTTTTTTTTAGAAACGAACGGCAACATTTTATTGCTGTCAAATTAGATTAATTAAGAAATTGATACCATTAGTCGAGTGTTTGCCAGCAATGATTAGTATAGCCTGTATTCAATGTACCCACGGCCTAAGATCGGAGAATTTCCCGTTTTCTTGGCATTCATTCAAAGTATTCTACGTAGTTCTGATAAATTATGGTTGTACTAAAATTATTTTCATGTTTTGTCACGTATAACCCTTCGTTGATGTACGCAGTGTTTCTAGTATTTAGATACATTTCAGTTTTAGCTTTCTGGAAACATTTGACTAAGTGCTGGGGCACACGATGCGTTGCGGCGCCGCAACGGTTTTAAGTCGCAGCGCAGAGCGGCGCAAAAATGAATTATAAGTGCTGGGGCACACAATGCGTTGCAACGGCGCGGCGGTACGACTCCAGAGCGGTATCGCTGCGTCGCGGCATAGAAGATCTCTGGCATGTCACACGATGCACTGCGGTGCGGTGCCGCATCGGACTTGCAACCACCGAGACGAAAAGGGGAGGGATGAATGCGTTGCGATGTCAGAGCGGCACCATTTTTACGTGTCATTTTATGAACAGAGTGTCAAGCTGCTGGGGCACTGACGCCCTCGCTGGTGCGATTTATCAACGTTGCGGCGCCGCACCGCTCGTGTACCCGCCGAAAGAACCAAGGTCACCGACATAGCTCGTAGAGTTAGTAAGTTGAAGTGGCAATGGGCAGGCCACATAGCTCGAAGAACCGACAACCGTTGGGGAATAAAGGTTCTCGAATGGTGACCACGAACCGGAAGACGAAGTGAAGGGCGCCCACCCACCAGATGGACCGACGACATTGTTAAGATCGCGGGAAGTCGATGGATGGAAAGGGCTCAGAATCGTTCTTCCTGGAAATGTGTAGGGGCGGCTTATGTCCAGCAGTGGACTTCTTCAAACTGATAATGATAATGATGATGATGATGATGATGAAACAAAAGATGGATATATTTTTATCTGACGGATAAATTATTTAAATTCCCGTTACGCCACGTTCCCGTTACTTTTTCGGTATTAAAAGTAAAAGTATCTAAGTCCGTCACTGGTTCTAAGCTATCTCACCAAAAATTTTGAGTAGCTGACGTCTCGGACAAATTTCGCTGGGACAAAGTGTCCCAAATGTCACTTTTGATTTTAATATTATTTTTACTGACGTTTCGGACACCATCAAATTATTAATACTTTTGAGTACAGTCAGGTAAAATATGTTTATGCAAAATATAATGTAATGTGATAAAGCTAATCAAATTGCTTTGCGAGCGTGTGGTGAAGTACTTATAAGTCTCATTCACATAGCGTATATTTGGCATAAACCTATATCGATATATTGTGTATGATCACATAAAAATATATCAAAGATGTTTTTTAATTATTCAAAGACAGTAACGAGTATGTTTAAAAATCACAAATAATCAATAGCTAAAACTAATAAATAAATAAATAAATAAATAAATAAATAAATAAATAAATAAATAAATAAATAAATCTATTTCGTCACCTTGCTATGCCGCCACCGGCACCACCGCGTCTCGGTTAAACCTGTTTTTTTACCTGACTGTACAATGCAGTTATTTTGAATGGTGTCCGAAACGTCAGTAAAAATAATATTAAAATCAAATGTGTCATTTGGGACAATGTGTCCCAGCAAAATTTGTCCGAAACGTCAGCTACTCAAAATTTGAGTAGCTGACGTCTCGGACAAATTTCGCTGGGACAAAGTGTCCCAAATGTCACTTTTGATTTTAATATTATTTTTACTGACGTTTCGGACACCATCAAATTATTAATACTTTTGAGTACAGTCAGGTAAAATATGTTTATGCAAAATATAATGTAATGTGATAAAGCTAATCAAATTGCTTTGCGAGCGTGTGGTGAAGTACTTATAAGTCTCATTCACATAGCGTATATTTGGCATAAACCTATATCGATATATTGTGTATGATCACATAAAAATATATCAAAGATGTTTTTTAATTATTCAAAGACAGTAACGAGTATGTTTAAAAATCACAAATAATCAATAGCTAAAACTAATAAATAAATAAATAAATAAATAAATAAATAAATAAATAAATAAATAAATCTATTTCGTCACCTTGCTATGCCGCCACCGGCACCACCGCGTCTCGGTTAAACCTGTTTTTTTACCTGACTGTACAATGCAGTTATTTTGAATGGTGTCCGAAACGTCAGTAAAAATAATATTAAAATCAAATGTGTCATTTGGGACAATGTGTCCCAGCAAAATTTGTCCGAAACGTCAGCTACTCAAAATTTTAGCCAAATCGGTCAAACCGTTCACGCATGACCAAGGGAAATAGGGATTCATTTTTATATAAATAGAAGATACTTAAGTTAGCTGCAAGTCTGGATATAGAATCAGAGATGAGTTCACGCTTGAAGAATGCTATTCACAACATTTCAGCAGGCCTACCACAAGCTCTGTCTGGCTCTGGCTCTGGGTTTGAGTCTGTGTGAGTTATCACCAGTTTATTATACTATGTGTGTGACGTTTCGACGTAGGATTTATTTAGACAGCACTCACACAGACTCAAAACCTGAGACAGAGACAGAGCCAGACAGAGCTTGTGGTAGGCCTACAGTTCAGTTCATGACTCAATGTTTGCACTGGTCAATATTACACTTTCTTATCTTTTTCTTATGGCATAAGAGCAATGCTCTTGTCGGCGTAATGTATGCATTTTTCTACAGGTATTTCTTTTGAGAGCGATCTCTTTGACCTCCCTATACGACATGCATGGAGCTTATATCCCTTTCCTTTTCCTCTCTTTCCTTAGAAAGAAAGAAAGAAGAAAGATTCGTGGTCGCCATTCGGGTACCTTTACTCTCCAACAGTTGTAGGGATGTAATTACATATAATATTATTTATTGCCCATAATTCTAAATAAATATTGTTTATTTTGGAATAATTATTACGACTTAATAACATAAAACATCCATAGTATTTATCTAAAAGGGTAAATCAAACATAATGTGCAATGCTTACACATATTCGTTCTTATGATTTGTGTTATATCTTACATTGTTTTAGTAGTTCCTTTACCATGTCTTTTGAAACGGGGGCTTTCTCGGAAGATTCCAGTTAATCCTGTCAATCTAAGCATCCTGCGGTGGCGATCAGTGAAACGCTGACAAATATCGCTGTTATAACAAACATTGCTTTGTTTAAAATAAATAATAATAATTACTAATTCACCACTGCAGAACGCTTAGATCTGCGCAAGACTTAATTCTCAAACGTTTTTCTTGAGTAAAAATGTTCTAACTTCAATTTTGATGATGGCTTTTTTTAATCTTATTACGCCATTTATATTTTACGAGTATGTATAAGAACAGGTGTTACAGAGTTCTGGCCGATATGACACCGAACAATAGTATTACCAAAAGCTAAAATAAGAATGGGTGATAGAAGCAGCCAGTGACGATTCTCACCAACATCTAAAACGATGTTTAGTCATGTCTGAGAATAGAATTTCATCACCATATTACATTCAAGTACGTTTCTAATATTAATTCATTATTTTGTTTTAATGAGTCACACTGTTTCATTGTGTCAGTATTTTTTTGCGTCTTCGGTTATAATTAGATAGATAGATAACTCTTTATTGATTACTATGACACATTAGGAATACAGTATTTAGCTTAAAAATAAAAATTCACAGTAAAACAATGGGGGCTGCCTTAGGGGGCGTCCATAAATTACGTGAGATGTTTATGGGGAGGAGGGGGTCGAGTCAAATCTCATCTAATCTTACGTTGGAGAGAGGAGGGGTCTCAACAAATATCACGCATTTTTTTTCTGATTGAAACAAAAAAAATATACTATTTTAGTCCCGTTTTAGGCCCGTCCTTTGACAATAACAATCCAACGCGTTTACGTAAGAAACCCACATTTTGAAAAATCTCACGTGTGATTGGGGGATGGGGAGGGTTGGATAAAATCTCACGACATCTCACCATAGGGGGAGGGAGGGACAGAAAATTAAAAAAAACACCTCACGTAATTTATGGACACCCCCTTACCGCTAATAGCGATCTCTACCAGGCAACCTTGGGATGGACAGAATCTAACATAAACAAGAGAGGGGGGAGTTTGATTTGATGAGTAAATAATAAATATTACTCAGATCAGAACCAGTACTCTATTTTCAAAAATATGTATAATCTACATAAACGTATTAATAATTACTTTTATTAGACCAACATCGCAAGAGGCTCTCTCTGGAAGGTTGGCTCAACGGTCAGATGCATTCTGGACACGGCACGCATTGTCCGGAGGTTCCTCAGTCTGCAGCCACCACCGTTTGACCAACGGTAGCTTGGGCCTAGCCCCGCTGTTGGTGGCGCACTAATTTTAAAGTTTTTTATGTTTTTATAATAATATTGTATAAAAATATGAATACAAATAAATATCGAAATAATAATTAACCATTTATTCCGAACTTTGGGTTCACATGGTTTTGGTAAGTTCGCGTGTGTTCCTTCTCTAGTGTTTTCCAAGCTGTGAGCTTTAAGACATCTTTCCATCTCGTGTGTTGATGCTCTGTATGGCGCTTGCCACCCCCGAGTTACCCCAGAGAAGACACATATTCATCATCATCATCATCAGCCTGAAGAAGTCCACTGCTGGACATACAAGATACAAGCAATTAAAATAAAATATTAAATTATTATCTTTTGACATCTGAATAAACAAATTTTTAATTTAATTTAATTTAATTATGTAAAAGGCGATAGCGACAGAAACGCGACAGTCCGTCTGGCTCTTTGTCGTTTGGCTTGGATTGGTATAGGCATAGAGATAGGAGACAGATAGGCATCATCCTCCTCCTCGCGTCGTGCTCCTCACTGCTGAGGTTCGTGACCCCCTTCATGGATCAATTTATCCCTGACAATTTTTCGCCACCTGGATCTGTCACCGGCAACCTGAATAGCTTCATGGACCTTCACGTCGAGAGTCGAGCGGATTTGGTCGGACCAACGTATCGGGCTTCGGCCTCGTGGTCTCTTGCCTTCAATTTTGCCAGTGATGACAAGTTTTTCCAGGTTGTCACCTTGTTTCCTGGCTATATGGCCGAAATACTCAAGGACTCGCTGGAGTCAGATGGTTGATAGCCTAGTGGTCACTTTGAGTTCCTTGAGTATCGATACATTGGTCCTACGCGCTGTCCACGGGATACGGAATACGGAGCAGATAGGCATAGACTTGCTCAATGTTTTTCAAGATTTCCAATATTGGATATTGGACATTGGAGCTGTAAGATTTGTTCCCAAGTAAAACCGTGAGTTACACCTTAAAAATTACCTCTTAAAGGTACTACTAGGTACCTACCAGTGTGGTAAACTTATAAGCATTATGAGTGAAAAAAGCACACTCAGTACAAATCGCTAGAAGCTACTTGGCACAGGGTTTTGAGCTCTATTTGAAGGTTATAAGGGCCAATGTTAGTTGTGAGATGCGAAAGCTGCGCTGGCCAGTGTACGAGTCACCTTGACGAGTGGTGGTCCCAAGTATTTGTGCTCTGGCGATCGTCCAGCAGACTGTATGTAGGTCGGCACTGGTGTGATGTCAGCAATAACAATTTTATTTAAGCACCTCGAAATCAATCATTGACACGATCACATTTTTGGGAACTTTGAGCGGTTAACTAGCTCTGTACAGGGTACTATATAGTGGCGGAATGAAAATGTTCGTCGATTTGCAACTTGATTTGTTCAACGTATCACGATCTGTCTATTCAGTTTCAAAGGCGCCCTACTTATTATTGTGATCGTTTCTATGTCATTTTTTTTTTTTTTACAATTTATAGGTTTGCGTTTGACCGCTATCTCACCTGCTGTTAAGTGGTGATGCGGTCGACGATGTAGCACGCTTACCTAGAAGATACCTATTCATTCTTGTCTTGAAAACATCCAATTTGTGCTCGGAAATACAGATGCCGGCAAGGAATTCCATTCCTTGCCGCAAGTTGCGGCAAGATGGATGGATGACATACCCACTGCTGGGTAGCAGTGGGTGAAGTCGGGGTTTGGATGATAATGATGATGATGATCACGATCACATACTACCTTTTGAAACTGAATAGACCAAGAAAGAAAGAAAACGAGAATACACCAAGTTAACGTCACAAATTATGTCAAAATGTGTTCATGATCAAGGCACTGGTGCAAGGGAAAACCGACTCTAAGGTCCAATTTCACCGTTGAAATTGAACGCGTTCTACTGACGTTTAAACTCGCTTAAGCATTCAGCCAAGGATTTTATATACCGAAGTATGTAGATTCATGCATTCAGCTGGTACATTTTTGTCTAAACGCGCTTAAAGACCTGTCAATGTCGTTGCATTTCTTTTGTGTACGTACATATAAACGAGTTTAGTTAAACGTGTTTAACGGTGAAATTGGACCTAAGATGACGAACATTTTCATACCGCGACTGTACATCAGTTTTGAAAAAGATAGATCGGAAGATTTTATGTTTTTGGGATAGCGTATTATGCCGTTAACTCGCATACAGTGTTTAAAGATAGGGCTGTTGCATTTGGGGGCAAGTGAAGTAGTATGACAGGGCTATAACCTAAGATCAAACAACAGCAATATCAGTAGCAGTTAAATTACCCGTTGTTCGTTGATTAAACAATTCATATCGCTATCTCTGTCTATTGTCGTGCTGTAATAGTTATTTTTTTAACAATCGCCTATAACAAAGCGTTGCCTCGTAGGTCACGTACCTCAGGATCGTGCCCTACGATGCACTGCCCTACGTCCAACAACGTAAACTTGAGGCATACGATGTTCAGCCTCACGTGTCAGTTCACCAGCACCCACACCCTTCAAACCGAAACACAGCGATGCTGCTTCAAGCAGAAATAGGAATGTTTTAATTATGTATGATCTATGATCATTAATAATACTCTCAAGATGATACATCGCTTACAGAAACTAGAATAACTATGTAACACAAATTTTTGCTCGTATCGGCCTAAGTAAAACTGATTATAATAAAAAATATAAAAAATACTCTATTTTGTCCATAAAATAAGAACACAACATTCCATTTAAACCTATTAGTAGGCACAAATATGTATATAAGTGAAGGGAGTTTAAAAAAAATCAACAAGCATTATTTTACTACATACCTCTGTACCCACCTGTACCTACTACCATAGAAACCAGTTATTTTTTTATAAATACATACATATAAAGCAATATAACACCCAGACAGAGAACAAACAAATGCGTTCACCACACAAATATTTGTTCTCGGTGGGGATTGAACCCACGGCCTACGGCGCAAAAGGCCGAGCTACCAACTGAGCAGTTAGTATTAGACGAGGAAATTTAATTCCACATGTCCTAATCAGTTAGGCAATCTAGACCACAATGTCTAGCCTCCAACGGAACACGCATACCACAAGCGTGGTACTGAACGGAGTATAAAATTACATTTCCTAGACCGCCCTCTTCTAGTGGAATAAACACCTAATATATTTACCCACAAGTTTTGTTGACGCATCGGGCGTAGGCGGCGTTGATACATAAAACGCGGCTGCCTAAAAACACAAGTAACATCATCATCATCATCAGCCTGAAGAAGTCCACTGCTGGACATAGGCCTCCCCTACACATTTCCAGGCAGAACGATTCTGAGCCCTTTCCATCCATCGACTTCCCGCGGTCTTAACAATGTCGTCGGTCCATCTGGTGGGTGGGCGCCCTACGCTTCGTCTTCCGGTTCGTGGTCGCCATTCGAGAACCTTTATTCCCCAACGGTTGTCGGTCCTTCGAGCTATATGGCCTGCCCATTGCCACTTCAACTTACTCTACGAGCTATGTCGGACAGATGATTTAGGTGGCGTCAGTCAGGTTATTGCACATGAACCAGAAGTAGAACACTTCCGGTCATGGCTATGAAGACCGATACGAGAGTGGCAGGCATTGCCGCATTTACCGCAGATGAAAAGAAAAAAAAACAATAAAAAATCCAATAGCTATTGGAATCCGACAGAACAAGTTTCCAAGTTTATGAACAAAACCTACGTAACCTAAAGATACACATTGTCTAGGTCTAGGAGTATTCAACTTTTGTTTTTGTGATTTTTATAAAAAAGGGAAAATAATTTATTTAGGAAACTAGGTTTGGCAAGTATTTTTTTTTGTGTTGTTTATTAATAATAATAAAATACTACTGTTTGATATTATTTATTAATAAAAGTTAATTTAGGAACAAAATCTCGAAAAATCTGAAAGTCAATTCGAAATGGAATATTCCTAAAATAATGTTGAGGAAAAAACCGGCCAAGAACAAACTGCGATTATTTATTAAAACGGGATAAAAAAACACGCTTTTTGTATGGGAGCCCCGATAAATATTAATTTTATTCTATATCTATCTATAATATTCCTTGAATTAATCGTGAATTTCTGCACACATACATTTTTATTACGCACACATTTCTTAGTTTTTTCGATGGCAGAGAAGAAAGCAAATTGACACGGTCTCCCACTTGGTGGACTACCACGATATGCGAAAAATGACTTGCGGAGTTTTAATCTGCTAACATTATTTAAAACATTAATATTAAGCTTAATCCGTCTTCTTCTTATGGTGACACTGGCACTTTCGAAACAGGCAGTGTGGTGAAAGGATTTAAAGTGCGCCTCGAAGAGGCTCCTTTCGTGCACTTGTCTTTGAATTTTTGAGGTTCTACGACATGCCGGTTTCCTCACGATGTTTACCTTCACCGTTTGAGAGTGCTGGCATAGTGCACATCATTTATTGGACAGCAACCTCATTGGTACACGACTGGATTTGAACCCATGACCTTAGGATCGGAAGTCTGAACCCGTGAAAATCTGAGATTCAGTTGACAAAAATATGCAAAGCATAGCTCGTTTAATATTTTCAAAATTAATTTACAAACAACCGTTTTAAACTTCTTCACCGGTTTCAGATTGTTTGTACCGCCATCTATGTTTTTGTTCATGCACTAAAATGTCGGCTATCTTGCAACGCATTGGGTTCAAGTTCGTTTTGTATTTCGAACCATGAGTCGGTATTTCAGCGGGGCAGCCAGTGTTATGAATTAGTTCGTACTAAATAACAGAGATGGCGCTGTTTGACATAATCCGACTTGCGTGGTTGTGCAACACAATTTTACGAATATGTACTCTTACATAGCATAGGTACCTATAGCATAGTTTTCATAGCAAGATGATTTTAGCAGCGGTGCCAAATCTTAACTGTATTTTTGTTGTGTTCGTGGCGATTGTGGCTGATTTACTATGCTAGGATGCAGAGCATTGACCAGACGGCATTTAAATCTAATATCCTAAGTGGTTATACATTCGATCTTCGGAAGCGAACCTATGACGCTAGCAACATACACGAAACATTTTAAGTTCTCACTCCAATGTCGTCGATTCAAATCACTAGCTTTTCTTCTTCTTCTTATCGTGTCACTAGTTCTTTGAACCAGTGTGGTAAAAGTATGCCTCAAGGAGGCTACCCGCGATCTTAATAATGTCGTCTCGGTCCATCTGGTGGTGGGTGGGCGCCCTATGTTTCGTCTTCCGGTTCGTGGTCGCCATTCGAGAACCTTTATTCCCCAACAGCTGTCGTTTCTTTGAGTTAAATGACCTGCCCATTGCCGCTTCAACTTACTAAACTTACAGTGTCATCATCATCATCATCAGCCTGAAGAAGTCCACTGCTAGACATAGGCCTCCCCTACACATTTCCAGGAAGAACGATTCTGAGCCCTTTCCATCCACCGACTTCCTGCGACAATAGACGACAGTAGAGGTAGTACCTAAGCCTTATGAGTAAATTAAATCAAAATTAAAAAGACTTGCAGTTTTTACCATCATTAGGTAATTTTTCTTATCATATCGGTATCATAGACGTTATGAAAAAATACTACTTATAAAAAAAATCATGATAGTATTTTGATGTATTATTTGACTGCCTTCACAGCTTAGTTCGTAGTAACTCTGCCTTCTGCGCTGGAGGGCAAACTCAAAAAACTCGAACTCAAAATTGTCTTTATTCAGTTAAATTGCCAGAATCACTTTGAAATGTCTCTATAGCTAGGTGAGTCTAGGTGCCAGTTGCACGCGACCAAGCCTTGAAGAACAGGCAATAAACTACGGCTCGGTTCCTACCGTTTTTGTATGATCCTTTAACAATTCAAAAATAATCTAAAATAATAGCAGTGAAGTTCCAGTGTGGTGGGCGTGGGTTCGATCCCCACTGACAACCATATAAAAATATGTATATATCTCTTGTTTAGGCTTGTCAAAAACAAGGACTAATTTTTTATTCGACGAATAAAGCTATGGTCTTACATTGGTCGGTCTTATCCGTGAGTGCAATGTCTTCTAGTCAACCTCTGTGTAACACTGAAAATGATATTAATGGTAACCATCGCAAAGCATGAACTCCTGCTAAGTTTGACAAAATTATGACTATTAGCACGTTTGTTGTGTCCTCTACGGGCTACGGCCACGCTACGGCGTAGCATCTAGGTGTTTACATACAAAAGAATACAACGCGCGCTACACATTTTGACAAAAAGAATGGACTATCCGAAGACTATCACTTACGTATCTCGTTGAGTTCTTATTCTTGATTTTTACAAAAGTATAATGAGCCAAAAAGGTAGAAGCGAGTATGACGCACCTACATACGACCAACTATGTATTTACAAACAAAATATTAGTGGAGGAGTGAGACCAAAGCTAAATTTGGCACAGCAAGAGATAGGTTAGGTAGGTACCTATCAATGAAATGATGATCATCATCGATCTATGCGCCAAAGGTCATCCACCGGTCGGTAATGAAACCTATCGATCAAACTAATCAAGATCGCATCCGGGCAGGCGCGCGCGCTGCCGATGCCGTGCGAGTTATTCCCGGTGTGGGCGGGGGCCGCGGGGGCGGGCGCGGGCCGCGGGGCGGGGGTGCCTGCGCCGCACTCAGTGTGTCGGCGCGCGCCGCCGCCGCCATGGGCAACCAACACTCCGCCTCACACCACAGCCTGAAGCCGAGGAAGAATGTGCACTGGAAGTCAGCAGGTACCACTGAGCTCCTCGCCCTCTCTCCCGGTGGCTCCCGGCGCCCGAGCGCTGACCGTCCGAGGCCCCTGACTCCTAGGCTATTTTTATATAGACTGCGCGCTGCGATTCCCGAAGCGTGGCACAACAAAACAAATCGTAACACCGAACGCGTTCATGTAACGATTATCACGCGTCTAATTTTGAAGGGAGTTTTATGCCAAGCGGTCCCACCGGCGGCGGCGATGGCGTCGCCCGAGCCGGCCGCGCGAGGAAAGGTTAAGCTTCACTCTCCGCAATACATTTAATTGGTTACAGGCAGACCTGCGGCCCCAGGCAAGCCGGAGATCATTCCGATCCTCTCTGAGGATGAGCCGAACGCGGTGACGCTGCGCTGGGCGGCGGGCGCGCACGACGGCGGCGCGCCACTGCACGGATACCAGGTGGAGTGCAACCGACTCGGTGCGCCTGACTGGATCCGCACGGCGCCACCCGTGGTGCTGCGCCCTGAGCTGGTGCTCACGGGCCTGGAGCCACCGCACCGCTACCAGTTCCGCGTCGCCGCGCTCAACGCCGTCGGCCGCTCCGACTATAGCGACCTCTCCGACGTGCTCACCGTCAGTGCGGAGTTGCCGCCCCAGCGCGCGCCCGTCTTCACCCTGCACCTGATGGACGTCACCGTCCTCGAGAATGACAAAACAGAATTCCGCGTCAGATTCGAAGGCGCGCCGCACCCGACGGTGGCGTGGTTCAAGGACGACTACGAGATATTCAGCAGCCGCCGAACGGCTATCGTTACGGACGAATCGACGAGCCTGCTTTCCTTCCACCAGACGCAGGCGAGTGACGAGGGCGAAATCCGCTGCACCGCCACTAACCGCAGCGGGCACGCCGTAACGCGCGCGCGGCTTTCCATCGAGGCGGCACCCAAGCTGCGCTACCCGCGCCAGTACGAGGATGGACTGCTCTACGAAGTGAACGAAACCGTGTTCTTAAAAACGACAATTGTGGGGAAGCCAGCGCCGAAGATCGAGTGGCGCCACGACGGACAACCCCTCGTGACGAACGACCGGGTCGAGATATCGAACGCTGCCAAGTTTTCCGTGCTGAAGATCCATGCAGCGCGGCGCAGCGACCGCGGCGAGTACCAGGTGCACGCATGCAACGCCATCGGCGAAGACTCAGCCGCGTTCCTCGTCACCATCACGGCACCGCCGGAGCCACCCCGCGCCGTCGCCGTGGCGAGGCAGGTCGACAAGTCAGTCACCCTGGACTGGCATCCGCCCGAGGATGACGGTGGCTGTCGCATCGGCAACTACGTTGTGGAGTACTACCGCGCTGGCTGGAATGTGTGGCTGAAGGCGACCACGAGCCGCAAGACGAACGTCACGCTGTTCGACCTGATCGAGGGCAGCGAGTACCGTTTCCGCGTTAAGGCGGAGAGTCCTTACGGCATGTCGGCGCCGAGCGCGGAGTCAGCACCGGTACGCATCCCGGGCCGCGCCGTGGACATGGAGTTCCTGGCAGTGGAGTCGCGCATCATCAGCGAGGCGCTGTCGCACGAAGCTGGCGAGCACGTGTCGCCGGCGCCGCGCCGCAAGCGACCTGCACCGCCGCCGGCACCACCGCCTGCTCCAATACCACGCGTGCACAGCGATGAGTTTCTACTCGTTCTCTCTCCTAATAAGAAGGATACTCTCATTCAAGCTGGTAAGCATAACCTAACTACATTCGTTACTAAGACGTTTTCGCATAAGCTGTCAATCTGTTACCTCTTAGGTTCCACAATAAATTTGCCCAGCCTAACTTCCCAAATATTATTTATTTATGTTAATATACCTACCTAAGCATGCAAGGTGCGAGCTCTGTAGCTTTTGACTAGTAACCTATGTCATCATAGTGCACAGTTCCAGTTTACCTATAATTTCATCATCATCGTGAACCTAAGAAGTCCACTGCTGGGACACAGGCCATATACACTTCCAGTATGTGGGCTATCAGAACGATTCTGATAGCCCAGACTGCTCACGATCTTAAAAAAGTAAACAGCTCTTTGCATCTATTGTAGATGATTTATATAGCGTCTGGGACAACTGTTTTTTATCATGCCCCTAATTACGGCACGCTATAGTGGCTGGGACAGAATTGTTAGGTGGAGTAGGCGGTTAACCATATATGATATGACAGCTAAGTCCAAAGACAGGCCTAATCCACAGGAAAGATAGGAAGTTATAAAGTAAAGCACGTAATAATATAAATAGTTTGTTATTCAACTCTTATAGAAATCTCACTAGAAGATTGTATTAATTAAACAAACAAAGTCTCACGGGATTTTACTAGAGAAAGGCAAAATAATTCCCTGCCTAGTGATGGGTAATGTTTCAAAACATAACCAAATAATTACGTCGTGTTTATTATTCTATTTATAAACGCCGCATTAACCTATTGACAACGAGAATTACGGCTTGCGGCTTCTGCGAACTTCTGAACAAACAGCTTTCAGCGAACTATTATTTTATGCTCTAGCGAACTGCGACGTGATGCAATACATCTATTATAAACATGTAAACTCACATTAAACTGTAGTATAATTTCTATGGATTTTTATGCGTTTATCACCGCTCTAACAGTAGTTATGTTTTACCTTTTCAGAGAAAAGAAACTCGTTTCAACTGGACTTTGACTCCGTCTCGCCGCCACCACTGTCGCTGTCAGCTCCAGACATCAGCTCTCGCTGCATTATGCCATTCAAAGCCCTCCGTAACTCCGTCAGCTCGACAGAACTCTTGCACGAACGCGCCATGGCCCGCTTCTACAAAGCCATCGCCATACAAGAGGAACAAAGCAAAAAGAATGAAAGGCCCTCCAAACAACAGCTTAACGACATTCCGAACAACACTCGTCTCGAACGAAGCGATGACGATCGAAATGATCCAAGTGTAGTCATTGAAAGAGAACCACACAGTCGTGTGGAGCCTAAAATAAAACCACCTGAAATTTTAATAAAAACCGATTCTGTTGAGGACAAAGAATATAACTTTAACGAACGACAAGCCTCGCAGGACTCGGAAACTTCCGACACCAAATGGCAACAGAATATCTCTTTTGATGAAGATTACACGGCCAGCACTGTGTCTTCTGACGGAGAGTTCTCAGATGGAAGCTTGAATGGAGACATCGATCGAAGGAGTCAGTTCTCAAATGATGACACCTATAATCCTAGAGATAAAATGGCTCGACGCTCTTCCTTGAAAAAATCTTCCGAAGAATTATCAGAGTCCCCCGTACCTGTCAAACCTTTACCGGTTCTTGATCCTAATTTCGTTCCTAAGCCCATTCTCAAAAAAAGAGAGGTCCTGGACGTTAAGCCTTCGCTGATTGTGCAAAAGTATGAAGAAAAACCTAAGCCGGAGCGAAAGTTAAAGAAAGACGAAAAAATGCCCATATTCCAGAAAATTACTAAAATGCCACTACAAAAATCTTTCCCATTCCCGAAGTTACTAAACAGAAAAGAGCCTAAGAGGGTAAAAGAAGAAAATACTGATACTGATATCGTTAAGCCAACAAAAAAACCTGAGCTTCCTAAAGATAAGATAACCGAAGAAGGAAGAACGGTTATTGATTACTATGGTAACATAGTCAAAGAATATGGGAGTCAGAAAAAACCTGTGACTCCACTGTATCTCAATACAGAGGATTTGAAAGAGGTTGCTGAAAAGCAAGTACCGGATAAAGTACAGGATAACGAAAATGTTGCTGTAGAAAATAAAAAGTCTGTTAGAATAAAAAAAGGAAGTGCGAATAGAACAGATATCAAAAAACCTTCTGTGATTGCCAAATCAAATAATTCGGTGCCAAAAATGCACCATAAATCTAAAGCTAATAATCATGAGAATGCTTCAAATATGGCACCGAAGACAGAAGACAATGATATTAAAGACAAAAAATGCACACAACAAATTGTACTGAAGAAAACTGAAAGAGCAACAATCGTTATACCTATCGACTATCAGGAACTGGAGAAGAGAGCTAAAGTCACTGTAAGATCTGTTATAGATTACACGGTGGATGTGTGCCTACTATTACTGGCTTTCTGGGTTTACTTCTTCAAAGACGAGAGACTGGCTATTCCTTTTCTTATTCTAATTATATATCGGCAGCTACAGGAAACTATTCTCATGAACATCCCCGAATGGTTTAAGCACCACACTCCGAGCTGGATGAAAATGAAAACTTCTTGACCCTTTCCCAAAAGACATTGTGCGGTAATATGATTGAATTGTGAGCATTGTGTGCTGTGTGATACTGTGTTATAATACTTCTTCTACATATAAAGTTATTAATTGATGTCTATTTTATTTACGTTCTAGAAAGAACCAAGTCTAACGAAGGTTACTTACGTGTAAAAAATCTAGTTGGCAATGCTGTGATAAGTCCATTTTTTTCAAATTTTAACATGTTTAAATTTAATCATCTAGTCCCAAAATTTACTAAAAGCGTACGCTTCATTTCTGAGTTTAAATTACCACTCACAGATTGTGTGCCAAATCTTCCAAAACGCAAAGTGATAGATCCAAAAAGATGCGGAACCAGAGACGATGCCCTGGTATTAGGTGTATATTACAATGAAAACGTCACTGGAGAACAAGCCATCCTCACGGAGAGTGCACAAAAGTACAACAAACTATGCGGTGGTAAGCTCTGGTACCAGTTGCAATTAACTCCTATCCCAAGACTCGGTGAATATAGAGTGTTTTACGATTTAGAGCAAACGTTTGGATTCGTGGCTGTCGCAGGCCTGGGCTCTGAATGTCTGGCTTATAACATTAACGAAAGATTAGACGAAAGCAGGGAAGCTATTCGAATAGCAGCTGGTGTTGGAGCCTCGGCGATCCATAAACTAAACCCGAGAAATATTCACATTGAATCTTTCGGCGACGCAGAAGCATCCGCGGAAGGAGCAAGTCTCGCTCTGTGGCAATTCACAGAGTACAGGACTGCTATAAAAAGTTATGTAATCCAGAGGCCTACTTTACGCCTATATGACGACTGCGATTTTGACGGCTGGAAAGCAGGACGACTTAAAGCTGAAGCTCAGAATTTAACTAGGTTTCTACAAGAGATGCCTGCAAACTTGTTAAACCCTACTTCCTTTGCTAAGATTGCAGTGGAATTACTAAGTGAAATGGATATCAACGTGATGGTAAAGACGCAGGGGTGGGCATCGGCCCACGAAATGGGAGGTTTTGTTGCCGTAGGGCAGTCGTCTGTGCAGCCACCTCTGTACGTAGAGATCAGCTACTTTGGCACGAACGAGTGTACTCGTCCGATAGTACTGATAGGAAAAGGGGTTACGTTCGACAGCGGGAGTTTAGACCTAAAGCCGCAGAAAGAACTAAAATATATGAAGGGAGACATGGCGGGCGCGGCGTCCGTGCTCGCTATAACGAGGGCTGCCGCCCGCCTCAAGCTGCCTGTCAACATCCGCGGCATCTTACCATTGTGCGAGCTGATGCCGAGCGGAAGAAGTCCCAAGTTTGGGGACGTGGTCTGCAACGCGACCGGGAAAAAGATTCACATCCGCCTACCGTCCCGGGAAGGGCGACTCCTGCTCGCAGACAGCTTAGTATACGCGCGTAATTACTGGCCACAGTTGATTGTCGACATCGGCACCATGTCAAAAGAGATGATTCACACGCTAGACGGCAGCGCATGTGGCGCCTACACGAATTGCGACGATATGTTCCACCACCTGGAGAGCGCAAGCGGCCACTGCGGCGACAGAGTCTGGCGGATGCCGCTCTGGAGTTTTTACGAGGATAGAGTCAGAGATTGCCAGACGGCTGACGTGGCCAACACAGGTCGCTACAAGTACGGCGATTCGCCAAACTGCGCTGCCTTCTTGCGCCAGTTCATCTGTGATAGTAAGTGGATCCACTTGGATACGTACAACGTGACATACACGAAGGGAACGGATTTCCCTTACCTGCACCGTGGTATGACTGGCCGCCCTACCAGGACGATCATAGAATTGCTCAACCAACTGGCAGCTAACGAGAAAACTTTATGAGTCAAATTACTTTCATGTCGTGAATGTAAGAAACATAATTTTGTAAAGTGTACCTGTTTTACCTACTTTTTTGTGAAAAATAAATTTTTTAATGTACTTAACTAAATGTTTTAGTAACTTTAGCAATATGTTTCGTTTTTTTAGTGACTGTTTATTCTATGCATAAAAATAATATAGGTTGCCGGTTGGTCCAAGCTAAGAGTCCTACTTTTATTGCGATTCCTATTCGGACTGGGGATTAGAAATGAAACAAGGATATTTGACACAATATTTATTAATATCTAAACAGTACAACAGTTCACAATAGCAAATGGATTCACAAGGTTATCAATGAGGGTGAGTAGTTAGAATTTCCCCCGAGGAAAGGAAGTAGGAACACACGAGCCAGTTAGAATTACAATATTTTCAGATTCTAATAGAAAGTTGTTTGGCGAGGAACTCAAGCGCCCAAGTCTACTGTTCAGACAAACATAACAAACCATCTAAAATTGATCAAAGTTACAACAATCGTACAAGAATATTGTTAGTACACTAAAAACTATGGATTCATTTTTATTTTAAGAGTAATTTCAGCTTTTGTAACTTAACCTTATGTACCTTATTTCCAGAAAAAAAAACAGTTTATAATAGTGATCTTTGAAATCAATGCCCTAAAATAAAATGCTAATTTGGTTGAAAAATGAGATTCATAAGGAAATGATTAAATATAAATATTATGGCACAATTTCATATAAAAAAAAAGTCCAAAAATGTAATTTGAAAAGCCAAGAATATCTTAGACACATCACATTTTCAGTCTAAACATTTATTTGAGAATATTAAATTTACCCTGAAGAGGCCAATTAGGCCTACCCCACGTTACAGCTAGGACGATATAAGGACGTATAACATCTACTAGTTCTTACACAGGTAAAAAGATGACGAGAATAGGAAGTTAATAAGGGGATTATGGCTAAATGACGCCTATAAAAACCCCAGTAAAATTAATTCAAAACTTTATATAATCAAAAAAGGGATTAAGGTTACCATAATGATAAAAATATTCATCGAAAAAAACTTAAACATTAATACAAGACGGACTTAGATATGAAAGATTCATTACAATTAAAGTTAGGAAATAAAAAAATATATTTTTTTGGTATTCATCTGAGAAAATCTTGAACGAAATCGACTTTAGATTTTTTTTCTTTGGTATCTTATATCCTAAATTGCTACGATACATTAAACATCAATTTTACACTAATATAGCTTATTATATTAATAATTGCATAATTATGTAACTTAGGGCTGATTTTACCATCTACGGAATAACACTGTTCATTAAATGAAAAATGTTAAAGTTTGTTTTTGACTAGCCGAAACAAACAGATCGATATACTTTTATTGTCTAAATATTGAAAAATTAAGTAGTTCCAATTAAATGCTATACAAAATGCCAAACAATCTTGGACTCCCATTTAAAGAAAGAAGAAAATAAAAATGTAAGAAAATTCAAATACAATACAGTTTATCTGTGGTTAACCAAAACCTCTTGATAAAGGTATGATTATATATTTCAATATTTGACAACACGCCCTACGACTTCCATCAGTAAAGGAAATTGTTCTTTATAACTATCGTCATAAGGATCTTTTTGTCGAAAGCAAAACGTTGTTAGGGGCGTGCATATTAAGGAAGAAAGATTTCCTCGTCACTTATTGATATATTTTTCTTAACATTTAAGTACTAACATTTATTACTGAAAAATCCGAATCCGAAAGTCTAAGTCTAGTATTGATAGATTAATTCCGATTGGAATCGAAACTCGTAGTTAAAGTTGAGAGTTTGATTGGACAGACAGAAGAAACAGACGGATTCAGCAAAAACAGCCATACTAACAACTTAACCTATGATTCCGTATCGCCGTAGTACATCAAAAATCCTTCGGATATCGTTTTCACCGTCAACAAAAGGCCGTAATTTATCGTCACAAAAAGGCCGTAATTTATCGTCACTGTAACATTGTCCGTTTAAAAGCTAGATTCGTCAGTTTCCATATCTAAGGTGGTTTCGAGTAGTTCGCAGGAAGAATCGCAATCTGAGCCACAGCATTCTGATTCGTGAGCATCTTCGACATTCGAATCTGAGGTTTCGAACGAAGTCTCCGAAGAGACCGAGGAGTCAGAAAGGTCGTTGAGAGGGATCTCTTCGTCGATCGGAGGTCGTCTTTTGCAGCATTTAATCAAATCGCGGTAATATAGCACGAAGATGATAAATGCGTATGACACTACTCCAACGACGGCCTTGCGTTGTCAGAGATCACGAAGGTACCTGTGACAGGGAAATACATATTATACACACAAATCTCAAAAACTTTTCCAGACTATCAATCAACTAACATCAGTCTATCGATCTATCTCAAACGGTGAAGAAAAACATCGTGAGAAAATCGGCATGTCATAGAACCTAAAAAGTTCGAAAATATGTGTAAAGTGCACCAGAGAAGGCTATCTAAAAAAAAAATTGTATCTCCCGACGTTTCGACCGTGTTACAACAGCCGTGGTCGCGGGCAGACTAGCTGTTGTAGCACGGTGCGGTGTAGCGGTAATCGTGATAAATACCTATTGATTAAAATTATATCCTTAAAAGAGATATTTTCGAATTGGATATCGACAATAAGACTATTCCTTAAAAAAAAAGAAGATATTTACTTCTCGTAACGGGGAGTAGTAGAATCATTTGAGGCAGTCTCCGAGTCTTCAGTATCGCTGACATAGCCTTTCTCGCCAGTGTAGTGAGTCGGATGTACCAGTAGGGGGGCCGCAGAGAACGCTTTCAGGTCACGTTTGGGGAACATCGCCTTCCAGGTTTTGCTGTAGAAGAAAAAAGAAAAACTATTAACTGGCAAAAACTTGCGAAAACTAATACTTTTCTCAAACAAGCTCGGAAACTTGAGCATTATTTTGACAACTTTCTTCGAGAAAAATCTAAATTGCCGTACTGGCCAAATAGTTACTAGCAGCGGCCGGCAAATTTGTTTAAAAATACAATACTGTCATGTTGTGTAATTAAAAAATGGAACGATCTTTTACACCAAAACATTGCAACCAAGGAGGTAAGTTATCAAAGTTTTTATTTAAAATTCGAACTGGTTTGTTAAATTACATACTGCTTACTAAAAAAAACAAATGAACACTTCAACGCGATAAAAAATAGTGTTGTTCGATGATTTTTTTTAATTACGACATTTTGTACTGGTATTTGACAAATGAGCTCAAATAATACTATATATGTATTTAAGTTTTAATTTCCTCGCATTATTTGAGAAAAGTACAATGAAGCAGAGGCCCACATTTACACGTTCGTCCATAAATGCCTCTTTTGCTGGCCGCTGCAGTACTAAAATGTGAAGTGAGCTTGGCGCGTGGCAATGGAGTCTCTGTTAAAGCTAATAAAATGAATTATTCACCTCACAAACAATTTAATTAAGTACCTACTGCTACACCTCACAAAAAAATTGAATAAGTACTGCTATATTGTAATACTATTCGCTTAAATTATAGCGTGGTTCGCAAAGGCTTCCTTACTTAGGGTGCTGATCAAACATGATAGGAAGGAATTCATCGACAGGCAGCATCTTGGCCAGCGGTTCCGCCTTTATCAGCTTCCTGGCGCCTTCCTCGCTGATCAGATAACCGAGGGTCCAGTACGAGTAGAGTGGCTTGATAACATGTTCGGAGACGTGCACTTCGTCTTGGTCCAATAGAATCTTGCGACCGATGTACCTAAGGAGATAGTGACGAGTCAAGTGTGGTGAAAGGATTTTAGGTGCGCCTCAAAGAGGCTCCTTTCGTGCACTATTCCTATATGAATTACGTTATTTAATATATGAAGTTATACACCAGTAGCCAAATGCTTATCTATCTATAATATTTTTTTATATTATAGATAGGTAAGCATTTGGCTGCCTTGGTGGACATCTGATGGAAAGTGACTATGCAGTTAAAAAGGAGCTAGTTCAGCCATAACCCACCTGTTTGCAAACCTACAACGACTACAGATAGATATGTATGGAAAAGATGCAGTGTGGCATTGAGCGACTCTCTAGCAAATGTATTTCATTTCGGCGTGTCTTTTTTAATCTTTAAGTGGATCTTTTCTACGTTTTTTCACAGGGTGTGGTGTGGCACCGAAAAACGAGAAGCCTAGCTAATACCTAAACAATTTCATGTTTCAAACTCCTTACGATCGATCAACTCCTACCAGACCCCATCAGCGCTAACCAAACAATGGCAGAGCTTTAGTAACTTACACCAGGTCCCAGTCAACGACTTTTAGTTCCGTCATAAGAGTATCGAAGCGTTCACGGAAGTACGGCATAAAGTGGATGTCATCTTCCAACACCAGAGTCTGCTTGAGGTTCCTTTGCGCGATCTGTTAAGAGTTTCGTTATCAGATCGATTTGAAAGACGGATGTTTTCAGTGCTAGAGAACTAAAACAGTTCTAAATAATGATGGTTAGCTATGCTAGTCAGAAATATGATAAGACAGACAAAAATATACCTATCGCTGGTTTTGATAAGTCAAAAAACAGAGGTATTTTCGCATATGTATAACACTTTTTCTATCTAGTATAATCCAACCTCAGTCATTTACAGAAATCACAAACAGTATCTGAATTTGGGTAGAAATTTCGCACGTTAACTAAAAAAATAGGCACTAACCTCCATCCATATGTTGTAATGGCTCAGAAAGCAGCCTATTTCTCCAGTTTTCATCGGGCTGAAAAAACAGTTTTTGTTATAGTTATAATTCTACAGGGCTATTCATTATTAGCTGCAAATACTCAGGAATTAGGTTCAACATATAAAATAAAAAATATTTATGAAAAGATTTTTTTTTAATTTTGATTTAAGTTTTTGTATCAAAATTTTTTTTTTTAAATTTCTTTATGGTTGTTGCATAATTATTGCCATGGAGAACAGGATGATGACCCACCCAGGCAGTGACTGAACGCAGAGTGTCGCTCACGGCGCGCGGGGGCGGATCAAATGTCAAAATAGGTCAGGTGCCAATGATTCCAAAGGATATTCTTTATCGATTTTCTCGGGATTTTCATAGCAAAACTTAAAAAAAATCATTTCATAAATATTTTTTATTTTATTTATTGAACCTAATTCCTGAGTATTTGCAGCTAATTATGAATAACCCTGTATATTGATTGAATTTTATATGATCAGCTAAGTGACTGTACCGTTTGTGGTATGGATCTTCGTAGTTTGGCATCAGCGTGACGGCGGATGTAGGTAAAGAACCATCGGCCAGTCGCCTATAAAAAAAGTAAATTTACATAATAACAAACAACAAGCATAACAAATATTTTATTTAAATGTAAAATATTTTATTTAATATTAAAATAATTATTTAATAAATTAATTTTTTTTTATTTAATCTATATTTAAAAAAAACGTGCCGTTTAAGTTCGAAAGAAATACATACTTTCCATCCACTCCTTTAATCACCTTCACATCAAGTCCCAAGATGTCGAAGCTTTTCATCATCAGGTTCTTTCTCTCGGTCCTTCTTTCTAAGTTAATGAGGAACACTTCATCAAGGTTGTATTTGGTTTTCTTTGGGAATTTTAAGAATTTATTGAATATGGAGTCAACGGGTAAGTCTATAGCGCGGCCCAGGGCTTCCAGCTTAATGTTGTCAACTTGATCAGCCTCAGTGCTGAACTGATCCTCCGCGGGAATTGGTAGAAAACCGTACAGCTCATCATTGCATACCCGCATGTTGATATCTGTGAAAACCCAATGCATTAAGAGGAATAGCTACTGAAAAGGTTTCTATAAAAAGCATTTTATTTTATTTCAGCTATTGGTTGGTCAATTAGAAAAAGGTATTACCGTGCAGCTGGGCGCTTAGTGAAAATGTGATGATGTCATCGTGAGGACCGCTATAGTTGCTGATCTTCTTGGGATCGTAGGTCAAGAGGTCGGAGCTAGTTCGACGCAGGGATATAAGCACTGCAGAATGCACCATGGGCACTTTAAAACAGCCGATCTCCTTGCGCCGAATTATGTCTTCGTAGTTTTCGGTTCGCGTGTAATAGTGTTCGGCCGTCATTCCACCCCTAAAAGTAAAATACAACAGCTTATTATTAGGGTGGCGTAAGAGGACGATATAATAAATATTTTAATAAGGTATTGAAGAAATAAAAGCAACACAGAAGTTATGGAAGCCTGCATGCAGTTTCGAAGTGACAAGTTCTGACCAGAAGTTTGAGTAAAGACCGTCGGTGAGCAGCATTGGGGCGACCACCCGGAAATTCTTCTTTACCATGGCCTTCAAGGTATTACGGTCTGTTAGGAGTACATCCGCGTCAAGCATCTGCAACAAGGAAGCAGTGGTAAAGTTTTTTTAATGATTTCCGTATTTTATATATTGACCGACCGAGCGAAGCGTCTATGTTTCGAGATTGACCAAAAATGCTTTTCCGCGGCTGTCGGCTGTCTATCCGGCTGTCTCTTGGTACTCATGTTATATGACTTTTTAGTGTTTATTTTGTCGTCGGGAAATTTTGATTTGAGGGGTATCTTCCGAAAAAGGCAATAAAGGAGGCTGATGGCTGGCTGAGGCTTTGATGTGAGGGGGGGGAGGGTATCTTCCGAAAAAGGCAATAAAGGAGGCTGCTGGATCTTGCCATATGAGATGCGATTTCTATAATTATTTCTTATTTGAAAGGTACTAAATAACTTTAGGTTGGTCTCAAAAGAAATTGACGAAGATGTGCTAGGGATGTTCAGCATGAAGAGAATAGATCCTTGAAATGCCTGAATTGCTCACTTTTAGTGTGCTCGGGAGGTCTATATCTCATATTTTTATATCATTACTTTAAATTAAACTTACGAATATGTAATCAGCCCATGAGTCCCTGGCCGCTCTCATAGCCTTCTCCCTCAGCCTAATGATGTGCGCATATCGCTGAGGGGTCCATTCCGAGCTATTGTTTTGATCACCGAATTTGTATCCGCTTGAAGCACGGTCCAGCGTTAAATGCACTTTCTTGTATGAAGATGAATATTTTTTCGCCCAAGTCTCGAGAATTTGCAGAGAAGCATCTTCGTTGTAGTCACTGTATATCCTAAAAAATATAAAGATTCTTCTTGGTTGTGAAGACCGACACATCCGTTTTGTTCAGTGATAAGGGACTGAGCCAACCTAATAAGTTCCACATGACCAAGCCTAAAGTAACAGACAACAAACTATGGCTTAGACCATACAAACATAAAATAGCAATGAAGTTTCAACGCACTCCAACATTTTATACTACTCAAATATTACGTGTTACGTTATTTTGTTCTGAAAGTACAGCCAGATTAAAAATAAATACCAAGAAAACCCAAAAAAAAACTCAATGGACAAAAAGTTAGCCAAAAGGAATATATCCTCCTGAAAGAATGTTCTAATATCGCTTGTTTGCTTTACTAAAGCCGCATCGCGCGTATTTTTCAAAAAAAGGTGATTAAAAGGTTCAAAACCTATATTAAAAATTATTTTATACCTACAGCAGCCACGCTACTATTGAGACATGATATGAATTCTTATCTGGATTTTGTTCAGGAGTGCCGAATTATTGAGTATTAGAACTGGATTCGGATTTCTATCGTTAGAGTTTAGGATCGATTTATGTGGTTTGGAAGTTGGAACTCAATATTGAAGTACAATTTTTTTTTTAAAAGCTATTTTTGGTGCATTAAGCCTTTTTTATTCGGGATACGAAAGCTCACAGGCCATCTGAATTAGAGTAGGCAACGAAGCCCCTCGCCTAGAAGACAAAAACACCTTTCTTTCTGGCAATGTAGCTTTCAATGTAGGGCGGATCCAATAACAAAATAAATGACCCTGACAAAAGAAAACTATAAATCACAACCCTTATAGAGGAAGGTCCGTTGAGGTACAACCCTCCCTATAAAATAAATGAGAGCCCCAATTTCCGTATTGCGCAGAGGTCTCTTTCCCACACGCACTTTTCTGCACTGCGTGTACGTGACAAGAATGCCCCGAGGGTGCCCTTCCCAAAACCCATTCCATAGCGCCTACCACCTTTGGAAATAGCCCCGATCATTTCAGTCGAACCCCTTCCAATGCCATCTTTGTGAACTGGGCATGCGCAGATTAACCTTTGTCACTGCAACAGCCAGGATCAAAATTTATAATATTATCATTTCTGCGTGGCCGTTGGTCGCCATTTTGTTTTTCGTACAATGCTTCTCTAAAAAACGACAAGTATTAAAAAAAATCAACAATAATCTACTTTAGAAAGGGCTAATATTTGTAAGCGTTTGTTCCGTAGTTGTGTTGATCGAACTACTGGGGTATGTACCTCCCACTACTTCTGGTACGAATAAAACACTCGGGTGCAGAACTACTATCAAACCTTTCCTCTCACTAGTTCTGCGATTTTTTATCAGCCTTTGTGTCACCCATGACTTCGTTAAATTCCCTATTATAATAGAAAACACACATTTGATAGAAAAGATTGTGAGAATTATTACAGATAGTGTTTTTATTTATTCGATTATTTTGTTTAGGAATTTAAATTTTTATTTTAGTTCAGAAGTTTAGGAATTGATGTATTTATTTAAGTTAGGTACTACATGGATTCTAAACAAGCGATTATTATATTTAAATATATTTTGAATATAAATAATTACTTCTTTTTATAAACCCTATGAAGAACTAAGGGTTAAATAGTGGCATAAACCTGTCGATCAGCATTTCGTTAAAAGTCAAGTTTCAAGGAGCATGCGCAGTGAGTGTGACGCAATACGGAAACGCCATTTTGTATTTCAGTCGCCATTTTGTTTGTTCGAATACACTCGACGAGCCTCTAGCTCAGTTGGTAGTAGCTCTGCCTTCTGCGCCGTAGGTCGTGGGTTCGATCCCCACCGAGAACAAATATTTATGTGGTGAACATAAATGTTTGTTCTCTGTCTGGGTGTTATATTGTATTCTAAGTATGTATTTACAAAAAAAAAATGTATTCAAGTATTATATCAGCTATTTGGTTCCCATATTACAAGCTC
The DNA here is from genome assembly GCA_939531255.2 of Thera britannica. Lineage (NCBI taxonomy): Eukaryota > Metazoa > Arthropoda > Insecta > Lepidoptera > Geometridae > Thera > Thera britannica. The sequence goes on from OW618044.2 coordinate 2,953,710, forward strand.
TGCTTAGTTTGGGGCTGGGTAGTGTTGTGTGAATTGTCCACAATATTTATTTATTTATTTATTTACTCATTTATTCAACGATGATAGCGATTATCGTACATGAATCAATTTTTAATTTAAATAAAAACGTAGTCTTCTTTAACAAATCAAGGCGTTGTTGGTAGCATAATGCTAATAGGCATGTTGCTAAAGTCACTTTCACGGAGCATGCGCAGTGAACTCGCCTGTTACGCAATAAGCAAGCGCCATCTTATATTGCAGTCGCCATTTTGAATGCGCATTGCAGATTTCGGAAAAAATAACGAAAGCACGATTTCCTATTACATATATACAAATGGTCAACGAATACTAATTCACTCACCATAAATGCATCCGGTCTTTAGGATAGTCCAGATCGAACAAAAACGTTAAAAAATAAGGTAGGGATAGCTCTTCATTTCGCACTAAAACCGCGACGGCAACCGTGGGCCAATGTTCTTTCTTTTTTCCACCATAAGCTAGGACACTACAAACCAGTAATAAAAAAAGTATTGATGGTCGCATGATGCACGGCGCGATGCGTGTGCAACGCGCGATGTACGGGTGAAAACTGCGACTCGGCCCGGGCAAAGCAGAGCTCGGGAGAGACCCACCTCGCCCGTTTCCGTCAGGAGCACTATTGATTTCCACTTCTCTCGTATCCTATTGGCTGATAAACTTCATCCCGATTGGTTAACGGGAGCGGAGGTCACGTTTCTGGACCCCTACCTCCACAAGAAGGAGATGAAAGGGTGGTAAAAGTCGGCTTCATCCAAAGCTTTGACGTAACTTTATAATAATAAAAACAGACAACCGTGTTTGTTTGTTTCACTAATTCTATTTTATGAAGGTCATAACTCTTAATATGTTTGGATATTACTGTATGCTTTACGGAGAATAATGTTTTTATATTAGTGTAAAACAACATATACAATACAAATGCAGAATGTTAAGATTTTTTTAATGATATTTAACTACCTATCAGGTACATCATGCCGCTTATGACTTGGTCTCGAATTTTGAAGAATGAGAGAGTAGACGAGTTAGAAACTGGTACAGTTTGAAATTTAGGAATAAATATAATGGTTAGGGCGCTTGTACACGCTAAGAAAATTTGCCGTTCCTGCGGCAGACAAGACAAATTCTTCGTGTAGACGACAAGAATTTTGTCTTTTCTACACACGAAAACGCAACAACGTTCGCCGCGTCGTGTCTTGCGCAGATAAGATTTTTTTCGTGCACCGCTGCGAGCAGTGTACACAGTTATTTTCTAGTTACGACACGAATTCTTGGGTAGACCCGGCGTTTTTTCTTAGCGTGTACAAGCGCCCTTACTCTTGGTCTTATTGGGCACCAGTTTATATAATAACACTTTTACTTACTGGTGAAATGAAATTCATACAAGCAAATGGCCAACTCTGGTGAACGCCTCCGTCATCTCTTACTACTCTCTCACCGGTACAAACATACCGGTAGCTAGAATTCTACGAGATGCAACAGCAACGATAGCCAGGTATCAGAAAGCGAGAGCGTAGTCCTGTCAGAATCGTAAACAAACCAGATATAAAACCTCATCCCACTAGCCTCCCGGCCCCACCGCCCCACTTGCATACATTGGAAGGGGTGGGGAGGCAAATGTTGAAGGGTAGCGAAACATGCCACTAGAGTTGACTGGTTTTTCGAATTCAGACGGATCTCCGGCCATATACTGACAAATTCCTATTCCCATAATTCACGAACGTTCGGTAGTATTAGGACGCCGATTGTCGACGATGTCGATTCCAGCAACACAAATCGCTCAAGCGACTGCGTAAATCGATGTGAGTTGTCAATTTTTGTTTGAAAATGTGAAAATGGAACGCGGATTCAGCGATCACTCAATGGAGCCGTGTTGCTGGAATCGACGCACAGGTCGATTTCGTCCGTCAGTTGAGGCGAAGGTAACCGTAGATGTACTTCTCACTAGCACATTTTGACTCTTTCAAAGATATTAAATCACTGAACATTTATCGAAAATCGAGAGCAACTATGCTTGTTGCCGCTATAACAACAAATACTAAAAAACAGACTAACATAAATATTTAAGAGGGCTCCCATACAGCAAAAAGATTATTTTTCTCGTTTTTGCTTGATATTGATAACGGCAACAGGTAGACGCTTGAAATATTCACAGAATATCCCACTAATATTATAAATACCCGAAAGATTGTATACATGGATGGATTGATGTTTGTTACTCAATAACGCCCGAAAAGCTGAACGGATCTGGGGCTCAATTCTAGACCAGTGACTTTTTTGTCACGGTAGATTATATCACAAGAACTGTCAGTGCCAATGCCGCCAGCGTCTTGGGGACGCCTTCGTCTGGCACTAATTTGGATCAGTTGAGCTATCTCTAGATCGTTTGTAACGATCTGCAGATAGCTCAACTGTTTCTTGTGTATTTTGTACATTTTGTAAATATTTGTTTAATTGTTGAAGCAAGTAAAAAAAAAAAGAACTGTCAGTTTCTCTAGTGAATTTGACAGTTTTTGTGATATATATCTACCGTGACAAACAAGTCACTGGTCTAGAATTGAGCCCCTGGATGACATATGGCACAAAGAGTGGTGAGACTTCTCTCTCATCTTTTTTGCGGTTTTATATCTATAAAAAAACGGCAACACTAAACTAAAATTATCAATGTTTCTCTGTTATATTATGCATGTATAAAACATATAAACCTTCCTCTTGAATCACTATATCTATTAAACAAACGGCATAAAAATCCGTTACGTAGTTTTTAATATCTATGTGCTAATTAAAAATGGTTCTACTTTTAGAGATATATCCCGCAAGTCCCGCAACATGTACCGTCACTCACGCACCCTCCTACGCATGTCTTGCATCTCTTTCGCACTTGTTAAAGAGGCGTGAACACGGCCTATATGCTAGAAGAGTAAGTAGATAAGAGTATAAAGGTTCTAGAAATAAAAATATATTTATTTTGGCGAAAAATCTTATAAATTTAAGAGCGAACTTATGTTGGTAGTACGAGTAACCTCTTCGTGCACTTTGCACGCCTACATAAACACTGCAAAATGTTTTGTCTTATTAGTTGTTAATAAGCGCATTTTTTAAATAACTTAAATGCATGGTTTTTATTTGCAAAAATAGCCTTACCTAGTAATAAATCAAAATTAGGCAATAAAATCTAAGACAAAAAGGTGAATGAACGCAAAATGTAGTTTAGAAGTGGCTTGGCTTGGAAAAAATTGTTTCACACTTTTTTTTACAAATGATTGACAAATTGTCTCACGGCCCGATTTGATGGTAAGCGGTCACCGTCGCCCATAGACACCACAGGCCTTCAGGGTAGGCAACGCAACTACAGTACCAAGGGTGCTGATTTTTTTGAACATTTTACACTGGTTTCAAAAAAGACGTAGGTTACACGACAAGAGAGAAAGCGTTGGTATAGCTTTGCCTTCTTTGGGTTGGTTCTCAATAGAGAACATATATTGTGTATTACATACTTGTAAGTTCTCCGTCTGGATGTTTTGTTTTGCAATTTATAGCCTAACGTTTGACCGCAATTTCACCTGATGTAAAATGATGATGCGGTCAAAGGTGTAGCGCGCTCGCCAGGAAGAAATTAAAATGAAAATGACCAAATTATAGGTATTCGGAAAAACAGAGGCCGGCAACGAGTTCCACTCTTTGGCAGTCCACATTATAAAAGATGAGGCGGAAAAACAGACGCCGGTAACGAGTTCCACTCTTTGGCAGTCCACATTATAAAAGATGAGGCGGAAAAACAGAGGCCGGCAACGAGTTCCACTCTTTGGCAGTCCACATTATAAAAGATGAGGCGGAAAAACAGACGCCGGTAACGAGTTCCACTCTTTGGCAGTCCACATTATAAAAGATGAGGCGGAAAAACAGACGCCGGCAACGAGTTCCACTCTTTGACTGTCCGCATTATAAAAGTGGAGGCGAAGCGCATAGTGCGAGAAGGTGTATCAACCGTGAAGCCTCGTCTCCGTACGTCTGGTGGTCCGATGATGGGGATAAAGGAACCAAGATGTAAAAGGCCTGGGCACACTCTGCGAAATGTATTCTATATAATTATAAGTTTAAAAACTTGAGAAACCGACTTTATTGCCAAACGGCTAAACCGATTTTAATGAAATTTGTTTGGGACAATCTGGACGTAAAAATAACCTTCCAAATAAAAAAAAAATTTTCTAAATCGGTTCATAAATGACGGAGGCATGCAATTAAAAACATTTAAAAAAAAATGGCAGAACCGATTTCAATAAAATTAAAATGGGCCCAATCTGGAAGCAGTACCTTTCAGATAAAAAATCGGCTCACAAATGACGAAGTTATGCGGTAACAAACATTAACAAAAAAAAATACAGCTGAATTGAGAACCTCCTCCTTTTTGATTGGAAGTCGGTTAAAAAGACCGCTGGCCAGCTACAGCTACTTTACGACGATGCTTAGAGTTCATTATTAAATTTTTTAGGGCATTGGGTTTTTAAAAGATTCTAGTTTTTTATACTATTCATTTAAAATTTAATAATACTTAATAGTTTTTATAAATAATGTATCTACATTCTGTTGTAAATAATAAATTAAAGATATACTTGATGAAATAAAATTATTAATCTTATACCTTTAAACGAGAAAATCTTGTATATATATATATATATATATATATATATATATATATATATATTTAGGATCTCGGAAACTGAGCAAACAATTTTCATGAAATTAAGTATACAGGGGTTTTCGGGTGCGATAAATCGATCTAGCTAGGTTTCATTTTCAGAAAAGACCCGGGTTAAAAGTTATTTTAATAATAAAATAAATTAGCGCCATCTCTTGTCGAGTAGTCGAATTCACGAATTAGTGTCACGGAGAACGACATCTATTGAACTTCTACGTAAACACTCGACACTAAAGTTCCGGAAATTTTCATGAAAATTAGTGTACAAAAATATTATAAAAAAAACGAGCAAAGCTCGGGCACACCAGCTCGTTTACATATAAAAAACTAAACAATAATCAATCGGTTGTTTTTTTTTTCAAACTTACTAAACCTGACCGGCAGAGAGATAGGAGTCACACGCGAGGTCACGATAGCGAGTTCACATTTTTGTTAAATCATTTTAGACCAATACAAGCATGTTTCATAATCATTACACTGTATTCATCATCATAAATCGAAACAACAGATGTCGGTTGTACGTTTTAGCTAGTAGAAGCCGTTCAGACTTCGCAAAGATTTGAGAAGAAGTACTACTCCGACTAGGTCTTATACCTAGTTTTAAAAAACTCTATCAGTCATATTAATAAACGCTATTTAAATTAAGTCATGGTTTAAAGTTAGCCCTGTCACTTTTTGTCATTAAGAAAAATAGCCGAATATCCGTCTTTTCCAAAGCAAAATAGCCAAATATCCGGATAAATCCGGACAGATCGTAACCCTCAACTCTAACATTGCTGTCGGTATAATATACAATATATATAATATAGCATAGTCGATATAAGGATCCGTTCATACAGACCGGCTCGGAGAGGAGAGCAGATTCTTATCACGTTGAAAACAGAATTTTTAGTATTTGCACTAAGGTTTATTTTTGCATCTGCACTGCTTTTGTCATTAAGCATACTTTTGTCATTAAGCATTAAGCTTAATGACAAACGCAGTGCAGATGCAAAAAGCTTGAACGCGCTTGGTGTGAAATAATAAGAGCTGACCGGCTCCGATCGCGTACTTTTCTCGTCGGCTGCGAGCGCATCCGCTTTCAGATCGCTTCCAGTCGGTCTATATGAAATAGTTGGCGGCTCCGCTCCGACCAACTCCAAGCGTATACGATCCGGTCTGTGTGAAAAGAAAAATGCGCGCCGATGCTCTCCGAGCCGGTCTGTGTGAACGGACCCTAACTGCTACATGAAACGTGATTTGTACTATTAGCGTTTGCCGGCGACTTGTCTCGGATAAAACTGTTTTATCAAAGGACAAAATAACTAGCGAAAAAATAAGGTTAAATATACATATAAATAAGTAATTATTTGTAGACGTTCCACACAGCACGCATCATCATCAGCCTGAAGAAATCAACTGCTAGACATAGGCCTCCCCTATACATTTTCAGGTAAAGTTATTCTGACCCCTTTCCATCTACCGACTTACCGCGATCCTAACAATGTCGTCGGTCAAGGTTATTTTCTCTACTTCTTTTTCTTGTCGTGTCTCGTTCTTTCGAACCAGTTTGGTAAAAATTATTGTGAATGATTCTCAAAAAGGCTATCGTGCACTTGACACGTGTTTTCAAACTTTTACGACTTTCAATAGTTTCAATAGAAGAAGCATTCACTAGACTTCGCACAAGATAACGTTACGCGAGATAGATGGCAGAAAATGTAAAAAAACTGAAACGCAATACAAGTTCGATTGACCGGCCTCTCAGCTCAGTTGGTAGTAGCTCTGCCTTCTGAGCTGTAGGTCGTTGGTTCGATCCCCACCGAGAACATAATATATTTGTGTGGTGAACACAGATGTTTGTTCTCTGTCTGGGTGTGATATTGTATTCTAAGTATGTATTTACAAAAAAAAAATTATATAAGTATTATATCAGCTATCTGGTTCTCAAGTACAAGCTCTGCTTAGTTTGGGGCTAGATAGTGTTGTGTGGATTGTCTATAATATTATTTTATCTATTTTCCCATTCATTAATGTGATCGGAAGATATTAAACATTTCATTTTATTCATGTTTTCCGCTATCTGTCTTGATTTATCTTGCGCGTACTCTAGCGCGTCACACACACACGTAGCTATAATATACAGGGTGTCCCATAAATCAACGACAAGCTGAAAGCGGGCGATGGGCCAAGTCATGATAGTTATCAGAAAAAAAAATAGGTCATGAAACTTTCGAGTTATGAGTATTTAAAAAAAAAACAGGAAAAACTTCCTGTGATGATCTTTTAAGTCCTGTTACTGCAAATATTAACTTTCGTGAAACTTTTTTCTGCAATGTAAGCATGAATAACTCGTCGTAAATTACAATTCCGACAACCGTTGGGAAATAAAGGTTCTCGAATGGCGAACACGAACCGGTAGACGAATCGTAGGGCGCCCACCCACCAGATGGACTGACGACATTGTTAAAATCGTGGGAAGTCGATGGATGGAAAGGGCTCAGAATCGTTCTTCCTGGGAATGTGAAGTGGAGGCCTATGTCCAGCAGTGGACTTCTTTAGGCTGATGATGATGAAGATGATGATGAAATAATAATTCTAAATTAAGTCATGACTACCTCAGTTTTAAATAAAGTCGTGGAGGTTTGGCCAAAATTTTATTTCAGATAATTACATCACCCAACTTCAACCGACTACGACTGTACCGTAAAAAAAATGTACAAAAAAGTTTAATATTTGTAGTCACAGGACTTAAAAGATCATAAACATGGTGTCAGTTTTTCCTTTTTTTATTAAGTATTTAAAAAAAACAGGAAACACTGACTCGAAAGTAACATGACAATTTTCTTAACTCGAAAGTAACATGACAATTTTTTTTTTCTGATAACTGTCATGACTTGGTTTATCGCCCGTTTTCGGCTTGACGTTGATTTATGGGACACCCTGTATATTAATATGCCGTGCGATAATATAAATTACGGTGTATAAGTTAGTGACGTCATAGAAATATAATAATTTTTCCTTTTTCATATTGTAACATATTGTGTGTGATGGGCTTTATTAAACATAATTTATAAATTGGGTCAGCTTATCATCAATAAAAATGAAGACAGTGTTCAATGACCTTTGTATTACACAAGCGTATGGGACTTCACTACACAAATAAATGGAAACTACAAAGGCTGACATGTGACAGTAGCATCCTCATAAAGTAAGGCCACATCTAGGCGATATACTGACGATAAGCTGCGATATTTACAGCCCTCACAGACAGAAGAAATCTCACCAAGAACCAATATTTGTGTGGTGAACCTAGATATTTGTCTAGGTGTTATTTTTTTTTACATTATTTAGATAGACCATCCTTTGGCTACACAATCTGTCTGGTGTCACCTGATGATAAGCGACGATGAAGCAGGATGGTCTAGAAGACACCTATTCACTCTTGCCTTGAAGAGGCCCAGATTGTAGTGGTCAGGAAAAACTGCCGACGGCAATGAGTTGCATTCCCTTGAAGTTTGCATAATGAAGGTGGAGCCAAAACGTTTAGTGTGAATGGGTGGTATGCTAACTAGGTATGGATGGTACTGAGCCGTGCATCTGCTAGTCCTATAGTTATATTGCATTTGTTTTGTTTCTGTTGTTATATTGCATTTTACCAGCAGGCAGCTGCAACATACCAGTCTATTAACAAAAAACGTGTCGCGTGCTACGTTTTTTGATAAGCGCGTCTCAGTGTTTCAGTCCGAAAAAATCGCAGAAAATGGTTGTTTTTCTAGCGGTATTTATCAATTCATTAAATATGGGGTTGTTACTATGCGCCATGATTAAAATAAAGTCTATTTAAGGGGGTACGATTTCCATACAATCTTAATTTACACAACTATGGGCGAATAAAGTATTAATGTACACTGAAATAGCTGTAATAGGCTTTTACAGTGGTCCTTATTACCGGCCAGTGATATAAAGTTGGAGACTGGAGTGACAGCCGTTGGTCGTGGCAGTCGAGGCTTCAGAAAAAGAACTAACAGACTTTTACGACTATTTTGAGACATAATTATGTTTTAAGCTCATTCACCCCCGAATACTGAAACGCAACTCAGATTTAAGCACGTCTCAAGCGACGAATATTTGACAGATTTTCATTGAAAACTGTCAAATATTCGTCGCTTGAGACGTGCTTAAATCTGAGTTGCGTTTCAGTATTCGGGGGTAACCTATTCAATGCCGAGTACCCGTTAGAAAGAATGACGAAAAAATTACTTTTTTGGTTTTTTATTAATATTTCTGTTATCCTACAGTTTTCTCCAACTTAATATAACTGGCCGGCAATAAAGACCACTGTAAAATTCTATTACAGCTATTTCAGTGTACATTTATACTTTGTTTGCCCATAGGTAGTTGTGTAAATTCAGTTTGTATCGGAATCGAACAACCTTAATGAATTTTTTTTTTTTGGTCGTGGTTTCAGTTAGCCTGGAATGACCCAACAGAGGTAGCTGTCTGTTGTCAGTCTTGAGGAGGTAGTTGAGGTCACAATGGCCCATAAACATGCCTACCATCAGTTTTAAGTCTTCCCCTTTAGTCGTTAGTCTGATATTGTGATGATTAAAGATGATGAATTATGTGCAACACAAAATAGCTAAGAAAGAAGTGAAAAGATATGATGGCTAATTGAGGGGAATGGTAGAAAAGTTTAAGTATGTTTTTTGTATGGTATGATTATTGATTATTATTATTAAGGACAAGAAGAAGAACAGTTGTGATGAAGTCTTAGCTTTTTGGAATACTCCAACTAATATCCTGGGTCTACCTTTCATAATTCCTGGGTCGCGTGGAACTGGCACCTTAGCTCACCTAGCTTTAAGACAATTCAAAGTGATACTTGTAATAGGTACTATTGAATTAAAAAAAAATACATATTTGACTCTGACTTGACTTATCACATAAATATTGTTTCCTTCCCTTTTTACTTCCTATTAAGAGGTACACTTCAGATATCCTAAGCTTAAAGAATCTTTACATAAATCATTTTACCTGTTTTTGCTACATTAAAATTTGATTGCTCAGACACAACAAAATGTTTTTAGATGCTGCAAAGATTTGACCACCCTTTTGTATTACTTTTGTTAAAAAAGTAAGTACATCCATTCGGACAAAGGTTATAAGGCCAGCTGAATTGACCAGGTGGCCTCATTGTGAGAACATCAGCGGACGGTTTGTAATGGTCAAATACATTATGAAATAACCCTTTGAAATTATTATTTTCACAGGCAACTACAAAAGCTTAACCGGTCCGCGACCCTGAGGCAATAAATGAATAAACTTTATTGTAAATCAAGCAGAAGTCCTTGAAAATAACACATGAATTGGATATACCCCTGGCTAACTAACCTTGAGTCCTCGAGGGGAGTGTTGCTTGACTACTTAAGAATATTCAGTCCATAGCACACCTACACATACACGGGATAGAGAACGACTAGAAGCTTTCGAAATGTGGTGCTGGCAGAGGATGGAGAAAATTAGTTGGACAGAAAAAGTTACGAACAAAGAGGTGTTAAAGCAAGTAAAGGAGAAGAGAGTTATCCTTGAGACGATACAGAATCGAAGAGGAAAAATGTTTGGACATCTTCTACAACATGACAGCTACATAAAGAACATCATTGAAGGAAAGGTTGAAGGGAAACGGGGAAGAGGAAGGCCAAGAATTAGTTACATGAGCCAGATAAAAGAAAAAGTCGCTGTCATGTCGTATAAGAAAGTCAAGGAAGCCGCATTCTAAAGACTTAATTGGAGAAAACTGCATCAAAACCCCGACAAGAGCTAAGCTCTTAAATTTAAGAAGAAGAGCACACTTACTGTGTACTGTGTAGTACCACCATTGTGCCCTAATAACTGCTTTGTGAAATTATATATATATATATGTTATCAGGTTTTCTTAACACTAGCTTCAAAATGTTCACCTATTTTCTAAATGACAACCATGCAAAGCCGGGCCATGTTGTGAATAAAAAATATGAATGTAGTGTTATTCAGGGATAAATAAGACCGCCTATTGTTTTTACAAATAGGTTGTTAAGTTTTTAGGTACCATTGTTTGTTCTTGAGTATTTGTGAGCAATAAAGTGTTTTCTATCTTCTATCTATCTAATATAGCTTTCTAATTATTAATATTATTATTAAAAGCCTGTCGTTTCCCACTGCACGGCAAAAGCATCCCTTCCTTCTCTCATGTCTTCTTGGGCTACTGTGGACCAATCCTTAATGTAGGCATCTATTTCGTCCCTCCATCTTCGCTTTCTAATGGTAATAGAATTATTGAAATCAGTTTAGTAGTTTTTGAGTTTAATAGTTACGAACAAAAACACAAATCGTTTCTCTCTATATTAAGTAGTGTAGTTAATACAGAGCAGAGCATTATTCTTTTGTGTTTTGAGTAGCTTATCCTATTCATTTGCAGTGGCATCGGGCCCAAGAACGTTATCCCTTCAGTGCGAAAGAAATAGGAAAACGCGTTCAATAACCTCTAGTCAAATTGTTATTATGGCGATAGCGAGACGTGATAGCCGGTTTCGCCGGCAACACAAGAATCATCAATATGCACTCAAAAACTCACCAGATGTACAATCTATCTTTCGGGTAGTCCAGTTGCTGGAGACAGGTCAAGAAATAAGGCAGAGAAGCCTCTTTATTGCGCACTAATATCGAAATGTCGATCGTCGGCCACTTGTAAGTTTCGTTGTAAATATCGTCACAGAAACACAGGTTCAGTACAGTACACAAATAAATTAAGAATCTAAGTGGAATCATTTCACGAAACTAATATACTCGGGCCCGATAGATATTCTGAAAAGAAAACTAGAATTTTCCACGAGAAACACACACTTGCAGGCAGTAATTGCTCTCAAGTTCATAGCTCAAATTGATGGCATGGCAATAACATCAATTTCTCATCACAGTTCACGCACACGCACAACAACACAGCTATAGTCGGATTTTTAATTAGACGATACCCACTGACAGTAGCTAATGTCACTTTGTAAAATAATGTTGCCATATCTAAAGTAATAGTGCTGCGTTCAGTTCTCGTTCAATCAGATGAATGAACAATGAGTGAATAGTTAATCATTTCAAACTGTAAAATAATATTGAAATTTGTATAAAAAAATGTATAAAAGTGCTCTGATATAAGTTACTTGTAGTATGTAATTACAATCAGTTTTTTGACGGTTTATTACAAAGCGCGGCGTGGCGACTAGTGCCAACACCGATAAACACCATGCACGTCGGTCACCATTTTGTTTGTAATTCGGCTTCTAACCTCTGGTCTGATAGCACGAATGTTTTTCTACGCTCACGCTGTTTAGTTATTGTTTTTGTAAAGTTTTTCGTTACGTTGTGTTTGTGGTATAATTGTTGTGTATTTTATTGCTAGGGTAAACCAACAGTCGTTGGACACCATACTATTATTGGACACCTACAATTTACACGTTAATAATAAGATATCGTTTGAAAAAATGCGCCATCAGTCGATTCCAATAGGGACTGTTGACATTTGTTATTGTAATAGTCCTTAGTGAGTATCACAGATGGCAGCAGTAAAAACACAAAAAAATATTTTCCGGTCGGACATCGTGGCAGGTGGAATTTGAGCGTAAAACCTAAAAAAATCATAAGGATAGAAGTTTGGTTCCAGAGTGATATCAGCGGGTCTGAAGTATTTATGTTTCTAGCTATTGATGGAGCGATAAGACTATTGCTTAAGCTGTTTATTTCTATGGTTTTAAATAAAAAGGTGTGCTGTTTTGAGGTTCTTTTGCACTGTCCAATGACTATAATTTTTTTTAAACAAAAATCTAATATTAGACACTGTCCAATAACTATTTTTTTTTTCAATAAGAAGTTTTAACCATTTTGACACTTCTATATGTTGGCCATTTGGTTGATAAAGGCGTATTCATATTTTAAGTTTTGTCGGTGGCTTATTTCAGTTATTGGACGGCTGTCCAATGACTGTCATAATAATATTAAGGCAGTCATTGGACAGCCGTCCAATATATTATTATATCCAATAAAATTGCTGTTGCAGATAAGTCTTCAAATGATTTGAATTTAGCACTGAAGTGGCTAGAAGAATCAGATAAACCAAAGATACGCAAAATAGCTAGAAAATACGGTGTGCCGAAAAATTCGCTGCCTTAGACCCCTGAAAGAATGAATAAAAGAAATGGTGCCTAACAAAGTTATTATCCATACTAATATTATAAATGCGTTTGTAACTCTGTCTGTCTGTCTGTCTGTCTGTCTTCCTGTCTGGCTTTCACGCCAAAACTACTAAACCTATTGAAATGAAATTTGGTACACAGATAGTTCAGGGTCTGAGGAAGGACATAGGCTACTTTTTATTGTGAAAAAAGGTTTACAAACCTTTTAAAACGTTATAAAGAGCATCACATTGATGTTTCCGTCTCACTCTGACACCAAAACACTCCGACGATCACCAATCACCAATTGCAATGAAATTTGGTACACAGATAGGTTAAATCATTAGAAAGGACATTTGTGCAACTTATTATTGCAAAACACTTATTGAAAACACCATTTTTCATGAAAATTACACTTTTTTGTACAATTGCGACGGCTTTCGATCGAGAAATTTCTGTTTGTGTAAGTGAGTGACTGACTGACTTTTTTTTTGTGCTGGCGGAGATGCAAAGTCTTTTCGCCAAGTCCTTATGACTGACTGATTGCCGACCAGTGTTGCCAGTGGCAGATAGTCATAAGCGTCGATGGATTGAAAAGATCGATATTTAAGCTGGGAACATATTAGGCGGACGCGGCTGACAGCCGCGACTGATAGATATCTAGATAATGAATGTACACTGAAGTGTGCAAACTATCGGATGTAAGCCGCGGACGTAACCTTGAGCGTTCGGACGTCCGACAGCAATCTGGCAAGCCAGGTCCCGGTCTACTGTGCACACTATCAGTCGCGGCTGTAAAGCAGGGAACATATTAGGCGGACGCGTCCGGCGGACGCGGCTGACAGCCGCGACTGATAGATATCTAGCTAATGAATGTACACTGAAGTGTGCAAACTATCGGACGCGTCCGACGTCCGCGGCTTACATCCGATAGTTTGCACACTTCAGTGGACATTCATTAGCTAGATATCTTCAGTTCAGTCGCGGCTGTCAGCCGCGTCTGTCGGACGCGTCCGCCTAATATGTTCCCAGCTTAAGCCGCGTCCGCTAATTTGTTCCCAGCTTTACAATGCGATACATCGAACCGACCCGATGTTTTGAAATGCTTTCGATATACTCGATGTATTGATGCTTTTTCGGTTTTATATAGAAAAATATCGAATCGATTGTAAGCAGTTAATTTCATAAAACCTCAACTTTGACCAGTTTAATTCTTTTTCTCTGTGGAAAGATCGTAACTCATGAGTTGGAAAACGGTGAAATCTGACCATTATATTTCAGATAAACTATTTATTTACTTACGTAGCCCAGTAGGCAGACTAAATGAGAGCCCTATAATTTTTATTAATGATCTCAAGATTCAGCTCATGTGGATGTTTTTTTTGTTCTAAGTAAATTACATTAAAGATTTTTCTCATGAAATCTCAATGAAAAATGTTGTTATTCAGATCTACTCAATCACTTTCTTACTTACATATTTGATTTTATTGTATTTGCAGAAGTAAGTGTCAGAGCATTATAGTAGATAAAAAGGTGTGAAAGTGTCTGTTGTACTCTGGTTAAAAGAATATTTCACCAGTCCAGTGTTTAACCTGGTGGAGTTTCATCTCATCCGTTCCGATTGGGTACCAAGCCTGACCAGTTCTGGTGTGGTCAGTCTGTTATCTGGGCCTGTATTCAAGTACATGATATACCTATCATTGATCCTGAAGTTCCTAGAAGCAACAGCGGTAAACTTTGGTTGAATCGAGTGTGTTGGTAAAACTGAGTGAGACCAAGTTTAAGTTTTAATTTATGAGCATAATCTAAATAAAAACTACTTGAATGTAAGTACGACCGAGTCTGACTTAAAATTTAGTTGTATTACTGTTCTTAGATTAGCAACTGTAATCAAAACCAGCCAAACAAAGCCTCCGGACCCTTAGCAGTAAATTTTGTAAAATCTTGGCCGATACAATTATTAAATAAATATAATTTTTTTTAAAGTTATTATTCTGTTTTTCCTTATCTTCTCTTCTACTTCCCCACAAATTAATGTATTACAAAGGGTGTAAAATAACAATAAGACTATTCTTGAAAGTTTGCATGGAAATGTAAGGTTTATGTACCTAAATGTTTTATTTAAGCTTGCGACAAGAAAAAAATGGGGGGGAAATATGCCTAACTGTGCTTACCCGGCGTCTGCCCGACCCTGACTGTGCCACATGCACTCGAATACAGATTTTTTTCGTTGGAAGTTATAAATGCTACCCAATCACTATTCCAGGCGGACGAAGTCGCGGGCACAGCTAGTATTTGATAAATACGGTATAAGTTCCTTGATTAAAGTTCGTTATTTTTAATACTGTGTTTTATTAGACTTCCCTTAGACACTCTATTGTAACGAATGCAACACATTTTGGAGAAAAAAGGTATTTTTATAATCTGTCCAATAACTATAATAGCCCTTGTCCAATAATTAAAAAAAATGTCCAATGACTATGATTTCAACAACTTTTTTTTTAAACTCACTTAATATATAAATAGCCTTCTAAATTATGTATTTTTGAATATTTACATGTTAGTGCATATATTCTAGAATTAGAATCTCATAAAATTACGTAAAAAATGTATAAACTTTTTACAAAAATTAGAATCTTGCAAAAATTGATCGTTAGCTGTCGGTTTACCCTATATTGTTTCACTCGAACGATAAGGATCCTCAACCGGGCACGTCAAGTCAAAATCGGCACACTAACTATTCACTTTAAAAACGAGGCAATTTCATTCATTCAGGGGCCTAATTCTCGGGCCGATCTCGATCATTTTGCAATTTTATCTTATTGCTTCTTTTCGAAGAGAGAATGGCAGATTTCCTTGAGTAATTCATCAACGACCTCATCGTAGAAGCCTCGACAGCTACGATAAACGGAAAACGTAGAAAAAGTGCGGGTTTGTGAAAAGAAGCAATAAAATAAAATTGCAAAATGATCGAGATCGGCCCGAGAATTAGGCCCCAGGAGTAAGTATTTTCAATCATTCACTTTGTCACAACACTATTTTTATTTCATCAAAAACTGACAACACAGTAAACGTCAGCTAGCTTCGTCTAATTAAAAATCCGAGTATAGTGTGTAACTTGCCGGGTCTGAACTAAGCCGTTTGTGCAAAAACGGCCAATAGCGAGTGGAACATTGGCCAATCGGTTCACTTCTGACTGTTCAGAGTTCAGACCCGCCAAGCTTCGCCGGCCGTATAGGTACGTCCAAATAAACCGAACTGTCATGTCAAAAAAGAGAACAGTCACTTACTGTTTTTTAATTTTTACGTTGGGCTCTGATCTTTAGTACTATACTACCTCGTCTTCCCTCCCTCAGAGAAGAGAAAGTTCTGCTTTCCTTCTTTTATTTTGATTCCATAACCCATGAAAATACCAAAATAGAAATAACAACCACGTTGCGTTGTATAATTTATGGAAAGACGCATTAGTGTATGTTATTCAAGGATTTTTTTACAACGTAACCCTTGATGATAAATCAACATAATTTTATACCCCTTAGCAAGGGTTTCATAGAAGATAATCAGTGTCTAAGCAAATGCCATCTCCAGGGGCAGGCTAATTATAGGCTGAGTGGCAGCCAATTTTTATGGCATTGTTCCTATATTAATTATCATCTTTATCATAGAGCATGACGGTGGCCTCTCAAAATCCCATAAAATGTGCCCTTTGAAAAATTCCCTGTGAGGAAGCCGGAGTTATAAAAGAAAGAACAAGTGAGCTTAAGTATTTATTTTATACTAGCTATATCTAACAGAATCACCTTCAAGATACTGAAGAAAGATAAAACTTCCTACTGATAAACAATTTCAAAGCAAATTCATTAGTAAATGCACTAATTACACTAATTAGAGTTTACAGAGATCACATTTCTTATAACTAGCCTCTATCTATCTGCTTAGGGCCGTTACCAATATTCAATCAATGTCTTGTTTTGCTCAAAACGTCAGTTTATGGTCAAAACATGAGATCAATTGAATATTGGGACTAGCTGTTTGAGAAGGCAACAATAAAATAAAACTAAAACTTTTACAAAGCACAAGAGCTAGGAAGATTAAAAAAAATCCTAGTTCCTAGATTGGATTAGAGGTCTGAAATAGGAATTGAATATTATTTTTCTACAGTTTATAGCCTTGCGTACATCTAAACGATCTGCGACAGCGATCAGTGAAAGCTATATTTGACAGCGTTTCACTGACCGCCATCGCCATCGCCTAGATGTAATGTACGCAGACCTTAAGATTAAGTTATCTGTGCCGGATCAATTACGATTGACTCTGTTCGTAAAACCACAGATAAAAAAAAGTAAGTACAATGCCATCTAGGAATAGATTAGGAAACATTTGTTTTGAAAATGTTCCATATTCGAAAAGTTTGCTGAAGTAGTGTATGTGTAGGCTTATTGCTAATTTCTGATAAAAACTATTCCTACAACATTAGAAATTGGAAAAATCATTCCTCAACATGGACCATCGTAGTATTCTCCACATAAATGGTATCGGTCTTCCTGATTTCCGACTGTGGGATGCAGAATGGTGGAGGATGTGACCAGAATCCGTTCTCAGTGCAGACTATGGAAGACTCTCCCAGAATGTGGTAGGTATCGTCACACGCGTAGATCATCAGGTCTCCGACGGCAAACTTGCCGTTTTTCGATGGCTCGGTCAGCAGTTTTCCGTTTTCGGGGACGAGCGGATCGGGGCAGTAGATTGCTGGGGGAAAAATAATGTTTGGTTCTTATACAAATTGATTTTACCTTTTGAAATATTATTTTCTAAATTGAGTTTAATTGTACACTGAACTAACTGTGTTTGGATTTTATATCGGTTTTAATTAGCGGCAATCGTTTGCAAGCAGAAATTTGAGCAAAAAAAAGAAAAGAGTCAAATATTTGGTTCAGGTTTTACTTTTGTACACCGCCGTTCTTCTAATTTTTGTTAATCCTTTCCATCCAAAGGTTGTCTGGAAGAGATCGCTCTTAGCGATAAGGCTGCCCATTGTTCCTTTATTTGTAATGTTTATTTTAAATGTATTCTTTTGTGCACAATAAAGTAGGAATTAATCTATCTATCTATCTATTTGATTGGTTGATTAGCCATCCATGAACCGAAAAAAAGTAATGATAATAAAAAACTAAAAAAGGCATGGACAACTTTTTTTTTCTTCTCCATCTAACGACTTCCCGCAAACTTTACAATGCGGCATCAGGTGGGACACTGCTTCGTCTAACAGTACGTGGAACCTCACTTAACCCACTGCTGGGCAAAGGCCTCGTTTTGCTCTTGCCATTCTGTCAGCTGTAAGGCATGTTAAAAAAAAAGATAATCAGCATCTCTCATCTCATTCAATTCGGAGAGTGACAGATGTCGAGCGCTGTCGAACGCGGAGGCCGTGCGTGCCTCTTTGTCGCTCGTTCCGCGCTCTCGCTTGCACTTCAAGCCTTAAATGGAACGCCTCAGAGCGAGGTAACGCCGCATGAGACATGTTTTTTCGTGCATGCAGCCGGCTCCATCGAATTAGAAGACGTTGTCACGTCAAAATTGCGTGGTTGAGTGACTAAGAGAGACGAATATTTTTTGCAAAAGCCGCTTTTGTATAGAATTGTGTGGAGTGACCGGGGTATGACTATGGGCAAAAAAGATGGCAGTTGTTCAAATACTCACGGATACAGCTCGGTGCATCCCCGGACCACTTTCCTTCGAGTTCACACTCCAGCCCCGGTGCGCCAACTAGTCTATAGCCCCAGGCGCATTGAAACACGGCGCGTCCACCCGATGACGAGTTGTACTCCACCACGGAGAGATGCGGCCCTAAGGAGCCTAGAGGGGGACAGAAGGTTTCCACGCAGGTGGGGGGTGGGGATGACCAACGACCTGAAACCATACCAAAAAAAAAATATCATCTCTGAATAAGTGCAATGATGGACATAGGCCTATAGATAACATAACCTAACCTATCCAAGTCAGATCCGCCCTATAAAGTATCAAGGACAAAGTAAAAGTATCCAGAGCTAGAACAATAATTATAAGTTTAAAAAACTAGAGAAACCGACTTCATTGCCAAACGGCTAAACCGATTTTAATGAAATTTGTTTGGGACAATCTGGACGTAAGAATAACCTTCCAAATAAAAAAATAAATTTCTAAATTGGTTCATAAATGACGGAGGCATGCAGTTACAAACATTAAAAATATTATTTAAAAAAAAATGGCAACACCAATTTTAATAAAATTAAAATGGGACCAATCTGGAAGCAGTATTTTTTTATCTTAAGATAAAAAAAAAAACCGTATTGAGAACCTCCTCCTTTTTAATTGGAAGTCGGTTAATAAATAAGTTTGTGTGCACTCACCATCGCCCATACAGGTTAGCATAGGCTCGCCGCTCAGATGGAAGCCAGGTTGGCAGCTATAGTGCGCTGAATGACCAAGTCTAGATCCTTGACTATGCTGCCTTATGCGTGGCCCGGACGCACCTAGCTCAGGACACACCACATCTGAAAGTATACGAAAATTAACTAATAAGAAACACTTTTAATCAAATTTTGCTATTAAAATATATTTGGGTACTCATAGTTTTTAGTTTTAGTAATGTTTGTTCTCAAAAATAAACCATCACGAAAGGATCTTCTACACGGTATTTGTATACTGAATTAATATTAAAATTTGAATAAAAATAAAAACTTTTAAGACAGAAACAACCTCTCTATTTTGATCCCGAGAAAGGTATTCAGGTGCCAAGTACTAATTCAAGTGGATGTTTAAGGGGATAGTCAGAGGTAAGTCCAGGTTAGAAGGACACGCTTATATCTTAATTCAATTCTTTATTCATATTTTGACATTATAAAATGTTCTTAGACTAATAAAAAATGTTTTGTCGGATCCTGAAGCTTGTAGCTTGTTGTGTGTGTGTGTGTGTGTGTGTGTGTGACGTTGTATAATAAGGAAAAGTTAAATAAAACTACATAATGTGAACACCGTGACATATTATTACAACTAATTTAGATACCTTTTCACTGTTCCAATTTACACCACCAAATATCATTCAAACATTTCCAAGATTGTATTTCTACAGTAGTACATCAAACGGTGTAGTCAGTAATAAGTCCAAGGGTCCATGCTTACATTTTGCAATCATCATTCCAAACATCTGGTAGGACATATCGAGGGCGTAGGTGGAGAATTAGATAACTGCCAAAATCAAAATCGCGAGAAAACGTCGATTTAGTGTTTTTTTTCGACAAAAACCGCGATAAGTTTTTACGTGGAACAAAATTTACTGTCGGTGTTTTGATATGTTATACAGCACTTTTATGTTTATGTTCTGAATCTATAACTGAGACCTCAGGTATTTTAATTAATGAGAAAACAGTCCAAAAAAAGTTATCTATTTTCCCCTCTCTGAGGTTTTGGAACTTAGGTGTAGTTATTTTCTTTATCATGTCAGTTGTTCAGTTCTTTCACTTCTAAAAATTGTCATCAGGTTCAAAATTCACACGCTAAGTGCTGATATCTAATTTTACTACATATCCAATAAACTACATTCACCAAATTATTTACTTATGACACCAAATAAAATCTTATTATTTGTGCAAAAAACTTGGGTTTTATCGACATAAGGACTAGTGAAGCTTCAAATAAAACACAGGTAATTTACAAATAAAACTCAAAATTAAATACAACTAATTAATAAAATAAAACTGATATAAAGATACCGGCTCTTCTACTGAAAACAAAAATATGAAACAAAATAAGCTCTCCTATCTATCATAGACCATGCTGGACCATGCTGGTTAAGAGTGAGAGTGAGTTTGATATGCCTCTACATATTAAGCTCGCTCTCACTCTTAACCTCACACAGTTAGTTGGTGAAGCAACCAGGATACCGGACGTTGAGAGCCACACAGCCAGCTGCCTGGATCTTCTGCTGACAAATGAACCAGATCGTCCCACCGTGTCAGTGATACCTCCTTTGGGCACTTCAGATCACTGTGTGTTGAGGTCTGTATCATCATACTCGCCTCCCGATCCCTCTCCTAGAGGATGTAGGCGAATATGGCGATACAAGTCAGCAGACTGGGATGAGATGCGCCATTTCTTTGCGTCTTATCCTTGGTGGCAAACCGGCTTTTCTTCTAGCGATCCGACAGTTTGTGCTAATGCCATTACGGAGGTGATCAAAAGAGCAATGGAATACTTTATTCCATTCTCTGATGCTTCACCTTCAACCTTCAAATTCAACGCATCGAAAACGCAAGCCTGCCTTTTTTCAGCAAAGAAAAATCGACTTCTACAGGGCCCTGTTTTCTGATATGTACCTATAGAGATACAGAATCACCTAGAACTCCTCGGTGCTTCGCTTACGCCTGCTCTCAACTTTGGCTAATACATCGAGTCTAGGGCTAAAACAGCCTCCATGAAGCTTGGCATCCTAAACGGTGTGAAGCGGTACTTCACACCGGGACAGCTTCTCAGTCTGTATAAAGCACAAATCCGGTCTGGTATGGAGTACTGCTGTCACCTCTGGGATGGCCCTGCCAAGCACCAGCTTGCTGCCTTAGACTCGATTTAACGTAGAGCTATCAGGCTAATAGGCGAGCAACACATGGCGAAGACGAAGATCCAGAGTCTGGAACACCGTCGTAAAGTTGCTTGCTTATCAATATTCTATAGGCTGCATTTTGGAGAATGTGCCCGGGAACTTCATGATCTCATACCGCCATCTCCTTTCCACCATAGGACTAGCAGACGCACGGCCCATTACCACCCATACCAGGTGAGTATACCACCTCTTCGTACCAAACGTTTTGGTTCCAACATGAGTTAGGTACTTAATGAATTTTAATTGAGCGCCGACAAACAATATACAATAGGAAAAAAATGACAAAAAGACTTGTTCATTTTTAACACAACACATTTTCTTCACATCAAATTGCGTCGTCACATTTTGCGTCGAGGTAAAAATGAACAATTCACTTTATGCATTTTATTCGATAGCAAATCTGCATTTCGGTAAAATTATGCATTTTTTATGTCAGTTGTTCTCTTCTTCCTCATATTTTTTTTGACTATTTTGTATTATGCATTTCTGCGAATTTTTATATGTTTTTTTTTATTTATGTGACGGATAGAGATATTTGAACGTGAGTCAGACCAAACGATGCAGCCTACTTTAGACTCTAAGAAAACGCAATAAAGTCGATTTTGAAAAAAGTGCTAGTTATCTAATTCTCCACCTACGCCCTCGATATATTGAAGGAACCTAAAAAATAAAAAAAATGTAAAATTTCAATCGTACATTATTTACAACATAAATGTACAAAAATTAAACTTGTAAAAATGCTTTTACTCACCAGCGTTTTGGGTATGCCCATTTATTTAAATTCATTAGGTTTTTTTTGATAAAGTGCATTTATCTAAGGATTATCTGGAGACGACTGCTTGGAGTATCATGGTCTGAATTTCGCACCAAGTTTTCAATAATCCAAGAACTAAACATCAAACAGCGTACTTACTGGCAGCTTAGTACAATGTCACATTCTGAAATACTTCGGACACGTCTCGCGGCGGGACACTGACTCGATTGAACCCCTCGTGGTTCAGGAACAAGTGGAAGGTACTAGACTGCTTCGAAGATCACCTATGCGTTGGTCTGATCAGATCTATTTTATAGTTGGCAGTGGGCGGAAACCTACAAGCATGCCCTTATTTTCGCTCTGTCCGTCTGTCTGTCTGTTTTCCTTACACATAATCGTTTTACCTATAGACCATGGAATGATCATACTCATCACACATACACACACTTACAGATAAAAATTTTGTCAGTTTTTTTAATTGAATTGATGTTCGAATAAAAGAATATTCTTTAATTTTAAACTTTATTCCGGTATAAATAGGTCGAACCTACAAATAAATTTAAAATTACATTGCTATAAGTTAGTACATACTTAAAAATGTACAAATGCATTTAAATGTACAAAGGTAAGTATTTAAATGTACAAATATATTTAAATGTACAAACATATTTAAATGTACAAATATATTATAATGCACTAACATTGCTACTTTTTTTAAGAAAATTCCGTTTCTTTAAGTAATACTACTTATATTATGCAACAACATAAGATTAAGCTTAATAAATAAATAAAAAATATGGGGCATTGTTCTAAAGTAATTACTGATATTAAGTTTACTTCTTACAAATATATACTCCAGTTGTTATTAAATTTCTTTTTACTCTGGATTTGTCAAAGGTATGTAAAATCCGGTTTGCAAGTAGTCGCCGCTCAAGTACTTGATGAAATCAAGTTAAAAACATTGAAAGTGATATACATATGATTTAAGAAATATTCGAACTTTACAAACCAGTAATGCCAATCTAATTTTGACGCTAATAGTAGAACTTAATAAGTTAGAAAACATGTGTCAACTGCACAAAGATGCCCCATTTATGAGGCACACTAAAATTATAGCACTATAGTACTTTGAAAGACACAATATGAAGAAGATGATGCCTGTACCAACTCAAGTTTCTTTGATGATGACCAAAAGGGGTAGTCAGGTCAGGGCATCATTCTACTGATACACCTATTATTGATGTCCAATAATTATCTAACTAATAAGTAAAATATAGCAAAGAAGTACATTATAAAATTAAAAGCTAAAAAACTTTTAAAAGCGTCTAAAACTTATAATAATCCATTAGTTAATTTAATTTCGTGATTAATAAATCAGAACTACCAAAGTGATCCAGGATTAATGTTAAGGGGGTACGATTTCCATACAAACTTAATTTACACAACTATGGGCGAATAAAGTATTAATGTACACTGAAATAGCTGTAATAGGCTTTTACAGTGGTCCTTATTACCGGCCAGTTATATAAAGTTGGAGTGTCAGCCGTTGGTCGTGGCAGTCGGGGCTTCAGAAAAAGAACTAACAGACTTTTACGACTATTTTGAGACATATGTTTTAAGCTCATTCACGTATTCAATGCCGAGTACCCGTTAGAAAGAATGACGAAAAAATTACTTTTTTGGTTTTTTATTAATATTTCTTTATATAACTGGCCGGCAATAAAGACCACTGTGAAATTCTATTACAGCTATTTCAGTGTACATTTATACTTTGTTTGCCCATAGTTGTGTAAAATCAGTTTGTATCGGAATCGAACAACCTTAAAGATATAAAATTGGAGATATGGAACGTTTATTAAATCTAAAGCTCACTTCTACTTTGACTAGAACTATATTTTTTCAGGCATCATTTAGGCTAAAAAACCAATCTAGATAAATATATAACAAAGTCCACTTACTCATCAGATTTCCGAACCTATAAAGTCTAGAGTAAAACACTTGCCACAGGCACTCTAAGGCCTCAAACCCACACAAGCGACGTAAGGCAGCAGGCGTGGAACAGGCGTGGCGCAGGCGTGCGCCGCTTCAAAATGTATGCAGGCGACGTTTTTGAATTATACTGAAGCGACGCGGCGCAGGCAACGAAACGGCGTGTCTGCGGTCACCTGCTGTTGAAAACGTTCTATAATAAACCTGCGCCACGCCTGTTTCACGCCACGTCGCTTGTGTATGTTTTAGGCCTAAGATGCTAATAAAAAAAACAAATCAGGCTGTTTTTTCGGGAGTCGAAAAATTAAAAATGCCTTATTGCGCAATAATTAATTTTGAAGTTAAGCAACAAGATGAGAGAAAAGAGAAATACTTTCATTAAATCCTTCTTCTTAGCATCCTCTACTTTTTGACTGGCCTCTCAGCTCAGTTGGAAGTAACTCTGTCTTTTTTGTAATTACATACTTAGAATACAATATAACACCCAGACAGAGAACAAACATCTGCGTTCACCAAACAAATATTTGTTCTCAATGGGGATCGAACCCACTACGGCGCAGAAGGCAGAGCTACTACCAACTGAGCTGAGAGGTCAGTCGACCAGTAGACCTACCACAAGCTCTGTCTGGCTCTGGTTTTTAATCTGTGTGAGTGCTGTCTAAAAATCCTCCTACGTCGAAACGTCACACACACAGTATAATGCACTGGTGAGCACTCACACAAACTCAAAACCAGAGACAGAGCCAGACAGAGCTCATAGTAGGCCTACTGTTCTTTGTTGCTAACAATGAACATTGTTGTTGAAATCTGTAATCTATAGCACAGTGCGGCATACCACGACCTTGTGTGCTACTATTATTGAATACACTGGTCAGCACTAACACGGACTCAAAACCAGAGCCAGACATAGCTTGTGGGCCTACTGGTTGACTGACCTCTCAGCTCAGTTGGTAGTAGCTCTGCCTTCTGCGCCGTAGGTCGTGGGTTCGATCCCCATCGAACCCCCCCCCCCCTACAGGACACAACAGTACCCGAAGTCCCAGTGCATTTACAACATTTCGTTACCAAATGTTGTTTTCGTTTCGCCTATTTGTCTCTGTCTATTGTATGGAGAAAAGATGAGACAACAACTCTAACTACGTAACGTACTTTTGCCGTCTCATATTTTCTCCATGCAATAGAGAGAGACAGAAAGGCGAAACGAAAACAACATTTGCTAACGAAATGTGGTAGCAAAACTCCGACTTCGGGTTCAGAAGTATATATAGTGCAATTCACGAAGACGCGCCCCTCGCGGGGTGCGGGGAGTTTGCTCCGAGCGGCAGTCGCGAACCGTAGTCTATTCATTGTAGTGTGCGTGTGCACTCATAGGTAATTAGTGTGTACCGATAACACTCAAACATTGACGGAAGCTTGCACACATATACTATAAACGGTTAGGAGGAATAGTGGGGCGCGCCTTCGTGGATTGCACTATCTATAGTCTACCTCCCATTATGTAGGATTCTAAAGAACAGAACATCAATATAAATGATGATATAGTAGACATCAGTATGTGCAAACTTACTAACTACTTTTATGTAGATTGTGTTGGTGGTCCCGTTTGGAGTAGTGCAGGTATACTGATCGCTGTTCCTAACTGACATCTTGGAGAGAGTGAGAAGGTAGTGCGTGTCTTTGTCTCCCTCTTCGGTCGACCATGCTGGAAAAAGAAAACATGTGTTTTTAACCTTTTTGTACAATAATATAAATTTTTCAATTGATTATTACAGTTTTATTTTTAACTTTTTAGTTCAATTAGTTATAAAAGTTTTTTTTTTTAGTTTTTTAAACTATAATTTATTTCTTACTTTTTAGTTTTTTTTTCCCCCTTTTTTTATCCTGGCAAAGTTTGAATCAAATCTGATTGTTCAAAGTAGGACAAAATCGAGCTCAAAGGGGTCGGTTACATACAAGCAAGCAAACAAACTTACATACAGTTGAAGCTAATAAAAGCGTTATAAAAAGGAGGAGGTTTTCAATTCGGTTCTAGCACTAATGTTTGTGTTAAAGTTGAAATTACTGGCACGTGAGGGTGAACATCTTTATGCCTCAAGTTGATGGACGCAGGCAGTGCATCGTAGGGCCCGTTCCTGACGTGCGTGACCTGAGGCAATGTTTCTTTATAGGCGATGGTTACCACTTAACATCAGGTGGGCCATATGCTTGTTCCATCAGCTAGTTGTATAAAAAAAAGTTTTAGTATAAATAAGTGTGTCGAATAAAAATTCAATAATTATAAGTTTAAAAAACTAGAGAAACCGACTTCATTGCCAAATGGCTAAACCGGTTTTAATGAAATTTGTGTGGGACAATCTAGACGTAAGAATAATCTTCCAAATAAAAAAATAATTTTCTAAATCGGTTCATAAATGACGGAGGCATGCAGTTACAAACATTTAAAAAAATATTTAAAAAAAAGTGGCAATACCGATTTTAATAAAATTAAAATTGGACCAATCTGGAAGCAGTACCTTTCAGATAAAAACATATTTTTTCAAATCGGCTCACAAATGACGAAGTGATGCAAAACAAACATTTAAAAAAAAAACCGAATTGAGAACCTCCTCTTTTTTTTTTGGAAAGTCGGTTAAAAAGTGGTACTAACAAGAGTGGTAATGCCCTATAGACTGGGTCCAGCTCCACAGCGGATCGCCAAGTAGCCGCGACGATACGCATTCGACACGGATGCTGCTGTCAGGGTACACGAACAGTTCGCCAGATGGCTCCACCGTGGCAGACCCGCTGAGGATGGAGTACTGGATCGAAGGCGGCGCATCACCTGAAACAAACACCACACTATAAACCACGGTATAGAATCCGGAACAAAACTTGAAGCAAAATCAGTATTTCGTAAGTAATTTGGGAATTATCAAGACAAGAGGGAACAGGTGGATTATGGCTAAGCATGCTACATCTTAGGCTGCATCCTCACTTTCCATCAGGTGTGATGGCAGCCAAATGCTTAGCTATCTAATTTAAAAAAAAATGGCGGCCGTCTGTGCAGGTACAATGGTAGTGAGAAGTGTTACATTGTTTCCGGCGAATACTACGATTTTTTCGTTTCTCGATTTAAAAGACGTTACCACGTCAATATGTATGGTATGGTATATAGCAATACAATATTATTCCTTATCAAATTAAATACATCCCCCTGTTCTCCTCCCATGCACTCCCCACCAAACTCCTCCCGCACTCCCCCTTGGCACCTCCCGCATTCCCCCACACTCCCAGTCCCCCTTTACTCCCCTTCACACTCCCCTTTACTCCCCTTCACACTCCCCTTTACTCCCCTCCACACTCCCCCTTTACTCCCCTCCACACTCCCCCTTTACTCTCCTCCACACTCCCACTTTACTCCCCTCCACACTCCCCCTTTACTCCCCTCCACACTCCCCCTTTACTCCCCTCCACACTCCCCCTTTACTCCCCTCCACACTTCCCTTTTACTCCGCCCCACACTCTCACACCCCCCCACTCCCTGTGTACCCTCCTCCCTCAACCCCCCAGCACAAACTTTGAATGTCATATTTTTTTATATCACATCAACAGACAAAAAATAAGTTTCAAGTTTCTAGCTCTAAAAATTACGATACTTCCATACAACTTTCGACCCCTATTTTCAACCCCTCGCAACCCTTTTTTCGCAATAAAAATTACTATGTTCTTCCTCAGGCTCTACACTATCTGTGTACCAAATTTTATTTCAATCGGTTCAGTAGTTTTGACGGGAAAACGTAACAGACGGACAGAGTTACTTTCGCATTTATAATATTCGTTGGGATAATTGTGCATGCAAGCAAAGCCACAGGCAAAAGCTTGTATTATATATTTGAAAGGTGCTTAGTATTTGATACCCAACAACTTATTAAAAAAAACTTTTTTTATGATGACCACCTGATGTTAAGTGGTTACCATCGCCTATAGCAAAGTATTGCCTGCCCAGCGTCCATCAATTTGAGGCATACAGATGTTCAGCCTAACGTGCCAGTAAATTCAACGGCACCCACACCCTTCAAACCGAGACACAGCAATGCTGCTTCACGGCAGAAATAGGCGTGGTGGTAGTACTTCCCTTCACAAAAAGCTCTACTACTACAAGACTCTCAAGCACTACTTTACTACCCTCTTTTTTGCTTCGTTGTAGTCGGGTAATAACTAGAACATGGAAACATAATATAACATTTTTTTTAATTAGCAACACCACCGAAATAACTAAACATAAAAATACTGGTGCGTTAGTTTGTATTTCCAAATAATATAAATAAATCAATTTATAAAAAAAAACTATGGAAAAGTAAATTGTTTGCTTTCCGATACAAATGCTAATTCTAAACTCTTGACTAGTCGAAAAAGCAAGCTAGCTACCAATGTATTCGATTTTATGTATTACATAAAAAGTTATGTGAAACCAAATTAATGTACTTCCAGCTCATAATAGAGAAAAAAAGAAAGTTCTAAGCTCAGTACTACCCTTGCAAAATTATTTCCAAATACAGAACTAGAGGGCGCTGGTAAATTTGTACCAATGCTAGATCGCGCTATCGTTGCGTTTTGGCGAATTCATGACCTCACGTCGGCTTTTTCATCTCTTTGCAGATCATACAAATATTTTGTCCCAGTTTTTGCAGCTAGTGTTGCGCGGATATCGGTATATATTCGTGACAACACGCTATAATACACATTGAACAATAAATAAAATACCTAATTTAGGGTATTTTATATCTACGTAGTAGATGGATATACGTATATCGTACGACAAAAAAAAAAAAAAAAGCAAAGCGTAAAAGCCCGTTTCGGTCGCTTTTACGCTTTGCTTTATTGTGAAATGTTTAGATTAGTTACCGCTAGGTAAGATTGAGATATTCTTATATAGCCCCTAAACGATTACTTTAGTTTGATTATGGTTGTTTCGTTATAAAGCTGAAGCCAGAGTTTTTCAAGATGGTTATTATTATTACGGACGGCTGCTTTTTTTCTGAGAAAATTAATAACCTCGATTGAAATTAACTTGTTAGAGTCTGTTCAGAAAGTGAGCCGTCGTGGGATATGAGGGCGCTGCTGTGCTTAATTACGTTTTTTGTTTAGTGGGCAATACAATAGCGCGTCTGTTGCGTTTTGATCCTATCACAACTAGTGTACTATTACTTTATTTAATTTTTATGATGCAAAATGCTGACAGAAAGAAAGGGATGAGCTGCCATATAAAATTGAAACGTTTGTTCACAATTTGGCCACGACGGCTCTCTTTCTGAACAGACTCTAGTAATAAAGCTTACCGGTAAAGTTGGTGACTATAGTAGTGGGCACACATTCTGGAAACTGAGGGGTCCAATCGCCGTTCTCACAGCGTATTACACTATCGCCCTTCAGCTTATAAAGACCGAAATGAATGCACCGCGCCACTATAACCGACCCGTGGGGAAAAGACGTCTCTTTCTGAAACGGAAATACATGAAATTGTTAATTTGTTTTTTTACTTTTATATATACCTACCTAAGCTTTCGAGCGAGGATGGTGGGATATAGCAATGGATAGAGAGAGTTGGAAGGATTTGGGGGAGATCTTTGCCCAGCAGTGGGACGATATAGGTTAGAAAAAAAATATATATATATACCTACCATATTATAATGACCTTACTTATAAAAATATGTCAAAAGATAAGCTGTGCTTAAACTATTGCCATCTCTTACCACTGGGTAATGACAAAAAGTGACCGGGCTAACTTTAAACAATGACTAAATTTAAATTGCGTTTATTAATATGGCTGTTAAAGATTAATGGCCTGGCAAGGCGAGGTGATGACAGGTGGAGTAAGGCGATGAACTGGCTATAGAAGCGTTGGTCGCCCTGTGGCAAGATGGGCAGACAATGTGGTTAACATCGCAGACAAGACCTGGATGAGATTGGCACAAGAGCGGCAACAGTGGCACATACAGAGAGGCCTATACCCAGCAGTGGGTGAAGTCGGGCTGTGGATGATGATGATGCTTTACTTACAAGCGTTACTTAGGTGTGACGCACTGCTTAAAGTTCGCCCTGTCACTGTTTGACATTACCGTATAGTAAGAGATGACAGTCGCTTAAACACTGATTATCTTTTGAAAAACGCTTGTAAGTAATGGGGTACAAGTAATAGTTAAGTCGACATAACATAAAAAAAATAAGACACAAAAAATACTGTTATGGAAATTGTGGGTGTTCCACAAACAAGGGGTGTAGGAATAGACTTTTAAACTATGTGGCTAGCAACCCAGAATCTGGCTGGTATGAACGACGAACCTTTACTGGCAAATTACTAACGCAGATTGGTTTTTGAGTTTTTCCAGTAATCAAGCATGAGAGCATCTGACTGCCATCAGGTGATATATAAAAAATCCTAAATTGAAACATTCCGGAAATACTGACACCGGTAGAGAGTTCCATAAAAGTGGTACTAGAAAAGTGGAATCGAAACTACCGATTACCCACTAAAGTATGATAGCAGCACCATCGCTTTCTACATGCTTGCTAAATAGAGCACCGACTGACAGCTTTGTATCTTACTGTCATTGTCCATACTATTACAAACCATAGAGATAAGAATTTCTTGCTGCGCAGTTTTTATAAAGCTGGCTAACCTAATTAAAGGCCAGATGAGTGCAATGTCTGCAACTCTTAACTTACAGCTATTGTGGAGTTTTTGAACGAAATCGCCAGTAACGGGTAGTCATGACGGTACAGACATTCCCGAAGCACTGGCTGGAACCGACCATCTGAAAATGAAAACGGAATTTATGTAGCAAGTTTATTTTTGAAACACATGCCACAATGGCGAAACAAGTACTACAATTTATTTACAAATTACTAAAATATGCATAAGCTAGGTATAATCATATTTTTAATTTCTAAGGAAGCAGGATAACTTATTGGTAAAATGGGGCTAAAATTAAGTAAGGATTTAGCTAGATATAAGCAAAAACTAACATATGATTTTACTTTAAATAATTGTGATTGCCATAGATTTAGGCCAGGATAAAAGCCATCACAAATATGCAAATACTCGTTGGAAATAAAGGTTCTCGATCAGAGACTATGAACTAAAAGTTTGACTTATCTTTCTATTACTGAAGAAATTATAATTATTTTATTTAAAATCACTGTGTACATACATATGACCAACAGCTGCTTGACCATAAAATAAAATAAAGTCAAAAATAAAGTGGCCACTAGATAAACTCACCGTTTGGCTTCTGCCCAACTTAAAAGGACAACTAGAGAACATCTATCTACAGCAGACGGAAGTGCACTACTCCTTACTTGGCGTTGTGGAACAGAGGGGCCCCACCCAATTGCCATCGATACATTTTATCTTACAGATGAGCCTTTCGTTCAATGGTCCAATCAAGCCAGGAAACTTGACCTGGAATTGTAAATACAAACAATTAAGCTTACACCAGTAGCAGTAGAGCTCTTTGTGGGATCGTCCGAGAAGTACTATCACCTCCACTTCCTCACCACCACCATTTCTGCCGTCCAACAGCGTTGCTATGTTTCCGTTCAGAGGATGTAAGTGTCGGTTAAATTACTGGCAAGTAAGGCCAGTAATTAGCCCAACTTGAAGCATACTGATGCCGCATCAGTATGCTTCAAGTTGATGAACGCAGGGCAGTTAATCGTCTCGTGACTTGCGTGAATGCTTTGTTATAGGCAATAGTTACCACTCCAAACCAAAATTATTTTCTCAGTTGTATCAAGAGAACAATTTGAACACACACTTAAGGTGGGCTATATAACTGACCTACCAGCTCATTTACCATAAGTTTGATAGTTTCCCATTATTTCAGCTAAGTTGCATGGATCAAGAAAACAAATCGAATTCAAGTAATTGGCAGACAAATACATAGACGTAGACAAGGCATGCAACTGGGCCAAAATATCAGGAAACAATCAAACTAGAGGGTAGCCCAGGCCTGGGTTCAGTCAGGCTATGGATAATGATTAACAATATCTAATCAGTCTTAGTCAGGGTTTCTTAAAGTGGGGTCCATGGACTCTTAAGGGGGGGGTATCAGTGACATTTTTTTTTTCATCTCCTCTGATTCTTGCAATCTGCCCGTGCGAGCATTGAGCTTGAGTTTGGTCGGTTATCTACTACATTTAATCGTTTTTATGTGACAATTAAAAAAATTTGAAAGTGGTCTGTAGCTACACATAGTTTAACTATGGTCTAAGTCAACTGCCTGGATAAAGGCCTCCAGAGGCCAGGATCCAGGAGGATTTGGGTGGGTTTGCTGAAGCTACCATGCTTGTAGATAGATTGATGTTGAGTACCCAGGTGATGCTGCTACCCATTCTTTCGTTGGATGTGACAGGGTTCCTATGCTTTGCAATAATCACCAGTCACATAAAAAATACTTTTTACAGGTATGACAAACTCTAATAGCAATGGAAGAATGAAGAGTTTTTTTTTGTATCTCATCTGCGATCAGTCTTCTGACTATAAGCAGGTTTGGTGTATGCGCTGGACATGTTGGGGAATTTCTTCTGTGATCATTCCCCCCTTTTTTTTGATATCATAATTATGTTGAGTTCTATGATGTGTTGTCTTTTTAGTCACTTAGGGTAGTTTATGGTGGTCAGCTGGGATGCCAGGTGATTAGGGTGGTCGCTTAAGCGCTGCTTGTACTTGGTTGAGAACCGCTTTATTTCGTCGCTGACGGTGTTCGAATGAAAGAGTAGTAGATCTCTTTGTGAAGGACTCGGGACCACCATGCCTATTTCTGCATGAAGCAGCATTGCTGTGTTTCCGTTTGAAGGGAGTGGGTGCCGGTGAAACTACTGGCATGTGAGGCTGTATGCCTAAGTTTGTATAAATAAACAATTTTCTTTCTTTCTTTCTTCTTCTTTCTTTCCTAAGCTGATGGAAGAGGGTAGTACATCGTAGATCACGTTCCTGACGTGCGTGACCTGCATGGCAATGCTTTGTTATAGGCGATGGTTACGACTTAACATCAGGTGCGCCATATGCTTGTTATACTTATCAGCTTTATGAATAAAAAAAAAAATCCTGTTAAATTTGAATTTGAACTCTGCAACATCTGCAGTAGATTATTAGGGTTGTATTTAATTGTGTTGTTTGTTTTAATCATGTAAGTTATATAGTTATAAGTTGCGTCGATATAGAGAACCCAGTGGTTAAGACAAACCTAACTTTAAACCACTGTTTGTGTAAATAGTACCTAACTCTTTGTTACAATTAAACAAATATTTACAAAATGTACAAAATACACAAGAAACAGTTGAGCTATCTGCAGATCGTTACAAACGATCTAGAGATAGCTCAACTGATCCAAATCAGTGCCAGATGGAAGCGTCCCCAAGACGCTGGCGGCATTGCCACGCTGAATAGCAATGCTTATACGCTGCGCCAGATACCCACCAGCTCTTGGGTCACGCGTCGCCTCGATCAGTCGCCTAGACAAAGTTTTGAAGACCCGCGAGGCCTCGGTTCCCCACGGACCGACCCCACGGAGTCTCAACCCCAAGAGGAGCAAATAAGTAGGCTCTGTCGAGACCTGCATATTTGCGCCTCTTGAGATCCTCGGCCAGATCTGCCACCGCGCCCGCCACAACGGATGTCCTTTTAATAAATAAAACATCGGAACATACCTCAGATATTTTAGAAAAATCCGTTCTGAATCTAGTGATGTCCAGTTTATCATCTTCACTGGTCACATCTGGCAAGGAGCATTTGTACTCAACTGAAATAATAACATCATTAGCACAGCATAGAAAATAAGGTGTTGTGTATAAATTTATACGTAGGATGTCCTGTTTGTATAGCAATTTTAGATGGACAAAATAATAGTTTGGCTATATTACAGTCTACAACATAGTATTTTTACCAATACACAAATAAATAAATTCACGTCTGGTGGTTTTAAATAATGTTTTGTAATTTTCAAAAAATACTTGCTCTCTGAATATCCAGTTTCCAGTTCACATAGGCAAAGCGGTGTAAACAAAAGAATGCACATAAATACTGCATGAAACATCTTGTTTTGTAGGTGCTTTAGCAAATCAAGACGAATTCTTTATATTTTGTTTGAGTGTTATTTTGGAAAATTCTAATACAAATTAGATTCCGGCGCAACGGAAAACTATGTAATATCCACAGACTACTTAAAGATACTACGGTAATATCTTCTTCTTTTTTTGAATATTCTTCTTCTTTCAATGAGTCAATGAACTTTAAATCTTTCAATCATTTCGACATACAATGTTGCTAGTGTCAATGTCAAGTTATATTAATGTTGTCTCTGGTATACTTGCTAGCCTATCTTGAGACGGTTTTCTTCCTCCAAGCCGGATACCTGCTGGCTTCCTGTTATAAACTACGGAAGGAAATCCTTCCGAATAGAATCAGTTGACAATATTTATTGTCTAGGAATCGGTTTAGTCAACTAGCGTAAAGCAAAGTATTTTTTTTTATTTATTAAAAGTGCTTTGTCGCTAAGCGACCACACTGCCCTTTAATAAAACAGCTTTTAAATCTTAACTTAATCTAAATTTATA
This sequence comes from Thera britannica, assembly GCA_939531255.2. Lineage (NCBI taxonomy): Eukaryota > Metazoa > Arthropoda > Insecta > Lepidoptera > Geometridae > Thera > Thera britannica. Next base: position 2,988,605 of record OW618044.2, read on the forward strand.
CAAACTTATTATCTAGCTAACAAATTTCTGCTAATTTATATAACACCAGCCAAGATGCTTAAAGTATCAAATAGCATTATTTCAAGTTTTTTGGCACACACATTACATTACACTTGGATCAATTTGAATGTTATTTTATTATTACTGAAAAAATATATTTTTTATATTATGATGTTTTATCATAGGGCAGAGGGCAGTGTGGTCGCTAAGTGACTAAAGCCGTTCAAATAAATAATTAAAAAGATAGGTATAAATAACAATATTTTTAATTATACAGGGTTATTCATTACTAGCTACAAATACTCAGGAATTAATTCAAAAAATAAAATAAAGAATATTTATGAGTGTCGCGAACGACACTCTGCGTTCGGTCATCGCCTGGGTGGCGACGATAGGTCATCGTCTTGTTCTCCGTGGCAATAATTATGCAATATGTCAAATAAAAATTAATAAAAATAAAGTTTTGATACAAAAACTTAAAAATCAGTTTAGGAATTAAATTGATTCGGCCAAACAAATATTTACAACCCAAAAATTAGGCCCTGTCAGGTTGTGTAGCTAAAAATAAATAACCCTGATGTATGTACTTTGAAATCATAGAGCTTTTAAACTACTTGGTTTAAAACCTCCTTGACCTAATTTAGATCAATATATTTTGTACATTGCCCTCTAACAGAAGCAGCTCTTTTCTTCGTACCTACTTACTTTCCTAGGCTATGTACCTACATAATGCACCCTAAGATTAGTTAATGCACCCATGAACCTACATCTTTTAATTTCATCAATACACTGCTGTAGCTATTCCTAAGCGAAATAAAACACATCGTGAGCGTTTGTAGATTATGTTTATTGATGGTTTAGATAAAAAAAAATATTTCATGTTTGCCTACAAGGGTTTTTGTTTTCTATTTGCTAAATAGGTAGGTACTATGTACTAATAATCTGTAGGGCCGGACTAAAACTGACCGAAATGGTATTAAGGCATTTTTCTTAAGATTGCTATTTTACTTTTAAATCCATCGAGCACAACTGAACTGAACACTACCAGTCTGCATGCTAAGTTATTAGCAAGTTTCTCAAGAGATTACAAACATGATTATAAATGTTGTGAGTACCTGTTTCGATGACTGTTCCTACCAAATCACTAAAGTTATCTTAAGTGAAACCTTTTATGGCACTGGCACAGATTTAAACTCTTGACTATGAATGCGCAAACTCATTGGACTGAGCGATATATTTTTAAAATATATTTATTATTTTAACTTTAGCTCATCCGTGTCAGCCGTCCGGGGCTTATACATACGGCAGATTTAAAAGGCTTTGAATAAATTAAAACACGAGTATTACACAAATAAAGCTATATTTCTTAGAGACTAATAGTAATGCCTAACAGTAATAACTACCACTTGCATAGCACAAAGACCAATCGGATACGTAATAAGATTTAATTAAACAATTATGCTATTATAAATCGAACAGACTTGGATTTAAATCAGTATCTAATATAATAACGGTAAATTTTATGACAGCAAAATAAACTTGTTGGCTATGATGAAGGTGGCATTTGGATCACTGATGGAAAAAGAAATACACTCGTTCGTTCGCGTGATGTGCTTAACTTTCGAAGAGAAACCTCCCCGATCGATGAAAATGATGATTTCTATGAAACAACGGGATATTTACCGTGATGGTGCATGCAACTGTGCCGAAATATCGGAAGTCAATTGAATCATGGTAAAAACCTTGATAGTTTCAAAAGTTATAAAATGATGATTTGCCTAGTGTAGAAGAAAACACGAGGGAGTAAATTTTTAAATACCGTTAGAAGACGCTTGCGTTAATGAGGAACCGGCTTCATCTTTTGAAATACATCAAAATCAAATAATGGGCCAGAGGGAGAAGTAGTAGAACCAGAACCAGACTCAATAATTAGTGAACCAGAAGGAGAAGTAGAACCTGAGAGAGAGAGTCATATATTTTTAGATCCAGTCTCTTGAACTGATGAAGAATAAGATTTCTTAGATTCAATTAGACGAAGAGCAAAGATATAATTTTCCATACAAAGCACGAGAGAGACACGTGCTCACACGAAAACAACATTTGTTAAACGAAATGTTTTAAATGCACTGGGACTTGCCCTTCATCTGTCAGAAATCCCTCTATACCGATTTAAAGCCAAGATGAACAACAGAAATGAATATTATCCCATCGTATCTATGATCAGATTATTTTATTACTAGATATCAGATTGATCTGAGCATGCAAAGGGTAGACAAACATCACTGTGCAGGCATAACATGTTAAAAAAGTACAAATTAAGGCACAAATGCAAATCTTAAGTATAATAGCCATATACGGCGCTTAAAAATATATGCGTAATGCAAAAGGCAGCGACAATTATTTGAATTGACGTAGGTGTACATTGTATGCACTTAGGAATAATTCAAAGTACTAGAACACATTGAAATAGTGTCAACTACAAAGTCAAGTATCTTATTGAAGGTAATTTAAACAATGTTCTTTGAACGTCAATAATAGTGCACCATCCACTTACAGTAATTTGCAGTGTACCTAAGGAAAAAGGCTGATTTAGGATCTTTTGGCCAATATTTAATTCTGGTTCCTACTTTACTGCATCCAAACATAATACTTAGTTACTATGTATTTTGTTATAATGTAACAGTTGTAATATAATTTGATAGGTTTATATAATTTGAAAGGAAAATTGTCCTCTAAGCTATAAGGAAAATTGTTGCTAATCAGTCTTACATTTTAGGCACCGCGAATCACAATCAGTAACAACATGTTTTATAATTTTTTATCCAGCTAGGTTATACATATATAAAAGTTATACAGGGTGCTCAGCAGAATATTTTGTTTATTATTTAATTTTATTTTATTTTATTCGGAAAACAGTGTTCAATTATATAATTCTAAAAAACTTATCACCAAGTAACTGTTTTCACATAAATATATGTGTCAAACGGAGTAATTTCACGTCAATTTTCAATCAATCCCCGTTTTGGTTGCATAAAGAGTACTTATATACAGGGTGGTTTTTTTAGAAAGATGGTGATGGCCAAGTGTAAAAGGAGTAATATCCTCGATTTATAAGAAAAAAATAAGTAGCTGCATATTTATTTTTCTGTTCACAAGTGTAAACCTGTGCTACAGAACACCTTGCATAATATTGAAGAACTATATAAATAGGTTCCTTTGAGTAAATTCGGTATGAATTAAGTGGTATTCTAAGTAAATAATTAACAAGAGTATACATTAGATTAGAGAATAAAATATAAACAGTTTGCATATAATTATTAGCATGTAAATAGGCGTTTGGGCAGTAAAAATCTCTCTCTCTATGAAATATGTAAGCAGTTGGACTTGTTAAGTTTCTTCCTAAATTGTGTAAGTACCTAACACTGTACATTGTATGCTTACTAAAGTAATTTAACTAAGCAAGCTTATTCCAAATAAAAATCTTATCCTAGTCAATACAACGTCTGCATACTTGAAGTACTTTTATACTTAATAAATAGCTAGGTAATAAAAAAGTTTAAAACGAGTTAAAAAAACTTAATCATCCTATCATTTTACAACAGAATTACACTCTTAATTCCAAGGTTTTCAAAACATACAAACACGTCACAGATGTTTTAGTTCAAGATATCATAAAGAAATTGGCCTTAAATAAAATGTAGTCTTGAAATTGTACGTTCTTATCTCTGTTTGTTCATTATAAATGTCTTAGAAGCATGATAAAAAAATAATATGCCTAAATTTAAACAACCAATAACTGTTTGCAACACTTTGAGTAAACTACAATATGAGTAGTCACCTCATAAAATGCTCAAACCCGCCTAAACAAGTTTTCACTTCGAAATTCTACTATCAAAAATATATATGTTTGGTACTTATTTATAATTATGATGATGAAACACCCAGTAGTTACATTTGGTCTTGACTGCAAAGTGCAAATTATTGATAAGAAGTTCAAAGTCAATTAACTATTGCTCTTCTCTATGAAGAACAGGCCAAGGCCCGTTGAACTGTACATATACACATATAACTATCTTTTTAGGGCTGCTTTATGAAGAGCAGCTTTACGTCAATAAATGTAAAAAAAGTAAGTGTAGTTAAAACTGGCATGGCTTTGTTTTAAACTGGATTAAATATAATATTTAATATCATATAATAAAAGTCCTGTATTTAGAACAGAAAGGGTTACAAGATCCTACACAGACCCCTCGGTGCTAGTGAAGTGCAAAAAGTAGGTGGGAAATTGCCTAAAAATATAATTTTGAGTTTTATGAGAACACTTTTACAACTATTGGAGATAATAATCTATGTGATGTTTATGATTTAAGGCACTTAACAATGATGCAACAAATTTACATCTTTCTGAATAATATAAAAAGTTAGATACATATAACTTACAAATTTTAAGTCTAATTTCAGATCTCATTAAATATGAAATTACACGTAATCAATGGCAGTTCATAATCTCATTAATAGTCAATGAAAAGATACAGATCATTTGGCTCAACATATTTTTGAAACATTTAAATAACAATTATTATCTTTTAAATCAGATTAAATTATCATGACCTCACTGGAATGTGACATTAAATTACCAGCCAAATCAAGCTTTAACAGGTATTAGGTTATTATTTGCAAACCTTGATAGAAGTGTTTTTAATTACCCAAAAGGCAATGGAGTATGGAGGCATGGATATTAAGTTGCCATACTTATGATGTCGAGGTTGCAAGTCTGGTAAAGGAGATTCATAGTAAAGTGGCCAGCCGTTCAACAGCACGGTCTTCGACTTCCTGTTATTAGAAGGAGCACTTACAACAAATTCATCAATATCCAAATCATCACCATGAAATGCAGTTCCGTTTAAATACAAATGTGCAATTTTCATCTCCAAGTTGACAGCATATAGTGTAACTGCTGAAGTATCATTTGTGTACTTTCTGTTAGTGCAATGAGCATACATTCTCTGAAAACGGGAACACTTACATTTGAGACTAAGAACTTTGTTGCCTACTAGCTTTTTGTACAGAACACTTATCCACCAATCAGGTAACGGCTCTAGATTTTGATCAATAAGACTGTAGTATTTACCCATGAAGCTTTGCCTCACCACGGTTGTGATGTTATGCTTTGCAGACATTCCGAGCTTGTCAATCCATAGCGGGCTTCCAGCAAAAGTATTCGAAAGCCCTGGGGCCCCACCTCCGTATGAGCTACTGGTCTCCGTAAGCCACATGGGTATATGTTTATATTGTGTTGTATGGCTTTTCATAGTCTCAATTTGTCTTTTCAATAAATCCAAGGTATCAGGATTCCAAAAATCTTCCAGAGTGGCAGTTTTGCTGTTCAAGTAGTATTGGTGCCATGATCTTGCAGCGATGAAGTGTGATGCATTACCTAGAAATTCTTCCATGTAGTTCAGGCACTCTGGTCGACAGTCCTGGGGGCGAGTGGTATCAGGGCCCACCAGCATTGACTTCTTGTATCCATAATGATTGAGAAGCGTCCGTAATTTCTCAAAGTCGTGTGCTAACATTTTCGGAGACACTGTTTCATTAAAAACATGTCTGAATGAGTTAGGCTCATTACCAAGTTGCCAATCAACATCAAATCGATTGTCTTCAGAGTAGTCTAGGAGTTCTTTGGCATTGTGGTCATTCCAGCCATGTTCGTCACGAAGCAAGACATTCAATGTGAACAATAATTTAAGTTTGGTGGCATTACTGAAATCGTTTATTGAACTCCACTTGTTAGCGCTCATAACAAAATATGGTAGTATTTTATGTTTGCACAGCTTCTTGAGATATAAGCAATGTTTAACATAAGGTTCCTTGTGGCAAGGCTTGTCGCAGGGGAGCCGGGTGTAGTGATTACTGAACACAAGACGATCTGACATGGTGCCGCCGAGGCGCAGCCGTGCTGGACCTAACATCGCTGCCAGTTCTCTCATTCTAACATTATTAAAATCTATTTTGTCATCTTGAATCTCTGAAGCGTCTATTCCGATACTCAGATAGTTGTCAGGTAGATTGGTAGTTACCTTTTGATGTTCGTTGATCGTAACGTAGCATCTTTCACCGGATTGATATTTCACGAATAATACAAGTAGAGTTACGTTGCAGCAAAAAGCTATAGCGCAAGACGCGACTAATCTTTTATTAGACAGCATATTAACACCTTATGCTTGCATTTTTATTCATAAGAACACGAAAGTTTGGTCCTTCTCTGCAGTTATTTTCGGACCAACACAACCACACCACAGACGTGATAGACGTCACGTATACTCAAGCAAGAGGAGCAGAGCACAACACCACGGAGCTCACTGGTGCACAACATCCGCAAGCAAATCAGTTTTTTCTAACATAACGGGATTTAAATCATCTGAGTTTGTATTAACCTAATCTACAGGGAGAGCAACTAGCTGCCTGTCTGCATTGCAACTACAACACAAACTAATATTGATTGCATGAAGCAATGCAAAGTAGGTGACTTTTTTTTTTTTAATTTTGTTCTTGCTTGGATTCAAAGTCTTTCCGCCAAGTCGAGGTTTCGAGTGACCGAGTGAGTGAGATAACGCCAGTGTTGCCAGTGGCAGATAGTCAAATATAATATATCTCTTAATAAATTATTTCTATTTCTTTATCATGAAATGAAGTGCCAAATAGACGGTTTCAAGCTGCAGTTTCTACCAAGGTGACCTTCGCAGAACGCTTCTGGCTACATTCGTTTAAAACCAACGCCAAACTTCAGTAGTTTGAGACGCGTGCTGAGTAGACGTGTGTAGAACGCTTGTGTTGCACTATTACAAAGACGCCATAGCTCCATAATTATGAAAATTTCAAAAGTTTGGAGTTTGTAATGCACTTCTTGTGTGCATTTGAAAATAGTATATTTCATTACAAGTGCGGGAAGGCTGTCATTGCAAAGAGTTCCGACAAATGTCTACCCGAGCCGAAGGCGAGGGTTGACAGTCGGAACAAGTTGCAATGACGGTTCCGCACGTGTACTGAACGACTATTTTTAATACAGTTGCGAAAAAATTAAGCAATTTAATAAAATAATAAAAATACCATTTGATTTTTTCTCTTCTCTCCACGCAATAAGTTCGTCGTATGTATGCATGTAGCGACTTTTTGACTTTTCCGGTAAAAGTTCTCCGAAGCATTTTGTGCAATTATACTGAGTTCCGGTGGTGTTAATTCAAAAAAACTAGGGTCGAAATTACTCATTTTGTGCAACTAACAAATAAACTCGCAAAGAAAATTTCTGAAAAATGGCGCCAAGCGCCAACCGTAAAATATAAGCAGAGATTTTTTTTTTTCTTCACCCATTCTGGAAGGCAAAGGGAACTATACCCATACAGCCAAGTCTTCAGTAGATTTTTTTTATTGATATGAATTGAAAATGAAATTTAATGAGATGAAATGAAATGAAACCTAACATAACTCATTCAATCAAATAATTAAATCTGTTAATGAAACAAATTAGTTGCTTCTTTTTAGAAATAATACGTATTTGCATGAATCATAAAAACTTCGATGAATTTTTTTAGTAAAAACTTCATGGTTGGTTTTTCTTTTTAGACATTATTTTGACAGTTGGGAAAGAAAAAGCACTAGTGCGGGAATGGTAAAAAAAAAGCACGCGTGTGTAATAGCCCACATCCCGAACGCTATACGTCCCTGCAATACGCCACTTTTTGAGCAACTGTATTAAAAAAAAACTTATTAACTTCTTGAGAATGCATCAATAAAATATTGTAGACGATCCACCCGACACTATCTAGCCCCAAACTAAGCAGAACTTATAGTAGTGATATGACGAAAACTCTTCATTGATTATAGCTACAACTCCGTTTTACTTTATTACACGGCCAACAATACAACCACACTTAACGACGCCATATTCCCTTCCTCCGCTTCTTCCTCTCCACTAGTGATGTAACTTTTTGTTTGATTCAAATAGGGATGTCCTATTCCCAAAACTGGTTAACAGTAGGTAATAGTTATATCATAATACCTATATTAATTTTTTTGTTAGCAAATTCATACTTAGAATACAATATACCTACCACCCAGACAGAGAACAAACTTCTGTTTTCACCACATAAATATTTGTTGTCGGTGGGGATCGAACCCACGACCTGCGGTGTAGAAGGTAGTAGAAAATAAAGAATGCGAGCGTCAACGTGCGCACACGCAAACGTCTGCGCTTGGTGCATGCGGCGACGCGACTGTACTGTAGTACGCTTGGTTTTATACAAGCGGCTAGACGGTTTCAAGCTGCAGTTTCTGCAAAGGTCACCTTGGTAGAAACTGCGGCTTGAGACCGTCTATTTGCCACTTGAGACAGCCCAAAAAGAAACATTACCATAGATTATGTAAAAAACGATTCACTACTTTATTATGGCATTTTATTACACAAAATTAAAAACATTCTTGGATGCTTTCCGTTTCTCGATATTTTTTAATGTTTACAAAAAAAAAACTATTAACGACTCAATAGTCGTGCAACATGGAAGTAACATTTGAGAGTCAAAAGTATCTTAAAATGTTACAAAAATTAAATTCTGGCAACGCTGCGCTACTATGAAGAATGTTTATTTTTATTATTTTGGGCTGGCTTGGATTCAAAGTCATTCTGCCAAGTCCTTTTGGTTAGAATGATTAAATAATATTCAGTATGTACTGCTCGGGGGGGATAAATCGATCTAGCTAGGATTAATTTTAAGAAAATGATTTTTAACCCTGTTTCTAATAATTAAACATAAACTGGATATGTGACTACTCCTGCCATCTATTTGCGATTGTGAGCAACTAACTTCAAGCATATCCAGCAGATGGCGTTGTTAACTAAGAATAAGCCACTAAAGATATGACTCTTCTTAGTAGGTATCATCTATTGGCGAATTTTTTTTTTTTTTTAGCTAACCTGGAGCCTAATTCTTGCCTCATCTCGGATGATTTTGCAATTTTATTTTATTGCTTCTTTTCAAAGAGAGAATGGCAGATTTCGTATTTTTTATATTATTATGTCGTTAAAAACGAAAAATATTATTCCCATTTCAGCATTTCATCAGTATTTGTGTATTTAAATATAATTTCTAAAAAATATAGATTACCAATAAAAATAGCGAGCGAAGCTCGGTCACCAACTGCTAGTCAAATATAACACGAGACAGCTCAAAAAGTAAGTAGATTCGCGTTCGATTTTCAAATCACAGCGGATTCAGCGATCGCCTGAACGATCTGTGTGGCAAGAATATCACATTCATTCCACTTCACTTTACCTAATTAAGTTACAAAATTGATGGCGCTATAAAACAGTAAAACCTACCATTATTACCACCATTACCTACCATTATTGTCTTTAATATTGTTTTTTTTTTGTTCTGGTCTAGATGTAGGTATGCTAGGGATGATCCTTTTGGTTTGGGAAAGGTATTCTTATTCTCAAAGTAAAATAAACACGATTTTCGATTATTATTATTTATTGAACCATACTGGAATGAATTCAAACAGGTTATAAACTACAATAGCTAGGTATTTACTTGTTTATTTTATACATGAGTGTAGTTATATAAAATACATAAAAAGAAACGTGCAATGCACAAAATATAAACTCCGGAGTCTAATCAAAAACGAAGACTAACAGTAGTTAGCAAAACATTGATAAATCGTCATTGGCTATTTGATAATAAAATCAAACCCTGTATAAGAAAAATAATTATTTTAATATTATGCGATGACAATCTGTTAAAAAATAAACTGTAGCTTAAAAATAACAAACCACGCCAACAATTTTATATACTAAGTACAAAACGACTCAACAAAACTTTAAATGACTTAGGTTGCATTCATACGGCACCCGAGAATATACTTTAGCTGTTTTTTTGCAGATCGCAAGTATTCACTGTCAAGTTGGAGACTTGATATTATCGCCCGCCGTGTGAAGCTACCCTACACACCCATTACGAACTATTTCTACCAAACTGTCTATGAATTATTTACCATGAGAATCATTTGAAACGTGTTCCAAATTCAAACAGAACTACGGTCCCCTAAGGAATTCAGGGGAGGTGTATTGGCTACAAAATGCTTAGAGCTCATCGTGCTTTGGTCCAGAGAACTCCTCGTGGCTGATGAAGCCGTTCTTGTCCTTATCCTCGTGCTGGAAGATCTCCTCGACCAGCTTGTCGTGACCCTCGAGCATTTGCTTGATGTCGTCGCTCATCTCAGCACCGTCTGGGGGGACCATCTGTTTCTTCAGGTAATCGCTGACCTGTAACAAGGTAAATGTGAACGTTAACAAATGAGCGTAGGTACCCAGGTATTGGCCCAGTTGGCTAATCAGAAATTTTACAAGAAATATTGAACACGCAAAGATAATGAAATTCCGGCCAAAAGTGAGACGGACTTGCGCTCGAAGGGAAACATCATATCTGTTGATTGTTTTGAATAAGCAAATATTTAAAGGGGGCCCCCTAAAAAGTAAATATTTCAAGCTGTTGTCGTAGCAAAACAATCACTTTTGTTGCATTTATTTTTATTTGCCTCATTAAATATTCATTTTATTCTGTTTTTTTTGTATTTGTTTTATAGCGGCAACAGAAATACATAATCTGTGATAAAGAAAACGAAACAACAGGAAGAGAAGAAAATCGAATAAAGATCCGGCTACGCAAGAAAAAAAACAAAAAACACATAGAACACATACAGAAATACCACTAATTAATTCTAGTAGGTAGTTCTAGTTCTAATGTTGAAAAGAGTGCCGACAGTATCCAATTAGGCATTTATTTATGAGCCAAAATGGTCCTCACACAGTTTAATGCTGCTTCGCCTCCAAGAACGAGGCAGCGCTGGTTTTCAGTGAGGACCACGTACTATAAAGTACTATTGCGTTTACGCAAAGTAACCGTGGCTAGATAACTCAAGCTCTTATGAAGTTTAAACTAGTCATAAGCATGCAAAACCGGATCAGCCATAGCCATAACCATATAGAGCTCGTGGTAGCCTTGCAGCAGGGCTACCACGAGCTCCATATGGTTATGGCTATGGCTGTCAAATTGTGTATAGATAGGCTGACCCACACATTCATTTTCTTCTTGGGTTTGAATGTGTTGACACTGTTGACACAATATTGACAGCCATAACCATAACCATATGAAGCTCATGGTAGGCCAGCAGGAGTAGATAGTAGGTATTGTATGCTTACTTTCTACTCCTGATTAGGTTTTCAATATTTCAAAGAAAGCTTTTAGAGTTATGGCGTGTTAGGATAAAAAAAAACTACTCGTCTTGTCAGTTCTTTTGAATTATTGTGGTGTAAAGATCTTAGGTGTGCCATTATTTGGAAAGGTTTTTAAGTTGCGGTAACCGCTCACTCTCAAGTGGGAAGAAACTTTTCGTATCTCATAAAACCAGATCCGTCACCATTGTTACCGCCAGCCTCCACCGTGTGTTAATAGCAGCGGCGTTATTGCTTCGCCATCGTAACATGAATTAGTTTATTATTCATTATGTATATATATTTAATCTAGGTGTTTACAATCAAAAAGCCAGTTCCTCTTTAGTTATTGTAACGTAAGGTGGGTGTTTGCGCTTGAAAAACCCGGACCTATTTGGTGGTATGCAATGCGGGTTATTCGCAAACACACTCCTTTCTTCCAGCATTTTTTTAACTCGAGGATTACTAATATTTGTAATTGAATAAGCAATCTAATCCATGCGACGACGGGTGACTGTGGCACGGTGACTGACCTCTTCTCTCGACAGCTCACTGTCTGCATTCGAGTCGATTGCCGTGAACGCTAACTCGATACTCACTTCTTCGCGAGACAGCATTTTGTCGGCATCAGCGTCAATCTCCTTGAACACGTTAGTGGTTGGTGGTGAGTCGCCGATGTTCACCAGTTCGACTTCAAAGTGTAGGGTGGCGTGTGCTGGGATCACGTTCCCGGCCCCGCGTTCGCCGTATCCCAGGGAGGAAGGAATCGTCAGTTTTCGCTGCTCACCTGGAATTTATAGGGACTAATAAGAATCATGAATAATTATAAGTTGAAAAAACTAGAGAAACCGACTTCATTGCCAAACGGCTAAACCGATTTTAATGAAATTTGTTTGGGACAATCTGGACGTAAGAATAACCTTACAAATAAAAAAATAATTTTCTAAATCGGTTCATAAATGACGGAGTTATGCGGTAAAAAACATTAAAAAAAAACAACCGATTTGCGAACCTCCTCCTTTTTGATTGGTAGTCGGTTAAAAATTGAGACAAAAGAGGTCTTGGCAGACCAACAGCCTGGTGGTTATGACATCTTTGTCAAGGGAAACTCCTGAATGCAAAAGGACCGAAAGCGACGAAAGTGGCGTTTGTGGGAAAGGTTTATGCACAGCGGTGGGTTAGTACGAGCTGCTGATTGAATCTATCTTGTGCGACTCTTGACGTCTTGTTTCCTGCGACCTTAACGATGCCGTAAATGAGGTTGGCAGAAAATGAAGAAGTTCTTTAACCAGCAGTGGATATACCGGACTGATATGATGGTGACGACTAAAAACCACGAACCGGAAGACTAAACGTGGACTTTCCGCGATCTTAACAATGTCAGCCATCGAGGACTCGAACCCTCGATGGCTGGAAGTCGGTGGATGGAGAGAGCTCATAATCTTTCTTAGTGTAAATGTATAGGGGAGGCCTGTCTATATTGAGCATCAAGTTGATGATTACAGATGCATATTACACAGAAATCGGGCTGCTACGTCTGAGGCATTGTTTCTTGTTTTCGTCTGTCTGAATGTACATGTTCACAATAAAGTTGTTTGTGATCGCATATTTTCCATTTTAGATGGCAGTTTTTCGAAAAAAGTCAACCACTTACTGTGACAATCATTACATTACACTAGTTATTTAATTAGCGTTCGACGAACTCAAGTACCTAATATTCCTGTCAGTCAGTGGACAAAATCGTTCTTCCTGGAAATTAATGGGGCTTCCTAGGGTATATTCTAGGCTTGGTCTCGTGGTTGGCACCTAAATTCAACCGGCTATGTTTCAATCAAACCGATCCTTGTGAATGAATGCATTTTCTCCACACTAAAAATGCGAGTACCGAGCTAAACTTCGTATTTTTTGTACGTAGAAAACTCGAGCCCGTCGCCAGACACCGCTTCTTGTGCTTTAATCCAAAAAGACCTTCAAATCCACTTGTGTACCAATGAGTTTTTCTGTTGAAAAATTTATGTGCACTATGCCAGTGCTCTCAAACCGGTAAAGGAAAACATCGTGACGAAACCGGCGTGTTGTAGAACCTAAAAAGTCCGAGCAACACGTGTCAAGGGTCACGCAAAAAGGGCCCACCGCGGCCTACTTGCGGAAAAACCTGCCCGCACTCAAGTGCGCATTATAAAATTTGCCGAATTTTAGACCCAGCAGTGGTCTTCTGGATGATGGAAGTTACTCACCGACACACATGTCGAGCAGACCCTGGTCCCAGCCCTTGATGACCTGTCCGACTCCGATTTGGAAGGTGAAGGGCTGATCGCGATCGTAGCTGTAACAAAGGAACCTTCCGTTAGCCCTTCGTCTAGTTATTTATGCAATGACATACAGCAGGCAGTTGTCTGATTAATATTATGTATTTTCGTTGGACGTGACAGGTAATTTGACTTACAACGTAATAATGTAAAGTAAAATTGTTTTGGAATAAGATAACAAGCGGTACTAAGTCGTTAAATTGTTTCTTCTATAGGCTTGGTGGCGCGTGGCACTGGCACTGGCAATTTATTAATTTTGGCAACGCCTCAAACTAGCAATTAAGGTGCCTAGGTGCGATCAGTGAAACGCTGTCATATTTGACAGCGTTTCACTGATCGCCAATGTGCCCGCAAGGCTTAAATTGAAACTTAAGTTAGTATACCTAATAGCCGGACTTTCAAGCCATGTTTTTTCCCGGTTATTTCATTCGGAAATAAAAGACAGCCCTAGTTTCAGGATGTTGCGATCCCGTAAAACTATCCGAAGTCCCAATCCATTAGAGTTTCAATATTGAGAAGAGGATCGATTCATTTTCAAGAAAATGTCTCTCCCCTTTTTTGCAGTATTGTGTAAACGCACTTTACTTGTAGTAGTACAGTCAGCGTCAAAAGTAGATTGGCATTTCTGGTTTATAAAGTGCGAATATTTCTAAAACCAGCTTACTTTAGATTTAAGTTTTGAACTTTAATCATTGAAGATCTGATGGTGATGACTCACATCAACTATTTGTCAAGCGAAATTGCCATACTTTTGATAAATCCAGAGAAAAGAGGAATTTAATAACGGACATAGCCAATCTATTTTTGATGCTGATTGTACGTAGGAGTAGGTACCTTACCTACGACTATTTCTTCAAAGTTGGTAAGTAGATAGGTTTTTGTAGTTATGAAACTATTTTGTCTTGAGTGAATTATAAACCGAAATTCAAGAATACTTTTTGATTATTTTTAAGATTCATACGAGCTTTACTTTATAGGAGAGTAGGAAGGTATTCCAGTAAGTACTGCAGTTTCATTAGGTCGTTTCTCAGTGCAAGAAATATTGCTTTCAAGAGCCTAAGGGCGCTTGTACACGCTAAGAAAAAACGCCGGGCCTACCCAAGAATTCGTGTCGTAACAAGAAAATTACTGTGTACACTGCTCGGCTTAGATAAGATTTTTTTCGTGCACCGCTGCGAGCAGTGTACACAGTTATTTTCTAGTTACGACACGAATTCTTAGGTAGACCCGGCGTTTTTTCTTAGCGTGTACAAGCGCCCTAAGAGGTTTCCAATTCATAGAGTTGGCAATTCTCTGTTCTCAAGTCAAATGACCACTCATGGCTCATGTGATGGATATTTACTTTGTATCATCATCATCGTTATCAGCCTGAGAAGTGCTACCGGATATGCTATATACAGGGTTATTGGTAATTATATAAGAAACCAGTTAAGGGCTCCTTCTTTACATCTTAACAAACAATATTTGTTCTACGACTTTTGTCAAAAATCAATACACTTCCCAAAAAAAATATTTTATGTTTTTGTAACACGTTTTAGCTCTGTCTATTGTAGACGCTTCATGGTAATGACCGGTGACCGGAGTCGCATCGCGACACCGCACCGCGCGCCTCTTTCATTGAGATTGCCGCGCGCCGGGCCACGGGGCATAGAGTTATAATTATTTAGAATGACAAGTTTGTTAAAAATAACTTATTATGTTTTGTATGGAAAAAAAAATTACGAATTATTGAAAGTCGTAGAACAAAAGTTGTTTGTTAAGATGTAGATGAGATGTAGAAGGAGCTCTTAACTGGTTTCTTATATAATTACCAATAGCCCTGTATATCGGCTTCTATCCAATACATTTCTAGAATAGTACATTGTTACCTGAGTGTTGAAAGTCACGTTTTTTGAGTCCCGAGACGGGTTTGGCGCCAGAGCGTAAGCGAGGGCGCCAATGGAGCTTGAGGGACTTAAAAGACTTTCACCCGAGGTAAACACTGTGCTTTTCATTACGAATACAAGGAAAGTAAAAATAAAAACATGAAAGAAAATTTTGTGAAAATGAAGATTGAATTGCCGCCTTCCCGGTTTTTTTTTTCTTTTTCTCTGGCGGGCCTTCGGCTACGGCTCGCCAGCATTATTCAGCCATTGTTTTCATTCTCATAATTTAAAAAATGGTAAATTGTTTGCTCAAATCTATGTTATTTTAAATAAATAGTGGAAGCTATCTATTAATCAAGTAATTTAGAAGATATATTATTTATTTAATACTATCTTTATGTTATTTAAATTTAAATTTTACATTGCGCTCTAATTAGACTTTTTAAACTTCTTACCGTTGTAATGGGTTTCCAACCTACTTGCTGAATAAAAAGTTGGAATTTGGTTCAACGACCTCTTTGCAGTCAGAAAGACTTTAGAAAGTTGGAACATAGTTGAATAAAATAGAACTTGTTTTTTTTTATAATTTGACAGCTGTCAGTAGAAAGCGATTCTCCCTAGGGCTGAAAGTTTTACTTTCAATTAGGCCCCTCAGGCAACTTCAGACCTACTTTCAGAGTATGAGTAATGAAAAAATATTTTAAGCCCTCTTTACCTAAAAGGGCCTTGATCCTGCAGTAGACTCCTTTAGGCTGATGAAAACGTTTTTACCACAAAACATACCTATCTGTTCTGTGCTTCTACTGTCTGCTCTACCCATATCCCGCTACTTACTTATTTTTTTTTTCTGGTTCGACTACCACTACTCCACTACAACGTCGAACATTGGGGTATGCTGAAAACCAGCCCTGTGCATCATCTATGTATGTTGCACAGAATTAGTGCTGAGCCTACTCCTATTGTCAAACTGTAAAACTTATATAATGTGTTTTCTTTTTATGTGTTGTGTCTTATTTGGCAATAAACTTCTTTGTATTTGTATTTGTATATACTTTTTAAACTCCTTGCTGTGGTCTCTTACCTCTTTGCATTACAAATTAAATAAATTATAGTTTAAAAAACTAAAAAAAAACGCTTTTATAACTAATTGAACTAAAAAGTTAAAAATAAAACTGTAATAATCAATTGAAAAATTTATATTATTGTACAAAAAAGCGTGGGGTGCTTTTTATAATAACTTCAGATATAATAAACTATTGATAAAATATTTACAACAATCAAAATCAAGCCCCCCCCACGCTTTTTATACAATAATATAAATTTTTCAATTGATTATTGCAGTTTTATTTTTAACTTTTTAGTTCAATTAGTTATAAAAGCGTTTTTTTTTTAGTTTTTTAAACTATAATTTATTTTTTACTTTTTAGTTTTTTTTTTTTTCATTTTTTTTTTTTTTTCATATTATTGCATTGTCATCGACCATTGACAGATGTGCAAAGTTTGAAACAAATCTGATCGTTCAAAGTAGGACAAAATCGAGCTCAAAGAGGACGGTTACATACATACAGGTGAAGCTAATAAAAGCGTTATAAAAAACTAGTGTATCAAGGAGGTTGGAAACCCATTAGTAGCAAGAATTTTGCCAACGGATATATTCATAGTGATCCTATAGCCTTTAGCTAGCAGACCGATAAGTCTGCTGACATCTCTATTTGCCGACATGAAATGAACAGTGACAAGAGACTTTTCCGGCATTATGAATGAGGGGGAAGTCTTTGCACTGAACTCTGTGCAAAATGTTCGAATTTAACTCGTCTAGCTTTTCATTAGTGATAGTACGCTACATTGTCGAAGCGCTGCCAATATATTGCCGGTGGCAGTGGCTGTGGCGGTGGCGGCGCGGCCATCAGATAGCGTCGCCGCAACACTATTACACGGGCCTTTGTTCGCCGGTCCACTGGCCCATTAAACTTTATTACATCGCTTGCGGAACAGACGAACAAGGAGTTAACAAATCATAATTTGAAACACTTAATTAACTTTCATAAATTCACACTTTACTATGACGACTACAACCCCTAATCTTCCTACCCTTATCCCAATTTATGTGGGGTCCGCATAACATTTTCTTTTATTTTCTATCAGCTGTCATCTTTCATGCAATTAATTCTTTTTTTTGGTCTTCGTCTCCACCAACAATTAACATAAATTCGCATTTGTCAACCTCTGGTAAAGTAAAGAGTACTAGTTATGGTCAGATGAGCTTTTTAGGCCGTCGACCACTGTCATGGCCCACTGCTAGAGGACCGTGCCGTACAAGGCACGGTAGCGTTCAAATGTAAATTCATCTAGCGCGGCATGAGAGCAGCGGTCACCCATATAAGTGGTGACCACGCAGAACGTTGCTCAACTTAATTAATTAATAAGGAAAGTCCAGGCTCCAGCTTGTTGATTGTGATTGCAATTCAAATTACATTAATAACCCTAATTTAATGAAATCTTGAAACGAGACGCTGCCTGTCGGCGCGTGTTTGAGACTGACTACTATTTTATACGAACGATGTTCAAAAATAAACAACACCGTAGATTTTGGATGATAGTACAAAAAATAAACATTTACAGATTATGCATCCACTATTTATGCAATTGCTATCCACTACTTTTGACTAATTTACAGCACTTTGCGTAGGCTTAGATCATCATTTTCACAGGAGCTCAGTCGCGCCGGTTCGTACGGCCTTTATGACGGGAGCGATACAGCAGCCTGCTAGGTGACCAAATTTTGTGAGGCTTTCGCTTTAAGCACAGCTATAATGATAAATAACTTATTTAACCGATATTGCGTGGAGCTTGCTCGGTGCTGCCATGCAGTTGCGTATGCTGACATTATAAATAGAGGCATTTCTTAAAATTTGATACAGTTTTGAGTCTCGACTCCTGAGCTGACTACTTAGGTATTAAGTAACTAACAAAAGGTCAGGGTTTTTTGGACACCTGATGGAAAGTGAGGTCACTCTTGTCTTAAAAAAAACCTAAATTATAGCGTTCCGGAAATACTGATACCCCGGTAGACAGTACCATACTATACTTAAATAAAGTTGAGAAATTACCGAATCGCTAGAACCTCTTACAGAATCCCCACACTCAATTAACACGAGAGAAGATTGCTGGCTGGTAAACTGTCGTTTTCAGTTGGTTCGAATTCCTTCAAATACAAACCCTCGCTGATGTTTACCTGGAAACAATCCCGAAATGTCTGGCGAGGCGTCAAACGTAGCGAGTGCAGCGTAACAAATTGAAATCTAATTTGCACCCAATTTCTGTGGAAGCAAGTAATTTCCTGCGGAGGCGCCGCCGGTTCCCGACTCGAGGCAATGGTTTTGTGTTCTGAACCATATATATTGATCAGATTCTGTTTAGCGAACGAGTGCAGACTTGCTTTCTATTACTTCATCTGAATGCATAACCATACACGATAACCAAAATAACGATAACCACAAGACACTACTGTGGCATAGCTCAATAGTTTCTGCATTCGGCTCAATAGTTCTGATTTGCGGTGCCGCGCTGTTTTATTTGCGGCACTCATGAATAGACATTCATTCGTGAATTTGCCCTGAAATGATAAAGCTTGGACGGATAATGCTAGCCAAATCAAAGCGTCCAGCCTGCGGTGGCGGCTGCGGTATTAGAACGGTGACAGCTCTCGTTCCTAGGCAGTGACAGAAACGAGGTTAATCGCTTGAAAATACCGAATTCCGCTCGATCGATGGGCTTTTTCCACGGTTTGAACCCGTACATCTCAACTGCGGTGATGTTGGAAAATTATATGTAACTAGATGCCTAGTCTAAATATTTTTCTGCAGTATTATTATAGGATTTGCCCAGAGTTCGCATATTATTTATTTCAACAAGGAAAGAGTGAAGTGAAAGTGGACAGCGCGCGTAGTTGTCAAATAGAATATTCTAGAAAGGTAACGGTTCGCATTGCGTCAGGAAAGCAGTGTGTATCAATTAGGCGCATTTTACGTGCGCGGGCACACGCCGACCCACACTTTCTCTCGACTCGGCTTAAAGTTCAGATTGCGTATCCTTATGTTGCACAATCAAGATTATGAGGACTTTCAATGACGAATCATAACCTGCTTTTTCTCGTAATATCGCGGGAAGTAGATGAATACAGAAGGCTCCAAAATATCTTCTTGGAAATTGAGAGAAATTCTACATCCTACGTAGTCTTTGTTTACTCATAAGTAAATATGTAAATAGCGCCTCTAAATTTCTAATAACTTTATGCCTACGCTTAATTTTATAAACAACTCTTGTTGTTTTTTTCACTTATCTGCTTTTTTCAACATACAAAACTGTTAACTTTTCTCACTTTTCACAAGCAAAAAGCAGATTATTATTTTATAACCCGAACATATCCAATAGGTCATAAATTTAACATAAGTTAGTATCTAAATTGTGGTCTTTTAATTTGGTTAGGTCATATTCATCAACTTTTTGATTGTGCAACCGGTATGCTTGCTTACGGTGATTAAAATAAGGTTCAATTTCATCATATACCTGAGCAGTACTAAACGAAAAGTTCTTGTCATTGTAAGTTTGTTTAGATGCTTAACGTTTAAACGTCCATCTTTTCTCGTAAGCTGCTAATAATTTTAATTAACATTGTCAATGAGCTATAGTTATCAGAATAGCTTCAACACGTCGTTGCAGTAACAATCATCGTGTACAGGCCTGCGAACACCTAGGTCGCTGGCGATGGCGATCAATGAAACGGTATCAAATATCGCTGTCAAATTTGACAGCGTTTCACTGATCGCCATCGCCAGCGACCTAGGTGTGCGCAGGCCTTAATGGCGTCATTACATTTTGTCATTGTGTAACCCGACGCCTGGCCGGCTCATAATAACACTCAGGAATTAAGTTAATCCACTCTATAACACTAGGCATCGTACCGACCGAGGATTAGCTACCATTAACTACCTAGTCCTAGTACCTAGCCCCTAGTGAGGCGCGTAAGACTGTGGGAAGATAAAAACCCTTCCCTCTGTTGACTACGTAATTTTTTTTATGCCATAGCTGGCAGACGAGCAGACGGGTCACCTGATGGAAAGTAGTCACCGTCGCCCATAGACAGCGTTTCACTGATTGCCATCGCCAGCGACTTAGGTGTGCGGAGAGCTTAATGGTGAAAGATTTTTTGTAATCGGTCAATTTGTTTTTGAGTTTATTCGTTACAAATTCCTCTTTATAATATTACTGTAGATTGTGTAATGTCGAGGTTTGTTAGTCCCTCGCGAATTTTATAACGTTAAGAACTTCAGTTTGTAATAATTTACATGAAAATCGCACACATTAGAGATCATTTTAAACATTTTATGCGACAGTTAGAGATAATTGCTATGGCACATCCCGCACACGTTCTCAATATGTTGTCATATCTTATTTCTTTGCCGAAGGTGCATTTCAAATGGCATCTGTTTTATATCTGATAGCCCCTTCCCACCGGTGTGATATATCGCACACGGAGGCGGATCAGCTCGCACGACACACCATGGGAACGGTCTCGTGCGCCGAGGTGCACGGTAGCACAGGAGCCCTGTCTGTGTGCGTTGCCGTGCGTCGTCGTCGGCTGTGCGTGATGATCTGCAGAACCACGCACCGTAGGAAGGCAGCATGAGGCGTACTTAAAACCAGAGGTTTTCCCCCTCAGGTACAACATGAATCGCTTTAAGAAAAACGTTAAAAAAACTCTTCCAGGGTACCCAACGCGTGACTGCGGTGCGGTGACTATAGACGACGGACGGTGACCGCTTACCATCAGGTGAGTCTTATTGGTTGTTCTATAATTTACATTAAAATAACCTCTATTACTGCACTGGTTCTAAAGAACTAATGACACGACAGAAACAATAATCAGTACAACGTTAGCACTTTTTGAATTAACGCGCTCGTTAAACATAATAAATATGGAAGAAACAGGTATTTATCACGGGTAATCGCGATAAATACCCGTTTCGTATACTACGTTCACTAAAGAAATCAAAATGCATAATCAACGTTCCTTTTCTTTGACAAAAAGTTTTGAGAAAAAAAAGGGAGTTACCGGATATCGTTTGATGTGACATGACGAGTGCCGCTGCTTGTACTTCAAATTACAGCACTTTTCAGCGTTCCAGCATCACAGATGTGATCCATTTACAGCGAGGAACAGCTAAACTAGGGACATTTGTATCTTTCCTCGTGCTGTGACTAACTTACTCCTCGGCTTCGCAAGGGTCGGACTATACCGTCGCAATATCTAGCATTACTCGACTGGCCTCTCAGCTCAGTTGGTAGTAGCGCTGCCTTCAGCGCCGTAGGCCGTGGGTTCGATCCCCACATTGAGATACAACTAAAAACGATACTTGCTACGATTAAACGATTTTAATGTGACAACGTCTTATAATTCGATGGAGCCGGCTGCACGCACGAAAAAACATGACGTCATGCGGCGTTAACTCGCTCTGAAGCGTTACATTTAAGGCTTGAAGTGCAAGCGAGAGTGCAGAACGAGCGACAAAGAGGCACAATCGGCCTTCGCGTTCGGCAGCGTTCGACATCTGTCTTGCAACCATTCCATCAGTATTTTCTTATGACGTTGTCCCGTTCAACTATCGTCAGTAAACCGACTTTACCAAAAACCGATTTTTTTTGACTGTAACTTGTATATCCTGGAAGTTGGAACCTAAAAAGTATTGAAACATTTTTTATACAACTAGCAAATGAAAACCATATGCCAACAAGATGTTAAGTGGTAGCCATCGCCCATAAGAAAGCATTGGCTCGTAGGTTACGCACGACGGGATCGTGCCCTATGATGCACTGCCCTGCGACCATCAACTTGAGGCATACAAATGCCCCACGTGCCAGTAATTTCACTGACTTCCACACCCGACCGAAACACAGAAATGCTGCTTCACGGCAGAAATAGGCATGGGTTTTATTTTTTTGTTTTATTTTAATTTTTTATTGCCATCTCGAAATGGCACTAACTTAAAATAACCTGTTGCTATTATAATGCAACAACATTTAATCTAAATCTATTATATTTAAATAATAGGTAAATTAAATCATTAAAAATATAAACATGATAATTAAATTCAATTTCATTAATTCAATTTTGCCCCATTACTAGCTGTAGTTATTTATTTTGTAGGTGGGTAGGGTAGGTAATAAAAACAACGTTTATACTACTTTATTACTAAAATTAATGGTATAGGCATCAAATAGGCATGGTGGTAATACTTCCCCGAGCGAGCAAAGGTGCTAAGTCCATATACAAAACTTTTTTTATTATGTGTATCGCAAAGAGACGGCGCAGGCGGCCCCTGGTAAATAAGCAAAGTTAAACAATGCTGAAGCGAAATGCTGAATCATGCGATTGTATGTAGTATTTATAAAACTTCCTGCGAAATTACTTCATTTAGCTTGCTCGTCCTTCGCGTTTGTACGTAATATCAAAGCTGTGGGCCTACCACAAGCTCTGTCTGGCTCTGGTTTTGATTCTGTGTGAGTGTTGACTAAAGAAATACTGCGTCGAAACTTCACACACACGCAGTATAATACACTGGTGAGCACTCACACAGACTCAAAACTAGAGCCAGAGACAGAGCCAGACAGAGCTTGTGGTAGGCCTGCTGGTACACTCAGTATCAGGAGCTTGAAACTTTCTCAAGACTGTCGAAAGTCTGTCTCTGTGTCAATTATTTAAGTTTGACATTAACTGTACCTTTATTTAGGTACATTATTAGCTTGATTGACAGGAAGACGCGGTTTGAGGGTTTAAAGCTACGTCCTAACAGACGCCTGTTTGTCTGGTCCTGCGGTTTTTCATCGCGGTTTACAGTTACGTTCAAACCGACGCCTGTCTGTCTGTCTCAAAGAGCAACTGCGCATGCGGGCAGCCATGTAGTCTGTCTCATTATACAGCCTAAACTCGCTATTTTCAAACGCTTTTAGCGCTGCACTAAGAATACTTTTGATATTGACTAGACATTGACTATTATCCCGCTGCTCTAAGAATACTTTTGATATTGATTAGATTTGTGAGCATGAAAGTATGCTTCTAGGCTAAGAACGCCAACGTAACAACGCATAAGCCTTTCATCTGAAGTCGTGACCGGTGAAAGTGGAAGGTCTAGATAAACAGGTCTTACCACCTTCCGATCTCCGAGACTTGAACATCGTTTCATACTGCCCAATCGTTCCGACCAGCTTATTGAGAATGCGAAGGCTGCTCCAACCTTCCGCATCTCTGAGTGAAAGCTGTCAGACTTGTACTGCTGGTATGGTAGACAAAGTACAAATACAGTTTCATAAGTTATTAATGTGAGATTTACTAACCTGTTGCAACAAGGACACTTGAAATGAAATTCTATAGTGCTATGATTTCGTCCCACCCTACCCCCAGGGGTATGGTGGGTCCGAAGCGGATAATTTAAGTGGTAGTATAGGTTCTTATAAGGCTCAGGGTAAAATAACTACAATACCTGTCTGCCGCCAGCAGCGTTGATTTTTATGATTAGAAGGGCGACGGTGCCCGTAGAGCTTGCACATGAGGCGTAACACCTTTATAGCTCAAGTTGATAGAAACTGAGCAGTGATTGTTTAAGTGCAAGATCTGTGAGACAATGCTAACTACAATATAAGCCTGAGCTCTTTGATTGTGGATGCCGAGAACAACGAACGACTTCAAGTCCTCGAAAAACTGTCAGAATCATCCGATCGGTACACTACAGCGAAGTACCGTCGCAGACTATGGCGGATTCAGACGGACTTACTTACACTGATAGCCGGCTGAATCTGTCAACCAGCGACAACATAGGAATCGTGGAAAAAGGTCCATCTACGACTACAATCCACATTCCTTCAAGTACGCTGACTGCCAAATGCTTAGACTTGCCAATTATAATATACTGCCTTTGCAAAATGTTTAAATATTCATGTTTACGAGTACATTTTTATCATGTTACATATATATGGGGATCCATGTGGCCTTGTACCATCTTTATCTTTCTAATAGTTGAGCCTCAGTAGCAGGACATCGCGCACATCATCAAGGATTGTCCACTCACCAAATACGATGGCAACTCGACAGACTTGTTCACTCTTGAAAACGAAACTATCCAATGGATACAGAAGTTGAGTTTTATATTACTAGAACGGTTGCACGAATAAATAGACGCCATACAAATAAATAAATTTCAGCGATTGTGGGTTCAACAAGCTACATCACCTATCCATTGGCAACGATCTAAAATAATATGCCAAAATACCGATGAAGAAGGATGTTCAACCTTGTATTCATTGTCTTAGTTGGGTTTAAGAGCATTCACGTCGTCTGCCCGCTTTCGATGCAGCAGTGTACTTGGCGTTATCAAGCATCAAAGATATTAATTCAAGTGCTTTTTCAATTACAGGAAATTGATGTATATTCCCGTTCAGCGAAGAGAGCTGGGAGACGAAGACTTCGGGGCTCCGGGGATTAGATATTAATTGGTTTGTGAAATCACGACGGAATGTCGCTGCAGGTTATTTTAGCGAATGGCAAAATGCAATAATATACTCGATAATGTGTTTAAGAAACTTATGCCTGGCTGCGATATGCAGTGGAATATTTCTCACGACTATCCCTGGTACCATAGATAAAATAAGACGGTGGGTAATAGTAAAACAATAAACAAATTAATCTTAGCCATCGAAGGAAAGAACCGTCTATGTTTTGAGTAGATGAGTATGTCAGGCAGTATTACTGTATTCCGACCTACAACTTTATGATTAGATCTCTAGGGTTCTTGTTCTACCTCTATCTATCTACCACTGGTTCTGTATCTTTCTTTTAATTCATCCTCTTTGAGAACTTCTTTTTGAGTTTTCACCATTAAAACTTTCCATGCCATGTCTTCATGTGGGGTCATATTTATCCAACAACTTTTTTACCCATATTATCTTACACACACAATCTATCTTTTATGCCTTGCGCAAATCTAGATCGCTTAGTTGGCTGCCAAAGTTCTCGGCAGTGTGTGCGATGTTTGCAAAACCCTATGTTGAAACTAATCGCCATCACCATAACAGATCGCCTAGATGTGCGCAAGGATTAAGACTTTATTTGGCCTATTTTCTTGCATCTATCAGAAACTCTTCTCGTTACATGACATTCTCCCTAACATTTACATTCTAACGCTGTTTTTAGTAAGTTATGCTTAAATATACCCCCCCTTCTAAGCAGTCGGGAAACTCTTTGGCATTTCACTTTTCTCCCATACTTAGACAGCAGATCGATGAGAGCACTTTAGTAAACCAAGTCTTAAAATTTTATCAAACTACAAGGCGTTTTAGTTGGAAAATACTTTCGGTGCCTTTGTTTTATAAATTTTAAAAGGATACATGAAGTGGATTCTATTTTCAGGGACAAAGGAGGTAAATTGGTAAATCAAGAGCATCTACATTTAAAATATATCCAGTAGTCTAGCAACTATTTTTATTTTAAAAAAGATCGTACAAAAAAATGGCGGGAATGGTAGGAAACTAGCTTTAAGACGTTTTAAAGTGATCCTTATAATACAAATGAGCAAAGAAATTTTGAATTTGAATTTGAGTGGCTTGCCACCTGGCAAAATGTATATGCAATATTAAAAAAATGTTAATTTGCGCACATCTAGGCGATGGCGATGGCGATCAGTTAAAAGCTGTCAAATACCGCTGTAATATTTGACAGCATTTCACTGATCACGATCGCAGATCCCTTAGAAGTGCGCAAGGCTTGTCTAAAACAATATTTGCCCTCGCAATTACGATGGCAAATGGGTTACAGTTGTGGTTTAGCATAGCCTTTTATTTCTATGACTTTATAATTATTTTTTACAATAAAAACCCCCTTCAGAAGTGCAATTGACTGCACTCTATTGCCGATGACCCAAACAACAGATCGGGAGTAATTCAAGCGAACCACCATACCTGTTTTTGACACGTTCTGCATGGATGTGTCATGAACTGTACGTAAACTGGTAAACTGTACTTTTGTATGGTTTAATTAATAAACACGCCAACGGGTACAATAGCGCGCAGAAGCTACATCTCTAGTCACGCGAACGCCAACGTGACTAACGCGTTTCGTAACCAACGTACAACAATGGTCTCACCGCGGCTGAATGCAGAGGCACGGTGGATCTGGTAATCAAGATATTTAGGGGTGTCTAAAGAGGTAGAAATTTTGATGAAGAGAATTTGGTTTTGTAAAAGGATCATACAAAAAAAAGGTAGGTTCTTCTAAGCTTGGTCGCGTAGAACTGGCATCTAGACTCACCGAGCTTTAAGATTAACTTTGAGACGCAAATCTAAAAAAACACTTTGAGTTTTCTAATGGGGGTAGTTAGAAGCACGTTCAGTTATTTGTCTCATGACATGACATCTTAAATCTATCACTGGTTAGCAGACTTGTACCTAACAGCGATATCTACTACTCTATGCCAAAAATGTTTATTCATAAGGATAAAAATGTTGGTATAATTTTGTCGATTTCCACCAATGTTCTTAGGTTTCTTACTTGATTCTTCCGATACCTACCCCTTAAGCATTAAACGAACCGCTACATAAAAATACATATTAAAAGAAGAAGCCTACTAGAGAACCGATGCGGTGGCAAGTCTCACTGAATTTTTCACACTTCCACCCCCAGCCACCCCTTTGTTAATAAAATATCAAGCCAGACTTCGTCACATTTCAAAAATATAAACCCCTCTTTTGGAACGACATCGTTCTTGGTCTTCGAGAAGCTTGCGAATTATTTGCCGGTCCTGTTTTAATAAAAGCGGTTTTTCGTGAAATTATTTTTTTCTATCGTTTAGCCCTCACCCACATAAAACAAGGTTAAGTTGAAGCACTACTTTAAATTAGAGAAGGTCTGAATTCTACTCAGTAGGATGCAGGTTGATTGGTTATTAAGTTTTTAATTTGTAAAATGCTTAGCGATAAACAAAAATTCACTAATCGCCATCGCAAAACGCTTAGATGTGCGCAAGAATCAAAGTTTGTACACTAGACAGCATTGTCTATCAGTTATTATTACTGTTAGTAGATAGAGAGCGCTGATAGGATAAATACATAAATATTAATAAAAACTGTTATGTAGAGAGCACTGGTGGTTCTAGTGGTATTGGCCCCGCCTTCCGATCCTAAGGTCGTGGGCTCAAATCTCGTGTGCCAATGAGTTTTTCTGCCCAAATATTTATGTAACTATGCCAGTGCTCTCAAACGGCGAAGGAAAACATCGTGAGCAAATCGGCATATCGTAGAGCCTAAAAAGTTCGAAAATATGTGTCAAGTGCACAAAAGGAGCCTCTTCGAGGCGCACCAAAAATCCTTTTCTTACTAAGTTCAAAAGAATCAGTGACACGATAAGAATAAAAACTATGTGTATATGTAATTCTCTTGATACTGGTTGGTAGAAAGCTCATGCATTTGTAAAGTAACGGACGGTAGAATGCTTCGTGATGTGTCACAGGCAATGGACATTTACGTGCGTGTTAAAAATACATGATACATGGTACGCATAAGTACGGCAGGCAGTGACTGTTCGTACAATTACTGAGGCTATTCTCGACTTTTGGAAAGCACTATGTTTTCCAATTAGCCTGTAAAACATTCAAATCATTTAATGCACTTATGTTGTCAGGCATCAGTAATGCAGTAGGTAAGTGCGTTTGAAACAAACCCGGGGCTATTCTCGACTTTTAGAAAGCACTATGTTTTCCATTTAGCCTGTAAAACATTCAAATCATTTAATGCAATTATGTTGTCAGGCATCAGTAATGAAGTAGGTAAGTGCGTTTGAAACAAACCCGGGGCTGTTCACGACTTTTGGAAAGCACTAGGTTTTCCATTTAGCCTGTAAAACATTCAAATCATTTAATGCACTTATGTTGTCGCATCAGTAATGGAGTAGGTAAGTGCGTTTGAAACAGACCCTGGGCTATTTTCGACTTTTGGAATGAACTAGAGGCACTAGAGGATGACATTTAGCCTGTAAAACATTCAAATCATTTAATGTTGTCAGGAATCGGTGATTCAGTAAGTGTGTTTGAAACAAACCCTTTGTAAATAATTAACAATGTCGATGATTGAGAACAGAAGAGGACAGAATCAGATGATTGGCCATCGCTTAATCAGAAATATCATCGAAGGAAAGTTGGAAGGAAAGAGAAGAAAAGGAAGACCAAGAATAAGCTACATGAGCCAAATAAAAGCGAAATAAGAAAGTCAAGCAGGTTGCCCTCAAAAGAAATACCTGGAGAAAAATACATTACGCCGACAAGAGCATTAGAAGAAGTAGATGAGTTATCAGTAAATGATCTGTAACTATGTAACGTGTATGTATAATACACGAAGCTATGACTTTGCCCTCTTCAAGGGTTTCAAGATTCGTTTGTCGTGCTTTTAGCTACCAGTCGTGAACCGACTATCACGTACACTTTCAAAGAAGAGAGAGAAGATTCCAACAGCTCACACTTTGTGCTAAGATCTCAAGTAATGTTGGTTAAAATACCACCGAAATTACACAGCACAACTCAAAATAACACCAGAAAAACAATTAAAATTAAAAATCACAAAATGACAGAAAACTAATCCTGCCTTGATCGCTTACGTGATGTCGGCACAGTCATATCGGATAACGATGAGTTTTTGCTTAAGAAACAATGTTCCACGCTAATTAATAACGTGAGACTAGGCTCGTATTATGATCATAATATGTGCTTTTTCGCTGCGCTTGCTGTGAACCGACCGTGTAACCATTTATCGCAACGCGTATCATTTCAAATAACACACGTATATAATTATGAGGAAATAAAATTGAAACGTCATACCTAAATCTTGTTGGTTATAGAGCGATTACATCTATTAAATAGACTTTATAGCTTTGTGAAAGTGTATATTAGTTTATCTCCTTCATGGGCCGCTGCGCTGCGCCAAACTTGATGGCATTTGGTCCAAAATGAACTTTCTATCTCAACGAGGCGAAAGAAAAAACGAACCCACGCGAACGAAGCTCCGGTCAAAAGCATCGCACAGGTGATTATGTTTATGATGTTCCTATTTTAATAATAATTGTTCTGTATGCGAAGCTGGGTCAGGCTGTTAGTAAATAATAAAGTAGAGGATAAAAGAGATGGCTTTTTTGCAGTGAATGTATATTTCAGCGGCTTGCGATGAAGATATACTGCGCTTTTTGTGGCAATTTAATAATTCAGCTATGGAGAGACCTAATGTGAAGAATACAGCAAACTCGAATATCTCAACGTTCATAATCATGAAGGTGAATTTTATTTTATGATAAAAAGGGATCAAGCCCATCTGACAATGAGCGGTGTACTTTACAATAACATTCTCACAGGACACATCTAATATGGTATTGCACTGCGTACTGCGCTCATCTCCTATATTCCAAACACAGGAATGCAACTCTTTCAGAAATCTGCAAATCGGGCTAAACACATGCCAAATATCTAAGCATCTAAACTTCATAAAACACTTTGCAGAGTTATAAAAATGCGTAGTAGATCTGACGCTTCCAAATGTTTACTGTCATAACGTAAAAATTTCCTGAAAATAGTTATATCAAAAAAGCAGCCAAGTGCGAGTCGGACTCGCCCATGAAGGGTTCCGTACAAGAACCTTTATATTATGTTACTTGATGTAACATAATAAGGTTCTTGTAGTTCGTCGAAAGGTAAATTGCGGTTTACGGTTTATGACGTATAAAAAAAAAACTACTGACTAGATCTCGTTCAAACCAAAAATCGTTAGAAGTTTACATAGTAATGTACAACATATATTTTTTTAGT
This sequence comes from Thera britannica, assembly GCA_939531255.2. NCBI lineage: Eukaryota > Metazoa > Arthropoda > Insecta > Lepidoptera > Geometridae > Thera > Thera britannica. The sequence goes on from OW618044.2 coordinate 3,018,939, forward strand.
ATTATCATTCTCTTACTTTAGAAGTTAGAGGGGGGGGACGAACTTTTTTCCACTTTGGAAGTGTCTCTCGCGCAAACTATTCAGTTTAGAAAAAAACTATATTAGAAACCTCGACATCATTTTTGAAGACCTATTCATAGATACCCCACACGTATGGGTTCGATGAAAAAATAAAAAAAAATATAGTTTTATTTTTATTTTTATGTTAAAATCTTAATGCGGTTCACAGAATACATCTACTCGCCAAGTTTCATCAGTCTAGCTCTTACGGTTTCAGAGAAAAATGGCTGTGACATACGGACGGACAGACAGACGACAGACAGATAGACAGACATGACGAATCTATAAGGGTTCCGTTTTTGCCATTTGGCCACGGAACCCTAAAAAGTGCATATTTAATTCTCTCCCGGAATGTTTTCTAGGAACGGGAACATTTTCAGAAGTCTAATCTGGAAGGTAATCCACTTACAGCAATTTCGCACGGCAAGCTTCACGACATTTTCCGCGGTAACATTTTGCAATTGTATGCAACACGCCTTGGATTTCTTTGTTCGTCTTATTTTATTTCGCCTTCCGATCCTAAGGTACCTACCGGGTTTGAATTTATTCCTGTATACACTTTTCTGTTTGGAAAATGTATGTACACAATGCTAGTGCTCTCAAAATTAAATGATGAAGGAAAATATCGTGAGGAACCCCATCGTTTAGTGAGCTCTGCACGTATTGACCATGTCTTTCCTGTGGATAAGGCAGACTAAGCTCTCAGGGTGGTACAGGTGCTGGGCAGGCCAACTCCATTTAAATCCTGTCCTAGGCACTATAGTGTTCAGTAAGAAGGGCTTGAATAATCACCAATTGCCATAGACGCAAAGGCCTGTGTACTTGTTTTATAACTACTTAGACAAAATTCGGGAGAAAGTTACTTTGTGCGGTTTAAGAGTATGTACCTAAACTAAACCTCATGCAATAAATATATTGAGTACTAGCAGCCCGTCCCGGCTTCGCACGGGGTAGACAATATTATTGTACATTATTTTGTTCTATCGCTAATAGTTTCGGCAGCGCATTCGACGAAAGACATTTTAAGACTCATTTTTCTACACCTTCGGTTACATTGTTCAAATTTTACCAAGGATCCCTAATTTTTTTCAAAATGAAATGTAGCCTATGTCAAATTGGAAGAATGTAGCATTCTATTGGTGAAAGAATTTTTTAAATCGGCCCAGTACTTTTTGAGTCTATTCATTACAAACATACAAAAATAGGTACAAATCTTTCCTCTTTATAATATTGGTATAGAGTATAGATGTATCAGCCTGAAGAAGTACACAAGGTCTTATAAAATTTACAATCGGAGTCAATTTCATTAAGCAATAGTAGCTGCTTTGACAATGTGAGCACGGCTCGATGGATGCTAAACTCCTAAAGTGATTGGTGGACCGTATCAAAGAAAGTATGAAAGGAATCTAATACTAGTCTAGACGATAGATAAAAGCCTTTGTGGGCCATATTGGATGGGATGCTTTTATTATTAGATAGAAAGCGCTCGTGGCGTTTTCTTAACGGTAAAGGCGAATTAAACATCTCGTGAGGAAAGAAAACTCGTCCGTACGTTTTGAACATGTCGTCGTTGAATTAGGCTAAAACGTATAGCTTCTGGCTTCCTACTCAATCCCCTAAATAGGCATGAGCGAATAAAGCCGCCTCTGCATAAATCTTTTAAAATAGATGCAATGGACTGTTTATTTCGTGTTCATTGATAAAACCAACAATGCTTGTCTGTGTTTATATTTTGAGCGAGCGAGCGTGCATTTCATATTTAAATACACATGTTTAAGTTTACAGATATTCCGATCGCATCCAGCTTCCAGGACAAAGGATACGACGATAGCGTTTCCCTGAATTTTTAATGGCGCAGTTAGTGTAGAACCAGATGCGGTTGCTAAGCTCGCGGAATATAGAACATCTAATATTGAACACACCTTGTACGAACGAGTGCGATCGATGTTTTGCATGCAATGAGAATTTTAGTTCGTACACAATTCAGAGTTTTTTTTTCGTATTCGGTGATATTTTTTAATGTTCTGTAAGGTTGTAATTAGTTAAATGAGTAAATGAATGACAATTCTTAAAACATTCTAACAAGCTGAGAACTTTAGTGAAAATATACATTACAAAACCCGAAACACCAAAGAACAAACTAGGTATTGACGGTCAACTCAGTTGTTTGGTCGTTCATTGGCCTGTGTGGTATTAACACGTGCTATAGTCGAGACCACAAACGTGCTATTTTCATAACCGTAGAGCTCTTTGGATTGCTAAACCATTTACAAGCAAATAATTCATTTAATATCCAAATATTGACAGTAAAATAAAGCACGGAGTTACAATCACAAGAGCAACATTATTATAATAATAAATAAATAAATAAAATAAATATTGTGGACAATTCACACAACACTACCCAGCTCTAAACTAAGCAGAGCTTGTACTATGGGAACCAGATAGCTGATATAATACTTGAATACATTTTTTTTTGAAAATACATACTTATAATACAATATAACACCCAGACAGAGAACAAACATTTATGTTCACCATACAAATATTTGTTATCGGTGGGGATCGAACCCACGACCTACGGCGCAGAAGGCAGAGCTACTACCAACTGAGCTAGAGGCCAGATAATGATTCCGTTGTAGCTAGACCATTCCTACAAATGCATTACATAAAAAAAATTATAACTTAATGATTGCGTCCGCGCAAACTCAGCCCCTGGGATGAGATTTTAATAGGCAATTTAATCCAGGATGCAATATCTCCGTTGACAGGGAACTTGCCAATGACATAAAATAAATCCAGTAGCTTTTCCCTGCATTAATAAAAAGCATAGGTAGTTTGAAAACCAATTTAAAACAAAGCTTTGCGCTGCAGATGCTATTTAAGTTTCGGAAAAATCTTCGTTAAAGTTTTGTGAAAGAACTTAATAAATAAAGCACTTCCAGCACATGAGGTAAGGCAACTTTAATCTCATATAATTAGAGAAACTGTGATAAAACACAGCTTCATGTCAAAAGACACAGAAAATATTTCTCAGGTGACACTGGGGAGGGTCTTGCAACGGGCGACAAATATCACTTCACATAATACTAGGAAGCTATGGCTAAACACGACCCAAACGTATGACGTTATAAACCTAGACACATAAATCAACGATGTTTATATTCTTTGCGAGTGATAATACCAAGCCACATTTCCATTTCCACCATTCCCACTGCCGGGCAAAGTTCTCCCCCAAAGACTTCCACTTATCTCTCTCTCGAGCCTCCTCCCACCATCTCCTCTCAAAGCAGGTATTATCACTCGTAAATTGAAAGTAGCTCCATAACTACCGAATAGTTAAAAAGTGTACCTACCAGCAGTAAATAATGAGTTGTAAGTTTTGATTTTAATAAAGTTATTCTTATTCTTTAACATTGTCACTTTTCTACTCCTTTGGAAGTCCTTATGGTAACTATACCTCGTCTAAAGACGTTATATATACGTAGAGTTGCGACCACGTTACAGAAGACGAAAGGCCCTCAAACGATATTGGCTGTGGTCCGGCAATTCTACCGTACGCGCCGTCAGTAACAGCATTACCGCCGGCCACAGCGATCACAAAGGCTTTGACCGGCCGGAAGAACATATACGTTCCGGTTTCGATATGCAGGATTCTTCACGATGTTTTCCTATGCCATTATAGTCGACAATTGAGTAATCTTGAATAATCTTGATGTGCCACAGGCAGGAGGCATTAAAAACACCAGTAGGCCAAACACCAGCTCTGGCTTTGGTTTTGAATCTGTGTGAGTGCTGCTAATAAACTGTGTGTGTGACGTTTCGACGTAATATTTATTTAGACTGCACTCACACAGACTCAAAACAGAGCCAGACCGAGCTTGTGGTAGGCCTACAGGTTTTAAATATTACCTGCGACAAAGTGAATTTTAAATTTCAAACAATCTTGCGTCTGGAAACGATTTAAGACGTTGTCATATTGCATAGCGTTTGATGCTAAAAACCATATTATTCTTCAATACAAAAACTAAATGCATGAAACTATTGTTTCTGTGATCAACAATATAACTACATCTTCAAAGAACCTTGAGTTAGTACGAGATCTAATGGAGGTCCCGTTAGATCTCGTCTCCGGATCACATATTTGTGGCTATTACTATTTATCTAGTATTTTATCGAGATACAATAATCGAAAAGTTTAAATTGATTGAAGCTAGGAAACTCCGCTCCGTTTGATTGATCGGCCACCTTTTCAATAAATATTAAAGAAGGGCGCAATTTTTCTGTCTCGCTTAGTTACGATGAAGAGAGATGATATATTAATACGGTGGAAGATGCATCGGTTTCTCTAAGGTTATGGCTCTGGGGGTGGTGGAAGGCGAACGTGACGATGGCTTGCTCGACTCATCGCCACTGACCGTACCCTCGCTATACCTTCTTGAAAGTTGACTAACTAAAGTAATCGAATAAAAATAAGCTCAAATGAAAATTGTTGAGAATAGAGAGGAATAATACGTTTACTCCCACCTGTTCCGTTGAGTAGTTCTGTTGACAGAACTACTGGGATTTTTCCCCCATTAGTAAGACTATGCTTTACACCTGATTTTATCTCTACTATTCCCACCTGTTTTGTTGAGTAATCTGATGACAGAACTCCTGGAAATTTTTCCGCATTATACTGAGAGGACAACCTTTTAGTACATCGAAAATAAAAAGTTCGAAAATATTGTGTCATGTGCACGAAAAATCTCTTTGAGGCGCACTTAAAATCTCTTCGCCAAACTTGGTTTGAAAGAAATCAGTGACACGATAAGAAGAAAAAGTACAGCGACGGCTGTCTTCGCCTTAAATGGGAACGCCTGTGATAAAAGCATGACTGTATCACTAGAGACGTAGGTACGATGGTAGTACTTTCCCCGACGTATTCTAAATTTCCATTAAATTTTAAGCAGACATGATTCAAAACTTTTCCAGAGGCTGAGCGAACAAGTTAAATAAATATCTATTTATAACACGAGTTCTGCCTTTGCATGCAATAATAACACAGTCTAGGTGAACAGCCTCACCCAAGGGACAGGACAAACTAGGTTACTCCGTCATGAATACAGTGCCAAACGCGCATACACTTTGTAGATCATGTAGGTTTAAAACATAGAATACTCGTATCATTCTCGCGTGGACCCCGATTTTGTACAAAGAGCGATATAAAGTTGCATCTCGATGCGTGAAAATTCAAAATGTATGGGAGATACGTATGAGTAGATATATAGATGAGTAGATAGACGATGTGAATCTCAACTATTTTCAAAAAATAATTAATTGCGAATATTTTAACGAATGTCAATGGGTAGGGTAGTGATTGGATCGCACAAAATTTTTGTCAATCCCAGAATTTAAATTTCTGAAGACCTTTTTCGGTACATACACGACAAAATATAAAAGTATTGCCAGCTCGTATTTAAAGTGACTACTAAACTAAACTTATTACGGAAATATTAATTTTATGTCCGTTACATGAATTTCATATTTGCAACGACTAAGCTAGCCATGCTTCGACCGCCTTAGGGGTATTGAAAATTGGGATATTAGCTGAAGTATAAGGTAAAACAGATAATCAGTTTACGGCTCCACCGCAACCTCAGCTGAGGTTAACCTAACTAAGTTACCTAGCCTAGCTAGTTCAAATGAAATACGTCAACTCTTCTGGGCTTGTTGACGTAGGTTAATTTTACGTCAACAAGCCCTAGATTTAGAAGACTTAGATTTAAAGTAATTTAGAAGACTTACATTTAAAGTAATTTTATAAAGATTTAAACAAATATTTGGATAGCGACGTGAGCTACGGTAAGATAGCTTAGATTTTATCTAGCTGGGTGCCCTGCTTTGCAATTAACCCTTGGAATTTAGATGATATGTACAGTTGCGGTATGAAAATTTTCGTCACCTTAGAGTCGGTTTTCGCTTGCACCAGTGCCTGGATCATGAACACATTTTGACATAATTTGTGACGTTAACTTATCGGTGTATTCTGTATATACAGTTTCAAAAGGTAGTATGTGATCGTGATACGTTGAACAAATCAAGTTGAAAATCGACGAACATTTTCATTCCACCACTATACGAGTAACTAAACTCTTACCCAAGTGGTGGTACGTAGGTACACTCACCATCAAAAGATGATTAATTAACAATATTTGTAGTAAGCTGTGGTAGTCTTATTTTTATTGCAAGTTGAAATTACAAGCAGGAATCTAGAATACACTTCGCTCTTGCTTAGCACGCTTCGGGTCAGTCGGTAGCCTATATTATTTATGAAAATTGTTGTATGTAGATGTATGTGTCTATTTCTTAGGTACATAAATGTTTGTATATTTTGGTTTTATAAAGAAGATAGAAACGAAAGTTTAAACCCTGAAATAATAAGGTAGAGGACAAGTAAAATAATCAACTACACTGAGAAAAAAAATAGGTTAAATTTCAACCTATTAATAGGTTATCATCGGTCTACCTACAGAATTAGGTAAAAACAACCAAGTGTGTTGGGTACTGCAAAATCCTCAATAAAACCGAGTAAAATAGGTAAATGTATCAGACTAGGTTAATGCTAACCGTAACCTATTTTAGTAGGTAAAGCACCATAACCTATTAATAGGTTAAATATTCATCATCATCATCATCATTATAGCACAGTGTTTTAACCAAGCATTAGGTAACAGTAGCCTTTTGTGTGCGTTGTAATAACCTACTAAATAGGTATATGTTACCTAGTTAGTAGGTCTCTGCAACCTAGGCAGTAGGTAATGGTGACCTACTTAGTGCGTTTTAGTAACCTACTTAAAAGGTATCGGGTACCTAGCTAGTAGTTCATTGAAACCTAGGTTATAGGTAACGGTTACCTATTTTGTGCGTTATTATAAACTACATGATAGGTTTCGGGTACCTAGCTAGTAGGTAATTGATACCTAGGCAAAAGGTAACGGTTACCTATTTTGTGCGTTATTATAGCCTACATGATAGGTTTCGGGTACCTGGCTAGTAGGTCATTGATACCTAAGCAATAGGTAACGGTGACCTATTTTGGGCGTTATTATAACCTACATGATAGGTTTCTGGTACCTAGCTAGTAGGTCATTGATACCTAGGCAATAGGTAACGGTTACCTATTTTGTGCGTTATTATAGCCTACATGATAGGTTTCGGGTACCTAGCTAGTAGGTCATCGATACCTAAGCAATAGGTAACGGTGACCTATTTTGGGCGTTATTATAACCTACATGATAGGTTTCTGGTACCTAGCTAGTAGGTCATTGATACCTAGGCAATAGGTAACGGTTACCTATTTTGTGCGTTATTATAGCCTACATGATAGGTTTCGGGTACCTAGTTAGTAGGTCATTGATACCTAGGCAATAGGTAACGGTGACCTATTTAGTGCGTTTTAGTAACCTACTTAATAGGTTTCGGGTACCTAGCTAGTAGGTCATTAATACCTAAGCAAAAGGTAACGGTGACCTATTTTGGGCGTTATTATAACCTGCATGATAGGTTTCGGGTACCTAGCTAGTAGGTCATTGATACCTAGGCAATAGGTAACGGTAACCTATTTAGTGCGTTTTAATAACCTACATGATAGGTTTCGGGTACCTAGCTAGTAGGTCATTGATACCTAGGCAATAGGTATCGGTTACCTATTTTGTGCGTTATTATAGCCTACATGATAGGTTTCGGTTACCTAGCTAGTAGGTCATTGATACCTAGGCAATAGGTAACGGTGACCTATTTAGAACGTTTTAGTAACCTACTCAATAGGTTTCGGGTACCTAGCTAGTAGGTCATTGATACCTAGGCAATAGGTAATTGTGACCTATTTTATGCGTTGTTATAACCTACATGATAGGTTTCGGTTACCTAGCTAGTAGGTCATTGATACCTAGGCAATAGGTAACGGTAACCTATTTAGTGCGTTTTAGTAACCTACTTAATAGGTTTCAGCTACCTAGTTAGTAGGTCACCGATACCTCGCCAATAGGTAATTGTGACCTATTTTATGCGTTGTTATAACCTACATGATAGGTTTCGGTTACCTAGCTAGTAGGTCATTGATACCTAGGCAATAGGTAACGGTAACCTATTTAGTGCGTTTTAGTAACCTTTTTAATAGGTTTCAGCTACCTAGTTAGTAGGTCACCGATACCTCGCCAATAGGTAATTGTGACCTATTTTATGCGTTGTTATAACCTACATGATAGGTTTCGGTTACCTAGCTAGTAGGTCATTGATACCTAGGCAATAGGTAACGGTAACCTATTTAGTGCGTTTTAGTAACCTACTTAATAGGTTTCAGGTACCTAGTTAGTAGGTCACCGATACCTCGCCAATAGGTAATTGTGACCTATTTTATGCGTTGTTATAACCTACAAGATAGGTTTCGGGTACCTAGTTAGTAGGTCATTGGTACCTAGACGGTAGGTAACGGTTACCTCTATTGTGCGTTGAGATTACCTACTTAATAGGTATCGGGTACCTAGCTATTAGGTAATTGATACCTATACAGTAGGTAATGGTAACATCCTATGTAGGTAACTTCAACCATATTTAAGTATTGTAATTACTAGTAATTAAGTTTCAATTATAGGCTATAGAAAAAGGATACCTTGGCCTTGTTCCAATAGTATGCTGACTGGTATCCGTGCCGTTGCCCTACTACGGTTCGTAGGTCGTTGTTAAATTCGTCATCTTATTGGCTAATTAAATATGACAATCTGAAATTAGCCAATCAGATGAGATTTTTGGCGAACAACGAACCGTAGGCTACGTATGCCAATCGGTATATATTTGAACTGGCCATTAGTCACCAGTATCCACTTTCTACAGGTTGAAACATAATTACTAGTAATAACAACACACAAATAAAGTTAACGTTATCTACATAGAATGTCACCATTATCAACTGTATAGGTATCAATGACCTAATTGTTAGGTACCCAACACCGATTAAGTAGGTTATCTTTACGCACAGTAGAGGTTACCGTTACCTACTGCCTAAGTATCAATATCCTACTAGATAGGTTAGGCACCCGACACGCAACATGTAGGTTACAATACAATGCACAAAACAGTTCACCCTTACCTATTGGCTAAGTATCAATGCTTACTAACTAGATTCTATAAACAACTTATATATTATATTAAGTAGGTTATTACAGCGTTAACTTTCGGCTACCGTTACACACAGAATGGGAAACTAGCTCTGTAGGACATCTTATTCATTTACTACATCACTATAGCCTTTTCAATTAACAAAAAAAACAAGTTTTGAATTATATTATTTTATTAGACACAATTTTAAATTTAATATTTAAGTACCTATGTATATTGGATGACTTAAACATTAATGGCTAACATTAGCTCTGTAGGACATCTTATTTATTTAGTAAGGTTGAGGTTGAGGTTCGATTCCCATACAAACTGAATTTACACAACTATGGGCGAATAAAGTATAAAATGTACACTGAAATAGCTGTAATAGGCTTTTATAACACATTTGCTCGTAAAAGGTCTCTTATTTCACCAATTTCAATATCGTAATGTATGTCATTACGTACTAGCGCGGTAATGTAATGTAAAACGCACGGGTTGTTTTTTTAATAAGGTAAAATGTACGGTTAATCGAGATGCTAAATTTATGAAATGAAACTGAATGAAACGGAATGAAACAGAATGAAACTGAATGATACAGAATGAAACTGAATGAATATGAATGAAACTGAATAAAAATGTATGAAAGTGAATGAAACCGAATAAAACTGAATGAAACTGAATGAAGTTGAATGAAACTGTATGAAACAGAATGAAACTGAATGAAACTTTATAAAAATTTATGAAACTGAATGAAAAGGAATGAAACTGAATGAAGCTGAATGAAACCGAATGAAACTGAATTAAACTGAATGAAAATTAATGAAACCGAATGAAACTGAATAAAACGGGATGAATTGGAATGAAATTAAATGAAATGACATTTACAATCTGTTAATGTCATTTCATTTCAAATTCTCTTAACTGCTTTTTGAACAAGTGATAAAAGATTTATTCGTTTAATTTTTATTTATTTCCTCGCAAATGTGTTATAAAACGTCGTATGACATACGTGCGCTTTGATAATTACAGCCTCTGCTTTCTTGTAGACCTCGCCTACGGCTCGGGCTTGCAATAACGCCTCGGCTGTAATTTTCAATAATATTCATTAACCATTATTTTATAAAGTCACGATTTTAACTTAATATTTAAGTACCTAGGTATATTGGATGACTTTATATGCAGACACCAAGCTGTATAGGCCGACTTGAAATCTTCCCTTTAGGGGGGTATCGAAAACAAAGATTGATTACAATATTAAGGGTAATTATCTATCCCTCTAGTCTGCAATAATTAATAACGCACAACCTGGTACTAGAGATCAAAACAATATCCAGATAATTTAAAAATACATACCCTATTACTAACAAGGGTCACACTCCGACCAAACTTATATAATTATGTGCGGACTCCAAGCTGTATGGGCCGACTTGAAATCTTCCCTTTATGAGAGAATCGAAAACAAAGATTCATTACAATATTAAGGGTAATTATCTATCCCTCTAGTCTGCAATAATTAATAACGCACAACCTGGTACTAGAGATCAAAACAATATCCAGATAATTTAAAAATACATACCCTATTACTAACAAGGGTCACACTCCGACCAAACTTATATAATTATGTGCGGACACCAAGCTGTATGGGCCGACTTGAAATCTTCCCTTTATGAGAGAATCGAAAACAAAGATTCATTACAATATTAAGGGTAATTATCTATCCCTCTAGTCTGCAATAATTAATAACGCACAGCCTGGTACTAGAGATCAAAACAATATCCAGATATAAAACAATACATACCCTATTATTACTAACAAGGGTCACACCCCGACCGAACTTATATAATTATGTGCGGACACCAAGCTGTATGGGCCGACTTGAAATCTTCCCTTTATGAGAGAATCGAAAACAAAGATTCATTACAATATTAAGGGTAATTATCTATCCCTCTAGTCTGCAATAATTAATAACGCACAGCCTGGTACTAGAGATCAAAATAATATCCAGTTATGAAATAAAAGGTATAAACGTTTAGTTTAGTATATGAAATTGAATAATGTATTATACAGGGTGTATAAAGACTACTTCCAAAAACTGGAGGCAAACTGAAGTACTCTTACTGTGAGTATGGACTGTTACTGTGAGTCTCACAGTTTTGGTGCCATAATAACAGGTGTACTTTAACTCTCCGAAGTTTTTAGAAGTAGTCATTATACACCCTGTATATATGCTTTACACAAAAATGAAAACACAGATCATCTAAATTAGAATCGTGTGGAGAAACGTACACAAGGTATTGTTCCAAGAATTATTCTACTAAGCAATAGAATTCCTCATAGTGACATATAGGACGTTGTTGGACAAATATGAAAGAGTATTTGGGCAATGAAAGGGTAGGTCAGTTAATTTAAAATAGAACAAATCGTCAGTTGCTTCAACTGCATACGCTTGAAAATGTGAATCAAAGTAATCTGTATTAAACTTTAAACATTTCAAATATACTCCGCTGGTATTTTGATGGAGATAAATTGCAAAGACTAACAAAAACTGGATAACAAGAAGAAGAAAATACTACCTCTCCTTTGACTCGGATCAATCCGAGTATAGTAGTATTTTGACGTAGTTGACTACGTCATGCGTCACCGAAAAACTTGACGATGATTTTGTGAACAAACTAAACAGAAACAATTCGCTGTACACGCTTATTGAAGCTAATAAATCGTTAAGACATTTACTGTCTGCTAAGAAACTGTCGAAATTTGAACGGTGAATTCTGAAGAACTAAATTCTGGTATGTTTGTTAATTTAACTCTATTTTGCCTATTTAGGAAAAATAATTCTATTAACTGCAACCGAAGAAAACAATCTACGAGTGGTTCATCGGAAATTTGTTCAGAATTGGTGAATTCTGAAGAACTAAATTCTGGTATGTTTGTTAATGTAACTCCTTAATTTCACACCTGCTTTGTTTGTGCTAAAGTCAAACTTTTTTTCAGATCCTGTGCCAGAACCCGACCATAATGACATCTTGAAAATTGTTGAGGGTTTCCAAGGGTCTGATATAACTGAGTATTTGATGGGTGCCTGGCTTAAAAGCAGTTTTGTTTTTTTTTCCAAGGGCAATACCGCTGAATATATAAAAAAAAACCCGTTTTGAAAAATCAAAACATAGCTCTGAAGTTGGTAAGTGCCTAACTACATACTATTACCCACCTTTTGCCTTGATTGCTATCTTCTACCAACTGCATAAAATCTTTTTCAATTGAAACTTAAGGTCATCACTTGATCTTTTATTTATGTTATGTAGAATTATTTTAATTGTATTTTTTTTTTCTGATCGACGCAGACTATAGTTCCTGTATACCACCGGAGGCTGACTCAACAGTCTCTCTGGCGCATGAGCTATTAAAATATAAAGAAAATATTATCAAATCTGCCAGAGAGAAAGCTGCCAAATTTCGAGATCAATTGCAAAAAAATAGCGTAGATCAAATTTTTGGACTCTTAGATTCAGATACTTAGAACATTTACTATGTAACTCTAAGACTTAAGAAGAGGTCTATATGAAAATTCTCGTGTCCGGTGTTTGTTCCCGAACTCCTCCAAATGGCTGAATCGATTTTGATAAAATTTTGTGTATCGGGTAGGTCTGAGAATCGGCCAACATCTAAATACAAAATAATTCAATTTTGTATTCCGTGAAATATATAACGTTCCACAATTACACTTATCGACTTATCGTCCAAACGACATCCTATGCACAGGCTTGAATAATCATGATTTCATCTATCCAGTTTTTGTTAAAGTCTTGGCAGTTTATCTCCATCAAAATACCAGCGGGTATCTTAAATCGAAAGCAAAAAATGCTTTGAAGCACAAGTGCACGGCATCTAAAATATTATTAAGGCGATATAGAGGTTCGTCAATATAAACATAGGCACTGGTAACATCGATCCAAGTATTTCCAATAGCTACTACTAAGCTAATGATGGAACAAGTAAGACGAACGCCCGAGACGCTTCAGCTCGCGATGCTCTATCTCCTTTACTATTTATTTTGCCACCGCTCGAAAATAAATATGGCAGTAGAAGAATTGCGGCCGTCAGTCCATTGCTTTGTTCGCCATCTGTAATAATAATTTATTTTAGGCAACAGTAATTAAATAAAAACAGGGCCCATATAATATATGCCTTATAAGTAAAATACATATTTATAAACGCTTAAAACTAGGCGACGTCGTCGATATAATAAGAAGTTGCAATAAAAAATATTGTAAATTTGGGCTGGACCACCCAGGTTAACATTTAGGGGTATGGAAAATAGATGTTGGCCGATTCTCAGACCTACCCGATACACAAAATTTTATCAAAATCGGTTCAGCCATTTCGGAGAAGTTCGGGAACAAACACCGGACACGATAACTATCATATAGACCTTTTTTTAAGTCGAGTTACATAGTAAATGTTCTAAGTACCTGAATCATAGAGTCCAAAAATTTGATCTACGCAAATTTTTTGCAATTGATCTCGAAATTTGGCAGCTTTCTCAGATTTGATAATATTTTCTTTATATTTTTATAGCTCATGCGCCAGAGAGACTGTTGAGTCAGCCTCCGGTGGTTTACAGCAACTATAGTCTGCGTCGATCTGAAAAAAAAAATACAATTAAAATATTTCTACATAACATAAATAAAAGATCAAGTGATGACCTTAAGTTTCAATTGAAAAAGGTGTTATGCAGTTGGTAGAAGATAGCAATCAAGGCAAAAGGTATATAGTATGTAATAGTATGTAGGTAGGTACTTACCAACTTCAGAGCTATGTTTTGATTTTTCAAAACGGGGATTTTTTTTATATATTCAGCGGTATTGCCCTTCGTTTCTGCTTTTAAGCCAGGCATCCATCAAATACTCAGTTATGTCAGACCCTTGGAAACCTTCAACAATTTTCAAGATGTCATTATGGTCGGGTTCTGGCACAGGATCTGAAAAAAAGTTTGACTTTAGCACAAACAAAGCAGGTGTCAAATTAAGGAGTTACATTAACAAACATACCAGAATTTAGTTCTTCAGAATTCACCAATTCTGAACAAATTTCCGATGAACCACTCGTATATTGTTTTCTTCGGTTGCAGTTAATAGAATTATTTTGCCTCAACACTTTTCGATAGTTGTTCCATCGGTCCCAAAAACAGCCATAATATCGTCTGGACTTTGAGGGGAGCTGTCTCGTACCACACGCTTGATTTGTAGAACATTTGTCACTGTCAGTCGGTGAAACAGTGTAGAAGTACAAGGAAATTTCGTCTTCTGGGAAAATTTCAATTGCGTATTCTGCCCACTTTTTTATTTGAACAGGCGTCAATATACCCCCTGGAGTTTCATTGACGAGGTGCGGGATGACTACTCTAGCCAGCTTACTGCGTTCAAATTTCGACAGTTTCTTAGCAGACAGTAAATGTCTTAACGATTTATTGGCTTCAATAAGCGTGTACAGCGAATTGTTTCTGTTTAGTTTGTTCACAAAATCATCGTCAAGTTTTTCGGTGACGCATGACGTAGTTGATCGAGTCAAAGGAGAGGTAGTATTATCTTCTTCTTGTTGCGTAGGCGAGGCTCTTCCGCTTTTCTGAAAGTGTAGTTTCATTTTACTATTAAGTTTACCCTTGTCCAGTCAACAGTCCTTGTCTGACAAAAATAAATGAAAACTAGTTAGTTTGTATGTTCCCTAATTTTCTTATTTATGGACAACTTTTTTGTTTTAAGATGAAAAACTATAATGATTTTAAATAACAGATAAACAGTTTTGAAATTCTGTCTTCAACTTTTGATGCTAACTGTACCTACTTTATAAAGAATTATTGAAACCAAACATCTGTTGCAACAATGTAACGCAATGGATAAGCAACTAATGAGTCAAGCGTAACAAGTTCGTGGGTTTGAATCCTGTAGTGTTTTTCTTTTTAAATAGATGCGCACAGCTTTTGCTCTCAATCGGTGAAGGAAAACACATAAACAGTGTACAATAATATCATCTCGAGTTCTTTTTATGTTATTAGTTATTATAAAATATTTTCAAGTAGGTAGTGTAGTCCTCTGATTATAATTATCAAATAGACACAAGCAATCTTACATTTACGTTTTTATTTTCATTTAGTGTTTGTTTCCACTCGTTCCATTTTGTGCGAAATTTGGCCCGGATTCCAATGCCAGGAATAAGTGATTTAAGATCGTCTTCAATGAGGTATTCTAGAGCCTCAATGTCTATTTTTTCATCTGCAAACCGAAATATAAAAATGTATTTGTTATCTTGGTTCTTTATCAAAATGAACGTCAGATTTACAACCAGCGTCCTCGAAAACATGCAACCCATATTAATTATTTGAGAAAAAAATACATGCGCTATTTTTTTTTTCAAAATAAATGTCAGATTCGGAACTGACATGGTCGAAAACCGGCAAAAGTTTCTTACAAACAAGAAAAAAAATATACTAAAAAAAAATACACCAATCAAAATTTGTAGTAGTAGTCAGTAAATTTTGAGTCCGTACATTGATACTCCATGACAAACGATTTTGAACAAGGGGTCAATAAATAACACAATAGATGAGTATAGCCCAAGATCGTGGTGAATGGCAAGAGCAAAGTGAGGCCTATGGTAGGCCACACTGGAACTTCACTGCTACGTTTAATTTTGTTTTGTAAAAGGATTACACAAAAAAACGCTAGGAACCAAGCCAAGTAGTTTGTTGCCTGTTCTTCTAGGTTGCATGAAACTGGGCACCTAGACAGGCGTTAGACTAGCTTTAAGACGTGTAATACTTATTAATATTTATTTATTTAAGGTTGTTCGATTCCGATACAAACTGAATTTACACAACTATGGGCAAACAAAGTATAAATGTACACTGAAATAGCTGTAATAGAATTTTACAGTGGTCTTTATTGCCGGCCAGTTATATAAAGTTGGAGAAAACTGTAGGATAACAGAAATATTAATAAAAAACCAAAAAAGTAATTTTTTCGTCATTCTTTCTAACGGGTACTAGCTTTTAGCATAGAGTCAATTTTGTACATCACTGTTTCAAAATAGACGTAAAAGTCTGTTAGTTTTTTTTCTGAAGCCCCGACTGCCACGACCAACGGCTGACACTCCAACTTTATATAACTGGCCGGTAATAAGGACCACTGTAAAAGCCTATTACAGCTATTTCAGTGTACATTAATACTTTATTCGGCCATAGTTGTGTAAATTAAGTTTGTATGGAAATCGTACCCCCTTAAAACAAACTATGTAAGTAGTAAGTCAGCACTGGACTGAGAAAAAACCACCATATCTACACCAAGTAGAAAAATAGCATAGTTTATGCCTCAATTCAATTGAGTTGATTGAAACTGTTATTATAATTATGTCTAAAACGGGGTTAGCCAGTGCCACATACAGGAAACCATGCTATGCCACTAAAATATACCACCATATATTACCATACCAGTGAGTAAGCTACTTGTTTCTTATAAACAATTCACCGACCCGTGGATGCCAGTTTATTAAGCGAATTTGACACCAATCGGTGTCAAATCTACGGTTAGGTTTGTTAGCTTTTGCTACACTTTTACTGGAACACTAAGCACACAAAATTGTTTGCAGGAAGATACATACTGTAAGAATTTTCTCTCTATAAACAGTGGCTTCATATTTCTGGATGTCATAAATGGCACTCGTTCGTTCTATAATGGTTTCATAATATCAAGGTTAAACAATACAGAACTTCTGAAGAAGCATTATCTTACCCAAAAACCTCAAAATAGTTTCTGATGGAACTTGCCATTTTTCTAAAAGTAATGTTAGATCTGATTCAGGTTCCATAAGTCTTGTTACTCGTAACTAAAACAAAAAAAATAGTCTGAGACATGACGATTACGCCTTAGGTATCCTAATCATTTAAATATAACTAAAAACAAAACCATTTATTTCGGACGCCATTGAGCGTCTATGAGGGATGCGAATATTGCCTCTTCAAAAGAAATAACAGGTTCCTATTACGTAGGGTCATACATTTAGTTTATTTTGTACCTTTTACCTAGGAGAACAAACCTTTTAGTGCCACAATTCACTGAGAGTTCACACAACACAAAGGAAACGAAAACTCAAAACTGCAACGCGGTCGCGAATTCGTCACACTGATGCCACGCGAGACGGAGGCGGAAATGGCGATGCAATCGATTCAACGACTCATACGCAAGCAGGGTTGCCAACTTTATTTTTAAAAACCCACCAGAAATCAACTGAAGTTAAAGATATCTCAAACCACCAGAAAACCACTAAAATAATTATATACGTACCTTTGCATTTTGCGAGTGCTTTTTGGATAATCCATGATTCTTTAAATCTACGTAATGAGTCCGTGTGGTGAACGTAGATGTTTGTTCTCTGACTGGGTGTTATATTGTATTCTAAGTGTGTATTTACAAAAAAAAAATATTTAAGTATTATATATATCAGTTATTTGGTTTCCATCGTACAAGCTCTGCTCTGCTTAGTTTGGGCCTAAATAGTGCTGTGTGTATTGCCCGGAATATTTATTTGGTTAGTATCAGCATTACATCCGTTAGTCGATTGTTGAAAATAAACGAGATATTCAATAACAAAAATTTACCCATAGAATCAAGATGGCAGATAAAGCAACGGATCGATTACCACACAAAACTAAATTTTTTGCTAATAATTTATCAAAATCCGAAGGAAGAAGGAAAATTTCTATTTATGATTTTTTCCGGGTGAATTACTGACTCGACTGGTTTACGTAGCATTGGCTGGCAACACTTTCGTACAAATGTTTATCAACTGAGTAACTGCATTCGATTATCCTTGTCTTTATTATCATATTTAATAGGACATACTAGGACATGGTTTTTCATTCCAAATAACAGCTCATTTTGTATGCCAGTTAAAAACGACACTGACGTTGTGAAGTATATCGTAAAAATAGAAATGGTTTTGACCCACTGACGTCATAGCATAGGCACAGCACCGCACCAAAAGGGAGAAATCTAAAGGTCGATTTACATCAAACGAGCGAATGCTCATTCAGGGGATAGCCCCACTACAGCTAATTCTTCTAGTGTAAACAGGCGTAGAGCATTCCTTCGTTGTTCTTAGTGCGTTCGCAAAGATTCTATGGAATATTCTAAGAATGCTCGCTCGCTTGATGTAAACGGCGCAAGAGCGCGCGAACAGTTGCTTAGAGCGTTCTAGCGTGTTCGGACGTGCTCGCGCCACTGAGCGGTCTCTTCAAAGCGTTCTTGTGTTCTAGCTCTGCTCTTTGTTCGTTTGGTGTAAACGCTGAATACAAGTTTTCGTTTACACTAAAAGACCACGAACGAATGCTTTTGTTCTAGCTCTAGCTCTGTGTTCGTTTGATGTAAATCCACCTTAAATCAAAAGTTATTGGTTTCATGTCACATTAGAATAGTACAAACAAAGTTCATAGTTTTTAATCCTTTTTCGCTTCATCATCATCATCATCATAAGCCTGAGGAAGTCCGCTGCTGGACATAGGCCTCCCCTACACGTTTCCAGGAAGAACGATCCCTTTCCATCCATTGAGTTCCCGCGATCTTAACAATGTCGTCGGTCCATCTGGTGGGTGGGCGCCCTACGCACGTTTGTCGCTTAAATCTTTCTTTTTCTCAAAGTCATTGTATAAAGTATAGTACCTATGCAACTCTTGAATAAAACGGATTTGTATCGAGGGCCATGAATTACTCTCGTCGTTTAGCATTCTAACACTTGAATCACGAGCGTAGCGAGTGATTCATTCGTTAGAACCCTTCACTTGTTCGTGATTTATCTATGACCCTCGATTTAAACCCGTCTTTTATTAAACAGTGATTAAAAAGCCCTTTTAATCACTGTTTTGGTGTTTGAATTTGGAACACACCAATAAGGTCAACGTCCATCTTAATACCTTACAACCTCCTTGAATAAAACGGATTTATATCGAGGGCCATGAATCACTCGCGTCGTTTAGGATTCTAACACTTGAATCACTCGCTACGCTCGTGATTCGATCATTATAAATCACTCTATACGGTAGTGATTCATTCGTTAGAATCCTTCACTTGCTTGTAATTCATCTATGACCCTCGATTTAAATCCGTCTTTTATTCAATAGTTGCATAATATACTATTTTACTTATCTGTGCGCAATGCAATCGTATTGCACACAAAGTATATGTACCTAGGTAGGTACTTAGGTAGGTACAGTCAAAAATTAAATAATAAATAAATATTATAGACAATCCACACAACACTATCTAGCCCCAAACTAAGCAGAGCTTGTACTATGTAAATACACACTTATTAGAATACATACAATATAACACCCAGACAGAGAACAAACATCTGTTTTCACCACACAAATATTTGTTCTCGGTGGTGATCGAACCCACGACCTACGGCTCAGAAGGCAGAGCTACTACCAACTGAGCTGAGAGGCCAGTAATTATTTCACCATTATAAAGCTAGGTACATTATCCGTGAGTAACATAGGCTATAGTTTTTAGGGTTCCGTAGCCAAATGGCAAAAACGGAACCCTTATAGATTCGTCATGTCTGTCTGTCTGTCTGTCTGTCTGTCTGTCCGGCCGTGTCACAGCCATTTTTCTCCGAAACCATTAGAGCTAGACTGATTAAACTTGGTGAGTAGATGTATTCTGTGAACCGCATTAAGATTTTTACACAAAAATAGAAAAAAAACTATAAATTTTGGGGGTCCCCATACTTCAAACTGCAACTCAAAAAAAATTTTTTCGTCGAACCCATACGTGTAGTATCTATGAATAGGTCTTCAAAAATGATGTTGAGGTTTCTAATATCGTTTTTTTCTAAACTGAATAGTTTGCGCGAGAGACACTTCCAAAGTTGAAAAAAGTTGGTCCCCCCCCCTCTAACTTCTAAAATAAGGGAATGATAAAACTAAAAAAAATATATGTTGTACATTACTATGCAAACTTTCAACGATATTTGGTTTGAACGAGATCTAGCCAGTAGTTTTTTTTTTATACGTCATAAATCGTAAAC
Organism: Thera britannica; assembly: GCA_939531255.2. Classification (NCBI taxonomy): domain Eukaryota; kingdom Metazoa; phylum Arthropoda; class Insecta; order Lepidoptera; family Geometridae; genus Thera; species Thera britannica. Next base: position 3,039,219 of record OW618044.2, read on the forward strand.
CGCAATTTACCTTTCGACGAACTACAAGAACTTGTTTCCTGTTTATTTTCTGTATATTATGTTACTTGATGCTACGGAACCCTTCATGGGCGAGTCCGACTCGCACTTGTCTGCTTTATTATTAACTAGCGACGACACCCAACACAGTGCCCGGCGCGGCGCGCGAGGGGATTTCATAGTAACTGCACTGTAATCTGTATTCTGTGATTACAAAACTATTGATATCTTTGTGAAATATGCATAGATTTTTATCAAACGTTTTTTAATGAATAAAGTTTTGTTTGCTGCTGTACTGTAGGTAGGTACTAAACTAAAGTACCTACCTAACTAAGTACGTAGGTACTAAACTAAACTGCGCTCGCTCACCTAAATCCAATGATATTTTTTTTTTTTTTTTGTAGGTATATAGATACTACCTAGGTACCTATCTACTATCTATCGAACAAACTCGAAAACTAATAAACCGATTTCAAAATCTTTCACCTCAATAATTAGGTAATGTTTATGTTAATTAGGAGAGTTATCGCGGGTGGCCTTTCCCATACAAAAATATGCTGTTTTAGATGGCGATATATAAACTTATTCCTATGGTAATATAGCTGTAATCATTATTATTATTGTAGCTTTGTACGTTTTCATTTTGCAACACAAATCACAATCAAATATGCACTTAATCTGCTAACAAATAGAGCGCTTCCCACCCGCCGAGACCCAGCGACGCCGGCGCCGGCGGCGCGCGGCGGCGAGGCGATTTCATAGTAACTACACTGTAATCTGTATTCTGTGATTACAAAACTATTGATATCTTTGTGAAATATGCATAGATTTTTATCAAACGTTTTTTAATGAATAGTGTTTTGTTTGCTGCTAAACTAAAACTAATAAACCGATTTCAAAATCTTTCACCTTTAGCACAGAAGAAATAAATACTTAGGCCATTAACAGGCCATAATCCCTGAGTATAACATAACCGACGAGAACCGACAACCGTTGGGGATTAAGGTTCTCGAATGGTGACCACGAACCAGAAGACGAAACGTAGAGCACCCACCAACCCGATGCGATGGACCGATGACATTGTTTAAGATCGCGGGGAGTCGGTGGATGGAAAGGGTGAAAGGGGTCGGTTACATACAAACTTACAAACTTACATACAGGTGAAGCTAATAAAAGCGTTATAAAAACATGATCATACTAGTAGTTCGCCCCGAACTGAGATCTCGTGATGCGATCCCAAAAGCTCCGAAAAGTTAAGTATATAGGTACTACCTACTGTTAACCAGTTTTCTCGAGTGGTGGAAAAAAAGGAACTCACTAACTTTGTATGGTTAACTCAATTGGCCAATTGATTGAAGAGTTCCGTTGGACAGACCTTGGCTCCATCATCAGACCAGGTCGCTTTCACCATTTTATGACAACTAAGTACCTACCTCCTTAATTTATTTCAAGAAAAAAAAATATTAAGAAAGAGCCGACCAGTAGAAAAACCTTGATGTCAACGAAATGCTTAGAGATGGGGGCTCTCGGATCGTTGGTTATCTTAATTTAACCTTTTATTTTGTATAGCAAAAACTGAGCGTCCTAAAAAAAAGTATACCTAAACTGTTTTGAAATGTCCAAACAAAGTTCTTTCATATGACATGTAACTTGATTTTTTTGTGTCACTTTTTTTATTTTTGCACCCCTAAAAAATCCCATATTATCTTAATAACCTCTCATCCGATTTTACTCTTAAACTTACCAGTAAATTTCTCAAGTACCTACAAGCTATCGACTTATCAAATTTCATGCAGATCGGATAAACGGTTCGAAAGTTATCGTCGGACAAACATAGGTACCTACATAAATAGGTACATACATCATCATCATCATTATCAGCCTGAAGAAGTCCACTGCTGGACATAGGCCTCCCCTACACATTTCCAGGAAGAACGGTTCTGAGCCCTTTCCATCCATCGACTTCCCGCGATCTTAACAATGTCGTCGGTCCATCTGGTGGGTGGGCGCCCTACGCTTCGTCTTCCGGTTGGTACATACATACGCACATAAAATGCAAAATCGCCCTAGTTGTTTGTAAGATCTTCGTTCGCTTCACTCACTCGATCAATTATCGCGGCGTGTTTGTTTCCGCAATTAGTGTGCCTGTGTGCCAAATTTCATCCAGATCGATAAAAAATGCGTCTTGCGGCCAGCACAGACAGGCAGAGCGAGACATACCTACCTACCCCAAGCATTGATAGCTAATTTGATTTCGAAACTTAGACGCTTCGCTTGCTTGGTCAATTATTTTTCAAGTCTAACGAAACGAAACGATGTGTGGTTTCTAGCAAGTCCTGACAAGTCCAGACAAGTCCTGAAAAATAATGCTAGTGTAACCTATGTAAACATTGTAGAAAACCAGGTAGGTAGGTATGGAATGGCATCCCGCGAGGGTACGCGGGGCGAGGGGGGAGGGGATTCAGCCCGAATTGGTGGCTGGTTACAGTGTCCGGTCTATGCGTAGTAGTAACCCCTAGGTATTATTATTATACTTTTCTCTGTAGCAACTAGGCAGGCAAGTAGGTACCTAGGTACCTACTTAAATTACAAAGATTTTTAGGATAGGTAGGTATATTATAAAATATCGCCATCTAGGTTTTAACAGCTAAACTAATTTGCTAGTCGGAGCATTTTTGAATCGAACCCTGATTGACGGTACCGAAACCGATTCACTGGGTATTCGTAACCTACAAAGTAGGTTACAACAACGCTCAGAATAGATGAATTTTACCTAACTAAAAGGTTACCGAAACCGATTCACTGGGTATTCGTAACCTACAAAGTAGGTTACAACAACGCTCAGAATAGATGAATTTTACCTAACTAAAAGGTTACCGAAACCGATTCACTGGGTATTCGTAACCTACAAAGTACCTAGGTACCTACTTAAATTACAAAGATTTTTAGGATAGGTAGGTATATTATATAATATCGCCATCTAGGTTTTAACAGCTAAACTAATTTGCTAGTCGGAGCATTTTTGAATCGAACCCTGATTGACGGTACCGAAACCGATTCACTGGGTATTCGTAACCTACAAAGTAGGTTACAACAACGCTCAGAATAGATGAATTTTACCTAACTAAAAGGTTACCGAAACCGATTCACTGGGTATTCGTAACCTACAAAGTAGGTTACAACAACGCTCAGAATAGATGAATTTTACCTAACTAAAAGGTTACCGAAACCGATTCACTGGGTATTCGTAACCTACAAAGTAGGTTACACCAACGCTCAGAATAGATGAATTTTACCTAACTAAAAGGTTACCGAAACCGATTCACTGGGTATTTGTAACCTACAAAGTAGGTTACACCAACGCTCAGAATAGATGAATTTTACCTAACTAAAAGGTTACCGAAACCGATTCACTGGGTATTCGTAACCTACAAAGTAGGTTACAACAACGCTCAGAAAAGATGAATTTCACCTAACTAAAAGGTTACCGAAACCGATTCACTGGGTATTCGTAACCTACAAAGTAGGTTACACCAACGCTCAGAATAGATGAATTTTACCTAACTAAAAGGTTACCGAAACCGATTCACTGGGTATTCGTAACCTACAAAGTAGGTTACACCAACGCTCAGAATAGATGAATTTTACCTAACTAAAAGGTTACCGAAACCGATTCACTGGGTTACACCAACGCTCAAAATAGATTGACATTACATATTTAATAGGTCCACAAAACCGATTCACTGGGTATTCGTAACCTACAAAGTAGGTTATACCAACGCTCAAAATAGATAAACGTTACCTAATTAAAAGGTTACTGAAACCTATTCACTGGGTATTCGTAACCTTTTTTCCAATTCTCAAAATAGATTAACGTTACCTAATTAATAGGTCCCTGATACCGATTCACTAGGTATTTGTAACCTACAAAGTGGGTTATACCAACGCTCAGAATAGACGAACTTTACCTAATTAAAAGGTTACCGAACCGATTCACTTGGGATTCGTAACCTACAAAATAGGTTATACCAACGCTCAAAATAGATGAACGTTACCTAATTAAAAGGTTCCTGATACCGATTTACTGGGTATTTGTAACCTACAAAACAGGTTATACTAACGCTCAGAATAGATGAACTTTACCTAATTAAAAGGTTACCGAAACCAATTCACTTGGTATTCGTAACCAACAAAGTAGGTTATACCTACGCTCAAAATAGATTAACATTACCTATTTAATAGGTCCACAAAACCGATTTACTGGGTATTCGTAACCTACAAAGTAGGTTATACCAACGCTCAAAATAGATGAACGTTACCTAATTAAACGGTTACTGAAACCTATTCACTGGGTATTCGTAACCTTTTTTCCTATTCTCAAAATAGATTAACGTTACCTAATTAATAGGTTCCTGATACCGATTCACTAGGTATTTGTAACCTACAAAGTAGGTTATACCAACGCTCAGAATAGATGAACTTTACCTAATTAAAAGGTAACCGAAACCGATTCACTTGGTATTCGTAACCAACAAAGTAGGTTATACCTACGCTCAAAATATGTTAACGTTACCTAATTAATAGATTACCGAAACCAATTCACTGGGTATTTGTAACCTTCGAAGTAGGTTACACCTATGCTCAAAATAGATTAACATTACCTATTTAATAGGTCCACAAAACCGATTTACTGGGTATTCGTAACCTACAAAGTAGGTTATACCAACGCTCAAAAGAGATGAACGTTACCTAATTAAAAAGTTACTGAAACCTATTCACTGGGTATTCGTAACTTATAAAATAGGTTTTTCCTATTCTCAAAATAGATTAACGTTACCTAATTAATAGGTTACTGATACCGATTCACGATTCAGAGTATTGACCTAAATTAACGCTCAAAATAGATTAATATTACCTAAACGAAGAAGGTTACAGCAACCAACTAACTGGGTAAAGGTAACCCAATAAATAGGTCATCGAGACCAAATATGTTGGTTACGCCATTACACAAAATATTACTAACGCTTACCTTCTGGCAAGGTATTTTTTACGTTATGGATATGTTTGTGTTACCCTATTACACGGTTAATTTAACACCAATATTAGGTTTATATTGTTTTCATAATGAACTAGGTAAATTTAACACAATAATTAGGTTTTTATGTGTTAACTTTAACCTTATGGTACGTTACGGTGCGCAATATGTTGTGTTTAACCTACAGCTCAATATTGACTAGGTAGTATTAACCGAATTCTTATTATTATATCAGGTTTATCACCCAGTTAAAAATTGCACTTTACCTATTTTGTAGGTTAATCAAAAAAATACCTACTAGATTACTTGTTTTTACCTATTATGTAGGTTCCGTTGTGCCATTTACGGAAACCTTTACAATAATTTAGTTGATTTTTACCAAAGATTAGGTAGTTTTGACCGATCTGTAGGTAAAGATGCGGATACATGACACATGCTATAACATAACCTCCTCCTTTTTTTGAAGTCGGTTAACAATTTAACAAATCCAGGGTTGTATTTCATTTTTATTAGGTTTTTATAACCGTTTTACAAACCTAAAATCGGTCGTTTTTACCCAAGATTAGGTAATGATGATATAGTTATATAAATATTCGATTTTAGTTGGTAAAATACTGGGTAAATAGTAAAATTTTATTGGGTTTATTTTCGTAAACCTAATAATATTGGGTAGTTTTAACCTTTATTAGGTCAAAAATACCTAATTTCATGTACTACCTAACGCTGTAGGTTGTATTTACCAAGTCCGTTTTAAAAAAGTTGGTAATATCTACCTAATATAGGTTAAAACTACCTAATTTTTGCATTTACCGTTACCTGTAGGTTAACATTAACCTAGTTTTTTTCTCAGTGTACTTATGCCTGAAGCTGCCGTGAAGCAGCATCGCTGTGTTTCGGTTTAAAGGGTGTGCCGGTAAAATTACTGGCACGTCAGGCTCAACATCTGTATGCCTCAAGTTGATGGACGCAGGGAAGTGCATCATAGGGCACGTTCCTGTCGTGCGTGACCTACGAGTTAATACTTTGCTATAGGCGATAGTTACCACTTAACATCAGTTGGGCCATATGCTTGTTCCATCAGCAAGATGTATAAAAAAAAAGAATCCATGATACATTTTCATGAATAAATATTTTTCGATATTAACAAAAATCGCCTGCAACGAATGCTTAAGTTATATTTACTTAATTTAGACTTACCATCCATTCTTCCATCTCCATGCCAGTCTTCTTCTGAAACAAATTAAATCGTGCTTTTACTCAGTAAAATATAAACGATATTATACTGACGATATACTGAGAATTAATAAAAGATATTCAGGCAAAAAGTCATGTACGCGCAACTCTATACCTCAGAATAGGGGGGCTTGCCTACCCTCTATTGTATAGTGGCGGTATGAAAATGTTCGTCAATTTTCAACTTGATTTGTTCAACGTATCACGATCATATAATACCTTTTGAAACTGAATAGACAGAATACACCGATAAGTTAACGTCACAAATTATTTCAAAATGTGTTCATGATCAGGCACTGGTGCAAGCGAATACCGACTCTAAGGTGACGAACCTTTTCATTCCGTGACTGTACAACAGAACATTCGTACACCTCAAAATCCACTTATTCCTAGCTGTTTTTTTCTTCAGAAATAACTGGTTATTTCAAAGGAATTTATTTGCTTAGCAGATAACTAGCATTTGTGGTGGTTATTCACAGAATCACGGTACAAAAATTAAACAAAGCATTCCAATGTTTGGCCCGGATGAA